>CM028130.1:1280455000-1285255000 GCA_016271365.2 Neoceratodus forsteri
ATTATTTAAAATAGCAGTGACATTGCAATCTACTCAGTAAATGATGCTTCAATTTCTTTTTGAATAAATTATGACTACTCATAGTTCTCAATTCAATTGGAAGATCATTCCAGTATTTTGGTGCTTGGATAGAAAAAGCTTGAGCACCCTTTTAGTTTTAGTGACTTTCAAATTTAAAAAAGAAAGAAAATTTGATCTCAAGTTTCTCGGAGGTTCCCTTAAAGATATCAGAGAGTACAAGGGAGAGAGACTTTTTTGTCTCAATACATTATCCGTTTTACAACAAAGAGAGTAAATGGAATTCAAGTTAGGTGGTAGAAACCCTGAAACTTGATATAAAGTATAGTGATGTGTACTATAAGGCAATCTATAAACAAATCTATAAATACTATGAAAAGTCATTTTTAAGTTATTTACCACATGTTTAGACAAACTAGTAAACAAAAATGAATTATAATTCAGTTGAGAAAGTAGTATACTTTGGGCTGTATGTTTCCTGGCTTATAATGTTAACACATTCTGTAGTCTGAATAAAACCCCTAATTTTTGATTTACTGATTTTGTAAAAGTCAATATATGATTTGAAAATGTTTAATTTGAGTCCAAATTCATTCCCAAATATCTAAAACATTGCACCTGCTCCAAATTAGTTCCATTTTTACCAAAAATATTCAGTTTCCCTAATTTAACCAACTTTTGTTTAGATGCAAATATCATACTCTTGGTTTTTGAAATATTCAATGATAGTTGTAAGTCCAACAAATAATTTTCTAGACTCTGAAAATCTACAGTCAAATCTTGGGCAATGTTATCTAATGAATTAGAGCTATTATATAATATTATATCATCAGCATATAAGATTGTCTTAGCCTTAAGAATTTTACTTGGTATAATATCCACAAATATGGAAAACAATAGGGGTCCCAAGATTGACCCTTGAGGTACACCCTTTTCTAAAATTCTACTCTTTGACACTGAACCCTCATAAAGAACTTGTATTTCTCTACCTGATAAATAACTCTCCACCCATTCTAATGACAATCTGGATAATCCCTTGGCAGCTAGGCTCCTGAGCACCTGAATGGTGCTGAGAACCACATCCAGTGGACAAGAAGTGGTGTGATGGGGCATGTGAGCCGGGCAGGAGCCCCCAAGATGCCCCCGGAGGCAGTTGCAAGAGCAGTGGAGCATAGGGAAGGCTCTCCGGGGCACTCCACAACTGGGATGCCCAATGCGGGCAGGACGGAGGGGAAGGGAGGGGACACCCAAGCCCAGGCATGGGTAGAAAAGGCCCCCCATAGGGAACCCCCAGGGCCGGATCCCCAGGCATGGACCCCTGGAAACAGGAGCAGGAAGGGGGAACCAGGCAGATAGAGCCCAAACCAAATGACACCAGACAGGCGGGGGGGTTATCCCAACCCCAGCGAGGGGGCACTGGAGAAGGGTAGAGGAATGAGGGGTGAAACCCAGCAACCCCATCCAAGGGCACAAAGGACAGGGCACCTGAGGGGCACCAGAACGGTGACAGAGGGGTACTGCCAGTGACACAGGAACAGGACGCTGGTGCCAGGATGGGTGGGGGAGCAGGGAAGGGGACCCCCCCGTACTGGGGATTCCCGAGGTGTGGAGCCCCTGTCAGTGATGGGGAATGAGCTCCACCATAAGGGATGAAGGCAGGGATGTCCCGACAATGGGCGAGCAGCCCCGTTGATGAGGAACACAAAACAAGATGTTCCATTGATAGAGGAAGCAGCACCATTGACAAGGAGTGCTCTGTTGAAGGGGGAAGAGCCTTCATCGATAAGAGAGAGTGAGCAGCATGTGACGTTGACAGGGAAGTGCTCCCGTTGATGAGGGAAGGAGAAAACATGCTCCGTCGATGGGGGAAGCCTCCCTGTCAATGAGGAGTGCTCTGTCAATGGGGGAAGAGCCCCAGTCAATGAGAGAGAGACAGCAGCTGCATGCTCCATTGATGGGAGAAGAGCTCCTGTCGATGAGAGACAGAGAGAGAGAGAGAGAGAGAGAGAGAGAGAAAGCAACATGTTCTGTAGACGGGGGAAGCCTCCCTGTTGACAAGGAACATTCCGTCGATGGGGGAACAGTGCCCATCAATGGGAAACATCCCGGAGTGTGCACCATCAATAAGGGATGACCCATCGATGACGAGGGGAGCAACGAAGACTCCATCGATGGGGGAACCGCCCTGTCGAGGATGAACACCCCATCGATAAGGGGGGGGATAGCCCCTCGGTGACGGTACAAGAGAAAGAGAGTGCTCCATCAACAATGGATGGCCTACTGATGAGAATACGAACAACAAAGGCTCCATTGATGGGGGAGCAGTCCCATCGACGATGAAAGCCCCGTCGACGACTGAGGAGCCACCGTCGATGGAGCACATCAAAGGAGTGAGAGGAGTGTGAGTCCTGCTGCCTCTGATGCCGGAAATGAGAGCGTTGGGCCAGGGACCCTTAACACAGGTCCCCAAGGCCTGTCCCGGTAAGGCTGCCTTGTCTGCCATGGATGGAGTCCCTGGTCCAGTAAGAGAGCCTGGGCCAAGGAGCAGCAGGGGTGCTGTGAGTGAACACAGGCCTGCTGAAAACAAGGAGAGCCAGGGGTACTGTGAGTGGTTCACAGGCCCGACCCAGTGGAAGAAAAAGAGCTGGGGCTTGGGAGTGAGCCTCAGGCCCAGCACAGAGAAGAAAAATCAGGTTCAAGTTCACATTGAAGACTGCACCACAGAAGATTGAGCTAGCTGCCATGCGGGCTGAAGCTGGCAAGAAAATGAACAGTGTGTACCTGGGGTCACCCCCTTTTATACACTGCCAGAGGAAGTGAAGTATGGGGGTGGCCCTATAGAAGACTGCTGGAAGATGCTACTGTATGACAGCTCCACCTAGCAGACTCCCAAGAGTAGTAACATACTGCAAGACAGCTGTCCATAGAAGATCTACAGTTACAGGTGAGTGACCTTTTCTTCTAGGGGCATGGATATGGTTGAGTTATCCACACTCTGGCAGACTACAAGCAGTTCTCTGGGAGGAGAGGGCAAGGTGCACACCCCTACTTGGTGAACAGAGATTAGAGACCCGAGATCCCAAAACAAACAGTCCACCCTGTCTCGAGGTTGATGCGGTAGTAGGAAAAGAAGGTGTGTGCCGACCTCCATGTAGCAGCCTTACAGATCTCCTATAAGGGTATATCCCTGGAAGTGGCCACCAAGGCAATGGTATGTCTGGTGGAATGAGCTCTAATCCCAATGGGAGGCCCCTGACCAACCAATTTATAGCAGAGGTTGATGCAAGATATAATTCACCTTGCAATTGTCCTCTTTAGTACTGTTCTGCCAGGTGCAGCTTCAGTGTAGGTGACAAACAGCTGGTGAGCCTGTCCCCAAATTCCAGCCATACGCTCAACATAATGAGAAAGCATTCTCTGCAGGTCCAGGGTATAGAGCCTACAGTTGGCCTCCAAAGAAGAGCTGGTAAAGTGTACCAGTGAGTTAATCACCTGGTTAAGGTGAAACTCTGATACAACCTTCGAGAGGAATTTCAGGTTTGGGCAAAGAATGACTTTGTCCCTGTGGAAGACTAAATAAGAAAAGTCCATTGAGAGTACCTGAAGCTCCCCAATCCTTCTGGCAGACATAATGACCACCAGGAAGGCTGTCTTCCATGACAGATGTGACAATTCACACCTGTACATTGTCTCAAATGGCTTGACCATAAGCAAAGCCAGGGCCAGCACTATGTCCCACGGTGAAGGCGGATCATACAGTGAAGGAGGCAAGTGGTCAAGGCCATTGAAAAGCACCTAACCATCTTCTTCTGAGCCACCATCAGCATACCGGCCCATGCCTGGTATGCAGAGATGCTTCCAGATGCACCTTAAGGGTCGTTACTTGCAAAATCAGCTGGGAAAGGGATCAGAGGTAGTCCAGAATGCTAGCCACCGTACAGGCAGGGCGCTAAAGCCTTTGCCTTGGCACCAAATGGAAAATCTCTTCCAGTTAAAGGTGTAGCACCTAGAAGTTGATTCCTTTCTGGATGCCATCATGATGTGGAGGACAATCTCAGAAAGATCCAAGGCCTGGAACTCTAGCCATTCAGTAACCAGGCCATGAGATGCAGGGACTCAAGGTCTGGGTGCAGGATCATCCCGAAGTCTGGTCAGCAGGTCTGGGCAGAGAGGCAGTTGTTGCAGAGACCGGCTGCTGAGGCTGAAGAGATACAGATACCAGAACTGCCACAGCCAATCTGTAGCTATCAGGATAATCTGCGCCTTGTCCTTCCTTGACTTGGCCAGCACTCTGTGGATCAACGGGAAGGGAGGAAAGGCATACATGAGACCTGAGGTCCAGGGCCTCGTGAAGGCATCCTCCATCAGTGTCCCAGACTGGTTCTCCCAGGAGGTAAACAGGTCCACTGAGGGTGAGTCATACAGGGAGAACAGGTGGGTTACCACTGCCTGATTCAGAGACCACTCATGCGACATCTCTCCTATCCAGCTGAGAGCATCTGCCAGCTGACTGCTCTCTCCCACAACATGAATCACCAGGAGATCATCACCCAGCTGTGTAGAACAGCCCAGGTGTGGAGTGCCTCCCGACACAAGGGAAGACAGTGTGTGTCGCCCTGTCTGTTCAGGTAAAACACGGTCATGGTGTTGTCTGTCTGGACTTGAATGACCTGATCCCTGACTAGTGGAACAAATTCCATCAGAGTCAAGTGCATTGCATGGAGCTCCAGTAGGTTTATATGGTGATGGGTCTTCCTGGGTGACCAGGACCCATGGGCCGTGTGGTCTCCCAGGTGTACGCCTCACCCTACCAGAGATGTGTCCATCATAAGCATGACAGTCAGCTCTGGGCAGACAAATGGGATGCCTTCCTCCAGATGTTTGGGACCAGCCACCACTGGATGGCATCCAACATCGGCTGGGTCACAGTGACCAGCTGGTCCAAGTGGCCTAGGCACTGGGACCACTAATGACCCAGCTTCCACTGAAGGTGGCGTATTTGCCAGTGGGCCTAGCAGACCATGTTGGTGCAGGATGGCATGTACCCCAGCAGACATAGGAAATCCCAGGCAGTGCACAAGAATCCAACCTGAAACAATCAGGGAAAGGAGGTAAAATCTTGTGCCCAGCCTGCTGGGAAGTGTGCCCTGGCCGGCAGGGAGTCTAGTTCTGCCCCAATAAACTTGATCACTTGCTTCAGTACCACCTTGAACTTGTCTTGGTCGACCAACAGGCCCAAGTCTCGGCAGGTCTGAAAAGCCAGGTCTGTGGATCTCATTATGGCCTCTCTGGATGGACTGGCTATCAGTCAGTCATCCAGGTAGGGATACACTCTGACCCCTAGGCACTGAAGGTGGGCTGTCATCTCTGACATGCACTTGGTGAAGACCCTTGGAGTTCAGGAGAGGCTGAACAGCATGATCTAGAACTGGTACAGGACCACTTCTGCTCACAACCAGAGATACTGGCAGCGGGATCTCCAGACAGGAATGTGGAAGAATGTATTCTGAAGGTCCAGGGATGAAATAATGTGGCTCAGAGTCATCATCTGGAACTTGCACTTCCACATGTACTGGTTGAGATCGTGAAGATCCAGTATGAGGCACCAGAATCCCCCCTTTTCAGGACTAGGAAGTACCTGGACATGTAACCCTGACTGGCCAGGGCATCCGGACATGGGCTTTGGCTCCTATTGCAAGGAACTGAGCAATATCTTCCCAGAGGGTGGAGAGCATGTCCTAAGACACCCCGGACTCTCAAGGTACCTACAGGCGGTAGGGCAGTAGAGGCTCTCCTGCCCTACTGCCTCCATACACCTTGAAGTCTAGAGACAGTCCTCTGCCCACGATGTCCAACTCCCACCTGTTCATTAGGACAGATAGTGGACCAATGTGGCAAGAAGAGATGTAGCTGGCCTCAACAGGGAAAGCAGTTGGGGACAGGACAGGTAGGGGGATTGTACCCCCAACGTGTCACTGAGCAGCTTTTGTGTGTCACCAGTGGCTGCTGCTGGAGGGACACCACTATCCCTGCCCCCCCCTTGGGGCATCAGGTCTGAAACTGCTCCTTCTGAGGCTGCTGCAGGGGAAGCTGTGACTGGAAGGACATGTACTGAAATGCAATCCGGCTCCTTAGGCTTTTTCCTCTAGTCCTTCTGGGATGACTTCACAGAATCAAGGGTGGCACTGGACTTCTCAGTCCAGAGTAAGATGCCCTTCCACCCCAGGGCCAAAGAGGTCAGTGCCCAGAAAAGGGACATTGGCCAACCCCTGTCGGTGAGAGCCCTAAAGGTGGACAGGTGCAGCCAAGCCACATGATGCATGGAGACAGCCACTGCTACCATACGGACTCAATAGTTGCCTATGTCCAAGGCTGTCTGGAGCTGGTGTTTAGCCAATGGCTGATCATGGTCTCTAATAAGCTCCACTACCACCTGCTGCTCTGGATGGAGGTGGGGGAATATTATATCAAACATGCCAGTTATGGAATGCCCATAATTTGCCACCATAATGGCATAGCTAGCCTGACCAAGAGCCAGGGTAGCTGCAGTGTACACCTTTTTTGTGGCATAGTCAGTCTTATGGGACTCCTTGTCCAGAGGCTTGTCCATGTTCCCCTGGTGTCTGAACTTAGGGAACACCAAATCCGTGACCAGATCTTTGGTCAAAGGGTGGTCAGAAAACCCTGAAAGGGAGCCTGTAGGGACTCTGTACATGTGGCCCATGTGGGCCAAGGGTTCCTGGCTGGATCATGGATGCTGCTAGAGCTCCAGGGCTGGTCCCATGATGGCCTCAGCCACCCTGAAGGCAACCCTCAGAGATTCATCCTTGTCCAAAATGTCTGTAACAGGATACTTGACTCTCTTCTGAACTGGCTCCAATGGAATGAACGTGGACTCTGTGATCAGCAAGAGCAGCACACCGAAGGAGACCGACCCTTGGCCGGTGGAAGGCTCTTTAACTGAGCCATGGTCAAAGAGCAACGTTCCAGAGGAGGCCATGGACTCTTGCTCTGAGTCATCCAGTGACACCTTAAAGATGGCCCTTGGTTGTAGTTTGCCATGGACCTCCTGGGATTCCTCACCTGGGATAATCCTCACTGACAACCGACCTGGGAAGCTGGAAACAGAGTGGCTGGCCTCCTAAGTCAGAGTGCTGGCTGGCATCTGTCAGGGTGGTGACTCCACCACAACTGGTAGAGAAGCAGGTGTGAAAAGCACCTGTGGAACCAGGTCCTGCAGGGCTGCCACTAGGGGCTGCCACGAGACCATAGGTCCTTGGTGTAAAGCTCTACCCTGCCCCAGGATGGCTCACTGCTGCCAGAGGAACTCCTCATAGCACCAGCACATTTTCCGTCAGTGCCTCTCTTCACCTGAAGATCAGGTGGATGAGAAGTGTGGACAGTGACACCTCCTGGTCAAGCAGGATGGCTTGCGCAAACACCTCAACTGCAATCTGGACTGCTCAATTGACAGTAAGCAGTGCCTTCAGGATGCTGGCTGTAAATAACGTACTGACCCACATTCAGCATCAAGGGCATTGAAGACCTGACCCCAGGTGGAGGCTGGTCCTAAGAAGGGTTGTGTGGGATCACCAATTGATCTACATCATCCTGGGGGTCTGTTAAGCCAAATCCTTGGCCTTGTCTGACAACATGTTTCATTTCATTTCATTTATTTGTTTTACCAGTATGAAGCTCGATGAGCAAGGCTCATTTGCAAGGAGGTCCTGGGAAGGACAGTGAAAATATATAAAGAAAACTATATATATATATATATATATATATATATATATATATATATATATACATATAATGACAACTGGAAGTGCATATTACATAGGAAAAGTGCAAGGGCATATGTAGAGTACAACTATTCAGAAACAAAAAAGGCAGAAAGGCAAACAATTGAAAGGAACTAGATTCTAGATATAATATCAGTTAATGACATCTTCAATGATAAAATATAACTAGAGCTAAAAGACAACTAACAACAATGTGCGTAGAAGGAAGTAATGAGACTGTGGTATGTACAGTGTGCAGTCGGGCATCTAAGTGTTGCAACATATGACAAATCAACAACTATGGTAAAGATACAATAGGGGATGGCAGCAAAGGAGAGCTGAAAGTGGACCAGGTATCAGTGGCATATGCAATTATCAGTGCAATGTTGATTAAGGAGGGACCAGAAAGACTGGGGACAGACCAGTATGGAAAGCTTAGTTAATTTATGGAGGACATTCCATGCTTTAGGGGCAGTCCCGCTGAAGGCCATCTTCCCATGTTTTGGACCCTCAAACATGATGATATTGTGCATTCTTAACATGTAGAGGCTATAGTGTTGACTGGATCGAGAAAAATCTCAACAACTTGATCAACCGAAGTTGAGGTCACCTGGCTCAATTGTGGAGCTGAAGAGCCTTAAACCTGCCCAGCCAGCCCCTCAGCCGAGAGGCACTCAACAGACACTGAGTGGTCAGGCAAATTGAGAGATCAGGAGGACTGAAATCTCCTCCCGTCCCATGACCAGTGACAGTGGTAAGATTTCTTGGTGTTGGTCTTGTACCTAGAGCTATGGTGGTTAGAGTTCTCCCCCATGGTGTGGAAGGATCTGCACATATCATGGAACTAGTCCATGAAGGTCCCCTCAGTGCTAGCTCCAGGTGGGAACAGTGCCCAGGCCAAGGAAGTCTTGCTGTGGCCACCAGTGCTTCCGCCTCAAGGGCCACAAGCTGTGCTGCAGACTCAGCAGCTGCTGATCCCTTTTTGCTATCCTTAGGGTGATCCTTTGGATCCCATTCCAAAGGCTGACCCCTTGTGAGACAGAGTTTCCTATCCTCTTGGTACTCAGGAAACACAGAGAGGCAAAGACTGCACCAGCCATATTGTGTTGCCTGCCCAGGCAGTACATGCATGTGTCATGCAGATTGGTGACTGACATGTTTTAGCAGCACTGAATGCAAAATTTACATCCAGATTTCTTGCAATCCATTGTTAGTCTGGAGACAGTGTCGAAGGAATCGCAAGACGACCACAAAATAGCTTTGAACATTTAGAAAGTAATGATTCGCCTATGGTACAGAGAAAATCTTAAGCGAAGCATGAAGGAGGTGACCTGTTCTTCCTGCAGAAAGAAAGATCTGACATCACGGGGTGGAGTTGGGGATCTAACATCATGTGGTGGAGTCGGGGATATATCCACCCGGGTGGTGGGAGGAGCTTAACTTAAAGATGTCTGGCCAGTCATCACATTCCAGTGGAATTGCCAGACTGTAGATAAATGAACCATATCCACGCCCCTAGGATTTTAAATTATACAACTTACAGAGAACAGAGAACTTTCACTTTCCATTTCTGTCTGTGTCCTTTCACCTTAATTAATCAAGTCCTGTCTCAGGAGCCATGATTTGACTTTTGGCACAGTTTTCTCAATACAAGAGCTGCTTTTCACTATTGGGCTCTTACACTGCACTGTTTTTGGGAATCATTTTGAACTAATTAAGGTTATCTCATATTGGTATATCAGACAGACCTTGTGGACCTTCAGAAAACTGTAAAAATAGTTTCCAGCTCCTGGCAAGGTCCAACTGTCATGATCTTTGAAGCAGCAGTATTTGTTAGTTGTCAAAAATGTCATAATTTAGTGTTTTAGGAAAATAATATTTCTGACATCCTTAGTGTAATACTCTGCGGCCCGGATACTCTGAAGGGTTGCGCATGGCACAACAGTGTTGCACCATGCGCAAACCACTGATGTGCCCCAACGCGATATTCAAATGTGGATTGTGCCTGGCGCAAATCCCGATGCACCGGAGCACATCAGTAATGTCTGCGGCGCAGTTGGGGGGGGCGTGCCCATGCATACTCCGCACATCCCGATATTCAGCCCAGAATGTGCTGAGCCCATGCATGCACAACCCCTACTTGCGCTGCACACAGGTGAGCCAAAAAAAAAGGAACAATGGCTGGCCACCCACTGGTGAGCTGCTGTATTGCAGGGCACAACTCGGCAGCTGCCACCTGTGGGTGGCCACCCGAGCTCCAGCTGCACCTGGCGGAGCCCCCCCCATGCCCGATCATGGGCATACCTAGAAATAGGATCCTCCAATATCCCTGGTGGTCCAGTGGACCGCTCGCAGCCTGATCTCAGGCTGAATGTAAAATAAAAGAAGTCCAATATCCCCGGTGGTCCAGTGGACTGCTCACAACCTGATTGCAGGCTGAAGTATGTAAAAATATCATCCAATATCCCTGGTGGTCCAGCGGTAACCCCCCACCTGCCCACTGAGCCCCTCTGCCCCGCTCCCCCCCAGTCAGTGGTGGGTGGTCACATATCTGGACTGTGTAGTACGGTACGGGCTGCATGCCCATTGGCTCATGCTGTGGACCAATGGGCGTACAGCTCTACCTATGGTGTCAGTCGGTGGGCGGCAGGCGGGTGGGGTGCTGCTGCCTGCCGCTGACCGGGGGTGAGCGGGGCGGTGGGTCTCAGTGGGCAGGTGGGAGTACTGCTGGACCACCAGGGATATTGGACGACATTTTTACATACTTCAGCCCGCGATCAGGCTGCAAGCAGTCCACTGGACCACTAGGGATACTGGACTTCTTTTATTTTACATTCAGCCTGTGATCGGGCTGCGAGCGGTCCACTGGACCACCAGGGATACTGGACTTCTTTTATTTTACATTTAGCCTGTGATCGGGCTGCAAGTGGTCCATTGGACCACCAGGGATAGTGGACTTCTTTTATTTTATATTCAGCCCACGATCGGGCTGCGAGCAGTCCACTGGACCACCAGGGATATAGGACATATGTCATTTTCAACATATGCCCATGATTGGGCAGTGGGGCACATTGCCATGCTGTGCATGGGGCGTCAGTCCCCGACAGCTGCAGCCTGGCAGGGTGCCAGGTGAATCGATCGGCGCACCTGCATGCAAATTACGACATGCAAATGGCCCATTTGCAATTTTCGCATGCATTATGGCCCCATTTGCATGTGCACTTTTGAATATCGCAGTTGTTGCACCTAGCGCAACGGAACTTGCACTAACGCATCCCACTGCTCCACTCTGGCCACTTGCGCTGGTGCAGTGCCACTGCGCCATGCACACTGTGGGTGGCCAGGGTGCGATATTTAATACTGCTGTGCCTTGGTGCAGCTCCGTTGAATATCACCCTGCCAACGCCCCTGCACAGCCAAGTTGCGCTGCGCCCAGGCTTGCACCACAGGCTGATGCAGTCTGAATATCCTGGCCTGCATATTTTCAGTTTTTCTCAGATACTGTTAAACCTGCTTTTACAGCTAATTTTGTTTCTGACAGTAAACAGCTCAACACTGCAACAAGATACTTAATTTTTTTATGGCAGGCATGGTACTAGATTGGGAACTTTTAAAATGTCAAAATCTTGTGTCAGTTCAGGAATGAAAGAAAATGAAACGAAACTGTGTATCTGGATGTTTGTTCACCAGACAAACATTACCGCAGGAAAAAATGACATGGTTACTAACACGTACTACTGCTTTACATCCACAACACGACTTCAGAAATTGTAAGTCCTGTAATGCTTTTTGCCCAAAAGCCTCTTTTAAAAGTGTAAACATTTTAAAAAGAAGCATGCCTTCTCAATCTGCCTTTGTGTCACCTAAAAATAATAGAAAAGGCTCTGAGGATGTTCACAATGATGGTGAAAAGCACATATCAGAAAGATCCATCACCTCATGCACAGCAGCAAATAATGTAAAAGGTGGCAAGAAAAACAAAGTTGCACAGCCATCTGAAAGGCTTGGTAAAGATGGCTCAGATATCAGGATGTCCAAAAGGGGGAACCCTCAAGGCAGTGATGGCAAAAATAAAAATAAAATAGCCTTAGAGCAGACACTGTAAATGGTGTTTGCCAGAAAGAAATTTAAAGAAAAGAATGTCACTTCCACCCCTCCTGAATGGATAAAGGGACAGGCAGATAGCAGAGATAAAATGCCCTCATCAGAGGACATATCAAAAATGCAACAGTTTTTCAAGGCTATCCAGACCATGGGAAATTTGAATAAAATACCTGCCACCTCCTTTCCCCAGGCTCAGGCTCCAACCTATTTGCCTGTGGAGAAGGAGGAAGAATTGTTTGTACAAATGGAGGGAAGTGACCACATGGGATTAGAGGGTGCACCTGAGCAAGATTTTGAACCTCCTTCATGGCATAATGGAAAGGGAAAGGGGAAATTGTTTAATCAGGAAAGGCACACTAAGCCAAAGCTTGTTTCCAGGTGTGACCTGGGAGCACATGGAAATTAAGTGACTTGTTCAGGGTCACACAGTACTCAGGCGGGGGCTATAGGCTATACTGCATCTTCGAATAAGGACTACTCAGCTTTTTTCTCATTTGTCAGAAAAATGGTCGATACCCTCAACATCCTCCATTAGAGACACAGGAGGATGAAGAGGATGTTTGTTTTATGGACATGCCGGGAGTAGCTCCACCAAGAAGAATGTTACTTCCGACACAGTAACCGCTTAAGAAGGCCATATAAATATCAGGTCTGCACCCAACTCAGCTGTAGCCACAGGTAAGAAAATTGAAAGAAAATATCAAGTGGACAAGTAGGGAGTGGAATGCTTGAATGCCCATCCTGATCACCACGGATTAGTCCAGGCTGCTGCGTATGAGAGAGCAAAAATCACTCTACCTGCACAGCCCCCTGTAAAGGACACTGAAAACTGGATACTATGGCCACAAAGGCTTATGCTACAGTTTCTCTGCTTATTGGGCAGACAGCTCACTCAGCACATATTGTACAGTACCAGAAAGCACTTTGGGACATGATTCTGGCACTGGCAGAAAGAGCAGATGGTGAACTGGTGCAGAACCTGATTGCCACAGCAGGATCAGCCCTGGATGTCACAAAATATTATTTCCACACTGCGGTAGACACTAATGATACTGCTGATAGAGTTTTGGCTCATGTAATGTCCTTAAGAAGGTTTTCCTGGCTGAGGACTACAATCCTTTCTCAGGATCTCAAAACAAGGCCATAGATTTCTCCTTTGAGGGAAATTCATTATTTAGTGACAAAACAGAGGACTACATCAACATGAAAAAAGTGGATGAATGCAAAACCACTTCAAAAGTAACAATGAGAAGGAAAAGGCCTCTGCCTCCTACAGAAGGGGAGGCAAAGGCAGGTGATACTTTCCAAGAACCTATGTCTCTTATGCTCCCATAAGTACCAGTCTTAGAGGTTACTATGTGGGAAAAGGAAAAAGGGCTTCTAGACGCAATGCTACTATTCCAGTGCCTAAGCCCCAGCCAAAACAAAACCTCTCATAATTTTGCAAAGGTTGTCCAACCATTGCGAATGCGAGGAAGGCTGGCACACTACTTCCAGGAACAGGAACATTACCACAGATGAGTGGGTACTAGAAGTAGTGGGCCAGGGTTTGTGTCTGCATTTCTAATCTTTCCAAACCTGCAAAAACAGACATTTTCTGACTCACTCTCCCATAGAAAGAAGTCTGCAGGAATTGGCAGTATAAAAACTGCTAATATCAAAAGCCACAGAAAAAGTCCCTGCCTCCCTGTGAGGCAGAGGTCTGTTCTCAAGACACTTCTTGACCTACAAGAAAAATTGGAAGTCATGACCCATTTTAGATCTCAGGTTTCTGAAAAATTTAAGGTGGTCACACTAAGGACAGTGATACCATCTTTGCAGGCAGGTCATTGGCCGGGATACCTGGATCTGAAAGATGCCTGTTTTCATAGCCCAGTCAGGCCATCCCACAGAAAATATCTCAGACTCAGGCTGGGGAATTGACAATACTAGTTCACAGCTCTCCCATTTGGTCTCACCTCATCTCCAACGCTTTCCATAAAATGCTCGGCTGTGGTGGCAGCACATTTGAGAAAACAAGGTGTGGTGGATTTTCCCTATCTGGATGACTGGCTAGTGTCAGGGAAAACACAGCAAGAGACAAGGTGCTTAGTTCAGTTGGTAGAAAGCACCTTGTAGAACTGAGATTCTTAATGAACCTGCAAAAGTCCCAGTTAGAGCCTGTCCAACTACTGGACTTCACAGGAGCAGAGCCTGGTGCCACTGTTTGCCCTGGGTATGTCCCATGCTGGTTGCAGGGTGCCCACCATCTACTATGCTTAGGTACTGGTGCTGGCACTGTGCCAGGAAGGAATGATGGCACCCTTTGTCAGACCTCTCTGGTGCACCACCTCTTTGGTGCAGCACCCTGCCTTCAGCAAATCTGGGGACTTTGGCACAGGGACCCCGTTGTTCAGGAATCTGGCACAGGGTCCCTGGCACTACCAGGGTTGCCACAGGTGGAGGTTCAGTGCAACATGCACCACTGTCTGGGCACTCTGAAAATTGAGCCCCTGGAGCTCTGAGCAGTACTGCTAGCAACACAATCTTTCTCCTCAAAGCTACAGGGTCAGTGTATCCAAATTAGGACAGATAACACCACAACAGTATAAAACATAGACAAGCAGGGAAGAAAAAGATAATCAAAACTGTGTACAGAGACAATGAGGACAGGGGACTTGGCATATTCCATAGAAGTAAACATATTTGCAGTGCATCTGCCAGATAAAGACAATATCCTGACAGATTCCCTAAGCAGAATCAGTGAGCAAAATCAGAAACATGCCTTAAACCAGCAGGTTCTGGCCAATGTCCAGAGGCTGGGGGCACTCCCAAAATAGACCTGTTTGCATCTTGGGAGAACTACTAGCTCCCACAATTTTTTTGCAGATCACCAGTCAAAGGAACAGTCCTAGAGGGTAAGAATTTCAAAAGAAACCCAGAAAAAATTCCCCTGAGGCATGGGTTATTATCGCAGAGGATATTGGCCATACAGCCAGGTTTTAAAGGAAACACAATTGCACATATTCCAATAATGCAAAGCATCATGGGAAACATATGCAAATCCCCATGACAGAATTTGGACTGGCTCTACTTTAAGCATAATTGCACAGTGCCAGATGGCCTCATAGTGCAATCAGCAAAGACTGTTCTAAGCCTTTGCTGATTGCACTATGAGGCCTTCTGGCACCATGCAATTCTGCTTAAAGTAGAGCCAGTCCAAATTCTGTCATGGGGATTTGCATATGTTTCCCATGATGCTTTGCTTTATTGGGGTATGTGCAATTGTGAGTCCTAGAGGATACCCTCATAATGGACTTGACAGGTAAGTTTCTGTATGCCTTCCTACCATTCCCACTGATTCAGAAAGTACTCTTGAAACTCAGGAGGGAACATACAACAATGATCATGATAGCTCCAGAGTGAGCCAGACAGGCCAGGTAATCAATGTTTCTGGTCCCGCCAGGCAAGAATTCAATCAGCCTGCCACTCAGCCACAATCTGTTGACTTTATCCCAGGGAAGAATAACATTTCTGAACCTCAGGACCCCTACACCTGAGGGCATGATTCTTGGAAGAGTTCAAATTTTCTGAACACAGTAGACACAGGACTGCCTATAATTTTACGATACCTAGTACACCTACAGTCATTAGCCCTATGGCCTTGAACTTTAAAGGTGCACTTAGCAGAAGTATCAGCATACATACCAGCTGGAAAAGAAAGTCTCTGGCCTCACAACCCATTTTCAAAAGACTTTTAAAAGCCCCAGCCACTCGTCTCCACCAGTGAAGGATCCTGTTCCACCTTGAGACCTTGACATATGCCTTGTTCAGCTTACGGAGGCTCCCTTTGAGCCTATGGAAACTGTTGACGTGAAGTATGTCACATGGAAAACCATGTTACTAGTTGCAATGACCTCTGCTATGAGGGTAACTGAATTGCAAGCCTTCCGCACACAGCCAAATTACATAATCCCCCACAGGGATGAAGTAGTTCTCAGAACCAACAGAAAATTCCTTCCCAAGGTAGCATCTGAATTCCAGCTGAACCAGTCAGTAACTCTCCCTGTACTCTAGCCAAAGCATTCCAGTCCAGGTGAGGAAAAGTTGCATAGCCTAGACCTAAAGCGAATCCTGACTGTTTACATGGACTGGACAAAAGATGTCAGGTCTCAGAGTACCCAGCTTTTTGTTACCTGTGGGCAGGGTTGGCAAAGGCAAACCAGCTGCAAAGAGATCTGTTTCTCGCTGGTTCATCTCTTGCATTCAGTTTTGCTGTAAAAAACCTGGAAAAATGCCACCAGGAGGCTTAAGAGCACACTCCTTAAGGGGTACCTCTACCCCTGTGGCATCCTCAAGGGACATTTCATTGTCAGACATTTGCAAAGCAGCTACCTGGAAAACAGTACACACCTTCACAAAGCACTACTGTTTGGACATACAGTCCAGAAGGGATGCCAGCTTTGGAACTGTTTCCTAACTAGGTTCTGGACCCAGCCTCCCAAGGTACTGTTACTGAGTTTGCATAAAGTGTAAACATTTAAGAAGGGATTCCTGGGGTTAGAAGAAAAAAATTACTCACCACAGTAATGTTGTTTTTTCTTAAGGGACCTCTCATGATGTTTACAGTCCCTAACCCTGCCTCCCCTTCCAGAACCTGAAACATATTCATACAAGAATCAGTTATTTTTTCACCGTGGTTGCTTGAGCATTACTATTGCAGCTTCTACAATTGTAAGTTCATTGTTATGGTTTATACTGTATGACAATTTTTCTCATGTCTGCTTTCAATTTGTTCGGTGTTTTTCAAATTCTATAAACATTTTCTAAATTCTTGGTTGCCTTTTTAGCTAGTTTCCCTTGCTACTACTCCACTCTGGTTTGGAATGGATCTGAGCAACAGCCAGATAAAACCCTATAAGAAGTACTATTTATTTATTTCCCAAGGTCCACAAGTCCTTACAACCTCCTGCCCTAGGCCAACCCATTGTAGCGGGCATTGGTTCTCTCACAGAACCACTCTCACAGTATGTGTACGCACATATTAAAGATACGGTTACGTTGTTACCACCATTTGTATGTGACACCACTGATATTCTGAACATAGTGTGAGATTTACATCTGTAACAAAATTGGTTGTTGTGCGCCATGGACATAGAGACGTTGATATATAAACATCCCCCATGGTGAAGGTGTGAATACCTTACGTGACAGCCTGCAGCATAACACAAATTTACCTTCTGAAAAACAATTTTTTGGTTGAATGTGCCAGACATGTGTTAACAGGCAACTGCTTCATTTTCTAAAATCAATATTACTATCAAATTAAGGGTACTGTGATGGAGTCCACATTTGCCCCAAATTACGCAAACCTGTATTTGGGGAGTGGGAGAGGAATGTTATTTGTTCTCCAGATGTCAATCTGTTTTTCTTGAGGACTGGCCCCTTGAAGCATTTTATTGATGACATCCTTCTGGTCTGGCAGGGTGGAGTGGAAGAGCTTAGTAAGCTTAAAGAATTTATTGCATTTTTGCAGAATAGCAAAAGAAAATTATGATTTCAGTATGAAAACAGCCTGGAATGTGTACATTTTTTGGACCCAAAAATCTCTAAGAATGCTGATAGTTCTCTAAGCATAAACTTGTTCAGTAAAAGCACTGATAGGAACACCTTGTTGCTTCCATCCAGTTGCCATCCATGCCACCTTGTTGATAACATCCCAGACATCCCAAAAGCCCAGTTTCTAAGGCTCCAGAGGAATTGCTCCACAGACACTGCTTTTGAGACACAGGCCATTGAAATGCAGCTACATTTCAGAGATAGCAGACACAGACCAGAATTATTAGCTGAAGCAAGAAGGATAGCAAATAATACCAATATGAACAACCATCTTGTGCACAATCAGAATGAACAGACACCAGATACCACTTTGAACTTTGAACTCTGTGACCACTTTAACTAATAAATTCAAATGTGTGAAAGAGATCCTAAGCAAGCACTGGAATATTATCCAGGAAAAACCTCCACTTGGTGGATAATCCACAGGGGGTGGTATACTGGAAGGGCCAGAGTCTTAGCAACATTCTCGTCCACAGCATATAACCTACCCCAAATAGTAGAGCCACCTGGCTTCCTGACACCCCCCCAAAGGTTGCTTTCAGTATGGACATTGCTGCTATTCTGACTGTGTGTGGAAAAAAACAACACTTTCAGTATTGTGAATAATCAAAAAGCATTCAAAATTATGCAGTTCATCAATTGTTCTTCGGTAGGAAATATTTACCTTGCCACATACAAATGTATTGATTTTTTTTAAACTTCTTTATTGCAGTGGTCATCATCTGTACATGTTTACAGCAGGAAGAATAGTTAATAAAGGACCATCTATAATAAATCACAACATATACATTTATCTCCCAGCTGAAAATATGAGCATGAGTCTAACAGTGAAAAGTATGATCTGATGAACCAGGAAAAACATCTGGCCCATGTACAAAATGAACAGTAAAAGAAATGTAAAGGTTCTGTGTGAGGTTGATTATAAAGTTGACTAAGGGTTCTTAATAAAGATCCTTAAAGTTATAAAATCCAGCTCTGCATGGGTGACCTTTAGTAGATTAATACCCCGAGTTTGTTGGGACAAGACCAAACCACCTTCAAGTTCACCCACAAAAAACATAAATGGATACCATGCTCCCTTAAATTTATCAGACTGTAAACAGAGGTCTGCAGTGATCTTTTCCATATGATATATAAGTTTAATAACATTAGCCCATTGCTGCAATGTGGGTGGATCAGGTAGCAACCGCTTTTTTGTAATAACTTTACCTGCCGCTGCCAATAATATCCCTAGAAATGATGTTTGACTATTCAGTCTTCTCCCCTTGGGGAGCAACCCCAAGATCAAATGTTCGAAGGTGGGTTTCTCCTGCATGCCTGTAATTTGTTTATACCGTTGACCTAATTCCTCCCAGCAGGGCCACAGTACGGAGCAGCCCCAAAAATATGATACAGGGTACCCTCCTCCCCATATCACCGCCAACATCTATCAGAGTGACCAATGTGTAATGTTTTGTTCTAGTGGGAGTGAGAAGGTAATGGGTCATTATTTTCCAATGGAATTCTCACCAAGTATTTGACACAGAAGTATGGAAAACCCCGCTGCAAATCCTCTTCCAGTCTACAGGATCAAGATCCAGACCTGATTCTCTTTCCCAGGCTGACTGATATGGAGGTGGAGGCTGTTCTTTGCTAAGAATGTATGACTGAACTAATTTTGAGATATGTTTTTTAGTAAGCAGGCCATCTGCTGCCTGTATAACTACTAAGAGTATGGGGTGAGGTCCCTCTGAGCATCCTCCAAATGGGTACCAGATCTGAGAAAGGACACCACCTGCAAAAGATGGTAAAAATCCACCTGTTTTAACTGGTATTTCTCCCTCATAGTAAATGTATTGATTTCTTTTTTTTTTTTTTTTAACTTTATGTTTATTGTTTTACTTGAAACAACATACAGTTGACGCTGCAAGATTAGGATATTACATTCACATTTAGAAAGTATGAGGGCACCACTCCTCTTAATAATTGTAAGTTTTATGTAACCCCCCTACAAATTGGGATTTACTAAGATGTCTTCCTTGGCTGTCTGATGCCCACTGTCAGGATGGTGTCCTGCATCTGCAGTAGCTGTATGTGTCTGCATGAGAGTGCTATAGAAAGCCTCCATGTCCGTCTCTTTAAGAGAATCATTATGTTGTGTTAGAAATTAGTCTAGGCTGGATCCGAGTAGTTTAGGGCTCATGACCAGCCAGGCAAATGGGATTTCTGCTCCATTCTGCAGTTGCTATATGCGCAGAGGGAGCTTTATTAGGAACTGTGTCCATTTACTGTTTATCTGCCTTATTAATAATAGTGTACAAGTTTGTTTAACCTGCCTTCTCTTGCAGCTTGGACTTTTTGCATGAGAGCCACCATTTTGGTTTTGGACTGCCAGAGTTGGACCAATAGAACCTCAGGGGACCTAAAATGGAAACTGTCCCCAGAGGTCCTGTGGGACTGAAATTTGTAGAAATTGTAGTTTTTAAGGTTTGGTGCCTAAATGGACCTGGAGGGGAAGCTCTTGCTGCGACAGACAGTTCCCTCAGTGAACCAAACTGTTTGGATCACAGGAAATCCCCAGAACTGCCTGAAGCAGAGTCAGTTGTGAGCTAGAGTTTGGAGAGTGACCAGCTCGAGCCATCAAGCAGCTGCTCCTGCATAGGAGCACGGGAGAATCAGCGGGAAGGCTGCACTGGCCTGCTGTCACTTCTTCCAGTGAGAAATTCTGTGAATGTGAAAGTTGGACTTAAATCTAATTCCTTTGCTTGAGATCTGAAGCCTGAAGAGAAAGAGAGTGATCATTGCTTGAATTTGGGACCAAAGACTTGCTCCAGAAGCGATCAGCCTGCTAGGTACCAAAGTGAGTCACAGATTGAGAGGTTCGTGCAGAACTTCTGCTAAATTGCAACCGGACTTTACCCGAACTGTGACTAAGAGTTGTGCTGCTTGTAAGTGTGCTGAATGTGCTGTGTGGGTCACAATTTGGTTCCCCGCCTTCAAGTGTGTAATGCTATCTGGAAGCTGCTCCAGTACTCTCACGGACTAAATCCAAACTGTCTGCTCTGGTCTGGGCCCTGCTATCTTGGCCTAGACTGCCACTCCCATAGCAGAGACATTTCTAATGAAAGACCTCCTCCGGGATTCGGCTCCCTGCTCAACACCATCAAACAGGTAGCGACCACCTCAATAAGTCATGTGGGCCCTGCTTCCCCTGGCAAACCAGAACACCATCCAGAGGTCTTCACCTCATCAGTCCTGCCTCCTGGTCTGGGTAGCATGAGTACCAAGCAGGGTAGCTCCTTGCAACAAAGCTGCAATCATTGTGTGTCATCTGATTTATTTGTTTGGGTTTATTACAATGAACTGAGCCATCTTGCTCCAGATTACAAATTCTGGGTTGATGTGCATGCTAATTGTTTTCTTTCCTAAGAGCCCCTATAACAGCTGCAACACTGGCCTACTCCGGGCATTGCTTCAGGCTAGCCTGCTTAACAACTGGGTACCCAGGGTTGTGTGACTATATACAAGGGACTATCTGTGCATGCATGTTCAGCCTAAATTAATTGGATTTGTCAATCATCTGCTAGATTCATGCCCTTCCCCTGTTCACTTCCACCGGAATAAATCAGATTTTGTTCTTTTTGCAGTTAACCTGGCTAGTGTATACCTTTTTGGTGGGGGTATTGTACTGCCATTGAACTGTTGCATTACAGGTCTTACTTTACAGGGGGTTTTCAGGGCAGATGCAGAGGATCCAGCCCTGGTGGTAAGTGCAGGGGGTGTGAGCAAGTCATTACTGCCATATGGTACATGTGAATGTGTTGCTGCTATACTGTTTAGGCCACTAGAGGAGTTGGTGGGGGGTTATAGTATTCCAGAGGGCTATACCAACAGAAGTTACACTACCCCACAACCATTCCTCTAGGTGGAGGCACCTGTTCAATGAGCTCAGGCCCTTCAACTTGTGCCTAGTCACACAGGCAGTGGTAGTAGCCCTTAAGATAGTGCCACCTAGGGGTTACATCTTGGAGGCACCATTTGGAATTAGCGCCTCTAGTGGTCATGATCAAGAATTACTGTGAAAAGTTTAATGGGCACCACAGTAGAACTGACTGTGCATCAGTTGGTGGGATGGTGTATGGGGCATGATATTAACCCCCATAATGCCTTGTTAATACTGGATATACCCCTGGGCATTAGTAAAGACACTGTGGAAGGGGCACTTTCAAAAACTGAATGCTTGGGAAAAGCCGTGTTGGTAAGCCGACATGCTGACTTGACAGCCCAGACCTTAATGGCCTTAGTGGAGTGTAGCAACCCCATGGACAGCACTAAGGTGCCCTAGACTATTGCTGCTGAGGGGTCCCCAACCACCTGGAGGGTGGTGACTAAAGATAGTAAGGACCCCTTAGAGAATGAGCGCCCACCATTATCTGGGACCTTTAAGGAAAAGTTTGCCAAGTTGTTATTGGAGGTGGGTAAAACCATAGAGCACTTTAAAAAGTTATTCATGCAACCTGGGGGTGTTCCTTCCCTGATGCCCACACCAGCCCAAGCACCTGTCCCTTCACCAGTTCTCATGCCCACATCAGTACTGGCATCCACTCCTGTGCCCACAGTTAGTCATGACACTTACTGCAGGCTGAGAATATTCTTGGGCACTCTTCCCACCCCTCTAGGGGGAGGATGATTGGGAGATCTGGATAGGCTATGTTGCCCTCTTGGTACCTGAGTGGTAGTGTGCAGAGGCAGAGAAACAAAAAAGGATCATAGAAAGTTTGAGGGGTCCTGCTTTGGAAGCAGCTAGGTTCCTGAGGTCCACAAATCCTGACCCTTCAGTGCAAAAGTACCTGTTTGTGTTAGAAGGTGTTTTTGGTAGCATTGAATTGGGAGAAACTTTGATGTGGCAATTGAAGGGCACCAAACAGTGGAAAGGGGAATGTCTGTCTGTGTATGTTACTCATTTGGAGAGGGCTCTCCAGACAGCTTACCGGAAGGGAGGGGTATCGGTCAGCAAACTGAACCATGTGAGATTGGATCACATACTACAATATACCAAATATTCTAAATTGCAAATTATCCAGCTAAACCTGCAGGATAGGAGGGATAATCCACCTGATTATAGTGGCCTGATAAAAGAACTCAGGGAGACAGAAGGCAAGGAAGGAGACTGGAATTCTTGTGTGGGTGCAGCCCGAGTAGCCCCTAAGCGGGAAAGTCCTTCTGAATCAGACAGTGCTAAGAATGTTCCACCCTGGACCAAGCTTTTGAGAAATGAGCTGCTGAGAGAAGTCAGAGAAATGAAAGTGGGTGCCTCTACGGAGGCTCCTCCCACAGACAAAGACCCTGGTCCCTCTTAGAACGTGTCTGCTATGGGGGTGCACGCTCAGGTGTCTCCTGCTGAGGGCAACTCAAAAACTGAAACTCGTGAATTGACTGCTGCAATAAAGGAACTATTTAGACATATTGTATCACCTTCAGTGTCACAGGCAGAGGTCAAACCACGATTTTCTGTTGTTAGAGCTTCAACTCCAGCCCCAAATGTGTACTTTGTCCAACCTTCTAACTGTGAATACAGACCAGTTCCTGATGTAGTGTTTCAGCAAAGATGGACTCAAGAACCTGTAATTTGTCACAATTGTGGAAAGGATGGGCATATGAAGAATGAATGCCGGTCTCAAAAGGATTTAGAAAAGGTGGTAAACAGACTCCAAGGGGAGCTCCAAAAAGCAAACCAATTGCAAAGGGGTTCAAGAAATCCAAATTCCAATTTCTTTGTGGCTAGATCATCCATCCAGGTTCCTCTCAAAGTCCCTCCAGACTGGTCTAGGTTGGTGGGCCCTTCCATGGACACTACTGTACACATAGACGGGATTCTGGCCAGAGCACTTTTAGACAGTGGGTCTCAAGTTAGAATACTTTTCCAAGACTGGTATGAGTAGCATGTATCTGACCACCCATTACAACCCCTTGATGGACTGCATGTGTGGGGGTTAAGTGAGATGTTGTACCCTTGTCTTGGCTTAAAGGTGGGACTTTCTTTTCCATCTTTTGTGGGTGGTGTGGGAGATGCTGTGGAGATACTAGTCCTAGTCTGCCCTTCCACCGGACTTTATGATGGTATCCTTGTACTGACTGGCACCAACGCATACATGCTTGGGAGCCTGGCCCAGCTATATAAAGAAAAACAGAAGAGAAAGACAGGAAAAGCCCTGTGAGTTCATGCCCTGATCTAAAAGGCCTATGAGAAGCACCTACGCCCCAAGCAAAGTGATCAAGATGAGCCTGAGGGGATGGTTTAGAAGAAGGATTCTGCCACTATTACATTACCTCTCAATGCAGACTGCAGTATTAGTGGTGAAGTATGGCTGCGTAAAGATGTCACTATCAAAATGTTGATGCTGGATGCCCCAGACCAGGGAAAATTGCTCGGACTGCTGATTAAACCCAGTGTGCTTCCGTCCCAGGCTCATGCTTAAGCCTGATGAGTGGTGGTACAAATACAAAATGTTATAGACCGAGACGTCAAGGTACACAGAGGATGCACCCTGGCTAAAGTCTATTGTGCTGACACTGCTGTGCTCCATCCCAGTGCAAAGCTAAAAAAATATGTGAGGTATCACCTGATATGCTTGATTTGGGAGACTCGCCTCTTCCCAACAGTTGGAGAACCAGGATCAGTAACAAGCTGGCCCTGAAAACCAAAGTATTCTCCCTCAAGGAATGGGATATTGGTTGTGTCATGGGTGCCGAACACCACATTAGCTTGCACAATGAGAGACCCTTCAGAGAGAGAGAGGTCCAGGCACCTAGCTCCTGTCGACATTGATGACGTCTGACATCACTTACAAGAGATGTTAGTGGCTGGTATCATACAAGAGCCACACAGCCTATACGCCTCCCCAGTCATTGTAGTGTGGAAAAAAAATGGATCTGTTCACATGTGTGTTGATTACAGGACCCTTAACAACAGAAATGTGCTGGACCAGTATACAATGTCACATACTGTATACAGGATGCTTTGGACTGTCTAAATGGGAGTAAATGGTTTTCTCTTCTCAACCTCCGAAGTGGATACTATCAGATCCCAATGGCTCCTGAAAACAAGGAAAAAACTGCATTCATTTGTCCCTTGGGCTTCTATGAGTTCATCTGCATGCCCCAAGGCATATCAGGTGCACCAGCAAAATTCCAGTGACTAATAGAGTATGCAGTGGGAGATATGAATCTCTTTGAATGTCTCATCTACCTTGATGATGTGATAGTTTTTGGAAAAACTCTCAAGGAGCATGCGGCTCACTTATTCAAAGTATTGGACAGACTTGAAGAGTTTGGTCTTAAGTTATCCATTGACAAATGCCAGCTTTTCCAGAGTTCTGTCAAGTATGTGAGTCACATTGTGTCGTCAGCAGTCATACAAACCGACTCCAGTAAGGTGGAAGCCTTAACCCGCTGGCCAAAGCCCAACAACTTGAAAGAACTCCAAAGGTTTCTTGGATTCTGGGACTATTATTGCCGTTTTGTCAAAGACTATACCAAGGTGTTCCGCTCCCTACTAAACTTAACTCAAGGATATCCACCTACTCACACGAAGTTTAAGAAGGACACTGACAAAGATGCTGAAAAGACCTATTTCAGACCAAATGAGATGTTTGGGCAGAGATGGACACCCAATTGAGACATTGCTTTTGAAGAAATAATTGACAGACTGACTCACGCTCCCATACTTTCTTATGCCAATCCATCCAAGCCTTATGTGTTACATACAGATGCCAGTTTGAATGGTCTCAGAGCAGTACTCTATCAAGAACATCTGGAAGGCCTGTGTCCTGTTGTCTTTGCTAGCAGAAGTCTGACATCTTCAGAGAAAAACTATCCAGTGCATAAATTTGAGTTTCTCGCTCTCAAGTGGGCCATGGTTAACCAATTTCACCAATACTTGTATGGTGCTAAAATCTTGGTCAAAACTGATAATAATCCATTAACATATGATCAAGCCATCACTAAACTAGATGCTACTGGACACAGTTGGCTTTCTGCTCTAGCAAACTATTATGTGGTGGTGTACTGACCAGGCCTAAACCACATAGATGCTGATGCTCTTTCATGAAGATCTCTTTCTGATCAACAGTGGGTTCATATCCCTGAGCAATCTGTAAATGCACTATGCCACAAGTTTGACACGGAAGAAACCTTGTCCTCTGAAACTGCAAACTATCTGGTAGATTGTTTGGGACCTCCAGAAACATGCATACCAGTTGCCTATTGTAACTTCACAGCTTTAGACTTGAGTTCTTTACCACTGCGAACTCCAGTTGATATCCTCAAGGAACAGTACTATGAGCCGATGATCAGGCAGTGGTTAATGCTTTATGGAAAGGGGACGATATCTCAAAAATGCAGCCCACTGACCCCAAGACTGCCTTTCTTCTTCGAGAGGGGAGCAAGCTCAAACTTCAAGAACAGTTACTGTGCCAAGAGCTTACTGACAACCAAGGTGAAATTGTGAGAAAACAGCTAGTACTGCCAGCTAAATTCAAAAATATTGTCCTAAAAGCTTTGCATGACCAAATGGGACATCTGGGTAGTGAAAGAACCCTTGATCTGGCCCGTTCACATTTCTACTGGACTAAAATGAACCTAGACAAACAACATGTTAAAACCTGCAGTAGGTGTCTTCAGCACAAGGCTATACCACAAAGAGCAGCCCCTCTGGTCAATATTGTCACAAGTGCACCAATGGAGCTTGTCTGTATTGATTTTCTTAGTCTGGAGCCAGATTCCAAAGGCATTGCAAATGTACTGGTAGTCACAGATCACTTCATGAGATATGCACAGGCCTACCCCACCAAAGACCAAAAGGCCTCAACTGTAGCCAAAGTCCTTGTTAAAAGGTTTTTTGTACATTACAGTGCCCCCAGCATATTCATTCGGATCAAGGCAGGATTTCAAAAGTAAACTATCATCAAAGAACTGTTGTCCCTATGGGGTGTAAGAAAATCCAGAACAACCCCTTATCATCCTCAGGGGGATCCACATCCAAAAAGATTTAACAGAACCCTACTTGATATGCTGGGCACTTTGCAACCCAAAGATAATCCAAAGTGGAACCAACAAATCAGCACCCCTATCCATGCTTAATTGCACAAAGAACAATGCTACTGGTTTTTCACTGTATCACCTTATGTTTGGCAGAGAAGCTTGCCTTCCAGTTGATGTATGTTTCGGAGTGTCTCCTGATGGTGTCCAATCAGATAACTACCTGATACCTGCAGTATGTCAAAAATCTAAAAGCCCAACTAGACCATGCCTATCAGCTTGCAAATACTATGGCAGCAAAGAGAAACCTGACTAACAAAACTCACCTTGACAAATGTGTTAAGGCCCAAGAGCTCCAACCAGGTGACAGGGTGCTAATGATAAACTTTGGACTTCCAGGTAAACACAAAATAGCAGACCACTGGAGTCACATTCCATACATAGTAGCCAGTAAGATTCATGATCTGCTAGTGTATAAAGTATATCCAGAGGGGGACCCTCATGCTGTTAAAACCATTCACAGAAACCATCTGTTACCTATTGGCCAAATAGTAATCAATAATTTTCAAGATACTGAAGCTCCTCAGCACCCTGTAACTAGATCTGCTACCAAGGCTAAGCAACAAAATCAGCAAACTTCTGCTTCTCAGTCTGTTGCTCCTGTCTCCCATCCTGCAGACATTCTAGATATTAAAGATGATGAAAGTTAATTTTATCCTGCTTTTTACCCATCTTTTGAACTTGAGAGAGTGTTCCAGGGAATTCCATCCATTGACTATGGTGATGATGCTGAACCTACAGCTGTCTTAACAGATCCCAATTCATCCATTGTGGGTGAACCTCCAGGAAGTGATGCTCACAGTGTGGACCTTGAAGAGGCTGAATCCCTTTGTATGGTACAATTAATGGAAATCAGTCAGCCTGGACCCAATGAAGCAAGTAGCGAACCTATAAGTGACTGTGCAAGTGCAAATGAACTAAGTGGGCTAAGTGAACTGTTGCATGCTAATGAAAGTATCATTCAAGAGCCAGAAAGATGTGTATTGGATGATTCTGCCTTTGCAGAAATATCTCTGACAAGTGACAGTGAGCTTCAACAACAAGAAGTGCCAGTGCCAATGTTGCCATGTCACTCAGAAAGATCTGTAAAACCAGTCTTAAAGCTCACGTATGACACTCCAGGACAGCCTGTTAACTTGCCCATGAATGTTGCACACAAAGGAGTCTATGTCATGCCCAAATCTTTGCCCAAACTTGTGTTCACTGCCTCTACCCAAACCAAAGCCTCCAACCAAGTTAAGGTGCCTATTCAGTGTAACAAGGGGTATAAAGTTAAAGAGATGGGAATAAGGTGAAATGTTATGATATAATATGGTAACATTACTGAAATTATGATTCTATCTGATGTGAAAAATGTGAATTCTAAACTACTGAGATATACCAGATGAAACATGTATGTATCTTTTCGTATAATGTGTTCTTATGAAATGTTATAGTAAGAATAGGCTTGACGCAGATGCCAAGTTTTTCCAAGCAGGGAAGTGTGTAACCCCCCCATGAATTGGGGTTTACTAAGATATCTTCCTGGGCTGCCTAACGCCCACTGTCAAGATGGTGTCCTGTGTCTGCATGAGAGTGCTATAGAAAGCCTCTGTGCCTGTCTCTTTAAAAGAGTCATTATGCTGTGTTAGAAATTAGTCTGGGCTGGGTCTGAGTAGTTTAGGGCTCATGACTGGCCAGGTGAGTGGTATTTCTGCTCCATTCTGCAGTGACTATATGCACAGAGAGAGCTCTGTTAGGAACTATGTTAATTTACTGTTTATCTGCCTTATTAGAGGACTGTAGGAACCTCCTACAGTCTTCTAATCCCTGCAACTGCCCCTAAACCCAGCCCTGACCTCTCTTTACCCTGACCAAGGCCTATGGCTGGTTAACTCCCAATCTGAAACTCTCTGTAGTAGTTCCTAAGGGAGCTTATAAATGTATCTATACATTGAGACTAATACCATGAATCTACTAGTATCTAAATGTTAGCCTATTACTGTAACTCTTGTATCGTGCCTGTTTGCTTGTGTCCCATTTCTGTATTGCTCTGTACTGTTCTCTCTCCATATGCCTGTAATGACGTGGAACCCTTGAAAAGGATTCTTTGACTCAAAGGTATTTTCCGAATCCTCAATAAATAAACAAATAAAATAATAATAGTATAGAAGTTTGTTTAACCTGCCTTCTCTTGCAGCTTGGACTTTTTGCATAAGAACCACCCTTTTGGTTCTGGACTGCCAGAGCTGGACCAATCAAACCTCAGGGGACCTAAAATGGAGACTGTCCCCAGAGGTCTTGTGGGACTGAAATCTCTAGGAATTGTAGTTTTTAAGCTTTGGTGCCTAAATGGAGCTGGAGGGGGAGCCCTTACTGTGGCAGATAATTCCCTCAGCCAACCAAATATTTTGGATCTCAGAGGAAATCCCCAGAACTGCCTATAGCAGAGTCAGTTGTGAGCTGGAGTTTGGAGAGTGAACAGCTCAAGCCATCAAGCAGCTGCTCCTGCATAACAGCACAGGAGAATCATCGGGAAGGCTGTGCTGACCTGCCTGTCACATCTTCCAGTGAGAAATTCTGTGAATGTGGACTTAAATCTAATTTCTTTGTTTAAGATCTGAAGCCTGAAGAGAAAGAGAGTGATCATTGCCTGAATTTGGGACCAAAGACTTGCTCCAGAAGTGATCACCCTGACAGGTATCGAAGTGAGTCACAGATTGAGATGTTTGCACGGAACTTCTGCTAAATTGCAATCAGACTTTACCTGAACTGTGACTGAGAGTTGTGCTGCTTATAAGTGTGCTGAATGTGCTGTGTGTGTCGCGATTTGGTTCCCCACCTTCAAGTGTATTATGCTAGCAGGAAGCTGCTCCAGTATTCTCATGGACTAAATCTGAACTGCCTGCTCTGGTCTGGACCCTGCCATCTCAGTCTAGACTGCTGCTCCGATTGCAGAGACATTTCTGACGAAAGACCCATTCAGGGATTCGACTCCCTACTCAACACCATTGAACAGATAGTGACCACCTCGGTGAGTCATGTGGGCTCTGCTTCCCCAGGCAAACCAGAACACCATCCAGAGGTCTTCATCTTGTAAGTCCTGTCTCCTGGTCTTGGTAGCATGAGTACCAAATAGAGTAGCTCCCTGCAACAAAGCTACAATCATTGTGTGTCATCTGATTTATTTGTTTGGGTTTATTACAACAAACTGAGCCATCCGGCTCTGGATTACAAATTCTGGGTTGATATGCATGCTAATTGTTTTCTTTCCTAAGGGCCCCAACAACAGCTGCAATGCTGGCCTATCCCGGGCATCGCTTCAGGCTAGCCTGCTTAACAACTAGTTATCCAGGGTTGTATGACTGTATTCAAGGGACCCACTGTGCATGCATGTTCACCCTGAATTAATCATATTTGTCAATCTACCGCTAGATTCATGCCACTCCCCTGTTCACTTCCCCCTGAATAAATCAGATTTTGTTCTTTTTATAGTTAACCTGGCTAGTGTGTACCTTTTTGGTGGAGGTATTGTACTGCCATTGAATTGTTGCATTACAGGTCTTACTTTACAGGGGGTCTAAAGGGCAGCTGCAGAGGATCCAGCCCTGGTGGTAAGTGCAAGGGGTGTGAGCATGCATTACTGCCATATGGTACATGTGAATGTTTTGCTGCTATACTGTTTAGGCCACTAGCAGGGTTGGTGGGGGGGGGTTATAACATCCCGGAGGGCTATACCAGCAGCAGTTATGCTACCCCAGAACCATTCCTCCGGGTGGAGGCACCCATTCAATGAGCTCAGGCCCCTCAACCTGTGCCTAGTCATGCAGGTAGGGGTAGTAGCTCTTAGGATAGCACCACATAGGGGTTACATTTATATCCCATTTTTATAGTACATCATGGGGAGGATACCAGTTCCATTATAAAGTTAATTAAATCCACCGAAAATTTTTATATGCCCATGAGCTGCATGGAATATAAACCAAAAGTGTCAATATGTAATGTCCCAAAGTCTATCCACCTACCAGTAGGTGGGAGTTATACCATGCTTTCCCTTTAGTGTGCACTGAAGGTGCTATACATAGTAATACTGCTGCTCATTGTAAGGAACTTAACCATATATCTGGCAAAATCATTAATATGGTACTTATTTATAGCAAATGATCGACACTGGAGTCAGAATCTCTCTATCTGGTTGTAAATACAGAAGGTATAGAAAAACATCAAAATAACAGGCTACAATACTAAACACTTTTAATCAAACGTGACTAAACGGAAGTTCGCAGCTTTAAACTGCAAAGTCTATTTAAATCCAAGTTGTTAAATAGTCCTCATGAGGCCCCAATGAGTCAACTATGGTTAATGAAATAATCCAAAGTAGAATTCAAAAGTATCTAAAATGGGAACTATCACTCACCAATTAGCAAAAATAGTCTCCCGAAATCAGTATTGTCGCCTCAGGTTTCTTCTTCATCTGAGGAGCTTTCCTCCTGGACATCCCTTTTGTGTTCTAGGCAGACATATTTCTGATTGCATTTTGGGGCATCTGAGGGATCTGAAAAAATGAAGATCTTATTTTCATGGATGATTCTTAACCTGGTGGGAAACAACGTGCCGTTTATAATTCTGGCCTCTCTGAGCGCCGCTCTCACCCCATCGAATTTCTTTCTTTTTTGCCTTGTGGCATAGCTAATGTCAGGGTACATCCATACCTGTTGCCCATTATACAAGATAGATCTCTTCTGATGAGCCACTACCAGCAAATGTTCCCGAGTGCCTATTCCATCCAAAACCATAACCTCTGTACTTGGGGCCTCGGGATCCAACTGGCGACCTCTCTGTGTGATGTGTTATGCTTTCTGGGAGGCCTGAAGTTTAGGAATAATGTCTTTGCCCAGCTATTGTGCTAATCAGTCCTGTCGGAACAAAAGTAAGTGATCGCCCTCATCTCCCTCAGGCAGTACCCTCAACCTTATGTTTGCAGCTCATATATAATTTTCAAGCATTTCAAGGTGCGATTTAAAATGGTTAGTCTCTCACACCATGCTAGAGACTGCTCCCACGGCTGCATCAGTTTGTCGGGTAGACTCCACAGCTGATGTCTGGACCGTTTCTTTTTTTTTTTAATTCAGTATACTTTATTAAAAGCAAACATATACAAAACACATACTGTTCCACACATGGAGCATCCCACAATGTACAGTTCACAACTATAGGATTAAACAGAATTGATTAGACAGGAATGAAAATATAACCTTCCCCCCATCTCCCGAAAGAAACAAACAAAAAAAGGAACCCACCTCTCCCTTCCCCCCCTTGCTGCCATGGAAACGAGCATGGGTATAATGGGTAAATATAGGGGATATGATGCTGGGGAAGAAAAGACAAAGTCAGCTGGGGCACCATCTCTTAACATAGGTGGAGTGAATACTATCTAGGTGAGGGAGGACCTGGGGTGGTTAACCAGCAGTAGGTGTGACATTTCTCCCATTTCTGTTTATAAGCACTGGAGCACTGACGCAGATCTGCAATTATACACTCTGCTAGAAGCGCAAAGAGAATCTCTCTGAACATTCAATATAACAGGATGTTGATGTGTCTATCCAGTGTCTCAAAATAATGTTTTTAGCACATGCTGAGATCAAAGTGATGTGGGATCTGGGGATACCAGAAACTGAACCTGGATTCTGACCTACAGTACATATCTCTGGACTAAAACTGTCATGAAGGTTTAAAAGGGGATCTAGTTAGGATTGGATCTGGGACCAAAAAGGGTCAATTTTTTCACACGACCACAGCATGTGTAATAAACTACCAGGCTCTTTACTACACTTAGGACAAGCATCAGTGGGGATATGTCCCATTTTGTGTAATTTAACAGGGGTGTAATATAGATTGTGATTAATTTGGAATTACATGAAACGGTACCTGTCCTACATTATCATTTGGTAAAAATGCTTCAAGATTTTAGGCCATTCTCTGAAAAAAGCAGAAGATGGGAGAACCCGATCCCAAGTATAAAATCTTGGACCCTCCTTGCTCGCAATGACCTCCTAGAGGAAAGTCTGTACCATTTCTAGTGTGGTCTCCAAAGTGACCACTCAATTCATCAGTCCATTAAATTTATCTGTGAGTCCAGTGATAGTGCTTATCAGTTTGTAAATTTTTACTCCGATCGAGTGAAGACTTTCTTCTCCGGTATCCAAGTTGTTTCGTCCACACGGCCTTGCATCGAACGCATGGCAAGAGCTGTCAGGGCATTTTTGGATCTAGCAACAGAACCATGAGTCATCTCCTTTTTAGGATTTCCCGTTTTGTACAGGAGGGCATCTGATTTTGTTCTATTCCCAGTAGAAGTAGACTGCTTCCGAAAAAAAAGTTGATTTTAATAAGTTTTGTCAGTATTGTCCCAGAGCTTACTCAGTGAGTGGCCATTTTGCTCAGGCTCCACAGTCCCCCCCCCCCAATGTATTGATTTCTACATTGGCAAAACGTCAGGCATGTTCAAACTTCAGGTGGGAGAACACCTCAGCTCTACACGAAATACTGTAAGAATAATGCATTGCCAAAACATATTTCTGAGGCCCCCAAAGCCCACACATTTCCTTTTTGTGGTATACAGAAGATCAGTGTAAGGAAACGGGGTGGAGATCTGGATAGTCTCATTTTCCACAGGGAGGTGTTTTGGATTTTTCAATTGGGCACCCTAAAATTTCCAGGCCTCAATGATTCCTTTAATATAACCCCTTTTTTGAGTAAGACATAGTCCAGATTACTATATGATCCCAGCATTATGCAATCAATATCCCACCTTATTATCCCACTGTTCCCTTTAGTCATTTTAATATGAGATCTTTTTCTACCTCCCTTGTTTTCTTATCAGTCAGGTTATATGCATATAACATCTATGCGGACTGGAGTGTCCTGGTATTTTAGTGATGTTTTTGCTCATACTGATACACAATTTTTGACTGTAAAATAATTTATGTGACCATATTAGTACCTTAGGTGATCCCAGTGACCTCCCACTACATAAGTCTGTATTATACAATTGTATGATCTATGAAATGTTTCTTTGATTTTGGGAGAGTCACAACCATAGCCAGAACTAGGTACTATGGCAAGTTAGCCAACTTCCAGCCATAATTTTCAGATATACTGTATTTGTTATTTTTTATGTGATTTTGTGTGTGTTAAATCCCACAAAAGATGCTCATGTATTTTTTTTTTAAAAAGGAGTACATAGTTTACTGAAAGATCACAGGAAGAGAAAAATGGTTTTACAAAATATATGACATCCCTATGTGACCCAGGAAAACAGCTACTAGCCAGGAAGCTGAAAATTACATTTTCAAAGGGGATGAAAGTCCCTGGTTAGCTAATTGGTATAATAAAATCTCAGGATGAGAGAAGCTGTTGCCCCTGTCATAAACCTTTAAGATCAATAGGAGAAATGGTTTTAGACAGGGGGTGTCAGCAAGATTACCACAGTCCGATTACATTTTTTAGTAGTGCCAAGAAGTGGTGATATGAGAACTCAAATAAAGAAATAAATAATAATTCCTTAAAATCCGGAAAGAGCAAGAGAGACAGCTGCTGGCCTAGAGAGGAGGCCACCAGCTATTAAGCAGAAAGAGTTTTTTTTTTCAGACTGCCAGAGGGACTATAAATACCCCCTGTAAACAGAAGCTCATTGCAAAGCACTGTGGACACTCTCCTGACAAAACACAGAACAGAACTGCAAGCAGCCAGTGGCTGAAAAGGAGGAAATGATTTTCAGACTTCACTTATTTCTCTGGACTACACTTTACTACAAACTTAAGGCAGAACTTTAGATAACTGTTATAGTGCATTTTTCATGCATATTTTTCACTTTTATTTGTGTTATTCTGTGACCAAAATATTCTAAATATTTTAGTTGTAACTGTATGATTATTAATTAAGTATATTAGTGAAAACATTCATTTATAAGAAACCAGCCTGAGCAAGATTTTTCATATTGTGTGTTGCTGTGGGGCATTTAATAATAATCTGTGACTAAACTGTTATTGCTAAGGGGTGTCACCATAAGCTACCAATCAAACAAAGATCTTTACAGGGACATCTGGGTAAAGATAGGGAGAATACAAAAGTCTCAAGGAAGAGTCTATAGGAATTTGAACCAGGTTATTGCATGCCAGTGAGAGAAGACAAATTCAGGGTTACAATGCTACCCTGAAGAGACTGTAATGCCTAGATCTTCCCTCTTAGTGTAATAACCAAGAAAGGGTTCTCATTTGGCTACAAGACTCGGGACTGGTATTGTACCCTTATCCAGAGTAAAGAGGGAGCCTTGGGGGCCTCATGGCAGGTGTTCAGTCATGACCTCAGCAAGCATTCTAGAAGGACACAGGGAGGGTATCCCAGTTTTCCCACTCCCTGTCATGGATTGCACTTAGAGGTGAGCACTGTGAGCTCAGTGGACCTGACCCTCAGGAGTGGGTTTATGACAGGCACTACAGGCCAATTTGAATGTGGGTCACAACTGAGACTTCAATAGGCATCCGTATTTAGTTTATTACTGGCCAGTGCCATTTTTACCCTACAGGTACATAAACAATGACTGTGCCCAGTGCTTACTTGAAATTGTGCTCATGAATATATTAGTACCCCCAGTGACCTTTGTGACCTCTCACTACTTATAATGGTGAAAAAGTATAATTTATTTTATGGGAGCCACTTTACAGCCTCTTACCATGAGGAACCAGGAGACCAGAGCAGTACCAGGCACACAAACATGGGACTGGAAATATAGTATATATAAGGTATGTATGTATGGATACCTCCAAATGAGGCAGTGGACAAACCTGTCAGCCGATACCTCAGAAAGGGGGAAGGAAAGCAAGTGCGCTGTGGCTCAGTGAAGGAGAGGCTACTGAAGATCTACTGTTACAGTGAGTAACTATTCTATCTTCACCGAACATATCTCCTCCACTGGGACACACCTTTCGAACAATTCACAAGCAGTACAGAAGAAACCCAGGGAGGATGATAAAGTCTGATATGCAGTCAGAAGAAGGCCTTGCAACACTGCAAAACCAAAGCCAGCACATCTACGATTGACGATATGTAGACTGTAGAGCGTAGTGAAAGTATGCACAGTACTCCTTGTGTCAGCAGCACATGTCAGCTGCAGAAACATTCTGTAATCAGGCAACAGAGGTGACCGTATCTGGTGCAGTGTAACCATGCACAGCTCCCAGAAGTTCCTTCCTATACTTCCCATAGCAAAATTCTATACAGTTAGCCTGCCATTTGGACTGGCACTGTTAAGACACAGGGGTGTCCTCTTTCCCAAGGGTGAACAAAACAAAAAGCTGAAAGGACTTGCTGCAATAATTAGTGCAATCATTATAGAAATGCAGTGTTCTAGCCTCTAGGTACATCAAGTGTATAAGATAATGCCTCATTCTTGTTAACATGTTCTGGATGATACCTAGGAAGTTGTATGGTCCGAGTTAATATAAAATCAGATACCCCCTTAGGCTGAAAATGAGGATTGATCCATAGAGACACCCTGTCCTTGAGGAACATTAAATAAGGACGCTCATGCACCAAAGCTTGAGGCTCAGAAATCCTACAAGTAGAAGCCAGAGCAACCAAAAACAACATTTTCCATGACAGAACAGGGCCAGATTAAGGCAACCTGGGGTCCTAGGCCCAAGAGGAATCTGTGGACCTTCTCACCACAGCCACACCCCTTTACCATGACTGTTTCCCTTCGCTGTGACTGCACCCCAAGTTGGTCATTGCATATCAGTTACTAAAACTTTAATAAAAATCTTGCTGTCCCTAAAAAGTTGCATAAAATGTAAATAACCTAACTAAAATGCTTCAAAATTAATGAAACTAATAATATTAGTATGAAAAAATAACAATAGTCTAAGTTTTTTCATTTAGAGAAAATAATTACTAATTGGTCTGGTAACAATAATTTTTGGTATATGAAATGTCATGATTTGCACTTCTCCAACCCCTTCTGCAAACACACATGTGTGCTTGCAGTGTGGGTGTTATCATTTGTCCTATCAGGTAATGTAAACCAGGATGGGGGAGTTTTGTTTGGTAGGCAAGGGACCCATCTTTAAAAGAGGCTAGGTCCTGTCAGGTGTAAGAGTTAATCTGTGGATTACTAGAGGAGTTGTGAATTTTAGAGATTATATCGCAAAGCAAGTGACTGTTGGAAGAAATCATTCCCAGGATCACACATATCTGTCACTGATAAGTAATAAGTATCTGCTGCCTCTAAATTTTCCTGGCTGTGTGAATATATTCACTAGTCTCCTGTACCAGAGTTATCTGTACTCATTGACTCAGACAATACTCAAAATGTTATGGTTTGTAACGCATCCTTCCTGCAACTGTATTGTTTTCTACTGATTGTTGTTCTACTGTTGTACTACAGTTCTGTAATCTCCTGGGTCATGCTTGAAAATAGACAATGTTTTGTCTCATGCACTTACACGGTCAACAAAAATGAAATAAATAAATAAAGCCAGGACCAATAAATGGCAAGATTTACTGATGGGAATTTGGAAATACATTAATTTGTTCACCATGAAAATGGAGCTACAGTATATCAAGATCAGAACTTCAATATGAGTGAGATAAGGGAATTAAAAAATTATTTTTAATTGTACCATTGAAATGCATTGTAGTTTTCTTAATTTTAGGAGTGTTGATTAAATATAAAGTATACACATTAAACTGCACTGTTACTCTTTTATATTTAAGAGTAAGACTTGATTCTAAATAGGGATTCTAAGTGGTGGGTGGTAGACAAAGCAAAGGAAATGGGCCTGTTCACACTTTCATGGTCAGCCTGGCCAGGTTCCCCTGAGCTATCAGCTGCACTTAACACCTAATCAGGGAGGTGAGAGTCATGTTACAGTTCAGCCCCTACCTTGTTCAGATTACATAGTGGCTTGGTCCTTTATGCACAAAAAATGCAGATCAGGCAGGAAGAAAAAGATATACTGAAAATTTATGTTGAGAATTGTTGGGGGCCCCCATAGCAGGCAGGGGCCCTGGGCCTGAGCCTATGTTGCCTATGCCTTAATCCGGCCCTGTGACAGAAAACACATCTTACAGGTTACAGCAGGCTCAAATGGAGCCAGAGTCAATTTCTCAAGTATGAAAGTCAGGTGCCAAGGTGGAACTGGTTCATGAATCAGCAGGCGCATGTTCAGAATACCCTTACAAAATGTATGGGACACCTCTATTGTGCCACTGTGCCCCCAACAATAAGGGCACAGAAGGCCGAAATGGCAGTCAAGTCACCATAATGGGCACGTACTAGAGACCAGAGTCAGATAGGAACCGAGGGAAGTCAAATATAGTACTGACAGGGCACCTAAATAGGTACACTAAACTGGAATCACACCACATGGTGAAGTGCTTCCATTGTAAAGAATACTGTATGTGTGTCTAGTGGAAGACTTTCTAGTCACAAGGAAGACACCAACCACATGGGAGAGCTCCAAAATGAGGAATTGCTACATCTTCAGGAGTCAGACATGCAGATTCAGGGATCCCTGAGCCTGCAACAGCAGGCCCTAACAAAGGGGGAGCTGAACAGGAGGCTCCACTGCCAGATGCTGCAAAAGTGGAAAACCCAAATCTGGTGAGGCCAGAAGGGAGCCACTAGTATTAGGGTGGCATGCAGGGGTGTAGCCAGGAATTTATGAACTGCACACCAAGTGTGAAGTCACTGCTACTACCCCCTCCCCTTAGGGTGAGCTCCCCTCCACCCAATGAGTTATTCGCTGTATTATACGCTAGCACACCACTAGTCACACCACCAATAGGTTTCACACAGACTGGCTTTTGGTCACAATATTACATTGTAACAAGTCTCTGTACCACATCAAGGTAGCCAGTCCCACAGAGGTCCATTCCCAACCGACATGCCACACCAACAAGTTTAACACAGACTGACTTTTGGTTACAATATTACATTGTGACAAGCCTCTGTACCACATCAAGATAGCCAGTCCCACAGAGGTCCACTCACACCAAATCAACAGGTTTCACACAGACTGGCAGCCCAGGAATAGCCACAGCCAAGTCAATACCACAAAAGCATGCCATGTTCACTACTCTGCTGAAAACCACACAAGCGGGCGACACACACACACACACACACACACACACACACACACCCCACCCAGAGAGCCAAGCTCCCAATCCAATCAAAATGTAGCCTTGTACTGCTGCAGCCCAGGAATAGCCACAGCACAGTCAGCAACTCAGACATACTAGATTACAGTCAAAGAGGGATAGGGTAACCTCAGTGGTGCTTGGGTTTTGCTTCCGGCACTGTAACCATCACCTAAACCATTCACACCACAGAGCCCATACCTCTGGGGTTGGTTCTGGACCAATTTTAAACTGCTACGCCCCAAAGAGCCCTGTACCACAAAAGCATGCCATGTTCACTACTCCGCTGAAAACCACACAAGCAGGCACACACACCCAGAGAGCCAGGCTCCCAATCCAATCAAAATGTAGCCTTGTACTGCTGCAGCCCAGGAATAGCCACAGCAGAGTCAGCAACTCAGACATACCAGGCACTAGATTACAGTCAAAGAGGGATAGGGTAACCTCAGTGGTGCTCGGCCGGGTTTTGCTTCCGGTCACATACATAGAATGCTGTCTCTTGTGCATTGTGATGTAAATCCACAATGCTTTTATGTGACATTTCAGATGTTGAGTTCTTGATCCACACCACTCCAGATATTACCCTAAGTTTTGATCCCCATGCAAGATTGGCAGTTGTTACTGTGGCACAGCTCAATTGCTGAATGCTATTATGTGTTTGAAAATCTTCTGTCTTTGCATGGGTCAAAGTCTTTGAGCACATGCTCTACATCAATGTCAATATCCTGATGTATATGCAGAAGAGCAAGTCCTATAAGGCGTTCTTCGCTCATGCTGCTTCTGAGCCAGGTCTTGATCCTCCGCAAGGCACTAAATGATCATTCTGCACTCACCACACTGACTGGCATGGTGGCCAAGACCGATAAGGCGGCATTTATGTTGGGATAAATATCTGGATTTAGTTGTTGCAAGGTCATCAGAATTGAATCTGGTCTTTCTGCTAAAGGTACACCACACCACTTTGTGTTCCATAGTTCCAACCCCACTTCAAGGTCCTCCAAGCTGCTTAGGTCCATTTGATAGGCAGCAAACAAGTCTGCCAGCTGTGCCTCCTGCAGAAATCCAAGTTTTTTTGGCACAAGGTACTGGGCAAGGAAACGAGGGCAACAGTCGATTAACTGCTCCTGCAATTCAGAAATCACATGGTCTAAAAATGGAATAAATATATTACGCCTGTAGTATTCTTCAGCAGCGGCAGCATTGATATTATTGCATTGCATTTGCCTTCCACATGTCCGGGGCACCGACTCTTCAATACATGCAGCATCTGCTAGCGCTATGATCTTGCGATACAGCTCCCCAAATGTCTTCTCTGAACTGTCCCTCATGTCCTTCAGTCTTTCAGTAACTGTGGAGGTTTCTTCAGAGGCCTGAATGAGATCAATGCTGACCTGTTGCAGGTAAATATGGAGTGGTTTTGTTCTGGTCAAAACAAAATCCACACTACACAGTGTCACAAGGAAATCAAATCTCAGTATTGCAGCCAATAGTCTGTCCCCTTCACTGTCATATTCAGCTATCTTTTCTAGAGTGCTGGCTACCACCAAAAACTTGTCTTTGAATCTTGACAGAGAATCAGTTTGGCTCATCCATCTGGTGTTTCCCGCTGCAGGAATTGATGATATATGGTCTGCTGGCTCATCATCGTAGTCAGATGGGAGATTGTGGAATTCTTTTAGCTCCGACAGAAAGGCATTGTGGCACTTATATGACGATTTCAGTGTCGAGATTATTTTCTTTGTAGTATCAAACATATTTGCTATTTGCCTTGTGAAACATGAGTGGACAATTGCAGTGTTCAGGCTGTGAGCCTTGCAAACAGTATACATTGCTTCAGGGGCCACTACCTTGATCTTTGCCTGCACGCCATTGAATCTACCACTCATGTTGCTGCCTTTGTCATAGCCTTGTCCTCTCATGAGTGTTGGATCCATGCCCCAAGCTGTTAACCGCCATAGAAACAGTTCTGCGAGACCCTGACCGGTGCTGTCAAATCCTTCTGTGAATTCCACAAAATCTTCACAGATTTCTACATTTCCAGAAGCGTCACGGTGCACATAGCGCACAGATAAAGATATCTGTTCCTTTGTGGAAATGTCTGTAGTACCATCTGCTATGAAGCTGTACCACTTCGCTTCCTTTGCATTGCGCAAAATTTGTCTCTGCACCTGTTGTCCCATTACCCTTATCAATTCATTCTGAATTTGCGGTGACATGTACGTGGCATTCCTTGGCGCTGCTGTGATGTGTTCTTGTAGCTCTGGATCCATCGCTGCAGTGTACTGTACTATGGCATTAAAGTTGCCAAGCACACTAGATTTTCCCCTGAGGGCAATGTTTTGCCTTCCGCAAAAGAGAATAATCACACTTATGCGACATAGGACATGCAAGGTCCTCTCTGTCGTTTTGTTGGTGCACTCCAGAAGAGATTGGCTTGCTGTTCTTAACTTCCCAGCACAAACTGAAAGAAATGCATCTGCCCGAGCAACAGCATTCCCATGGTCCTTTGCTTTGCTGTGCCTTTCCAGAGTCTTCTTCCCATTGGACCAATCCCTCATTGGTGTAGATGCCAGAATGATGCTACTGGAACTGAATGCAAAGCATGGAGCGCAGAATACACCATCCAACATCTTTGAATACCGTGCAAATCTGTAATCATTCAACAGCTGTGCATTAAAACACCTGAAACGCTAGCTTGGGTCTTCAGGACCCATCAGACGCCCTGGAAAGGTAAAGTCTGGTGTTGGTAGCCGCTGTGTTTCCAGAATTTGCTTCTTTTTAGCATCTGTAAGATGTGCCCGATTAAAACAGCCAAGGTCTTCAGCACTGCAGGGATTCTGATTCAGTTCCTGGGCGATGTTGTTAGTTGGGCCGTCTGCAGTGACTACTACTTCCAGTGGACAGCTGGTTGTCTGGAAAGCTTCAATGGCGTATTCTTCCTGGGAACTGCTCTGACTCTGGACAGCTTCCATCAAGGTAGGTTCATCCAGGGAACAGCTGTCAAGGGCAAGTTCTTTGGAGGTGTCCAATAAATGACAGGTGACATTAGCTTCCTCAATAATGGCATGTAATATTGAATCTTTAAATTCACTGTCATCTCTCATGAGTGGTGCACAGTTATCCAATGCATTCTCTGTGGCACTCCGGGGCTGTGGCTCTGTGTTGCCAACCCTGAAACACACAAATGCTCCAACTTTAAATGTACTGTGCCAAACTGCCAGTGCTCTGTACAATACAATGCATTGTCAAGTATGCACGTCTTACCCAGATGTCGAACCTCGAGTGAGGAAGGACTGCATCACCCTACACATCTTTGCAGTTTCCTCCATTCTGGCATGTTTTGCCTTTCAGACATGTGCTCCAGATGGCTGCTTGTGTTTTCCAGCCTCCATCTTGTCAATGAAGAGATTAGCCTTAGAAATGCAAGAATAGGGCTGTTGGAAAGACATGCAAATACAACAGATGCTTGAAAGGGAGATTGAAGGACTGTACTGTACCTTTATATAGTGGACAAACTGTTCTGACGTGTAGCTTCTGACCAATGTGTGTTCAACGCTGCTCCTGTGTAACGACACCTGACCCCTGCCTTTAATAAGGCGAAAAAAAACTTATTAATAGCCTGCCTAGTACAAAGACTGACAGGAGATGTGAAAAGGCGAACCAGATGTACTGGGATCAAGCTGGTCAGCTCCTGTTGCTGTGAGTAATGGTAGCTAGCCAATTCCAATTTTAGCTAACCACTGTAATGTACATTAATCCAAAGGGGGTATGTACCCCAATTAAGCAACACGTTTTTGTGAAATGATGGTGGCAACACAATTACCAATTGTGAGTTAATATACAGCTGGTACAGGGAGCCCATTACCAACTGCATTCCAAAGTTGTACAATGTTGTACGATATGATGACGTTGCTTTTTAATGCTTCTTGAGCGTCAATGGCATAACAAAATCCGTACAATCAGGATTCCTTTTTCAGAGGTCAAAATGCTGGTGAATTCTGAATTAGGCCAGCAAGTTTACGTTAGCCGTGTGCACTTTGTACTACTGAACACATTTCAGTACATGCACCAGCTTGGCTGATGGAAAGGTCTATGGGCCTATTGGTTTTCCAGTCAGTAGCCCTGTTCACTGGTGGCCAAAAACTGTTGACTCGTTTTCCTGAGAGCTTTACCAGTCTCTAGAGACTCCTCCAATGAGTATACAAAATTAACAGTTCTGTATGACTGAAATTAGTTCTCTTACATTGTCTACAATGGCTGCTATCTACTGGACATGCCTGTGCCAACTGAAATCCATGGATGCCTGTGCAGTGCTGTTGCCCATGAAACTACCAGTCAACCCATGAGCAGCCTGCACCAGACTGCGTAATGTGTTGCATTTACAGTTATTGTCACATGATGTTTGTGTGACTGTTGTAATGCTGTGAAAATTCCCCATTGAATTAAAGACTGTACATTTCTTTATAGTATTAGCCGAAGACAGAATGATGCACTCATGTGTCAGTATTCAACTGCCTGGGCCCAGTGCAACTTATTTTAAAATAAAATTACAGAGGTTCCATAACAGCAAGTGATGGTTAGACAGCGATTGTCAGCAGGGAAACAGCACAAGCAGTGCGCACCAAAGAACCGTCAGCGGTATGCAAATGAGATAGAGACTTGCAGGGACAACGAGTGAAACAGCAATATGGCAGTTACCCTAGCAGTAGTAGCACACTAGACGCTCAGAAATCTTGTAAAAGTACTGCAATTGTGAATTGTATAGTTGTACAGTTGTACAAGCACATTGAGACTGACATTTCATACATTGACCGTTTATTCATAATACCAATATCATGGCCTTCCCAAACGCCTCAGTGGCACAACCACCAGCAGCAGAGCTGAGCAATGCAGAGACACACACATTACATGTCACCAAGCCAAGTACTGGGACTCCTCAGAATCTGCAGTGCATTACACCAATGACCTGCCTTTATAAATATTGTTAATTCTACAATGGCAAGAAAGAATCCTGGTCTCTGATTGGTCAGTTTTGGGCTGGACCCGTGATGTAAACCAGTACAACATCATGGGTCTCATCTCAGCCTCACTGTGAACCTGTAGATGAACTTGAGCTACTTGAGCATCTTGAGCTGGATCGTTTCATCTTCTCTTAAACAAAAAAATTGTTTCCACACAAAAAACATCTTTGAAATGACTTTTCTAATTCTGTATAACAATGAGCCACTGTATAATAGCAATAATGCCCTCCAAGGTGTGTGTCGTTTGGGATAACGACACGTCTCAGCCGTCAGATGCACTGGGACTGCGGCCTCATACCCAACCACCTGAGGTGTGACGTTATCCCAGCATGACACACCCCATCAGGCGTTACTGCTTAAACGTACTACCCTCTGGCATCAGCACTTAGGTTACATCCTGACCTGCCGCCATAGAATCAAACTGCTCACCTGACCATTATTAAGCAACACTAACCTGCAGTGCATAACACTGCTGACCAGCCGTAACTACTACCATCATTTTAAACAAATTCACCTAGAGGTTACTGCAGTCGTGCCATGATTACAGAATGCAGATATCCCACACAGCAGTGTTCCGGGTGGTTTATAGAGAAAAAAAAACAGACCAGCCATTTAACATAAACATTCCATTGACCGAGGTGTGCCATCCAGCACCTCAACCCTCAGTGCCACCAGCCAAGGCTACAAGCTTCTTTTCTTCTGGGGGAAACCTTTCAAGTTGATCATTAGAGCCCTTATCCACCCTGCCTGTCTTAGTCTTTAATTAAGCTGCACATCCCATGTCTGTCACTCTCCCAGTTACTGTCAGAGACCTCTCAGCTCTGAAATCACAATGCAGCTTATAGCAGCACGGGCCCTACAATACTGGCAGCCAGTATTACACGACTGTATTTGAGGCCTTCCCCAAATTTTGCCATCTCCTCCCACTGGCCATAGCCACTCCAAGGCCAGGTGGTCAGAGGCCACACTCAAACACAGGTCACCTACATGGTAGCCCAATGCACTACGACTGGACCATCAGGCTACCCCCATCTGTGTAATTCCTGGAGAAGCTAAAACTGCTTTGGATAGCTTGGCTCACAAATGAGGTCAAGCTCATTGCAAAGCACCATGCCCTAATGGCTAGATCGAGCTGTGGAGTAGCTGATCTCAGGTTTGAATCCCACCACTGCCACAGGTTTACTGTGGCACCCTGATCAAATTGGTGGCAGTGCAGTCAGGAGTGGCTCATGGGGAGGAAAGATGTTGGCACTCTGCTGGTGCCGTACTGCACATGCTTGTGTGTGCACGCTTGTGCACCCTTGCCACTGACATCCTAGGGAAAGGGACAGAAAAAGCAGAAAATGACCCATCCCACAGCATGGCAACCCTCCACGAAAAAACAGAAATGTGGCATGCTGCTGATGGTCCCTTGTTGCCAAAATAGAGTAACAAAAACAGTGTTCTCAGACAGGAATATGAGACCCGTAGAAGCCCTGTGGTATGGTGCATGAAACTACAATACAGTGGTAATCAAAGAAGTAGCATTCTGCTGATACAATGTTCATGAGTTGCAGTCCACCTTAAAGGTCCTGCAGAAGTGAAGGTAAGAATCCGTTCCCCCCCCACCTCGGTTCCCAAACAAAGGCAACGAAGTCCAGGAGGAGTTCAAGAAAACATCCAGCCGTGTTTGCAAAACCAGAGTTGGAAAAAAAAAAACCAACAAGCTGCACAGTTTACTTTTTGGAGACCCCAACAGCCAGCCATGTTTATAGTGGTTTGTGTGCACACGTTTTGAGTCTTGTTTTTATCCCTCCCATTAAACACACACTTTTATTTATTTTTTCCACGATTTGTGGCTCCCTTCAAGGCAAAGTACTGTTTAACTGTTTTTTTTTTTTTCTTTTTAGTTTAAAAAGAGATGCAAGCAACTGAAGTAAGAATGCAGAGGAGTACTGGAGATGCTTTTTAGAATTTCTTTTTTACTAAGCTAATCAAATGTAAGTATTAATGGGCAAGTCAAGTAACCATCACACAGCCGCTTGCCCCCCTAACTCACCATGCATTGAGCCTACCTAGTCACCAAATTTAAATAAATATTTTTCTGAACAAGAAAATAATAAAGTTAAAAAAGCAGCTAAACTGTGCCATACATCTGATGATCCTGTGTCCATGTAAATAATAAAATATTGAAAAACAAAAGGAAATGGAAATACAAGAATTAATAAAATACAAGATGAATTGTGTCTAATAGTACACGTTTCTCAGTTTGTTCCCAAATGCAACAAACTTGTATCTATGTCTTCTGTTGGCACCCTTTGCAAACTGTGAGAGAGGCCTTTCATTTCAGCACCATGCATTTCTGCTTAAATTTGAACTAGCATAATATTCTGTGGTGATTTGCATATGCAGCCCATGATGCTTTGCAGTGTGGGGGCATGTGTGATTTTGTATTTCTTTGAAACTTGTGTTAATTCATTCTTACCTTTTTTACCATCATTTAACTATGCTGACCTGTTCTAAAAAGCTTTCACCCAAATCCACCCAAGCCAGGCTGGACCCTCTCCTTTATTCATTCTGTTGCTCTGCCATTGACTCCTTGCCACTAACTCACCACTGTCTCCTGTACCAGAACCTCTCTATCCCCTCTTGAATCCTGTTGTCTCTCTCTCTCGCTATGTGCTGCCTTCCTCTCAAAATATTGGCTTGCCTCTCTCCCCTCTTATCTCTGTGCTGCTCTCACCCAATATTTCCTCCTCATCCTCATCCTACTCTGCTTTTGAGACCTGCGCTCTTTCAGGAGTCCTCACTGTAACACCTTTGTTGTCCAATCTGCCTGTTTTTTTTTTGGTACACTTAACCTCCTCTGGAACTCCTGTTCTCATTCCATCTGCCACTCCTCCTACCTCCTCTCAAATGGCAACTCAGTGCTGTCCACTTCCCAGTGTGCTCGTGCCCCTCAACCCCTTACCTTAGCCGGGATATGTTTACTTTAGGGGACACACCTTGGAAGCGAGTGCGCCGAGTGAGAAATACGGCCGCATGCGCATTGCAGTCACTGATATGTCATGCTCCCACAGACCATACATAAGGCTATTGCAAACTACTAAAGCTGAAACTAGGAAATATGTAATTATTAAAATATTTTACTATTGACAGCATTGTTTGCTGCACTCAAAACAATATATTACTGGACTCAGGGTGTGTAGGGGGTGGAACGCCCCCACAGAACAAACAAACATAAGACTATGGCAAACTACTGAAGCCAAAACTAGGAAATGTGTAATTATTAAAATATTTCAGAATATACTCCTGGACCCGAGGGTGTGTGGGGGGTGGAGGCGGAGCACCCTCACAGAACAAACATAAGGCTATTGCAAACTACTACAGCCGAATAGCTCATTTGGTACTGGAATATGTCACTTCCCATCATAGAAAGGCATGTTTTGCCACACTGTGATTTCGACGGAGAGAACATCAGAATGAGTGCGGCGCTGAAGATAGTAATAAAAATATAACTCCATTAAACTGCATATTTTGGTTTTACGCATTTACTTGGGGGGGGTACCAGTGCAGTTCAATAATGCTTATGACCATATAAAATAAATAAATACATCCGATTTGGCAGATTGCGAACGGGGAAAACTGATGTTTGAAAGGGGGCATGGCCAACAGCTACCGTTCGGATAAAAAAGTACCGTAATCCGCAGAATTCTACAACCAGGGCACTATGTCCCCTAATATAATTGCCCCTCAGCCTACCAATCAACGAGAGCAAATGTTGTGATGCTACAGACCTGGGAAACTCTGGTGTATTTTAACTACAAGCTACTAGTTATTTAGTGGGTCGATTCATCATCATTGGCTCTTCTGTCTGCTGCTACTAAGTAACAGTAACATGCTCCTCTTGTGTTTTAGGGAGGCTGTGCTTGCAGTTGTCACTATAAATGTATTTTATTTGCTCTTCACCGCCCCTAGGCTATCTACCCCCCCCCACACACACACAGAATCAAGCTTTGGCTTAGTGCACTTATCCTGGTTATCAAGTTCTAAACAAAAAACTGTATGCAGATAAAATAGAAGTGTAACACAGTGGGTACTTCTAGACAGTTAATCACTTCTAGGCAATCCTCCCTACACAGTACTCATTCACTCTGCAAACATTTCTATAATGCTTCCACAAATGGTTCCAATCAGACTTCTCAACAAACTAACATTAATGGGGTATAAAACTAGTCTCCTACCCAAAGCAAGCTAATCTAAATGAAGCCTAGGAGTGCAAATGTGTGCCAAGCACCCAATCTGCAGTTACTGTATTTAGTAATTACCCATACAGACCTTAAATTTTTGGATCACTTTGTCACCCAAAAGTATCTAGGGCCAGTACATGTATGAGGGGAAAGGGCTGTAAACACTAGATTTTGTTCCCAAACCACAATTCAAGTCCTTCAATTACAGACTGGGTTAACACTTTGGCTTTTTAACATTTGTCCCAACAAACATTTTTAGGGTTTAAAATCTTGGAAGAGGAATATACAACCCCAGCAAAAATAGGGAGAGAAGGAGAGAGATATCCTTGCCAGCAGGAGTTTGTGGGAGAAGGTAAGGGAATTTGAGGGAGATGGAGCATGAAAGGGATTGACATACGTAAAGGGCAACCCCACCACCATGCTTGCCACAGTTCTGGTGCTGGAGGTGGAAATCAGGGAGCACTAAGCAGGTGTCAAGCACCCCGGAGGACAGCCAGGTTTCAGTGAAGCATAAAAGATCAGGGGAGTACTGGAAGACCCTCAACTTTAAGGTTGTCTAGTTTGTGAAGGAGACTCCTGGCACTGAAAGGAAAATACCTGAGGCCTTTAGGCAGAGGTGGTGGGGTGGTGGAAGGAAGAGGAGGAACAGTGTTGAGTGGAACGTCTCCAGCTAGAAGACTAAGAAGGAGCATCAGAAGGAGAATGGAGAGAGAGTTGCAACCTTGGACCAGTGGGATGTGGGTGGAAGAAATGAGGGAAAGGCCAGCACAAAGAAGTAACTCAGGATTAAAGGAGGGAGCACGAGGCACCCAGGATGGATGGATGGGGGTAGGGGGAAAGGAGAGGAGGAGAGATGGTATAGAGGGTGGAGGGGAGAACGGAGGAGTTAAACAGAGGATGGAGAGGAGAGTGAGGGGTAGGAAGGTAGGGAAGCAGGCCAGCAGGGGGAAAGGGAGAGGACAGAAATAGGCGAGTGAGAAAGGCAATATGGGGGGAGGTGCTGAGCATGGTGAAAGTAGTAACTAGGTGAGTAAGCAGAAAAGTGGGGGAGGGGTACAAGAAGGCTCTGCTAGCACGGCTGAGTATCATGGAGCAGAGCCTTAGAATTACTGAAGCGCTTAGAACAAGCTAAGAGGGTGACACACACAGGGCTACAACAAAGCAGTTGCCATGTGTAACATGGGGTAGATGCAGCTGTAAATAACCCTACCTAAAAGGTTAGGGAGCAGGGCTAATCGCCAGTGGAGTCGGTGGCTCTGCTGTCCAGGTGGCATGACTGGTTGGCAAGTGACAGGGGGGACAGTCGCCTAAGTTACAACAGTGACTCTCTGACCCCAAGTAGTCTTGTGGGTGAATCCTGGAGGAGCTGGACACAAGTACAGAAAAGGGGTTAAATTTGGATATTTGGTTTTAAAATTAGAGGGAACTGAAATTTAAATTTTGGCAACATGTTTGGCAGGCTATATCTCAGCCCCATTTAAAGCTAGACATCTGAAACTATGTGCATATACAAATGTAGGGATAACCTGTATACCTGCCAATTCCTGTAACATTTTAATGAATACCTTTAAAAGTATACTAAAATTACAGAAATCCACATTTTGGCAAAATATGTGGCTACCTATAACTCAGCTCCCATTGAAGCTTGAGACTTATATCATGGTGTGTGTGTGTGTGTATATACACACACACACACACACACACACACACACACACACACACACTGTATATATTCTAGATGCTTCTCTAAATCCTGATATTGTGGATAAACATGGATCAAAAAATGTTAAAATTATCTCAAAATAACTGAAAATTACATTTTGATTAAATGTTTGGCCACCCATAACTCCACTCTCTTTCCATCTACAGTTTTGAAATTTGGTACACTGTTGTAAGCTGTTTACATTCCAAAGTTGCCATTATTTGGACATGTACTATTAAAACTATAGTGAAATAACTGAAATTTATAATTGTGAAATTCTGAGGAATTAGTGTAACAACTCTGTGGAATTTCATGGAATCTGAATAGCCATTCTGCAGGCAGAATTGTATATTCTGCACAGCTCTACCACAAGCCTCAAAGGGACAACATCAGTGTTAATGCAGTTACAGCAATGAAGCAAAGAAATGAAAACAGTCAGGATTTACAGTGAACAAAAATGCCCAAAATGAAACAGTCACTGACTTTTAGGAGATAGGGATCTACATTATGTACCAACTCAAAGTATAGTAGCCAGCTAGAGAGATTTAGCAATGGTCAATGATTTCAGTAAACTGGAATTTCTGTCCATACAGTAATACTATCTATGCAGGATGCAAAACAGATGGGGGATGAAAAGATGGAGCAAGTCAAGAATCTTGAGGTCCAGTCAGAGCAAAGAAGTCACTTAAAGGGGAAGCCCTAAATTGAACTGGAAATAAAATTCCAAATAATTAGACTAGGGCAACTAATTATATGCAGCTAGTAGAAAAAACACATATTCTAGTATTAGATGATGAACAGATTTTTCATGAAAATGGATGGGTAATTAGAGCAGGGTTACAAAGAGGTCCCAGGATCAATAACAGTGTAATTCTGAAAGAAGAAGATAGGGAGTAAGAAGTAGAGCAAGATGAACATGAACACAGTATTAGTCAGGAAGTAATGGAGTCAGAGGTTTTAATCAGGATTTTCCAAATGCTGACAGAATTGAGACAGATAAACCAATCACATTTAATTTGCAACTCACAAAAAAAATGGCCACATTGTCAGTCACTCACCTTAGAAACAGTAGGTGAAGGCAGAACTTTTGGAGGATGCAGCGGTGCAGTCACAGTCAGTCTGTCTCCCGACTCCTAGGTGTCTCCAGTCCCCTGCTTGCTCGCTTTCTCAATGCTGGACCGTTAATTAGCACTAGACCGCACCAGACACACACAGGATGATTCGGCGGTCGACCGCACTCACCCGTGACCCACCACCGCAGTGTCAGAATCAGAAGATTAGGCAATAGCCATTAGGCACCGCGCGGCACAGCAGTAAGTCCACTAGTCTAGTCCAACCCGCCGCTACTACCTCTACACTCGACTCAACTACTCAACTGCTACTGGCTCCCGACCGACTCTGCTGCTGGCTGACTGGTGACTGACCTCGTCCTCGGCTCATCACTCCAGTCCTCTCTCTGTCCCAGTGTCGTCTCTGCAGTGCAGTCTTCACTTGTCGTGTATGCTCACGAGCCTCACGCTGCCAGGACTCTTCTCTGACTCCGTCTGACCTGAATTCCTCCACACCACAAAGCACTGACCGAAGAGAGCTTACTTTGACTTCATCGGGCATTTAAAGAGCCTGCTACACCCCAACCCCGCCTCTTGTTTTGGATGGCACGCCTCCTTTGTCGACCAGCGGACCTGATTGAGATATGAAACACATTTCTCAATCAGGTCCTCCAAGCACGTCACAGATGCGCTCACGTCCTGAGACCCCCCTCAAACTTTTCAAAGTGCCGGAGAATTGGGAAAGTCCCGAAAAAAACCTGAGAGAAACAAAGGAATGCAGCAGACGCACCAGCTGGCTCCTGCTACCCCAGCTGATAGCTGCAGCACGCCGTGATGTGTCAGGCGAATCGGTAGCTACGCCCTTGGCGGCATGCTCTGCCTGCAGTTTATGCAGAACCTACTGAATGAGGAATTGGGAGATAGGTATAAAGGAACCTCTGTTTCCAGGAGAGGAACAGCACATCTCACCAAAAAGCGCCATACCCTGGAGTGAGCAAGCAGAAATGCAGTATTTTCACATTGTGTGGGAACATATACAGCTCCAACTCTGGAGGACCCCATCTTGTGATGTGGTCATTTACCACAGAGGTTAGCAGTTCCCATTTATCTACCAGGGACTGAGACCTGCTTAACCTGTCTGGCAATATGTTTAGGACATAGCACAATGGATAACAGTGAGTGCTCCCTTACTTGTTTATGTAGTGCATGATACTGATATTGTTTGTTGAAATCAGTAAAAGATCAGGGCAGATGTGCTTCTGGAAAACCTGGAGATCAAGTAGAACAGCCTTCATCTCCAGGATATTGATATGGAGATTGCAGTCCAGCTTGTTCCAGGGACCTTGGGTCTGAAAGGAACTGAGGTGGTACCCCACCTAAGCACTGAGGCATCTGTTGTGAGGATCTGAATGGGAGTCGGGGAAAATAATGAAATGTCTTGTTACAGGTGTAGGTGGTCCATCTACCATACTAGAGCATGCAAGAGTGATCCCACTGTACCCGAAGAGTCCAATGTGATATGCACATGTGGAAATGGGCAAAGAGAACTATAAGGATGGCAGCAGCCACCATTCCCAGGAGACGTAACATCATCTGAGTGGACACATAATGACTCCTGTGTATCAGCTGGGCCAGAGCAATGATAGCCTACACCCTGTCTGCAGGCAGAAAGACAATGGCCACCATTTTCCCAGCACTGCATCAATACACTGGAGGCATTGACGAGGAATGAGTACAGATTTTGATATGTTTACCATACCCGCAGTTTCTCGAACAATTGTCCTGTTCTGGACATTTTGTACAAAATAAGTTCCCTAGATGGGGCCTGCAGGAACCAATTGTTCAGATACAGTAAGACATAAAGCCCTTCCTTCTGAAATGCTGCTGCCACAACTACTAGGCATTTAGTAAATACCCACTGTGCCCAGGATAAGCCAAAGGGCAAGACTCAGAACTGATAACAGCTGCCCTCCAGCATGAAGCAGAGGTACTGCCTATGGTACCTGCAAATTTTGATATGAACCTATGTGTCCTTTATGTCCAGGTCACACAGCCAATCCCCCTTTTTGCAGCAGACGAATGAGATCCTGAAGTGACATCATCCTAAACTTTTTATATTCAATGAACTGGTTTAGGTCTCCGAGGTCCGGTACAGGTTATATAACTCCTGTCCACTAGGGAACAAGGAAGTACCTGGAATAGAACATTTTGTTTTTTTTGAACTTACCAAATATTTTTATTCGTATTTCATTGACAATATACAATACATTTCTCTGTATACAGTCTTTCATATTTAGAGAGAGCATATCCCTAGGTTAGATATTAACAATACATTCTCAATATATACTACATCATGTGAGGGTGGCTTGATTAATATAAATCTATCGTAGCCATGTACTGTGTAAACATAGAACAGTTCCTTGTTTCTGTTAATTGATTGTCCATATGGATCAGTTCTGAACACGAAAATGTCCACTTTTCACTCTCACTATGTTGCTACTTGAAAGGGCTGGTATTATGCCCAGAAATTCAGTTGACCTTTAGGTAGTATGCTCATATCAAATACTGTAACTACTTTATCTTTTAAACAGTGGTAAGAAAAGAAAAAGAGCAAAGAAAAGGAAAAACAAGCAGAAATGATAAAAATAACTGCATGACTTATTTTGTGCAAAGTTATGGTCATATAGCTTTTACATTATATATTGTGGGATCTTATTCCATTCCCCTTCCTTCCCCCGTCCCCCCTCTTTAACACGTTGATTCCCTATTAAAAGTCTGTTCCCATTTCACCTTATAGGAGGCTGGCGTCCTGGTTGCTCTAATTATGCTATCTCCAATCAACAGCACCCGGCACTGCCGCACTGGCGTCCGGGGAGGCGGCTGTGGTGGCGGTCCTCCTCATCCTCTTCTCTTTACCATGGGAGTATATACTGCTCTAGCACCGGAGTGCCAGTATGGTTTTCTGTAAAATCATAATAAGGTAACCATCTGGAGTTAAACTTGTCAGTCATCAACCTCAAACGTGCTGTAGCTCCTTCAGCCTCCTTAATATGATTTACATTATTTACCCATTGAGTTAAAGTTGGAGGATCTGCAGTAAGCCAGTATTGTGTGATAGCCTTTGAGGCTGCTGCTATCAAGATGTAAAATAAGTACTTTTGAGCATTTAACCTCATCTCAGGTGGTGGGAGGCCCAATACTACATTCTCTGGACCCAGATTTCCCCTCCAAATGAAATACATCTTTAGTGGCCTGAGCTATTTCAATCCAATAATTAGCGAGTAGTGGGCACCTCCAGACTATATGGGTAGTTGTGCCCCTTGCCCCACAATTCCTCCAACAGCTATCGGAGAGGGGTGTTGTACAATATTGGGAAACTATCGGGGTTATAAAAATCTACTCACCACTTTCCAACGGTGTTCCCTCCATATAGGGGAGCTGGATGTCTTGCTCACCCCCTAGCCAAATCCCTCCCCATTCCCTCTCTGACAATTTTATGTCTAGCTCTTCTTCCCACTTTCTTTCTAAGTGTTGAGTCTGTAAGGTGCCCTCCCCCTCCTGTAACGCCTTGTAGATGTAGGAAGTGAACTCTCTCATCTCTCTGGTTTGTGCCTTCAGGTATGCTCCTGCCAGGGCTGGTATTATAGGGCTGGATAGGGCTGTCAGGCCTACCCTTGTCTCAATGTAGTGTCTACATTGCAAATATATATAAAAATCCTTCTTGGGAAGGTTACATTCTTGTTGCAGGTCTGTGAAACTTTTCAGGACATTCCCCTGTAAAAATTGGGTGAGATGAGTCAACCCCTGTCTTTTCCAGTTTAAAAAACGACTGCCTTTATTATTTAGAGGGAAATGAGGCAAATAGGCCAAAGGTATGTAAGGCCATACCGGTGTCGGGATTTCCCATTTCTGTCATGCCCAGAGCCAGGATTCTAGGGTATGTTTAGTCCACTTATTTTTAATTCCATTTAGGTCTGTTCTAAGAGCTATCCATACCAAATAATTGAGGGGCATCCCTGGAATTGCATTCTGCTCCATCTCAATCCAACTAACCTTATGGCTCGGGGATATCATACTCAGTATTGGTAGGATCTGGGCTGGCAAGTAGTAATTATAAAAATGTGAGACCGCCAGGCCTCCCCTATCTCTGGCCTCCGACAATAATTCCCGTCTCTTTCTGGAACGCCGTCCGGCCCAAATAAATTTGCTCAGTCTCTGTCTCAATTCCTTCCACTCCCCTCGTGTGAATGGGATTGGGAGATTCATGAACAGAAACAAATATCTGGGCAGTACGTTCATCTTAACTGTTTCACCTCTGTCATAAAGAGTCAGCGGCATGTCCTGCCAATGGTTCAAGTCCGCAAAGACCTGCTGCTTAAGTGCCCCATAATTGAACGCATGTAACTTTGAAAGTTTAGTAGGTATCTGTATGCCCAGATATCTTATCTTGTCTTTGGCCATGGAGAAGGGTGAACTCCATCTTGTCTTCTGACCTCCTCCTCCCCCTTTCCTTATCGTCAGCATTTCAGATTTTGTCTCGTTCACCTTAAATCCCGATATTCTCCAGAACCTGCTCAGGAGTTGCAAAAGTGAGGGGAGAGACGTCCCCGGATTACTTATATAAATTAGAGTGTCGTCCGCGTACATAGAAACTTTATTCATCACCCCGTTTACTTTAATCCCCTCTATATTATTATCTTGCCTTATGGCTTGGGCCAAGGGCTCTATACTTAGGGTGAATAGCAGCGGGGACAGGGGAAAATCCTGCCTCATGCCCCGTCTAACCTTAAAAACCTCTGACACTGTCCCATTCACCCTAACCCTGGCAGATGGGTTTTGATAAGCTATCATGGTCCATTTTAGGAAATTACCTCCTATGCCCATATGTGAGAATATTTCTTTCATATAAATCCAATTAATATGATCAAATGCTTTCTCTGCATCAAGAAAAAGCGCTACTTGGGGAGCATTTGTTTCTACCTGGGCTGTTGTTATGTTTAATAATCTTCTTATATTGTCAGAGAGGTGGCAGTGAGGTATGAAGCCAACTTGATCAGGATGAACAAGGCATTCAATGCAACGCTGTAGTCTATTGGCCATTATTTTAGTTAGGAATTTAAAATCTTGGTTCAATAACGAAATTGGCCTATACGAGTCACATGCATCTACCGGTTTCCCTACATTGGGAATAACTGAAATCAGAGCCTCTGTCCATGATTGTGGAAGCTGCTCTTCTTCTTCTAGGATAGAGTTCATAATCAATTTCAGCTTAGGCACTAACAGTGTCTTAAACGTCCTGTAAAACTCTACTGGATACCTGTCAGGGCGATTTACCAGCTGGTAATTTATTATTCACTGAACATAGCTCTTGTTCAGTGATGGGTGCCGAAAGGGCATTTTGATCTTCTATGGGGAGCTTGGGGAGGGACAGCGTCCAGAGGAACTCCTCCGTTTCCTGTACCACCTCATGTGGTTGTTTGGTTTCACTATATAATTTCTCATAATACAGCCGAGATTGCGTCACGATGTCTAAGGGCATTGTCCATTTCTGACTAGGTTAGTCTCTATTTCTGATGCTTTGTATACATCTGGTAGCCTGTGCTCTTCTAAGCTGGGTAGCTAACAACTTCGATGCCCTTGGTCCCCCTTCATAGTACTTTTGGTTAGACAACCTTAAAATGCCTTCCACCTTTTTATTATTGCAAAGCTTCTTGGGCTTTAATTAACTCACCTAACACTTTTGCGTTTATCAGGTTGGCCTTATGCTTCTCTTCCCATGTCTCTATTGTCTGTGTTAATTCTATCCTTTTTTTATTGCTACTCCACTTTTTGTTTGAGGCGTAGCTTATTATTTGTCCCCTTACCACCGCCTTCATCATATCCCACCAAATCAGAGGTGACGTATCTTCTATGGGAGAGTCAGATTCCAAATCTTTCAGTGTACGGGAAATATGTTGCTGAAATACTTTATCATTTAGCAAAGAGGTATTCAGCCTCCATACCGTTTTCCTACCTGTACTACCCCAAGATACCTGCATACCAATTGGTGCATGGTCCAACAATGTTATGGGGAATATGGTAGAGATGTACACCAGAAAAGATCTGACTTCAGTATCCAAATCATGTCTATCCATGAGTACGACCTCTGAGCTGGAGAATAATATGTGTAATCTCGTTCTGATCCATGCATAGATCTCCACACATCCAGGAAACCGCTATCCTCCAACAATAGCCTCAGTTTCTTAGTAGCTATTCTGTTAGTGGAGGTCTGCCCCCGATGAACGGTCCAAGGTGGGACACAGCACAGCATTGAAGTCCCCTCCCAGGACTATCTGTCTTCCCGTCAGCCCCCCTATTTTGAGATGTATGTCTTCAAAAAACTAATCTGTGCCTACATTGGGTGCATATACATTTATCAGATGGATCAATTGGTCCTGAATGCTACCCGTTACCCTGATGAATCTGCCTGAGGCAGCAGCCTCCACTTCTTGAATCTGAAATGGGCAATCCCTTTTGAAGAGGACCACCACCCCAGCTTTTTTTGCTGTTTCATGTGATGCCGCCTCCACCCGACCCACTCATGCTCGCCGGAGTTTGTTGTGCTCTGCTGTACTTAAGTGTGTTTCTTGTAATAAGGCTATGTCGCACTTTAAATGTTTTAACTCTACTAACAATCTGGTGCATTTAATTGGTGAGTTGATGCCCTTGACATTATAAGATATAATGTTTAGTTGTGTCATCTTAACACCATTCGTCGTACTATTGTACCCTTGACATAGTGCCCACAAAGGTCCCTTCCACTTAGCAATCCAAGGCGCCAGCCCACCTTTACATTCAGTTTTGGTTCACAAAACTTTGCACTGTCATAAACTTTTATAAAGCCATAAATAAAAAAACAATGTGGCATATTGCCCAGCATCATACAAATGAACAGCAACAATAACTTGTTCCCTAATAACCTGGGAACTATTATAAAACACTTCAGTTAACTTCATTCTAACTTCCAATGAAGTACTAGCCTGTTATGGCTAGCTGCAAATCTTGACCACCTCCTGGTTGTTTACTGGAGGTTGTGGCTGTAGACGCTCTCTGTGCGTGGACTTTGCCACTGAAAAATGATGTCAGCCTATTTAGCCACATACCCGTTGCAGCACCCTGCCCCGTATTCCCTGGAGCCACGGTTCATGACTATGACCTCCCCAGTGCCCTCATAGCATTTTCCAGTGCCAAGGCACCTGGACTCTCACTCTGCATAGAGCTGCTCAATCAAGTCCCTCCTTACTGTTTAGTAAACTTTCCTCTCCCCACTCCAGTCATCCTGATATGTGAAAGCAGGTGGCTATTCTCCTAACCACCCAGTTATCTACTTTAAGAGCACACGTATTCCCTCCCATCCACTCCCGCGTTTTCTCCTGGTCCCCCAGTTATCTACTTTAGAGGCACCAGCATTCCTACTCACCCATGCCTTCACTCCCTTCTCATTTGGGATCCATATATATTTGAAAACAGAGAGAGAAAATGGCTATCTCCCCATCCCCTCCCATGCCGCTACTTTCAGTCCGATCCTTGGTGTGGATCTGTAGCTGGAGCCCAACCCGCCAGAAAAAACCCTGTTCATCTGTCTGTAAGGAGCTAAACGTAGTCGCAAGGCGACCCGTGAGCCCTCATCTCCCAGATACGCGGTGAGGGTTCCCGCGCTCGAATTAAGCACCCTGCTGTATTCCAAGGGTTTCCCTGGTGGCTCACGTGTGGCGGGATAAGGCCCAGACAGTGTCGCGAGGTCTTGGCTTCCCTGATCCCCAGTGCATCATTATTTTAAGCTGCCAGTCACCATTGCCAGACCCTTTCGCATGATACGGTTAAAAGTGGGGAAGCCAGCTTGCTTACTGCCCTCCTAACTTACTTAGTTACCCCCTCCAATACAGTAGGCTCCTTCTTACTATACCCATACCCCATTAACTAAGTTCCACAAACATTCTCCCTCTAACCCCTGATCCTCTATGGATGAGGGAGGGGGGCAAGGCCATTAGAAAAATATAAGTTAGTCCCAGCCTAATAAAGTTCATGACTTATCTCCTGTCTGAACCATCTTCTGCAGGGTCATGTTGTTATCATGTTCTCTTCGATCAGCACGTTTCAACAACTTGCTAACATCATGGGCAGCCTCCGGTGGGGTGGATCCTGGTAAACCTCTTTTCCTGTTGACTCCTCTCGATCGGACTGACCATGTATCAACTCGAAGTTTTTTCTCCAGAATTTCTATTTCCAAATCTGGCACCGGAATGTCCAGCTCCTTCAAAAGTGGTATCGCTTCGACCAGAGAAGGAAAAGTTCTTATTCCTGAGTCCAGGTGTATTTTTAGCCTGGCCGGGTAAAGGATCAGTGCTTGTATGTCTTTTTGGACCTTCAACTCCTTCACAATGCTTCTAGCCCTCTGCCTTTCCGCTTGTAATGCGCTCGAGAAGTCCTGATCAAAAAATATAGGTGCATCATGGTACTTTAGATTTCTAAGTCTTCATGCCTCTTTCAGCAACCAGTCTTTGCTTTGATAGTACACCATCCTTATAATTAAAGAGTGTGGTTTTGCTGTAGGGTCTCAGGGTTTAGCAGCCAGTGATTGGTGGGCCCTGTCAATATCCAAATTTAGATCTGGTGGGATCGAAAGTACTGACCGAAGCAACTGTTGCACAAAGTCCTCCATAGTGGCAAACCCCTCCTCTTGTCCCTCTGGGACCCCATGAATCCTGAAATTATTACGACGGGACCTATTCTCCAGGTCTTCCATTCTCTGCTGATTTTGCCGGTCCCATCTCAGAATATGGAGGAAGAGGCGTTCATTGGTGTCCTGGACCTCTGTGAGCTCTGCTACCTTAGCTGCGTTCTCCGAAACTTTACGATCCAGGATCCACACATCCTTTTTAAGGTCAGTTAGGGAGTTGTCTATCTTTGTGACTGTTTTCAGGATTTGTTGCAGGGTGTTAGCTGTGGTTTTCTCTGAGGATGACAGCTCATCCTCCGATTCCACTGTTGATTCAGAGGCCTGACGCCTACACGGCAGTAGTGCTGTTAGGCCTTCCAGGGCCTCTCCCAGTACCATCTGCTTCATTTTGCTAACTGCTGCATTCGCCTTTGCATTTTTCAGTTTCGATAATTTCCCTGCCATATCAGGTTGTTGTAGGGGCTTTTAAGATTATCAATAAACCGCAGAATATAAATTAAATCTTTCACTTTTCCTGGGGTCGTGGAGGAGCACCTCGGGCTAGCATGCAGTCATATTCGTGACGTCACCGGAAGTCCGGAATAGAACATTTTGTTTCTTTCTTGGACAGGAATGGGTTTGATAATTTGCTTCTGTATGAGAGACTGAGCCTGCACAAGCAGAAGGGACAAGTAACGTAGAGGATGAACTGGCAGGGTAAAGAGCCACTCCAGAGCATGCCCTTTTCAACTATTTCCAGGACATACTCATTCACTATGATATCTGTCCACTTTGGCAGATGAAGGGAGATCCTGCCCCCACCAACACCCCAGAAGTAACAGTGGAGGGGGAGGAAGAGGAGAGTCAGAAGGTACCAAGGTGGCAGGGGAGCCACCTTGACCAATACCTTTGGGTGCTTTTGAATGGACACCAGGAGGGAAGGAACCACCACCACAGTTTTGTGCATGGGGCTGCTGATGGAAGCATGGCTCCCATGGACTGCAGGCTGTGAAAAGAGCCCCTGCCATGCCGCCTGGTGGGTGGTTGAGGGGTCAGAGATTTGAGTGACCTTAAAGTCATTATGAAGGATTGAAGTTCACATAGAGCATTTTCCTCATCACTCCCAAACAGTCTGGAGCCTCCAAAAAGGTCATTCAGTACAGCCTGTTGTACATCAGTATCAAATCCAGTGACCCTAAACCAGGAATCTCCCCAATGGGATGTGCCTGAGGCAGCAGCCCAGGCAGAAGCATCATATGCAGAGCGTAACATATAGGATAGTGTATGGTTACCCATACACAACAACGCTATTCTTATACTGAGTGGTTACTGTGACATCATGGGCCTCGAGAGCGAAACTTGAGAGGTCTCTCTGATGTCATAGTAATCATGAGTCTTAAGATTAGTGATGTTGTGTATTTGTGCTACCATACACTATTCTATATGGTGTATGGTACTAAAAAACACAATCGCTTACTTTTTTCTTTTTAAGGCAGCCAGTGTCTGTTGTCTGGGATTAGTGTTTCTTGACCATTTTCCCACCAGACAACTTGCGCACTCGATGCTTCAACTGCATCCTGCCCTATAAACAACGCTGATGGGGGTGGTTGATTTGTGATGTAGCTACTAAAACAGAATGAAAAGTCATTCTGTGTTAGTAACTAGGTCACTACTACAGCAGAATGATTTTTTACTGTTTATGGATGTCCATAAACAATGTCGCTCCACCATACACTACAGATGTCTTCCAGTATCCACGCCAGCTGAGGCAGTTTTAACAAGTCATTCTTGGCAGTATCAGCAGGCAAAGCCTTAAAGTAGACAGCATATTTCCACAGGCTGTTCTGATATTTAATCATGTATGTCTGTTAGATAGCAATTCTTAGGACTAAGGATGCAAAAGCATACATTCTTTTGCCCATAGCACACAACCTCCTGGATTCTTTGTCAGGAAGCAAAGTGCACGTGACTCTAGGAGCTCTAGAGCAGTCACGAGCAGCCATGATAACTACAGAATCGGTTTAAGGCTGGGAAGCATATTAAGGCTTAACAGATGGAGCAGGGTAGTGGTTATCAGCCCTCCTAGGCACTGAAGGTAGGGCATTAGGCCTATACCAGACAACAAAAGGTAGCATCCTCTAAAGCAGGAAATACAGGAGGAATTATAATTGAGGGTGCAGTGGAAACCTTTAAAACTCCATTACATTTTTCTTACTGAAGTCCTCCTCCTCCTCCTCAGCTTAAAATGCCATAAAATTTTGAATTTGTCCAAGTAAAGCTTGAAAAGAGAGATCTTCAGGAGGAGATGGGGGGTATTTATTTATGTTTTTTATTTAAAAATTGGTAACTGAGAAAGGCACACTGAGCCAAGGCTCATTTCCAGGTGCGACCCCAGGGGGGGAGGGGAGAAGGAAACAATACAGACAAAAAGATAACATTACAAACAAAAAATGGTGATAGTACAGTAATACATACAGGCTCGGATACAATGTCCATAATGAACAAGGCCTCAGCACAGCTCGGCTGTACTTGCAGTATAGCTAGGGAGCATTGGAAAGGGAGCAAGGAGCAGCAGGTAAGAGTTTTACAAGTTGACTGAAGGCAGAGAGAGAGGTAGCTTGGCGAAGGGTAGGTGGGAGTTGATTTCAGAGAGAAGAGGGTCAGTAGGAGATGGCTGTGGCCTATTTCAAAGAGAAGGGTTTACATAGTTCAAGGAGAAGAGTTTATACCACAGAGTCCTCACTACATGAGGAGAAGGTAAAGCTGGAAGACAAACCCCCTCAGGGGGTTCTCCTCTGTACTAAGGACAGCAGGATTACATTCCACCTTGTGGTGATCTCGAATGATGGTGGGAGCAACTGATGGTACCAATGATGGAGGAATGAAAGGTGTGTTTCTGGATTCCATTGATGACTATGGTGTCAGCAGGTGAGGCCCAGTCAATGGGACAGCCATATTAGTCAGTGGGAGTGATAGCAACGGGCATCTAAATACTTCAGAAAATGATGCCAGCACTACCTGGGAGCTGATGGCACTCTGTAAAGGGCCTTGGACAGCCAATGTCAAAGGGGTAGAACCCAACAATGGGGGCTGCATACTGTCCATAAGAGGTACGGCAGAACCAGAGCCAGACCCCAACCTTGTGTCTCACTGACAGTTTGAGGGCTGTACCCTCCTTCAGTGGAGACCTCAAACACATTGGCAAAGCAGTAGCTTTATCCTTATGCTTGTGGTAATGGCTGGAAGAAGAAGACTTCAATGACAACTTTTCCTTGTCTTTGTCCTTAGTCCTCAATGACCATAGCAGTGACAGCTTCACCGAATGCCTGGGAGCTCTGTTTCCAGAGCTGGTCGAGCAAGAACGAGAAGCTGGCTTGAAGCCCAATGCCTTGCTTGAGCTTCCATGGCCTAGGACAGCGTGTAGAATGACAATGTCAATAAGTTAAAGCAGCATAAAATTGAAATCAAGTCAAAGAAACAATGGCGTTTCTCTGTAGGTCTGATGAGCAGTCACAAGTGGGAGAAAGAACTGAGGAACAATGACGCCACCCATGATTATATAGGTGCTAATGTTGTATGTCATCAAGGGCGGCCACCGGCTAGCACAAGTATCTGAGTGGTCATGACACCAATGTCTTACAGTTCCAAAGGTGTGGCCCAATGAAGGAGACAATGCTCGATTAATATCTGTGATTCTGCAATGGTACCTCTCTTTGCAGGTTCTAGTCAAAAATCTCCCCCACTTCCCTCCAAGTGACAGGATTCTCAGGAAGAGGCTCAGTTTGTATTTATATTTCTGCTCCAAAGCTGCAGCTCCATCAGACTTAATTTCAATATGATGCTGACTTTATTGTTGTATCTAATAACCACACACACACCCACACACACACACACACACACGCACACACACTCACAATGTGATGTTTATCTCTGTTTATTGTCTGCTTCTAGCCTATTATTAAAAACTGAAAACATTTGTTTCAATATATTGGCATAATTTCAAGCCAAACATAACTGGGGGGTGTCAGACTTAAAGACCTTTTTTTTTTATTTTACTATACTTCTTGTCCCGCATACCAGCGTCAGGACTATCAGCCCGGTCACAGACCTCACTTAAAGACCTTTTTTAATTGTTTAACAACAAAAATGCAAAATGTCACAAACTGGTTCTCTCCCAGAACACAGCCTGCAACTGGTACCAGTTTACTCAACCCTTCCGAAGCTTGCAAGGGTACCTAGACAGGCCATCACCACCACCACTCAACTTAATACACCCTCTTGAGTATCTCTAGGTTTGAATCCCACCAGAGTCACTGCTCACACACTACACTGCTCCTTACTAAAGGGCAAATGGGCCTCCTCTTTTGTCTCTGTTTAGAACACCCTACTTTCAAATACGGTAACTGCTGCTTCTCTCTGAAGATGGATCACAGTTTTTGTCAGTTACACCAGTTATCTGTACCAAAAATGTCTCCGTCACAGAAAGCCCGAAGTATATAAAATATTATTTAATACTTCAAGACATTTACATATGTTACACGATAATACCCACCAAGACTATGGGGAATACAGTATATCTACATAGACAAAAAAGAAAGTTTTTTTGGAAACAGAAAACACACAGAATAACCTAACTACTTATATCTAGTAAGTACATAGACTCTTACCCAAACTGGGAACTTGGTAAGTAAAGGAAGACTAGAACCCTTGATGTGCTTGCTCAGAGTCTCAATCTTTACTGGCCTGGCAGGTCTAACCACAGACCCCAAAAGCTTTGGATGACCAGCCCACCATACTGCATCATCATAGGTTCAGCCATCTGTTTGATCCCTACTGGACCACCTCTCTGGAGAGCTGGTCCAAAGCAAATTTGTCATTTCCCAGCCTAAGTATGTGCATTGCAATGTCCATCCTTTGTTTTAACCTAAGTCCGACCCACAAGGGCTGTCTGCTCCTATCATTACCCACAACAGCTCCTTTGGTATGAAAATAGATAATCTTTCAGTGAAGATCCCCAACACATGTCACCCATTACTGGAAAGCAGCCTCTGCTGTGATTCAAAACAGAAAACAGTTGATGACAGGAATTCCATACCCAACCTTTCTGAGAACCCAGAACTGGCTATTCAGTTACACCTCATTTCCCCTCTGCAGAATCACTGACAGACTCCAAACTGTTTTAATGAACATTAAAACAACACACACACACTCACAACAAAAAAGAATTCACACAGCAAAATATACATTAAAAGTTGATACATCCCTTTCCCGCAGGACAATGAAAAACACATCTTCTAGTGGTCCTAAATTATGGGGGAGTTTTGTGTGTAATGTTAGCAGGTTTGTTCCATCTGCTGTGCCCCAGTTTTCTCTCTAACAAGACAGTAATTCTTTAAAGCATATCTTTCTTTACTGAGTCTCTGGCTGGTGTCAAGACAAACCATCAGTATTGCCATGCTGTGACCCACTGCGGTACCCGATGCTCATATCATAGGACTGCAGCACCAGGCTCCATCCTAACAATTTGGGGTTCTGTCCGCTGGTTCTATACAACCAAGTGAGGGGGTTGTGGTGATCAGAGCAAGCTCCCTTTCATACAAATATGGCTACAGCTTCTGCAGGGCCCAGATGATACCCAGATGCTTCTTCTTGATTGTGGCATAGGCCTCCTCTCTGGACAGCAACTTCCTGCCGTGATACATGACTGTGTGTTCCTCCCTGTGTGCGTGACCTGTCTCAGAACTGTGCCAGCCCCTTGATCAGATGCATCTACGTGCACAATTAACCTCTAAGAACAGTCAGGGCTTGCAAGCACACGTGTCTGACACAGTGCCTCCTTCAACTGGAAGAATGCTGTTTCACAGTGATCCTTTGCCTGAACTTTTTCTGCCATTTTCATCCTTGTGAGATTAGTCAGAGGTTTGGCCATGCTCCTGAAGTTCAGCATCAGCTTTCAAAAGTGCTCTGCTGTCCCTTGGAAGGCCCGTACTTATCTCTTGGTTGTGGGTGTGGCCCATCCTTGTATGGATTCAATTTTTACTGGGTCAGGCTAGATGGACCCAATCCCCACCCTGTGCCCAAGCTATGACACCTCTGCCATCCCTATCTGGCACTTCTCCACCTTGAATGTCAGCCCAGCAGCCTTCAGATGGCAAAGCATCTTGGTCATGTGCCTGACCTGATCCTCCCATGTCTGGCTGTATACGGTGATGCTGTCCATGTACACCAGAGCAATATCTTCTGCACCAGACAGTATGTGGTCTACCTGCCAATGAAAGGTAGCTGGTGCATTCTTCATCCCAAATAGCATATCTGAAACTCAAATAGGCCAAATGGCATGATGAATGTTGAGCTCTCTCTGGCTTCAGGGGTCAGTGGTACCTCCCAATAGCCCAATTGTCAACCCAATGGTGAACACATACAGGCTCTCCCAACCTCTCTAGGACCTCACCTGTCCTGGGCGTGGGGAATGCATCAAACTCTGTACAGTTGGTGAGCTTGCGGTAGTTGACATAGAACCTTATGGTCCTGTCCTTTTTGGGGATCAGTACAACTGGGGAGAGCCAGTGACTACTGAATTACCCTAAGAGCTAGCATTTCCTTGATATGCCCTTCAATGGCATGTTTCACTCCCTTGCGGAGTCTGTTGGCTAGCTGTTTCAGCAGGGCTTTAGGTCCTGTAGCCATGTGAAGCACTGCCAGTGTGGTATACCCCAACTTCCCTGTGAACATTCCCCCACATATATGCAGCACCACATGCATTTTCAGCAGCTTTGGCTGGTATCAGTCGCTCTGAGAGGGTGACAGAATCCACTGAGGATTCTCCCTTAACCTCTCCCAGGAGATCCACTAGTGGGTCTGCTTCTTCTACCTCCTCTGGATAGCTGCACACAGTCTGAACCATCTCATCCTGGTCATGTTAGGGCTTCATCATGTTTATGTGGTAGATTCACTGCTTGCACCTCCTGTCTGGTAGCTCCACCACATAATTAACATCATTCACTCTCCTGACCACGGAGTGAGGACCCTCCCAAGCCCCCCATGATTTATTCTGTTGGATGGGGATGAGTACCATCACCTGTTGCCCGACTTCACACTCCCAGGCTCTGACCCCAAAGTCATACTATGTCTTCTGTCTCCATTTTGAAGTAGCTAGGTGCTCTTGGGTGAACCCCATGAGCCATGACCTTGGACAGGGATGAGTACCATCACCTGTTGCCCGACTTCATACTCCCAGACTCTGGCCCCACATATGCACTGTGTCTTCTGTCTCTGTTTTGAAGTAGCTAGGTGCTCCTGGGCAAACCTCATGAGCCACTGAAATTCAGGACATACTCCATGGCAGATTCTCCTTGCAGAGCAGGTCATCCTTTCATTCATCCCTTACGAAATCAAGGGGACCCCTTATCCTGTGGTCAAACAGTAGCTCAATGGATGCTTCCCTGTATTCAGATAAGAAATGGAGTAGATAACTGTCCTGCTCTCTCACATGCTAGTCAGCGAATGCCCTTAACATGGTCTCAAGAGATGCATTCAATCACTGAACCTCATAGTTAGTATGGAGGTTGTATGAGGAAGCCCTGAGATGCCTCAACCCAAACTTCTTCCAAAGACTAACCATTAGGTCAGACATGAAACTGGTGTCCTTGTCCAACAAAATCTCCAGGTGAAAACCCACCTGGCTAAATATCCCAAGCAGTTCATCAGCCTCTTTTTCTGCCTCAATGGAAAACAAGGGCACTACCTCTGGGTACCTCATGGCATAATCCTTGACAACCAAACTATACCTCTTGCCTGTGCAATTTAGGGTGTAGAATGGCCCCTTAATGTCCACAGCAACTGACTGAAATGGTTCTTCAATTATTGGGAGAGGAATCAAAGCCGTTCCCAACCTTTCTCACCCTATGACACTAAGGACAAATCCAGCAGTATTTGCCACATCTCTAAAAATACTGGACCAGTAAAAAAATGTTTGTTGCCTTTTTGTACAGTTGACACTTGGGTGTCCTGAAAAGGGTACATTGTGGGCTAAGGGCAGAAGCTGCTTCCTATATTCCCTAGGAACTACTATCTTCTGAAATACCCTTTCCTCTGGTCCTCCTTTTGGAACCCACTCAAAATATAGGAGCCTATTCTCTCAGTAAACCTTCCTTTTCTTTGAACCCTGAAAGTCACCTTCCACTCTCATGGCTAACTCCTTTAATTTCTGTAGGGATGGGTCAGTTTGCAGAACTCTCCCCAGCTCCGCATGGCTGACCTACCATAAAATACACTCTACTGTAGGAGAGCTGTCCATGGCAGAGCTCTTCTCAGTCTGTAGCTGAGGCTCAGAACTGCTGCTCCCAGCTTGTGCTTCAGCTACAACTTCCCCTGCTGCTGAGAGAGTGGTTGCTTCCGGCTGCACTGTTCCCTCCATGTCCTCATAAGCCAGATCCCTAGCCTTACAATGGATAGTGAGACATACACATGTACACACACACACACACACACACACACCGTGTTGGCCCCACTATCAAAGTTTATTACCCATAATGACATCAACATGCAGGTCCAGTACAACACCCACTTCCCGTATGCCTTGGCCACCCTCCCAGCACAGAAAGATCTGGCCCATTGGCACTGAGATTGCAGGACCCATCACTCCTCTAACTGTGGAAAATGGGCCCGGCAGGATCTGTTCCTCATGAATCAAATCCTGTTTCACCACTGAAATGGAGGCCCCAGTGTCCCTCAATCACTGGGTTACCATCCCATTTACCAACACAGAGTGCATTATTTTCTATTCTACTCTCACACTCCCCACCAACTCCCTGCTTTAGCTGCAACTACCCCACTCCCTCCCTACCCACAAAACCCCCCTCATCCAGCCTATCCAGCTAACATTGGCCCCCCTCAACTTATCCATCGCTGCAACACTCTTTTCACCAAATATCTTCTTATGTCACTCCTCCAGATGACTTCCTGCTTAATCCTTCTATGGTGCTTCTGCACCACGCCAAAACCTCCTAACTTACAAGAGGGTGCAAACTGCCAGCCACCTTCTCAATGTTCCTTCTTAACCTGCTCCTAGCAGGGGACAAAGAACTAAATCCAGGCCCCCCGTAGGACAAATGCAAACTACATACGACAAGTGCCTTAATATCATGCATACGAACATCAAGAGTCTCCTACCTAAGCTTCACCTGCTTAGTTGCTGGGTGACTCAATACTCCCCATATGCCCTCTGCCTTCACCAAAACATGGCGTTCTGCTAAAACCCCTGACTCCTCCCTATCCATCCCCGATTACACCCTCCACTGGCAGGACCACTGCAAAAGGGATGTAGGTATAGCGATCTATGTAAAACAACCACTATCTTGCTCAGTCATCAAGAGGGACTCTTGCTCTGGCTCACACAAACTGATTCCATCCCAACTCTCCCTCCCTTCTATCCTACCAATTTTCATAGTGGTGATCTACACCTTCCCGTGCCTTTCCCAGGATGCCCTCATTTCTTGCATGTCCTCCCTACCACCCCCCCCCCCACTGCATCCAGTGAACTACTCCTACTAGGGGACTACAACCTAGACTGGCTCTTCTCCTCTGCCCAAACTGGCACATCCAAATTAGAGGCTCTTAACCGCGATCAATTAATTACTGAGCCCACCAGTAATAATCCTTGCTCAGCAAACCACTCCCTAATAGAATGGATCCTCGCTTCCCATCCACATAGAATTTCCACTGCTGGTGTATTGAATGCAGCCCTAAGCGACCATTGTATTACACATTGCACCAGAAAAATTCAACTTCCAAAATCAGCCACTAAACACATCATTACCCATCCTCTAAATTCACTAAACACCAGCTCTCTCCTGCATGACCTAAAACATGCAGACTGGGACCCTATCTACTCCACATCTGATGTCAACTCAGCCCTGTCCAGCTTCTTACATACTTTCAGTAAGGTCTGAGACTCCCATGCCCCCCAGGTTAAAGCTAGGGTCAAAATGTTCCACAACCCGTGGATCTCTAGCACATCAATTGCCCTCGGTAAAGCTTGTGACAAGGCTTGGCCCCTATTTAAAACCACACAAACCCCCCAATCTAGACAGGCTGATGACTTCACTAAAAACGGCTGCACCAAGGCTATAAGACAAGCCAAAGCTGCACACTGTAAGTCCCGTTTAAACACTGCCCATCCATCCTCCTTCTGAAAGGTGGTCCACTCCCTTATCAACAACCCCCCCCCCAACACAGACCATTACAATTTCTGATGCTCTCTAAATACCAGAAACCCTAAACAACTTCTTCACCTGACATCCCTCCCCGGGCCCTCATGTGGCCCCCCCCAAACCCTACCCAAAACAATTTCCTCCTCACTGTCACCTTACCAGAATTCCTTAATGCCCTCTATTCCTTGAACATCTCAAAATCCAGCCCTGATGGTATCCACCCCAAACTTCTACATATATCCGCACCTGCAATTGCTTTTCCCCTCACTTACCTACTAAACCTGTCCTTCTCCTCTGGCAATGTCCCCCAAGCTTGTAACTTGCTTATGTCATCCTTCTCTACAAAGGTTTTGACCCCCTCAGTAGCTGGTAACTACTGAACAATCTCCCTCCTCCCTCCTCCCTGCTCTTGCCAAACTGCAAGTATCTCTTTTCCAGTCCATACTGACTTATTTTCTCACGTCCACACATTTCCTCTCCCCATATCAGTCTGGGTTCAGAAAGCACCACTCCACCATATCCTCCCTCCTTTGTGTCACCAGATACATCTATGTAACCCCTAGATGGTGCTATCCCAGGGGCTACTACCCCTGCCTGATTTGCCACTAACAGGTTGAGGGGCCTGGATCCAATGGCGGGTGCCTCCACCCAGAGGTCAGGGTTTGCAATAGTTAAACTAACTTGGTCACAGCCCTCTGGGACACTGCAACCCCCCTTTCTTCCCACTAGTGGCCCACACAATATATCAGAATTACCTCCACAGTATACACTTACCCCAGGACTGGTTCTGGCACTGGGACCTCCTGTGAAATAAGATACAGTGCAACAATCACAGTACAGTACTTTAACATAGACAAATACCTCAGGCAGTATAACTTTGCTGAAACAAGCAGCTCTGATTTATTTAGGGGATATAACAAGGACAGGGAAATCAGGTTAATTAGCTTATCACTCTACTCATCTACCTATGGCTCTGTGCACAGGCTATCCCTATCAGTTACTGTCCCTGGGTACCCAAGCCCTAGTGGCTAGTCCAAACCGTGGCAGCTGGTAGGGCCCTTTCACAGAGAAAAGAAAATTAGTTTAAACAGTCAGCAGTACAGTGATTCCATTTGGATTTAATGTGGCAATTCAACAGGGAGCGACCTGAATTAGTACTCACGACCTCCAAACAAGATAGGGTCCTTCAACGTCAGCAGGGCTACTCTGAGCTCCACGAGACTCCTCACATTTATATATGGCAAACAGCCACAGGCAAAAGTCCCTTAATGGCAGCAGGATTCACTTGAGCTGCACAAGCCTCCTCACACATTTATATGGTAAAAGAAAGTACTATACCAGGCAGGCTGCTTCTCTATCCGATCATAATTACTGCACAATACCGGAGAACACACAGCAGATTCAGTTCCTGACAGACAGAGTGCAATTCAGCAATTTCTCCAGTCTTCTACAGGGTGAGCCTGGTTTCTACTCTTCAAATATCCTTTGATTCTCTTCACAGGATGGATTCAGTCCTAACAAGCAGTTACACAAGCTGCAGACCGGAACTCTGGACCTTCACATGTTTTTGACTAAACTGTGCACTGACGGACACAGGTTCCTTTCCTTCACTGCCAGAGCTAAAACTGAAACTCCAACAGACAAAACCGGGCACTTCCTTTGAGTTCCTCCCAGTTCTTGACTGGATTGGCTGTCACTCACAATAGACTGCTGCTGTTGATCCAAAAGGCGCAAGTCTAAACTACATCTCCAGAGTCACTGCCCATACAATCCTCTTGTGGCTGGCTCAGATTATGAGTCCAAGTTCTGGATTTGTCCAAGGCACCATTTTAGAGCTAGCTTACCCCACACTGATTGGTCCAGTTCAGCAGTTCAAAACCAGAATGGGGAACTAGGCAGACACAGTTCTGACTGCAAAGAAAGTAGGTTAGACAAACTGTATTTTCATCATTACTCTAAATGATTTCCGGCAAACAGTTACATCTTTCAGATAGGCTCCCTTTGCACTCCTAGTGACTGCAAAAATGGAGTGAATTGGCAGCAGTTCAAGTGGTACTCAAGCAGAGAAGCACACAGTCCCCCCATACAAACTAATTATGTCTGCAAGCAGACAGCTCTTAAAGAGACAGTACCAGAGGCTCTAAAAACACTCACTGATAAATGGCTTAAACGCCAAACACCATTCAGGCTTGGAGCATTCAAGCAAGCTCCTAGAAGTCTTTTGGGAACCCCCATTTGTAGGGGGGTTACATCTAGTCTGCCACTGACCAAGACCAACTAACTGCTGCAATCTTCATTGATCTGACAAAGACCTTCGATTCTGTTACCCACCCCCTGCTCCTTGACAAACTCAAGGTAACTGGATTCACCCCTTCTGCAATTCAATGGTTCAGACTGCACCTTGAAAATAGGCTCCAGTCAGTCCAGATTGCAAACTCCACTTCCCCCCCCATACTAGCAGGTGTTCCCCAGGGCTCAATTCTAGGCCCCATTCTGTTCTGTTTATTAATGACCTCCCATCTGTCTGTTCAAGATTGCTCATCCACATGTACATGGACGACACCATCTTTTTCACATCTGGCCCAGTTCTAAGTGACGTTCAAGCACGACTGCAACATGATTATCACAACATGCAGTCTTGGTTTCACTCAAACCATCTCAAAATAAACTCATCCAAAATTGTTTAGATGACTTTTGGGTCTGCTCAAAAACTCACAAGAATATCCTGTACACTTGTATCACCTCCCTAGATGGGACCCAACTAAATGCTGTCTCTACATATAAATATCTAGGAGCATGGCTTGACCCCCAGTTAAACTTCTTGAATCACATCATTGCCATCACATCGAAGCTCCACCCTAAGCTAGGCCTACTACACAGAAATCATGATGCCCTCCCACTACCCGTTAGATACATATTATTAGCAAAAATGATCACTCCCATCTTTGACTATGCTGACATAGTGTATGGCACTGGCCCCCTCCTCCTCGCTGTCCAGGCTCGACTCCCTCATCTACACTTTCTGATGCTTTGCCACAAATTCCTCTCTTAGAACCCACCACTGCACTCTCCTTTCTTCCCTCAGGATACCACCCCTATCCCATTGTCACTTCAGCCACTCCATCGCCTTCATATTCAAATTCTGGTTGACCTGCTCCCCCCTTACCTTGCAGAGAGGGTAGCATGTGATGTGGGTGAGTTAAATTGAGTCACTCAATTTGAGCAACTCAGTCTAACCATCTGTACCTGGCCCGGTGGCACTGAGGATTGAGGCACTGGATGCCACGCCGGTGACTGGGTTCGGGAGTGGACTCAGGCCATCAGGGGTTGGCAGGGGAGGGAAGGGATTGAGCACCCAGAGGACTGTTCTCCCTTCCAAGGGAGGGATCTGGAGTTAGCACCACTCCTGCATGGCTCCAGGTGGTAGCTTGCAGATGTGGGGGTGGAGTGTCGATGCATCAGCACCACAGACGCCACTGCATGTCCGCACTCTGAGAGGGTGTAACTTCACGGAAAAATCCCAGAGAACCAGGGAGGCAACAGAGGTCCCAGGGATCTGGTCCCACATCCCCAGTACAGGACCTCTCCTCTGAAGGTCCTAAGTGCCACCCACACAGGATGGACCCGCTAATATCCAGGAAGAGCCACCAGATAGGTGAGGTGGGCCTTCCCCTGGGAGGGGGTGATCCAGGGGGCTGGGAAGTCCTGGTAGGAGGGACTAAGGAGGAGGGTCTCAGTGGGGTGTAGAAGGCAGACCGAGAGGGCACCCCTGAGAGATGCCTCAGCTTGAAGGTGATAAAATAGAGTTGGAAGAAAAAAAATTAATTTTTCACTGCCCGTAGAAACGAGTTACAAAATGTAATGTGGAGTCGTGTATAGTGAGTGTAGCAGTGAGATACACTTGCTGTAGCAGGCTATGGGGCTGTGTTCAGCCAAGTGCTGCTAAGCTGACAATTAAGTGTAGTGGCTAGAGTCACGACAGTTGGAGCTGGTGGACTTGGATTCGTTAATCTGTCCTCATATATTTTCTGATGCAGTCCCTGCTCCATTTTGCCTGCCCTTCTCTGGACTGCCTCAATTTGGTTAATGTCCTCCAGATGGGGTCTAACCAGTCTTGTCTAATTCAAATTGCATGCAAATTATCTTAAAAGATTTTTAAAAACAAATCAAGATCTTGATACTTGGGAAACATGTTGGAATTAATTTAGGCTTCTTGGGTCAAACCCCTGATGCCAGTGCAAACAGTTTGTAGTGCTGTCTTCTGGAGCAGAATCTCCATCTCCCTGTCATGGTCACGCTCTTGCTCCTCTCTCAGCTGGATCTCGTGCAGGTGATAGAAACATAGAAACATAGACTTTGATGGCACATAAAGACCGCTTGGCCCACCTAGTCTGCCCATTTCCCTACCTAGAGGATAAGCTGCAGACCCTATTTAACCAACAGCCTATTTCTTCCTACCCTCCACAAAAATTGCCTTATGTGTGTCCCATGCATTCTTGAATTCTACCACAGTTTTAGACCCCACAACCTCATCAGGAAGGCTGTTCCATGCGTCCACCACCCTCTCTGTGAAAAAATACTTCTTCACATTGCCCCTGAGCCGTCCCCCCTCTATCTTTAAATTGTGTCCCCTTGTTCTTGCACATCTCTTTTTCTGAAAGATGCTACCCTCTTGGACTTTGTTAATTCCCTTGAGGTACTTGAACGTTTCTATCATGTCCCCCCTCTCCCTCCTTTCCTCAAGGGTATACATATTAAGCTCCTTTAGCCTCTCCTCATATGGCTTCTCTTGCAGACCCTGCACCATTTTAGTTGCCTTCCTTTGAACTGCCTCCATCCTGTCTATGTCGTTGCGGAGATGGGGTCTCCAGAATTGGATGCAGTACTCCAGATGGGGTCTCACCAACTGTCTGTACAGGGGTATAACAACTTCCCGTTTTCTGCTGGCTCCATGCTGGTAATCGTGATGCCTTTTTTGCTCCTCTAGCTCCTTCTCACATGCCTCGCTCATCTGGTTCCAGTGTTGGTGTTACCTTTCTTGCTCCTCAGTGTCCAGTTTTGTCCTCTGTAGTGCCACATTTGCCTTTGCCCTAACCATGATGCGCTCCAACTGCATCATCTGTATACCATCTGCTTGCACAGCTGCACCAGTTACAGGTTTCAGCTCATCCGCATTCTCCCTAGCCTCCTTCCCATGATTTTGGCTAGCAGTGGTCACTTTTGCACCACTTCCCAGGTCACTTTTTTCAAGGAGGTCTATGAGGTCTACCCATGACTGCCCTTCCTCAAAGACAGCTCCTCTCCTTATGCACAGCTCTTCACGTTTGCCAACTGCAGCTTTTCATATGGCAAAGACATAATGTCTTCCAGCTATAAAACTGGTAGAATACATGGTATCCCCGTTTGTATATCCGGTTCTGTGGCTGGACAGATAACTTTTTTTATTGACAAGCTGTTTCAGATTCCAGCCATTATCTCCAGTTGTCAAAAACTGGTTATCTCACCGAACACAGCCTGCGACTGGTACCAATTTACTCAACAATTCAGATGCTTGCAAGGGTACCTGGACATGCCCCAACAGTAAACATGACACACTCAGGCTATCTCTATGTCTGAATCCGATCAGAACCACTGCCCACACACTACAGTGCTCCTTTCCAAAGGGCAAATGACACACCACTTTAAAATATGGTAATCGTAGCCTCTTCCCAAAGATGAACCAGAGCTTTTGTGAATTACCCGTTATGTCTATGTACTGTCTACATCAATAACATCAATGCTGGCATAAACTATACTAACATCCACCTTTTTGAAGATGACACCATGCTGTACATTGATAGGCCTTCCCCTGAACTGGCCTGTAGAGACCTCCAACTAGATTTTGACAGACTCTAGACAAATTTACTACACGTTAAACTATTACTAAATGCAAAAAAAAAAAAAGGTTATGTTCTTTTCACCATCAGTGAAAGCAGCCCATACTCCATCCCTACACACTTTACCCAAAGTTACTACCCTTCTAGGTGAGCCACTAGAAGCAGTGGCCAAATTCAAATACTTGGGGGTGTGGGTCAACAGAATGTTAGCCTTCTCAGATCACATTGAGGATCTTACAAAAAAACTAAGACAGAAACTTGGCCTATTTTTTAGGATCAAGCATCTACTCACCAAAGAAGCAAAAACTAGACTAGTCCAAGCCACCTTCCTCCTGCTCCTAGACTACGCAGACATCTTGTATGGACAGGGAACTAGCACTGCCCTTTCCAAGCTAGACACCCTATATCACTGTGCCTTAAGATTCATTACTGGTGCTCCATACTCTATGCACCACTGTTCTCTCTACTGTCTGGTTGGACGGACATCTCTGTCAGTCAGACAGCAAAGAAATGCAGTAATCTGGACTTTCAAAGCCATCACCAAATTGTTCCCGCTACATGTCTCTGACCGTATGTCTATCAGTGTGCCTGGTAATTATGTCTTAAGAAGCTTATCATTTATAACAGTTACCATCCCCAAGGTTAGAACCAGATTTGGTAGATTACCCATTAGTTTTGGTCTGCCGTCTCTGTGGAACCAACTTAAAAAAACACTGAAATTAGCCTTCCCCATAAAACTTTCCACATTTAAAACCTTATTTAAACAGTCATTCAGTAAGTCATGCAAGTGCAATTCCTAACAGATTGAACCTAGGTTGCCATACACATCATACTCTCTCTTACCTCACTGTCCCTGTGTATCATCTCCCCAGCTCTCCTATACCTCCCACTCCTCTTCCCCTGGTGTGTCTCTACCTCAGCCTATCTCCCTCTTCTGTACATTCTATGCTTTACTGCTGCTCCTTTTTTCTGGTTATGGAATATGGTGCAATCTATGTAAAAAAAAAATATATATATATAAAATGTATTATTCTAGTGTTACCCTGCTTATGTTGATATTTGCTCCCACCACAAATTATGTAGTGCTTGTTATCTGAAATGTGTTGTATACCTCGCCTAGGTCCACCTTGGAAATGAGCTTCAACTCAATGGTGTTTTGCCTGGTAAAATAAAGATTGTTGATTATTGATTGATTGGTTGTGTGTACCAGAAATGGCCCAGTTGCAGAAATCATGAAGTATATAAAAATAATATTTAATGCTCGAAGATATTTACATATTTTACAGGATAATACACACCAAGATTATGGGGAATACAGTATATCTACAGAGATAAAAAAGAAAGGTTTTTGGAAACAGAAAACAGATGGAATAACCTAACTCTGTCTAATATGCAGAGTAGACTCTTACTCAAACTGGGAATTTGGCCAGTAAAGGCAGACTTGAACCCTTGATGTTTACCTAAAGTCTGAACTCCGTGAGTAAAGGCAGACTTGAACCCTGCAAGCTCAGAGTCTCAGTCTTTACTGGCCTGGTCAGGCAGGAAGGATTCCAAAACAGGAAACAGGTGATTTAACAGCATTTATTAAACTGGAGTGTTTGATCTTATAGAAAAAATAGGGGAAGATGATTGTTATTTGACTCCAAGGATAAAGAAGGATAAAGAAGGATACATCTGCAATAGTCTTATTTAACATCAATATCCCCCTCCCCCTCCCCCTCCCACGCAGATCAAAATTCTGTGAAAACAAGATATGGGAGAAATTAAGAAATCAATTCATGGAGACCCAAATAAGTTTCCCAGATGCTTATCTCCTTCTGTTGGGAGATTTAAATGTGAGAATGAGATCTTATGATGGTTTTTTTAATGACACAATTTTAAATTGGATGTTTCCATCAACCTGCGAATATCCAGTAATGACCACTGATAACAAGGTCAATCAAAATGGTCAAGGTTTGATCGAACTAATAAAGCTGAGCCACCTATTCCCCCTAAATGGTAGAATTAGGGGTGATTTAAATGGCTCCCCTACCTTCATTTCATAGCAGGGACATACAAGTCCTTGACTTAGCATTATGGAATGACCCCCTGGATTTCTGGAATGAAATGATGATCATGACCAGATGTGAAAGTGACCACTGTCCAGTTATCTTAAGATTACTTATTTACATCCTGTCACAATAATCTGTTGTCCTCTCTTGATACCCATAAACTAGAAACTAGATACTTGAAACAACTTATTTGGACAGAGATAATAGAATCAAACAGCAAAATCAAGATACATAACATTTTGGACACTTGGAGCTCAAAAATAAAGGTAAACAAACCCAGTTATCATCAGAGTCAGAAACGTGTTTTGAGGAAGTGAAGCACCTTTTGTATGAAGAAAGGACCACTCAAAATAGAGTACAAAAGACAAAGGGTTGTTTGACCAAGAGTGCAGAGCCAGGAAAATGAGACTTATGACCTTTATTAGAGCCGCTAGGAAAAACACAGATAAGGAGATATGCCAGGAGCTTGAAGCTGACAGCAAATAATAGAAACTCTTTCTGGGTTGTAAACAAAGGTAATATTTTAGAGCCCAATGGGCCAAAATGCTAACAGCCATCTCAGAAAATGATCAACAAACCTTTTGGTCCTTGGTGGCCAGAGGATACAATGAACTTAGGCTAGAGCTTGATATGTATAAAGAAGCCTTGGTTAGGCATTTCATGGAAACCTTTTATGATCCTGTAGCTGAGAAGGTCCCTGAGACACTAGAACCCAATACAAAAAATGTGTGTTTTAAATTAATGAGTAAAAGGGAAATATTCCTGGCAATACAAACACTGAAACTAAATAAAGCCCTCGGGCCAGATCAAATTGAGGACAAAATATACCTTTGTATGGTAGAATACTGAGCTGATAACTTGTCAGTTTGTTTTAATGAACAAAGAATTCTGTCCCACATTCATGGGAAGGGGCAGAAACAGTCCCAATTTTCAAAAAGGGTGACAAGCTAGACCTTAAAATGTATGGACTGATATGTTTATTGGACAGTTTGGCTAACATTTTTTCTAGAGCACTTCTAAAGAGACTGAAAACAAGTTAAAAGACTAAGGGATATAACATTACTGCAGGCTGGATTTAGAGAAGAGTTTTCCACAGTTTATAACTGTCAAATCCTACAGCACCTACTGGAGAAATATGTGAGCCTAAGGGGCAGAAGCTTTACACGGTATTCATTGATTTTAGCTCGGCCTTTGACTCAGTCAACAGAAAAATGTTATGGAAGACTATGAGAGATTGGGGCATTTGTCTAGCTTTAATAAATATTATATGAAATCTGTACTCGGATACATGATCCCAAGTCAGAATCGGGGCAAGGGGTCAGCTCACAGATTCTCCACTAAGAGGGGATTTAGGTAGGGTTACATCCTTGCCCTTTGCCCCTTTACTTTTTTCTATCTATATTAATAATTTAATTATAGCCCTTGAGGTATCTGATTCAGATTCACTAAAATTGGATCACTCATTTGCCTGGCTCTGACATATGTAGTCGACTTGGTGCTCTTCTTGCTCACTCGCAGTGATATTCAGAAAAAACTTAACACCCTGTATGATCAATCTGAACACTTGGACTTGAAGATTATCAATACCAAGAGCAAGATGATTACATTTGGAGATTGTAGTACCAAGTCTTGGTAGAAAATTGATTCACACTCAATAGAGGTGGTTAAGAAAATATTGTTATCTGTGGTTGACATTGGCATTGAATCTTTCCTGGAAGGATCATCTAGAGGACCTTTTGGTCAAAGCCAAGGCCTCTTCCTTGGGTTTAAAAAGATTTAACTACTTATATGGGGGCATACTATAAGGCCCTTAGCAAAATTAATACAGGCAAAATATATTGCACATTTGCTATATGGTGCTGAAATCTGGGCACTTTCTCCTGTGGATAAACTGGAAAAAACTGCCATTCAAGTTCTTTATGTGGCCTTGGGCTTTACCAAATCTACACCTAGCTACTTTGTTAGAGCTGAGTTGGGTTTAGACTGCTTACAAGTAGTGGTGGACGAAGTGCCTTCAATTCGCTCTGCAAAGTGATTCGCGGAGTGAAGGTGAATTTGAGAAGTACTCCACAACACGAAGCAGAGTACTTCACGTCATAATAGGCAAAGCAAAGTCCATTGAAAGCAATGACTTTGTGTTATTCCGCCTTCCACAAACTACTACTCCACAAATTTTAAGGCGAAGTACATTGAAAACAACATACTTCACCTCACTTCACCTTGTTTTAAGCTTCAAAAGTGAATTTTGCAGTGATTCATGGGATTTCAGGTCACATGGGCTCTAGATTGTTCTGCACAGCCTCAGTTCGGGGTAGTGTGTGTAGGAAACTGTAGGAGACAGTCTGCTGTGAGAGCTCTCTGAGATTCAAACCTTCTAAAAACTGTTAAAAAAGCCTGTTTCAGTAATTTTTTTTCTCAAACTTTAGTTCATCGATTGTAGGAAACCTTCCTGTGCTCATATCATCGAGTGTTTATTGTTTGTGTGTGGATTTTGAATATTAATATACAACATTCAGTCTGTGTACTGAGAGACAGTGGAAGTGTGCTTTAGGGGAGGGGCATATATGTGGTGTAGGTAGATTTAAGTTGGAGAAACAGGGAGTTCTTTGTTTTTTTGGTTACATTTTTCTTGTATAACTGACTGTGCTAATGTACAAACAGTAATAGATTCAGTAATTGTTGAAATTTTGTTTGTTGATTGTGTGTTGTGGACCTGGTGCAGCAGTGCAAAATTTCAGGTTGTTAAAAATACGTGTTATATTACTGAAGTTTTCAATTTGCTACGCATTACTTGTAGACAAATTGTGTGTGTGTGCGTGTGTGGTGCATGACATCAAATAATACACCTTTTATTGTGCCACAGTGTAACTGTAGGCGCAATAGTGTAAACCTGAATGCACCTATGTGATTTTGTACTGCCATTGTGGTACCTTTTCATGGTTTTCCATTGCAATAATCTGCAGTCAGTTCCCCCCCCCCGCCCCCACTGGCAAAAGGTATTCTTTTCCAGATTGGATTGTTTGTGAGTTGAACACTACTGGTTAGTTAAGGAGTTGTTGAATTTGTTGTGACTTTGCATCTGTATCTCTTGTTGAAGCCACAGTTGTTTTTTTGGCTTCACATCCAGTGTCCCCACGAGCCCCAGCCCTCACCCAGAATGAACATTCCAAAATCTAAATTTGTTTAGAATATTCTTGTTGAGACCCCAAAATGCCCGCAAAGAGATGTGCAAGCAAAGCTGTTTCTCACCATGGCACTGCTGCCAGTGGTAAGATTGTCTGTGGGCATGGTAGTATGCAAAAGTGAGGAAAGGTATTTCTCCTTCAATGCTTTTCACAGCGTAATCAGTAATTTCACTCATACTTGGAGGAGATGATGTTGTCCCGGCTGGTGGTGGTATGAGTATTGCTGCCTCAAGTTCCACTTCTGACCAGTTTACTGTGTCCAAAAATATAGTGGAGTGTGAAGCAGTGACAGTGTAGATGATGTCATACTCCCCAGTAACATCCCAATAACTGAACATGATTCTGATCATCATGTCAACGATAGCACACAATGTCACATTTCTTCCACCATGGTTCAGGTCATGCATTTGCCATGCAGTGATTCACAGTGTGGTGAAAAAATATCAGGTGATGGTGGTGTTGATGATGATGAATCTGATGATAATGATGTTGCTCTGGTTGCAACATGCAGTCCACATGCCAGCATCCAAGCAGAAGATGTGGATGTGGGTGTGGGTGTGGGTGATGCTGATGAATATGATGATGATGTAAGTGACCCCAGCTGGGAACCGGAGAAAAAGAAATTCAAGCTGGCTGTGTCTGGGTCTGTTTGCATTAACCCCCCCACCCGTAAAAAGTTGTGATTTACCAGTTTCAGTTGATGGTGATGATGATGATGATGACCCAGTAATAATGATAGGTAGTCATGGTGGTCAGTTGCAGTCCAAGTGTGTCCTGCCTGAAAAATCATGTAGCACACCCCCACTTCATGGCTTAAAAAAACGGAGTCCAATAAGCAGCATCAGGGACATGTTAAAACTAGAGCATCACAATCCATTGTTTGGGATTTCTTTTGTGCAAGATGCAAATGATGAGTCAGTTGTAGTCTCTCAGGTTTGCCATGCATGTGTGAGGCAAGGTAAAAAGGGGAGCCATCTGGGCACAGGGTGACAGCATACACATCTTAAGAACAGGCACATGGCACTGTGGACCCAGCACAAGATGACAGCTAATACCACAGTGGGGCGTTCACCCTCATCATCAACCGTAATGAGCATGTCATCCCCTTCCATGACTGTAAAATCAAGTAGGAAATGAAATGTGTGCAGTAGTGATGAAATAAGAGCATAGAATTACTACATGATGAGGTGGAGGAGCATAATGATTTTGAAATGTTGTCCAGTGGTGGTGAGTGTAGCAGTTTAGGTGGTGGTGGTAGTCAATGCAGTATGTTTAGTGCAAGTGGTACATCAACGCCTCTTGGTAAATCTGGGAAAATAGCTGCATTTGTGGGTTTGTCATCACCTGTGCAACCATCTTCATCACACGTCCACACTTCACCCCCTTCCATTCGCAGAGCAGAACCATTTGTCATCACACCCCATGTAAAATGTTTGTCAGTCCACGTTACAGAGTTTTTATGCGCATAAGCTGAAGTACCCACCCAATCATACAGCGTCATGTGAACCTAATGCTGCTGTAGCTGAAATGCTGGCAATTGGTCTTTTGCCCTTCTCCTTCATGGAGAATTCAGGATTCTGGCAATTTGCGGCACACATCTGTCTGAAATGGAAAGTCCCATCCAGGACATACTTTTTGACCCATGCTGTCCCAGAGTTGTACCATACTGTGTCCGACTCTGTAAGACATGCCCTTCAACATTCCTCCTCTCCATTCACCCATTTAAGTATGGATATGTGGACAAGTGGCAAAACAGCGGGGAGTTCATATTTGTGTATAAGTGCACATTGGGCGCAGGTGCCGGGTGCTGTTTATGCTGTTGGTAGTGTGAATAATCAGTGAAGTAAGGTGGAGTGTCGTGGTAGCAATCTCCCTAGAATTCGACAGCATGCAATGACTGCTATGCGCAATGTGACCTGTTCACACACTGGTGAAAACATGTTGGACTTGGTACTGACTGAAATTGACAAGTTGCTGAACCTCCTGTCCCTGAGAGCTGGGTTCATAGCAAGTGACAATGGGTCAAATGTGGTGAAGTGCATCATGAATGGTGGCTTTTTTCGGGTTCCATGCATGGCCCACTGTTTAAATCTTGTGGTGCAGGAGTTTCTGCAGCACCCTGATATAAAGGAAATGCTGATAGTTGCACACCATATGTGTTCTCACTTTTCATGCTCTGCAAAGGCCCATGACCAGGTTTGGCAGTTGCAGATCTGAAACAGCCTCCCTCAGCACTGCATGAAACTGGAAGTTGTCACCCAGTAGAACTCCACTTTATACATGGCAGAGAGGTTGCATGAACAATACAAAGCCATCTCAGAATATCTTGTCATGCACACTAGCTGTGACAGTTCTGGGGCCTCCATGTCTATGACGACTGAACAGTGGCAACTCATGGACTCTATAATAAAAATTTTGAGGCTTTTTGAACATGCCACACAGGCAGTGAGTGGCAAGTCTGCCTCCATTAGCCAAACAATTCCACTGCTGTGGGTGTTCAGGCAGACATTGGTGAATGTACAGCATAGCCTTGATGTTTCTAGAGACAGTGCTAGCAGTGTGTTGCTGAAACACATGCTGTCAGTATTCGACCAAAATCATCACATCTTAAGCATTCAGTGTAGTGACAGCTTTGCAATAGCAGCAGTACTGGACACACGATACAAACGTGGAATTGCCTCAGTACTGTAGGGCAGGTCTTGAACAGGTAAAAAATCTCAGTGGGCAACTGGTGCACTTGATTCATGGGGCACAGAAGTCACGTGCCAAGGTCAGCAAACCCCAGCAGCATAATCAGGCTGAAGGTGAACCTGGAGGAGTAGTATCAAGCATATCCTGTAAGGGCAAGGGGACTGCAGTTCCAGGTGGTCTGTCATCAAAACCTGTTGGTGTTAACCCACTTTGGGAGACTTTGTCACGAGTGAGGATTTGTGACATAACTGATTCCGAAGAACCAATTTACTTAGTGCAGTACAGTGAATGGTTGAGTCATATTTGTCTGAAAACAGGCATCTGTCAATCACCGATGATCTCCTTTTATACTGGAGTGGAAAGGTCAGTGAATGGCCAGAGCTGACTGCTGTGGCACTGAAGTACCTGACATGCCCACCCTCCAGTGTGAGTGTCGAGATGGTATTCAGCTCAGCAGGTGTAATAGTTTGGGATCGTCGTACAAACCTCTATCCTGCAAATATCAGTTTGTTGACATTCATAAAAATGAATGCAAGGCACATACCAGCTCAGACTGCAACCTCAGTATTCGTACCCCAGAATAGTCATGGTTTTGCTGATGTTGTAGAAAGGGACCATTCTGGTGGCACTGGCAGCATGAAACGGCCTACCACAGACGTAGATGATGACACAATGGAGAAAGAATTTTCCAGTGGTCAGAATTCAGACACAGACCACTGCGAGGACAGCTTTCTTTATGAGGATGATAATGAACGATGATGAGGTTAATGTTGGCAAGTTTTAACTTAAGTGGTTAAAAGGCTGTCACATTTGTTATATGAAACATTTTCTTTTTCATAAAGTTAAATCAGTGTCCCACTCAGAATGACTAAAATTCTACATGTCATGGCACAGTTGTAATTACACAGAGCACAATATATCTTGGCCCCTGGACTGCCACCACCATAAGACCACTGCTAGCCACTGCCACCATAGGGAATGTCACCATGTGCCCCCCTGGACTACCACCACCATAGGACCACTGTTAGCCACTGCCACCATAGGGAATGTCACTGTGTGCCCCCCAGACTACCACCACCATAAGACCGCTGTTAGCCAGTGCCACCACCACCAGATGCAGGAAGATGTGAGAGGGAATGTCAACATGTGCCTCAGCTATGACCACCACCACCCACCACCACCATTGTGACAATGTTTTCCATTACGTCTTGACTATGTCAAGGCGGAGGGAGTCGAACATGAGACCACATCCATCAGCCACAGGCACTAAGCTTCTTACTATGAATACTATAAAGTGAGTATGTGTACTAATGGTTTTCATGGTATTCAATTTCCTTTAGCTGTGTGTTTTGTTTTCTGCAGCTTTTCCAAGCTGCAGTGGTCAAACACATATGGTTAACTTATTTTGTTTTTTTACAGGTTAACAACAAAGGACTGTCCTTCACTGAAGGTCTGTATCAATGGTTCAGCAGCAGTACTGTCTACAGGAACCTATGGGAGATCCATTTCCAGTCCAAACTGGTAAGTATATCAATTTTATTTCATCTGTTCCTTTTTTTCGTAAGAGTGCAAAAAATCCAACCGATGATTCATAAACTAGGTGACATGTATGTCACAAAAAATATTTCTGCAATATACTGTATCATGCAGTGTATTCCAAATTTGCAGCTGCAGCCAGTTGAAAAAGTTTGACCCAGCTTGAGTTACTTGACAAGATGTGGTTTTAAAATGTAACTTGAGTTGAGACACAGGGACACTGACACAGTGTATTTGTTACAGCCTGGTACTAAATTGAATTGTGATCCGATGATTGCAGTGGGACAGCTTGCTATCTGTATTAATCCAGATATCCATGGTGGAACAGCCACGGCTTAAACATAATGTCTTACTGCTGCAATCAAGTTGTAAGAAGTCCTGCATTTCTTTTTTTTTAGGAAACTTACAGATGCTTTGTGGTGTCATAGTTGCTTTAACCAAAGAACTTCTTCAACATCATGCCCCAGCTGGGGCAGACATGCAGCAAGCAGAAGTTGTCTGAATCGATGATGACCATGACCATCATTACCGGACTGGAGAAGAATGCAAATAAAATCTGTGAAGAAGTAACCAAATAATAAACCATTACTGAGACCTACTTACAAATATGCTCCCCCCCAAAAAAGTATTTACTGTCATTGGCTTGAGAGAATTCCATTTCCAATGCTAAAATTTCTCATCAAGCACAGGAATGCGCACACCAACAGTATGTGACCTGCTGTGATACAAAACAATACAATGAGTACATGTATATATATGTCAACCCCCCACCTAGAAAATACATATATATCTATATATGCTTAAAGTTGAACCAGCATAACATTCTGTGGTGATTTGCATATGCAGCCCACGATGCTTTGCATTGTGTGGGCATGTGTGATTTTGTATTATCTATCTATCTATCTATCTATATATATATATATATATAATATATATCAACTCACCAAGGCTACTATTAGTGTACACACAAAGGGCATCCTTCCATCCAGTTGAGGTGACTGCATCGCAGCACACTTTGGACAAGCAACAGTTCTCTCACTGTCATCATTTGTGACAGAACACTGAATGGTCATTCATGTCATGTTATCCCTCCTTCACATGGTTTGGCAAGACACTGTGCATCATGACATCATCATCATCACAGTAAGGTTAATACACATAGCAGCATTACATGTAAGTGCAACAGCAGCAGCACTTGTGAATTTTCTGGACACAAGACAGTTGCATTTTGGGGATGCAGAAAAATTCTGATGACTCTGTGTGACCACTGCGCACATGATTGACTACACAATAAATTCTGGGGGACTTTGCATGTGGTGTACCACTCCCATTTCACTTCATCAGCACTTGGGAATTTTCTGGACACAAGACAGTTGTATTTTGGGGATGCAGAAAAATTATGGGGACTCTGTGTGACCACTGTGCACATGAGTGACTGCGCAATAAATTCTGGGGGACTTTGCATATGGTGTACCACTTCCATTTCACTTCATCAGCACTTGGGAATTTTCTGGACACAAGATAGTTGCATTCTGAGGATACACAATAATTCTGGTGACTTTGTGTTGTGAGCACATAATGTCATAAATTATAAATTAAAGCAGCAGTGCAACAATCTGGTGAACATTTTGACCTATACTTTTTTATGCTATTTTTAGATTGCCACTTATCTCCTGACTTGTATAATACCCTTCTTTTCACCATTTGTGTCTGCTTTAGTACTTTTTCTCATGTCTGAAAAAATAAAAGGAGCACTCCTTTTAATATGGCCCAGACCAGGTTTTCATCAGTATTTGCAGCTGTCTTTGAACAAATATTGTTCTATAAGGTCAGAAAACACTGCCTGCTGCATAATTGTTAATTTTAGTCACAACAGAAGTGATATATAAACAACTGATGGACAAAAACAGCTGAAAATACTGATGAAGACCTGGTCCACACCATATTAAAAGGAGCACTCCTTTTATTATTTCAGACATGAAAAAAAGTACTAAAGCAGACTAAAATAGTGGAAAGAATGGTATCATACAAGTCAGAAGGTAAGTGGCAATGTAAAATAGCATAAAAAAGCATAGGTCAAAATTTTCACCAGATTGTTGCACTGCTGCTTTAATGTCTATTTCAAAAAATAAATATTTCTGGATTCTCAGTAATATTTATTTTGTGTCGGGATTCATGAAGTATTTATCAAAAAGCAGGACTGAGGAGTGCAAGTATGCTGTGCTAAACTGCATGTGAACCGTCAGTGTTCTTCCCTGGGTGTGCAGTCATTGTCCAGCTTTGTGCAAACATATGTATGGTGTGACTTGTTGCAGTATGTAAAGAATAAAGACAAGAAAGTATATATGATGTATATTTTATTTGTACCATCATCTCCGGTGGAGTAAGTGTTATGATATTTTTTCAAAGGTCTCGGGCCACTTTACACCTCAGTCACTCACAGTGCACACATGACTTTTCAGCCATAATAGCACAAAAATGCATGCTTTTCAACAAACCATACACAACAGACATTAAACATTGCTGAGGCACCCAAAATATGTTATGGTGTACAGACATTTTAAAGTCAGAATATATAACCAGTCCTGCAGTCCACTGCCACCACACTGTGCAACCACTGGCGTCGTGTCATGGTATGGTGTACATCAACTGATACAAAACTGACACTGCCAGTCTAAGCTACAAAGACATCACTTATTCAAGAACAAAAAATGAAAAGAACTGTGGTAGCACAGTGGGTTGGCATTTGGCAGTGAGTGAACTGGACCTTATATATTTTCTGACTTTATAGTGTCTGTACACCATCAGTCAAATATTTTGGGTGCCTCACCATCACCAATACTTCATGTCTGGTGGGTACGGTTTATTGAAAAGCAGGATTTTTGGTTGATATACGATCTTCTAAAAGTCATGTGTGCAACTGGCCAGAGACCTCTGAAAAAATACCATATCACTTAGTCCACTGCTGATGATGATGACAACAAAATATACATTATATAATCTTATCTCTAATCTTTATACCATAAACACTGCAACAAGTCAGCATATATATGTTTGCAAGAAGCTGGACAATGTCTGAAGTCACACACACACAGGAAACAACACTGACTGCACACATGCAATTTAACACATTATACTTGCACTGCTCAGTCCTGCTTTTCCACAACCACTCCACAACAGAAAGTAAACATTACTGAGGCACCGGATTATAATAACAGAGCAATAAGGAGCATGTATGTGTATGTATATACTTAAACTACTGCTGTGGCCTTCCCTCTCTCTGATATAAAACAAAACACAAAACACTACAGTGGTGGGGGGAGAGAGGTGTGCTGCAAAAAAAGGCAAATGGGGGATCCCCTGCTGGTCCAGCAGCAGCTGGATCAGCAACACAAAATGTAACTGGTGTCACTCTATATGGTCCAACTGCTGCTGGACACCACCCACCCTCTCATTATTTTCTTCCACCATGGCCCACAAAAGCACAATGTCTGCCTGAGTTGCAGGCATTGTAGGGTCCACTGGTGGTGGTACACCAGGTAGTGGTGGTGGTGAGGGTGGTGGTGGTGGTGGAGCAACTGCTGCTGTAGCCCTCCTCCTCCTGCTGTGGTGATGCACAACAGCAGCACCCTGTGCCATGGCCACAGAAGGGCCAGCAGGTGGAGGCCTGGCCCTTTCTGTGACAGCCTACCACTCCACCTTATAATGATTCAACATATGGGTGTGCTGGCCCCCAGACTCCAGATGTGTCCCCCGGGGCCACAGCACACTTCCACACCACAAAGTCTGCATATGACCAGCCTGCTGTCCCCCCTGACACAGTTGAAAAACTGCCAAACTGGGGAGCTGTGGGGGGGGAGACCAGGCACAGGAGGGCCAGATGCAGTGCCAGCAGCCTGGTCATCGTGGTACTCGACCTGCTGCTCTGGAGGTGCTGCTGCTGGAGCTCCTGTGGCTGCTGCTGGTGGTGGACTTGGTGGTCATGGTGGTGGTGCTGCTGCAGCTACTTCCTGGGGGGGAGGACCAAAGATTTTTGAGCTGTCCAGCAACACCTGGCCATGCCCCCTATGTGTGTGCACTCCTCTCCTCCTGCCAGCAATGCTGCCACGCAGTTCCACTGCCTCCAGCACAGTCTCACGCATTCCCTCCTGACTTGGATGGTCCAGATCCTGTCCCTGCTCCATTTCAAAACAATCCCTCCTTCCCTCTCCGACTAGCAACATCAACGACTTCACAGACACAGAACACACACTCACACAACACAGGCACACACACAGTGTCTCACACACACAGACACACACACACACACACACACACAAAACAAAACTTATAAAACAAAGAAATCAGTCATCACAAGAAAAAATGAACTGCCAAAACAGTACAAAAAAACCCCTAAACAATTAGCTTTTAAAAAGCTTTTGGGTTTGAGCACATTTACCAACAACAACAATCTTCTCTACTCTCCTCCTACAAAATGCCTCCTCTCTGTTACTCAGCACAGGAGAAAGTGAAAGTATCTGCTTGTATGACTCACTTCCTTCCTGCCTGGCTAAAGCATGTGACTTATAGTACTGTAAGCCATGTGAGGTGTGCGGGGCGGGGGAGCTGTCTATATTGTTGTCACTTCACCTTACTTCACGTTAATGTGGATTGACAACACAAAGTCATAATAACAAGCCGAAGTGAGCACTTTCCAATGACTTCACATAGCGTTATGACAACGCGGAGTGGCCACTTTGCGTTCACTTCACCAGAGAATTTTAATTTAGATGCACCTCTGCTTACAAGCCTTTACAGACAGTAAGATTATTTACTACTGGATAAAATTAAATATATTGTCTGATGCAAGTGTAACCACCTTGTTACCCGGAGTTACTAGAATCCCAGTAAGACCTAGTGGTAGGCAGGAAAGGCAGCTTGTGAAACTCCAGTTAGATGGGTTTCACACTGTCCCACTCTGTTCTCAGTCTCAGCTAAGACTGAGGGATGACATCACCAATAGAACTTTCGCAGCTGCATAAGCCACATTGGAATCTGCAGCAAAGGGAGTTAGAACGTTGGGAGTTTTCAAGTGAGAGTCTGCAGTTTGGCTTGAGGGAGTGAAGTTTGTACTCAAGTGGTGGAGACCGCTGTTTTCAGGTCTCAGTGCCCCCTCTATCCGGGGGGGATGTAAACATTCCCAGCAGATTCCTGGGGCAATCCCCTTAATCCTGATAGTAGAGGAAAAGCTATCTGTTTAGTCCAAGATTTATTTTGGAAGATGGAAGATTTGTGAGTCGCCTGTGGGGCACCTGCAACTTAAGGGTGAGTGTCTGCTCTGGCTAAAAGGGCATATGTTTTCTTCACCCTGGGACTTGTGTGAAAATCTAGGGATTGAACTACATATTGGGAAGCCTAGAGAAATGGGCCAAGCAAGTAAAAGTAGTGTCAAATACCAGAGTTTTGTGAGATGCAAATAATATGTAGAGGAGATGTGACAGATGTCTACCCTTAATCTACATTTAGAAGTTCAGCAAAGGAATTGTTCAGTTTTCCAGAGAAATGGCCCGGGTATGGGCTGTGGGAGCTGGAGGTGGGTGGTCCCCCATCTTTAGTGACCAGGTCTACCTCTACAGATTTCTTCTGTGGTTTCTACTTTGCCTCAGGCACTTGGCCAGTGATGGGGGAAGTACCCAGATGTGGGATTGTAAGGAAAATTCTCTCTAAGAGTCACAGACTCTAGTGTGGTGTGGGGAGCCATGACAGGATAATTGGTTCATTCTTCCAATGGACCATGAATGGGATAATTGGTTCATTCCTCAAATGGACCACTGATCAAGTGGCCAGTGGGGGAGCCGGGCCAGTGGGGAAAACCCAAGTGTGTACAAGTCGGGCTGTGTACCCAAAGCTGCGTGCAAGTCCGGGCTGTGTGCCTGGTGGGTTCAGAGCCTGAGGGCTGGAAATGGTGATAAAGTGTTCTGTAGTCTCTAATCTGCATTACCAGGAAATGTAGCCCCATGGGGGTCCGTCTATGCTTTGTTTGTTCAGCTAGTATGTGACTAAAAGCCACACTGAAGAATCCCATTCCTGGTTCTGGACATTACAGTTATTGCTTCCTGTGTTCAGATTTACTTGGGTACCCCTGTCCAGAGTAGTCAAACCTAGGTCCCCCTGTGCCGAGTAACCTCATCCTCCCCGAACCCAGTCCCCACCAGGTACTGCTGTCAGCTTCAACAGCATGCCACCTGTCGTTTTTCTAAAAAGGCAGGGGTGAGGGGTTACACAAGACTTGTTGAACAATGTCTACAGGAAAAAGTGTACTGGAAAAACATGGGGTGTAAACCTTCCCCCTGGCTGGAACATGTACTGAAACTATTGTTTTTTTTTTTATGAACTGGAGGCCTAGCCAAGATAAGTAGATAAAAATATCACTATAAGCTTCAAATATAAATTTTAAATTTTTAAGAAAATATCGGATTGTTTTAAAAGTAGAGATCTGAGTGCGGTTTCACAATTGAGGTTTGCCAGATGGTATAGTGACAATGACTGCATTCACAAATTCAGATACTATCTGGACATACTTGAAGATCCTAACATTAAAAGTACCCAAGACATAAATTGGGGACCTTTGATTCTAATGTTATGACTGCTAGGTATGGCAAATCCTCCAGTCCAGATGATGCACTCTGTAATTGCAACAGTAAGTCTAAGGAAGACCTGCTGCATGTAGTAATGTAGTGTGCATAGTACAAAAAAGCAAGAAACTACTGAATTTCCCCTATACTAGGATCTATAGCTCACACAGATCAAAATACGATGTTAAGAATACTATTTTTGACAGAAGATGAATGCATAACTATACAAAAAGTTAGGGAAAGAATGAGCAGGAAAGCTGGATCTCATACAACTAATTAGAATATTAAATTTTATTTTTATTTATTACTGTAATATTTTAAACACCCGTTTTAATTGTACACAGATGGTTTTAATGGAAGTGCACTATTTAAGCTTTAATTCTTTCATACAATTGTATCCTTTTTTAAATTTTCTGTATTGTAATGATCGATGTTTCATGGTTGAATGACAAAGATTACCTATCTGCTGGCCTGGCAGGTCTAACCACCAGAGGTGTAGTCCTGGGGGGTTCAAGGGAGTGCCATCCCCTTGCTTTGTTTTGAGAGGAAGCATCAACCTCGCACTCCTACACTTAGTTAACTGCTGTTTGTACCAGCCAGTACTGATCAGAACAAAAAAAAAAAGCCTGCAGCCCATCACCTTCCTATTTTCTGACAGTTAACCCAAAAACACTTAATAGCTCCCTTTGAAGTCCCGAACCATCCATTGCTTAACCTGATATAAAATAGCTACAGCATGCAATTAGTTAACTGGCATGTACTGATTAACTGTATCCCTTGCCCTCATCCTACTTTTGCTGTCTGACATTCAGGCACAGTTGTCCCCCACCCCCACCCAGTCTGCTCCCGAGCTGTCAAATCCTTATCAGGAATAGAGAGAGTTACGGCACACATGGGGCCCCTTCACATATTAAATGCTACAATGTTGAAATAAGGCTTTAGACGTTTGCAGATCCTAGACGACTACTATCTTTACCTCAGCCTGCCTTGATGTCTAATTTTGTTGTAGCTTGATTTTGAAGAAAGTTGTTCTACCCAGTGTGGTACTTGGATTCATGAGAAAACTGGTATGCTTAGTTGTTCATTTCATGTGGAATTTGTTGTTGTGTTATGTACCTTAAAAAACACTGAGCTCTGTTATTACAGAAACTGTATTTTGGAATATGATAATGTGCAGTAACATGTTATTAAAAAATAATAAGCCCTAAACTACCTGACATGTCTATAGTTTTGAATGACTATCCTAGTTTGAACAGGGCAATATATCAAAGCCTTACTTCATTACTGATGCAGAAAAAAAACAGAGATGATTCACCACTAAGTCTTGGTTCAACAAAGAAAGTACCATGTTAGTGGTTCTGATTTCGCGCCTGAAGGAGCACCGGCAAAAAAAGCGGCCAGCAACAGCCGCTCCAACGGCCGCCGCCACCACCGACTCCTTCCAGCAGCCCTTACTGCCGTAAAGGCTTCAGGGTACGGATCACCACACAGATTTCACGCCTGAAGGTGCGCCCACAAAAAAAGCATCCAGCAACAGCCACTCCAACGGCCGCCGCCACCACCGACTCCTTCCAGCAGCCCTTGCAGCGTGGGGACGCCGGGGCATGGATCGCCACACAGATTCGCGCCTGAAGGTGCGCTGGCGAAAAAAAGCATCCAGCAACAGCCGCTCAATGGCCTGCCACCACTGACTCCTTCCAGCAGCCCCTTACCGCCGTGGGATCAGAACATGGATCGCCGCACAGATTTTGCACCTGAAGGTGCGCCGTTGAGCGGCCAGCAGCAGCCGCTCCAACGCCGCCACACTGACTCCTTCCAGCAGCCCCTACCACCGCAGGGCATCGGGCAGCGGATCGCCACAAGATTTCGCGTGCCTGAAGGCACGCCGGCTAAAAGCCGCCAGCAACAGCCACCCAATGGCCGCCGCCACCACCGACTCTTCCAGCAGCCTACCGCCAGAAGAGCATCAGCACGGATCGCTGCACAGGTAGACCCGCAAAAGCTTGCCTGAGAACCAGCACTTGGGCCGCCCTTGATTGGTGCGGCGCTATCCTAGGAGGATCGTGATTGGTCTGCCCGCCTGCCTGCTTCGCGCTGATTGGAGTGCCTTTCCCATAGACTTATACAGATTTTCCTGCCCTATTCTTACTCTTGACTTCTGAGCTTTATCTGTTACTTGAATTTATTTTATTTATTTTTATTTATTTTATTTAAACAGCAGTTTGGAAAACCTTTGAGCCATAGGCTCATTTACAAAGGTACCTTGTCACAGTAAGACAAACGAAAATACACAGTATAACAGTACAACACATAAGTATAACAGTAACTTAAGACATAGATACAAACAAGCTGGTACAGGTAGGATTGATGCAAACAATACCAGAGTTATGTTGTCCTTAGCAGCTTAGTAATAAGCTTTGTCATAAGTATTGAGTGCGGCTTTGACTAGTGGCAATTACAGCATCGAGTGTTAATAAGGTGGTTACGTAATGAAGTTTTGAAGCGATATAGTTGGAGCTTCGGAGATGGAGGGGCAGTGTGTTGAACCAGAAGGGGCCCTAAAGCTGAAGGCTCTTTGGCGTGAGAGGTCCTAGCTCTAGGGATAACAAGAGGTTTTCCCAGAGGTCCGAGTATGAACTAGTGGGACAGGCGGTGTATGGTGGTGGTCAATCCTGGTGGGGATAGCCCAAGGAGGGTCTTTTTGTAAGGGTACAGGTCAGATATTTGAGGCTCATCAAGATCAAGTACCAGTGCTTTGGCGTGACAGTAGACAGGTGTGTGTCAGCCTAGGTGCTCCAGTAATTAACCTGCAGGCCTTGTTATTCAGAGTAGTGCAATTTTATAGGCGTGCGGTCTGATCAACAGCACCATACACCGGAGTCCATAGTCCACTAGGGACAGGATAGAAGAGGTGACTACAGTCGAGAGCGCCTCGGGGAGGCAGTGTTGCTCACGTGTAAGATGCCCAATCGGATATTAGTGGCAGTGGCTAGGGCAGCGATGTGTCCATGGAAGGAGGGAGGGTCAAAATGGATCCCTAGGTATTTATAGGAGCAAACTTGTTCGAGTGGGAAGAGGACCCAGAGTGAATGAGGAGTTTGAAGTTGCAGGACTTGTTTTGGGGATGAGTGAAGAACATGGTTTTGTTTTTTAAGATTTATCACCAATCTATGTTCCTTGAACCAGCCCTCGGCTTCAGTGAAGGACTTCTGCAGTGAGTCCTGGAGGGCAATAGGGTTCTGACTTGAGGCAAAGATGACTGCATCATCAGCGTACAATAGAATGTTCCCGAGCAAGGCGTGGAAGGGTGTTAAGGTAAAGGAGAATAGTAAGGGCCCAGAATGGAGCCCTGGGAACCCAGAAAAGATGGGACAGATGTCTGAGTAGGTCCCATTAATTTTTACACGCTGTGAGCAGTCAGATAGATAACTGGTGCACCAGGAGATAGGCCCAGCAGCAAAACCAGAGAGACTAAGGGCATCAAGAAGGAGGGTGGGAGACAGTGTCAAGCTTTGAGAGGTCAATGAAGACAGCACCAGCCAGAGAACCAGTGTCTGGAGGAGTGGAAAAGCTGGAGAACTCTAGGAGGCTGTGTTGGTACTGTGGCCCGCTCAGAAGCCATGCTGCTCAGGACAAAGGACATTGTAGGTGGAGAGGTAGTCAGAGATTTGAGAGGCCACCACTTTTTCCAAGGCCTTGGAGAGAGGAGAGAATGGAGATCGGTCGATAGTTTCCAGCCACAGTCCTATCACCACCTTTAAAGATAGGGTTGACAGTGGTGACTTTCCAGGCAGTTGGAACCTTCCCCAGGCAAAGAGAGTGGTTGATGAGGCATGTGATCGGGGTAAGGACTGTGTCTAAGACCAGCCGTAGGATACACGGATCCAGGGTGTCACTGCCTGTACTATTACTCTTGAGGGCAGTGACAAGGTGTGGCCTAAGTTCTTGGGCAGAAACACGGCGGAGGAGAAAATAAGGGCGAGAAAGATTTATGGCAGATGCTGGGGAGGAGGGTCAAAAAATTTGTAGGGAGGATAGGGCTAAGGTCAGTGAATAAGGTGTTGAGGTGGTTGGCTATGAGGGCTGGGTCTGAGGAGATCACACCATTAATGTTGATCTGGGTGGGTGGGGGAGTGTGCAGTCCCATTTAACTGTTTAATGTTATCCCAGAAGGTTCTGGGGTTCCCCATGAGGCAGTGAGTGAGGACCGATAGTGCTCAGACTTGGCCTTTCTGATGGCCTGAGTGCACTTGTTTGGTGCAGCATATAACCGCCTGTCATTGGGCGGCCACTCTCAATGGCACGGTGCCATAGGTTGTCCCTATGTTTGAGCTGGTGGATCAAAGCTGGGGTTACCAGGGGCATTCTGCCTTTTAGAGCAGGCGGTCAACATTGGGGCAAGATATCACAGGCATTATTAAAAGTTTGGGTAAAGAAGGAGAGCTGTGTCGATGTCAGGAGTTGCCTGTATAGGAGACCAGTCAATTTGGGACAAGTTCCTTAAGTTTTATCAGTCCACCAGGTATTAGAGCGCTCGGCATGTGGACTGCGCTATGGGTTTGGGGACTGAGGATGACCAGTGGAATAGAATGGGGGAGTGATCACTGAGAGAGTCTGGGAGGACTTGTACATTGGGGATCTGATTAGGCGGTTGGTGAGTACCACATCAAGCAGGGTACTGGAGCCTCTCTTGGGGTTAGTCCTGGTAGGGTGGGTAACTAGTTGCGTTAGGTCTATTGCAGAAAGGAGTCTCGGGTAGAGGAGGAGGAGGGCTGAGCCAGTTGACATTTAAGTCACCCACCAGAATTTGATCAAGCGGAAGGAGGTGAGAGGTAGGTATTCTGTAAGAGAGGCAATGGCCTGCATTTGGTCCCTGAGGCAGTATGCAGTAGTCAGATAAAGGGGTCCCTTTAAAGGGTCAGGGGTTAGTTTCAGTGTAGCGCCTGGGCCTGGAGTCAAGGATGGGAGTGGGCAGGGCTGAGTGGGGAGATGTTCCTTGACATAAATAAGCGCAGCCGCCGCCCGTCTCCCAACACGGTCGGACGGAAAGGGTGAAACCAGGAAGGAGACTAGGAGTCAGGGAGGATTTCGACAGCCAAGTCTCAACCAGGGTGATGACATCAGGGTTAATTGATGTGACCAGGCATTGTAGTGAGTCAAACTTTTTTAGGAGGCTACAGATATTCATGGAGACCATGCATAGGCCTGTGGTGCGAGTTGGGGAGCTCCTGGGAACCGGGCCAGGGTTTGGATGAATGTTCCCCGACAGGAGTAGTAGCATGACTAACACCCCGGCTGGGAGATGGTGAGAGGTTTTCCTACGATTGACATGAGGGGGGGAGGGGAGGCTAAGGGAGCAGGGTGTGGGAAGGGAGGTACAGGAAGGAAAGCAAGAATGAAGACACCCAGATGTGCCTGAGGTGAAGAAAGCTAGGGGAGGCAGGGAGGCGGGGACACACAGAGGTCCCAAGGGGCAGGAGAGCAGGTTCAGGAGCAAGGGAGGGAGGGTGCCAGGGCACAGTGCGGACTAGCAGATGGGTAAGTGGGTAAGTGCACTGCTAGTGGGGATAGGCACAGGCAGAGCATGAGGCAGGGCCAATACATTGTGGTGAGCAAGATCCCAGGGAAGTAGTGCTGTATAGGTAGGAGTAGGAAGCAGTGAGGGAGCATAGGTCCCTCTAGTGGTAGCAGGTATAACCTGCAAATGGGAAAGTGGGAGATAGGTTCTGGGCAACAGGATGTGATGTCACGGATATGATGTCAGGGTGGATCCTTAAATTGACAGCTGCCCCTGGGTGGGAGGGTGGTTGGGGTGGGTGGGGCAGACGGCGCGAAGCGCCATCGGGCTAGCACCCCTCTGCAGGTGTCCAGATGAAGAGAAGAGGCTCTCTTTACCTCGAAAGTTATCAGGCTGGAGATTCGGCTTCCTCAGCTACTCAGGTGAGCTGCTTGTTTTGCTTCAGTTGCTTGATTGTCCCGAATTTTGTACCTAATAAGCTGAAACTGTATGTAAAGTTGGATTTTGCTGAAGTACAAGTTACTACTGTGACCTGCCTAGCCTAGCTTAGTACTATATTGTAAGTCTACGCAGTGTATAGTTAGCGAGTTTAGTTGTGCTCCCTACCGGGCAAGCTCTCGTTCTGTCCTCTGAACTTCACTGCTTATGCCCTATTGTGTAAACTTTTGACCTGTCCTCTAAAACCCACTGCTTTTCTCATCTTTTTGTCTTTTTTCTCAACTCTAGCATCGATCTGCTGTACCCCCCCTTCTTAAACTACTGCAATTGGCTGTCCCTTCTGCAGCTGCTGCCCTCTCCTAGGGATAGTACACCTTCCCCCCTAGCTTCATCTAGCAACTCTCCAGCCATCTTCTTTTGTCCTGCCTGCCCAACCCCTCTAATCATTTCTTTTGTCCTTGCTATCACCTCAACCCCTGCTGGAACTGCGCAGCTTCCTGCTTCCCGCCCCTGTTTTACTGTCTAGCCCTATAAATAATTGATTAGCTCTTTCTCTGTCCTTAGATTCGCGCCTGAAGCGCACCGGTGGAGCCAGCAACAACCACTCCAACAGCCGCCGCCACCACCGACTCCTTCCAGCAGCCCTTACCGCCGTAAGGGCATTGGGGCATGGATCGCCGAACAGGTAGTAACCGCTAAAAACTTGCCTGAGAACCAGCACGCCTGGGCGTCCTTGATTGGTGCGGCGCTATCCTAGGGGGATCGGGATTGGTCTGCCCACCTGCCTGCTTCGTGCTGATTGGAGCGCCTTTCCCATAGACTTATACAGACTTTCCTGCCCTATTCTTACTCTTGACTTCCGAGCTTTATCTGTTACTTGAATTTTTCTCCCTTCCACCCCTCCAGGCCTCCTTTAAATACACTTATGCTCCGCCTTTTCTAACTCTCTGCTGTTCATTGGCCTAGTATTGTTGCTGTCAATTTATGATTGGTAGCCGAGTGTGGCTATTAAAGCTGCCCCTGTGCGAATATTTTCTGTACTTTAGCCATTAGTACTGATCTGCTCCTGCTTTTCTGTTCCCCTTTCTGTTGTATATCTTACTTTGGGTTTTAAGTGTGAACCTAGGTGGTCTAACTATTTGCCCAGGAAGATTCTGCCCAATAATAATTGTAAGATCATCCATACTGGCACCATGGCTTTTCTTACTGTGCTACTTGTTTTCCTAATGCACAGAGTACCTAACAATACAGAGCAACCTGAACTACCTCTATGCAAACCAGTGCTCCAATATGCATCATTAATATCACATGTCATAACAGGCTGCTGTGCAGCTGACACTTCATTTTCCTTCCCCTTCTTAGCCTATTCTCCCTGGTTTACCACCCTCCCCCTACTGCTGCCCTCACCTATGTCTATTCGAGCACTCACGTTGATCACGTTAAACTGTCACTACAGTGGTGATACCCCCTATGCTGTGCATTATGGGCACTCTAGAAGAAATAAAAAAGCAGTCCCCATCCTTATAAGATCTTTAAAGAAAATCATATTACTGCTTCTCCTCTGTTCAAGTAATGTGGAGCTAAATCCTGGACCCCCCCCCCCCCTACAACTTACCTCGCCTATTGATTTTGCTGAGGCCACAGGTCTCAAGATGATGATGGTTAACGTTCTAAGCTTGCCCAAAAAACTTGTACAACTTCAAGCCTGGGCTGTGCATATCAACCCTGACCTTATCATAATTACTGAGTCGTGGTTAAAAAAGACAAATTCCTACCAACAAATTTCACTCCAGGATTACAAACTATTTAGAGCAGACAGAGACTCCTGAGGCGGGGGTGTGGTTGTTTACGCCAAATCTAAGTACTCGGTCACCAACATTAGTTGCAAATCCTTGGCTAAGGAATTTGAGATTGTCTCTCTGAACCTTCATCTCCCCTCTTCTGAATGCATAACTATTATAGGTGGCTATAGACCTCCGTCTGGTGGTAATGAAGTCCTTAATCTCCTGAAATCCATGTTCGCAGATGCAAAAACTGAAACAATATTCTTAGGGGATCTGAACATGGATTGGCTAACACCTAAATCTCATTGCCTCAAATCCCTTTGTGACAAGCTAGGTCTTGGGCAACTAATCAACGAACCTACTAGGAATAACGTTCTAAATACTGCCAACAGCTCCATCCTAGACGTGGTGCTAACCACCCACCCACATAAAATATCCCATACAGCAGTGTTTCACAACGATATGAGTGATCATGGGATTGTTGCTTGCATAAGATCTCAAATTAAGACTTGACCTCAGCCCATCTTTATAACAAAACAGTCCTTTCACAAGTTCAGCGCAGTAAATTTCCTTTTTGACGTGGGCAGAATCAGTTGGCAAGACCTCTACCTAGCCAAAGATGTTGATGAGGCAGCTTATAACTTCAATTACAGTCTTACTAGATTGATAAATAAGCATGCCCCTTTCATCAAAGTAAGGGTACGGCACAACTCTAACCCCTGGTTTACCCCAGATCTTAAGGCAGCCCTCATAGCCCAAGACAAGCTATGGGCTAAAGCTAGGCATACTAAGAACTCTTTGGATTGGCAGGCCTTTAGAACAGTCAGAAATGCCTGTGTGAAAAGTATACATTCTGCTAAAGCTAACTATTATATCTCTACCCTAAAACAAGCAAAAGGTAACCCATGCAAAATATGGAGAACAATTAAATCTATTGAAGGGAGGCATACGGCCCCTTCTGTCCCAACAAAATTAGTTGCAAGAGATAAGATAGTGGAAAACAAGTCACTAATCATGAGGAACTTAACTCCCTTTGCCACAGCTGGGCTAGCTTTCGATTCTTCACCTTATGCTGCTTCTGTGGTGAACCACCATCCCCCCCAATACGTAGTCCTGTACCTAGCCCGTTCCAATTGAGTGAGATAACCTTCAAAGAAGTTGAAGATTCTCTCCTTAAACTAGACACTAAAAAAAGTGCAGGGGATGATGTCTTGGAACCCTTTTCCTTAGGCTAGGCTATGCCCATCTCGCTGCCCCAATTCTCCACATCTTCAATCTTTCCATTACATCTGCAACTGTGCCATCTTGCTGGAAATCAGCATATATCCTCCCTCTGTTCAAAGCTGGTGACCCGTGCAATGTAAATAACTACAGGCCTATTTCCATATTGCCTATCCTTTCTAAAGTTCTTGAAAAACTGATCCACAATCAGTTAAAATCTCACTTGGAAACCTTCTCTCTCATTAACCCTGCCCAATCTGGCTTCCGGGTGAACCACAGTACAATTTCTGCATTAGCAAAAGTAGCCAACGACTGGATCTCTGCTATAGATGCAAAGAAGGTAACAGGAGCAGTCTTTTTGGATCTAAGCAAAGCTTTTGATACTGTTGACCACAATCTACTAGCCGCTTGCCTTGCAGATTTGGGTGCCACATATCACACTACTCGGTGGTTCTCTAGTTACTTAACTGGGAGATCCCAAAAAGTAAAAGCAGAGGGCTGTTTTTCTGCTGCTTTGCCAGTTGCTAGAGGTGTCCCTCAAGGATCCATCCTAGGCCCCATTTTGTTCTCATTATATATTAATGATCTTGATTCAAATATATCCACATCCAACCTGCACTTTTTCGTGGACGATACCATGTTGTATACCTCTGGCTCATCGCTTTCTGAGGTCAAGGGAGTGCTCCAAGAGGACTTTGCGCAACTCGAGCATAATCTTATAAAGGCAAAGCTTCTGCTTAATGCCAAGAAGACTAAAGTGATGATATTTTCCCGTAGTGCTGCCACAGGTACCCTTATTACCCAGCCCAAGATTTCATTGTTACTATGCTAAGCGAGCCTCTGGAAGTTGTCACCAAATTCAAATACTTAGGCATCTGGATTGATAACAAACTCTCTTTCAATGACCATATCGAAGATGTCTCTAGAAGGCTAAAAAGCCAGGTTAGGCTTCTTCTTTAGAAATAGGCCCCTCTTCCCCTTGAATTTGGAAAAAGCTTGTCCAGGCCACTTTTCTCCCCTTCTTGACTATGGCGATGTAATCTACTCCTCTACCTCCAGCGCAAATCTAAGTAAATTAGACAGCCTCTATCACCGTGCTCTACGGTTCATTACCAACTCCCCTTACCGTTCGCATCATTGTGACCTATATGCAGCTGTTGGATGGACATCTCTCACTACTAGACGTTTGCTCCATGCTGGTCTGTGGACTCTTAAACTGCTCCTGCACAAATTACCGAGCTATCTTTCATCCCTCATTAGTATTTCACACAGTGCTTACTCGCTAAGAAAATCTGACTTTATTATGCTTGACATTCCAAGGTCGCGACCTCCTTTGGTAAACATGCTATTACGCATACCCTTCCCTCTATTTGGAACCATTTACAGACCGTACTGAAATTAACTAGCACAGTTTCAATTAACTTCTATAAAGTGCTATGTGCAGCTAAAATAAAAGATACCTGCAACTGTCATTAAGCCTCTCTCCCCCCATGTGTGCCATGTGCATCCTCTGGTAAGACCATAATTGCTTTTGTGAACACCAACTACCTATTGTTCGCACTTCTTTTATACTAAGAAACAACTCCACCCACCAGCTCCTGTCTTATATCTACTACCTTGCTGCAGCAATCTAATTCCTGATATCCCTTCCCTCCCTACTCCTGGTTGCCTACATATATACCTCTCTGATCGCACTATCTAACCTTTCCTACCTCCCCTATCCATTCTATTCTGTGATTGACTCATCTGCCAAAATGTATTTATTGCAAACACCAGTACCATGTCTCAAGCATCATTATGCTATCTACAGTTGCCACCTGTATTACCTTAGTTATTACCACCCTTGGTCACCCCATGCGGTGTCATTGAATGTTTATCTTGCTTCTACTATGTGACGCTTGCATTTATGTATATATTGTTATTAATTTATTTATGTATGTATGTTGTGTAAGTCTATATGTCACAGGACCTCCTTGTGAATGAGCTTGCTTAATGGAGTTTTCCTGCAATAAACTTGAACTTGTTGGTATGCTTGTCTGTAGGGCTTGAAGACAGGAAGGTCATGGGTTCTAGTCGCACACCAGGAACTTAGGTTACTACCTAGTACTGACACTGTAGTGCACTATTATGGGACATTACACAGTTCAGAAACAAACCTTGGCTTGGTGAACCTTTGTTGTGTAACCCCCATACAAATGGGGGTTTCCAAAAGTCTTCCTTGGGTGTGCCTAAATGCCCACTGTCAGTAGTGATGGGCAAAGTGGGCTCAATCCGCTCTGCGAAGTGATTCATGGAGTAAAGGTGGATTCGCGGAATGCTCTGCAACACAAAGCAGAGTACTTTGCATTATAATGAGTAGCGCGAAGTCCATTGAAAGCAATGACTTCGCGTTACTCTGCCTTCCCAGAACACTACTCCACCAAAATGTTAAGGCAAAATGCACTAAAAATGCCTCACTTCACCTTGTTTTTGAGCTCTGAAGGCGAATTCTGCAGTGATTCCTGGGATTTCAGGTCACATGGGCTCTATATTTATCTGCACAGCCTCAGTTTGGGGCAGTGTGTGTAGGAAGCTGTAGGAGACAATCTGCTCTGAGAGCTCTCTGCGATTCAAGCCTTCTAAAAGCTGTTAAAAAAGCATTTTTGAATTTTTGGGGGGGCTCAAACTTTAGTTCATTGATTGTAGGAAACCCTCCTATGCTTATATCATCAAGAGTTTTTGTTTTTGTATGGATTTTGAATGTTAATGTACAACATTAAGTGTGTGTAGTGAAAGACAGTGAAAGTGTGCTTTGGGGGAGGGGCGTATCTGTGGTGTAGGTAGATTTAAGTTGGAGCCATAGTGATTTCTTTGTTTTTTGGTTATATTTTTGTTATATGACTGACTGTTAATGTACACACAGTAATATTGTCAGTAATTGTTGACATTTTCTGGCTGATTATATGTTGTGTGGATCTGGTGCAGCAGTTCATATTTTCCAGTTGTTTACATTACAATACGTGGCATATTATTACTGAACTTTTCAATCTACTACGCATTACTCATTCAGCATTGTAGACAAACTGTTCTGTGTGTGTGTGTGTGTGCGGTGTTGCATGACATCAAATAATACACCTTTTATTGTGCGACAGACTAGTGTAATTGCAGGCACAGCAGTGTGAACCTGCTATCCACTGCAGCTGCTTGATTTTGTACTGCGATTGTGGTATCTGTTCTTTGTTTTGTTGCTTAGTTCTTGTACTGCAGTACAAATCTGCAGTCAGTGCTCCCCCCCCCCACTGGCAAAAGGAATTTTTTTACCAGATTGGATTGTTTGTGACCTCATCAGCACCACTGGTTACTGAAGTTGTTTTCATTGTGTGACAGTCTATCTGTTGCTGAAGCCACAGTTGTTTTTTTTGGCTTCACATCCAGTGTCCCCCAATCACAGAGTGAACATAACAAAATCTAAATACGTTTAGAACATTGTTGCTGATCCCCCAAAATGCCTGCAAAAAGACATGCAAGCAAAGCTGGTTCTCGCCATGGCACTGCTGCCAGTAAGATAGTCTGTGGGCGTGGTAGTATGCAGACAAAGAAGTGCATTGCTGATGTGAGGAAAGGTATTTCTCCTGCAATGTTTTTTACAGCCCAATCAGTAGCATCACTCATAGTTGGAGGAGATGATGTTTTCCCAGCCGGTGGTGTTAGTGTTAGTGGTGTTAGTGGTGGTGGTAGTATTAGTGCCTCAAGTTCGAATTCTGACCGGTGTCAAAAATATAGTGGAGTGTGAAGCAGTGCAAGTGAGTGGCAGCGTAGATGATGTCATACTTCCCAGTAACATCCCAGTAACTAATCCTGAGCATTCTGATGATCATGTCAATGATAGCACACAATGTGATATTCTGTCCATCGTGGCAGTTAATGTCAAGCACTTTCCATGCAGTGATTCACAGTGTGTTGAAAAAATATCAGGTGATGGTTGTGTAGATGATGATGATGATGAATGTGATGATGTTGCTGTTGTTGCAACATGCAGTCCACATGCCAGCATCCAAGCAGAAGATGTGGATGTGAGTGACGTTGATGAATAATATGATGATGTAATTGACCCCAGTTGGGAACTGGAGAAAAAGAAATTCAAGGTGGCTGTATCTGAGTCTGTTTGCAGTAATGCCCCCTGTAAAAACTTGTGATTTACCAGTTTCAGTTGATGATGATGACCCAGTAATAATGATAGGCAGTTGTGGTGGTCAGTTGCAGTCCAGGTGTGCAGTGCCCAAAACATCATGTGCCCCCCCCCCCCCCCCCCACTTCAGTGCTTAAAAGAACGGAGTTAAATAAGCAGCATCATGGACATGTTAAAAGTAGAGCATCACAGTCCCTTGTTTGGGATTTCTTTGTTCAAGATGTAAATGATGAGTCAGTTGCAATCTGTCAGGTTTGCCATGTGCGTGTGAGTCGAGGTGAAAAGAGGAGCCATCTGGGCACAGGAGGACAGCATATCCATCTTAAGAATAGGCACATGGCACTGTGGACCCAGCACAAGATGGCAGCTAATACCACAGTGGGGCGTTCACCCTCGTCAGCAGCAACCATAACAAGCATGTTATCCCCCCTTCCATGACTGTTACATCCAGTAGTAAATTAAACATGTGCAGTAGTGAGGTAATAGGAGCAGAGGATTATTACAGGCATGATGAGGTGGAGGAGCATAATGACTTTGAAATGTTGTCCAGTGCTGGTGAGAGTAGCAGTTTTGGTCGTGGTGGTAGTGGTGAATGCAGTATGTCTAGTGCAAGTGGTCCATCAACCCCCGCTGGCAAATCTGGCATAATAACTGCATTTCTGGGTTTGTCATCATTACCTATGCAACTGTCTTCATCAGACATCCTCACTCCACCCCCTGCCAATGCCATTCATCACAGAGCACAACCATTTGTGATCACACCCTGTTTAAAACATTTAAATCAGCCCACGTTACAGAGTGTTTTTGCTCATAAGCTGAAGTACCCCCCCCAATCATACAGTGTCACATGAACTTAATGCTGCTGTAGCTGAAATTCTGGCAATTGATCTTTTGCCCTTCTCTTTGCGGAGAATTCTGGGTTCTGGCACTTTGTTGTTTGTGCCTGTCCAAAATGGAATGTCCCATCCAGGACATACTTTTCTACCTGTGCTGTCCCTGAATTGTTCCGTACTGTGTCCGACTCAGTAAGACATGCCCCTTCAACATTCCTCCTCTCCATTCATCCATTTAATTATGGATATGTGGACAAGTGGCAAAACAGCGGGGAGTTCATATCTGTATATAACTGCACACTGGGCACAGGTGCCATGGGTTGTTTGTGATGTTGGTAGTGTGAATAATCAGTGCAGTAAGGTGGATTGTCACGGTAGCAATCTTCCAGGAATTTGACAGCATGCAATGATTGCTATAAGTAATGTGACCTGTTCACACACTGGTGAGAACATGTTGGACGTGGTACTGACTGAAATTGACAAGTGGCTAAACCCCCTGTCCCTGAGAGCTGGGTTTATAGCAAGTGACAATGGGTTAAATGCATCACGAATGGTGTTTTTTTTCATGTTCAATGCATGACCCATTTTTTAAATCTTGTGGTTCAGGAGTTTCTGCAGCACCCTGATGTAAAGGAGATGCTGACCATTGCAGGACGTATCTGCTCTCACTTTTCACAATCTGGAAAGGCCCGTGACCAACTGCGGCAGTTGCAGATATAAAACTGCCTGCCTCAGCACCACTTGAAGCTGGAAGTTGTCACCTGATGAAACTCCACTTTACACATGGCAGAGAGGTCGCATGAATAATACAAAGCCATCTCAGAATATCTTGTGATGCACACTAACCGTGACAGTTACGGGGCCTCCATGTCTATGACGACTGAACAGTGGCACCTCATGGATTCTGTAATAACAATTTTGCAGCCTCTTGAACATGCCACACAAGCAGTGAGTTGTGAGTCTGCCTCCATTAGCCAATCAGTTCCACTGCTGTGGGTGCTGAGGCAGACATTGGTGAATGTACAGCATGGCCTTGATGTTGCCGGAGACAGTGGTAGCAGTATGTTGCTGCAACACATGCTGACAGTATTCGACCAGAATTGCCCCATTGTGGGCATTCAGCGTAGTGACAACTTTGCCATAGCAACAATGCTGGACCCACGATACAAACATGGAATTGCATCAGTACTGGAGGGAGGGCCTGAACAGGTAAAAAATATCAGTGATCAACTGGTGCGCTTGGTTCATGGGGCACAGAAGTCACATGTCAAGGTCAGCAAACCTCAGCAGCATAATCTGGCTGAAGGTGTACCTGGAGGACCATCGAGCATATCCTGTAAGGGGAAGTGGACTGCAGTTCCAGGTGGTCTGTCATCCAAAGTGGCTGGTGTCAACCTGCTTTAGGAGGCTTTGTCCCAAGTGGGTATTTGTGAAATAAATGATTCGGGAGAACAGGATGATGCATCAACCACTGGACTTAGTACAGCACAGAGAATGGTTGAGTCATATTTGTCTGAAAACATGCATCTGACAATAACTGAAGATCCTCTTTTGTACTGGAGTGGAAAGGTCAGTGAATGGCCAGAGCGGACTGCAGTGGCACTGAAGTACCTCACATGCCCACCCTCCAGTGTAAGTGTTGAGAGGGTATTCAGCTCAGCAGATGCAATAGTCAGGGATCTTTGGACAAACTTGTCTCCTGCAAATGTGAGTTTGCTAACATTCATTAAAATGAATGAAAGGCACATACCAGCACAGACTGCAACCTCGGAATTCATACCCTGGCCTAGTCATGGTGGTTTTGGTGATGTGGAAATGGACCATCCTGGTGACACTGGCAGTGGCTGCCTGAAACGGCCCACCACTGACGTAGATGATGACACAATGGAGAAAGATTTTTCCCAGTGGTCTAACTTCAGACATAGATGACTGTGAGGGCAGCTTTCTTTATGAGGATGATGATGTGGTTAATGTTGGCAGGTTTTAACTGAAGTTGCTAAAAGGCGGTGTGCCACCCTGGACCACCACCACCACCACCGGGACTGATGTTAGCCACCGCCACCACTGAGCATGAGTCTGACCATCCCTGGACCACCACCACCATCAGGACTGATGTTAGCCATTGTCACCACTGAGCATGAGTCTGTCCGACCCCAGACCACCACCACCGGGACCGATGTCAGCCACCACCACCACTGATAATGAGTCTGACCACCCCTGGACCACCACCACCACCACTGGAACTGATGTTAGCCACTGCCACCACTGAGCATGAGTATGTCTGACCCTGGACCACCACCACCACCAGGTCTGATGTTAGCCACCACCACCTCTGAGCATGAGTCTGACCACCCCCAGACCACCACCACCACTGGGACTGATTTTAGCCACTGCCACCACTGAGCATGAGTCTGTCCTCCCCCCAGACCACCACCACCACCACCACCACCGGGACTGATGTTAGCCACTGCCACCACTGAGTATGAGTCTGTCAACCCCCGGACCTCCGCCACTGGGACTGTTAGCCACCGCCACCACTGAGCATGAATCTGACCACCACCACCGGGACTGATGTTAGCCACTGCCACCACTGAGCATGAGTCTGTCTGCTCCTCGGACCACCACCATTGAGACTGATGTTAGCTACCACCACCACTGAGCATGAGTCTGTTCTCCCCCCCAGACCACCACCACCGGAACTGATGTTAGCCACTGCCACCACTGAGCATAAGTCTGTCCGCCCCCCAGACCACCACCACCAGGACTGATGTTAGCCAGTGCCACCACTGAGCATGACTCTGTCTGCCCCCCGGATCACCACCACTGGGACTCATGTTAGCCACTGCCACCACTGAGCATGAGTCTGTCTGCCCCCAAGACAATCACCACCTGGACTGATGTTAGCCACTGCCACCACCACCAGATGCAGGAAGATGTATTGTAACAGAGAATGTCATCGTGTTCCACAGGTATCACCACCAGCACCCACCACCAGTGTTATTCAGACAATATTTCCCCATTACATTTACATTTACCATGCCAAGGCAGAGGGAATTGAACAGGAGACCACATCCATCAGCCACACGCACAAAGCTTCTTAATATTTAAACCATAAAGTGAGTATGTGTACTAATATTTGTTATGCTATTTCACTTCCTTTAGTTGTATGTTTTGTTTTCTGTAGCTTTTCAGAGCTGCAATGGTCAAACACATATGGTACACTTATTTTGCTTTTTTCACAAGTTAGCAAAAAAACTCTCCTTTGCTGAAACTCAGTGGGAATGGTACTGAAGCTGTACCTAACAGATGACCCTTTGGAATATCCATTTGAAATCCATTCTGGTAAGTATGAAGATTTTATTTCATCCCTTTCATTATTTTGGAAAGACTGTAGCAAATGCGACTGAGTATGATTCATAAACTAGGTGACGTGTACGTCACCAAAACTATTTCTGTAAGATATCATTCATGCACTGTATTCTGTACTTGCAGCTGTGCAGCCCTGACAATGACAGTGTTGAAAAAGTTGCACACAGGTTGTGTTACTTGACAAGATGTGGTTTTGAAATGTAACTTGACTTGAGATTGAGAATCAGGGACAAATTATAATTACATTGTAAGAAGTCATTCATTTCTTTTTTTAGGAAACTTCCAGATACTTTATTGTTCTGTCAAAGTGGCCTTATCCAGACAAGTTCTTCAACATCAGGCCTCCCCCCTAGGGCTGGGGCACACATGCAAAACACAGAAGTCATTTCATTAGATAACCATGACCATCATTAACAACCAGACTCGAGAAGGATGCAGATGAAATCTGTGAAGAAGTAACAAAATAAGAAACCATTACAGACAAATCTGCAAATATGCTTTCCCCCCAAAAAAAATACTTACCTTCATGTGCTTGACAGTTATCCATTTCAAAGTTCTATGCAAAAAGTTCTCATCGAGCACAGGAATGTAAACACCAGCAGTATCTGTGACCTGTGATACAGAACAATACCATGAGTACATGTCCATGTCAACCCCCCTCACCTACAAAATACACAAATATATATATATATATATATATATATATATACACTCACCAAGGCTACTATTAGTGTACAGACAAAGGGCACCCTTCCATCCAGTTGAGATCGCATTGCATTTGGTCGAATCGTAGCACACATTGGACCAGCAACACTTTGCTCACGGTCATCACTTTATTCTGGGGACTTTGTATGTGCTGAAATGATCACATTTCACTTTGTTACCACATGTCAATTTTCTGGACACAAGGCAGATGCATTTTGGGCATGCAGAAAAATTCTGGGGACTCTGTGCCACCACTGCACACATGACTGAGTGCGCCATTAATTCTGGGGGACTGTATGTGCTGAAATGATCACATTTCACTTTCGCACCACTTGCCAATCTTCTGGACACAAGGCAGATGCATTTTGTGTGTTGTGTGATTGTGAGCTCATGATGTCATACTGACATTATCATTAAAGCAGCATTGCAAAAATGTGGTGACAATTGTGAACTGTACTTTTTTATGCTACTTTACATTGCAAGCCACTGTCACCTCTGAGTTATGACTTGAATGATACACTTCTTTTCACATTTTCTGCTTTACTTTGTTGACTACTTTTTGTCATCTATGAAAAAAAAATGAGCATATCTTTCAATATTGTCATGACCAGGTTTGTATTTATTTGCAGCTGCTTTTCAATAAATATTGTTCTGTGGGGTCATAAAACACTGCCTGTTGCATAACTGTCAATTTACAACAGAAGTTACAGCTAACTGATGTGATGTAGAAAAGCGTGGAAAATACTGACAAAGACCTGGTCAGCACCATATTAAAAGGAATGCTCCTTTCATTATTTCACACATAAAAAAAAGGTAAGACAGCAGACTCAAATACTGGAAACTATAGTATCATACGAGTCAGGATGTAAGTAAAGGAAGTTGTAACAGAGCATTAAAAAATATAAGTCAGTGTTCTCAACAGATTGTTGCACTGCTGCTTTACAGAGATTCACCACGATACATAGTTATGGTGTTGCACCTAACCTAATATATGGGTGCCTTACTTCCAGGGGAATCTTTCTTGCTCCACATGCTTGTTGCTAGCCTTGCCTGTACAGCAGAAAGCAGCTAACTAAAAGAAGCTACATTTTCTTATTAATTTAAAACTTATATCTCAGCAGGAGTCAGTATCTGTTAAGATTAAGTAGACAGATAACTTTATTAGAAGTAGAAGGGGTCTTATTTAGGGTTAAAAGAAAGAAAGAAAAGAAAGTCAGTGTGTGTTCTGTGCAGGGAAGGGTACTGTATCAGCTGACTTTACTAAACCAGTAGGGAAGAGAGCTCACCTGGGGTGTGGTTTAGACACTATAAAAGCAGGTGAGTCAAATTACAACTTCCTGTTGCTAGCCTTGCTTGTAGAGCCGAAAGCAGCTAACTAAAAGAAGCTACATTTTCTTATTAATTTAAAACTTATATCTCAGCAGGAGTCAGTGCCTGTTAATATTAAGTAGACAGATAACTTTATTAGAAGTAGAAGGGGTCATATTTAGGGTTAAAAAGAAAAGAAAGAAAGTCAGTGTGTGTTCTGTGCAGGGAAGGGTACTGTATCAGCTGACTTTGCTAAACCAGTAGGAGGAAAAAGAGCTTACCTGGGGGTGTGGTTTAGACACTATAAAAGCAGGTGAGTCAAATTACAACTTCCTGTTGCTAGCCTTGCTTGTAAAGCAGAAAGCAGCTAACTAAAAGAAGTTACATTTTCTTATTAATTTAAAACTTATATCTCAGCAGGAGTCAGTGTCTGTTAAGATTAAGTAGACAGATAACTTTATTAGAAGTAGAATGGGTTTTATTTAGGGTTAAAAAGAAAGAAAAGAAAGAAAGTCAGTGTGTGTTCTGTGCAGGGAAGGAAAGAGAGCTTACCTGGGGGTGTGGTTTAGACACTATAAAAGCAGGTGAGTCAAATTACAACTTCCTGTTGCTAACCTTTTTTTTTTACTAATTGCCCTCCATCCCACCCCCCAAAGCCAGTTCTAATTTTATAGCCACTAGATTTGACTGTCAACAGGAACTTCCTGTTTGGCAGTAGGAAGGAAAGGATCATAGAGAAACATTGGTTTTGTCAACCCTAAAGGAAAAAGTAGCTCACTCCCCCCCCCCAGCTGCTGGTGGTCTGATATTGAGCAAGGAGGAAGGAGGCTACTGACGAAGACAGGAAGTTGCTGTCCAAGAACAGGAAGGGTGAGAGTTGTAAGAAGGGGAGAGAATAAGCATCTGGAGAAACAGTAGAGAGGACACAAAATAAGACATGATAGGAGTGGTGCAGTGCAATGGCTGTGGGGTGGCAGTGTTCTGGGAGACATTATGGAGGCTGCGATGCTGCCCTATTTGCAGGCACCTTTCTGGTCTGAGAGAGGAGGTTGCCTGTCTCCAGGCTGACCTGGCTAGGATTCGTGAAACCTCCTCCCCCACCCAGGGACCACCAGGGCCAATGCCACTACCTCAGAGGTTGCCAAGAAAGAGGAGAAGCTGGACCAGGGTGGGCTCAAGGAGGAGAGGGTGGTGTAACAGAGTTGCATCCTCAGCTGTACCTCTCCACAATTCATTCGCTCTTCTGGTGGATAGTGGTTCCTCTATGGAGGCACCTGCAGTGGAGACCAAGGAGGATGCTGGGAACCTTCACAAAGGAGACCCACAGGAGGGTGGCTTGAGACCCCACAGGGGAAGGAAGCAACTCCTGGTGGGGGACTCAATCATTAGGGGGTAGAAATTGGGGAGGAAGGGGAGAGGGAGGTAAGGTGCCTTCCCGGCGCCATGGCTTGGAGGGACAGGAGGCAAATCCTCAGGATCGTGGGAGGAGCTGCATGACGGAGGGAGCTGGATGTCATTGTCCACCTAGGGACAAATGATCTGGCTAGGAATGGGATCAGAGCAGTGCAAGAGGAGTTTGTAGAGTTGGAAAGGGGCCTTAGACAAGTAGCTCATACGGTAACCTTCTCGGAGGTGCTGCTTGTCTATGGCAAGGGAGATGCTAGGGCACTTCTCACCAGGGAATTCAATGAGTGGTTGAAAAACTGGTGTGGAGCTCAGGGTTTAGCTTCATTGGGGACTGGGAGTCACCTGGAGGATGCAGACCTATACTGGTGTGATGGTCTGCATCTGTCCAGGGGAACCAGGATCCTAGGGAGAGGTTTAAATGCTTCATTGGCAAGCATTTAAACTAGCCAAGGGGAGACACCGAAAAGGAGCAGGGAAATCCGAGCCTCCCCCCACAAAACATGGTGATTAGTGAGGTAAACACCAAGGTACAGAAGTTATTAGGGAGCAAAACAGATTTAAATGTAAAAAAAGGCAAAGGCAGTAAGGACAGAAATGGGGCTAAAAGGGGTAAGGCTATCAAAAAGTGGAAGGTGATGAGTACCAATGCCCATAGTCTGTGTAACAAGCTCCCTGAACTAGTGGCTTTGATGGAAGAGGTTTGCCTGGATATTGTGGCAGTCACAGAAACATGGCACACAGAGAACCATGACTGGGATGTCAACATACCAGGATACACAATCTACAGGAGGGACAGGGAGGGTGAAAGAGGAGGAGGAGTAGCTCTCTATGTAAAGGAAGGGATCAAAGCAACAGAACTAAACAGTAAACAGGGAGCAGATGAGGCACTTTGGGTCACCCTGGAGACAGGAAATGGCACCACAATCTGCATGGGGGTTGTATACAGACCCCCATCTCAGGGGAAGGGAATGGACAAGGAAATGATAGAAGGCTTTCTTAGAATGGCAGAAAAAGGGGAGATATTGTTGATGGGGGACCTGAATATGCCAGATGTTAACTGGAGCACCTTTGCTGCAGGCACATCTAAGAGCAGGGTCATTCTTTATGCCCTACAGGGGGCATGCCTCAGACAGCTAGTATTGGAACCCACTCAGGAGGGAGCAATCTTAGGCCTGGTACTCTCAAATGAGGATGGAGAAAGAATCTCAGATTTAGAAGTGGGTAGCCATCTGGGAACAAGCGACCACCAAACAGTGTGGTTCATGATAAACACAGCCATACAATCAAGCCATACAAAAGCAAGAGTACTGGACTTTAGGAGGACTGACTTTGGGAAAATGAAAGAGTGCCTCAGAAAAGCACTAGCAAACAGGCAAGAAGGAGGGGTGGAGGAACAATGGGGAGTGATCAAAACAGCCATCACAGAGGCAACAAGCCTTTGTGTAAAGCAAATCGATAAAACACAATGAAGGAAAAAAATGCTATGGTTCTCAAAAGAGGTGGCAGGGAAGGTTAAGGAGAAAAGGACAGCATTCAGGAAATGTAAAGAAACACAGAAGGAGCAGGACAGAGAACTTTATCAGTTAAAGCAGAAAGAGGCTGGGAAGACAGTCAGAATAGCAAAGGCCCAAACCGAGGAAAGGATAGCCAATTCTGTTAAGAAGGGGGATAAGACCTTTTATAGATACATTAGGGAGCGAAGAAAGGCCAAAGGAGGGATACTGAAGCTTAATAAAGGGGAGGGAATGTGGGTAGAGGGTGACAGTGAAAAAACAGGGATATTGAACAAATATTTCTGCTCAGTATTCACAAAGGAAGAGGAGGGGGAGTTACCTAAACCAAACAAGAGAAACACTCTGAAGATGGGGGTCGATACCAGTCCATTTACAGAAGAAAGGGTTCTGAAAGAACTAATAAAATTGAAGGTGGACAAAGCAATGGGGCCTGATGGGATTCACCCAAGAATTCTAAAAGAACTAAGGGTAGAACTAGTGACACTGCTGACTACTCTCTTTTAACAAATCATGGGAGAATAGGGTGGTACCCGAGGACTGGAGGAGGGCAGATGTGATTCTTCTTCACAAAAGTGGGAGCAGGACAGAGGCAGGAAACTACAGACCAGTTAGTTTGACCTCAGTGGTAGGGAAAATGATGGAATGACTTCTGAAAGAAAGAATTGTTGAGTACCTAGAGGCCAGTGGGGCACAGGACCCAAGGCAGCATGGATTCATGATGGGAAGGTCATGTCAGACGAATCTAATAGATTTCTTTGACTGGGTGACCAAAGTAGTAGACCAGGGAGGGGCTGGGGACGTGGCCTACCTAGATTTTAGCAAGACATTTGATACAGTCCCACACAAAAGATTAATACACAAGATAGCCAGCCTTGGAATGGGTCCCAAGGTGGTAGTCTGGATAAAAAAATTGGTTAGACAACAGGACTCAAAGGGTAGTAGTAAATGGAGTACACAGTGAAGAAAGGAGGGTTACTAGCGGGGTACCGCAGGGTTCAGTACTGGGACCGGTCCTTTTTAATGTCTTTTAAGTGACATTGCAGAGAAACTGAAAGGAAAAGTATGTCTCTTTGCAGATGACACAAAGATCTGCAACAGGGTTGATACACAAGATGGAGTGGAAAGGATGAGAAGGGACTTGGCAAGGTTGGAGGAATGGTCAAATGTATGGCAGCTCAGATTCAATGTAAAGAAGTGCAAGGTAATGCACCTGGGAAACAAAAACCCAGGAGATGCGTACACAATGGGGGGTGAGATACTGACAACAGTAAAAATAGAAAGGGACCTGGGAGTAATTATATCAGATGACCTAAAGCTGGGCAAGCAATGTGAGAAGGCAGTAAGGAAGGCTGGGGGATACTGGGATGCATAGGAAGAGGCATCAATAGTAGAAAACAGGAAGTTGTTATCCCTCTGTACAGACAGTTGGTGAGACCCCATCTGGAGTACTGTGTGCAGTTCTGAAGACCCCATCTCCGTAAAGACGCAGACAGAGTGGAGGCTGTCCAGAGGAGGGCAACCAAAATGGTGCAGGGTCTGCACCAGAAGACATACGAAGAAAGACTAAAGGAGCTTAATATGTATACCCTTGAGGAAAGAAGGGAGAGAGCGGACATGATAGAAACGTTCAAGTACCTCAAGGGAATTAACAAAGTCCAAGAGGGTAGCATCTTCCAGAAAAAGCAATGTGCAAGAACAAGGGGGCACAATTTGAAGATGGGGGCAGCTCAGAGGTAATGTGAAGAAGTATTTTTTCACTGAGGGGTCATGGAGTCAAGAACAGTGGGGGACTTCAAGAATGCATGGGACAGGCATAAGGCAGTCCTAGTGGGGGGAAGGAGGAAGTAAGCTGTTGGTTAACTAGGATCTGCAGCTTATCTGTTAGGTAGGAAAATGGGCAGACTAGGTGGGCCAAGTGGTCCTTATCTGCCGTCAAATTCTATGTTTCTAGTGCAATACATTTCTGTGAAAACCAGCCGTAATTTCATTACAGTGTGTCATGACACGGAGGAATTCCCGTTCATAAAAGCCACCCAAATTCTGGTCCCCTTTCTCAGCAATGTTAGGGCGTGATGCCAGGGAAGTGCAGGTGCAACCTGGAGGTGGAATGCAGGTGCAGCCTAGAGGAGGAGCCCTTGCTTTGACAGACAGATGAATCAATTAATCAAACCTTTTGGATCCCTGGGAAAGTCCCAAGCTGTCTGCAGCAGACAGTCAGTTTGAGATTGGAGTTGAGAGTGTGAACAGCTTGAGAGATTTAAGCAGCTGCTCCTGCGTAGTGAAGCAGGAAACTGGTAGAAAGGCTGAGTTTGGCCTGTCTGCCTGCTGTCCCTCAAAAGGGATCCTTAGTGAGTGCTTAAATAACTGGACTGTATCTGAACCAATTGTGACAAAAGCCACTGAACTGTGACTGTACCATTGCCCGAAGAAGACCGAAGATTTGCTGTAAACGATCGGCCTGCCAGGATGTCTGAATCACTACAGAGATCACAGTTTTGCTCAGAAAAGCTGAAATTGCCACTGGATTGTCATCCAACCTGTGGTATTGTGTTTTGCTTTACTATAAGTGTGCTGTATGCTGTCAGTGGGTTACAATTTGGTTCATGCTTGCTGGAAGCTACATCCAACATTTACCGGACTGAATCCAAACTGTTCACCCGGCCTGGGCTCTGCCACTTTGGTCTAGCCAGCTACTCCAGGCGCAGAGATCACCATCTACAAGAGACTCGCCTGGCGATCAGTCCCCTGCTCAAGCATCTCGAACAGGAATGACACCTTGGTGATTCGTGTGGGTCATACTTCTCCTGGCATACCAGCTTGCCAACCTGCAGTCTCCATCTTGTCCCTCCTGTGTCTCATATGGGGTAACGTGAGTAAACCCCAGGGTAGCTCCCTGCAACATCAGCTAAATCAAAAGTGTTGTCATCTGATTCCTTTGTTGTTTCTTGTCACGAACTGAGCCTCCAGGCACTGGATTACAAATTGTTTGTGGTTGTGCATGTTTCTTCTTTCCATCACAGGGCTCCTACTAGCTGCAATTCCAGCCTACCCCGGGCAACAAATTAGACTAGCCCACCTTTGTTCCAACTGGGTATCCAGAGTGTGTGACTGTGAAGGGACTCTAAAGTGCATGCATGATTGCCTGATTGAATCTGTTACAGAGCTAATCAGCCAAATTACACCCCTGCCTTGTTCATTCCCCCTGAATAAATCAGATCTAATTCTTTTTGCATTTAACCTGTGGTTCTATTTCGTACCAGAAGCACTGTACTGTTGTTACCTGCTGTGTCTAACCTTATTTTACAGGGGGTCTCCAAGGTCGGACTGGTGGAACCAGCCCTGATGGTAAATGCAAACTGAGTGGGGATTTATACTACTATTTGGGGTTATTGTAATTGTGTATTCGGTTCATTATTTAGGCCACTAGAGGGAAAGGGGGGGCACTGTGTCCCGGAGGGCTATACCCAGGTCAGCTATGCTACCACCAACCCTGTCCTCTGGGTGGAGGTGCCCATTTTCAGTACCTAGGCCCCTTAACCTGCAACTAGTCACGCAGGCAGGGGTAGTAGCTCTTGGGATAGCGCCACCTAGGGGTCACACTTGCAACCCATATGTAAATTAATAATGTGCAATATTCTGTTCCTAGTAATGTGCAATATTTTATATAAACAACATTTTATAAGATGCCTTTTCCTTGCTCTGACTTCATAAGGTGTTACCAAGCCAGTATTGGTTACTGTGTGTATATTGGGGCATATCATGGTTCTCCATAAATTCAGGGCCCCAGAGCCATCAATTCTCTGGGGGCCCCAAAACTGTAAAACTAGCCCTGCTTGGGGGGGGAATTGATGGACCTCCTGGTCAGTTGGTGAAGTGATAGGCCTACGGGGGGTGGGGGAGCTTGAAGCTAGAGGAGCTGATCTGGCTTGGGAATCTGGCCTGCTGGTGTGGCTTGTGGGGGAAGTGGAATGATGTGGGCCTCCTGGTCTGTCTGGTGGAGAGGGTTTGAAGTGAAGGGCATACTGGTGTGGCTGGGGTTTGTGCTGTGGGGGGAGCGCTGTGGAAGTAATAGTGCCTGTTAGCATTGTGTGCTGGGGGGGGCTTGGAGCTGAAACCAGGCTTGCTGGTCTAGCTTTGGGATCCAACCTGAAAGTGGCTTGGGGGGGGCTTGGATCGAAGGACCTCCTACTTGGTTGGGGGAAGGTGGAGTGAAGGGCCTACAAGGGGAGGCTTGAAGCAAATGGAGCTGGTCTAGCTTGGGAAACCGGCCTGTTTGTGTGACTTGTGGGAGAAGCGGAGCAATGTGCCTCCTGGTCTGTCTTTGGGGGGGGAGTTTGGAGTGAAGGGCTTACTGGTGTAGCTGAGGGATTGTGCTGGGTGTTGTGGAAGTAATGGTGCCCGCTGGTGTTTTGTGTGTGTGTGTGTGGTGGGGGCTTGCTGGTTGGGTTTGGGATCTGGCCTGTTAGTGTGACTGGAGGATTGGATGGATGGACCTCATGGTTGCTTGAGGGGTGGAGTGAAGAGCCTACTGGTGTGACTGGGGGGGTCACTTGGATTGAAAAGACTACTGGTGTGGCTTGGGGGTTATTTTGAAGTGAATGGTCTATTGGTCTGTCATAAGGAGCAACCAAGCCAGGGCAACCAGTGCGTCACTCCAAGCCTCCTATCAACCATGGACCTTCACTTCAAAAGCTGGGGGGATAGCATTTTTGGGTGAGAGTGGGGACTGAGATTTAAAAATGATGTTTGGGGATATTAAAATGCATGTGGACCTTGTGAGGTCATGGGTGTGGAGATTAACAGTTAAGCTTAAAATGGAGCTTTTTTGGGGTAGGGGGCCATAGTCTTAGAAGTGTTTTTTTATTAAAGAGTACACTGCGTTGTGTGTTCCAGACAGGGAGAGTCAAATCAGGTTGCTAATGGCCACAATAAAATTGGTTTGGCTATCAGATTTCAAAAGTTACCAGCAAACGGACTACCTGCCCATGGAAGTGATTTAACTTTTTTTTTTAAATGATGGACATTAAAAAATATTGATCTGGCTACCAGTTTTTAAAAGCTAGGGGCCAAGTTGATCAGCAGCTCACAAACTGATATGTTCTACACTGGTTCCAAACTAAGGGTTCTGGTTCCAGACTAAGGGTACTGCTTCTTGTGGTGGTTGAGGGGAAGGGGGATTGGAGCATAGGACCTGCTGGTCAGGCTTGGGCTCTCCCTGAAAGGTGCCACAAATAATGAAGGCTCAGAGCTGAAGAACTGGGGCTATAGTTGGAGCTTAGGGTAAGTAGACTGCTGTAACTGGTACTGTTACCATTTATTCTACATGGTGGAACAGCGAATACTCTGTGAGTCAGTAAAAGAAAATTGTCTAACTTGTCCTGTAGTCTGTATAGTTTTTGGTGAGTATGCTGTCACTGGACATTTTGTGATCTGGCTTGAGGAACGCCCAAGCCTGACCAGCAGACTCAGTGCGTCAAACCCTCCACCTGCAGCTCTTAACTTCAAAAGCCAGACCATCTTGGTCTGACTGTAACTCATTAATATTTTTAGCCGTGGTTCAGGTGGATGTTAAAGATCCCATGGCACTTCTCGAAAAGAGTAGGGAAATTTCCTTGGTGTCCTGACCAGATTTCTCCCATTCACTAAAAATACCACCAACAGCTTAATCTGGTTCAGTTTCAGTTGGTTACCATATATATCCCCTTCCCCCCGATCGCCCCTGAAAAAGGGACTTCTAGTCTCAGTGGGCCTACCAGGTCAACGAAATGCAATAAATAAATAAATAAATAAATAAATAAGTGATATGTTGTCTAAAGAGTGTCTGAAACATGTACTTTTAATAGTTTGCAGTGCAACACTTTTTTTTTGTTTGCATCCTGTTTATCATCCTTGTCTTAGTTTGCATTTGGAAACTGGTTTGCGCTCACCTCACTCCACCCCCCAGCCCTTCAACTGAGCAGCCAGAAGACCTGACTTGGGACTGCACAGCTTGCTAGTGTGGTTTGTTTGGGGGGAGGTGGAGAGATGGGCTTCTTGGTCTGGCTTGGGGAGGGTGTTTGGAGCACAGGGCCTGCTTATGTAGCTTGGGGGGGTTTGAAGTGAAGGGCCTGTAGTCTAGCTCAAAGAGTACATGCTCTACTTTCTCCCCAGATTCTCTCCTCTGACAAACCTAATTATGAGAAGTTTGCATGTAGTGTATTGTCTGGCCAGAGTTTTATTCATCTGTGTAAACTTCTTTTCTTGTTGGAAGTAAATAGGTAGTGGATGTCCTAGGCACAGGTTTAGCACTGGAGGGGAGGTGTTTAATTGATAGGGTGCCAGGTAATTCCCTCAAGATATAAAATATGGAAGGTTGCAGTCTTTGGGACAGGCTCAGAAAGGGTGCTACACTAAATTAAAAATAAATCTGTCAGTCTGCCGCTGTCACTGGCTGCTGGCGGTTTGCTGTATTGTGGGAGGCACTCGAGAGTGGTGGAGGTGGCATTGCACCGGAGAGAGAGGGTAGGAGACACAACTGGAGCTAAAGTGGAAAACCAAACTGCAGGTAACTATTGTTATTTCTCTTTGTTGGATCCTCACCCTTTCATAATCTCACTCCACAACATTTATGGCATGAGCCCAGCCGCAGTGTGGGATTAGAATCCACAATCATCTGGCCCAAGGGGTGCTACCAACTGAGCCACACTGACACCTGTTAGCCAATAGCCACAGTTTTATGTGAGACAAGAGACACGGTAACAGACAAAAATTCATAAATGGTGACAACCTATCTTATCTCCAAAATGGTCTGGTCCCTTTTTTTAGCAGCATGTCTAAATCCTACATGCAATAAAGTAGCCAATGTGAACATTTCATGGCTGAGTTTTCTGGATTAGAGATGTATGTGGTTTCTGCTCCTTGATACTGATCAAGAAGTTGTTTTAGTTTTGACTACTTTTTTTAAGAAAATAAACTAATTATTTTGATTGTGATATTACTGGTTGTCAAGGAAGGCTTTAAAAACAGCCAGATAGTGTCAAAATGACCCTCAAAATATACCAGAATGCATCTAAAACCTGATAGCTTCTAGGGGCCACCCATCTACTGGTTGGGGGGGGGGGCTGTGGTTCATGGCCAGAGACCCCTCACTTGTAAATTTAACACTACACCATGGACTCCACACCCAACCTTTCTGAGAACCAGAACTGGATTTTCAAAGTTACACGTTTTCCCATGCTGCTAAATTACCTACAGAGTCCAAATTGTTTTAACGGACATTAAAATGGGGGCATAGCTAGCGCTACAACATGGCAGGTGTGTTTTAGCTGTGCTTCTCAGGGTATTACATTAAATAAGCCTATACTGTGGACCAGAATCGCTCTGGAGTGGCATCCTTGACAGCAGATTACTCTATATTATAGATGGCAGCAGGAAAGTAGTGGAGCAAGCAATTAAAGCTTACTTTCAACCCGGTTGAATGGCCAGGGGAGCAACACCACGGGCCTGAGGCCTGCACCAGTTCACAGGCCCAAACAGAGGAGAGCAAATTTCTATGATGAGTGAGCTGGAGCACTCACTGGCGGGCATACCCGCCACTCTTGCCAACATGCAGTCAGAAATGAAGGCAGGATTTACTACTATCACCGTGCAAATACCACATCTCTAAAACATGGTGACAAGCCTCTCAGAAACGATCGCTTCACATACCTCTCATTTAATGGAGCTGAAGCAGAGGGTGAGCAACCTGGAGGATTCCCTTGGATGGTTTCTGGAGCGTGCAAATGATTGAAGGAGCAGCTGGAGAACCTTTTAGCACATGTGGACAACAAGGAAAACTGATTGTGGAGATCAAACCTAAGAACTGTCGGTCTCCCTGAAGGGGAAGAGGGCAAAAACCCAGAATGTGACCTCCAGAAATGGCTGGTAGAACAACTGAAATTAAAACCTGAAGCCTTGCAGTTTGAGATAGAGAGAGCCCATAGGGTTGGCCCCCCTCCAGAACTCAGGGACCACCCGCGGCACTGCATAAATAGTTGAGATATACTGTAGTGATAAAGAATACATGCTATGGGCTGTAAAAGTGCAGGGGCCCATTCTAGTAAACAATGGCAGGGTGTATATCTTTCAGGATTATAGCCATGAGATGCAGCAAAAAAGACAGAAACTTTTTTTTTTTCACTTTATCTTTTTATTGAAATTCAAGTATATAAGAAAGCACACATCTTATACAATAGAAGACTATCCTCCATGTAAGGTATAAAATATCACTTAACAAAACACAGTATTTAGGGTAAACATATTGGAGAAGCCTTATATACATGTATTGAAAATAAAACACAAACCTAGACAGGATGTGCATGGAGAGCAGAAGGGTTACAATCAATAGGGTGTTACAGGATCAGAAATAGCAACCATGTACGAAATACATGCTAGGGCAGGCTATGGCAAGGCATTCAGTAAACTGCAAAAAGTGACAAATGTGGTAATATGAATAATGAAAGACAAATTTAATCAAGTAAAATCGAGGCTGTACTCACTCGATTGGTCCTTTGCGTTTATGTACCCTGTGAAACTGAGGGTGGATTGTCCTGGGAAACCACACAGATTCTTCACAAACCACATTGAGGTGGAGAAAAGAGTTGAGGAAGAAGAAAGTCTGCAAATGGCTGTACTTCGGATAAATCCTCTGTGCCTACTTAAGATAAGTAGTCCTTCTCTTTGTGACATTTACCCTGTGTTCGTCCATTGATTTCCCCCTGCGATGGTGACACCACTCCAAACCTTAGCAGCTAAGATCACCCTAACAATTCTGCATGACCATGACTACTACACACGCTGGAGCTGCAGATGTTGTTGGTATGGGGACCTCATCCACAAAGGTGTTGCCATCCTTAATGCAGGGTTTCTTTAACCCGTAGGGGAGAGTAGCTGAAAAGTCATTGAATCTCTCATTGGAATATACAGCTGCTGGTTACTCCTGCAGTGGTTCTAACCAAAGTATCCATTCTCCTCTTTTTTTTTTTCGATGCCTCTTCTACAACAGGAGGCCTGGCCAGGAAAGCAGCTGTGATCGGCCTATTGCGGGGTCTAGTATAGTCCTGGTGTGGGCCCCTACTATTCCAATTGCCTCAAGGCCCCCTTGCAGTGGTTTATATATTCATGCAACAGTGTGAGCCTCCTTTATGCCGCTCTTTTAGTCTGCCCAACCATGTCTAGGGACATGGGTCTCAGCGGGACAGACTCCTTTAACTTTGCCTGGATTAGGAGTGGACATCAGGACCAAGCCCTGAAGCTGAAGCTTCCTAGGTTTCTTTTATTACTGGGGTGATTTGCCTACCCTGTAATACAGACACTCTACACTCAGCTGTGACTGGAATGCCGTGGTCTTATTCAGAGCCTGTCTATGGGAGGGATGTCCCCCCACTTTGTTGACTGCACTTGAAAGATCAGGCTCCATATGTTGGACTGCAACACATAGACGGGACAGTAAGGAGCATGGCAAGGGGCCTCCAAATCAGGCCCACATTGTGTCATATTGTTGCCTGATGTTAACACTGACTCCTGTACTGCAACCTTTTATACCTGCAGCAACTGTTTAAATGTTTATCTGTTATGCTTATGATGTACTCAATCTGGTCACCCCCATTTCATTGTGGGGGAGGGGGGCTAAAGCAGACCGACCCACCTCCTATATTCTTTAAAGGTTTGTGGGCCGGGCATCATTGTTTCAGGACTTGTTAAGATGTGCCCATAGTCCTTTCATGATATTATTTTTCACTCTTCGAATAATTACCACCATTAGTTTGCAGGGGATGCTAAACAGGGGAACTAAACACCTGGCTGGTGGGGGAGGGAAGCAGGAGGGCTGAGCTGAACAACGGTTTGGACCCACCAGGTCAGAAATTTCTTGGCTCATTATGTTGTTACATGTTCCTGTTTAATGGGTATTGGCGGGCTGGGGGGTGGATAAGTTGGGGAAAAGTTATATATACAGTATGTACTGGCAAGCCAAACTAGGTAGACTTATGCAAGTACACCAGAGCAATAAATGAAGAACCAGCTGGAGCATGTCTCCAGTGATTAAGTGGCTGCAGAAAGACATTGGGTACGGCTAACTCTGCTAAAGTAACCACTTGGAATGTTAACAGTCTAAAATCAATCATTAAGAGGAGACGCATATCCTCAGAGGTGAAGAAATCTAAATTACAGGCTGTACTCCTCCAGGAGCCCATATGTCTACTACGGAGGCCCTAAAAACCAGTAATAGCAGGGGTGGGACATGGGTGACTTCATGCTTCTTGGCCAAGGCCAGAGGTACAGCTACTTGGTTCCCCTGGGAGGTGCAGGTCACTCCGCAGGAAAATATGAGCTGGCAAGGTTGGTACTGGTGGGAGTGGGTATGATCTCCTTGGGGCCTGTGTATGCCCCGAATGTAGAGAACCCTGGGTTTTTCCAGAGGCTGGCTGTGGATATGGTCTCCCTGCTGGGTCCATGGATATTGGGGGCTGACTATAACTGTGTGCTAGACACTGTCAGACAGGTGTAACCCATCCCACATTCCCTTGTCAAAAGATACGAAGGTCCCAAGAGAAGTGGAGGCTGAATTTAGGCTGGCGGATATCTCAACCTTACAGGTTAGGACTATAGCTTTTTTCTCATACCCATTACTCATATGCCCATTTGGACAGACTGTTGGTCAGCTCCTCTCTAATCTCCTCAGTGCACTCTGCCACCTAATCTCCCATACTGCTGTCCGACAATGCCTCCCTGACTGTGGTTTTGTCTGGAGTGAGTTTCTCTCCCACGTGTGGTCCATGGTGACTGGACCCCTTGCTTCTCAAGTATCATAAGTTTAATGCCTTTATGGATAACACCGTAAAATAATTCCTAAAAGAGGGGGGACACTTCACATGGATGTCAGTGGGAGGCCTTAAAAGCATACATTAGAGATCAAGTCATTGCTTACTCAGCCCACAATTAAAAGGTTTAGAGAAGGAACTGACGCAATTGCGAATTAAGATCACTGCCTGTGAGGAAGCCCACATGTGTAGGCTTAAACCGGCATTGTACAGAGTAGTGCAAAAATTAAAATGGCATTTCAATATGTGGAGTAGTGCAAGTATAGAATGCTCCATCCTGCTGACTCAGGTGGGGTCTACTTTGATGGTAACAATTGGGCAAGTTCCTAGCATGGCAATTGCACCATTGAGAGAGTGAGAGGACCATTGACCAAATTTAGGTTGGTAACGAGACGTTTACCTCTGACTCCTCCTCTACAGGAACTATGTTTGGGTCATTTTATAAAACTCTCTATACATCAGAAGTGGCCCCATCGACCCAACAATTGAACAATTATTTTTGACAAGGCTACAGTGCCATCTCCTGATCTTGAGGAGGCAAAGAAACTTGACATGCCTTTGACCTGGAGAGAGATACAACGAGTAATTAAGGCATTTAGAGGGGGAGGGCACCAGGCCCAGGGTGGTATACTCATCGATTTTTTAAAAACTTTCACCCCACTCTGACTGACCCCCTGTATGACAAGATATCTGAAAGTTTGGAAATGGGTCTATTGACTCTTCCATGCGATCTGCCACAATAACTGTACTTCCAAAGCCAGGCAAGGACCCCAACCAATATGTGTCCTACTGCCAATCTCGCTATTAAGAGTGGACTATAAAATCCTTCCATCTTTGGTCCATGTTTACCAGGCGGGCTTTGTTCAAGGGCACCAAGGGAAGCACAATATTTGTAGGACCCTTAATATTGTTCATGCATTGGGGGGGGAGACATCGGAGTAGCACAGGGCCGCCATTCCTTACTCTAGGTGCGGAGAAAGCTTTCGACTGTGTGGAATGGTGGCACATGTTTGAGACCCTAGGGTGACTGCGTATGGGACCACAGTTTATTAGTTGGGTGAGGGCTCTGTACTCCTCCCATATGGCAAGGATTGTGATCAATGGAGAGCTCACACCTCCCTTCAACATGGCACCAGACAGGGTTGCCCATTGTCCCCTCTTCTGTATGTCCTTTCATTAGAGCCATTGGCTGCTGCCATCTGTGGAAGCCCAGGTATTTGGGGTTTTCAGGTAGGGAGTGGTGAACACAAAGTGGCCATGTACACAGACGACCTCCTTTTGTATTTGCAAGATCTGGCACATGATCTACCAGAGGCTCACTCTCTTTTAAGAGCTTTTAAGAGAGTACAGCTCCCTCTTTCTCAGCACTAAGTGAACTGGACTAAGATTGAGCTTCTACCTATAGGTAGGATGGATAGGGTCCATTTCACTTCGAATTTAGGGGTGCTACAGCTGGTTGACAGGCTGAAATATTTGGGGATATATATCTTGGCTAAATTAAGCACCCTGTATGTGATTAATTTCAAACTTCTCCTTTCTAAAATAGTGGAGGATTGTGAGAGATGGAAATCACTGCCCGTATCCCTGCTGGGGTATACTAACTCGGTCAAGATGACTATCTTACCTAGGTGCCTATACCTATATCAATCCCTGCCTATATGGATCCCCATGACTCACTTCAGACAACTCAGTTCTATTGTTTATACATTTTTATGGAGGGGTAAGTCAGCCCGAATTAAACGGGATATCCTCAAGCTCCTGGCCACACTTTGAGGGGGTCTTCCGAACTTCCCTTTTTATTACTGGGCATCACATTTGGCATTTCTGCCATCAGGGAGGGCCATACCTAAACCTTCCTGGATGCTGCTAGAAGAAGAAGAAATGGAGGGTGTCCTCATGCATGAAGCCCTTTCTGGATCCATATGGGATCCCATCACTAGGGTGATGTCCTACCCCTTTGCCGCTATCACCCTAAAAGCATGGATAACTGTGCATAAAATGATCAATTATACTCCTGCACCTTCCCCCGCACACTGACCTTATGACTGCAGTACGATGGAGAGGCTCATGTACTGTCTAATTACACCAGAAGTTGTTGAGGTGGAGACACCTGGGCCTCCATTCTGTGGATCAGCTTTACAGTGGGGGGAGAATATTAGATTTTTCTATAATGCGCCAAACTGGTCTTCTGGACCCATGGGATTTCTTTGTATTCCTTACAATTTGGAATAAATTGGGGGACTCACTGGACTCTGCCAGCAGATGGGCCAAGCCCTCTCCTTTTGAGGAAGAGTTGTATATGCCTCAGCCGGGCAGTAAGTCTTTAATGACCCACTACAGAACCCTGCTGGGAAGGGAGGACTCTGCTGCGACCATGGTTTGGGCTAAATGGGAGCGGCACCTTGATGTTTGAATAAAGCCAGCTACATGGAAATTGGCTATTAACATTTACTTACCTGCTCCAGTAGCAATAAGTTAAGGCAGGTACACCTAAATTGTATGTAACAGGCCTACATCACTCCTGTGTGACTCCACTCCATCAGTGTAAAGAATTCCAGTGAGTGCCCCAAATGTGCCTCAACAAATGGAGATTTCCTTCACCTAGCCCTGACCTACCCAAGGGTAACAGCTTTTTTGGTATGAGACGAACAGGATAATGAGTGGTGTTTTGGGGTATGCCCCCTCCAAGTCATCCTTGCAGTTCCTGCTGGGAGCAGGTACTGCACATCTGTGAGGAAGGGTGGTGGAGCCACTCTGGTCACTTGCTTTGGTCACAGCTAAGAAAATCATAGCCCAGACGTGAATGCCTCCCCAATGCACTTTCCACCCAGCAATGGAGTAACAACTTAAGTCATGTATGATCCTGGAAAGGATACAACTAACAGCTAATTGGGCATGAGTCTTTTCTCTCAACATGGAGGCATTTGATTGAGGCTATTGAGGGTGACCTCTTCTCCACTTAAGGGTGTGCCACGACCTCTTAAGGTTACTTCTACCAGAGCTCCCTGGAGCGTGTCAGTCTTGGTCTTCCTACAACCCCTCTGGCTGATTAAGATTGTAATTGTGGGAGCTGCATTCCAAAACAAAAGTGGCTGAGTTCCTTTCTATTAAATTCTAAGTAACTCAAGTTTTTATACCTGTATAACGCTCTTATAACTGTAATTTGAATTCAGTTTATTTATAATGCAATTCATATGTATAAGTATCTACCAGTCCTCTTTTCTTTTCACTTTTTCTATGCCAGTACGTATGTTGGATGTATGTTGTTATGTATGTTGAGTTTCAATAAAAACATTTAACAAAAAATATTAACATTACAAAAATAAAAAAGAATTTACACAGTAAAATATACATTAAATGTTGCTGCTCAGAGCATCAATGGCATGTACGTCAACATAACATACAATCAGTACCGAATGCAGATTAATGTCCCACAGTCCCTTAAGGCGATATTATCCCTACACATTTGATGCCTCTTTCTCAAGATAATGTTTGTATATGTAGCAGACTCTCTCATAAGAGTGCATGGTACAAACTGACCCATTGGTTTGCAGAAGATCTGAAACACCCTATCTTTTCCCCTGTATTACAGACCTAGCTGTCTCAGTTAAAGCAGTGGTATGAGTTATTAAAAATATATATGATTGTTTTTATCAATCATCGTGTGAGACAAAGTCTATAACCATGAAACCCTTGATGCTTTCTTCATAATTTTGTTTCTGTTTTAATAGTTTTGCATGGACCCTTGTTTGGGTGACATGTTAGAATCAGAGGAAAAAAGGGGTGGTATCATTCTTCCATTGACTATTTTATTTAATGTTGCAGGCATGCACCACCCCTTCCTATGTGTGCTGAGTGCTCATAGAAGCAAGATATATAAGCAAAAGGTGAAGAACCAGGAAATGGTATGGGCAGCAATATATTTCCTGTGGATCCTCACATTAGAACAAACTCTGGCAGAGCCACTACGACTGTAAATGCATTAACTAGATGAGGGTGTTTCATGGGCTTAAACATAAACATGAATTGCTGTTGCATACATTAACTGAGTCAAAGTACGGTACATTGAGAAAGGACAGATATAAAAATAATGCCACCGTCTGTATTACAGTTACCTATATCTTTCCCATTTTATTCTATGCACTTTTATAGCAATCAACTCAACAGAATCAGGCCATCATATACATGAAGGTACTCTACCTTAATTGCAAACACTGCTGAGACAACTATATTTTGTTACAAGGTGGAAGATAAACACAATGTTGAGACATGTTTTTGAAGACATTTGATGTGTTTAATTGATTTTATTAGAGATTGCTATACAGTTCACACATATAATTAGTATACTATAAAAGTGCATATACCCAAATGTCAATGTAAATCTTATATATTTCATTACAAGTTGTTATCTGGAAAGAAGATCTTACTGCACAAGGCCTAAAAATGGGTGTTAGGCAAAAGTATACTGGGGTAGGTGTGTTATTGAGGGTATTGCATAGATTATATTTTATTGCTGCTCCAACCCAGGCACACACAATACGAAAATCAACAACCCCTTGATATGAAGCAACAGGAATTAGGTAATACAAGGTCAGAAACAAGTAGGAGACTGAGTAAGCAGGTAGACAAGCATGAATATGGTAAGTCAAATAACATTTCAAAAAGTCTCACTATTATAATTCACTTTTTACAAATCTTCTGCACAGTTGACAATTTATGCAAAAAAATAATAACAATGGGAGTTATTCCACATATGTCCACAGGTGCCACGCATGCAGGTGGAGGAATTTGAGGCTCAGATGCACCAGTCTACCCTGCTCTTGAGTCAGAAGATCATGGCAGAGAGGCAGAGGTACTGGGGGTTCCATCAATAGTTGTTGAGGCAGAGTTTACAAAATCTGATGAGGCCAAAGAGGGGCTATTAGAATCATGTGAGCCCCTTCTGCCTGTAGCATCAGGAGAACACTCTGAAGCACTGGGAAGGGAGGAAAGGCATACAAGAACCTCCCTATCCAGCAAAGAGACAGCGCATCTCACCAGAAAATATCACACCCGGGAATGAGCGAGCAAAAATTGGGCAGTTTTGCATTGGATGGGGAGACAAAGTGGTCTATCTCCAGCCAACCCCACAGGTCCAATAAGCTTTCAATCACATCTTGATTTAGCTCCCACTCATGAGCCCTGACAGTGGTGTGGCAGAGACTGTCAGCCAGGATGTTGCTGATGCCTGGCACATGGACAGCGGTCAGGCAGAGGTCATGCTGGACTGCCCAGTACCACTCTCGCATCATCTCCCGGCATAGAGGGTACAAGCAAGTGCCTCCCTGTTTGTTCAGGTTCCAGACCACAGACATACTGTTGATCTGAATCAAGTGTGTCCCCAGACATAGAAGAGGTTGGAAAGCCTGGAGGGCATACAGTACTACCCTATTTCTAACACATTGTTGTGTAGAGACGTTTCCAGCTGAGACCATGTTCCCTGGGTTAGATGGTCTCCTAGGTGTGCTCTCCAGCCTTGACACATAACATCCATTCTAAGGGTCATAGTAGGAGCAGGGGGTTGAAAGGGGAATCCCCGTGGAGAGATTGGACAACTCCTGCCACCAAAGAAGATCCTTCTTCATGTACCCAGACAATAGGACCCTGAGGTCCAGATTGTCCAGCCACTGATCCCACTGGACATGAAGAGTCCATTTTGTCACCCTCATATGAAGTCTGGCTAGAGGAACTAGGGATCTCAGCTGCCATCAGCCTAAGAGGATGGAGGATTGACTGGGCTGTGGTCCAGTGTGAGCTGACCACTAATCTGGCCTGTTCCTGAAGGGTCTCTGCTGTGTCCAAAGGGAGGAAGGCCCTACCTTGGACCATATCCAGCATGGCCCCAAATGAATTTTAGGTGCTGGGAGGGGAGAGGTGGGACTTGGGACAGCTGACTGTTATTCCAAGTCTGGAAAAGAGGTCCAGGGTTAAGGAGAGTGACTCCCTCAGACTGCTCTGTGATGGGGCTGATGGAATCCAAACATCCAGATACAGGCACAATTAGATCCCTCTGTGGCATAGGGCCACAGCCACCACTGCTAGACACTTGGAAAAAACCAAGGTGCTAAGGATAGGCCAAAAGGGAGAGCCTTGAACTGGTAATGTTCCCCCTGGAAGGCAAACCAAAAAAAGTGGCGGTGAGCCTGGAAGACAGAGGTGTGCAGGTAAGCATCCTGCATGTCCAGCACACAATGATAATGGCTCTTATGGAGCAGGGGTAGAAGTCCCTGGATGGTGAGCATGCAGAACCTCTTGTACTCGATGTACAGGTTGAGGATGCTGAGGTCCAAGATGGGTCTTAGGTCACCTGTATTTTTTGGGCACTAGGAAGAAATGGAAATAACATCCTCTTCCTATCTGTGCCAGAGCCATGAGCTCTATGGCTGACTTTTGCAGAAGAGCCTGAATCTCATCCCCTATCAGAGACAGGTGCCTTTGATTATAATGGGAGAGACCAGGGGGGTTGTCCAGAGACCTGTCTAGGAATTCTATGGTGTGACCTCTTGCTATTAATTGAAGAACTCAAGAGTCCGTGGTTAAGTCCTGTGTCCCCAGAACATAGAGGGCAAATCCCCCCACTGGTACCCCTAGAGGATCTGGAGGAGGCAGGGGGTCCCACACAAGTCAGGAGGCCAAGGGAAGGGAGTCGGCAGCTCCTCTGTGGGGCTTCTTCGACTTGGCATGGGGAGTAGGGGTTCCTGATGCTGAATACCAGCATTTGACCTGGCATTTGGCAGGGGCCACTTTGGTGTGGTATCTCTGTTGCTGAAGAAAAGGTTGTTTGCTTTTGTAACCCTCTTGGTACGTGAAGCAGAAGTCACAGATGGATTTACTTCGGTCCTGCAATTTAATGATAATATCCTTCCTTAGTGTCACCTCCGAATAACATGGATCCCCTGAAAGGGGCATCCAGGATGGAGGTCTGGACATCTTGTGCCAGGCCAGCAATCCTGAGCCATGAATGTCACCTAATGCAGACAGCAGTGGCTGTGGTGTGAGCAACTGAGTCTACTGTGTCATAAGTGGCCTGGAGGGCATGACACCAGAAGATTTTAGCCATTCTCACTGTCTTGGCAACCTTGGCCTTAAGCTCTTGGTCCTGGATAGCTTCCATCTTTGACTCGAGTGAGGCCAAGGAAGATTTCTGATAGGAAACCATATGAGCCACATAATTGAGGGACCTGAGGGTGCAAGTGGAGAAGGAATGGATCTTGCAACTGAAACTGTCCTGTTGCTTAGGCTCCTTATCAGGAGGAGACATGCTCAAATGTTAGGTTTAGAGGACTGGTCGTGGGCAGCCCTGATAAAAACCGAGTCTGCATTAGGATGGCCAGTAAGGTGTGTGACCCCATCTGGGGGGTGGTACACTCTGTCTTCCTTTTTTGAAACAGCCAGAATGGAGGAAGGCTGTTGCCATTAGTGGATGTCAGGATTTCAGGATTTCATGGTGCCTAGTCCAAGGCAGTATGGGCATAGGAGCTTTGTCAGTCATGTCTACATGCTCTGCAAGCCTTTTCCACTTTGGATCCTGTTCCTGGATAGCCCAGCCACAGGCATTTTGTATAGTTATGAAGAGTTCTGCAAAGGAAGGGTCCTCTGGAGGGGACTTCAGGGACTCCTTAGGCTGAGGCTCTATAGGTGTATGTGTACCAGAGCTGGAGGACAAGTCGGAGTCAGAGTCCAAAGAGTGCCTGCTGGGGGTCTGAACCCTTTTTAGAGAAGTGTCTTGGGTCTTATCCCTGACCTGGTGTCTAGAGGAGCCTTCTCCAGAAAGGTGGGAATCCACAGGAGAGGTTTTTCTAGGGGTCAGAAAGGAGGCAGGAGTAGAGGCTGCCACTGGTTTCCAATGGTCAAGCTCTGAGGCTAGTTGAGTCCTGTCCTCCTGCATCAGGGACTGCAACACTGCTTGGATAGCAGCCTGGGCTGCTGTGAGGCAGACGCTGAGGCTGAGGAGGAGGTGGTGGAGGAGGCTGGTATAATGGATAGCCCGGTGTCTGATATTGAGGGTATCCATGAGCCTGATAGGAGTAGGGAAAGCCAAAGGGAGCATACCCTTGATTAGACATTGCCCAGCATCTGGTACAACGGTACATAATGAGGTTGATGACCAGGTATTGGATACCCTGGTGAAGGGTACATTGGATATTGTGGGGGCAAATAGCTTGGAACATTGCTCATAGGTCCAGCCAGAGGCAGAACTGAAGGCCAAGAAGGAGGTGGGGCTGAAGGCCCGGCAGGAGGTCCAGAAGGACCAGGCATCAGCCCTGTAGAAACATTCAAAGAGGCTGACACTGGATCAGGCACAGGAAAGTCTGGCACTGGACGATTCTATGCCTGGGAGCCTGATAGAAGGCTGTCCTACATTTGAGAAATGGCCAGAGTGCCAGATATACCCTGACCCAATGAAGGGTCATATGCTGAAGGGTCACTTGGTGCTGGGGTGTGAGTAGAACCCAACAAAAGATCAGCCGTTGTCTGGGAAGTCCAAAACAAACCAGATGATGAGCACTCCAAGAACGGCAAAAGACAATGTCAGGAGTCAAAATAAGTGCTAAAATAGCATCTTTATTCCAAATGCAACAGACACAGGAACAAGACTCCTGTGCTTCAGCACTCAGCCTTCTTAAGGGGGTATAGCTCACTGAACAAACATTTCTATATATGTACTAGTTGATGATGTCATAACTATGAGACATAAAAATGTGGCTCATACAGGTAGACAAAACACTGCAATATAATGTTACTGAAGAAAGATTTCTATGTAGAAAAAATGATTTATACACCGTGTCTTAATACAAATAAAAAACAAATAAGAAAATAAAGAGTATTCCTAAACATTTCCAAACATTTTAAAAGTTTTGAAACTTTTTCTAAGACATTTCTTAAACCATTTTTATAAACATTCTTATGTGTTTTTAAATTCTATCAACAATTCATAAGTACTGAGGTGCAAATTTAGCTACAAAATCTGCCACAAGCTTAATATATCCTATTATGTTCTAGTAATTACATTTCATTTTTATTATTTAATAATTTAGATTGATACACACCTACTGGGCAGTATGTTATAGCTAAATCTGAACAACACTCAGTAAAGACACTTGGGCATAATAAGGAACAAGGTCCCAAGGAGACTTTTTTACACAATCTGTTAGTAATAAGGGAGAAGGAGACAGAGGGAAATAAAAGGAAGAGCCAAGTGATGAACTGGAAAAATGAAATGACTAAGAAAAACAGAGACATCATTTCAGTGATCACCCTGAGACTACTGCCATCCTTAGAATGGGAGAAGGACACTTCCTTTCAGGTGAGGATCTACAGGTGTGCCATCTCCTGTGTTCTTAAAAACAAAGTAAAGAAAAATATAAATTAATACCAGTCTACACTGACACAGAACAATTATTTTCTACCATTTCTCAGAAAGAGTTTAAGATCCCATTGATCATTTAGACCATCAAGCTTCACAGTTTTGAGTTTGTAAATCCATTTACTCTCTTTTTTCAATAATTCATTAACTCTGTCCCCTCCATATCTAAGAGGGGCTTGCCAATCTAAACCCATGTATTTCAGACCCTTCGGGTTTGAATTATGTCTTTGTGAGAAATGTAGACTGACAGGTGTGTCTGTTTTAACATTCACTATGTTCCTCACATGTTCCTGTATTCTTTGTTTAAGAGCCCTCGTGATTCATCCTTTGTAAACATGGTCACATTCACACCATAATACATAGATCACAAAGGTAGTGTCACAATTTATAAAATCCCTGATGTCATATTCATGACTTGTACATGGATGCATAAATTCAGCTCCTACTCTGTAGTAACTACATACATTGCACCTTTGGCACTTGAAATTCCCTTTTGGTTTTGTGCATAACCATGTACTCCTCACTGGTTGTGTTAGTCTACTATGTACCAAGTTGTCCTTCAAGCTCTGTCCCCTTGAAAAGGTTATGCATGGTTTTACACCTATGGCATTCCCTAAACGTACATCTGTGTGTAATAAAAAGCAATTTCGATGTATGATGTTACCAATTTGCCCTGACCAGTTATTGAACTTAGTAACAAAGGTTACATGTAAGTTGTAAGGTGGTAGATCCTCTGTCTTTCTTAATATGTCCTCTCTTTTCTTCGTGAAGGCCCTACTCATAGCCTGCATCAGTAGCTCTTACTTACACCCTCTGTCAACAAATCTCTCCCTTAATTCCTCCACTTGTTTGAAGAAATCTGCATCCTCAGAGAAGTAATTGTCCATACGGAATGGACTCTTTCAGGTTCTTAGGTTGGGCACTAGCTGCCCTAAGTAGACTATTGGTAGCTGTAAGCTTTCAGTGACATTTGGTAACTATGTTGCCATTTGATTCAGATGGTCTCTCTAATTTAAGATCCAAATGATCCATACTATTCGGGTCAGACCTATGGACCAAATTCGTGTTAATGTCATTAGTGTTCAGCCATTTTACAAACTGTTCTGCCTCCATGGCTTCCCCATCCCACACACACAGAACATCATCAGAAAGCATGTCCAAAACACAGTTTTAATCCTAAATGGATTTGAGTCTTGGAACACAATCAACTCTTCCCATTTCCCTAAGAATAAATTAGCACAGGATGGTGCCATGGAGGGCCCATGGCAGTGCCACAGATCTGGAGATAGTTCTTTCCTAGAAACTCAAAGTGATTATGGATGAGAATGAATCGAATCACTGACAATAGAAAATCAATTGGAATATTTTTATTTACTTCTCTAAGTAAAATTGACAGGCACTAATTCCCTGTTCATGTTTAATTCGAGTGTACAGTGACTCAGCATCAATTGTCACCCATATCATTGTTTCCATCCACTTCGGATTCTCTAGTTTGGAGATGATGTATAGTATCCTTAGTGTGTGGCTTCAATTTTATAACCTCCTGTTGCAGGAAGTAGTCTACAAAGCAACCTAATTTCTCTGTTACTGACCCAATTGAAGAAAAAATTTGTCTCCCTGGGGGGTCCTTAATATCTTTATGTACCTTAGACAAAATATAATAGCATGGGACTATTGGATTTTCACTCCACAAATAATTCAGTTCTCTCTCACCTATATTTCAATATAACACTGCTCCCTGCAGCAACTGGTCCAAGTCTACTCTGAATTGGTTCATAGGGTTTTGCTTCAATTTCTTGTAATTAGTGACATCACTAAGCATTCCTTCTATAATAGATACATAGTGCCCTCTATCTAGAATTACAATATTCCCTCCCTTGTCTGCAGGCTTTATGACTATAGCTGTGTCAGATTCCAGTTCATGTAATGCTTTTATTTCATCCTTTGTTAAATTTCCATTTTTAGGTTGTCATGCTTTCTGCAATAGTTTATCTACTTCTCTTAAAACCACATTCCCAAATGTTGTGATAGCAGGATTAAACACGTTGGGTATAAATTCTGAAACTGGAGAAAACAGTATTTTTCTTTGTTGTTTAACATCATAATTAGAACTTACATTGTTGGGGCAAGAACTGGGGGACCTTATGTTGCCACATTCTATTTCATGTATAATGAAATCAATATCTTCATCAAGTTCCAGTGTTTCCCTGTTCAAATCTAAGGGATCATCCAAAAGTTCCCTGGTCACTTGCCCTTCCCTGTTCTGTGTAAAGCCCATCATGTGAGGAATATTTCCTCCTTCTGGTTTCCTGAAGCAAAATGCTTGAAGTTTAATTTTCTGGAACAGTTTATGTAATTCTGTGCTGGGAAGGGTACTGTATCAACTTACTTTGCTAAATCAGTAGGAGGAGAGAGAGGGTTTAATTGGGGGTGTGGCTTAGATAATATAAAAGCCGGTTACTCCAATTACAACTTCCTGTTGCTAGCCTTTGGAAGACAGAAATCTTGCTTGTAGAGCAGAAAACAGCAAATTAAAAGAAGCTACCATTTTCTTACTAATTTAACACTTCTATCTCAGTTGGAGTCTGTGTATGTTGAGATTAAGCAGACATATACTTTATTAGAAGTAGAAGGGGTCTTATTTAGGGTTAAAAAAGAAAAGAAAATCAGTGTGTGTTCTGTGCTGGGAAGGGTACTGCATCAACCTATTTTGCTAAATCAGTAGGAGGAGAGAGCTTAATTGGGAGTTGGCTTAGACAATATAAAAGCAGGTGACTCCAATTACAACTTCCTGTTGCTAGCATTTGGAAGACATAAATCTTGCTTGTAGAGCAGAAAGCAGCAAATTAAAAGAAGCTATAATTTTATTACTAATTTAACACTTCTGTCTCAGCAGGAGTCTGTGTCTGTTGAGATTAAGCAGACAGATACTTTATTAGAAGTAGAAGGGGTCTTATTTAGGGTTAAAAAAGAAAAGAAAGTCAGTGTGTGTTCTGTGCTGGGAAGGGTACTGTATCAACTTACTTTGCTAAATCAGTAGGAGGGGAGAGAGAGAGAGAGTTTAATTGGGGGTGGGACTTAGAAAATTTAAAAGCAGATGACTCCAATTACAACTTCCTGTTGCTAGCCTTTTTTCTTACTAAATGCCCTCCATCCCACCCCTCTACCCATCCACCCTAAGCCAGTTCTACTTTTATAGCCACTTGATTTGACTGACAACAGGAACTTCCTGTTTGGCAGTAGGAAGGGAAGGATCATAGCAAAATATTAGTTTTGTCAACCCTAAAGGAAAAAAGTAGCTCGCTTCCCCCCCTAGCTGCTGGTGGTCTGACACTGAGCAAGGAAGAAGGAGGAGGCTACTGAAGAATATATGAAGTTTCTGGGCCAGAACAGGAAGGGTGAGAGATGTAAGGAGAGGAGAGAGTAAGCACACAGAGAAACAGGAGATGGGGGACACAAAATAAGACAGGATAGGAGTGGTGCAGTGCAATGGCTATGGGGCAGCAGTGTTCCAGGAGACATTCTGGAGGCTGCAATGCTGCCCTATTTGCAGGCACCACTCTGGTTTGGAGGAGGAGGTTGCCCATCTCCAGGCTGACTTGGCTAGGATTCATGAAACCTCCTCCCCCACCCAGGGACCACCTGGGCTAATGCCACTACGTCACAGGTTGCCAAGAAAGAGGAGAGGCTGGACCAGGGTGGGCTCAGGGAGGGAGAGGGTGGTGGAACAGAGTTGCAATCCTCCAGCTGTACCTCTCCACAATTCATATGCTGTTCTGGGGGATAGTAGTTCCTTAATGGAGGCACCTGCAGTAGAGACCAAGGAGGATGCTGGGAACCTTCACAAAGGAGAGCTACAGGAGGGTGATATGGGATCCCATAGGGGAGGGAAACAACTCCTGGTGGGGGACTCAGTCATTAGGGGGTAGAAGTGGTGGAGGAAGGGAAGAGGGAGGGAGGTAAGGTGCCTGCCTGGCACCACAGCTTGGATGGACAGGAAGAGAATCCTCAAGATTGTTGGAGCAGTTGCACAAGGGAGGAAGCTGGATGTCATTGTCCACCTAGGGACAAATGACCTGGCTAGGAATGGGATCAAAGCAGTGCAAGAGGAGTTTGTAGAGTTGGAGAGGGGCCTTAGACAAGTAGCACATACAGTAACCTTCTCGGAGGTGCTGCCTGTCTATGGCAAGGGTGATGCTAGGGTACTCCTCACCAGGGAATTCAATGAATGATTGAAAACTGGTGTGGAGCTCAGAGTTTTGGTTTCATTGAGGACTGGGGCACCACCTGGAGGAATGCAGACTTATACTGGTGTGATGGTCTGCATCTGTCTGAGGGGGGCAGGATCCTAGGTGAGAGGTTTAAATGCTTCATTGGCAAGCATTTAAACTAGCCAAGGGGGGGAGGCACTGAAAAGGAGCAGGGAAATCCCAGCCTCCCCCCACAAAACACGGTAATTAGTGAGGTAAACACCAAGATAGAGAAGTCATTAGGGAGCAGGACAGAGGTAAATGTAAACAAAGGCAAAGGCAGTAAGGACAGGGATGAGGCTAAAAGGGGTAAGGCCATCAAAAAGGGGAGGGTGATGAGTACCAATGCCCACAGTCTGTGTAACAAGCTCCCTGAACTAGTGGCCTTGATGGAAGAGGGTTGCCTGGATATTGTGGCAGTCACAGAATCATGGTACACAGAGAACCACGACTGGGATGTCAACATACCAGGATACACAATCTACAGTATGGAAAGGGATGGTAAAAGAGGAGGAAGAGTAGCTCTCTGTAAAGGAAGGGATCAAAGCAACAGAACTAAAGAGTAAACAGGGAGCAGATGAGGCACTCTAGAGACAGGAAATGGCACCACAATCTGCATGGGAGTTGTATACAGATCTCCAACTCAGGGGGAGGGAATGGACAAGGAAATGATAGAAGGCATCCTTAGAATGGCAGAAAAAAGGGAGATATTATTGATGGGGGACCCGAATATGCCAGATGTTAACTGAAGCACCTTTGCTGCAGGCGCATCCAAGAGTAGGGTCATTCTTGATGCCCTACAAGGGCCATGCCTCAGACAGGTAGTATTGGAACCCACTCAGGAGGGAGCAATCTTAGGCTTCGTATCTCAAATGGGGATAGAGAAGGAATTTCAGATTTAGAAGTGGGTAGCCATCTGGGAACAAGCGACCACCAAACAGTGTGGTTCACGATAAACACAGCCATACAATCAAGCCTTACAAAAGCAAGAGTACTGGACTTTAGGAGGGCTGACTTTGGGAAAATGAGAGAGTGCCTCAGAAAAGCACTAGCAAACAGACAAGAAGGAGGGGTAGAGGAACAATGGGGAGTAATCAAAACAGCCACCACAGAGGCAACAAACCTTTGTTTAAAGCAAATCAACAAAACACAATGAAGGAAAAAAATGCTATGGTTCTCAAAAGAGGTGGCAGGGAAGGTTAAGGAGAAAAGGATAGCATTCAGGAAATATAAGGAAGCACAGAAGAAGCAGGACAGAGAACTTTATCAGTTAAAGCAGAAGGAGGCAGGGAATGCAGTCAGAATAGCAAAAGCCCAAACCAAGGAAAGGATAGCCAACTCTGTTAAGAAGGGGGATAAGACCGTTTATAGGTACATTAGGGAGTGAAGAAAGACCAAAGGAGGGATACTGAGGCTTAATAAAGGGAAGGGAATGTGGGTAGAGGGTGACAGTGAAAAAGCAGGGATACTGAATGAATATTTCTGCTCAGTATTCACAAAGGAAGAGGAGGGGGAGGTACCTAAACCAAACAAGAGAAGCACAATGAAGACGGGGGTCAATACCAGTCCATTTACAGAAGAAAGGGTTCTGAAAGAACTAATAAAATTGAAGGTGGACAAAGCAATGGGGCCTGATGGGATTCACCCAAGAATTCTAAAAGAACTAAAGGTAGAACTAGTGACACCGCTGACTACTCTCTTTAACAAATCATGGGAGGAAGGGGTGGTAGCTGAGGTCTGGAGGAGGGTAGATGTGATTCCACTTCACAAAAGTAGGAGCAGAACAGAGGCAGGAAACTACAGACCAGTTAGTTTGACCTCAGTGGTAGGGAAAATGATGGAATCACTTCTGAAGGAAAGAATTGTTGTGTACCTAGAGGCAAGTGGGGCACAGGACCCAAGTCAGCATGGATTCATGATGTCAGGGTTATGTCAGATGAATCTAATAGGTTTCTTTGACTGGGTGACCAAAGTAGTAGACCAGGGAGGGGCTGTGGACATGGCCTACCTAGATTTTAGCAAGGCATTTGATATAGTCCCACACAAAAGATTAATACTCAAGTTAGCCAGCCTTGGAGTGGGTCCCAAGGTGGGAGCCTGGATAAAAAAGTGGCTAGACAACAGGATGCAAAGGGTAGTAGTAAAAGGAGTCCACAGTGAAGAAAGGAGGGTTACTAGCGGGGTACCGCAGGGTTCAGTATTGGGACCGGTCCTTTTTAATGTCTTTATAAGTGACATTGCAGAGGAACTGGAAGGAAAAGTATGTCTCTTTGCAGATGCTACAAAGCTCTGCAACGGAGTTGATACACAAGATGGAGTGGAAAGGATGAGAAGGGACTTGGCAAGGTTGGAGGAATGGTCAAATGTATGGCAGCTCAGATTCAATGCAAAGAATGCAAGGTAATGCACCTGGGAAACAAAAACCCAGGGGAAGAGTACACAATGGGGGAGATGAGATACTGACAACAGTAAAAATGGAAAGGGACCTGAGGGTAATTATATCAGATGACCTAAAGGTGGGCAAGTAATGTGAGAAGGCAGTAAGGAAGGCTGGGGGGAATACTGGGATACATAGGGAGAGGCATCAATAGTAGAAAACAGGAAGTTGTTATCCCTTTGTACAGACAGTTGGTGAGACCCCATCGGGAGTACCATGTCAGTTCTGGAGACCCCATCTCCGCAAAGACAGACTACGAATGTAGAGCTGTCCAGAGAGGGCAACCAAAATGGTGCAGGGTCTACACCAGAAGACATACGAAGAAAGACTAAAGGAGCTTAATATGTATACCCTTGAGGAAAGAAGGGAGAGAGGGGACATGATAGAAACGTTCAAGCACCTCAAGGAAATCAACAAAGTCCAAGAGGGTAGCATCTTTCAGAAAAAGAGATGTGCAAGAACAAGGAGGCACAAGTTGAAAATAGAGGGGGGATGGCTCACAGGTAATGTGAGTAAATATTTTTTCATGGAGAGGGTTGTGGATGCATGGAACAGCCTCCCCAAGGAGGTCGTGGAGTCAAAAACAGTGGGGAAATTCAAGAATGCATGGGACAGACATAAGGCAGTTCTAGTGGGGGTTAGGAGGAAGTAAGCTGTTGGTTAACTAGGATCTGCAGCTTATGTGTTAGGTAGGACAATGGGCAGACTAGGTGGGCCAAGCGGTCCTCATCTGCCATCAAATTCTATGTCTCTAAGTCGACCTGTATCTGAAAGTGATTTAGTGGAGATGTAGGTACAAATGAAAGTACATATTTGAGCACTTTAATTTCAATTCCAGATGAAGTAGAGAGAGACCATCTGAACCAAATGGTAACATAGTTACCAAATGTCACTGAAAGCTTACAGCTACCAGTAGTATACTTACAGCAGATAGTGCCTGCCCTAAGAATCTGAAAGGGTCCATTCCGTATGAACAATTACTGCTCTTAGGGTACAGATTTCTTCAAACAAGCAAAGAAATTAAGGGAAAGATTTGTTGACAAAGGGTATAAGGAAGAGCTACTGATGCAGGCCATGAGTACAGCCTTCGTGAAGAATAGAGAGGACATATTAAGAAAGACAGAGGATCTACCACCTAACAACTTACCTGTAACATTTGTTACTGAGTTCAATAACTGGTCAGGGCAAATTGGCAACATCATACATAGAAATTGGTATTTGTTACACACAAATGCACGTTTAGGGAATGCTGTAGGTGTAAAACCATGCATAACCTTTTCAAGGGGACAGAACTTGAAGGATACATTGGTACATAGTAGAATAACACAACCAGTGAGGAGTATGTGGTTAGGCACAAAAACAAAAGGGAATTTCAAGTGCCAAAGGTGCAATGTGTGTAGTTATTACAGAGTAGGAGCCGAATGTATACATCCATGTACAAGTCATAAATATGACATCAGGGATTTTATAAATTGTGACACTACCTTTGTGATCTATGTATTATGGTGTGAATGTAATTGTGTTTACATAGGATGAACCACAGGGGCCCTTAAATGAAGAACACAGAAACATGTGAGGAACATAGTGACTGTTAGAACAGACACACTTGTCGGTCTACATTTCTCACAGAGACATAATTCAGACCTGAAGGGTCTGAAATGCATGGGTTTAGATTGGTAAACCCCACTTAGATATGGAGGGGACAGAGTTAATGAATTACTGAAAAAAGAGAGTAAATGGACTTACAAACTCAAAACTGTGAAGCCTGATGGTCTCAATGATCAATGGTACCTTAAACCCTGTCTGAGAAATGGTAGAAAATAATTCTTCTGTGTCAGTATAGACTGGTATGAATTTATCTTTTTCTTTTTCTTCTTTGTTTTTAGGAACACAGGAGATGGCACACCTCTAGATCCCCACCTGAAAGGAAGTGTCCTTCTCCCATTCTAAGGATGGAAGTAGTCTCAGGGTGATCACTGAAATGTTGTCCCTGTTTTTCTTAGTCATTTCATTTTTCCAGTTCATCTCTTCACTCTTTTCTTTATTTCTCTCTGTCTCCTTCTCCCTCATTACTAACAGATTGTGTAAAAAAGTCTCCTTGGGACCTTGTTCCTTATTATGCCCAAGTGTCTTTACTAAGTGTTGTTCAGATTTAGCTATAAAATACTGCCAAGTAGGCATGTATTGATCTAAATTATTAATAAAAATGAAATGTAATTACTAGAACATAATAGGATATATTAAGCTTGTGGCAGATTTTGCAGCTAAGTTTGCACCTCAGTGTCACCAATTCACTCAAGATATCAGCTCCACTTCTCCAAGCCCACCGGGGCTTCAGACCTGCTCCTCCCCAGACCCAAGGACCCTCCACCGCACCCCAAGAAGCCTCAGGGATCACCGCTTGCCTGGCGGTCCCCGAAGAAAAAAAGCCGCGCTCCTCCAGGAGTTCCTATGGACAGGGGCCACCCACCGCATGCTTGCCCAGGAAGGGAGCCAGGGGCCCGGCCGCCACTGGCACCCTCCGCTATAGTCGCCAGCAGCAAAAGCCGGCGTCATGAAACACTTTCTCCCACCGGCTCTCTTCAGTAAGGGCTGGTGGCACTAGCTGGACCCACCGTTCACCGAAAGCGGCTGTTTTCACTTTGCTACCGGACTGCCTAAACGTGCTTGGGGGCTGTGAGCAAGCCACTCACCCCGCCTGAGGTGAGCTGTTTTCAGCTAGTGTTACAGCTCCTCTGTGGACATTTTTGGGTTTCTGCCTGTTTGTGCTTTAACTGTGAACACTGTAATTCCTGCCTAAATTTAATTTGTGAAGTTATTTCCTAACCTGGCTACACTCACTATGTAATTTTAGACTAATTTCTACCTCTGCCTCTAGCTGTTCTACTCCCTCCCTCTTCTGCCTAAAATTTACAGAATTTTAATAGAACTGCTGTTAACCTTAAATCTAGCTATAAGCTGCCTAGACTGTGTGTTTCTCACTCCTTGTACTCAAGAGTGCTTCACTCTGTACCCTTCCTGCCTTCTCTCAATTTTCAAATCCCAACTGCCTCTCTGCACCTTTGTTAATCCCAAACCCCTGCTACAAGTACAGTTGAGACCTTAAATGTAAATCCTAGCTGACTTGACTGTGCAATTTTCACTGATTGTACTTAAAACTGCTGCTCTCTGTCCCCTTCCTGCCTTTTCTGAAATTTCAAATCCCAACTGCTTCTCTGCACCTTGGTAATTCAATAATTTAGCAATCTAAGCTGCCTGCAACCTGCACCTGCTCTCCTGTCACTAATCCCCACCCTCCTCTCACCTTCAGCCCCTTTCTTTTGTCTGCCTCTGCAGGCCTGCCTACTTAAGTGCCTCTCCCTGCTACTGTCCTTAGGAACTTCTCCAAGCCCACCGGGGCTTCGGACTTGCTCCTCCCCGGACCCAAGGACCCTCCACCATATCCCAAGAAACCTCAGGGATCACCGCTTGCCTGGTGGTCCCCGAAGAAAAAGCTGTGCTCCTCCAGGAGTTCCTGTGGACAGGGTCACGGGCACGCTTGCTCGGGAAGGGAACCAGGAGCCCGGCCGCTCACTGGCACCCCATACTGCTAAAGGCACAAAAGCTGTAAGGTACATTTTAAAACACTTTCTCCCACCGGCTCTCTTCAGTAAGGGCTGGTGGCACTAGCTGGACCCACCGTTCACCGAAAGTGGCTGTTTTCACTTTGCCACTGGACTGCCTAAACATGCTTGGGGGCTGTGAGCAAGCCACTCTCCCCACCTGAGGTGAGCCGTTTTCGGCTAGTGTTACAGCTCCTCTGTGGATACTGGTCCCGCCAGCGCTTTGCGCCGCCTCCCCACCACCCTGGTCGACCCTTTAGCTTTATAGGCTTTTGGTGGTCATATGACTAAGTGTCCACTTTTCTATTGGCTCCTTATACTCTATAACCACTGGGGGTGTTAATCATACTTGCTGACTGAAAGACCTTGCCAACAACCATCCTGAGAGCAGCCCTGCCTTTTCACGTTTTTTTCCACTTTCAAACCCGATTTCTCTCTCCACCTTTCTCATTCTCCTCCACTTCACTGAATCCTTGCTTCACCCTCTAAACTAACTCCCTTTTTTCCCTGCTCTGCCTGCTACTCTTTGTTTCCTAATCCAAAAAAATATAAACAAAAATACGCTAACATGTCTCTCCTATGTGAGTGCACCACCGTGTGGTAAACTACAAGCACTAACCCCCATTATTTGCCTTCTCCTCCTGGTTTGCCTAAACTACTCCTCACTGTCTCTATCTCTGGTCATACACCACAACACCCCCTCACTCTGTGATTTCTCCTTCTCTAACCTACTCCTTAGCAAACAATATGCCAAACCCACCCTACACTACCTCTTTCTAAAGAATGGGTGCACGAATCTCTCCCTCACAACCTACCATCAAACAAGGAAGAAATGGTCATCTATCGAATCTATATGTAAGCTGCAGCTTAAATTCCTAGCCTGTCTTCACCTACTACTGGTGGGTGACGTGGAACCGAATCCTGGCCCCCCCCTTAATAGCAACTCCCCTGGCAAACCTAAAAAAGGTCTACTGTTTGCACATATGAACATTAGAAGTCTCCTGGGCCATATGGCCGAGCTTGAGGCATGGACCAAAGTAACTGGACCTGACATCCTTTGCCTCATGAAAACATGGCTCAAACCTCGCATACAGGACGCCCAATGCCACCTACCTGGATACTCTATCCTGTGACAGGACAGGCCAGGCTCGAAAAGGGTTGGGGGTGTTGCCATACACTATAAAAACTACCTCACCATTAAGCCTGTTACTGTCCATAACCCTCAACGGATCTGCGAATCATTACATGCTATCCTGTCCCTAGGTGCAAAAAACCTGCACATTATCTGTCTCTATAATCCACCCACTGGAGGGGTGGATGGCCTCCATGAACTGCTCCAGCTAACCTCACAAACCATAAACTCGAACAAAGCCATCTTCCTGGGGGATGTCAACCTAAACTGGCTGGGCCCTGCCCACAGCTCCCTTGCAGCCCTAATCCAAGGTTTCCACCTCCACCAGCTCATCACTGAAAATACCAGGATGATAAACCCCCAATCAGGCATGCTTATTGACTGGATCCTCACAAACAGACCTGACCACATTACTAAGGCATGCACCCTGGCTGATGCTATAACTGACCACTCACCCACTGTCACTGGCACGCGAGTCCCTCTCCATCCCCCCAGTCCCGCCTGGTCACTTTTACCAACTTCGCACACCTGGATCTAAGTGCCTTTCTCCTGGACATATCCTGCATTGACTGGACGGATATCTACCAATCTACAAAAGTTGAGGATGCCCTTAACGCATTCCTCACCAAGTTCACAGAAGCACAGACTAAACATGTCCCGAAGGTACAAAGAAGGGTCAGGGACAACAGACGAGGTGGCTCCACAAAGACCTACTCAGCCAACTCAGAACCAGGGACAAGCTGTGGAGGAAGTATAAAAGCACTGGCCAACCTAGGGATCACACCATCTATAATCAGCACAGAAACTCTTGCAAAAGCAAATAAGGCTAGCAAAAGCAAATACTGCCAGTACCTGCTGCCAGCTCAGCCAGAGATCACACACAAGTTCTGGGGCCACATAAAACCTTTCTGGTACACCTCAATCCATAACCCCTGAAATTATTCTAGATGGTGTCCACTGTAATGACTCCTTACCACTGCAAATGCTTTTAATAAGATGTTCTCTGATCTGTCCCAGTATACTTCCACACTTCAACCTCCAACTGTGGTTTCTCAGCCCTCATCAACCGGTGCACCAGCAGATACCTCTCTCAAGAAACATGTGCTGGATATTTACAAGCCCTTCTATTTCAAAGCTGTGTCTGCATCGCAAGTCTTCAAACTGTTAAACTCAATATCGGACACCACCAGCCCCGGGTCCGACTCACTAGAACCTAACCTACTAAAGGCGGCCACCCATCTCATCTCCTATCCTCTAGCCAAGGTATTCACCCTCTCCCTCTCCAACAGTACCTTCCCTGACATCTGGAAATCTGCAAGAATCACCCCCATCTTCAAAAAAGGCAACAAAAGTGAGATCTCAAACTACAGACCCATAGCTATTCTGTCAGTCCTCAGCAAAATACTTGAAAAACTAGTAGCCACTCAGACCATTGATTTCCTTGAAACATCAGATCTGCTATGTGCAGCACAACATGGTTTCCGGAAAAACCACAGCACCACAACGGCGCTAGCCAAATTCACCACTGATACTCTCACAAGCATGGACAAAAGTCAGCTTACTGGTGCTATCTTTATCGATCTCACCAAGGCTTTCGACCTCGTGGACCACCCCCTACTCCTATCCACCCTTCATAAATTTGGCTTTTCACCCCCTGTCATAAGCTGGTTCAGGAGTTACTTAACCAACAGGACCCAAGCAGTCAAACTTAACTCATCAATCTCCGACTGTACTACCATCAACATTGGAGTGCCACAAGGATCAATACTGGTTCCCCTCCTATTTTCATTATTCATAAATAACCTGCCATACAGCATTGCGTCCTGTGACTCTCTACTCTATGCAGATGGCCTGGTTATCTATGCTAGCTCTAATAATGTAGACCAACTTAACGTGGCACTGACATCTGCTTTCCACGCTATCCAACTCTGGCTAAACACCCACCACCTTATACTGAACTCCAGCAAAACCAAACTGATGCTTCTGGGCACTGCCCACAAGATAAGGTCCTGCCACTCTCCTTTAAAAGTCCTTGACCTGGATGGGACCCCCCTTGAGGTGATTATCTCCTTCCGTTATCTGGGCATCTTGCTAAACCAATCTCTGGACCTAAACCTGCACATCCAAGAAACATGTAAATCTGTGAAATGCAAACTGGGTGCTGCCTACAGATCCAGCTACATGCTCACACCTGCAGCCAAACTAGCCATCGCCAGGGGTCTCCTCCTACCCGCTCTGACCTACTGTGCTCCCATCCTACCGATGGCACATAAATCCACACTACAAAAATGGGATGTCACTTTCAACAATATCTGCAGGTATGCCTCAAAAGCCCCCAGACTTAAACATCACTGCCAACTGTATAAAGACCTCAGCTGCCTCTCCCCCTCTGCCACCAGACTATACTACCTGGGCTGCCTTTGACTCCATCATTAGACTTAAAGACCAGCATCCCTAACTGAACTGCTTCAGCCAGCCCTCCCTCCACATGAGCTGAGATCCTGGACAAATCCCTACTAAAACCCCCACTGCCACACCTCCAAAGGGTCTGAGCATTGTGCACAGCCCCTCAAGTGTAGAACCTGCTACTCTCGACTTAGACGACATCTTCCACTATCTCTTTAAGCGCAAGCTACGCAACAACTGCTTTCCACGGACCATGTGCCTGTTATGACCCCACCTGAGCTTGTCCTGCCAACCTCTCTCTCTTGCCCCACCACTCCTCCTGCCTACTCTTACCCTATTTTACTATACAACACTGTGATATATGTCTCTGCCCATATGCACTTCGTTTCGAGTTCAAAACTCCAACCTCGAAGCCTACTTGCTCATCTCTAAAGTATGTAATTTTGTTGTAAGTTACTGCACCTTGACTACTGCATTGTTTACCTGTTATTGCTGTTTGCACTATTGTACCTGTTACTGCTGCTTACTGAAATGTTTGTACTGACAATATATGGGTACCAGGTACTGGCGTAGCCAATGCCTAAGCGCCCCCTAACGGACCCGTTCCAGGGTACTTCTGTCTACTTGCACTTGTCTAGAGTGTGTAATTTTGTTGTAAGTTACTGCGCCTTGACTACTGCATTGTTAACCTGTTATTGCTGTCTGCACTGCTCTACGTGTTACTGCTGCTTACTGGAATGTTTGTACTGATGAACTAGGGGTACCAGGTACTGGTGCAGCCAATGCCTAAGTGCCCCCCAACAGACCCGTTCCTCTACTCCTACTGCCCCTGGACCTCCACAGCCCCCCACCCCACCTGAACACCGTTTCCCCTGCCCGGATACAGTTCCACAACCCCGGACATTAGCCGCACCATCAGCCGCTGAAACCGCTCACCTGCCGTACCTTACCCCGAACCCACACTATCTTTAGCCTCCCCCGCCGGCCTACAGCTCCACGATCCTGAGCTCCTCTAGTAGGCTTCTGCCACTAAAACTGCTCACCCGCCGCTTTCACCCCCATATTCTCACACTCATCGATCTGTCCAGCCTGCGTACAGTTTCCATGGACATGGTCTCATCCCTCAGCCCCTGCCGCCATTCCGCCATGTCCCCTAACACTGACTTTTCACTTTACACCCCCAGTTAGACCTGTTTGCTCTTAACCTCCGGTGAGGCCCTGACTGCGTGAGACTGACTCCTGCCCGGAACAGTACCACAACCCCGGGTACTTGCCGCACCTTCCAGCCGATGATGCTGCTCCCCCGCCATACCGCACCCCGAACCCTGCTATCCTAACGCTCCCCTGCCGACTTCAGTTCCATGAACCCGGGCTCCTCTTGAGTGGTTCTGCCGCTAAAGCTGCCCCGTGGCCATCTTCACCTCCGATCCCCTCCCCTTCAGCTCTCTCTAGCCACTGCACGGTTCCATGGACTCGGTCTCTTCCCGTAGCCTTCTACTGCTTATGCCACCATATCCCCTCAGCCAGACGTGATACCGTAAGCCCCCTGCCCCATCCAAATGTTCCCCGCTCACTCCTCCTCTGGCCACCGATGCCTATCATGTCCTTTCCTGCCCGGTTTTTGCACCACCTTTTACCCCTCTATAGCCCCACTGCAGGTGGTATCTCCCCTGCCTCCAGCTCTGCCTGACCTACTCTCTCCCCCCACCTTGACCATGTACCGCCACCATCCATTCACCGCCCCACACCCAGACCCCCATCCTGCCTCCTTCATCCCTGCTGCCACCTTAACCACTTAGCCGCAAGGTTGCCTTCCCGCATCCTCCCTTTACCTGCTCACCCAGTTCCCCCTCCTCCATTCTCTCCCCCTCCCCTGACCCACCTGTCCTTTGGATCTGCCCTGTATACCTTTACCCGCTCACTAAATGCTACCTGTACACTGTAAATCTGCTGTTTTTCTCTTGACCTGTTGATTGTCTCTGAAGCTGTACTCCTTTATTGCCTTTTACCGAAAACGGTTCTCTGTATTGTTACTGCTTCCCTGTATTATGTAAATGAACTCTGTATTGTTACTGTACCTCCCGGGTCGTGCCTGAAAATAGTCAACTGTTTGGCTAGCGCACCTACCCGGTAAACAAAAACTAAATAAAAAAATGTGCCAACCTCTGAGCGTAGGATCTGTGGACAGTTAACAGTACAAGGTAACCCTCTTGTCTGTTTTGTGGGTTTGTCACCTTAGTCGCAAGTTCTGGAGGGATTCAAACTCATAACCTCTTGTTAGCGTACCCAATTATCAGGCTCAGATAATTCTGTCTTCGGGGCCCAGATATCTTTGCCTATGGGCACCAAATCAGGTATTTCAAAATGAACCCTTAGAACTCTATGCAAGACCTTAGAGAAGTCTGTCCATTTCCCAGTTTGGTATTTCAATAAGCTGATACACAGTGTCAACTATAACCTTCAAAGCTCCACTCATAAAAAAAAAGTTCAAGGCACACCAGGCAGTTTCCATTTTAAAAATATATATCTTTACTTTAAAATAGATAAAATAGGAAAACAGTAAAATATAGAACAAAATATCCCAAAACATACAGCCTTAAAACAAACAGGTTTAAAAAGTGCAAATTCCTACATACACTCAGACTAGTCTTGTCTAAGGTCCTTACTTCTTAATATTTCAGTACTTCATGGTCTCTCTTCTCTGAGTCAGAAATATGAATGTGAATGTGTCTGTAAGGTCTGCTCAGTAGGTTTAAAAACAGTCCTGAGCCGGCCTTCTCTCTGAGGTCACCTAACTCCACCTTGGTGTAACAAAATCTATATTTTATAACACATGATGGCCTACAAAGATATTTAAAAAATAACATATGACAAAATAAATCTCCTCTTCTCATGTTGACTGGTCAAAACCAGTCTGTGCTCTTGCTTCACACACACATCAAAAGTCTCTTTGATATAATTCAAGGGCTTCCTTGGAATGGTTATTGGACTTTCCAAATTAGTTTGGGTCCTGCTTGGCCCAGACATCAAAGACCCTTAGATGTAATTACTGGCTATCTTTGGGAGACACCCAAAACACAGGCATGCTCTTTTCCTTTATGACACCTAGATCAAAGGATTTCCCTGAGGACATCATGGATGGCTAATTTTATTTCCTGGGATCAAAGCAAATTGACAAGGTAATTGCATTTTAAAAATCTGCAGTTTAAACTATCTCCTGTCCTTTGAACTTATCCCTGGGGGTTTGGATGTGTCAGTTTTAGCAAGCCAGCATTTCCTCCTGACAGACAGTTCGTATCACATTTTTTTATATTTACAAAAAAAATGATACATGGATCAGAACCAGCTGTCCAGCTGTGACACTCAGTACTTATGAATTGTTGATAGAATTTAAAAGTACTTAAGAATGTTTATAAAAATTGTTTAAGAAATGTCTTAGAAAAAGTTTCAAAACATTTAAAATGTTTGGAAATATTTAGGAATACTCTATTTTCTTATTTATTTTTTGCTTTTTATTTGTATTAAGACACAGTATATAAATATTTTTTCTACATAGAAATCTTTCTTCAGTAACATTATATTGCAATGTTTTGTCTACATGTATGAGTCACATTTTTCCATCTCATAGTCATGACATCATCATCTAGTATATGTGTAGAAATGTTTGTTCAGTGAGCTACACCCCCTTAAGAAGGCTGAGTGCCGAAGTGCAGGGGTCCTGTTCCTGTGTCTGTTGCATTTGGAATAAAGATGGTATTTTAACACTTATTTTGACTCCTGACATTGTCTTTTGCCATTCTTGGAGTGCTCATCATCTGGTTTGTTTTGGACTTGCTAAGGTTAGCACCTCCTGTCTGAGCACCCCCTTGTTTATGTTTGCGGTGCCTGCTTTTGTGTTTTTCATTGTCTGGGGAGCCAGAGTCCAAGATTGTGGAACCTGGTTGTCCAAGGGGACTTGGGTTGAGGAGGTCCTGATGGAAGATCCCCAGAGGGATTAACAATAGGTCCAATGGGCGAATCAGGAAGAGACTGACCTGGTAAAGGAGGGGGAACCATTAGATTAGTGCCCACCTCTGGCTGTTGATCTTCAGACAAGCCTGGAGTTTCTGGTTGTGTCAGTAGGAGTGAGGAACTCTCAAAAGAGTGTTGCATGTCCAGCAGCTGGCTCAACTTGATGGTGGGGGTATACTGCAACCCTGACAGGAGAACCCCAGCTGTGTGGTCCCCAGAGGAACCAGGGAGTGACTTATTGGCCACAGTAGTGCAGCCATCAGAAGAGCTAACATCTGAGCCATCAGAAGAGCTAACATCTGATGTATCAGCCTGGGCCATGCAGACAACAGTGGAGCTGCAGTCCAATTTACTGGCTGCGACCGAGCGCTCCTCAGTGAGGCTGAGGAGTGACTTATTGACCTGGCTGCTGGTGATAGACCCTTAAGAAGATATGGGTCTAAGGAGAACAATAGGGGTTCCATCATCCATGAAGAGCCCGGACTGCACCATAAGTAAAGCAGGCAGGGAGGCCCTGGTCTGATCCACCACAGTGGTAGGAGATCTGTCAGTAGGGATACTTACCAAAGTGGAGGTCCCGCTGGTGTCAGTGGTGCCTAATGGTTGCCGCTAAGTGGATAGAGATCTATCCCAGTCTCAGTGCCTCTCCTTGTCCTTCTTTTGTGGTTCTGGCATTGGAGAAGAAGATTTTTCCTGCTGATTCTGCAGCTCCTTTTCCATCAAAGCTGGGCACTTCCCCAGCAAGTGGGCTTCAAGCTTTTCTGGTGCCTAACCCATGTGGTCTGGTTGAAGGGCTGGCAGGGCACACAATCCTTGACCCAGTGTTTGGGGCTGTGGCAGATTACGCAGCAGGAATACTCACCAGCATACAGGATCTGGGTGCCACAGGACTTGCACTTCTTCTTTTCGACGCATCACGCAACTGTTCATGTTCCTGAATTGTACCTCCATCTATGTCCCACGCTGTAAATTTGTCACTGTTATTTATTTGCTGCCCCTTTCTTCTGTATATCCCTCATGATCTCTGTATTGACCTGTTTATGTTAGACCAGTTTATACTGTATTTTGCTATGTAATTGTTTAGCCTGGTGTTCTGTTCTCTTTTTATGCTAAACTGGATGTTTGTGTAAATGGACATTTTGGCCCGCATACCTTTCAGTATAAAATAAAGACTGATTGATTGAAAACTGGAGCGACATACCTGAACCACAGCAGTTCTGTGAAAAATCTAAATTGGCCTTACTGGGTGCAACTTGCACAAATACTGCTGGTCCAGTCACTCTGGTTGCACTGTTCTGTCTGACTTTTATGCATCTGGTCCACTCCCGGAAGTCTGTTTTTCAACCCTTCCTTGATATGATTGAAAATGGAACCATGAGGAGCAGACCAGACAGGTAAAAGCCAGACCAGATCATCTGGAGTGAGTGGATCAGCAATATTTGCACAAGTTATGCCCAGTCCATATTTTACAACTCTGGTCCGGGTCTGATGATCCGGTTTTTGCCCATACCCCACTGTATATGGCTTAGTGACATACTATACAGATGGATGTAGAGTCTAACCCATTGAAGGTTGAAGTTTCAGAAAACCATTATGCTAAAAATACCAAGACTCAGTCCCCCATCCCCAAGTCACACTTAGTCCTCTACCAAAGTCATGCTTAAATACTGGTGCCTCTACATCCACACCATTAAGATTTTAATGCCATCATGCCTTTTCTGCTGCCATGAGCTCCCCCATCCATGAAGTCCCATTCTACTTGTGGCAGCCACCCCCTCAAACCAGGTAATTTTCCAGGGAGCAGCTCTTTACACCACATTAACTAAATTACTGCTAAACTCTTTATTTTTAAACATTTTGTTGAGAAATTTTTGTTTTAGTATATCCATGGTCAGGAAAAATACATTTGTAAAATAAACCAAAGCCTCATTTATCAGTTCATTTAATCACAATACAGCATGTTATGAACTGATCAGATTCTATGTGTAACCTAAGTCAAACAAAAATTAGACACACACATGCCTACTTATTTGCAAGTGAAGCAAATGTGGTTACTATCATTCAGTTGTAAACATCTATAGTCACAAACTGCAGGTTAAGAACATTCAGTAGAACATAAACAGTAGCCCAGAACTGCCTGCCTGAGAAAATGAAGTTGGTGTATTATTTGGAAACAGGTAACACTGGAACTCTTGCTATTGAATGTCCTGCAAAGTAGCAGCATGGCTGCTCTTAGAATGGTGGTGTCAAATGGCTTAATGAGGTGTTCATAGGGGCTTAGGGTGAACAGCAGAGTTTATTTGCTATGCAGAAAGTTCCAGGAGGTGTTTAACCCATTCTACTTCCAATAGCTTTCTATAATGTCTGTACTATCCACTGGTAATCTGACATAGAATGACTGCCAGAAGATAATGAGCTAACTTTCTGTGGGCTCAATTAACTCCTCAAGCCAGAGGAAAAATAGTGCTCTACAGCTTCCTATACACACACAGACAGCGTAGTAATGAGGCTTTAGTGGAGGAATCTATTTTTAACACTCGATCATGTTGTTTGGTAGCAAAAATGACATTAGCCCTTTTCTGAATGCAAAACGCCTGATGGGCTATGCCCACAGTTGTAAAAATGTCAAAAATCAAAGGAAACAATGTTTGGAGAATAGTAAAAAGCACCAAAAGCGAAACAGATGTTTTTTTTTAAATACCTGTCAGTACAAAAATCTAGGAAGAGATGAACACATTCTGTTTAACTAGCACAGCTGATTTAGGCAGATTCGCTCTTCAGGAGTCCCTGTCTTACAAATTGAATGTTGTTCCTTCACAACAAAATTTTAAAACTTTTTTCATTTTAAATCAATGAAGGTATTTTCTTCCAGGTATTTCCTGGAGATAGTTAATATCCATATTGAGACCTTTCAAAGCAGGCATTACATAGATGCATAACATTTGTCATCAGATAAGGACCTCTTGGCCCACCCAGTCTGCCCTTTCAACCTCTACTCATCATAAACCCCAATGCCCAAACTGAACTCTGTAGCACCCCCCTCTTGCCTCCAGGATATCCCTGTGTCTATCCCACTCACTCTTAAATCCCATGACTGTTTTAACCCAAACCACCCCCTCTGGGAGGCCATTCCATGTGTCCACCACCCTCTCTGTGAAAAATTACTTTCTCACGCTACCTCAGAGCCGCCCCCCCTCCAGCTTCATACTGTGTCCCCTTGTCTTGGAGCATCTTTCACTTTGAAAGATGCCCCCCCGTACTATGTTTATACTTGTGAGGTATCTGAATGTCTCTATCATGTCCCTCCCTCTCCCTCCTTATCTCCAGTGAATACGTATTTAACTCCTTTAGTCTTTTCTCACAGGTCTTCCCATGCAGTCCCTGCACCATTTTGGTAGCCCTCCTCTGTACCGCCTCCAACCTATGTTCTTTCTCAGGTGGGACCTTCAGAATTGGATGTAGTACATGAGGTGAGGTCTCACCAGTGTCCCATACAGGGGCAAAAAAACTTCCCTTCTTCAACTGGTGATACCCTTCCCTATGCATCAAAGCATTTAGCTAGCCTTTTTCAGTAGCCCACCAACTTATCACACTGCCTAGCCTCTTTTAGGCCATCTGAGATAACTGCTAGTTCTCTTTCCTGCTTCATGACTGTCAGTTCCTCCCTCATAGTTTGTATGTTGCCCCTGAGTTCTTGTACCCTATGTACATGATCCTGCACTTTGTTACACTGAATCCCAGTTGCTATGCTCTGGACCATTTCTCCTCCCTCATCCTTTCAACTCCTCCCCCCACATGTCCACCCTATTGCATACCTTCATATCATCCACAAATAGGCATACCTTTCTATCCAGCCCCTCTGCAATGTCCCCAATAAAAACATTGAAGAGGACTGGCCCCAGCACTGACCCCTGCAGAACACTGCTTATCACCTCTCCAGAGTGTTCCTCATTAACCACCACCCTTTGGCTCCTGCCAGTATGCCAGTTTTCTATCCATTTTACTGTTTTAGAACCCACCCTTAGACTGCACAGTTTATCAGTCTTCTATGAGGGATAGTGTCATAGGCCTTTCTAAAGTCCAGATAGGCAATGTCCACCACCTTAGTCACCTAGTCAAAAAAACATTAGATTTGTCTAGCAGGACCTCTGTCTAGTGAACCCATGTTGTCCCTGGTCAAGCAGGCCACTGTTATCAAGGCATTCAACTATCCTTTCCTTCAGCATTGACTCCATTACCTTGCCCACTACACAGTCAGGTTGACCAGCCTTTAATTTCCAGTCTCTTCCTTATCACCACTTTTATGGAGTGGGACCACATCCGCTCTCTTCCAGTCACCTGGTACCTCCCCTGTTTCTAGTGATAGGTTGAAAATTGCTGTGAGAGGGGGCAGCCAACCAGGAGTTCCTTCAGCACCCTGGGGTGCACTGCATCTGAACCCATTGCCTTGTCCACCCTTAACTTCTTTTGCTCACTCAGGACTCCTTCCATAGAGGGGGCTGGTATCCACTTCCCTATCCTTTATGCCCTTATCTTGCATCTCCGGCCCTGTCTCCACCCCCTCTTCATGAATACTGAGCAGAAGTACGTGTTTGGTATGTCCATGCGTTGATGGTTCTCTTCTATGTGGACCCCATCCCCTTTTAGTCTAATTATCCCTCCATTTGTTTTCCTTCTTTCACTAATGTACCTATAGAATGTTTTGTCCCCCTTCTTAACTGTCTTGGCTATAGTGTCTTCTGTTACTGCCTTTGCCCTCCTAACTTCCCTCCCTGCATCCATCTGCCTTTCCTGGTAACAATCCCTATCTTCCTCCTTCTGAGTTCTTTTGTAGTTTACAAAGGCTAGTATTTTTCCCCTTACTACTTCTGCTACTTTGCTAGTGAACCAGATCAGCTTCCTCCTGCTCCTGTTCTTGCTGATCTACCTGACACATAGCTTGGTAGTGCTATCAGTTCCCTGTCTTATTGTAGCCCACTGTTCCTCTACCCACTACTATTTCCCCCATCTCTGCCAGAGTGCCCCTCGGCCATACTCTCATTTTCTCATACTCTCATTTTCTGGAAGCCAGCCCTCCTGAAGTCCAGGACCTTTGTTTTGATGTGGTTTGACTCTGACCCAGTTTTTAAATCAAATTTCACCAAGTGGTGGTCACTGGTCCCCAGGTGGTTTGACACTTCTACGTTATCGACATGGTCCCTGTTTGTTACTATCAGGTCCACTACCACTTCCTCCCGAGTGGGTTCCATTACAAGTTGCCTGAGGTATGCCTCCTGTATAGAGTCCAGGATGTCCCTGCTCCTTGAGGTTGCCGCTGCTGGGAGGTTCCACTCCACATCTGGAAGGTTGAAGTCCCCAACCAGCAACAACTCTCCCTTGCTAACCATCTTTTGTATTGTTTGCAACAGATCCCTATCCACTTCTTCTCCCTGTGCTGGAGATTTGTATGCCACCCCCAAGCATATAACTGACCCTTTCCACTTTTCCAGTGCAACCCACAGTACCTCCACCCCATCCCCCTTGTATTTCAGTAGCCTTTATGTATTCCCTCACATAAAGAGCTACCTCTCCCCTTTCCCTGTCCCTTCTAAACAGAGTAAAACCAGGAATGACCAAGTCTCATTCCTGGTGCTCCTTGCACCAGGTTTCAGAGATGGCCACTAGATCCAGGTCTCTCCTGGCTATGGTGGCCTCTAAGTCCGTAATTTTGTCGCCCAAGCTATGGGCATTTGAAGACATAGCTCTCCATATGTTTTCCCTCCCTTTGTACCATCTCTTATTCAATTCCCATTACCCACTTTCTGGGGAGTGCCAGCTAGGTTCCCTCCTCCCTTGACTACCCTCTCCTTCTTCCTAGCCTCATACTCCCCTTTAACAGTTTAAATACAGGACCTCTTCCATGTACCCTTTTAACTTCTCACTGAGGGCTTGTGACCCCTCCTCATTTAGGTACAGCCTATCCTTTAAAAAAGTCCCTCATCCAACCACCTGTTTCCCCATCCTCCAAGACAAACAAACCCCTCCGCCATTTGTTAAAATTCTCTATCCACCTGTTCCTCACTGTGGTGGCATTGGGGGCTAGAAGAACCTCAGAGAAGGATCAAGAGCTTGCTACCATCCTGCAACACCCTGCCATCTCCCTGAACCTTTGCTAGACCACCCCACTTCATTTCCCATTAAATCATTTGTTCCTACGTGCATAATCAAGTGAGGTTTACCCCCACCTCTTTGGCTACTTGCATGACTCTAGATCCTTCCCCGCTTCCATCCTGGATACACAGATGACCAACTGTCTGTGGCTTGGGTCCCATTTTTTTTACCCAGTGTATACTGTTTATGATGGACTCTCCAAAGACCATCACTTTTTCTTCTCTTACCGACTTATTTGTTCCCTTGGCTGCCTCTGATGAGCTACCTTCCTCACCTCCTGTTTTCCCAATTTTGTGAACTCCCACATTGCTCTATTTCCTTCAGTGTCCACTGCATCCCTGTTTTTTCCTGCTGTCCCCAGCTACCCCCTGCTATGTGCCCTTCCTTAGTTTCTCCCACTATCCCACTTGTCCTTCCATTTTTGCCCTCTTTCTGCCCTTTTCCTCCTTTGCCCACACTCTACTCACCTCCCCTGTTCTTTTATAGTTATTTTTTTCCGCAAGGTTACACTGAGCCCCAACTACCTCATGTGCCCCCTGGTCCTCCAAACCTGCCAGTGCCATATTATCTATTTGATGCATGTCCTTTTACACCAGTGGAAACTCCCACCTCCCTTTCCCATGCCATTCCATAGTTTTCATGTATAAGTCCCCCCCATTTCCCATTTCTCCTTACCGCATGCCATTTACCCATTCCTGCACCATCTGGACTATGTGAATCCACTACTTCTGGAGGCCTAGGCACCCCAGTCTTCCTCCTGGATGTGTCGCCCACTTGGTCTATTGCAGCCCTAAACTACCTCCTTTTTTCATACTCATTTCTCCATCCAACCCCTTCCCTTTCTAATTTCCACCTTAGCCAGTTTATCTCAGCCCTCAGTTGCCCAGGTACCCACTTGAAATTTTAAACAATGTTTCCACTGACATTACCTGTTGAATGTACATTAATGTGGTTGTATTAGGATGGTGTCAACACATGGTTCTGATGGTAAACAGCATAGAACCACACCAAGATATTTAATGTTTTCATGATGGACATGTCAGGGGAATGGGAATCTTTTTAAATCTTTCAAATCCCATATCTTAGGCCAGGAATGGCAGAAAGCAGAAAGAAAAATGGGTATATTGTAGTTTTTGCCAGAAAATCATTATGTCTGGGGAAAAAAAAATTCCACTGTGATTAACAAATACTACTGCTTTAAAGATATAGGACTACCTTTCTTGTGCAATCTCATTGGGCATAGAACTCCCAGCAGCTACAGAAAGCAGAAATCCTTATTGTTTTGAACAATGAGGAATTAATTTCTATTAAAAAGACATGACTAACAAGCATAACATCATGCATACTAAAACTGTTAACATTTTAAACAATTGTTTAGGATAGAGTTAAGACTTCAGATGAAAATATGTATAAAAACACATTTCATCCACATGATCTTTGAAAGCTCTGTTAATCTGACCCCTGAGGCAGTCTATAAACAGAAGTCATTCTCCGCTTCAACAAACTTGCAAAAACTGAACCTAGACAAATTTATCATGGCAGTGAATTGGCAAGATATTTTACCTTTGAGGTAAAGGAGTTCTATGGTTTCCTAGACTAAATCAATAAAGCACGCATCCTGGCTTTACTATACTGTTTATTTTACACATGAGTTATGCTAAACGAGCACCCCTGTGGACTTGGGTGCAGAGCGAATGTAAACATACTTTAGCTGACAGTGCACTCCCTTGATGGCGGGGTGTTTTGTTTATGAACTTTTGTAAAAAAAAATATGGGTGTTTTTACTCGTCTTCAACTAGATTAATTTATCACATTTGGTGCATGCACCAACCTCTGTAGTATTTACTTCTAGTATAAAAAAAAAAAAAAAAAGAATTCACAGTTTAAAATAAATCTTGGAACAATAAAGTATTTTACATTTTTGTTTGCATGTATCAGACTATGGGTCTGAATGAGCTTAAACACAAAAAAGTGACATGAATTACATGTTCTACACCCATTACACTAGATGGTTAAGGAGACTCAGTAATTTACTGTTCCACAGCAAAAGAAACCCCAAGGCTTGGCAGTTGAGGACTAGTATTGTTGGAATTTAGAGTAATGAGAAGAATGCCATTCTGCCCTACTTGTTTTAGGACTGACCAAAAGGGGCACATTACAGGGGAATGGAAAACAGCTGCAGTATAAAAAAAACACAACTGCTACAGAAAATCGTAGTGTTGATATTAAAAAATGAATGTTTATGGTGAGCAAAAACTGCATACACACAACCTTAAAAAGAGCAACAAATGTAAAGTCATTCATTCCACCAGAACCAACTAGAAACAGTAGAAGATTGTCAGCCATGTTTAATGTTTATAATTGTTTTTATTAGATAGCACTGTAATCCAAAATCCTAAGTAACACGTTGCATAGTGAAGCATATGGAGCCATTTATCACATCACATTCTAATTACAATGTCCTGCAGTTTGTCAAGCTGAGAAAGAATATAATTCTTCTTACACAATGTAGGTGAGAATGAAACCTTACAGATGCATGATTTATGTCTATGGCCCGAAGACCAAAACTGATGACAAATCATCTGTCTTCATTTTAGGTGGGTCATTACCATTTGTCATCACTTGAAGTTGGTCACAAAGGGGCCCTTAACCAAAGGGAAAGCAGCTTGAACAATACCGGAAGACATCACATTGTTTTCTGTAGCACTCAAAACAGAGCAGTGAAATCAAACAGAAACAGTTTATTCATTAAAAGAACTAATCAAAAAGCTCTACAGTTCAAAACATTGTATAAATTGGGCACACAATAGCCTCCCTCAGTGTATGACATTTATCATCACTTGTGAGGGGGCAGGAGGCTCTGCCACTCGTGAGTTATTGTCCTGCCCCCTCATTGGTGATGAGAAATGGTATATTCTGAGTCTGGCCAATGTGCATCTCATACCTGTGGCACATAAGAATTAGAGCTATGCCAGTAAAACAAATAATAGTGGTACTCAGAACCAAATATTGAGGGCCTGATGCTCCATCGCAAGGACCCGACACAGAACCACTACAACAATGATTTTGTGCCAGTCTCTTGCCTGCAATTCCCTGAGCCATCCTAAAAGGAGGGTTGTAGTTCTTCCCCATACAGTCAGGAATGGAATTGTGATTATATGGGGAATGGGTCATCATGCAAATGGCCCATAGGGCCATACATGAAGTTTGGTAATGCTCATAAGATGCAATTGCTTCTTTGGCAACAGCTCTGAAAGGAGAACTGCTAGGAGGCAGTTCCATGCGGTGTTGTTAAAGGGCACAACATATCTAATGAGCTTGCAAGGGACATGGATTGGTGAGAGGAAAGCATGGGAGAAATTTGGTGAGGAATGGGGCTAGGAAGAAAAGGTTCCACTGGACACCAGGGACAGATAACTGGATGGGAAACAAAAGAGGTGAAACACCTGAACTCAAGAAAAGCCAGAGAAAAGCCTGGGGAAGGCCACTAATATACTGGCCTACAAGTGGGTCTTAAGGTATGGATTGGGTAGAGAACAAGCAAGGCTCTAACGTACTTCCCATGGTTATCCGTGGGTGACACAATGCCATTTAATTACTGCTATTCCATCCATGGATGGCCGTAGGTGTTCTGATCAGGTATTACCATGTGCAAACCATGTTTGTGCACACTAACATCTGGACTGCCAAATCTGCATTCCAATATAGTGGCGGGGGGACTCTCCTACAGCCACTAAACCAGCCCTTTGTGGATCACTATTAGGTTTGTTGATCATGATAGGGGTGCCAGTTCACATCTCATTTTGTGACTGCACACCTAACAACATTACATTAGGCCCAATAATTTTTTACTACTTGAAGTATTAATACTTGGGAAATAAAAAAAAAATGCAAAAAGTTAGAAAAATTATAAAATAAAACCTCCAGCAATATACTTGATTTGATTTATATAGTTTAAATCATCAAGCCAGTGCACTACATTTCTTAATCATTTCCAAATTATGGGCAGATGGAAAACATTTTGGCTCTAAACCTTCCTCAGTTCAAATTCCTTTTATGTAATTCCAAACCATTTTATGGTACTTCACATGGCAAGCACTAACCAAAGCTGAGCTGTTGGAGTGACAAACATGTAAATGGCAAATGCAGCATGGCAACTTATAATACTGAGTCGGGGGGGGTGCAGTCTGATTAGTTTAGGGGTTAAGCTATGTACTTTTTAAGCAGCCAGGCAAACATTAATAATGCAACTGTTATTTATATCCCCTCTATACAATAACTATTTCTTCATGAATTTACTGGGCAAACTTATACTGCAGAACCTAGTCTGTTATAACCAGAATACACTGTACCCCCCCCCAGCATCATCCTGAAAAATGTTTCAGTTCTGTATTAAAGGACATATTGTAAACAACAAAAAAATAAATATTCGTTATGCTTAGGGCACCTAACTGCTTCATTAAATAGCCAAATACTACATTCTGACAAGTTAAAAGGGTACATGTTACTTCTGAATGAAAACACATGTGGGGTGATTTCCAGCAGCCTCCATGCTATGCCATAGATAAATTTCTGGATCCTCCCCAGCTATTATGCATAACAAGGAGAAGTTTAATGGGCCTGAAGGTCACACTGTCAACCATATCGCACGTGAATAAAGATCATAACAGTTTTCAGGTTTTTGTGCAATTGCAGAAAATAGTATAAATATATTCAAACCATTCCATCTAATACTTTATATACAGTAAATACAATATAGGGAACGTACATAGGATTTAAAGGAATGTGATGTTCAGCCTCAGCAAAGCGATGATGCATGCCATATTTCACGATTACTTATGTTGTTTGTATATATGCTTTTCATAGACAATACAGCCAAAAATAAAATAAAAACTGTATCATTCCTCCTAAGTAAAGCACATCCTAAGGCCACTTTAAGAGTCTCTGGATCCATTAACCTAGTAAAAATTAAATGTCCACCAAGGCATCTCCAGGAGTTTGCCTATTTTTCTGCATGAGAAATGCACTGGATATGATGAGCTGCTAACTACACTTTTGAGGTTGGACACAAAACCCTAAGAAGGGCTTTGGTAATATGAAAACAGTTAAAATCTGGAATGAAAGTATCAGCTGCATGTGCAGACGTTTCTCCTGAGATAGGAACTGAGAAAGATAATGCCCTGAGCAAAAATACTTCCTTTAGAGTAGGGAAACATCAGGGCTCATAACAGCACAGATATACATACAGTATCTGTGGGGATGAACTGGTCCAGATAAAAGATATTATCCAGCGTAGGTGTGTGGATAAAGGTTAGTTACTTACCAGTGCCAGTATATCTTCAAGAAAATATTTTCCAGAGAGCTACAGCTAAGGAACTACAGCAGCCTCTAACTATAGCGAAAACTCGGTACAATGGATGCCTGTTGTGGCACCCGATGTTTCAGCTGTTCTGTTCCTCAAAATTCCTGTCTGCAACTAACCACCCACTGTATTGACTTCCTCACTATGGTTCAGAAGGTATTGTGATTTCTTTATTAAACAGAACAACATACTGTGTACAAAATAAGTTTAATACTGAACAACATAAATTAAATAACTAAGATGTGGCATGGCAGTCTGTGAATGGGGGCGTATAGGGTGTGTATTTTGTAGCAGTTTGACTCCAAAAACAGAAGAAGCTGTGAAAGAGGTCTGGAATCTGGAAAGGAGGTATTTTTGCCAATCCATTTACATTTTTGGTTTTTAGTATTGCCCAGTACAGCAATGCCTACTAGTCTATGCTCTGATGTGGATCCGCAGTTTGTGAGTGGAGGGTGTGTGTTTGTAAAGCGCATGAGGTGACAGGTTGGAGCTGCTGTCTGTAGCAGTTTGACTCGGAAAAGCAGTTAGAGACCAAAACTACTCACTAGTCACAGGTTCTGTCTTTACTGTAAATAAGCAAAGAATAATTACTGTATAACACATATGGAATGTGTTTGACGTGTGTGGGTGACATGCGCCGGCCGACAGTACTGCATACTAGCATCTCTCGATGTAACAAATGGGGAGCTATAATGAATACAGGTTATGGCTCTCTTTTCATTCATTATAGTGAGGGGCTACTGTGTAAGCCACTGATGTCAGGACCACTAGGAAACTTTTGCCTACCTGGGGCCACCCATGTTATATAGGCGGCACCTGACATACACCAATGTGGGCAGCCCCATACTCCTAATTATTCCTGCCAGAGACAAGACTGGAGGTGCACAATACAAACAGGAAATATACTAGAACCCCAGAGGGTGATCTGTGGCTCTATGGAGAGGACTGTCTCGATAATCTACAGTTACTTGTAAGTGAGTAACTAATCTTCCACAATGTCATTTCCCTTCATAGCGCCACAACTTTGGAACGAATCCCAATCAGTAACAGACTGCATAATGGGAAGGAGGTCGAACAGGAGGGACAAAATCTCCCAGAAGACAAGCAAGCCACTGAGGATGGCAAGACTGAAGCATGTCCATCTACAGGATGCCAGATCCAAACTGCAGTATTTAGAAAAAGGATGGTTCGTAGTCCCCCTGGTGGAAAAGCATATATCATCTGTGGAAACAAACCACAGAAGAGGCCATATCATGGGTTACATACCATCAGGCAGGACCAGAAAGCCCCTCACTAGACATTTGGAATAAAAATGCAAGAAACTGAAGAAGATGGCCACCTAGTTCACTAGCTCTCAGCTGCCTCGTTATAAATCCTAAGTAATCCACTTTCACAGCCACCCCCTTTTGTTCACCTAACTTCGGAGTTTGACAGTATTAGCTGAGTCCTCTCTAATTTTTTACTTATTATTTTCTTGGGGTTGTTTTCAGTTGGCTATCGGTTTGAACCTCCACCACTTAGCCCTCTCAGTATGCGCTGACCGTGTTGAGCAATAATGGCATCGTCCCCAGATAGCGTGAACACCGATCTAGCAAAAGTGGAATCAATGTTTTCTCACCTCTTATCTAAAATGGCTGAAATTCAAGTTGACTGTGTTCAAACTAAATGGAACATTTCTCTTTTGGATACTCAAATTACTACCAATGAGGCCCAATGGCAACAGGCTAAGGAAAACCTCACCTCTACGGACAGATGTCTCCGTGATCATGATTGCTTCAGCTGGTATCTCTGGGACAGGATGGAAGACCTAGATAATTGGAGCTGGAGAAACAATCTTCACTTTGTTGGCTTTCACAAAGGAGTGGAGGGACAGGACTGCTCTGCTTTTCTGCAAGGGGTCCTTCCTATTTTACTTAACTCACAGGGGGCAGCTCCATTAGAGATAGAGCATATACACTGCTCCCTGGCACTAAAACCCCACAAGGAGGAGCATCCTCAACCCATTCTGACTTACTTTTTATGATACACTGACTGAATTAATATCTTGAGGCTGGCAAGGGAAAGAGGACCCATGAGGTGGCAAGGACATTTAGGTATTACAGGAGTTCTCTAGGAAACACAGGGCATACACTATGGTGAATAAACACCTCTCCAGTCTAGGGGATGAACATAGCCTATGCTACCATGCTACCCTCAGAGCTACAGTTAATAGACTCCCTAAGGAGATCGATACACTGGAGGCAGCAGAACAGTTTATTGAGATGCACTGCAATACCAAAGCCAAAGTTCCTATGGCATGACGACCCCCTGAACCGGTGCAAATAGACACTTCTGAGCCTTCCTGTAACAGGAAGAACATGGCCCCCACATAGTCCTATGCAGAAGATGAATGGAAGGTGGTACATCGGGCTGAAGCTAGAAGTCTCGGTTGAAAGATCAGTGTAAAGGCAGGAGCAGGACATTGGAGGACCAAGTTTCTAGGGTCATTCGTGTCCGCAGTCACAGTAAGGAATCTTGGCCCTCTTCAGAAGATTCACCTTGTATCATTGAGGTGAACAAATCTGTTGTGATGTGATCTCAGTCTCATTCCTTGCTGGCAGACTTTTCCCTGCTGTCTCCTGTGACTACTTTACTATTGCCGCCAGACCCTCCAACCATCTTCTGGACCAAAGCTGCATCATTCACCTTGCTACTGGTGGGTAGCTCTTCAGGGACTGACAACATAACTTCTGCAGACAAAAAGCAACCTGGTGAGAAAAACACACTGGAGTTACTGGCTGAACTCTTTGTGTTTGCTCTGTGGTCTTCAAGCAAAGAGCACAGCTGGGCAGCTTGCTCTTGTGGATTCTTAATGGTTACCTAACCTGGTAGACTGTGAGTTAATTTATTTTTTGGGGTAATCTGCTTGTTAAATTTTCTACTTGTTACTGGGTTCGGAGGGTGGTTACACCTGGGACACAGTGGTTTAAGCTCTATTTATTTGTTTTCTAAGATCCATTGGGGTGGGTCTGGGGCCCTAAAGGATAGAAGCAGGGAAACAAATGGCACTATTAGGGTCTCCCTTTAGTTTTGTAGGTTACACTGGGGTGGATACCTCACTGTATCCTGACTTGCATTGTCTTTCCCTGTGATGAGCAGCCTGACTCGAGCCAGCAGATGGTGGGTAGCAGGTGGCTGAGGCTTCCTCTGAAGCATGCTATTCTGTGATCCAGCTTGTGGGCCTTACAACCTTGATTTCAATTAGCCCATTGGCAATGGTCCCTGATGGGAGACCCCCCTCCAATGTGTTAGGATTTCATTATGGTGGTGCATGGCTGTATGTTTGAGCGGGTGGGACACAAATCCCTTTTTTCATTGACAGCACTAAGTACTGCGCTGATCATGGGGGGTACACTGATCAGTCGTGCAACGGGGCTACTAACACGGGCTGGGGGAGGTTTCAGATGGGGAACGGCTGAAATAACTCTGTCTGCACACTGACATCTTTTTTCTTTCTTTCTTTCCTGTAGAAGAGGTAACTGTGTCATTGTGGCAGTCTCACAAAGGTCCTGCAGTTAGCACTGATTGTGCATGCCGCTCGTATATTTGTGAAGGTTTCCTTTGTGAACGTGCGACATGGCCTCCGCTATGCATAGAGACAGAAGTGTGACCGTCACTATCACTATGGATGGAAGATCTAAATTGGAGTAGCATACATGTATACATTTGTTTACTGTGGTCCTGTGCATTTTGTAAACCCCAAATCAAGCCGAGCACAATATTTCCTTCGATTTCCAATCCCCCATCACCATCATAAAAGCTGCTGCCACAACATAAGGGGTCTTAGGGCCTGTCGGATCCCTGGTCTAGACTTCTTGCACAGCAGAAGCGTCAAATGGTAGCTGCATGTATGGAAACAACTGCATCATCTTTACCTGACATGATTTCATGTTATATTCACATTAGTACCATTTCCTAATAGCTGGTGTCTCCCATTCCTCTCCCTTTGCTGCCCCATCTGTAGCCCAGGGTGTTTATAATATAAGCAGTGTTACCCTATCTGTATGCTGCTGTATTACGTTGCTAAGGCAGGGCATATGTTTCTGATCTGGTGCATCTAAATTTTTTTTTTTTTTTTTTTACATTTATTTCTTCGCCCCCTTACCCAAGGAACTCTCTCCAGCATCTGCCTAACCCTCTCTGCTTCCCACTGTGGCGACCACAACTACTCCCTCACTCCAACCAGGCTGCACCACCAGATCCAAGCCCCCATGGGGAAGGGCTGCCCTATCCTCCCAGGGCACTCTATCTATTGTGTAGTGAGCCTGTCAGAGTGGAGGACCCGGGAGAGTGAGAGCCCAGCGTTGGGAGTGTGGAGCTGGCGGCAGTGCCTTCGTCTATCCTCTGGGGGGGCCATTTTTCCATTTCCCCCCAATGCTCGGTCATGCAATGGTGTCAGTGGCACTAGTGCTGCCGCCTGCCACTGCACTGCCCCTCGCAATGCATGGCAACGCAAGCTTGGCTATCCCCTGGTCTCCACCAGAGGTCAACCCCGTGTGCCGCAACCCCTAGAGCCCTTCCTGGGAAGAGAGAGCAGTCCTCCAGACACTCAATCTCTTCTCTCCCCTGCCAACCCCCGACAACCCAAGCTTGTTCCCGAACTCAGGTCGCCGGCATAGCGCGAGGTGTGGCGTCCAGCACCTCAACCCTCAGCACCACCGGGCCAGTCAGGTGCATCTAATTTGCTCCCCTTTTTTTCCTTCACCACTAATTTTTGGTCTTTTTGCGGTGTTCAAGGTGGGTCAAGCTATACTTCCCTGAGCAGTGCTTTGGCTGTCCCTGGACAAACTGTCCCTAATAAATACCTCCCCCATGCTTTTAAGGGCTGTGAATCCTCATTTGTTTAAGGATTTGGATCTAGAGGCCTTTTACTCCACTTTCAAAGTACGCTCCATTTCTCTGCTGAGGTATATAATTTCCACCCCTCTCACTAATGCTCGCCATGGTAATGGAGTTATTTTGAACTCCAGTGTAGTTTATGCCCAACTTCAGTTTCTAAAGTAAAGAAATTTAAGGTTTAACCATGTTCTCCTTCTGTCTTAATGCTATGTTACATTTCATGTGACCACCTCCTGAGGTGAAGCGGAACTGCCCAGTCATGAAGTCACATCCCATGACTTGTTACCTCGCTATCTTTCCCTACTGCTTTCCTCTAGTCTGGCTGACCTCCACACCTTTGTGGCTCCACAGAGATAAGTCTTTTGGTTTTTTCTCTGGTCCACTATAGTTTCTTTTCTATCTACATCACCACTTATTGCTCTCTTTCATCAAGTCTTTTCTGTATGGCACTTAGGCTAGGGCTTCTGGAGATGAACCTAAATGACTATTTACACCTGCTTTTGGGCACATTTCCCCTTTCAGGACCCATATGTCCATAAGTGTCTCAGCCTCGTTAGTGGGGTGGCTGTTGTACATCTCCTTACCCTATCTTTGAGGTATGCTGAAATTAAGGTTGTGCTCTATTTAGCCCCAGGCTTTCCTTTTCCTCCACTTGGAGAACATTATGGTCTTCCATAGGTTTGGAAATAAAGGTCTATGGGATCATGGCGGGGGGCAGGGTGCTTTGTTTTGGAAGTACCTTATGGGAAACAAAACCATATGTATGAAGTACTTTGCAGAGTTTCCCCCTCTGCATATATATAGTTCTCTCATTATATATATTATGGATAGGCGTTGATGTTTGTATGTTGATTGGTATAGAGAGATCGGCTTTAAACACAGTGGTTTTCCAGATCTCTACCATGGGGGTTGATTATACAATTTGTACACTGGAGGCTTTCTGCATCAAGGAACTAAGTTTGATATAACCCACGCTCCCCTTTTCCCTTTTAACCTGTCTTTGATCACCAAGGAATATTTTACAGGGATAGTTATTCCTTTCTGCACCCAATATAACAAACAGGTCATTTCTGTTATTCAGTTGTTTGTCTAGTACACCATAAGAAGGAACTCTATAACCTCTGTCACTTAGAGGTAATTTTTTTTTCTTCCAACAGAGGAATACAGTAGAGCAAAAGCCACATCCTAACCTCGGTGTCAGGAGGAGGAAGGGAACAAAACTCATATCAAATGGGAACAGAAGGGTGAAAACCCCATATACTGTAGTGTTGATAGCTAGCATGCTGACAATGAATGTATTGTATGGCAAGTGAGATCAAAGTCCCTGGATCTATGCAGAGAATGAAATCAAAAACTGCAACATGGATACTTGTGGGGATGGCATCAACAGTGCAGGCTGAGGATACATCACAGATGATGTTAACACTGAAGATGAAGCCAATAATGTAACAGTATCCAAACAGGAACTGGTGACCTTCTGGCAATTGATGGTTGGGTACCTGAAGAAGTGGCTGATCATAATGCGTGAAATGTGAATGACAAAGGGACCAAAGGTCCAGGAAGCTCTGACATACTAACAGTAACAACTGGGGCAACAAAGATGGGAAGACCAACAACAAGGATACCAGTAGGCTCAAAAGGAACCCAGAGAATGGAGCTAAAATCCATACTGTGCTTGTACTTTAATAAAACGATGAACACGCCAGCAGACAGTTGTCACATGGATGGCCACAGTGTGTCACCAGCCATGAAACCCCAGGCCTCCTTGTACCAAAATGACAGGAATAGCAGAGATGAGGGGAAGGCAGGCAATGACAAGTGCTGTAAAACAAAGCAGATACAAAGCTGATGACAAGAACACTGACAGCAAAGATGGCTACTGTCCCTGAAGTAACAGAGAAAAGCTTACAAAAAAACAGCAGGAATAACTACGAGGTGCAGCCAGACGATGACCTGGGAGTGTTTTTAGTGTAAAAGGCCAGAGTAAGAGCCTGCAAATTACTGGCACAACCTCAGGATGGTCGGAGTGGTATGAATGAAGTTGACATTAAGAACATCAATAGTTCTAATGGCAACAGCCCCTGGAGTAAAACAGAGACAGCAGCCAGAACAGAAGCAGGGAACAATGATGAGGCAATGTCTAGGGATGACTAGCGCTATGGCCACAATAAAGACCTGAGCACAGAGCCAGCAACTGAACATACTGTCATGAGGACAGAGCAGCAGAAGTGGAGCACATGATGACAATGGCAATGGCAAAGAAGGCAACATTCTCTGGAGTAAAACGAAGAATGGAGTCAAAATGCAGCAGGAATGTTGATAAAGCAGAGCCAGGCAATGACCAACAAGTGAAGAGCTACAGGCTGGGATACGGGCCTAAGCACAGAGCCAGCAACTGACCCTGAAGTCAAAATGACAGGCGGAGTGGTTGGAACTGACAACGAGAATGCTGACAGTAAAGAAAGTAACAGCCTCTGAAGTAAAACAGAGAGAATAGCCAAAACTGTAGCAGGAGCTTTGAAGAGGCAGAGCCAGGCAATGACCAATAAGCAGAAAGCTACATGCCAACATAAAGACCCGACCTCAGCACCTGCAACTGACTGTGGCATCATGAAGATGAAGTGGCAACAGACGCCAAGGACACAGTCACCCACAAGAGGAGCCCAACGGGGCATCATTGAAACCTGAAGGGAGAACAGCAGCAGCATCAGCTGCTACCTGTTTGGACAACATCAGAGCTGGACAAGAACTGCACAACCCTGTAGTACTAGTGCATTCATGAAGGTGGAGACCAGTGAGGGGAGAAGCTGGATCTTGAGAGTAGCAGGGGAGCTTATAGCATCGATACAATAAGAAAAATTTCAGTGATGGAATTTGAAAAAGGGTTTTCTCCAGTCTAACATGAAGCCAACAGTAGGAGAAACAAAACTGAGAGGGTATCAGTGCACCCTCATTACTGTATACAGATGGCACCTGACGTATGTCAACATGAGCACCCAAGAGAGGCAAAGGTTTCTGAATGGTCCTGATGCAGACAGCTTACAGTTCCAAAGGTGCGGCTCAAGAAGGTCACATTATCCTAACAGCTGGTTTATGCTATCCTTACAGTTGGGATGTTGCCCAGATAGCTGGTGCTGCAGATTATGATGTACTTCTCAGGTCTGTGTACTGTATGTCATAAAGGGAAACTAACTGCATATCTGTTTGAACCTTAGTCAGTGTCAAACCAGTTGCCACAATGTTGTGAAATGAGAAAGGATCTCTGTTGCCCTCATACAGAAGCAGTTGAACTCATAACATAAACATAGATATTAAAAGGTTCACTTCCTAAACTGATACAGCATAAACTGAATATGGAATGAATAATGTCACTGGAAATCATTCCACTGCTACCTAAAACTAAGTAACTAAATAAGTAACTAACCAACCAACATATCTATCTATCTCTCTTTTTTCTCTCTCTCTCTCTCTATATATATATATAATATAGTACCATGCCAGTTGAAAAAAATGTATGTAAATAATTTTCTTTATTCTAAATGACGGCATAAATGGAGTGTGCGACAGGTTTGGGTAAGACACTGTCGACAGAGTGAAAATAAATATTTATCTTCACTCTGTGCCGGTTGTAAGTGATAATAGGATCGTATCCAACTGGAGAACCACTTTCATAACGCTTGATGACAACACAACGGCTCTGTTCTGCTTTAAAACTTAAGGACTGAAAAAAGGGACATCGTCATAGAATGGCAAATTCAGAAATTTATTGTTTTAAAACAATGTGGCGTAACTGACATTCGTAATGGGCTGTAGTAGGGAAACCATACTTGTAATACATCCAAGCATTTTTATGTAAATTATACACAATAGGGTGTATTGTGTGCTGCAATAACTGCACTTTCCAGGTGGCTGATGGTTCTCAGCTGTGCCTCACAGCCCACCCAGGGCATGCAGTTAATACAAAGGGCTGAATTTTTAGCAAGCTGTGGCACAATTTAGCCACACCTCTGGCACTTGTGACAAGATGGATAGGCCACTATAGACATGGTCTATCTTCTATGCAACTGCCATGAGTTGCACACTTAAAATGATGTGTGTGTGCCAAACATTTGACCCATGCATTTTTTTGCAGCTGTAAACTGAGTAAAATGTCATAAATGTGGTAGAATATTTGACGATCACCCCCCAAACATTCTGCAGCATTTACATGGATGTAGCTGCAGCAGTAAAACTGCCTCACATGCTGCATCCAGACCTCTGAAAATCCAGGCCCAAATCACTGCAGATAGGACCCTGTTCATAAGCCATACAGCACCATGCTCCTTGAGCCTGTATATATTTCTCCTGATTATCAGAAATCTGTGCTTACACTACTTCAGTTCTGTGTTTAGACATGCCTGCTAAGGTAATATCATTCAGTCTCGTGCTTTGTTATATGGCTCATGCACTGTTCCATCTGAGATGCCAGAGCAGTGCAAACAGGCTATAGCAGAGTAACTATTCAGTGCAAACAGGCTATAGCAGAGTAACTCTTCAGTCACTTGGGAACAACACTGTTGCCAGAACCGGAAATATGTATGAAGGAGGAGCAGCCAGCTGTAATATCAGATGCACTGCAGATGCTGCAGACAGAACGAATGCAGACAGCCTTCCACTTTTACTGCAACCCCCCCCAAAAAAAAAAAACAATAACACGGTGATCCTGGTAAAGATCTCTGCTTTTGCTCTAACGTGCAACTACAGTGACTATATGAAGAAAATCATTTGGGGACTTAAAGCAGTGCATGACAGCAGTGAAAATTTTGATCTATACTTTTTAATTTTATTTTAGATTGCCCCTTCTCTCCTGACATTTATGATGCCCTTTTCTCCCATTCCGTGTCTGCTTTAGCACATTTTTGACATTTGAAATAATAAAAGGAGCACTCCTTTTAATTTGATTCAGACCAGGTTTTCATCTATATTCTGAGCTGGTTCTGTATACCTTCTGTCCCATAAGGTGAGAGGGAGTAGTGTCCATTGCATTCTAGTTCATTTTAGTCACATGAAAAGTGATCTTCAACAATGGGTATTCAAAAACAACAGCAATTATTGATGAAAACCTGGTCTGAGCCACATTAAAAGGAGCACTCCTTTTATTATTTCAACGACAAAAAGAAGAGTGATAAAGCACATTCAAAACGAGGAAAAAGTGTATCACACAAGTCAGGAGATAAGGGGCAAGCTAAAATAAAATAAAAAGTATAGGTCAAAATTTTCACTGCTGTCATGCAATGCTGCTTTAAAGGGAAAGTCCCCTCAACCTATTTTCTGAATACCTGTGTAGTTTGTAGGCATGAATAGTGATTCCCTCTCTTGTATCGCCCTAATTTCATCCTAATTCAACTACAAATGAGGTTGTTTCACTCTGTATTGCCCTGATATGAAAACCCATTTGTCTCCATTGCAAAGGTCATGAGTCCAATCATGCAAAACATCATGGAAGTTGATGATGCATGCCTGTACTAGCCAGCAACAGTTACATTCTCATTTAGCTCTGTTAACACATTTTGTGAAGTTCCTGTATTCTCTACAAGCATTTTATTCTAGCTCAGATAGACTCAGATCTACAGAAAACAGCAGGGCACTTATTATGCCTTGAAAAGTTTCATGGCCAGCATAAGACAAGAACATAGGGACTCCAAAGGGCAGCAACAGCAATAAGTAATACAGTATAACTACTGCAGGCTTTAGCATTAAAACATCACAAAATTCCAGGATGCCTTACTTGAGCTGAGTCATGACTTCTGCAGTAGAGTCAAGCATGTTTTCACGACAGACTTAAGTACCTTCATTTACATTTAAATCCTGATGAAATTAGGAAGATGCAATAGAGGCAATCATTGTTCATGCCCACAAACTACACAGGTAAACAGAATAAAAGGCTGAGGTGACCTTCCTTTTAAGATAACATTAAAAACTAACTGCTAGTAAGAAAGGGGTTGTACTGTACGTTTTGCCCCAGAAAATGGTAACATCAACTGCTGCTTTAAGTTTTTGATTTTTAACAGACAGTCACATCCTACAGGAAAAAGTAACAAAACTCCAGCTGCCCGTCTAAATCAAACAAACTCTAATGCTAGGAGACAATAAAAAAATAATTTAATATATAAATACATGGAGTAGCACCCCCAAATGTGTCAAAGTTTCACGTCTCACTGACGCTTTTACAAGACTTGTAAAAGCATCAGTGAGACGTGAAACGTTGATGTGTTTGGGGGTGCTACTTTGTGTATTTATTAATAACTTATTTTTTATTGTCTCCTAGCTCTGGAACTTGTTTGAAATAGATAGGCAACCAGAATTTTGTTACTTTTTCCTAGTGTGTTCCAGTCACTTCATGGCTCCATCGCATTTCCTGAGCTGCCGACTTTTACTTTGAGTCACCTCCTCCCAATTTCTCAGGCTGTTAAAGTCAACCAACATGAGATTCATTACCAATATCGATAGAAATAAAAATACAGTTCTTTTCATTAAATAAACTAATACAAATAAGTAAGCTGTTTTTCAGGCGTTATTGTAAAATGTCCCTGTAATTAAACTCCATCTGATAACAAAACAAAATGTCAGGATACTGCTCTATACCTGCTAAAACCCAAGGCTAGAATCTGTAAACAACAGGGCCGCCATTTTTTTTTTAATCTCATGATGCAGGCACAACTCCTGAGCTTGACCACAGCTTGTATCATTGCAAGTGCATCAACATTTCTGCAGACTATTTTCAAATGCACATTTACAGCACTTTCAGCAGAAAAAGGACACGTGCGTCATTTTGACACATGTGCCATTTCTGTTGTACAACTCCTAGCAAGTGCAGCATAAAGTTAGACCACTTTTTTGTGCTCTAACAGTCATGTCACAAATAGCACAACTGAATTATAAACTACTATGAGTACTGCTAGTGACTGTTTGGAATGGTTTACCTGATCCTGTGGTGAGTTGTCAGAATATGGATTTGTTTAAGGCAGTATTGGATAAATACTTTATAGGTAATTGTAAACAGTAGTGCAATGCAAAATGGCGAGTCACTAATGTCTAACGCTCCTGACTCGTAGTAGTTCTATGATAAACATGCCTTTAAATGCATTAAAATCCAGCCCTATGGCTCTAGATAACTTCATAATGACTCGATCAACAAAATAATTACTGTAAGAACTGAGCATAACAACAATATAACCAATTCTGGTTTAATTTTCCTGTGCCTAACTAGTTCATTCCAATTAACAGTCATTCTGTTCAATGATTATGAAGATAGTTTCAGTTAAGACTTTTGTTACAAAATATTTTTATCATCATCATTGGGAGGTCCCGAGGTCCATCTGTCCCCATCATAATAACATAATGTTTTTTTCAGTTTCATAATACAGTTCCATGTATTTTAGAGTATTTGAACAATCTGGCCATGACATGCTTGTCATATAATCAAAACTGACACTGACAACAGAGGGTCCCTATGGTTAGCCATAGTAAACTTAATGTTCCACTAGGCAATGGCCTACTGTACATTTACAGTTACCTGACTGACGTCTATGATATTACAAAAAAAACAAATACAATCCATGTGATCACTAAATAGCCAACTAAGTCTCAAAAACCACTCATAAAAGAATCAAGAAATCCATGTTTATTACTGAAAAGGCCCTTCTGATGTTAGCAAGCCTATTCAGAGCACTGCATTTAAGTTTTGAGTTTAAAGCAGCAATATTTTATTTACAGAGGTTTACTTTCCCTGTCTTTATTGGAGGTGGCTATCAAATGTCGTTAACATGTATTGTATGTCTGGTTAAGGCTGAATTATGTCTAAGTTATAAAGACAGCAGAGTATTCAGCTAATAGTAACCATGCACGGCAATAGTAACCATGCATGGAATGCTGCATACAACTACTGTTTAGCTAAACAACATGCCTGAAAGCTGGTCATTTAAATATGCTTCCAGTTAGATCAGTAAACCCAAACTCAATAATAGGAATTACATTGTTTTCTAAGTAACAATGATGGTGTCATCCACAAGGGAGAAAAACATCATACTGCTTACATTTCATGTGTGTGCACACAGCTTTTATAAGTTATAACTTTCAATTGCTACATTTTGGTTTTTCAGTACTCACTCAAAGTTATGCAACTGGACTCAAGATGAGAGAGGAATCAACATGACTACTGCTATTAACAGTGGCATCCACTTTCTCTGGTTGCATTGTAATTTCTTGACTGCAAGGGCATACTGAACCATTAAGTATGCTGGGTACAATATTTGCATACTAGATTTTCAATAATATGATTTATTTGGTTTAATCGCCAACATCAGCAATGTTGGGTATCTTATATAGTAGTGTAGCAACTGCAAACACCAAAACACTAGGCCATTTTGAGTTCCAGAAACTGTAGAGGGATTAAAGGGCCATGGTCAACCTTCTTGGGTCTGGAAAGTCCTTTTAAATCAAACCAGGAATTCAAAGCATCTGTATTTGCTGTTCAGCAAAATGTTTCATCGCATAATTTATCAGGAATGTCTTTCTGACATCCTTAGAGTCATCAATAAGGTATTTTTATTCCTCTAAGATATTTTTTAAAACAGCTTTTACTAATTTTTAAAATAATGACAAATCATTAAAGATGACTTTTCCTGGTCATTTTTAAAATCTTTTCCCTTCAGGTTACTTTTTTAATTTACAGCTGTTGTATTAGGATGGTTACAGCACACATTTAACAGCACACCACCACACCAAGATGTGGGCATGGCCAGAGAGTGTGAACTTTATAAACTTTATAAGTCCATATCTTAGTTCAGGAATGAAATACAGTAAAAATAAAAATGGATATACTGATGCTTTCATAAATGTAATACTGTTATAAAAACTATATGATGCTATTTTTTTCCACTAACAAATACTGCAGCTTTAAACTCTTAATATAAATGGCATTCGATTATGTGTTCTCTGTTCAGAAAGATTATTTTTATGCAGTGATTTTTCTGAAAAGAAAAACCATAATCTATGGTACCAGTTTTGTGGACCCCTATATAAACTCCAAGCTGGCATCTAAATGATGTTAAGTCATCCATTTTTGAATGGTATACAACTTCCTGAAAACATTTTCTTCTAAACAGAACAAAAAAAATTATATTTTGAAAAACCAGAGTCTACCACTGTTGTGGGTCCCACAAGAACTCCAAACTGTTGTGTATAAAATGTTAGGTCAACATTTTTAAATGCATCTCATCATCTGTATTTTGTTTCTCTGAACAGTGCAAAACAAAAAGGTATTTTGAAGTTCCACAGATTTCTATCTCTTCGCTGTTGATAATGGCACTTTTTTAGACCTAAAAAGACTAAGACAGTTTCACTTTTAAATGCACAACCTCTGTTTAGAATGGTTTTAGGTGGGGCAAGAATGTGATATCGGACTTTTATACACAGTACAGTATCTTCACTTCTGTGTTCACAGTAACACTGTGCCTCAGGCAGAGGTTGGGGTAGTTTCTCCTACAATACCAGAAGTACAGTACTTTTACAATCCATTCCTTCCAGTATCACCATATAGTGTTGGAACCATCCATTGCTTAACCCAACCCAAAATGGTTGCACATGATATAATGAGTTAAACTCAACATTTTTTTTGAGAACAAAACTTTAGCTCATGACCATTTAAACCATGGTACTTTTAAAATACATTTTAGAACCCTTCTATTTAAATGAAAGTGTGAGGCTTTGTCTGTATTAACCCAATGCAGCAGAATAGACTTCGTCTGTGCAACGTGACATTATCACATATCAATCAAAGACCCAAAGTGAAATTATCTAGTCCATCTTCTGCACAACAGTTTAATAATAAGATTGATTTCTGTACTGTATTTGAGTGTCCATGAAAGGTGTTAGATTGAGAGTACTAGAAACTCAATTCCTTTGAGCCGCACACCAGGGTCATCTGCAATTATCCATCATGGAAACTCTGCCATGCTCTTAAAGGACCAACCCTTTTTGGAATGTGGTTTAGATTCCATGTCCATTAATTCAGTCATTTCTTGTCAAACTGTTAAACAAGGGTGTCAGCTCTGATAGTGTTTTCTCTGTGATATGAACAAATGTCCACTGGAAAGTGAAGTGGCAGCTATATTTTCAACCATTCTACTCACAGAAAGAAAAGTGCATTTTTACAGTAAAAAAATAGTAATCTGATTTGTATGTGTATTGTACATGATTAAAACTGTACTGTTATAGCTGTGCTACAGTTTAAGAGTTAATCAAGGCCACTGATGTGCCATGCCACATGATGACAGCACAGGCTAACAAGATTCATGCTGCCGTGACCCCCTTTTATTCTTCTGAAACCATTCCAAGGTTAGACGGAGCAGTTGCAAAAATATAAACTTGCTGGTATCATCCCAGTTCTGCAGCAGACTGATAATTAAGTACAGTTAGGAACTAGGTAACAGTAACTCACCTCTTGTATACAATAAATGACATCACTCTTCCATACAGTACAGTACTTTTTTTTTTTTCATTTCAGAAATCTCTTGGTCAACTACACTGCAGAAACCCTGGGTTTGTCTGCTCCTGGTCCTATTTTTTAGTGTCGTGACAGTTGAACACTCTCACCTCTGGCCCCCCTCTCATTGCACAAAGTAAGTTTCAGCAGTTGAGTATATGACTAAACAACAGATAACTACTTAGTAAAAAAATCAAGCGGTAATACTTCCAGTATGGATTCAAGTATTTTAGGTGTTGAAGAATCTTTTCAACCCATTACTCATTTCCTGCATAGTTGCAAACAGTGTTAAATTAATGGAACCTCTTGGACTAGCCAGAGTAGAAAGAGTTAAATTATTGATTAAAGAGTCATCTGTACAGCCACATGATTTAATCTACATATTTAAATCTACAATAGGAATACATGTATAGATACATTTTCCTTAAAAAACAAACAAAAAAACTCAGGCAGCCTGACTAAATATAGTGGTCTCAGGGTTGTTGTTTTTTTTGCCTCATAACACTGATATGAGTTTTTCTATAGGTTCCTCATACATTTAAAACAGCAGTGCATGTTACAGTGAAGATGTACTTAACAATATACCTTTTTATTCTTTTTCAGATTGCCCTTTTTCTACTGTCTTGCAAGATGCCCTTTTCCCCTGTTCCCCCCCAATTACTTTTTCCCCCCTGCTGGAGCGGGCTGCTCCTTCCACTGATCCCCAGCCCCATCACCCAGCATCCGGGGCGTACCTCATTCCAGTCTTTCCCCACAGCTTGCCCCCCCATGGCAAGGGTCGTCGGCTCTCACCTGCCAATGGAATAGATCTGGTTGTCAGGAGAGGGCCCTGTAGCCTGGGTGCGGAGCCTGTGAGCAGTCAGTATCATCCTGCCCCACCGCCAGCCATTTTCTGCTTTTCTGCCCATCAGAGGAGTAGACGTGCAATTCCGTCCAGACATGTCTATGCATGCTCTGGTGCACTGGATGTTGATGGCTGCTGTTCCTCCTTTCCCCACATTGCCATCCTGGCTGCCTGTACCCCCAGCCACCAATAGTGGTCAGATGAATTCCAGGGCCGGTGTTCCCCCTTCAGAGAAGGAGAGTGGTCTTCTGGATGCTCAGTCCTCCTACTCTCCCCAGCCAATCTCCCCATGCCCCAAGATCACTCCCAACCCAAGTCACCGGAGTGGCAGCAAGTGAGGCTTGGTGCCTCAGCCCTCCACTCCACTAGGCCAGCACATTTTCCCCCTGTTTTAAGTCTGCTTTAGCATTTTTCTCATTTAAATACTGTACTTAAAGGTGTACTCCATTCAATATGTCTATCCACAGGCTCACATTAGAATTTCTCAAATGTTTCAAGCATCCATTTATAAAAGTGATGTTCAAGCTTCCCGTAAAACAGTTGCTGTTGGCATTGGCCTAACTCAAATCACATAATATTCCCCAAATATTTGAATTTCAGCACATTCTATTGTTTTTATTATTAAAGATAGCTACATGAAGAAAGGCTCTTGTCCCTTTGCACCTGCCATGACATCATAATCATCTGCTTCTGACATCATATTCATAGCAACAGGTCATGGTGTCATAGACATGTGAGTAGGACATTGTGGCAAAAAGAAGCAATGTGATGAAGTCCAAGGGGAGACTATATCCTTTTACTGAAAATGTCTTCAGTAATCAAAAAAATGAAAGGTCTCAAAGGAAAAAAAAAAAAACAGACACAAACTGTAGTAATGTTTTTTCTCAGGGGTCCATCAATGAGCCTTTCAAAAGTGCATCATCCAGCCAGAGTGTGATGCCCTGAATATACTGTAGTACTTTATGTTTTAGAACACAAGTTCATATTCTGCACTGTGGTCACACTCCCTCTACTGGCTTAATGCCAGCCTTGTTTCTAGAGCCAGGAAAGCAGTGACCACCAAGATTACCGAAGCAACTACCAACATTTATTTAAAAAAAACTTCTGAACATTTTTAAGAAGATAAATAAATTATTAGCTGACACAATTTGTCATGAAATGACCGCAACTTTAACATTCTGCAAACCTTCAACAAAGTAATGCCCAATCAACCAAAAGATAAGAAATGATTCTTATGCCGGCCCATTGGCACAGTGGTCTCAGCGCAGTGGCAGCACTGCCACTTGCAATGCCAACAACCTGGGTTTGGGTGCGGACTTGGGTCATCAAGGGCTAGCCAGGGGGAGGAGGCGAGAGTGTCCATCAGATTGCTCTCCTCCTCCGGGAAGGGAGGGCAGTCATCCCGCTGCAATATTGCCACCTGGGTGACCACAGCTGGAAGTGCAGCTTGGGGATGCCATGGGTGGGGAGGATGTCAGACGAGTTCTGGGATGGCCGTCACTTCATGATGTGCTTCCCTTGGAACTCCTAGAGTGCTGACATCCTAGGGGCTGGGAGAAACACAGGAAATACCCCCACTGCCGAATTTGGAGATGGCTCCCAGCCCATACTTGCCAGACAATCCATGGAGAGGCACCTGATGAAGACACAGACAGGTGGGGGGTGGTAAGGGGTGACCATTCTCCCTATCCCCACTGGGGCGCAAAACAAGGCAGTGTGGAGATGGCCCCAGCGAAGAGGTCAGGGTGCAGCCAAGCATCGATGCCTAGGAGAGCCTGAGGGAAGGTAAAATGTCGGAGAAGGGGGCATAAACAGCAAATATAAAGAACTGATTCTTTTATGACCCTATTTTCAGGTTCTAGAAGGGGAGGCTGGGTCAGTGTTTATAAGGCTCACTGATGGATCCCTGAGAAGAATCAACCTTACTACTGTGAGTAACCTATTCTTCTAAAACAGGAATCCGTCAATGATGCCTCACAAAAGTGTAAACTGACCAGCAGTATCTTAGGAGGATGGACCTAGAAGCTATCTAGGAAAGGTTCTGCAAGACAGCAGTTCCAGAAAGAACAGTTATGTAAGAACGTACAGCAAGAATAGATCTTTGAGGGGATCTCAGTCATCAGGTAACACCATAGGAACCTTCGCCGTCAGTGAAGGGGAATCCACACGGAGGATTTTCAGTAGTACGACTGGAGCCGATCATGCTGTTGACGTCACCAATCCTATAAATGTGTGAGTGGTCCCACTCCCTCCTCAGTTCTTTCTCCTGGAGATTAAGGCAGCTAGGCTCTTGTCATGGGGGACTGAGGGGGGAGAGAGAGAGAGAGAGGTACCCAGACCTAAATGAAAGGTTGGATACACCAGACAGCCAGTTCCTAGACAGGAGCCCCAAGAAGGGGGATGGTGGGAGGGAAAGCATATCTGATGACTGAAATCCCCTTGAAGATCTGCTGTTACGGTAAGTTCTTTCATAACTGTTCTATCTTCTTCGGAGGTATCTCAGTCATCAGGTAACACTGTAGGAATGAGTCCTAAGCAGTTACAAGTGCATAACAGATAGTCTAGGAGGAGGGCTCTCCATAAGCTTGAGACGGGAGTCCCCGTAACACATCCCTGCTAAATCCTGCACGGGCTTGAGATGCAATGTCCAGACTATAGTGCTTGGTGAAAGTATGGACTGTACTCCAGGTGGCAGCTGCACAAATGTCAGTGGCTGAGACCCCTCCGAAACAAGCCACCTAGGTAGCTATTCTGGTGGAATGAACTTTGACAGAATCAGGCAACTCTTTGCCATACTTGTTGTAGCAGAACACAATGCAATTAGCCAACTATTTGGATAAACATTGCTTAGAATCTGAAATGCCCTCTACCCGGGGCGAAGGAAATTAACAACTGCTTTGACTTTTCAAATTCCTTAGTCCTAAGCAGGTAGTAATTCAAAGTTCTGTGCATATCTAACGTATGGAGCAGTACTTCCCTTGGATTGGCATGCTCAGGAAAATAAATAGGAAGGTGGATAGACCGATTGAGTGTAAAGTCTGAAACCACCTTAGTGAGAAACTTAGGATTTGTGCGCAAAGACACACAGTCTTTGTGAAAAATCAAATAAGGCTCCTCACACCAGAGGGCCTGTAGCTCTGAAATGCTTTAGCAGAAGTAAATGCAACTAAAAACAATGCTTTCCAAGAGAGAAAGCGTACATCACAAGTTGCAATATGTTCAAAATGAGACAGGGTAAATTTTTCCAAAACAAAATTGAAGTCCCAAGCTGAGACAGGTGAATGGATTGGAGGTTTCAGATGCAGGAAGCCCTTTAGAAAGGTATGGGAGACAGCCAGCTGAGCAATCGTGTGGTCACCCACGGGCTCATGAAATGCCGAAAGGTGGATCTTGAGGGAAAAGTACTGGAGACCTGAGTCAGAGTGAGATCAGGTAGTCCAGGATATGGTTCACCGAGCAGATAAAAGGGTCTAAGTGATGTCTGACAGCTCAGATGACAAACCGTTTCTACTTCATGGCATATGTGGCTTGAGTGAAAGGCTTCCGGGCAACCACTAGGACATCTGCCCCCGCCGTTAGAGATCCCAAACCTGGGAATGGCTATGTCCTCAGGAGCCATGCATGCAGATGGAGGGACCTGAGATTGGGATGGACTAGGGTCTCCTGAGTCTGAGTCAGCAGATTCCTGCAAAGAGGAAGAGGGACAAGAAGTTCCTCCGTCAACTGCTGAAGCAGAGGGAACCATATCTGTTGAGGCCAGAATGGAGCTACCAGAATCATGCTGACCCCCTCCATCTGCAACTTGATTAGCACCCTCTGAATCAGAGGGAATACATAAAGAAACCTCCTGCTCCAAGAGACAGACTACGCGTCTCATCAGAAAACTCCAGGCCCTGGATCTACTGAGCAGAAATGGGGCAGTTCTGCGTTGAGTGGGGACGCAAAATGGTCCCACTCTGGATGACCCCATCCATCGAACAAGTCTTCTGCAATGGATGAGAGAAGCTCCCACTCATGCATGCTGGACAGTGTCCTGGGGAGACTGTCCACCAGAGTGTTTAACATGCCTGGCACGCGAACTGCAGAGTGTGTCAGACTGTGATCCAATGCCCGGATTCACACTCTCTTGGCCTCCCTGTAAAGGGGTTATGAATGATTCCCCCCTGCTTGTTGATGTAGTACACTATGCTTAAATTGTCTGACTACACCAACAGTTGGCCTGGACCGATTGTTCCTGAAAGGCCTGCATGGCGTAGAGCACTGCTCTCATCTCCTGAACACTGATATGCAGGGAGGCTTCTCACTGGGACCAAGATCCCTGGGTTTGGCAGGGACCCAGGTGTGCTTCCCAGCCCAGACCTGAGGCATCCGTGGTCAGGATCTGGTGTGGGGTGGAAATCTGGAAAGGGATGCCTTGAAGCAGATTCAAGGAGTCCATCTACCACTGCAGTATTCTGCATACTGGGGAAGAGACCAGGACTGGTTGGTCTAACTTGTCCATGTGCAGGTCCCACTGTAACCAGATTGTCCACTGGAGAATATGCATATGGAGTCTGGCCAGTAGAACAGTGGGTATGGCAGCTGCCATTAGACCCAGCAATTGGAGGTATACACTGGCCAGAATGTACTGACTCTGGGCGACTTCCTGAGTTTGAGCTACGAGGTACTCTGCCCTGTTATGTGGCAGGAAGGCCTTCCCTTGCACTGAGTCCAGAACCGACCCTATATACTGCAACCTTTGGGACAATGTCAGGACCACCTTGGGCAGATTGACAGTGATGCCCAGGGAGTGGAAAAGCTGGAGTTTGCTCCAGAGTTAGCAGAAGTTGTCCCTGAACAGGGCTTTCAGGAGCCAATCATCCAGATAGGGAAGACATACAGTCCCTTCCTCCCTTCTGAGAGCTGCTGCAACCACTGCTAAGCACTTAGTAAAGACCCGCAGCATAGAGGTCAAGCCAAAGGGCAGCATTTTGAACTGATAATGCTCACGCTGAAAGGCGAAACAGAGAAACTTCCTATGAAAAGGAAAGACCAAGATATGCAGGTAGGCATCATGCATGTCTAGTGAACAGAGCCAGCCCCCTGGTCTTGAGAAGGGGCATCAGGCCTGGCAAAATTACCATCTGGAACTTTTTGTACTGCACATACAGATTGAGGTTCTTTAGGTCTAGAATAGGCCTCAGATCTCCAGTCTTTTTGGGAACCAAAAACCTGGAATAAAACCCCTTGCTTCTCTGGTGCCTGCGCACTGGCTCGATGGCCTGCTTGCACAGAAGGGATTGCACTTCCTCCCAGAGAACAGTCATATGAGCTGGGGGATAACATGAGTGTGGAGGTGGGGTTTCTGGAGGTTGCTCGATGAGCTCCAGGGTGTGACCTTTTTTTATGATCTGCAGAATCCATGTATCCAAAGTTATGGTTCTTCACTGATTCAGATGGAAGGGGAACTGACCTTCGCCTCCTGATCTGGGACCAGAGAAGGGGAGTCAGGCAAGGAGTCAAGCAGAGGTGGAGCTGGCTACAATGGCTGGTCCCTCACTTCTGGGATGCTTGGCTGCCACTCCAGCATCGGAGGGGGTGGGCAAAGGAGTATGGGCTCTGCGCTTTCCTTGAGGACAGAGAACTGCCCCAGGCCTATTGTTCGTTTTACAAAAAGGAGTCCATCCTCTACCCTTTGGTTGGGTGTAGTAGAGGGAATGGACAGATTTAAGGGCCCTGCCTGAAGCTTGCAGATCATTAATTATGTCCTGGACATCAGGGCCAAACAGCGTGGTGCCATTTAAGGGGGCATTAAGCACTTTTTTCTGCACATCAGCAGCAAACCCAGAAACTCTGACCCAGAAATGTCTGCGTAGGCATATGCCTGTGGCAACTGCCCTGGCAACTGTATCAGCCATGTCATACAGGGCTCTGAGGAGATGTTTACTAACATCCTCAGCAGCTTGGAGGCACTGAAGTAGCTCAACAGCTTGGAGGTACTGAAGTAGCTCCTGCTTTTGAGTGCCCTCCAGCAGGGTCTGGGCGGCAGTCTTGCCCTTCTTCCAATTTACATTCTGGTATTTTACCATGTATGACAGATAGTTAGCAATCCACAAACACACACTAGAGGAGGTGTAAACCCCTTTACCCCAGAGGTCAATTCTACAAGACTCCTTGTCTGGGGGAAGAGAACTAAGGTGCTTAGGCACCTTAGACCTGTCAAGAGCTGCCTTGGTGACCACCAAGTATGTCTCTGGCTGAGCAGCATAACAGGGAAGACCCTGGGGGATGTGATGAAGTCTGTCCATCCTGTGGGGCACAGCTGGCCCCATATCTGATCTGTGCCAGGCTGCTGTGGCCGTATCCCTCAAGGCTGACAGCATTGGAGAAATGATCTCTGGGGGAGATTCTGGAATCTCCAGGAAGTCCACCAGTTCTTTTCTGGTAGCATCCTCTTCCTCAGTGTGAAAGCCCATGGCTGAGGACAACTGCTTCATCACATTAAAAAATGTGGGGTCCTCAGAAGAAGACCTAGGGGTATGTTTAACCGAGTCCTCACTGACAGAAGAGGCTGCAGATCTTTCAGAAAGCAGGATCCCTTCCTCTTCCTCCTTCTCATCTTCAGGAAGAATGAGGTATGGGTGGTACTCCTCAACATCAGCCTCTTCAACATCTGGGTTTGGCATGGGGTGCACTGATGACAGCCCATGGAGAGCTTCCTGGGGCCAATGAGAAGGCATCGACATTGAAGCTGCTGTCAGTGGCGTGGGTGAGGAGGGCTTAAGTGCCTAGAAAATCACCAGAGTGAATTTTGTAAGGATCTCATTCAAATAGATGGTGTTAGTCGATGGAGGGGGGGGGGTCAATGACACGTGCATCAATGACCCACTTGTTAAGCCCTGTGATCCTGAGGAGCCTGTAGCCCTGGATGGAGAAGGGGCAGGCCTCTATGGGAGTCGTGGACGATGGGCTCGGGCCAACGATATGGAGGTTGATGACCAGCCACCCAGAGAATTGGGTTGAGGTGCTGTCGGTATGGGTCTGGTGATGACAGAGACCTGGACAGCAGTTTTCTTCAATGTTGCAGCCACAGCTGTCGAAGACCCCCCCCAGGAGAAGGAGAGGCTGATGGGGAATGAGATCTATGCCAGGGGGAGCGGTTGCAATCTCTTGTCTTTTTTGTGATACCCCCTCACCCAAGGACTTGTCTTGGGCCTTGGAGATCTGGGAGCTTGAAGAGCTGGTCAGCAACTGGAAGGCCGGGACCCCGGCAGACCTCGGGCCAGAATTGGCTACTTGTTGATCCATCAGGAAATTTTTGGGAGCCTTTCTGCATTGCCCGAGTGTTGTTTGGTTAAACTTCTGGCAGAGATCATAGTCAGAAACTTCGTGGTCAGGCCCAAGACAGCAGACACAGAGAGAGTGTTCATCTATGGAGGCAATCTTCTTTCCACAGTGGCAGCGACGGGAGAGAGAAGATGATGGACTAACTCTCGACATAAACAAGTTGAAGGAATCTCTTTGAAAAAAGAGATTCTAACATTTAGTGTTAGAAAAGCCATAGGTGAAAAAAGGTATGAATACTGTGACAGAGCTTCCATGGAGACCCATATGAGCAAGTCAACAGTGGGAAAAAACTGCAGAGAGAGCGTGTCGCTCACACCTTTATAGGATTGGTGACGTTGATGGACATCAATGGCATGGGTAGCCCCAGTTGTGCTGCTGAAAATCTTGTGCATGCATTCCCCTTTACTGATGGTGAAGGTTCCTACAGTGTTACCTGATGACCGGGATACCCCTGAAGAAGATCTAGCATCCCTCCTGACTAAATGTCCAGGCAGTAGTGCTTTGTGAAGGCATGCACTGTTTTCCAGGCAGCTGCTTTACAAATTTATTGAAAGGGAATGCCACTTGTAACTGCCACAGAGGCAGATGTGTCCCTTGTGGAGTGTGCCTGTAGGCCTCAGGAACATTGTGAACCACCTTTCTTGCAACAAAATTGCACACAGGAGACTATCCAAAAAGAGCCTGTCTCCCTGGATGTGGGTTTACCTTTTACAATCTCCCTAAAGAGCTGTGTGCTGTAAGACCTCAACTCCCTTGTCAAGTCCACAAGTGTCCTAATGCTGTTTTTACATCAGCACAGTGCAGCCTTTGCTCACCTGTACTGGAGTGCTCAGGAACAATAACAGGAAGGGTCACTTACTGATTTAGTTGGAATTCTGAAACCACTTTAGGTAAGAATTTCCTATTGGTTCTAAGGACTACCTTGTCAATGTGGAATATAATGTACTGTCGTTTGGATCTGTACAAAGGGCTTTCAGGTTGCTTACCCCCTGGCAGATGTCAAGGCTACAAGGAAGAACTGTTTTCCAGGTGACATATTTGAAGTCTGCCGTAGCCACAGGCTTGAGAAGGAGCTTCCATCAGCTGGGCAAGAGATATATTCATGTTCCATGGGAAACTGGTTCCCACACACAAGGATGCAGCTGATGGAGGCCTTTGAAAAACAGGTTGTGTGGTCAAAGAGTTGTCCTTGCCTGCTGATGTGTAGGTTGACACGGCTGCCAGCTGTACTTTCAAGGTTGAAGGTCTCAGCCCTATGGACTGCAGGTGCACCAGGTAGTCCAGAACTGTGAACAGCCCTGCTGCACTGGGGATTATCTTCCTGGGGCACACCAGTATGAGAATCTCTACCACTTACAGGAATACATTTTTCTTGTGGCTGGTTTTCTGGAAGCCTTCAAGATTCTTAGCACTTCCTCTGATAGATTTAAACCCAGCAAATTCTAGCTCTTCAAAATACAAGCCCTCGGACACAATGTTCTGAGATATGGAAGGGTTGCCCAGCCCTGGGACAGAGTTAAGAAGATACATCTCAGTGGCAGGTTGACCGGGGTCTTGCAGGACATGGTCAGCAGCACTGAGTACCATGTATGCCTGGCTCAGACTACAACTATCAGGAACACTGTTGCTGGCTCCCTCATGAGCACCCTCAGAATGATGTGGAATGGTGGAAAGGCATATAGGAACCTCCCTGTTCAAGCTAGGGCTATGATGTCCTCTGGGATTGAGCCCCTGACTCGTGACCTCCAACGGAACTTTGAAAGCCAATCGTTCTCCTAAGAGGCAAACAGATCCATCTCTGGAGTACCCCATCTTCTGAAAACTGAAGTCAGCACATTTTGGTTCAAGGCCCACTCATGGTTCCCTGGCTGATTCTGCTTAAGGAATCTGCCAGCATACTGGCTTTGCCTAGAAGGCATACCAGAACCTTCCTGATCAAGCCAGAGCTAGGGAGTCCTCTGGGATTGTACCCCTGCCTGGTGACCTCCAACAAAACTTTGAAATCTGATCGTTCTCCCAAGACACAAACACATCTGTCTCTGGAGTACCCAATCTTTTGAAGACAGCACATTCTGGTCCAAGGCCCACTCATGGTTCTCTAGCTGATTCTGCCTGAGGAGTCTGCCAGCACATTGTCTTTGCCTGGCATACATACTGCAGAAATATTTGTGGCCAGGGAGCATGCTAGGTCCCAGATTCTCATAGCTTCTGTGTACAGTTTTGAGGATCATGTTCCTCCTTGTCTCTGTTTATGTAGCACATTGGTGTGATATTGTCTGTCTGTAATTGGTATGAATAACTCTGTAACTGGGAGTAGAATGACTGTACTTTCAGCAATACTGCCCTGAGTTCAGGGATGTTTATGTACTCCACAGTCTCCTGAGGGCTCTGGATGTCACTTAAGCAGTAAGGCATGACTAGAGGTTATGTTAATGACCTGTTAATCACCATGTAGGGGTGTAATGTGGCACGAGGCATAGCCGAGTGCCACATGCCCCTAGAGGGTGACTAACTGATCATTAACATAACTCCTTGGACTGCCTTATTGCTATAATAAAATGTTTTTAAACAGTGTTAAACCTTGTTTAGAATATGGTTAAGCTCTACATGCATGTCAATAAAAGATTAACATAAAGCTGTTAGAATGTTTACAGCCAATCAGAAAGCTCCATTTCTCAGAGCCTTTTTATAATTATTGTGAGGCCCTCTAGGTGGGCACTCCACTCTACGAGTGAAGCATCTGTTGTGAAGACCCTGGTGGGACATTGCTAAAGGAAGGTAACACCCTCTCTGAGGTTGCGTTTCTCCTTCCACCATTCCAGTGCTAGAACAAAGCTTTTTATGACTAGCGATAATTGAGATGAGGTATCTGACCTTTGGGACCAGTACCCTCTTCAATGGTACTGTATGTCCCTCATCTTGAATCTGGCCCATGGCACCACAGCTGTGGACGAAGCCATGTGACCCAGCAGCTGCAGAAAATCCCTTGCAGGTTTTGGCCAGCTTAGGGTTTATGATTCTGCACTGGCAATTAGATTTCATACCCTGTCCTCAGGAGAAATGCCTTTCCCTGCAGGGTATCCAGTTCGGCTCCAAATAAGTCCAGGACCTGCACTAGTTCTGTTTGGGACTTCTACAGGTTTATTAGGAACCCCAAATTGTCCAGGGTACGTCTTTCTTACCCACAGTATGGAACACACTGTCTCCTGTTTTGTTTCCTCAGACACTAGCCAGTTGTCCAGGTAGGGGAAACCACCACACCTTGCCTTCTTAGGTGGGCTGTTACCATAGCTAAGTACTTGCAGAACACTCTTGGTGCTCAAGTGAGGCCAAAGAGTATGGCTGGGAACTGATACAGGTAGTTTCCCAACCTGAACCTGAGATGCTTTCTGTGGCTGGGTCTGACTGGGATGTGGGAACAGACATCCTTCTGATCCAGTGATTCAAACAATCTCCTCACTGCAGAAATGGTATTACTGTGCCCAATGTGTGCATCTTGTACTTTCTTTCTTGATATGTCTGATCAGGTACCTTAAACCTAGAATGGGTAGCCACTCCCCATTTTTCTTGTGGGTTAGGAAGTGTCTTGAAAAGAGGCCCTTGCTCCACTGTGATGCACTGGAATTGCAGAGACAACTGTGACTCACTACTTTCAGTACACACTTATCTGTGGTGATTTTTTTCACCATTCCTGGAAGTAGTGGGTCGGTCTTCCTTCCACTGGCTGACTGACAACATGGGCAAAATTGTCAGGGGTTTTGTTTTGGCTGTGGCTTAGAGGCAGGAACTGCAGTACACCTTGAGCCCCTTATACCTCTATAATACCCTCTTTGTGGCTGATATTCATAACCAGTGTAACCTTGGGTAGTAACCTCTGCCCCTGCCTCCCCTTTCATAAGGCCTGAAGGAAGTGGAGACCTTTTTTCATTCAATAGAATACAGTTTTTTTAAGTGGCTCTGTACTCATCCACTTTTTTCCATATATGCCTCTGTTTTGTCATCAAATAAGGAGTTTCCCTCAAAGGGGAAATCAATGGCTTTTGCCCAAGTGTCCTGCACAAGCCAAGACTCATGATGCAGCACCACTGGCATCTATAGCCAGTGAAAATGATATTCAGTAGCATCCAGGGCTGACTTTGCTGTTGCTTCCAGATCCTGTGCCACTTCACCATGTATTTCATCACTCACACCCAGTACGGCATTCCACAGTGCTTTCTTGTGCTGAGTTGTGTACTCTAGGTCAAATAAGCGGTCTGTCTTATAAGCAGGGAAGCTGTTGTGTGCACTTTTTTGGCCATTGTATCCAGTTTTCTGGGATCTTTTTTGGGGGGCTGTGCAGAGAGCAGCACTTTGGCCTCCTCGTAGGCAGCTGCCTGTACCGGTCCATCACGATCATGGTGGGCATATAGGTATTTTACCCCTTGCTCGTCCACCTCATACTTTTTCTCAGTTTTCTCATCAATGCCAGCTGCTGAATTAGGTGCAGACATGGTTTCTGATGTTACTTATTTGAGGTACTTGTGGACAGGAACCACTAGCCTCCTTATAAGAGCTAATCCATGAACTCCACTTTCTTCTCTGTTTCATGAGAGGGGATGCTGAGGGTATCCACAATTTGACTGATGGAAAAAAGAGTCAGAGGTATAATCCTCAGTAACTCCAGGAGGGGAACCAAATTCCTTATCTGGGGAACCATTAGGTTCTATAGGTTCACCATCCTCTTCAAAATACATATTCCACTGTACAGGCTGCTGGTCTGGAACTGGAGTCTGGCAATGTGGTGCGGGCAGGCACACTGAATAAATTTCCCATAGCCTCGAAAGCCTAGAAAAACTGCCAGACGTTTATGTCCTCTGTTGAGGGAATTTGATTCTGTGGCAGGGAATATGTTTTTCTTTTTTTTTTCTTCACATGCACTCATTCCAGCACCTACTCTGAGGCTCTTTTATTTGTATTTTTGCCATCACTGGAATCAGGGTCCCCTCCCCCGGAACACCCGGTATCTTTACCATCTTTTCCATGCCTTTCAGATGGCTGAGCTGCTTCGTCTTTCTTCTCTGTCCCCTTTGACAGGGACTGCTGCTTAACAGGAGAAGAACCCTCTGATGCGTACTTTCTACCATCATTGGGAGCTCCCTCTGAACCTTTATTGTACTTTGTTGACACTGAGGAAAACTGAGAAGCCATAAATTCCTCTCTTTGCAAAAGCCTTTTGTGTTTTAGGGCAAAACGTTTTACAAAATTCATCATTTTTAAAATCATGATTTGACCCAGGCATCTTAAACAAAACTTGTGGCACTGTGCCTTTGCCAGGAGTGGAAAACAAGACATGCAGTTTTTAAAACCTGTGGGCCCTGTTTTCTTTTTAGGCCCATCAGTCACGCCAGACACAGACAGGGTTTAATATGCAAGTGTCCGGTATACAGTCGCAAAAGTGGCAGAAAGTTACATTTTTTAACATAATTTAGTTAAACCACTTTTAAAACAAATTAAATTGAAAGTGGTATATGTTTCCATACAGAATGTGATCAGTTCCCTTAAGCAGGAACCGTGTTTCAAACTGGCCCTCCTAGGTTCTTGGGAACAGATCGGGAAATTTAGAAACCACAAAAAATGTTTAAATATAAAATAAAACACTAAGTAATGTAGGGTATATCACAACTACCTTTTTTTAAAAATAAAACAACACTATAAACCAGTTTGGGAAGCATGACCACAGTGCAGAGTTGGAACTTGCATTCCATATTCCATAATTTGCATAAAGTTCTATCTCTGGAACGGCACACTCCTGTGGACTGATGAACTTTTGTAAAACATCACTGATGGATTCTTGTTGCTAGAATCAAATTTTATAAACTGTAACTAAGTTCTGTTCATGATAAGTGTGAATTTTTTGCTGGAAACCCATAACCTCTTGAACATCCCTTTCAGCACTACTCAAATAGTGTATTAATCACTCTGCCCATATTTTGTGGCTAAAGAAATGATTCATAGCTAAATGGATATTGAATAATTTTATCAGATAATACAAGTAATTTGGATAAGGATTTTAGATAATGACCCAGATGATGTATTATTCATACCAGATAGAAAATCTGGGACAAACATATAGAATAATGTATAGGAAGCAGTATTCTATGAGTTTTTCTTACACATCAAAGGTGTAGGATACCACATAACTCCTTACAGCAAGTGGTTCAAATAGTTTATAAAGGTATTTCACACTGAGGGTATGTAAAAACAAAAGTAACTCTTCCCACAAATATGTAATTTTTTTATAAATACTATTAATTAAAATACATTTTCTGATTTGTTTCATACTTCCCCTTTTAAAAATCAATGTCTGTTTTTATACCATCCCCCAAAAAAACAAAAAAAACAAGCAAGCTTCATGTCACCCAGTGGCTACACAGCCACTCATTTGTTTAAATTTGGTTCAGGCATGACTTTTGTTAGTTTACGTTCATAAACTGAAAAGTTGAGCTGTACCATACAACATTTTTTTTTTTAAGCTTCAGCGGTTTTCCTTTCAGCTGCAGTCATCAGAGCACATGCAGCTTCTCCATTACAAACACTCATGTTTAGTGGAGAAATTGGGGCACTGAAATTGGGTTAAAAACACATCTAACTACTAATTATATTGCCATTATCATATATCTGAAACATAGAACAAATCTCTCTTCTTGTGCCTGAGGAGAGCTTGCGTGCAACAAACATTGTTTCCTGATCTTATATAAAAGATCTAGGTACAACAGTTTCACCATAACATACGCTGCTGCATAAAGTGATATCATTATTAAATAAAACCATAAACTTTACATTCTTTTGTTTCTATTTTCTCTCCAGAAAATATTAAAACACCATTATAAATATGGGTCCCCACAGACAGCACCTTAAGACAATCTACTATAAGATAACTAATACTCCCCTCCTCCCAATTATTTGTTTTCAGGCAATACAAATGAATGTGTTAAATTTAAAATTAAAAATAATTTCTAGTTTCCCATTCTTACAAAAATTCTCCTCTTTGAATAATTGCTGAAGCCTCTGCCTGTCAGCAAAATAGTTTGCAACTATTACCATACCCAAGCACAGCGTAGAGTATAAATGTTAGCTGCAACGTCTACTATTTGTTCTTATGAAGCCATGTTATGGTATGTCGCCCGGTAGATCTGGAACCATAATGTCAGTTGTCCACTTCTGTCTTAAATGGTCCCATCATCAGCGGATTCGGAAAAGGCCCTGTTGCAGCTGCAGCCGGAACAGTTTACAGTTTGCAATGCGCAAAGCGGCGCAGCCTGTCCGCCGGAGATCTGCTGGGGATAAGGCCTTCGTGTGGTGCCATACCCCAGTGCTTCTCTTAAATTCTCGAACATAGTCATAATTGGTACCTGCAAGTGATGAGAAGAAACAGCAAAAGTTATATATGTGAAGTCTATGCTGAGTACAAGGGCTCTGAATTGCACTGAAATTTTGCAGCAGTTGCCGTTGCTCCTAGCTGCACTGTGTGGCATGATGTACTTTGTATTTCATTATTCCATCCACCCAAGCATTTCAGCCCTGTCTTTCTCTGTCCCTCGCTCCCACCCTGATGATCAGGGTCCCCATGGAAAGCAAGTGAGCCTTCCCAGCTGGGAACAGTGCTGCTCCTTACTTGGCCAGCAGTGTAGGGGTATGCAAACACTGAACAGTCTGTACTTTCCTTCCTTAGGAGCCAAGCACCTCCCTTCTACAACTGGCCTGGTTCCCAGCTGGCCAGTGAAGGATTATGGGTCTCACATGCACAGCCCAGTCTCCCAAGTGGCAGCATTATGTGCTGCAGCAGGGTAACTAGGGCAGCCTGGAATCTACCTTTTTAAAAACGCACCCTTTTAAATGGGCACTGTCAATACCCCATGGGATAATGCAGGACTTTTATTACTAATATGAGGAGTGGAATGATGACACAGTTTATTTGAAGTTTGGTAAGTTTAAAACACAGAAGTCAATTCTTTGTTTTAAACTGTTCAATGTTATTTGCATTCTTTTGTTTTAAAAATATCGTATGGTGTTCAGAATTATGTGGAGCGTAAGGAATTACACTACCTCATGTTTCTCATACAGGGACTGTTATCAGCTATGATGTAAATAAGGGTTAAAGGCAGTTTCCCCAAATGTGTTTAACGCAGGCAAAATCTCAGCAGGAAACACATTTGCATGTAGATATGTCATTTAGATGAGCTAAGAAGTTCTGACGGTATATTTCTTGTCCAAGAGCAATACTCTGTTGGCAAAAACTTCAAACGTTTGTGTCCAAAGCTGGACAAGGGCCTCTCACCTACATCTGTCCTTGTGCAAATCTCTAAAAATCTTTTTGGCTAGACTGTCTCGGCAAGATGGTTGGCTTGGAGTTAGCTCTTGGTTTAAATCTCAGGGGAAATTCTGGGGCAGTCACATTAAACATCAGTATACATGTGGCAAAGATAATTCTACACCGGAGGCGGGGTATTGAGAGTTCTTGGTAACGTTCGCAATCAGATTGCAGATTAATTTGTTTCTGCACAAATATCATATCATCATTAGTTGCAGTGACCTTGCTTTGGTGGTGCACGATGCTGGGAAAGTTTCTATATAATTAAAATAAGAGCCACAGCCTCACAGTCATCCATATACTTAAACATGGATTTAGATGACATAAACTGTCTTAAGCCATCAAAGGGACTGCTAAAATTTTGCAACTACAACACCCATTCAGAGCAGGTAGCCATTTATTTAATCAATATTCTGACATGTTTTATATGAAGGGTTTAAAGCAGCAGTATTTATTAGGTGGCAAAAACATTTCATAACATAGCGATTTAGCAATAATGTGTTTCAGACACTAGAATAAAAATCAATGTATTTTAATTTCCCTTGCTAGTTTGAAATTCAATTGTATTTCAGTTTTGTAATTAATGGCTAGAGTCAATAAATAATAGCTATCACTAGCACTATTGAAAAGTCTCTTTGCTGACATTACGTTCTGACTGTACCAACATGGTACATACTGTACAGCAGGATAGTGCTAACACACATTTCTTATGGTAAACACCACAGCATCACAAAGTTTAATATTTTCATGGTGGGCATGGCAAGAGTTCAGGTACTTTTAAAATCTTCAATCCCACATACAGTATCTCAGTTCAGGAATGAAATAAGGTGAAAAGTAAAATGAGGATGTTGATGTTTTTGGCTGAAATACATTTTATTACACATTTCCTGTATTATTAAACAACTATGATGAAATTCTTTGCATAGTAACAAACGCTGCTGCTTTCAGTTCAATTAATCCAGTCACAATACAACATTTTATGGTACCAGTTTTGTGCTCTTTCTATTAACATAGTGGTTCTTTGTCTCCTTATCATTAAATGTTAGTCTGCACCATGGTGTTTGCACTCAGTTGGCTGACAGCAGACATGAATACAGTCAGCTAGTACCAGCACCTTATATTAGTCTAGTGGTGCCTTCTGGAAAATTAGCATGTGTTAGAAGACATCATGACAAGGGAGGGGGGCACAGATCTCTCAAATTCAAAGGTAGGATCACTGTGTGGGTAGAGACTCAACTTAAAAAAAGTTCAGGTTTCATTGGTGAAGCCTGTGATTCCTAACTTCCTGTTTGTCAGACAGGCTTGGATTCTGCTCCCCAATATTGAACTGCCTAGCAGAGACCCAAATTGGAGAGAGGGGACACCATTGGGCTGGCTGTCTGGTTAAATTGGGGAACAAGAATGCTACAGAGGTGGAAAGACAGGGGGAGGATAAGCAGCCGTGGGAATAGAGCATCTAAAAATGCATAAACTATGTTTATAAATTTAACAAGATTTAACATGTGCCAACAAGGCTGGCCTTGTGATGGCAATTTTTTTTAACAGGGGAGGCATCTGTTTTGATAATTCTCTTCACCCAAGCTGACCCTTTGGCACAGTGGTAGGGCTTCTGCTCACGACACCAGTGACCCAGGTTTGGGAATGCGCCAGGGTTATGGGGGCAGGCCAGGGGGAAGGTGTCATGCTCCACAGCACTACTGTCACCTGTACACGTACTGGCGGCTGACCACATGGGACACAGGGAGGGATGTGCCACGCTGTGTAACTTGCAAGCATGCTGACACATGCTCATGTCAGGACGACGTCCCAAGTGCCAGTGTCCCTGTGAGGCATAGGGGCATATGGCACACAAAGGAATGGAGGAACTTACAAAAAATGGACAAACCTTTCCTTCGCATGTAGCTCCATGAAGTCTGGTTCATCTAGACAGATGGCAGCTATATCTGCAATGCCAGAGCCTTAGCGGCAAAGAAACAGTATGTATATATATTTATATACATTTTAGGGGTGTGGTTGCACCTCTATATTTAGGGTTGAGTAAGCAGTTCAATGTTAAACTCAAATGTTTGCACTTTAATAACTTTGCAACTGTTCAATGGATTTGCACAAAATTTGGTATGCATCTTCCTGTGGGGTAGATCTCTTGATTTGGCAAGGTTTGTTCCAGTCAGATGTGCGTTCTCAGAGTTATGGAGAGGTTAAAAAAAAACATGTTTTCACTCATTGACGTTGCTGTGATTTTTCTTTGAGCTTGCGTACAGCCCAGAGGGTTTAGTTTTTGGGTGTGAAATTTTCAGGGTAGAAAGGGACTACCCCACAGATGTGCCCTTTGCTAGTCTGGTGAAAACAATATGCCATTTTTAAGTTATTGCAATTTAAAAATTTGAAAAAATCATTTCTGAGCATGCTCAGTAGGCACTTTAATATGGCTGTAGGAAACGAAGTAGGAATCCTGGTTTGTATGTACAAATTCCTACTTCGTATGGCTGCCATCTTGTTTACAGTTTTGCCCAAAATTCAAAGTTGGAAACCTCACAAAATGATATTCTGGGGAGGACCCAACACATGTAGCTTGCTTATTGGGGTCCTTAGGTGCATTCTGCACTTCACTGCAAGGAAAATGCCCTTTAAATGACTGATTTCATATTAAAATTCCTTGCTCGTATCAGCATCATACGAAGTAAGATCCTGGTTCATATAACAAGACACAAACTAGGATCCTACTTCATGAGATGAAAATCTGGTTTTAGTTATTTATTTTTTGGCCAGCAAACATGTTTCTGCCGACATCAAGGTGCCCAATCCCTGTATAGATGGTAGAAATACCCTGACTCTTGGCACTGTGGGACACTGGGTAGCCCACTCCCAGTGTCCCAAAAAGCTTTTTTTTCTTTATACAAAAAATGCTTCTGCAGATACTGGAGTGCCCAATCCCCATGTCAGCAGTAGAAATCCACCCCCTACCAATGTGGTACACTGGGGAGCCCATTCCCAGTGTAGCTAAATATCACAGCCAACATTGGGGTGTCCAATCCCCATGTTGTCACTACCCCCCCATGGGACACTGGGTAGCCAACTCCCAGTGTCCCCAGTTATGGCCATCCCCCACGGTACTGTGTAACACTGGGGAGCCCACCCCCAGTGTTCCAAAATATTGTTTGGTCCCTGTATAAAAAAAAAAAAAAAGTCCCCTGACGTCTTTGTTTTTTAAATCCTGTAAAAAAAGAAAACGGTCCCTAGTCATCTCCCCGTCCCTCCCTCATCCCCACCCTCCTTCTGCACACTCACCTTCCCCCACTCTCTCCATACTTGCCTCTGGAGGTTGGCACTATCTTATCTTCTGTGGACCGGGGTACATCTGAACTCTTGAAAGCCGAACCGCGAACTGAAGAATCAAACTAAGTGATGTATAATGGCAGTCTAAAGGTGTTTTGAACTTATGTTGATATTTCAGGCATTTTTCAAAATTCTTTCCCCACATTTTCATCATGGACTTTTTGGGACCTTGCCTCATGAACACAGTCACTGTCATCTTGTCATTTGGACCCGTACGGTGATTTCACAGTTGCTGCGCGGAATCACGTTTCAGGATGGATTAACAAAATGACAGTGCCAGTGTTCATGAGGGGAGGTCCCAAAAAGCCCATGTTGAAACTTTGGTGCAAAAATGTTGAAAAATACCTGTGTTACAAGCATGCGTTGTGCAGTTTCTACACACGCTTGTAACTTCATCAATTTTTAATATTTTCCCTCCAGATTTTCAACATTGGCATTTTTTCACACCTCCAAATGAGCAGTACAGCTGTTATTTTTCACATCCTGCCTAAAACATGTTTTCACACCTGTGGCACTGAATGGCGCAGTTGCTGTGAGAAATTAACTGTAGGGATGAATTAATGAAATGACAGTGCCACTGTTCATGAGGTGGGGTCTCCAAAAAGACATGTTGAAAATTTGGTGAAAACATTCCTGAAAATGCCTGAGTTAGGTGCGTCCATTGAATTTATTCTACTCACATGCATGACTTTGCTACTTTTTGATCTTTTTGATGCCAATTTTTCACACCACCTCATGAACAGTACAGCTGTCATTTTTCATATCCTACCAAAAATACAATTTTTCACCTGTGATGCAGAATGGCATTGCATTTCACAATTTCTCTGTACCTCAAAGTTTTAAATAAGCTGAAAAATTTGATTAGCAGTTTGACATGTGAAAGTGCTAATCAATTATGAAAATGTATAGCACTTGGCACAGATTGATTAGCAAAATGTAAAAAAAAATGATATTGTTCTATTACTGTTGTGTACTGTGCCATGGACTCACTCAAAAATGGTTAGATGTCTACTGCAAAGCATTTTTGAAGATGATTAGCATCTTAGCATTTATTTATTTATTGAAACATATCGGAATTAATACCTTTGAGTCAGAGACTCCTATACAAAGGCTCCATGTCAGGGAAAACAATACAAGAGCATACAGTGTCAGACATTACAGCGTAAACAGAGGTGCGAGGAATATCACACCTTACAACTGATACAAAGTAAGTACATATAGGCAAATGTGGTACAGAATATTTACAACGGTCAGAAGCAATGCAGTACAGTGGCAAGGAGCACTGTACAGTAGCTACAGGGGTGAACATACAATACAGCAGATTGTTACAGATAAGTTATTATGGCAAGAAGGTGTAAACAGCGCAACGCAGCGAGTGACAGCTAGTCTGAGGCCTGGTCGGACAGAGGCCAGGGACAAGTACCCTGGGGGCAGGATCAAGAGGGTCCATTGTCATAGCACAGTATAGTGTTTTGCTATGCTATACCAGCTATTTAATACCCTAATTGAGTTACATGAGGTGAGGTAATAAGATGGCTATGCTTATAATTTGGTCACTGTTGTTAGACACATGGAAGCGCAGGGCCCTTCCACACCTACATACATATGTGCATCTGTAGAGAGATTGGAGTGCAGGGTCCACAGGACCCTGCGCTCCCACAGTTAAATGTGGATACTATTATTATATCTCAAAAAGAAGGGAAATTAACTGCAAAAAACTTCATTAATGCATCAGTTAGGGTTCCTATTACATCGACAAAAGTATGGAAATTCGGCTTTAGAGCTCCCAACCCTACCACCCCACCCTCCACACATCAACAGCCATCGGGGTGTGCATTGGGGTTATCAGGCCCAACTCTCAGCTCATTCTCCTCTACTGTACCATGTCTGTTTGTTTACACATGGAATGGGGTGAGAGGTAGGGCCGATTACCCCATGGCACACCCCGATGGCTGTTGGTGTGTGTAGGGTGGGGTGGTAGGATTGGGAACTCTAATGCCGGACTGACATACTTTTGTCGCTGTAATAGGAGCCTAAACTGATGCATTAACAGAGTTTTTGCAATGAATATATCCCTGTTACAGTAGCGCCAGTATAGTTAGGGTTGGGTGCACAGTTCATGTTAAGCCCGAATATTTCAACCTTCATAACTATGGAACCATTCAGCAGATATGCACAAAATTTGGAATGCATATTCTCTATGTGTAGGTCTCTTGATGTGCTAAATAACGTGCAAATCTGTTATGTTGTTTTTGAGATATGGAACATCAAAATATCCAATATTTACCAGTTTCTTGCAGTTTTCTTCATCAGCTATATCTCAAAAATGGCTTAATGTACTGGGCTGAGATTTTCAGGGTAGAAAACCTTTTAAAGATTTGGTGAAAAAATATTAATCCATTCAAAAGTTATAACACTTTTAATTTTCCCCTTATTTCCTATGGGAAAAAAGTGTCCCACACGGAAACAAGTTTAGTTTGTTGTCGCTCAGAGGTATCTTGTTTTCGGAGGCAGGATCACTTAGTGTCACAGGCAGGGTGCTCTATTCTTGCAGAGCAGTGTTTTGTCTGCCATTTTGTTTTCTCCTTGGCGAGACACTCAAAGTGAACAAAATATATAAATATACATGTGATGGAAGAAACAAACATCAGAATTTAGCTAAATGGGGCCCATTTAGCCACATTATCCTGTTTGATTTTTCTCCTATTTTGCCCAGAAATAGTTTCTGGCTACCCGAAATCCTGGGTGCCGAGGCTACCGAGAGGACCACTTGTGCTATGCTCTCTGTATGAGAACAGCATGATTTTCTTGACTCCCGCAGCCACAGCTGGAACTCCTGCTGCCAGCTGCTGGGTCAACATTGAGCCTTCCCCTCTGGTTGCTCTCTAGTGGCACCCCCATTTATGTGTAGCACCCCCCATGACAGAAATGGGAAGGAAGGAGTTAATAGCTTAGATTTTTAGCTGGTATTTTTTAGCAGTCTGAAACACACACACACACACACACACACACACACACACACACACACACACACTGGGATTCCACTGTCCACCAACATCTAGATAAGGACTGAGTAATAAATCTCTGACAGAGTGACCAAGAGGGGGAGTGAACATATACACACACACTCACATAGCATGAAAGGATTGGATCACTAAAATATAAATGGAAGGTTAAAATGAATATACCATAATTGGACACTGATAGGTGTTCAATCTGATTGGAACAATTAAATACATACATGGTAAATGGTTGGTACAAAGGGGGAACAAGAATCACTTATTCTCAAGAGAGAATATAAGATGCTGAAAGACAGTTCTAGAGAGTTGCTCTTGGAGTTGCTGGGGAAGTTACATCCAAGGTGTCAAGCTTGGAGCCTACTCTTCTAGCTACGTCCATGAGAGCTGGCAGATAGCATAAGGTCCAGTTTCTCTTTATGGATAGGGAAGGGTAAGAATAATAACATATTTTAGTTGATAGCCTTTTTCTTCTTGTCATCTGTTATTCAAAACACTTGTTTACTTTTCCTGTAACAGCGTTATTATCTTGTGTTAAACATATAGATCCTGTAATGCAACTTTTGACCTTCTGTTAAGTAAAGAGCTATTTATTTACTCAACAGTTGTAGCTGTGATTTAAATTATTTCTAAGGTATTTCATAGTTTCCACTGGCTGAGGCAAACTCAGTTTAGCATGCACCACCCGAGAGACACAATGCCAGGCTTTGATCTGTGCAATTGCATGTTGAACTCCCAGTTCTGTGCAAGTGGGACAGTAGGTGCTGGAGGACCCAGCTAGTGGCAGTGGATACCCAAAGACAGACACCTCTCTAAAAGCTGTTACAGCCCAAAGAGAGAGGTGGGTTGTCACAAATTGGTTGGCAGTGGTGGGGTGAATGCAGACTTTTTAGCACACTGAAATACAGAGTTTGACAATGGAACTTTTACCTTAGCAGTTACAAAACAGGATATATAAAAGAGAGTACACTTGTACAACTGTTTTTTTGTTTCTAGTTACAGTAGCACAGTTTAGTGTAGGTTGAGAGAATGAGCTCCATGGAGTACGACTCACTTACTGTGCAACAGCTCTGAGACAAGTGCCAGGAAAAGGGGATTCAGTTTGTGGGTCTAAAACAGAAGAAAGTAGATCTCATAGGTGTCCTGGTGGCACATGACCAGAAGCAGAAGGTCCCTGGGGGTGAATCATGAGCTGGTGTAGTGGTCTCCCCAAATCAGCTTGATGCCCTGCAACTGTAGCTGTTGTTGCGAGACAAGGAGCTGGAGGCAAAAAAGCTGGACTTTGAAACAAAAAGACTAGAAGTAGAAGCAGAGACGAGAAGATGGGATGCAGAGGTGAAACGACTGGAAGCAGAGGCGAAAAGACTGGATGCAGAGGCGAAAAGACTGGAAGCAGAGAAAGAACAAAGGAAAAAGACTGGCGGACAGAGAAAAAAGAACATCAGGACAGAGAAAAAGAATGTCAGCATGAAATCCAGACAGCAGCACGAGAGGGAAATGATGACCCTGCACAACCAGAAAAATGTGAGTAATGGTGGAGTGAGTTTTCCTCATGTAGCCAAAATTAATTCTGAATTGTTTCCTCAGTTTAGAGAGGGAGATGATGTTGATCTATTAAGGTCATTTGAGTGAGTATGTGAGCAATTTCAATTGGCTAAGGCTTCCTGGTCAACTAATCTCACATCCTTACTTATAGGGAGGGCTTTGCAGGCATTTGCTAAAAAGAGTAATGAAGGCTATGTTGATTATGATAAGGTTAAAACAATGTTGTTAAAATGTTTTGAATTAACTCCTGAGGGTTACAGAAAGAAATTTAGAGAGTTAAAGAAAAGCCCAGAAGACAGTTATGTGGAATTGCAGGTTCAATTGTGCACTTACCTTGACAGGCGAGTGGATGGGGCAAAAGCAGACACTGTGGAGCTAATCACAGATTTGTCTGTGAGGGAACAATTTCTTTAAAACTGTACCTGAGGATCTGTGCGTATGGCTCCTAGACAGGGCATGCAGCTCCTCAAAGGAGGAGGCAGCAAGTGCTGACCTGTACATGACTAGCAGGCCATACACACACACATGGTTCTAAGAGGTCCCATGGGGGACAGCTCAAAGGAAACCAGCCTGCTCCTGAGCCCAAAGCAGAACCGTCTGGTTCTAAAGGGACCCAAGAGACAGGGCCCAGGAAATGTCATATTTGCAATCAATGGGGCAGTTGAGATATAGCCCTCAGAAAATGGTTAAGAGGCAAAGGCCTGGGGGAGAAGATGATCAAAACAGCAATGGTTTGTTGCTAGGGTGTGTGCAGCCTGAAGAACAACACTCTTCCTCCAATCGTATGCACCCTGTTGTAGTTAATGGGACAGTAACCCAGGGACTGAGGGACACAGGCGCTTACATCTCCCTGGTGAGGCAGGATCTAATGCAGGTGGAACAGATGCTGCCAGTGAAATACTCCAAGATCCGGAGAGTCATAGGGCCAGCACTTCAAATACCAATGGTTCGAGTCATCCTGAGCTGGAAGTGGGGCCACGGAGAAAAGGAGGTGGGGATGTAAAGGATCTCCCTGTAAATGTGATCATGGGGAATGATTTTGACCACCGAGAATCTCTGGTGTGTATTACAACCCACATCCAGGCAAAAGGGCAAGCTTCTGAGGGTGAAGAGGGGGTGACTAAACTGGATCCAGCCCCTCCCTCCACAGCTGAGGAAGTGGCTAGCATGGGAAAGGGACTGGCTAGAAGCAGTAGTCCAGAGCCACAGTCACAAATGGAGGAGCATATAGGATTTCCTTCTGAAGAGGTGCTGGGAAGGGTCAGATGAGGGAAGCTGAGCGCTGCGCAGCAGACTGATCCTACCTTGCAAAAACTGAGGGAAATAGCTAATAGGGCTGAGGGTCCTCAGGGGGTAAACAGTCAGTTTACTGAGACAATGGGCAGCTGTATAGAGAATGTACAGCAGGGGAAGGGCTAGATGGTGAGGTGCTGCAGCAGCTGGAAGTCCCTAAGGTTCACCGCCAGCAGCTTTTAGCCCTTGCCCAGGACATCCCTTTTGCAGGCTACTTGGGTGTGAGGCACACGAAAAAGTGGCTGACCAACAATTTCTTCTGGCCTGATATTGGCAAGGATGTGACAAATTACTTTAGGTTTTGTCCACAGTGCCAGAGGGTGGGAAAAATGGGGGCCAAGGCAGCTTTGGTGCTCCTGCCCATTACCGATGAGCCCTTTAAGAGGGTAGCTATGGATACAGTGGGGCCACTAAGCACCCCAAGTCACACTGGCAAGCAATATATCCTGGTGGTAGTCAATTATGCCACTACATACCCACAGGCAGTGGCCCTATCATCCACTGAGGCAGAACCGGTGGCTAACACACTGTTGGGAATATTTAGCTGGGTGGGCTTTCCCCAGGAGATACTGACAGATCAGGGTGCCAGTTTTATGTCGGGGTTAATGAGTAGTTTGTGGGAGAAGTCTGGGGTAAAGCAGCTCAAAACCTCCCCATACCATCCTCAAACTAATGGTCTGGTGGAGCGATTTAATTCAACCCTTAAGACCATATAAAGGACATTTGCTGGCCAGCACAAGAGGGACTGTGAGAAATATTTACCTCATCTCCTATTTGCATACAGGGGTCCCACAGGAGTCCACAGGGTTCTCATCTTTTGAGCTCATGTTTGGCCATAAGGTGAGGAGGCCCCTAGATTTAGTTTGGGATGAATGGGAGGGTGACTGTGCCTCCCAAGGGGAGTCTGTTGTGGAGTATGTCCTGAACTTCAGGACCCACCTTAAGGAGCTCATGGGGCTTGCTCAGGAGCACTTGGCCACTGCACAACAGCTGCAGAAAGTCTGGTATGACCACAGGGCCCGAGCCAGAGAATACAAAGTGGAACAGCGAGTGATGGCACTCACACTTGTCCGACAGAATAAACTACAGGCAGCCTGGGAGGGGCCATTCTCCATTGTCCAAAAAGTTAGTGATGTAAATTATATGATAGAGTTGCCTGGCAGGAGATGCAGGTGAAAGGTACATCATGTTAACATGCTGAAGCCCTACTATGACAGGGAGGAATTGGTCCTTGCTGTGTGCAGCATCCCAGAAGAGGAAACTGAGGCTGATTTACTGGTGGACCTGCTCAGGGAGTCCTGGGTCAGATCCTCCATGGTCAACCTCGCCCTCTCCGAACAGCTGACACCAGCCCAGATCTAGGAGATTCGGGTTGTGCTGAGAGAATTTGAGGACATGTTCACAGGGAAACCGCAGTACACCACGCTGACTGAGCACCACATGCATACTGGGACCCAGGTACCCCTTCAACAGTCTCACTACAGGGTACCCGAGCAGGTTAAGCAGACCATGAAAGAGGAGCTCAAGGAGATGCTGGAACTTGGGGTAATCCAAGAATCCAGTAGCCCCTGGGCCTCACCCATGGTATTGATCCCCAAGAAGGATGGTACCACATGATTCTGTGTTGATTACTGGAGGCTTAATAGCTGCATGGAGTCAGACGCCTATTCCATGATCAGAGCAGAGCACAGGAGAGGAGACCCTGGAGCAACTGGGGGGAGCCAAGTATCTGACCACAATAGACCTAACAAAGGGCTACTGGCAGGTACCCCTAACCCCTGCAGCCAGAGAAAGATCAGCTTTCGTCACTCCATTTGGCTTATATGAATTCAAGGTAATGCCATTTGGAATGAAGAATGCACCAGCAACTTTTCAACAGCTTGTGGATTGCATTCTGTCTGGGGTAGGTGAGTTTGCACTGGTGTACTGTATATGGATGATATAGCCATATACAGCCAGACCTGGAAGGAGCACATCAAGAATGTGCTGGAGGTGTTCCGCAGGCTGAAGGACACCGATCTGACAGTCAAGGTGGAAAAGTGCCAGACTGGTATGGCAGAAGAGTCCAAACTAGGGCACTGGGTGGGCAGCGGATGCATCTGCCTGGAGCCTGCCAAGGTTGATGTCATCCTGTCCTGCCCCACTCTTACTACCAAGAAACAGGTAAGGGCACTTCTGGGGACAGCAGGGTACTACTGGAGGTTTCTTCCTCGCTATAGTGATCTGGCTAAGCCCCTGACAGACATAACCAAGAAGGAAAAGTCAGATAAAATGCAGGGGACAAAGGGCTGTGAGGTTGCTTTTCAGGAGCTGAAGAAGGCCTTAAGTGGGCCAGCTGTATTGGCCAGCCCAAATTACAATCTAAAGTGCACTGTCAATGTCGATGCCTCAGCTCATGGTGCTGTGCTGAGCCAGGTTACCCATCAGGAAGAGGAGCTCCCAGTCGTGAACCTCAGCCGGAGGCTTCTGCCTAGGGAGGAGGCCTATGCCACAATAGAGAAGGAGTGCTTGGGAATAGTGTGAGCCCTTTAGAAGCTGCAGCCTTACTTATATGGGAGAGAATTTACTGTGGTCACAGATAATAATCTCCTGATTTGGCCTCATAGGTCAGAATGGAAAACTACTACGCTGGAGCTTGGAACTGCAGGCATATAACATGATCATCCAGCACTGCAGTGGTAAACAAAATGCCAATGCGGACAGGCTATCCAGGCAGGTCTAACAGCATGGCTGGATACTTTGCCCACTTCCCAGCAGTTGCATGAATGGCTGTGTCACTTGGGGTGGCCCAAAGGACACGCCTTCATCACCGGGGGGGCATGTGACCGAAATGGGAAGGAAGGAGTTAATGGCTTGGATTTTTGGCTGGTATTTTTTAGCAGTCTGAAAACACACACACACACACATATACACACACATACACATACTGGGATTCCACTGTGTACCAGCATCTAGATAAGAGCTGAGCAATAAATCTCAGACAGCGTGACCAAGAGGGGTAGTGGACGTAGACACACAGACTCACATAGCTTGAAAGGATTGGATCACTCAAATATAAACTGAAGGTTAAAATGAATATACCATAATTGGATGCTGAAAGGTGTTCAGTCTGATTGGAACAATAAAATACATACATGGTAAATGGTTGGTGCATTCAAAGGGGGACCAAGAATCACCTATTCTCAAGAGACAATATAAGATGCTGAAAGACAGTTCTAGGGAGTTGCTCTTGGAGTTGCTGGGGAAGTTACATTGGAGAGGTCAAGCCTGGAGCCTACTCTTCTAGCTATGTCCATGAGAGCTAGCAGATAGCATAGGGTCCAGTTTCTCATTATGGATAGGGAAGGGTAAGAATAACAACAACATATCTTACTTGATAGCCTTTTTCTTCTTGTCATCTGTTATTCAAAACATGTGTTTACTTTTCCTGTAAGTGTCATTCTCTTGTGTTGAACATATATATCCTGTAATACAACTTTTGACCTTCTAAGTAAAGAGCTCCTGGTTAAACACCTAAATAAAAATAAAAAAAGAGCTATATATTTGCTCAACAGTTGTGGCTGTGATTTAAATTATTTCTAAGGTATTGCATGGTTTCCACTAGCTGAAGCAAACTCTGTTTAGCATTCACCACCTGAGAGACTCACTACCAGGTTTTGATCTGTGGAATTGCATGTTGAACTCCCAGTTCTGTGCAAGTGGGAAGGTAGGCGCTGGAGGACCCAGCTGGTGGCAGCAGATATCCAAAGACAGACACCTCTCTAAAAGCTGTTACAGCCCAAAGAGGGGGGGTTGTCATCCCCACATTTATGTTGCCCCCGCAAAGCAGCGGACACTGGGGAGCTCACTCCCAGTGTCCCCAGTCATGTCCCCACTTCCCCTTACAATGTGGGACACTGGGGAGCCCATTCCCAGTGTCCTGAAAGGTGTTTTCTTAAACCTGTTAAAAAAGAAAACAGTCCCCTGGCATCTTTTTTTTCCTGCTGAAAAAAAAATGAAAATGGACCCTTATCGTCCTCGCCATACTCCAACCCATCCTGACCCTCCCAGTGAACACCCACCACCCCACAACCCTGGACCGGGACATGCCTGCATTCTTCAAAGCTGGACTGCAAACTGATGAATCAAGGTAAGTGCCATACTGTATAATGGCTGTCAGTGGTGTTTTGAACTTATGTTGTTATCACGGCCAATTTAAGGTCTTTTTGCATCAAATTTTTCACATCTGCTTTTTGAGATCCCTCCTCATGAACACTGCCACTGTCGTTTCGTTAATCAGACCCATAAGGTGATTTTGTGGATGCTGTACAATATCTCCTTTGGGGCCTGAGTAATGAAATGACAGAGCCAGAGTTCATGAGGTGGAGTCCCAAAAAGCCCATTTTGAAAACTTGAAGCAAAAATACCAAAACACGCCCGAGTTACGTGCAATCGCTGACATTTTTCTACTCGTGTGCGTAACTTTGGCAACTTTAAATATTTTCACTCCAAATTTTCAACATAGCCATTTCTTCACACCACCTTATGAGCAGTACAGCTGTCATTTCTCACACCCTGTCCAAAACATGTTTCCACACCTGTGGCGTGGGATGGTGCAGTTGCTGTGCAAAATCACCTTTCAGGACCAAGTAATGAAATGACAGTGCCAGTGTTCATGAGGTGGGGTCACAAAAAGCCTATGTTGCAAATCTGGAGCAAAAATACCAAAAAAATGCCCAAATTACATGTGGTCATTGAAATTTTCCTATGCACATGCGTAACTTTGCCGATTTTCAATATTTTGACTCCAAATTTCCAATATTGCCATTTTTTTCACACCACCTCATGAACAGTACAGCTGTCATTTCTCACATCCTTCCCAAAATGTGTTTCCACACCTGTGGCATGCAATGATGATTTCCCACAGATTAAGACATTTTCACCTATGGGGTTTATTAGGTGGGGTGATAAGAAGACTATGTTGAAAATGTGGGGTCAACATGTAAAAAAATGACCATTTATTCCAATTTTGCTATGCACTTTTGTAAGTACAGAAATGTTCAATATTTTTTATGCCAGATTTACAACATAGCATACTTATTACCCAACCTCATGTATGTCATACCTGTTATTTTTCAAATCCTGCCCACAATATGTTTTCACACCTGTGGTATAGAATGGCATTGTAGTTGCGTATAATAATGTTTTGGGTTGCATTTCACAATTTCTCTGTACCGGGGTACATGAGGTGGGGTAATAAGAGGGCTATGCTTACAATTTGGTCACTGTTGTTCTACACATGGAAGCACAGAGCCCTCTGGGGCATATCTATGGTGGGACTGGAGTGCAGGGTGCTTTCGGACCCTCTGCTCCCACAATAAAATGGGGATACTATTATACTACCTCAAAAGTAAGGAAACTCATTGCAAAAAACTTCAATAATGCATCAGTTAGGGTTGTTAGTAAAGCCACAAATGTAGGGAAATATGGTGTTAGGGTTTACAACCCTAATGTCCCACCCACCGGCATCGGAGGTGTGCCTTGGGGTCATTGGCCCTAATGCTCCCCCAATTCTCCTATACTGTGCCCATCTGAGCTTTTTTACCTATAGAATAGGGTGAGCGCTAGGACTGATGGCCCCAAGGGACACCCCCGATGCCTGTCAATGTCTGCAGGATGGGGGTGGGTGAGCGTTAGGGCCAACAACCCCAAGACACCCCTCCAATGCCTGTCTATGTCTGCAGGGTGGGGGTGGGGCATTAGGGTTGTAAACCCTAATGCCAGATTTCCCTACTTTTGTGGCTTTACTAGCAACCCTGACTGATGCATTAAAGTTTTTTGCAATGAACATTATATAGTAGCTAAACATCAGTTAGGGTTAAAGGGGAACTGTCATTAATAGGGTTTCTTAATGTCTGAAAGACCATAAAAAATTAATTTGAGTGAGCCATTGTGTTTATCTGTGACTCTTTGCAGTCCAGAGTTATTCATATGTAAATCAGTCTGTAATTAAGGGCTGTGACAGCTACATGTTTTAGGCTCCTGACAGAAGATGATGTCACCGAGGATCTTGGCCCTTCACTGACTGTAGTTTGAATAGTAAATTGTCTATTTGATTAAGTGTGTTTTAAGGTGTTATTACAACACTTTCTGCATGTATAATACTTGTTTTGTATGTGCACTGAAACTAGTGAGTTATCACCTTTACATTTCAAACTGTTAGTAAAAATAATCCATCTTTAGGGTTGCTTTAACCTCTAGCCTATACTGCCAGCTGATCATCAAAAACTACACATCTCAAGGCTGGCTCTGTGGTGCCAACAGGTACTGGGGCCTCATTCTGTATAAGGATTTCTAAACCCTGGCTGTGTTCATGTCAGTGCAGATTTCTGGGGCTGCCACAGCACTAACTTCTGTCTTATTCCATTCCCTCTCTTATAGCCTTTTCTCTTACAATTTTGGGTGTGAACTCAGGTCTACAAGATGCAAATGTGGCTACGTACCTATTGGCCTGGCATCAGGGGGCCAGCCTTGAAATGTGAAGTTTTCTATTTTCAGGTAAAAAAAAAAGACGATGTTGCAGGACTGTTTTCTTTTTTTTTCAGGGAAACATATCTAAAATAAAGATTTTGGGACACTGGGGGTGGGCTCCCAAGTGTCCCAAACTACTGGGGGGTTGGGGGTTAAATGCAGACATGGGGATTGTGCCCCCCAATGTCAGCATGTCAATAAAGCAATGGGCAGCAGGGGCCGGGGGTTATCTGACACCAGAGGTGGGCATCCCGGTGTCGGAATATGTAACTTCAATACCAAGTCGAGCAGCGGACGGCGATCAGAGGGTGGAGGGCCACTAGACACCAGGGAATGGGTTGGGACTGTGATCAGGGAGTGAGGGGTTCCACTAGACACCAGGGAAAATGGGGTTGAAGGCTCCTCTCGCTAAGTTGGACACCCAGGATTTCAGGTGACCAGAAAAGGCATTTCTGTCTATAATTTTAAAAAACAAGGGTCAGAATCTAGCTAAACAGGGCTCGTTTACCTAAATTCTGGTATTTTTTTTTTAAATGACAACATTTGTACGTATTTTACAGGTTTTTACTTAATGGAAAAAAAACAAGATGGCAGCTCAAAAGGATTTACCACAAAAAAGGATTTTCAGGTCTCGCAGTAACAGTTTCTTGAGACTCAATCCTTTTTGTGAGATCAAACCCTTTTTTGGAAAAAATACAGCTATCCTGAACACGATCTGATCAGAGTCGAGATGGCTGTGGAAAGCTTTTGGGATGCTTTTATCCATTATTTCTAATGAATTTGCACAATGCAGATCTGCTGAGAGGCAGTTTCAATGTGATCTTCCTTTTACACATTTTTACAATGTGTTTTCCTAGAATATGCCTGCTGATTGTTATAAATGTAGCCTGGATAGTTCACAGAAGACATGGCATCTTATTTTCAGTGGGGCTGTACATCTACTCAATATTATGCTGCATTGCATAAAATCAGAACACACTGAAAACAATATTTTACATCTGGATTAGGCTACCCTGAATAAATACATTATAAAATGGTAAAATCATGACCCCACTGAAAACAAGATATTGCATCTAATCTGGGACATCCTAAGTAAATACAGTGCAAAAATGTGTAAAATGAAGATCCCTATGACAATGAGATGTAGCATCTCCCCTGCGCTATCCAGGATACAAAATATAGGATAAGAAATATTTCAAGGAAATCTACTGTAAACCGAACTTCACTGTGTTCACTGACAACAACAAACAGTTTCTTTATTGTTTTATAACATACTAGATTGCAGTATTTATTTTGAATGTTGTGGCCATGAGGGTGGTGTGTACAGTATATGTGTGTGTGTGTGTTTTTGCTGTAGCTCAATAGATTTGTTTTCCCAAAAAGCATAGTAAAAAAATGCCTGCTGATTGCTATACAGTATATTTAGACTGGATAGTTCACAGAAGACCTGGCATATGTCTGAGGCAGTGCTTATCAGATAGTGTCTCAAGAGGTTAAAAAACAGTGTAAATCTTTTTAGATTCATTCCTGGCAAAGGGTGACATTTATGAGGTATGAATCTTTCTTGAAAGACAATACCTGCCCAACTGAAGCTAGTAGCAAGAAAATATTTAAATGCTAAGTATTTAAATGTATAAGTTGCTACATTTTGAAGGGGGTAAACAAATCACCAGGTTAATAGGCAACCAATATTTAAGAAGCTGTTTCAGTTTCTTAATAGCCATCTGACAAGCAGCTTGGAAGGGAGTATTTTATTTCAACTGGCATAGTGATTTATAGTTGTGGAAGGATACACAGAAAACTCCAAAAATGTGTTCCACAGTATTCCATTTTTCCAGCTACAGACAGCAAGATGGCTGCAGGCTCCACCCACAGCCATAAAAACGAACTTCCCATAGGATAGAATGGGAACTTAAAATGTAATAACTTTGCAATAGATCAATATTACTGCACCAGATTTTCACTGTCTGTTCTACTACAAAAGTTCCTTCTACCCTACAAAAATCAGATTGAATTTCCACACCATCTGGCCACAAGGTGAGGAGGAAAAAACTGTAAAAAATGGTGACTTTTTACTTTTTTTTTCACTATCTGGATCTCAAACTTTGTACATTTGACTGGAGTGAAACTTCTCAAATCAAGAGATCTACTCCACAGGACAACACATACCAAATCTTATGCAAATCCACTGATCGGTTGCAAAGTTATTAAAGTGCAGAATTTGAAGTTTAACATTAAACATGCTACTCAACCCTAACTATAGGGGTACAACTGAAATATATATAGATATATATTTTTGATGTTAGGATTACCAACCCTAACCCCACCCTCCCTCCACACACCAACAGGTGTCGGGGTGTGCCTTGGGGTCGTCGGCACGAACTCTCATTCCATTCCATTTGTAAGGAAGCTTAGATGGTACAGTATAGGAGAATGGGGTGAGAGTTAGGCCAGATGACCCCAAGGCACACCCTAACACCTGTTGCGGTGTGGAGGGTGGAGGTGGGAGTGTAGGGTTGGTAACCCTAACATCGAATTTCTAAACATTTGTCACTGTAATGACAACCCTAACTTGATGCATCAATGGAGTCTTTTGCAATGAATTTCCTTTCTTTTTGAGGATGTGTAATATTACTCATATCCATACTGTATGTGGGAGCGTGGGCCCTGCACACCCACCTGCACAAAAGCCTAGAGGTATGTCACAATAGTGCCCTGTGCTCCCAGTTTTGTAAAATGGTATCCATATGTGGGAGTGCAGGCCCTCTGGGCCCTGTGCTCCCACCTACCCACAAGCTTAGAGACATAGCACAGTAGAGCCCTGTGCTCCCAGTGTTGCATAATGGTATCTATGTGTGTGAGCACGGGCCCTCTGAGCCCTGTGCTTCCACCAACCCCTTAAGTATACAGACATAGTGCAGGAGGGCCCTGCACTCCCAGGTTTGCAAAATGGTATCCATAGTTGGGAGCATGGGCCCTGTGCTCCCACTCACCAAGAAGTGTAGAGGTCTAGCATAGGAAGGCCCTGTGCTCCCAGTTTTGCATAATGGGATCCATAGTTGGGAACACAGGCCCTGTACTCCCAACCACCTATAAGTATAAAGACATAGTGCAGCAGGGCTCTGTGCTCCCAGTTTTGCACATTCGGATCCATAGGTGGGAGTGCAGGCCCTCTAGGCCCTGTGCTCCCACCCACACATAAGTGTAGAGGCGTAACGCAGGACAGCCCTGTGCTCCCAGTTTAGCATAAATGGTATGCATAGGTGGAAGTGCAGGCCCCTCTGGGCCCTGCACTCACACCGACCGATAAGTGCGACACATAGCACAGGCCCAGAGACATTCCAAGTAACCCTTGTACTGTAAATGTGGCAATGTCTCAGCAACCAGAGCAACTTTGGAAAACATTCCTTCACAGTTGTATTCATGACCTGGCCACCTCCATGTGTGCTTAATACACCTAAGCCGTGCTTAGCAAAAAATCCATATCTCGAACCATTTTAAGATATAGATGCCGAAAGGCACTGCGACTGCCGCAATGTTATCCTATCGGAAAATTCCAAACTTCATAATACTGTAACTATGGAACTGGTGTAAATTTTTTCACCAAACCAGCAAAAAGCACATCTGTGGGACAAGGGCTTGCCACCCTGCAAATTTAAGCCCAAAAACCTAACCATTTTTTTGCTATGAAGTGGCAAAGAAATTGTTTTTCTGGGGCTGTTTACTTTTGGAACTTTCACAGAAGTCCCATTGGTTTACATGGGAGAACTTTCACGAAAGTCCATGGGACTTTCGTGAAAGTTCTGCAGACTTTTGCAAAAGTCCCCAACGTTAACCAATGGGACATTTGTGAAAGTTCTGCTGTACTTTCGCGAAAGTAAAAAGTGCTTTCTAGCTGGCATATATTTTTTTCCCATAGGCTATAATAGGAAACTTTAAACTAGAGATGGACAAAAGTGGGCAGTTTCGCCCCCACGGAAATTCTGCAGAAATCAGGGAACTTTTGCGGAAGTTTCTGAACTTCTGCCTGTGGCAGAGCGCAAAACTTCCGCTTCCGTGAAAACTTCTGCGAATGTTACGGGTGAAATTTCACCCAGTATTAAGCACTGGTGGCTAGTGGTCCCTCCCCCCACCTGCCCCACATGTAAAAAATATCCCTGCGGTGACGTCAGCATCTGGGATGGTAACTTGAGTTTGATTGGGAGCACCCCCGGTGAGAAAATCAGTCTAAATATATTATCTATTAATGTTCTAGAAATTAAGCTGAATTTAAAAGAACCATTCCTTGAACGAGTAACAACAGATTTTATGGTTGCAATACCCCCGGTGGTAGAAAAATGCCAAAGTCAAACAGGAGGCCGCATGACGTTATCCCAGCGGTCTCGAATGCTTCCACATACTTGGCTGGGTCGGGTGAGGAGGGTGGCTCTGATGTAAGAAAGGGCCTAGACAAAGCCAATACCAGGGCCATAATGAAGATGCTCTACAAAATCAATGGCAAGGTAACTAATATCCAGAAGGACATGAAAAAATTTTTGAACAACATACCACTGCAGTGGAATCACAAATGGAAACCTTACAGTCTGAACACATGGTGATGGGGAGAGCCCTGTGCTACTTTTACAAACGAGAGAGAGAATTGTCAGCAAGGGCAGAAGATGCTGAGGCTCGATCGAGGAGAAATAACATACGAGTGTTCGGCATCCCAGAGGGAGCAGAGCAAGAAGACATGCCAAAGTTTTTAGAATACTGGATTTATCAGCAGATTCAGAGTAGGGAACAGAATGGGTGCATCGTGCAATCACTCCGAAATCAAAACAAGGAGCTCCAGTCTGCTTGATCATAATCAAATTCTTGAGCTTCCCAATAAAGGAAAAAGTATTACGACTTGCCTGGGAGAAAAGGGACCTGAACTTAGATGGTTAAAAATTATATATAGATCAGGACTACCCACCGTTGCTACTGGCTAAAAGGAATAAGGTCCTCCAAGTGGTAAAGCAGCTCAGAGAACAGGGGTTAAAAGCACAAGTCCCTTATCCAGCAAAGTTGTGGATCCAGGATGGAGTCACTACTAAATCCTTTGACTCGTTATTAACGGCTGCACCCTTCCTGAAAAACACCAACATCCAAGTGCCAGATCTCCAAGAAGAATTAGCAGAGGCAGAGGTGAAGGATCTATTGTCGGGAGTTGCAGTAGCAAAGAAAGCCATGGGTCATCAGCGAGAACATGGGATCTTGCCCCTACACTCGGATCTGGCAGACTGGCTCAAGAAAAACCCAAGCACCTAAGAGGAAGCAGCTTGGGCCTACAATTCTAAACATTTCCCCAGTAGGAAGAGGTAAGTGGGACAGGAAGGGGTGTAACTTGTTTAAGTTTTTCCCCCGCTTCCAGGCCCCTTTGGGACTCTCCCTGATCATGAGGCATACCTTGGAAGTATGGGCCTTTCCCATACTGAGTCGCAGAACACAAGGCAATTAGCCTGGTTTAAAGGTGCAACATATTTTCTTTTCACTGCTTACTTTGATCTTAAGTCCTCGGCTCAAAAATCCACCAAAGGATTATTTGACTCATGAAAAATTCAGAAACTGGGGGCGTGGCCAAGGAACATAGCATGGTGGACATGTTTTAGTCAGCTCCTCAAGGCACAAATACTACAAGCAGAATAAATAGTGTTTTTGAGCATACGCTCAATTAAATTTTACTACAGGAGGGTGTCAGAAGATAATGGCTTCACAGAAATCCAGCAAGAAACAGACTACCTTGCAATCTGAAGCACCAGAAAAGGGTGCAGTAGGCTCCATGGAGTCCCATACCATGTCTCAGCAAAACTCAACCGAGAGTGCCCAGCAGAAATCTATGGCTGATCTGACTGTGGCTGTGCTGTCTGCTCTAATAAATAAGATGCAGAATGAATGCAGGATGGATTTGCCAATGTGTCCGCCCAAATAGTACATCTTCAAAATGTAGTTATGGGGGTAACTGAAATGGTGGCAGAACATGGCAATCGGCTGGTGGAGCAGGAGAGCCGAATTAGCACTATGGAGGACTAGATTGCTGATTTGACCTGGGACAACAGACTACTAATGGAAAAATCGTCACTCTTGTGGGCTAGATCAGATGACCAAGAAAACGGGAGGAGAACAAATATACATATCATTGGCCTCCCTGAAGGACTAGAAGGTAAAGGTGGAGGGAAAGTGGTCCAAAAGTGGCTGGTAGAGCACCTGGGTATGGAGGTAAAAGCTGCCAACTTTGAAATCCAGCAGGCACATTGAACTGGCCCGATGCCGAAGCCAGGGGAGAAACCCTGGCACTACTTGATTAAGTACCTCCATTTCACTGAGAAAGAAAATATGCTAAAAGCAGCAAGGTCTCATGGCCTCCATAGCGTGAGGGTCTCCGAGTGTCAGTCTTTCAAGATTATTTAAGGGGCTTACAAATCCAGTGGCAAATGTTTACAAGGGTAAAAGCCTCACTTCATCTTTTGGGATGGGAATTTGCCTTCCTATATCCGGCAAAGCTAAAATTATGCAAACCAGGAAGTGCCCTTAAAATGTTTAATACACCTCAGGAGGTACAAAAATATATCAAAAATGCAGAGGTCGTAGTGGAGAAGGGACCGCAAAAGGAAGATCCTGCTGCAGATAGATAAATAAATTTCAGACTTTGCTCAACAAGTACTGACAAGGGGGGAGGTTCCGATCGAGTGGGTGAGGGTAACAATAGTGTCACCGCTGCCTGATCGAGGGGCCACCCTCAAATTTACCACATCCTACAGACCAGAATGAACTGTTTCTTGCCAAAGTGTGTTGCTGAAATATAAAGGTAACTTCAAGAGGTAATCTTAAAATGTTTATCGGTCTGGACAGGGGTACAGTGATCAACGAGACCAGGCTACAAGGTCCAGCTGCAAAAAAGATTTTAGAGCCAGCAACCTGGTGTGTTAAAATGGCCCCCATAGCATACCTTTGTTATTCTGAGATGTATCATAGTGAGCTTCATAGGTGTGTTTGTTCTTCCCGGGGTTGACTTTTGGGGTGGGGCACGAGATCGAAATTGACACTGGGCTACTCAGTCAATAGCATTGCGGTTGGAAATATGGCCCCACACATGCCCTCAAGATGGATATTCCTGGAAGACTCGCAGAGACGAGCAGCAAATTTCTTTTTTTTTTATGTGACCTGCATCGCGGAGGGAGTTGCATTCAGCTGAGTGGTCCCGCAGAGGAGGTAGTCGGGAGCTCCTAACTGAGGGGTAAGCTGCTGGTCATTATTTTCATGGCACCAGCGATTGGGATTTAGAACTTAGGTGTGGGAAATATGATCAGGAGGCAGTAGAGGGGTAGAGCTAGCTAGCAGAACTATGGAGGCAAGACCACAACAGATTGACCCATACAACCGGGGTGACTCGACCATGGCTGGGGCCGTGTGTATCAGCGAGCATGCCTGAAAAATTCTCTAATACTTCAGGTGCCATGACTGTCAAGGAATAATAACTTGGGGGTTGGTCAGAGCCTAAGGAAGGGTGCTGGACTCTTTGAGGAAACGTGGGTCACGAAATAATTTCCCTAGGAAGCAACAGAGGTGATGCCCTCATTGGTACTATGGCTCCTGCATGGGAGCTACTGGGGGGCTGGGTGGTTGATATTGAGGGGGGTCTGGTCAGGCGAAAGGGTTGTGGTAAATGGGGAGAGTTTCCCCCGACTATTGAAAAATCAGATTTGTTTGAATGGGCAGATTAGACTTTCATAGGCCTTATGTTCTAAGTCAAGAGGATCTTAGGATATGACTCTGCCCTGCCGGGCGGCTGCCAGGCAAATGGTTAAGGGGAGGGCCATTCAGGAATAAACTGTTCTGCTTAGATGACATAGATTCAAGAAAGTGCATAAATGGTACTGTAAGTGCCTAAAATGTTGAAATCCACCAACAAAGATATGGGAAATGCATGCACTAAGTTAGTGCACCAGGAGGGTGGAAAGGGCAATCAAAGTTTTGTTGAGGGTATGATTGCACTGTGGAATGGGGAGGGGGGGCAAAAAGTTTACAGTTTGTGGAGTATAAGGGGGGTGGTTTTATTAAGTTTGGCACAGGGTTGGTGCTAAAGGTTTCAGGTTTAAAAAATAAAAAAGGCATAAAGTGGTATCAGCAAAGAAACAAGAAACTCTAGGGGAGCATACAAGTAAGATGTAGCATTTATAATAACACAGAGTATGGATAACACAAGTTTCTGTTCATGGAATGTTAATGGGCTTAAATCTCACACAAAAAGGAGGAAAGTATTGGGTAGAATAAAAAAAGCTAAGATCGACGTAGCCTGCTTGCAGGAAACCCACATGACCACTAAGGAAGGTGCCCACCTGGTTTGGGGGTGGGGAGGAGAATGGTATGGCTCTTACTTCTCAAAAGCAAGAGGAGCTGGTATGTGGCTCTGATTCAGATTCCCCAGGTGGTCCCACAAGTTGTAGGGGGACAGTGGGGGGGGGGGAAGATACGTGTTACTTCAGCTACAATTGAACACTGGACAGATGGTGGCTGTGGGGTCTGTCTATGCTCCAAACTTAGACAACACTGAATGCTTCATCCACTTATCTTTGGAAATGTTGAAAGTCCAGGGGCCCTGGGTACTGAATGGTGACTACAATTGCGTATTAGACAATGTCCTGGATAGATCCACACAGATAGCCTCACCACAAACCAGAAGCACAAAGGCCCTATTAGAATTAATGGCTGATCATAGGCTGCTGGATGCATAGAGATCTGCACACCCCAAGGGGAGGGACTACTCGCACTTCTCCCATTCATCCAAGGCATACACATGATTAGATATGGCTTTGGCGTCTCAGGAACTGCTTCTAAAAGTGCAAAAGGTTAGATATGAACCCATCATTGTTTCTGACCATGGCATGGTGCTGCTTGAGGTGATGGACATGAGTAGTCAGACTGACAAAGGCTCCTGGAAACTAGACCCAACACTAACCAAAAAAACAGAGTTTCAGGTGTTTATTGGGGAGCAATTTAAGTACTTCCTAGTTGACAGCCCAGAGGGAGACACCAGTGCAGCTACCAGATGGGATGCTCTCAAGGCCATCCTAAAGGGGGGGCAATAATATCATATGCCTCTCACAAGAGGAGAGAAGGTCAGTACCTAAGTCAGCTGGAGGATAGGATCGTACAGGTAGAAAAACATCACATGGGAGTACCCAATAGAGAAACTTATGAGTTACAGAAACTAAAATGGGAGTTTAACACGGCACATAATACTAGAATAGAGAGGGATTTATTGCTCACCCAGGCTGGGTCATACTCCGAAGGAGATGCGGGAGGCAAATGGCTGGCATGGCAGCTGTGGAGCAAACAGAGAGCTACAAATATGGTGCAAATACGGGATGTAGAGGGCAAACTCCAGCATGGAGATAAGGAAATTGGAGAGAGTTTCCGTAGATTCTATGAAACACTCTACAACTCGGGACTTCCGGTGTAGCTCTGGAGCTAATGGCAGCCTAAGATCTGAACTCTGTTCCCACTCCCTCCCAATTTTGTTAAAAAAAGCCATAAATTTTAACAAAAACAGCAGTCGGAGAAATTTATACAGATGGCTTCAAATACATATAAGGGAACTACAAATAGATTTGCAGTGCTACCGATCGAAGAGGAATCGGAAGGTGAAAAATCAGACTCAGAGACCTCAGAGTTGTCGCAGGCCCAAACGGTATCCTCAGGCAAGAAATCAGCATGCAGAAAACAAAAAAACAAAGATATCATCCTGAATGATAAACTGGATAGAATAATAACAGACCTGGAAGATATTAAAAAAGATTTCCAAGATTTTCGATCGGACCATGACCTTCTCCGTACAGATATGCTGACTTTACAATTACAGGTAGTAACATTGGAACAGGCTAACTCGGAGCAGGCCGTAGAGACTTCCCAGATTCAATCTACACTAACTCAGCTCCTGGACATTACCAAAGCCCTAGGAAAGCGACAGGACGATGCAGAGAATAGTCAGAGATGCAGAAAGTTCAGATTTAGGGAGTCACGTGATGCTCCTGGCTGAGTAGCTGCTCTCCTGCATCTCTTCTCTCTACCCCATTAAAAACTGTTATTTTAGTTATTAAAATTCTACTTCTCACTGTTTTTGTTGAAGAATCTGCCTATAGAACATCCCGGTAGTACATTGGCGGTGTTCCTTGCCGGGTGTTTGCCAGTATGTTCGAAATAGAGATGAGGCCCGCTGGCCTCCGCCATACACCTCCACAGACACCAGAGAAATCCACTAAGAAAACAAAGGCCTATGGCTCCAGTTCGGGCAAAAGTTCTACTCCAACTCAGGTGGCTTCCTTCAAGAACTTGCACCATTCAAGGAGTCTATTCACGAGATTAAGGAAGAGCTGAAATCACTGCATTTTGACATCAGGGATCTAAACAGAAGAACAGAAGATTTAGAGGTCAGAACTTTCTCTCTGGAAAAATGAAAGGATGACTACAGCTCTGAAACTTCTCTGCTATGCCAAAAAGTTTGCTCCCTTGAAAATAAGCTGGAGGACCTGGAGGGGAGGAGCTGGCGGAACAACCTCATCCTTTTTGGGCTTCCTGAAGCCGAGGAGGGGACAGCTCCAATTCAATTCATCCAAAAACTGTTAGATCAAATCGTCGGACTCTTTTCTGAACAGCCCCATGTATATAGTGGAACACGCTCATCGTTTCTTGCGCCCTAAACCCTCTGCTGGCTCACCCCCACATCCCTTCATATTTAAGCTCCTGAACTTCTTAGATAAACAGTACGTGCTGCAGAAAACCAGAGATTTAAAAGATATTCTCTGGGAAGGTACAAAGTTGCAGATTTCCCAAGACCTGCCTGCAGGCGCGAGTCAAAAAGGAGCAACCTTCCACCCCATTGTAGTCAAGCTCATTGCTGCAGATATTAAGTTTAATGTCTTACTTCAGGGTACCTGTCAATCCTACGATACGGTTGAATCTGCTATCCAGTCTCTCAGAAAGGCACTCCCGGACCTGTTCAAAGACTGCTGATTTCCAGGAAATATCGAGAATGGGCGATCGTTGCTAACTAGATGAGATTTTCTGCTTGTTGGAGTTACTCCTCGGATGTCCATTTTATGAATATACGATCAGCTTTCTTGTGCTAACCTGACTTTTTCTGGATTCTCAAGTACTGGACAATTTTTATTTATTATCTTAGTTATTTTTTCTTTTCCTCTGGGACTTCACCTAATTTACTTCTGAGGCTTCCAAACTGATATTATACCTACGTACATAGATACATAGACAGTGTCGGCAGATAAGAGCCTATGGCCCACCCAGTCTGCCCATTTGAGCTTGTAAGTTCAGTTTATGTTTTCCTAGAAGCCTGTTGCCCCTTACCCCTGACCTCCAGAATTCCTTTATGTCTATCCCATGTATTCTTAAATCCCGTGATTGTTTCAGCCCCCACCACTTCCTCTGACAGGGTATTCCACTTGTCCACCACCCGTTCTGTGAAGAAATTCTTCCTCACATTTCCTCTGAATCGTCCTCCCTCCAACTTCATCCCATGCCATCTAGTCCTGGAACATCTTTTTCGCTTAAAAATAGTGTATTCCTGCACCCTGTTCCTCCCTGTAAGATACTTGTATGTCTCTATCATATCCCCTCTCTCTCCCTCTTCTCCTCTAGGGAGTACATATTCAGTTCCTTCAACCTGTGCTTATAGGACTTGTGATGCAATCCATGTACCATCTTAGTTGCCCTCCTCTGAACCTTCTGTACCCTATGTCCTTACATAGGTAAGGTCTCCAGAACTGTACACTGTACTCCAGGTGGGGCCTCACTAGTGTCTTGTATAGTGGAATTATGACCTCCCTTTTCCTGCTGCTGATGCCCCTGCCTATGCATCCCAGCATCCTATTTGCTTTACCTGCTGCCTTGTCACACTGTTTCCCTACCTTGAGGTCATCAGAGATGATAGCCCCAAGATCCCTTTCCTGCTTGGTGCATGCTATATCCTCACCCCCCAACTGATATATTGTGCCAGGGTTTTTGTGCCCCATATGCATTATCTTGCACTTCTTTGCATTGAATTTCAACTGCCAAACCCCTGAAAATTCTTCAAGTTTCTGCAGGTCCCTTCTCATTCTGTCTACACACTCTGGTGTGTCTACTCTGTTACAGAGCTTTGTGTCATCAGTGAACAGTGAAATTCTGCCTTCTAGGTCTTGCTCAATATCACTGATGAAGATGTTGAATAGGACCGGTCCCAGCACTGATCCCTGTGGTACCCCACTGGTCACTCTTCCGTCTGTGGAGTGACAGCCATTTACCACCACCCTCTGTGTCCTGCCGCCCAGCCAGTTACCTACCCGCCACACTACTGTCCTGCCCACACCCATATTCCCCAGTTTGTATAATAGTCTTCTATGTGGCACAGTGTCAAAGGCCTTGCTGAAGTCTGGATAGGCCATGTCCACTGCCTTCCCCTGATCCACCTCCCTAGTCACCCAGTCAAAAAATTCAATGAGGTTGGTCTGACATGACCTCCTCCTGGTGAAACCATGCTGCCTTGGGTCCTGTAGTCCATTGACAACCAGATGTTCCACCAATCTCTCCTTCAGTAGTGCTTCCCCCTTTCATGCCCCAGGATGATTACCTCCCTTCTTCGGCTGTTGTGTGGGTGTTCCTTCCTCTCTGTTTTTTCCATCAGAGGGACAGCTCGCTCATGCTAGGGGCCTGGGCTGTTGTTTACTAGCCTCAATACTTTAGTTGGGACCTTCTGTACATGATTATATTGTGTTCTATGGTCTACCTAGGTTGAGCTCTCAATACCAATTCAGTGTCAGGGTTGTACTGCTAATTTTCCCTGATATAATTAGTTCTGCTTTTTTCCAGGTTTAAGGATATTTGTGAAGTTCCTTCCTGTTATTTTGTAGCTGTTGATAGGCTGTTTAAATAATCTTTTTGCTAGTTAATGTTGAGAGGTTTGTTATATTATGGTGAGTTGTAGACTTAAATCAAGGGGGAAGGGCGGAGTTGGTGGGACAAGGTGCCAGCTATGTCGGAGTGGGACACTGTGCACCAAATTTGTTGGAGTTTAGGGGATGCTTTCGGGGGGATTGTTGCGGGTTTCTGTGGGTTAGCATTTTGTTTTCCTTTTTACATGGGTGGGGGAGTGAGGTATAGTATGAGGGTCGGGGTGGTGGTGGGTGGGTTCGTCTCTGGTTGGACTATGATAATGCTTGTTATATCCAGTTGTTATTTGTTGACTGGCATATGGTTGTCCCCCCAATATTTATTCTCTTAACAAGCGAAAATGGCATCCAATTATAGATACTGCTCCTGGAATGTCAAGGGGACTCAATCTCTGACAAAAAAAGCCAAAGTCCTGCTTCATCTTCGTAAGCTGCAGGTTGATGTTGCCTTCCTTCAGGAGACTCACCTTCCTGCTGCTCAGCTCCCGTCTTTGAGATGTTCCTGGGTAAGCCAGGTATTTGGTTCTGGGCTGAACTCCCGTAAATGCGGAGTCACCATTTTGATCTCCAGATCCGTCCCATTTCGCCTCCTTCAAGAGGTTGCAGATTTGCAGGGTAGATTCATATTTCTTAGGGCCTTATTGGGACACCTAGAGGTCATCCTAGGGACTGTTTATGGTCCTAATACAGAAGATCCCTCTTTTTTCTCTCAAATGCCGTCCATCCTATCTCAATGGTCATCCCGCCAGATGATCCTAGTGGGGGATTGGAACATAGTCCTGAGTAATTGTTTAGAACGGGTGGTGGACAAGTGGAACACCCTGCCAGAGGAAGTGGTGGGGGCTGAAACAATCACGGGATTTAAGAATGCATGGGATAGACATAAAGGAATTCTAGAGGGCAGGGGTAAGGGGAAACAGACTTCTAGGAAAACAAACTGAACTTACAAGCTCAAATGGGCAGACTAGGTGGGCCATAGGCCCTTATCTGCCGACACTGTCTATGTATCTATGTATCTATATATGTATCTATGTAGATAGATCCCCTTCCCGGTCTCAACCCCCCACTTCAAGTCAACAGGCATTGAGGGGTGTAATGGACACCTTGGGCTTAGTTGATCCCTGGAGGCTTATGTTTCCTGTAGCTACTGAGTACTCCTTCCACTCTATTCCACATGACTCCTTCTCCCGCATAGATTTTTTCTTTCTGAGTTCTGAAGTACTGCCAGGAGTCGTAGCCTGCTGTTATAGTTCCAAGGTCATCTCGGACCACCATCCAGTCATTTTACAGGCCAGTTTGGCCCCCTCAGTCACAAGGGACAAAACGTGGCACCTCAATAATTTATTAAAATGCCCAGACATAGTTGATAAAATACAGTCATTTATCTTAGAAGTCTTCCATCTCAACCAGTTCTCTATGCCCAAATTAGATATCCTTTGGGGTGCTTTCAAATGCGCTCTTAGAGGGGAACTCATCAGGATAGCCACGAGAAGGAAACAAGAGTCATCTCAAGCCATGGCCTCTGTTTTGTCTCAGATTTGTGTGGCCAAGAGTGGACTCTCGGATTCCTCTCCTTCATCCTGTTGGGAGCGCCTTGAAACTCTAAGAGCTCAGTATCATGCCCTCATAGGGGAAAAGGCAGAACATCTTCTATTAAAAACCAAATCCCAATACTTTGATCAAGGGGAGAAGGCTGGTAAACTCCTCGCACTCCACTTACGCAGCCAGCAGGTTGATCAGATTATTCCATCCATCCATCCGGTCAGACTCTGGAAGTTTGCTCACCTCAACCAAAGACATTGTTTATCAATTCCAGACTTACTACAGCTCTCGTTATATAGCCCCCGCGACCTCTCCAGATCCCTCTGCCCTGGACACCTTTCTCCAGGACCTTGATTTGCCATTCTTAAATGAGAATCAGGTGGGATGGTTGTAAGCCCCATTAACTTTAGAAGAAGTTAAAACAGACATAGAAGCCTTACCATTAGATAGGTCTTCTGGCCCGGATGGGGTTTTCCACCAATTTTTTATCACACATATAAAGACCTTCTGGCCCCTTATCTCCTGGGCCTCTTTCGATACCTCCACCAGATGGGACTAACCAACACTTCTCTCACTGCTGCCACCATAGTTGTTTTGCCCTAGCCTGGGAGCGACCCTCTATCGGTAGCCAACTATAGGCCAATATCTTTAATTAATGTGGGCATTAAGATCCTTGCAAAAATCTTGGCCACGAGAGTGAAGGTCATTTAGGAGAGTCTTCTAAGCAGAGAGCAGGTGAGTTTTGTCCCATGTCAGTTGTCAGCTGATCACATTTGGAAAATTCTTCATCTTGTCTCGGTGTCCAGGGATTCCACCACTCCTACTATGTTGGTTTCTCTGGACGTGGAGAAAGCCTTCAACAGAGTTTCGTGGGGCTACCTGTTTCATCTGCTCTATAAATATGGTTTCCTGAGTGAATTCATAACATGGATCAAAATACTATACAACATACCTTCAGCCCGTGTCTTCTGTAATGGGGTGTTTTCTGAATTTTTTCCCCTTCAACAAGGAACACGGCAAGGGTGTCCATTTTCCCCTTTTTTGTTTAACCTATACCATGAGCCCCTAATCCAAAAAATTTACCTCTCCCCACTAGTCCATGGTACAGTCATAGGTCCCTCACAATACAAACTTTCAGTATATGCGGACGACATCCTTTTACACATTACCTCACCAGTCACCTCATTACCAGAGGTTTTGAACATTATCACTTTATTTGGCTCCTTCTCTAATTATAAATTAAACTTATCAAAAACTGAACTTATGCCCTTGAATAACTCAACCCACTGCTCTATAGTAGAGCACTTGGGGTTTTGTTGGGTAAAGAACAAGTTAAAATATTTAGGTGTGTACCTTCGTACGGACCCACTTAAACTCAAAAAGTATATTTTGGACCACTTACTTCTTGTTATTCAGAAAGATCTTAGTCGTTAGTCTTTGCTTCTTCTTTCCCCCTGGGGCCGGGTGAACATTCTCAAAATGAATTTGTCCTTCCTAGAATTTTATATCACCTTCTTATGCTTAGCATACACCTCCCTAAAAGTTGGTTTACCCAGATTAATAGGCTTTTCTCTCTCCTGCTTTCTCTGGTTGGGGAAGCCACCCTGTAGATCATTAGTTAAGCTGATGAGAGCTAAAGAGGATGGGGGTTTAAAAGTTTCCAATGTGTACCTGTATTATTTAGCCATACACTGCTCTCGTCTTTCCCCTCTGGCCTGGTCCTGTCTCAGATACCTCTCCTCCAAGTTATTCTCCCCAATGGTTAGATATAGAGGGCTTCCTGACACAACAGCAGGGCCTATGTCCCAACTCATTACTGTAAATCCCCATTAGAAAGATCCCCCACCCCTTGAAAGAGAAATGAAGGGACCAGAGTTATGCACCTGTACTAACTACCTCAGTTTGGATATATTTTATGTTTGTGTTTTTATTTTTTATCTAAGTTCCTTGTTTTAATGGACCAGACTACCAAACAGGAGCTTTGGCCGCAGTCCAATTTCATTTTTTGTTGCATTATAGGGATATGTGCAACCCCAGGGCAGGCCTTCAGAGTAAGGCAAGTAGGGGCCCACCTTCTACTTGAATATTCATTCCCTGTCAGAGATGTTTCTGGACACTGTAAGTCACTTTGCGCTATAGTTATTAGTGCGGGGGTGTTACTAAGGGGGATAAAAATAAAAGAGAGACACTGAGACATCGAGGAGAATAAACTGGCAGATGAGACATGAAACCAGGGTAACATGGAGAAATACAATTCAGGGAAAGCTGGGGGAAAAGTAGTGGAAAAGAAATGCAATATAATGAAGGTAAAAGAATGGGAGAAAAGAATAATTATCAAGTGTATGTAGATGTCTAAGAATAGGAAGTGCCTCAGGGTGGTATCCCAGAATGTCAATTGGTTGAGTAATCCTATAAAAAGATTCAAAATAATTTCCCATCTTAAAAAAAAATGCACCCCCAGATAATACTCCTCCAGGAGACACATCTGTCCAATGATGAGCATCAGAAACTGCTTAAGTATGGGATGTCGGATATAGTGGTTAGTGCACATACGAGGGGACGAAAGAGGGGATCCACAATTCTTATACCAAGGTCCTCAGCATTTCAAATTCAGGAATCATACCAGGATGAGGAAGGCAGGTAGGCTTTGCTTAGAGGAAACTGGGAGGGGCAGATATACACAGTGGGATGTGTGTATGTTCCTCCAGGTTCAGAGAGTACTGTCTATCAGACCATTTTCGATAAAATCATGGCATTAAAGTAGGGGGTACTGGTTCTGGGTGGAGATTTGAATCTCCTTATGAATCCTTTGTGGGATAGTTCTAACCCTAATCCACCCAGGGCTACAATGGGGCAGAAACATGGCAGGAGGCTAATAAAAGACTTAGCCCTAATAGATACATGGCGATACTGCTATCCAACATCTTATAGCTACACGCATTTCTCAGGGGTCCATAATACTTATGCATGAATTGATTATCCCCTGGTGGATGCGGAATCTTTGGATATAATACATAATGCAGCAATCTCACCAATTCATTTATCAGACCATGCTATAATCACTTTGAAACTAGAATCAGAACAGGAAGTTACAATGAGACAGTGGAGGTTTAATAATATGTTCATCAAGGATAAACAGTTTAAAGAAAAAGTCCAGCAATGGATTCCTCGAATTTTACAAGAGAACAGTAGCAGAAGTACCAGAAGGAACACTATGGGACACTTCAAAATCAGCATTGGGGAGAGAGATTATAGCATATGCAACCCATCAAAAGAAACAGAAAGCCAGGAAGCAACAAGATTTAGAAAAAGAGCTAGAGAGATTACAACAACTACATGCAGAGGGCAGTGGTGTTACAACTACACAGATAAACCAGGTTAAGACTCAGCCACAAAATTTATTAAATCAAAAGACAGAACAAGCTTTGATGTATGTGAAACAAAGATATTATGAGGGGCTAGTAAGGCTGCTAAGGTCCTGGCTTTTAGATTACAAAAACAACAAGCATCCTCAACAATAACTAAAATAATACACCCTACACAACCTAAAATTTTGAGTAAAACTAAAGATATACTCAAGGGATTGAGGGAATCTTATTTAAAATTGTATAGTCGACCTCAGGAATCAGCCAAAGAAAGGTATCGTGATTTTTTAACAAATATAACAGAAACCTCAAATTACAGAGGAACAACGTAATTCCCTAACTAGACCAATTACTTCCCAGGAGAAAGACCTTGCCCTGCGTAATTCCAAACCAAACAAAAGCCCTGGCCTAGACAGATGTACTGCAGAATTCTATGCAACATTTCAGAAAGCATTACTTCCACTGTTAATTAAATTGTTTAATACAATACAGGAGAATACCTCTCCCACCCTGAATAGCTGGCAATATGTTAATATATCCACAATACTCAAACCAGATAAAGATCCACTAAACTGTCAATCCTATCATCCCTTATCAGTTCTAAACCAGGATTATAAATATTTTACAGCAATTTTGGCTAAACGATTAGAGAACATATTGTCACATATAATTAACAAAGATCAAGCAGGCTTTATAATAAAGCGCCTAACAGCTGATAATATTAAACGAACATTGTTCCTTTTGGAAGTGGTGCAAAAGGAACAAACCCCTTCTATCCTTTTGAGCATGGATGCCCAGAAGGCGTTTGACAGGGTCTTGTGGAAATTTTTGAGATACACTATGGAGAAATTTTCCTACTCCCTTTTTGAATATAATACGTCGACTATACACCTCCCCACAGGCCATGATAAAAGTGAATGGGTCACACTCGACCTGTTTTTCCATAAACAGGGGCACCCGTTAGGGTTTCCTCTTATCCCCCTCCCTTTTTGCCTTCTTTGCTGAACCCTTAGCCCAAGCCATCCGGGAAAACATACAAATTACAGGAGTAAATTATTTAGATACCATATACAAAAGAGCCTTTTTTGCTGATGACCTGTTAATATATTTAACGGAACTGGAGACCTCCCTGCCAAAGTTGTTCTCTCTCAAAAGATTTGGAATCTATCTCAGAATATAAATTAATCGCAAGCAAAATAGAAATATTGACTTTTAATTATCAACTGAGTACAGAGATTCAGACTAGGTTTTCACTGAGATGGAAAAGTAATAAATTTAGGTATTTAGGGATAAATCTTACAAATGAAACTCATAATCTATACAGAAACATAGACTTTGATGGCAGATAAGGACCGCTTGGCCCACCTAGTCTGCCCATTTCCCTAACTACAGGATATGCTGCAGATCCTAGTTAACCAACAGTCTATTTCTTCTTAACCCCCACAAGAATTGCCTTATGTCTGCCCCATGTATTCTTGAATTCTCCCACAGTTTTAGACCCCACAACCTCCTCAGGAAGGCTGTTCCATGTGTCCACCACCCTCTCTGTGAAAAAAATACTTCCTCACATTGCCCCTGAACCGCCCGCCCTCTATCTTTAAATTGTGTCCCCTTGTTCTTGCATTTCTCTTTTTCTGAAAGATGCTACCCTCTTGGACTTTGTTGATTCCACTGAGGTACTTAAATGTTTCTATCATGTCCCCCCTCTCCCTCCTTTCCTCACGGGTATACATATTAAGCTCCTTTAGTTTCTCCTCATATGGCTTCCCTTGCAGACCCTGCACCATTTTAGTTGCCCTCCTCTGGACTGCCTCTATCCTGTCTATGTCCTTGTGTAGATGGGGTCTCCAGAACTGGACGTAGTACTCCGGATGGGGTCTCACCAACTGTCTGTACAGAGGGATAACAACTTCCTGTTTTCTGCTGGTGATGCCGCTCCCTATACATCCCAGTATACCTTCTGCCTTCCCTACTGCCTTTTCACATTGCTTGCTAACCTTAAGGTCATCTGACATGATTACCCTCAGGTCCCTTTCCATTTTTGTTGTTGTTACTACCTCCCCCCAACTGTGTAATCTTCCCCTGGGTTTTTGTTTCCCAGGTGCATTAGTTTGCACTTCTTTGAACTGAATCCAAGCTGCCATACTTCTGACCATTCCTCTAACCTTGTCAAGTCCCTTCTCATCCTTTCCACGCCTCCTTGTGTAGCAACCCTGTTGCAGATCTTTATGTAATCTGCAAAGAGGCATACTTTTCCTTCCAGTCCCTCTACAATGTCACTTATAAAGACATTAAAAAGGACTGGACCTAGTACTGAACCCTGCGGTACCCCACTAGCAACCCCTCTTTCTTCAAAGTGGACTCCATTTACAATTACCTTCTGTGTCCTGTTGTCCAGCCAATGTTTTACCCAGGCTACCACTCTGGAACCCACTCCCAGGCTGGTTAATTTGACTATTAATGTTTTGTGTGGGACTGTGTCAAATGCCTTGCTAAAGTCTAGGTAGGCCATGTCCACTGCCCCTCCCTGGTCTACTACTTTGGTCACCCAGTCAAAGAAATCAATTACATTTGTCTGACATGACCTTCCCACTGTGAACCCATGCTGCCTTGGGTCCTGTGCCCCACTGGCTTCTAGGTAGTCAACAAGTCTTTCCTTCAGAAGGGATTCCATCACTTTTCCTACCACAGGGGTCAAACTGACAGGTCTGTAGTTTCCTGCCTCTGTCTTGGTCCCACTTTTGTGAAGCGGAATCAAATCCGCCTTCCTCCAGTCCTCAGGCACCACACCATCCTCCCATGATTTGTTAAAAAGGGTAGTCAGTGGTTTCACTAGTTCTCCCTTTAATTCTTTTAGAATTCTGGGGTGAATTCCATCAGGCCCCATTGCTCTGTCCACCTTCAGTTTTAGGAGTTCTTTCAGAGCCCTTTCTTCTGTGAAAGGACTGGAATTGCCCCCAAGAGTGCTTCTGTTAATTGGATTAGGCACCTCCCTCCTCCTCTTTGTGAATACTGAGCAGAAATATTCGCTCAGAATCCCTGCTTTTCACTGTCCTCTCTGCCCACCCATCGTCCATTCTATTCAGCCTCACTAGCCCTCCTTTGTCTTTCTACGCCCTGGTGTACCTATAAAAGGTTTTATCCTCTTCTTAACCGAAGTTAGCTATCTTTTCCTCAGTTTGGGCCTTTGCTATTCTGACTTCCCTCCCTGCTTCCTTCTGCCTTAACTGGTACAGCTCTCTGTCCTGCTCCTTCTGTGTTTCCTTATACTTTCGGAATGCTGTCTTTTTCTTCCTGACTTTCCCCGTCACCTCTTTTGAGAACCATAGTGGCTTTTTCTTTTGTTTTGATTTGTTTATTTGCTTCACACAAAGGCTTGTTGCCTCCCGCTGTGATGGCAGTTCTGATGTTTCCCCAATGTTGCTCCACCCCTCCTTCTAGCCTGTTTGCTAGTGCTTTTCTAAGGCACTCTCCCATTTTGCCAAAGTCAGCCCTCCTGAAGTCCAGTACCCTCACTTTTGTATTGCTTGACTCTGTAGCTGAGTTTATCGTGAACCACACTATTTGATGGTCACTTGTTTCCAGATGACAACCCACTTCTAGATCTGAGATCCTCTCACTGTTCCCATTTGAGAGTATGAGGTCTAAGATTGCTCCCTCACAAGTGGGTTCCGAAACTAGATGTCTGAGACATGCCACCTGTAGGGCATCGAGAATGGTCCTGCTTTTGGATGTGGCTGCAGCAAATGTGCTCCAGTTAACATCTGGCATATTCAGGTCTCCCATCAACAGTATCTCCCATTTCTCTGCCATCCTAAGATTGCCTTCTATCATATCCTTGTCCATTCCCTCCCCCTGACATGGGGGTCTGTATACAATCCCTGTGAAGATTGTGGTGCCATTTCCAGTCTCTAAGGTGACTCACAGTGCCTCCTCTCCTCCATGTTTACTCTTTTGTTCAGTTGCTTTTATCCTTCCTTTACATAGAGAGCTACTCCTCCCCTCTTCTCCTTCCCTGTCTCTCCTGTAGGTTATGTACCCTGGTATGTTAACATCCCAGTCACGGTTCTCTGTGTACCACGCTTCTGTGACTGCTACGATATCCAAGCATCCTCTTCCATCAAGGCCACCAGTTCAGGGAGCTTGTTGCCCAGATTATGGGCATTGGTACTCATTACCCTCCATTTCCTGATGACCTTACTCCTTTTTGCCCCATTTCTGTCCTTATTGCCTTTGTCACTTTCTCCATATACCCCTGCTCTTCTCCCTATCAACATCTCTATCTTGGTATTTACCTCACTTACTACCTTGACTTTTTTGGGGACTAGGATTTCCCTGCTCCTTTCCAGTGTCTCCCCCTTGGCTAGTTTAAATGCTTGCCAATAAAGCATTTAAACCTATCACCTAGGATCCTGGTTCCCCTCCTGGACAGATGCAGCCCATCATGCCAGTATAGTCCTGCGTCCTGCATCACTCCAGGTGGACCCCCAGTCCCCAGTGAAGCCAAATCCCTGAGCTCTGCACCAGTTTTTCAACCACTGATTAAATCCCATGGTGTGGAGCACCCTAGCCTCACCTACGCCATAGACAGGCAGCACCTCCGAGAAGGTTACCGTGCGGGCTACTTGTCTAAGGCCCTCCCCAACTCCACAAACTCTTCCTGCACTGCTCTGATCCCTCTTTAGCCAGGTAATTTGTCCCTAGGTGGATAATGACATCCAGATCCTTCCCCTGTGCAGCTGCTCTAGCAATTTTGAGCAGTCGCTCCCTGTCCCTCCAAGCCATGGCACCAGGCAGGCACCTTACCTCCCTCTCCCCTTCCTCCCCCAGTTCTACCTTCCTAACAATGGAGTCCCTCACCAGGAGTTGTTTCCTTCCCCTGTGGGGTCCCATGCCACCCTCCTGTGAGTCTCCCTTATGGAGGTTCCCAGCATCCTCCTTGGTCTCCACTGCGGGTGCTTCCACAGAGGAACCACACTTTGCCAGACCAGCATAAGAATTGTGGAGAGGTATAACTGGAGGGATGCACCCCATTCCACCACCCTCACCCTCCCTGAGCCCACTGTTGTCCAACCGCTCCTCTTTCTTGGTAATCTCTGAGGCAACAGCAGTGGCCCCGGTGGTCCCTGGATGGAAGAGGAGGTCCCACAAATCCTGGCCAACTCAGCCTGGAGATGACAACCTCCTCCCTCAGCCCAGAGAGGTGCCTGCAGATGGGACAACACTGCATCCTCCAGAACATCTCCCGGAAGACTGCTGCTCCACAGCCACTGCACTGCACCACGCCCATCATGTCTTATATCTGGCCCCTTCACTGTTGTTTGGAATCCTTACTCTTTCCTCTGTTTTTTTTTTCTTCTCTCTCTCTCTACTTACTTACTGCCTCTGTGCCCTTAAAGCTAACTATATTCCACTCGATTAATCCATTAGAGAGGACTTGCAGAGATGGGACCGGTTACCCCTTTTTTTGAATCAAAGAATCGATGTTATAAGAATGAATATACTATCATGGTTTTTGTACCTTTTTCAGACTCTCTCTGTCTTTCCATCAAAGAAAGATTTTAAAAAATGGAACAGTATGATTTCTAGGTTCTTATGGCATGGTAAAAAGCCAAGGATCAAATACAAGACCCTACAGTTACCCAAGAACAAGGGAGGGCTAGCCCTACCAAATTTAGAACAATATGAGCAGGCGGCAGTAAAATTACATATATTACACTGGTTAGATGAAGGGGCGGACCCACATTGTAAAGAGATAGAACAGGGGAACCAGACAGTGGAGAACAAGAAATTCTTGTTCAGACAGACCATACCAAAGGCAATACTAGAACGAGATATCAGATTTAAACAAACTAGGCAGATTTTGTGAATCTGGAGAGCAATAATTAAAAAACTAAAGACCCTATAGTAAACCTCTAACAAAGAATCACCAAAGACCCCAGTTTTGACCCAGCCAGACTAGACTGCAGCTTTAAAAGGTGGCAACACCTGGGACTTACCAGATTTTACCAATTCTATGAACAGGGAATTTTCTGTCAGTTTCAGACACTGGAGAAAAATACCACCCGAGGAAACAAGATTTCTATAGATTTCTTCAGGTAAGAAATTATTGTAGGACTCTGATAGGCATTTCCTGGGATCTAGGGGGATAAACCCATTGATGGGAATTATAATTAAAGTAATAGAGTTAGCCATCCCTGATCATGTAATTTCTGGGACTTATCAAGCCCTAAATAAACAGCAGAAAGAGATTACATTATGTTCATTCACAACACCGTTGGGAGGAAGAGTTAGGTATTAATTTGGAGGAAGAGAGATGGGAACAGATATATTCAACAATCCATAGAACCACAAGGTCCTTGATTTGGAAAGAGTTTGGCTGGAAGTGTTTATTAAGATTTTTTAAAACACCACAAATAGTGGGGAAGTTTGATGCTTGGGTGGGATCAGAATGCTGAAGAGGATGTAGGGAACCTTCTGCTAATCATACACATGTTTTTGGAGCTGTGCAATCCTGGAGACAATCTGAAGAGAGGTAGGAGGAGCTTTGGGGGAACTGTTTCCAGAAATAGTGACTTTGACACCTGAATGTGCACTTATTTTTGATTTTCCTACTGGGATTGGGAGGGGTTACCCCAGGTTCTTGTTAGCTATATTACTACTTGCAGCACATAAAGCTATAATGAGGAAATGGTTCCAAAAAGACCCACCAACCATTCGTGAATGGGAAGACATTACTTATCAAATATATAGAATGGAGCTTTTGATGGCTCATATTAACTTAAAGGTTCAGAAATGCATAGCTTTTTGAGCCAAATGGTGGTTGTGGGTGTCCAGACATAGACCAGATTTAATTCCCTAGGGAAAAATAAAAATTTACCTAGACCTTGGATTGCCACTGGAAAGACTGTAGGAGAAATAGCAAATGTACATTTTTAATAATCAGGATATATAAACCCTGACTACTACCTGAAAATTTGTCAAATGTCTTACCTGTCTCTTATTTATTGTAATGAGAAATAACATAAGCTGTCATCGGATCTCTCTCTGTAAAACCTCTAAATAAAAACATATTTAAAAAAAAAAGAAACACTCTACAACTCAGAAGTGTCCCCTATGGACAATCAGTTCTCCTCCCCTTTTTTTTTTTTTTTAATTTTCTTTTTATTGAAGGACGTGACATATACATGAAATACAGTCATTAGGTTGAAGTCTGCAATCATTAGTGGTACGAGTTGATACAATATATCCAGAGCAATAAAAATCATTATAATTTTACCAGTGTATTTGTGTATTCATTTTATAGAGACTGAAGTTATTAGCTTAATAGTAAGTTCACCTCATTCTATAATTATATATATATTTTTTTGGTTCCTTCTAGAAAAGTTGAAAATTTATGAATCACCCAGAAGTGATGGCAACATTCTGGAGACCTCATAAGGGTCTTTATCTCACCCGATAGAACATATACTGTTATAGTGTGGAGAGGCTCAGGGGACAAAATCCGGGTCTCGGGTAGACAAGTACAGTACCCAAGGTCTCCAGGAGATTTCAAATACCTGGTATTTACCATGGAGTCTGGCTGTAAGAGATTCCATATTATAAATATCTAAGACCTCCAATCCTTTAAAGTGGGAATAACTGAGGTTCTCCAATGCCTAGTCATCGCCTTCTTTGCTGCTAAAGTATATATGGGTAACAGGGTACACTGCCATGGGGGTCTGTGAGGAGGAAATATAGCCAAAAGTATCGATTCAGCCGAAAACTCGACCGGTTCGCCCAAACAGTCTGATACCTCCTGTTGGAGCATACACCAAAAAGGAGTTAATTGGGGACATGTCCAGAATATATGGTTCTGGTCAGCATGTGTACATGCAATTCCTCCAACATCTGCCAAAGCTGGATGGAATATATTTCGCTAGAATAGCTAGGGACCGAAAAAAGCGACAACGGCACTTCTAGGCAAATTCTTGTGGAATGTGTTACTTTACAAGCTAAGGGAGATGTCTGTAACCAATCCTGGTTTTATATATTTTCAGCTAAATCCTTACACCAGCTATTAAGAATAGTAAGTGAGGAATCACTCATCCCTTCTCTGAGAATTTTATAAATATGACCCACTTGATGTTCCCATATATGACCATATATATGGTCTTCTATGTATGTCCATGCCAAGGGGATAGGTTCAGGTAATTTTGTTTCCACTTTTCTCTGTCTTAGAATATAATTTTTAACCTGGATATACCTGTAAATGTCTGTTTCCGTTAGGCCGTAGGTCGCCCTTAGAGTTTCAAAAGGGACAATGCCCGTGTGACATAGGAATTGTCTAAAAAATTGAAGACCCAATCTTCTCCAAATTACAAACTTATGATCTATGGTAGATGGGAGAAACCAATCATCCCCTGAAATTTGGGTATAAAAGAAAAAAGTGTTCTAAAAGCCTTGTGTGCTTTTAACTTATACCATAGTTTCAGAATTTGTGCTGTAAAGGGAGTATAGTATCTTATTGGTGCTGTCCTAGACGCCGTAGAGAATATTATCTTAGTAATGTCAAACAAGTCATTAATGACAAATTCTAGCTCTTTCCAGGGGTCCTCATATGTTGAGGCTACCCAAAAAGTTAATATTCTAAAAAAGGCAGCCATGGCATATAATTTCAAATTTGGCAGGTTGGCTCCACCCTGAGGAAGTGGAAGTTGCAATAAGGACATCCTAATTCTAGGCCGTTGGCCATTCCATATAAAATTAGAAATAATTTTATCCCATGATTGAAAATAAAATTTGGATGGGAAAATAGGGACATTTTGAAATAAGTATAAAAGTTTAGGTAGTATAATCATGTGGATTGTCTCAGTGCTTTGAAAAAAAAACTTAAAGATAGTTTAGACCAGCGAGCAAGTTCTGATTGAATTTTGATCGATAGTGGTTCATAATTCAATAGTTCCAGGTTGTTTAAATTCTGCGGTATGTGGATTCCCAGATATTTAATTTTAGTTTAATACCATTTTAAAGGATATTTCTTTTTGAGGGTTGGAGACGGAGAAAAATATAATGAAAGGAGGTCTGTCTTGGCTATATTCAATTGAAATTCTGAGACCGCTCCAAAGCAGTCCAAGACTTCCCAAAGCACCGGAAGGGAGGTTTCCGGGAATATGGTAGAAATTAAAGTATCATCAGCGAACAGGATTTGTGAAGGGCAGACAGGGCAAACTTAATGTGCGTCATACACTGAATATAGTGTGCAATGGTCTAAGAGGAAGGACAAGGGGAACCCAGGGATCCTGGCCTTGGATGCTGAAAAAGCATTCAACAGGGTGGAGTGGGACCATCTGTTTGAAACCCTGCAAAGATTTGTGATTGGGGAAAATATGCGGAGATGGATAGGCTCCCTGTATACCAGGTCAACGGCTCGAATACTGGTCAACAAGATACTATTCAGCCCTTTCAGTCTGTCCCATTGAATAAGACAGGGATGTCCATTGTCCCCCTTACTTTATGTACTGTCACTGTAGCCCCTGGCTGAAATAATCAGGCAGGAAGAGTATATACAAGGTTTGAAAGTGGGGGGAAAGATGCACAAGGTAGCCTTGTTTGCCAACGAGTTGCTTCTGTATATGCAGGATCCAGGGGTGGGTTTGCCTGCCCTCCACAAAGTCTTGGAAGAATTCAGCAGATTATCCGGGCACAAAATAAACTGGTCAAAAAGTGAAATGTTGATTTTGTGGCAGGGGAATGAAGAGAGCATGGGTGCATCATCTCTAAACCTAAAAGGGGTGAAGGTTTTGAAATATCTGGGGATCATGATATCACAGGACATATCACACTCATACAGAGCAAACTATATATCATTACTGAACAACATAAAGGGGGATTGTGAAAAATGGGAAAGGCTACCCCTGAGCCTCACAGGAAGAGTGAACACAGTTAAAATGAATATACTACCGAGGTCCCTTTATGTGTTTCAAAATCTGCCAGTAAGAGTACCCGAAAGCTTCTTTTGGCAATTAAATAGTATTTTGCACATGTTTTTGTGGGCAGGAAAAGCTGCACGGATAAAAAGAACCATTTTGTAGTTGCCATTGAAAGAAGGGGGACTAGCCCCCCCAAACTTCAAATATTATTTCTGGGCAACACAACTTTCTTTTCTGGAACAGTACACAGATGGGCGGTCACCAGCTTGGAGGGGTACGGAGGAGGAAGGGCTGGTGGTTGGGTTGATGCAGGAGATCTTGGCCCCAGCCTTAAACAACGTGCAGGTCCCTCGACAGCAGAACCCCATGACTAGAGTTCTGGTCCGACTCTGGCAAGGGATACATAAGCATATAAAGTACCCTCAGCAGAGATCAGCTAACACTGCATTACATTCAGTGTTCCAAGATTGCAAGGGGTACAATGTACAGCTGCACCAGGCCCTACTGAGATGGAGAAGACAGGGTTATGTGTAGTTGGGGATTTATACTACGGGGGCAGAATAAAGGTCTTCACAGAAGTCCAGCAACAATTTGGAATCCAACCAGGGGACTTCTTTTCCTATCTTAGAATCCGACAAATGGCAGGTGAGCAGAGCCCGGGGCTTTCACCGGTCGAAGAGGCTATCCTTAGACTGCAACCTAGTAGCACACTGACATCCTCCCTTTATAATATCTTTATGGGGGCCACGGCCCCCCCAATGGTGGGGGCCTGCCAAGACTGGGAAACGGACCTAGCACAGTCCTTAACTGACGACATCTGGGTGGGGCAGCTATCAGGCATGTTCATGCCTGCTCCAGCTCTAATAGACTTTGAAGGATTAAACAAAATTTCCTGTACAGGACTTACCTCATGCCAAGCAAATTGCATACATTCAATAGCACAAGGTCAGAGGTGTGCCCTAAATGTCAGATGGAAGAGGGAGATTTTCTTCAAATGGCATTGACATGCCTCAAGGTATCACCCTTTTGGCATGATGTCCACAGCCTTATGCAGAAGGTACTGGACACTAAATTCCCTGACACCCCATTGGAGTTGATGCTGAGGGCAGAGACTGTGCACTTCAGAGGCCCTAGTCTAAGACTTTGGGAGGTGGCGCTAGTGAATGACAGGAAAACTGTTGCCCAACATTGGGTGAGTGACACCCCAACATTGCCCACTGGCTAAACAACCTGGGTTCCTGTATGCACCTAGAAAGGATCCAGCTCAATGTGAACAGCCAACAATCCAGATTCCATAAGACCTAGAGTTTGCTTGAGGAAGCAATTGAAAATGGGGTGGTGTCATTGTAAGTGCCCTTTGTCACATGATTTGGCCTGCAATATGTCAGGCACCGAGAGATATGAATACACCAGTGAATCAAATTGTGGGACTCTCGCTCCTTCTTGCTTCTGTGTTTACTGTCTTTGGATTATTTGTTAAACATGAACAACACAGTGTAATTAATGAATTAATTAATAGGAGATCAATTTGTAAGATGTAATTCCCTACTGTATGTCTCTGTATGTATGATGCCTTGCTCAATAAAAAGCGTTTAAAAAAAAAAATTTCAGAAACTGCATGAGGCAATGAAAGGGAGGTGAGACAAGAAGCATCTAATATATGTCCAGGGGGCCGTTGATAGAAAGGAGCCCCCCTCATCCTGAAGTTAAGCTCAAGATTGAGGTCTTATGACCAGACTCTTAATTGTAGGACTCTATCCTCACCAAATAGTGGGCGGGTTATAGCCTCCCAATTTCATTTTTCCCCTTCCTTTTCTATGGACTGATTAACAACAGGTCCTAAAATCACAGGGGGATAAATAATGGGGGTGTTTGGTATAACATTATTTCAGATTGCTAAGAAATACAAGGGGCATGTTTCAGGGGGCTGTGCCTTAATAAGATTAGAGGGGTAATAAAGGAATACTGACTCAAGACTATAGGGAAGGGGAGGCAATTATAAATGATAATTTAGAAGGTTTTCTTTTGCCTCCAGAGACAAGGAGCCTAGACGTTGTAAAAGGTTTCCCGTTTACAAAGGCGTGATCTGTAGATGCCATAAAAAGGGTAAAATATGGTCCAGGGATCAGAATATAGATGGTTTGGACAGGCTTTAGGTACATGAATCTATGTACAAAGTGGGGATTCAGGCTCTCGACACTACCCCCAGACCTAGAATTCAGTTGTAATGGAGGTTTATGGTTATGCTGAGTTTGACTCAAAATCTAGCCGGGGGCGCCCTGATTGGAACCCTGAAAGTTTAGACAGAAGAAGGAGTAGATAGGTCACTGACCAACACTCCAGGCCCAAATTGGAAAGGCATACCTCCTCCAGAAAAGCAACTGACAGGGTGCTACCTAGCATCCGGAGAGGACCTTTGTCCTCACATAAGTTAACTCCTGGTTCATTCTTTACACTGTCAGGTTAGTTTGGGTTACAGTGTAGAGATGTTTACAATGATTGTTATATGTTGTTATATGTGCATGTATGTTTTTGTTAGTGTGATCAATATTTCCTTATGTTCTTTTATTATTTTTGTACCTGGGATTGAATGGTGAGGATGGGGGTGGGGAGAGGAGCTTAATGATGACACTGTTTACAAATGGGTAGCTTAAACATTTGCGGATAGAATGTAAAAGGGGTAAACAACGTGGTTAAGAGGACACAAATTCTACAAGAATTACAAAGAGTTAAATGCAATATATCTTGTTTACAGGAAACCAAGCTTTCCTCTGGGGAGCACTTAAATCTCAGGAGGGCCTGGGTGGGAGGAGTGTATACGGATTCACTTTCACAAGCCAAAAAGACAGGGGTGGTGATCCTGGTAAGGACAGGGTTACCACTTCAGGTCACCCAGGTATTCTCAGAAGGAGACAGCAGGTTCTGGAGAATATCAGGGGAATCGTGTGGATGTCCGCTGCATATAATTTCTCTGTATGCCCCTACTCCTCCTACTGGAGAATTCTTCAGATGAGCCTTCCAACATATTGCCTCCCTACCCAAAGCTCAAATTTTGTGCCTGGGGAACTGGATTTGTGTGGAAGACCAAGGGTTGGATAGGAGTGCCCAGAAAGGAACACGTTCAAAAACTGTCTCAAAGCTACTAAAAATCCTAAGGGCAGAGGGAGGCCTGGCTGACCCCTGGAGGACACAGCATCTCTTTTTAAAGGAATATACATTCTATTCAGCGGCTGGCAACTTGTGTTCCTGTATAGATAGGTTATATACCCAGAAGACACTGGTACACACGGTAGTGGAAACTAAGACACACCCCTTGTCTTTATCAGACCACGCGTTGATGCTTTATAGGTTACAGTGGGGGACTTCAAGTCAGGGAAACCAATGGAAGCTTAATGCAGGCCTCCTGCATGATAAACATTTTGTGGACTCTACAAAGGAAGTCATTAAGAATTTCATAAGGGAAAACAATATAGAGGAGACAATGATAAAATCTGTGTGGGACTGCCTGAAGGCAGTAGTGAGAGGTCATGCAATATCACAGGCTGCTTATATCAAAAAAAATGCACCAAGCAGGGATAAAAAGGGCAGAGGAAACTCTCAGGGCTTTAGAAATGGAACACAAAAGATCGAGAGATGCATTAATATTACCCAAAATTAAAAAGGCTAAAGAAAAATTAAATGACCTATTACCAAGAAAGGCAGAGAATACCATCATCAGATTTTTAAATCAAAAATATTATGGAGGGGAGAAAGCAGGTAAGTTACTTGCCCTTAGATTTGGAAAACAGGAAGCTGAGAGATATGTGATCAGGATAAGGAGAAAAGGAAGTGTGGATGATATAATCACCAAGTCAGAGGAAATTGCGAAGGAATTCCAGAAATATTATACACAGTCATATAAGGAAGAAAGGCGGGGACATATAGACAAGATTTCAGAATTTCTGGAAGGAGGGAAACTTCAACTCACAAGAGCAACAAAGATTCTTGGAGGCTCCCTTCACAGAAAATAATATAAAAGAGGTGATAACATCTCTAAAAATGGGGAAAGCCCTGGGGCCAGATGGTTACATAACAGAGTTTTATAAAGTCTTTTCCAAAGAACTGGCTCCGTTGTTTACCAAGGTTTGCAATGCAGCACATGAAGAGGGAGCTACTCCAGATTCCTGGGTAGGGGTGATGATTTCGGTGTTACCCAAACCAGGTAAAGCGGGCACCTCATGTGCAAATTTCCGTCCCATATCCCTGTTGAATCTAGATGCAAAGATAGTCTCAAAAGTAATTGCAACTAGGGTGCAGGAAATTATTACCTTGTTGGTTCATCCAGACCAAACTGGATTCATTCCAGATAGACACATACAAGTCAACAGCCGTCTTCTGCTGAACGTCTTGGGTACAGCAGATAAATTGCCCTCCAAACCTTTAAAAATGGTCATCCCTATAGATGCCGAAAAAGCCTTTGACCGGCTAGACTGGGAATTTCTAAAAGCTACTTTAGTAAAATTCAGGTTTGGTGCTAAATTTCAGGGGTGGATTTCAAATATATACTGTGCCCCCACAGCCAGGGTCAGGGTAAACAGAGTGTTTTCCCAGGTGTTTAATACTGAAAGGGGCACTAGGCAAGGATGCCCACTATCCCCACTTCTGTTTGCCCTCAGTATGGAATCACTGGCATCCAAAATCCAACAGGACCATGTGACAGAGTAGAATAGGACCCTGTCCCATTTGTTATGAAGAAAGTGTGTACATGCAAGGATCTGTATTCTTTCCTTTTCTGTCTCTGTTATCCGGTTTCGCATCGAAATTTTCCTGTGAGACTTCGGACTTGATCAACCCGAACAGTCTCGCAATCCTTTGCCTCTCACTGTCTCTCTGTTTTTTTCTTGCTGTCTATTTTTCCTCCCTTGCATATTTATATCTGCTAATATAAAATATATGAGAATCAATGTATGGAAATGTAGCTGATAATGGGATCTCTTTTGTTTAGAAAATGTTTAGTGTTGCTGTTGAAATGTATATGTATTTATAATTTGAGATAACTGTAAACAGCTAGAGGTTATTTGAGTGTAAATGCCTGAGCCTTTTGCAAAGGCTGGAGGGACCTCAGGAAGCTCTCAATGTTCTAGCAGCTCCTAAAATTTACAAAGAACAGGATGCTTGCAAAGGATGGGGTTGAAAAAGAGATTTTATTTTGCTTCTGTATATAGTTATTCTGAACAAGTTTATTTTATTTCATGTTACTGCAACTACAAATAAACAGTTTTGTGGAATTTTACAACTGCTCCTGGGTTTTCTCTATGCTTCCTGACCTTTGCCTCAATGACAGATGGTGTCAGCCTAAGTGGGATTTAAGCCGTGCATACCCTAAAACAGGAGATTTGTGCATGGGTACTGGATCTAGTACCAAGGAAGCACAGAGGAAGGTATGGATTCTGCAGCTGAAGTCCAGTCTGAGATTGTACAGCCAGCACAAGTTATGGAAAAAGAACAGGCAATGACAGAACCTAAAAGCCCGATGGACTTTTTGAAAAGGTGGGCTATACATCAAAAAGAAACTGATCAGCAGAGAGAAAAAGAAATTCAATGTTTAGAAGCGTTGACGAGAGAAGAGATGCAGCAACAGGAGCAGCAGATGAAAGAAGAAATGCAACGACAGAAGCAGCGATGGCTGGATGCCTTACAAGCCATCGAAGGCAGAGGATCCAGCGCAGACCCAGATAGAAGATGACAGCAGATAAGGACCGCAAGGCCCATCCAGTCCGCCCATTTCTTTTTCTACCTTATAAATGTGCCATTGGCCTTTGCTCTGTCAATGGCCTATCTATTCATACTCATCTATATTGCTCCCTTATGCCTATCCCATGCCTGTTTGAAACCCTGCACCACTGTATTCATATCCACCACTTCCTGAGGTAGGCCATTCCATGCATCCACCACCATTTCTGTGAAAAAGAACTTCCTCACATTACCCCTTAATCAGCCTCCCTCTAATCTCATGCTGTGTCCTCTTGTCCTGCTATTTTTCTTATATTGAAACATGTTAGACTCTTTCACCTTGTTAATGCCCTTAAGGGGTCTAAATGTTTCGATCATGTCACCACTCTCCCTCCTTTGCTCTAGGGTATACATATTGAGCTCCGTTAATCTGTCCTCATATGTTTTCTGATGCGGTCCCTGCACCATTTTTGTTGCCCTTCTCTGGACTGCCTTAATTTGGTTAATGTCCCTGTGAAGGTGTGGCCTCCAGTACTGCACGCAGTACTCCAGATGGGGCCTAACCAGTGTCTTGTAAAGAGGATTATTACCTCCTCTTCTGACTTGTGATACCCCTACTAATCACACCCCAACATCCCCCTAGCCTTACCTACTGCTTTAGTGGTCTGCTTGGATGATTTCAGGTCATCGGTGATGATGATGCCCAAGTCTCTTTCTTCCCTTGTGACTGCCAGCAACTCCTCTCCCAGCCTATAGGTGGCTTCAGGGTTTCTCTTCCCTATGTGCATAATCTTGCACTTCTTTGCATTAAACCCCAGTTGCCACTCTTCTGACCATTCTGCTAGTTTATCCAGATCTCTTCTCAATCTGCCCACCCCATCGGGATCATCTGCTCTGTTGCAGATCTTGGTGTCATCTGCAAACAGACAAACCTTACCCTCTAGTCCATCTGCAATGTCACTGATGGAAGATATTGAAGAGGACTGGCCCCAGGACTGATCCCTGAGGTACCCCACTTGTGACTTGCATCTCTTCTGACTGTATACCATTTACCACCACTCTATGTTTTCTGCCCACCAACCAATCTGCCACCCAGTTGACCAACTTCTGACTCACCCTGAGTCTACCCAGCTTATTAATAAATCTTCTATGTGGAACAGTATCGAAAGCTTTGCTGAAGTCAAGGTAGGCAACATTAACTGCTCCCCCTTGGTCCGCTTCTCTGGTTACCCAGTCAAAGAAATCTATGAGATTAGTTTGACAGGACCTTCCTTTTGTAAACCCATGCTGTCTTGTATCCTGTGCTCCTATGTATTCCAGATGTTGCACTATCCTTTCCTTAAGGAGTGTCTCCATAATCTTGCCCACTACTGAGGTAAGACTGACTGGTCTGTAGTTCCCTGCCTCCTCTCTGCTACCACTGTTGTGTAGCGGGATCACATAAGCCCTTCTCCAGTCTTCTGGGACCTCTGCTGTGCTCAGAGACTCACTAAACTGTTCTGATAATGGCTCTGCTAGTTCCACCCTTAGGTCCTTTAGTACCCTGGGATGTATGCCATCAGGTCCCAGATGAGCCATCAGATGAGCAAAAAAATGCCAGCAACTTAAAGGCCATTATTACTAAGTGTCCCTCAGATGATATTGAGGCATACCTGACAACCTTTGAAAGAGTTGCCACAGCCTGCCAGTGGCCAAAGCAGCAATGAAAAATTGGACTGGTACCCTACCTGACAGGGAAAGCCCAGCTTGCCTACAGCAGTATGGATATTGCAAGGTCATAAAACTATGGCCTGGTGAAAAGTGAAATCCTGAAAAGGTACATCTCCAGAGAGACCTACAGGCAGAGATTACAACCTCTGAGGTACAACTTAGTTGACAATCCTCGAGAAGTCTTCACCCAACTCAGAGAACTCCTGATGAAGTGGATCCAACCATAGAGCGAAACGGTCCCACAGATCATCGACATATTTGCCATGGAGCAAGTCATCAACATCTTGCCTACAGATGTGCAGCTGTGGGGAAAGGAACACTGACCAGAGAACAGGTAAAAAGCTGTTTCTTTGGCTGAGGACTACCAACTGGCCAGACAGATGCCACAGCAGCAAGGTAACAGCCAAGCACCAGTAAGAAACTCTTTTTCCCATTTAAACTCCAAGCCTGCTAAGAACTCTGGTGGAGGTAACAAATCTGTGCCAAAAGACGTTATCTGCTATAACTGTAATAAGCCAGGCCATTTTGCAAGAAACTGCCGTAATAAAGAGAATGGCACTGGAGCAGATTTGTTCTTGGCAAATTGAGGCAAGTACCTAACAGATGTGAAGGTGGGGAATAAGACTGTAAAGGGACTCATTGATTCGGGAAGCAGACAGACCCTAGTGCATGTTAAAGTGCTGGAAAAACATTGTGTAAAGGGACCAGGTACTGGTGTCACCTGCATCCACAGGGACACTCAATAGTATCCCACCACCCAAGTGACTCTAACCGTTAAGGGTGTGTCACACCAAATAAGAGTGGGGGTAGTACCAAAGTTACCTGTACCTCTGATTATTGGAAATGACTTTCCAGGATTTACTGAATTGATCAAAGAGGGAGTAAGTACTGATGTTTCAGCAGCTATGGTGACAAGAGCTCAGGCAAAGAAAATTTTAGATGGTGGGGACACTTTTCCTTTCAGTGATTTTGATTCAGACTTGTTTGAGCATAGCTCCAGCATCCGGAAATCCAGGAAAGAAAGACAAAGCCTGAAAAAATTGTGGCAACAAATGACTGATGGACATGAGGAGTTAAAATATGAAAATGCTGAAACTAAATTGATAACGGATTGTGATTTTCTTTCAGATCACGCTAACGATGTTTCTCTCCAGGGTTATTTCAAGCAGCTAGGGGTGAAACCAAAACAGGGTGGACCAATGTTTAAAAAACATAATGGATTACTGTACAGAGTTTGGGTTAAACCTCAGACACAGGAACAGGCAGAACAATTGGTTATACCACAGAAGTATAGAACAGAATTGTTACAGAAAGCACATGATAATCCTATGGCTGGTCACTCAGGAAGGGGTTGCACCCTTGCCAGATTGCTGTATACATTTTACTGGCTGGGAATTCATAAAGATGTTGCTACCTATTGTAACTCCTGTGCTGAGTGTCAGAAAGTAGCCCCAGTCACTAGAAAAGACAAGGTGCCCCTGGTACCCCTATTCTTAATAGATGCGCCTTTTGAGAGAATTGCAATGGATGTAGTTGGTCCTTTAGACAAAAGTAAAAAGGGTAATAGATTTATCCTGGTAGTATGCGACTATGCTACTCGATACCCAGAAGCAGTTCCAATGTGTACTGTTACAGCCCCAAAAGTTGCAGCAGAGCTAACCAAAATTTTCAGCAGAGTGGGCATACCTAAAGAAATTATTACTGATCAGGGTAGTAATTTTGGTGCTGCACTGCTTAAGCAGCTGTACAGACTGTTAGGTATCACTGCCATAAGAACCTCTCCCGATCGCCCTCAGACAGACGGTCTTGTTGAGCATTTTAACCAAACCCTAAAACACATGTTAAGAAGGTTTGTAAAAGGGGAAGGGAAAGATTGGGACCAATACTTGTCTTACCTACTTTTTGCTTACAGAGAAGTGCCACAGGCATCAACAGGTTTTTCGCCATTTGAAATGTTGTATGGTAGGCAGCCAAGAGGGCCACTGGATGTGATAAAAAAATGTGGGAAGATAACCCCACTAAGAAACAATCTATATCTCCTTATATGTGTGCCATTAGAAAAGCTGGCAAAACAGTTAAGTTGCTCCATAGTAATCAGAGGCCCAAACCAGCAGAAGGTATATTATGACCATGGGGTAAAAGAAAACGTTTTCAAGCCAAGTGAAAAGGTTTTGCTATTGTTACCCACAACAGAAAATAAGTTCTTAATGAAGTGGCAAGGGTCATATAAGGTTCTTAGACATACTGGCACTGTTAACTATGAGACTGAGACCCGGCAAGAAAAATCCTACTAAGATATACCATGCTAACCTCCTCAAGAAATGTGTTGAAAAAATGCCAAAAGCTGCCTTGCTAGTTTTACCAGAAACTGATCGGAAGATATTGATGTAGCTTATGACAGACTGGAATAAACTGTAAATGTTGATGCTGCAAAGATGAATGTTTCCTTAACCTCAGAACAAAGTACAGACATTCGTAATATGCTAAAGACATTTAACACTGCTTTTACCATGGTACCAGGCTGAGCAAAAGGGGTTGAGCACATAACAGTGACAAAGAATGCTCGTCCTATTAGGCAAAGGTTATAAAGGTTCCCAGAGCAGTTAAAAGCTGAGGTGGTGTGCCGGCCCGGTGGCGTAGAGGGTTGAGGCGCTGGCACCTTACCTCAAACCACGCCGGCGACCTGGGTTCGGGAACGGACTCTGGATGCTGGGGGGGCTGGCAGGGGAAGGAGAGGATTGAGCGTCCACAGGACTGCTCTCCTCTCCTGGGGTGGGTTGCAGGTGGAGGTCGCGCTGCAGAGGCCTCTGGTGGAGACCAGGAGCTCTGCAGATGCACGTGGGAGGGAACAGCTGAAAAGCAGAAAATCCGCTTTGCGACTGACCAGACAACGGCTGCCGGTCCACCACCACAGCCGATGTCCCGAAGGAGACCATTCACCTCAGCAGCACCCTGAGGCCAAGTATGTGCTGGGTGCCCCGGTGCCTTCCCTCTCGGAGGAGGGGAACCCGCCTGGCGAAGGGTTACATCCAGGTTACTCCAGGGATGGCTACGATTTGAGGTGGATGGCTCAGTAGGGGACAGGCAGAGCAGATGGGACCTAGGGAGCTCGAAGGAGTGGTGGGTCGCGAGGCACGTAGTGGAGCAAAGAGATAAGACAAAAAACCAAAAAAAAAGCTGAGGTGGTTAAGGAAATAAAAAGATTTTATTTTGCTTCTGTATATAGTTATTCTGAACAGGTTTATTTTATGTTACTGAAACTACAAATAAACAGTTTTGTGGAATTTTGCAACTGCTTCTGGGTTTTCTCTATGCTTCCTGACCTGTGCCTCGACGACAGACCCAGGCTACCAGGGCATTAGAGTGTGGGGGGGTTGTACCTCTTTGTATGCAGACAACACTTTATTATATGTTTCAGACCCAGAAAACACCCTACCACACATATTGAACTTGTTAACTCATTTTGGTATATCAGTTTTTAAGGTAAATAAATCCAAAACAGAAATGCTGCCCCTTGGCTCTCATTTGGGTGCAAAACTGCCTACTCTGGGTACCTTCAAGTGGGCCAGCACAGGATTCAGATACCTAGGGGTGTGGATCCTGTGAAATGTGGAGAAACTGTATCAGGTTAGTCATCTGAAATTGTTGAAAGAGGTCCAAGCCGATTGCAGCAGGAGGAAGGAACTTCCTTTATCTCTCCTTGGGAGGGCTGAGGTGGTGTGCATGAATCTTCTTCCTAGGTTCCTATTTTTTTTCTCTCCTTGATCCCTCTCAGACCCCCTCCCACATTCTGGAAGGAACTGAGGACTGATTTGTATGGGGAAGAAGAAGACCTAGAGTGCAGTGGTCAGCGCTGACCAGTCCGAAGAGGATAGAAGGCTTGGCCCTTCTGGATTTTAAAGTGTACTTCTGGGCTAGGCAATTACAACATACACTTGCGAGGGGGAAACACTCCCATATGGTTTGATCTAGAAAGGAAAACCAGGGGACTGGCAGATTGAGGCAATTTTATATTTATGGACCAGAATAATTTGAAATTACTAGACACATCAAACCCCTGGGCAAGGGAACTTAAAAAAAACTTGGACAGAGGTCTGTTCAAAATACCAAATCGAAACCCACTTGGGAGAAGACAACCCCCCCCCCCCTTAGGGCTTGCCTGGATTTTTTGCCATTTAAGTTAATGGGTGGGTTGAATAGATGGAAATTAAAGGGTCTTTCAACTATAGGACAATTCTGGGAAGGTGGGGTGATAAAATCTTAATGCTCAGTTGAGACGAAAATTTCAACTCCCCCTGGAGATTTTTTCCATTTCCTACAGTATAGGCATTACTTACTGGATCCCAAAACGGAAGCACAGCTAACTTTAGACCCAAACCCTTTGAAGCTATTGCTGATGGAAATGGCCAGGGGAGAGGGCACTAGAGGGGTGGTATCACGGATCTATCGGTTTTTATCAGGGCTAAAAGTGGAAGAGGTAAAATACATCAAAGACAAATGGCAGGCAGAGGCCCAGCTAGAAATATCAGATGAGGACTGGGTAAAAGTGTGGTTTGGAATTTCTGTGATGATGGCCTCACCCTCATGGAGGGATTTCTGGTGGAGGCCGGCCATCAGGCATTTTCGTACCCCAGTTATTACAAAACATATGGGGGCTAATTTTTCAGATACATGTTGGAGGGGATGCCAGGAAGTGGGCACCCATGCATATATCTTCTGGGCATGCCCGGTGAGAAAGGAATACTGGGAAAAGGTGCAGGTAGAGATGGAGGGTGTCTTTGAAACCCCCCTTCCACTTGAGCTTCAATTCTGGGTATTAGGATTGCCCCCATCAGGAGTGAATTCCATGTCTCAGAAGTATCTGTACTACACTCTGGTGGCTACTGCACTCAAAGCCATAACACAGAAATGGCTAACCCCCACAGAGCCCACGGTGGAGTCATGGTTAAGCAATTGCCACAGGATACTGATTATGGAATAGATGACAGCTTGAATTCGGCTACAGAAAGATAAATTCACCAGCAGGAGGATGCCATTCTTCCATTATATAGCAAATAAACAAGGAAAGGATAGTACTGAGATCTTAGCCGAACAAGAGGAATAATGACAAGAATGGAAAAAAAAAAAGGACTGAATTGATGTTTTGTCCTTACCCCTTGGGGCCTCTCCACGCTCTGTTCCCACATCTAGCGGGGAATCAATGCCCTGCCCTGAGATCTATATTAGAGAATGTAAATTTCCCAGGTATGTATAGTCTGTCTTTGTTACGTGCATGTTTGTTTCATTTATCTTCTATTTTGGGTTGAGTAAGTGCAGAAAATCAGTTCTGTCATAGAAGTTAAACACAAGTTGACAAATGGAATGCAATGGCAATGTATTATGTATTTTCTATATTGGCTGATGTAATGTCTTATGTATGATGTCCATTTTATGTAAAGATGTTTGAATGTAATGTATACATGTTTTTATACGGAAAACCTTTAATAAACTATAATTTCAAAAAAAAAAATCCCTGGTGGATAGTGGTTCTTCTCCTCCTACCAGTCACCCGCCACCCCAAAGTGTACCGTAACCCCCTCCCCATCCTTATCTCTATACTCTGAGTAATTTAAAAAAAATCCCAGGTGGTCTAATGATTTTTTTTTTAAATTGTAACCCCCCCATCCCCGATCCCCAGTCCGACTCCCAAATACCTGGTGGTCTACTACCCCACACCCCCCTCTCCAGCAGGTGTCCCACCACCCCACTTCCACCCCCAACGTACACCCCAGTGGCAGAGGGCAAACCAGCACAGTCCTCCTCTCTCCACCAAAGCTTGCCCGCCCACTGAGCCGTCAATCAATGAGCACGTTCCTGTACAAGAACGTGCTCATTCACTGGCAGCTCAGTGGGTGAGCCGCTGTGGTAGAGAGTGGAGGGCTGCCAACTTGCCTGCTGCTGCTGGGGTTTACGATTAGGGGGTGGGAGTGGGGTGGTGGGAAACCTGCTGGGGAGGGGGTGGGGAGCATTAGACCACCAGATATTTGGGAGTTGGACTCAGAAGTGGGATCATGGATGGGAGGTTAATAAAAAAAATGGAAAACACTAGACCATCCGGGATTTTTAAAATTATACAGAATATGGAGATAGGGATGGGGTTATGGTACACTTTGGGGGGCAGGTGACCAGGGTGCAGGAGGGACCACTAGCCACCAGGGATATTTTTTTACAGTGGGGCGGGTGGGGAGGGACCACTAGCCAACAGGGACTTTCTGGTGGTGGGAGCAACTGGGTTGCACAGTGGCCGGGTGGAAGTTCCACGAATTTTTGGGAAATCAATTTCCGACATCCACAGATGCGAAAGTCAGATTTTTGCTTGAATTCCACTCGTGGAATTTTAATTTCACACATCCTTACTTTAAACTTTAATAACTTTTGGATCGATTAATATTTTTTCACCAAACCTTCAAAAAGCACTTCCCTGACCCAGTCCCTATATACCCTAAAGATTTTTGACCAGATGGACAAACGATTTGAGCTGTAGAGACGAGCAAAGAATTTGCCAAAAATGGCCAAAAAAGTGTTGTTTTGCACTTTTTTTGGCACTCTGTAGCTCCACAACCACACATCCGACTGGAACACAACTTGCCAGATTCAGAGATCTATGGTAGAAGACGGCGCATGCAAAATATCAGGCAAATCGGATGAACGGTTGCAAAGCTATTAAAGTGGAAAATTTGAGGCTTTACATTAAAGTGCCTACTTGACCCTAACTATAGCTGCACTACTGTGAAACTACACTATAAAAAAGCATATATGCCATTTCAGGCCCGTCACCCTCCTGCCACAACCTCATAATGGTCACTGAGTCACACAGTTTATTAGAAATTGCTTTACACTTCCACTACAGAGCGAAGATCATTCTCAAAGCCAGGGCCAAATGCCGGTAATAATACTAAAGTAGTACTGTACGTTGTGAGAGATTACCATTATTTGGGTCTTTTAGTAAGAATGAGCATGAGGATTTTTGCACTGCACTGGACGTGTAAAAATTTCTTCTAGCACACTAAGTGACTAGATAGGCATGATAAGGAGAGAGTGGGTTCACTGAACATTCAAAATGGCCGACAGGTAGAATTGCTGGCCGGATGAAGGGGTTATGTTTGCGATATGCTTTCTCAGGATGTTGCTTACAGCTGATAAGCTCTTGAAAGAGCAAAACCAGTTTGGTTGTGTGCAAGTATGGTATGTAAAAAAGCTAAAGTAAATTTATTTTTGTTTTATTGAGAGAAGTGTTGGTTACAAGCTGGGCCACCATGTTAAGACCATCTCACATTGGTTCAGTTCAAAAGAATAACAAGATTTGGCTGGTGCCAACAAGAATGGTCTTGCCTTTTTTATGTTGTTATCTTTATTTATGTAGTAGACCATCCTGTCTCAGCAGCCAGCAAGGCTAGTCTTGCATTTTTCCATTATCTTTCTTTTTGTAGCAGGCCATACTGTCTCACTAGTCTCACTGTTACAATTATTGTTATATGAGCACCACATTCAATGCCAGATTTACAGATTTTTTTTTTCTACATGGTACCCACAATGAGAGCTTTGATGCAGTGGCACTGCTTTCCAGTAATGCTCCCTGCATGGTACACAGCGGTTCAAGTTCACCCAACACCAGGCAATTAGTTTCATTCCCCCAGCACCAAACTCATTTATAGCCCCCCCATATCACGCTTTTTTTAAAATTCTCTGATGGTATTGGTTGGACACTGGACCCGGTAGGTAGCTGAAGGACAGGGACAGATTTTTTTATTTCCTGACGGGCTAGATTGGGCACCAGCCCTGTCAGACAACTGTGGGGAAGAGTGCCAGATGTGTTTTATTCTTTTGTGGGCCAGGTGGGCTTAAAATCCATTAGGTAGTCTGGGGAGGAGACACCTTTTTTTTTTTTTTTTTTTTTTTTTTTTTTTTAATTATTATTAAATTCCTTGACAGGCTGAGTAGGGCTTGGGATTTGGCAGGCTACTGAGGGGAGAAGATACTTCTTATTTTTTTAATTCTCTGACAATTCTGATTCATCAGGTAGTTAGGTGAAGCAGGATGAGGGACAGTTTTTTTAATTCCCTGCTGGGTCGGCCACAGGACCAATCAGGTAATTTGCTGAAGGGAACAGATTTTGCTTTATTCCCTCATAGGCCAGGTTGGAAAGTGGATCATCCTGCGGCACAGCAGGCTTGGATGGAGCATACATGGCAGTGTGATCCCTATGTGCTATTGGGAAGAGTGGACAGCTGAGACTAATGTCTGACTGAAGGGAACAGCGAGAGATGGGAGAGTCACATGGTGGAGCCAGGACTCTGGCACTCGCGGTTACAGCTGCAGAAGTGTGCACCATTGGTCCCCCTCAGTCCAATCTCCCATGCTAGTGTGCTGCAGGATGGAGGATGTGGAGTTGCTTCAGCAGGCTGGTAGCAGCAGAAGTGCAGCAGCAGCCCCCAACTTCCTGTGCAGTGTCTGAATCCCTCACTGTGACCTGGGTGAATGGATGTGGCGAGAGCAGTATTTTACTACCCTGCTAATTCCACCTTCAACCAAGCGCTTTGCTGATGTTCCTCCATATCTCTGTCTGGCTTAATACATGGGCCAGGTTGGGGTGTGGGATCCTTCAGACAGCTGAAGGGAGATGGACAATTTTCTTTATTACCTGATGGGATAGGATGGGCACTGGACTGGTAAGATGTTTGGTGTGGAGGGGAGATGGACAGATAATTTTTTCTTTCCCTGCCAGGCAAGGTTAGACACCAGACCTCTCAGGTTGTTGGGGGAAAGGTCAGATTTTTTCTATTCCCTGATGGGCCTGGTTGAACACCGGACCTGTCGGGTTATTTGGGGAGGGTTCTTGGCTTTTTTATTCCCTGAGAGGCCAGGTTGGGCATCAGACCTCCCAGTTTGCTGAGGGAGGGGGACAGCTGTTTTTTTAATTCCCTGATAGGTTGGGTTAGGCACTGGACTTGTCAAGCAATTTAGGGAGAGGGACAGATGTTTATTACTTTGTGATGGGCCACATTGGGCACTGGATAAGTCAGGCTGCTGGTGGGAGGAGGATATACTCTCTTATTCCCCTGACAGGCTGGTCTGCATACCAGACTCATCAGGTGATCTCAAAACTGTAGTACTGTATTGATTTCTGACAAGCAGCAGTCCATGCTTTCCCTCACCTCCCTGCCCATATCTTAACCGGGGCAGCCAGTACAACAAAATGTCACTACTGCCACAAGGGTCTGACACCAAAGTTAAAGATGTTGAAGTAAAATGTGAGTGCAATAAGAAACAAAAGCAAATTACTCAAATAAAAATCCTAAACTGTACAAAGCACAGACTAATGACAGAATGATGACCCAGACACACAGAGACACATGACACAAATAACACAAAGTGTAGACCCCAACACACAGAGAAATGTTATGCTAGCAACACGAAGTATGGACCCTAACATAGAGACACATCTGACACTGACAGCACAAACTATGGACTCTGATATAACCCCGCAAACCATTTAAAATGATTTTAAATTATTTACTGTTTTTGCATAGCATGAATTACAGCTATAAAAAGCAGCAGCTTATACATTTAGTAGTATGTAAAAAGATAGCATAACAGCTTAAAGGTAGTGTTTTGTACATAAAGAATATATTAATATATAAATTTAACCAGTGTAAAATGATGTTGAAGTAATTTGATTTTCTTTTGATTACTGTAGAAATTAATAAAATAATTCCCTGGAAAAAGCCCTCTTAAAGGGTGAAACGTTAGGTGGGAACCAGCCTGTACCCAGATGTGTTTGTGGATGTGTGTTTTTTAGGAAAGCAAACAACAGACCATACATTTTTATATTCCTGGAAATTAGGGCTCTGTATCAATGTGCCCTTCATAGCCTGCCCCCCACCCCCAACACACAAAAATATATTTTAGAGAACTGCAGTTGTGGAGTCCAATGATGAGCAAACAACTGTACAAAGGACAGTTACATAAGAACTTACTGTAACAGTAGATCTTCGAGAGAATCTCTTTTATCAGGCCACACTTATGGAACTATAGCTGTCAGGTGCCAGGACCACATGAAAACTTTTTTGCTAGGCAGTCTACTAGGGACTGACCACGATGACATCATACATCGATGTCCCCTCTACATAAGCATGGATGGCCCCACACCCTCCTCAGTTCCCTGCCAGAGATCATACTCACAGGACTGACTCCTGAGGAACCAAGGGAGAGCTAAAGGTTCCCACTACCAGGCAAGGTTGAAAACAGTAGGTAGGATATCCTGGACAGAGAGAGAGACAGGAGTGAAGAAGCTCTGAGTCTAAGGAGGACGGAGGGTTGGACAGCACGGCTTGATGAGAGATTCTCTTGAAGATCTACTGTTATCGTAAAGTCTTATGTAACTACTATCTTCTTTGAGGATATCTCTTTCATCAGGCCACTCCTATGGAAAGAGTCCCTAGCAGTACTGACAGAGAGACAGTCTGGGTGGCTGTAGGCCTAAGAAAGGCAGCCTTGAATCACAGCCAGGCTGAAGTCTGCCCTTCTTCTAGAGGCAATGTCCAGACTATAATGTTTAGTGAATGTGTGGATGGTACTCCAAGCTGCAGCAGCATAAATTTCTGCAGCCAACACATTCCTGAAACAGGCAACAGAGGTGGCCATGCCTCTGGCTGAATGGCCACGGACAATCCAAGGAAGTTCCTTACCATATTTCCTGTAACAGGAAATGATACAGTTGGCCAACCATCTGGACAGGCACCGTATAGAAACTGGCATGCACTCTTTCACAGGGGTGAAGGAAACAAAAAGCTGTAAGGATTTCCCACAGTCCTTCATGCGATGAACATATTATCCAAGTATTTTATGTACATCAAAAGTATGGAGCAATACTTCCCCTGGATTGACATGCTCAGGAAAATAAACTGGTAGGCGGATAGTTTGATTCAAAGTAAACTCCGACACTACCTTAGGAAGGAACTTAAGGCTGGTCCATAAAGACACCGGTCTATATGGAAAATTGGATAAGGAGGTTCACACATAAGAGCCAGAAGCTCGGAAACCCTTTGAGCAGAAGTAATAGCAATTAAAAATAACACTGTCCAAGAAAGGAAGTGTAAGTTACAAGATGCCGCTGGCTTAAAAGGAGCCAAAGTGAGTTTCTCCAGTGAAAAATTCAGGACCCAGACCTGGCCAGGATTGTGGATGGGAGTCTTCAAGTGCAAGATGCCTCTCAAGAACGTACGGGCCACCTCTACCGGAGCCAAAGTACGGCTATCAATAGACACATGGAAAGCTGAAACAGTAGCCTAGGGTACGTTGATAGAAGAGTATGGCAGTCCTGCATCTGACAAGGACAATAAATACTCTAGAACCCGATTCACTGGACAAGAGAAGGGATCCGTGTGAGAAGAAATGGCACACAAAGCCAACTGCTTTCACATCACTGAATAAAGGGTTCCGGCGGAAGGTTTTCTAGCAGCCACCAGGTCACAGCCCTCTTAGGGAACACTCCAAACTTCATAATGGCTAAGTCTCCAGGAGCCAGGCATGGAGATGGAGTGACTTGAGGTCCCAATGGACCAGGGTTCCCTGCTCCTGCAACAGCAAGCCCTTTCACAGGGGCATGGGTACTGGGGTGTCACTGACTGTTGCAGTAAGGGAAACCAGATGTACTGAGGGCATAAAGGAACCTCCCGTTACCAGAGGGGGACAATGTGTCTTGCCAGGAAGTTCCAGGCCCTGGAACAAGCAAGCAGAAGAGCAGCAATTTTACGTGGAGTGGAGATGCAAAAAGGACCCACTCTGGGTGACCTCACTTGTAGGACAAGCCTACAACCATAGAGGCCAGCAGCTCCCACTCATGCATTCTGGACTGTGACCTGCTCAGCATATCTGCCAGGATGTTTTAGATGTCTGGAACATGGATAGCCAACAGCTCTAGATTGTGTTCTAGATCCCAGTACCAAACTCTCAATGCTTCCCTGCACAGGGTGTAAAAATGAGCTCCCCCTTGCTTGTTTGTGTAGGATACTACACTAATATTGACCATCTGCACCAGCAGAACCCCTGGAGACAGATGGTTCTGGAAAGCTAAAAGGCATGACTAGAACCTGCCGCTGTAGATCAGTGGCGTGCTGATTCCACTGGGCTCTTGACGGCCACTGAGGAATCCTGAAGTTCAGTCTGGTGAAGGATACCATGACAATGGCTGCTGTCATCAGGCCCGACAGTCTCAGCAATGTCCCAGCTGTGACATACCAGTTGTTGTAAAGCAATTGGGCATGTGTCATGTGGCACTGAACACTGTCCTGGGGCAGGAAAGCTATACCCTGAACAGTGTCCAGTGCTGTCCCTATGTACTGCTGGTGCAGACAAGGGGTCAAGACTGACTTGGGCAGATTGACCACAATCCCTAGGCCATTTGACAGCCATCTGGTACACACTAGGGTGTGAGACAGTTGCTCCTTGGACTGAACTTTGAGCAACCAGCCATCTAGATAGGGGAAGTAAGACAGACATACAGTCCCCTACCCCTAAGAGCTGCTGCAACAACTGTCAAGCACTGGTAAAGACCCATGGTGCAGATGACAAGCCAAAGGGCAATATCTGGAACCGGTAGTGTTCCCCCTGAAACAGGAGCCTGAGGTACTTCCTGTGGGGTGGACAAATCTTGATATGCAGGTAGGCATCCTGCATGTCCAGAGACCATAACCACTCCTCATTTTGTAGGAGGGGCAGCAGGCTTTGCAGAGTGACCAGCCTCAGCTTCTTGTACTGAAAATAGGTCAGGTGTCTCAGATCCAGAATGGGCCTCAAGTCCCCTATGAATTTGGGGATTAGAAAGAAATGAGAATTTGTTCCCAGGGAACTGGTTCTGTGGCCCTCCTGTGCAGCAGTGAATCAACTTCCTCTAATAACACTGGTATGTGATCTAGAGGATAAGTTGCGGGAATCTGTGGAAGACTGGAGATAACTCCTGAAATTCTAGAGTGTGGCCCTGATGTAGTAACTGCAGGACCCCAGCATCTGGTGTAACCTCCCTCCACTGTTCCAGGTGGAGGGAAAGGCGACCCTCCTCCCCCAACCACCTCCAGATTTGCACTGGAAGTTGGGGTCTAAAAAGGAGTTGTGCTAAAGCAGACCTGGTGGCTGCAACTGCACAACCACCTGTAGGGAATCTGGAGTGGACACCTAGGGATGCGGTTGGGACTGGCAAAGCTGACCCTGTTCTGCCTTTGCTCTGTTGTCTGGCCCCTGGCCTAGGTCTAGTGGTAACCCTTTGTGAAAGGGGACCCTCAGTCTACTTCCCAGCTGTTTGTCTGCATAACAGTCCCAAAAAGCTTGAATCCTCTTAAAGGGGCTTGCAGAATGGATTGCTGGACATCACTAGCAAATCCTGTCACCCTTAGGCAAAAATGCCTTCTTATGCAGATGCCAGCTGTAGCTGCTCTAGCTGAGGCATCTGAAACATCGTAGATATACCTTAAGAGATGTTCATCTATGCCAGCCCCAGTCTGGAGGGCCTTGAGCATTTTCTGCTTCTTGGTGCCCTCTGTGAGAGAGACTGAGCTGCTGCTTTAGCCTTTTTTCAGAGGGTATTCTTGTGTTTGACCACATGGGCCAGATGATTTGCTATACTGAGGCCCAGTGTGGCAGACGTAGAGGTTCTCTTTCCCAGGAGGTCAGTATGCTCAACTCCTTATCTGGGGGGAGAGAACTGAGATGCCTAGGCACCTTAGACCTAGCAGGGGTTGCATCTATCACAACTGAAGCAGCCTCAGGTTGACTTGTGAATAAAGGTGTTTCCTAAGAGGGCATGGAACAGCTTGTCCACGGTCTAGGCAAAGTAGGGATTAAGCATAGTCTGTGCCAGGCGGCCAGAGTGGCATCCTCTGGTACAGCCCATCAAGTAGGAAAGATAAGAGGTAGAAAATCTGGTAGCCCTAGGTACTCTTCCAAGTTTCTCCTGGTAATGTCTTGCTCTTCAGCAACAAACACCATTGCAGCTTGGAGTTGCTTCATCACAGAGATGAAGGAGGGGTCTTTCGGAAGGTACCTCAGAGTATACGATGTAGAGGCCACACACCTGATGAAAATGGTGGAGCCAGACTTGTCAGAGCAGTCTTATCCAGATTTTCCTCCTCCTCCTCTTCTTATTCTGTAATAGGAGGTCAACGTTGTGTTCCTGATCCTCATCGATGGGCTCTGAAGGCCGCAAAGAAAGAAAAGAGGACATCAATGCCCAAGAGTGTGTAGGGTGTGTCAACAGAGCAAGTGTCAATGCTGGCTGGTTTGAGAGGCCCTGTCTTGGTGATGCTTGATGTAGGAGGAGGAGGTACAAAGCACTGTATTATCTTTGCAAAGGAGGAGAGCACCTTCCGAATGTTGACTTTGGCCTGCAGAACTGAGGTGCCTAGCGGCATCGGTGGGGGGGTGACTGGAGCCCTGACATTGAAGGGCCATTGCCAGCCATAATAGGTCCAGTGGAACTCACTGCCAGACAACCTTGAAGGTTCTGAGGTCTGAGCGGCAGGACTTGAGATGTTGATGGGGCTGTCAGCAGCCCCTGCAATGATGGGCCGTTGACAGTTGTAGGAGGCCTGGTGGAATTCATTGCCAGAGCCAACCTTGTGGATTCTAAGGTCGGAGCAGCAAGAGGCATTGCCACCGTAGCAGTAGATGCTGCAGAGGCACCTTGCGATGCTGACTGGGGTGCCCACAGCCCCAGTGTCAATGGGCCCTTGCCAACCACATGAGGTCTGGCAGAACTCACTACTAGAGCCGACCTTGAGGGTTCTAAGGTCTGGGCAGCAGGAGGCATCACCACCAAAGCAGTTGACGGCATTGCAGAGACACTTAGCAACACTGATGGGATGTCTGCAACCCCAACATCGACGGGCCTTCGCCAGCCATGGGAGGTCTGTTGGAACTCACTGCCAGAGCTGACCTTGAGGAAACAGATCTGAGCAGCAGGAGGCATCACCATTGAAGCAGACAATGGCACTACTGTGGTCGGTGCCGAAAGAAGTGGCGACCGGGAGTGCAGTGGGAGGGGGGGGAATGTACCCTTCCTCTGTTCCCTCTCCCAGGGTTGGAGTGTTCCTGAAGACTCTCTTGGGCACCAAAAGACTGCGAGCCCGGGGAATGGGCTGGTGACTCGGTGAAGGTCATCGGCTAGAGCCCCCCTCTCCATTCTGGATACCTGCTGCTTGAAAAGAAAAGGGAGTAGGGCTTGAAGACAGCTTCACCAAAAGCTTGACTGAACTTCAGGTAGAGCTTGCGGGCCTTACAGGCACTGAGATGATTTCTCCACCACACCCACAGTGGCATTGTCGTTTGGCGAGATACTCGACAACAGGGATCACTTTCAAATAAAGTGATAACTACTAAAGGGAGAAAAATAATAACAATTAGAAAAATTTAAGATTTAGCGGTCAACTGTAGTGATGGCATCTCCGTGTACTCTGGTGAGAATGGCCAACAGTGGAAAAGAACTGAGGACGGTGCAGGGCTACCCACGCTCATACAGAGAGGATGTCAACGTATGACATCGTCATGGGTGGCCCCTATTAGACTGCTAGCAAAACAGTTTCCATGTGGTCCTGGCATTTGATGGCTGTAGTTCCATAGGTATGGCCTGATGAAAGAGATATCCTCAAAGAACTGGTTTTCTAGAAGAAATAGGGGTCCTCTATGGTGTAGCAAAAAGGCTCTAAAATGGAATGGAAACTATCCAGAGTACCTCATTCTAGGTTTAGTCAGCAGGAGCTCACAAGGAACAAGTCAAGATGTTTCTCTAAAACACAGAATGGTAGTACATTAGGGCCCAATTCACAACTTCCACAAGTGTAGAGGACACCTTACACACTGCACAGTACCCCATAGCACATCCAGAGTTCACCGTTGCACCCTGAATGGCTCCATGCACCTGCAGTTCCAGTGCCTCTGACCTGCTCCGTACTGCTGGCTGATATTGGCAGGCAGAAGAACCAAATAGCAACCAGAGGGGGATATTTCCAAAGCCAAGTACACTTGGTTTGGAGCTCAGGAAGGGCCTGGGGGCAATATGGGGTTGATCTCAGTAGTAAATCCACTGCACCACCTGCCACAGATACCAGAGTCCCTTGGAGCCCCAAATGGGCCCCCTATCTATGTCTGCAGCCCTACAGAACTGTATGGAGGGTTGGTAGAAGTTGTGTCTCAATTTTATTTTTGAAACCAAAATTGCTCTCTTGTAAAGAGTTAAAAATCTCATGATCCCCTGCTTTCCCCCTGAAGCAGAGGATCCACTGAACAGTTGTGTGCAGCCCGGCTTTGCCACTACAACCCACTCACTGTTCCCTTAAGAAGCTCTGCAGCAGTGGCTACGACACAGCTTGGGATTGTAAATACCACCCATGGACTGGTCTGATGGAGTGGTACTGAGAAGGGTGTAATGTGGCACCAGAATGAGGATCAGGTCCTTATTTAGGAATACAACCTGGAAGTTGAAGGATTAGTTTATTTATAAAGCACATAGTGCCTGTCTGGAATATGAACTTTTCTAATGCCCTGGCTGTGGCTGTGGCTGTGATATCCAAATTAAGATACAACATTAGAAGAATGAAACTGCTGTCTAGTTTTATTTGTTTGTAAAGTATTTCAGGTAGGGTGACATGTGAGTCATGAGACTTCAGTAATTTGAACCATCAGCAATAAATAAACATCTGGGTTTTCAGCTGGCCAGGTGAAAACCACCTATCCAAGAAGAAATGGAGGTCATATTCGTGGTGTAGGTGGGTGTATTAAAGGAGGCAGCCAGTCTCATTCATATTTTATATTATATATATATACACATACACACACACACACACACACACACACACACACATATATAGAGGCAAAAAACTCCATTTACTGCATCAGTTAGGGTTGTTCCACAGCGACAAAAGCCGAAATTCGGTGTTAGGTTGAAAGCCTCCCTTGGACCCCCAGCCGCCTTAACTGGCATCGGCGCACGCTGGGTCGCCAGCCCAACTCTCCCCCATCACATGTGTAAAGAAGCAGAGGTATGAGAATGTGGTGAGAGTTAGGACTGAAGACCCCAACGCCACCCGATGCCGGTTGGGGGTGGGCTGGTGGGTCCAAGGGTTTAAACCCTAACACCGAATTTCCTCACTTTTGTCACTGTGGAACAACCCTAACTGATGCAGTAAATGGAGTTTTTTGCCTCTAATTTCCCTTCTTTTTGAGAATGAGGACGATAAATAGTGAATGGAATGCGGTGGCAGGAGCACGGGGCCCCACCATGTTATGTCTTGTTACATAAGAACAAACAGGAACTGCAAAGCAAACGCAAGCGGCAATGGTTACATACATGGTAAAGCAAATGTAAATGGTAAAGCAAACATTAATAGAAAAGCAAACGTAAAGTGACGCCGAAGTGAACAGTGACGCAAATAGACATGCAAGCATGCACGAAAACGCAACTGGTAACGCGTACAGTGACGGCACCGGTATTTTAACACAAATGTTAAGTGTTACAGCAACAAGAACGCCAAAGGTAACAGAAACGAAAATGCGAACGGAAGAGCGCATGTAAACGCAAACCATAACACGCATGGGCACAGTACCACAATTGTAAATGCAAATGGTAAAGTTAACATGAACAATAACGGTAAAGGAAACAGAAACGTAAAGACGAAAGTAACCACGTATGTAAAAGCAAACTGTAATGTGCACGGTCACGTTACCACAACTGAAAAATGCAAATGGTAATGGTAACAGCAACAATAACGCCAAAGGAAGCAGAAAAGCAAAAGGAAACACAAGCACATATGGAAAAAACAAACCGTAATGTGCACAGGAATAGTAACGCAATAGGAAATGCAAATGGTAACAGTTACAGCAACAAAGATGCAAAACAAAAGACAAAAGCAAAATGCAAATGACAGCGCTGCTGTAAATGCAAATGGCAATGCACACGGTGACGCAAACTGAAATGCAAACAGTAGTGGAAATGCAAATGGTAACAGTAACGCAAATGCAAGCACAAACGAGAACGCAAAGGGTAACGCATACGATGGTGTAGATGGGAATGGTAACGCAAACGGGTACGTAAATGCAAGTGGAAACAGTAACTGTAACATTAACAGAAGCGCATACTCTGTTTTTCCCCCCAACAGCTGCATAGAGAAACACAGTGTGTACGAAGAATTTATGCATAATAATGGGCTTCGGAGCCGAAAATGAGGTGTTGGAATACTAAATTGCTTATATCTCAGTAACCGTACGACATACAGAAAAAAAAAAAAATCACATGATTCATTATTTTCCTGGCTACGTTTTTGCAAAAAGTGTAGCCATAGGCTATGCATTGTCACGACAAAAATTCCGTATCTCGCACCGTTTTTGAGATACGAGCCACGAAAGGCATGGCGTACGCCACCATGTTAGTCTATGGAACAAAATGCCAACTTTGGAGTACCGTAACTTTGCAGCCATGCAATATGTTTTCACCAAACCACCAAAAGGCATATTTGTGAGATGTTGGCTGCCTTCCCTCCAAATTTCAGCTCAAAAGACCAAACCGTTCTTTTGCAGCAGGGTGGCAAAGAACTGCTGTCATTTTGGCCATAGTCTGAAAAAGTAGTGTCATGATTTGCGAAAGGTTTTGCAAAAATTTGCGAAAGTGTCACTTTGCGACACTACTTTTTCCAGAAATTTGAAAATCATATTTCTGGGGTGTTTAACCCCAAAATAAAGACATGCCTAGCATACTCAGGGCTCGACTAGGTAAACACAAAAAAATTGTGACCCTAGATGGTCCCAATTTTAAATGCCAAGCATTTTTATGATCACCAACTGAAAACAAAATTGCAGATTTGCGACACTGTCAAACTTTTTGTTAACTTTTCCCATTGACTTATAATGGGAACTTGTTTTTTGAATAACTTTTGAACAGTTTAATATTTTTTAACGAAATCTTCAAAAGGCATATCGGGGATGCTGGCGGCACGTTCCCTGAAGTTGTCTGACCAGTCACGCAAACTGCATGCGACCTGGCGAGGAAAAGAATTCACCAAAACCGCGAAATGCGCCGCAGATCTCACTTAATCACCCACAGCCATATATCCGACCACTCACGTAAGTTGGCAGATCCCAAGATATATGGTTCTTGCTAGTGCATTCCAAATTTCAGGCAAATCCGTTGAACGGTGGCAAAGTTATTAAGCTGCAAAGTTTGACCCTTTAACCTTAAAAGGGCAACTCAACTCTAACTATGGTAGCACTACCGTGCTACCAATATATATATATATATATATATATAGAGAGAGAGAGAGAGAGAGAGAGAGAGAGAGATAGATAGATAGATAGATATGCGTTCCCCAGGATGAAACCCACTTTTAAAGCACTCTGCAGAATGCTTCAGCAGACCTACTGAATAAAGCAATGTAATTTCAATGGAAATTAGTCTCTTTTGTCCTGCAGGAAACTGTGGCATTAACTTCATCCTGGCAGTGTCACATTTTCCTGATTGACAAAAGGGACTAATTGCCATTGAAATTACATTGCTTTATTTAGTAGGTCTGCTGCAGCATTCTGCAGAGTGCTGCATAATGCTGCAGAATTGGGTTTCATCTTGGGGGACGCCACTGTATATACATAGATATTCATTTAAAAAAAAAAACATCATTAATGCACTAGATAAGGTTAAACTGACAAAAGTAGGGAAGCATGGTATTAGGGTTTCCAACCGTAACACCCCACCCCCACCCTGTAGGCAGCAAAGAACAGTTATGTAAGAACATACTGTAACAGTAGATCTTCGAGGAGATCTCAGTCATCAGCTAACACCTTAGGAACCTTTACCATAAGGGAAGGGGAATCCACATGGAAGATTTTCAGCAGTATAACTGGGGCCGCACACACCGTCGACATCACTAACCCTACATAGGCGTGGGTGGCCCCGCTCCCTCCTCAGTTCTTTCCCCCAGAGACTAAGGGAGCTAGGCTCTTTCCCTGGGGGATGAGGAGAGAAAAGAGGTGCCCAGACCCAAGTGAAAAGCTGGCTACACCGACTAGCCAGTTCCTAGACAGGAGCCCCAAGAAGGGGGATGGTGGGAGGGAAAGCATACCTGACGACTGAGATCCCCTCAAAGATCTACTGTTACAGTATGTTCTTATGTACTGTTCTATTTTCTTCAGGGATATCTTAGTCATCAGGTAACACCATAGGAATGAGTCCCAAGCAGTTACAAGTGCATAGCAGACAGTCTGGGTGGAGGGCTCTCCATAAACTTAAGGCAGGAGTCCCTGTAACACAGCCCTGCCAAATCCTGCACGGGCTCTTGAGGCAATATCCAGACTGTAGTGCTTGCTAAAGTATGGACTGTACTCCAGGTGGCAGCCACACAAATGTCAGCAGCAGAGACCTCTCGGAAACAAGCCACTTTGGTAGCCATTCCTCAGGTGGAATGAGCTTTGACAGCACCAGGCAATTCTTTGCTGTACTTCTTGTAGCAGAACACAATGCAGTTTGCAAACTATTTGGAGAAACACTGCTTAGAAACCGAAATGCCCTCTCTACCCAGGGCAAAAGAAACAAACAACTGCTTTGATTTTCTGGACTCCTTAGTCCTAAGGAGGTAGTACTTCAAAGCTCTGCGCACATCTAATGTATGGAGCAATGCTTCCCATGGATTGGCATGCTCAGGAAAATAAACAGGAAACTGGATAGACTGATCGAGTGTAAACTCTGAAACCACCTTAGAGAGAAACTTGGGATTTGTGCGCAAAGAGTCTTTGTGAAAAATCAAAAAAGGTTCCTCGCACCAGAGGTCCTGAAGCTCTGAAATTCTTCGACCAGAAGTAATTGCAACTAAAAACAGTGCTTTCCAAGAGAGAAAGTGTACATCGCAAATCGCAATTGGCTCAAAAGGAGAAAAGGTCAATTTCTCCAAAATAAAATTCAAGTCCCAAGCTGGGACAGGGGAACAGACTGGAGGTTTCAGATGAAGGATGCCCCTAAGAAAGGTACGGGAGACATCCAGCTGAGCAATCGTGTGGTGACCCCCACGGACTCATGAAACATAGAAATAGCCAAAAGGTGGATCTTGAGGGAGGAGTACTGGAGGCCTGAGTTGGACAGCAAAATCAGGTATAGTCCAGGATATGATTCACCAAACAGGTGAAAGGGTCTAAGTTATGTTTGACAGCCCAGATGGCAAACTGCTTTCACTTCATAACATACATGGCTCGAGTGGAAGTCTTCCAGGTGGCCACAAGGATGTCTGCCACCCTGTTAGAGACCCTGAACCTGGCGATGGTTTTGTTCTCAGTAACCAGGAATGCAGATGGAAGGACCTGAGATGGGATAGACCAGGGTCCCCTGATCCTGGGTCAGCAGTTTCCTGCAAAGAGGAAGAGGGACATCTGCTGAGGCCAGAATGGAGCTACTAGAATCATGCTTGCCCCCTCCATCTGCAACTTAATTAGCACCCTCTTGACCAGAGGAAATGGAGGGAATATATAAAGAAACCTCCCGCTCCAAGAGAGGGACAATGCGTCTCACCAGAAAACTCCAGGCCCTGGATCTAGCAAGCAGAAATTGGGCAGTTTTGTGTTGTGTGGGGACACAATACGGTTCAATTCTGGATGACTCCATCTGTCGAACAAGTCTTCTGCTATGGATGAGAGAAGCTCCCATTCATACATGCTGGACTGAGTCCTGCTGAGACCGTCTGCCAGGGTGTTTAGAATACCTAGCATGTGGACCGCAGAGAGCGTCAGCCTGTGATCTATTGTCCAGTACCACACTCTCACTGCCTCCCTGCAAAGGGGGTAGGAGTGAGTTTCCCCCCGCTTGTTCATGTAGTACACTACACTTAGATTGTCTGACTACACTAGCAGCTGACCTGGAGCAAGGGGTTCCTGAAAAACCTGCATGGCACAGAGCACCAATCTCATCTCCAGGATACTGATATGCACTGGGACCAGGAGCCCTGGGTTTGGAAGACGTCCAGGTGTGCTCCCCAGCCCAGACCGGATGCATCTGTGGTTGAGATCTGATGCGGGGAAGAGATCTGGAATGGAACACCTTGAAGATTCATGGGGTACATCCACTACTGCAGTACCTTGCATACTAGGGAAGAGACCAGGACTGGTTGGTCTAACTTGTCCATGTGCTGGTCTCACTGTACCTGGAGGGCCCACTGGAGGGTATGCATATGGAGCCTGGCCAGCGAGACGGTGGGTATGGCAGCTGCCATCAGGTTCAGAAATCAGAGATATACCCTGGCAGGAATGTACCGGACTGGCTCTGGGTAACTTCCTGAGCTTGGGCTATGAGGCACTCTGCCCTGTTCTGGGGCAGGAAGGCCTTCCCCCTGTGCCAAGTCCAGAACTGCCACTATATACTGCAGCCTTTGGGATGGTACCAGAACCGACTTGGGCAGGTTGACAGTAATGCCCAGGGAGTGGAAGAGCTGGAGAGATCGCTCCAGAGTCAACAAAAGCTGTCCCTGAATGGGGCCTTTAGGAGCCAGATAAGGAAAGACATACAGTCACTCTCTTCTGAGAGCTGCTGCGACCACTGCCAAGCACTTGGTAAAGACTTGTGGCATAGAGGATAAGCCAAAAAACAATACTTTGAACCATACCTCTCAACTGTCCCTGATTTTCAGGGACGTCCCTGATTTTGCCTCAAAATTTTACCTGTCCCTCCTAAAAATTGTGTTTCCGTGACTAAACAGTGGGGGTTGTAAGCACAAAATAATGTCAAATATTAAAGTTACAGACTTGTTCTTCTTTAGAAAATGCATTTTACACTAAGCCCTTTCGTCTACCAGCTTTCTGAGTAGATTACACCAATTTTGAAAATGTGTCCCTGATTTTGCTCCTTTGTCCCTGATTTTTTTAAGCCTTGTCCCTGATTCATGAGGCAAGAGGTTGAGAGGTATGCTTTGAACTGATAATATGCTCGCCTTGAAAGGCAAAATGGAGAAACTTCCTGTGAAGAGGGAAGAACAAGATGTGCATGTAAGCATCCTGCATGTCCAGCGAGCAGAGCCAGTCTCCTGTCTTGAGGAGCGGAATGAGGCCTGGCAAAGTGACCATCTGGAACTTTTTGTATTGAACAAACAGATTGAGGTCTTTAGATCTAAAATGGCCCTCAGATCTCCAGACTTTTTTGGGACCAGGAAAAACCTGGAATAAAACCCCCTGTTTCTCTGGCGCCTGAGCACTGGCTTGATGGCCTGCTTGCACAGAAGAGACTGCACTTCCTCCCAGAGAACAGACAAATGAGCCGGGGGGGGGGGGTTAACTGGAGAGTGGAGGCAGGGTGTCTGGAGGCTCTTTGATGAGCTCCAAGGTGTGACCCTTTTCTATGATCTGCAGGATCCATGCATCTGAAATTATGGTTCTCCACTGGATCAGATGGAGGGAGAACCAACCTCCGACCACCACCTCCTGGTCCAGGACCAGAGGAAGGGACCTGGCAAGAAGTCAAGCACAGGTGGAGCCAGCCACAGAGGCTGGTCCTTCACTTCTGGAGCACTTGACTGCCGCTCCAGCACGGCATTTTCCCTGGGGACGGGGAGCTGTTCCAGGCCTACTATTCTGTTTACGAAAAGGAGCCCATCCTCTACACTTTGGTTGGGTATAATAGAGGGAATGGACCAATTTGAGGGCCCTGCTCAAGGCTTGCAGATCCTTTATGAGGTCCTGGACATCAGGGCCAAACAGCTTGGTGCCACTGAAGAGGGCATTAAGCACTTTCTGCTGCACATCAGCAGCAAACCCTGATACTCTGAGCCAGGAGTGCCTGCAGAGGCATATGCTCATGGCAGCTGCCTGGCAACGGTGTCAGTCATGTCATACAACACTCTGAGGAGATGTTTACTGATGTCCTCAACCACCTGGAGGCACTGAAGCAGCTTCTGCTTTTGGGTGCCCTCTGGACGGGCCTGGACCACAGCCTTGCCCTTCTTCCAATTGGCATTCTAGTATTTAACCATATGTGACAGATAGTTTGCAATCCTCAAACCTAAGGTGAAGGAGTCATAAATCCTTTTTCCCCAATAGGTCAATTCTACAAGACTCTTTGTCTTGGAAAAGGGAACTTAGGTGCTTAGGCACCTTAGATCTGTCATGAGCTGTCTTAATGACCATTGGAGCCAGTTTCTGGTTGGGCAGCATAACAGGGAAGACCCCTGGGGGCGTTATAAAGTTTGTCTGCCCTGCATGGCATAGCTGGCACCATGTCTGGTCTACGCCAGGCCGCTGTGGCTGCATTCTTCAATGCTGGAAGCATTGGAGGAATGATCTTTGGGGGAGATCTGGAATCTCCAGAAAATCCACCAGATCTTTCTCGTGGCATCTACTTCCTCAGTGTGGAAGCCCATGCCTGAGGGCAGTTGTTCTATCACATTAAAAAATGTGGGGTCCTCAGGAGGTGACCTGACAGTACGCTTCACAGAGTTCTCACTGACAGAGGAGGCTGTGGACCTGTCAGAGAGCAGGACCTTCTCTTCTTCTTCCTCCAGATCATCAGGAAGAATGAGGTCTGGATGATACTCCTCCTCGATGTCGACCTCTTCAATCTCTGGGTTTGGTGTCAGGTGCACCGGCAGTGGTGGTCCACAGGGAGTCTCCCGGGGTCAACAAACAGGTGTCAATGACAAAACTGCTATCAGCAGCATTGGTGAAGGAGGCCTGTTTAAGGCACCCAGCTGCTGTAGAAGCACATTAGTGAACTTGGTCAGGACTTCATTCAAGTCAACAGTGGGCGTTGATGGAGGGGGGGTCAATGGCGCAGGTGTCAACAACCCACCTGCAGTGTCCTGGGAACCTGATGAGCCTGTAGCCCTGGTGGGAGAAGGGGCAGGCCTCAGTGGGTGAGCCATCTATGATGAACCTGTCATTGATAACGGAGGGGCCGACGACCCAGAGTTCGATGACCAAGTGCCCTGAGAATTGAGCAGAGGTGCTATTGGTATGGGTCTGGTGGGCACAGAGACCTGGACAGCAGTTCTCTTTGTCAGAGCAGCAGCAGCCAACTAGGATCCCCCAGAAGAAGGAAAGGCTGATGGGAATCAAGATCGACACCAGGGGGGCAGTTGCACTCTTGCTCTTTCTTATGACTTTTCACCGAGGACTTGTCTCAGGCCTTGGAGGCCTGGGAGCTGAAAGAACCAGCCGGTGACTGGGGGTGCCGGAGGACCCCTGCCCGGAGCTGGCTACCTATTGATCCATCAGGAAATTTTTAAGAGCCTTTTTGCACTGTCGAAGTGTTGTTTGATTAAACATCTGGCAGAGCTCACACTCAGAAACTTTGTGGTCAGGCCCAAGACAGCAGACACAGATGGAGTGTTCATCTGTAGAGGTAATCATCTTTATGCAGCGGCAGCAATGGAAGAGAGAAATAGAAGGATTAACTCTCGACCTAAACAAAAAGGAAGAAATCTCTTGAAAAACAGATTTTTAACAAGGTAACTGAAAAAAGTCGTAGGCTGAAAAAAGGCACAAACACTGTGACAGAGCTTCTGTGGAGACCAATGCAAGTGAGTCAATGGCAGGAAAGAACTGAGGAGGGAGCGGGGCCGCCCACGTCGATATAGGGTTGGTGACATCGACGGACATCAATGGTGTGGGCGGCACCAGTTGTACTGCTGAAAATCTTCTGTACGGATTCTCCTTCACTGGCGGCAATGGTTCTTATGGTGTTACCTGATGATTGAGATAATTCTGAAGAAGATCAGGAAAAACCATTACGGTTTGACCGCTCCTGCATCTTCGTAAATCAGGTGTGGGGTGCCTCAGGGTTGTCAACCCTCACGCTAACCCAATTCCATCAGTAAAGAGGCTGAGATGTGTAGAGTACATGAGAATGGGGTGTGCATTAGGGCTGACCACCGAGAGGCACACACAGAACCTAATTTTCAGAGATGCAGGAGATGAGGAGCAGTGGCAGATAAATGACTATTAGTTGAAGTTCCCAAATGCTTGTGCCTCATAGCGACCTAACAAGTGCTTACTTTCTGGTGCAGTAGTACAGCTACTGCTAGTGATGCCCCATGTTCAGGAACGAGCCTGGGAGGACAAAGGGCAGGCCAAGGAATGGGGGATCAAGCATCCATCAGACAGCTCTTCTTCTTCAGAGTCAGTGTGTCTTGTGCCCCACAGCGTGATCACCATGTAGCAGAGGCTGTGTGGTGTCTCAGTTGGGGTGAAAGCCCAGGGGTGCCCCCACATGGCTGCACATAGTGCAGTGCAGGAACATCATTGCACAGTTGGTGCCCCTGGGAAGAAAATGGGAAAATGCCTTCAGATGGCTGAGGTTGATGTCCGCAACCCATGCAGGTCCACCCATCACTAGTTTGTCCTACGGAAGTGGTAGGTATGTGTATGTTAATGAGATGGTAGGTGATTGGGGGTACCAGTGATTGAGGCAGGGATGGAGGGACAGAACAAGCTTGATTAAAAAAAATAAGAAAACATAAAAATGACCTGATGCCTGGTGATGTAAAACAGTAAAAAAAAAAACCAAAAAAACAGACTGAGTTTATATTACAGCTGTGAGCACTTCTGGGTCTAACACAGGAGTTTTGCCATCATGTTTATGAAATTAAGGCCCATGCAGATATAAGATTGCTTAGTGGAGAGTTCGGACCCTTGTTACATAAAAGCCATTTTTAGCAGGTCTTTTAAACAGGGCATGAATTATACATTTCTGTGGCAGAATGCAGCCCTGTCATTAGGTGAAATATGATGTGTGGTTATTGATAACATCACATACGAGCATAGTGGGATTTTGGACAAAAAAGGAGGGAAAGGGAACCAAGTGCTATGGAAAAACTGTCATTATTAATGAAGAATCACCTAGAACAACAAATTCTGTGGAATTAGATATTCTGCAGTAGACTGCAAGTTCTGTAGAAAACTGAGCAGATGCAGAACCACAGAATTCTAGGGGAATTTGGGTTTAATGCACACACTTATGGAGATACAGGCTACATCAATAGAATGAGCATGAGTTGATGAAAATTTATCATCAAAAGATATTATTGACAGCAATGCACAATATACCCATTTAAAAAGCAAAATTGCGAAAAAGTACAGAGCATTAAACAGTGTGGCCCAAATGCCCCAGCGCGCTTCACCTATCAAGAGTTTTGTCTCGATGCCCTACAGGGGGCATGCCTCAGACAGCTAGTGTCGGAACCCACTTGTGAGGGAGCAGTCTTAGACCTGGTACTCTCAAATGGGGATGTCAGATCTAGAAGTGGGTAGCCATCTGGGAACAAGTGACCACCAAACAGAGTGTTTCATGATAAACTCAGCTGTAGAGTCAAGCCATACAAAAGTGAATGTATCGCACTTCAGGAGGGCTGATTCTGTCAAAATGGGAGAGTGCCTCACAAAAGCACTAGCAAATGGGCAAGAAGGAGGGGTGCAGCAACAATGGGGAAACATCAAAACTGCCATCACAGAGGCAACAAGCCTTTGTGTGAAGCAAATAAACAAATCAAAACGACAGAAAAAACCACTATGGTTCTCAAAAGAAGTGACGGGGAAGGTTAGGGAGAAAAAGATAGCATTCAGAAAGTATAAGGAAACACAGAAGCAGCAGGACAAAGAACTGTACCAGTTAAAGCAGAAGGAAGTGGGGAAAGAAGTCAGAATAGCAAAGGCCCAAACCGAGGAAATAATAGCCAACTTGGTTAAGAAGGGGGATAAAACCTTTTATAGGTACATTAGGGAGTGAAGAAAGACAAAGGGAGGGATACTGAGGCTGCATAAAGAAGAGGGTGGGTGGACAAAGAGGGACAGTGAAAAAGCAGGGATACGGAACGAATACTTCTGCTCAGTAGTCACAAAAGAAGAAGGGGGGCGGTACCTAATCCAGTCAATAGAAGCACTCCGGATAGGGGGGTCGATATCAGTCCTTTCACAGAAGAAAGGGTTCTGAAAGAACTCCTAAACCTAAAAGTGGACAAAGCAATGAGACCTGATGGGATTCAACCCAGAATTCTAAAAGAACTAAGGGGAGAACTAGTAACACCACTGACACCCTTTTTAACAAATCATGGGACAATGGTGTGGTACCTGAGGACTGGATGAGGGCAGATGTGATTCTCCTTCACAAAAGTGGGAGCAAGACAGAGGCAGGAAACTACCGACATGTCAGTTTGACCTCTGTGGTAGGGAAAATGATGGAATCACTTCTGAAGGAAAGAATTGTTGAGTACCTAGAGGCAAGTGGGGCACAGGACCCAAGGCAGCATGGATTCACAGAGGCAAGGTCATGTCAGATGAATCTAATCGATTTCTTTCACGGGGTGACCAAAGTAGTAGACTAGGGGAAGGGTTGTGGACATGGCCAACCTAGACTTTAGCAAGGCATTTGACACAGTCCTACACAAAAGATTAATAGACAAATTATCCAGCCTGGGAGTGGGTCCCAGGGTGGTAGCCTGGGTAAAACATTGGCTGGACAACAGGACGCAGAGGGTAATAGTAAATGGAGTCCACAGTGAAGAAAGGGGGGTTACTAGTGGGGTACCGCAGGGTTCAGTACTGGGTCCAGTCCTTTTTAATGTCTTTATAAGTGACATTGCAGAAGGACTGGAAGGAAAAGTATGTCTCTTTGCTGATGACACAAAGATCTGCAACAGGGTTGATACACAAGGTAGGATGGAAAGGATGAGAAGAGACTTGGCAAGATTGGAGGAATGGTCAAATGTATGTCAGCTTAGATTCAACGCAAAGAAGTGCAAAGTAATGTACCTGGGAAACAAAAACCCAGGGGAAGAGTACACAACGGGGGTGAGATACTGACAACAACAGAAATGGAAAGGGACCTGGGGGTAGTTATATCAGATGACCTATAGGTGGGCAGGTGATGTGAGAAGGCAGTAAGGAAGGCTGGGGGGATACTGGGATGCAAAGGGAGATGTATCACCAGTAGAAAACAGGAAGTTATTATCCCTCTGTACAGACAGTTGGTGAGACCCCATCTGGAGTACTGCGTTCAGTTCTGGAGACCCCATCTCCGCAAAGATATAGACAGGATGGAGGCTGTCCAGAGGAGGGCAACTAAAATGGTGCAGGGTCTGCACCAGAAGACATACGAAGTGAGACTAAAGGAGCTTAATATGTATACCCTCGAGGAAAGGAGGCAGAGGGGGGACATGATAGAAACTTTCAAGTACCTCAAGAGAATCAACAAAGTTCAAGAGGGTAGCATCTTTCAGAAAAAGAGATGTGCAAGAACAAGGGGGCACAATTTGAAGATAGAGGGGGGACGGCTCAGAGGTAATGTGAGGAAGTATTTTTTCACAGAGAGGGTCGTGGATGCATGGAACAGCCCTTCTGAGGAAGTCGTGGAATCAAAAACAGTGGGGGAATTCAAGAATGCATGGGACAGACATAAGGCAATTCTAGTGGGGGGGTAGGAGGAAGTAGGCTGTTGGTTAACTAGGATCTGCAGCTTATCCATTAGGTAGGGAAATGGGCATACTAGGTAGGCTAAGCGGTCCTTATCTGCCATCAAATTCTATGTTTCTGTATCCCACTTGTCCTACAGAGACACCAAGACAACAGTATGTTAAATTACCATGTTGGTAATGTCATGTTGCTTTAACTCCAACTCAGAACTTTTCACTGGTTTGTCCTTAGCTCTTTGAGGAGAAACAGAAAGGCCTGCTGAAGCAGCGACACACTGTGTTTCATGGGGGGGGGAGGGGGGCAGAAAAAGCCACCACCAGCAGTGGCTCCTAGCTCAAGAGGGCTGACTTCATTGTTGGTAACAGTAGTGGTGGCTCCCATCAGAGTTAATGGCACATTGTGTTGAGGGGAGACCGGAGAGTAATGATAGGTACCAGGCCAAAGGGAAGAGATACTCCATGCAGCTATGGTTGGAAACCTGATGGCACCAGAAGGAAGCGCTAGAGTGTGTGGGAAAAGGATTAAAATTTTGCTTGCAGTTATGAAGATGGTGTTAGTGTCTCCCAATCCATCTCTCTCTCTTCTAAAGTGGCAGGTGGTAAGCAATGTCAGCTAAAGCAACAGCTGGGGCTGCAAAACTGAGGATCCATGTCAGAAAGTGGCAGTACATCTCAAAAGGCAGCACTGAATAGCACACAATACCTACATGAAGGCCTGTTTGGGACCAGTGAAAAGCTGCAGCGTGGCTAACAGAGGAAGTGAACAGAACCTCACAAGAAACTCTCTTGCTACTGGCACTTATAGGCAATCATCCCCCATTGTCAGCCACCTGTGGTGTTCCTTGACTCCTTATGTCAGCCACTACATGTTCAAAGGCCACCCACTACACTAGCAGCAGACAGATACTGGCCATGAGAGACAGCTAGAAAGTATTACACCTTTGCTCAGTTATCATGGTCTCTTTGGGTCTCTCTGGTTGTCTCTTTCTTCCAGAGTGGCAAGTGGTATAAGCAGGCAATGTTGGCTAAGGCAAATCCAGTACTGCTAAACTGAGTGTCTGAGTCAGACAGTGGCAGCACTTTTTAAGTAAGAGCACTAAGTAGTAAACAGAGGTTGAGCGAAAAGGCCTGATCAGGGCCAGTGAAAATCCACATAGTGGCTAGTAGTTCCAGCACCTGATACATTCAATTATTCATCAGTGCTAAACACATTTAACAGCACATTCGCAACACCTTCGCAGATGGTATTTTATTTTCCATTTGTATTTATTAGAAAATATCTTTAAGGATAATGCTTGATTTTCAAAGGTTCCATGTTCTTGAGAGGTTTGTCGCTCACTCATGTATCCTTTTATAGGCATGGGTTCCAGAACTGTGCACAGCACTCCAGCTGCAGCTTCACAAAGGAGCTGCACTGGGGCAGGAACATTTGCTTCCTTCCACTTGAGGAGGGTCTACCTAAATATCCAACATTTACTGTAAAAAAACTATGTTATAGGAAATGTGTACCCAAAGCAAGCTCTTTAGTATATAAGACTTACAACCCAATCTAGCCCTAGGTGAGTAAGGGTTCTAGCCCTAGGTGAGTTAGGGCTTAAACAACTAGTACTCCAACACACTTTTTAAACATTTTAAACCCCCCCCCCCGTACTCTGAAGCACTGCACCATCTTTGCTTAGGTCTGTCACATAATCGACAGGCTCATCCTTACTGATGATGTCCATGCCTCACCACATCTGAGAGCATGAATTCACAGAAGTGCCAGACCCCGTGACTGATCATGCACATGTAGAAATATCTGTCAGCAGATAAGGACCACTTGGCCCACCTAGTCTGTCCATTTGTCCCTGCCTAGCTATCTTTCAGATGAGATGTTAAACCAGGGTCCTGTCTACCTGTTCTGGTAGTTGTTCAGGGGTTCTTTAATGATCCTATGGCACTTCTTGAAATGAGTATGGGGAATTTCCACAATGTCTTGGCAAAATTTCCACCATTTCACTCAAAGTACTATCAACAGCTTAATCTGGCTCTATTTCAGCTGTCCTCCAACTGTATTGGGACGAGGCTGAAAGTTGGCAGAATTGCCTAGTCCTGCTTTCACAGTCAGCAAAAAATACATAAGTAAATAAGAAACTAAAATAACTACCAACCTACCTACATAAATAAATACTATCACCACAGACCCTACCTGATCTCTGGCTACCCCCAATACCCAACTAAGATTCTATTGTGCCTGTCCTATGTGTGCTTGAAGCCCACCACTGTTTTTCTGCCCCACTACCACCACTGGAAGAAACTGTTCCATGCATCCACCACTCTTTCAGTGAAGCACTTCCTCACATCCCTCCTAAATTTCCCCATCCAGGTTAATGGCATGTCTGCTCATTCTTGTGCAACCCATCCTCTGAAAAATACTCCCCTCCTATACTGTACCTTGTTCAACCCTGTGAAGTATTTATGGGTCTCTATCATGTTCTCCCTCTCCCTTCTCTCTCGCAGAGTGTACATATTTAAGTTCCTCACTCTCTCCTCACAGGGCTTCAGATGCAACTCCTGTGCTGTTTTATTTGCCCTCCTCTGGACAGCCTCCACCCTGTCTATGTCCTTCCTGAGATATTGTCACTAGAAATGGTCACAGTACTCCAAGTTGGGTCTCACCAATGATCTATACAGTTTCAACGTCCATCTTTTGGATGCAACGTTAAACCAAGGCCACATATGGCTGTTTTGGTGGTTGTTTAGGTGTTCTTTAAACAGCTCATGGCACTTCTTGAAATGAGTATGGGAATTTCCACACCGTCTTGGCAAAATTTCCACCATTTCACTAAAAGTACCACCAACAGCTTAATCTGGATCTATTTCAGCTGGCTTCCACCTGTATCAGGACAAGGCTGAAAGTCGGCAGAATTGCCCAGTCCTCCTTTCACAGTCAGCAAAAATTACATAAGTAACTAAATAAGAAACTATAATAACTACCTACTTACATATATAAATAGTGTCACCACCGACCCTACCTGATCTCTGGCTACCCTCCCCCCCCACTACCCAACTAAGGTTCTATTGTGCCTGTCCCATGCATGCTTGAAGCCCACCACTGTTTTTGCACCCCACTACCTTCACTGGAAGAGACTGTTCCATGCATCCACCACTCTTTCAGTGAAGCACTTCCTCACATTTCTTCCTAAATTTCCCCCTTCCAGCTTCACTGCATGTCTGATTGTTCCCGTGCACCTTCTCCTCTGCAGAATACTCCCCTACTACACCTTGTTCAACTCAGTGAAGTATTTACAGGTCTCTGTCACGTCGTCCCTCTCCCTCTTCTCTTCCAGGGTGTACATATTTAAGTCCTTCAGTCTCTCCTCACAGGGCTTCTGAAGCAGCCCCTGTGCCATTTTAGTTGCCCTCCTCTGGACAGCCTCCATCCTGTCTATGTCCTTCTTGAGATATTGGCACCAGAACTGGACACAATACTCCAGGTGGGTCTCACCAATGATCTATACAGTTTCAAACACCACCTCCCTGCTTCTGCTGGTGATACTCCTCCATCTGTACCCCAGCATCCCACTGGCCCTACCTATTGCCTTGTCGCACTGCCTCGCCACCTTAAGCTCATCAGATATGATTACTTCAAGGTCCTTTTCCCATTTGGTGACCGTCGATACCTCTTCATAAGTTTTATACTCTGCCTCTGTGTTTCTATGCCCTAGGAGTCTGATTTTGCACTTTTTCTCATTGAAAAACAGCTGCAATACCCTTGACTACTGCTCGAGTTTTCTCAGGTCTCTACACTGTTCTCTCCACCCCCTCAGCAGTGTCCATCCTATTTCAGATTCTGGTGTCATCTTCAAATAGTGGTACATTCCCTTCCAGTTCTTCTGCAATGTCACTTAAAAAGACATTAAAAAGGACTGGTCTCAGTACTGAGCCCTAAGGTACTCCCCTGGTCACTCTTCCTTACCCAACACTGGGTTACCACCATCTTCTGCCACCTATCCATCAACCAATTCTCTACCAAGTTTATTTGTATTTATTTTTTGTTGACTGGGTAAGTGCACTAGACAAATCCTGCCTATTTTCAGGCACGACCCGGGGGGAGGGGGATACGGATGAATGTCAACTGACCTTGAACCACATTAAGCTGTTGGTGGTATTTTTAGTGAATGTGGGAAATTTGGCCAGGACACTGGGGAAATTCCCCTACTCTTGCTTCCTGTGAGCAGGGGGGACCCTTTTGTCTGTGGGACCAAGATGGTGGACGAGAGTCCTGGAGTGAGGAAGGACCTTGTGGAGGTGGGAGAGCTGGTCTCCTCTCACATCTCGTCTATGCCAGACACTGAAGTGCAAACTGAGCAAAATCAAGGGAATAAGGATTTGGATATGCAAACTATGGTAAATGAACAGGATGGAGTGAGTAATAACAATATGGATGCACAACTGCAGGAACAAGAGCAGGAGGAAAGTATGGACACTGATTCTGAGCCTGAGGGGCTTGGAGACTTTGTTGATACAGAGACGTCAAAGCTGGTGTCTGAAGAAACGCTGGAGTTACAGCACTTACTGGAGGTGGCAGAGCAGAGATTCCACTTTAAAAAAACATCCTTGCTGCAGGAAATCCGGCAGTCGAAAGATGAGAGCGTGGTTAACACTGTCATTGCAGATCAGCTGAGTAAGGAAAAGAATGCCTTAAAGGAACCATCATCTGCCAGGGATCAGAACGAGTCTATGGAGGCTTGCTCTGTTACTGAGACACCTCTACAAAATGTGAATACTCTTCCTGTATTGAAACAATTGCATTCTGATAAAAATGTTTCCTCTCCTGGGACTAAGGCCCCTGGCCCAGGCCCTTGGTCTATAGAAAAGGCCCTCCAAGGTGCAGACTGGGAAAAACAACCCCAGTCTGGCCAGTGGGTTTCTGGTAAATCCCCTATTAGAATGCCTACGCCTGCTGATTTTCAGGAAACTACAGTACAGAATAGGAATAAATCTCATATACAAAATCCTGGGGAGTCTATCTTGCAGGAAGACCCACTGGCTATACCTGATGATTTAACTCTGACACAAAACCCTGTACTGGCTTTACCTAATGGGGAGAAAAATACAGCACCACTCCAAGTGGAAGCATCCTTAAATAAACAACCCGATAGGCAAAAGAAGACTTTTTCCTCTCTGTTTCACTTGCCCATTCTTCCAGCCAAGTGCCACAATGCAGTTAGACTCTCTTATATGGGTGGAATGCCAGAACTTCCAGATCGAGTATTTGTGGCTAGATCTCTTCTAAAAGACTTGATGAAGTTCTTCTCACACGAAATATACACATCGATTCATATTTCGGGGGGGGAAACAACTTTTGACATAAGGTTTTAAAACCCCCTGAGGAATGGAGAGGTTCTAGTCAAAATATCGTATCCTAAAACATTCAGCATTGTGGAGTCCTTTTTTTAGCTATCCCTCTCATCAAGACTGCCTAGAAGACTATTTGTTTTATTCAGGAATGAGGGAGTGGATTTATCTAACGTTTTTTACTGGCTCAAGCTTCGTTGCACTGTTATTGGAAATCCAGAGGCCATCCTGGACACAGAAAATATATGGACTGGGGGGTGGAGAATAAAAGTCCTTCTAAAATCAAATGACTCTGGGGTTATGCATCTGCCAAACTCTTTTTTTCTGGGCTTGGATAGGGGAGTGTTATTTTACCCAGGGCAGCCTAAGGCCTGCTACCAGTGTGGGGACCCCTCAAATGCGAGTAGTGTATGTAACACTGTAAAGTGCAACTTATGTGTGGGGAATTGGGGCACTTGAGTACGGCATGTTTAAATGAATGTAGATGCAATCTGTGTGATGAACTAGGGCACATATTTCAGAACTGCTCCTAGGCTGCTCACAACCAGGAGCACCACGATGGAGGTGCAGACCAGCAATTTATAATTTCCCAGGCCCAAAAAGCTAAAATCCAGAATAGTCCTGGTACAGCCCAGACTTGCCCTGACCAGGAGAGACCTTCCACCTTGACTGCTGCACATCCTGAACCTTTACAGACTTCTCCCCTGGTCGTAGATATAGAGGGGCTTCCACCCCGGATGCAGGAGGTGATTGTGGTAAATTCTGACCCAATACCTACTGAAAAAGAGTCCATACCCCCTCCCCCAGAGCCTGTACAAACTGTATGCAGACAATCCTCAAGGGCCAAGCTAAAAGTGGCCCCTCCCCCCGAAAGCTGTTAGAACATCCCCCATACAGCTATCCAAGCCCTATGATATTTTGCAAGAGACATCTGCAGACTCTGGTGAGGACTCAGACTCCTCATCTATCCCTTCCTCGCTCCCTGAGGGCACAACAAATACAGAAATCAATTCTAGAGGTAGAGGTTCACAGAAACATAAAGCAAGGTCTAAAACAAAAAGAGTTTGTGGATCTGGGAGTAAGAAATAACTGGAGAAGTGATTTGACCCCATCCTAATTCTTACAGGTCAAATGTCTCCTGGTGCCTTAGCATGCCATATTATTAACGTAAATAGTATTAAGAGGATAGAAAAACGGAACACAGTCTTGTAATGCCTTAGTACTAGGGACTGGCCCGGTGCAGGAAAACTCTGTGGGGCCCATCCAACTCTCTACTGAGGCAGTATCAATCCTGGGGGTTAAATTGGCCCTCCTGGAACAGATATTTTAAACTGGGAAGAGAAAATTGCAATTGGGAAATCTAAAATTTTACAGTGGAATAGGAGTAAAATTGGCAAAAAGAAAAGGATATTCTTGATTAAAATGTTCTTATTACCCGTCTTTTTATACCTCAGTTATGTGTTCCCAGTCCCCAAAAAGCTAGAAACAACCATTATGAGCCTTTTTTTCAGGCCATCTAGCGGAGCCGCCTGAACCCTATAAAAAGGGATATTCTATACTTACATGTGAAGGAGGGTGGGTTGAATATGCTTAACCCCATCCTATTTTTTAATAGTATATTTTTTATCACTAACCTGAGACCTTTATTGATTAATACACAAAAAGGGGTGGGAGGGCTCGATGTATGAAAACTGTAAGCCATAGTTACACCAGTGGGAACAGAATTCCTTGAAGATAGAGAAAGGTCCATTTTCCTTTCAATATATAAAGGATACTTTCCGTAGGCTAAAACAGTGGAAAGTTACTCCCCAACAGATTCTGGCAGCTCCCACGCACAAAATATGTTATAAAAATCTACGGGCATCTATCTGTGCATGTCCCGAGCCCTTCACTTTATGTCCTGCACAAAAATCTGAGAATTCCAATACACATATGGGACTTCCACTGGCTGTCCTGCCACGAGAAGATAAATATAAAAAATAAACACAAACAGATCCAAGATAGAATATGTAGTAGGCTACAATGTATTAATACTGTAGAAACAATAGAACATCTCTTCCAATGTTCCTTTATCAAAGATTTTTGGGCATGCCAAGCCATGCATTGGAATGAACCATTATTTACAAAATTCACTTATGTTAATATTATGTATGGGCATGTTTCTCCAGCTTGGTGTAAATAGAATCACAGCACGTTACAGTTACTTTTCACCATCATTAAGTGGAATATTTGGATGGCCTGATGCTTGTTTACCTTGCAACAAAAAGAATGTACTTATATTGAACTAAGGGAAAAAATAGTGAAAGATTTACAAGCAGTGTATATTCTAGAATGTAAACAACTTTCAGCATCAGATATTGGGGAATTATGGAAAGAAATGCCATGGATTGCAAACACAGATGCAGCAGTTACTTAAAAGGGGAAAATGATAAGTATTGTTTAGTTTAAAGCTGTATTGAATATTGTGATTTATGAGTTATGAATTATGTTTCTTGTGTTTGGATATGATCTGATTTCTTTCTTTTTCAATAAAATTTACCCCTACTCTTTTCGATAAGTGCCATGGGATCTTTAACATCCACCTGAACTACCACCAATCCAGGCAGATGGGACCTCGGTTTAACATCTCATCCAAAAGACGACACCTCAGAAGTGCAGCACCCCTCTCATGCTGCACTACAGTGTCAGTACTGGGATATTAACCCAAGTGCCAGATGTGGGAACTGAACCCACAGCCCTCTGATCTCCCGACCTCAGAGGTGAGTGTACTACTTACAGAGCCACTCATTTTATGATTCACCCCCGAACTGCCAGTTTCCTTATGAGCCTCCTATGTGGTGTGGTGTTGAAGGCCTTGCTAAAATATAAGTAGGCCATGTCCACTGCCCCACCCTGATCTACTTCCCTGGTCACCCAGTCGAAGAAATCTGTCAGATTCATCTGACATGCCCCCCACCCCAAAAAATCCATGCTGCCAAGGGTCTTGTAACTCTCTGGATTCAAGATACTCCATAATCATGTCTTTTAATAGTGACTCCATTAACTTCCCCACCACTGATGACAGACTGACCAGCCTATATAGTTGTCAGCCTCCTCCCTGCTAATGCCTTTATGAAGTGGGACTACATCTGCCCTCCTCCAGTTCTCTGGAACCACTCTTGTTTCCAGTGAGTGGTTGAATAGGGCAGTTAGAGGTGCAGCCTGTACCTCCTTGAGCTCCTTCAACACCCTTGGGTATACCCTGTCCAGCCCCAGAGTTTTGTCCACTTTCAGATTTGCAAGCCCATTCAGGACTCTCCTCTGTAAATGGACTTGTCTACCTCCTTCCCTCAAGTGTTCCTGCTGCTTTTATCTGGTTCATACCCTTCCTCTCCACTGTAAAGACTGAACACAAGTATCTGTTCAAGATGCTTGCTTTTTACTGATCCTCCTCTGCACAGTACCCCATCCTTTACTTCACAATCCCTCCCCTTGTCTTCCAATTTTCACTTATGAACCTAAAAAAGGTCTTGTTCCCCTTTAGTTCCTCCTTGGCTAGCCCTTCCTCAGATTGCACCTTTATGCTCCTCACCACTTTCCATACTTCCCTCTGCTTCTCTTGGTACACCTCTCTATCCTCTTCCCTCTGCACCTCTTTGTATCTCCTGAATTCTGCCCTTTTAGCCTTACCCTTTTCAACCACCTCCCTTGAGACCCACAGCAGTCTCTTTTTTCTCCTGTTTTTGCTCACTTATTTTGTGCAGAGGTTTGTTGCCTTCATTTATGCCATTCCTTAACTTGGCCCACTGTTCCTCCACCTGCCCCTGGCCATACCTCTTGCTAGGTCATCTTTGAGGCATTCACCCATTTTCTTTAAATCTACCCTCCTGAAGTCCAGGACCTTTGTCCTTGTGTGGTTTGCTTCCACCGCTGTCCTTATGTTAAACCACACTGAACTTTGATCACTGGTCTCCAGGTGGCCTCCCACCTTGACATCTGCAATACTGTCCTTGTTTGTCAGCACCAGGTCCAGTTTTGCCCCACCACGGAGTGGACTCCCTGACTAGTTGCCTGACAAACATTCCCTGAAGGGAGTGCAGAATGTCCCTGCTTCTAGTGGAGGCCATGGCTCGGAGTCTCCTATCTACATCCAGCTGAATCCCTTTTCTCTACACCAATCCTCAACCACAAGTTGAGGCTCCTTGTGTGGAGTACCCTATCCTCCCCCTGGCTGTAGACGTGCAGCACCTCAGTGAAAGCCACCATGCGTGCTACAGTGATAGCCACTGCCATTGTCATCAGAATTGTACATTATTGCACAGCATGGCCCAATACCTTTGTTCAATGCCACATTCATCTAAATGCAGCACATCTAAATGCAGCATTTCTAGTATTGGGATTTGCTGCATCGTGCCATTGTGCGCTGTTTTTCTAAGTGGTGGTGGCTGGCACTGTACCTGCCCAAGACCCCTCCCCAGTTCCCTGAACTGTCCCCTCTGCACAATCCCAGCCTCGTCCCTACTTAGGTCATTAGTACCCTGGCAGACAATGATATCCAGCCCCCCTCCTGCCCACCTGCCCCAACAATCCTTAGGTTCCACTGCCCATCCCTCCAAGCCGGAGCACCAGAGGTACGTACCTCACCTCCCTCTTTTCCCCATTTCCTGTTCCCAAATCTACCCCCTAACAACTGAGTCCCCAACCAGAAGTTAATTCCTCCTCTGCTGGTGTCCTCTACTTCCCACCTTGGGTCCTCCCCTATGGAGGCCCAACACATCCTCCCATGCCAGTACTACAGGTGCCTCCTCACAGTAGTCCTGTCCTGCCAGAGCAGTAAATACATTTTGTAGTGGCACAGGCTGAGGAATGTGCCCATCCCACCACCTCACCCCTCCCAGAGCCCACCACAATCCAGCTGTCCCTCCTTCTCCTAGGCAATCTCTGTGGCAATGGTAGTAAACTCGATGGGCCCTGGTTGGGGGAAGAGGTTCTCTGCATCCTAGCAAGCTCTGCCCAGAGACTAGAGATCTCCTCCATCAACTCAGAGGGTTGCGTGCAGATGGGGCAGCACATCAGTTTCCAGAATATTTCCTGGAGAACTGCAGCTTGACATGCATTACACTGCACCACTCCCATAATTGTCTTTATGTTTCATTCACTAGTACTACTGACTGTGCCTTTCCCCTGTTGCCCCCTTCCAGTTGCTTTGGCCCTTTTCTGCCTCCATCTTGTACTGGTATTTACTTTGTCACCCTACCCTAGACAGGGTGTTTCTTGTTTTCTCCTGTTTTCCTTCACTTTCTCTCCTTCTTATTTTTTGTATCTCACCTCATACACCCCTCTGCCTGCCTATTACACAACCTTCCTCTTTGTACCTTTCCTTAACATACCTCTTCCCTAGACAGGGGGTTGCCTCTTTTTCCAACAACGGTTACTTACTGCTTGTAATGCCTGTTTCTTCCCTGCAGTTACCACCTTACCCCTCCTCCAGAACTTTCTACACAGGCATCAGCAGGCTAACAAGTAACGTGCCTTACCCTACTGGACCAGCAGAGCCCCCTGCATGACTGGTGTCGCCTGCAGATGCCTAAGATGCCAGGCACTTCACCTGTTCTACTCCTGCTCTGTTCCATTCAAACTCTGGGATATGAGCGTAATGGGACAAGCTGGAATGGAACATTTTATAGTTCCCCTGGAGCCTTCCTGCTTGCTGGTGATTGGTCGCGTGACCACCACCAGCTTCCTGCTGCTCTCCCACCCTGGCCCCTCATCCAGAACAGAAAAGGTTAGGAATCTTTAAAATTATTGGCTGTTTGGTTCAGAAATGCCACAATTATCTACACAAAGCAGCCCTAATCAGCGAAATGTGCTGTTGTGGCTGGCACTAGCCAAAAGTAGTAGTGTGTGCAGAATTCCCATTCCTTTCTCCTTTCATATCCCTGGAGTCTTTCTGCTTTCTGGCAACAGGTCCCTGTAGTTCACATGACCACTGCTAGCTTCTTGCTGCTTCCTGACCCCCTAACCTGTGTCCAGAACAGAGAAGGTTAACAAACTTCTAATGTATTAGTTGTTTGGTTCAGAAATGCCCCAGTTACTTACAAACAGCAGCCCCAGTCAGTGAAATGTTGTCTTGTGGCTGGCTCTAGCCAAAAGCAGTTGTGCATGCCAAATTCCTGTTCCCCTCTCCTTCTAAATCCCCTTGGAGTCTGCCTGCTTGCTGGCAACTGGTGCGTTTTGCTCATGTGCCTACCACTGGCTTCCTGCTGCTCTCCGACTCCCCCAACCATCTGAGAGGTAAAGCTTTCTTGTGATCCAATATTTACCTGTTTTCTCCAGACAGCTGGCACACAGTGTGCACCTGCAACATGAAGTCTGATGAGCACTGGATCAGCTGCATTTTAGGTTGGAAACAGAGAACAGTGAGCACGTGCGTCAGTCAATAGAACATCTGTGCACTCACGGTACTCTGATTTCAACCTAAATAGCAGCAGATTCAATGCTCATTTTACAGCTGGATTCCATGCTATCACTTTGTGTAGGTGTCTGGTAAGATAACATGCTGGATTTGGGTAATGTTTACATTTTACCTCTATTAGCTATACTGTCAGAGGCCAGCACACAGGCAGTGGTGTGCATGCTCGTTTCAGAGTGCACTCAGAGCCACTGTGCATGGTGGTGATGACTTAATCTACAGGAAATGGGGGACGAGTTAAAGAGCACCTTTCCTTGTGCTCATAGCAAATATTGTTTTGAACCCTTACCTGCCCCCAAGTCATATTGTGCCAAAATTAGATTTTTTCAGTTCTCCTATTTTGGAAGAAAGGGATTATAATTTGCCTCTGTGGAGCTGAGCCATCCGATCTCTTTCCACTTCCAAGTACTGCAATCCATCCATTTTACTGACGTCACTACAGTATATGGAGAGCACGGGGATGCACTCCATAGACATGAATGGGGCCATATTTTAAACTCCATTTGACATATTTTAGATGGCCACCATAAACAAATCAAGGGCACTGCTCAACTAACAAGGTCATTGTTAGCTGAGCACTGCCCTTGATTTGTTTGCCACGGCCATCTAAAATATGTAAAATGGAGTTTAAAATACGGCCCCATTCATGTCTATTGATTGATTGATTTATTAATAATATTGCAACCATACACGAGCACGTGCAGGTTGAGTTCACATTCCATTGTAAAAACACATCATGCATAAAATCACAAAAATCATATATGCATTAATATACTACCATTGTAATGCACAAATAATAAGTATCTACAACACTGTATAAATTCTCAATATACATATATACTCACACTTCAAAACGCTCCTTAGATCATATCCAAGTAACGCACAAACAAAGATTTGCTATAAGTTTGAGTTCTCACTAATGGTCATTACCACATTAACTGTTTACGCAGATTATACAGGTATCCTGTTGTCCCCATACTCTCTGTATAGTGACATCAGTAAAATGGGCAGATTGCAATTATGATCCCTTCTCTTCCAAAATAGGAGAGATAAAAAAATCTAATCTTGGCACGATACAGCTTGGGGCAGGTATGGGTCCTTCATGATTCTTTTTTTTTTTTTTCCAACTTTTTTTCTCCCTCCTTTGCTGACTGCTGAGGCATCTCTCAGGTGGAGACCCTCTGGCCCAGCCTGATACCGTCCATCTGAACCCCCTTCCTCAACCGAGGAATCAGTTGTTGGGTCCCCCCTCTCCTACCAGCACAATATGGGAGGAGGCAGGGACCACATAGAGTCAAGTCGGGTCAGAAGTCGGCACCAGGTGTGTGGGCTGGCCGCACGAGTCCTGCCATCACCTCCCTGGCAGCCAGGGTTTTCCTCCTTGTTTTTCCCCCCAGAGGTGCGGATGTGCAATGACGTCACAATGCTGAGGGCATGCTCCCACCCCTTCCTGCAGACATCCGCTGTCATCTCCCTATTGCAAATCCCTGCCGGTATATAGTGCTCGCGGTCTTTACCAGGAGCCACTACATGGCAAGAAAACCCCAGAAACCCTCCCCAAGAGAGGAGAGCAGTCCTCCAGACACTCATTCCTCTCCTCCCCTGCTGACCCCCGATGACCCGAGTCTGCTCCTGAACCCAGGTCACTGGCATGGCGTGAGGTGTAGCATCTAGCACCTCAACCCTCAGTGCCACCGGGATGGCCTTCCTTCATGATTCTTGGGGGGGGGGGGGCTGCAATTTTACAAAGAGTGAGAAAGGTGCTCTTTAAGAAAGTAAAATTCACTGAATACCTTAAAACAACATCGGATGCGACTGGCAGCAGACCCGGTCATGGATGCCCTATGATTCTCAGTATGTGCTGGGGAAACTTCATGTTATAGGTGCACACTGTGTGCACTGGTAGCAAATGGGTCTGGAGCTTCTATGCATTCATGCTCTTAGATGTGGTGGGGATGGATATTATCAGTACGGACGAGTCTGCTGATTATGTGACAGACCTCGGCAAAGATGGCACAATGCTTTGGGATACTGTTGGGAGGGTGGTACCAAATGTTTTTAAAAAAAATGGTATGTTCGAGTATGAGGTGCTAAAGTCCTTACTCACCTAGGGCTAGATCCAGTGGTAAGGATCAAATACACTAAATTTCTTGCTTTGGGTACACATTCCCTTTGACGACTTAGTAAGAGTTGAAGCCAAATGCCACAAAGTAAGAAAATGCAATGTTAGGGTAAAAAGTTCCCTGCATCTTGGTGAATCAGTGGCATTGTGTTCCTCAGGGTTTGAATGATCAAACAATCCTGTACTGTCATCACTCCATCTTTCAGCACAGGCTGCCCAGGCACACAAAAACAGCCAGACATCGAAGCTTGGAGGAAGGGCACTGTATTTAGGGCAATGCCAATGCTGCATCGTATGACTGTTCAAATCCAGAGGAACACCACGCCACATATTCACCAAGACTAAAGATACTTTTCACCCTAACATCAGATTTCCTTACTTTTGTGGCACTAAGCTTCAACCCTGATGTTTTAATGTCATTTTCATAACTAAGTATTCTTGTGTTTTAAAAAGTAGTTTAAAACAGATATGTAGTACTTTGTATTGACAAACCAACAACTGCCATTTTCACTGCTTCGTGATCCTGGCACATCAGTTATCCTCCCTGTACTCCTGGGATGCACATGGAAATGAGAGTCAGCTCAATATGCCTCTCCCAGATAATGATTGTAATAAAATAAAAAATTAAAAAAATAGTTAAGTACTATTGACCCATGAAGCAATTCCACATAAAATGGTACTGTCTCCAGCTGTAAACTATTCTAAACACTACATAACGCTGTTGCTGTAAAGAAAACCATCTGAAATCTTACCTGTGTCAAGATCCCCAACTACATAAATGCTAGCACCAATAGGTACAGCTCCATAAACAAAGGAAGAGCTGGTTGTAATGCATAGATTCTGATCATTCAAATAGATCCACCTGCAAAAGAATGGAAAATGCTGCAGTCAATCCATCATTAGTAACAGGAGACACGTAAGCTTAAACAGCAATTTTGTAGTAACTTAATTTTGAGATGTAAGGGCAGGTCGCACCAGAGGAAAACAAAACATGAGGGCAATAAGCAGAGGGTTGTGGTGGACAGACATTACTATGAGAGGAGAACGGTACTCTGCAGCATTCCTCAGGGATCAGCACTGGAGTCACTGCTGTTTAACTTTTTCATCAACAATCTGGAAGGTGGGGTCTCTAGCTCAATATCCCTGACAACACTAAACTGACCAGGGTACTGCATTCTTTTCAGGATGGGGATAAACCTGAGGATGACCTAAAAAGCTGGGCAATTGGTAGGACTCCTTAAGTCTCAGACATAAATGGGACTAGTCGACACTAAGAGCTTCACACGAAGCACATCCCAACCTGCACTTTGTGTGCCACGTTTTTTTTTTAAGGGACTGTTCACTGCAGTATAGTAGGTTGTTATCAAGCAGACTTTGTTAACTTGCAAGCTGACATTTTCTATAACTATAAATCCCAGAATCCCCTGCAGCTAACATTACTCCTCTACTGATTTAGCTCTATTATCAAGGAAATTAAATTGGATTCTCCATTTTGCATTAAATATGCAAAATGAGTTAAATAACTCATGAGGGACAGCCGCAAGTTCTGGCACAATATCAGGACCCTAACAGGGAAACCAAACAAGACACCTCCAGCCATGCTAAATCTTGAAGAAACTACAACCCAGGACCCCAAAATCATAGAAAGCACCTTTAATAAGGCATTTACTGACTTAAGTGGTGTACATCCCCGATTTCCTAGACCCCCCCCCCCCAAGTGGCACACGTATTAATAACAGGCAGACTACCCATACTGGAACTGCCCCACCTTTCTACTTCAATATTATCTCTCAAGTCAAAGCCAAAAAATACCTTTTACAGGTTTTAGGAAAAATTAGAATGAGTGGTGACACGCTTGACCGCGAGCTCATTGCTCTCACACTTGATGAGTTACTGTCACCACTTGCCAGAATTATGAATCTCTCATTTATAACTGGTAAATTCCCACAGCTATGGAAAGCAACAGTGGCCATCCCTGTTTTTAAAAGTGGTGACAGGGCTAGTCACAACAACTACTGTCCAGTCTCCATACCCTCCCCCAAAAGCGCTGGAGCATATTGTCTACGACCAGCTTGTCGACTACCTCAACAAATACCTGTTGCAATGCTAGGAACAGCATGGTTTCAGGAAACAATATAGTACTACAACAGCGCTGGTGGAGTTCACAGGCTACATTCATGCTGCACTTGATCGGGGGCTTATGGTGGGGGCAACTTACACAGACCTCACTAAGGACTTTGACACGGTCAGTCATGAACTGCTGCTGAACCAACTAACCTGCACTGGGTAATCACCTGATCAGTGAGGGGGTTCCAGATCTACCTGTCTCGGAGAACACAACAAGTAAAAATCGTTGATACCCTCTCTGAAAGTCTGACTGTCAATGCAGGGGTCCCCCAAGGTTGAATCTTGGGTCCCCTGCTCTTTAGCATGTTCCTAAACCACCTCCCTCTAGCGTGCCAGGATAAGGTCCTGCTGTACACTGATGATGCGGTACTCCACACCAGCCACACAGACCCAGAAGCACTGGAAAAGCTAATAAAGGTTAATTTCTCTTGAGTTGAGGCCTGGTTTCTTGATTCAAAGCTCTTGCTTAATTATAAGCAGACCAAGACAATGCTGTTTGCCTCTCCTCACAATCGGCAGAGATCCCATCTATTAAAAATAGTAAACAACCAAAACGCCTCACTAGAAATGGTCCAAAGTTTTGAATATCTTGGGGTCACTCTAGACTGTTCCCTTATATTTTCACAGCACATTGACCTTGTAGCCAAGGCTGCAAAGGTCCAAACTGGCCAACTATTTAGGCATAAACAATGCCTAACCAATGAGGCATTAAAACTCGTGTGCAGCTCGGTCTTATCCATGATTGACTACAGGCTCATGGTCTATAGCGCGGCAACTGATACAGCTCTAAAGAGAATAAAGTTGGCACTAAATAAAGCCTGTACGCTTGTCCTAGATGTGCCATGCTTTAAACATACCTGTGATCTCTATTCCCAGTCTGGGTGGTTAAATTTGCACTGTAGAACTCAAGACCAGGTTTGCCTGTTGGCTAAAAAGTCCACCCTAGATCTAACACCACTTGGTGTTGAGAGTCTCCTCTGCCCCACCAACAAGGCTAGACTTACCAGAGGGACTAATAGCCAGCCACTAAAAGTCCCTTTCCGCAGCACCTCCCAGGATCAGCGGTCTTTTGAGTACCGGGCACCTGCTTGGCTCAACTCGCTACATGACAACCTGCTGGCAGAATCTAAACTTGGTCCCTTCAAAACTAAACTTCGTACCCATCTAGCAACACTTAGTGGGTGTGACTGTAACTTCTAAATTGCACAAGCCAACTCCTGTCTTCTTTCTGTTCATTATAGAACTTACAATCTCCCCTATCTAACTGCCTTATCTAACCCTCTTCTCTACCATCCCACTCTCCCTTCATCCTTCATTCCATTCCTCATCCGTTTCCCACCTCTACCCCTCCTAACCTGCTTCCCCCCTCCCCTCACCATATCCTCCCACTCTAAAACCCCATGGAATTATCCCTTTTCAGCAAACCAATAACAAGGCCCTATGGCTGCTCCCATTTTATCCACCTATTCTCCCTTATACCTTCCTCACCTACTCAGCACTCTCTCAGCACCCAACCTCTGTTGCTACCAGTTTCCCTCTCCATAGTAAGCTACCCTTCCACTTTGTTCACCCCTCACAATGTACTTATTGCTTAATGTGACTGAATTTTGTAATTTTACAAAAGAGTTAAACATCATTTCTGTATCCAACGTAATTCTGTAACTACTGTCTGTATTGTTTTGCTTTATTTGTGTTGTTTGGTGTTGACATGGAACCTCTGTAAATGAGCTTATAGCTCAAGGGTATTAATTCAAGGACTGAATAAATAAATAAATAAAAATGCCATATAGTACACACCATTGTGTGCTGTATGCAAACACTGGTTGGTTACCACTAAGGCTCAGTTGTTTATATAATTTATGCTGTGTTATGGATCAGACTTTGAGAATAGCCTCTTATTTAGAACGCAGGAAACTAAGATCATCTGGAAAATATTTATCTAATCCAGTTTCTTTACTGTAATGGGTGAATACGCATTTTCTGTTTATGCTGCTAAACACTGAAATAATTTACCTGATTTTCTCCACAATGCTGAAAGTCTTACTGTTTTTAAAAAATCAATTAAGGCTTCACTTTTCAAAATAGTTATACTGTGTTTGTTTTAATTGAATACATCTATCTGATGTTGTTGTACTTAAGTATTACTCCTGCATATTGTATCATGATGTATTCTTGTTACGTGGTTGCATTTGTAGGTAACAGGTTATTTCATCTTGTAGCTGCCTTGTAACTGTGGCTCCAGGTCATTCCTGAAAAGGGCCTTTGGCTAAGTGTACTTACCTGGTAACCAAAGTAACTAACTAAATTCGTTAATTAATTAATTATAGCAGTGCTGCAGCAGTGGGAGATTCAATAGGCTGCAGTGCACGTTAAGAGTTTTATAAGCTTGGATCTTTTGTTTGCTGGTCCCACTGTCCTCCCAGGGCTATGTACAGTCATAGGGGACTGTACACAGCCCTGGGAGAACAGCAGGACTAGCAAACATCTGATCAGAGCTTATAAAAACTCAAACATGCACTGCAGACTACTGAATCTCCCACTGTTGCAGCACTGCTTTAATATCAGCTGCAGTGGATGCTGGGATTTGTAGTTACAGAAAATGCCAGCTTGCAAGTCACAAAATCAGCCTAATACAATCTACTATACTGCAGTAAACAGTAAGTAAAAAAATTTTGCTGCACACAAACTGCAAATTGGGACCACACCCACACTTGGGTGTGTGGCTCTTAGTGCTGACTGTTCCCCCTTTAATTTAGCCAAATGCAAGGTTATACATTTGGAAAGAAATAACAGAGATTGGCACCATGTGGACCTCTTCTTGCTGAAGTGCAGGAGAAAAATGACCTGGGAGTCACAGAGAACGAGATAACACATGACAAGCATTGCGCAGCTGTTGACAAGAGGGCCAGCAGAATGCTGGGTTGCATCAAATGGGTGATGACTAGTAGAGCAAAGGAAGTTGTTCTTTCCTTTTTTACACAACCCTGTTCAGGCCCCACCTAGAGTACCACATACAGTTCAGGGTCCCTCAACAGAAAGAGGGCACTGAGGCAGTCGAGAGGGTGCAACACAAGGCCATCAAAATGTTCAAGGGCACACAAGACAACAGCTACGAGTAGAGGCTGGTGGTCCTTAACATGTTCATTTTGGAGACATGGAGACTGAGACGGTACATGGTATAAGACTGCCACGTACTCAAAAGTATTTACAAGAATAAACAGACAAATGTTTGATGCAGTACCCTTCAGCAGGACAAAGGAACATGCCTAAAGCACATAGGTGGCAAATTCAGGAGCAATATTAGGAAACATTTCTCCCAGAGGTAGTGAACCTATGGAACAGTCTACCAACAGAGACAGTGGACATGAAGACAGTAGAGATCTTCAAGGTATGCCTGGACAAATGTCTGCTTACCAAAGGAATCACTAGATATTCTGGGTAGTAGAGTGAGTAGGGAACCCCTTTAAAATTCAGCATGTTTGCAGTGCATACTTAATAATGTCTGCTTATGAAGCAGGGGCAGACATGATAGACCTAAGATTCCTTCCAACCTTAAAGTCCTATGTTAAAACTATAAGCCATTTTCAAATCTGCTCCTTGCAAGAGAGTTGGCCGTGTTGTAAATTACAGTATGTCTGAGACAGTACTTGTGTCTGTATTGACACAGGACACTGTCACTACTGGTTTATTTACCAGGCTCTGTCTCTAGAAAATTCAAGGAGTAGAAACAGTCAGAAGTTTGCAGAGGTATAGGAGTTTTTTTTTTGCAGAAAAAGCAGCAAAAAAATGTAGTTGTGATGAAAGATTTGGTTCAGAACTGAGTACGAGTACAAGTGCTGCCTCCTGAGAAAATAATAATGCTAAAATTACCACTGAAGCAGGGAGAGGTAATATGTATAGGAGGGAGAGGTGTTGGTTTGGGGAGTAGATTAGGTCAACAGGACCCATGAATAAAGAACTATTGAATGTGAGAGAGAACAATGCACAGAAGAAGCAGAAAAGAAGGAGAAGAGCAAGAAAGAATGTTGGAATTGTTCTGTAGGAAAGCCTGTGAATGGTGACACTATACCTTGATGTCCAGTCCACCCGTACTAGCCTGTCAAAAGGGAAGGACTCATATGGACATCACAAGCTCAGTAACCAAAATGACTGGCTACGGTAAACTTCAAAGCTCACTTCAATTTTCTTGTCAGCAATGATGTGTCTTGAGACCCAGTGATGCATCGGCACCCAGTACAGTGACCCACAGCACAGCAAAAGAGACTTGATAATGTTACAGCCTAATGGACCCAATGTAAGTACAAGAGTGGAGGAACACAAAGGAATGGCTTTTGGGGAAAGGCAACATTCACCAGGGAGCTCTATGCATCACTTACAACTGCCAGCAAATGCTGTGCACAAAAACCTGATGCCAATCTGCCAATCAATAATTCACCCAGAAAGCAGAGCCAAGAAGACCTGAAAAAGATGCTGATGGAGACTCATAAAAGTGGTTTTTGGTGTGATAACTGTGGGACACCATAGTGGTAATATTTTCCAGGCTTGGGGGGACAAAAGGTAGCCAGAAGCCTCAGTATGAGCGAGTGGAGCCTACAACTCTGCTTTTATGACAGGGAAATGTTCCCTGTTTGCAACTGCTGTAATGTATTCATTATGCTTTAAATAAATGCACTGCAATAACTCTGTTTATACCTGCAGTTTACTCTGCATATACAGTAAGTATAAGAGCCTGACCATGACTTTGTACAGTCATGAATGTTAACTGTCACGTTAGTAGCTTGGTTTATTTATGTATGTGGGCAAACATCTGCATGAAAGAGTAGACAGATAGATACATAATTGATTCAGACTTGTTTGAAGTTCTTTTTTTTTAACTTCATAATTCTTTTGCTGCTTTAAAATAAGCAATACAGAGTACAGTTTTTATTAAATAACTATCGAGCTGGATAACATTCATTTGAATGATAAGCAGTTGGCTACATATTTACAGTATTCATTTCTACTAGACAGATGTATAGATTACATTACTAACGAGCATAATTCACAAGAGTCCCTCTCCCCAATGTCCGTGGCAATAGTTCCAAAGACTAACAAAGTCCCCATATCTTAGCTGCATTCAAAGAGCTGATACCCCTATTCCTCCTCACCCACTCCCTCCAAGTCTCTGGTACCCCCCCCAACCCCCATCAGTTACTGTTATGCTAGGGCTGCCACATTTAGAGGAATTTCTCAGTTTCCAGCCGCAACAGGCTAGTCATTCTTTCCATCTTTTCTATTTCATTAATTTTCACCCTCCACTGCTCCACAGTCAGAGGCACCATGGAGAGGCAGTTCATAGTAACACACTTCATGGCTGCCACTCTGAGGATCTGCCCCAGTTTTTGGCTATATTTACTGCCTGTAAGGAGGGCAGGGAAGCCCAGCATCAGATCTATGAAGGACCTAGGGATGTTGCAACCTAAGATCATTGTTATTCCCTGAAGCACAGTGGTCCAGAATGGAGTCAGCACTAGACAGACCCAGAAAATGTGGTGGCGAGTAGCTCATCCATCCCCACACTGTTGCCAACAAGTATCTGAGTAGCTGGCATTGAAGTGTTTTATGATTGTAGAAGTCATAAAAAATCTAAGATTTTCCAATCATACTCTCTCCATAATGGAGGAGTACTAACCCACCATCCCAGCTGCAATCATCTCTCCAACTGATTTAATGCTACAGGTGCCCCTTCCTTCCGCTCCCAACCCAAGTGGATTCTTTCCAGCAGGTAGTTATCCTTAGGGGACAGGATTTAATAGAGGTTCAACACATACCTGATTTTTACACTAAGGACCATAGCATCATAAAAGAACAATTTCAAACTTAATTGTTCTCTCTGCAACTCCGGGGGTGCATTATAAGACTAAATGAAGTGTCTTTCTTGTGTAACTTCCCCACCTTGGTGCATGTAAGACCGTCTCTGCAATTCAGGGACATTTTCCTGCCCAGATAAATTCACTAATGTCTTTGTGTAGTACATTCTAGTAGAGTACAGGGATTTGGATGAGTAGGGTTTGGAACAAAACCAGTACGTGCATTTTAATGGTTTGTGTCCTGCCATATAATGTCAGGGGTAACAAATTCCACATGGCAGAGTCTGCCTGTAGCATATGGAATAGTTTAAGATAATTATTTTTAAATGGTAAAGAGGTGTCTGCCAGCACTTGAACTCCCAAGTATCGTAAAATATTGTGCTTAGCCCAAAAAAGAAAGGGAAGGTGGCCTTAAATTCCCATGCTGGTGTCCCACTGAGGCTCATAGCCTCTGATTTAGCTAGGTTTATCTTATAACCTGCTAAATCTCCATAATCCTTCAGGCATTTTAAGAGGTATAGGACAGAGGATACTGGGTCACTTAGAAAACAAGGAGTCGTCAGCCGGCACAGTGGCGTGGAGAGCTCCTGCCACACTGGTGACCAGGGATTGGGAATTGACTCTGGTTGCTCAGTGGCCAGTGGGGACAGGAAGGATCGAGCGTCCCAGGACAGGTCTCCTTCCTCAGGGAGTGGGGGGATGATCTGGCTCGCTGCTTGCCTGCCACTCAATGGTAGCTGGATGGCAGCTTATGCAGCACCGCTAAGAATGGAGGGGAACCTCACGTTCAGGTCACTGGGGATGTCTCCACGGAGGTGAAGCATGTAAATTGCAGCCATGGCACATCCATGGGCCCCAAGGAGAAAACAGTGGAAAAACACCCTGGCGGCAGGATAAAGCAGACCTTCCGCAGGCCTCACATCAGCGACCTGGCACAACCACAGCCCTGTGGCAGGATGACGGTGAAGGTAAGTCTCAGGGAAGCTGGGTGACAGGGCTGGGGAGGTTGGCTGGAAGGGGGCCAGGGGGAACAGGAAGACAAAATGTATATGAAAAAAAACCAAGGCGTTGGCGATGTAAATCAACCCCCCCCCAATCTGAGCATTGGTGAGAACTGCTATCACCAGGGGTTCCAAAGTCAAAATGAATAGCAGCGGAGACACGTAACATCTTCACAGGTGCCCTTTTCCAATTTAAATCTTTCAAATACATGGCCAGTCACCCTCACCACTGCCTCTCAAGCGTTATACAAGCAGGTGTCTGCCATAATAAACTGTGGACCAAGGGCAAACTTCTCCAGGGTGGCTGCCATGAAGGCCCAGGTCACCCTGTTGAAAGCCTTCTCTGCGTCTATGCTGACTGTCAACTGAAATGTTCCCTTGTTGTTTTGGGATGAAATAATATTCAAAAATCTCTGAATATTATATTGAAGCAGTCTGCCTGAAATAACATCTGAAATAACATCTTTTTGATTATGGTGTATTAACTTGGTGATACCTTTCTACAACCAGCCTGCAAGAATCCCCATGGAAAGTTTAAGATCTATGGGCAAGAGGGAGATGGGTCTATAAGACTCACATCTCTCCAGGTCTTTTTCTGGTTTTAATATTATGGAGATTTGGGCTTGTTCCATGATGGCGGGTTGTCCTACCCCAGGAGGTCATTAAATGTTCTCTTAAGATTGGCAACAGCTCTGGAGCAAATTTTTTATATGAAATTCTGAAGGGTACTTGTCTGTGGTAGGAGTTTCCCATTCTTTCGTTATTTAATCTTAGCTGCCACCTCCTGAACCATTACCAGTGCACCCAAAGCATCTCTATCCTCTTGCAGGAGTGAGGGAAAATGTAGTGAATTTAAGAAATGCTCAACTCTAGCACCATGGTCTAGATGCCTTTTCAGTCCCACACAGGTCTGAGCAGAACTGCATAAAAGCTTGCTGTACCTTTTGAGGGTTAGAGTGTGCCACCCTTCGCGTGTTTAATTTTAGCTATAGCTCTATTAGCCACTTCCTTCTGGAGCTGCCAGGTTAACAGTTTCTTCGCCCTATTCCCCTGTTCAAAATACCTTTGCCAAGCGTACCCGAGTTGCCCTTCAATCTGAACATCCAACATCTGGCTCAACAGTCTCCATTTCAGCTATAATTCCAGCTTACAGCTTAACTGTCTTGTGTAACACTATTTAATGTTGAAACTCCAAATCCGCTATCTCTTTTTCAAGGTCTATTCTCTTCTGTGCTCTCTCATTTTTCACTTCTCTGAGGAATATCTGATTATCTCTCTGCATATTGAGCTTTTAAGTGCATCCCAGTGGATCCCCAAGCCAGTATCTTCAGTTGGATTTAGCCTCAAGAATTCTTTTACTTTTGTCCCTATTACTTCTACAAATTCTTCCTGATTTAAAAGGCTACATTCATCCTCCATTGAGATTTTTAGGGATTGGAGAAGTGGCCATCTGCAGTGCCATGGGGGCATGATCAGAGGTCATCATGGTTCCAATTTGGCATCCCAACAATTAATGTACCCAGGCTGCTGATACAAAAATAATCTATCCTATCCTTGAGTAGGTATTGTGCCTTGGAGAATAATATGAATAATCCTGATCTCTCGGATGTTGAAATCTCCAGGCATCCGAAAAGGACAACTGTTCCAGACTGCTGCCGGGCACCCTGGCCCAGTTTTTCTAGGGAAGGGTTCAATACTGAATTCAAATTTCCTCCAGTCACTATCAGACTATGAGTGTCCTGCACCATATCTACCAAGACCTTTTTGGAAAGTCAGTCATTCTCCCTCCTCATTGGGTGCATAGAGATTTAAAAATACACAGGTCTGCCCCTCTGTTCTCCCCTCTAACCCATATGAACTGTCTGTCAGGGTCCTGATCTACTTACTCTACCTTTAATGGTGTGTTACGTCTGACTAATACTGCTGCTCCTCTTCTGTGTGTTTGTGCCTCAAAACGGGAGGCACAGACCTCTCCCACCCAGCTCCTACACAACTTTAAATGCTCCCTTAAGAGCTAAAGGTGTCTCCTGTAAGAAAGCAATAGTGGTTTTCTTCATTTACAGCTCTTGAAGGATTTGAGCCTGCTTCATGTGACTGTTGATTCCTCTTACACTGTAAAAGATTAAGGTATGATCAACTATTAGGACACTGTGGTGGATATATATAGGTGGAAAGGGAATGGAACTGTCGGCATGCCAGTCTAAAGCACTGAACTCATTGAGGGTTCTCAAGGGAAGCCAACTGAAGAAAAAGATATTTTACAGTACAGTTGGGCAAGAACTTACCATAACAGTAGATTTCGAGAGAAGTTCTTGCAGCAGGCCACACTGATAGGACTAAGCTGCCAGGTGCCAGGACCACACAGAAAACATCTAGCTAGCAGTCTACCATGGGGGACTGCCCACCACCAACATCAGTCAGCTGATGTCAGCCTAGCCCATAAAGATGTGTGGTTCCCCACACCTACCTCAGTTCTTCCACTGGAGACCCCAAATGGGCAGCTAATGTAGAACTGAGGAGGTTTCCCGAGAGCCAAAAGAAAGACAGAAAAGTGCGAGAGAAAAATAGCATCGGGGGGAAGGAGGGAAATCAGGGCCTGTTGCAAGAGCTTCTCTTGAAGATCTACTGCTAGGGTAAGTTCTTACGTAACTGTACTATCTTACTTCAAGTAAGGCTCTTGCAACAGGCCACACCAGTAGGACTGAGTCCCAGGCAGTACCGGGTATCACCAGGAGAACAACACCGGGAGGGCGACAGATCAGCAGCCAATAGCTTAGGAGAGAAGGCCCTGAAGAACTGCTAGGCTGAAACTGGCCCTGCACCTAGAGGCGATGTCCAAACTGTAATGCTTGGTGAAGGTGTGGACAGAACTCCAGGTGGCAGCTGCATAGATATCCGCAGCAGACATATTTCTGAAACAAGCTGTAGAGGCAGCCATACCTCTGGTGGAATGGCCCTTGACCACTCCCAGAAGGGGCTTGTTGTACTTGTGGTAGCAATAAACAATGCAATTTTCTAACTGCTTAGATAAACAGTTTGGAAACAGGAACACCCTCTCTCTTGGGGATGAACGATACAAACAACTGATCAGATTTCCTGAAAGGCTTTGTGCAGTTCGTGTAATACTGCAAAATGGTATGTACATCCAAAGTATGGAGCAAGGCCTCCCCCTGATTAGAATACTCAGGAAATAAACTGGAAGGTGGATGGATTGATTTAAAGTAAACTCTGACACCACCGTAGGTAAAAACTTAGGATTAGTATGCAAAGACACCCTGTCTTTGTGAAAAACCAAATTAGGCTCCTTATACATAAAAGCCTGCAGCCCAGAAATCCTTCGAGCAGAAGTAACAGCAACTAAAAAGAGGGCTTTCCAAGACAGAGAGCGCAGCTCGCTACTTGTGGCCAGTTCAAAGGGAGGCAAACTGAGTTTCTCCAACATACAGTTGCGGTCCCATGGAGGGACTCAGTGCCAAATTGAAGGTTTCAGATGCAACATGCCCCACAGGAAGGTGTGGGACACTTCAAACTGGGCAACAGCTTTGCCCTCAATAGGTGCATAGCACGCAGAGATGGTGGAAAGGTACACCCTGAGTGAGGAGTACCCCAAGCCTGAATCTGAAAGGGAAAGAAAGTACTCCAACACCTGATTCACCGGGCAGGTGTAAGGATCCAAATGGTGAGCAACAGCCCAAGGGGTGAAACACTTCCATTTCATAGCATAAGTGGCTCTAGTGGAGGGTTTCTTAGCAACCACCAGGATGTCTGTGACCCTATAGGACATCCTGAAATGGGCAATAGCTAGGTCTGCAGGAATCATGCATGGAGATGCAAGGGACTTTAGGTCCAGATGGACCAGGATGCCCTGATCCTGGGAGAGCAAGCTGGTGCACAGAGGTAAGGGCACCGGAGGTTCCACCACCAGCTGTTGCAACAGGGGGAACCAAATCAGACGTGGCCAGAAGGGAGCTATGAGAATCATCTGCACCCCTTCCAACTGGAGCTTGAGCAGAACCCTCTGCAGAAGCGGTAAGGGAGGAAACGCATGCAGAAACCTCCCCTTCTAAGAGAGGGACAGTGCGTCTTGCCAGAAAACTCCAGGCTCAGGATCGAGCTAGCAGAAACATGGCAGTTTTGCATTGAGTGGGGATGCAAAGAGGTCCAAATCTGGATGACCCCACCTGTCGAAGAGTTCTTAGACCACCAAGGTTAGAAGCTCTCACTCGTGAGTCTGCGACCTGGAGTGGCTGAGACTGTTGGCCAAGATGTTTTGAACCTGGAACATGTATGGCTGAGAGCTTCAGACCGTGCTCAATGGCCCAACTACTAGACTCTCATCATCTCCCGACACAGGGGGTAAGAATGGGTCCCCCCCCCGCATGTCGATGTAACACACCACACGTTGTCCGTCTGCACCGGCAGTGGACCTGGCAGGAGATGAGTCTGAAATGTCTGCAGAGTGTAAAGGACCGCCTGCATCTCCAGGACATTGATATGGAGACCCTGCTCTATGTCCATCCAGGTTCCCTGGGTCTGGTGACTGGCCAGATGAACACCCCATACCAGGCTGGAGGAGTCTGTTATGAGAATCTGATGGGGGGTTGAGAGCTGAAAGTAGACTCCCTGAAAGAGGTTGGTTGGATGCCGCCACCATGACAGAACCCTCCAGACTGGGTCGGAAACCAGGACCAACTGGTCCAGGTCATCCGTTCGTTGGTCCCACTTGACCCTCAAGGACCACTGTGGAACCTACATATGCAGACAGGCCAGGGGAACTGTGGCAACAGTCGCTGCCATGTGGCCCAGAAGGCACAGGAACACTCTGCTGGGAACCTACCAGCTAGAGGAAACCAGACAGACCTGTTCCATTTGTTGCTCCGCCCCATCCTCCGCCAAATGGACCTTGCCCTGGCTGGTGTCCAGGACTGCAACAATATAGTGAAGGCAGTGGCACGAGGAGAGGCAGGACTTTGGTAGATTTACAGTGATCCCCGAGGCCTGAAAAAGGCAGAACATATAGTCCAGAGTTTGAACCAGGTGATCCCTGAAGGGGGCTGCTTGTAACCAATTGTCCAGGTAGGGGGAACACACTAGAAGCCCTACTGTCAGGCATTTGGTAAATACCGGGGGGGCTGAAGAACCAAAAGGAGAGCCAAGAATTGAAAATGAGCTCCCTGAAAGTGGATGTGGAGGAAGTGATGATGGGTAGGAAAGATCTGGATGTGCAAGTAAGCATCCTGCATGTCCAGGGAGCAGAGCCAGTCCCCAGTGCAAGATGGGTAACACAGTCCCTGGAGAGTGACCATCCAGAAGCACTTGTACTCGATGTACAGATTCAGATGGCTCAGGTTCAGGAGATGGGCCAAAGATCCTTGGTCTTTTTGGGGACGAGGAAGAAGTGGGAGTAAAACCCCCTTCACCATTGAACCGGAGGGATGGGCTCTATGGCTCTTCCTTGAAGAAGAGCCTGAATTTCCTCCCAAACGAGAGACAGGTGAATGGGAGGATAAGTGGAGTTTACCAGGGGATTTTCCTGGAAGCCACTCCAGAAACTCCAGAGTGTGACCGTGCTCTATAATCTGAAGCACCCAATTGTCTGTGGTCACCTCCCTCCACCCTTTGAGGTGGAGGGAGATTCGACTCCCGACTGCCTCCCTTGGATCCTTGGCTGGAGGAGTGGGGTTGGCTAAGGAGTCAGGAGGTGTGGGCAGGTGCGGGAAGTGGGGCTGTGGGGATCCTGGGGGCTCTGGCGGCGGCAGCAGCAGGGGCTGCTGTGGCCTTACGCTTGTGCTGACCCTTGGCAGGCTGGCTCCAAGGCTGCTTATGGGAGGGCCTGCAAAAGGACTGATGGCCTGCTCCAGACAGAGTATGACAGAGCAAATGGACTGACTTGAGGGCCCACCTTGACTCTTGCAGAATGGAAATAATATCCTGGACATCCCTTCTGAAAAGGACTGAACCTCGGAAGGGGGGCGTCCAAAATGCTGGCTTGTACATCCAAGGCAAAGCTGGATACCAGGAGCAAAGAATGGGACTGGAAACAGATCCTAGCAGCTGCACCATGTCCGGAGGCATCCATAGCATCATAAGCAGCCTGGAGGAGATGATCACCAATGTCCGAGCCCGATTTCATTAGGTAGGAGAGCTGCACCTTGGTGGGTCCTCTTGCAAGGTCTGCACCAGGTCCCTGGCTTGGTCCCAAAGAACTCACTGATATTGGACCAAGTGGGCAAGATAATTCAGGGCCTGGATAGCAAGGGTAGTAGAGGTGAACACATGTTTGCCTGGGTGATCCAGCTGCCTGGACTCCCAGTCTGGGGAAAGGGTACTAAGGTGCTTGGGCTTCTTAGTACAGTCATGTGCCACATTAGTCACCACAGAATCTGCCTTAGGGTGGCCCCCTAAAAAGGTTTTGCCAGCTGGGGCATGGTAAAAACAGTCCGCCTTCTTAGACAGAGGAAGAGTCGTGGATGGGTGGTTCCATGCTGCCCTGGTGATGTCCTCAGGAGTCTATCAAAGGGCGCACCTGGGGAGAGCATGCACTGCTGGAGATAAATGGCCAGAAAGCATCTCTCTGGGTCCTGCTCCTCCGTCTCCCAGCCCATAATGGACTGGATGTGGCGCATGACATACGAACATACAAACTTGCCAGCAGAAACAAGTCTCATGGTCTATCGAGTCTGCACTTCCATATAGGTTGGATCATCAGTGTGGGACTTTGGTACCTCCTTGGGAGGGTTGTCCCCATCTGAAGACTCCCCAGGTGAGGAGGAAGACCCCAAAGAACTGGATTCATCTTCAGTAGACTCACTATCTGATAACTACACTGGAGGCCAGGGCTCATCCCTGCAAGAGCCCGAGCTGATGTCAGGTTGAACCCCGGAGGACCCTGATGTGTGGCGTTTGCTTGGCCCAGCCTGGACTGGGTTCTGGGGCTGGGGGTCTCAGGGAGGATGGAGGGGAGACACAGGAGGCAGCCCTTGAGGGGCAGGGGTCTGCCTCTGGATGAAGGACCACCACACTGAGAAGAGTGCATTATAATCCACCGGAGGCAGTACATTATACACCTTGGAAAAGGATAAGAGGGCATCAGGTAGGGGTACAACAGCAGAGGAGCCGGTGTAGGGTACCTAGGTTTAGGGCCACCCAGTGCCGACTGAGAATCCGGCATTAGCTCAGTCAGTGTCGGCTGTGGTGCAGGTTGCAGCAGCGGTGACGATGGGGTTGGGCCCATAGGCTGGGGCTGCGGCAGCACTGACAGCGACCCAGCAGGGAGCATCCGGGGTAAGGATCCGCAAGCACTGGCCTAGCTGGAGAAGCAGGCACCTGAGGGAAAGGAGACCACTGAGGCAAAGGCAGAAGCAACACTAGAGAGGAGGAGATGGTGGTAGACTGCCACGGGCATTGCCTGGAAGGACTGATGTTTGACCCAGGAGTGGGAATGGATAAATGCAGTGCCGTGGCTGCAGGGGGGTATGGTTATGGAAACAACACCCGAGGAACCAACACCAGCCAAGCCACCTGGCTGAGACCCCATGGAAGATATGGGCCTGAGTGTCAGGGGCTGGGAAGCAGGAGATGAAGTCCCCTGTCCCGAAGAGCCGCTGCCCGAGATAGCAATAAGAGTGGGCGGTGGAGCCACTGGGAGCCTGAAGGAAGGGAGGGAGGGCTGGCAGGGCCGACCCTCCCATGGGAGGATGATGACCCCATTGCAGTCAACAGTTTGTGGGGCGACTGCAAGCGGGAAGCTGACTGAGCCCAGTCCCACTGTTTGTACTTCCCAGATTTTTCTTTTTGAGAAGATGAGGAGGCCCCGGAGGACCGTGCAGGCAAGCTGAAGGGCTTCTGGCCTGCAGCTCCTTCTCCAACGTGACCAACTTCTGCTTCAAAAGGTGTCTCTCCAGAGTTTTTAGACAACATCTCCAAGTGACCAGGTAGAATTTCTGGCAAAACTGGCAGGCTTCGGTGTCATGGCTGGGGCCTAGGCAGATGAGAAGCAGAGTGGCTGTCCTTTTCAGGGATCTGTTTGCCGCAGACACATTTTGAGGAGTGGTCAGAAGATGAGATTAGTGGAGAAGACAAACCCGTTGAGGAAAAAACAGAAAATTTGATGTTCCAAACTCAGAAAGAACGAAAAATAGAAAAGCACGGCAAGCATGGGTAATGGCAGTCAAATGTAGCTGTGGTGTCTGCTAAGGTCCAATGTGTGTGGGTCGACGGCAGGAAAAGAAGTGAGGTAGGTGTGGGGGACCACCCACCTTTGTAGGCTAGACTGATGTCAGTTTACTGGCATCGGCGGTGTGTGGTCCCCCGTGGTAGACTATTAGCTATCTAGAAGTTTCCTGTGTGGTCCTGTCACCAGGTGGCTTAGTCCTACTAGTGTGGCCTGCTGCAAGGGCCTTCCTCAAAGTAACATTGAACATTACTTCAAGCTTTCTATACCCAACCCATACCCACAGACATTTGGCACAGTTGGGTGTGGAGAGGTGTCAATCAGACATGACCCCTCTGTGCGGTAGTATACTTCCTTCAGGAGTTTTACCTGACAAGTGCTGGCTCAAAAGTAGTACTATGAGCTGCTGCAAGTGGTAGTTTTGATATCCCTCTTGAACCCTGATAGGCCCTAAAGTACAGCCTCCTTCCTTTACAGCACTTATGATCTCCATAAGCCATGGATAAAAATAAGTTACTTAGGAGGAGGCATCAAGACACCTGGAGGAAAAGCCCCCCCACCTCCTGGAGTAATGTGTTTTACCCCCATAACATTCTGTGCCTGTGCAGCCCACACACCCCAACCAGCCCTAGCCAGCCCCCGCCCCTTCTTAGGTCACAGATCCCACCCTTATCACCCAAGGGTGAAAAGTGTAGGCACTCTTCCTTCAAATATCCTGTCTCCCCCCAGGTCAAGGCCCAGAGCCAATTTCAATCTTATTATTTTGCTTCTTTACCTTTTGTTCCCCACCTTCTCAAATTCAGCAGCTGTGCCCAGGCCACAGTCCCACCATGTCACCTAAACCAGTCATTCAAAAATGTGCTTAAATCTGTGCCATAGCTCCTTTGATCAGGACTGTCTGCATTGAAACCTTTTAGTTATCATGAGCAAGGTGCCTTCTACCCATGCACAGTCCATCTATGGTCCACACTCCAGTAATCTAGGTCCCTCTCTCTATGTGCCTTCCTTGTAGGAGGAGCATCAGAGTCTCAGCTTGAGTCGGTACATACCCGTGTTGTTTCAGTGGACCCTCTACATGTGGGTCACAGTTAAACTGTCTCTCTCGGCACTGTAGCTGTAATGCATGTGGGGGTTGGGGCAAGAGCAGGCTGGATGCCAACTTCAAAATGTATGCCAGACTTCCCCATCCATTTTGGTCTGCCTGAGCACACTAGCCCCACAGGGTCAGGGGGTTCTGAACTTTCAAAATATAAACTCTTTTTAAGAAAAATAAATCTGATACTGTAAGATTGTAGAGGGAAGCCTTTTTCAGAGAAAAGGATGCACAAGAACAAGGGGTCATGCAATGAAGCTGGAGATGATAGAATCAGGGGAAATGTAAGAAAACACTTCTTCACAGAAAGGGTGGTGGATGCCTCGAACAGCCTCCCTGAGGAGTTGCTGGGAGCAAAAACTGTAATGGGGTTTAAGAAGGTATGGGACAGGTATAAGGGAACTTTAGAAGGGGGGGTAAAGCCAGAGATCAAGTAGGGGCTACAGCGTGAGAGTAGGTTGGGAACATGGGCAGACTAGGTGGGCCAAGCGGTCCTTATCTTCTGTAAAATTCTATGTTTCTATGTAAAACATCAGTGGGCATTCAAGTATTCTACAGACGAATGGACATACAACATCACTATGCACCTCTCAATGCAACATTACTATAACTTCTTTAAATACTCAATGGGAACTGTACATACTGTATACTCACACATACGTATATTTCTAGTTTTTTTTCTGTTAGATTGTGAGGAGGCAGAACCTGCAGCCCAGTGGATGCAAAGCGTGGGAGCTCCCACATACAAAGCCCGAATTAAGATTATATATGCCTTTTTTATTCCACACTTTTAAATCATTTTAGCATTTATTTATTTATATGCTCTTAGTAACTGGGTAAGTGCACTAGACAAAAAATCCTGCCTATTTTTCAGGCATGACCTGGTAAAGTACAAGATTACAATACAACAAGGTTGCATTAATTACAGTACAGCAGTGATAAACAGTCAGATACCTAATGCTGCAGATACTGTCCAAAAATACAATGACAGAGGACAGCCGCAGAAGATAATTCACCAACTGAACACCAACAGTAGTGAAGTTGTTGCTACACACACATTAACAAAACAAGCAGTATTGACTAGTCTGACAGGCCTAGCTGTGGAAGAAACAGGCAGGTGGGTACACAACAGTAGATACATGAAAGAAGGTAGACAAGACCTTAGGACTAGGAAAGGGAGAAGCTTTACAAGCTGGTAGTCAAAGCAGAGAGTCAGAGTCTAAGTAAAGAGACAAGCATTGCTATGTAGGCATACCTTTACAGCTCCTTGGGAAGCATTTCCAGGAAGATGGGTCAGAAAAGCCACTGTAGTAATTTTTTCAGTCATGTGAAAGGGCCGTAAAAGCACTGAAGCAGTAATCTCCAGTGAAAGCAGGGCCTAATACCACGACAGCTACCTATTGAAAGGGATGGCTGTCCTGTTGCAATCTATACAGAAAATGGACCAGACACTGGATGCCTATAAAGGCAGGCTGGTGTGAGCTGAGAACCAGGTGGAGGGTATGGCAGCACCATTGAAGGATTCAGAATGGACAGTCAAAAGGGCTTTAGGTGGCTTCAGTGAAGGAGCAGGGTTTTCTGAAAGCTTGTCTTGAACAGCTGCTGAGTGCCATTTGGGTTCTCTCTGTTTGTATTCCAGTGGTTCTGCAAAGTGCGGAGAAAAGTGATGTCTAGTACCTGGACACATGGCTCATGTATTTAACCTAGATCTAAAGAGACATATAGTTGGAGCTAACCGGATCACACCTAGAAAGGCCCTCTTGATGAAGGAAGGGCCACATACTTTGCTAACGGTAACTAGCACACTAGTGAAACAAGACTACATCCTCTGGAAAGCTGAAGACAAGGGTAATTAGGACACAGATTACTTAAGAGTACTCTTCTCCTCTGACCTTTCATACAGGACTCTTATGAAATAGAGAGGGTCTGACTCAGTGAAATTAAAACTTTAGGAGTTCGAGGTCTCTTACAGTCTTTTGTTTACAGATAATGTAGATTGCATGTTACCATGAGGAACACAACTATATTTCACTTTCATTTTTTATTTTAATCAGGAGGTGAACTGGGCACAGCCCTTTTTCAGTCATATGTCTAACACAAATCCCAGGAACACTAGCAACTTGGACTCCAAACTGGTATACAAATCATCTTGTAGGCAAAGGGAAAGATTGCTTCCTAGCTGAACAGGAAAGGTGAGAATCAGTGGAATTTGCACTTTTTCTCCAAACTGTCTTGGAGTCACACTCCTGAAACTGTACCTACTGCAGAACTACTCAATTTTTCTGCTGAAAGTTGTTATCTTCGACTGTAGAACTGTATGTAGGGGAACTCATCACTGAACTGTTGTGGGGAAAAGTGTACTTCTCCACTGGTTCATTTCAGGGCTGTGATTTGTGCCAACTGAGCTTCTACAGAGACTTTTAAACAGTTTACTGCTTTACTTTAACAACTGTTATTGAGCCTTATGTTACAGACACAACTGAAAGACTAGTAATGACTTTCTTCTGTTTGGAACTAATGGTTGCAGTTCAACATGGGTGGCGGGGGGATGAAATATAAAAGGGGAAAGAGTGAGAGAAAGAGAAAGAGAAAGAAAGGAGAATGGGCAAACTAAGAAGGAAAGCATAGGAGAAACACTGACGTTTTACAGAATACATCTGCATTTACAAGGGGTGGAGTGTTCTGCAGCTCCTCCCATCCTTGCAGATGGTGGTAGACAGGGTTTTTGTTAAGGCAGGTAAACCTTCTTTGGTCATGGCTCGTAGCTCTGCCGTCCTTTTTGGGAGCGATGGCATTAATTGAAGGCAAGGAGAGAGATCAACTTTTAACCAGTTAACATTACTACATTGGGGCTCTCTTGTACAGGCCCATATGTTCCTTAACAAAAGTTGTCTGGGCAGGTTTGTTTACTTAAGGCTCTGAGAGCTCAAAGGAACTTCTGAATGTACTAGGGTTGTTCTACAAATACCACAAGGGTTGGCATCTACTGTACCAACTATACACACATGATGAGCACTAACTTAATCTCAACTGTGTTTTTTACAAATATGTGATTACCCTTCTCTATGAGGTACCAACAGGATCTTGACTCATGAATACCTACAGTATATGAAAATATTGTCTTTACAGAATCATATCAGCTTCATTGGTCTAAACACACCACCTGATCATCGATTACTCTGTTATACATACTTTTTATTTGTTTATTTATATCTCAGATTAACAATCTTTGAACTAGAAACTCGTTTACAGAGGTTCCACGTCATGAGGCAAAACAAGTACTTCTACAAACATTTACAGTACAAACAGGATACAGGTTATAATATACAGTATTACATTAAGATTTACAAACATGTTTTATAACAATGAAGGAGCATGCTACGAAGACAGACAGAGTAAGACGAAAGGGAAGGGGAAGTAGGCAATCAGTAGGAGGGAATAATTAAGGATAGTACCAAGTGGGTGGGGGGGAACATATAGGGGATAAAATGGATAGTTGAGAGAAGCCAGGGGCCTTGCTGGGGATAGGTGGATGGTGCAGGGGGTATCGGGGTGAAGCAAGGTAGGTGGTAGTAGGTATCAGGTGCAAGGTTGCTGAGCAGGAGAAAGAGCCTGTGGCGGGGTTGTGGGATAACAGATGGACCAGACACTGAACTTCAGGTTCAACACACAATCTCTGTGTGATGTTTATTCAAAACATAGGAAATAACCTTCATCAATGGCATATTCCTTCTTCAGTACATCAGTTTGCAGCAACAGACTATGTATGTCTTTTCTATACACTTAGCCAGCTCCTATTGACACTGTTCTCTGATCTAACCACTTTTCAGTGAAATCCCTTCATCCCTATGTGGGCCCCGTTTGCTTGGGTAGTCGGGGCTCAAAAAAAAAAAAGGCTAAAAACAAAAAGTCTCAGTGCAGAAACACTGAAAAAAGGGTTACCCCAAAGGGCACTGGCAACAAATCAAGTTTCAAAGAAATACAACATCATACATACTTCCATAATGCAAAGCATCATGGGATATAAGCAAATCACCATGACATTTCAAATTTGTTCAGTTTACAATTTACATGTCTTTCAAATAGCACAACTAACTTAATTTCTATAATAGTTGCCTAGTATTTTTTTCCATTATCAAAAACATCTAGTGCCACGGTATTTTCAACATTTACAGGTTTCATAAACATAAGGTATATAGATCAAGGTATTTTATGACATAGTGCTATTACATATGAAATCCAACAATGATAAACACAACCTGTTTTACATACGCTTGGAGGTCACTACAATAACCTCTCTGTATGAGGACCCGAGAGGAAAAAGGAAAATTTAAAGAGGGCACTATAGCATAGTCAAGAAAGGGGAGGGGGTGCCCATAGGTGTCCAACCTTATAAACTAGAAATTGTAAAGAATAGACTAGGCTAAGAAATAGAAGAACTGTTGCAATAGATTTAAGAAAAGGTCAGTCCTCAAGAGTGGCAGGAGCTCCCTGTCACATATCCCTCACCTTAAGAGGGAAGCAGTTATTGCAGGCTGCTTACCACCTTCCTGCCCCAGGAAGGGTGGAGCTTCTTCCCATCCATCTTCAGAAGCCCTGTCTCAGGGACCCTATTAATGATAACCATTCTATTATAAACATAGTGGATATCATCATTCTTTACCCTGAGGCAATAACACTTTTCTCAACTGAGACCAATGATACCTTCCCATCTCCTTTTAGGGAAAGTCCATCATATTTTCTTAACCAAAAATCTGGACCGCTGTAAAGTCCAGTACCATAGAAAGACTTTCTCTGGGGTGAGTAATTACCTGCTCCAACCCCACCAGACATATCAGTTTTAAGCAGGGGCCCAGTCCTAGGTTCAACCCCTCTACATAAACCCACTATGTCTCTTGATTAATTTCACTTGCTACATATACAGACACCTGAGGGTAGACACATTAGGTGTTACCCCAAAACAGGTTCCTATCCATTTTCCACCTACCTCCTGCTTTGTAGGTTTTTCATCAAAAAAAGTAGAACACATGTACCACCTCCTTGATCTTAACATCTTGTAACATTTTGGCAATATTAGCATATTTAGCCTGCAGTATACCACAGTCAATACTGTTACTAGATTTAGCTGCATCAATACAAGAAAAAGTCCCTTCAACCTCGTAGGCTTCTTCTTGCTTGTTTGGAGTCTTCAACTTCAGCACAATATCACTAGGCACAGTCTTACCTGGGGTCTCACAGTCAAGTTCTCCGACCTCCAACAAGTAACATCCTGGGAACACAGGCAACAAAGGAATCTCCTGCTCAGTCAGGGGATCCTCCTCCAGCTGAGCCCATGAAAAATCCTCCTCTGACTCTTTATCCAAACTCTCCAGCAGGAACCTATCGAGCACCTGGAACCAGTGTTCTGCCTCTCTGTGTAGTCAGTCTGCCTCCAGCCATTGCCCACTCATCTAGTGGATCATCTTCATCAGGGGTCTCCACCTCCAGTCTGTCTCAACCTGCATCTCTTCATCATCTTCAGGCTTAGTCTTCCTCTGAGCTCCCAGGTCCATTCCAGACAGCAACTTCTCGTCGTCTGTCAGCCGTGGTTCTGGCCAGAATTCCACAGACTTTCTACTCTGGGTTCTCCTCTGGCAGCTCCTTGTGCATCAGTCCACCTGGGATATCTGAGCGATATCCACCAGAAAACATCCCTCTTCGGCCAGTCCAGACACTTCCAGCAAGTTATCCCACTTCTCACACAAAGCCTGTGGAGGGGTTGTGAGATAACAGATGGACCAGACACCGAACTTCAGGTTTAATACACAATCTCTGTGTAATGTGTATTCAAAACACAGGAAATAACCTACAGCAATGGCATATTCCTTCTTCAGTACATCAGTTTGCAGCAACAGACTATGTATGTCCTTTCTCTGCACTTAGCCACCACCTACTGACACTGTTCTCTGATCTAACCGCTTTTCAGTGAAAACCCTTCATGGGCCCCATTTGTTTGGGTAGTGGTGGCTCAAAAGGAAAAAAACAAAACAAGCTAAAAACAAAGAACCTCTGTGCAGAAACACTGAAAAAAGGTTTACCCCAAAGGGATTGGCAACAAATCAAGTTTAAAAAAAAAATACAATATCATACATACTTCCATAATGCAAAGCATCATGGGATATATGCAAATTACTATTAAATTTCAGACCTGTTCAGTTTACAGCAATTTACGTGCATTTTAAATAGCACAACTAACTTAATTTCTATAATAGTTACCTAGTATTTTTTACCATTATCAAAAACACCTAGTGCCATGGTATTTTCAACATTTACAGGTTTCATAAACATAAGGTATATAGTTCAAGGTATTTTATGACATAGTGCTATTACATACTAAATTTAACAATGATAACCACAACCTGTTTTACATACGCTTGGAGGTCACTACACTAACCTCTCTGTATGAGGACTTGACAGGGAAAAGGAAAATTTAAAGAGGACACTATATCATAGTCAAGAAAGGGGAGGGGGTGCCCATAGGTGTCCAACCTTATGGACTAGAAATTGTAGAGAATAGATTAGGCTAAGAAATAGAAGAACTGTTGCAACAGATTTAAAAAAAGGTCAGTCCTCAAGCATGGCAGGAGCTCCCTGTCACAGAGCCGAACAAGCAGTTGGTATGAGTGGAAGGATGAGAGCTGCCAGTGGGCCTTCTCACTATGAAGTATTTGGATGGGAAGGGGTAAGGAGAGGGGAGAAAGGCAGATGGAGGGAGAAGGATAAGTGCTGAGGAATTGAGCATGAAGGCAACTGTGACACTGGGGGATGTGAGGCTAACAGTCACACCCACTGATAGTGGCAAGATGTGATCACAGATTTGAATTAAAGGGGCCTAGTTTCATTTCTGCTTTTAAATCACCATGGAGGGAGTTTAGCCATTTAGGTGCCTGTATCCAAATGATCTTTGGCCTTGGGCAGTGCATCAGAAAGGAACTCTGAGTAGCTTAGTGTTTGTTCCCCTCGTAGGTCTGGGGTTGTCAGCAAGGCAAAGGATGTTCTGAACCCCCCTTTGGTAAGAGGCCTAGGGTGGACTTTTTTGTGCCACTTTGACTCTCTTAAGGGCTGTGTCCATTGCTGTACCATAGATTACCAGTCCGCAGTTTATTACCAATAAGACAGAACTATTTATGGCGAGCTTTAGGGCCATGTCCATAAGGCAATGTCTGTGTCTAATGAGCTGACCATTTATGGCATTTGCTGATTTAGCTACACCGTCTATATGTTGTGAGAAGGAGAGGGAGCTATCTAGGGTGACACCTAGGTATTTAAAATTAGGGACCATTTCTAGTGCGACATCCCAGTTGTTCAGGATTTTTTCTGTTAGTGGGACCGGTTTCTGTTATGGAAGGAGGCAAATAACATAGTTTTTTGTTTTTTTTTGTAATTTAGCAGGAGCTTTGATTTTATAAACCAGGACCCTACTTCTGAGAAGTTTATCTACATCTGTTTTTCCAGTGATACAGAGTCAGCATGGCTTGAGTAGAGTACCGTGTCATCTGTGTACAACAGAATTTTGTCCTTTCATGCAAGCGGGAGTTGGTTAAGAAATAAACTGAAAAGCAGGGGGCCTAAGATCGAGCATTGAGGGATCCCTGTGCTAACATTCCAGTGGTCTGAGAGAACATCTAGGATCTTTACTTGCTGCACTCTCCCAGATAGGTAGCTCGGGAACCAGCCCACTGCTCCAGAAGAAAGTCCAGTGTGGACTAGCTGGTTTAGCAGTAGATCATGATCGACTGTGTCAAAGGCCTTGGTGAGGTCTATGAATGTAGCCCCTACCATTAGCCTCCCAATCCAGCGTATCATGGAATTTACCCTGTCAACTCCAACAGTGCAGTTGTTGGGGTGTGTTGTTTGCTAAAACCATGCTGTTGTGGGCACTGTAGCTGGTACTTTCTGAGACGGTCAACAAGTTGATTGTAGACAATGCACTCGAGCACTTTTGAGAGTGGAGAGAGTATTGAGATCGGGCAGTAGTTAATTTGGTACTAGCCATCCCTAACCTACCTAGCAACAGCTTAATGAAACAAAAATAACATCTTTATCTAGTTAAAAAAATACTTTCTTTCCCCCATTTTATAAGTGTAATAAACTACTGCAGGTCATGGGTGCACCAGGAATTAATGCACTTCCCCAAGTGGCCAGGAGCACACTTGGGTTTTGGACCCATGCGTCACAATCACCCAGTCTGTGCATTAATGCCTGATACACTCATGCTATGGTGCGGGTTATAGTTTACACATTTTATCAGTATACACTTGTCCCATTGTTTATACATGGTTAAGAAGTCAAACAAATGTTTTAAGTTGTATCATTAAAAATATTTATCACCGCATTGTTTGGCTTGGACATTGTTACTGAAATGGTTTCCTGTGATCCAGATGTTAAACAACAAAGCTCAATATGAAAAAAAAAATAACTGTCTCAAGCTTAAACTATCCAAATTATAATTATAGAAACATCCCTTGTAACGTGTGGGGTGGTTGATAGTTCACCATTAAATCATCTGGAACTAACAAATTAATCAACAGGATATAGCCTCAGCACAACTGTTACCATGTCACATATGTACAGTAAAAACCATCTAATCATTATTATATAGTATAAAAATGTTTATTTATTTTCTTCTCCCATCACACATTTTCCTGTTGTTCCCTGTTTCAACAACTGGAACTGCCACAGCAGTAACATTCCTCCAGCTTGGAGGGAAACTGGCAGACTTCTCAACCAATACCAATGCCTTGGTAAGCCTATAGGGGGTGCAAGTATGCTGGGGTGTCTGCATCCTCAATGAGCTGAGCACCTCACTTCCAAGACTAGCTCATCTCGTTTACAAACCTTGGGCTCCCACATGGTGTGCAATGCGCCACTGCTGCCTCTCTGGGCCAGCCAATGTTTATCTTATTTGGAAGACATTTCTGCTTTTCGTAATGTGTTTCTTTGCCCAATTAACCCAGCAGTTAAAGACACTAAGTCATATAAAGAAGGAATGCTTTTAAATACACAAAGTTGCACAATTTCAGGGCCTGACTCTCAGCCACTAATGGGGGCACAGAAGAATAGGCAATTAGAATTTGCATCATTTGTGCTGACAACTGAAAATGCTATACTTAATGGTGGTGCATGACACAAAAGGAGGGAGTACCACTCTGTATAACCATTATGCATTGCAAATGCAACTGCAGTGCAGCATAGCAACCAACATCTGCACCATGGTGGTGGCACTGGGCAAAAGGTGCACCAGTCAGAGCTGTCCCCTTATCTAATCCACAAGAGTTTAAATGTTTTGGTGGAACAGTGGTTCTGCACACCCCAATGCCAAGCTTCCAGGCTCCATCATAGTCCAGTGGATCCCCACCTGCTCCACCAGAGACTGACTGCCCTGGTGGACTAGTGGTACCCCCAGTCTAACCCCATCATCCTTTCTCACTTGGTGGGTCTGCGGTCCCCCTCCCCCAACATGGCCAGTTGGTGCTAGGTGCTCACAGGTACAATTCTGCACTTATTACCACTTTCTAGCAGGCAGTAAACTGGTGGCTTGCAGCTGTGCCCCAGGACTGCAAGTACAACTATTCTACCAAACAAGTTATTATGAGCCATTTGCATTGTAGCCCAAACTCTCAGGTTTAAGACCATATTGAAATGGCCCTCGTTACTGTTGGCATAAACAATGTCGTAAAGTGTGGGCCAGAGGTCTTCCAATCAAAATGTTGGTATTAAGAGAGAAAACTCAGGAGCAGGACCTTTCCGGTAGTATTCTCAGAATCACTGCCATTACCACATACAAAACAGGAATGGCGGAGAATCATTAGACAGATTGATGCATTGCTAAGGGTGTGGGATAAGGAGTCAGAGTTCAGGTTCCTAAGCCAATGGGGAGCCTTTTGTAATGTTGTGGGGCTCCATGTGAACAAATGAGGGGATGGATATTGTGGCAAGAAGGATAGATAGAATCATAAAGGAGTGTTTAACCTAGACGAGATGGTGGTTGAGGCAGATGAAAGAAATGTACCCATGCCAACAAGATCAGAAACTACTAGAAAACTGTGAAAAAAAAATCAAGAAAAAGCAGTAATTAGCTTTGAATTGCAGGATGGCACATTGGTAGTTTAATTAAAAACAAAACTGGCAGGCGGATTAAAATATAAATATGTGCGTATGAATGCAAGTGACTCCAATCAATGGGATCCAAATCTGATGGGTATAAATGATATAGAGAAGATGGATATGGGAATGTAGCACAGTATATTACACAAAAATTAGAGGTCTGCGTTAAGGGAGGATATTAAGAGGATGAAGGACACTAAATCCTTAAGGGTGAAGTTAACTGAGGGAAATAGAAGCAATACATTGCTGGGAGTATGCTACAGATCGCCCTGTCAGTCAAAGGACTACAATCACAGATTAAAGGATGGAATCAAAATGGCAGCCTCTAAGCAAGGGTCTGGAAGTAATAATGGGAGATATCGATTTATTCTACACAAATTGTGAAAGATTTTGCCAAAGGAAGATAAGAAAGCATAAATGTAATAGGGGGACTGGACTGCTTTTTATCACTAAATGGGAAAGAAGTCTCTAGAGGAAGAAATATATTGAATCTAGCTCTGAGGAATGGGGATAACCAGGTTTCTTCTGAAGGGGGAGGGTGAGCATCTGAGATTTCGTGACCATAATATGTTAACAGGCAATGTAATAAGGGCAAGAATAGCAGCTAACATGAAAATGAAAATTCTGAACTTTGAGAGAACAGACTATGATTAATTGAGAAGACTGCCTCAGAAGAACCTGGACAACATGGATATGGAGAAGGGAGAGGTGGAGATGTGTGGATCTCCTTCAAGAGAATAATAACAAGCATTTGTCAATGTTGAATGTTGCTTGCTTCTATGTGCTGTTTAGGTATTTGGAAGTCATTGAAGTGCAAATATTGAAAATTCACGAACTTACGAGCGTGCGTAGAAACTGCACAACTTATCAGAAACAGTCATTTTTAGAACTTTTCACCAGATTTTCAACATAGCCATTTTAAGACTTCTGCTCATGAACAGTGTCACTGTGATTTTCTTAATGTGTCCCATACATTGAGTTCGCACACCGACTGCGCCATTGTGCGCTACATGGGCGGAAACACATTTTGGGCAAGATGTGAAAAATGACAGATGCACTGCTCATAAGGAGGTGTGGTAAAATGGCAATGTTGAAAGTCTGGAGTGAAAATATTGAACATTTGCAAATCCACGAGCGTGGCGAGAACCGCGTAACGCACACCGTAAAACAGTCATTTTTAGGAATTTTTTCACCAAATTTTCAACACAGCCATTTTAAGACCTCTGCTCATGAACAGTGTCACTGTGATTTTCTTAATGTGTCCCATACATTGAGTTCGCATACCGACTGCGCCATTGTGCGCTACATGGGCAGAAGCACGTTTTGGGCAGGATGTGAAAAATGACAGCTGTACTGCTCATAAGGAGGTGTGGTAAAATGGCAATGTTGAAAATCTGGAGTGAAAATATTGAAAATTTGCGAACTTATGAGCGTGCATAGGAACTGCGCGACGCATGCTCGTTAAACAGTCATTTTTAGGAATTTTTCCACCAACTTTTCAACATAGGCTTTTTGAGAGCTCACCTTATGAACAGTAGCAGTGTTATTTCGTTACTCAGTCCCGAAAGGTGATTTCACGCAGTAACCACGAAATCACCCTTCGGGCCCGATTAACGCCATGACAGTGCAATAATTCATGAGGAGGGGTCCCAAAAACCCCATGTTGAAAATTTGGGGCCAAAATTCCCAGAAATGCCTGAGATATGCAACAAAGTTGAAAAAACCCTATCTATCCTATTATACAGCTTACCGGCATTTCCTCAGTTCCCGGTCGGCTTTGAAGAGTGCAGACGTGTTCCCGGTCCACCGATGATTGTCGCGCCGAGCTCCGGAGGTAAGTATGGGGTGAGGGGTGTGGGGAGGCAGGGTGTGTAGTGGGTGGGTGCGGGTTGTGGGAGGGGGGCACGGAGACTACGAGGGACCGTTTTTTTATTCACAGGTGTGTTGTTTTTTTAAGACGACGACGCGGGACGTTAGCCACGCTGGGGTGGGCTCCCAGCATGGCAGCAGGAAAAGCTGTTTGGGGGGATATGGAGCCGATGGGGGATTGGGCACCCCCGTCGGCCAAAACAAGATTTTCCATGCTGGGGTGGGCTCCCAGCGTGGCACCGGGAAAGCTTTTTTTGGGGGCATGCAGCCTTGGAGCCGACGGAGGATTGGGCACCTGTTGGCTATAACAGTTTTTCCACGGCTGGGGTGGGCCCCTAGCGTGGCACCTGAACAGCTGTTGAGGCGTGGGAGCAGCGGGGGACTGGGCACTCCCGTCCCGGCCATACAGTGTGTGCGATGCATCAGCACGCACAATGCGTGCTTCGCGCCGCAGTGCGCGGGGGAGCTCTGCTCACTGAAGTGGCGCCTCCCTTTCAACTGTATGCCACTGCATTTTGGACTGCTGTCATAGACAGCTGCAGCACTCATTGGGGAAATGGGGCCGCGCCTGCAAACACACTGACTGCATTGGAAGACGGGCTGACACACCTCCGAAAACTTGGATGATGGCACTATGTTTCTTGCACATGCGTGCAAGCAACATAAAAATGCAGTGGATTACGGTGTACCTATGAAGACTAAAAGGATAAAAACAAGAAGTGCCCTATCTAGATGGACAAGACCACCACTGAAGCAGTAGCGTAGCAAATTCCCAGAGGGCCTGGGTGCAAGGCGATGTTACAGGGCCCCTCCCCAGTTTTGAATAAACATCAAAATTATGATTTGGGCCCCTCAAACCTTGTGGACCCGGGTGCCACTGCACCCTTGTAGCTACGCCCCTGCACTGAAGTGGTTAAAGAAAAAAGAAAGTTATTTAATGCATATTGGGAGAAATACACCATGAAGAACTGGGCTGGATATAAATAGGTACAAAAAAAATGTTTAAAAGGGTATCAGGCCGGCAAAGCAGAAATTTGTTATTTTTGACCTGGAAAAGCACACTGAGCTGTGATAGTTTGTTTCAAGGTGTGTACAGGTGGTGGGTTATATGGATCTATTTTAATGGAAAAGGGATGTAGACCAGGACACTACAGTAAGCACCACGGAATCTTTAACTTCCACCTGTATAGCCACCAGGGACGAGCCGAAGGCACATCAATTTAGAGTCACATCCAAAGGATGGCATCTCAACATTGTAGCATCCCCTTACTGTTATGTAAGAGTATCAGTTTTAGGGATAATCCAAAATTCCTGCTCTGGGACTACAGTCCATGACGTTCTAAGTTTCTGGCCCCAGAGGTGAGTATGCAACCTACTGAGCCACTAACACACTGAAAAATCTGACAGCAGCATGGTGAGAGATGTTAAGATAAAATATGATTTCATTATATCAGAGAGAAGAAGGTCACTAAGAGTGAGAATGCTAAACTCACAATCTGGGGAAGGGGCAATATCAGATTATGCCTTGGTCACCATAAGGCTAAATAAATATTGCACCTCACTATTTACTATGTAAGGCTTCCATTACTAAAATACGCAAGGGGTCAGCAGAGGACACTGGTAGTACAGAAGGTACCACTGCTATCTTAGGTGCTGTACAACTAGGTAGGTCTAATAAATCACATGGACCAGATGGTTTGCATCCAGTAGTACTCAAGGAGACAAAAGATGTAATAGTGGGTACTCTGGCAATGCTTTTCCACAGTTTACTGAAAACTGGCAAGGTACCCATGGACAGGATGAGAGACAATGGGACAATAATGTTTAAACAAGACTACTGCTCACAACATTGGGTTCTTGGGTTTGAGAATAAGCTGGGGTCATTCAGGGTTGGCGGGGGGGGGGGACTGCACATCCTGGAGGACACGCTCCTCCTCCAGGGAGGGAGAGCTGTTGGTGCCAGTACAATATTGCCACCTGGGTGACCACAGCTGGTGGTGCATATGGAGAGGCATACTGTGTGGTGAGATGCTCACGGTGTTACACTTCACATGCTTGCACATTTCAGAGCTTGTGCACATCCAGCATCAGTGTCCCACAGGGACTAGGTGAATAAAATAAATTCCCCAGCCTAGACAATGTGATGAACTGACCCCTCACAGGCCTTGCACCAGTAGTGTGACTCCTCCCGTGGAGTCTGATATATATCTGTGGCAGTTGGTTCCTGCTGTCCCCCCAATGAAAGGGGTAAGCTTTCAGGACACTGGATTGATGGATAAGTCCACAGGAGACCAGGTGATGGGGATGGGGGGGTCAGTTCAGAAGTTGGTTTATTTGGTAAGAGGAGGATAAATAGATTAGCAAAACAAAAGGGAAGTAAAAGCTACCCAGATAACTAACTGTAGGGCGCTGAGCTTAACCTCGACTGTGGGGAAAACACTATTATTAAGGGTCTGATTATGGAACATCTGGACAGATCCCAGCTGCTGAAGGCCAACTGGGTTTATACAGTTGGTTATTTAGTTTTTGTTTTCAAGGCAGGTGGCCTTTTTTGAGGCAATAAAGAAACTTGATGGGTAAAAATGGAATTGACATAATATACTTATGTAACCCCCAGGTGGTGCTATCCTAAGGGCTACTACTCCTGCCTGCATAAATGCTAACAGGTTAAGGGGCCTAGGTCCAATGGCGGGTGCCTCCACCCAGAGGTCGGCGTTAAGACAGTCTGGTATGACTTGGTCACAGCCCTCTGGGACACTGCAACCCCCCCTTTCTTCCCACTAGTAGCCCACACAATATAACAGCAGTATCTTCACAATATACACTTACCCCCCAGGATTGGTTTGATCAGCTTGACTCTGGGGACCCCCTGTAAAGTAAAATGCGGTAAAACAATAGCCACTGTACAGTATTTCAACACAAACACACATCTCAAGCCATGTAACTTTGCTAAACAACCAAATCTGATTTATTTAGGGGACAGTAACAAGGACAGGGGGAAATCAGGTTAATTAATTCAGTCACACTAATGTTCAGAGCACTGTGCACAGGGCTGAAGTCCCTACAAGTCACTGTCGCTGGGTACCCAGGATGAAGGGGGCTAGCCAGGATCGGTGCAGCTGGTTGGGGCTCTGAGGATGGAAATATTTGCACAATACCCAATTTGTAATGTGGAGTCGGTAGGCTCAGTTCGTGTATCAAGAAAGAAAAGTCAGTTGAAACCCTTGCAATTCAATTATTCAACTGGCAGGGAGCTACCCTGATTTTACTCATGACCTTTGCCGGATACCTTCCACACAGCGAAGGACACTGGCCGATGAGCAGAACACACCCCACACATTTATATGAAAAGAGAAGGTTACCATACCAAGCAGCTGCTTTCACATCCCAATCGCACTTACTGCCACCCAGGAATTCGCAATGCAGCTTCACTCTCCTGACAGATCGAGTGCGATGAAGCAGATTCTCCAGTCCTCTACAGGGCATGCCTGGTTGCTGGCCACACAACCTCTCCTGTTCCTCACACACAGCGGATTCAGTCCAAATCACCACAGCAAACGAGCCGCCCGACTATTGGCCTCCACATGCTCTTCCCTCGCTAAAACTCTGCAGAGCAGAAGCCGGAGATCCTTCCTCAGTCACGGCCACAACGGATCTGCTTTCTCGGCTACTGGGCAGTGAATTACCATCGGGCGCCACCTGACCCAATTGGAGGGCTTCAGATGCCAGTCACTTTTAACTTCCCCTATTGGTGTGAAAAGGTGCCACAGTCCAGAACTTCACTTCCCAGAATTACTGGCCATATCAGCCCGTTGGCAGACAGCTTCCGAAAGAGTCCTGATTCTGGTTGGTTGCTCAATACTCCATTTTAGGCGCCCCTCCCTCCTGATTGGACCCAAGGTACAGTTCTGATCCAAAGTGGAGGGACAAAGCACACAAAGTCCCAGCTGCAAGAAAGGCAGGTTAGACGAATTACATTCCCACTAATACTCTAAAGGGTAGGGAACAAACGGTTACATTCCTGGAAAGTGCTCACTCTGCCCCTTTAGTGACATCAGTAACGGAGCGATGTGTCAGCGGCTCGAGCGGGACTCGAGCAGGGAAACATACAGTCCCCCCCATGCAAACTAATTATGTCTGCGAGCAGACAGCTCTTAAAGAGACAGTACTAGAGGCTCTAAAAGCACTCACTGATAAACGGCTTGAACGCCAAACACCATTCAGGTCAGGAGCACGCAGCCAGCTCCTGGAAGACCTCTGGGAACCCCATTTGCAGGGGGGTTATACTTATTTAGTTACACATTCAAGAGTTCCACATGAAAAGTTACTAACAAAGCTGGGGAACTTTGGAATTGCGGGAAATACAGCACAATTAAGAGCTTGTTTAGAAATAGGGCTCAGCAAGTGGTGTATGGGATAGCATGAGACTGGAAGGAAGTCACCAGTGGGGTTCCCCAGGGGCTGGTAATGGGACATCCACTGTTCTATCTATCTGTCTATCTGTCTATCTATAAGTACGTGTGTGTGTGTGTGTATATATATATATAGATATATATATATATATAGATATATACAGTATATATATATCTATATATATATATATATATACACACACACACACACACACACACACACACACATAATCTAGCTTTTATCACTCCTATTCAGGCCTGTCCTTCCACCCAGCATGCCTCTGTGGAACACATCAGGTGGGCAGGGGGATTCTTGGAAGTGGGGCCTGGGTGTACTGGTGTCATCTGTGGTCAGAACAAGACATTTTTCATTTTGGCATCCTGCCCACCTCTCGGACACCATACACTGCCTCGCAGCGAACTAATTCACGGTACTGATGGCAGCATGTGCCTCACCTCCTCAGTAAGAGGAGCTGCTGCAGTGGTGGGCTCCTCCCAGCCTGGCCACCTGCCTGCAAGCACCCATTACCAAATCTGGGTCACGAACAGGAACATGCAAGCACAACACACTTCCTCTGACCCACCATGCGGACCGAAATGTTCAATATTTTCATTAGTGACTTGGAGTCAAGGGTCTCAGTAATGTAATTAAAGGGAAACTCTTAGCTCCCCTACAGAAATAACCTTTAGGCCTGAAATTAGAAAAAATGCAATACAATATAATTTTTTATTAACTTACATTTGTGTAGTTGTAGTTTTTAATCTGGTTGATCCTGCACCCCCCCACCCACCATGTTATGTACTATTTATCCCAGTATCCACCACAGCCAGCTCTCCAATGACGCAAATGATGGGCTGAGCCAAGGGGGATGTCTATATACCTGCAAGTCTCTTTTTATAGTAACTGTGTAAAAGCTCATGCTTATTCCACTGATACCAATCATGCTAAAATATGTTCCACTTTAAAGCAGAACTGCACTGAACCTGTATGTCATGTTTCCTGGAAGAAGCTGTTTTATAAATGCTGGTTCCAGTTCTGTTATTGTTCCACTCATACTTGCCTATTAGTAACAGCACTAGTTGTTTATGATTTACATTTGGGCGCTAAGTGCCATTTTTATGTTTGCTTCGTGCAAGAAACATAGTGCCATCATCCGAGTTTTCAGAGGCATGGCAGCCCTCTTCCAATTCAGTCAGTGTGTTTGCAGGCACGGCCGCAGTTCTTCAATGGCTGCTGGAGCTGTCTATGACAGCAGTCGAAAATGCAGTGGAGTACAGTTGAAAGGGGGAGCTATGCTTCAGTGAGCAGCGATAAGATATCGCCTACTCATGTGCCCCCCCCACACACACACACACGCACGCATACTGCGTGCTCGCCAACCCCCACGCACACACTGTATAGCCGACGGGGGTGCCTAATCCCCCATCAGCTGTGCTGTGCCCCTAGAGTTCCACATGCCACGCTGGGTGCCCACTTCCAGCGTGGCTACACATCGTATAGCCGACGGGGTGCCCAATCCCCTGTCGGCTCCACTGTTCCCCAGACAGGGTGTGCCACGCTGGGAGCCACCCCAGCGTGGTAACAGATGCTTCGCCGACGGGGTGCCCAATCCCGCCGGCTCCACGCCCCCAAACAGCCATCCTTGTGCCATGCTGGGAGCCCACCCCAGCGTGGCAAACATCCCACGCCGCGTCCTTTTTAAAAAAAAAAAACCTGAAACACAAAACGGGTCCCTCGCTGTTCTGCCCCCACCCACGCCCCACCCACTGCGCACCCTGCCTCCCACATCCCCCTACCCCATATTAACCTCCGACTCCAGCGCGACGATCTTCGTGGACCGGAACAGGTCTGCACTCTTCAAAGCTGACCGCGAACTGAGGAAATGCCGGTACGCTGTATAATGGGATAGATAGGGTTTTTTCAACTTTGCTGCATATCTCAGGCATTTTTGGAATTTTGCAACAAATTTTCAACATGGGGTTTTTGGGACCCTTCTCATGAATGCTCTCAATGTCATGGCGGTAATCGGGCCCGAAGGGTGATTTCGCAGTCACAGCGCAAAATCACCTTTCGGGACTGAGTAACAAAATGACACTGCTACTGTTCATAAGGTGGGCTCTCAAAAAGCCTATGTTGAAAAGTTGGTGGAAAAATTCCTAAAAATGACTGTTTAACGAGCATGCGTTGCGCAGTTCCTATGCACGCTCGTTAAGTTCGCGAATTTTCAATATTTTCACTCCAGATTTTCAACATTGCCATTTTACCACACCTCCTTATGAGTAGCACAGCTGTCATTTTTCACATCTTGCCCAAAACGTGTTTGTGCCCATGTAGCTCAAAATGGCACAGTCAGTGTGCGAAATCAATGTATGGGACACATTAAGAAAATCACAGTGACACTGTTAATGAGCAGAGGTCTTAAAATGGCTACATTAAAAACTTAGTGAAAAAATTCCTTAAAATGACTGTTTTACGAGCGTGTGTTGCGCAGTTCCTGCGCATGCTCGTAAGTTTGCAAATTTTCAATATTTTTCACTCCAGATTTTCAACACTGCCATTTTATTATACTTCCTTATGAACAGTACAGCTGCCGTTTTTCACGTCGCCCAAAATGTGTTTCCACACAAGTAGCGCACAATGGTGCAGTCGTTGTGCAAAAGCAATGTTTGGGACAGATTAAGAAAATCACAGTTACACTGTTCATGAGCCGAGGTCTTAAAATGGCTATGTTGAAAATTTGGTGACAAAAGTCCATAAAAATGACTGTGTTACGAGTGAGCATTGTGCAGTTTCCACGCACCCTCGTAAGTTCATGGCTTTGTAATATTTCAGTCCAGATTTTCACCAGTGGCATTTTTCCACACTTCCTTATGAACAGTGCAGCTGTCATTTTCCACAACATGGCCAAAATGTGTTTTCACACTTTCAGCGCAGAGATGCGTCGTCGCTGTGGGAAATCATTGTTCGGGACAGATAAAGAAAATCACAGTGACACTGTTCGTGATTGGAGGTCCCAAAATGCCTGTGTTGACAATCTGCTGTAAAAAATCCCCAAACTAATTACATTACAGGTGTGCGTTGCACAGTTCCTATGCACGCTCGTGAGTTCACCAGTTTTTTTTTAATATTTTTACTGTAGATTTGCAACATTGCCATTTTTTACACCTCCCCATGAACAGTACAGCTGTCATTTTTCACATCCTGTTCGGAATGTGTTTCTGCACCTGTGGTGCTAAATGCCGTAGTCACTGTGCATAAGCAGCTTTCGGCTAACAAACTGATATTGCCACTGTTCATGAGGTGGGGGTCACAGAAAACCATGTTGAAAATTTGGAGTGAAAATACCAACGAATGCCTGAGGTGTTAGGGTTTCCAACCATAACACCCAACCCTGTAGAGAATGACAGGCATCAGGGGTGTGACTTAGGATTCTTGCCTGTAATGCTCATACCATTCCACACCCTGCAGCCAGTGAGAGGCATCGAGGTATGCCTTGGACTCTTTGGCCCCAAAGTTCACCCTATTCTCCTATACCGCACCCATCTCACCGTATTTCCTGATGGAATGGGGTGCACATAAGGGCCAAAGACCCCAAGGCACACCGTGGCACTTGTCAGTGTCTGCAGGGTAGGGTGTGGTGAAATAGCATGGCCATTATGCCTAACAGCCCAAAGGCACACCCCAATGCCTGTCACTCTCTGCAGGGTGGTAGTGGGGTTGGCTTCAGTTCAATACTTCACTGCCATTCCTATTATGCAGCTCTGTTACTTCTACACTACTAATGCCAGTGCCAGCAAGCAAACATTCGGCATTGACAAATGCTTGTTTTGTTGTATGATGTAGTTTATCTCCCTCTCAGCCATAGAGTTCCGTTGCAGAACACGCTGCATTGTATCAACAATGGTAGAGCCGAGCAAGGGATATAAACCACATCATACGGTTCTAAAATAGCACTTGCTATCTGTGAGCAAATCAGAAACACCCATCTGGATATCTAAAAAGCCTGCAGAGATGGAAACGTAACTGAATTGGAACCAGTATTTAAAAAACAGTGTCTAAAGCGAAAAATGACTTACAGGTTCGGCGCAGTTCTCCTTTAAATTTGTGGGTGATGCACAAATAACGAGGGTGGTAGATTCCATGTGTAACCCCCCTGCAAATGGGGGTTCCCAAAAGACTTCCAGGAGCTTGCTTGAATGCTCCAAGCCTGAATGGTGTTTGGCATTTAAGCCATTTATCAGTGAGTGTTTTTAGAGCTTCTGGTACTGTCTCTTCAAGAGCTGTCTGCTTGCAGACATAATTAGTTTGTATGGGGGGACTGTGTGCTTCTCTGTTTGAGTACCACTTGAGCTGCTGCCAATTCACTCCATTTTTGCAGTCACTAGGAGTGCAAAGGGAACCTATCTGAAAGATGTAACTGTTTGCCAGAAATCATTTAGAGTAATAATGAAATTACAGTTTGTCTAACCTGCTTTCTTTGCAGTCAGAACTGTGTCTGCCTAGTTCCCATTTTGGTTTTGAACTGCTGAACTGGACCAATCAGTGTGGGGTAAGCTAGCTCTAAAATGGTGCCTTGGACCGAATCAGAACTTGACTCATAATCTGAGCCAGCCACAAGAGGATTGTATGGGCAGTGACTCTGGGAGATGTAGTTTAGACTTCGCCTTTTGGACCAACAGCAGCAGTCTATTGTGAGTGACAGCCAATCCAGTCAAGAACTGGGAGGAACTCAAAGGAAGTGCCCGGTTTTGTCTGTTGGAGTTTCAGTTTAGCTCTGGCAGTGAAGGGAAAGGAACCCTGTGCTCCTTCAGTGACAGTTTGTGTCAAAAAACATGTGTAAGGTCCAGAGTTCCGGTCTGCAGCTTGTGTAACTGCTTGTTAGGACTGAATCGGTCCTGTGAAGAGAATCAAAGGATATCTGAAGAGTAGAAACCAGGCTCACCCTGTAGAAGACTGGAGAAATTGCTGATTTGCACTCGGTCTGTCAGGAACTGAATCTGCTGTGTGTTCTCCCGGGTATTGTGCAGTAATTGCGATCGGGATACAGATGCAGCCTGCCTGGTATAGTGCTTTCTTTTACCATATAAATGTGTGAAGAGGTTTGTGTACCTCAAGTGAATCCTGCTGCCATTAAGTGACTTTTGCCTGTGACTGTTTACCATATAAATGTGTGAGGAGTCTCTTGAGCTCAAGAGTAGCCCTGCTGACATTGAAGGACCCTATCTTGTTTGGAGGTCGTGAGTACTAATTCAGAGTCGCTCCCTGTTGAATTGCCACATTAAATCCAAATGGAATTACTGTACTGCTGACTGTTTAACTAATTTTTCTTTTCTCTGTGTGAAAGGGCCCCTACTAGCTGCCACAGTTTAGACTAGCCACTAGGGCTTGGGTACCCAGGGACAGTAACTGATAGGGATAGGCCTGTGCACAGAGCCATAGGTAGATGAGTAGAGTGATAAGCTAATTAACCTGATTTCCCCCTGTCCTTGTTATATCCCCCTAAATAAATCAGAGCTGCTTGTTTCAGCAAAGTTATACTGCCTGAGGTAATTGTCTATGTTAAAGTACTGTACTGTGATTGTTGCACTGTATCTTATTTCACAGGAGGTCCCAGTGCCGGGATCAGTCCTGGGGGTAAGTGTATACTGTGAAGGTAATTCTGATATATTGTGTGGGCCACTAGTGGGAAGAAAGGGGGGTTGCAGTGTCCCAGAGGGCTGTGACCAAGTTAGTTTAACTATTGCAAACCCTGACCTCTGGGTGGAGGCACCCGCCATTGGATCCAGGCCCCTCAACCTGTTAGTGGCAAATCAGGCAGGGGTAGTAGCCCCTGGGATAGCGCCATCTAGGGGTTACACATGGAAAAGGAAACCGTCAACAGAGGGATGCAAATGTGGCAGGGCAGTAGATAAACAAATGGCAAATTCAAGGTGGTATGTGTAAGGTCCTTCGCTCCAAAGATTCAGGTTGGAAGTACAGTATTATTTAAACAGAAAACAGAACAGGCCACAGAAAAGACCTAGGGATCATCACTGATAGGAATCTGAAGCTGTTACAGCAATATGTAGCGCAGTGGAATGCTGGAATCCAGTAAAAGGGGTAGAACTTGCTGTGGAAGTGATGTGATTCTGTCACTTTATAGGTAACTCTTGAGCTGCTTAGATGTTGAAAAACAACTCAATGTGGGTTGCCAATACATTGCCAACTTAGACAATGTAAAACCAGCTCATTGGTGTGACAGTTTAATATGAACTGTACAACTGAAATAATTACTCAAATGGAGAGGTAAAGCTATGGGAACATTTGTACAAGCTAGGTATTCTCTCCCTGTTAAAAAAAAAAAGCTAAGGAGATCAATCAATCAATCAAAATCTTTATTTTACCAGGCGAACATCATTGAGCAATGCACATTTTCAAGATGGACCTGGACAGAACATATAGTCATATAGTACATTTAACAAAAGGCAAGGGGTAAAATAGCATAGGATTACAGAGACTAAGTGATACAATCAGCAGGACTAGACAAGATATTTACAGTGTAAAAACATTTCATTGGTCAATGCCAGACTAAACTGTACAATCAGAAGGACTAGACAAGATATTTACAGTGTAAAAACATTTCATTGGTCAATGTCAGACTAAATGGTACAATCAGCAGGACTAGACATATTTACAGTGTACAGACATTTCATTGGTCAATGCCAGACTAAATAATACAGTCAACAGGACTAGACATAATATTCACAGTGTACAGACATTTCAGAGGTCAATGCGCTGGTTGAGATAACTGTACTCAAGTAAAATACCACTTCCATTTGTTTTTTTAAAGGCTTGGATATAGCAAACTGTGAGAAACTCTATCAGCTTGTTCAGGGCAGCAGTACTAGACAGCATGCTCTACAGTGAAGGGTGGGGGGACAGAGCTTTGGTGTTTTCTGCCTATCATTTCCCAAGAATTTCTATTTGCTTTTGTGAGATACGAGGTTTTCTAGACATTAACATGTAACCCCCTACAAATGGGGGTTCCTGAAAAGTCTTCCTCGAGCTTGCCTAAATGCTCACTGCCAGGCTGGTGTCCTGCGTTTTAGCAGTTTAAATGTATTGCCAGAGAGTGCCTGTATAGCCTCTGTGTACTGTCTCTTTAAGAGCTGTCTGGGTTGCAGTCATAATTAATCTTGGTCTTGGACTGCTGAAATGGGCAATCAGTACCTTTGGGGACTCTAAAATGGAGCCTGTTCCCAGGGGCTTTGTGGGAGTAAAATTCTGTAGGAATTGTAGTTTTGGGCTTTTTGCGCCTAAATGAACCTGGAGGGGGAGCCCTTGTTGTGACTTACAGAGGAATCAGCCAACCAAACCTTTTGGATCCTGGGGAAAGTCCCAGGCTGCTTGCAGCTAGAGTCAGTCTGAATTGGGAGGTGAAAGTGGTAACAGCTTGAGTATTCAAGCAGCAGCCCCTATGTAATTCACGCAGGAGAACTGTGAAAGGGCTGAGTTTTGGCCTGCCTGTCTGCCTGCTGTCCCTGAGAGGGAAATTGAAGTTTATTCGGACTGAATCCGAATTGTGAGGATGATGTAAGCCACAGAACTGTGACCAGGCTTTAACCTGAAGATTTGCTGAATGCGAATGGCCTGTCAGAATATCCAGCCACCTTTGAACTCCCAGTTTGTGCAGAGACTCTGTAATTGCGACCAGATAGCAATCTGCCTGGTACAGTAGAATCTTTTACATGTAAATGTGCTGTGTGCTGTTAGTGGGTCAAGATTTGGTTCCCCACTGTGTTCTGCTTGCTGGAGGCTGCATCCAGCTCCCACAGACTGAATCCGTATTCATCTCCACTGGGCCTGGGCTTTGCCACAGTGGCCCAGCCAGACTACCCGCTGCACAGAGAAAGCCATCGACGAGAGACCTGCCAGGGGATCAGCCCCCTGCTCATGCTTTTGAACAGGAACGATGCCTCGATGATAGGTGTGGGCCCTGCTGCTCCTGGCACTCCAGTTCAACAACCTGCTGTCTCGATTTCGTCCTGCCTGTGTCCTGTATTGGGTATCGTGAGTAAACATCAGGGTAGCTCCCTGCAACAACAGCTAAATCTAAAGTGTTGTCAACTGAGTGCTTTGTTGTCTTTTCTGTCACGAACTGAATCCTCCGGCTCCAGATTACAAATAGTGTGTGTTGTGCATGTTGCTTTCTTCCATCACAGGGCCCCAACCAGCTGCGACACAGGCCTACCCCGGGTAACATTCATGGCTAGCCCACCGTCTTCCTACCTGGGTACCCAGAGTGTGTGACTATGTAGGGACTCTGAAGTGCATGCATAACAGTCTGACTGATATAGTCTTTAAGCAAATCAACCTGATTATGCCCCTCCCTGGTTCAAGTCCCCTGAATAAATCAGATCTAACTCTTTTTGCATTTAACCTGACTGTGGTTCCAGTTTGTGCCAAGAGTACTGTACTGTTGCTATTTGCTGTGCATAACCTTGTTTTACAGGGGGTCCCCAGAGTCGAGCTAGAGGAACCAGCCCTGATGGTAAGTGCAAACAGTCTGGGTAATTGCATGGTGAATAAGGGTCATTGTGAAAGTGATTATTGTATATTGTTCAGGCCACTAGAAGGGAAAGGGGGGGTTACAGTGTCCCGGAGGGCTGGGTCCAGGTTAGCTTGACCACTAACAACCCTGACCTCCGGGTGGAGGCACCCGTTTCAACACCCAGGCCCTTTTACCTGCTACTAGCCAAGCAGGCAGGGGTAGTAGCCCTTGGGATAGCGTCACCTAGGGCTTACATTTTGGAGGCACCGCTGGGAATTTTTGTCTTCTAGTGGCCAAAATTACAAATTATTGTCAAACATAAATGGCTACCCCAACAGAAATGGCTGTACACCAGTTGGTGGGGTGGTGTATGGGGCAAGAGACTGACCCCCATAATGCTTTGCTAATACTGGATTATGGGCATTAGTAAGGACACTGTTGAAGTAAAGTTGAATGTTTGAAAAAAGTTGTAGTGGTGGGTCGACGGGCTGATTTAACTGCCCAAACCCTCATGGCCTTGGTGGAGTGTAGCGAACCCCTGGACAGTTCAAAGGTGCCCCAGACTATCACTCCAGAAGGGTTCCCAGCTGCCTGGAAGGTGATAACCAAAGGCATCAAGGATTCCTTAGAGGATGTGCCCCCACCATTATCGGAGTCTTTCGTGGAGAAGTTTTTCAAGTTGTTACTGGAGGAGGGCAAAACTGTGGAGGAGTTAAAAAAAATATTCCTGCCACCTGGGAGTGTCACCTACCCACTGTCCACACCCACACCAGCATCTGTTCTTTCACCAACTTCTGTACCTGCCTCTGAGCCAGCAAGTAGTCATGGCCCTTGCCGCAAGCTCAAGGTATTCTCTGGCATCCGCCCTACTCCTAATGGGGAAGATGACCTGGAGACCGGGATAGACTCTGCTACTCTTGTGGTAAAAAACTTGCAATGCTCAGAGGCTGAAAAAAGGGCCCACCTGGGGAAAGCCTCCAGGGACCCGCCCTACATACTTTTAACTCCCTGAGGTCCTCTGACCTTGATGCCAAAGCCCAAGAGTACATAGTCGTCCTTGAAAATGTGTTTGGGGGCACTAGTGTTGAGACCTTGAAATAGAAACTTAAAGATGTTAGACAACAGCCGCGGGAATTGTTATCTGCCTACATGGATCGATTAGACGGAATCCTACAAACCATTTTTCAGAAAGGAGGCTGGGCCTCTAGTGAAGTGGACCGGGTAAGACTGGATCATATACTCTGCTCTGCCCGGCACTCCAGCTGGGTGTTGCTCAAATTGCAACTGCATCAAAGGAAATCTGGTCCCTTGCCCTTCCATGTGTTGATGAAGGAGGTACGGGAAGTTGAAGAGGAGGAAGGCTTTTCGGAGCCCTGCGCAGTTGTAGCTGCTGCAAACCCTGCTCCAGGCGCGGGGTCGGTTGTTGATGGTCTGGAATCACCGCAATCACATGTCAGAATCCGAGAACTAAATGTCAGCCCCGGGGGGGGGGGGGCCCAGCCAGAGAGGGACTGCTACGGATGCTCTGCCATGGGATGAACTGCTGGGGAGTTCAGAGAAACAAAAAACAGTCTCTTTATGAAGGCCACTCCTGTGAGTACAGGCCCCAATCCTTATCTGACTGCATCTGCTGTGGGGTTGGGGTGCACACCCAGGCATCTCCTGCTGACAGCGGCTTAAAAATTGATACCTTGACTACAGAAGTGAGAGAATTGATGAGATGTCTCCAAATGCTTACCACACCGCAGACAGAGGACGAACCAAGGTTTTCTGCTGGTAGTACCCCCGCCTCAGCTCCCAATGTGATGTCTTGGCCACACCAGACCCCAGAAAGCATATTTTCCCATAATTGTGGGAAGGATGGGTACATGAAGAGAGAATGCCGGGTCCCCAAAAGACCTAGATAAAGTTGTATACAGACTTCAAGGGGAGCTTCGGAAAGTGAAACCATGGCCGAGGAGCGCTGGAAATGACCGCAGTGCAGGATTGAGAAATCCTAACTCAAATTTCTTTGTGGCTAAATCATCTGTACAGGATCCTGCTACTGCCTCTCCAGACTGGTCCAGAATAGCAGGCCCTTCGATGGAGACTTCTGTGACTGTCAATGGTACCCATGCTCGGGCTGTGCTCGATAGCAGGTCGCAAGTGGCCATTGTATTCCAGGACTGGTATGACAAACACTTATTTGATGTGCCACTATAATCTCGGGAAGATTTGCATGCGTGGGGCCTGAACGACAAGTCTTATCTCTACCTAGTATATGTCCGGCTCTGATTGTCTTTCCCTGCAACTGTAACTGGTGTAGATGAACAAGTAGAGACACTAGCCCTGGTGTGCCCTCCTATGGGATTGTATGATGGGATTCCCTTGCTCACTGGAACCAATGCCACATGTTTGGAAGACTAGCACAGTTGTGTCATGAAAAACAAGGGAAATGGACTGGGCAGGAACTGAGAATCCCAGCCCTGATAAAGAGAGCTGATGATCTGCAAAAACGGACTATCGAAGCTGATGGAGATAAGCCGGTGGGGACAGTGTGGAAGAAAGATCCTGATTCTCTGGTACTCCCTCCCAATGCTCAGTACACCATTCAGGGAGAGGTTCACATTAGAAAGGAAGGCAAGGCAAAATTTATTTAAAAGGCGCCCAATCCCGTAGGCTCTGGGCATCGTACAATTTTATAAAACAGCATTTAGAAACACAAACACAAAAAACACAAACATTTTTATACAAAAATAAAATAAATAGCTCCAATAAAATCTCAAACTGTATAATAAATTCTGATCTAAACATCAAAAGCTTGGGAAAAAAGAAGCGTCTTCAATTGGGCCTTAAAAATATCCACAGTGGGGGCTTCCCTGACCTGAGCTGGTAATGAATTCCACAGAACGGGAGCCGCAACACTAAAGGCTCTATCGCCAGCTGATTTAAGCCTCATTCTGGGAATGGTCAGGAAGCCACCATTAGAAGATCGAACAGGGCGGGTAGAGAGGGCAGGTGTCAGAAGGTCCGACAGATAACCAGGGCCCTGCCCGTGTAGGGCCTTATAGGTGAGAATACCCACCTTAAAGAGGATTCTCCACCTGACTGGCAGCGAGTGCAATTCGCACAATACCAGTGTAATATGGCAAAATTTTTGCTGCCCAGTCAATAACTGTGCAGCTGCGTTTTGCACCAGCTGCAGTCTGCGGAGAGATCCCCCTGTGACTCCGAGATAGAGCGCATTACAGTAGTCTAGCCTAGATGTGACTAAGGCATGTATCAAGGTAGGGAGGTCCAGAGGCGGAACAAGGGGCTTAATCCTGGCAATATTTCTGAGATGGAAAAAAACAGGTACGAACCGTGGAGGATATTTGAGCCTCCATGGTTAAGTTCCTGTCCAGAATCACTCCAAGATTTTGCACCCAAGAGGAGGCCTTCAATAACACAGCTCCAAGAACAAGTCCAGTTTCTGAGTCAGAGGCCATCCTATCACGAACTCTGTTCGACTCCACTACCAATACCTCCGTCTTGTCAGGGATCAGTCGCAACCAGCTGGAGGCCATCCAGTCGTTAATCTCGGCCAGACAGATATTAAGAACATCCACTGTGTTGGATGTTCCTGGGGCAAAGGACAGATATAGCTGAGTATCATCGGCATAACAATGAAAACTCAGACCATACTTCCTAATGATCCCTCCCAGGGGCAGCATGTACACTGCGAACAACATTGGGGCCAGTACCGATCCCTGAGGGACTCCACAAAAAAGGAGACTGGGTGTAGATGAAGAATTTCCCATCATAACCTGTTGCCTCCTGTTGGTAAGAAAGGACTCGAACCAGTTGATGACAATACCGGTGAGTCCACATAACTCCCTAAGGCAGACAAGCAACACACAATGGTCCACAGTGTCAAATGCTGAAGAGAGATCAAGGAGAGCAAGAATTGTCCTGTCCCCCCCAATCTCTAGCCCTGAGGAGATCATTCTGCACCCGAACAAGCGCAGTTTCTGTGCTATGTCTAGCCCGAAATGCCGACTGGAAGGGTTCATACAACTCGTGAGTCACGAGGTGCTCTTCCAACTGAAACGCTACCACCTTCTCCACTACCTTCCCCAGAAATGGAAGGTTGGATATAGGATGGTAATTTGCCTTGATCTCCGGGTCTAAAGATGATTTCTTTAAGAGGGGTCTCACTAGAGCCTCCTTCAAGGCATCCAGAAAGCCCCCCTCAGATAAGGAACACCGTACAATCAAGGCAAACACCGGGCCAACAGAGTCAACGCATCTCATTAAGAAACGCGTTGGCACTGGGTCCAGTTCACAAAAGGTATGCTTCAAGTTGACTGCCACCTCAATAACCTCACTACCTCCACTGGTCTAAACTCCCCCCAACTAGGCGGAGTGCACTCAGAACACATAAGGCGACCACTGTAAGCTATAACATTGGTGGCTGAAGAAGCCACCCGCCGGATCGAGGACACCCTGTCTGAGAAAAACCGAGCAAACTCCTCACAATCTGTATTAGAAATAACCCTCCTGGGCTGCAGACAAGCAGGATGGAGAAGCCTATCTACAGCCCGGAAGAGTAAAGCTGGTCATTTTTTCCCGGCAGCAATCTCCCTGGACAGGAACACTGCCTTCTTACGGTTGATTGCCTCCTGGTACACATGATAGTGCATATGCAGGACCAGTTTGTCCACCTCCAGGCAGGGCCTCCTCCAGCAGTGCTCTAATCTCCGACCTGTCTTCTTCATCTCCCTGAGATCCCCGTCAAACCACGGGGACCTCAGGTATGAAGTTCTGGGTCGTACACAGACAGGTGCGAGGGAGTTGATGGTGTCAGATAACACCCTATTATAGGTGTTGACCCCAACATCAACACCTCCGACACATGCAGCACCCACACTAGACAATTTAGCTGCCACCAGAAAACCCTCAGGGGTCAAACCACGTAAAGGGCGACAGCTAATCATCTCAGCAGGGGAAGGGCTTATGGCGGGAGCCCCAAGCATGAACTGCACCATGCAATGATCGAACCAAGGTACTCGATCAATCCTGAGATCGCTGATCTCAAGCCCCAGTGAGAACAATAGGTCCAACATGTGGCCATCCTGATGGGTTGGTGCAGTAACAGCCTGCATCAATCCTAAGGAGGACATAATCTGCAAGAAGTTGTAACTGCATCTTTGATTCCCATCGTCGACACCAAACATTGAAATCCCCCAGAAAAACACATCTGGGGGATCCCAATGTTTCGCCGGCAATGAATTCAGCGATCTCCTGCAGGAAATTCCCCATCGGGCAGGAAGGGCGATAGATGAGGAAGATCCTGCAGCCCGCGCCAAGTCCTCCATGGATAGCCACACATTCAAAGGAACCTGGAGTTCCCGCTGGGTACATGGTGAAGGTCAGTGTGGATCTAAAACAAATAGCTACACTGCCACCCCTGCGTTCCACTTTGGGGCAGTGCACCACGGTATACCCAGGAGGGACTGCAGCCTCAAAAATAGGGCCCGCATCATCTCCCACCCAGGTCTCCGTGATGTAAGCCAGATCGACCAAAGAAATCAAGGCAGCAATAATTGCCGTCTTATTTCTAATCGATCTGGCATTGCAAAGCGCTGCCGTCAGGGGATTGAAGGGTGGTGCGGCCCCTCGGGTTACCTGACCACTCGGTCCGGTGGACTCCCTGGGGATGAGCACCAACCACGTCTGACCTCTCCCAGATGCCCATCGTAACCCAGGGCGCCTTCTGAACCTAACAACCTCTATCTTACCATCGGCCATACCTGGATCGCCCCACTGTCCACAATCAGCATGACCCCCTCCAATCCCCACTTCCCAACAGCGTCTGGCAGTAGTGTCTGACAGTGGAAGGGGGACAGAAGGATGTACATCATGTAGCAGTGAGCTCCCATAGGTAATCCTAGCCCCCTTAAATCCTTCCATATAACCCCTACGTATCCTAAGCTATAAATACAATAATTAGCTATCAGAATTTAATCAAAACACAGTTGAATAATGCCTAAAATATCTGCCTGGCCTGCTCAAATAACAAGACTAATACAGTTAATTAACATTTAAAAAAAACAGAACAAAACTGCTACGCAATAATGCTCTCCGGCTAGGCTATTCCTTACCCCAGTAATAGTTTAAATAATAAATACAAACTATTTATCTTTTGCACTATTTAGAAACACACAAAAGAAAAACCTGCCCTTTTTCTTTCTTCATTTGCTGGGAGATTTTTCAATACCGAGTGGCGCTCACGCCACTCACACGCTCGCGCTTGCGAGCGGCGCTTCAATTTAAGAGAAACACTGTCCCTACCCCTCCAGCTCACAAGTCACGGCCCCCCCCCACTCACACCTCAAAGCCAATGGAAATCAGCAGAGACCTATTGCACAGCCTCTCACGCCGTGCAGGTCCTGCTGTCGGGAGGGTAATTTGGGCTTCAGTGCCTGTGAGCAGGGGAGCACAAATTCGTTGCCTCTGACGTTCTCAACACAAACACCTAGCCACTTACGAGCGGCGTTGCAGTTCTACAAGGCAAATATCCAGCACTCAGGACTAGCCTAATAAAATATTAATGTTGGGTGCACCAGGTGATGGAAAGTTGCCAGAGGGATTATTGGTTAAACCTAGCATTTTGCCTGCCCTTGCCAATGCCTATGCATGACGAGTGATGGTCCAGATTCAGAATATGTCAGATCGGGAGGTCTGGTTGAACATAGGGTGCACCCTAGCTACAGTACCTTGTGCAGATACTGCCATATTACCCAGCAACAAGTACTCTGGTGAAAAGGAAAAAGTGACCCTGGACTTATTCGACTTTGGTGATTCCCCATTGCCAGCTGAATGGAAGGCCAGGATTAGCAAGAAACTTGCCCAGAGAGACCAAGCGTTTTCGTTAAAAGAATGGGACATAGGGTGTGTCCAGGGTGCAGAGCATTACATACGCCTGCATGTTGGCCAGCCATTTCGAAAGAGATCCCGACGCCTCACCCCAGCGGACATAGATGATGTTAGGAGGCACCTGCAGGAAATGCTCACTGCTGGCATTATACAAGAATCAAGGAGCCCATATGCCTCTCCCATTGTGGTTGTGCGTAAGAAGAATGGGTCCATGAGGATGTGTTTTGATTATCAAACCCTGAACCAGCGGACTATCCCAGATCAGTAAACTATGCCCTGTATACAAGATGCCCTAGATTGCTTGAATGGGAGCAAATGGTTCTCGGTATTGGATCTTCGCAGTGGATATTACCAGATTCCGATGACCCCAGAGGACTGTGAGAAAACAGTCTTCATCTGTCCTTTGGGGTTCTACGAATTCCTGAGAATGCCACAGGGGATTTTGGGTGCCCCGGCCAACTTTCAGCGACTGATGGAACGTGCAGTGGGAGATTTGAACTTGCTAGAATGTCTAGTGTACCTAGATGATGTCATTGTGTTTGGACGCACATTAGAGGAGCATGAGACCTGATTGTTTAAAGTGCTGGACTGATTGGAAGACTTCGGCCTCAAGGTGTCTATTGACAAGTGCCAGTTTTTTTAAACCTCTGTGAAGTATGTGGGGCACATAGTATCTGCAGAAGGAAAAGAGACCGATCCCAGTAAGGTTGAGTCACTGACTACTTGGTCCCAGCCCCATAACTTGAAAGAACTACAATGTTTTCTGGGGTTCTGTGGTTACTACTGCAGGTCCATAAAAGACTATTCAAAGGTGATTCGCCCGCTCCTGAATCTGACCCAGGGTCACCCCCCTACCAACCATAAATACAAGAAAGGGGCTGTCAAAGAACCAGAGAAAGTGTACTTCTGCACAGGTGAACCTTTTGGGCACCGCTGGACACCCGAATGTGAAGCAGCCTTCAATGAAGTCATATACCAGCTCACCCACACCCCCATCCTCGCCTATGCTGAGCCTACCAAGCCCTAAATGCTGCATACGGAGGCTAGTCTGCAGGGCCTAGGAGCTGTGCTGTATCAAGATCATGAGGATGGTTTAAGACCGGTAGCTTTCTGAAGCAGGAGTTTGACCCCATCGGAGCGAAACTATCCTATGCGCAAGCTGGAGTTCCTTGCCCTAAAATGGGCCATTGTTGACCAGTTTCATGAGTACCTCTATGGGACAAAGATATTGGTGAAGACCGACAATAACCCATTGACATATGTACAGACTTCATCTAAGTTAGATGCCACTGGGCACCGGTGGCTCTCTGCCTTATCAACCTATGATTATGCTGTTGAATACAGACCGGGACCGAACCATATTGATGCTGATGCCCTGTCATGAAGGCCCGCTTCCAAGAGTGATTGGGTCAGGCTGTCTGAACCTGACATCTGAGCACTGTGCCAAAAGTTTGACAGAGATGAACGGATGTCTGTGGACACAGTGGACTGTCTAGTAGATTGCTTGGTCCATCCTGATACCTGCATACTGGCTGCCTATTGCCATTTCTCTGCTCTAGATATTAGTACATTACCTCAACCTGACAATGACAGTATTCAGTGGGCTCACTCCCAAGATCCTATGATTCAACCCGCACTTGATGCACTGCGTGCAGGGAAAGATGTGTCTAAGTTGTGTTCCCCTGACTTGCAAACTGCCCTATTGTTTAAAGAAGGCCCCAGGTTGAAGTTACTCAATCAGTTGTTATACAGAGAGACAGTGAATCATAGTGGTCAAGTAGACAAGCAACAATTGGTCCTGCCCACAGCCTTTAAACACTTGGTACTGAGGTCCCTCCACAATCACATGGGACACCTCGGTATTGACAGGACTCTCGACTTGGCACAATCTCGATTCTACTGGCCCAAGATGTGGGCCAATGTTGAGCACCATGTAAAGACCTGTAGTTGTTGCCTCCAAAGACAAGCCCTGCCTCAGAGGGCTGCCCCCATTGTCAATATCACTACCAGTGCCCCCATGGAACTGGTCAGCCTAGATTTTTTGTGTTTAGAACCTGACCAAAGGAATATTGGCAATGTGTTAGTGGTTACGGATCATTTCCAACTAAAGATCAAAAAGCCTCTACTGTGGCCAAGGTACTAGTGGAAACATTCTTCCTCCACTATGGTGCCCCCCAGTGGATCCACTCTGACCAAGGCAGAGACTTTGAAAGCAGACTAATCAAAGAAATGCTCTCTCTGTGGGGGGTGCGGAAGTCAAGAACCACCCCCTATCACCCGAAGGGGAACCATCAACCAGAACGTTTTAACCGCACCCTTCTAGACATGCTGGGCACCCTCCATCCAAAAGACAAGCATAAGTGGAGCCAGCAGATTAGCACCTTGGTGCAAGCGTACAATTGCACCAAAAATGACGCTACTGGGTTCTCCCGCTACCATCTCATGTTTGGGAGGGAGGCCCACCTGCCAGTTGATGTCAGCTTTGGGGTCTCCCCAGATGGGGTCCGAGTTGAAAACTACCTGCAGTATGTACAGAAACTGAAAGCTCAATTGAACTATGCATATCAACTGGCCCAGACAATGGCCGCTAAATGAAACCTCGCCAACAAAGAGAAGCATGGTAAGAAAGTAAAGGCTCAAGAGCTATGGCCCGGAGACCGTGTGTTATTATGCAATTTGGGACTACATGGCAAGCACAAAATTGCTGATAGGTGGCACCATCTTCTTCATGTAGTAGTTGGAAAGTTGAATGATCTACCAGAGTACAAGGTACGCCAAAGAATAACTCCAAAGCTGTCAAGATCATGCACCGTAACCACTTGCTGCCTATTGGCCAAGTTATCATTGAGGTTGAACCACCAGAATTTGATTCCCCTGGGCCGGTGACTCATGCTGCTGCAAAGAGGAGACAGAGTCCATTTGGTTCAGCTGTTAAAGATTCGGAGCCCTCTCCCCGGCAGGCCCAGAATGATAGTGACTGTCAATCCACCTCTGATGATAGTGATTGTGACAATGCCTATTACCCCTCCTATGAACTGAGTTAGCTGATTCGAGGTAACCCTTGACAAATTGTGGAGATGAAGCTGGGCCTTCAGGACTGCATAAGCTCCCAGTTTCCTCTTTGGAACCAATGCTCCCTGAAAGTGAAATGCAAAGTATCACGTCTGAGGTTGCAGACTCCCTGTGTTTTGTGGAACTGTGTGAATTGTCCGAAGATGGGGCTGATGGTCTGAGTCTCCCTGGTGACACACCAGAACCTGAAGAACAATGTGAGAGTGTTGACAGCCACCCTTCAGTGCTGCACAGCCTAACTGTGCCAGAGCCTCCTCAAAATGAGCAAACTGGGCCTTCGTCAGAAGATAATAATGAGCAAAGTGTTGTGGAAACAAAGTAAGGAGCTGACAGTGCTCCCAGTTTGGACATTCCCATCTGTGCAGAGGTACCCCCCACAAATGACAAAAGCTCCAAAGTTAGTGCTGAAAGTACAGAGACTGTAGTTGTTCCCCCCAGAAAGACTGGCTGAGCTGTCAAGCCAGTACTGTGCTTCAGTTATGATTCTCCCAGGAGGCCAGTGGATTTGCCTCTCAATGTGGTTCACAAAGGTGTTTATGTTTATGTTTCTCAGAGCTCACTACCCAAACTGAGCTTAAGGGCCAATTCCAGGTTGATTGTTCTTCCTTCTCACTATGGTGCTCCACCCCATCCAGCCCCAAGTTAGCTGATAGAGAAGGGACCCTTCCTACATTGTTTAATGTGCAAGAAGTTATAACATGAATCAGTACTGTGATGTTACAAGTATGTTAATCATAGTGGAATCAGTATCACCTGTATGAAACATGCATAAGTCAATCAATCAATCAAAGTCTTTATTTAACCAGGCAATCACCATTGAGCAAGCTCATTTTCGAGGGGGACCTGGGTTTGTTAACAAGGAACAATATACATGGGATGCAACACAAGAAAATAGTAATAATACAAATAAAGTGAGATACAATAATACAGTATATACAAAGTATCAGCAGGTAGCATTGACAGTAGTATATGTTTGGAACAGAAGATACAGCTAGTTTTGGGTATGACACAATTTTTCATAAAAGTAAAGAAATATACATATCAGGTGCACCAAACACAAATAAAACCTAATATAAAAAGATATACAGTGATACCGTATGGAGAATTTAGAGCTGGAACCAGGGTCAAAGGAATGTGAAAGGGACAGATATGGGGGTAGGAAAAGGGGAGAGGGAAGAGTCAATTATAGGTGTGATCAGTCTTTTAACAGTAGTAATTAGAGTGTGCTTGGATTTATAGGAGTCACTATTTAGGGTAGACAGGCACAGGACTCTTTATTATGATGTAGATATAGAGATTTAAAAGCTGCTAGGCTGATGGGGTGAGTTAATTTCAAAGTTTTTTGCAGCTTGTTCCACAGTTGAGGGATCATAAAGCTGATGGCTGCTCTGCCAATGCGAGATTTTGCTTTGTAAACACAAAGGTAGATATATGAGGTGCTTCTCAGGGCATGCTTCCCGAGTGCACAAAGGTAAACAGACAGAGATATACTGGGCAGTTTACTTGAGATAGCTTTGTATGTCAAACCGCAGCATTTTTTTGCCATCTGTAAAAGCAGAATGACCATCCCACTGCCGTGTACAATGCACAATGGTGGGTTGAGTATGGAAGACCCGTGATAAATCTTATGGCTCTGTGATAAAGCATATCAAGTTTGGCTAGGGTACCTGCAGGTCCCTGACTATATAGAAAGTCTGTGTAATCCAATAGGGAAAGAAAGGTAGTTTGAACCAGTTTCAGTTTAGCGTCTCTTGTAAGGAGATTATTAATCCTTGGACTAGTAGGGAACCTGGTGGCTCACCCAAGGAAACCTACTTGGAGGGGGATGGGACCACACGTCATTAGGGCCGGCATCTTTGGGAGGGTGGGGTGCACAGGGTGTGGAGCAGCCATGATACTGGACTGGGCTTGAAGTTCGGTGGTTGCCCAGTGTGCTACCAGCTGGCACAGCTTAGGGAGGAGGTTGGGGAATTAGAGACAGCTAGGGAAGGGAGGTATGGTTGGGGAAGGGGCAGGAATCTCCCACAGGGTTGCACCAAGCACTAGGGGCAGGGGCATAGGAAAAGGAGTGCAGGAGAATACTCGGGGGTCACATAGGGACCCTGGCAGAGGGGGCCCAAAAGGAGGACACTACCAAGGAAGCAGGCAGGTAACTGGGGAGCCTCACAAAGGGGGACCAGAGGGACAACATTCTCAGGGAAGTAGGCAGATGGCCGGGGCTGGACAGAAGGAAGCAAGTTGGGGAGGTGAATCAGACCTTACGTTCAGTAACCGCTTCAATTCTCTTCTTTTGCGTGAGGATGAAGGGGATTATGTAGCCACGACGGGGGTGATGTAGCCACGACAGGGGTGGTTAGAGATGGAAAGTGAGTGGGGGGCAGGAGGCGGGGGCTGGATAGCAGGAGGAAAAGGGGGGAACCTGGAATGAAGGAAAATGGGGGGAGCAGTGAATCGGAGCAGGAGGGGCAGGGGGAAGAGGGAGGAAAGTGCAAGAAGAAGGACCAGTTGGGAGGAAAGGGCAAGGAGAAGGACCAGAAGTACAAGGAGGATACAGTAAAGGGAGCTGAGGGTTTAGGCCAGGGGAGCACGACAAGCAAGGAGGGACTAAACGGAGACAGGAAGGAAGGGAGGATGAGCCAGGCTAGTTTAGCGGATGGGGGAGAAGGACCAGTCGCGAGCAGTGAGGGGGGAGTTAGCAAGGTACAGAAGGATACTCGGGAGGAGGAGAGGCATAGGATCAGAGGGAAGGGGGTGGCCAGGGTAAATAAGGAGGGGGCGGCATGTGACACCCAGATAGGAGGAGGAACAAGGAGCCGGCTGGGTGGAGGGGCCGGTAGAAAGGACGAGGGACATGGAAGGGGGGGAAATGGAGAAAAAGGAGCGGTCCGAGTGCTCCTGTTGGGGGATTCTATGATCGGGGTGTCAAATGGGATAGAGAGGGAGAAGCCTGGCCAGTTAGAACAAAATGCTTCCCTGGATTAATGGTGCACAGGGCCAAGCACGAGGTATCTCAGCTGGCAAAGGATTGTGGGGGTTCCCCAGACATACTGGTCCACCAGGGTACAAATGACATTGAGGGAAATAGTGAGCTAGAGATACAGGCAAGATTCAGGGAGCTTGCCAGGGTCTGTCATGACATAGGATGCACAGTTTCCTTCTCAGAAATCCTGCTGGTGCCAAGGGCTAGTGGGGAACACAAAAGGAAGATTAGGGAAATAAACCAGTGGCTCAGGGAGTGGTGTGAGGCCAGAGGGTATGGGTTGATGGGGGATTGGGGGGAGACCTGGGAGGATAAGAGCTGTATGCTGAGATAGGCTCCATCTCAATTTGGAGGAGGAACCTTGTTGAAAATAGAGGGTTCATTGGTGAAAAGTGGGGTTTAAACTTGCGAAGGGGGAGGGATGGGAGAAAGGCTGTTGAGGGGGTGCCGATAAAGAAGGGACTCTGTCTCCACCCCCCTGGGGAGCTGAAGGAATGCGGGAAAAGGCCGACTGGTAAAGTGCAGACCAGGGGAAAACAGAATCCCCATGGGAACATGAGCAGGGGAAATGGAAGTATAGGGAAAGGGTGGAAGGTAGTCCTGCTAAATGCCAGGAGCTTGGGCAACAAAATGCCTGAGCTCCAGGCGATGCTAACTGAGGGAGCGGTGGATGTGGCAGCGGTCACTGAGACCTGGGCCACTGCAGGACACAACTGGGACCTGAACCTGAAGGGTTACACTATATTCAGGAAGGACAGGGGGGGAAGGGGAGGAGGGGTAGCAATGATAGTCAAAAACTGCATTGGCATGGGGGAGTAAAAGAGGTGGAGGGAACCGTGGAGGCGATTTGGGTCACCTTGATAACAAGGGGGGCAAGAGAGTAAAAATAGGAGTGGTGTATAGACCCCCTGCACTGGCGGAGGAGTTGGAGGAGAGTCTGGTGGCAGATGTTGGGAGACACTGCAGACTGGGCAGGGGAAGGGTGGTGGTGTTGGGGGACTTAAACATGCCAGGAACAGACTGGGAAACTATGACATCCTCGGTGGCCAGGGAACAGAGGTTGGATGTCTTTCAAGACGCGTTCCTAACTCAGCAGGTGGGGGAACTGACCAGGGAGGCATGGGTACTGGATGTGGTCCTGGCAGACAGTGACCAGATTGGGGGCCTGGAGGTAAGGGACCCGTTGACGGGAAGAGACCATGCCACGGTCTGGTTCTGCCTGGACCTAGGAGGGGTAAAAGGCTGCACAAAGACGGAGGTAACTGACTTCAGGGGGGTGGATTTTAAGGAAATGGGAAGGATCCTTAAGGAGCATTTGGATGGGATTGGGTCAGACATGGACGCTGATAGTAGGTGGGAAATCATCAGGAGAGGGGTGCAGGATGCTACCAGCACCTGTGCAAGAGTAAGACGAAAATGCGGTAGGGCCTGAAAACTGCTGGTGGACCAGGGAGGTCCAGGAGGTGGTGCGGGGAAAGAAGGCAGCCTATAGGCAATTCAAGTGCTCAAGGAGTGAAAGGGATCGAGGGGAGTACGAGCTGATGGCTAGAAGGGCCACTAGGGTGGTGAGGGTGGCTAAGGCAAGGAAGGAGCAGAACCTGGCCAGGGAAATTAGGAGAGGGAACAAGGGGTTCTTTAGATACATTGGGGAAAAACGAAGGGTGAAGGGGCAGATTAGCAGGATTAAAACAGGGGAGAGAGATAGGCACAAATCCCAGGGGAGCAGGCTGAGGTACTAAATGAGTACTTCACCTCAGTTTTCACCAAGGAAAATGGGGGTGCTGCATCATACATGGGAGGAGACAGTGATACTGAGGAAGGGGGGATCCCTACCGATCGGCGGGTCTGGGGAGAGGGAGACGCATCACTGGCAGGAGGGGGGAAGGCTAAGCAAGAAGAGGTAGCAGAAGTGAAAATCACAGCAGAGAGAGTGAGGGAAGCCCTCAGGTCCCTCAAGATGGAGAAAGCACCGGGGCTGGATAAATTACATCCTAGAGTGCTGAAGGAACTTGCGGATGTCCTGGCGAAACCCCTGGCGGAGCTTTCACCATCTCTTGAGGACAGGGTGGGTGCCCCAGGACTGGAAGGTGGCACATATAGTGCCTATCCACAAGGGGGGATCAAGGGAGGTGGCAGAGAACTACAGGTCTGTCAGCCTGACATCGGTGGTGGGCAAGTTGATGGAGGGCATTGTCAAGGAGAGGCTAGGGGGGCACCTGGAAAAGTCAGGGTGCCTGGACAATAGACAGCATGGATTCGTCCCGGGAAATCATGTCAGACAAACCTTGTGGAGTTCTATGACTGGGTGACGAGTGCCTTGGGCCTGGGTAGACCAGTGGACGTCCTCTTTCTAGACTTCAGCAAAGCATTTGACTCTGTTCCTCACGTAGGCCTGTTGGATAAACTGGGAGAAATGGGGGTGGGGAACCAGATGATCAGATGGATAGGCAATTGGCTCCAGGACCAGACCCAGAGGGTCATAGTTGGCGGATAATCTCATCCCCAAGGAGAGTCATTAGTGGGGTCCCACAGGGATCAGTCCTGGGCCCTCCAGTTCAACGCCTACGTCTCTGACATAAGGACAGGTATCAGGAGTGAGATGAGTCTCTTTGCAGATGACTCAAAACTGGGGGCAGTGGTGGATGGGAAGGAGGGGAGGGTGGCCCTACAGGGGGACCTGGAGGCTCTGGAAAGATGGTCTAGAAAGTGGAAGCTGAGGTTCAATGCAGGTAATGCAAGGTACTGCACCTGGGGGCCAGAAACCCGGGACAAGTGTACACCCTGGGGGGGTGGGAAGTGCTACAAGTCTCGATGGCTGAGAGGGACCTGGGTGTGGTGGTGGATGTCAAGATGAACAACTCGGAGACTTGTAGGAGGGCAGCAGCCAAGGCCAACAGGATGCTGGGATGCATCGCTAGGGGGATCACCTCCAGAAGGAGGGAAGTGATGCTCCCTCTGTATAACTGCTTGGTGAGGCCGCACCTCGAGTACTGCATGCAGTTTTGGAGGCCACGCTTAAAGAGTGACATTAAACTCCTGGAGAGGGTCCAGAAGAGGGTGACCAAAATGATTTGGGGCTTGGGGGACAGGACCTATGAGGAGAGGCTCAAACAGCTAAATATGTACACATTGGAAGAGAGAAGGGACCGGGGGCACATGATAGAGGTCATCAGGTACATGAAGGGGGTAAATAGGGGAGGAACAGTCAGGGTGCTTCGAAGGAAGGACGAGGGGGCCGTTAGAGGGCATGGGTGGAAGCTGAAGGGGGGAAGATTCAAGGGAGAAAGGAGGAGGTGCTACTTCACTGAGAGGGTGGTGGAGCCATGGAATGTGCTGCCTAGGGAGCTGGTGGAGGCAGAGATGGTGGACGGGTTCAAGAGGGGGTGGAACAGGTACAGGGGAAGGGTTCTGGAAGCAAAATCCAATGCAGCGAGAATATCCGGAAGTGGGAAGGGAGAAGCCAGAGAAGGCGAGGGGGGCAGCAAGGTCAGCTCCCAGGGTGTGGGCTGACCAAACGAGCAGACGCAAAAGACCGTTAGGCCTTTTCTGCTGGCGTTTTAGTATGTTAGTAAGAACAGACCAAGTCTTTGTCTAAGTTTCTTTGCCAGTTCTTCTAAGTGATCTGTAAAAGTAAGTCTATGGTCTAACCAGACCCCCAGGTACTTGAACTTTGGTACGTAGTCCAACTGCTCACCTAGAATGGTAGTGATCTGCGTGAGTGTCCCAGCAATTGCAGGATTTATTGCATTTTGAAGGGGCGAGAGGAACATTGCTTTGGCTTTTTTTGCATTTAAGAGCAGTTTCTGATTTATAAGCTGATGTTGCAGCAGATTAAATTCATTTTGAAGGGCTTTACAGGCCGCTTCAGGTGTGGGGCTACTAGCATAGAGTACCATATCATCTGCGAATAGGTGTATTTGTGCTTCTTTGATGGGGGCATCTACGTTGTTAATATAAATGGTGAAGAGCAAGGAACCAAGAATGGAACCTTGCGGTACACCCCTCAATAGGGGTTTTGGTGGAGAAACTTCCCCTTCTGCCTTTACTTGTTGAAGTCATCCTGATAGGTAGTTGAAGAACCATTTAAGGGATAGGGAATCCAAACCAATGTTCTGGAGGGACGACAGAAGCAGTCTGTGATAAACGGTATCGAATGCCTTGCTTAGGTCCAAGAAAACTGCGCAAAGTTTTTTTGTCTAATTCAAGCTGCCAGTCATTTGTCACCTTGACTAGAGCAGAGATTGTACTGTGCTGTGCTCTAGAACTGGATTGTAATGGGTAGAGCAATTTTTCTGATTCCAGGTACTTCCGAAGCTGGGAGTTCACTATTTTCTCCAGCATCTTTGACAGGATTGGAAGTAGGGAGATTGGCATGTAGTTACTGAGGTCACTAAGATCTCCTGACTTAAACAAAGGGACCACAAGTGCATTTTTCCAAATGGGTGGTAGGTCACTCTGGGACAAGGATAAGTTGAAGAGATGAGTAATAGGGACTGCGAGGACACGATAGCCGACCTTTAAGAAGTACGGGTCAATGAGGTCGGCCCAGCACTTTTCCTAGTGTCCAGCTGAAGGAGAAGATCTTCAACTTCTTTCAGGGAGGTAGGCTGCAGAGAGAAAAGGATGGACTGGGGATGGGTTTTTCTTGTGTATCCAATCTAAGTTGTTGGCGGAGGATATTTGTGGAAGAGGAGTCAAAGGCTAGCCCTGCAGTGGCAAAATGATTATTGAGAGAATCGAGGATAGATGGTCTGTCGGAGATGACAGTATTGTTGATCAATAATTTAGTAGGTAGGGAATTTACAGTGGTGTGACCTTCAATGTCTTTGATAGTCTTCCAGAATTTGGAGGCATTTCTTGAGGAGCTCTTGAGCTGAGAGCAGTAGAAATTAGCTTTGGCTTCTCTGACCATTTTGGTGCAGAGGTTCCTCGCCCTCCGGAAAGAATTCCAGTCATTTATTAAATTAGTTTTCCTAGCAGTTCTCCAGAGTACATCCCTACTCTGCAAAGCATCTTTCAGGTCTTCTGTAAACCACCGACAGGATTTGTTTCTGGCACAAACTTTTACTATGGGAGCATACTTGTTGAGAGCCCCTAGCACAATTTCTGAGAAAATATCATAAGCCGTAGTCAGGGACTTGGCTAGATAGAAGTCCTGCCATCGCATGGAGTCTCTTAGGTCTGATATATACCCATGGAGATCAAAGTTGCGTATGCACCTTTTAAAGGAGAATTTTGGTACAGTTGTGGATTTAAGAGTGGATCTTACACACGCGATGAAGCAATGGTCGCTAATATCAGAGAAAAAGACGCCAGCATGGGAGAATAAATGGGGTTTGTTAACTAAAATGATATCCAAGAGAGTACTGTTATTAGGATTGAGCTTGTTAGGACGAGTAGATTCGTTTATTAGCTGTGACAACCCAAGGGAATCACAGAACATTTTAAGTGGGGTGGATGCACTGGAGAGCCAGTCTAAGTTGAAGTCCCCTAGTATGATACACTCTGAAGATGCCGAACCCAGGATGTTTGAGATGTTTTAACAACTGTAGTCCAGCTGATGGGGGTCTGTAGCATCCTATTATACATGAGACACCGGTGGCAATTTCAAGTCTTTAATGACAAGCTTTCTAATTCTTTTGGGACAGAGGTTGAGTCAATTATGGAGGCAGAGAATTTATCCTTGATGTAAATAGCTACCCCACCACCTCTGTTTGCCTGTTGGCTCTGAACAAAGAGTAGGAGGAGATGTTAACTTCGTTGTTACTGGTCACCGGTCGGAGCCAGGACTCCGTAATCACCAGAACATCTGGAGCAGTATGACATAACCAGGCCTGAACAGAAGTGATTTTTTTTAATAGGCTACATACATTAACATGCAAGAATGTAAACCCCTTGAGGCTTTGTAGCTCTGCTAGGGATTCCATGGGTGCCAGAAGGCCTGGATTAAGCTTAACATTTCCTGAGATTAGTAAAAGCAGGAACAAGAGTTTCCTGCAGAGTCCTAGGAGAAGTGTGGGTGGCTGGGTCTTCTTTCGGTTACGTGATTTGTCTGCGGCAGTATAGGGAGTTCTGAGGCTAGTTCCCAGTTTTCCTGATGCTGCATACAATAATACCCTGACCGAGAGAGTCAATGGGAGTAGGGGGGAGTATGCAGAAGGTGGTGTAGCCCTGTGGGCAGGCTCTAGGAGAGTTCCTGTATGCCGGTGCAGGTGAAGGACCAGCAGCGGGCTAGGGGAAGTTAGAGCACATACAACTTCTTCTACTTGATAGGAAAAGTCCCGGTCGGACAATGTAAAAAGAGAGAGCCATTCTCCACTCTAGGAGTTATTTTTTGATTCACGTTAGGGTCCAATACATATAAGATGACCAGAGACAAGCATAGAAGCAGGTAATATGCTCTCATTATGAGACTATCACCCAACGGGCACTACAAGTGCGGGCAAGAGAAGGGATTCTCAGTGGAGGAGAATTTCTTAATCCCTGCAAAATACTACTATAGGCAGTGGAGCCTGAAGCAGTAATCCTTAAGTACAGCTCCTAGTCAGGCTAATAAGAAAAGAGTTCACCTGACTATAGAGTAATACTAGGGGCAGATTGGCTTTGAAGCAAATTTCTTAGCTACTACTCTGGAGCAGACTAAGTATTAGAGAGATCACCTGACCTAAATCAACTGCCTTAGCAAGACAGGATATGCTAGTCAGCAATAAGCAAACCTAAAGTACCAAAATTGTATGCCTCAGCAAGACAGAATGAGATAAAGCTGCTAGAAGGCTTAGTTGCAAAAAGGGGATGGGAGGAATTGCAGTTGTTGACAGTAAGTAACCAATAAATTGAAACATCAGATAGGAGTGGGCGGAGACTGTGTGCATTTAAAGGAGGCCTGGGAGGGGGGAGGGGGGCCTGGGAGGTGGGGTAGGATGAAAAATGAAGGGGAAGTTTTCAGAGCTAGCACTGAATCAGTGCACATACAGTCGGAGAGAAACCGCAACAGGGGGGAATGGTAAGTTACTTTACACAGGCCGAGCAGAACAGGCTAAATTAAAATATATAAATTAGAAGCAGAGTACAGGGATGCAGGCTTACATTAAGCCACACGTCTCGGGTGCTTCTGTCTCAGGTGAGTGAGACCAGTCAATCAGGGAGCTCTACATAGGCGTGGAGCCAACAGTGCTACCCTGAGAAGGTGCTGAAATTGAAAAGAGGAAATTGCAAGTTATGATCCGGTTCATCGTTCACACAGCCCAGAGAAATTGTGGCAATTTTTCAAGTGCCGTACCTTATCTATCTCTTTGGGGGGTGGGTGGATCAGGCTCCTTGCACCATAGAGGTGCTATGGCTGGATCGTGACCGCTGCCCGTGGGGGTAGTACGGATATAGTATTGTGAAGTATGTTGAAATGTATAGTAATGTGACAAGTTTATGTTAACTGATGTATCAGATAGTATTTGCATAGCATGCTAATGTCATATATGTTTCATTTATACTGCATTTTCAATAGTGCGATGGTACAGACTTGACACGGATGCCAAGTTTTCTCCAGGCAGGGAAGGGTGTAACCCCCCTACAAATGGGGGTTCCCAAAAAGTCTTCCTCGAGCTTGCCTAAATGCTCACTGCCAGGCTGGTGTCCTGCGTTTTAGCAGTTTAAATGTATTGCCATAGTGTGCATAGTGAAAGTGATAGCCTCTGTGTACTGTCTTTAAGAGCAGCCTGGGTTGCAGTCATAATTAATTGGTTCTGGACTGCTGAAATTGGCAATCAGTACCTTTGGGGATGCTAAAACGGAGCCTGTCCCCAGGGGCTTTGTGGGAGCAAAATTCTGTAGGAATTGTAGTTTTGAGCTTTTTGCGCCTAAATGAACCTGGAGGGGGAGCCCTTGTTGTGACTAACAGAGGAATCAGCCAATCGAACCTTTTGGATCCTGGGGAAAGTCCCAGGCTGCTTGCAGCTAGAGTCAGTCTGAATTGGGGAGTGAAAGTGGTAACAGCTTGAGTATTCAAGCAGCAGCCCCTGTGTAATTCACGCAGGAGAACTGTGAAAGGGCTGAGTTTGGGCCTGCCTGTCTGCCTGTTGTCCCCGAGAAAGAAATTGAAGTTTTTTCAGACTGAATCCAAATTGTGAGGTTGATTTAAGCCACAGAACTGTGACCAGGCTTTAACCTGAAGAAGACTAAAGAATTGCTTAATGCGATCGGCCTGTCAGGATTTCAAGCCACCTTTGAACTCCCAGTTTGTGCAGAGACTCTGTAATTCGACCAGATAGCAATCTGCCTGGTACAGTAGAATCTCTTACATGTAAATGTGGTGTGTGCTGTTAGTGGGTCGTGATTTGGTTCCCCACTGTGTGCTGAACTATGTTCTGCTTGCTGGAGGCTGCATCCAGCTCCCACGGACTGAATCCGTATTCATCTCCATTGGGCCTGGCCTTTGCCACACTGGCCCAGTCAGACTACCCGCTGCACAGAGAAAGCCATCAATGAGAGACCTGGCAGGGGATCAGCCCCCTGCTCATGCTTTTGAACAGGAATGATGCCTCAGTGATTCGTGTAGGCCCTGTTTCTCCTGGCACTCCAGTTCAACAACCTGCTGTCTCGATTTGGTCATGCCTGTGTCCTGTATTGGGTATCATGAGTAAACATCAGGGTAGCTCCCTGCAACAACAGCTAAATCTAAAGTGGTGTCATCTGATTGCTTTGTTGTCTTTTCTGTCATGAACTGAGCCCTCTGGCTCCGGATTACAAATAGTGTATGTTGCGCATGTTGCTTTCTTCCATTACAGGGCCCCAACCATCTGTGACACAGGCCTACCCCGGGCAACATTCCTGGCTAGCCTACCATCTTCCTACCTGGGTACCCAGAGTGTGTGACTGTGTAGGGACTCTGACGTGCATGCATAACTGTCTGACTGAAATAGCCTTTAAGCAAATCAACCTCATCTATGGCCCTCCCTTTGTTCAAGTCCCCTGAATAAATCAGTTCTAACTCTTTTTGCATTTAACCTGACTGTGGTTCCAGTTTGTGCCAAGAGTACTGTACTGTTGCTATTTGCTGTGCATAGCCTTGTTTTACAGGGGGTCCCCAGGGTCGAGCTACAGGAACCAGCCCTGATGGTAAGTGCAAACAGTGTGGGCAACTGCCTGGTGAATAAGGGTCATTGTGAAAGTGATTATTGTATATTGTTCAGGCCACTAGAAGGGAAAGGGGGGTTACAGTGTCCCAGAAGGCTGTGCCCAGGTTAACTTGACCACTAACAACCCTGACCTCTGGGTGGAGGCACCCGTTTCAGTACCCAGGCCCCTTAACCTGCTACTAGCCAAGCAGGCAGGGATAGTAGCCCTTGGGATATCGCCACCTAGGGGTTACATATATAACCCCTTTTGGAATGCAATCAGCAAATTTACTTATTGACTTGGTAATCGGGTAAGGCCCACGGGATCAAGGCCTGTTTACAATGGTGACCTGGGACAGCAGTAAAAGGTCATAAGTACAATTAATAACAGACACTAATGTAACTAGATTGCTCCATTACCACAGTTAAAAAAAACTGTTTAAAAGATACTTGTAAACCTGTTCTTGGGCTTTTTAATATAAAAGACTGAGCATTTAAGTTTTTTGTTTACCAGCACAAACTGGTTTAGGCATCCTCTCAGGTGATTGGGACCAATTCCATTTCTAATTCCAGATTCAGTTGACATTTACGCAAGTCTTATTTTGATATACTACAGTAGAAGTTATGTAAGTTTGCCGATGACACTAAGCTGGCTACAGATGAGGTGGTGGAATCCCTTGAGGATGGGAATAAACATCAGCAGGACCTGAACAAGTTGGACAACTGCTTAGATTTCTGGGTCTTAGATTCAATGCAGCCACATGTAAAGTGCTACACATAGGGAGGGAAAACAGAGGCATGACCTATACGCTGTACGAGGCTCTTCTTGCTGAACTGGAGGAGGAGAAGAAGGACTTGGGGCCAATAACTGACAAGGGGCTAAGCACTTTCTGGCTGCTGTCAAGAAGGCTGGAAGAATGGTGGGGTCATAAAAATAGGTTGACCTAAGGAGTAGAGTAAATAAGTCTACCACTTTATAAACCCCAGGCCCCACCTGGAGAACTGTGTGCAGCTCTGGTCTCCCCATTACAACAAGGATGCTGAGGTAGCAGACAGGGTGCAATGCAAGGCTATCACAATGATCAGAATTATAGAACTGTGTGCAGCTCTGGTCTCCTCATTACAACAAAGATACTGAGGTAGCAGAGAGGGCGCAATGCAAGGCTATCATAATGATCAGAAATATAGAAGATAAAGGCTATGTGGAGATTCTGGAGGCCCTTACTAACTTTATCCAGAGAAAAAGGAAGCTAAGGAGGCACATGATCTCAGTCGCCTACATACTGAACGGTATCAACAAGTTCAGACAGGCAGAAATATTTGATCTGGTGTGCTCCAGCAGGATTTGGGGACATGCCCAGCAGCTCAAAGGTGGTAAAGTAAGGGAAATGTTAGGAGGCTCTTTTTTTTTCAAGATGGAGAGGAACCTATGAACCAGCCTACCAGTGGAAACAGTAGACATGAAGACAGTACAGGCCATCACAGTAAGCCTGGACACATTTCTCCTTATGAATGAAATCACAGGATACCCTGGGGAGTGGTGTGGGTGGGAAATCTTCATTAATTAGTAGATATCTGCACAGTATACTTATTGGTCCCTGCATATGAAGCAGGGGGTGGACATGATGGGCCTAGAGTCCCTTCCGACCTTAAATTACTACTATATTACTATGTTACTACATGCAGCAGTGCAAACAAAATGATTCTTTTTGAACCAGTATCTCTCTATAGATGTCTTGCATTTACACACTTGTAAATCCCAAAGCTTCTTTGGCACTAAGAGTCCCTCTCTCAGTAAAGACATGAACTCAGATTTCTAGCCATAGTCTGCTGGAGATGGAAATAAGTGTCACTTGCTCAAGACTGTTTCCAGATAGCTACCTTGTAATGGGCTTGTTGAATGTAGAGCCGGGGTGGGGGGGCAAGTGCAACCGGCAAGGTTGAAGATCATTGTTCCTCTTCTGAAATTACACAACTTCCAGATGTCTTAATCTGTTGACACTTGTTGGATGTGCAAAATTCTTGCATAGCAACTCACAATGCACTGTTCCACTTGCAGGTAGACACTCTCTTCTATTACAAAATGAGCCTCCTAAACCATTTAGCAATTATGACTACTTCTTGAATAAGTCTATAGACATCTGCTTGCTTATGACACAGAACGATAATACTGTTTCACATCCTGTAAGAACACAAGTTCTGTGACTCATCTTTACCAAGCCTTACAGCTTGATCTCTCGGGTTTAAAATTCATTTTTTGTTTCCTGTACCAGTAGGGATGACCACTAAGGTACCCTTCAGTATTTTGCAATGAGAAACTACTTGAGCAAAGACATCTGTATCTGAGCTGTGTGCTAATACAGTATATGATAAATATTCTGGTTGTCAGCATGGCATGCAGGATTAGCCTAGTACCTGCCTCTTCATGGCAAAAGCTCAGAAATTCAACTTTCTGATATGATCCTTCAGAAACGAGATGAACTCACTCTGTCAGGGGCACAAGAACACATATGCCAAATAAGCCATATATTACAAGTTGACTGGAGAAGGGCAGGATTCTGGGCCCTGACCACTGATTTTGGTTACTCCTGCTGTCTGAGATCCATCCCCTAGTGGTGTTATAATATGAATGTTGTGTTGTTTAAATATAATGCTACATGCAGAACACCAAGTACTGTTGTGTTTTTTGCTCTTACTTATGCAGTTCCTCAAATACATTAGTGGATGTAAAAGGGGTCTGGTTAACAAATATGAGCAATGTCTATAATGGTGGTGGGTCAGCAATGAGGCACCAAAGGGTTCTGGCATACGAATGTTATTTTCTTAGCTACATTACTGCACTCTTTGCCATCAATGAGATAGCATCGAGCAGTAAAGGAACTTGCTGCTGTTTACCATTAAACACTGCAAACCAACTGTCTGCTAAGGATGTCTGCCAGAAAAGCCTTGCTTTTGGAGTGGGAAATGCACTTTACTCACTGCTTGATCAGTGGTGATGTAGCTCTGCTCATGTTCAGCAGAAGCCTGTTAATATTCCTTGCCACTGTTGTTCTGTGTCTTTGATCAACTGAGAGTAATCGTACTGGTCACAAACAACGTCTGCCCAATCTATATTCCTTGTTATTTTCAGAAGCAGCCACTACCGCTCCACTCCCAATTCCTGTGCCAGGTAAACAAAAATCAATCACAGTAATGTAACCCCTAGGTGGCGCTACTCCTAGAGTTACACCCCTGCCTACTACATACAAGCTAGGCGGAGGGGGTTGGGTTCGCTAACTTATATCAAGTCTAAAAACAATGCGCAGTGCCTCCACTCAGAGTATACTTTACGTGGGCTAGCTGTTACATGGTATAACCCCCTGAGATGTTAAACCACCCACTGATACCATTTACCTTCCCCAGATAGGACCCCACATTTCAACATTTTTCAGTTAATGACTCTAATAATATGCTCACACACTCTGATTTCCAACAACAGTAATAATAGATTTATTTATGGGACATGGGAGTTAGGAAGGGGGAATAGAGGTTAGGCTGATTGCTATTTACAAATGTACAAAGATATTGATTGGTTTGCTGGTGAACCCTCCAGCTGGGTAGCTACTAGATTAATAGAAAAGGCAATCACAATTCAACCAGACATTGATACCCAGAGCCCTGGCTATCTAAGACTGCTGACTAAATCAGATGTTACACAATAATTATTCCCATTGGTACCAGTCCCAGATACAGCTGAAATCCTGCAATCTCACACTATACACTGGGCACCCAGATACCAAAGCCGTGGATGTTGCAGCTGGTCGAGTTGGCCAGCTTTGATTAGTAGGAAGGGGCAAACTTGGAAAGTTTCTTTCAACAATGGCTGTCGAATATCCTAGAGAATGCAGGGATTGCCCTACTTTTGGCAGAGTAGCCGGGGTGGCCCTGCTGGTTACAGGAAGGCAGAGGTTGCACTGCTTGTCACAGAACTGAACATTTCAGAACAGGCAACTTGGCTAGAGCTTGGATTACAAATCCTGAACATTCAGCATAATGTAAATTGTAGTCACATCTAGTACATTTAGATACCAATACTTTTATCAAGCATCTTTAGTATCAGATGAAGTCACATCCAGTATATTCCGATACCAGTACTTTCTTTAAACATCTCTACTCTTGGACATAATCAGGCAAGGTGGAAATATGTCATTTCCAGGTATGACTCAGACATAGCAAGCTCTAGGGCCTCCTGTCCTCTGAAGTGGCAACGTGACATTGGCTGGCAGCTCCAAAAGGGCAGTCTTGACCCATAGAGGTTCCAGATAAATATCGTCACATTTATATGATTCAGTAACACAGGATTCAATACACCTGCACTGAGCCATTTGGGCTGCAGGCAAGGTGCAACAGAACAACTTTCAGACGACGCAGTCTCTTGAGGGCAAGGCGGCTCAGACTGATTACTTTTACTGTCTCTCTCACTATTCAGAAGATAGAGGGCATAGTCAGCCCAAGGTTTTTTATTTTGTATATCTGGCATAAATGATTACAAGGCTAGCAGGCCCATATTTTAACTTGCAGAACTTCTCCCCTGCACCAGGTGGGTACAAGGGTACTCCCACAGATCCTCCATGGGTGGTCATCTGCTATAGAAGGCATCCTGGCAGCTTCAGTTCTCTCACAACTGAGGTTTGGGTCAGCGATCTCACCGCTGTATGATGTCATCTGGTCTTCAGTCCACATCTTTCCTCGATGTGGGAGGGAGGGCTAGCACCTGGAGGACAAATTGGCAACCTCCAAGCTAGCAGTTACAGACTTAACCAGCGTACTTTAACTTAAATAAAACAACAAATACCCCTCCTGGATGGAGGGGCTTAACTGGAATGCCCAGGCCCAGAAGCATGGCAGGGGCCTGACCCCCCCATCCCTGTGGGGGGCTCCTTGCAGGCTGGAATCTGCTCTCAGTCTCCTTCGATCTGCCAAAATGCTGGCTGACACTATCTCTTATAGGGCTTTCCCAAAGCTCCTGATTGGTTGTAGTGATGGTGTGAGTGGCCTCTGATTGGCTGGAGGACTTGTCAATCACAGAAATTAATAATGCATGAAGCTTACTCGATGAACTGTTGGTCTGGTGTTTTGGCGCCTAGAATTAGGTCCCTGTAAGTCCCCAAGAGCACTTGGTGTTTTCCCATGAGCTTTAGTGAACATCCCACAAGTCCTGGCTTTGTTTTCCTGGCTTTCCAATTGGCTGTTTCCCCACTGTCCCTTTGAGCAGAATGAGCACAGTCCTGAATAAAAGTTCTGGTGCAGCCAGAATGAAATAAATATTTGCCCCAATGCCCCACAGTTCTTTAGCCCAGCTAAAGTACTTGCTGTCGCTGCACAGAGAAAGAACTTTGCTCAGCTTGTTTTCCTGTCGCTGCTGCCAATGTTTAAGCTCCCTTGCAGCAGCAGACAGGCTGACACTTTGAGTCCTAAATTTTCTGGTACAGCCAGGAAGAAGCATTCGTTTAATTTAAACACCCCCCCCCCCGTCACAGTAATTCCCCAATATGCAGCAGTAGTTACAATATTTAAAACGTTTCTTTTTTCCTTTTTTGGCCGTGTTGAGATACATACTGCCCTGAGGGCAAACAGACACTGATGAATATTCAAAAGAACCGGGGCTCCAGCTCATGCATATGCACACTTCATCAATGAATTACATCTACAAGCAATGCCTTTTGATAGCTGAATATTAGCAATTAGATCAAAGATTGTACATGTCCAGCTCATGCATATGTAAATGGGCCCCGATCCAACACCTCGCACAACTTCTTCATTTGGCAAGGGAGCGGCCTCTCAGAGGCCTGTTCGTAGTCACCGGGTCCCAATTAGGTGAGAGGGATCCCAGGACCAATGAAACACTCCCCGAAATGATTGTAAAATAAAACGGTCGCAGATCAAAGGCGCTGCTCGTGCCTACGCGATCCCCGCTGCCCTGGGGGCAGATGCTACAGCAGGAGATCACAGTTGGAAGTTTTAAGCCCCGAGGGGCTGGATGTTTACTTGGGCTGCAAAGCAGGGCACCAGGGACAGAAACAAGACCTGGGGGAGACAGAATATTGCTGGCAGGAATTGGGAGATGCCCAGGAAACCAGAAAGGAGACAGAGTGGCATGGTGGCAGGTAATCCCAAGAGGCTTTTTAGGAACCCCCATTTGCAGGGGGGTTACAGTAACACAGCTCATGAATGAAACCCGGTCGGGAAGTTCTGCTCTTTGTTGAGGCTGTTTGTGGTAATGTAAGCACTTTGCAACTATCACTTTAAATAAATTACATTAGTATTGGAACCTAGTGCTGGTGAGTTGCATTACTGTGATTCCTTGTATTTTCACAATGTACTTTAGCAAACTAGCTGCACACTTCATCAATGAATTACATCTACAAGCAATGCCTTTTGATAACTGAATATTAGCAATTAGATCAAAGATTGTACATGTCCAGCTCATGCATATGCAAATGGGTCCCGATCCAACACCTCACACAACTTCTTCATTTGGCAAGGAAGTGGCCTCTCAGAGGCCTTTTCATAGTCACCAGGTCCCAATTAGGTGAGAGGGATCCTGCAGTTACTAGTGGAGTACCTCAGGGCTCAGTACTGGGTCCAGTCCTCTTTAACATCTTTATAGGTGACATTGCAGAGGGTCTGAAGGGAAAGGTATGCCTCTTTGCAGATGACACAAAGATCTGTAACAGAGTTGAAGAGTTGATACACAAGGGGGGTAGAAAGGATGAGAAGGCACTTGGCAAGGTTGGAGGAATGGTCAGACATATGGCAACTTAGATTCAATGCAAAGAAGTGCAAAGAAATGCACCTGGGAAACAAAATTCCAGCAGAAGAGTACACAATAGCAGGGGAGGTACTAACAACAACAAAAATGAAACAGGACTTGGGGGTAGTCATATCGGATGATCTAAAGGTGGGTAAGCAATGTGAGAAGTCAGTGAGGAGAGCCAGGGGGATACTGGGATGCACAGGAAGGGGCATCACAAGTAGAAAAAGGGAAGTGGTTATCCCTCTGTACAGACAGTTGGTGAAACCCCATCTGGAGTACTGTGTGCAGTTTTGGAACCTCATCTATGCAAGGACATAGACAGGATGGAAGCAGTCCAGAGGAGGGCAACTAAAATGGTGCAGGGTCTACATCAGAAACCATATGAAGTGAGACTAAAGGAGCTTAATATGTATACCCTTGATGAAAGGAGGGACGGGGGGACATGATAGAAACTTTCAAGTGCCTCAAGGGAATCAACAAAGTCCAGGAGGGTAGCACCTTTCAGAAAAAAAGATGTGTAAGAACAAGGGGGCACAATTTAAAGATAGAGGGGGGACGGCTCAGAGGTAATGTGAGGAATTGTTTTTCACAGAGAGAGTGGTGGATGCATGGAACCGCCTTCCTGGGGAGGTTGTTGGGTCTAAAACAGTGTGGGAATTCAAACATGCATGGGACAGACATAAGGCAATTATAATGGGGGGGGGTGCAGGAAGTAGGCTATTGGTTAACTAGAATCTGCAGCTTATCCAGTAGATAGGGCAATGGGCAGACTGGGTGGGCCAAGTGGTTCTTATCTGCTGTCAAAGTCAAAGCCTATGCTGGGAATCCTTCAGATTTAAATACTTTAGTGGGTGTCAAGCTGCTCAGTCATTGGCAAAAATAACTTCATGTGGCAGAAGTTTGGCATGCAAACAGGCTCCCCATTGAGTCTCCAAAATCTGTGGTATAAGAAGGATAGACAGACTTGGGGGGGGGAAGGTGTTTTTCTTTTGACTATGTCATTTTGCTGAGATGTTAGGGATGCAGACATAGTTTGCATGCAATAACATACTGGCTTGTGACAGTCATGGAAGACTAGCCATGACATACCACCAGTTGCATGACATGGTGACATGGTGGTCAGAAGGGGTGCTAGAGCCGTAGTTTTCTTCCCCCATCTGCCCGACCCTTACCTTAGGCCTGCTTCTGAGCTGACTCATTGATTTATCTTCTTTGCCTCTGTCCATCCCTTGTAGCCCAGTAGCCCTACACCACCCATTCCATCAGGCCAAGTCTATCCTTGGTGTCCTGTGACCCACTGTTCCCTAACCACCATCTCCTGGGAAGGTGCTCCCAATTTGCTGGTCCCGTGAGGATCATAATCCAACAAAGCTCCTGCAGTCCTAGTCATAATATTGTGATACCCTGAAATGCCTGCTTGTTGTAGTTTTACTGGCAGGGGGTGTCACTATATGCTGTGGGCAGGCAGCAAGAATATGCCGTGCTTTGTGTATTGCCATGTGGTCCCTTTAAGAAAAACAAACTGTGGTGCATCCTGGTTTGACAGTGGTGGAGTGGGAATGGGTGGCTAGCCCCAAACACACAATACGAGCAGAAAAGCAGCACTTGTGGAAGAATGCAGTCCGGATACCAATAGATGCAAAAAAACAAGTGTTTATTGAAACTCCAAGGTCTAGGGGACATCTGTGCCCCAGCACTTCAACTTGTAAACAGGTCTTCGTCAGAGGACAGTTACAGGTCAAAGCACCAGACTGCATTTTTTTCCACAAGTGCAGGATTTTTGTTTTCCAATGTGGTCCCTTTGCATGGGAACCCACACTCTCTTGCACACACAGTCACAATGTGTTTACCAACAGGCAGGAAATGGCCACAACCCACATTCTGCATAACATAATAGGACTGAACATGAGGGACTGTAGCTGTGCAATCATTGCAACAACTTAGGGATAGTCCTTTGTGACTGTGTATGGGGTCCCAGATTCTTCAAGAAACTCCCATCAGCAGTTACAATTCAGTGAGACTACTGCAGCCATGTACTAAAATGATTATGAAAATACAATGCTATCTTCACCCATAGCCATTAGCCTAGTGTACATTCTCTTTCATAAAAATCAACTGGCCTAGTAGCGCTGAGGGTTGAGGCACTGGACACCACACCTCGTGCCACACCGGCGAACGAGCCCAGACCACCGGGGTTGGCAGGGAAGGGAGAGGATCGAACATCTGGAGGACAGCTCTCCTCGCCCTGGGGTGGGTTTGGGGGCTCCTTGGTGCAGTAGTGACACCTGGTGGATACTGGGTGTACTACATGTGCCTGGAATGGAAGGGGAGGAGTGTGGTGGACGCTCACGGCTTCTCCGTGCAGGTGTCACTGCACGACCGGCTCCAGGGGGCAACCTACAGTAAGAAAAACCCTGGGCCGAGGATAGGCGAAGGCGCCTCCAGTCTCAGCCACACTCTCACTGTCAGGCTCGGTTTCCAGGGTGAGGGTTCACCGACACCTGCTCGGCACATTAGACTATAGACAGAGTGCCAGGGTGGGTGGTCTCATCTCTGGGGGCTCAGAGCCTGAGGATCCGCAGGGCAGGGTCAGCCTGGAATACTGAGCTTCAGACCGGGAGGTAGAGCCAGGCTGGCAAGGTAGCTGGAGAGAGTTCCTTGGTCTAGGAGAGAAATAAAGTCTACAAAAAAAAATAAAAAATCAACTTCAGAAGCTACCTTCACTTTAGGCAATGACAAAACACGTAAGTTGATCCTCGGGATTCACCCCTTTTGCTTTTCGAAGATGATTTTTTTTTACTTTAGGACTGTTTTGCATGAATAGTTATCAGATTATAATGTCACAGGAGGCCACTGTGGGCTTTCTGACCCAGATATTCCCACTGAACAAAAGATAGAAGCCATTTTTGTTAGTATATATTATACATACCAAATTTTTATTTAAGCTTGCGGAGGAATAAAAATGAGGGTCACTCACCTGTAACTGTAGTTCTAAGAGTGGTATATGGTGCACATCCACACAGTGGCAGTCTTTCTTTCCCTTTAAATTTCACTGGAACATCTTCAAGCTAAGCTCCTCCCACCCACACGGGTGATCTCCTCCTTGGCTCTGCCCCATGACATCAAATCTTGCACACTGGAAACAGGGATCTATGTGCCACTTGCCAGGGGAGGTCAGGTGGGTCATGTGGATGTGCACCTATACCACTCCTAGAACTACGGTTACTGGTGAGTAACCCTCTTTTCTAGGAACTTGGATATTGTGCACTTATCCACACTGTGGAAGGCTCCTAGCAGTTCTTTGGGGGGGAAGGGGGAAAGGCACACACCCCTACTTTGGAAACAGGGAGTGGAGAACCATGGCCCCAAAACCAGCATCCCGGCGTGACTCAAGGTCGATGTGGTAGTGGGAAATGAAGGTGTGCACTGACTTCCTGGTAGCAGCCCTGCACATTTCTAGGATAGGTACATCTCTGGAAATAGCCACCTAGGCAGTGGCATGTCTGGTGGAATGAGCCCTAAGCCTTATGGGAGGCTCCCCACCAGCTAGCCTATAGCAGAGGTTGATGCAGGATACAATCCACCTGGCAACTGTCAGCTTAGCTGCCGGTTTGCCAGGTGCAGCTTCAGTGTAGGTGACAAATAGCCAGCAAACCTCTCCCCAAACTCCAGCCGTGTGCTCTGTATAACAAGCAAGCCCTAACCTCAGGTCCAATGTATGGAGTCTGTGCTCAGCTTCCGAGGTTGGATTGGTGAAGTACACCAGGAGGTTAATCACCTGATTAAGGTTAAACTCCAAAGCAACCTTTGGGAGGAACTTCAGGTTGTGGCAGAGGGCAACCTTGTCCCTGTGGAACACCACATACAGAGACTCCACTAAGAGCACCTGGAGATCACTGATCCTTCTGACAGAGGTGACAGCCACCAAGAAGGCAGCTTTCCATGACAGGTGAGACAGCTTACACCTGTGCATTGGATCGAATGACTTGTCCATGAGCACTGCCAGTACCAGCAATAAGTCCCAAGATGGTGGTAGTTCACACACTGGCGGGGACAAGTGGTCAAGACCTTTAAATAAGCACTTGACCACCTTCTCCTGCACCACTGTCGGCATGCCAGGCCATGTCTGGTATGCCGAGATGGCTGCCAGGTGCACCATGAAGGTTGCTGACCTCAGGCTCCACTGGTAGATGGACCACAGGTAGTCCAGAATGCAAGCCAAGGGGCAGGACAGAGGGTCTAGCTCCTTGACCTGGCATCAAATGAAAAAGCACTTCCATCTGAAGGCACAGCACTGGTGGGCCTACTCTCCGGGAGGCTTCCACATCATCAAGAACCTCTTCAGAGAGACGCAAAGCCTGGAACTCTAGCTGCTCAGGAACTAGGCTGCCAGGTGTAGGAAATGAAGGTTCAGGTGCAAGATCTTCCCCTTGTGACAGCAGAGCAGATCTGAGTATAGAGGCAAGCACCATGGAGACTTGCTGCTGAGGCTATTGAGATCTGGGTAACAGAACTGGCGTGGCCAGTCTGGGGCTACCAGAATCATCTCCGCCTTGTCCCTCCACACCTTGACTTGCACTCTGTGGATCAGGGGGAAGGAAGAGAAGAGGAGGAGGAGGTGTAAAGGAGGCCTGGCGTCCAGGGTCTCATGAAGGCATCCCCCAACAATGTCCCACACTTGGGGGGGGGGGCTGGCACAGTATAGCCTCAGCTTTATGTTCTCCCAGGAGGTGAACAGGTCAACCAAGGTAATCCTTCACTGGGAGGACAGGTGGTCCACCACCTTCTGATGCAGAGACCACTCATGAGATGAGATGCCTTGCCCACTTGGCTGACGGCATCTGCAAGCTGGTTGGATGGTCCGGCTACGTGAATCACCAGATCGGCACCCAAGCTGTGCACAAGGGTTCAGGTGCGGAGGGCCTCCCAACATGACCAGAAGGAATGTGTTCTATACTACCTGTTGAGGTAGTACATGGCCATGGTATTATCTGTGTGGACCTACGTGACCTGACCCCAGAAGAGTGAAGTGAATGCCGTCAGAGCAAGGTGCACAAAATGGAGCTCTAGTAGTTGATGTGGTAACGGGACTCCCTGGAGGTCCAGAGCCCATGGGCCCTGTGGTCCCCAAGGTGTGTTCCCCATCCCACAAGAGACACATCAGTTGTCAGAGTGACAGTCTGCTCTGGCCGGACGAACAGGACTTCTTCCTCGAGATGTTTTAGAATGAGCCACCACTGGATGGCATCCCACATTGGCTGCATCACCGTGACTGGCTGGTCCTGGTGACCTAGGTGCTGAGACCACCGGCAGGCCAGTTTCCAATGTAGGTGGCGCATCCGCCTGCAGGCCCACTGGACCATGCTGGTACAGGACACCATGTATCCCAGCAGCCGCAGGAAGTCCCAAGTAGGATGCAAGCACCCAACCTGAAATGATTGGGCAAAAGAGGTAAGATGTACTGCTCGGTCTGCAGGGAGTTGGGCCTTGGCCTGGAGAGAGTTGAGCTCTGCCTAGTAAAGTGGATGACCTGCAAGGGGTCAAGTTCTGACTTGGCTAGGTTGAGTAGAAGATCCAAGGTTGAGCAAGTCTGGAGGGCCAGGTCCCTGGACTGCTCTACTGACTCCTGAGATGCGCCAGATATTTGCCAGTTGTCCAGGTATGGATAAACCCAAACTCCTGGGCACCTCAGGAAGGCTGCTTCCACTGCAATGCACTTGGTGAAGACCCTGAGGCTGAGAAGGGGCTGAAAGGCATGACCCAGAACTCGTAAAGAATCCCTACCGTGTGGAACAGAAGGTACCACCAGTGGGATGGACTGGAATGTGGAAGGTGGTGTCCTGGAGGTCCAGAGAGCAGAACCATATGCCTTGCTGCAGAGACTGTATTATCTGGTTTAGAGTGACCATCCAGAATTTGTGCCTTCTCAGAAATAGATTCAGATTGTGAAGACCCAGTATGGGGCACCAGCTCCCCATCTACTTGGGGACCAGGAAATACCAGGACCCAAAGCCCTGGCTGGCTGTGGCATCCTGTACATGGGTTACAGCTCCTTTCTCTAGGGGCTGAGTGATGTCCTCCCAGATGGTGAACAGCATGTCCTGAGAAACCATGGACTCTTGTGGAGCATGGGCTCAGTAGGGTGGGAGAGCCTCAAAGTTGAGAGGCAGTCCTCGACCCATCACTTCTAGCACCCATTTGTCTGAAGTGATGATGCACCAGGCATGCCAGAAATGCTGAAGCCGACCCCCCACAGGGAGCTGAGGCAGGGATCTGGTAGGAGGAAGGCAGGCAGCCCCCGACCCATCACTGCGCAGCCTTGGAGTAGGCCCTGGCACTAGCTGCTGGAGAGGCACCACCACCCTGGCTACTGGGCTTCTTGGAGCCCTGGCTGGCGAACATAGCTTGAGGTTGCCAAGCTTGGGATGGCCCCAGATGGGGCTGCTGCAGTTTAGTCTGTGGGGACAGAAAGGACTGAAACTGACACGCCTTCTTCAACTTCTGTACCATGGGGTCCTTCTGCGAGGATGTCACTGAGTGCAGAGTGTCACTGGACTTCTCAGTCCTAGTGAGGTGTCCATCCACCCCCAGACCAAAAAGGTTAGTGCCTAAGAAAGGGACATCATCAGTTTGTGGTGCCAATCCATTGTAAAGGGGGAAATCTGCAGCCAGGCTCTCTGGCGCATTGCGATCGTTGCCATCACAGACCAGGAGCAGGAGTTTCTGATGTCCAAGGTGGTGTGAAGCTGGTGCTTGCCTAGAGAGCGACACTGGTCTCTGACCATCTTGAGTGCTGGACTGCACATCTGCTGGAAGGTGGGGGAAGGACCTGGTCCAGGACACCCATAAGAGCGTGTCCAAAGTTGCCCATCATCAAGGAGGAACTCACCTAATGGAGACCCAGGTAGGAGGTAGCATAGACCTTTTTCACTGCATGATCCAGCTTCTTAGACTCCTTGTTGGGGGGCTTGTCCACATCCATGACATCTCCCATCCTATGAAAGACAGAGTCAGCCACCAGTCCCTCAGACGAGGGGTGGTCCGAAAAGATGGGAAGAGACCTTGTCGAGACCATATATTTGTGGAACACATGGGCCGAAGGCACCTCACACAAAGCTGTGTGTTGCCAAAGCTCCAGCACAGGACCCAAGATGGCCTACAACACAGGAAAGGCAACCCCTGGGGGAGTCATCCTAGTTGAGGATTTCTGCAAGGGGCACTTGGCCCACTAGAGGACCCTTCAGAGTTCGAAAACTCCTCAAATACCACCCTCAGCTGCTTCTCCCCATGAACCACCCTAGACTCGTCCGAGTGGGTAATCTGAACAGACAAGTGACCAGGAATACCAGTAGCTGGGCGAGCAGTCTTGGTTGCAGCCCTCTGCAAGGGCTGCTTGGGTGGTGGCTCCACCAGAATTGGTGGAGAAACCAGTGAAGGCACTACTGGATTCAGCAGGACTGAGCAGGTGGGGCTAGAGGAGACCAGGGAAGCACTGTGGCCTGCGGAAGAGACCTACCATGGCCTAGGACCCATTGATGCCACATGAGCTCCTCGTATCGCCAACGCAACTTGCGATGGAGCCTCTCATCATCTAAGGATGAAGAGGAAGAAGAGCGTCGATGGCGCTTTGTGGTCGAAGGCCGAGTGCAGGAATGCAGGGACTCCCAAGACCGCGATCTTGACTGAGACTGGAATCTCAACCTCGACCTATGACAGGAGCATTGATGGCAAGGGGATGCAGGAGGAGGGGCTATGTACAGGACGCAGACTAGGTCCTTCCGTGGAACCCTCGAAGAGGGTAACTTTTCGGAGGAGGCAGTCAACTCGGCTGGCTTCACCTGCCCCTCCTGAGACAGGGCTGAAAGGACTGGAGTCCTTGAAATTGTGTCATTGATGTCTTCTGACAATGGGTTGAATGAGTGAAGACAAATCTCCACTGGCTGGTTGGCCTGCATCATGGCCAACAAGAACGATAAGGGTATCGTGGAGCTAGCAGCCCGACTCTCAGCAACCACTAAACGGTCAAGGGAATTGCGGGAGCAGGAAGAGCATGCTCATTCCCAGTCACATGACAGGTTTGTTTGTTTTTCTTAGATTTATCACCTTAGAAAGGGCCATCCCCAAGTATCTGAAGGGGCTGACACATGGTCCTAAAGGAACTAGTGAATGAAGCCCCAACACTGGGCCAACTGGAAGCCAAGTGGGCAATGCAGACGAAACCACCACAGCCTGTGCCACTGCCTCTTCCAGGGCTGTGAGCTGAGTGGGCAAACCTGCAGCCACTGGGACCACTTTGTAGGTGTCTTTAGAGTGGACCAGAAGGTCCTGTTTATCCAACTGACTGAGGAGGAGGCAGGCATACCTATCTTCAAGGGAAGAAGGTAAAGGAGTCTTGCACAATTCACAAGCCTGTGGGTCGTGCTCTGCCCAGAGGCAGTAGATGCACAAAGCGTGTGGGTCTGTTAGGGACATCTTCTGGTTGTGGGCAACACACCTCTTAAAGCCTGGATTGGACTGAAGTTTGTCATGCTCCATTTTTTTTTCATTGAGAAAAATGATGCTTGAAAACTGAGAAAATACTAGCCTACACCACACGCACAGAGCTGCAAAGGAGAAGACGACTCTTCCAGTGGAAAAGAAGATCTGACATCACCGGGCACAGCTAAGGAGGATATCACCCAGGTGGGTGGCAGGAGCATAGGTTGAAGATGTTCCGGTGAAATTTAAAGGGAAAGGAAGACTGCCAAAGTGTGGATGAGTGCACCATATCCATGTCCCTAGAACGTTTAAAACATTTGCTCACTGCTCCAAGAAATGGCCGGAAAAATCTGATGATCCAACATATTATTTTGTTCATGCCTTGGTCAGCTGTGTTTTTTGTTCTCAGGGAAGCAAGTGTCTTCAGGTTTATCCTCTTCCAACTATTAAAAAAGCTTCTGTCATCACTGTAACATTTGCTGGAGTAATCTTCATAATCCTCCAAATCTTTTCCAAGACCTGATTCAGTCTGTGGAGTTGCAACTAACCAGATATAATGTTAATTACATGCAGGGGCATCGTCCAACAAGAAAAGGTTTCTAGCATCCCTGATGATTATGTGCCATTTCCACACATCATCTTTAGCTTTGTGGAATTGTTTTCCATGTTCCTTGTGTATTTGTGCAGCCTCTTTGGCTATTCCACACAAGTAACCTATCTGCTTCCAGAGAGCTGCTCTTTAATGAGCAGCTGTGATCTGTGAATGCACAGTTGCTTTGGTGAAAGAAAAAAAAAGAAGTCATGCCACCTCATCTTGGTGTGTCAGTTCATTCAGTCATTTTCTGCTCTAGGGCATGCTTTGCTGCAAAACTGTAGCAAGCTTTTGGCTGGAAGGAGATGCAAAAAAAAAATCACTAAACAATAAAACTGCATGCAGTTTAGGTGCCTAATTGACAAGGTTCTCTGTCATGGATTGTTTCTTGACAGAATGCTGATGATCTTCAGTGAAAAAGTAAGACAGCACACACTAGCTTTAAAATCTGCCCTGTATAGCTCCCAGCAACCTTACAAACATATGAACCTACCAGCAGATAAAAAGCCCTATGGTCTATCAAATCTGCTCGAATGTGCAGCAAGCAGCCCTTATACTGCAGCTGCCCCTCCCTCCCATCCCCCTCCAGTGATCCTTCCCCTTACCCTGTCCCATCTCTGTTTGAAGCAGCCCGCCATATTATAAGATACCACTTCCTCTGGTAATGCATTCCAACTTACCACAACTCTCTCCATGAAAAAGTGCCTCCTCATTTCCCTCCTGAACCTACTCTCTCCAATCTCTGATTGTGCCCTTGGGTGACTCTCCCCCTCCTTAACTGGAAAAGCCCTCCTGTGTCCATCCTATTTATCCCCTTCATGTATTTGAAGGTCTCAATCATGTCCCCCCCGTCCCTCCTCTTCTCCAGGGAGTACATGTTCAGCTCCCTCAACCTACTCTCATAGGGCAAGTCCTCTAACCCATGGATCATTTTTGTTGCCCTGCGCTGCACTGTCTCCAGTAACCTAGTGTCTTTCCTCAAGTAAGGCCACCAGAACTGCACACACAACTCCAGGTGTGGTCTAATCAGTGACCTGTACAGTGGCAAAATCACCTCCCTCCCCCCTGGAGGATATGCCTCTGGCAATACACCCCAACATCTTGTTAGCCTTGGCAGCTGCCTTTCTACACTGCATGGAGTTGTTCATTGCTCCTGTTAGGATTACCCCTAGATCCTTCTCCTCCTCCTCCTTCATCTTGGCCAGCTGAATACCCCCCATCTGGTAGTTCCTCCTTGGGTTCTTTGCTCCGAAATGTAGCACCTTGCATTTCTTAGTATTGAATCCCAGCTGCCAAGTATCTGACCAGGCCTCCAATTTTGCCAGCTTGTCTTGTAACCCCCATCACCCCTCTAGGTCATTCACTACCACTCCCATCTTGGTATCATCTGCAAACAGACTGATCTTGTTCTTGATGCCTATCAAAATGTCTGCTATGAAGATCCCAAATAATACCGGCCCCAGCACAGATCACTGTGGCATCCCACTTGTCACTACAGTGGGGGATGGGAGCTCCCATCCCACCACCACCCCCCTCTGCTGTCTCCCTTGCAGCCAGTTCACTACTCATCCCATCAGCTCTGCCCCAGCCCCTGTGCCCTCCAGCTTACTACCTAGCCTCCCATGTGGCACCGAATCGAATGCCTTGCTGAAGTCCTGACACAGGACATCCACTGCATGGCCCCTGTCCAGTTGCCTAGTTACCCAATCATAGTACTCCACCAGGTTAGTCTGACAGGATCTGCCCGAGACAAACCCATGCTGCCTGCTGTCCTGCAGCCCATTAGCCTCCAGGAGGGAAACCAGCCTTTCCTTCAAGATTGTCTCCATCAGCTTTCCCACAATGGATGTTAGGCTTACTGGTCTGTAGTTCCCCGGCTTGTCCTTGGGGCCACTCTCATGAAGGGGCGCTACGTGTGCCATCCTCCAGTCCAGTGGTACACATTCTGAATCCAGCGAGGCATTGAACAGGTCCACAAGTGGTTTAGCCAGGACATCTGCAAGCTCCCTTAGCACCCTGGGGTGTATGCCATCTGGAGCCGGTGCCTTGTCCACCCTTAGTACCCTCAAGCCCTCCAATACCCTGTCCACTGTGATTTCTCTGTCTGTCTCCTCAGCCCCCCTCCCCCATGACCACCTCCAACCCTCCCTGGGTACCGACCCTCTTCCTCTTTGGTAAATACAGAGCAGAAGTACTCATTCAATGCTTCTGCCTGTTTTGCCCTGGTGTGCACCTCCCCCTTTACATCCTCTCACAATTTGGTCTCTTCAGCTTCTTTTCTCCCTGATGTACCTAAAGAAGTTTTTTTTCCCCATCCTTAATGCCCTGTGCTAGCCTGAGTTCCTGGGATGCCTTGGCTACCCTGACTGCCCTTGCCTCCCTTGCCACCTCCCTTGACTCCTTCAGGTAATTCTCTCTGTCCTCCCCCCTCCCTGTTCTCTTGTACCTTCTAAAGGCAGCTCTTTTTTCCTACTTTTTCCATGACCCCCCATCCCATTCACTAACTAGGCTTCTTGGCCCTTGCCCTCTTACTCTGGACCCTTGTACATGTTGCTATTGCCTCCTCTATTCCCATTTTTATGATCTCCCACCTCTGCTTAGTGTCCATATCTGGACTGATCCCTGCTAGAGCTCCCTGCACTATTTCCCTCATCTTCCTGAAGTCGGCCCGTCTGAAGTCTAACACCCTTGTGCCTGATCCTGCTCCCTCTTTCCCCATGTTTATCCTAAACCACACTGAGTGGTGGTCATGCCCTGCCAGTGGTTCCTCCACCCTCAGCTCTCTCATGAACTCACCATTCACCAGGATGAGGTCAAGTGTGTTCCCTAACCTGGTCAGCTCATTGACCATTCACTCGTCTACATATTTGCAAATGGTCTCCCACATACGGGTAATCATTAAAAAAAAAAAAAAAACAAGGTGGACTGCTCCCCTGCTTCATCAAAAGATTGCTCTTTGCCAGTTAAAAATGTTGTAAACTGGTTAGAAAAAATAGTAACAATTTCAGGGATCTGTTTTATATCACTGTTTTGAAACGGTCTCTGGCACTTGCTGTATTTTCATCTGTTAATGTAATCCTAAATCACCCGCCCATAGCCTGTGCAGGGCCTCACTGACATTAATTTGTAAACTCCGTTGGCTCTGTTATAATTTTTCTAAGACTTGATAGCTAGAACCGATCCACTTGCAAATACTCCTCTATCTGTTAGTACAGTACGTCTAGAAAACCTGGAATGTGGGCTTCAGTGTGTCAGAGGGCTATGAACAGGATGGGGGCAGTGTCTGGGATTAGCTGCCATCATCCCATGTTGTAGGCTGGCCAGTTTTCCCATCCCCCCTCACATACTCCACCTCTTGATGTCAGTCTTCGCCACATGCAGCTACCTGTGTCGAGACCGAGTCAGGCCGTTTGTTGTCATCCACGCAGCAGCACCTTCCACCAGGTGCTGCAAGAGCAGCTCAAGCAGTGAGAAGACTGCTACCAAGCTCTGCAGCCTGGGAACACTGCCTTCTCAGCACTCCCATGGCCCCAGGGGTCCAAGGGCTTAGACTCTGGATAGTACAGTGAACTGGAGCCTCTGACATGGTACTGAAATGCACTCTCGCTGATGCTGCTAAGACAGGCAGTAAATAACTTTTAACAAATAAACAAGCACTTGGGATATTGGATCAAATCTAGTCACTATCACAAGAAAGACACAGAGGAGAGAAGTGCTGCAGAAAGACTAAATGCCTTATTTTTAAATCTGTTTTTACAAATACGTACAAAATGGAAGAAATTCATGAAATTAGGGGCCTAGGTCTATTCTTGAGAAGAAAAAAATGATTCTTAAGTTTTAGAAGAGGGGTAGCTGAAGGGTACAGAGGCTAGCCTTTTTTTCCCCACTCAGGTGGAGGAAAAGGAACCAGGGAAACATTAACAGATGATATAGGTCCTGCTGGATGATTTGGTCTTATTTCATCCTTGAAGCTTTTTATTGTATTCAATTGAGAACAGCCCTTATATTCTTTTGAATTTATGGATTTTGACAATTTAAATATACTTGCCAGTGTCTGAGGCACAGAAGCCTTCTTTGGTCCATTCAACATCTACATATATGACATGGGCCGATAGGAGATTTAGTAAGAAAGATCTATTAAACTCTGATGCAGGCTAGCCTATGACACTACGGTAAGCACATGGGCTGACCAGGTTCATGTTCTGAGTTTAGGTCATTGCACAATGGCTAGCAGAAAACACAGCAACAACTGCCTTGGATGCTCCCTGCCTCATGGAGGGTGACTGGCTCCTGACAATGCACCTGAATGCTCCATGGTAACCAAGGCAGATAAAAGTCATGTGCACAGGATTACACAAACCAGTGAACATGAAGCAGCAGGACATCTAGCCCCTTCCCACTCCGGCCAGCCAGCAAGCACCTGCTATAGGTCGTACCACAGTGGAAGAGGATTTAAAAGGAGGAAATCAGGAAAAGAGGCAATCATCAGTCATTTAATGCCATTGGGCTCCCTTGCCCGGTTGTGGTGTTCAAGCTTCTTTCCAGCGCCACCTAGATTGAAAAGTCTGGGGAGGTGAGAAGCCGAGTGCTCCTTGTACAAAAGCCATCCACTCCAGAGGCATGGAGGCAAGCTTGCAGAATGGATTCACAAGGTGCTTGGCTAAAGGGTGTAGGCAGGCATACTCCAAGCACTCCATGGTGTGCAATTTTATTTAAGGGGGGTAGCAGATAGGCTCTTAACTGCTTCCTTTTTCCATGAAAACTAACAAAGAAAATACTGAACCTTTCTGTAATTTTATTCATAGGAGTTGAAACTAGAAGGACTGGTCACTAATACTCTCTTTGAATCCCAAGGACAATACAACTTCATAGGCTCTAGGCTGGTATGTGGGTGTCTTAGGGAACAACGTATGGCATTTGCATTTACCCATGCATGGCACCAACAACTATCATGAGATACAAAAGTTGTATTTATTGTGTCATATGAGGCAACAAACACGGTCCTGGTGTACATTTGTAAATTGTCTGTCTACACCTGGGGGTGGTAGCTCACCCTAACAAGGGGAGGTAGAAGTGAGTCCACTTGGTGTGCAGATCTGAAATCCCTGGCTACACCCCTGCGAGTTGGCTTCAGCACTAAAGGCGAGCAATATTTTAAGTAAACAAAAAACAACAAAATCAAACTAGTGCAGTCCCCTTCAACCAGTTACAGGAATAGGGGAACATGATCAGGTGAATACTAACCAGCTAAAAACGTTTGCACACACTGTAAAGCTACAAAAGGATGCCACTGAAAATGGATACCGTGGGTGGTATTTATCATTCTGAGGGCAATTTTATTTCACAAAGAAATACCTGATCTTCATAAGAAAAATGTGGGATTTAGGTACTGCAGATCTCAAAGGGACATGAGTAAAGGCAAGGGGCTGAATCCTCATAGGGCAATACAGGGCTTACATCAAGCCCTGCATCAAACCTTTTTGTTGGCACAGCTGTGCCAAACACCTCTGCCACACAATGCACCCAGTTATAGTCGATTTGTCTCATTTACAACATTTTTCCCCAATTTATGGCAGCTTGTGCCAAATATTTGGTGCAAACCCCTGAAAAAGAACCTGGGATTGCCTCAAGCTAGACCAGCAAAAGCTGGTTTAACTAGCAGCAACTGGCGCATGGGATCAAGAATCCCAGTCGCCAGCTGAGAGAATGCCACAAGCCCTGTGCACCAAACAATCAGTGCACCCTGGGCTTGCGGCATTCTCAGCCCTTTGAGAATCTGGCCCAAAGCATTTTAATAAAAACTTATGAACCAGACAGAGACAGAATCATTTTTTTATTCTCTTCTGAAATGTACATGTAAGAATTGACAACTGAATTGAAACCAGAGTATATAAATATTATATCTGTGCTGAGACAAGCCAATAAAGAACATTCATGGCCAAAACATACTGCTACAGTTGCTTTTGACAGCTATCATTTTATCTACTCTGGCACCAAGCCTTTTGCCAGCTCCGATTCTTTTCCAGCTTCAAAACAAGCAGACAGACACATAACATGAAGTGCACACCATCAGAAAGTAATGCAACTCACAAGTCTGTGCTGGTGCAGAAACTAACACTGCAGTGACAGACGCTCAGTAAGGGACACTCTGTTGCAAGGCAAGAAAGAAATACACCTCTTAGCTTGCCTGACATCATTCAACAGGACAGCTTTTTAATCTTTTTCTGTCCTACCCTACCCTACCCTATCCTATCTATCTGTAAACCTAGCCATAAACCAGGAAAAAAGCGTATGTGTGTCTCTTCTTCAGTTGAAAACCTTATAAACAAAGGAAGTACTGCATCTTTTATGAAATCAGGCTGAGTACATTGGCTCCTTTACTTCTGACAGATGGTTTCTCTTGCAGTTTATGACAGCTCTGATTAAATAAAAAGCCATTAGCTTGTCAAACAATTACATGTTTTAATGTCTCAAATTTGTGTGCATGCCTCCATTAACATTAAAAATGTGATAGTTTAAATCCTCAGTTAGCTATTTCCGAACAAGGTTAAAAACTGAAAAGCCTGTTATAAAATACTGCTGACAACTGAATTGCTCTCCCAACAAGATAATTTCCCTAATTTGTCTTGTTCTCCAACACCATTTGTTTTTTCCCCAACCTATCCGCTACTGTATTTTTCTATTAAAAGATATATGGTTCAGCACAATATGAGAGCATGATGGATAATGCACTGGTCAACCACTGCTGGAATAAATTATTCTGTATTATCCAGTGCAATCACCAGCGTGCATTTAAAATGGGCCATGAATAAAATGGGTTAGAAATCTTACCCCCCCCCCAAACCTCTCCCACTTCCAGACCATAACCTTTTCCCATTCTGTTTGCTCAGCTCTGAGCACCTTAGGATGCTCTGATAGGTTGTGGGGGTTTGGACTATCCCTGAAACATTCCCAGTGCCTATGAAACCAGCAGTACTTTTTGGTGGCCTCTACCACAAATAGCCTTCATTGGTTGCTCACTCAGACATGCTCAAGAAAGTATGGATTTGAGCCATTCAGTATTGCCGTGAGCATCTTTTTACTCATAGGTGATAAGCCCTTCAAATAGAATGCCAGATGGTGGCACAAAAACAGAGAGTGTGCATAATTAAGAAACAAATTAGATGTAAGTTTCTATAGCCATAAAATATCACTCAGCAGAAGATCTAAACCATTAAGTAGAGGGCACATCTCCTAGTTCATTCTTGAAATATTATGGTTCCACCTACAATGACGACAGGAGATGGTATGGATGGATTGTTGATCTCACTGCATCTTGCAGATCTTATGTTCCTATGCAAGTACAAAACTTGCTAGATCCCGTCTTTGATGGGAAGCAACCAGCGAGGGTAGGTTTGGTACTAAACCCAAGGGTGGCTCTTCACATTACACTTTTCTTTGACAGGCAGGTTTCTGGTATACTGAGAAATGGTTTCTACAAGCTAAGGAACATTGTCAGTTTGAAACCACACCTGGCTACCACTGTCCAGGAGATACAGAGTCATGCTTCCATCTCATCACAGTTGCATAATTGCACAGGCTGACTCACTGGCACAGCATTTTCACTGTTGCTTGTAAATGATGGCACCCTGGATTTGGGAATAATAATGGGCCGTTAAAAGGACAGTTGTGAGAAGGAGGCTGGGGCACCCAGAGGATGTTTTGCTTCATCTAGGGAGGGATAGCACCCAGCACTGCAATGCACTTGCAACCTGGGTGGCCACAGGTGAAGCAACACTGGCTAGTTCCACATTAGCATGCTTGCAAGCCCACAGCCTCAAACCCTTTCTGTCAATGGCCCATGGGGAGGAAGAAAACAAGAAGTGCTCATTCCAGCAAATAAAGACATACAGAAGGTATGCTTGGGCTTTGCACTGTTCACCTAGCCTAGGGCATTGGATCTGGTTCACTGAGTTGTCTAGGGAAAACTTTGCCAAATGGTACAGAATAAGCTCTGGGTGGGGGCAGTGATGAAACTGGGAAGTTGCTGAGGGCAGAGGGAGAAGGTTCTGAGTGTGTAGCATAAAAAATAAAGTCACAAAAAAATTCCTGTATGCACTGTATGTGGGCCTGCCCAGAAGCCAGATTTACTTACAGTAGCTAATGGAGAATGTGGCAGGCAAGCCACTAGAAAGTCGGGTCATATTACTACTGTACTATGCAATTTGCACAAGTTGTCTATATGGTGGTGGATTAATTTCTAGGTTCCTTCATTAATTTATAAAGCTCATCATGGGCTGGGATTCATGCTGTCTATACAGTCTCCTAGTTCCATTTTCCCCTCTGTGCCCTGAGAGATCAGTCAGGGATCAGTTTCTCGTGCTTCCTAGATCAAGAATGAAAACTGTATGCCAGCCCGTAGGGACAGCTGTCACGCTACTACTAGTGACCTGGTGACACAAGTTCTGGAATGAGCTTGAATCATCGGAGGCTCGTCGGTGAGGGAGAGGGACATTGAGCATCCCAAGGGACACACTCTTCCTGCGAGGGAGGGAACATTGCTGTGGTCACTCAACACTGGCACCTGGGTGACCACAGGTGGCAATGCAGTGGCAATCCAGAAGGAGGGGGGATGTTAGTGGCAGTCCACTCAGCATGCTCTGTGTGCTGGCACATGCACTACAAGTGCTGGTGTCATAAAGGGGCAGGAACCAGAACAAGGAAAGAATGCTGCTCTATGCAGGATGACTTGGGCACACTCTGACCCTGACCCTCACAACTGCCTACTGCTCCTTCACCCAGGGAACTTCTGCCTCTGCACTGAGGAGGAGGAGGCGGGGGCTGGATCTGGCTCAGCCAGACCTGCCCATGGATGGGGGGCTCATGGAGTTGAAAGGAGGAGTAAGTAAGAGACAGGGGCATAAGAGAACAGGGCTGTGTCCAACCGAGAGGAAGGGGGCCAGAGCAGAGTGTGGGAACATAAACAATAAAACTTAGGAATGAAATCTGTAGGTGGCAACACTTCTGCAGTAGTAGGCTTGACTCCTTGGAATGCTGTTCCATGTGAGGCCTGTGCTCTTCCCTTGGTTTCTGTTTCAGCTGTTTACTTAAAATGTTCTTGTTCAGGCTGCACATTTAGAGAGAGCCTTCGGCATCTGCCATCCTAGGGCACGCCCCTAGTGGCTAATGAGGATAGGAAGCCACACTAGCAGATGCTGAAATATACAATACATGACAGAAGTGCTCACAAATGTGCATACCTATGAAAGTCAAGTGCTATTCTAATCGTAGATGTGGGGGCTGAAAAATTGATCCTTCACTCCAAAGATCCCCTCCCAGAGGGCCAGATGCAGATCATGATATACTGTTGAGAGGGTAAAAGATGATGCAGGAGCATAGCCTCACTGAGTGCAGCAACAAAGGACTCTTAAAGGGGAGTAGCTGGGGCATGTGTGTGGTACTGGGGCAGGGGAGGAACAAAGGAAGAGGAAATTAATACAGAAAATTATACTGCTATGATGATGGATATTTCACTATAGAAAATATGAACTGATTTGGTCACCATGGAGAAATCCAAATTAAACATTTATGTTCCATCATGTGAAATTAATGAGCTCAAGCCATTCAAATACAATTCCCAAGGAAAAATAAATAAGGAGAGTAGGTGATTATTTTTACCAAAGCTATAAATACACCAGCTTGGTGACACTATGAGTCAACCAGCACACTACAATGCAGTAGCCTCAGGCTCAAGTCCTGAGCCCAGTTTGTGCTCTAAGAGACTGCAGAGGTATTGAGCTCAAACTCTAGTGGCAGGAAGAAAAAGCATGCATTACATCATGATCTCCTATGGCAGTTAGTAACAAAGCACTGGTGGTGTGCATGACCATGTGTTGATAGCCTGGACTCACCTTCAGGAAGGAGTGCTGTGAAGCCCCTACTATTAAGGAAGGTGGGTAAAAACTTTGAGGAGGTACAGGAAAAATTAGCCAGTTTGACACATCAAATTATGGATGCTGTGCCCTTCATGTCATTAGGCCACTAACCATATATCCCTCCCCCGGCACTGTCATGCTAAACAGCCTGCTTCCCCCTTGTGGCAGCAGGATCACTCCTGTGTCAAGATAAATCAGATGACTGATTAGGGGGGCACAGATGAGTGGGATTAAAGCAAAGGAAATATAGTTCAACTTCTTTGTGTCTAGGAATACAGATAGCATTTAAAGGTCAACAAAAATCCTAGCAATGCCCCCTAAATATTATTTACAGTAAGTAAACAAAAACAACAAGACATGACATACTCTAAAACATAATGTATAGAAGACTATATAGCAGATGGTAAGTAGCTATCAATCATAGATAAAGTGTTACTTCCTACTGCTGTTTAATAACTCACCCACACAAAGTCGAGTTAAAACATGTCACTTTAAGCATTAAGAAGTATTTCATCAGTTTCTTTTGAAGACAAAGATCTTAGCAAAAACGAAACTATGTTTTTAGCTCTCAGCTGTTCATATGTTAATACTATAGTATATCAGATAAATATGGGTAGAATTAACTATCACAACTGTGATGAAAAGACTTAGTATTCATTTATTTTTCTAATTTTATTTTGTATTTGGTAGTTGGGCTGCCTCTTGAACCAAAACTTACAGTTTTGCAACAGTGATCTGGAAGACGATACAGGCATAGTAAGAATAAGAATAAATTGTAAAATGAATACAAAAAAAATACATTGCAGACATTATTAAACAAAATAAACCTGCTACAAAATTAGTTAATCTCATAATGTGACCATCCCCTTTATTTCTAACAAAAGGAAAAAAAAAACATTAAAACAAACATTTTGAAGCATGGATCAAGAGACAACAAAATTTGACCCAATATTAGCACAAAGCTGGGACACAAAGTAAATAAATTATGACTGTGTATGATCCTTCTGTTCTTCAAGAACAGAAACAAAACATACTCGGGTATGCCCAACCATGCCCCGGCGCTTCATGTCTTAATGTGACGCTTCATCGGGAAGCATCACGTTATGAAGCAAAACACTGAAGCACAGTGCTATACTTTCCTTTTGGGAAAATCCGAGTATATCTCTTTGTGTTCTTGTGCTCGAGGCTATTTGATTTGCACCTACTCTTCAGCAGTGAGCGCGCAGTCAGGGTCTCCTTTTGTGTTTCCATTTTTCAGCTTCTTTCTTCAAACTGTGTTTGTAGCACAGCAATGGTGTCAGTGTCTTCTAATGAGTGAAGATTAAGGCACCACTGAGGCACATGATAAATGCCAAGAAGTGTTCTCAACCAAGTTCACTGCCTGAACTGTCTCCTTGTTTACGTGACGGGTGACATTCCATGCTGCAAAGGTAAGCATGGCCACTGACTGCAAGAACAGATATGTGATGCTTTTAGATGACTCAATATTAATAAATGGGGGCTGGAAAAGTTGGTTTCCTCATTCTGTGTGTGTGTGTTTCCGTTCATGTGTCTTGTCAGTTACTATAATGGCCCTCTGACACTGTTGTCTATTTCTTTTACCTCAGCCTTATAGGTGTAAAACTAAAGGCAAAAGGAAAACTGGAATTAATTAAATGTATGCACTCTTCAAATATGCCAATCGTAACTACTCTCCTCCTTTTATTGTTCATTATGTCAAACCACAGAAACATCTACCTCTTCACTAGGATCTTGGTTTCATAAGGTCTCTATAAAAACAATGCACTTATAAGGCAAGCTCACCAGTTAATCCAAATATGTGGTGTTCTGGGACTTTTACTATTTCTTGTTCACTAAAAATACCACAAATAGCTTAATCTTGTTCAATGTCAGTTGACATCCATCTGTATCCCCCTCCCCTAGAATGAGGCTGAAAACAGGCAGAATTGTCTAGTCCTCCTTTCCCAGTCAACAAAAACTAAATAAATACATTTACTTAATTTATTCATAAATTTGTACCTGGAAAGGCATACTGAGCGGTGACTATTTAATTCCAAGCGTGTCCTGGGGGGTGGGGGGGGGGTGAAATAGACTGACAGGGGCAATGCTGGAGAGGACACTGGATACAATCCCTATCTCTTATAAGTGCCTTGGATCATTAACTTCCCCAAGAAAGCCACTAGAGATGGGCAGAAGGGACTTTGGTTCAATGTCTCTTCCAAAAGAGGGCACCCGAGTAATGCAGTACCCCCCTCAGTAGTGTTGCACTAGAGTGCTAGCATTGGGAATTTGTCAAACTTCCATAGAACTAGAACCCACAACCTTCTGATCATTTGGCCTCGAGGTAAGCAAGCAACCTAGTGAGCCATATACTGCAGATGAAAACTGAGGCCACATGGTACTTCAGGTTCATCCCCTGCCTACTCCGCAAACGTACCTCGAGTGTTTGTATTCAGATATGAACCTGTCCAGAAGTACGATGGCCTTAAATGTCAGTGACACACCAGCCTACACCATGCAATCTGGTGAAGTGTTTCCCTTCCTGACCACAAACATTCAAGACCACAAAGATCCCTTCTTCAGATGTAGTTGGCATTAACCAGCACTTTAGTACCAGCAGATCTATTGATAAAAGTCTGTTTAAAGAGCTAGTGTATAGCCAGAAACTAATATTAATTTTTTAAAGTAGTTGACTTTTACTTTTTATATCTGATGTACACTTTCTTTTCTCATATATTAATTAGAAGATCTGCTAACTGCCAGTACCAAGTGTGATGTGTAAAACAGCACTCTGCCTGGAAGTTGACCAATCTAGTTCTATCCCTCTTCATTCCTTATCAGCATTGTTACATCACTGACTGTGACATCACAAATGCTCAGGAACAGCTGGTTACTCGCTGCCAGATCAGTCATTTGTGATGTCATACTGAGTTAAGTCACAATGCTAATGAGGTAAGAAGATGAACAAAACTCGATATGTCAGCTGGCAGGTAAAGCCCTGCTCTTTAATTCATACAAAATACTACTTATTTCAAGTGTTTTACCAGGAAAGATATACTGAGCTGGTAACAGCCCATTTCCTGATGCAACCTGGGTGGAAGGGGAGAGTACAACAAACACAAGCTGCAAAAATAGGGATGGGCCAAAGCCTTACCCTGAAAACCGAACTGCCCTGAACTCGAGCAGCTCATATTCACACAAGGCCAAGCTGAACATGTTAGACTCTGCTCAGATTACTGGTAGTTAGAGAAGCAGCAAGCATTTGGCATTTTCAGCACACTTGCCACCACATTTCCTCTACCATGCACTCACTATGACATGACCCAATGGGAATGAGATGACTTCACATGACATTTCAGGGGGAAAGGGGATCATCGAATTCAGCAAGTACACCAGCAAATAAGCAACAGGTCGAATCAAAACTCGTAAGTGTTGTGTAGTGCCAGTATTTCTTTATGCATTTCAGTCAGTGTGTACTACTGTGCTTACTCCTTACTGTCTTAAATTTATCATTTTTTTTTCTACTGACTGTGTTGACTGCTTGAATAACATTTAAAGTACATTATTGGTGAGCTGGGCTGTTGAATTTGTTGTGTAGGTAGGGACGCCCTGCAAATGAAGCACTGCAGAAGCGAAGCGCATATTATCTTAAAAATTAACAAAAGGTCTACAGCATTGTGGTGTTCTCGGCCATTCCCTAGAGCATTTATAGGCCACTCTATATGATCAGTAGGTCTGCGCTCATAATGTAGGTAGAAAAAAATGGGCAGACTGGGTGGGCCATGCATTCCTTATCTGCCATCAAATTCCGTTTCTATAAAACAAAATATTCATCGTCATTCTCTGAATTCTGAGTTTCCCACCCTAAGTGAACTATAGCCCTGTTTCAAAAAAAAAAAAAAAAAAACTGTTCCTCCCTGCCTATTTATTGTTATATTAAGACTGCCCTGTATTTATGGGACCAAATTTGAAGAGGGACTCCTGAGGTTTCAGGCATGAAATTGAAGACCTAGCACATAGCAGATTATGTCCCTAGGTGCATACTGTGTGATCCTGAGCAAGTCACTTAACTTCCTTGTGCTCCCAGGTCGCATCTGGAAACAAGCTTCGGCTTAGTGTGCTACTCCTGGTTAAACAATGTTCCCTTTCCCTTTCTCAAAACCCCCTAGGCAATGCCAAGTTCCTATGTATACTGTGCTTTTTCTATGTATTTCATCATTTTGTTTCCTGTTTTGGAGCCACCGGTTCAATGCAGTCCATTCAGTTCAAATTAGTATGTTAGTATGTAAGACTGAGCATTTCACATTTGGAACTGACCTATTTCAAATGGCAACTGATATTGTCACTAGGGTTCATGAGGCCTATACTGTCACTGATCTGTTATACAGAGTGAGCTAACTGAAAGGGATTATTGTGAGCTGCTGGACACTCAGGGGAAGGATTTAGGTTTCGTGCACCACGAAAGGCAGCCTCCACTGCAGTGTCAGCCACAGTGCAGACAACAGATGCCTGGGAAGCAGCCTCCTTCATCATTGCATCTAAATGCAGTTTGAAGGCCTGTTTGCTTTCCTTCAGTATCTCCATCTTAGAGAGGGTGGCCTCGATCATTTAATCAATCTCCGTTTTGTCGGCTCTAGTCAAAGCGGTAATTGGAGGGGCTGTGCAAAGGCCTCGACCTCCCCCCATCATGGGGGTTGCCATCTTGGCAGTGCACATGATAGTCATCATTCTGCTGATGATGTAGGGTTGCGCTGTCATAGTGTGGGGAATTGCCATCTTGTGGGTAGCGGGGGGGCACTGGGCCACTGTAAGGGAGTGACTGGGAGCCATCTGGGCAGTTGTCATCATCAGAATCATCCTCGTCGTATGACGTGAGATCAATGATTGTGTAGTGAAACTCGTCCATCACTTTGACGTGACCAGCCAACACTTCTCGCTGATGGTGCAGTTTCACCATCTTGAGTCTACATGCCTTGTGACTAACTTTTGCAATGTTCTACTCAACACCTTTTGCAACCTCTTTCTGTAACACTCTATATGCCTAGATTATCTATCCAACTCTTCACTTACCCGTTTCATGTCATCTCTCATCTCATCAAGCTCCTCATGCAAAGTATCATTCATATCACTCAGCAAATTGTTCATCTGTAATACCTGCTTCTTATCCTGTCTCAACCTATCACATTCATCTCTCAACGTACATAACTCTCGATCATTACCTTGTACAGAACAGTGCAAAAGAGTCTTGTTCTTACTACGCAATGACTAAAGTTCTGCTTCAAGACGCTGCTTGGTTTCCAAACTTTCAGATGCCTGCAATCCCATCTCTTTCTTGAGATGAGAATTGCAGTTCAAGGGTCCGAAACCTCGATTCAGAGGCTTCTAGAGCAGCATAGAGAGCTGCGACTGACAGCCCTTTAGTATCATGCTTTTTTGCTGCTTGCCTCACCTTGGAGTACTGGGTTGAGATTCCCAGCATGGGGTTTTCAGATCAATTTGCGTCCAGCGCGAAATCGTTCCAGCCTCCATGGGAGGTAAGGAAGTTGGAGACATTGAGTTGCAAGTCTGCACAGATATTGGACATAGACATAATGGTACCAGCAAACAGTGTGGGAAACACAAATTAATCTGTCAGTGGGGACCCTGCTGTGTATCAATCCACAGGGGGTAAACCAACAGATGGTCAGGCTGCTGTACTCTCGCAATCCTGCAGTTCAAAACTGCCATTGAATAAGGTGAGACGGCATCAACTTTGCCCAGAAAGTAGCCATACTTTACAAGATGCTACTGAACAAAAGATACGGGCAAGGTAGTATGGATGTGTACACCTACTTACTACTCACTAGGAATGGTAAGCCAACAAGTCAAGAAACTTTGCAAATCTAGACAACCTGCACATGGTCGCCAATATATTAGGGTGCTTAGCCCTGGTCAGATTCTTGGCAGTCATAGAGATGTATATAAAATGTTCAAATAATAGGAACTATGAGTCTGCCAGGTGGATCTTTACTATTTTTATGTATCTTAGGGATAGCACAGAATGTTGGAATTCTGGGGTGTTTATTTAGTAATAAACCTCCTTCCCAATCTTCCATCCATCTTATGGCCGAAGGCAGTCACTAGGCAATAGTCAATGCACATCGAGTGCGAGATAGCGCGAGCAAGATCAGCAGCCTAGACAGTTGCCTAGTGACAGTCAATGCACAGTGAGTGCACAAGAGCGCAAGTGAGCTCACGCTCATGTGAAAGAGCGGGTTCAAGAGGATGCCGAGCCACCACTAGAACATATGCAGCTATGAACAAGCTGTAACAGAGCAGCCATTTTGAAACAGCGTGTCGATAACACAAAGTAAGTTTCTGAAGTAAAAAAACTGAAGATTGAAGAAACTTAATACCTAAGAGAATGAACTAAGATAAAGGAATACATTTAAACTTCTCTAGGTGAAAGAAAATAATTTATCACACATGAGACTGCACAAGGCAACGATAATTTTTGTCAGTTATTTTACAAAATTGAAAGAATAAACAAAGATGGTGCTAAGAGTAAACCCAATGTTTCTATGTATTTTGCAGCATTTAAAGGCGTAGCAGCTTGAACTGTGAGAAAGAGAATGTGAGAAATAAGCATTTACTCACTAGAGGGTAACTGAGATAAACATTTTATAGTAATTCTATCTATAGTAATATTGTGAACACATAAGCATTAAAACTTTGATTGCATTATATATTTACAGCAAAATAAGGTGCACAACACTGAGGAAAAGTAACAAGAAAATTAGAAAGAATCCACAGCGTATCTTGGTAATGAAACAGCAATTTTGTTTAGGAAATTACATGAAATATATATATATATGTGTGTGTGTATATAATACAGAAACTAAATGCTTAAAAAATATATGTTTCTAAATCACAGAGTGTATAAAAAGCCATTTGAAAAAGCACTGATGAAAGGTGCGGAACGTCAGGGCATCATTCACATGAACTACTGTGGATGAATAAATTAATTTTTTATTGGATATCGTGAAGATTCAATTTCCTTCCTACTATTTGAACATTTTATATATAGTTGTGGAACACCTCAGGGAAGGTGGACTAATACTCCATTCACAACCATTTCCTTGTATTCCTGTAAAATATTTTTTATGGGATCATTTACTGGAACAGTTTTAGAGATGCAAAAGAGACACGGACAAGTGACATATTCAGTAATAAACTTGTTTATTACACAGGATTAGCAGTTGCCCTAAATCACGTCTTCCTATTGGACACTGGGAGCCAAAGTTTACCAAATACCCCTGGAAGTGAAGATGGTCTTGAGGGGAATACATAAGACATTAAGTTATATAATCTTGGTTATATAATCTTGATTATTACCATGGTTACCAAAGGACTAGATACATAAAATAAGTCCTATTGGCCAAAAGTTAGGTGGCTCCAGAGTGTTATCTATCATACATTATTCATAAAGTCAGCAAAAAATGTAGACCAAAAGACTCATACAAGATACAGTATGTAGTGCAGTAATACATAAATCCACATAGTAGCAGTGTAGGCTGTACAATAACTTCTCAGAGGATAAACAAAGACACAGGTGTGTCTTGGCACATAGCTTGTAGCATGTTTCATAGCAAAAGCAGCATATAGATTACAATTATACTCCTGGCTAGTTACTCTTATACAGTAAGTGCCAACACCCTATATGTTAGTACTAATTTGTTATCATACCATATCTAACATCAGTTTGTCTAAGCTGCACAGTGGGTACCCAATTAGAGGGTGGGGACCTCGCATAACAATATATACCTTCCATTTCTCACTGATATCTCATAGCTAGAAGTAAGAATATACAGTAGCTAGAAGTACTGATCCTCCACAAAACTACATGTCCAGGTACTTTTATTTATTTTATGACTTATTTTTATTTATTTATGACTTTGTTAACCAGGTAGGTGCACTGGTCCAATGGACTGTTTACAGGCACGACCCCGGCCAAAAGGCACAGATACAGACAATATTTACAGTGCAGGTACAGGCAGATTACAGTGCAAGAAAACAGCAGTTACAAATAGTATTAATAGAACATTAATGGTCAAAGCAGGGTATGATAATGAATAAATAGCTGATTACATAAAAAGTTACAGGAAGTAACGTAAATGTTTTGCAGTAGATTGCGCAAGTAACAATATAAGCAGGCAGGAGTAACAAATGCCCTGAGGAAAACTAGGGATCACAAGCCCCCCGCCCCCAATATGGAGATAAGCCCAGCAGAGACCTAATGAAAGAGACGAGGGAGAGAGAGAAGTGGAGAGATTAAAGGCTGGAAGGGGTGCTATCTATGGAAGCAAGTGCAGGTGTCATGGGCAAGGAGCCAGGATTTAAGATGCAGCTAGAAGGTATGATGCATATTGGTTGATCTATGGGGAGTGGGAAATGTATTCCATAGTGAGAGGGCCACAACTGATAAAGCATTACCATCCATTTTGGTGGAGGGTCTCAGAATCACCAGGGGTGGGACAACAGAGGACCGGAAACACTTCAATTAGATGCAGTGTTCACAAAAGGGAAAATGGGGACAGTAGGGCCACTACGAATGATAGTATCTGTGAGGCAACCAAGGGTAAAATCAAACCAGCCTTGCAGTGGAAGCCAGCCAAGGCAGCTATATAGGTTGCAGTGGTACTGTCTTCCTATCCACAGTACCTCTACCCAGGCACTCTGATAGCCCAGGTACTGTCTAAAATCCACACACATGCTGGTACCCCAGTACTATGTCCCCAGTACAAGACTAAAATATTTACATGTAAATATTCTGTAACACATTTGCCTATACGCACTTACTTTGTATCAGTTTTAAGGTGTGATATTCCCCGGACCTCTGTTTACACTGTAATGTACTAATTGCCAGCAGATTAGGCCTTACAGTCTATAGAGTCTGCTCGAACCTCAGATCCTTAGTTGGGTACCGTGGCTCTCCCTTTCTTGTGTTCCAGAAACCCCTATCATCCACCCCCACCCCCCTGAGCCAGGCCATCATCTGATACATCCGCTTTCTGTGTCTGTCCCACCCTATCTTGAAGCCCTCCACTGTGGATCTCTGAACTAGCTCGCCAGGCAGTGTGTTCCAAGGATCCACAACCCTCTCAGTGAAAAACCTCCTCCTCTTCCCCCCCCTCACCCTTCCACCTTCCAACTTCAAACCATGCCCTCTGGTGATACCTCCCTGCTTTAGCCTAAACATCCCCTCTGTGTTTACCCTATTTATTCCCTTGAGGTACTTAAAGACCTCAATCATGTCCCCCCCGTCTCTCCTCTCCTCCAACGAAAACAGGCAGAGCTCCTCAAGTCTGTTCTCATACGTCAAATCCCCCTAGTCCTCATATCATCTTAGTTGCCCTCCTCTGTACCCTCTCCAGGAGCTGTATGTCCCTCTTCAAGTGTAGTCTCCAGTACTGTACACAGTACTCAAGGTGTGGTCTAACCAGTCCACTGTACAGCAGCAGAATCACTTCCCTGCTCCTAGAGGTGATCTCCCTTACAATGCATCCCAACATCCTGTTTGCTTTACTAGCCACTCTCCTGCACTGCTCAGAGTTATTCATACATGCATCTACCATGACCCCTAGGTCTTCTTCCCCTGTTGAGGCCTCCAGCACCTCCCCTCCCAGGGTGTACCTGTGTTTAGGATTTCCTGCCCAAGATGTAACACCTTGCACTTGGTGATACTAAAATCTAATTTCCATGTGTGAGTCCACCTTTCCTGGGTGTCCAGGTCCCCTTGCAGGGCCAACCTCCCCTCCCCCCCCCCAACTACTGCTACCATCTTGGAGTCATCAGCGAAGAGACTCATTTCACACCCTATACCCTCCCTGATGTCCGATATGTATGCATTAAACAGGATCGGACCCAGGACCAAGCCCTGTGGTACCCCACAATCGACCTCTCTAGGGTTCGAGAGCTCTCCACTGACCACTACTCTGAGTGTGTCCAGCTAGCCAGTTTTCAATACATTTGACCATCAAAGGGCCTACTCCCAACCCCGTCAGTTTCTCCACCAGACCATTGTGGGGGACAGAGTCAAATGCCTTGCTGAAATCCAAGAATAATACATCCACAGACTTTCCCCTGTCCAGTTCTGATGTTACCCATACGTAGAACTCCACAAGATTGGTCTGACATGATCTACCTGGCACAAACCCATGTTGCCGACTATCCAGACCTCCCACCTCCTCCAAGTACACCACAATCGTTCCTTTAGTATACTCTCCATTAATTTTTCCACCACGGGGTCAAACTAATGGGTCTATAGTTACCTGGTACTTCCCTCAACCCCCCCTTTATGGATTGGCACCACATGTGCCTCTCGCCAATCCCTAGGTACCCTCCCTGTCTCAAGTGACCTGTTGAAGAGCTCTGCCAGGAGTGCAGCCAGTATGTCCGCCAATTCCCATAGTACTCGCAGATGAATGCCATCCGGCCCAGGAGATTTATCTTTCTTTAGGGTCTTAAGGGCTAACCACACCCTTTTGGTGGAGTCAGCATCATCCGTCCCCTCCACCTTACTGGCCTTTTTATCCTTATCCTGATGTGACACTCCTGGGGTACCTCTCCCTCCCTCTTGCTCCATTTCTGTTGCTCCCCTGATCCCACTCACTACTGCTTCTATCCCCATCATGCCTTGCTTTGTAAATCTCCCATCCTCCTCCCTAGTGAACACAGAGGTGAAGTACTCATTTAATACCTCTGCCTGGTCCCTCGCCTCTTCCACCCACCTTCCTTCTGATCTCAATCTGTTGAGATGGCCCTTAGTTTTTCTCCACTCCCCAATGTACTGGAAGAACCCCTTTTCCCTTCCCCATATCCCCTGTGCCAGCCGCTGCTCTTTACTGGACTTTGCCTCCTGCACCATCCGAGTGGCTTTTCTAGATGCAAGATGGTACATTTCCTTTTCCCTATCCCCTCTCATTGTTTTATATTTTTTGTAGGCAGCCCTCTTTTCTCTGACCACTACCTGAACCTCACTGGACCACCAGCTTGGTTTATGTGACCTTGCTGTCTTACGCTTCACTTTAGCGCGCAGGTCCTGACTGCCTTATGAAGTCCCCATTTTATGACCTCCCATCTCTTTTCCACATTTGTCATTGTTGTAATCCCCTTCAAGTGATCCTTGAGAATATTTCCCATGCCCACAAAGTCTGCCCCCCTGAAGTCCACTGCCAGTGTCCTAGATCTTCCCCCCATCCCCCCATACTTATTTGAAACCAGACAGTATTGTGGTCGCTCTCAGTCAGGGGATCCTCTACAACCAGGTCCCTTACCAGATCCTCATCCGCCAGAACCACGTCCAGGACACGCCCCTCACTGGTGGGCTCCATCATGTGCTGTGTTAAGAACACATCCTGGAAGTCGTCCAGCAGCCTCTGCTCCTTGGCCACCTTAGAGGACATGGTTCCCCAGTTTGTACCTGGCATATTAAGGTCCCCCATCAACACCACTCCCTCCCCTTTTGGTCCACACTGGGCAATGATGTTGTCCAGCAAACCATCCTCCAGAAAATCACCCATCCTGGGGGGGCCTATATACTACACCCAGCTTGACCTTACCTCCTGTTGGGGTTCGTAAGGTGACCCATAAGGCCTCCACGTTTCCCTCTGCCTCTTCTACCCTAGCAATTTCTATGTCATCTCTAATGAACACAGCCACTCCACCCCCTCTGCCCTCTTTTCTATCCTTCCTAAGCATAGTGTACCCCCCATGTTTAGGTCCCAGTCATGGTTTTTGTTGGTCTACGTTTCCGTGACTGCCGCCCACATCCATCCCCCCAAAAAGCATGGCCTGGAACTCTGGCAGCTTGTTTCCCATGCTCATGGCATTTAGTAACATCACCCCCACCCCTTATGCCTGATCCCCTTTGTCGAACCCCACCCAGGTTCCCTAAACTTCCATCCTCCCTCTGCTCCTCCTGAAACCTCCTCCCCCAGTCTGTTTCTCCCCTCCCTACATTGGGTTTGAAGGCTACTCCCCTCATCTGTAGGAGAGGGCTTCTGGTCAGCCCCTCCCTTATCCCTCCCCCCTCACAAGTTTAAACCCCACCTTTCTTGAATGTAGTCAGCCACCCCCTGTTTAAGGACTTCTTTCCCTAACAGGGCAAGATGAAGCCTGTCCTTGCCATACAGTCCCTTATCCTCCCAAACTCCTTTCCAGTTCCCTAACACCCCCGACCCACTTTCTTCACCCCACTTCCTGAGCCAGTCATTAACCTCTGTGACCTTCATTTTTTTCTCCACTGAGGTCTTTGGTACCAGCAATATCTCAGAAAAGGAAATGTTGCATCCATTATCCCGACAGACTCTGGCAAGTTCTCGGAACCTTGCTTGGATTTCCAAAATGCTATTTCCCTCTAGATCGTTGGTTCTTAAATGCACAAGGAAATCCGGTTTCCCTCCACAATCCCTAACCAGTTCGTACACCATGAACTTTGCTCTGTGCACTGTCAGCCCAGAGATACTCACTACCTTCACCTGGCAATGGCATCCACCCTCCTGTCCCTCCCAATGGATACCCCTAATCATTGAGTCACCCAATAACAGAACCTTAACACCGCCATCATCCTTATGGTTACCTCCACTATGTACTCTCAACCCTCCATCCCCCCCTTTATTCGTGATCTCAATTCCATGGGAGTCTTCCGCCTTTAGAGACCCCTTGTCACCCTCCTTTCTGCCTCCCTTGTTATTTTGCCCACTTAATTCAGACCCCCCGAATAGGTGTCCTTTTAACCCTCTCTTATCTGAACCATTTATCCTGGCCCTGATGGTTCCCTTCCCCACACTGCCATCCTCCCTTGTAATAGTACTCCCTACCTCCAGAGGCCCTCTGTGGGTCCCTTTACCCAGCTCCCATCCTTGGTACAGAGCTCTCCTTCTGAAGGGGCCCCTCCCCGCCCCCACCTCCTTGTGTCCCAGTTTCTCTCCAGTCATGCTGTCCTCCCTCGTGTCTGCAATATGTTGCATCTCCTCCATCTGCTTAACATTTACGTTTTCCCTTCTCCCTCTGGGACTATTTCTATTCTTTCCATTGCTGGTCTGTGATGCCCTATGGGTATCCGACTCCCTCCCCCCCCAGCCTCTGTATCAGTTTCCTCATTTCCACCAACCCCTTCCTCTCCTCCTAGGTTGCTTAGTAGCTCAAATTTATTGTAACACTCTATGCCAGCCTCCATCAAGTAACCTGAGTTTCCCCTACAGCCACTCTAAACTGCCTCTCTTCCTCCCCTCTTGCCCTGTTCTCCTTAGGAGCTCCCTTCCCACAGTCTGCTCTTTTAGGCTTCCCCACAACAGCCCTTCCCTTCTCACTGTCTGCTCTTCTAGGCTTCTCCACAACAGCCCCTCCTGACTCTTCCCCCTCCACTCTCTCTATATTCAGAATGTTTACCACATAAGTTTTCCCCTTAGCATCAACATCCCTATCTAAGGGTCCTCTGTCCCTAGTATCCCCCCTCCTGCTTGCTGTAACATAACGTCCTGTAATTTCTGAGCATTGCCCCAGCCTCCCCTTAGCCCCACCCTTCAGCCGCCCATATCCACACCCCTTATCCTTGGACACACACCCCAACTCCCCCAGCTTGCTCCTTAACCAATATACTGCATTCCTGATATGACATAGCTGTCTACAGAGTGGGCAGTCTCCCTCTCTCCAGGCCCAATTTAGAATTATTGCCACCCCACAGCCTGTGCATCCTACAACCCTTCCGAAGATGCCTGCCATGGTGGAATGTGGCCACCCTGTTTGTCCCTCTCTGTTCATAATGGCACACACCCCTTTTCTCAGTCCCTACCCCTTGGAATACAGTCTCTCTCTTTACTGACTGCAGTTGTTTACGAACCCAATTTCAACCCCACCAATAATGTTCCCAAGTCTCATAAACACATACAGTCCAGTGTGTGTCCAGTCCCGCTAACAGTGTGTGTATGCAGAGACATCAGGTACCACATGATGTCACATGCCCACCAGTTCCTGTTGCTTCAAATTTCAGTCACAACAGAAATGACAGCCCTTCAATCCCAACCCCCAGTGGCTTTTCAGTATTTAAGCCTACAAAACAGGGTGTGGTGGAGGGCTCTACCACCACCAGCAAACATCACATTTAAATTTCACTCTAATTATCACTGCCAAACAAGTGTTCCCACAACCAGTACACAAGCTCCAATAGTTACAATATCACAGCCGAAGTAACAGTTCTAAATTAAAGTAGTAATTTTTAACACACAGAACTAATTTCAAGTACAAAACTATTCAAATATTTCAGTCAAAATAGAAGATAAACCAAACCTCTTTCCTGAACAACCTCCTACTTCTGTTCCCCGGTGGACAAACTACCGACGAACTTCCAGGTACAGATTCTTTGGCAGACCATTGACCCTGGCCTCTGGTCAAAACTCCCAGAGGCAGCATGCCAATCCACAACTGCAACCTTTGATGACATTGCAGCAGAACTCATTTCCGCACACACCCCAGGCATGGTTGGCATTATGTTGGCCTACCCCATAAAGCAAACTGCCAAGGAGAGCACAGTGTCACACCATCAGAGGCTATGGCTAGCCTACTGTACTGGCAAAATGCTTTTGGATGAAGCCACAGACACTGACCAAATTAAGCACAAAAACCTGTACCTTCAGAACATTCTTTCAACTGTCCGTGAAAAATTCGAGCCTACAATTTTCCCCAGGATGGATAAATTTGCAGACATCCTCCAGAAGACCAAGCAGGTTTACCAGCTCTACATCTGAGATCTGAATTCCAGCTCAAAAGAGGTGGCCGCAGTACAGTCTACCAGCAAGCCCACAACCCACTACACAGTGGAGGGCAAAGCCAAAGACAAAAGGCCGCGTCCTCGGACAACAAACAGCACCACCAGTCCAGAAGTGGAAACCGGAACCACAATAGGAATAACAAGCGGAATTGGAACAACTCTAATTCCAACAGGAGCAATTGAAATCACCGATCAGGCCCTTCTTACCATGACATAGCAGAGGAGAAAAATAACCTCTGTAACATTCTCGGGCAAGTCCGATCAGTATCGGACTCGATTCTAACGTGTACCATTGCAGCACTAGCTCTGGTGCACCAGGCCTTATTAGGCCAAGGAGATGCTGGAGCCTCCTTGGAACAGGCCACAGTAGTCCTGAACCCTGAAGCTCACCCTTCATTGCTGCTATGCAGGACCACCTGGAAGAGGACCGGCAAGAAAAGGCCGGCCTACTTCTGCAGGTACTGCCTGGTAGTACTTCAAATTGACAACTACAGGCACCAATCCGGATTGTGAACAAGCTCACCCTTGACACAAATGGAAGGCCTTGTACAAAAGCCACTGTTGGGGGCCACCAACTGACTATTTTGCTAGATACAGGCATGGCTATGTCTGTACTACATGATGAGGATCCACAAAAATCCTCTTGGTTCGCTGGATGGAGGACCAGAACACAAGGTGTGGATAGCACAAAGCTATGCACCTATCATTCTATCTTACTTTCTGTGGAGATAGGCAACCTCATAGTAAACCACACTTTTGACCTTATGGTATTATGGGATCCTGCAGAAGCACAACTTTGCCAGAAGGAAGTAATCTTTCTTGGCCTGAACATAACAGAACAGGGCAAGAGCCCAGCATGGAAGAAGATCCAAGGCCTACAAGACTTGCCATTACCCACCAGTGTGGCAACACTCAGACGTTTCCTGGGAATGGTTAACTATTCCAGGGACTTTATTTGTAATTTTGCACAGAAGGCCACCCCTCTGTACAAACTCCTGAAACAGGATGTTCCCTGGAGGTTGGGCCCAATTCACACCCAAGCTGTGATGCTTCTGAAACAGGCCTTGGCCTCTGCTCCAGCTTTAGTGAACCCCAACCCAGCTCTGCCTTTCATTTGGAATCAGCTACTTCAGACATTGCCATGTCTGCAGTTCTTGCTCAGAAAGTGAATGGTACCTTGAGACCTATTGCTTATGCATCTCAAATGCTGTCACCAGTGGAACAGAAGTACAGTTTTTGTGAAAGAAACCTTCTGTCCACCTACTGGGCCATCAAGCATTTTCTGTATATCATTGGGTACTCGCCTATCATTCTGAAAACAAACCACATCCCAACAACTTTCTTGCTATCAGACAGAACAAAGAATGGATCGGTAGCCAACACCAGACTGACTCACTAGTCTCTTCTTCTCCAGGACCATGTCACACAGGTCCACCCTGCCAAGATGTCTTCTAGTTTAGCCCATGGCCTTTTGTACCAAGGGGCCCTACATGACTGTGCACTACAATGCCCTGATTTGCCTGGTCTAGGCCCTTTTCTTCCTGCTACTCCAAAGCTCCTTGCTGATGCCTCCCTGTGTTATGTTTTTACTGATAGCTCCACCTCATACTACCAAGGAGAGCAGGTAGCGGGATTTGGAATGCTCATCATGTATCCTAATGGTAAAACTGTTCATGCTGTTAAACACTGCAGTGTTGAATCATCTCAGTATGCAGAACTGGCAGCTGTGGCCTGTGCCCTCGAACTCATACAATGTAACATCATGGACACCATCATCTTTACAGATTCCAACTGGGTCTGCTGTTCTCTAACCAAATTTTTACCTTTCTGGCAAAATAACTCCTTTGCATAGTCTGATGGCACCCCAGTGAAGTACAAAGCACTCTTTGTATATATTCACAAACTGACTCAACATTTTCAGCACAAGCTGTTCATTCAGAAAGTAAGGGCCCACTCAAAATCTGATCCATGCCATTCTTTCAATGATCGAGCAGACACTCTTGCTAAAGAGGGTGCTCAGGGAGGGGGGAAACATGGGAGATGGCTCACTCTGATGCTCTAACAGCCATACAAATAGCTGCTGTGAAGAAGAAACCTGAACCTTTTGTGCCACTGGATATGTCCACAGCACAGAAGTCTGATCTTCAGTTGAGAGACGTGTTCAGATTCCTTGATGAAGGAGTTGCACAAGAATTGCCTATATACAACCCTTACAAGAGACATGCAAACCAACTGCATTTGTCCCAGGACAACAAATTGATCTGGTATCAGTCAGATGACTTGAACTATAAGCTGTGGCTAGTCCTTGAATCCTTAAGATCTGAGTTCATTCACCAAGGTCCATGATACCCCAACTGGTGGACACCAGGGGGTAGAAAATACACTCCAGAGACTCAAATCTGTTGGTTGGTGGCCTAGCATCACAAAGGATGTCATACACTACATAGAAAATTGCCTGATTTGTGCTTAGAACAATCCGACTCCAGTTAAGTGAAATGCCAAACTACTCTCCCAGAGGTAATCTGGTCCTTGGCATGCAATCCAAATTGACTTTATTGGTTCACTGACCAGTACCAGCAGGAACAACACGTATGCACTTGTGGTTACTGACCTATTCTCCAAGCGGGTTGAGGCTTCCCCCACTCAGAAATGTACAGCCAAGGTGACTACAAAAGTCCTGGTAGAACAACTGTTCTCCAGCAGGGCCTACCTCTCAAGGTAAGCTCTGACAAAGTGTGACAGGGTAGACTAGGATCCTGTCCCAGTTGTTATGGAGAAGGTGTTTAAATGCAAGGATCTTTCCTTTGCTTTCTCTTGTCTGTCTGGTTGCGCAACCAAATTTTCCTGTGAGATGTTGGACTTGATCACCCCAACAGTCTCGCAATTATTTGCCTCTTACTGTCTCTCAGTCCTGTCTTGCTATCTGTCTTTTCCTCCCTTGCATATCTAGATCGGCTATATAAAAATATGTGCAAATCATTGTATGGACATGTAACTGATATTGAGATCCCTAGTGTTTGGAAAATATATAGTATTACTGTTGAAATGTATATAATTATAATTTGAGATGACTGCAAAAAGCTGTTGGAAACTAGAGGTCACCATCATACAAATCTTTGAGCCTTTTGCAAAAGCTGTGCAAAAGGGGCCTCAGCAAGCAAACTGTTCTAACAGATCCTGCCTGATATTTACAAAAACAGGATGCTTGCTATGGATGGGCATTAAAAGGATTTATAAGAGCTAAGCTGCAACTGCAAGAAAGATTAGAAGAAAAAGGGACACAGAGACTGAAATAAAACACTATTTTATTTTCCCTTTGTAAATAGTTATACTGAACAAGTTTATTTTTTTATGTTACTGCTACTGTAAATAATTATTTTGATGAATTCTACAACTGCTCCTGGTTTTCCTATGCTTCCTAACCTGTGCCTCAATGACACAAAGGAATCAGTTTCATATGTGAGTTGATGCAAGAAACACTCGAAATTATTGGGGTACACCAGAAGTTCCACATACCCTATCACCCTCAATTATCAGGTCAGGTAGAAAGAGCCAACAGATAGATTAAGCAAATGCTTTCCAAATGTATTGAGGACAATCCCAAAGACTGGGATTCCCTTTTGCCTTTACTCTTTATGGCAACTAGGGGTACTCCTTCAGCTACCACTCAGTTGACACCCTTCAAGGTGGTGACTGGTAGAACCATGAGACTACCTGAACACCTGTTTTTTGACCTAAACACATCCATTGCAAACAGAGTGTCTGTAGACAAATATGTTGCAAAACTCTGAGATGACATTAAGATCCACTTGTATGCTGCACACCTCATGGGCAAGGCCCAACAACAGTCTAAGAACCAGTTTGACAAACACGCACAAGAAGTGGATTGGCAAGTAGGAGATCAGGTAATGGTTCTCAGATTTGCTCATCCTACACACTCCTTCTCCAATAAATGGGAAGGACCCTACCCCATTGTCAACAAACTCAGTCCGGCAGTCTATCAAGTAAGATTCCTTCAGCAAATGAAACTTACTAGGAAATGTTTGCACACAAACCAGTTAATGCTATGTAAAGGAGTATAATTACTTTTCCCAATCCCATTGGGTAGAATTGTATCTCTTGATCTTTTCCTTACAGGTATTCCTGCAAGATGGCTATCTTGCATCTGGCCCTTCTGATAGGCAGAAGGACTCTCTATTGTCCATGGCAAGGATATGAAAACTATACCCAAAAGCAACCAATGCCTAAGGCAACTCCTTCCACTACTTGATCATCCTCGGGGAAGATACAGGATTCCAGCAGACAAACCCACCACCATCCCAGAAAGAGTTAGCATAGATGTTCCCCAACAAATTAGTTACTGTTCAAGAAGTCAAGGACGCCTACCTCACTGCCTTAGTTGTGGCCCCTGACAAATCTTTCCTCCAAATTGAATGTCAGACTGACAACAATGGACGCACACTCCCCATTGCCAGCCTTGCCAAAGGCACTTTTCAAGGTTGGCCCAATACCAATATCAATATCGACCCTATTGGTGCCCTGTCCATTCACCAAGCTAATCAAAGACATTCTGGTTTATATAATCTTACTGCTGTAATTGACCCTGCCTTTTGTGAAAGGTTCCCACAAGACTCCACAAAATAGTTTTGTAATCATCATTACAAGGCTACAGCAGCTATGTTTTTGGCCGTAGTCCCTTCTACTGAAGCTGAATTGACTGATTGTGTCCCACAGAAACCTAGCCAAGCCAGTGGTCTTACTACCACCTCCCTTCCACGTATCCTTGTTAATGTGCAATACATGCATGTCCCAGTTGTTTTTAATCTTACTTATTGGAATATGGCTGAATTTGGTGTGTGTCATAATACAAATACCTCTAAGTTTTTCAGTACTATGTTATTAGATTGTCTTGCTGCATACCAGACACACACACACACACACACACACACACACACACACACACAAGACCCTGTGGCTGGTACACACACTACTGAACATCTAGGTTTATTTAGGCCTTGATAAGAAAAAAAACAACTCTTTCTTCTCACGCAGGAGACGCGACACTGCTGATGTCACTGGTGCCACTGGCACGATTTCCGGTCTCTTCGGAACCGGCATGTCAATCTGGAACAGAGCAGATATTGTCTCCATCTCTAGTCAAATGTCAAAATTCCAGGATGGCATGAAAATAATATACTACCACCCTTACTGCATGGTGTAGATCGGCTTAGTCAGGAAGAGCACTTTATTGTGTATAACATGCACGATATTGCCAAGAGTTTTACAGATACTAAGAATAAAATTAATGAACTTGTTGCTCAGAACAATAAGGAGACAGACAAATAATATATTGCCAGGGAACTTTTGTGCTCTGCTTATGACTCTTATATCATAACCACTGTCAATAATCTCTTCTGTGATCTGGAATCTGGATGTATTCCTGATATTATTCATGACAGAATACTTGCTAAATGATACTATCCACATTGTAAATCTACTACTTGGATCACTATGTGCACTTCTAGGTCACTATCCATCCCTATGTCAACTGCACGTAACTTAGGTTAGGTCATCTGTCATCCCAGTAGGGGACCATGTTATGATGCTAATCATTGTACCATTAGAGACACCATGTTTGTCACCTTTACTATGTCTTTCCATGTTTTGATCCCACTACAGCTCTTTCTGATCAATTAGCCTCCATTCACTCCATTGGGTACCTTGAAGAGGACATCTACAGGGAATGTATAGACCTTCCATCTCTTCTGGTCTTCCACTTCACCCTTGAAGCATGGGTGGCACCTCATACGAACTGTTCTGCCAAGAAGGCATATCATTGCTTAAGCATCATCAAGCTGGTGTGTGACTATTCACCGGACAGCATTGATTGGTCCTTTACAATGGACTTGGACATTAATTCAAATGAGACAGATAGACCCAGGGCACCATCAACATCATCACCAGTAGGCAACACAAGACGTCTCTACAACAAATATGCCGAAGAGGTTTATCGCCGGACTACAAGACTCAAATCAATCTTTCACTTGCCCAATTCAACTACAAAAATGGAGGGTTCCTACTGTTAAAATGTCTTATAACTCTGATAGTCAGTACTGTATTGTGACAAATTATAAAACATTTTCATATGGCCTCAAGACTTCTGATGTGCAATTTCCTAATTTTTGCTTTATTCCTCATCAAACTACCGTTATTGGTCACACAGTGATTACTCCTTTTCCCATTGTGGAACCAGATGTTATTGACAGTGACCCTGACTATATGCTTTCTCTCGCTCTGTATTTACCCATGTTCAATGTCCACCTAAACCCTTTGACATTAACCTTGAAGTCCCTTTTAGATAGAAAAGACATCCATCTCATCTACTTCAGCAATAATATCTCCAGTGCTGGAGATTACCTGAATACCCTTATTCATGATGGTGATTTAAGTGCTGCACTCTCCAATACTTGGTTAGAATTGACTTTTGAAGGTTTAGTTATTATTCAAGCATTTTTTGATTTTTTTTTCATACTAACACTTTGCTTTTTAAGGCGCATGCTCAAACAACACTGTTAGCAACAAGGCTTTACAAGGCTTTGTCCTTTACAAGGCTCATGCATCGGGTCTGTAAATGAAGGAGATTGCTCCCACTGCTTTCCCATAGTTTTCTTGCCTTTTCGGTAAGGCAACAAGGGGGGAAATGTTATGCACGGTCCCCACACTCTAATTGGACACCCACTGTGCACCTTAGACAAATTGATGTTACAAATAGTATGATAATTAATTACTATGAACATATAGAGCGTTGGCACTTACCGTATGAGAGTAAGTAGCTAGGAGTATAATTGTAATCTATATGCTGCTTTTGCTATGAAACATGCTACAAGCAATGTGCCAAGACACACTTGTGTCTTTATCTTCCGATAAGTTATTGTACAGCCTACACTGCCACTATGAGGATTTATGTATGACTGCACCACATCCTGTATCTTGTATAAGTCTTTTGTTCTACATTTTTAGCTGACTTCATGAATAATATATAATGATAGATAACACTGTGGAGCCACCTAACGTTTGTCCAATAGGGCTTATTTTATGTATCTAGTCCTTTGGTAACCATGGTAATAATCAGAACTATATAACCTATTGTCTTATGTATTCCCCTCAAGACCATCTTCACTTCTAGGGATATTTGGGAAACTTCAGCTCCTGGTGTCCAATGGGAAGACATGATTTAGGGCAACTGCTAATCTTGTGTAATAAACAAGTTTATTACTGAATATGCCACTAGTCTGTGTCTCTTTTGCATCTCTAAGACTGCCAAGAATCTGACCAGGGCTAAGCACCCTGACAATCATATATTCTCAGACCAACAAGTCCAATCCTTTGCAAAACCAAATCCAAACTCGCTCTGGATTTGGCAAAACCAAACCAACCCCGGATCTGCCCACCCCATATACAAATAAATAAATACAATGATATGTAAAAAGCACCAACAAAATGAACAATTTTGCAAAGGCAATGCTTCTGTGTAAATAATGTAGATATACAATGCAACAAGGCAACACTGAGTTCAAGATGGAAGGAATGGTTCAAAATTTGGGGGGAGGGGAGAGGGGGAGCTGCACCAGTATAAGTACAGGGTGAAGGGGAAGCAGGGGCTACAGCCCACAGCCCATAGCATAGTATCGGGGGCAATGGCAGGAATAAACAGTGAAGGGTAGCAGCACAGCCTAAGGTAGGGGGAAGAGAGCCCCAAGGTTTGGGGAAGTGGAAGAAGGAGAAGGCAATTTGACTCACAAAGGATTTCATTGGGGCAAGGAGAGAAAGAGCCAGAGCTGTGAAGAGAGTAAAAGGTAGAAGGGTGGAAGACAAGGTAATTGAGGAGGGGAGCCAAACCAGAATTTGGAGATAAAGGAAGCACTACTATCTACTATCAGAAAACTTCCTAATGAGCAAATGAAAAGAAAAGGCAACAGCATGGCTTGTAGCCCTAATAGAAGACAGCTATCCTTCAGAGCTCCAGTGATCATCCCTAACAAAGTCTTATTTCTGCTACTTCAAGAAAACATATTTGATTTTATTTGCAAACTGTGAGGGACAGATTAGTTCCTGGAATACTTGTAGCGAATGTCAACAAGATGAGTAAAAAGCACAAAAATAACAAAGATTACTTTGCTGTATATGGTGGGGCCTCAAACCAAACAAGACAGCAGCATGCCTTAAGTTCCGATCAGACTGGAGCTGATATATAGCCAGCTTCCTTGGAGTCTTTACAAAAAACAGTCATAGCCCTTACTGCTGTAGTTCACCAAATGGACAAAAAGTTGGACAAGTATTCCACCAGGTCAGTGGTAGTAGAAAACCAAAATGGAGGGGATGTCCACAGCTGTGCAAGACACATAGAGTGGTTCTGGTAAGGCACTGGCATTGGTGACTGCAACTGTAAAAGAGCAGTCTCTGCTAAAGGATCAGCTGGAGCAATTAAAGAATGCAGTTCGGGCTGTGAATGCAAGGATCTTGAGGGCGAGAGAGGGGGCCCAAAAGGACTCCATTTTACAATTCTTACTTGGCTGACCATTGGAAACTCCAGGCATCGCTATCTCCCAGCATCGTATCAAGGCATACAGGATCATACCACAGAGGGTCCCTGAATAATTATTTTGGTTACACCTTCAGTGACGATGAGGAATCATAAGAATGTGATGGCAGAAGAGGACCGTGAGATCCATTTAGTCTGCCCATTTTGACTACCCATACCCTCTTATTTTCCTAGATTACCGCAGTACTTGTCCCATGCTAACTTGAATGCTGTGACAGTCTTAGATTCCACTACTGCTGTGGGAAGACTATTCCAAGGTCCCACTACTCACTCTGGGAAGAAGGACCTTCTATGGTTGGATTTGAAGCTACCTCCTATTAGGCGTATATCATGTCCTCTTGTTCATGGTGATGTGTTTACTTGGAATAGGTGTTCCCATTTTACCTGATTTATCCCTTTCATATATTTAAAGGTTTCCATCATGTCCCCCCATTTCTTCTTTGTTCAAGGGAGTACAACTGCAGGTGCCTCAATCTAGCTTCGTACTGCTCCTGGTGCAAGCCGTGCACCATTTTCGTAGCCCTCCACTGCGCTGCCTCCAGGTGATCAATATCCTTTCTGAGGTGTGGCTTCTAGAACTGTACACAGTACTCGAGATGTGACCTTACCAATGTCCTGTAGAGTGGCATTACCACCTCTCGTTTTCTACTTGAAATGCCCCTGCCTATACACCCGAGGATGCCACTGGCTTTTTATGCCACCTTTTCACGTTGCCTTTCTACTTTTAAATTATGAGAAATTGAGGTCCCGTTCGAGTTTTGTTACTGTCAATTGTTCTCCGTTAAGTGTGTATGATATGTTTGGGTTTCTCTTCCCTATGTGCATGACTTTTTTTGGATCAAATATTATTGCCTGCTCATAACAAGAAAAATATTGAGTTTGAAGGATCCCCGTGTTCGGCTATTTCCAGATCTCTCTTAAACTACAAGATCTAAGTGTAAACATTTTGATGGGATAACATGGAAGCTATAGTACCTGGACATTTCACATAACATGCTTTATCTGTCCAGCATACAAATCACTGTTGGGAAGAAGGTATATATTTATAACTGTCAACTCAAGGCAGGCAAACTGGTCATGAAACTGGAAGCAGAATGCAGCCGGAACACAAATGAATCCACTGATCATTTGGAGTCTTGAAATGGAGGTGAAAACTGACTGTTCTTTTTCGTTTATGGCAGCTGGGTGAGTTGAAACAAGCCAGTTGCAAGGCGAGACTGTACTACACCGAAATATACTACCTTGCTTAGTAGTTTAAAACTATTACTGTTTTTTCCAGTCATCACAGGTTCGAAGTTTGGCATGCAGTTCAATCCAGATGAAGTCGCACTTATGGACAGTGAGATGTTTCATGATTTCAAAGAATATTTAATATTCATAATCTTATGGGGGCATTTGCACTGTGTACTATTTGCAGAGTTTTAATAAGCAGGCTTGTCTCCATACTATTTTGCAGAATGGCCCTTTTTCCTGCATTCTTACCACGAGCAGTTACATCTTCAGTGTTGGTCTTCACTCTGGATGTATCATGCCAGGCGGGATGGAGAGGAGGTGAATTTATGCTGGAGTTCAAGATGGCTACTAATAGGGTATCTGGTGAAGAACAGTAGAAATATTGTGTAGTCAATAGTAGAGGGACAATTCATTCTATTAAGTCACTATGGCAATAATTGTTGAAATGTTTTTGTGATTGTAAAATGAATTTATGCTCTCATATATTTTATTTATTTATTTATTGAGTTCTAGGATTACAACCTTTGAACCAGTGGTTCTTTTACAAAGGTTCCACATTGAAAAGGGTGCAACAACATATGGATACAAGAAGAAGGTGGAAAAACAGACAAAATAAATTACAATACAATTACAATCAATAGTAATAACAAGGTAAACAGACATGGATCATGGTTACAGTTACAGTTAAGCAGTTCGCACAAGACCTAGTCGAAAGTGCTGATGCAGTTCAGTAAGTGCTGGAGGGTATGTAGAAGGCTAAGGATTGAGGAGTATGGGGAGAAAAGGGGTAAGGTGAGAGTGGGGAAGGGAAGGGATGGGGTAATCAAGGCAGCATAAGAAAATCTTAGAGAGGGAGGGTAAGGAGGGGAAGGGTGGGGAAAAGCAGGAAGCGTGATATGATGGGGAAGGGGAAACATGAAGGGAGGAGGGAGCTGAGGGGAATCACAGGATGCAGGAGGGATATAAAGTCCACGTGGGTGGGTGTGTGGTAGGGGCAGAAGTAGGAGGATGGAAAGTGTGGCAGGGGTGGGCGGGGCAGGAGAGGGGAAGGGGAGGATGAGAGGGTTAGGGGAGACAGAATACCAGGATGAACAGAGTATATGAGGAGTGAGGGAAAGGAGGAGGTGTAAAGAAAAGTGACAAGTGAAGGGGTGGGCATTGGTGCAGGAGAGGAGGGGAGAGGAGATGGAGAAAGGCAGGATGTCAGAAAAGAGGGAGCCAGGAGATGGACAAAGCAATAGAACCAAAATAAGTGTGGGGAGGTGCAACGGAGGACTAGGAGGAGGTGGAGAGAGACAGAGAGAGTGAAATAGTTAAGGGAGGAGTGAAAGGGCAGAAGGGGAGGGATAGGAGATAAAAAAGAAGTAGCAGGATGACAAGTGAAAGGTAGTCGAGAGCTAGACAAAGCAGTCGCAGCGATTTAGTGTAAGGAGGTGTTGGCGTAGTCTAAGTTTGAAGGCACTTACGTTTAGGCAGGGCAGTGACATCCGGGAGTAGACAGTTGAGGAGGGAGGGAGCTTTGAAGGCAAAAGTATGCTGGGCCTGGGAGATTCTGTAGAAGGGGACATGGAAGGATGGTTTAGAGAAGCATCTCATATGCCAGGTTGTGAGCACTGGCAAGATTAGTGTTTTGGTGAAAGCAGTCATGAGGCCAAGATTAATCTTTTTTGCTAGCAGGCAAATGTGGTATGGGACTCTAGCCTTGAGTGGGAGCCAGCTTGACCTCTCGTAGAGGTCGCAGGTATGTGTTCTCTTGCCAGATCCAGAGACTAACTTGCAAGTCTTATTCAATGCAAGTGTAATTCTCTTTAGTGAAGTGTCTGAGGCAGTACCATAAATAACTATACCGTAGTCAACAAGTGAGAGGATTGTGCCCGTAACTGAGAGCTTAAGAGCCTCTGTTGTCATGTTGTGACGGTAATGATAAAAGACCCCAATTCTGGAGTTGATGACTTTGGCAATTTAGGTTATGTGGAGACTGAAAAAGAGAGCAGCATCAAGTGTTATGCCGAGGTATCTGAAGGCTTGAACTTGCTCAAGGGGTTAGTTTAAATTGTTGCTGATGATCAGGCTGGAAGCTTTGCGTGGATTGTGGGGGTTAGAGAAGAGCATGACCTCGGTCTTCTTGTAATTTAAAAGCAGTTTATGTTGCTCAAACCAGGTTTCTACCAATGTGAAATTGGTCTGTAGTTCAGTGGTGAGTGAGAGTGAGTCCAGGCTGTGGGACAAAAGGACCACGTCATCCACATAGAGGACCATGTTACTTTTACATGCGGATGGAAGATTATTGATAAATAAACTAAACAGTAGGGGCCTGAATATGGAGCCTTGTGGGACACCAGACCGGACGGGAAGACTGTGAGAGAGAGTGTTGGAGATTTTAACTTGCTGGCTGCGGCCGCTAAGGTAACTACTGAACCAGCAAATGGCGTGGGGGGGGGGGGAGAGCCCAAGGGAGGGAGGGAGGATGCGGATAAGTAAGGAGTGGTTAACTGTATCAAAGGCCGTAGTTAGGTTGATGTAGATGGACCCAACTAGGTAGCCATTGTCCAGGGCTTTATGGATGTAATCAATGTAAGCAAGCAGGGCGGTGGTGGTACTGTGTGACTTTCTAAACGCATGCTATTGTGGGCACTGAAGGTTATATTTGGAGAGGTATTCCATGAGTTGATCATCAACTGTGCACTCTAGGGCCTTTTGGAAAGGGGTGAAAGGATGGATATGGGCTGGTAGTGATTACTTGCCGCCCTGCCCCCACTTTTATGGACCGGTGTGACTATAGCGGCCTTCCAACAGCTAGGGAATTGCTTGAGGGAGAAAGGCAGATTGAGGAGACTGGTGAGAGGTGCAATGATGGCATCAAGGAAGAGGTGAAGAAGCTTAAGATCCAGGGTGTCCCCACTAAACCTGGCCTTGCCAAGGACCCTTTTTATGTACTTTTTTGATTCTGATAGTGTTACTCTCTGAAAGTAGAAGGAAGGGAGGGATGGAGGGAGTGGGAGTGATGGGGGGGCTTGTACAGGGCTGGGATTGTCAAAGAAATCTGGTGGGAGTGTACCACCTAGATCAGTAAACGCATCATTAAATGCACTGACTATGAGCTTGGGGTCCTGAGTGCTAGCACCATTAACCTGGAGTAGGGAAGGGGAAGCTTTATTGGGCTTGCCCATAAGATCCTTCAGTGTTTCCCAGAGGTTGCGACTGTTAACCCAGGAGTTAGTAAATTTCCCCTTGAAGTAGTCTTTTTTTGCCCTGCGGGTTTCATAGTTACAGTGATTTCTGGTGGCTCTGTAGAGTTGCATGTTGCTCTGCTTCCCGGTGGCCTTCTCCCAGTACCAGAGGTTATCTCTCTGTTTCATTAGGTTTATTATGGAGGCAGAGAGTCAGAGGTTGGATAGGTCCTTGATCTTTTTTTTAACAGACCAGGGCAAAGAGGTTGCAAGCTTTGTTGAACTGTGATATGAAGTATGACAGAGCGTTATCCACATTGCTGAAACTATTGATAGAGGACCAGTCACACTGTGCTAGATTGCTAGATAGGTTTGAAAGTGGGCGAGGTTCCCTTTTCCTAGGACCCAAAGGTAAACAGTTTTGCCAGGAATATTTGGTATGGTTAGCCTTGTAGCTTGTTTCAGTTTATGGCATAGTGGGGTCTGGATTAGAAGTTTTCTGGTTTTATTGCCTGGATGGGAGGGGACTAGATCCTGTGATGATAAACCCTCCTGAAATGAGTGGGTCTTCCTTTCTAGGAAGTTTGAGTACAGAAGTCACTGTGTGCAGAGCATGCTCCTGACTGGTGCACAAACTGAGATGTCAGTGGATTCCTGTCACTTATCGAAAAGAGTAGGGGAAATTTCGACGGTGTCCTGGTCAAATTTCCCTCATTCACTAAAAATACCACAAACAGCTTAATCTGGTTCAAGGTCAGTTGGCATTCATCTGTATCCCCCTCTCCCAGGTCGTGCCTGAAAATAGGCAGGATTTGTCTAGTGCGCTTACCCGGTCAACAAAAACTAAATAAATAAATGAAGCTATATGTACTCCTTGAGACTTAAAGGCTCATGAAGCTCTGAAAAGTTCATGATTTCTCCTTTTTTCATTAATGTTTATAAATAAAGGCTATTAAGGCCAGAGGTTTATATTTTATGACTAATATTAGACCTGGACAAAAATGCACTATCAAATTTCAGAGGCTCAAGAGGTAGCATGTTTGCCTCTGAGTCCAGAAGATCCAAAAGTCATAGGCTGTAGCCTCACGCCAGGCACTTGGGGTAATATCCATAACTGACACTGTACTGCAGTACAAGTGGGGGGGGGGGGGTTGCACTGTTGAGGTGCTCTCTTTGCTATAAGATGTTAGACCAAAGTCTTTTCTGCTCATCTCTGGTCACTGTCCAAGTGGAACTAAAAGATCCCATGGCACTTACCGATGAAGAGTAGGGAGGTTTCCCCAGTGTCATGGCTAACATTCCCCCATTAATACAAAAAGGTCCATACATCCCCCACCCTCATCCCAGGATGCATATGGAAACAAGTTGTCACAGTTCAGTGAGCCTGTACTGGTCAAAAATAACAAATAAACATATAAATTGGTTGTGGAAGCAACAGCGAAGACATAAGGGTATCTTTATTTAGGATCTTCTCCACTTATCCCGTACCACAAAACAATTGCTTAATGTGTCCTATAATTTCTTAATTATGTTATCAATTTGTGCATTGCCTCTGTCTGTAAAGGACGATGTATGCTATGCCTGAAACTTCATAGATAAAGAGTAAAAAAACAAACAAAACAAAAAAGAAAATACTTCTGGAATAAAACAAGAACTATTTAAAAAAAATAATTACATTTTCTTTCTGCTTGTTTGGTGCTAGCAGCTCTTTAAGATAAATAAAAAAGTTTAGCAAAAGAACAGAAACAGAACACCGACTAATAAAAAGGCCGTTATAGAAGCAGTAGTGGTCAGGGAATTCCAGATACCATCTATTTGACTTTGGCATCAGAGATGTAGAATGGTTCCTGGCAACACTAAGGGCGAATTGCAAGTAACTGAACAGCGGCGATCTGCACCCATGAACACTTTCACACGCAGTGGCATTCAGAGCCCCTGGCTACCCTAATCCATGAGCGTAGAGGTCCATTTAGGTGCCAGTGGCAGTCGTGGGTGGGGGGGGTAGAGCTGGGCTGGGCACTGGCCTTCCTAAGCATGGGTCTGCAGTGAAGTGGATCCCCAGTTTTGTACAGAGCAAGGGATTGTGTAACAGTTCTCCAAGGACTGTTGAATCTCCATACAGAACAAAACCTTTTCAAATAAAAGAAAAATGGGAACTGTGCCACCCTCCATGCTGGTTCAGAGGGCTGGTGATGGTGTCTTGTATGTCTGCTTGAGAGTCTGAGGTATCTGGAGGAAGGCATAACCGTCATGCCTTCCCCAGCCTTCCAAATCGCACATATCATGAAGCTGATTTGGCGGATACTGACCTTGCCCCCATTACTGCCTACCAGCATTGATCTGCGGGCAGTGTGATAGTGAGGTAGATGCACAATGCACACCTCGGTCTGCGGCTGCCGTGTAGTGCTCTGTGTGTGTGTGTGTGTGTGTGTGGATAGAGCGTGGGAACTGAACCACCACCTGTCTACAGCACTGGACAGTCATGGATCGGTCCATAAGTTAAGATGGTCAAGAGCTATTTAGATAATTAAGTGTAGGGCACCTTATTAAGTGCAGACCAGTAAGATCCATCTCAGAAGGATCTGGTTATTCAAAAGATGTCTTCAACATACACATCACTAGAGAAATTCTTTTGAAAAACTGGCTTGAAGGACTATTCATAAAAAGTCAGTTTGGGATTTGATGGTGGGTAGGGAAGTGTCTTTTGTTAAGCCAATATTCATTAGTTTCAAAAAGTCATATACATTTGGTTTCCTAGAGTAACCCTCTCCCAAGAGGCTTTAAAGTCATCTTTAAGAGTTGATACTGGAAGAACCTTCAGAAAATGGCCTCTGTGGCAGGAAAGTCTTCGAGAAAAGTAATTTTTCTCAGGTTTTGCATTTACCTGGACTAGGCTTTTGAATGTGCCCTTCAGTACACTTATTCTGAATGAATTCAAACAAATTTCCTAACCTTAACATGGTGCAGTAACCGTAACATGACTGTACTTCAGATGTTGCCTAATATCTGATACAATGGTAGAAAGGTCTCCCTAGTCTAGGTAGTGAAATTATTTTTCATGCACCCGAGTAATCTATTAGCACTGTGTGCTGCTGCCCTACATGATGATGCCAAGATGTTATGCCAAATGCTACTGCCAAACCATTCAAAGGCAGACAAGAAAAGGTGGGTGGAGAGGGCAGGGTCCCCTCTCCTGGGATTAACTACATTGGGGGACACATAGGAAAAAAACACCAGATTATTACTCACTGGATTATTACTACAATAAGATCTGGAAAAGCTGGGGAGGTGGTCCAGGATCTGGCAGCTTGGCTTCAATGTCAAGAAATGCTAAGTTATGCATACTGGAGCCAAGAATCCCAGGACAGAGTACTACCTGGGTGGAGTCCGAGTAGCTGCATCAGAGGAGGAGAACGACCTGGCAATTATGATCACTAGTGACCTGAAGCACTCCACACAGTGCAAGAAAGCAGCAGCAAATACAAACAAGATGCTGGGATGCATATCTAGGGGGACAATAGTAGGAGAAATTAGGTTATACTGCCCTTGTACAGGTCACTGGTAAAGCTGCATTTAGAGTATGGAGTTCAGTACTGGTGCCCACACCTCAAAAAGGACATTAACCTGCTTGAGAAGGTCCAGAGGAGGGCTACAAAGATAACAGCTGGTCAGCAGGGTAAGGCATATGAGGTGAGGTTGAGAGCACTGAACATGTACTCCCTGGAAGACAGGAGAGAGACGGGACATGATTGGGACCTTCAAGTACTTGAAAGCGATAAATAAGGTTGATAAGGAGAATCTCTTTAAGCTGAGGTGCAACCATAACACGAAGGGGCATAGTCTTAAACTGGAGGGTGGGAGGTTTAGGAGGGAGGTCAGGAAACACTTTTTCAGAGAGCGTGGTGGATACTTGGAATGCACTGCTGGAAGAGGTCATCTTAAAGACAATGGGCAGCTTTAAGAGAGGCTGGGACAGGCAAAGGGGGAAGGTAAAGTTCATGGGTTGGGAGGTGTGGGGAGAGAGGGCAGGGATATTAGCTCAAGCTGTGGCCCCTGCAACACGAGCAGACTTGATAGACCAAACGGCCTTCTTCTGCTGGCTTCTTCATATGTTCATGTTTGTATGTATGTCCAGTCACTGTCTGTTACTCAAATCCCAATAAACTGCTAGCCATACTGTGCTTTAAAATATTCCATTCTCCCACCAATTCTCCTCATCCCAGGCTGCCAGTTGAAACAGCTACTACGTGTGACCACTTACATTTTGTAAATAAAAATTAAAATCTAATGAACAACTGTGCATTACAAAATGCAATGGTCCATTGGGTTTTAAGCAGGATCATACAGAGACACTACCCACCACACTTGCAGACTGACAAGTTATGAGTGCTTTCAACAAGTTTGCTCAACAGTAATCATTTCAAATACAAAATGCTGCTAGTATTTTCATGCAACACAAAATGTTCACTGGTAGACTGAAAATGATAGGAGCTTACCACCTGCCAAAGACAAGCTTCTACAAGTGTTTTACATCCGAGACTGACAAGTAAGACAATTAGCTTGCTTATTATCAGCTCCTGCACTGCTTTTAAGTACAGCACTTTGGAAAAGCCGGAGCAGATTATATTCTTCTTTATTTCTGTTACAAACAATTTTACACTGGACTTGGCACACTCCAGTGCATCACTGGAGATAATCCACCCACAGGGCGTTAGTGCACCCTTGGTTACACCTCATGCCTCCTTAGCATCTGGAGTGCCACATTTGTATCATGCATAATCTCCTTGTAATGCCATGTGTTAACCCATTAACATTAATTGGCTCAGTAGGTAGCACATGTGCCTCTGAGGCTGGGAGATCAGAGGGCTGTGGGTTCAGTTCCCACATCTGGCACTTGGGTTAATATCCCAGTACTGACACTGTAGTGCAGCATGAAAGGGGTGCTGCACTTCTTAGGTGCCATCTTTCGGATGAGATGTTAAACCGAGGTCCCATCTGCCTGGATTGGTGGTAGTTCAGATGGATGTTAAAGATCCCATGGCACTTATCGAAAAGAGTAGGGGAATTTTCCCAGTGTCCTAGCCAAATTTCCCTCATTCACTAAAAATACCACCGACAGCTTAATCTGGTTCAAGGTCAGTTGGCATTCATCTGTATCCCCTTCCCCTGGGTCGTGCCTGAAAATAGGCAGGATTTGTCTAGTGCACTTACCCAGTCAACAAAAACTAAATAAAATAAATATCTGAAAAAGGAAAGACTGAGATGGCCTGCTGGCGCAGCGGTAGAGTTTATGGCATCAGCAATCTGAGTTCTGGAGTGATCTTGGGACCACACAGCATCAACGGATGTGGGTGGGGTAGAGGATTGAGAACCCAAGGGAGTGCTCTTCTCCTCTGGGGAGAGGGGTGGTGCAGTGCCCACTGAATGCCTGACCTCAGCTGCAGAAGGGGGACACAGCGTTGAGTACGCAACATGGGGGTGGAAGAGTGGCACCCATCTGGCATGTTGGATATGGGTGCATGTGCAGCATCACCGCTGACATCCTAGCATTCTTGCTCTTCTATGGGGAGAACAGGGACAATCATCCTGGCCAGCAGGATGACCACTGATCCCCCAGAGGCCCCTCGTCAGTGACCTAGGCCTGGCCCAAACTGGATCCCTGAGTGGACTTCCCCTCACTCCACAACTGGGGGCAAGTCATGGTTAATGGACCAGGTAAGTCCAAGGAGAAGCCTGTGACAGCTTGGGGGGGGGGGGCAGCCAGGACTGGGGAGCATAAACAGAAGCAAAAAGAAAAGCCTGGAAATGCTAGTTCCATGGGGAAAAAAATAGCACAGTCTCGACACTGCTCACATCTTAACCTTTGCACTTTATGAAGGCTGTGCGAGAATAAACTCTATGCACTTATGACTTGCACAATCATGTTTTATGATGTGGTATCATTTAGTTTTTCACATTTGCGCAACATGCATTTGAAATACTTTGACATGTATTGAACATCAATGTTTCTGACATGTGATACATTTAGTACCTTCTGTTTGCCTCAAATATTTGGATCAAAAAGTCAGCTTGTCCTTTAAGAGGAACTTAGACAGCTGTTTAGTATTTTATGCACATAATAATAGGACCTAATGTACCAACTACAGCTCTGAGAGGCCCCAGATTTAACGTTTGGGAAATAGGTGCGTTTCCTGGTATCATACTAGGGCCTGGTTGACCAGCATTTGCAAGGCTGTATGAATTTAATTTTGTTAAATCTCTGTCATTGCTCACCTTGCAAATACTTTGTATTGTCCCAGGAACATTTCTGATTCCTCCAAGATTCTTGCACACTTTTGTCAAAAATAATTTAAAAACAAAAAGAACAATGCATTTTATAACATTCTTTAATCATCGAGCTCCCATGAACATATGGTTTACATTCATAAAAGCAGAAGATGATATCACTAATAATTTTATGTGCTCAAAGCTTCGTCATTAGTGCCAGCTAAACTGATTTTCACATAATCTGTTTGTATAAGTAACAGCAAATCAACAGTTAAGGAATATATTTCAAACTTTCTTTTCTCATCTTATGTTTTTCATTACAAGACAATGGTCCAGATATTTAAGGTCTAGGCTGGCCACATGCACACAAAGAGGGGTGAGTGTGCCCTTGCATGACTAGGCAATATGGCTATACTCGAAAGCTTCAGTGCAACAGCCAGCAGTGTGGCCTCCTAGTTGTTAAATGAGGCAACTTTGCTATACAAAACAAGCATTTGTCAATGCCGAATGTTGCTTGCTTGTATGTGCTGTTTAGCTATTTGGAAGTCATTGGAGTGCAAATATTGAAAATTCGCGAACTTACGAGTGTGCATAGGAACTGCGCAACGCACGCTCGTAAAACAGTCATTTTAAGGAATTTTTTCACCAAATTTTCAACATAGCCATTTTAAGACCTCTACTCATGAACAGTCCCACTGTAATTTTCTTAATGTGTCCCATACATGGATTTTGCACACCGACTGCACCATTGTGCGCTACATGGGCGGAAACACGTTTTGGGCAAGATGTGAAAAATGACAGCTGTACTGCTCATAAGGAGGTGTGGTAAAATGGCAATGTTGGAAATCTGGAGTGAAAATATTGAAAATTCGCAAACTTACGAGCGTGCGTAGGAACTGCGCAACACACGCTCGTAAAACAGTCATTTTAAGGAATTTTTCCACCAAATTTTCAACATACACTTTTGAAAGCCCACCTTGTGAACACTGGCAGTGTCGTTTTGTTAATCGACCCCGAAAGGTGATTTCACGCAGTGATGGCGAAATCACCCTTCGGGCCCGATTAACGCCATGACAGTACAAGAATTCATGAGGAGGGGTCCCAAAAAACCCATGTTGAAAATTTGGGCCCAAAATTCCCAAAAATGCCTGAGATATGCAACAGAGTTGAAAAAACCCTATTTATTCCATTATACAGCTTACCGGCATTTCCTCAGTTCATGGTCGGCTTTGGAAGAGTGCAGAAGGTCCACCGATGATCCATGCGCCAGAGTCCGTAGGTAAGTATGGGGTGGGGGTGAGGCAGGTGCAGTGGTGGGGCAGTGAGACTGCGAGGGACCTTTTTATTTACAGGTTTTTGTTTTTAAATTAAGACGACGCGGGATGTTTGCCATGCTGGGGTGGGCTCCCAGAGTGGCAGCTGGAAAGGCTGTTTGGGGGGGCTGGAGCTGATGGGGATTGGGCACCACCGTCGGCCATCACAGACTCAGCCACGCTGGGTGGGCTCCCAAGCGGGCAGCTGTAAAGGTTGTTTGGGGCTGAGCTGATCGGGGATTGGGGCACCCCATCGGGCTATAACAAGATTTGCCACACTGGGGTGGGCTCCAGCGTGGCACCTGGAAAGGTTTTGGGCGTGCAGCGTGGAGCCAATGGGGATTGGGAACCCCGCTGGCTATAACATGTTTTGCCGCGGGAGTGGGCTCTGGCGTGGCACCTGGACAGCTTTTTGGGGGCGTGGAGCTGACGGGGGATTAGATACCCCTGTCGGCCATACAGTGTGTGCGTTGGGGGAGGGAGCGCATCAGCATGCAATATGCGTGCTTGCGTGTGTGTGTGTGTGTGTGTGTGTGTGTGTGTGTGTGGAGGGGGAGAGCTCAGCTCACTGAAGCGGAGCTCTCCCTTTCAACTGTATGCCACTGCATTTTCGACTGCTGTCATAGACAGCTGCAGCAGTCATTGGAGAACTGCGGCCGCGCCTGCAAATTCACTGACTGAATTGGAAGATGGGGTGCCACACCTCCGAAAACTCGGATGATGGCACTATGTTTCTTGCACATGCGTGCAAGCAACATAAAAATGGTTTACTGCAACACTCCTGGTTGTTAAATGGGGCAACAGCTGTTGTACGCAAATGGTTTCGTGCAACAATAAACAATGTGGTCTTCTGTCTAAATTAAGCAACATCACTGTACTCAAAAGGTTTAGTGCAACAGTTAGCCATGTGGCCTCCTGGTTGTTCAATGAGGCAACACTGCTGTACTCAAAAGTTTTAGTAATCTTAAATCACAAACCAGTGAGAAAGAAAACTGGCCAAACTGGAATTGAAACCAGGCCCCCCAATACTGTCTCAGTGCTCTATCCACTGAACTACAGGCCTACATAGTTGGATCTGAGGTTCTTGGACACACTTCCTTTCTCCGGTATTGCATACTTGGCAACTAGGAATAACCAAGCTGACAATTAGATGTTTGGGGTGCAGTATTAGCCACTGCTAAGTAATTTTAAAGCACAAATAGTAGTGAGAAAGAAATAATGGGACCAACTGGGAATTTCACTCAGACCACCAAAATACCATCCCGGTGCTGTAACCACTAAGCTACAGGCTCACGTGATTGGACCTGAGCTTCTGGCAGCCTGGGTTTGATTCCCAGCATACACAGATGCTGTCAACAGATAAGGACCTCTAGGCCCATCCAGTCAGCCCGTTTAAGCTGCCTAACGAAGCGTCCAGTGACCCTATCTGGTCATTGGCTTTAGCTTTTTCTTCCTATCTCCATTATTCCTTTGTTTCTGTCCCATGCATGTTTGAAGCCCCCCACTGTATGGGCTGCTGCCACCACCACTTGGGGCAGGCTATTCCATGCATCCACCACCCTTTCCATAAAAAAGAACTTCCTGACATTTTCCCTTATGTGGCCACCTCTCAGTTTCATGTTCAGTCCTCTTGTCCTGGCAATACTATTAATCTGGAATATGCTGTCCCCTTCCACCTTGTTAATGCCCTTGTTGTACTTGAATGTTTCTATCATGTCACCTCTCTCCCTCCTTTGTTCCAGCATGTACAAATTGAGGTCCCTCACTCTCTCCTCATAAGGCTTGTGATGTAATCCCTTCACCATTTTGGTCACCCTCCTCTGCACCGTCTCTATTTTGTCAATGTTCTTTTGAAGGTGTGGTCTCCAGAACTGTACACCGTTTCCAAGGTGAGGTCTCACCAGGATCTTGTACAGTGGAACTATTACCTCCCTCCTTCAGCTTGTGATTTCCCTTCCAATACATCCCAACATCCCACTGGCCTTTCCCACTGCCTCTGCTGTCTGCCTAGTGGCCTTCAAGTCATCTGTGATTATGACCTCCAAGTCCCTCTCCTCCTTAGTTACAGTCAGCAGTTTCCCCCCCAACCTGTAGCTTGCTCCAGGATTCCTGCTCCTCACATGCATGATTTTGCACTTCTTTCCATTAAACCTTAGCTGCCAAGCCCCTGACCATCTCTCCAGCAGTTCCAGGTCTTTTCTCATCCTTTCCACCCCCTCTGGAATAGCCACCTTGTTGCAGATCTTGGTGTCACCTGCAGCCAGGCAAACCCTTCCCTCTAGCCCATCTGTAATGTCACTGATGAAGACATTGAAGAGGACTGGCCCCAGAACTGACCCTGAGGTACCCCGCTGGTCACTTCCCTTTCATCTGATTGGGTTTCATTCACCACTACCCTCTGTTTTCTGTCCCTTAACCAGTTTCAAATACAGATCACCACCTTGCATCTCAACCCCAGGCTGCCTAGCTTGTTGACCAGTCTCCTATGTGGGACCGTATCAAAGGCTTTGCTGAAATTGAGGTAGGCAATATCTACTGCTCCCCCTTGATCTACTGCCTTTGTCACCCAGTCAAAGAAATCTATCAGATTAGTTTGACAGGATTATCCTGCAGAGAACCCATGTTGCCTGGGATCCCCCAGTCCATTGGCTTCCAGGTGTTCCACTGTTCTTTCCTTAAGGAGTGTCTCCATTATTTTTCCAACTACAGAGGTTAGGCTAACCGGCCTGTAGTTCCCCACTTCTTCCTTACTACCGCTCTTGTGAAGAGGGACGTTTGCCCTTCTCCAGTCCTCTGAGACCACTCCAGTGTCTAAGGATTCACTGAACAGGGCTGCCAGAGGGGCTGCCAGTTTAGTCCTCAGATCCTTTAGGACCCTGGGATGTATGCCATCTGGACCCATTGCTTTTTCCACCTTTAGCTTTGCCAGTTCTTCTAGCATCCTCTCCTCTGTGAATGGACTGGTGTTTACCTCCTTATCCTTAACTCCTTTGAAGTCCAGCTGCGGGCTCTGCCCATCCCCTTCCACAGAGAAGACTGAATGGAAATATTCATTCAGGATCACTGCTTTTTCCTCCGTCTCCCTCCACTATCTCCCCCCTGGCCCCTCTAAGCTTTGCTACTCCCTCCTTTGCCTTCATTCTCTCGCTATTGTACCTGAAGACTGTCTTATCTCCTTTTTTTTACCGATTGAGCTATTCTCTCCTCCATTTGTGCTTTAGCGCTCCTCAATGCCTTTCCTGCCTCTCTCAGACACTTCTGGTACATTTCCTTGTCCTCATCCCTTTGTGTCTCCTTATACTTCCTGAAGGCTAGTCTCTTGGCCCTTAAATTTTCTGTGGCCCCCCCAAAAAAAACAAAGTGGTTTTCTTCTCCTTTTAATCTTGTCTATTGACCTAACACAGTTTTGTTACCTAAATTATAGCCTCCTTGATGTGTGCCCAGTTCTCCTCAACATCCCCGCCTATATCCCTCCTTTCCATGGTTTCTTTTAGCTGTAGTCCCATACTGGTAAAGTCCACCCTTCTAAAGTCTAAGACTCTTGCCTTCATATGGGTTGACTGGATCCCAGTGTCCACTTTGAAACGCACCATATTGTGGTTATTGGACCCTAACTGACCTTCCACCCTAAGATCTGCTACCCTGTCCCCATTGGTCAGCACCAGATCCAGGATTGCCCAGTCCCTGGTAGGTTCCTATACTAGTTGCCTAAGGCCAGCCCCCTCAAGGAAGTCCACTAAGTCCTGTGTCCTAGCTGTAGCCCCTATTGGGATGGACCAGTCTACCTCTGGCATGTTAAAGTCTCCCATAGGCAGTACCTCCCCCTTTGCTGCCATGTTATGCATGTTTTCTAGCAGCTGCTTGTCAATTTTCTCATCCTCAGCTGGGGGTCTGTAAACGTCCCCTGTGCAAATGATTGTTTCATTGCCTGGCTCAAGGGTGACCCAGACTTCCTCCATTTGCTCATGCCTGTTTTGAATTTCAGTCACCTTTATGCTCTCTTTGATGTAGAGGGCAACCCCTCCCCCCCTTTGTGAAAAGGGCATAACCTGGTACGCTGTGGTTGCTGGTGTACCATGTTTCAGTTATTGCCACTATGTCCAGATCAACCTCCGTCATTGCAGCCACCAGGTCTGGGATCTTGTTCCCCAGACTGCAGGCATTTGTGTGCATGAGCTTCCATGAAATGCGGCATTTTTTGTTCCCTCCTTGTGTTTTGTCCCTTGCTTCATCCTACTTTTCCTGGAGTGTTCTATGTGGTGCTTCCTTTTTATTACCTTACTGGTTGCTTGTGGTCCAGGTCCTTTTATTAGCAGTGATATCGTTATGTCCTGAGGGCGGCCTATCCTGCCCTGTGGTACCTGTGTATCTGCCCCTGGACTGACATCCTGGTCTTGCTTGATGTGTTCACTAACCTGTGGGGGTGGGCTGCCTGAATCTCCCCACTCCTGACAGATCCCCCCCCCAGTGGCTAGTTTAATCAAAAGCTTTAATGCAACAGTCAGCAGCAGTGTGGACTCCCGGTTGTTAAATGAGGCAACGCTGCTGTACTCAAAAGTTTTAGTGCAGCCACCAGTAATGTCTCCTGGTTGCTAAATAGGGGCGTCAGTAGGATTCTAAAAGTGGGGTGGCACATGCCCCCCTCAATGACTTTTTCCAAGAAGGGGGAGGTCCAGGGAGATTTGACTCCCGGAATAAATTTTGAAGAATCTGAAGCAAAATGGTGCATTTTAGAAGCACATTCTATGAAATCTCAAGCAAGACAAGCATAGGGATTTACTAGCTGAAACCCTGAAATACAGCAGGTGGCTGCAACCAGGAAGCATACTTATTCCAGAATTGTTTTATTGCCTCTGTCTTTTAATCAGGTCCTCAAACCAAACTGCAGAGTCATTTTTTGTGGGCCACTTCCACTACCCAACCCCACCATCTTTTACCAGTCATTACTACATAGCTGTCAGAAAGTAAAGCAAAACAGTGAGGTCTGTAACTGTCCCACCGATCTTGCCCAGCAACTACACAGCAAATAAAAACAAGCAAACATTCGGCATTGACCAATGCTTGTTGAAACTGTGCATGAGTTTATTTGCTAGCACTGTAAATTCAAGACCTCATCTTTGTTGGCTGGAAGTTATAGAGGGCAGCAGCAACTTCACTCAGATCCTAAGTTACAAGTGTCACCAGGACTGCCAGGGAGAAAAAGCTAAAAGAGTCATTAAATAGTAGTAAAATGAGGGATGACAAGGGGAAGTCATGCCACTCTCTCTCCCAGTTTGGAACACTTATTTAAAAGTCAACTCAAGGTAGTGATTTTGGTGGAAAGATGGGGGGACCTCATTTTCAATCAGCCTCAGATTGCGAGTGCTGTGCGACCCACCAAAAAGTATCGTAAAAATGTGTCTGCTACTTTGGTAGGGGACTGTTGGTTGGGTGGGGTTCGTTAACAATGTATAACGAGTCAGATTCACAGTAAATCAACGTCTGTGCTTACCGCTTAACTCACTGAGCTTGATGAAGTCATTCTGAGCAAGGTAAAGCATGGAACATTTTGATTCCGATATAGAGATAGACAGACACACACACACACACACACACACACACACACACACACATATGCTCTTGAAGGGAATTAAGAAAACAACATATGCATGTAAAGTCTTTTTGTTTGTGTTTTTCTTATAGCATGCTTTATGGATTCATCCTGTGTGAGTAAACTTATGTAACCCCAAGGTGGCGCTATTCCAAGGACTACTACCCCTGCCTGCTTGGCTAGTAGCAGGTTAAGGGGCCTGAGTCTGAAATGGGTGCCTCCACCCGGAGGTCAGAGTTGGTAGTGGTCAAGCTAACCTGGGCACAGCCCTCAGGGACACTGTAACCCCCCTCTTTCCTTACTAGTGGCCAGAACAATACACAATAATCACTTTCACAATACCCCTGATACACCACACAAGTACCCACACTGTTTGCACTTACCACCAGGGCTTTCCTCTGGGCTGGCCCTGGGGACCCCCTGTAAAACAAGCTAATACACAGCAATTAACAGTACAGTACTCTTGCACAAACTGGAACCACAGTCAGGGTAAATGCAAAAAACAGTCAGATCGGATTTATTTAAGGGACTTGAACAAGGGAGGGGCGTAATCAGGTTAATTTTTACTAATTTTAATTTAATTTTAGGACTAGTCCTCTTCAATGTCTTTATAAGCGACATTGCAGAAGGACTGGAAGGAAAAGTATGTCTCTTTGCAGATGACACTAAGATCTGCAACAGAGTTGATGCACAGGGTGGGGTGGAAAGGATGAGAAGGGACTTGGCAAGGTTAGAGGAATGGTCAAATGTATGGCAGCTTAGATTCAATGCTAAGAAGTGCAAGGTAATGCACCTGGGAAACAAAAACCCAGGGGAAGAGTACACAATGGGGGGTGAGATACTAACAACAACAAAAATGGAAAGGGACCTGGGGGTAGTCATATCAGATGACCTAAAGGTGGGCAAGCAATGTGAGAAGGCAACAAGGAGGGCTGGGGGGATACTGGGATGCATAGGGAGAGGCATCACCAGTAGAAAACAGGAAGTTATTATCCCTCTGTACAGACAGCTGGTGAGACCCCATCTGGAGTACTGTGTGCAGTTCTGGAGACCCAATCTCCAAAGACATATAGACAGGATGGAAGCTGTCCAGAGGAGGGCAACTAAAATGGTGCAGGGTCTGCACCGGAGGACATATGAAGAGAGACTTAAGGAGCTTAATATGTATAGCCTCGAGGAAAGGAGGAGAGGGGGACATGATAGAAACTTTCAAGTACCTCAAGGGAATCAACAAAGTCCAAGAGGGTAGCATCTTTCAAAAAGTGTGCAAGAACAAGAGGGCACAATTTGAAGAAGATAGAAGTGACTCAGAGGTAATTTAAGGAAGTATTTTTCACAGAGAGGTTGTGGATGCATGGAATGGCCTTCGGAGGAAGGTTGTGGAGTCAAAATCAGTGGTGGAATTCAAGCATGCATGGGATAGTCATAAGGCAATTCTGGGGGGTGGGGGTAGAAAGAAGTAGGCTGCTGGTTAACTAGGATCTGCAGCTTATCCAGTAGGTAGGGAAATGGGCAGACTGGGTGGGCCAAGCGGTCCTTATCTGCCGTCAAATTCTATGTTTCTATGTTTCTATGTTTCTATGTAATTTGCTTAAAGGCTATATCAATCAAACAGTTATGCATGCACTTTAGGGTCCATAAACAGTAACACACTCTGGGTACCCAGATGGAGAATGGTGGGCTAGCCAGGAACATTGCAGCTGGTTGGGGCCCTGTGATGGAAGAAAACAACATGCACAACACACACTATTTGTAATCTGGAGCTGGAGGGCTCAGTTCTTGAAAAGAAAACAACAAGACAATCAGATGACACAATTTTAGATCATGTTGTTGTTGCAGGGAGCTACTCTGATGATTACTCATGATACCCAAGACTGGACACAGGCTAGATGAAAATCGAGACAGCAGGTGTTTAATCTGGAGTGCCAGGAGAAGCAGGGCCCACGTGAATTGCTGAGGCATCGTTCCTGTTCAAACGTGGAGCAGGGGGCTGATCCCCAGGCAGGTCTCTCGCCGATGGCTTTCTCTGTGCAGTGGGTAGTCTGGCTGGGCCAGAGTGGCAAGGCCCAGGCCAAATGGAGACAAATTCGGATATAGTCCATTTTGGGCTGGACAGAGCTTCCAGCAAGCAGAACACAGTTCACACAGTGGGGGACCAAATCATGACCCACTTTCAATACACAGCACAACATGTAAGGAAATTCTACTGTACCAGGCAAACCACTCTCCGGTCATGATCGCAAAGTCTCAGCACAAACCAGGGATTCAAAAGCAGCTGGAAATCCTGACAGGCCGATCGCATTCAGCAAAATCTTTGGTCTTCTTCAGGTATGAACCTGGTAAAAAAATCAGTGACTTACTTCGTTCTCACAAACTTGGATTTAGTCCAAAATAATTCTCTTCTCTCCCTCTCAGGGGCAGCAGGCAGACATGCAGGCCAAAACTCAGCCCTTTCACAGTTCTCCCATGCAAAACTACACAGAACTGCTAGCCCAAATCACTTCAGCTGTTCTCATTTCACTTCCCAGCTCAGAACTGACTGAAACAGCAGGCAGCTTGGGGATTTCCCTCAGGTCCAAAAGATTCGGTTGGCTGATCTGTCAGTCACAACAAAGACCCCCCCTTCAGGTGCAAAAAGGCACCAAAAGCCCAAAACTACAATTCCTACAGATTTTGACTCCAGACAGCTCCTATAATCCGGCTCCATTTTAGGTCCCACCAGACTGATTGGTCCAATTCAGCAGTTCCAGGCCAAAATGGTGGGGATAAACAAGACAGTCCTTGTTGCAAAGAAGGCAGGTTAGACAAACTACATTATTATTACTACTCTAATGAATGATCAGCAAACAGTTACATCTATTAACAGGGCTCCCTCTGCGCAATTAGCAAAGGCAGAAATGGAGCGATTACCTGGCAGCCTGGGCAGAACTTGAGCATGACAACACTCAGCACCCTCCCAGATTAATTATTACTGCAATCTAGGCAGCTCTTAAAGCGACAGTACATAGAGGCTACACAGGCACTCTTTGGTATTTATGTTTAACTGCTAAATGCAGGACACCAGCCTGGCAGTGAGCATTTAGACAAGCTCATGTAAGACTTTTCGGGAACCCCCATTTGTAGGGGGTTTACACTTAACTATGACATTTTGTAAAACAAACAATGGGCAGTACGTGAGTGGATGAACAGTATGTGGTGGCATGGGGGGGCTTGGAAAGGAAGGGCCGTGGGTATTTTTTTTTGTTGTTAAAAAAATAAACAGTGTGGAAACGTCTTAATATTACTGCAATTAAAGCAGCAATAAAATAAATTACAGTGCAGATGTTCTTCCTTAATATTCATTGTGTTTAAAAGCAGCACAAATTACATGGTATGGCTAACTGCAATGCTACTCCTTATTGTGTTTAAAGCAGCAGTTTATGTTGCTTTGAACACATTAAGCAGGAGCAGCCACACACTGTATTTTTTAAACAACCATCAAAATACTCCCCCCTTCAAGCCGGCCACTTCACTACAACACTGCTCATTCACCCACCTACTGTACATAGTTTTATTTATTTATTTTTTTAATTACTTTGGTCATAATCATACCTTAATCCTTGCTAAAGGAAAAAAACACAGAGAAACTGGAGATACATTTTCTTCTGTTATCTTCACATTGACTTACTTAAGTTTGACTTGGCTAGGCTAACCTTAACCAGCCACCCAGTATGCAGCCCCACCGAAGCAGACATATTCAGGCGGCACACAGTAGAGAGCGTTTTTTTAATCCCCATGAACAGCAGTATACATAAACATTTGCCCTTCCTCCAAATAGATAACCAAGTTGCAGCAGCCATCAGAAGCAACCAAAGGAATAGGAGGTGGTGTGGACTGGTTGTGATTCTGGTCACTGGACGGTTGAGCAAGACAAGTAGCAGCAGGCATTGGGAGGGAATGCCAGCAGACAGAGCAGACCACAGATTGCAAGCTTTTATTCTGCCTCAAAGACCTGCTTGTAGAATTGCACCAAGTCAGTTTAAAATTAAAAGGGCCAATAGCACGTGCCCTGTGACAGAAAAACACGCTTCCAAGTTCCTCCCTTCCCATCCCAATCCATTCACTCCCACCCTCAGCTCGTGCATGTGGCATGCTGGACTCAGGACCACCCATTCACACTCACCTTGTTTTCAGTCACTCCTGTCCCAGCATTGTCCTTTTGAGGGTAGAATAATCCAGCGTTAGCAGACAGTAATCCCAGGCTCGATAATAACCCCTCACAGAGACAGACATCTCTCACTGAGCTCCATCCGTGGGCCAGGCAGATAGCACTGAAGCACACTTTGGCTCCTCCTCAATTCAACAGAGGAGTACAATTCAATCATTCCTTCCTCCTCACACCATGGCTTCTCAGGCCGGTCTCCCTCTCCCATCCCTGTTCTGCTCCATGCCCTCCTTCCGAAATCCATTCCATCACCATCTCCCTCCCTCCTGTGCCCTCTCCTGCTCTATCCTGGTTTCCAGCCCATGATGTGAACTGTGACACCCCCCATCCCCTGTTCTACCTTAGCTCAGCTTGTGACTCTCTCCTCCTGCTATGCACCATGCTGCTTGCCTCTTACTTCCTACGGTGCTCTTTAGATCAGACAGTCAGACACCAGACTGCTCCGCCCCAGGCTCGAGCACACTTGATGTGGAATAATAAGTACATGCAAGAGGTGTTCAGAATGCCTCTTGCATGTGGTGGTGGTGCTTATTATTCCACATTTTACACTCACTTAAGTGAACGAACTTCAGTCTGAAACTGGGACAGTAAGTACACACTTTTAACAAGTAAATTCACCAGTCTCCATCAGCTGCAGAAAACCCCACACCGCCCATTCCTGCCATATAGCCAGCGCACACGCTACTCTTGCACCGGCCGCTGCCAATGCCAAGCCAGAAGCAGAACTGCCTTCGGCAACAAACTGATGAGCCCAGGGAAGAGCGGGCACAGAGGAAATTAATACTGGGAAATGTAGTCTAGGCAAAGAGTGGCCATGGACAAATGCCAGGAAATGTAGTCTAGGCGGTGAGACACAGCAGTCAGTGGGGAAACAGGACAGGACTGAGAGATGGGTGGGGGCGGCCTACCGCAGGGAAGCTGCTAGCTGGTTGCTGGCTCCGCTGGGCTTTTTAAAGCCCTATACTTTAAAGGAACGGTGGGTCAAAAGACTGAGGGGGCACCAGCATAAACTGGGGGGGCCTGTGCCCCCATTTTTTGGGCTAACAATGCCCCTGTTGCTAAATGTGCAAATAACCCTCTTTATTATGAACCACATGACATATTTGGATGCTATAGCTACTACTGTCAAAGTCCCCATTCTTCAAGTAGGACGGTTTCTCAATGTGAAAAAAATTCAAAGCAAGAATGCAGCATCATTTTGTTTTAAGTTAGTTTCCAGCTTACAATAAATCAGTATATTATTAACACATTTGTTCTGCATTTTCTTCATCATTCTCTTTCATCAGGGTTTTATTTTGAGACTGCCAGGGGATATAATGGAGACCCCCATGATTTTGTTTTTTTGGAAACCCTAAAAATGGTTCCCAATGACTGGGGTGGGGGGGAGTGATATAAAGCTATCCTTAGCTTTTTTTTTCTGCATCTGTCGTATTATCAGAATTTTTCACAGTAGATGACCTTTGAGAATTATTAAATTCTTGATATTGTGTACTTTTTATTACTGACTCTGCCTTAGTCACAGAAGTAAAAATGTGAGTTCTGCCATGGAGGATTACTTTAATTTTGGCTGGGGAAGGGGGTAACACTGTGAATCTTGTCTTCTTGTTCCACAACAGTTCTTTTACACTTTGAAAAGCTTTTTATTTTTACCTAGACTTCTTGCGGCAGATCTAGAAGACCTTAATCACTAGTCCTTTAACATACAGACCTTTCTCAAGTCTGGCTTTGTGCAGTATTTCTTCTCTATCCTGGTATTACTATTATAATGACTTGACAAAAACAAATGTAACCCCCGTGCAAATGGGGGTTCCCAAAAGACTTCCAGGAGCTTGCTTGAATGCTCCAAGCCTGAATGGTGTTTGGCATTTAAGCCATTTATCAGTGAGTGTTTTTAGAACCTCTGGTACTGTCTCTTTAAGAGCTGTCTGCTTGCAGACATAATTAGTTTGTATGGGGGACTGTGTGTTTCTTTGATTGAGTACCACTCAAGCTGCTGCCAATTCACTTAATTTTTGCAGTCACTAGAGTGCAAAGGAACCTATCTGAAAGATGTAACTGTTTGCCAGAAATTATTTAGAGTAATAATGAAATTACAGTTTGTCTAACCTGCTTTCTTTGCAGTCAGAACTGTGTCTGCTAGTTCCCATTCTAGTTTTGAACTGCTGAACTGGACCAATCAGTGTGGGTAAGCTAGTCTCAAAATGGTGCCTTGGACGAATCAGAACTTGGACTCATAATCTGAGCCAGCCACAAGAGGATTGTATGGGCAGTGACTCTGGGAGATGTAGTTTAGACTTCAGTGCCTTTTTGGACCAACAGCAGCAGTCTATTGTGAGTGACAGCCAATCCAGTCAAGAACTGGGAAGAACTCAAAGGAAGTGCCCGGTTTTGTCGGTTGGAGTTTCAGTTGAGCTTTGGCAGTGAAGAAGGAAGGAGCCCTGTGCTTTTTCAGTGTGCAGTTTTAGTCAAAAAACATGTGTAAGGCCCAGAGTTCCGGTCTGCAGCTTATGTAACTGCTTGTTAGGACTGAATCCGTCCTGTGAAAAGAATCAAAGGATCTCTGAAGAGTAGAAACCAGGCTGACCCTGTAGAAGACTGGACGAATAGCTGAAAATTGCACTCGGTCTGTCAGGAACTGAATCTGCTGTGTGTTCTCCCGGGTATTGTGCAGTAATTGCGATCGGGATAGAGAAGCAGCCTGCCTGGTATAGTACTCTCTTTTTTTTTTTTTACCATATAAATGTGTGAAGAGTCTCTTGGAGCTTAAGAGTAGCCCTGCTGATATTGAAGGACCCTATCTTATTTGGAGGTCGTGAGTACTAATTCAGGGTCACTCCCTGTTGAATTGCCACATTAAATCCAATTGAAATTACTGTACTGCTGACTGTTTAATTTTCCTTTTCTCTGTGTGAAAGGGCCCCTACCAGCTGCCACGGTTTGACTATAGCCACTAGGGCTTGGGTACCCAGGGACAGTAATCTGATAGGGACAGGCCTGTGCACAGAGCCATAGTAGATTATTAGAGTGATAAGCTAATTAACCTGATTTCCCCTGTCCTTGTTATATCCCCCTAAATAAATCAGAGCTGCTTGTTTCAGCAAAGTTATACTGCCTGAGGTATTTGTCTATGTTAAAGTACTGTACTGTGATTGTTGCACTGTATCTCGTTTCACAGGAGGTCCCAGTGCGGAACCAGTCCTGGGGGTAGTGTATACTGTGAAGGTAATTCTGATATATTGTGTGGGCCACTAGTGGGAAGAAAGGGGGGTTGCAGTGTCCCAGAGGGCTGTGACCAAGTTAGTTTAACTATTGCAAACCCTGACCTCTGGGTGGAGGCACCCGCCATTGGATCCAGGCCCCTCAACCTGTTAGTGGCAAATCAGGCAGGGGTAGTAGCCCCTGGGATAGCGCCATCTAGGGGTTACACAAACCTTGAGCAATTTCCTTAGTAATTTGCACTTCTAAATCTTCTATAGGCACAGTCTAATGGCTTGTTCACACAGCCAGCATTTACATTGGCACCATGTGATTCGCTATGGCCATACTTGCTGAAATGCTCTGGATGAGCAATCACATGGTACGGCTAGAGGAGTGCTGTAGATGCATCCATCGAAGTTCTGGTGATTCAAGGAGTGTTCTGGCTGGGAAGGGGTGTGGGTGTGGGTCATAGAAACATAAAACATAGACTTTGACGGCAGATAAGGACCACTTGGCCCACCTAGTATGCCCATTTCCCTACCTATTGGATAAGCTGCCGTTCCTAGTTAACAAACAGCCTAAGTCTCTACTATTGTTGGGCCTCAGCTCGAGGATGAATCTTCCGACCTGAGTGCAGCTTCTGGCTCTGTAAATCAAGCCAAATTCAGGAATTCTGGTGCGGCGGTTTACATGGCAAAGTAAAACACCCGCACCACCACACAATCTCAAGAAAAGAAGGATCGCAGCTACAATGAAATGGAACTGAAATGGCCAAACTGCGGCGTTCAAACATGCACAGTGGCAACAATCTCACTGCTGTGTACCTTCAAGAATACCGCAGAACTGGCTGTGTGCTCAGTTGGATATGCAGCTTAAAGGTAATTTCAAAGATTCAGTGTGCGGCTACGTAGCCCATTACCTTAGCCTTGCACGAGTCCTTCTAGCACAAAATTATTATTTTTAAGAAAGTCCAGCAAGGGACATAAGGGATTGTTATTCAGGCTGAAGTGCTGGCCAGCCAATCCCATCCACTTCCCAGTCCCCCTGCACCTGTGCTTAGAAGTTTTGTGACATCTAACCAGAGAGAGTGCGGGGGTGCGCCCCATTGAAACCTATAGGGAAGGATTTCACAAAGATTTTACAGATGTTTAAGCACCCTCTGATAAAAATGAAAGCCACCACTCATCTAATAGGGATTCTCCCCGGGTAGACATCACAAAAACGTTGGAGCGCAGGTGCAGGGCAATTATAATTTTGTGCCAGTAGGACTAGCACAAGGCTAAGGTAATGGGCTATGAAGCCCAAAAGACTGAGCTATTATTATTGGAATTTACTTTAAATATTTCTCTGTGGATCTTCCTCCTCAAAAAAGGTGTCTCTAGTCACTATAAAGGGCTGAAAAAATGGAGCACAGCATGTTCATTTTTGAAAAAACAAAAAAATACTTCTGTTACCTATAGGGTAAGTGTTGCAAAGTGAAGAAATTATATTTTGGCATGGATGATGCCTCGCATCAATCAGCACACTTCAGTACTTTGAATGTACAGTAAGCCCACCAACTTCTGGATGTCCATTGCTTCCTGAGCTCTGACTGCTCACAGGACTTTAAGCATTTAAAGGTACTACAGTCTTCAGGCCCTGTTTGAAAATGAGATGGCTTGTCCACTTTAGTGTGATGTATCCTAGCATGAAATGTTAAATAAAATGATAATTTGGCTCTTATCTGAATATGGGAGCCACAAACCTACATGAGATCTGAGCATGCATTTCCCATTTTAAAGGGCAATTCAAGCAAATGGGTTGACTTTTCATTAACAATATCAAGTGTAATTAGCTATTTTAATAATTAAAATGAGTGTACCATTGTATTTGTAACCCCAAAGATTATTCAGCTAAGCTTTTTAATGAATGCTGTTGTATAAAAAGGCACATAGTACTGTACCTCTGTAAATAACTGCAAATGTGCCTTAACCATGGCTTTCATTTATTAAACCAAGGGTTTCAGAAGGCACTACATCACAGAGAGCATGTCTGCCAGATTTACACAAACCACCATATGGCACAAATCATAAACACTTACTATGCTTTTTTTTGTTTCTATTGCTGTGTTAACTAATGCAGCAAGCTCCCATTTCTTAGAAAAGCATCAATGGCTCAGTAGGTAGCATGCTCGCCTCTGGGGCTGGAAGATCAGAAGGCCATGGGTCATAGCCCCACATTAGGTATTTGGGGTAAAACCCATAAATAACAAAATAGTGCATTACAAGGGGGTGTGGTGCACTAGTAAGGTGCCATTCTTTGGATGAGCCATTAAGCCGAGGTCCTTTTTGTCCATCTCTGTTCACTGTCCAGCTGGAAAAGATCCCAGAGCACTTATCGAAGAAAAGCAGGGGAACTTTTCATTAAAAGAAAACCAAACAAGATCACACAATCATACAAGAACTAAGCACAATACAAGCCAGAAACAAATAAATAGAAACACAAAGCTAAACAAATGCAAATGTAAAACAAGAAAAAAAAAAAAGAATCATAAGTAATCAGTCCCCAAATAAGTATAATTTATCTGCCACCAAAAAAATCTAACTTGCTCAATCCCACAAACAAAATGCATACAAACAAAAAAAATCAGGCAACGACCAACAGCAAAGAAATTCCCGCCAGATTACATAAATCAATGGCACATTAAAACAGCAAATCATATACCTATTCATTTAATATTGCCCACTGTATATAGTGATTAACCGGCAAAGTGGACTGTTTCTTAAGTTTAATCCCTCATAAAGCAGATTCCACTCTTTCTGCCATAGAATCATAAGTGAGATGAAGCTGTTGCAACATATACTGACTCCTTGCCTGACACAGATAACATTTCAGACAAGAGAAGACTACTGGCAGTGTGCTCATACTGCCCTTCTCCACCATATCAGGTAATCTCCCCAAACCAGATTCCCATATGTCAACCTCTGAATCCATGGTAAGTGCCATCTGTCAGCAAGGTACTTCCAAAATGCAACCACAAAAGGACAGTTCAGCAAAAGATGTTCATGTGTTTCCATTTTCTGAGTACAACAGCTACATCATTGTCTACAACACTGTCTAGGACATCTGTCCGCGGTGCTTTTATGTTTCAAACTACCATGTACACCCACTTTGCCATAACGGCTAACCTAAAGAATGCCCCACATTTGTTGTGGTACTCTTCTATTTGTACTACGATCAAAGGGGCTTTTATTGGTTAAACAATATGGAAACTCAAATTGCTGGACACAAGCACGACTTATCACTTCCTGCTGAAGTTGTATCCTATTACTAGACAGTAACATTATGGAACACTTAGAGACTTGCCACTGATACAACTTTCTCAAATTAGACATGATCAGGCGTACTCAAAGATTTTAACAGTTCCTGTTCCCAATGAGAGAGAAAGGGGTTCCAAACCTCAATGCAATCATAAATGCCAGGTTGAAGTGCTGAGTAGGAGACCCTGCCATATCATGGAATGGAAAAACAGGATGTCGAAAAAAACTAAACAAAACAAACAAAAAAAAACACAGTAGGGTTAAGTATGTTGTTTTATGAGTTGACAGGTAATATTTCTTTTGACTGAGCTTAACTGGCAAAAATGCTATATTTTCTAGTCTCATAAGCAAAAAGGTGGTGTATAAACAAAACTTAAATATGTAAACAATGCCAGTAAACAATTTTAATGATTTGTGCACATTTCAGTTTAGACAATCTCCAAGTCTTCCACATATTCACCTTCAGTGTACATTGTTTCACTTTTTCAGTCCAACTGTAACCCCTAGATGGCGCTATCCCAGGGGCTACTACCCCTGCCTGATTTGCCACTAACAGGTTGAGGGGCCTGGATCCAATGGCGGGTGCCTCCACCCAGAGGTCAGGGTTTGCAATAGTTAAACTTACTTGGTCACAGCCCTCTGGGACACTGCAACCCCCCTTTCTTCCCACTAGTGGCCCACACAATATATCAGAATTACCTTCACAGTATACACTTACCCCCAGGACTAGTTCTGGCACTGGGACCTCCTGTGAAATAAGATACAGTGCAACAATCACAGTACAGTACTTTAACATAGACAAATACCTCAGGCAGTATAACTTTGCTGAAACAAGCAGCTCTGATTTATTTAGGGAATATAACAAGGACAGGGAAATCAGGTTAATTAGCTTATCACTTCACTATCTACTCATGGTTTGTGTATTAGCTCATCCCTACCAGTTACTGTCCTCGGGTACCAAGCCCTAGTGCGGTTAGTCCAAACCGTGGCAGCTGGTAGGGGCCCTTTCACACAGTGAAAAGAAAAATTAGTTTAAACAGTCAGCAGTACAGTGATTCCATTTGGATTTAATGTGGCAATTCAACAGGAGCGACCTGAATTAGTACTCACGACGCCAAACAAGATAGGGTCCTTCAAGTCATCAGGGCTACTCTTGAGCTCCATGAGACTCTTCACATTTATATGGTAAAAAAGAAAGTACTATACCAGGCAGGCTGCTTCTCTATCCCGATCGCAATTACTGCACAATACCCGGAGAACACACAGCAGATTCAGTTCCTGACAGACCGAGTGCAATTCAACAATTTCTCCAGTCTTCTACAGGGTGAGCCTGGTTTCTACTCTTCAGAGATCCTTTGATTCTTTTCACAGGATGGATTCAGTCCTAACAAGCAGTTACACAAGCTGCAGACCGGAACTCTGGGCCTTACACACGTTTTTTGACTGAAACTGTGCACTGAAGGAGCACAGGGTTTCTTTTCCCTTCACTGCCAGATCTAAACTGAAACTCCAACAGACAAAACCGGGCACTTCTTTGATTTCCTCCCAGTTCTTGACTGGATTGGCTGTCACTCACAATAGACTGCTGCTGTTGGTCCAAAAAGGCGAAGTCTAAACTACATCTCCCAGAGTCACTGCCCATACAATCCTCTTGTGGTTGGCTCAGATTATGAGTCCAAGTTCTGATTCGTCTAAGGCACCATTTTAGAGCTAGCTTACCCCACACTGATTGGTCCAGTTCAGCAGTTCAAAACCAGAATGGGAACTAGGCAAACACAGTTCTGACTGTAAAAGCAGGTTAGACAAACTGTATTTTCATTATTACTCTAAATTATTTCTGCAAACAGTTACATCTTTCAGATAGGTTCCTTTGTACTCCTAGTGACTGCAAAATGGGTGAATTGGCAGCAGCTCGAGTGGTACTCAAACAGAAGCACACAGTCCCCCCCATACAAACTAATTATGTCTGCAAGCAGACAGCTCTTAAAGAGACAGTACCAGAGGCTCTAAAAACACTCACTGATAAATGGCTTAAACGCCAAACACCATTCAGGCTTGGAGCATTCAAGCAAGCTCCTGGAAGTCTTTTGGGAACCCCCATTTGCAGGGGGGTTACACAACTATGAGATGGCAAATTACCGGGACCAAACAGTATCCATATAGGAGTATCTGAAATACTGATACCAGCTACTGTGTCAGTGTGCAGAACTGGGGTACCAATTCAAACACCCACACTTTTAGTTTTGTTGGTGGAAGAGCCTGAGAACTGAGAATATGTGTCAACTGCTTTCATCACCCTTATTCCTGAGGCCATTACGGCCACAAACAGGCAAATTTTGTCAGCGTACACATACATTTTCAGCTGTGATGTCAGTCTAAGAGGTGCCAAGCCTCTGATCAACTGATCCCTAGCAAATGTCTTGAGTAGCAGATCAATCAAAAATGTTTATAAAAGAGGACTTAAAGGACTTCCTTGCCACACCCCTCTCTTTACTGGACAAGGTGTGCCTAGGTGACTATTCATTAAAGGAAGTATATCACACAGACCCTACTGGGATGTGCCATTTAACCAGCCCTGTATCCGAGTCTCACTGCGCTACAGCTTGGGGCAGACTCGACTCAATGTCTGAAAAAAAAATCAGAGTATTTAGAATCAGCATTGGACCATGCTGAACCAGGTTCAGTGTTTGCAGCGGAGGGGCAATGTTTAGTATTAGGTTCCACATTCATAGTGGAGGGGCCAGGTTCATTATCAACAGTGGAAGGGCCTGGTTCTATACTTTTTCTGTGTATTTTCCTTGGTCAGAATGATTTTGTGCCATAACAGCTACAGTACTTGAAGTGTGTGTAGTATCTGTTTGAGCCCTGTTACCAGTGGCTCTGAGTTCTTCTTGCTCCAGTGCCTCCATCCTGGTCTGCTCAGACTGCATTGCTGTTACCGTAGCAGCAGTAGTAGTAGGAAATGCAGGGGAAATCCATGTGTTTGCCATGGAAATCTGCTCTCGAGAAAACTCATGCATACTCTGAACATGAAGGTTGGGTACGTAAGGAAATAGAACACCTCCAACAACACTGTTCCTCATGGATGGGTAATGTAGTCTCACAGCACTGGGCCACCAACAGAGGTGTTAGTGGCTGCGCCTCAGGAGATGACCCTGAATTTCTTCTGGCATCCCACTCACTCTGGTATCCACTTGCCGCTCTCGTCCTACATCCACCACTTACTCCTTAAGGCTTTTTCAGGAGACCAGTCTGCAACTTGGGAATATTGTCCTGGTAGGTTAAACACATTAATATTTTTTTGTCTTGCTGTCAAAGGTTTAGTCTGCTTCAGCTGCGTGTCAGGTCATGTCACAAGCAGCTGTTTATCGCTTAGAATTGTGGTTGAGCTCAAGTTTGCCTAGGGCTCTGTAACAGTTTTTTTTTTTTTTTAATAGTTTTCCCAGATTGTGTGTACTGTTGTCTATGTTTCAAAGAAACTTTTCTCTTTACCATAGCATTACTCATCCTCAGCAAGCATTCTCAATATGTGCCTTTTGCATTCCTGCATTTCTGCCTCCAGTTTTTTTTTCCTGCTGCCAGCAGTAAATCATCTTTTTCCATCCCTTCCTTGACTACCAAGCCCTCTGCATGTTGTAGATCCATTTCTTCTACTGCTACCAAGGTTGAAGAATCTGTGTCCTCTGGAGTAACATAGGCTGGAAACAAGGACCATCTATAGCCTGCAGTAGCGCAACTTCCTCCTCCAACTCACCAGGGTCCACTACCTTGGATTCAGGGGCAACAGTGCCCCTTCCAAGTGTAACCCCTTGGTGGCACTAGCCCAAGGGCTACTACCCCTGCCTGCTTGGCTAGTAGCAGGTTAAGGGGCCTGAGTTCTGAAACGGGTGCCTCCACCCAGAGATCAGGGTTGGTAGTGGTCAAGCTAACCTAGACACAGCCCTCTGGGACACTGTAACCCCCCTCTTTCTCCTCTAGTGGCCTGAACACTGTACAATAATCACTTTCACAATACCCCTGGTACACCACACAAGAACCCACACTGTTGCACTTACCAAGAGGGCTGGTTCCTCTGGCTCGACCCTGGGGACCCCCTGTAAAACAAGGTTATGCGCAGCAAATAGCAACAGTACAGTACTTTGAGCACAAACTGGAACCACAGTCAGATTACATGCAGAAAAAGTTAGATCTGATTTATTCAGGGAACTTGAACAAGGGAGGGCAAAATCAGGTTAATTAGCTTAAAGGTTATATCAATCAAGCAGTTATGCATGTGCTTTGAATCCCCACACAGTCACACCTCTGGGTACCCAGGTGGAGAAGAGATGGGCTAGCCAGGACTGTTGCCTGGGGTTGGCGGTGTCGCAGCTGGTTGGGGGCCCTGTGATGGAAAACACAACATGCACAGTATACAATATTTGTAATCCGAGCCAGAGGGCTCAGTTCATAAAGGAAGCGAAACAACAAGACAATCAGATGACACACTCAGATTAAGCTGTTGTTGCAGGAACTACCCTGTATTTACTCACGATACCCAAGACTAGACACAGGCTGGGCCGAAATCAAGACTGCAGGTGGTTGATCTGGAATGCCAGGAGAAGCAGGGCTCACATGAGTCACAGAGGCGTCATTCCTGTCCAAGCGTGGAGGAGGGGGCTGATCCCCAGGCAGGTCTCTCGTCGATGGCTTCTATGTGCAGTGGGTAGTCTGGCTGGGTCAGTCTGGCAAGGCCCAGACCGCATGGAGACAAATTCGGATGCAGTCCATTTTGGGCTAGATACAGCTTCCAGCAAGCAGAACACAGTTCACACAGTGGGGACTAATTCACAACCCACTAGCAGCTCACAGCACATTTACATGTAAGGGAATTCCACTGTACCAGGCAAAGTGCTCCCCAGTCACAATCACAAAGTCTCTGCACACACCAGGAGCTTAGGGGTAGCTGGAACTCCTGACAGGCCGACTGTGTTCAGCAAAATCTTCGGTCTTTTTCAGGTTGAGCCTGGCCCACTTCAGTAGCTTACTTTAGTCACACAAAGGATTTAATCCAAAATAATTCTCTTCTCTCCCTATCAGGAGCAGCACACCGACGTGCAAGCCAAAACTCAGCCCTTTCACAGTTTTCCCATGCGAATCCACTCAGGATTGCTGCCCAAAATACACTTGAGCTCTTCTCATTTCACTTCCCAGTTCAGAACTAACTGAAAACTGCAAGCAGCCCAGGACTTCCCCAAGATCCAAAAGGTTTGGTTGGCTGATTTGGCTGTCAGTCAAAGCAAGAGTTCCCCCTTCAGTTGCAAAAAAGGTGCAAACAAGCTCCAAACTAACGTTCCTACAGATTTTGCATTCAGACAGCTCCTGTAGTCCAGCTACATTTTAGGTCCCACCAGTACTGTTTGGTCCAATATGCAGTCTAGGACCAAGACAGTGGAGACAAACAAAACAGTCCTTGCTATAAAGAAAGCAGGTTAGACAAACTACATTATCATTATCACTCTAAATGATTTTCGTTAAATAGTTACATGTTTCAACAGAGCTCCCTCTCAGATTACTTAAATTGCAATTAGGCAGCTCTTAAAGAGACAGTACACAGAGGCTACACAGGCTCTGGTAAATTAATCACATTTAAACTGCTAAAACGCAGGACACCAGCCTGGCAGTGAGCATTTAGGCAAACTCAAGGAAGACTTTTTGGGAACCCCCATTTGTAGGTGGGTTACACAAGATCAGAGGAGTATTTTTTTTTTTTTTACCTCAACAGCGATGTATTTTACCTCAGCAAAAGGTGAAACGCTAGAAAGAACCATAAGTAAAAGCGGGTTTGTGGTTCCCTGGAACTAGAGGAACTACGAGAGAAAGCAGTAGAAACAGTAGAAAATACCTCTAAAATCACTGAAGGCAGCACAAAGGCTAAGAAAATAAACACTCCTAAATAAAATAACTTAGTTCAAGTAAAGTGAAGAGAGAGTACTCAGGGGCAGTGATGCTCAGTCAGCGGAGAAATAATTATTTTGTCCTCTAGGCTGACTGCTGGTAGCACCCCTTCTTGCTCTCTCCTCATTGGTCAGTTCTCTGGGCTCATAACCATTGACTCCACCTCCAGGGCAGCTGGCATTCTGCATTTGTCAAGCATACTAAAGGACCCCTGGAGTGAGAATAATCGTTTTTTTTTTTCCTTATGTTTTGTTTCTGTGTTTGTCAATTTAGTGCTTGTAAAAGGTACTGTATTGACAACACTGGAGCCTGCTTTATTTATCCACATGACAGGTACAATATGGGTGATCACAGTGCAAGCTTCCCCACACTGCCCCACCAATGTGCCTCAACCCCGCCATGGATGGAACACCACGTAGGTGAGAGGGTAGTTCAGACTCCATGCCCATTCAATCCTTGGCCTCTCATGTGAGACTACCAACTAGGGTGCCAATTGTGTTGGTGGTTTTGAGATGTGGACACCTGCCCACTTGCTGGATACTGGACTTAGACCCCCACATCTCATTTCACAAAGGTCACTGAACAGCTCTCAGGTGATAATGGTTTTCAGCCATTACCGACCTGTGCTGCATTTAAACCCTTGACCTACAGGTGAACGGCTCCGAAACCCATTATTATTCCATTCAGCCATCCTTTATTTAAATCCAATAAAATGTATTAGCCATAATGAAATTACTGTCTGTTTGTTTTATGTTAGGCTGATGCCTGTACCTCCACACCTTCCCTTACCCTCGCTCCCTCCCTGAGGTCCCATCTGCAAATGAGACTGTTCTATTCTCTATATTTCCTGCTTGGTACAATAATTTCAAATAAATCAATAGAAAAGCAGCCTGGTGCTGCTTGGCCAGCTTATTTACTTTTCAGTTATGTTATTTTTAGTTATTTAAAATGTGCCCCATGGGGCAGTCCTATGAGATATAATATTTATAATATTTCATTTTCATGGGGTCTCTGGGCACTGCGAGTTGTCAAACAAGTAATTACACCAGTTACCAATAGGTAATGCAGTACCCAGGAAAATAATGTTTTTATTTATTTATTTACAATCTGAAGATCCCAAGAAAGGTTTTTAAAGGTGTTAACCTTATATTCAAAAGACCCCAGAGCACAGCAGCATTCAAGACAGTACAAACAACAGTATTACATTTCATACAGACTGTTACATCTTAAAGATATTGACCCTCCATATTCAGTCATGGCTATTTGCCCTGAGCTAATCCAGCACCACACTAACAACAGCGCTCAACCACCAAGGAGCTACATTTAGACAGACAGTGCACTTGACATGGGCTGCATTGCCTGTCTCAGTACTGGGAGCTGAGATACTATTGTACATAATAAACATGGGTATCTGTACCTCAGCCCACTGCCAGTGAGAGGCTCTTGGGACCGAAAGGAGATTGTGCATCCCAAATGGGACAGTACTGCCACTCCTTGGAGCCATACGCAGTGGCTGGTATTCTAATGACTACATATGGAACCCATGGTGCGAAGGGTCCATTTATATGGCATTTTGTGATCATAAACAAATATGCTTAATGCTTCCATGCAAATGTGTGCAGATGTTGTGCAGAGTCTTGGCCCCCACCCACATCAGAACCATACCTATGCCATCCCTAACAGCCTAGTGATCCCCCATCACACCAACCCCGATTATGATTGGTAAAATGCTATGTGACAAAACCTGTCCCCAACATCTAGAGGTTTCCTTGCCCCGATTGCTGTTGGTACCATACTATATGGCAGAAACTTACACCCAGCAATTTGGCAGTCCCCTCCTTATCACTGTCTGCACAGAGCCACAGGGTATATGACAGAACCAACCGTGGCAGCTTAATGGCCCCCTGTCCCACAGTTGCTGTCAAAGTTCCTATCCCTGACCCACCCACTGAGCTTCTACCACCCCTATCCTCCACCAGTCTCGGACTCACCCATCAAACTATTCCTAAGCTGCCATCATGTCCTCAGAAACCACCAACAGACTCTCTGCTTATCACTTCATCTGGTTGCCGTCTGGATGACAGGGAGTAAGTGCAAACAAGAAATGGCTGTTTGTGTATTACCCACATGCTCACGCCCTGTCATTTAGAAGGCAGCCAGCCAAGGTGGGGAGCTGAAGGTCTGTGTGGGTCACAATCTGTGGACATGATGGCAGCTTAGGAATGGTTCAATGTGCGAGTTAAGGGCCAAGGAAGGGGGTAGAAGTGGTGGGTGCTCAATGGGTGAGGTGAGTAGGGGAGACCTTAACAGTGATCAATGTACCGACAATGATCAGGGGGACCACTAGACTGCCAGGGCCATGTTTTGTCAAATAGCACTGTACTGTCTATTGGAGGGGGGGGGCACTAGACTGCTAGGCTCAGGTTTAGCATATACTGTAGCCATGTACTAATGGGGATTAGACATGTGTTGCTGGCACCAGTACTGCTGAAAGGCCAGGGGGGGGTCTTAGCAGGCTGTTAGTGCTTGCAGAACCCTATGGATATACCACACTGTGCTCTGCATGCAACAGGGCACCCTCATTTGATTAGGGCCAGTGGAGTGGGTATGTTGCACATTAGAGTAATCCACTATGAGTAGCACTAGAGGGATCCTTTGCATTTGGACCTCATGATACCCAGACATGCAATGTTGCATTAGTAGAGATGCAGTGAAATAAAATTTTGCAGCAATTTCACCAGGTGAAATTTTTAGGTGAAGTGCGGTGAAATGTCATAATTTCACCCGTCACCGCTAGCCACAGTGTAAATTGACCCCCACACCACACACACACAAGTTGCCCTGCACTCCTCCCCATTTCTTTTATAAAAAAAAATTTGCCATCCTCCACTCCTGGTGTCTAGTGGTCCCCCGGCCGTCACTGGCCGTAAACATTAAATAAGTGCACCCCCAAGTTACCCTGCTGCCTCTGTTTGTTTAAAAAAATATATATATACATATATAAATATACATACATATTCCTGTATTATAACTGTACAAAATCTCATGCTGTGTATTGTCTTGCACTGTAATTTGCCACGTACTGGGCCTAGGCCCCCAGGTCGCATCTGGAATCGAGCATGTTGCTCAGTATGCCGTCCTGGTAAATCTCATAAATAAATAAATAAATAAATATACATCCATCCTTCACTCCCTAATTGTCTAGCATTACCGTCATTGGCGTAAGCATTAAATAGAGCACCCGCCTGAAAGTTACCCTGCGCCTCTGTTTAAAAAATATATATATATGTATATATGCACTTCACTCCCTGGTGTCTAGTGGACCCCCACCCCATCAGTACATAGCAACAACCAAGCCAGCTCCCCAGTACCCCGATCAGGCCACGGCCTGGCCCTCCACTCACCTTCATGGCGGCAGCCGACTGAGCACCACTGAGGAGCTTGAATGAATGAATGAGTGTGATGCGCTCATTCATTCAAGTGCTCAGTGGCACTCAGTCGGGCTGCTCTCGCGGAGGGTGGTGGAGGCTGTGCCCGTGATCGAGCTGCTGAGAATCTGGGATGGGTGCTGCTATGTGCTGATGAGGTTGAGAGCTCAATGAGAGCACCAGGTAGTGAGGTGTGTATGTGTGTGTGTATATATATATTTTTTAAACAAACAAACAGAGGTGGCAGGGGTAACTTTGAGTGTGGAGGGAGTGCTTATTTAATGTTCTACGGCCAGTGACCCGGCTGGGAGGGTGACCACTAGACACCGGGGAGCGAAAATATATATATATATATATATATATTTTTTGACAAACAAGCGGAGTGGCAGGGTAACTTTAGGAAGTGCTTGTTAATGTTTACAGCCAGTCAGACAGCTCCAAGAAGAGACCACTACCTCAGGAGAGATGGAAACACAATTTCACCATAGGCGAAAGTACTCCTGCTGGTGGTAAAACTTTGCAGCGGTGGTGAAATTTCACCCATAGGTGAAATTTCACCTCTGGCGAAATTTCATCAACGGGAAGAAATTTAGCACCAATCATGGGCAAAATTTCACATTTCACCCAGCAAAATATTTCATGAAATGCACTAATTACGCAAAATATCTCTACTCATTAGCGTGGCACTCTGCATGTTAGCACCATACTTACCTTCTGAATATAAGGGCAATTAAATACATTTAACAACAACTGATTTTAACAGTTAGTGACTGAGGTAATTTAAATATATAAAGTGCCCAAATCAGTAATAGATTTGAAAGCATGGTACAAAGCATTCCAGTCTTTAGCTAGATTGTACCCAAATACTTTTTCTGTAATAATAAGATTGTACCCAAATACTTTTTCTGTAATAATTCTTTTCACTTTGGAACTTTCAAGGAGAGAACATTTTGTGAGTGCAAGTGTTAGTGACTATTAGCAGGTATTACCAAATGCACTGGACATGCATGTGTCTGATCATAAACACATTGCCAAACAACTGATAAAAAGTGCCACTTTTTAGAGGTTCTGTGGTGACAAAATTTCAAACGTTTTCAAATCACAGTGATATTTTATCTATTCTGCAGTTACTGACATATCTACAAAGTTTGTTGTATAGATTGTCTTATCTCAGCAGGGTTGTTTTGGTTGCCTATTGATAAACTACATCACCAGAGTAATATCTGGTAATATTTGCCACTTCATTATTTGTGTCTTGGCCTACCGATGTGGCAAGTGAGACAGTGTACTCAAAATCCTGTGACACTGAGTTAGGCAAACACTGTTTCTGTACAGGGCACCCAGCTTTGCATTTGTGTTTTTAAAAACATGTCCAACATGTTCTTCAAAACCTAGATATACATCTATTGTTAACCCTAAACAGTTGAATGTCTTTACATCTGCCAATTTGTACTTCGTCAATGCTCTTATGTTCAGTTCCGATCCTTGCGCTGTTGATGACTGTACTACAAAGCATTGTTTTTGTTTCATTAAGCACTAACTTTGAGTAAAAGAACTGTCTCTGCAGGTAATTAAAGTCATGGGCAAGTGAATGATTCAGTTCTTCCATGAAATCTGCACTACAGCAAAGGATGGTATCATCCGCCTATCTGTGTACGGCACTGTGTTCACATATAGTTGGAATGAACAGTGAAAACATCAGGGGGCCTAGGATGGAGCCTTGTAGGACCCATAAGCAGATATATGGGGGTGGTAGATCCTTGTATGACAACATAAAGAATAATTTAAGGGCAGCCACACACAAGAAACCTGTGTCTGCATCAACAGGTCTCTATTGCAACCAGAAACCTTCAGAGCAAAGCATGACAGACTCCCTGGTTACCATAGAAAAATCAAGATGAAGACACAGACTTGTCTGTGTATGGATGTCCATACAATATATTTTATGTTTTATGGGCATCCATTCCAATTTCAGATACACCACTTCCTATCAGCGAACTGGGGGGAGGGGGAGAAACTTGATTTGAGAATTGGCGGCAGGCTTAAATTATTGATTCAACATGCGACTTGCAACTGCTGCTGTTTCTGTAAGTTCAAGTCTAAAAAAAAACAGCTATGTGACGGCATTCTCAGTTGTTATGCTGAAGCAGTGACATCACCACTGCAGCACAACATATTGATGTCATTACTGTAGCACAATAACCCTATTCTAGGCATCGACTTCCGTGCAGAACAGCATTCCATCTTTGCTCTCAATGTCACAGGGAATCAGAACCTCTCTGTGGCAGAACATATTGATTCTGCACAGAGTTACCCATTCACTATTTTTTTTTTTTTACAGTGTATGGTGTCCCCCAAAACAATTTATATATAGTTTGAGCACTTTTGTATTTTACTTTTTAAATAGAAAAACTGTTTGTCGCCGTGTCTTATTCCAACAGTTATAGCTAGTTATAAGGGCAAGTTGCATACTGTACCTGTTAAGAACCAGACATCCTTACGTCTGTATTGCAAAATGCCATTGGTTAACAATCGGGTTTGGGAGGAATTTTGAAGAAAAAAATGGCAGCTGTATTTCTTGCTTAGTGAGAGGACATTCAATGTGAGGAACAGCGTTTTATTTTGTGAATAATTCTAAATATCTGGTTGATCCTGCATTTTATTTTTATATAAGTGAACATATCTGGTTGAGTCTGCTTTTTATGACTGCCTGCGCGTGCAGTGCACAATAAACATTTTGAGGTTAGTAAAGCATGGCAGAGGCATGGCAGTGTTGTGGCCAATGTAGGGGATGCTTTAATGGGTGCATTCCTCAGCCACCAATCAAAAGGGAAGCTGCCAATGATGGCAGTTTCAGAGTGAGTGCTGGACTTGGTAGAAATCTGCCGCTCCAATCACGGGCAGTTTCATCATTGCAGCAGCAGATCCCTCCCCCCCCCACCTTTCCCAGCAACCAAGTACATTTCCAGCCATACACATTACAGTGCACAGTAATGTGCACTGCTGCACTTATGAGCAACTCATTTGCTCAGTGTGCCCTTCCCGTTGAACACATCTTTTGCTGACAATGGGGTGCCCAATCCCTGTGTCAGCATGCCCAAACCCCAAGCCCAAACATATCTTTTGCCTACAATGGGGTGACCAATCCCCGTGTTGACATGCCCGCCCCCACTATTGTGGCACACTGAGAGCCCACTCCAGTGTGCTAAATTAATGTTTTTTATTTTCCAACACCAGAATGCCCTCTCCCAGAGTTGGATGCATCCCCCATGCCCCCTTTTTCTCAGCCAAGCTCTGGGTGCCCAGTCCCTGCGTCAGCATTGATCCCCCCTCCACTAGTCTGGCACACTGGGAGCCCACCCCAGTGTGCCAAAATAATATGTTATATCATTTCACCTGTAAAAAGAAAACTCTCTTCTGAGGTCTTTTTTTTTTATAAACCTTAAGAAAAAGAAAACTGTCCCTCGTCATCCTCGTCGCTTCATCCGACCCTCCCTCTGTGCCCCCTCACCACCCCTAACCCATACTTACTTACGGAGGTCTGGCACTATGATTTTCTGTGGACTGGGAACACGTTTGCACTCTTCAAAAGCTGACTGCATACTGAAGAAAACCACGGTAGGCCCTATAATGGCAACCAATGGGGGGTTTCAACTAAGGTTGATATCTCAGCCATTTTTCGGAGTTTTGGTCCCAAAATTTCAACTTGGGGTTTTTGGGACCCCACCTCATGAACACTGGCACTGTTATTTTGTTTCTTGGTCCTGAAATGTGATTTCTCAGTTGCTGCGTGGAATCACCTTTTGGGACCGATTAATGAAACGACAGTGCCACTGCTCATGAGGTGGGGTCCCAAAAAGCCCATGTTGCACATTTGGTGAAAAAAATCCAAAATGTGACTGTGTTTCGAGCATGCATTGTGCAGTTTGTATCCACACACGTAACTTCATCAATTTTTAATATTTTCATGCCAAATTTCCAAAATTACCATTTTTTCACACACCCTTATGAAGAGTACAGCTGTCATTTTTTGCATCCTTCCCAAAATGTGTTTTTGCACCTGTGGCACAGAATGGCATGGTTGCTGTGTGAAATCAATGTTTGGGACAGATTAATAAAATCCCAGTGCCACTGTTCATGAGGGGAGGTCCCAAAAAGGCCATGTTGAAAATTTGGTGAAAACATTCCAAAAAATGACTGCGTTACAAGCGTGCATTGCACAATTTCTATACACACTCGTAACTTTACCACTTTTTCTTATTTTCACTATTGTCATTTCTTCACACCTCCTTATGGACAGTACAGCTGTCATTTTTCACATCCTGCCCAAAATGTGTTTTCGCACCTGTGGCGATGAATGGCACACTCGCTGTGCTAAATCAACTTTTGAGATTGAGTAATGAAATGATACTGCCACTGTTCATGAGGTGGTGTGAAAAAAAAAACCATGCTGAAAATTTGGAGCAAAAATACCAACAAATGCCCAGGGCTTTTGGGTTTCCAACTGTAATGCCCCACCCTGTACAGACTGACAGGCATTGGGGGTATGGCATGGAGTTGTTGGCAGTAATGCTCATGCCATTCCACCCCCATCCCCACCCTGCAGCCACAGACAGTCATCAAGGTGTGCCTTGGGGTCTTCGGGCCCAAACGTTCACCCCATTCTCCTATACTGCACCCACCTCGGCTTATTTCCTTATGGAATGGGGTGAGCATAAGGGCCGAAGACCTCAAAGGCACATTGTGATATCTGTCAGTGTCTGCAAGGGTAGAAATAAGTGAATGGCATAAACTTTATGTCCAGCGACCCAAGGCACACCCCAACGCCTGTCAGTCTCTGCAGGGTGGGGTTGGGGTTTGGCATTAGTTCAATACTTTACTGCCATTCCTATTATGCATTTCTCTTAACTCCCTGCAGTACCAATGTCAATACCGGCAAGCAAACATTCGACATTGACAAATGCTTGTTTTAACTGTATCTGGCTGATCCTGCGTGTGCAAGATTTATGCGAGTGTCTGGTCATGCTGTCGCCACCATGACATTTTATCTGGTTGATCCTGCGGTTTCTGTTGACTTGGAGGTTTTAAAATGTGTATGGCTCATGTGCTTTCCAAATCAACTGAAATGCTGTTCTACCACAGAAGGGTGGAATTTTGTTCCATGACCTTTCAATTGTGGTACAACAGCATTTCAGTAAAGATGAAAATTGGGTTGGATTAACGTTCCACCATACCATAGATTGTTTCCTACCTGATAACTTTTAACCCATTCTATGATCTTCCACTTTGTTACATTTTCTAGTTTAGATAATAAAAGTTGATGATCACCAGGTCAACACCTTGACAAGGTCAATGATTACAGCCTCTACTGCCTTACCACAGAAATACAGAATTTGATGGCAGATATGGACTGCTTAGCCCAACCAGTCTGCCCATTTTCCCTACTAGTATCACGCAGACCCTAATCTGTTTCTGGGCTCTTTCTCTCTTCCCTGTTCCTTTCCACTAAGATACCCTTATGCCAATTCCATGTCTCCTGAACCCCAATACTGTCTTTGCCTCCACCACCTCTGGTGAACAGCTATTCCAGGAATCCACCACTCTTTCTGTGAAGTAGTACTTACACATCTCCTGAATCTACCTGCTTTAGCTTCATAACTTGCCTCCTTGTTTTTGAGCACCTTTTTTCCAAAAATAAATACTTCCCCATACTTTATTACCCCCATGACATATTTAAGGTCTCTATCATATAGCCCCTCTCCCTCCTCTCTTTCAGAGAGTACATATTGAGATCCTCTATTTTTCCTGTCACAGGCTTTTGGTGCACCATTTAGTTTCCCTCCTCTGGACTGCCTGCATTCTGCCTATGTCCCTCCAGAGATGTGGTCTCCAGAACTGGACACAGTACTCAAGGTGGGGTCTTACCAGCAATCAATACAGTGGGAACAAGACCGCCTTCTTTCTGCTGGTGATATCCCACCTATGCACCCCAGCCTCCCACCAGCCCTCCCATCTGCCTTGTCACACTACCTCGCCACCTTTAGGTCATCCGCTATGATTACATCCAGGTCTCTTACCTATTTGGTGATCGTCAACACCACTCCACTCACTAGGAACTCTGCCCCTGGGTTTCTGTGCCCTAAGAGCATTCATTTAATTATTTATTTAAAAGTTTGATAACTGGAAAGGCACACTGAGCCAAGGCTCATGTCCAGGAGTGACCTGGGGGAAAAGGGAGAGGGATTAGGCATACAGGCAGGTACCAACATCAAAGGGTAATTAATGTCAAATATAAGTGCAGCATACAACTGGCAACAATACAAAGCAGCAAGAATGCAGGGAACACAAACAGAGGCAATAACAGTAAAATTTGAGGGTACAAAACTGAGTTGATAGGCTGCAGTGAGAAAGAGGACATGGGGGGGGCGGTGAGAGCAACTGGGAGGAGGAGAAGAGAGCCTGGGTAATGTCTTGGTTGGTAGAGAGAGGGGAAAAAGTGAAGAGGATAGGGAAGAAAGGTTATGGTTGGGTGAGATAATGCACACGCTCACGAGGAAGGCAGGGGTTAGGAGGGCTCCAACTGCAGGAGGCTACGGACAGAGGAGAGGGGAAACTGTGTTGAGAAAGGAAAATGAGTAATAAGGAGGAGGGGTGATTGAAACAGGGAGGAGGAGGAGAGAGCCTGAGTAAATGTTTAGAGAGGGGGAAAGGTGAAGAGGATTGGGGAGAAGGTTCCACAGGGAAGGAAGCTGGTAACAAAAGGCAGCTTGGCCAAAGCATGAGTGGAGTGAGGTAAGGAGAAGGTATGGGGGTCCTGCAGCATAGAGAGTTGGAGAAGGGGGAAGGGTGAGGAAGGAAGAGCCAAACCAGTATTTGGCAATGAAAGAGGTGCAATGTTACTGGTACGAAGGGATTGGGGGTTGAAAGGATGAGTATAGGGAGCAATGGTGGGTGCAGGAGGAGAGTTAGAAGCAAAGCAACAGAAGACACTGTAGAGGGTGTCCAGTCTGGCAAAAGAGGAGGAAGGGCAGAGCTGTATACCATATCAGCATAATTAAATGTAACCCCTAGATGGCGCTATCCCAGGGGCTACTACCCCTGCCTGATTTGCCACTAACAGGTTGAGGGGCCTGGATCCAATAGCGGGTGCCTCCACCCAGAGGTCAGGGTTTGCAATAGTTAAACTAACTTGGTCACAGCCCTCTGGGACACTGCAACCCCTTTCTTCCCACTAGTGGCCCACACAATATATCAGAATTACCTTCACAGTATACACTTACCCCCAGGTCTGGTTCCGGCACTGGGACCTCCTGTGAAATGAGATACAGTGCAACAATCACAGTACAGTACTTAACATAGACAAATACCTCAGGCAGTATAACTTTGCTGAAACAAGCAGCTCTGATTTATTTAGGGATATAACAAGGACAGGGAAATCAGGTTAATTAGCTTATCACTCTAATAATCTACCTATGGCTCTGTGCACAGGCCTATCCCTATCAGTTACTGTCCCTGGGTACCCAAGCCCTAGTGGCTAGTCAAACCGTGGCAGCTGGTAGGGGCCCTTTCACACAGAGAAAGGAGAATTAAACAGTCAGCAGTACAGTAATTCCATTTGGATTTAATGTGGCAATTCAACAGGAGCAACCTGAATTAGTACTCACGACCTCCAAATAAGATAGGGTCCTTCAATGTCAGCAGGGCTCACTTGAGGTACACAAACCTCTTCACACATCCATATAAAAGAAAGTACTATACCAGGCAGGCTGCATCTGTATCCCGATCGCAATTACTGCACAATACCGGAGAACACACAGCAGATTCAGTTCCTGACAGACCGAGTGCAATTTTCAGCAATTCTTCCAGTCTTCTACAGGTGAGCCTGGTTTCTACTCTTCAGAGATCCTTTGATTCTTTTCACAGGGCCAGTTCAGTCCTAACAAGCTGTTACACAAGCTGCAGACGGAACTCTGGGCCTTACGTTTTGACTAAAACTGCACACTGAAAAAGCACAGGGCTCCTTCCTTCTTCACTGCAAGCTCAACTGAACTCCAACTAGCGAAACCGGGCACTTCCTTTGAGTTCCTCCCAGTTCTTGACTGGATTGGCTGTCACTCACAATAGACTGCTGCTGTTGGTCCAAAAAGGCACTGAAGTCTAAACTACATCTCCCAGAGTCACTGCCCATACAATCCTCTTGTGGCTGGCTCAGATTATGAGTCAAAGTTCTGATTCGTCCAAGGCATCATTTTAGAGCTAGCTTACCCCACACTGATTGGTCCAGTTCAGCAGTTCAAAACTAGAATGGGGAACTAGCAGACACAGTTCTGACTGCAAAGAAAGCAGGTTAGACAAACTGTAATTTCATTATTACTCTAAATAATTTCTGGCAAACAGTTACATCTTTCAGATAGGTTCCCTTTGCACTCTAGTGACTGCAAAAATGAAGTGAATTGGCAGCAGCTCGGTGGTACTCAGAGAAGCACACAGTCCCCCATACAAACTAATTATGTCTGCAAGCAGACAGCTCTTAAAGAACAGTACCAGAGGCTCTAAAACACTCACTGATAAATGGCTTAAATGCCAAACACCATTCAGGCTTGGAGCATTCAAGCAAGCTCCTGGAAGTCTTTTGGGAACCCCCATTTGCAGGGGGGTTACATAAATATTGGGAGGATCATTTTGGTTAACAGTTCTCGGCAGAAGTGGGTAGGGAGGCAGTCCTTTCGGTAATGGACACCAAGCCTGGAGTGGAGTTTGGTGTGAATGGCATCAATGTGGATGGAGAACCCAAATCTGCTGTCCAGCCAGACACCAAGATATTTGAAGGCGGTGACAGATTTCAGGTGGGTGCCATCCAGGGTGGAGAAGGCTGGGGGAGGTGATAGCTTAGCTAGCCTCTGGGAGGTGCCAAAGGTCATGGTCTTTTTCGTGTTGACCAAGTTGGTTATCCTGAAACCAGCATAGCACACTGTGGAAGTCACTTTGGAGAAAGGCTTCAACTATAGACGAAGAGGGAACTGATGAGTAAATTACCGTGTCATCAGCATACAGTACATGTGTATATATGGGATGGGACACAGGTGGAGGGGAGACCATTTAGAAAAATAGAAAACAGTATGGGGCCCAGGATGGAGCCCTGGGGGATGCCAGCTAGGATTGGGGGGGTGACAGTTCACTACCCACCTGGATAGACTGTTGTCAGCCTGTGAGGTAGGAGTGCAACCATGCAACTGCCAGTACAGAGAGGCCAGCTGAGGATAATTTACTCAGAAGGAGGGGTTGGGAGACTGAGTCAAAGGCTTTTGCAAGGTCAATGAATATGGCAGCAGTGATGTGTCCCTGATCCATCCCGGAGCGAACAGAGTCAGTGACACGCAATAGAGGGGAGATGGTGGAGTGTTTTTTTTTCTAAAGCCAGACTAGGAAAGGTGAGAGAAAGGATGAGGAGTCTAGAAAGTTTGCAAGTATGGAATACACTAGGGATTCTTGAAGTTTAGCAAGGGAGGGAAGGAGTGAGATCGCCTGTAGTTACTCAGGGAGGAGGGGATACCCACTTTGTGCAGAGGTAGTATTTTGGCACCTTTCCAGGCATGAGGGATGGTACTGAGGGAAAAGGATATGTTCAGAAGGTGAGAAGATGAATAATGGCAGGAGCGAATATGTAAAGATGTTTGAGGTTCAGATCATCAGAGCTATGTTTGGAGGGGTTAAGGGATAGGAGGGCATGGAAAATATCCTGAGGGGAAATGGGTGGCAGCTTACGCCATCAGCAGTGTTGTGTGGGTGAGGGACAGGGGAGCTGAGATGGATGGGCAAGGTAGAGCACAGGTGGTGAAGTTGTTGTTAAGCAGAGTAGTGACAGTGAGGTGATCAGAGACCAGTGAGCCATCAGCTAGGAGGGAGGGTAGGGCAGGTTGGGCCAGAGGGTTGAACAAGGAATGGATCACTCTCCAGAATTTGGATGGGGAACTTAGGTTGAACTGAAGGTAGGACTTGAAATAATGGATTTTGGCACTGTGAATCACCTTATTACAGGCGTTCCATAGGGACCTGTAAAGTTGGCGGTCGGATGGGGAGTTGGAGGCCTTGAACTAGGCCCATGTGAGGTCCCGAGACTTGCACATGTCAACTAGGTCAGGTGTAACCCAGGGGTGGTGGGTACATTTCACCTGGGTCTTGTGGAGTGGGGCATGAGTTTTGCAGGTGCTGGATAGGATGGTGGTGAAAGAAGACACGGCAGAGTTGTTATCATGTGCAAAGTACACAGGGGCCCAGTCTGAGGAAGCCAGGTCTATAATGAGGGCATCAAGACTGAGTGATCTGAGAGGCCTGTGCCAGATGTACACGGGAGGTGGATTGGGGGGGGATCAAACTTTTCTTATGCAGTAGGTAAAGCAGTGGTCACTGACAGCATCAGGGAGAATGCCTGCAGCCAACATGCAATGGGGGTGGGAGGATAACACCCAGTCCAAGAGGGAGTTGTTAGATGACTGAAGGTTGAGTCTGGTGAGTCTGATGATTAGCTGTGACAGGTTCAGGGACTCTACAGAGCAGAGGAGGGGCTTCATGGCAGGAGAGAGTGACCTGACGTTGAAATCGCTGAAGAGGATGAGCTCACTGGAGGAGGAGGGGGAGAGGAGAGAGGAGTGATGGAGCTTTGGGTAGGCATAAAGGATGCCTACAAACATGAGAAGGGTGGAAAGGAGGAAGTTTTACTAGTTGGAGTTCATGAGAGGTGGGAGGACTTCCTTGAAGGAGATGGAAGAGGAGAAGGTTTGGCAGATGTATAAAGCAACGCTACCATCATGTCTGCCTCCATCTTGGTGAAAGAGATGAAAGTCAGGGAGGATGAGATGAGAGTCAGGGACTCCAGAGGAGAGCCAGGATTCAGAAATACACAGGATGTCAGGACAGTGCAAGAAGATTCAGACTGAGGGAGTCGAGCTTAGGAAGGAGGTTTCCAATACTGAGGCACAGATACTGAAGCCTTTGGGTACAGATGGAGAGGAGGAGAGAGGGGGAGACCAGGATTTGGTTCAGCATTGCCAGAAGGAGAGGAGGATGAGTAGGGGAGGTGAAAGGAGAGGATTTTCTGCTTACTGAGAGACGGGGAGGGAGAGTGGAGGAGAGAGAGGTGGGGGAGAAGGGAGTGGTGGAGAAATTCAAGATTTAAAAGGGAGGTGCAGGATACTGGGGTGGATACAGAGGTAGACAGGAAAGGAGGTGAAAAAGGGAGGTGGATGGAAGGGGAAGAGCAGGGGACAGAGGGATAGACAGGGGAGGAGATGGGGAGGAGTGTAAAATATGTAGGTAGAAAAGAGAAGCATGGTGCAGGGGAATCAAATGAGAGAGGGTAGTTTGAGGCTAAGAAGGTGTTGACCCAGCAATAGGCATGTAAAGGAAGGGGGAGATGTGAGTGAAGGGAGACACAGAGGACAAGGGATAGGTAGAAACAGGCACAAATATAAAACTGCAGTCAAGGGTCAGCAACTGAGGAAAGAGAGTAAGCAATAAACAAAGGAACCTAGCCATTGCATAGTTAGTGGTATAGAAAACTTAATCCAGCAACCTTATATTGGGCAATAAGCAACTCAAAGCAAGGGGAGCTAGCTGCCCTAAAGCACATATGAAGGCTGGGCGGTGCCTTCAAGTAAAGCAAGTAGTGCATTATTTTGCACTTTTCGCATTAAAATTTAACTGCCATACCCTTGACTACCTCTCCAGTTTTATCAGATCTCTGCTCATCCTTTCAAACCCCCTTGAGTGTCCACCCTTTTGCAGATCTTGGTGTCATCCACAAACAGGCAGACCTTCCCCTTCCAGCTCCTCTGCAATGTCTCTTACAAAGACAGTAAAGAGGACCGGTCCCAGAACTGATTCCTGAAACAGTCTGGTGGTCACCCTCCCTTCCTTGGAGTTAACTTCATGTACCACCACTCTCTGTCACCTATCCCCTAACCAATTTGTTACCCAGTTTACTACCACTGGCCCCACTCTTAAGCTACCCAGCTTGCTAACTAGTCTCCTATGTGAAATGGTGTCAAAGCCTTACTGAACTCTAGGTAGGTAGCATCCACCTCTCCACCCTGATCCAATTCCTTGTCCACCCAGTCAAAGAAATCTATCAAATTAGTTTGACATGACATCCCCCCACCACACCCCATGAATCCATGCTGCCTCAGGTCTTGTAACCCACTGGATTCAAGATATTGCACAATCCTTTCCTTTAGCAGTGTTTTCATTAACTTTCCCACCACTGAAGTTAGGCTGACTGTCCTGTATTTGCCAGCCTCCTCCCCGCTACCACTTTTGTGAAGTGAGACTACATCTGCCCTCCTTCAGTCCTCCAGAACCATGCCTGTTTCCACAGAACTGTTAAACAGGACTGTCAGAGGTGCAGCCAGTACCTTCCCAAGCTTGTTCAATACCCTTAGATGCACTCCGTCTGACCCCATTGCCTTGTCCATTTTCAGATTAGTGAGTTGCTTCTGGACTATCTCTTCTGAAAAGGACTAGTATCCACCTCGCCCCTTCATAGTTACTGTCACTGTTTGTGGTCCCTCCCTTCTCCTTCCTCTGTGAACACTGAGCATAAGTATTTCTTCAGGAGTCTGCCTTTTCCTTGTGTAACCCCCGCTTACAAATGGAGGTTCCCAAAAGTCTTCCTTGAGCTCGCTTAAATGCTCACTGCCAGGCTGGTGTTCTGCATTTTAGCAGTTTAAATGTATTGCCAGAGAGTGCCTGTATAGCCTCTGTGTACTGTCTCTTTAAGAGCTGCCTAGATTGCAGCATCATTAATCTAAAAAGGTGCTCTGTTAGAAGATGTGCTTGTTTGCTGATCATTTGTTAGAGTAGTAATAATATTGCAGTTTGTTCTAACCTGCTTTCTTCACAGCATGGACAGTTCTGTTTGTTTCCATCATCTTGGTACTGGACTGCAGAATGGGCCAATCAGTACATTTGGGATTCTAAAATGGAGCCTGTCTACAGGGGTTGTGGGGCCAAAACTTGTAGGAATTGTAGTTTTGGGCTTTTGGCACCTAAAATAACCTGAAGGAGGAGCTCTTGTTGTGACTGACAGAAAGATCAGTCAACCAAACCTTTGGATCTTGGGAAAGTCCCACAGTGCTTGCAGTTTCAGTTAGATCTGAGTTGGGAAGTAAACAAGCAACAGCTCAAGACAGTTCGAGCAGCAATCAACAGTGGATTCGTGCAGGAGAACTGTGGAAAGGCCGGAGTTTGGCTTGCGTGCCTGCCTGCTGTTCCTGAGGGGGAACTTGTGCTTTGTTCGGACTAAATCCGAATTTGGAGAGCGAATTAAACACTGAATTGTAACCAGGCTTTAACCTGAAGAAGACTGTAGATTTGCTGAATGCGATCAGCCTGTCAGGACTTCTAGCTACCTCTGAACTCCCGGATTGTGCAGAGAGACTGTAATTGCGACCGGAGAGCCATTTGCCTGGTACAGTGGAATTTCCTTACATGTGAATGTGCTGTGTGTTTATAGTGGGTCATGATTTGGTTCCCCAATGTGTGTCTGAACTGTGTTTTGCTTGCTGGAGTCTGTATCCAGCTCTACAGACTGAATCCGTATCCATTTGTATTTGCCTGGGCCCTGCTACACTTGCCCAGCCAGAATACCTGCTATGCAGAGAAGTCATCGATGAGAGACCGCCTGGGATCAGCCCTGCTCAATGCCTTGAACAGGAATGCGCCTCAGTGATTTGTGAGGGCTCTGCTTCTCCAGGCACTCCAGCTCAACAGCCTGCAGTCTCAATTTCCTCCTGCCTGTGTCCAGTATTGGGTATCATAAATAAACATCAGGGTAGCTCCCTGCAACAACAGCTAAATCTAAAAGTGTTGTCATCTGATTGTCTTGTTGCATTTTCTTTCACGAACTGAGCCCTCCGGTTCTGGATTACAAATAGTGTGTGTTGTGCATGTTGCTTTGTTCCATCACAGGGCCCCAACCAGCTGCAACGTTCCTGGCTAGCCCACCATTTTTCTACCTGGGTACCCAGAGTGTGTGACTGTGTAGGGGCTCTGAACTGAATGCACAACTGTCTGATTAATATAGCTTTTAAGCAAATCAACCTGATTACACCCCTCCCTTGTTCAAGTCCCCTGAATAAATCAGATTGCACTTTGTTTGCATTTAACCTGACTGTGGTTCCAGTTTGTGCCAAAAGTATTATACTGTTGCTATTTGCTGTGCTTAACCTTGTTTTACAGGGGGTCCCCAGGTCAAGCCAGAGGAATCAGCCCTGGTGGTAAGTGCAAACAGTGTGGGTAATTGCCTGGTGAATAAGGATCATTATGAAAGTAATTACTGTATATTGTTCAGGCCACTAGAAGGGAAAGATGGGGTTTACAGTGTCCCAGAGGGCCGTGCCCAGGTTAGCTTGACCACTAACAACCCTGACCTCCGGGTTGAGGCACCCATTTCATTACCCAGGCCCCTTAACCTGCTACTAGCCAAGCAGGCAGGGGTAGTAGCCCTTGGGATAGCGCCACCTAGGGGTTACACACACAACTTGCAAACAGGTTAGTTTTCTGCTCATTTTGGATAATATCTCTGTGGCAACATTTTTGTTGCATCTTGTACGTGCACTTGGCATGTTACAGGTATGCATATTTGCCCTTTAAACTGTTCCAGGATGTACTTGCAAATTTTTATACTGTGTATGTGACTGCAGTTTACTTCTGTAACATGAATTGTACAGCAATTTGTTTGTTGTTGCTTCTGTTTCCCCAACACCTGGAAACGAGCCTTGGCTGAGTGTGCCTTTCCTGGTCACCGATTTTCAAACAAACTAACAAAGAAACAGTTGTATTGCTTTATTTGCTACAGTCTGCTCCTGACTGCAACCTCTGTTATTTACTCCCCTCCCGAAACAAGCCTTATTATACTGTCAGCGTGCTGCAAAAAAAAAAAAAAATATATATATATATAATTTCAAACCCAGCTCCAAATTATTCAACCTCTCTCCAATTTCTAATTATAATACAATGTCCAGATTAGTTACATTAGTCTAGTATTCTTCCATCTGCTCCCAATTTCACCAGCTTGATTTAACTCTCCTTTTTCAGTGTTTGAAATTTACAGAAGCATGCCAAACCCTGCTTTTGTTTAAATACCCTCCCGGTTTCAGCTGATGTTGTTTCTCCTCGTTTTGTGCTGGCTTTTAACAGCCTGTGTGCTGTTAGAAAGTGCACCTAGACCATACCTCCCAGCAATTTAAAACAGCCCCTTTTCAGCTGCAAAACCTTAAGAAAAGTAATAGCTCAGATTTCTTTCTTCAGGTCCCCTCTCGCTGGCTGTCCTGATTATGCTCATCGGAGCTTACAAGACTGGAGAAAATTAGCCCTGATCAATACTCCACTGTCAGTAGCTACAAAGGATAAAGTTACTTCAGGTGGGTGAGAAGTAACAAGAGTTACAATTGTCATCGCTAAAAGAACTGCTACAAGAACACAAAGCATACACCAAGGTATAAAGTAACTGGAGGTTAGGGTTTAGGGGTATCCTAAATAGACATTCTTTGTGCAAAATGAAAGGTCAATATAAAGTTTAAGAACATGCTGCATCAATGAGTCATGTAGTCACAATCTGTATTATGAAACTACTGTCGTGAAAAAACAGGACTTACTGACCATTCTGATGTCAGTCTGTGCACACTGCCATTTCACACTGGTAAATTCAAATATGCAAATTTTTTCGGTTCAATGGATAATGTGGTCACCCAATGCTCAACAACAGAACTGTCACCTGAACTGGACCGATTACTCTTTGCTTGATGGAAGTGAGAACCTTTCGGAGACTTGTAGAAAACTAGTCGAGCAGGCTGTTTAAAACGTAGATAGCTACGAAGAGCAGGGAAAACAATTCCAAGAAGAGAGGGATCCATAAATGCCCAGTCCCTAAACCAACACTGGCACAGTAGGGCAGTGGATGAGAGAATCAGGTTTTTACATGCATGCAAATCTGCCAGCAGAAACAGGCCTTATGGTCTATCAGGTCTGTTTGAGTGTGCAGCTAGTTCCCCTAGATCGCAGCTGACCCATCCCCTTCCCCATCCCTCCTCTCCATCAATTTCTCATTATTACTCACACAGACACCCCCCCCCGCCTTTGCCCTGTCCCATGCCCTTTTAAAAGTACCCACTGTCCTACATGATACTACTCCACTAGTAGGGTATTCCACTTCACACCACCATTTCTGTGAAATAATACCTCCTCATCGCCTCTCCTAAATCTGCCCCCATCCAATCTTAGCCCATGTCCTCTTGTATCCCTTTCTTCCTCAGCCTAAATAACTGATCTGTGCCAGTTTTGTTGAATCCCTTCAGATACTTGAATGTTTCAATCATATCCCCTCTTTCCTTCCTCTCCTCCAGGGTGTATAAACACAACTGCCTCAGTCTGTCCTTGTAGGGTTTTTCTTCCATCCCCTGTATCATTTTTGTTACCCTATGCTGCACCCCCCTAGCAGTCTGATATCCTTCTTCAGACATGGCCTCCAGTACTGCACACAGTACTCCAAGTGCGACCTGACTAAAGATCTGTAGAAGGGCAGGATCACATCCCTATGTCTAAATGAGATTCCCCTTGCACAACCCAGTTTTTCCCCACTATTTGTAATATAGGGTCACATCTGGCATGGAGCTTCACCTCAGTGTGCCTCCCTCAGTTACCAATAAGTAAGTAAGTCAATATTGAAACTGATGCCATATAGCTACACTACTATGTTCTTCAATAACATGTCTGTGTACTGTACTTCAATTCCTGGTCTTTCCCCACCAACCAAATTCACTCTCAACTGTCAAACAGAACCTATCAGCATACCTCTCAACTGTCCCTGATTTTCAGGGATGTCCCTGATTTTGCCTCAAAATTTTACCCTGTCCCTCCTAAAATTGTGTTTCTGTGACCAAACAGTGGCGGGTAAAGCAAAAAATAATGTCAAACATTAAAGTTACAGACCTGTTGCTACTTAGAAAATGCATTTTTAGACTAAGCCCCTTATACTACCAGCTTTGTGGGTGGATATCACCAATTTAGAAGATGTGTCCCTGATTTTGGTCCTTTGTCCCTGATCTTTTTAAGCCTTGTCCCTGATTTATGAGGCAGGAGGTTGAGAGGTATGCCTATCAGTACCATCCCTTTAACAAACAAATGGCAAATGTCCCCAAATACAGTATGCCGGGCAAAAACCCATAACAATCAATAACATACATAGGATCTGTCAGCAAAAAAAGGCCTGTTGGCACATCGTATCTGCCCATTCCTACCTAATGACTGTTGAATGAAAGAACCCTAGAGGCTTTTTACTCTCCCCTTCCCCCTCCTCTTGTGGTGCGCCGCAGGCCCTTGCGTCTGTACCACCCTCATCTGAATCCCCCCAGTGATTCCACACAGCCCATCCCCTCCAGTAACCTTGTCCACCGCTCCAATACTCTCTTTGTGAAAAAGTAGTTCCTGGTATTTCTCTTATACAGGCCCCCACCAGCTTCATGCAGTTGCCCCTGGTGTTTGTGTTCCCACTCAATCTGAATGATTCCTCACCATCCACCTTTATTTCAATGTGGAGGTATTTGTATGTCTCAGCTATTTCCCCATCTCCCTTCTCACTTCAAATGTGGATATGCACAGATCAGCCAAGCTCTCTTCATGGGCCCTTTCCTGCTTTATCTGGATCATCTTGATTACTCTTCTCTGCAGTGCCTCCACTTTGCCTTGTCCTCTTTTAGACCTGGGCATTGAAACTACCTACAATAATCCAGGTAATGACAAACCAGTGAACTATACAGTGGTGGCAGCAGTTCCTCTCTTCTGTTGGGTATCACACTCCCTATTCAACCTAACATCCTACTTGCCCCACCCACTGCTCTACTGCATTATACAGATGCCTTCAGACAGTTTGAAATTATTAGTCCTAAACTCTTTTTCTCTGTAGTACTTTCCATTACTACCTCTCTCATGCTAAAGTCAGTGTTAGGATTCTTAATCACTGTGTTTATCATCTTGTGCTTATTGTCGTTGAACTTTTATTTCCATATTGTTGAAAACATTTCCAGTCTACCTGGGTCTTCTTTCATAATTCTGGTACCCTCTTCATGAACCACCCAGCCACCAATCTTAGTATATCTACAAAAAGGCATATTTGGCCCAGAAGTCCTGCCCCTATGTCGCAGACAAAGATGTCGAAGAGGACCAGTCCCACAACTGATCCCTATTGTACCCTGCTATTGATCCCCCTGTCCCCTACGAACTCCCCATTTATTATTACACTCTGGGTCCCAGGTACTTACTAATTTGCCACACTCCCAGTAATGTTGTCCCCTAATCCTGGATCCTGTATCTTCTTAACCAGCTACATACTGTATGTGAGATACATTAAAAGGCATTACTGAAGTCAAGGCACAGTATGTCCCCCACCTGTCCACTGCCTCTGTGACCCAATCAAAGAACTCATTCAATTTGTCTGACATGATGTCCCCCAGTGAACCCATGTTGTCTTTCAATAGTCGAGGCCACTATCTGTGTCGGGAGGGTAAATAAAAATAGGAAGAAGAGGAGGCCACTCTGGTTTAATAGGGATGTAGCAGGAAAGGTCAGGGTGAAGAGAAAGGCATTTAGTTGGTATAAGAAGACACAGAGGAAAGAGGAAAGGGCTATATATATATATATATATATATATATATATATCTCAAGAGAAGCAGAAGGTACCTGGTAAGGAGGTTAGGAAGGTGAAGGCAAGAATAGAGGAGAGGAGAGGATTGACAGCACAGTTAAGGAGGGGGATAAAACCTTCTTCTGCTATGTGAGTGAGAGGAAACAGTCAAGGGAGGGAATAATCAGGCTGTAAAATGGGGAAGGGGAGTTGGTGGAAGATGACAGGGAAGGGCGGAAATACTCAACAACTACTTCCGCCCAGTATTCATGGCAGAGAAAGAGGGTGAGTTCAAGAAAATCAGGGAACACGAGGAGGAGGTGGTGGTGGTGGTGGGGGGGGGTTGACTCCAGTCTGTTCCAAGTGGAGGAGGTCCTGAGGCAGCTTGAGGGTCTGAAGGTGCATAAGGTGATAGGGCCAGACGGGGTGCACTCCAGGGTACTAAGGGAGTTTAGCAAGGTGCTGGCAGAACCTCTGATCTACCTCTTCAACAGATCATTGGAATCAGGGGAGGTACCGAATGATTGGAAATGGAGAGATGTGGTCCCCCCTCCATAAGGGGGAAGATAAGGAGGAGGCAGGCAAGTACAGGCCGATGAGCTTAACATTGATGGTCAGCAAGCTGACGGAGAAACTGCTAAAGAGGAGAATGACTAACTACCTGGAAGCCAATGGCCTACAGGACTGGTAGCAATACGAGTTCACTGAAGGAAGGTTGTGTCAAATGAACTTGATAGAGTTTTTTGACTGGGTCACCAGAGTACTCAATGGGGTGGGGGGGTTGTCGGTATCTAGATTTCAAAAAGGCATTCGATTCCGTGCTGCACAGGAGGCTACTGTACAAAATGAGATGCATTGGGCTGGCGCCACTCGTGGTTAGGTGAGTGCATAACTGGCTGGAGGGCAGGAGACAGGCGGCAGTTGTTAATGGGATAACTTCAAGGAAGGGTATGGTCACCAGTGGGGTGCCTCAGGGGTCGATGCTGGGGCCACTCTTTTTCAATATATTTATTGGGGACATAGCGGAGGAGCTGGAGGGAAGAGTGTCTATTTGTGGACAACATGAAGGTCTGTAATAGAGTGGATATGCCTGAGGGAGGTTGAGAACATCCACAGGGATCTGGAGAACCTGTAGAGTGGGCCAGGGAATGGTAACTGTCCTTCAACACAAAAAAATGCAAGATCATGCACTTAGGCAAGAATAACCAAAGTGTGGAATACCATATGGGGGCATACTCTAGAGGTGACTGAGCTGGAAAAGGACCTTGGCATAATCATCTCACGGGACCTGAAGGTGGCCAAGCAATGTGAGATGGTGGTGGGCATGGGCCAGTAAGATGCTGGGATGTATTGGCAGGGGAATAACTAGCAAGAAGAGGAGGTCATAATGCCCTTGTACAGACAGCTTGCCAGGCCTCACCTCGAGTATGTGGTCCAGTTCTGGAGACCACACTTCAAGAAGGATGGATAAGGTGCAGCAGTCCAGAGGTGGGCGACAAGAACAGTAAGGGAATTAGTCATCTGTCATATGAGGAACAGCTGAAGGATCTCAGCATGTACCCCTTGAGTAAAGGAAGGAGAGGGGACATGATTGAGACCTTCAAATATCTAAGGGCATCAACAGGGTGCCAGTAGGGGACATTTCCAGCTAAGGGAACAGCTAAGAACAAGGGGCATGGTTTGCAGATAGTAGGGGAGGTTCAGGGGTAACATCAGGAAATTCTACTTCACGGAGATGGTGGTGGAGAACTAGAGCAGACTCCCAGAGGAGGTGGTGGGGCAAGAACTGTGGGGATTCAAGAGAGGATGGATAGACTCAAGGGTCTGTTAGAGCTGGGGAAGGGGTTGGCGGAGGCAATAGCAAAGTCAATCGGCATGCTAAGCATACTAGGCAGACTGGGCGGGCCTGGCGGTCCTTTTTCTGCCGATCGTTCTATGCTTCTATGTTTATCCTGCAGTCCATTTGCCTTCAGGAAACTTGCTATCCTTTCCCTTATTATGGTCCCTATCAGTTTACCACAATAGATATTTTAGGCTAACAGGTCTGTAGTTCCTGGCTCATCCCTGCTCCTGCACAGGTAATTATGTTCACCGTCCTCCAGTCCCTGGATCCTATTCCTGCCTCCACTGAGCTGCTAAATAGCTCAGCAAATGATTCAGCCTGGATCTGCCCCAATTTCCACAAGCAAACACGGATATAGCCAATATGGACCTATAGACTTATCCACTTCAAGGCCACTTAAGCCCTCTAGTATTCATCCATTCATCCATCCATCCAGTTATCTATTTAGACTTTGATACCCAGATCGAGTCCACTGGGATTTACACTAACAATACAGAGGTACAGATAACATAGAAACACAGAAGCTGACAGCAGATAAGGACCGCAAGGCCATCCAGTCTGCCCATTTCTTTTTCTACCTTATAAATGTGCCATTGGCCTTTGCTCTGTCAATGGCATATCTATTCATACTCATCTGTATTGCTCCCTTATGCCTATCCCATGCCTGTTTGAAGCCCTGCACTATATTCATATTCACCACTTCCTGAGGTAGGTTGTTCCATGCATCCACCACCCTTTCTGTGAAAAAGAACTTCCTCACATTACCCTTAATCGGCCTCCTCTAATCTCATGCTGTATCCTCTTGTCCTGCTTTTATTCTTATATTGAAACATGTTAGACTCTTTCACCTTGTTAATGTCCTTAAGGTGTTTGAATGTTTCGATCATATCACCTGTCTCCCTCCTTTGCTCTAGGATATACATATTGAGCCTCCGTTAATCTGTCCTCATATGTTTTCTGATGCAATCCCTGCACCATATTGGTTGCCCTTCTCTGGACTGCCTCCATTTGGTTAATGTCCTTGTGATGGTGTGACCTCCAATACTGCACACAGTACTCTAGGTGGGGCCTAACCAGTGTCTTGTAAAGAGGGATTATTACTTCTCTCTTCCGACTTGTGATACCCCTACTAATACACCCCAACATCCCCCTAGCCTTACCTACTGCTTCAATGGTCTGCTTGGATGATTTCAGGTCATCTGTGATGATGATGCCCAAGTCTCTTTCTTCCCTTACGACTGCCAGCAACTTCCCTCCCAGCCTATAGGTGGCTTCAGGGTTTTTTTCTTCCCTATGTGCATGATCTTGCACTTCTTTGCATTAAACCCAAGTTGCCACTCTTCCGACCATTTTGCTAATTTATCCAGATCTCTTCTCATTCTGCCCACCCCCTCTGGATCATCTACTCTGTTACAGATCTTGGTGTCATCTGCAAACAGACAAACCTTACCCTTCAGTCCATCTGCAATGTCACTGATGAAGATATTGAAGAGGACTGGCCCCAGGACTGATCCCTGAGGTACCCCACTTGTGACTTGCATCTCTTTGACTGTATACCATTTACCACCACTCTCTGCTTTCTGCCCACCAACCAGTTTGCCACCCAGTTGACCAACGTCTGAACTACTCCGAGCCTACCCAGCTTATTAATCAATTTTCTTTGAGGAATAATGTCGAAAGCTTTGCTGAAGTCGAGGTAGTCGCCATCAACTGCTCCCACTTGGTCCACCACTCTGGTTACCCAGTCAAAGAAATCTATCAGTTTAGTTTGACAGAACCTTCCCTTTGTAAACCCATGCTATCTTGGATCCTGTGCTTCTATGGATTCCAGGTGTTGCACTATCTTTTCCTTAAGGAGTGCCTCCATAATCTTGCCCACTACTGAGGTAAGACTGATTTGTCTGTAGTTCCCTGCCTCCTTCCTGCTACCACTCTTGTGGAGCGGGATCACATGAGCCCTTCTCCAGTTTTCTGGAACCTGTCCTGTGCTCAGAGACTCACTAAACAGTTCTGATAATGGCTCTGCTAGTTCTACCCTTAGCTCCTTTAGTACCCTGGGATGTATGCCATCAGGTCCCATTGCCTTGTCCACCCTGAGCTTATCGAGCTCTTGTAGGACCCTTTCTTTTGTGAAGGGACTAGTGCTCACCTCCTTCCCCCATGTGTCCATGGTGCTGAGCTGTGGGCCCTACCCTACCTTCTCTTCAGTAAATACTGAGCAGAAGTATCTATTTAGGATAGATACTTTTACATGGTCCTCCTCCTCACACCCCTTATCTCCTTTGATCTTAGCAATACCCCTTCTGGACTTTCTCTTTTCACTAATGTATCTATAGAAAGTCTTGTCACCTTCTTTTACTGATTGTGCTAGTCTTTCCTCGGTTTGGGCCTTTGCCTGCCTTACTGCCTTCCCTGCTTCCCTTAGGGAAGTTTGTATACCTCCCTATCTTCATCCCACTGTGTTCCCTTATATTTCCTGAAGGCCAGCCTTTTGGCTCTCACCTTTTCTGCTACTGTTTTTGAGAACCAAAGTGGTTTCCTTCTTCTTTTGCACTTCCTTTTCTCTCTAACACAATGGGATGTTGCTTCAAGTACTGCATCCTTAATGCTTGCCCACTTTGCCTATGCCCCCTCACCTGTATTTCTTTTTGCCAGGGTTAGCTTAACTCTGTTGGTCAGCTCCTCTGAAGTTCCACATTTTTACCCTGGAATGGGATGATTTAGTTCTACTGGCCAAATTGAACCATACCATGTGATGGTCACTGGCCCCCAGTTGACCTTCTACCTAGAGATCTGTGATCCTTTCCCTGTTAGCCAATACCAGATCTAGGATAGCTCTCTCTCTTTTGGGTTGTTGTACCAGTTGTTTGAGGCACCTCCCCTGCAGGGAATCCACCATGTGTCTAGTTCTTGCAGATGTTCCTGCTGGTATTGACCAATCTATGTCTGGCATGTTGAAGTCTCCCATTACCAGAACCTTCCCTTTAGCTGTTATGTTTTGTATATCTTTATTTATTTTTATTTAGCGTTGGTCTAGGAATTACAACCCTTTGAGTCAGAGACTCATTTGCAAAAGCTCCATGTCTTACATAAATATAGATTGGTACACAGTATAACACAGATACAATAGTATAACATAGATACATAATACAGACTACTGTTCTGATACAGAATATGATGCTAACAACAGAGGTGAGAAAAGTAAATAATACACACAAGTTGGAACATCAGTGATAGTGAATTCATGATGCACATACAGGGCAATACTGCAGTGAAATTGTTTAGGTTTATTTATTTTTTGGTGAAGTTTCATCTGCAGTCACAGTGGGAACTGGACATAATGTGGCTCTGTAACTCAGGTTTAAAAGGCCCTAGCCTGGGGATACATAAGATAGAGACAGGGACTGAGTTCATCCAGAGTGGGGCCCTGTAGCAGAAGGACCTTTGGCCAGCAGTGGTCTTCACAAAGGGGACATGGAATGCTGCAGTGTCGAGCATCTAGTTGAGTGAGCCGGCAGGCTCTTTTGGAGGAGCTGGAGACAGTCAAGGGGGCTAGGCCCAGCTGGATTTTTGCAAGTAAGCAGGTTTGATAAAGTCACCCTGGAAGTTTAGCCATGACGACTGTAGGTAGAGGTCACAGCTCTGCGTGAGCTGATCACAGCCTGTGGCTAACCTGCAGGCTCTGTTTAGGGCGTTTAATGCTGGTCAGTGCCGTGTCAGAGGCAGCACCATAAATGATTATACCGTAGTCTACCAGGGAAGGATGGAGCTAGAGATTGCTAATCGCAGAGCCTCAGGAGAGAGACATGGTCTGAGTCTATATAAGAGACCGATTCTATTTATTTCAGTGCCGCGTCGATGCAATATGCTCCGCGATAAGTAAGGGGGTCGAGGTAACCCTAGATATTTAAAATTGGAAACAGGTTCCAACATGGTGCTAACGCATTATGTATAGATAATTTGGTTGTGCTGTGTTTATGTTGTGGGTGGGCGAATAGCATGACTTTTGTCTTTTTTGTGCTGAGTACAAGCTTGTGCGAGAGAAACCAGGTTTCAATTTGTGTGAAGGAGCCCTGCAAGATTTTGGAACTGTGTAGGGTTAGGGTGCTGACTGAAAATCACAGCATCATCTGCATAAAGGAGGATGTGCCCAAAGGAGGTCAGAAGTATGGAGTTCAGATATAGTAAAAAAAAAAAAAAAAAAAGGAGAGGACCAAGGATGGACCCTTAGAGACACCCGACTGAATGGGAAGGCTAGTGGAGAGGGTGTTTTTTATCTTCACTTGTTGAGAGCAGCCATGTAGATAGTTGTGAACCAGCCAGCAGTTTCTTTGGATACGCCAACAGAGAGGAGGGAGTTTATGAGCATATTGTGATTGACAGTATCAAATGCCTTGAGAGATCAATACAGATTTATACAGCCAGGTCTCCATGGCCAAGGGCATCATGAATAAAGGAGGTGAATTCAAGTAGGGCAGTGGTAGTGCTCTGACCTTTCCTGAAACCGTGTTATTGCTGGCATAGTAGGTGGTGTGAGTACAGATAGTCAGTAAGTTGATCGGCCACTATTTTCTCCAGAGCTTTTGAGAGGGGAGGGAGTATGGATATAGGCCTATAGTTACTACTTGATGTACGGGCGCCATTTTTGTGAACTGGCGTAATCTCCACCTTTTTCCACAAAGATGGGAACTGCCCTAGGAACAGGGACATACTGAGTATTTTAGTGAGGGGTGTTAGGACAGCATCAAGGGTTAACGATAGTTTTGCATCTAGAGAGTCCCCACTATGCCTAGTCTTTCCTAGGAACATGGCAATATATGAGCGGGCATCACTAGTGAAGATAGTTTTGAAGTGAAAGGGTGGAGCACTTGGGGGTGGCGGGAATTGACCAGCATCTGTAGTGAAGAAATCAGGAGGGAGAATAGTACTTAGGTCAGAGGAAGATATATTGAAAGCATCTGCTATTTTGCACGTGCCTTGGGTGGGGACACCATCAATGATAAGCATGGTTGGGGGAGGTGAGGGAGACTTGCCACTAAGTTCCTTTATATTTTCCGAGAACCTCTTTCCATTTCCCCAAGTGGCAGAAAGTTTTGACTGATAGTAAGCAGCCTTTGCCTGCCATATAGCCCAGGTGTATGTGTTTCGCGCAGCACGGTAAAGTTGTCGGTCAGTGGGGCGACCTGACTGAAGGGCTCGGTGCCACAGGTCATCACATGCCTTCATTTGATCGAGCAAGGACCGGTTTACCCAGGGGGAGGATTTTGATTTTTCAATCCATTTTACACGGGGGGCAAAGATGTCACAGGCAGATTGGAAGGAACTTATGAAGGACAGGGTGGCATCAACCAACCCCTGGTGATCTAGTGGGGACCAGTCAAAGTTTTGGAATAGGTTTCAGAGGTGAATTAAGGCCCCTTTTTTGAGCTGCCGATACATGGAGATCCTGGGTGGGGGGGGGCTTCCAGCTATTTGTCCAAAGACGTATTACAGGGGAGTGATCACTGATTGAGTCCGGTAGGACTTGGACGTCTAGTATGTGCTCAGGACGATTTGTGAGTGAGAGATCAAGGAGGGAGCTGTGGCCTGTGTTGTTTTCACTGTAGTGGGGTAAGGACCATTTGGGACAGATTTTGGGCAGCAGCTGCATCCTGAGGAGGATGTCTGGGGAGTAAGCCTGTTAGTGTTAAAAATCACCTAGCGCTATGACTTCCAAGTTTTTGGGGAGTTGGCCGATTATGTTTAGGATGGATGTGAAGGCATCCCTTTGGTTTCGAGGGGGTATGTATACTGACATTACATAAAGAGATTTATCTGAGTTACCAATTTCAACCCTGATAATGAGTGATTGTGCACCTTCTGTAGAGCTTATGGTAGTAGTGTTTATTCCTTGCAGGTTTTCTCGAAGATACAGTTCACTCCCCCCACCTCGCCTATTTTGCCTATCTGACCTCAACACTGTGTATCCAGGTATGCATACAGCCGAGTCAGGGGTATGCTGAGACAGCCATGTTTCAGTGACAGCTAGTACATCTGGGTGGTGGAGGCAGATCCAGGCTTGAAGAGAGGTAAGTTTCTTTTTGAGACTACATACTGTATATTAATAGCAGTGAGTCGCAGTCCTTTGTGTTTCGTTGTTTGCCGTGGGGTATGGTCAGTGGGGCCAGGATTTGGGTGAATGTTTCCCACAAGTAGCAGGAGGATGATTGCTGCCCTGGTTAGGGTAATTTTTTTGATCTTTTTGTGAGTGTGCCATGATGAGATTTATTGGAACTATGGGAGCATGTGAGCGCAGTATTTCTAACAGTAATGTGTCTATGTCCTCCCCTGGTCTGAGGGCCTGTAGACAACCCCAGTTCTTATGGTTTTCCATTTCCTGTTTCAGGGTGACCCACAGTTCTTCTGGCTCCTTATGTATATTCTGAATTTCTGTAGCTTTGATATTTTCATTGACATACAGGGCCCTCCACCCCTCCCACTTTTGCACCTCTATCTCTTCTGAACAGTACATAGTCAGGTACTGAAGTCTCCCAAGTGTGGTTACTGGTAAACCACATTTCGCTAATTGCTACTATGTCCAGTTTAGCCTCTGTCATTATTGCCTGCAGGTCTGGGATCTTGTTTCCCAGACTGCGAGCATTTGTGTACATGATTTTCCATTGGCCAGATTTTGGTGTGTTAGTTGTTGGGTGAGGTCTGGCATTTCCCCTGTGCGTCATATGGGGAGCTGAACCTTTTTCCTTACCTGATGATGCAAATGAACTGCAAACATGCTGAACTCCTGCGATGAGGAAGTGAACAATTACATTTCAGATCTGGTAAGACAGTTACAGTGCATCAAGACAGGTAAAGAAGGTACTGTTTGCACAAATGTTTAAAGGATGAAAGAGATTCTGCCACCCTCAGTTAGGCAGGCAAGGTGTTCCAAAGTTTGGGAGGGACATAATCAAAGGAACGCTGACCAACTGTGGTTGAGAACTGGTGAATTAACAGTAAATTTACTGATTTGTATCAGAGTGGCGAGGCTCTTCTGGGAAACAGCAGTTTGGTTGAATATAAGGGATCACTGTTGGCAGGGATTTCATAAGTGGGGCAGCCTAGGCAAGTACTGTAGTTGTGTCAAGCTTCAGAGGATATCTATCTATCCATGATGTCTTTAGATTGAGCAACAGTGCAACCTTTTAAATGCACCAAGACAACGATTCCTTATATTATTCCAGGGAGACTTGAATGTACACGTTTTCCTGTTGGACAAGGAAGTAAAAAGATTGGCACCCATAATCCAGGAGGGGGAGAAGGTTGTGGTAATAGCAAGAAAATTAAAGTGATAAAAAAAGAAATACAGATCACAGTTGCACAATCTCATATAAAAATTAAAGAGATAGTGTACTGCTTAAAACTAATATTAGATTTTAAAAGCAGCTAAACATTACCTTTTATATCTGAGGTACTTTTTCTTTTCCCTTTGTTTAATTAGAAGACTGTTTACCTGATGTTAGTAGGTATGATGTGTGGAACAGCTCTTAGCCTGGCAGCTGACATATCTTGCTGTACTGCCCCACACTACATCATCAGCATTGTGACCTCACTGACTTGTGACATCACTGCTACTTAAGAACAACAAGTGAGTGACTGCCAGGTCATTCACTAGTGATGTAGCTGTCAGTGAGATCACAATGCTGATGATATAGTGTGGTGCAGTAGAGTTAGATATGTCAGCTGCCAGGCTAAGAGCACTTTCACACATCCAACACAATATTATACAAGCATAGAAGACTTTCTGATGAGCAATAGGAAAAAGAAAAATACTTCATAAATAAAAAGTTACAATTGACTACTACTTAAAATTTGTATTATTTTCCTGTCTGCCTGTTTTGGTACTAGCTCTTTAAGTGATAAAAAACACAGATCACAGCTCTACAAGCTCAGACAAGTATGGTGATATTCATAATAAAAATACTTTTAAAGATACAAAAAGTTTGAAAATCCTTGGGCAGAGCATTTGCATTTCCTCTGTTAGAGTATAGCAAATGTAAGATAATAAAGTAATTACTATTACAGTCTGTCCTAAATAACTCTTCAATAAGTGACAACTAACCTTACCTTCAGAGTGCCCTGTACATGTGGCAAGTATTTCCTGTAGACTCAGTGGTTTGATTGCAAAAACCACAATGAGACACAGATGTTTTCAACAGTTAACATTATCAAAGTAAAATTCATTTGCAATGGTACAGTATGTATAGCTATGCAACCGATTAATTTATTTAAAAAAAATTAAGTGTGTTTACTACCACCTACTGTAATGATAAAACAGAACAGACTAAGAAGAAACTTTTGAAATGTTTACTATCATTTGCTAGAGCCATTAATCATTGTCTCTGTTCCAAAAGCTGAAAATCCTATATTCAAATTATTATTGTGATTCAACAATTATCAAAAAGAAATACTTATACTGACAATACATAACCGGCATGGAGTCAGACATTTGAAACATGGGATTTTATTAGGGAACTGGAGCAAAACTCAAGGGAAGGACAAGGTTAACGCACGCATAAGTGGTATGCTGACCAATACCAGCCCACTGGCTCTCTCTCACCACCCATCTCTGCTTACACCTACACAGCGTCCCTGCCGGACTCTATTCCACTTCCCGCTGGTACCAGACATAAGCCTTAATCCTAGTGAGTTTCAAGGGAATCCTAGGTAACCAGATGTAGGACTGTGGCAGGCCTGATGTCATTGTACGTGGTTGGTTGACACTGGCATGCTTAAACACAATAAAAGAACAAACCTGGCTGGATGGCTAGTCCATATTATAACAACTGGGGTCTTAACTGTGGCTCCAACTAAACTAAATAAATGATGGGGTATGGGAAACATAGGCGAGTGTCCCTTCACAGTCACCCTCTAGCTGCTAGGCCTTTATCTCCCACTGCACTCCTGTCTTCATGCACCGACTCTTGCCTTGCAGTCCTTGACTCCCCATAGATGGCTCTCTTTGCTGGCTGCTCTGGTTAAAGCAGCGTTTGTAGATCAGCTAGTTTTTCCAAGGTGCTTAGGCAAATTTCAGTAAGGCTAGTTCACTTTCCACAGTGTTTCAATCAATCAATCAATATGTTTATTTATCCAGGTGGGCACCATTGAGCAAGTTCATTTACAAGGTGGACCTGCGGTCCTACAGTAATAATACAGAAAGACAAGTTACAATAGTACAAACAGTAAAAATAGCTGCTATTATAGTAAAAATGCACATTTACAGGTAATATACATTGAACACAGAATTACAAAGGGTCGTGGATAATGAACTTGTGCTGGATCCAAGCCCAAAACTGTGCATTTTGTAGTGGGAAATGTTAGGAGAGGAAGGCATACCAGATAGAAGATATCAAGTGCATAATATAGGGAGGTGGGGAATAGAGGCATGGCGAAGAGGACCCAATTGTTGGAGCAGAGTGAGGGGTGCAGGAGGTGGAGGCCACGAAAGGCGACAACGCAATTTTTGCCCCAAAACGCAGCGACATATGGAGGAGAAAAGCTGCCGTTGTACTAAGTGCAAGAGGAGGAATATAGTAGCTGGGGCATAACTGGGAGGGTCCTAGAGGTTGGGGCACAGGGAGGTGTTGGATGGACGAGGGACTGAATATTTTTTGGGGCGAAAGACGATAATTATCCCCAAGTGCGGTAGCATGTGCTAGTTTCCCCAAGGCAGCCTCTACTGTGGTCAGTCACCTGACTGTGGAGCCTAAACCAGTGCCACCCAGGCCTCTCTCACTCTGGTACAGTTGCAGACCCCTCAGATCTAAGCAGAAAAAAATGTCTCAGTGTCAGCACAGAAATTCAGCTAGGAGGGCTTACTCGGGCAACTGCCTTCAGCTGCAGACTGCAATGTCCTTGTCTGGGTCTCCTGTGATTCACAGTCTTCTGAATTTTGGCAGTATATGCAAAATCTTCCCCAAAACATGTCCAGTGTGAGAGATTGTGAGTCTGCTCTCCTCTTCTGTCTCTGGCTGGCTCCAGTAGACCGAGCTATTTCTAGAAAATTGCTCACACTGTTCATTAGCAGACAGCTCCTCATTAGTCCAATCCCACTGACAATCCTGGAAGACAGTCTGGCTGTGTCCTGATGATAGACTGATCACCCCACTCCTAGGTGAATTAGTAACGTCCTCCTATTCACCCCCTCTGACCCCACCACTGCAGTGCACAGTCCATAGGGGTTGGAAAAGAGAAAAAACAGTTACATAAGAACTTCTATAACAGTAGATCTTTGAGGGTATCTCAGTCACCAGGTCACTCCATAGAAACTTCACTGTCAGTGAAGCAGGATCCACACAGAAGATTTTCCAGCAGTACAACTGGGGCTGTACATGCTGAAATCACCTGCCGACATCATCAACCCTATAAAGGTGTGAGTGGCTCCGCTCCCTCCTCCATTCTTTCCCCTGGAGACTAAGGGAGCAAACCCAAGACATCGGGGGCCGAGGAGAGAAAGAGGTGCCCAGGCCGGGATAAATGGCTAGGTACACCAGACAGCCAGTCTGAGATGAAAATCCCAATCAGAGGGATGGTGGGAGAGAAGATTGACCTGATGACTGAGACCCCTTCAAAGATCTACTGCTGTGGTAAGTTAAGTTCTTACATAACTGTTCTATCTTCATCGGGGGTATCTCAATCAACAGGTTCCACCATAGGAACAAGTCCCAAGCAGTTACAAATGCAGCAGAACAGTCTAGGTGGAAGGCAAGCCTAAGAGAGAAGGACCTGAAGAACAGCACGGCCAAAGCCTGCTCTGGCTTGAGAAGCAATGTCTAGACTGTAGTGCTTGGTAAAAGTATGGACGGTACTCCAGGTGGCAGCAGCACAAATGTCAGTGACTGAGACACCCTTGAAACAGGCCACAGAGGTAGCCATGCCCATTGAGGAGTGAGCTTTGACCGCCTCTGGCAATTCTTTGCCCTGCTTTCTATAGCAGAATACAATGCAATTGGCCAACCATTCGGACAAACATTGTCTGGAAACTTGAATGCTCTCTTTTCATGGGGCATGGGGCAAAAGAAACAAAAAGTTGCTTTGACTTTCTGGAGTCCTTAGTTCAGAGCAAATAATATTTTTATATTATTTCAGAATTCTGCGCACATCTAAAGTATGGAGCAAAGAAATACAAAGTCACACATGACCCCACAATGCAAAGCATCATGGGCGGCATATGCAAATCACCACAGAATATTACGCTGGTTCAACTTTAAGCAGAAATCCATGGTGCCGAAAGGCCTCTCACACAGTTTGCAAAGGGTGCCAACAGAAGACAGACACGTGTTTCATCCTACCAGGACTCATCAGTACGCCTCGTCTGTCTGTCACCCCGTGGAATGAACCAGCTACCTAAGAGAGTCATCTGGGTTATGTTGTGGTGAACCCAATTAAAATAAAAAACATTTAAAAGACAAAGATCCTCTGTGCACAAGCACTAAGGCAAGGGTTACCCCAAAAGGCATTTGGCTGGGAAGCCAAGTTTCAAAGAAATACAAAGTCACACATGACCCCACAATGCAAAGCATCATGGGCTGCATATGCAAATCACCACAGAATATTATGCTGGTTCAACTTTAAGCAGAAATGCAAGATGCAAGAACCTCTGTGCGCAAGCACTGAGGTAAAGGTTACCCCCAAAGGGCATTTGGCTGGTAGGCCAAGCAGTGCCTCCCCTGGAAAATACACAGTGAAGTGAATGGATTGGTTTAGAATAAACTCAGACACCATCTTAAGAAAAAACTTTGGATTTATGCACAGAGACACCCTTTGCTCCTCACACCGATGAGCCTGAAGCTCAGAAATTCTTAGAGCAGAAGTAATGGCAACAAAAAACAATGCTTTCCAAGAGAGAAAGCATAGCTCTCAAGATGGAGCTGGCTTAAAAGTAGAAGGGGTCAGTTTCTTCAAAACAAAATTCAAATCCCAAGCCAGGACAGGAGAATGGATTTAAGGTTTCAGATGCAGGATGCCCCTGAGAAAGGTATGGGATACATCCAGCTGAGCCTCGGTATGACCATCCACTGGCTCGCAGAAGGAAGAGAGAGCTGAAAGGTGAACCTTGAGAGAAGAATATTGGAGGCCAGAGTCTGACAAGGAAATCCAGTAGTCCAGAACCTGGCTTACCGGGCAGAAAAAGGGGTCCAAATGACATTTAGCAGCCCAGATGGAAAACCTCTTGCACTTCACGGCGTATGTTACCATAGTGGACAGCTTTCGGGATGTCACTAATACTCCCGCCACCCTCTGAGAGACCCCAAGACATGCAATGGCTACATCCTCAGGAGCCAAGCATGCAGATGAAGGAACTTGAGGTTTGATCAACCAGGGTCCCTGACCCCATGTCAGCAGATCCCTGCAGAGAGGCAGAGGCACTGGAGGTTCCACTGCTAACTGTTGCAGTAATGGAACCAAATCTGTTGTGGCTAGTAGTGTGCGACTAGGATCATGCTGGCTCCCTCCATCTGAAGCTTGATTAGCACCCACTGAATCAGAGGAAATGGGTGAAGGCATAAAGGAACCTTCGCCTCCAGGAGAAGGACACCGTGTCTCACCAGAAAACTCCAGGCCCTGGATCTGGCAAACAAACACTAGGCAGTTTTGCGTGGGGATGCAAAAATGACCAACTCTGGATGACCCCATCTGTTGAACAGATATTCTGTGATGGATGACAGAAGCTCCCATTCATGCATCCTGGACTGAGTCCTGCTGAGGCTGTCTGCCAAGGTGTTAAGAATGTCTGGAACACGAACTGCCAAGAGGTCCAGGCCATGGTCCAGAGCCCAGTACCAGACTCTCATTGCCTCCAGGCACAGAGGTACAAATGTGTGCCCCCTGCTTGTTGATGTAGTAGACAACACTGAGGTTGTCTGATTGGGTCAACAACTGCCCCGTGAGGAGGTGGTTCTGGAAAGCCTACATGGCATACAGGACTGCCCGCATCTCTAAGATATTTATGTGGAGAGATGTCTTGATTGGAGACCAGGTCCACAGGTCTGAAAGGGATCAGATATATACTAGCCCAGGTCAGAGGCATCTGTGGTGAGAATCTGCTGGGGACAGGAGATCAGGAATGGGACCTCTCAAGAGGTGTTGGGGTCCATCTACCACTGGAGCACCTTCCTGGCAGGCGGGAGACCAGCACCCACTGTTCAAGGTCATCCATACGCTGGTTCCACTGCACCCGAAGGATCCATTGGAGCACCTGTATGTGCAGTCTGGCTAAGGGGACCGTGGCAATGACCACAGCCATAAGGTCTGGAAGTCTCAAATATACCCTCAGAGAGACATAATGGCTATGGGCTACCTCCTGAGCCTGGGAAATGAGGCATTCCACTCTGTCCTGAGGAATGAAGGCCTTGCCCTGTGCTGAGTCCAGGACTGTCCCTATATACTGCAGCCTCTGGGATGGGACCAAGACAGACTTGGGCAGGTTGACAGTGATGCCCAAGGAATAAAAGAGCTGGAGGGTCCTCTCCAGGGTCCAGAGGAGCTGGTTTCAGGATGGAGCTTTGAGAAGCCAGTTGTCCAGGTAGGGAAGACATACAGGCTCTCTGCAATGGCAGCAGCTACCACTGCTGCTAAGCATTTTGTAAAGACCCATGGCACAAAGGATAAGCCAAAGGGCAAGACTCTGAACTGATAGTGTTCATCCAGAAAAAGAAACTGGAAAAACTGCCTGTGTGGAAGACAAACCAAGATGTGCAAGCAGGCGTCCTGCATATTGAGGATGCCCATCCAGTCACCCTCCCTGAGCAGGGGCAGCAGCAGCAGACCTGGAAGAGTAATCATGCGGAACTTTCTGTACTGGGTGTAGAGGTTGAGGTCTTTGAGATCTAGGATAGGCCTCGAATCTCTGGTTCTGTTGGGGACCAGGAAGAACCTGGAGTAGAATTCCCCTATTTTTCTGCCGCCTGAGCACTGGCTTGATGGCCCATTTTCGAAGAAGGAACTGCACTTCCTCCTGAAGAACCATTGCATGGGCTGGAGGGTAGGAGGAGAGTAATGGAGGAGTCTCTGGGACTGCTCCACGAGCTCCAGAGTGTGACCCTTTCTATAATCTGGAGTATCCAGGCATCTGAAGTGATGGTTCTCCACTGACTGAGATGGAGGAGAACTGAAATCTGATCACTACCTCTTGGTCGGGGACTGGAAGAGTGGGGTCTGGCAAGGAGTCAGGCAGAGGTGGGTCTGGCTGCTGGAGGCCCACCGCCTTTGGGCTGTTTTGCGGCAGGTCCAAAGCTGGAAGGGGCAGACAGGGCAGAGGTGGTCTTCCATTTGGCCTGGCGGTGGAGCCACTCCAGCCCTGTGAGACTTTATGAAAGGATGGGTGTTGCCTGCTCCTGAACTGGGTATGGCAGAACAAATTGACAGACTTAACAGCCCTACCAGAGGCCTGCAAGTCATTAATGATGTCCTGGACATCTGGCCGAAAGAACTTAGAGCTCGTAAAGGGGGTGTTCAGCACATTCTGTTGGATATCTGCTGGAAAGACTGAGACCCTCAGCCAGGCATGCTGATGAAGGCAAATGCCTGCGGCAGCAGCCCTGGAATCAGTATCAGAAATAACATACAAGGCCCTGAGGAGATGCATTACATCCTTGGCAGCCCGTTGGGACCAGAGAACCTCCTGCTTCTGGGAACCCTCTGGGAGGGCTTGAGCAGCTTCCTTGCCCTTCTTTCCAGATGGTGTTCTATGTGACCATATGGGACAAGTAATTAGCAATCCAAAGCCCCAAGGTGGAGGAGGCATAAACCCTCTTACCCCAGAGGCGATTAGTCTGGACTCCCTGTGGGGAGGGAACTGAGGTGCTTGGGCACCTTGAACCTGTCATTAGCCGCACTGATGACCACTGAGTTAGTCTGTGGCTGGGAAGCTTAATAAGGCAGATCCTGGGGGGTATGACAGAGTTGATCCGCTCTCCAAGACATGGCAGGAACCATGTCTGGGTGGTGCCAAGAAGCCATAGTGGCATTCTTCATGGCTGGTAGGATAGGAAGAATGACCTTGGGAAGAGATTCTGGGATCTCCAGAAAGTCCACCAGATCTTTCCTGATGGTATCCTCTTCCTTAGTATGGAAGCCCATAGCAGTGGACAGCTGCTTCATTACATTGAAGAAGGTGTGATCTTCAGGAGGGGAACTGAGGGTATGCTTGACAGAGTCCTCACTCACTGAAGAGACAGTGAACCTTTCTGAGAAGGGAGGCTCCTCCTCCTCCTCTTCCTTAGTAAGGATAAGGTCAGGGTGGGTACTCCTCTTTGACAGTAACCTGGTCTAATTCATGATCCGACGAGCAAGGGGAACATCAGCGGCCTGCGGGGCACATCCTGCGAAGACCAAAGCGGCATCAATGATGACAGGATGGTCGATGGTGCAGAGGACTCAGGTCTGTATGAGTCCAATTGGTGCACCAAGGCTGTGGTGATCTGGGTCAAAATAGAGTTGAGGTCGATGGCAGGAGGAGGAGGTGTCAACAGCGGAGGAGTTGCCAGCACAGGGCATGACGAACCATCCATCGGGTCTTGAGAACCCGAGGGCCCCAACATTCAAGGGCCTGGAGATTCGTCAGGCCAGGATGGCAGGGTAGACGTTGATGATCCAAGGGTTACGACCGAGGGGCCAATCATCCGAGGGTCAATGGCCAGTCTCCTTGAGAAGCGGGAGGAGGCACTGTCGGTAGAGGCATGGGAGAAGCAGAGGCCTGGACAGCGGAGGACGTCGGTGTGGCTGCAGCTGACGAGTACCCCAAAAGAAGAAGAAAAAGTCAAAGAAGCCATTGGGGAGTGAGAATGCCACCAGGAAAAGTGGTCCGAATCTTGGTTCTTTTTATGACTTTTCCTCGAGGACTTGTCTTGGGCCTTAGAGGCCTTAGAGCATGGTGAACCCACCAGCGACTGGGAAGGAGAGACCCTAGAGGACCCCTGCCCAGAACTGGCTACTTGTTGTTCAATGAGGAATTTCTTTAAAGCCTTTTTGCATTGCCTGAGGGTTGTAAGATTAAATTTATGGCACAGCTCACAATCGGAGACATCACGGCCTGTCGCAAGACAGCGGACACAGAGGTTATGGTTGTCTGAAGCTGCAGCAGCAATCTTCTTTCCACAGTGGCAGCAACAGAAGAGAGATGTGGAAGGAGTAACTCTTGACATAAACAAAGAAAAGGAATCTCTGGTAAAAAAAAGATTCTAAACACTAAAGAAAAAAGCAGTAGGCAAAAAGAGGCCCAAACTGCGACACAGCATCCATGGAGACGCATGCAGAGTCGATGGCTGGAAAGAACTAAGGAGGGAGCAGAGCAGGTGGCCCAAGTTGTACTGCTGGAAAATCTTTTGTGTGGATCCTGCTTCACCTACAGTGAAGTTCCTACAGTGTCACCTGATGACTGAGATACTCCTGAAGAAGATTCATAGTTGCCGTCTAAGTTTGGCTTTCCTCAAGGTAAGTTCTAATAAATGTGTGTGTGGAGGAGGGGATGCAAATCCAAACAATACCGTCACAAATACATAAAGTCAAGGTGTTGACAGTGTAAAGATGACATTCCAAAACAGGTGCAGACTTCAGTATGTAACCAGCCAGTTCCTGGGGATACTACAACCCCATCAGTTTTAGATCAAGCAGATAGCTTGATCAGGTGGTGGCACTTTCACTAATGAGTGGTACTCCTCTCATCTGTCAAATCAAGGAAAAGGGTATGTTTAAAATTAGCAGCAATATGGGATAAACAGGGGAAAAACAAGGAAATAGGGTACTTTTTTTTGGGTCTCCAACTCTGGAGAACTCCTTCCAGCGTCATGGGCTACCCGCCTACCTCCCGCTGACCACTACCTCTCTCTGTGCCGCCGAGCACCACCTGCGGGTCTGAACCCTCCAGAGGCAGGGCCACCCCATCTGCCTGGGATGCTCTATCTTGAAGGGCAAGGTACCCGGTGCCACCAGAAAGGAGAAGGGAGATGGCCCGGATTTGGGAGTGTGGGCGGTGAAGGCCGTGGCGCCTTCATCTATCCCCAGGTACAGGGTTTTTGCTTTTTTTTTTTTTTTTAATTTTATTTTAGCTTTTGTTGACCGGGTAGGTACACTAGACAAGTATTATGCCTATTTTCAGGAATGACCCGGGAGTGTACAACATAGGGATACAGAAAGAATACAGGTACATCATGACAAAAGTAACATATAGGAGTAGTAACGTAGTCCAAGGGAGAAGTAGGTCATAGTATAACTTATACTGTAACTTTATAGTTAGGCACCCCCAAGGTGAGTAGTTCTCAGACAACTGCTAACAAATCAAAACACATAGAGAACATGTAAGTTAAGGAAAGACCTGGGTACATAGGTGTAGACAAATATGCCTATGACCAGGGTACGTGGTGTAGACAATTTTGCCCACAGTCAAGCACCTGGGTAAAATAAAGACTAATGGAAACAGCAAGAAGTTTCAGGCAGCTTCAATAGGAGGCAGCTTTGGTCAGGTTTGCCAGGTTAGCCAACAGTTAATATTTTCTCTAGGGAGGCTTAGGGCAGTCACACACCGAGGCTTTTTTCAGGAAGCCCCACAGGGAATTATGAAAATTCTGATAGGAGAGGGCCGAGCGGATATCCTCGGGAAGGAAGTTCCATAGTCTGGGTGCACATACGGCAAAGTTGCGATCCCCCATGAGGGTACGGGTGGAGGGAACTTTGAGCATCCCTGAGGCCTGGGACCTTAGATGGTAGGGAGTAGTTTCCAGTTGTGACAGGTGCTGGGCCAGCCCCGGAGGATGCCAGTTCTGATCACTTTCCCTGTGAGACATACCACCCCAAAGTCAAGGAACCTGGCTGGAGAGAGCCAGCAAAGTTTATCATATAGCTCACAGCAATGGGTGAGACGGCAGGCGTGAGAAAATCGACAGATGTTGTTATATGTCGTGTGCCACCGAGTGAGATGAGTCTTGGGGAGCAAGCGGTGGTGCAGACCATAACTAAGGGAGGGAAGAAGTACACCTCTCGTAAGGGCAAGTCTGGCCACTGGAGTAAGGCTGTACTTCGGCCCTGTAGGCCAGACCTAACTTACAGTTCACTGCCCTGCAGATGTTTAGAATATGACTCTATGTCAAGTTGGGGATCAAGTGTGACCCTAGGTACTTGACTGAGTTCACTACAGGAAGGAGGATCCATCAGGACTGGGAATGTTTAGCAAGGCTGATGAGGCTTTGATTTTGGCTGTGGAGCCAGAAAGCATGGCCTGTGTTTTTTTCAGGTTCAGGACCAGTTTGTGGTTAGTAACCCAGGTCAGAACATTGCTAAAGTCCATGGACAAGCACTGGTTTAGCATAGCAGCGTCCTGGGAGTGAGCGGTTATCACTAGGTCATCTGCGTATAAAGTGGCTCTACAGTTGGTTGTCACCGTTGTAGGTGATTGATAAAGAGGAAGAAGAGGAGGGGGCCCAGAACCGAACCCTGAGGCACACCGAGGTCACTGGTAGGGGCTCGGAGAGGACTTATTGAAACAGGTCTGCTGCTTTCTACTGTGCAGGTAGCCCGTAAGCCATTTCATAGCATGGGGGGAGAGGCCAAGTGACCACAACTGCGTGCCGAGCAACGCATGATCAACAAGGTCAAAGGCTTTGGACAGGTCAATAAATATGGCTCCAGAAAGTTTGCCCTGTTCCATAGCTGATCTGATGCTTGACGTGACCGAGTTCAAGGCAGTAGTGGTGCTGTGTCCCTTACAAAAACCGTGCTGGGCCGGGGACAACAGCTCGTGAGACCGGATATACTCCGAGAGCTGCTCAGCCACTACCTTTTCAAGAAGCGTGCTAAGAGATGAGAGAATAGCAATCAGACGATAGTTGTCTGGTAATTGAGGATTGCCCTGCTTCAGGACAGGGACTATCCTAGCCTCTTTCCAGATATCAGGGATGGTCCCCCATCCAAGGGACAGGTTAAAGATGTGGGTTACTGGGGAGGCAATATGTGCAGCATCTAGCTTTAGAAGCTTGGGTTCCAGGTTATCAAGGCCAGGACTGAAGTATGGGGAGAGGCCAGCTAAGCACCTCTTTGTGTCCACGACTGATGCAGCCCTGAGGAAAAACATGTGCCAAGGGGGGTGTTCCTCCTGCCGTGTAGCAGAAGGAGGACAGAGCGAACTCTTACCAGATGGGAAGAGTGCAGTGAAGGCCGAGAGGTCTGAGAAGTGTGTATTTAGAGAGTTGGCGATGGTGTAGATTACTGCAGGAGACCCCTTTGATGATCATGTCCGATACCCCGGATGGGAGGACCCACTGACGAGGGTTTTGATATTTCTCCAAAAACTCCTGGGGTCACTGGCAGTGCTAAGTAGGGATGACTTGCAGAAGTCACTTTCGCAACCCTGATGGCCTTTTTACACTTGTTTCTGAGGTGTCTGTATTTTTGGAAAATAGTGGGATCGCTGGAACCTTTGTAGCGGGCCCAACACTTGTCTCTCTCTCCCGCATTTGGGCTAAGAGGTCCCCATGCAACCAGAGGGTAGTGGACCCCCTCACCCTGCGGGTGACCTTAGGAGCATGCTTGTCTTACAGGGCCCCGAATGTGGTGAGGAAGTGGGAGGTTGCCACTGCAGGGTCGGTGGCTTCTAGCACCCCGGACCAGTCAGTAAGCCATAGGTCCTCCAGGAACTCCCCAGGGTCAAACCTGGGTAGTTTCTGACATGTATGATTTTGTGAGGAATTTTAGGGAGGGAATTTTCCAAACACAGAAGACCAGGGAGTGGTCTGAGATAGAGTCTGATAAGAGTCCCCTGCAGGGGAGAGCCTGTCCAGGCGGTTGGACATGATCCAATCCAGAATGGTGCTGGAGGATCCGTTGCTGACTGCCTGGTTGGTTCCTGGATAAGTTGAGTTAGGGTAAGGTTAGCAAGTAGGGACTCAAACTGCTTCACGCTACCACTAGCCCAGTTGAGGTTGGCGTCCCCCATGATTATGAGTTCATTGTCTCCAACACTGGGGTCAACTGAGTCCATGGTGGGTCAATCCAGAGAGCCCTCCTTGGGGGTTATAACTGCACACCAGGTGCAGTTCTTGAGTGTCCCAAGTAGAAGCAGCACGTGCAGTACCTCACAGTGGGACATGAGGGACTGCTGGTGGGCAACAGGAGACTTTAAGATGGCTCCTGTAGTAGATCAGTATGCCTCCCCTCTTCTCCCAGCTCTGTCAGTCATGTGAACTCATACCCATCCTCGGAGCCTGACTAGCGAAGCAATGTAATGCCCGTGACTCCACCCCACCCCTGGTTTCACCGTGCTGCTCATCGGTGCATCCTGGCTACCACCAGAGGTCACTCGGGAAGCAAGCAGCACCCTCCCTCCCGAGAAGAGAGAGGCAGTCCTCCGGATACTCGATCTCTTCCCATGACTAGCGGCTCGGCTCATTCCTGAACCGGGTCGGCCAAGGAGAGGTGGCGCTTAGCACCTCAACCTCACACCACCGGCCGCAAAAATGGGGTACTTATTTTCAAAAAGTGCAGACGAACATGAGTACCACTTTATATTTGGAGTGCCACCACCGGATAGCTTGAGCAGTGCTGAGAGGGCTTAAATGCTCTCTGTAAAACATTACATCATTATTTGCCTGGCTCTGCTGAGCAGAGGATGAGGTAATGTTGCTCGGAACTCTCGCAGCAGCATAAGCCACACTTGGCCAGCGACTGTTGCTGGAGCTGTCAGAGTGTGTTCTGAGGTTGGAGTCGGAAGTGGGGAGCCCACTAAGAGGTCTGAGGGTAAGAGCTGCTTGTGGCACTCTTGTCAAGAGGGAAGGATCCTCTGTGTTTCTGCCATAGTTCAGTAATCCAAAGGTGGTTTCCTGGGACATGGTGGCTACCAGATCCTGTGAAGCCCCGAGGGGGGTGAAGATATTTCACAGTGGAAAAAAAGGAATGGGACTGAAGGTTCAGTAAGTGATTTGGGGCAACTCCCAATTGACTATAAGAGCTATCAGCACTGCTAATCTGTAGAGATTTTGTGTGTACAAGTTAAAGAAATTGACTTGTATGAGATCAGAGGATACAGTTGAAGTCACTTAATTGGGATGCACTTAATGGGGATGTTTGCTTAAAGGGGATGATCCCCTGGACAATGATTAAGTGGCAATGTTAATCAATGGGCCATTCACACCTTTAAAGGGGACATAGCAAGCCTTTTTATGGGGACAATTTTTTCCTCAGTTTGCCCTTAAGTTCCACCTATAAATCGTCACCTTAATGATGATGTTTACTTTACCTTGGCACTTGTATCTGGCCGATGGAGTCAAAAAGGATCAACCTGCCTCTGGCAGATAAAGTAAAAGTCTTAGAAGCACTCCAAGAACCTGGTGCTTCAATGGCCAAGGTTGCAAAACTCTTTAACATCTCGAAGAGTCAGGTAGGTCGAATTAGTCAAAAAAAAAGCAGAACTGTTGCAGGAATGGCAGGCCAACAGCAACACCCAGTGTAAAAGAAAGCATGAGGGCAAGGACACACAAGTAGATGAAGCCCTGCACCTGTGGTTTTCAAGTGCTGTCAGCAAGGATGCCCATATTTCTGGTCTGGTTTAAAAAAAAAAAAAAAGCTTCTGAGATAGCCATGCATCTAAATCATATTGATTTTGATGTTACCGATGGGTGGCTTTCCCGATGGAAAAGCAGATGAAACATTGTCTGCAAAAAGGAACAAGAGGAAAGGTTGGATGCTGACAATCAGTCAGCATCAAACTGGATTAAAAATGTCCTTCCTACCTTAATTACTGATTTTTCCCCATCTGACATCTTCAATGCTGATGAAACCGGCATTTTTTTTTCAGGGGTTACCCAGACCGTGGCCACATTCAGAAAGATATGGAACTTGTCGGTGCAAAGAAGGCTAAGGACCAGGTGTCATTGCTCTGCTGTGCAAGCATGCTTGGCACAGAGAAAAGTACAGTTACGTAAGAACTTACCATAACAGTAGATCTTCGAGAGGAGCTCTTGCAGCAGGCTATTACAATCAGGACTATGTCGCAGGCACTAGGACCTTCTGGTAAAAACTTCTGCCAGCAATACCAGCAGGGACCGCCCCCGACGACGGCCAGGGTACAAGAGGGGGCGGACCCAGCTCCACCTCAGTTTTCCCGCCAGAACCCAGCAGAAGGCCTGACAAGAGAAGGAGGTGAAGCCTACCATGAAGAGAGTTAGAGAAGAAAGAAAATGGATCTGCACACCTTGAGGGGGAAGGCGGGAGGGAAGTAGCGCCTGCTGCAAGAGCTCCTCTCGAAGATCTACTGTTACGGTAAGTTCTTATGTAACTGTACTATCTTACTTCGAGTGGGAGCTCTTGCAGCAGGCTATTACAGTCAGGACTGAGTCCCAAGCAGTCCCACAGCAAGGAGGTAGCCGAACCTGGGAGGTGGAATATACTGACTCCAGAGGCTTTAGGACAAAAGCCCTTGTAAAACGGCTACGCCGAAGCCAGCTCAGTGTCTGGAGACGATATCCAAGCTGTAATGCTTGCTAAAAGTATGCACCGAGTTCCAGGTTGCGGCCACACAAATGTCCTGTATAGCGACATTTCGAAGGGCGGCGAAAGAAGCTGACACGCCTCTGGTGGAGTGACCCCTAACCGGGCCTGGCAGGGGTTTATTGTGATGCTCGTAGCAAAACGAGACACAGCAAACTATCCATTTAGAGATAGTTTGCTTGGACACCAGTTGACCCAAGCAATGTGGAGCAAAGGCCACAAATAGTTGCTCCGATTTACAGTGCTGAACCGTCCTTCTGAGGTAATACCTCAGAGTCCTGTGGACATCCAGTGTGTGGAGGAGAGCCTCCCCTCTATTGGAAGGGGAAGGAAAATAAACAGGAAGATCAACCGCCTGGTTAAAGATCAATTCCGAGACCACTTTTGGATGAAACATTGGATTTGTTCTGAGGCAAACCCTTTCCCTGTGGAAAACCAAATAGGGCTCTTTACACATCAGAGCCTGAAGCTTGGAAACCCTTCGAGCTGAAGTAACAACAACCAAAAAGCAAACCTTCCAAGAAAGGTAACACAGCTCACAATCTGCTGCTGGCTCAAAAGGAGGGAGGGTGAGTTTCTCCAACACAAAAAGGAGGTCCCAGGGTGGGACAGGGTCCCGAATGGGAGGTCTCATGTGCAGAATTCCCCTAAGAAAGGTGCGGGCCACATCCAATTGTGCTAATGCTCTCTCTCCCATGAGACCATGGTAGGTGGAGACTGTCCACATGTGCACCTTGATAGAGGAGTAACTTAGGCCCTTCTCGTACAAGGAGAGGAGATACTGTAAAGTTGAGTTCACAGGGCAGGTGACGGGATCCAAATGTTGCGGCAACGCCCAAAGACAGAAACGCTTCCACTTCATAGCATAGGTGGAGCAAGTAGAGGGCTTTCTTGCTGACACTAAGACCGCGGCCACTTCTGGGGAAACCCCGTATCTGTTTTGAGCTACATCTGAAGGAGCCAAGCATGTAAGTGCAAGGATCAAAGATCCGGATGGACCAGAGACCCTCGGTCCTGGGACAGTAACTGCGAGCAAATGGGCAGCGGAACTGGAGGTTCCATGGATATCCGCTGCAGAAGTGGGAACCAAATCTGTCTAGGCCATTTGGGGGCCACTAGGATCATCTGGGCCCCTTCTGCCTGTAACTTGAGCAGTACCCTCTGGATGAGAGGGAAGGGTGGAAAGGCATAGAGAAACCTCCCTGCCCAGCAAAGGGATAACGCATCTGGCCAAAAAACTCCAGGCGCATGCTCTCGCGAGCAAAACACTGGCAGTTTGGCATTTCGTGGTGACGCAAAGAGGTCCAGCTCTGGAAGACCCCACCTGTTGAAGAGCTGGTCCGCCACGGATTGTAGCAGCTCCCACTCGTGTGCTCTGGCACACAACCTGCTGAGGCTGTCGGCCAGATCGTTTAGGACGCCTGGAACGTACATCACGGACAGTAGAATGCCCCGGTCCAGTGCCCAGTACCAGACTCTCATCGCCTCCCTGCAAAGAGGATACGAATGAGTGCCTCCTTGCTTGTTGATGTGAAAGACGACCGCCATGTTGTCTGTCTGAATTAGAAGAGAGCCTGGTACCAGATCCTCTCGAAAAGCCTGGAGGACGTAGAGGACTGCTCGCATTTCCAGTACATTGATGTGGAGGGACTGCTCCTCAGGTGACAAAACCCCCTGCATTCGATGTACACCCAGGTGCACCCCCCACCCCAGGTCCGATGCGTCTGTTGTCAGAGTCTGACCTGGTGGCTCCGGACGAAAGCTGACCCCTTTCTCCAGATTGCTGGGGTCCATACACCAAAGCAATGTTCTCCTGACTGGCTCCGAGATCCTGACCAGAGAGTCTAGGTCATCGTAGCTTTGGTCCCACTGCACCCTGAGCATCCACTGTGGGACTCTCATGTGGAGGCGGGCCAAGGGAGTAACTGGAATGGCCGCTGCCATATGCCCCAGTAAACTGAGGAAGTTCCGAGCCGGAACTCGAGACGCTATAGAGGTCCGTTGTGCCAACTCTCGGAAGCGAACCCCCCTGTCTTGTGGGAGAAGAGCCATACCCTGGACGGAATCCAGGAAAGCTCCTATGAAGGCGAGCTTTTGACTGGGCTCTGGGGATGATTTTTGAAAGTTCAGGGTGATCCCCAGCTCTCGGAATAGGGTATAAGTGTCTTCGAGAGCGTGTAAGAGGCTGCCTCTTGACGGGGCCATAAGTAGCCAGTCGTCGAGGTAGGGAAACACATAGTGTCCCATCTGCCTTAGAGCCGCAGCCACCACTGCTATGCATTTTGTGAAGACTCGCAGAGTGGAAGAGAGGCCGAATGGAAGTACTCGATACTGAAAATGCTCCCCTTGGAAGTGGAACCTCAGAAACTTCCTGTGGGGAGGATAGACCCCTACATACATGTATGCATCCTGCATGTCGAAAGAACAGAGCCAGTCCCCTTGGTGCAGCAAGGGAAGGAGTCCTTGAAGAGTCACCATTCTGAACCTTTTGTACCTATAAAGAGGTTTAGAGGGCTGAGATCCAGAATGGGATGAAGGTCCCCAGTCTTTTTTGGGACCAGAAAAAAGTGGGAATAGAACCCCTGACCCCACTGCTCCAAGGTGACCCTCTCTATTGCTCTCTTCTGCAGGAGAGTCTGAATTTCTCCTTCTATTAGTGGGATGTGAGAAGGAGGATAGCGGGAGAGCTTTGGTGGAGTATGCGGAGGAAACTCTGTGAACTCTAGTGTGTGTCCACTCTGTACAATATCCAATACCCACTGGTCTGCGGTAAGAGACTTCCACCCTTCAAAATGAAGGGAGAAGCGGCCCCCAACTGGCTCCTCTGGAACTTCTGGTGGAAGGGAGGGGAGGAAGGGAGTCATTGGGCAGAGCCGGGAGTTGGGAGAGAGGTCGCAAGGACTTGGGCCTACGGGCGGGAGGTCCACCAGACTGCTGGCTTACGGATCTCCTGTGGAAGCCACCTCTCTGCCCTTGTTGGTTGCCATGAGCTGAACCTTGATTGCCTGAGGGCTTACAAAAGGGCCGTCTACGGTGCTGACGTTGCTGGTTGCCACGGTATATCTGGTGGACCGACTAGATCGACTTGCCCAACTCCTGGAGGCGGGAGATCAAAGCCTCCATCTCCTGCCCAAACAACACGGTACCCTGGAAGGGCAAATCCCGGATACCAACCTGCAGATCCTGGTGAAAGCCCGAGACTCTCAACCAGGCATGGCGCCGGAGGCACACCCCAGAGGCGGCTGCCCTGGCTGCCGTGTCTGCAGTGTCATACGAGGCTCTCAGTACGTGGGAGCCTACGTCTGAGCCCGACTGCAGAAGGGCCAGGAGCTCTGTCTTTTTGTCAAAGTCTGGCATGGCATGCGTCAGCTTAAGTCCCCTTTCCCATAGCACATTCTGATACTGTACCATATGCGTTAGGAAATTAAGGGAGCGGATGGAACAGGTGGAGGCCGCATAAACTTTTTTGTCCACCTGGTCCAGGTATCAGGACTCCGGGTCAGGAGGCTGTGAGCTGAGGTGTTTCGGTTGCCAAGATTTGTCATGGGCAGCCGTGATCACTGACGAGTCGGCCTGGGGGTGTTCCACCAGGAAGGGTTCCGCCCTCGGGGCCTTATACAGCCTATCCGACTTCTTAGGGACTGCCGGGATCAAGGCCGGATGCATCCAGGTGGTCCTAGTAAGATCCTGGAAAGTATCCACCAAAGGAGGAATAACCAGAGGCTTTGGCTCCTTTTGCCTCAGGTACCTGGCCAATCTCCAGCGTTCCGGATCCAGGTCCTCCGTGTCCCACTCGTTGGAAGCCTGGATGTGCCTCATGATGTTCATAAAAGTAAGATCATCTGGAGGCGAGCGAGGCTGGTCCTTCTCTCTTGGGGAGCGCTTGAGGCTGAGAGAGGATGAAGAGGTCAACAATGAAGAGGAGGTTCACTATCCGATTTGGAATAGTCTGACCCCATCCTGCGACCATGACTTCGCTGGCGTCAGTAACTAGGGGACCGACGTTGGTCCGAAGACAGACTCCGGTCCCTGGACTGGTGACGGAGCAATGACCAACGTCAGGAGCGTTCTCGCCTAGTGCAAGAAGGGCTCCTGGAGTGTGAGCTAGACCGACGTCGATCACTAGAAATCCTGGAGCAACGTCGGTGGTCCTCGGACCTGGAGCGGGAATGAGCCCTGGAAGGGTGTGAAGGCTGGCTCTCTGGTGACTTCCGCGTGGAAGACTCACCCCCCCGGCTGTGGTTCTCCCGCAGGGTCTGGTACCGGTGTCTGGGCCGGTGACAGGGAGGACCGCTTGTGGACCTGTCCCCACCAAAAGGAGAAAAGATCCTTGAGCTTGTCCTTGGTGAAAATGTCAGCCACTCGCTTCGGAAATGAAGTCTCCGGAACATCAGGACGTGAAGGAGAGCTCTCCTGAGTGCCCAGGGGGTAGGAGGACTTGGGCGACGGGGACGTCGGTATCTCCACGACTGACCCCATGTCCTTCGCCCCTTCGACCAGCGTCGGTGTAGGGACCAACGACGAAGTGACGCCAGGGGGTGCCGGAGAGTCCTTGGTCTCCGGAGGCGTTCCTTTAGCAGGCGGCGTCGGTGCCTTAGCAGGTGGGGCCAAAGCAGGCACCTCTAAGGACTTGGCGATGACCCTTAGCGGAGTCACCATCGGCTTGGCAGGCTTCTCCCCCGATGGGCTGGCCTTAGCCTGTGGAGTCTTTGGAGGTTCTCCAGACCCTGAAGGATGGGCCTTTTTGGGAGAAGGCCATGAATGTGAATGGGACCGAGACTGGGACCGGTGACGGGACCGACTACAGTCCTTGCTGTGGCGCTTCTTCTCCTTCCTCTTCCCATCCAGGGCGTGCAGATCCATCTTCTGCTCCAACAGGTAGGCCTTGAGGGCTTTCAGGTGGCAGATGCGGGTCCAGCTGGTAAAGGCCTGGCAATCTGCACAATTGGCGGTATCATGGTCGGGGCCCAGGCAGAAGACGCACTGCCGATGGCCGTCCTTAGCAGGGATCTGCCACCCATAGTCACACTTATTTAAGTGTTTGGGTGATGCCGACGTCCGGGAAGACATCGAACCCGGCCGGGTGAGAAGAGGGCTGACGTCGGTACTGGGAAGCGGCAGGAGCGAGGAAAACAGCGCTCCAAAGTGGGAAAAAAATGACAAGACGACGGCAGCGAACTGACGTTGGTACCGGAGAACAGTAAAACCGTCAAAAGAGGCAGAAATCTTGCTAGAAGTTCTTTTTTCGCTGAATTGCAGACAGAAGCAAAGGTACTCGGCTTCACGTGCAGAAACGTGGCGGGAAAGAACTGAGGTGGAGCTGGGTCCACCCTCTCTTGTACCCTGACCGATGTCAGGGCAGGGTTGGCTTCGGGGGCGGTCCCCGCTGGTATTGCTGGCAGAAGTTTTCACCGGAAGGTCCTAGTGCTTGCGGCATAGTCCTCACTGTAATAGCCTGCTGCAAGAGCTCCCACTCGAAGTAAGATTTACAGTTGCTGGTCATCGGCAAGAGCAAACAACCCTGGTGCCTGCCAAAAGATCTCTCCACACTCCCTGTGCAGTACATGAGTTCAGCCAATGCTTGGATGACCAGCGCAATCTTTAATGAAGGCTTGATGGTTGGAACTCCAAGCTTCGGTGGTGCTGCTGAAAGGTGATCCTCTTCGTGGACAACTGTTCTGCCAACCCGACACACATAGCAGGCAGATTCAGTAACATTGCCATTCATTTTCTGCCTCCTAACATGGCCAGTCTTATTCAACCAGTACACATGGATGTGATAAGAAATCTAAAAGGTCACTACCGCTCACTCTTTTCAGAGCGTATAGTGGGCATAACTGACAGCGGCACCATGTCCTTGGCATCAGCGATTGCCAGACAGGTCAATCTCTTAGATGCCATTTACATGCTGCACAAGGCGTGGGCAGCTGTAAAGCCTTCAACAATCACCAACTGTTTTCAGAAGGGGGTTTTACTTTAATTCCTGAAGAAGCAGTGGATGCAGCGACTGATGGAGCACATGAGGGCACTGAAGCTCTACCTGACAAGGATCCAATGGCCGATGTTCCCATGCCTGATAATCTCACTCCAGAGGAATTCTTGTCTTTTGTTGACATGGATGCAGACGAAGCGATGGATGGGGATCTCACTGTTGCCACAATCTGTAATGCCCTAAACACGTTCAGTCCTGGATCTGAGGATGAGGATGAGCCGTCGGAGTCTGCAACCACACCTGAAGTGACCATGGTTAAGAACAAGGATGCTCAGATCCATTGTGCACAGCTGAGGGATTGATGCCTACAACATGAGCAGATGGAGGACTGGGAGTGCATTTTTAACCTGGAAGGAGTGATTCTCCAAGAGATGGCAAGAGAATCATGCCAGGAGAAAATATCTGATTTTTCCACTGAGGACCGAAGCACGAGCGAGATTCCATCAAACAGATAAGTGTGCCAGAGTGTGCTGTTCAGTGCCAGTCTGGTTTTAGTTATATATTTAACAAAGTGCTTAATAATGATTACCAGAGATTGGTGCCGTGGACCCCAAGGAACAAGTGTATGAAATGTAAACTGTTTAAAGGGGGGAGTTCTGGTGTCTGTCAGATATAGGTGCCATGTACCTTAGCCCAACGTTTGTGACGAAGGATGTCTTTAGCAGCCCAGTAGGGGTGGAGAATCCAGAAGATGTGGCCAGAGTGAGCTATCCTCTCATTTTAAGTGCAAATGGATCTAACTGGTTACCCAGAGGAACATGTGTGTTTAGGTGTTAACTACAGTCACCTAAGCGTGCCTTTAATAAGCCAGGAATTATGAAATAGGACTGGTAGCAGATTTTGTAAGTCCAAGGTCCCTGAAATAGGGCTGGGTAGCAGTTTCGTAGAAGTCCAGGAACCCTGAAATAGGGCTGGACATGGTGTGCTAAAATGTTTGTGGGAAGAGAACAGTTTACCTGAAAGAAAGTGTTGAAAATGTTTTGCCTGCTAAAGTGTCATCTGTCATGTACAGTGCAAGTCCTGGGGGTACCACCTTTATTCACTATTAACACTGTGTCAGAAATAAAAAAGCCATATAGTAACATCTCAAGTTCTTGGTTGTGGATGATCCATCTCTGAGTGACTTTTCTGGGGCCCCACAGATAGGAAACACAGCATAACCCTGGCACCTCTCTCCTAGACTTGGGTAAAATAGAAATGTTGTTTTGTACACTATCCCATGACTTCTGAGATGCCTGAGCCAAGTATTTGCCCTTATGCCAGGGTGATACTCATTTCTGTCAACTTGGCTTGTTGCCTTGTCTGAGTAACAAGTGGGGGTTCTGGTTGCAAGATGGTGGTTCTTGGCCAGGGGCGCAGTAGTGTTATAAGAATGTAACAGATAAAGTAACTGGGTTGGATATAACTCAAGGTCCATCATGTTTCCCTCAACCCACCTCATAAGCAGGAGGAAATAAGTAAACTGGGTAAACACATACTGTACCAATCTATATGTATTCCCTACCCACTGTACTACCCAGGGTACCCAGTGGTTCCCTTGGTAAGCTAACATTTGTTCAGTTTTTCATTAATGCATATACTGTCTTCACGTCCACTGTGTCTTCTGGTTGGCTTTTCCTTAGGTTCACCTTCCTCTGACAGCTCTGGCAGAAAAAGTGCCTCTTTATATTATACCTGAATTTACAAGCCTTGATCTTCAGTGCATTTCCCATTGTATGCTGCTGAACATCAGATCAGACATATCACACTGCTCAGTCTTCTCCATTCACTTGAATATGCAAAAGACTGAGATCATCTTCATCTCAGCCTCATTTTCTCCAAGGTGAACACGTTAAGGTCCACCAGCTTCTCCTGATAGCTTTTGTCCCTCATACCACTGATCATTTTGGTGGCCGAGGCTGCACTCTCAATACCTCAGTATCTTGCTTGTACCGTGGAGACCAAAACTGAATGCAGTACTCCAGCAGGGGCCTGACCAGGGCCTTGTAAATGTCAGGATTACCTCCCTGCTCTGCTGAGCACCTCACTTGATAACTCCAGTATTTTCTGGCACTCTTGACAGTAGCCATGCACTGCTCGTCCTGCTTTGGCACCTTGTCTATATGACCCCAGGTCCTTTTCTCCTCCACTGCAGCAAGAGGGCCCATGCAGAGTGTAGGTCCTACCTCTGTTTTTCTTCCCCAAGTGTAGCACTTTGTATTTGGCTATACTGAATCTGAGGATCCACAAGTAAGACCAATCACCCAGTTGGTTCTGGTCCTGCAGAAGTTTGTCCCCATCCACAAGGTCCACCATCCTGGCTAGCTTAGTGTCATCTGCAAGCTTACGCAGCCTTTCAGAGACCCCAGCTTCTAGAACACTGATGAAGATGTCACAAGGCAGTGGACAAGCACTGATCCCTGCAGAACACTACTGAGTAACCCTCTACATTCTGAATAGTGCCCATCCACTACTACCCTCTGCTTGCTGCCCTCAAGCCTGTTAGCAATCCACCATGTGTATGGCTTCTGCATACCACACTGGTATACTCTGTGCAGAAACCTGCCATGCACCACAGCATCAAAACCTTGCCATGTGCAGACAGACTATATTTATGGCACTGCCTCTGTATACCCCTTGAAATAAATGATCAGCTGCTGGCGCAGTAGTGTGGAGGCCTTACTTCCTCCCATGCTGGCAACCCATGTTCGAGGTGCAAGCAGGTCGCCTGGGGTGGGAGGGAGAAGATCGAGTGTCCAGAGGACAGCTCTCCTCTCCCAGGGAGGGATACTTGGCTGCCCCGCTGAATGACTGCCCCCAGGTGAAGGCCTGAGGGCAGAATGGGACATGGGCACCAATGGAAGGGTGGGTGCTGCAGGACTCCACAGCATGTGTATGCCTCCACATACGCTGCTGATGTGTCGTGCCCCAGCAGTGGTGAGGAATGGGGAGGAAATGGAGGGAAAAAAACTCACAGTGGCTGGAAGAAGGCACCCCTGCAGACTCCACACTGGTGGCAGGGCAGCCAATGCTGTGGCTAGGATTATGCAGGTAAGATCCCGGAGAAGCCAGGTGACGGGGCTGGGGGTTCGAGCAGATAGGGGTTGCCACAGTGAGACAGGTGGATAAAGCACTGATAAAAAATAATCAGCTTGCTTTGGCATTGTCTGCCCCTAATAAAGAGAAGCTGAGGGGAGAGCAAGGACCTTGGTGTCAACAAAGTGCTCTGTTACTCTGTCCTTAACTACAGCCTCCAGGACCTTGCCCAGCTCTGATGTCAGGCTAACTGGCCTGTAGATGCTTGAGTCAGACCTTGCCCCTTTTTTAAAGATGGGACCATATTGAAGACTTTCCAGTCTTCTGGCACTACACCTGTCCACACACAGACTCCTGAAAGATTGAAAGTGGCTCAACCAATTGTTCCATTAACATCACTATGATCTTGGAGTGTATCCTGTCTGCCCCTTTACTGCCTTGATCTCTGCCAGATAGTCATCTATCAGGGCAGACAGAATGTCCAATGGCTGCATGGTGGCTTCCTGTGATGTTACAAAACCTCCCAGTGTGCCTGCTCCCCAACTAGGGACCCTCTGCTGAACAGTGAAGTATGTGTTACGCATTTCAGCTATTACCTCTGTGTCTCTCACAGGTTCCTCCCCCCACTTCTGTTATCAATGTCCCAATTCCATTCTTAAATCTATGTACTGGAAGAAGGCTTTGGTTTTGCCTGCAGCTCCTGCTGCTATCCTGGCTTCAAGCCCTTCCTTGCCTATCTTATTTCCAGTTTTACAGTCCTTTCATGCTGCCCTGTACTCACTTGTGGCCTGGAACCAACCCTTCTCATTCCAACAGTCACATACCTTCTTTTTGTTCAGAATCAGTGTCTTTAGTCAGTGCTAGCTGGCAGAGGGGCATTACGGCCCCTTTCTTCTTTACTGCTTACAGGAACTCAGACATTCAATGAACATCACGTGTGCATTATCAGACTCATGCAGTAGCTCCAGAACCGTGGACACCAGGTCAATCATCATGGCAATGCCAGCCTTCCTAAAGTTTCTGGTCCTCGTATCTGCCTTCTGCCCATGATGATACCCACACCAGCCCCCTCCTTCTATTCTCTAGTTTAAATACCCTGACTTTCTATCCATTCTTCTGACCAGTACAACCACTCCTCTGGGCACAGGTGCAGTTCATGCTTGCCACAGAAGGCCATGCAATTGGCCAGAAAACAAACCCTCCCTCTGAACCACACCTCTTAGCCAACGTCAGCCTGCATAATGGTCTGCTGCTGAAGCTTACTAAACCCAAGGACAATGAGAACCTCATAAAAGATCAGCCTGGATAACTTCCCCCTCAGGAACATCCAATGAATGACCCCCTTATATCCTCAGAACTTGGGCTTTCTATGTCATTCATGCTAACATGGATGACAATGATCTGCTCCTCCTTCTAGGTGTATTGCCCTGGATATCCCACTTTATCCTGGACAGCAATCACTCAACCTGTACTGCAGGCAGGAAAACCACCTTGCCTGAGCTACTATCTTAGTCCAGTAATGCCCCTTTCACCTCTCTGATGCATCCCCCATCCATACTACTAGAGACTGCAATCCCTGCCAACCACCCTCCCCAGGCCTAGTGCCCATATCCGTAGCCTCCTCTACACCTGTGCCTCTATGGTGCCTCCAACTGCACCTCTTGGAAGCACCAACCATCCGGCAGTGGCTAAAGATGCACAGCACTGCCCTCCAAAGGCAGAACACTTCACAGCCCTAGTGATGTACCAGATGTGCATTCCTCCCAAGCCTGCAGTCTGCCCTTGCCTTCCAGCCTTGCCCGCTCAGAGACCCTTGCTGCCAGCCCTTCTCCCCATGCCCCCACTGCACAGCTAGATGCCATTCCTAACTGATAATATGCCTCCAGAACACTGACTATCTTGCAGCAGCTGCAGATCTATCCTCCCTGCACTCTTCCTGTCTCCCTAGTAACCCACACAGGTGAAAATAGTCTGATTCCCACTTCAGCCGACTCTGTCTGCTTTGTGACTGTTCACTGCTAGGACTGCTCTCTGCAGGCTCTTATGATGCCTGACTTATAAGGCTATGACCGCCGCCATGTAGATAACACCCTGCTGAAACTGGTTCTCTCAGTACAACAGCCCTGGCTTCGAGTAACCAAGTTCTTGAAAAGACCACACAGGAAAGAATCACCTAGCCCTATTAGACTGAATTAGATCTCCTTCCATTCCTAAATATACTTTATCTTAGCTCCTAAAGTCTACCATCCCTCACACTACCCCACTGCTGATCCAGTGTAAACTGCCCCTCCACAAGTTACAATCCATACACCTCTCTTGCAGTAAGGTGAGTTACTTAACAAGCTCTGTAGAAAATCATGTAGCAAATGCACTGACTGACACCAGGAGATTTTTTAAAAACATATATAAAGTGACAGTTGGAAAGCAGAACTCCTGATGCTTAGAGATAAAGTTACAGTATTTGGCAACATAAACAGAAATGGGCAGTTGACCCATCCCCGAAGAGAATTTTGGTTCATATAGCAATAATTTCTCAGTTGATGTAAGTACAGGAGGGAACAGTGGATAATTTCATGCAATGAAATAGGAACATAAGATCTCATCAACTTACAGGTATCTATGAAGCAGCTCATAACTTTTTTATATTTGAAATACATTTTGAAAACACCAAATGATCATGACATACATTAAAATGACTAAAAAGTAGTACGAAATTAGACCAAAGACAATTATTGTAAAGAACAAATGTAACAAGAATGTTCAAGCAAATTAAACAACCAATTCTTGTCTGAACATTTTTCTAGGATTTAGAAGGGGAAGCAGAGATTAGGGATTGTTAAACATAGTGAAGGATCCCTTGGAAGAAACAAGATTCCTACAGTGTGTATTTTTTTTCTTCTAACCGCAGGAATCCCTCACTTATAGCAGTATCTTGGGAGGCTGAGTACAGAACCTGTTTGGGGAAAAAGGGTCTGCAAGACAGCAGTGCCAAATCTGATATACTGTAGCTTCTAAATTGTCTGTCTAGTCAATAATGCCTTTTAAAGGTGTGTACTGTTTTCCAGTCAGCTGTTTTACAGATGTCTTGTAAGGGACTATCCCTTGATGCTGCCATGTACAGTTCTCCTGGTTGCTGGCTTCCCTTTCCCTATCTCACCATAGGTGATGAAAAGCTCACTGTGGCTGGACCTTGTGTCCTTTGTGCAGTCAGGTAACATACAGAGAGCTCTTTTCATACAGGCAGCATAGTTTCTGATCACATGCACTAGAATGCTCAGGAAAAGGACTGGAAGAGTTACTGACCGATTCAAATGAAACTCTGACACCCCTTGGGTAAAACTTTTATTAGTCCATAGGACTACCTTATCTCTGTAGAAGATTATGTAGTCTGGATTTCTACAAATTGCAGTTCACGTACTCTCCTGACAGAAGTCATGGCAATGAGGAAAACACATTTTCCAAGTGGCATACTTTAGGTTAGAAGTGGCCATTGGCTCAAAGGGAGCCTCCATCAGTCAAGAAAGGCATATCTTTAAGTCTCATGTAAGGACAGGGTCCCTTACTGGAGGGTATAATGGTTTAAGGCCTTTAAAGGATCTTTTAAAAACTGGTTGTGATGCCAGAGACTTGCGCGCATGCCAGCCAATGAGTATGCTGAAACTGCTTCCAGGTGCACTTTCAGGGTGGAGGGCCTGAGGCCCAACCACTGCAAGTGTACCAGGTAGTCCTTGACTAAATGCAATCCTGCCTATAGGGGGAATTACCTTTCTGGTGGCACACCAGATTGAAAATATTTTCCATTTTGAGGAATACACTTTCTTTGTTGATGGCTTTCTGGAAACCTCCAAGACCTTCATTACCTCCTCTGACAAGTTTAGGTCAGAGAATATTAGCTCTTCAGGAACCATGCCTTCAGGTGTAATGTCCTGAGGTCTGGGAATGTTACCCTGCCCTGAACCAGTGTAAGTATGTTGCATCTCTGAGGCAGGTTGACTGGATTCCTGCTGGACAGGGACAGAAACCTGGAGTACCAAGCCTGTCGGGCCCAGTCTGGAGCTATCAGTATAGAATAGGAAGTCTGAGTAAAACAAAACTGTAAGCAATATTTGCTATACATCATATGGAGGAAGCTTATGAGTGTAATAAAAATGAATAACAACACAGTAACACTGGTTGGGGAGAAATAGGTATCAAATGCAAGGTATGTCAAAAGTTTAGTCTTGAGGAAGTCACTGTGTTTGAGCAATATAATTATAAACACTGTTTGGAGTTGAAAGAACTAAAAGTGAAAATACTTGGCCTAGAATTAGAGTTGAAATGCACAAAAAGTCTGCCAAGTGCACAATCAGCAAAAATAACAACAATGCAAAATGAAGCTAACTCAGAGGCAGTGAATCAAGACCACACAGGAAAGAGACAGAAAGAACAAGATGGGTGGGGGAGGATGAATGAAGACCAAGCTAGTTGCTTAAAAAAGAGGAAGGCAAGCAATGACTTTTGAATTGCCAACACAAAATCAGTATGCACCACTACTACAATTAGTAGAAAATATTAAGAATGACGTTAATGACTTGGAAAACTTGATATTTGAAATTTAAACCAAAACAGACCCTGCAACCAATATACAGACCCTCAACAGACCCTACAGCCATTATTATACAGTCCTTATCAGATAACAACATAAGCAATGTAATCACACCAGACAATGTGTATGAAGACGCTGTTGAAGAAATGAATACAGGTGTAGGAAGCCAGGAGGAACAAACAAAGAGACAGGTTTACATACCTGGTGATTCAATTATAAGATACACAGACCACTACACCACAAAACTTAACAAAAAACATGTAACTGGTTGCTGCTTCCCTGGGGCTGGGGTAAGGGATATGCTTACTATTCATAGCCGTTGTTGGAGGGGGGTTCGTCTGATTCGAAGAACCCCCTCTTTTGAAACTCCCCCTTTTTTCATAATTTGTAAAATTTTTTTCATCATTTCTGTTTATTTTGTGACTGTCACAGAGTGCTTATGCACACATGATGAACCCCAGCACCTTCTCTCTGCATGCGCCCCCTCCCCCCATAGCTACAGTACTGCTAATCAGCTCCCCCAGTGCCTGTAAGATAACTGGAGACTTGTGAGTCTTTCTCCGCACCCTCCCCCATGACTGGCTGGCCAGTTGGAGCTCACATCAGCATCGTGAATGTGACCAGAATACAGCATGGCCACTGCCCACAATTCACACTGTCAGCTAGCACTCAAGGAAGACGGAGCATGGTGGCAGGCTCAGAGACGACGTCTCCAGGAGAGCAAAAAAGAAGTAGAGAACCTCAACTTATAATATTATCAATCACTGGCAGAGAAATTTTGCTGCCCATTATTGTCGAAGATGTGTCCCTTAATAGCTGTATATCAAGGGATAGGCTGTGCAACTAGGCAAGGGAGCTGTTTGGGTGGGCAGGCTGAAGATTTAGAAATAAATTACTTAAATCCTCCTCTTTACAAAATGCAAAGCTGTCCTGTTTCATATGCCTGTTTAAACTTTTCATAAGTTGCAAAAGTGGTACCACAGTGGAAAGGCAATGCAAGTGTTTGGAAGGGTCTGGTTAGGATCTACACTGCCACCTAACTGTGTTGTTCAGAGAGGTCTTCACTGTGGTTCCATTTTCACTTTTGTCTGTGTTATCTGTGCCAGATACCATTAAAATAAATACATTGCGATAACTGTTTTCTCCAGATGACCACGTGTCAGTAGAATGACATTTGTTGCTACAGGTCAGTGTTAAGAACAGACCCACTATACTTTTGGAAGCATGGTGGGGGTGGGGGAGGCATTTAGGAGATGGTAACTTTGCACCAGGAATTCCCGTCACTCCCTTTGTCATGCCTACCACATTAAAGAATGGAGTGGGGGCAACAAGTGTAGTACCCAGTAGTGAACTAAAAATTATGTTACAGATCTTTTTTCCAATCAGAGTGCCTGGTATAGAAGCACAGAAACATAGACAATGATGGCAGAAACAGACAGAGGTCCATCCAGTCTGACCAAGTTCCCTATAATCCCTAGAACCTTCCATTTCTCCAGGGTACTAACCCTCCCCGTCTTCTCTTTATTCTCCTCCTTGGTTCTGTCGCCCCCAGTAACCAGTATTCCCTTCATTATGTCCCAGCCCTGCCTGAATCCCCTGACTGTTTTTGCACCCACCAGTTCAGCTGACAGACTGTTCCAAAGTTCCGTCACCCTTTCCATAAAGTAGTACTTGCATCTCTCCTGAACCTGCTTCCTGTTAATTTCCATTCATTTCCATGTGACTGTGTGTAACCCCCCTGCAAATGGGGGTTCCCAAAAGACTTCCAGGAGCTTGCTTGAATGCTCCAAGCCTGAATGGTGTTTGGCATTTAAGCCATTTATCAGTGAGTGTTTTTAGAGCCTCTGGTACTGTCTCTTTAAGAGCTGTCTGCTTGCAGACATAATTAGTTTGTATGGAGGGACTGTGTGCTTCTCTGAGTACCACTCGAGCTGCTGCCAATTCACTTCATTTTGCAGTCACTAGGAGTGCAAAGGAACCTATCTGAAAGATGTAACTGTTTGCCAGAAATTATTTAGAGTAATAATGAAATTACAGTTTGTCTAACCTGCTTTCTTTGCAGTCAGAACTGTGTCTGCTAGTTCCCATTCTAGTTTTGAACTGCTGAACTGGACCAATCAGTGTGGGGTAAGCTAGCTCTAAAATGGTGCCTTGGTCGAATCAGAACTTGGACTCATAATCTGAGCCAGCCGCAGAGGATTGTATGAGCAGTGACTCTGGGAGATGTAGTTTAGACTTCAGTGCCTTTTTGGACCAACAGCAGCAGTCTATTGTGGTGATAGCCAATCCAGTCAAGAACTGGGAGGAACTCAAAGGAAGTGCCGGTTTTGTCGGTTGGAGTTTCAGTTGAGCTTTGGCAGTGAAGAAGGAAGGAGCCCTGTGCTTTTTCAGTGTGCAGTTTTAGTCAAAAACGTGTAAGGCCCAGAGTTCCGGTCTGCAGCTTGTTAGGACTGAATCCGTCCTGTGAAAAGAATCAAAGGATCTCTGAAGAGTAGAAACCAGGCTCACCCTGTAGAAGACTGGAGGAATTGCTGAAAATTACACTCGGTCTGTCAGGAACTGAATCTGCTGTGTGTTCTCCCGGGTATTGTGCAGTAATTGCGATCGGGATACAGATGCAGCCTGCCTGGTATAGTGCTTTTTTTTATATGGATGTGTGAAGAGGTTTGTGCACCTCAAGTGAGCCCTGCTGACATTGAAGGACCCTATCTTATTTGGAGGTCGTGAGTACTAATTCAGGGTCGCTCCCTGTTGAATTGCCATTAAATCCAAATGGAATTACTGTACTGCTGACTGTTTAATTCTCCTTTTCTCTGTGTGAAAGGGCCCCTACCAGCTGCCGCAGTTTGGACTAGCCACTAGGGCTTAGGTACCCAGGGACAGTAACTGACAGGGATAGGCCTGTGCACAAGAGCCATAGGTAGATTATTAGAGTGATAAGCTAATTAACCTGATTTCCCCTGTCCTTGTTATATCCCCTAAATAAATCAGAGCTGCTTGTTTCAGCAAAGTTATACTGCCTGAGGTATTTGTCTATGTTAAAGTACTGTACTGTGATTGTTGCACTGTATCTCATTTCACAGGAGGTCCCAGTGCGGAACCAGACCTGGGGGTAAGTGTATACTGTGAAGGTAATTCTGATATATTGTGTGGGCCACTAGTGGGAAGAAAGGGGTTGCAGTGTCCCAGAGGGCTGTGACCAAGTTAGTTTAACTATTGCAAACCCTGACCTCTGGGTGGAGGCACCGCCATTGGATCCAGGCCCCTCAACCTGTTAGTGGCAAATCAGGCAGGGGTAGTAGCCCCTGGGATAGCGCCATCTAGGGGTTACATGTGAATTAGTACTCGGGCTAAAAACTACCCCATAGTTCACTTTGTTAATTCCTTTAAGGAACTTGAAGGTCTCTGTCATATCTCCCCTCTCCCTTCTGGTCTCCAGTGAGTATATATTTAGTGCCTTGAGGCGTTCCTCAAAGGATCTGCCCTGCTGTCCCTGAATCTTTGTAGTTACTCTGCACTGCACTGTCTCCAACCTATCCTTATCCTTTCTGAGGTGAGGACTCCAGAACTGGGCACAGTACTCTAGGAGAGGCCTCACCGGGGATCTGTAGAGGGGAGTATTACCTCCTTTCTTCTGCTATCAATACTCCTACCGATACATCCCAGCATCCTGCTAGCCTTGCTATAGACCATGTTGCACTGACTCGAATGCTTAAATGGTATACTGAGTTGGAGAGGGTGGGGGTTACAGCAAGGGGTAGAGGGAGCTCAGATATGAGTTATTAAGACTTAAAATTAACCACAAAAGTGCACCACAGAGCATACCATAGCCCATGGTTTCTGTGGGCCTATCAGCCCCAGACCCCTGCCCTAGAAGCAAGTCAGCACTGCAGTAAGTTAGTAGTACAGTAGCCAGCCAGAACCAGCTGTAGACTCTGCATTGAGGTTCAGTGCATATATATATATATATATATATATATATATATACACATACACATACATACACACACACACACACACACACACACACATAACCTGTGCCACCCAGATAGTAATAATTGTCCTTACAGCAGGAGGTAGAGGGGAGCTCACATATGAGTTATTTTGGTTTAAAATAAGCCACAAAATGAGCCACAGAGCATCTAGTACCCCAGAGCTTCTGGGGGCCTGGCAACTCCCAGACTCCTTACCTACACGCCAGCAGATACAGCTGCAGATATTAAAGCTGATAATATATCTGAGACAAAGCCTTAGGTATGTTACATTAGCAGCATCTTGCTGCCCTCTGGTACTGAATACATATATTTATTCACCTTGCAGCCAGCCAGATAATAATTTTGCTAAGAGCGAGGTGTGTAGGAGATTTCAGATATGACCTTTAGCTTCAAAATAAGCCACAAAATGCACCACAGAGCATCTAGGACCTATGAGCTTCTGGTGGCCCTAAGACCCACAGCTTTATTTTTTAAAGATTGCAGACTGCATAAAAGAACCCCTTGTGAAAATCTCTGGCAACGGCCCTACTATTATACCTGATTTGATGAAACAAGCACCAGCCAACTCACTAGTACTGGTTCACATAGGGACAAATGACGTTGGATACAACACAGTGGAGGATACATTTAATGCATTTAAAGAAATACTAGTGATATTGGAGAAATCAAAATGTGAAGTTATATTCTCTGAGATATTGCCAACAGCTAGGACAAACAAAACAACACAGAACAAAAAATCATGAAAATAAACAACTGGCTAAGACAATGGTGTCTTACAAAAGGCATAGCATGCATCTACACATGGTAAAAATTCAAGGGTACACCCATCTCTTTATAGCCATGATAAACTACACTAAGCAGGTAGGCAATTGCCTACTGTGTAATCTCTTCCTAGAGAGTATTAAAAGATGTTAAACTAAATACTAAGGGGAAAGGGTATGTCTAACAAATGAACTGACAAAGACAGTAACACAATGTTAAGACCACCACCCAATAAGGAAAAACAAAAATGAGTAAAGAACAGTTAAAGGTCATAGTCTTTAATGCATGAAGCTTAAGAAACAAAAGAGTTAAATTAAAATATGAACGCATACAAAGATAAGACCAACATATGTGTAGTCACTGAAACATGGCTCAGGGAAGGTGACTGTCACCTTCCCTGAGCCATTAGCTGACTCAGACCATAATATGACAAACTTTAATATCAAAACAAAGTGGGAAATAGTCAAAGGAACAACTACATTTAAATGCTACCATTAGACAGATTACAGAGCGATGAAAACATGCTTAACTAACTGGCACTGGCAAGGAGAATTAAAAACAAAAGAGATGCAGCAAACTTGGGAAATTATAAAATAGAAACTGGAACTTTGCACAGAGAATTATTATAATAATAATAAACTTTATTTATAAGCGCAATATCTGAAACCAAAGTGCTGTACAAACCTTTAAAACAGTTAAAACAGATAAAACAGTAACCAACCAATTCCAGACAGAACTATAAATACAGATGGGAGCAGGATATTGTATGGAATCACCAAAGGACTGGCAGAACAGATAGGTCTTCAGAGCTGTCTTAAAGCTCTCCATGGTCTGGCACTCTTGAATCTGACGAGTTAGAGAATTCCACAGGGTCAGGGTTATGAACATAAAAGCACGAGAACCAGAGGTTTTCAACCGTACCCTGGGAATCTCTAATAACCCCTCATCAGCTGAGCGGAGTGGGCGGCCAGAACAGTAGCGGTTCAGGAGCTCTTGCAGGTAGTTCAGACCCTGTCCATGCAGGGCTTTGAAGATCAGAAGGCTGACCTTGAAGGTGATCCGCCACTGAATGGACAGCCAGTGCAGTTCGTGCAGCACAGGTACGATGTGGCTCAAACAAGGGGTCCCCGTCAACAGCTGTGCCACAGTTTTCTGCACCAGCTGTAAAGCAGCAGATATCAACCCTTGGAAGCCCTAGGTAAAGGGAGTTATAGTAGTCCAGGTGTGAGATCACAAAGGCATGGATCAGCGTCGGAAGGTCTCCGGACAGAACAAGGTGCTTCACCCGAGCAATGTTCCTAAGATGGTAAAATGAAGACTTGACAACTGCGGACACCTGTAAACACAGTATCAGCCTATTATCAAGGATCACCCCCAGGTTTTGCACCCACTCAGAGGAAAGCTACTGACCACTCCCGAGCCAAAGCCCAGAAGGACGCCCTGCCACCACCCCCTCTATCTGGGGACCTGGATCCACAACCAGCACTTCAATCTTATTGGAATTTAATTTCAGCCATCTGGATTTCATCCAATCCAGGATTTCTGTGAGGCAGCTGTTAAAGACCAAGACTGCACTATCCTGTACGGGCACGAAAGACAGGTAGAGCTGGGTATCATCTGCATAATAGTGAAACCTCAGCCCATACTGTCTTACGATGTCTCCTAGAGGCAGCATATACACCGCGAACAACACTGGGGAGAGCACTGAGCCCTGAGGGACCCCACAAGGCAGGGAGAATGAGTCAACAACCCACACACCACTCTCTGAGACCTGCCAGAGAACAATGATTGAAACCATCGGAGAACTGAACCTGCCAGGCTACCGATGACCCTCAGGCACTCAAGCAACACCCCAAGATCCACGGTGTTGAAAGCTGATGAGAGATCAAAGAGCACAAGGATAGAACAGCACTTCTGATCTTTAGCCATCAGGAGATCACTGAGCACCTGAACCAGAACTATCTCGGTACTATGCCTCTTCCGAAAACCGGACTGGAGAGGATCGTAGATATCATGAATGCAAAGATGGTTCTCCAGCTGCAGCACAACTACTTTCTCAATCACCTTCCCTACAAAGGGAAGGTTAGAGATAGGTCTGTAGTTCGCCAAGCAGTTAGGGTCCAAAGAAGCTTTCTTGAGGAGTGGTGTCACCACTGCCTTCTTCAAGGAGCTAGGGAACTCACCCGTCTCTATGGAGTACTACACAATCTTGGCCAGGACAGGGCTGATAGAATCAATACACCCAATATAAGACATGTTGGTCGGGTTCAAACTACAGTACATTGGCTACATATTCTGGGCAATCTGCACAGTATCAACGATCTCCAGCTGGTCGAAGAAGACCAAGAAAACCAAGATGCAGTGACCAAGCACCAATCACCACCAACCCCATAGAGTGGGTGGTTGATTTCACTCTGATGTCGCCACCTTATCAGCAAAGAATAGAGCAAATGCATCACATTTAAGCTGTGAAATGCACTTTGACCTGCAGACAGGTCGGGTTGCACAACCTGTCCACAGTCCGAAAGAACTGGGCTGGTCGATTCCAAGCTGCAGCAATCTCTCCAGACAGGAACTCTGTCCTCTTACATGTGATTGCTGATTGACAGACCTGATAGTGTTTCATCAATCTAAGGTGGTCAGCATCCAGGGCAGATTTCTGCCAGCATCACTCTAACCTTCGTCCAACTTGTCTCAACTCCTTCAAGGTCCCATTGAACCAGGGGGACCGAGAGCGAAGAGAGAGAGGATGAACACGGACAGGAGCGGTAGTCCAGGGCTTCTGTCGTGGCCTTGTTATAGGCCAGGACTAAGTCCTCTGGACTCCCACTTACACCCAGCAGTCTCGATAGGTCTAATACCACCAACAGGCCATCAGGGGTAACATCCCTCAAAGGGCGGTATCTGACCATCTCCACAGGGCAGGCCTATAGAGGGCAGCCTGGAAATTGAGCCTTATGGTGTGGTGATCAGACCATCCGACTGGTTCCACCACCAAATCGGTGGTCTCCATCCCAGGAGGAAGACCAGGTCGAGTGAGTGACCATGATCATGGGTTGCAGAGGCAACTACCTGTGTGAGGACCAATGAACACATAAGTTGGAAGAAGTCCTGACCAAAATGTGAAAGTTCACATCACCCCAAGCGCTGAAGTCACTCAGTACCATCAGCCTGGGTGATTCAAATGCCATGTCGACAATGAAGTCTGCGACTTCCTGCAGGAACAATTTCCCATCCCCAGGTGGATGGTAGATGAGAATGATCCTGTACCCCACACTTGCAGCAACGATACACTCAAATGATCTGGGTTCCTCAACTGGCACTCTCACAAGGCACAATTCTGATCTAAAACAGATGGCTACAACTCCGCCCCTGCGGTCTGATCTTGAGCGATGTCTCATTGAGAACCCAGCTGGAACAGCCTCCTCCAAAATGGGGCCAGGATTATCATCCAGCCAGGTCTTGGTGATGTAAGCCACATCAGTTGTCCGAACAAGATCAGTAATAATGGCCGTCTTGTTCCTAATAGATCTGGCATTGCACAACACTGCTCAAGTAATATGGGGCTTCAGGTCCGACCGGGCCACTGGCCCAAAAACATTGGAGCTCTTGGGTATGGGTAACAGATGTGGAGGACCATGTTCTGGAACCCATTTCACCCCAGGACGTCTCCTGGTCCTGACTACACCCAATCTGACCATCCCGCTCAACCCCCAAAGATTCAGGACCCCAGTCCCCTCTGTCTCCTCAACTATTCCCAAAGCCCTGCAACATCTATAAACTGTTGCTGGCAAGGAGGACAATTAAAGGGGCAAAGGTTCAAGCTCCTGAAGAAGACCACCCAAGATCGAAATGTTGATTTTAAGTCTATTTTCAGCATGCATTTAATATTACCATTTTGTTTTGTTTTGTTTTCAGACCACATGCTGACGTGAGTGCCTTATTTTGTTCTTACAATGAGGTCCTGAGACCAGTCACCAATGATCATGTCTCCAGAGCTTCCTTATAGGCTGAGGGAATGTGCTCCCCTGTTCATTCACACAGCACATGGCTGTGGTATTGTCTGTAAAAATCCAACTGGATGATAAACCACTCTCAGGAAGAATGCCTGTAATATTAGGTGAATGGCTCTTAACTGAAGCACAATGAAATTCAGCTGTTGCTCCCACACAGTCCACAGCACATGGGCCAGAAAGTTCCCCAGATGCACTCCCCAAACCAGGAGAGAGGTATCTCTGGGAAGGACTAATATCAGGCTTGACTGGACAAAGGATATCTCCACTAATATGTGCTATGGAGCCAGTCACCAGAATATTGCCTTAAACATTCTGTGAGTGACTATTTAGTTATTTATTTAGTTTTTGTTGACTGGGTAAGTACACTAGACAAATTCTGCCTATTTTCAGGCACAACCCGGGAGAGGGGGATACAGATGAATGCCAACTGACCCTGAACCAGATTAAGCTGTTGGTGGTATTTTTTTTAGTGAATGGGTTGCTTAGACAAGGGTGCCGACCTATGAGACCACTACAATTTGACCTCTCACTGGAGACAACACATGCGCAATTGGACCCAAACATTGATGCCATCAGGCAGATAAGATGGAGGAAATCCTGAGCCTGGCATGGATACAATCCATATGTCCCAGTTTCTACTGACGTGGTAGCTGAGCTTGAACCTCCCTGGAATCTAACTGAGCCCCCCAAAATTCTAAAAACCTAGAATCAGATGCGATTTCTCCAGGCTCAGCGTGAACCCTAGATTAGAAAAGGTCTCTATGGCCGCCTGGACAGCTGTCTGGGCCTCCAATGGTTAACCAGCATGATCATCCAGATAGGGAAATACTTGGATACACCATCAATTAAGACAGGCTGTTACCACTGCCTATACATTCAGAAAATGAATGGCATGCTGGAGAGCCTAAATGGTATCACTCTGAACTGGAAGAGGCCATTCTTCAGTCAGATACAGAGAAATCAATTATGGGAACACCCGAATGAGATATGAAAATATGCATCCTTCAGGTCTAGAGTGCAGTACTTGTCCTTGTGTTCCAGAAAAGGGATTGCCTGACCTAATGTTAGCATCCTCAATTTCTTCTGTCTGGTGTAGAGGTTCAGGTCACAAAGGTCTTGGATAGGGCCCCAGGCACCAATTTTCCTTTCTATGAGTAAATATCTGGATATGTACCCACTTTTGTTGCCCCTAACATGCTTTACTCTGTCAAACTGAAAGAGCAAAGACACTTCTTTTTAAGAACCTGCTGGTGTTCTGAAGGTGCATGTGCTGCAGAAATCAGATCAATCAGTGCGGCTGTGACACAGAGTCTAAGGAGAGACAATTGTTTATAATTTCCAGCACCCATACTAAAGGTGAGAGGCATGTAATTATGAACACTCTTTTCCACAAGTATTTTATCCTCCAAGTCACACGGCAGATGATTAGCCTTGTTCCTGCACACACACACACCCACGAGCTGGAATCTGCCTCCCCAGGACCCATCTGGTCTTGAGGTTTGGTTCCCCATGAACTTCCCCAACGATAGGGTGGAAGGAGGGTGGGCTGTCCCCCAGTACAAGAATCCAGAGTAGACCAGGGTCCACGGCAATGGCGCAGACTGGGTGGAGGAGTTCATGAAGCCTCAGACAGCAATTTTCTAACTTTCTCCCTGCCCTGCCACAGAACATCAGAGAGTGTGTGTGTGTGCATGTATGTGCGTGGAGGCACACATGCATGGCACACATATATCCTCTCCCTTTGTACCTCCTGAAGATGCACTACTACCACCAGGCTTCCACCTGGTAGCAGTCTAAGGCCGGGGCAACAACCCTCCCCTCCCTGGGAAAGGAGAGCAGCCCCTCAGATGCTCATTCCTCTCCTGCCCTGGCAGATCCCCAGCAATGTAAGTCCATTTCTGAACCAAGTTCATCAGTGTGGCAGGAGGTAAGGTGCCCATGCCCAGCACTTCAGCACGCATGCCACTGGGGCAGTCAATTATGAACACTCCTAGTGACAGCCTTTAAAGAGAACTTCAGGAACAACTGGGAAAGGTTACACTGGGATGACACATGTGGTTGACGTGCCGGGTCAATTGACTTCAGCGTCCTTATGTTGGGCTTGCAATAAACTTCACTTCAACTTTAATTTTTGAGTGAGTGTTCTTCAATTAGAGAGCGTCCCATGTGGATTTATTTGTGCAAAGTTTGGAGGAGGCAGTCTGGGGATAGCGCCAGCAGTTTTCCGGGAGCACCCTGTTTCTCTGATTCTTGTTACACTGGGAGACCAGCTTTATAAGGTTTTTTGGAACTGATGAACATGGACTTAAGCATTATTTCCGTGTCATACATGGAAAAGAGCCCTGGCACAGTGTGCCTCTCCTGAGTATCAGTTTTCAGATAAATAAATAAATGCAGTATAGAATCCCAGACAATTTTTAAATGAATTCTCCTTCAGACTGCTTTGTTCAAAATGCATCATACCATTCTGTTTCTATTGAAGACACTTTCTAACTAGGAAAAACAAAGAAACAGAACTTTCTGAGCCTCTGGTGTTTTGTTTCCCACATTTTTTGTTTACATTTTATTTAACCTGATAGCTCAGCTGAGATGCAACATCTAGATGTATAGCGTAGACTTACATTATCATCCTTACTACATAACTACCTAAATAATCCTTGTCTGTCAAATCTACATGTTTTAAACCCACTCGCAAACACATATTTAAGGCAAATTTCCAACAACTCTGGACAACCTCATGTGCTACAAGTCACTCTTAGCTGGTTTGTTTCTGATAATTAGGCTTTTGAATCTAAGCTCTAACATGCAGGTTAATTTTCTTTGTGCTTGAAAAAGGGTCATGCGTTGGCCATGAAAGATTATGTGTGGAAAAATCTTTTAGTTAGTTTTATAAAAGGTTTAGGGAAAACAACATTCTGAACATCAAATTTCCTTGTTCTTCTGGTCACGGTCTTAACTCCCTCTATTGGTTGAAAGACAAGCATGTAGTAAGAACATTATCACAAATCATTTGTGGGAATAACATGTTAAAATATTATTTTTGAACTCTATGTGAAAATATTATTACATTTGAACTCTGCCTTTAGAAATATGCAACTACTACTTCCATATGTATACACACAATAATTTTATTTGATTGAATTTCAGGATAAATTACAGAACACTTTGAACCAAATAACACACCATATAAATCTACAACTGAGACAAACATTCAAGCAAGTGGTATCATGGAATGTGTGAACACATGAGCATCAGAGCACCACAGTACTTATGCAATCAAGTGGTATACAATGAGCATCTGCTGTTTATTAAAATGTTTGACTTTTTTACATTTGAGCTTGCAGAAAATGAGCTAAACTCAATTGAAAAGGAAGGTAATACTATAATTTTAAGTGAAAGCTACTCATACTACCTCTGAACACAGCTGAGATTTTTTTGACTAAGAAAAATTTACTTATCCTGTCTTTGCTTTCTTCCAGAACTCCCAAGCTCCTCTCTCCTTTGGCCCCCTCAAGCCCCGCTGCCAACCAACCACCTAAAATCACTCATAATTTCTGCTCTTCCCTATGTCCTCCAACAATCTCCTCAGCACTGGAGTATCCCTTCTCCAATGTGTGCCCCCCCCCGCAGTGGCTTGGGGAAAGGAAGGCACCTACTGAGTGGGAGTATCAGCTGAGAGAGATTGCATTGCATTGCTAAGCAGAGGGGCTTGGAGGAATGGGAGGAGAGAGGGCTGTCATCCAACATCCCTAGTTTGGGCCACGAGTGCTCCCTGTTCTACCCCCTCTTCCCTTGCAGGACTGTGCATGTGTCAGCATCCAGGGGGAGTATCCATGCAGCATGTGGTTACCCACACCACCACGCCACCACCAGATGACATTCCTTGAGTGGTGTAGCGCTCCATCCACCCCTGGGAGGAGTGCATCCTTCTGGACACTGTCATCCTCCCTTCTGACCTTCACTCCTATCACCTCAGGCTTAGGGCATGAATCTGTGTTACCAGTGTACCAAGTTGATACCCCATCTTTCGGTGCTACATAGCTGGCTATGTTTTTATTTCCTAATAAATACTACCACACATTCTGAAAACAGACTGACCTGGCCAGTGGTTGTTTACAAAATGATAAAAGTGCTATTCAGTTATTTCTGATGCAAACTGTGATGGGATATAGCAGCTGTGTTGTTAGTTGCATTATGATAATCACAGTTATTGCCAAGTGAGAGAAACAGCCATACTGTAACCAACAAGTACCAAAGTCACAAGAGTTTTACCGGTCCTGTCTTCACTGACAGAAAAAGATGCCGCTGTTACACTGCAAACCATTACAGAATAACTAACTGTAAATCATTACAGAATAACTAACTGCAAACCATTAATGAATAACTAACTGCAAAATAAAAAAGGTGTGTTAAGCAAGAGTTAGGGTTCTCACATATCATCAAAAAAGCAAGGAAATGCAATATTAGGGAATAAATATGAGGACAGCACAAGCCTTCAAGGTAAGCTTGGACAAATTTCTACATAAAGTACCAAGAGAATCGTAGGATACCAAAGTAGAAGACTGGGTGGGAAATCAGCATAAATCAGAACAATATTTGCACTGCATATGTATTAATCCCTGTTGATGAAATGGTGGTGGTGGGGGGGGGGGGGGACCTGATGGATCTAAAGCCCAGTCTGACCATAAATGACTACGTTACTGTGGAAATACTAGAGAACCTTAGTGTTAGAGAGATGTGTTATTATTAGGGTGTCACCTATTACATTAAGCAGCCGCTGTAATCCTAAATTCAGCACCCTTTCTCTGAGCATGTGAACTGGGTATTTTAGTGGATGTTGGTAAATTCCCATATGATGAGAGAATGTGCCAAAGACGGGCTTACACAAACTACTTAAGACAATGGTTTAAACACCATCAATTCTACCCTACATCATCACCAAGATTCTGGTGTGTTTGTGTCCTAACATCTCATTTACCTGCTTCTGTAATGTTGCTTAGCAACCTCAACTGTTGATTACAGCAGCAGTTCATGTTGACCGAAAAAGCAGACATCATGAGCAACATTTACCTAAATGATGCTGGCTGCTTACTCTGAAGCACTGCAGCATTTTTCTAAAAAATGCTCTTTTTAAAATCAACTCTGAATTACTGCAGATGGGAATAAAATCAGAGTCTTCCTTGTCCCTACACCAATGCAACACCAATCATGGCAGATATCAGAAAATGATGTGTACTACGACTGATGTAGTCAGCAGGGATGGCATAGGGACCAGGAAGAGTCTGAATTTATTTGGAGCTGCGTTAGTTCCAGATTGAATAACAAAAGGTAAAGTACAAAGATGCCTGCTGCTATCCATTAGTGTAAGCAGCTGGCATTACTGAGGTAAGGGTAGATCGTCAGGTGGTGCTCATTTTTTCATTTAACCTAAACTGCTGCTTTAGTATTGTTGTCTGCAGTCATTTCCACACACTTATTTGGCCTGGCTGTGGGTTATAAATACTACTTATGACAAATAAAGTAATATGTTTGAGGTGGGGGGATATTTCTGCAAATCAAGAGGAACCGCATTCAAAGGAGATATACCCCTGAAATGCATGGCAGTGTGGTTTACTGTCAGAGCACTGGCTAGGATCCAGACAATCACAGGTTCAAAGTGCACTATTTATCTATTTATTTGTTCACCAGATATCTGCACTGGCCCTAGGGACCATTTCTAAGCATGACCCAAGCCATAAAGATGGCATACAATAGTCACGGTAATTATGTAGTACATAGAAGCGGTAACAAATAGGACATTTATACAAGGCAATATAACTTACATAGAAGTAACAGGCAAAAGGACTGGCAAGTGCCAAATATATAAAATACAACTCAAAGATGTTACAAGATATACACAGTGCCAAAAAATGCTGTGGTCAAGGGAAGCTTTTACAAGTAAAATCATCCAAAAGGTAGCTCTGTAGAGCAATTTCAACTGGGAGATGGATGCCAGGGAGCATACAGAGCCAGGCAGGCCATTTGAGAGGGTTGGGGATGCTCACTGTGTGACCTTGAATAAGTTACTAACCTCCCAGTGCTCCAGTCTACCCCACTGCAGAAATGGCTAAAGGAGGACCACACTGAAAAAGAAATGTTGCCATCTCAGCAGGGCAATCCATGGTTAATAAGTTGTAAAATAATTAAAAAAACTAATTCAAGTTCCCAGTTTAAAACATGGCCAACATATAAGCAACCAAATACACACTGTCATACTTAATGTGACAAGAGGCCAAAATGTGTTTTCTTACAGCAACGCCAGCCAGGATGCAGCATGGTACCTTGCAGCAGTGCTGCAGTATGCTGCAGGAACAATGTAATTCAATGGCAATCAAGCATTTTTGTCACGCAGCATTTTGTGACATGTCATTTACTGCAAGATGTTGAATTGCATTGTGGCTGGCAGCACTATATTTCATGAAAATTCAGGTCAAAACATATTATGATCATATTTTCTACAATAGATCAAAACCTCCAATTGCATGCCACAGACCAGTGGTCTTATGTGCACAATAAGTACTGGTGAGCCTTATGCAAAACATCTGAACTTCTGTTCTCAGAAGAGAAAACTGGTCTGGAGGATAATGACAGGGCTATGGAGGATGCACTGGAGGGGTAGTCAAAAGATTCAGAGCTCTGCTTTGTTATAATCTCCAGAATCCACTCATCTGTAGTCATCTCCCTCCATTTTGTCAGATATAGTACGATCCTTCCCCCATCTGTACTCTCAGAGCTTTTGGTGGAGGGGAGACAGTGGGGAGTCAGAAGGCACTGTGGGTGGCAGGAGCACCACCTGCACTAGTAACACCACTGGGGACTTTGAAATGTGCACCTGGCGGGGGGAGGGTCCTGGCAGTGGTGGCTCCAGCTCCTATTGGTTACCAGGGCACTGAGTGGGCACTACAGTTGGCAGCCAGGGCACCTATAGAAACTGGAATGGAAAGCAGGCATGTAAGTCATGCACACCTGTCTCTTGATGTATTTTAACAAATGATGTATGTTATGTTTCTGAAATAAAAATGCCATTCACATTTAATTTTTCAGGGTTTCCCTGCTTCTCCTGGCTTTTGGGGTGGCCCTGCTTCTTCTGGCAAGCAGGGCCATTCCCCCTCTGGGCCAGAAGAGGCAGGGCCATCCCTCCCTCCTGAGCCAGAAGAAGTAGTAGGACCACCCCCCCAAGCCAGGAGAAGCAGGGCCATGCTTTCTGAGCCAGAAGAAGCAGGAACACCCCACCCTCAGCCAGGAAAAGCAGGACCAACCCCTCTGAGCCAGGAAAAGCAGGGCCACCCCTCAAGCCAGAAGAAGCAGGGCCATCCCCTTGAGCCAGGAGAAGCAAGACCATCCCCCCTGAGCTAGAAGAAGCAGGGACATCCCCCCCCCAAGCCAGTAGAAAAAGAAGCAATGAAATTCCCCCCTGCCAGAAAAAGCAGGACCATCTCCCCAAGCCAGGAAAAGCAGGACAACCACCTCCCGAGCCAGAGGAAGCAGGGCTATCCTGCCCCATTCCAGCAAGTATCCACCTTCCAAACTGGTCCCCAAGGATCACCCACCCACAGTGGCAGGGCCAGGAGATAAAGGACCATGTGTTCTCTCCCCGAGTCCCTCCCATCTGCACTTTACTGAGACATTTTCAAATAAACCCAACCACTTACCTCAGCAGAAAGGCACAAGCAGTCAGGACCCTGTCTTTTACTCCAGGGACTGTTTCTGTACTGCAGCTACTGACTGGGTATGGTGACTAGCACCTGCTGCTTTTCCCATTACTGACCTGACTGTGCTCTAGTCTTTTGTGAAAAAGCACAACAGAGTCAGCACAGCACTTTTTAAGGTTGGCTGCACTGCTGGGTTTGGGGGTGCCTTCTATGCTGCAGCCTGCAAGCAATTCCAATAAGTTCCAGTTTTGTTGGGTGCTGATGACTGGGAGACTCTTGATTCAGGAGGTGACAGGTGAGCAGCATCTTATTTTGTACTACTACTACTACGGCAGTCCACGGACATGCCGCAGCACCAGTGTGTGATCCTATGGTGGCTTCAATCCTGGACCGTGCTTACTCTGCTTGTTTGGCAGATGACTACTGTGGTGCGTCCTAAAACACCTGGAGGGTGGGAGGATGGTGCAAGCTGCAGCATGGACCTGAGTGGACTGACCACCAGAATAGTTGGCTGTTAGGAGCAGAGGTGGCAAAATGCAGATGGAGCTGTCTTGAGCGGTAGCACAGCAAAGTTATTGCATTGGTGTGCTGACCTTTGATGCAGTGCACATCTGTGTCACAGCTGCAGAAGTCTGACTCTGACCACAAACTAACAGAAACAGGGCCAAGGACTGTATTACAGAATTTAAGTGCCACACAGCCCATGGGAGGGGAGTCGGTGGTCAGTGCACAGGTGGTGGTGGGTGGCTAGGCACTCAGAGTTGGGACATGAAAGATTTGGGACCTGGGTGCAGCTGGTATCAAATAAGTAAGTTTTAAGCTGCAACATGCAGCACTGCAGCAGGGACTCAGAGCACTGGGGCACAAACTGGGGCACAGCATTATTTGACCGGGCACATGCCCTGGTGTGCCCCGTGTGAGGCAGCCTAATGGGTCCCGGGAAGAGGACCTCTACCTTGGTTATGGGGCAGCTGGCAAGAGGTATGTGCACCCCTAGCAGCCGGCCTACGAAAGCCTCCCATTACCCCATTGAGGGCTGTGGGGTCAATGCCTTGAAGGATCTCAGAATCATCTTAGAGGACTGGAGCTCCCTCAAAGCCAATTCTACATCACTGCCTAACAGCTTCTGAGCTCTAAAGCGGGCAATGAGGATAGACTGCTGAACAACAGTAGCAAAGTCTGTAACCTTAAGCCAGAAATAGCGATGTAGGCAAATTCCTGAAGCTTCAGCCCTGGCAGAAGCATCATAGGCATTATATGCCAACCTTAACAAATGCTTCCCAGTCTTCAAACCTGGTGTAGCAGTCTTAACAAGGTCAGATTTAATAGAACAATCAAGGCAGTGCAGTAATGCTGGACATGGCTGAGTTCCATATGCTATTCTGATATTTTATCATGTAACCTTGATAACTGGCAATTCTAAGACCCAGGGAGGCACAGACATATGTCCTCTGTCCTATGATATGCAGCCTTCAGGATTCCTTAACAGGGGGCAAAGAATTCATGTGTCTTGGGGCCCTTCACTATAATGTGTAGCCATAATGACTACAAAGTCTGTGTCCAGCTGAGAGGCATAATATGGCACAGAAAGACTGATCAGGATACTGCTTATCCACCTTCCTTGGTGCTTGGTCTGTGCCAAGTAGCAACTGTAGTATATTCTAGTGCAGGAAACACAGGAGGAATCATAAAGAAGGAGCAGTGGGAACCGCCAAAAATTCCAACAGGTTGCACCTAGTGGAATCTTCCTCTTCAGAATGAAATTCCATTATGTCCTGCATTTGTTTTGCAGGCTTGAAAAGAAGCATCTTCAGGAGGGGACCTTAGAGTTTAAACAATAGTGCCTTCACTACAACAAGACAATGTGGAGCGGATCCAAAACCTTCCTGGAAAGGATCCATGTTCCCTTACTCTTCCTCTAAATCCTCCTTCATATTTTGGGGTCTAGATGGTACTCCTCTTCTGGTATGATAATGCAAGTCTTTGTAGGAGCTGGCATCAATGGCAGCAGCTGATATGAAGGAATAATAACTGTGTTTTGAGAGCTGGATGCCAACATCAAAGGAAGTCAATAGGCAGGAACCCATCAAGGATGAGGCAGTGATCATCGGTGGCAGCCCTGGCCGCAGAATAAAGAAAAATCCCAACATTCCTCCTTGTGCAGCCATTACCTTGCATTAAGGACTGACATTAATTTTCTTTCCACAACTGCATTTACTCCTTCCACAGACCCTTGACCATGTGGCTGTCACAGTGCGCCATGTATCGAAAATGTACTTGGTCACTGTTGTTTCAGTGCTGGTGTTCAACTCTATGCTGTTGTCAGACTGCACAATTCTCAGTACCCAACATCTAGGAAAATGTCACAAATATCTCTTGACATACAGCAACATTATTCTTTTTATAAACTGTAATTTTCCATAGTACATGAGCTATGTGTTCAAGAAAGAACAGTTATGTAAGAACTTATCGTAACGGTAGATCTTCGAGGGAATCTCTGTAATCAGGTCACACCTATGGAACTTAGCCATCAGGATCACATAGAAGCTTTTTACTGTGGAAGTCTATTAGGGGCCACCCACGTCGATGTCAGGCTCTGACGTCACATGCCCTATATAAGCGAGGGTGGCCCCACTCCCTCAGTTCTTTCCCTACCCAGAGGCCATAGGAGACAGGAGAGGGAGAAGGTGCCCAGCAAGCAGAAAGGCTGGAGCAACAGGAAAGCCAAGCGGGAGAGAGAGAGAGAGAGGAGGGATGGCATGACCTGATGACAGAGATTCCCTCGAAGATCTACTGTTATGGTAAGTTCTTACATAATTGTTCTGCCTTCTTCATGGATATCTCTGTCATCAGGTCACACCGATGGAATGAGTCCCAAGCAGTGCTGACAGCAAGGAGAGTCTGGTGGCAGGAGGCCAGAGGCCTGAAAAAAGAAGGCCCTGAAGCACAGCTAGACCAAAGCCTGTCCTTCTTCTGGGAGCGATGTCCACACTGTAATGCTTGGTGAACGTGTGGACAGTGCTCCAAGTGGCAGCAGCACATATCTCAGCTGCAGACATGCCCCTGAAACAGGCAACTGAAGGGGTCATGCCATGGGTGGAATGGCCCTTAACAGCCTTAGAAGTTCCTTACCATACTTCCTATAACAAAAAACAATACAGTTGGCCAACCATTTGGACAGGCACTGTTTCTAAACTGTAGCGCCCTTTATGCCAGGGGCGAAAGAAATGAACAACTGAGAGGACTTCCTGCAGTCCTTCATATGATGTGTATAGTAATACAGAATTCAGTGTACATCCAAAGTAAGGAGCAATGCTTCCCCTAGATTGGTATGCTCTGGAAAATTAACAGGCAAGTGGAGAGACTGATTTAAAGTAAACTCAGACACCAATTTAGGAAGAAACGTAGGATTAGTATGCAAAGAGACCCTGTCTTTGTGAAAAATCAAATAAGGCTGCTCACAGGAGAGCCTGTAGTTCTGAGATTCTTCGAGCAGAAGTAATAACAACTAAAAATAATGCTTTCCACAACAGAAAGCATAGCTCACAAGACGTGGCTGGCTCAAAAGGAGGCAGAGTCAACGTCTCTAGCACAAAATTCAGGTCCCAAGCTGGAAATGGATTATGAATAGGAGGCTTCAAGTGGAGAATGCCTCACAGTAAAGAATGGGCCACATCCAGCTGTGCCACTGTACGGCAATCAATGGGCGCATAAAAGGCTGATACAGCGGACAGGTGCACTTTAAGGGAGGAGTATTTGAGTCCTGCATCAGGCAAGGTCAGGAGATACTCCAGAACCTGGTTTACCGGACAGGTAAAAGAGTTTAAGTGATGAGAAGTGGCTCCGATAGCAAACCGCTTCCATTTCAAAGAGTAAGTGACCCTGGTGGAAGGTTCTCTGGTGGCCACCAGGACATCAGCCACCTTCTGAGACACACCAAACCAAGCAATGGCTATGTCCTCAGTAACCATGCATGCATGTGGAGGACTTGAGGTCTAGATGGACCAGGTTCCCCTGAGCCTGTGTCAACATGTCCCGGCAGAGGGGCAGGGGAACTTGAGGTTCCACAGCCAGTTGTTGCAGTAATGGAAACCATATCTGCCGAGGCCAGAATGGAGTCACCAGAATTAGGGTGGCACCCTCCATCTGTAGCCTGATAAGCACCCTCTGATTCAGAGGAATGGGAAGGAATGCATAAAGAAACCTCCCTTTCCAGGAGAGGAGCAATGCATCTCTTCAGAAAACTCCAGGCCCTGGATCTAGCCAGCAGAAACCTGGCAGTTTTGCATTGAGTGGTGATGCAAAAATGTCCAACTCTGGATGACCTCACCTGTCAAACAGGTCTCCTGCAACTGAGGTCAGCAGCTCCCACTCATGCATTTTGGACTGTGACCTGCTGAGGCTGTCCACCAAGGCATTTTGGGTACCTCGCACATGGACAGCTGACAGTTCTAGACCACGGTCTAGAGCCCAGTACCAGACCCTCATTGCTTCCTGGCACAGGGGGTAGGAAAGAGTCCCCCTTGCTTGTTGATGTAATAGACCACACTGTGGTTGTCCAACTGCATTGGCAGAGGCCCCCAGGGAGAGATGGTTCTGGAAGGCCTGGAAGGCATACAGAACTGCCCTCATTTCTAAGACATTTATGTGGAGGCAAGTCTCCCACTGGCACCAGTGGTCTTGGGTCTTAAGGACTGAAAAGGGCCCCCCAACATAGACCCGAAGCATCCATGGTGAGGATATGCTGAGAAGTGGGATCCTGCAGTTAAATGAAAAGGGCCATGCTCTAGAACAGCCTCCAGATGTTCCCACAGTTCCTACCACTTATCCTCCAGACCACACAGAGGTGCTCCAAGAGGAGGTGCTCACCGTGTTGTACAAAAGGGCAATAGAACCAGTGCCCAGGTGTCAAAGGAACATGGGGTGCTACTCCAGGTTCTTCTTCATTCCCAAAAGAACAGAGGACTTGAGGCGCATTCTAGACCTTAAGAAGCTGAACCTTTTTTATACAGTATAAAACATTCTGGATGTTCACTCTGCACGGCCTTCCTCCTCCTTCTCTGATCAAGCAGGGTGAACTGGCTATGCTCCCTCGATATGTAGGATGCCTATCTGCATATCATGGTTTGCCCCCCTCACAGGCAATACCTGCGGTTTCCTGTTCCAGGGAGAGCATTACCAGTTCAGGGTATTGCCTTTGGCTTATCCTCTGCACCACAGGTATTTACCAGGTGATTAGCAGCTGTAGCAGCAGCCTTCCAGCACGAAGGCCTCATGTGTTCCCATATTTCGGTGACTGTTACTGAAAGCCCACTACAGGGAGCTCCTGTTGTTAACTGTAGAACACACTCTGCAGTTGTTTTAGTCCTTGGGGATCACTGTGACTCGCCCAAGTTTGTGCTGATCCCATAACAGTGGTTGCAGCACATAGGGCGGTTCTGGACTCTACTTAGGGCAGGGCCTTCCTCCCCAAGACAGGGGATATTTGAGGCAACTAGGCTAATTATTTTCTTCTCTTTGGCCAGTCTGCACATGAGGGTCCCACAGTGGACACTCTGGGTGCAGGGGATCAGGCTCAGACAATCAAGATAATCTGATCCTTGTCTCCTCCCAGTCCACAGAGTGCTTCACTGGTGGATGAATCCGGTCAATCTCTTAAAATGGGGCTAATATCACAGCCCCATACATGTAGAACTGTAGAACTGCCAGCAAAGATAATGTTTGTATAGTTAGACAGCCCCATCCCCTGATCCTATTCCCATCATATTACTACCTACATAGAGTGCCTGAAGCCTCTTTCCATACCTCACATCATCAAAAAGCTGTTTTCGGGGTGGCTGGGCTGCAGTGTTCAGATAGCCACTCTGCTCATACACGGAAGATACAAGCTGGGGATTCTACGTTAAAATTTAGGCATTTAACATCGGAATAAAAGTTTCAAAAATAGTTTATTTAGCTAATTGGACAGGCAACTTCCCGTAATAAGCTGCCTGCCCAACATGTAGAATGGTAGCAGCAGCTTTTTAAATATTAAAGAAAGTACATTTTACATTAGAAAGAAGATTTTTTTTTGTAGTTTGTTATGAACAATTTATCAGACCCGGAGTTCCACAGGCCCAATGGTACAGTAAGTCATTTCACACTTCTGTGTTTTTTAATTGAATTGTCTTTGAATTTGAATTTGTTGAATTGTTTAAATTGCCTAGAGCAAGGTGGCGACGGTATGGGTCTGCCTTAATAGCCACCCTAGCAACATAAGTGATTTTCGGCTAATTTTGTTTCCTTTGTTTGTTTTCAGTTATTTTAGATAGGTTTTTTAAGTGAGTTAGATTAGTGAGGTAGCATATTTTTCAGGTTTGTCACCGGGGCTTTTTTAGTAATTTAGTACTCGCACTTACTACGGTGTGTCCGTTAATTGTGCCACTTAGCTTTGGAGCCGCTGACCTAACGTTCTAACTTTGCTGCAAGTACTAGTGTTTTACTTTTCAGTCTGTTCTGTCGCTGTGTGTAGAATTTGCGTGACCATCCAGCCTCTGCTTTTAATGTTTGCTGGATTTCAGTTGTTTTATTGGAGTACCTACTTTCACTGATTGGATACTCCCTGCCGAAGATTATGATTTCCGCCTCCCCCGATTCCATTTGTGGGTCAATGCTGAACTTTTTCGGTGACCACAACCCCAGCACGTCTGGATCTCTTGAGGAGTGCTTGGAGTCCTATGTGGAGAAGAGCTATCGGAGGTTTAGTGAATCAACTGACTGCCACCGGGTTACAGACATGGAGGTGGTGAGCCTGCCTGGTTTGGGCATATCAAACCTGTTGCTTGTTGCTCTGCATTTTCCACTGGGATCGATTAAGACTCTGCTGGGGCCCTGTGGTTTGGTCTGGGGAGCGGTGGTTTGGCTGGGGCCTCTTGTGGGATGGGGGTAGGGAATGCTCACTGAGAGTGTAGTGTCTTTGTCCACCCTGGAGGGCTTTCCAGAGGTACTCACTGAATGGTGGGTTCATCCCAGGAGCCCTCATCCTGTGGGGGCTCAGGCTGGCTCAACTGCAACTGGGGCCTAGCCTGGGGTCCCTGGCTTCGTTGGTCTGTTTGGAAACTTTACTGTGAACTTCCTGGTCTTCTTAGCTATTGGGACAGAGGTGCTGGTTTCATGAGATACTGTGGTCTTAAAGGAGAGGTGGAGTGTCTTCAGTAATCAGAGGTTCATTCTGTGTATGACTGGTGAGGCTGTGAGAGGGCCTCCAGACTATATATTCCGCTTATTTTATTCTGCATACACTGCTCGCTGTAGTGAGAGGAAAGCTGTTTGGACTCAGACTCTACTGGCTGTGGTGGGGGTGAGAGCCCCATTTCTTCCAATCACAACTCTAAAGCTCTGCATGCTTAGCCCCATTTCAGATGCATTACTTGTCACTTATTTGCGAATTTAGTTTTGTATTGTTTTAAGTGTGATTTTTTGGGGAAGTGGGGGATAGAGGGTATAGCTTTTATTATTGTATTTATTCTTTGTTTATGTTTTGAGGAGAGGAGGACTGTGGGTATAGGTCAGATTTCTGTATTTAATTTTGGATTGGTTTTAATTTTAGTTGTTTTGTCTTTTGTGGTGTGTTTGCGGTGTGATTTCTTAGTTGGCAGAGGTCTCTCCTGGTCAGCCTACTCTCCCTCTGAGCTCTGTGCCTTCACCTTTGATTGTCCCCAATAGCTGTCTGAGGTACATGGCGATGCTGAGCTTTGGGGATTGTAAGGAGGAGGTGTAGGGGTGGGGCCACTGACCTGGAAGGAGAGAGGAGCCGGGTGGAAGGATTGGGGTTGTGGTGACCAGAAGACACCCTGGGGCGAAATGGGTCCTGGATAGGGAAACCCTGTCTAGATCCCTACCCTTAGGGCTCCACTTTGAATGGGCAGATGGTACTTCCAGCCTCGGGGTTCCATCCTATTCAGGCTGTGTTACCAACATAAGGTCCATCAAAAACAAGACTGCAGTAACTGCTGATCTGTTGGGTCATTGGACCTGGCGTGCATCACCGAGACCTGGCTGGATAAAAATTCTGGCCCAGTTCTTGAGTCAGCTGTTCTGGTGGGGTTCTCAGTGATGCACTGCCCGAGGGTGGATCGCAGGGGCGGGGGTGTAGCCATATATTTTAGAATGGAACTGAACCTTGCAGATGTGCCAGTTGGGGAGAACCAGTCCTTCGAGTGTATCGTGGATGCAGGTGTGGGGTACAGGATTCTTCTCATCTACCGTCCACCCAGGGACAAGAAGCATTTTCTGCAGGAAGTCATGGACTTCATTGTCAACATGCTGTTAGAGTCCCACAGATGGATGATTCTGGGGCACTTCAATGCCTGGGTTGACGATGAACTCTCACAGTTTGGACAAGACTTCCTTCAACTGATGAATTTGTTGGGCTTCGCACAGGTGATTACCTTTGCGACCCATAATCATGGTCATTCTCTGGACCTGGTCTTCCTACTAGGTATAGAGACCTCCGACTTGGTGGTGGAGCCAGTCGGATGGTCCGACCATCACACTGTAAGGTTCAACTTCCAGGCTCCCCCCATAGGCCTGTCCCTATGGAGATGGCTTGGTACCACCCTTTAAGGGGTTTGACTCCAGATTGCCTAGTGGCAGTGCTGGACCTATCAGGTCTACCGAGTGCTAGCGGCAATCCAGATACCCTGGTACAGGCCTATAATAGGGTTGTGATGGAGGCACTGGATTCTGTCACACCTGTCCGGGTTCGCCCCCTCACCCTGCGTCTTTGGTCTCCTTGGTTTATGGGACTTTGAGGGAAGTGAGGCAAGTGGGTTGAAGGATGGTGCTCACTGGCAGAAATTGGGCCTTGATGCAGACAGACTTAGATTGATGGCCCATTATAAGACTATCAATTGGCGATTTCCAGTAAGAAGGCAGAGTTCCTGTCCAGGGAAATTGCCACTGCACAGAACCGACCATCTCAGCTCTTTCAAAGTGTGGGCAGACTGTGCAATCCAGCCTGCCTGCCTAAAGATTTAGAGAGCATTGTCACAAGAGAAATGTAATGAGTTTGCTCGATTCTTTGTAGATAAGGTTGCCGACATCAGGTCTGAGATCCGCACAGCTCACTCCAGTGGGGATGGCGGTAGTTGGTGGGAGGTTGCAGTTCACCTGTTGGTCTGGGCTGACTTCAACCAGCCAGCGATCAATGATGTCATGAGGGTTATCCAGAATATGCAGATGACCTGCTGTAGTTTGGACCCGGGCCCAACTCGCCTCCTTATAGGGTGCATTGAGTTGACTGGCCCAGTCCTAGCTAAGATCATCCGTTGTTCATTAGAGTCAGGTGTGTTCCCGAACACCCTGAAGGAGGTGGTGGTGACACCTCTCCTTAAGAAATCCTCGCTCAACCCAAATTGTCTTGCCAACTACAGACCTGTCTTTTACCTTCCCTTTGAGGCTAAGGTTATCGAGAAGGTGGTTGTGCTGCAGCTGCAGAATCATCTCACCATCCACAACATTTATGATCCTCTCCAGTCTGGATTTCGGAAGAGGCATAGCACCAACATGGTCCTTGTTCGGGTCCTCAGTGATCTACTGATAGCGAGAGATCAGAAGAGCTGTTCTATCTTGGTTCTTCTTGATCTCTCTGTGGCATCTGGCACCATGGACCATGGTGTGTTGCTGGAGCGCCTGCTGGCTGATATGTGGACTATCTGGTACAGGTCTCAGATGGTTTCAATCTTTCCTCATTGGCAGGTTTCAGAGTTGTCTTGGGGATTTATTCCTCCACGTTCTCCTGTGTAGGGAAAATGAGGGCTCTGTGCTCTCACCCATGTTGTTCGGGGTGTATATACTGCTGTTGGGAGACACTGTAAGGCAGATTTGCCACTGCTATGCAGATGACACTCAGCTCATGTCCTTTGTGCCGTAACAGGTGGGAGCTGTCTCAAGTTTTAACAACTGCTTCTTTGAGATTCGTGACTGGATGAGTGCTAACTGGTTGAAGTTGAACCCGGACAAGACCGAGGCTCTGGTGGTGGACCTGGGTCATCTGATAGAGGGGCCGTTGGCTGGATGGCCATCCAGGCTTTGGCTAGGAGGCTGCCCGCTGATGACCTCCAAGTGGGTGCGAAATCTTGGCAAAATTCTTGACGAGAGGCTGACCCTAAAATTTGAGGTGTCATCCGTCGTCAAGACTGCCTTTTACCATCTGAGGAATATTGCTTGGATCAAACACCTCATTCTGCCCGATGACCTTTCAACTCTGGTCCACACCTTCGTGACCGCCTGCCTTGACTACTGTAATTCCCTGTATCTAGGGCTACCGGGAGTCCACATCCGCTGCTTGCAGCTGGTGCAGAATCCGGCAGCCAGGCTGCTGACTGGGCTCCCCCGAGCCTGCCATGTCACACCTGTGCTGTGCAGCCTGCACTAGCTGCCTATTCAGTGGTGGATCACGTTCAAGGTTGGCTTGCTGACCTATAAAGCCCTACGTGGACAGGAACTGTGCTATCAGCAAGAACTTCTCCGTCCCTACCACCTCCTCTAACGAGGGATTGCTAGAGATTCCCAGGGTTCGTTTGAAGTTCTGTGGGTCCTGAGCATTTGAATTTGTGGCCCCCACCCTGTGGAATTTCTCATTGGATAAGAGAGTGCCTGATGGTGGAGAGCTTTAAAATTGTGCTAAAAGCGTATCTGTTTAATCTTGCTTTTTCGAATCTCGAATAATCTTTTGATGCTGATATTTTATTATTTTTATCTACGGATTTTTAGCTGCGGTTTATGACTTACTGTTAGTGCTATGGTGTTTGTGAATGGCACTATTTTATAAATAAAATTTGCTTGCTTGCTTTTACAGTTGTGTATCTAATGGATTTCTGTTCTCAATTAATTTTTGTCTGCAGGATGCTTAGCAGTTTGTTTGTTTTTTGACATAAGTAGCAGTTTGGGCTTTTGGAAGGTGAAAAAAATGTGAAGGCTTGTAGGAAAGATAAAGCATAGAAAACACAGGAGCTTGGTGGGGCAGACACACATTAATTTACTGAAGAGAGAGTCCAGAAGGGACTTGCAAATCTAAAAGTGGGTAAAGCTATGGGTCTGGACAGGTACACACAAAGGTACTGAGGGAGCTCAGGGTGGTACAGGCTGTACCTTTGACAGCCCAATTCAACAACTCGCTGGAAACAGGAGTGGTGCTGGAGGACAGGAAGAGGTCAGATGCAGTCCCAGTTCATAAAAGCAGTAGCAGGGAGGAGGCTGTCAACTATAGGCCGGTCAATCTGACATCAGTGGTGGGGAAGTTACTGGAGTCACTGCTAAAGGAAAACATTGGGGGGTATCTTGAATTCATTGAGTTACAGGACCCGGGGCAGCACAGATTCACAGGGGGAGGTCATGTCAGACAAATCTGATAGAGCTCTTTGAGACCAGGGAAATAATCAGGGTGGGGAGGTGGATGTGGTCTACTTAGATTTTAGTAACGCATTCAACACTGTACCACATAGGAGACTCATAAGGAAACTGGGCAGCTTAGGGATGGGTCTTAAGGTACTACACTGGGTAAGAAATTGGTTAAAGGCTAGGCGACAGAGGGTGGTGGCAAACGGAGTTCACTCTGGGAAGGGAGGGTGACCATTGAGTGCCTCAGGGCTCAATACTGGACCGCCTCTTAATGTCTTTATAGTGACACTGCAGATTAACTGGAAAGGAAGGTATATCTCCTTGAGGATAACATTCAAATCTGCAATAGTGTAGACTCTACAGAGGTGGGTGGAAAGAATGTGCAGAGACCTGAGAAAACTCTAAGAGTGGTCAAGGGCAAGGCAGCTGCATTTCAATGTGAAAAAATTGCAGAATTATGCACCTAGGGCACAGAAACCCAGAGGTAGAGTACAAAATGGAAGAAGAGGTAATGACTGTCACCAAACAGGAAATGGACCTGGGGCTAATCATATCTAATGACCTCAAGGTGGTGCTGAAGATTGTGACAAGACAGTGAGTACGGCCAGTGGGATGGTGGGGCTGCATAGGGAGGGGTATCACCAGCAGAAAGAGAGAGGTGGAGTTGCACTGCATAGATCGCTGGGGAGATCCCACCTGGAGTAATGTGTCCAGTTCTGGAGACCACATCTCAGGAAGCACATAGGTTGGAGGCTGTTCAGAGGAGGGCAACTTAAAATGGTGCAGGGGCTGCATCAGAAGCCCCACAGGGAGAGATTAAAGGACCTGAATATGTACAACCTGGAAGAGAGAAGGGGGAATGATGGAGACCTATAAATATTTCACAAGGTTAAATAAGGTATCAGAGGAAGTATTTGTCAGATGAAAAGATGCACAGAAACAAGGGACATGCAATGAAGCTGGAAGGAGGAGGGACTTTAGGAGAGACATGAGGAAGTTACTTTTCACTGAAAAGTGGTTTGCGGAAACAATCTTCCAGTGGAGGTGGTGGGGGTGAAAGCAGTGGTAGGATCTAAGCATGCACGTGATAGGCACAAAGGAATCTTAGTTGGGGAGCAAGGCGGGTGAGCCAGAGATCAAGTAGGGTCTGTAGTGACAGGATAGGATAGGCAGGGAAAATGAGCAGACTGGCTGAGCCACATGGTCCTTATCTGCCATTAAATTCTATGTTTCTATTACACCCACACCTAATGTCTGTAATAGTTCTACTGGCAGGGCACATTGCTAAAGTGCCACCAGCCCAGCAAAAGTCGCCATGCTTCTGTGCATGGTACAGCATACCATTAGCATAGTGACCTCATCCACTTCTGTGCACCAGCACACTGTGATGGGTGCGTGTGAAGAGGACTGTGACCTCTATGAGTCGTAGCTTGTGGGTGGCAGGCAAGTCACTGGCACATAATGCTTGGCAGTCAGGAAGAGAAATTCTTCACACCTTCTAAGCTCAGAGTAAAACTGCTTTTTAAATCCCTCTCTGAGGAAGCGTGGTGTGGTCCCACAAAATGCATCGAATAGATCTGTCCATGTGGTGGTTGGTCATAGTTTCAATGCAGTGGGTAATACATCTTAGAAAATGGGCTTAGAAATTCCTGAGCTCTGATTGCTGATACCCCTGGCAAGGTGGGCAGGTAATCCAGACAACAGAGCCGGGTTAGAACAAGTGCCAATCCCAACTGACCTGATCATTGAAATTGTGAGGCCAGTTAGAATTTTCAAATTTGACCTGCCACCATTTTGTCCCCGCTTATCTAGCGAGCTGGCACCCCCCCCCCTCTTATTTTTAGGTAAACAAATTAATAGTAGGCAGGCACATATTAAAAAAATTAAAGAAAACAAAGAAGAAGTCAGTCCGATCAGCTTCTTGTTCAGTGACAGAGCGTTATCTCCGGTAGTGCTACTGTATGACAGCAGCAGTACTTTCTTAATTTTCCATACCGCAGATGAACATCGATCTGCGGTACGGAAAACTAAGAAAGTATCGCTCCTTTCACACACAATAGTGCTACTGCAGCTAGCACTCTTTCTTCCTCAAATTATTTGGCTTCAGTGCTGAAATTTACAAGTAGCCTCCCTCCCTCCCCCCTCCCTCATCAACGTAATACCAAACACACTTCAAATCTGCCTTTTCCTGCCAAAAGCAACATGATGGGATGTGCCACTGGAGATTAAATCAAAGAAAGTACTGGTCCACCATGGATCTAACAACACACTGACGCCCAACAGAACTGCCCCCCTTTCACCCATTGAGACTGTCTTAGAGCCATCCCAGGAGAAGCAGACCACTCAGCAGAGATCTGTACCCCCAACATATGAAAACATGCTATTTTCCTATGAGGCAAGCAGTTGCAGTTTAAACAATATTTTTAAAACACTAGCAGTTGCAAGGTTGATAGAATACCTGTACGTCCAGATACAGGGCAGAGTGAATAGCTAAGAATAGTGACTTGGCAATCCTGCAGAAATGTTACTTTTGGCTGAATCAAGGAAGAGATCAGCATTTGATATTGTGCCTGTGTATTTTTTTTTTAGGAGCTGCTGGGAACTAAAGTTATAGCGTTTAGTTAATATTTTTTAAACCTATTGCTTTTACAGATTATAGACACAGACTGCTGCTGCCTTGTCCCTTTCTGTAGTTTAAAAGCAACACACACACTCCAAAAAAAAAATTCTGATGGGTGGCCTGCTGTACTATAGAGCTGCCCAGGAGATACTGTTTTATTTGTTTAAGAGTCCCCAGTAGGACAAAAGACCTAACTCAAAAAAAAAACATCATTCTAATGCGGATGAGGAACTATTTTTTTTTAAACTTACTTTAAACTAATTTTTTATTAATTTTCTTTTATTAAATTTTTTTTTTTTTTTTTACAGTGCCCATTTTCTAAGTCAATAATACCCTCCAGGGTGGGCGGTATTGTGTGCTATGCCGAACTTCCAGGGGCTATAAGGCTCCTCCGCTTCACACCCCTGGGCGGTCCGGTATAGCACAATACCACCCACCCTGTATTGCTTACATGTAGCAGTAGCAGGGAGCACTATGTGAGCACTTTTTTTCCCTGAATCTGCTCTGAGTAAAAGCCACATTTGTACATTACGATCAGCTATATTTCATTATTTTCATGCTGTGAAGTGATGAGTGCATCTCATTTATAGTATTGTTATCAATTACCACTTTTGAGGATAGCACCATTAATCCAGGTACAATCTGAACTATGCTTGTTTGATGTAAAGGAGTTATGTGAGTGTTAGAGGAAAAGTCCATTTCCGAGGGATATAGCTTCTAGTGACAGAGGTAGGGAGAAGAAAAACTTATGATGGGAGTGATCTACAGGCCACCTAGCCAGTCTGTAGCAGTGCATGCAGAAACGGAAAGGGAAATAAATCATGCACGGAAGGAGCTTATATTCCTGGGAGAGTTTAATTTCCCCAGACATTCATTCATTCATTCTATTTGTTTACCTGGATGACACACTGAGCCAAAAGTCAGATACACAGTACTAAGTAATCACAGTTAACACAATTTACAACTATAAATATAAGAATACATTAAATTACATCTTGCAATATGCAATAGATTTTTAAGGTAAGAACATTCACCATTGCAGGTTAAAACATCTACAGCATGAATTAGTAAGTACAATTTTTTTTAACTGCTCTTTAAAAGACCAGATATAGACTGAAAGATTTCAGTGGCCAAAAATCTTAAGAGACAGAGGTTTCTGGAGGCTACACAGGACTGCTTTTTCCACCAGTGGGTAAGGGAAACAATACAAGGTGAAAACATCTTGGACCTCATTATATCGAACCAGGACAAAATGAGCAACATCAGGGTGGAAGATCCTTTAGAACAGAGTGACCATAATTCTGTACATTCAGCACTGTGCTAGAAACTTAGTGGTTTACCTCTACCAATGGTCCCTGACTTAAGAAAAGAACTATGCTAGAATGGGAGAATTAATCGCTGACAGACTAAAGGCACAGATGATACGAAGGGGACCAACAACAAACGAACAGTCATAAATGGGAGGTACTAGGGGTGTCACAGGAGTGAATAAGGTATGTTAGAAAGTCCAACAAACACAAGAAGCCATTTTGGTTTAAAAGTCAGTTGATGGAGGCAGTCAGAAAAAGAGGGCTTTCAATACCTACTGTACATGGGAGAACAATCAGAGTCCACTACTGAGGTGCAAAAGGACAAACTGGAGACAACCAAACAGATTATTAGGAGGGCAAATGCTGGTGTTGAACTAAGGATGGCAGAAGGGGTTAAGGTAACTGATAAGACCTTATTCAGATATGTCAGGGAAAGGGACAACATAGAAAGTTTGATGAAGAACAGGGTGAGGATGGAGGATGACAAGGGGAAGGCAAATGTCCTAAATGAGTACTTTAGTTTGGTATTCATGCAGGAGAAATCCGGCCCCACACTGACAGTAACATTACATTTGAATGATCTGGGGAAAGAAACTTGAGATAAGCAGAATTTTCAAGGACAGGGTACTCAAAGTGCTGCAGAATCTAAAGTTTAACAAATCCCTGGGGCCAGATGGGATGCATTCCAGGGTACTCAGTGAGATGGAACCACACACTGATGGCTCCCCTGACAGCCCTCTTTAATGAGTCTCTGGCAACAGGTGAGGTGCCAGAGGACTGAAGAGTGGCAAAATATAGTGCCTCAACACAAAAGTGGGGACAAATAAGATCTTGCTAATTACAAACCAGTGAGTCTGATGTCTACTGTGGGTAAGATTCTGGAATAATAATTAAAGAATTAATTGTTAGATTCTTGAGGACGGTGGGCTGATGGACAGAAATCAGCATGGGTTTATGAAGGGTAGCTCAAATGAGGAAAACCTGAGAGGTGTTTCCAATATGGTGACACAATCTGTTAACAAGGGTCAGGCAGCTGACAACCTTTGACTCCATGCCACAAGGGGAGAGTGGTTCAGAGTTGGGTAACTTGGGTTTGTGGGAAGGACTCACAAGATGGACTGGGAACTGGTTTTATGAAGGGCCCAGAGGGTGGTCCTCAATGGCAAATTTTCAGAGGTAGAAGAGGTGATCAGTGGCACCTCCAGGGGTCTGTATTAGGACAGTACTCTTAATATGTCGTTAGTGACATTGGGGATGAGCTGCAGGAAAAGAAGTCACTGTATTTGCAGAAGACACCAAGCACTCTGAATAATGAAGAAGGGATCCGCTGTATGAAGAAGGATGTGGAGAAACTAGAAAAGTAGTCTGGCATTAGGCAGTTACAGTTCAAGAAATGTGAAGTGGTACATGCTGGGTAAAGAAATTTACAGACTACTGGTTAAGCAGGATTAAGGTAGAACACCCAAGAGTGGAAAGGGACTTGTAAGTAATAATTAGTAACAGTCTAAAATCATCTTCTCAGTGTAGCAAAACATATGGGAAGGTGAACAGGAGGTTGGATAGCATCAGGCAGGATTTCGCCAGTCACAGGAGGGAGGAGATTCTGTCATGGTACAGGTTGCTGGGTTGACTGAACTTGCATGATTATGCAGTTCTGGAGCCCAAAATGGAGGAAAAACTGGAGCAGCTAGAAATAATTCAGTGACTGGCAATAAAAGGATCCATGGCAAGGTCTATGAGAAAAGATCAGAGGACCTCAACATGTACTCTCTCAAGGCTAGAAGGAAAAGAGAGATATGACAAAGACATATAAATACATTTGTGGGGTACAATAAGGTGGATTCCACAGTACTGTTCAAAATAAAGAATGACTCAACCAGTAGGGGTCACAGCATCCGGCTGGTGGGGCAGGTGTGTGTGTGTGTGTGGAGTTAGGAAAGACATCAGGAAACATTTTGTCACATAGAGGGTGGTGGTCCAGTGGAACAGGTTACCCTGTAATGTGGTTAACACAGGTACCACAAACTGTTTCAAAATACAGTGGGCAAGTTCAAGAGGATCATCAGAAGGGGATAATCACTGGGGAAGAACCGAGGGAGGGATAGCAATTCTGGAAGTAGACTAAGGTAGGGCCTCTGGGCAGACTTGATGGACTTAAGTCTAAGTTTCTGTGTAAAAATTCAACACACAGAGGTAACACTACTTTATCCAAAAGTGGCACAGTAGTGACTCATTTCATGCAACATGTCAGATAAGCATCAATTTTATCTTGTTAGGCTATGTAAATCTGCCTTTGCAAGTCACAGCTGGCACACTGATATACCTTTTTAAATGCAGTCAATGTTTCCTTGTGGTTTTAGAGACATTTCAAAATGAAAAGACTACAAGAGTAAGAATCACTGCATGCGGAGGAGTTGTGGACACAAAATTACTGCTCAGCATTTTATCCAAACCATATGTATCATTCTCTTAATAGCACCAAGTCAGCAGGACAACAGAAAATTCAGTGGAAGGACTGCAAAGAAAATGTTTGCTACAAACACTAACTGTCCATTAACAGACCAGACTCTCTGCTGTTGAGAGTACAACTACAACAGACTAAAACTATCTATATAATTTTCCCGAGGAAAATGTTTGTTGACCACTCATATAAATATTACAGTAAGACTATCACTATGAGTCTGTCTAAAACTATTTTAACAGAGTTTTTATTTTTTACCTTCAGAATTTCCACAATCTGTATTTAACATAAACTGTAACATCACAGTGTAAAGACAGACTGGTCAGGACACCAAGGGATTTTTATAACATCAAAAACTCATGAAAGTGAAACTCGGGTATTACACAATGTCACATGTAGCCCTGAGTTTGTTTGTTTTTAATTTTTATTTAAAAGTTGCATAGATTACAGGATATGTTCTACGAGAAACTAGTTTTGTTTACAAATCGTCCCAAATCAATAAGTACATAAAGTGAACATACACAAGATCAGGTGAAACAAGTAGAAACAGATTGTTCCTGTAACAACAATTTCTTCACGCCATGTTTGAAAATACCAAGGGTAGGTGAGATTCTGAGCTGGGAGAGGTGTTTTTCCATGGAATGAGCAGCATAGAAAAGCATCTTTCCTATGTCCGAGACTTAGCCGAAAAGAGGCCACAATGGGACACATCTCTAAGACTGTATTTGTGGGTGGAACTGTCAGCCTTTCAGATAAGAAAGTGGGGTCAGTTTGTTGTGATAATTTTCAACTAGAATTTTGTCCCACTTTTATGCAGGGGATGACTAAAGAATGCTTCCATGCTGAGGGAAAGGCTTGGGTGGTAAGGGATAAATTGAAAATATGAGTTAGAAGAGGGGCCAAAATATCAGTGCAGGATTTAAGTAAAAAGTTATCTAAATTATTGATTCCCTTAGCAGTATCCTCTCTCAACGAAGATAGCAATTTAAATACTTCATCAGTTTTAATGTGCATGAATAGAATTTGGGCCTTGAGGTAGGGGACACTGTCAGGGAATCAAAAAGTGATCCAGTGGTAGATAAGCCAGCTTTTTTTTTTTTTTTTTAATAGCAGAGCAGGAGCCTCAGGAAAAAAAAAGTATTAAACATACCACAAATACCTTCTTTAGAGTACGCAGTGAAGCCACCATAGGATATGTTTGTAGCAGAAGACGCAGAAGGTACCTTCCAGACAGTCAACTATGTGCCAGAATTTCTTAGGTTATTTCTAACACTGGCAAAATTTGTCTTGAAAAAGGAGGATTTGGATTTCTTATGATAGGGACACAGGCTCGAGCGGGTGGATGCTGCCGCCCGCCGCCGGGGGGGCGGCAGGGTCGGTGGGTGGGTGGGGGGACACTAGACACCAGGAGATGTTTGGGTGGGGGTGTTCATATTCTGCCCGCGATCGGGCATTACAGTCCACTGACCACCAGGAGATATTCGGGTTGGGGGCACTTTACTTACTGCCCGTGATCGGGCATTGGGGGTTCTTATGACAATCTGCCCGCGATCGGGCACTAGGAAAGTGTTCGTGGGTTCTTATGACATTCTGCCCGCGATCAGGCACTAGGAAAGTGTTCGGGGTTCTATGACATTCTGCCCACGATCGGGCACCAGGAAAGTGTCTGGGAGGGGTTCTGATGACATTCTGCCCGCGATCGGGCACTGGGGGTTCCATTACTCCTGCCCGCGATCGGGCATTACGGTCCACTGACCACCAGGGATGTGAACGGGAGGGGGGCCCACATTGATGCCTGCAATCGGGCTGGTGGGGGGGCACAGGACTGAGTTGGGGCCAGCCACGGGTGGTATGCTGTGTTGTGCCCTGCAATACAGCAGCTCACCTGTGGGTGGCCCTCAACAAGCCTTTTTTTTTGGCTCAAAGTTGTGCAGGCGCAGGTTGGGGGTTGCGCCTGCAGAACTCTGCACAGCCCGACTGAATATCGGGCTGTGCAGTTTATGCATGGTTCCTCCCCCTCCTGTTGAGCATGCATTCATTTGCATTGCGCTGTTGCTCAGCCTGTTTTCAGTGGCGCAACTGCCTCCTGCTGAATATCGCAGAATGGCGCAATGTAGGACTTGAGCATGCGCAACCCTTTTGAATATCCAGGCCAGTAGATACAAAATCTGTGAAAAGCCTGCCAAGCCTCTGGAGTATCTAGTTTCCTGGCTTTACAATATAGCTGATCTCTGGACTTCAGCTTGGAGATAATAAATAATGTCACCCAAGGAACATGTTTAGACTTGACCCTTTTTTCTAGAAAAGGGGCATGTTGGTTGCAAAATGAACTGGTGAAAGAAATAATTCCACGCACAGAAACATAGACATTGATAGCAGATAAGGACCGCTTGGCCCACCTAGTCTGCCCATTTTCTTACCTACTGGATAAGCTGCAGATCCTACTTAACTAACAGCCTACTTCTTCCTAACCCCCACCAGAATTGCCTTATTTCTGGCCGATAAATTCTTGAATCCCCCCCCCCCGGTCACTGTCTTTAGGAAGGCAATTTCATGTATTCACCACCCTCTCTGTGAAAAATACTTCCTCACATTGTCCCTGAGCCATCCCCCACCCTCATCACAAATTGTGCCCCCTTGTTCTTGCACATCTCTTTTTCTGAAAGATGCCACCATCTTGGACTTTGTTGATTCCCTTGAGGTACTTGAAAGTTTCTATCATGCCCCCCCCTTCCTCAAGGGTATACATATTAAACTCCTTTAGCCTTTCTTCGTATGGCTTCTTTTGCAGACCCAGCACCATTTTAGTTGCCCTCTTCTGGACTGCCTCCATCCTGTCTACGTTTTTGTGGAGATGGGGTCTCCAGAACTGAATGCAGTACTCCCAGATGGGGTCTCAACAACTGTCTGTACAGAGGGATAATAGCTTCCTGTTTTCCACTGGTGATGCCTCTCCTTATACATCCCCATATCCCCCCAGCCATCCTTACTGCCTTCTCAAGTTGCTTGCTTACCTTTAGGTCATCTGATATGACTACCCCCAGATCTCTTTCCACTTTTGTTGTTAATACCTCTCCCCCCCCCCCCAATTGTGTACTCTTCCCCTGGGTTTTTCCACAGCTGTATGCACTGATTTATTCCTTGGGTGAGTTTCAACATTCCAGCGATTTTAATACAAACTGATCCTCCAGTAGGGGACACAGATTACAGTCTTCCCCTGCATCATTTACATTAGGGAGGGAGATCAACTCCCCTCAGTTAACTCTGAGCAGGCCATAACAAAAAGCCTCCAAACTGAAATGCAGCGGAACTGGGATGGTATATGGGGAAAATTTGGGAGGAGAATGATTCACTGTAAATAAATAAAGGTGTGACCACTAAATAAGTTTCCTTGGCAACTAGAGGTGCTCACTGAGAGCTCATATGAAACAAAAATCAAGTCTAGAATGGTAAAGACCCTACAGACCAATTCATAACATGTAGGGTCTTTAATAAACTGGTTCAAGCCAAGAGGGGCAAGGGAAGACTTTAATCTGTGTCCCCTGCTAGAGGACCAGTTTGTATTAAAATTGCCCATTAAAACAGAACGTTGAAACTCACCCAGGGAATAAATCAATGATTACAGCTGTGGAAATGTGGTTGGTTTAAGTTTTGGGGCAGTACATATTGCCAACTAAAATCTCCATTCCAAATAATTTTATAGAAACATCGAATTAATCAAACCACCCATGGTGTCAGATTTGACAAGTGAGCTTGGAATAGAAGAATGAACAAATAAAGCAGCACCACCTCCATGTCTGTTCCTGTCAGACCTAAAAGCTGTATAATTAGGGAGGCTTATGTCTGAATCAGGAATGGAGGAATCCAACCACATCTCAGTTACAGCAAGAATGGAGATCCAGAAAAAAAAAAGCTGCTTTGATACCATTATACCCATTATATTGGACCAACATAGATGTTACAAAAGAAAACATCACCTGTTTTCTTTTGTAACATCTATGATGGTCCAATAAAAGGCATCAAAGCATCTTTTTTTCTGAAGCTTTTGTCACAAGAACCAGTACAGCAACAAAACTAATTTTCTGTGTCAGCAAGAATGTAGGGGTAAGAGGAAAGGGACCAGCTTACCAACAGGTATCTTATAAGAAGGAGACTTTGAACATTAAAGTGAAAAAAAAATTAAGTTTGTGAAGGGGAAGGCCAGGATTTGTGTCTGTGTCACCTGCTACTAGCAATAAGGAGAAAGTAAGCCAATAACCTGTTAAACAACAGGGTACTTGGAAAGAGTTTTTGGCAAAACAAACAAACAAACACCTAATGCTGTGGAAGAGCTGAAGGAGCAAAATGTAATGCATCTCAGGACCAGGTGATTTCAGTGATCCACAGAGGGGATGTCGGATCAGGGTGGGGGAAAGAAAAAACGTCTTTAAACCCACTCTGATGAGACTTAGTAGGAAAAGTGTGAGAAACGGGGTAAAACCACAGGAGATAATACAGTAATACAAAAAAAAACAACTTAATGGGGATGTGAGGATAAAAGTCCCAACTTAGATAGTTACCTAGAATCAAAGACCAATCAGTAACTAAAACAAGTAAATGGGGATGGACCTAGGATAAAGGTTAAAGAACTCAAGTAATAAAACCTAATAAATAACTTAGACAACTGGAGAAATAGAAATAAAACAAGTGCAGACCAAGATTCAAATTTCAGCAAAAAAATAAATCACAATGCATAGAGCAAAGCCAGTATGTAGCAGAGTAACATGTACAAGGTCACAGCTGAAAAAATAAACCCCAAATTTAGCTGTCATTGTAACATAGAAACATAGAACGTGATGGCAGACGGGGACCACAAGATCCATCTAGTCTGCCCGAGATCCATCTAGTCTGCCCGTCTGATGTAATGCAAGCTGGGGATAAAGTCTGGGGTTCAAATGGGCAGAGAAAGAACAGTTAGCAGTCTTTTAACAAATAAATATTATAAAAGAGGGTGTGAGTTATAGTCTCCCTGGCTTTCACCCAGGGAAGTGTTCCAAGAAGCTTTTGTCTGGTAACCCACTCACTGCCACCTAGTGGGAAACCAGAAATACAGCTGGAGTTGCCGGTGTAGTCACAAAGATATCTGTACTTGGTACTCAATGTTACAAAATAGGGTGTTAATGAAATCCCCTGCTCTCACACAGGGAAATGTTCCCAGAGGCTGTTTTCTTGCAACCCTCTAACTGCCACTAAGAAGGAAACCATATTATGCCTGGGACCGCATTGCAGACACAAAGATGAAAAAGTGCAAACCAGGAAAGGAAGGAACTTAAACAGTCTCTCAGGTAAACAAAGTTATAAACTGGCGAAGGATTGTGTGCTGGGAGACTGCAACACCTTAGCCCAAAGTTGAGAGGTGCAAAAAGTAAAGTTCAAAACATAAGATACCGGGGGGTCTTTCACACTTGTCACACTAGAGCTCTGTAGAGACTAGGTCTGAGGGTAAAGATGAAAAAAGACAGGCAGACTGGTGCAGGCGGAGATTGGAGGTTGCTGTTAGAAATCCAAAACAATATCCAGATACTTCTGCTGAACGTAAAGCACTGTTTCAGAGGCAAAATTATTCCTGGGTGGCGCTGGTGCCCAGCGCTTGCACTGGAAGGTGGCACAGGCTTATATACTGTAGTAATGGAGCCCCGCCACCCTGGGTTTGGAGCACAGCCACGGTCTCATCCCTGAGCCCCCTTTTCTGCTGTATGAATGGCTAATGACCTGAAGCAGCACCCTGCCCTGGTGTAAAATGCAGTACATGAGAGGAGAAATCCACAAACAGGAGCTGAATGCTGGCTGGCAGCATGGGCTTATATAGCAATGCTGCCCTGCCCCCTTGGTTCAGAGCACAGCTGCGGGTTCACCCCTGAGCCTCCTTTCCTGCTGTATGAATGGCTAATGAGCTGAAGCAGCACCCTGCCTTGGTGTAACATGCAATACTTAAAGAGGAGAAATCCACAAACAGGAGCTGAATGCTGGCTGGCAGCATGGGCTTATATAGCAATGCTGCCCCACCCCCTTGGTTCAGAGCACAGCTGCTGGTTCACCCCTGAGCTCCCTTGCTTGCTGTGTGAATGGCTAACAAGCTAAAGTAGCACCTTGCTAAGGTGCAACATGCAGTACAGGAGAGGAGAAATCCACACGCAGGAGCTTAATGCTGGCCGGCAGTGAGGGCTTATACAGTAATGGAGCCCCATCCCCTTGATTCAGAGCACATCCACTGGCTCACCCCTGAGCCCCCTTGCCTGATGTGTGAATGGCTAACATGCTGAAGTAGCATCTTGCCCAGGTGCAACATGCAGTACAGGAGAGGAGAAATCCACACACAGGAGCAACAACTAGTCTGTTCTAAAACGTTGGTGTTTTTTATTTGTTTTTTGTTTTGTAAGCAAGATTAGGTTATTGTGCAATATTTGAAAAAAACAAAATAATATTTCTGATGTGGTAGTGTTGCAAGTTACTAGAGTAGCCCACACTGCACTCCAAAAATGCTTTCCCTTCTAGTATTTGAGTTCAAATTTCTAATTAATAAAAAATTCTCTCTCTCAGCTGATCATAACCTACCCAACCACTGCAATGACCCTTTCAACATAACACATTATTTCTGTAAAAAACTGGTACAAAGCAGGGGTGTAATTACAAGGGTGCATGGGGTGCAGTGGCACCTGGACCCATGAGGTTTGAGGGGCACAAATCATAATTTTGATGTTTATTCAAAACTGGGAAGGGGCCCTGTAACATCACCTTGCACCCAGGTCCTTTGGGAATTTGCTACGCTACTGGTACAAAGATCCAATGATGAGATATTTATCCTCCTCCTTTCAATGTTCTGACTGCTTGAGTGCAGCTGTTTAACCTACATCAATGCTAAATCAGGCAGAAACATAGAAAGAATGAGGATTAATGGCTTGCCACTGGGTGGGGCACAAGCAGTTGGGAGCAGGGTGGATTTTATTCATTTTGGATTTAAACCAAAAGACCTGAAGGGAAAATATTTGGACTGGGGAGCTGCTCCAGTCATTTATAACATTAACATACCGGGTATGTCTTTTTTTTTTTGTGGTGGCTGCCATCACGTCCACGGAGCTAGGTATGAATGTTGTAGGGGAACAAAATAGCATTTCTGTGCCATTGCTTCCCCGGTCTCCATGGAAACCCACCCTTCATGTTATTTTCCTTTTTTTTTTTTTTTTTAATCAACATTTTTTGCTCCTGTTTCTGTGGTGCTGGCAGGTGGGCTCTGGTCCCTCCCTTGGGAAGGGGAGGTTCACATCCGTCCATGGCCGGCGTTCTCATCACTGGGAATGCTACTGGGCCTGTCATGGAGCCTGCTAGCTCCATTTTCTTCCTTTTCCTGTTGTGGCCACATGCACACACAGTGATCCCAAAACACCCACCCTTCGTGCCACTCTCCATCCTGCACTGCCCTCAAGACTCCACCAGGGGGCAGTCATGCAGCAGAGGTGGCAGGAGCCCTCCCTGGGATAGGAGAGTTGCCTTATGGCTGCTCAATCCAGCTCCCACCCCCCCCCCAGCCGACCCCCGATGTCCCAGGCTCATTCTCGAACCTGGGTCCCCAGCACAGCGTTAGGTGTGGCATGCAGCGCTTCGACCCTCAGCACCACCGGGCGGGCATTTTTTCTTCTCCATGTTCTTAAAAAGTCATTCTTCATGGTTTTATGTAAAGAACAACTTTTAGAAGATGTCAGCAAGATGTTGCTATTCATCTATTATAGTCAGTTAATTATGGTCTGAGAGAACACCTGGTTGCAGCAGAAGGGTGGGATACCTTTGCAGTTTCCAGCATACTGTGGAGAACTCAGGTAGGATACTGGGTCCTGTTTTCAGTGACCAATTTTGGTGTTAACAGTTGCCACAAACAAGAAGCTGCTTGTTGGTGCTGCTATAATCCACCGAGGGCTGGTGTCCTTAGGCTTGCAGCTTTCCTGAACATCATTAGAGACTCCATTCTAGTAGGTGATTTCAACACTGACTGGGACACAGACCCTCTCTCTGACTGCAACTCCATGATACAACAACACAATCTCACTCAGCTAATTGCCTCCCATACATGGCTCAACAATCAGTCCAACAAACACATTACCCTTGACTGGATCCTGACGACTTGAGCAGACACAGCTGTCCATGCTGGCACTCTGTCTGACACCATCACCAACCACCCCCCTATCTACTATATCTGGCATACTAACCCCCCTTCCTCCACCTAACTTTCTGACTTTCCACAATTTCTCCAAGTATGACCACCTCAGGCTTCAGGAAGACCTCAGAGCCCTTTACTGGACTGCTCTCTACGGTGCCACCAATGCTGACCTTGCACTAGACATCTTTGGCTCAGCCCTCTCACACATCCAAGACAAGTATTTCCCTGTCACTTCTTGTAGAGTGCATGGGGGTGACACTCACTGGCTCACGTCGGACCTCGTCAAGCTTACGAAGGAGCAGGACTCAAAGTGGGCTGCCTATAAAGCCACCCCATCCCCTACCCTTTGGAATGCCTGCCGTCGCCTACAAAATCTCTGTAAGCATCGCATTCACTCTAGGAAGTCGGCCTACTACCAATCACTTCAATCCAAACACTTCGGTAACCCTGTGCATTTCTGGTCCTCCATTAATGCCTTGCCCCCCCTCCAACCAAGCAGTCACCTTTTCCCCTAAACACTCAAGGCCCTCTCACTGACCCTACTGACACTGCGAATGCACTTAATGCTCATTTCTCTAACCTCAGCAGCTATCTAGTCAAACTCCCTCCCTCCACCCCCTTGCCCCCACCACCACTGTCCCCTCCTACCAGCCCCCCTTTTTATTTTAAGACCATCTCTACTCATCGAACACTTAAGCTCCTCCTCAGTCTACCATCTAGAGGGAGTGCTGGTAGTGATGGTCTGTTCCCCCGCTTCTTAAATCTAGTGGCTTAGGGCACTGCTTATCCACTCACCTTCAGCTTTAATCTCTCCCTTACTACAGCTTCTGTCCCGCCTGCCTGGAAGCAGGTCAAAATTGTCCCCATTCATAAATCAGGTGACCCTAGTCTTATGGACAACTACCATCCCATCTCCATACTGCCCCATCTTGGAAAGCTCCTAGAGAAGGCAATAAACTACCAAATTACTGAGCATGTCTCCAAATACAATCTTCTTTGCCCTCAGTAGCACGATTTCTAGAAAGGCCACAGCACTACTACAGCCCTTGTCCTCTTTACTGACCATTGGCTAAGAAACATGGATGAAGGGAAGCTAACTGGTGCAGTGTTTGTTGATCTGTCCAAGGCATTTGACCTTGTAAATTGCAGAATCCTGATAGCAAAACTTGATGCCCTTGGTTTCTCCCCCGCCTCCACTGCCTGGCTCACTAGCTACCTTTCTGGTAGAATACAAATGGTCTGTTTCGGTGGTGCCACCTCCTCCCTCTTGCTTGTCTCAGTGGGTGTCCCCCAAGAGCCTGTCCTTGGTCCCCTCCTCTTTTCCCTCTTCATAAGCTCTGTTCTGTCAGAGGGCCTATCCTGTAAATCACTCCTCTATGCAGATGACCTAATACTATACCAAAGTGACCCCTCACCCTCCTCACTGTCCGCCACCTTTACCATTGGTTTCTGCAAGGCCCATTGCTGGTTCGCCTCCAACAAACTGTTAGTCAATGGTTCAAAAACAAAGGCCCTGATATTTGGCTTCAAACCAAAACTCTCCGCCCTTGCCCTCACCAGTCATCTTCTCACTGTCCTATCCCCAGATGGATCTCCCCTTGACACTGTTTCTGCCTTTAAGTATCTGGAAGGAATACTGGATCCATCCCTAACTTACTCTGACCACACTACTTCACTGATCAGGCATGTTAATCAGAAGATGGGACTCTGCTATCACCTTATCGACCACCTCTCACTTGCCTCGCTGTTGCCCATGGCAACCTCCTTCCCCTCCTTGACTATGGGTGCCTGGTGTACTCCCTTACCTCTGCTACCAACCTGAACTGCCTGGACACTACCTACAATCGGATATGCCACTGTGCCTTCAAGCCCTCTCCTCACTCACCACTGCACTCTTTACCAGTCCCTTAACTGGCTCCCACCACAAGCTTGGTGCTCTTAACTGTTGGCTCAGACAACTGGAGATGCTTTCATAATCCCTCCTACTCTCTACTATCCCTTCTTATCTGGCTTAGAACCATCTGCCACAGTCTACATCAGTCATTCCTCCTTCCACTCGGCTAACACAACTACTACCAGGATGGGCCTAGAGCTTTCTCTGCAGCTGGTCCCTTGCTATGGAATGAGCTCCCCCCACATTCCTCTGACCCTCTAAATCTAAATTCCCTGCTAAGAATGCACTTTCTGTCCTCCATGACCTGTGATGGTCCACAGGCTGCTTGCACTGCTGCACCCCTCTTACAGACCCCCATTTCATCCAGCCACTAGTGCCCCCTGTTATACTGGATCTCAGATCATCTTTCTATCCTGAAAGACGGCTAAATTATGTCAACCATATTTCCTGTTTGATCTCTGTGTACCTCTTGATATATACTGGCTCTGCTGATGTTTATTCATTCTTTTGTTAAATGATGTAGCTTCTTTACCCTGTTTACATGAATGCTATATACCTTAATATGCTCAACTGTTGATCTGTATTTGGTCCTGTCCACCTGTTCTATATTCTGCACTGTTTGTTTTGCCTAACTCACTGATTTCCTGTTATGCTCCTTGTATGTACTCTACTGTTTTTTCACTGTATGTTACAACTGTTTTGTGCCAGTTTCTAGCATGTGACGTGCCTGAAAAAGGTCTTCTGATCAGTGCACCAACCCAGTTACCAAATAAATAAATAATGTGTAACTGCCTTTTTTTTCCCCAACAGTTACACATTAATCAAAAATGGGAATTTAAATGTATTTCTGTTTCTGATCTCCCCCCCCCCCATATATTAGTGGTGGCAGAACCAGGAAAGGTTCTGATACTTATTAAGAACCACAAAAAGAAGGGGTTCTGATCATTTATGAACTTTAGAACTACAGCATATACCAAATAAACATTTCGCTTTGTTTTTCTGCATTATCATTTAAAGAGCCATTGACGCCTCAGTAAAACGGTGTAACCCCCCTGCAAATGGGGGTTCCCAAAAGACTTCCAGGAGCTTGCTTGAATGCTCCAAGCCTGAATAGTGTTTGGCATTTAAGCCATTTATCAGTGAGTGTTTTTAGAGCCTCTGGTACTGTCTCTTTAAGAGCTGTCTGCTTGCAGACATAATTAGTTGTATGGGGGACTGTGTGCTTCTCTGAGGTACCACTCGAGCTGCTGCCAATTCACTTCATTTTGCAGTCACTAGGAGTGCAAAGGAACCTATCTGAAAGATGTAACTGTTTGCCAGAAATTATTTAGGTAATAATGAAATTACAGTTTGTCTAACCTGCTTTCTTTGCAGTCAGAACTGTGTCTGCTAGTTCCCCATTCTAGTTTTGAACTGCTGAACTGGACCAATCAGTGTGGGGTAAGCTAGCTCTAAAATGGTGCCTTGGGCGAATCAGAACTTGGACTCATAATCTGAGCCAGCCACAAGAGGATTGTATGGGCAGTGACTCTGGGAGGCGTAGTTTAGACTTCAGTGCCTTTTGGACCAACAGCAGCAGTCTATTGTGGTGACAGCCAATCCAGTCAAGAACTGGGAGGAACTCAAAGGAAGTGCCGGTTTTGTCGGTTGGAGTTTCAGTTGAGCTTTGGCAGTGAAGAAGGAAGGAGCTCTGTGCTTTTCAGTGTGCAGTTTTAGTCAAAAAGCGTGTGTAAGGCCCAGAGTTCGGTCTGCAGCTTGTTAGGACTGAATCCGTCCTGTGAAGAGAATCAAGAGATATCTGAAGAGTAGAAACCAGGCTCACCCTGTAGAAGACTGGAGGAATTGCTGAAAATTGCACTCGGTCTGTCAGGAACTGAATCTGCTGTGTGTTCTCCCGGTATTGTGCAGTAATTGGTAATCGGATACAGATGCAGCCTGCCTGGTATAGTGCTTTCTTTTATATAAATGTGTGAAGAGGTTTGTGTACCTCAAGTGAGCCCTGCTGACATTGAAGGACCCTATCTTATTTGGAGGTCGATGAGTACTAATTCAGGGTCGCCTCCTGTTGAATTGCCACATTAAATCCAAATGAATTACTGTACTGCTTACTGTTTAATTCTCCTTTTCTCCGTGTGAAAGGGCCCTACCAGCTCCACGGTTTGGACTAGCCACTAGGGCTTGGGTACCTAGGAACAGTAACTGATAGGGATAGGCCTGTGCACAGAGCCATAGGTAGATTATTAGAGTGATAAGCTAATTAACCTGATTTCCCTGTCCTTGTTATATCCCCCTAAATAAATCAGAGCTGCTTGTTTCAGCAAAGTTATACTGCCTGAGGGTATTTGTCTATGTTAAAGTACTGTACTGTGATTGTTGCACTGTATCTCATTTCACAGGAGGTCCCAGTGCTGGAACCAGACCTGGGGGTAAGTGTATACTGTGAAGGTAACTCTGATATATTGTGTGGGCCACTAGTGGGAAGAAAGGGGGGTTGCAGTGTCCCAGAGGGCTGTGACCAAGTTAGTTTAACTATTGCAAACCCTGACCTCTGGGTGGAGGCACCCGCCATTGGATCCAGGCCCCTCAACCTGTTAGTGGCAAATCAGGCAGGGGTAGTAGCCCCTGGGATAGCGCCATCTAGGGGTTACATCTTGGAGGCTCACCGCTGGGATTGTGTGTCCTCTAGTGGCCATATTCTGAACCACTGTTAAGAAAAAATGGGTACCCGACAGAAGTGGCTGTGCACCGGCTGGTGGAGTGGTGTACTGGGGAGGAGATCGACCCCCAAAATGCTATGCTTATCCTGGACATCCCCCTGGGTATCAATACGGACACTGTGCAGGGAGTACTTTCCAAGGTGGAAGGTTTACAAAACCCTGTGGTGGTGGGTGGGCATGCTAATCTGCTCACCCACACTTTCCTGGCCCTAGTAGAGTTTAAGGATCCCATAGATAGCTCCAAAGTGCCACAGACCATTACCCCAGAGGGAGCCCTCACTGCTTGGAGAGTGATAACTAAGGACAGTAAAGACCGGGGAATCAGCCCCACCACTATCTGAAACCTTTGAGGAGAAATTTGCTGAATGTTGCTGGGAGAGGGAAAACTGTGGAGGACTTGAAGAAACTATTCTTGCCACCTGGGGTGTTCCTCCCCAACACCCTCTCCTGCTCCAGTGCCCGTAATGGTGGCTGAACCAATGCAGACTCCTATTTCTGCACCTGCCATTAGTCACGACTCTTACCGAAGGTTGAGGATCTTCTCTGGCACCCTCCCACCCCCAAGGGGAGGATGACTGGGAGACCTGGATAGACTATGTTGCCCCAAGTGCTAGAATGGCAGTACTAGGGCCAGCGAAGAGGGTTAGTAGAGCCTCCGAGGTCCTGCCGGCTACCATCCATGCTAAGCGGACCAGTAACCCTGAAGCGACTGCACAGGCCTATCTTGAGGCCTTGGAGAATGTGTATGGGGCCCAGATTCTGATGAGGACCTATGGTGGAGAGTAAGAAATGCACAACAGTACCAAGGGGAGTTGTTGTCTGTGTATGTCTCTCGGCTGGAAAAATTGTTGCAAGAATGCCTCAGAAAGGGTAGTTTGCCGATTGAACTGGACCGAACCAGACTGGACAGAATCCTTAAGTCTGCCCCTTCTCAGAACTGCTGTTGCTTCAGTTACGCCTGGCAAATGCGACTGGAATCCCCACCTCCTATGATGAGTTAATGAGAGAATTGAGGAGTTGAGAAAAGGCGACCTCGGGAGGTACCTGCACCAACAGCTGTGGCTACGACCCGAGTGACTGAGGGTGACCCATCAAGTGAAGTTCAGGGGCAGAGGTTGACAGTCAGTGAGTGCTCTGACAAGGAAAAAGATATGCCACAATGGGGCGAACTGTTGAGAGAGATCCGGAATTCAAAAACAGTCCTTTATGAAGGCCACGCCTGCAAAGTACGGACCCTGACCTATATCCGACTGCATCTGCTATGGGGGTGGGGGTACCCACCCATGTATCTCCTGCTGATAACAGCTCCAAACTCAATTCCTTGACCATGGAAGTGGAGAAACTGACGAGATGTCTCCAAATGCTTATCATGCCGCAGACAGAGATGGCACCCAGGTTTCCAGTTAGTAATACCCCCGCCCTGGCTCCCAGTGTGGCGCCTCGGCCAGCTCAAACTCCAGAAAGTATGTTTTGCTATAATTGTGGAAAGATGGGCACATGAAAAGAATGCCAGTCCCCAAAAGACACTGACAAAGTTGCATATAGGCTACAAGGAGAGCTTGGAGAAGAAATCAGTGGTTAAGAGGTGCACGACATGATCCCAGTGAGGGCACCAAAATGCTAATTCACGTCCTTTTGTGGCAAGATCAGTTGCCCAGGCCCCACTACCGCCTCTCCAGACTGGTCCAGAATAGTGGGTCCCTCCATGGAGACCACTGTAAAGGTGAATGGAGTGTCTACAAGAGCTGTATTAGACAGTGGCTCCCAAGTGACAATTATGTTCCAGGATTGGTATCAGAAGCATTTGTCAGGCGTGCCCTTACAACCATTAGAAGGACTGCATGTATGGGGGTTAAGTGAGAAGGCCTACCCTATTCCGGTATATCGAATTTGGCTGTCTTTCCCCACCTCCGTGGCTGGAGTGGCCGAACAAGTAGAGACCCTAGCCTTAGTGTGTCCCCACTGGACTGTATGATGGTGTCCTTTGTTGATTGGAACAAATGCTCATATGTTAGGAGGCTGGCACAGTTGTGTTATGAAAAACAGGGGTCAAAGACTAGTAGAGCTTTAAGAGTTCCGGCTTTAATTAAGAAGGCCTATGAGGCACAGAGAGATGCTGAAAAAACAGAACCAGAGGAACCGGTCGGAATTGTATGGAAGAAGGATCCTGAGTCTCTGATCCTGGTGCCAAATGCCCAGTGTACCTTACAGGAGAGGCCCGTATCAGAAAGGATGTTAAGAATAAAATATTAATGTTGGATGCACCAGGCGATGGAAAATTGCCAGAGGATTGCTGGTCAAGCCTAGTATTTTGCCAGCTAGAGCCCATGCTTATGCCAGAAGGGTAATGGTCCAAGTTCATAATGTGTCTGAAAGAGACATTCGAGTAAACAGAGGTTGCATCCTGGCTAATGTGCATTGTGCAGACACTGCAGTGCTACCCAGCAGCAAGAGTTCAAAGAAGAATGACAGAGTAACATACAGACTTGTTTGATTTCGTGACTCCCGCTGCCAGCTGAATGGAAAGTGAGGATCAGTGAAGCTTGCCCAGAGGACCAGGTGTTTTCTTTAAAGGAATGGGATGTAGGATGCGTGCAAGGAGCTGAGCACAATATCCGGCTGCATGACGAAAGACCATTTCGTGAGAGGTCTCGGCGCCTGGCACCTGCTGACATAGATGATGTGAGGCGGCATCTGCAAGAGATGTTAGCTGCTGGTGTAATACAAGAATCCAGAAGCCTTATGCTTCCCCATTGTGGTAGTGAGGAAAAAGAATGGAACAGTAAGGATGTGTGTGGATTATCGCACCTTAAACGTGGGACTATCCTGATCAGTACACAATGCCCGCATTCAGGATGCTTTGGACTGCCTAAGCAGAGAGCAAGTGGTTCTCTGTGCTGGATCTCCATGATGGGTACACCAGATCCCGATGGCCCCAGAGGACCGTGAGAAGACGGCCTTTATCTGTCCGCTTGGCTTCTGAATTCCATGAGGATGCCTCAAGGGATTTCAGTTGCCCCAGCCACTTTTCAACGATTGATGGAGGCGTGCAGTGGGGACATGAACTTACTAGAGTGCCTGGTATACCTAGATGATGTTATTGTGTTTGGCAGCTCACTGGAGGAACATGAGAGCAGATTATTTAAGGTATTGGACCGACTGGAGGACTTTGGCCTTAAACTGTCCATTGATAAGTGTCAATTCTTTTCAAACATCAGTAAAGTATGGGACACATAGTATCCACCCGAGGAATATAGACCGACCCAAGTAAAGTTGAGGCCTTGACCACCTGGCCCAGGCAAAAATCTAAAAGAACTGCAAAGATTCCTGGGATTCTGTGGTTATTATCGGCGCTCATCAAGGACTATTCAAGAGTGATCCGCCCTTTACTTAACCTTACTCAAGGGTATCCCCCAACCCACAAAAATACCAAAGTCAGCGTCCCTCAAGACTGAAAGAGTGTATTTTCATCCGAGTGAAGTATTTGGGGCCCGCTGACTCCTGATTGTGAGACTGCTTTTCATGAGATCATATATCAACTTACCCATGCTCCAGTGCTGGCCTATGCCGATCCAAGAAAACCTTACGTCCTGCACACTGATGCTAGCTTGCAAGGGTTGGGGCTGTGTTGTACCAAGAGCACGAATGGCCTGAGACCAGTGGCCTTTGCCAGTAGAAGCCTGACCCCATCCGAAAAGAACTATCCTGTACATAAGTTAGAGTTCCTAGCTTTGAAGTGGGCTATTGTTGACCAATTCCATGAGTACTTGTATGGGGCTAAAATACTAGTAAAAACTGACAATAATCCATTGACCTATGTGCAGACCTCAGCTAGTTGGATGCCACTGGCCATAGGTGGCTTTCTGCATTATCTACATATGACTATGCTCTCGAATACCGAGCAGGTCTGAACCACATAGATGCTGATGCTCTCTCCGGAGGCCTGTTCCCCAGAATGATTGGGTCCGATTGTCAGAACCTGACATTCGGCACTCTGCCGGAAGTTTGACAGGGAGGAACAAATGTCCACGGACGCAGTGGACTGCATGGTGGATTGCTTGGGAGCCTCTGAGAATTGCATACCTGCTGCTTATTGCCACTTTTCTGCAATAGACATTGGTGCACTGCCTCAGCTGGACAATGACAGTATTGAGGGCTCAATCCCGGATCCCATGATCAAAGCAGCTTTAGAAGCCCTCTATGCAGGAAAAGATGTGTCCAAATTACGCCCACTGATTTGAGAACTGCACTGTTATACAAAGAAGGTCCTAAGTTGAAACTGATCAATAAACTGTTATACAGAGAAACAGTAGACAGAGGGGACAAGTAGACAAACAACAACTAGTGCTGCCCACTGCCTTTCGAGACTCAGTACTGAGGTCCTTGCACAACCACATGGGGCACCTTGGTATAGACAGAACACTTGACTTGGTGAGATCCAGATTCTATTGGCCTAAGATGGGGGCTGATGTGGAGCAACACATTCGAACTTGTAGTCGCTGCTTACAGAGGAAAGCTTTGCCCCAGAGGGCTGCCCCCCTTGTTAACATCACCACCAGTGCACCCATGGAGCTGGTCTGTATTGATTTTCTGAGTTTGGAGTCAGATCAAAGAAATATCAGTAATGTGCTGGTGGTCACTGACCATTTCACGAGATATGCCCAAGCTTTCCCACCAAAGACCAGAAAGCATCCACTGTGGCCAAAGTACTTGTAGAAAACTTTTTGTTCACTATGGGGCTCCACAAAGAATCCATTCTGATCAAGGAGAGACTTTGAGAGTCGCCTGATCAAAGATGCTTTCTCTGTGGGAGAGCGAAAGTCCAGAACCACTTCCTACCACCCCAGGGGACCCACAACCTGAACGCTTCAACACAGCTTTGCTAGATATGCTAGGCACCCTGCACCCAAAGGACAAGCCTAGATGGAGCCAACAAATTAGCACCCTGGTACATGCTTATAACTGCACCAAAAGTGATGCCACTGGATTCTCCCTACTGCCTGATGTTTGGAAGAAAGCTCACTACCAGTAGATGTGTGTTTTGGGGTCTCTCCTGATGGGGTTCGAGCTGACAACTATTTATAGTATGTGCAAAAGTTAAAGGCCCAGCTAACTCATGCGTACCAACTGGCTCAAACCATGGCTGCCAAAAGAAATCTGGCCAACAAAGAAAGGTATGATAAAAAGGTGAAAGCACAGGAACTCCAGGAGGGAGATCGGGTATTGCTAAGAAATCTGGGACTGCATGGCAAGCACAAGATTGCTGACAGATGGCACCATCTCCCTCACATTGTAGTAGGCAAACTAGATGATCTGCCAGTGTACAAAGTAAGGCCTGAGAATAATTCAAAGATGTAAAACAATGCATAGAAATCATTTACTGCCCATTGGACAAATTTTAATTGAGTCTGAGCCCCTAGAAGATGCCCCTCTGGACCAGTGACTAGAGCTGCTGCTAAGAAAAGATCAAGAAAGTCTGCACCTACAGAAGCAAAGTTAAAGTGTTCCCTCCACAAGTCCCAGTTGAGCATGACTGTCAGTCCATATCGGAAGAAAGTGAGAGTGACTTTGAATACTATCCTTCTTACTGAACTGAGTCAATTGTTTCGGGGCAATCCCTAGTCAATACTAGAGATGAAGCTGGGCCTCTGGACTGTCCAAGCCCCCAGCTTCGTCCCTGGAGCCGATGCTCCCAGAAAGTGAAGTGCAAAGCATCAGATCAGATGAAATGGAATCATTGTGCATGGTTGAACTGTTTGAGCTTTCAGGGGAGGAAAATGATGGATTGGGTCAGACTGGTGATACACCAGAACAAGAAGAGTATTTTGAGTGCCCTGACAGTCCACTGCCAGTGTCCGAAAGCTCTCCATGCGAGCCAAATGTTGTGGACTCAAAACTGTAACTCCTGGAGCTGAAAGTGCCCCAAGTTCTAGCCTCTCTACCCCATGGAGACTCCCTGACAAGTGAGGACAATGCTGAAAATGAGGCTCAGAGTGCAGAGACTATAACAGTTCCCCTAGAAAGACTGAGTTAGGGCTGTAAAGCCTGTGGTGCACCTCAGTTATGATTCCCTTGGGAGGCCTGTGGATTGCCTCTCAATGTTGTCCATAAAGGAGTGTATGTGTCCCGAGCTCATTGCCCAAACTGAGCATCAGTGCTAACTCCAGTTACTTGTGTTGCCCTCTAAGTATGGTGCCCTTGCCCCATCCAGCCCCAAGGTAACTGATAGGGAAGGCCCCTCTCTTCAGGTTTCATGTACAAGAGGTAATAACTTGAGTTATGGTACAATGTGTATGTAATACTGTGTAAAGAGTGACGATCTGCAATGTTTCAGAAATGTGTTCTTGGTAAAATGATATATTGACTGATGATTACATGCGAGCCTAATGCAAATGTATATGGTTGCAGTTGAAACTTATAGGTACTTGCTTGGCACGCGGACGTCAAGCTTTCCAGGCAGGAAGGTGTAACCCCTGCAAAATGGGGGTTCCCAAAAGACTTCAGGAGCTTGCTTGAATGCTCCAAGCCTGAATGGTGTTTGGCATTTAAGCCATTTATCAGTGAGTGTTTTTAGAGCCTCTGGTACTGTCTCTTTAAGAGCTGTCTGCTTGCAGACATAATTAGTTTTATGGGGGGACTGTGTGCTTCTCTGAGTACCACTCTGAGCTGCTGCCAATTCACTTCATTTTTGCAGTCACTAGGAGTGCAAAGGAACCTATCTGAAAGATGTAACTGTTTGCCAGAAATTATTTAGAGTAATAATGAAATTACAGTTTGTCTAACCTGCTTTCTTTGCAGTCAGAACTGTGTCTGCTAGTTCCCATTCTAGTTTTGAACTGCTGAACTGGACCAATCAGTGTGGGGTAAGCTAGCTCTAAAATGGTGCCTTGACGAATCAGAACTTGGACTCATAATCTGAGCCAGCCACAAGAGGATTGTATGGGCAGTGACTCTGGGAGATGTAGTTTAGACTTCAGTGCCTTTTGGACCAACAGCAGCAGTCTATTGTGAGTGACAGCCAATCCAGTCAAGAACTGGGAGGAACTCAAAGGAAGTGCCGGTTTTGTCGGTTGGAGTTTTCAGTTGAGCTTTGGCAGTGAAGAAGGAAGGAGCCCTGTGCTTTTTCAGTGTGCAGTTTTAGTTAAAAAGCGCGTAAGGCCCAGAGTTCGGTCTGCAGCTTGTTAGGACTGAATCTGGCCTGTGAAGAGAGAATCAAAGGATATCTGAAGAGTAGAAACCAGGCTCACCCTGAGAAGACTGGAGGAATTGCTGAAAATTGTACCGGTCTGTCAGGAACTGAATCTGCTGTGTGTTCTCCGGTATTGTGCAGTAATTGCAATCGGGATACAGATGCAGCCTGCCTGGTATAGTGCTTTCTTTTATATAAATGTGTGAAGAGGTTTGTGTACCTCAAGTGAGCCCTGCTGACATTGAAGGACCCTATCTTATTTGGAGGTTGTGAGTACTAATTCAGGGTTGCTCCCTGTTGAATTACCACATTAAATCCAAATGGAATTACTGTACTGCTTACTGTTTAATTCTCCTTTTCTCCGGTAGGAAAGGGCCCCTACCAGCTGCCACGTTTGGACTAGCCACTAGGCTTGGGTACTCCAGGACAGTAACTGATAGGGATAGGCCTGTGCACAGAGCCATAGGTAGATTATTAGGAGGATAAGCTAATTAACCTGATTTCCTGTCCTTGTTATATCCCCTAAATAAATCAGAGCTGCTTGTTTCAGCAAAGTTATACTGCCTGAGGTATTTGTCTATGTTAAAGTACTGTACTGTGATTGTTGCACTGTATCTCATTTCACAGGAGGTCCCAGTGCTGGAACCAGACCTGGGGGTAAGTGTATACTGTGAAGGTAATTCTGATATATTGTGTGGGCCACTAGTGGGAAGAAAGGGGGGTTGCAGTGTCCCAGAGGGCTGTGACCAAGTTAGTTTAACTATTGCAAACCCTGACCTCTGGGTGGAGGCACCCGCCATTGGATCCAGGCCCCTCAACCTGTTAGTGGCAAATCAGGCAGGGGTAGTAGCCCCTGGGATAGCGCCATCTAGGGGTTACAACAATATATAGGGACAGGTCAGCTTATATTTCACACTAGTTCTGTATTTCTTCTTTCCAATTTTTATTACTCCGGTCACATACATCAAAACAAGATCTTTGCTCTTTAAGAGTTCACTGGTACCTATTGTTTATTCCCCCACCTGATGTCACAATACTCTGCTTGTGGTGTCATATTTATTCCCATTGCAACTGACTGTGATATCATGACATATTATGATTTCAAGCAGCGAATAAGCTATAGGAGCAGACATACTCTAAGGGCTAAAGATCCTGTTTTTCAGCAAATTTCCTCAGTAGTAAATAAAGAGGGAGGACAACTCTATAGAAGGTAAATGAAAGGGCTGGCAGCAGTATAGCCTAGAGTTTAGAGTAACAAACTGTGAATAAACTTGGTACATCCAGCAGACCAGGATTTGATTTCCATAACCTTCACTTGCATACTGTGCGACTCTGAGCAGTCACTTAACATACCCAGTGCTCCCGGGTCACCCCTAAAAACAGACACTTGTGCCTGGTGGGTCTTACCCATGTACCAAAAAAAAAATCTAAGCTGAATTGTTTCTAAATACTAAGCTTTCCGAGGTTTTTCCAAAGGTGTCAGCAGCTCTTTAACAAGGTGGGGCAAAGGGAATGTTTCAACTATAATCTGTATACAAAATAGAATAGAACTGTTAATGTGGAAGAGACTAATTAAGCAGTAAAGACCAGTACTGTAGGATTAAGAAATACACTGACGACCATTCCTAGACTTCCCCCTGACGTACAGAAAACTAAAAACAGGGTTCATAATTTTGCCACACAAATACCTTACTAAAACATTAGCTTGAGCATGACTTGCATGATGCAAGTCACATACATACCTATTAACTAAAGAAAAAACACCTACTTCTCAAAACATTTCTCTTTCTTCCCTCCTACTCCTGGATTTTGAAGCACTATGGCATACAGTATTTATCAATGGCACTGTATAAAACCAAACTCCTGTCCTTTCAGTAACAGCCCTCCTAATCAGAGCTTCAGTCAAAATGGATGTTCACTTACCTGGTAAAGGTGAATGTGTTAGTTTATATCCATGGCACTCCAGTCCTTACTTCACGGGTTTTAGCCCACCTGATAGGCTACTTGATGCACATGTGACCCAAGGGCAAATTCTGTGGATCTACCTAGGTCCCAGGAGCCCCTGCTCTCCAGTTCGATGCTTCCAAAATTGAAAGAAATAATTAGTCATAACAACCCCTAAAGAAAACCACAGGCAGGAATATCATTATTCTGATATAACAACAGTCTCTCCCCTTTTTGACATAGGGAGACCATGGCATAATTTGACGTTATAAAGGAGCATTTATAACGACAAACACATGCACAGTTCTTCTCCCTCTACGCATGTGCCCGCTGCAGTGTCACTCTCTTCCTGGCTCGTGCTTCCTTCTCACCTGCAACCCAGCCACCAAAGAAACCCAGCGGTAAGTTAAATCAGGAAAAAAGTGATCTTTTTTACAGATGGGGGATAGAAAAATATATTTTTTTTAAAAACGTGAAATCTCAGAGAATGAAAATCTGCAGACCGGACAAAAACTGAACTGGAGCGTGGCTGCACTGGAACTGCTGCTCTTTTATATAATTGCTGTGGCCAAAAAGGGGAGACTCAGCAATTATATAAAATAAAATATGTGATAGTGTGTATAAACTTAAAGTTTACACACACCCTCAAGGTTAGATGCTTTGCACAAACCCCTCGAGCTTCGCTCTCGGGGTTTATGTAGCATCTAACCCCTTGGGTGTGTGTAAATTTCTCATTACACACACCACCCCATACTTTATTCTGCATTTAATAACCTAGTTTTACAATTCCAACTTCAGTCACCTAACGTGGCTGACTAATATTCTATCTAAACGTAAAATCTTTCAATGATTCAGACTTGTTCCCAACCTGGTCAGGTTCCCCAGTGAATGCTCATAAGGACAAGTTGTGGAGTGCCATGGATATAAACTAACGCAATAACCTTTACCAGGTGAGTAAACACCCATTGTGTTGTGTTTATATCCATGGCACCCCAGTCCTTACATCATGGGTTGAGTTAAAAGCAATGTATGCCCATTTAGGGAGGGTCAGAGCGACCAGTATGGGAACCTGTGGGATAAGCTGCTGACAGTATCTTAGCTCCAAAGGAGGCCCTCTGTCTGCATAATGTCTCAAGTCTGTAATGGTTTGCAAAGGAATGGATAGTAGACCACGTTGCTGCTCAGCAGATGCCCTCTGTGGAGACACTGGACCTTTCTGCCCAATAAGTGGCCACTGCCCTTATGGAGTGGGCTTTTATTCCCTCCGAGGGACTTAGGTTTTTTGACTTGTAGGCCTCCTGAACTGTCCTCTTTACCGAACTTGCAATTGTTGATTTTGATGTGCCCATACCTTGTTTATGGCCATGGGCAACAACAAACAGTCTTTCTGCTTTCTGTATTGTCTGTGTTCTTGAGATATATGTGGCCAGTGTGCCTTTCACATCCAGTCTGCATGGGAGTCTAGTTTCCCTCAGATGTATCCCCATGTTGGTAATTCAATTGTTTGCTTTGTGTGAAAGTTGGTGGTGACCTTGGGGCTTAAGGCTGGTATAGTTCTCTGGGATACCTGTTCATGGTATAGGGTTTTTTGCAAGATAGAGCCCTCAGCTCGCTGATCCTCTGAGCGGAACATGTTGTCATCAATAAACAAGCTTTGAGACCTGTCCAGTATAGCTATGCTTCATGGATTGGCTCGAAAGGGGAAATGGTGAGGGAGTCGGGTACCAGTGTGAGATCCCAAGGTGCAGTGGGTGATCTTTTGTAGGGACGGATGGTTTCTGCTGCCTTGAGGAACCCCTGAGTGTGTCTGGGTATGAACCTGGTAGGGATTGCCCGACCTGGCCCATGGCCATGCCTATGGCGGACAGTTGCATCCAGAGTGAGGCTGGTGACAGACCGCCTTTTCTGGATCCACTCCCTTGGACCTACTCCAGGATGAAAATATATTCCACTGTCTGCCATATGTGGATGCGGCTGATGGTTTCCTCGACTGCAAAATGGTTGTGATCATGGAATCATGGTATCCAGCCTTTAACAGTCTCTGCCTTTCAGGAGCCAAGCCATGAGCTTGAGTTTCATTGGATCCGGGTGTACTACTGGGCCCTGGATGAGAATGTTATATTTGAGGGGGAGACGCCAAGTGTCTAATGCCATTGCTACTGTCGGTGCAAACCAGGCCCTTCTCGGCCAGTATGGGGCAATCAGTATTATGAGTCTCCTTAAGCATTGTATTTTGACAAGGACTTGTGGGATCAATGGGATTGGGGGGGAACACATAAGCCCGAACTAGTGTCCAGTCTAGGGACAGTGCATCGATCCCTGAAGATTGTTGCTCCCTGTACCAGGAGAAGTATTTGTGGACCTGGGCATTGGTCTTGGAGGCCATCACGTCTATGGTCACTGGTCACCATCTCCTGTTCATCAAGTGGAAGATCTTGGGGTGGAGCTGTTATTCTCCTGGGTGCACCCACTGCCTGCTGAGCCAGTCTGCCCTGACATTCTGTTTCCCAGACCGATGCACTGCATGAATGTGGACGAGGTTGGTTTGTGCCCATTCAATCACCCGTCTCACTTCTTTCTGCATGGCTATGCTCCTAGTTCCGCCTCATTTTGTAATTTATGCCACAGTCACTTTGCTGTCTGAGCATTTAAGCATGGATTGTCTGGCAGTTTTTGTCCAGAAGGGCAGCAGGGCGTGATAGACCACCCTCATTTCCAGAATATTTATGGACAGTTTGAACTCCATTTTTGTCCACCGTCCCTGAACCGATGAGCTGCCCAGGCATGCACCCCATCCTATCACACCTGCATCTGTCTCTATAGTAACATTGTATGTTTGCTCCAGACTGGTTCCCCAGACAAGGTGGTCTCTCCTTGTCCACCATAGCAGGGAGTTTCTGACCCCTTGCTGCAGGTGGTTTTTCACTCCCATGTTCCCCTCTGCCTGGGTGATTTTCCTCTAAAGGAGGAGGAGTTGGAGGAGAAATATGAGTGGTAGGTATTATTGTATTCTCTGCCACGAAAGGAATTTTTATTGGTATTGACACTATGTTTTCAGTTCTGGAATCTGTTGTTCCAAAAGTACCGGCATCCGGATGGTAAGTAGGTTGTTCAATTTCTGTCCTTCATCTTCAGGTATTCCTGAAGGCCCTCCCCCAAAACATGTTTGCCATTTAGGGATAGGTTTCATAAAAGAGTCTTGGACTCATTGTTCTCCTCCCATAGTTTGAGCCATAGAGATCTTCTTGCTCTGTTGGTTAAAGCAGACGTTCTGGCATCGAGTTTGAGGGTGTCGACTGTCATGTCTCCCATGTACTTGGCTATGTCCAACATACATTCCAGGCACTCTGTTTCCCCTGCTTTGGGATCTGCCTTATCCAGCAACTCTTCTAGCCACCAGATTGGGATCTGGCAGTGTAAACAGTTGTTGTGGCCGGCTGAGCTGCCAGTCCTGTCATTTCAAATAGCTTCTAGAGCATGTCTTCTATCTTTTTATCTGTGGGTCCTTAAGGGCAATTGTGCCACAGGGTAAGACCATTTTCTTGCTCAATGCTGTGATTTGAAGATCAATGGTAGTTGCAGTACACCACAGTTTTGCTTTTTCCTCCTGAATGGGATACATTCTGTCTATGTTTCTCTTCTCTGAGAGTCTCCATGGTTCTCGGGACACCCATTCTTTAACAAAGATGCCCTCTATAGCGGGGCAGATAGGGAATGTATCCTTGAGGTCTGCTTTTGTTGGATCATTGGATCCAATTTGGATTCAGGTTGGGGTGGAGGTAGTTCGAACCCCATGGTGGTCTTGATGGCCTTCACCAGGCCTGGCACCAAGTCAAAAGGGCATAATTTTGAGGTAAGGGTGTATCTAAGTCCATAGGTTCTGTCTCCTCCTCCTCCTCCTTGTCAGAATCAATTTTGGAGTTGTCATCTCTGTCACTGTTCCCTTTGGCACCACCCTGACCCCCAGAGGGTTGGTCGGGCTGGTTATCAGGAATCTCAGAATTACCTCTGGTGACGCCTACGGGCTGTGGAGGACTGGGTTCTGACTGTGGGCTGGGTATGGCGGGACCTGTTGGCTTGGCATTGGTTATTGATTCCAGCTTCTCCATCATCTTAAGCATAAAGTTATGCTGACTCTCCATCATGGCCGCTGCAGTGCTTTTCTCTCCACTGGTTGCCTGATTCCATGATTTCTGGAAAAACAGAGCATATGTTCCCCAGCAGAATCTATAACATATGCTGCTATAAAAAACTTTATGCTGCTATAAAAAACTAAAAAATCCTGGTGTGCTATAGCCTTCTCAGATGCACAAAAAGAACTGGAGAACAGGGGCTCCTGGGACCTAGATAGATCCACAAAATGTGACCCTAGGTCACGTGTGTCACGTGTGCATCAAGTAGCCTATCAGTTGGGCTAAAACCCATGATGTAAGGACTGGAGTGCCATGGATATAAACAAAACACAATTATACATTCAGTCACAGATCCCAGGACTCAACCAGGGACGAGTTCTGAGGGAAGTCTCATGTCTCGTGCAGTACCAGGATACCAGCCACTACTAAAAGGGACCACAAAACCTTAACAGGACACTGTCAATTCCCTTAGGCCTTAAGGTATAGAACAGCTACATACGTACCGCAACAGTACATCTTCATGAGAATCTCTTTCATAGAGCACCAACTATGGAACTTATAGTTGCCAGACACTAGGACCACATGGAAATGTTTGCAAGCAGTCAGCCAGGGGCTGCCCTCAACAATGTTATGGATAAGGAAGAAATACTGAATAAATATTTTTGTTCGGTATTCACAGAAGAGGGGAAGGGACAGGGACCACAGCCGAGCACCAGATGCCAAGGGGGGAAAAGTGGTGGACAACAGTCTATTCACGGGGGAGAGAGTCCTGCAGTAACTCACAAAATTGAAGGAGGACAAAGCAATGGGATCAGACAGCATACATCCAAGGACACTACAGGAGCTGCGAAGAGAGCTCGCCGAACCTCTGGCAGCATTGTTCACCGAGTCACTTAACACAGGAGTGGTGCCAGAGGATTGGAGGAGGGCACATGTCGTCCCTCTACACAAATCAGGCAGTAGGGAGGAGGCGGGCAAGTATAGGCCAGTCAGCCTCACCTTGGTAGTGAGGAAGATCATGAAGGCACTACTTAAAGAAAGGACAATAGGACATCTAGAAGCCATCGGTGCCCAGGACCCTAGGCAATATGGGTTCACAGTGGTTAGGTCATGTCAGACAAATCTCAAAGACTTCTTCGACAGTGTGACGAAGGAAGTAAATCAGGGGGTCGCAGTGGAAGTAGCCTACCTCTATTCCAGTAAAGTCTTCAACACTGTCCCACGTAGGAGGTTGGTTAACAAGATGGGTAGTCTAGGCATGGGAGACAAGGTGGTAAACTGGGTTAGGAACTGGCTAATGGACAGGAGACAGAGGGTGGTGGTAAATGGAGTACAATCTGGAGAGAGGAGGGTGACCAGCAGAGTACCTCAGGGATCAGTCCTTGGACCAGTTCTGTTCAATGTCTTCATCAGTGACATTGCAGAAGGGCTGGAAGGAAAGGTCTGCCTGTTTGCGGATGACACAAAGATCTATAACGGGGTGGATACTCCTGAAGGGGTGGAGAAAATGAGGAGGGACCTGTGGAAGCTTGAGAAATGGTCTGTAGAGTGGCAACTGAGGTGTAATTCAAAAAGTGCAAAATTATGCACCTGAGACACAGTAACCCTGGGGAGAGCTACAGGATTGGGGGGCAGTTGTTGACAGTCACCAAAGAGGAAAGAGACCTGGGGGTTACTATTTTAGATGATCTGAAAATGTCAAAGCAGAGAACAAAGGCAGCAGGGAGTGCCAGTGGCATGCTGGGGTACATAGCAAGGGGTATCACCAGCAGAAGGCGTGAGGTAGTGATGCTGTTATACATAACCCTGGTCAGACCTCACATGGAGTAATGTGTGCAGTTCTGGAGGCCGCACCTTTGAAAGGACATTAACAGGCTGGAGGTGGTCCAGAGAAGGGAAACTAAGATGGTACAGGGCTTGCACCACAAGACTTATGAGGAGAGATTAAGGGATCTCAATAAGTACTCGCTGGAGGAGAGGAGTGAGAGAGGGGACATGATAGAAATATTCAAGTACCTCAGGGTCATAAACAGGGTGCGAGGAAGGGGAATCTTCCAATACAGGAGGAGTACAAGAACTAGGGAGCATGACATGAAGTTGGATGGTGGCAGATTAAGAGGGAATGTGGGGAAGTTTTTCTTCACGGAGTAGGTGGTGGATGCATGGAATGGTCTGCCACAGGAGGTGGTGGGAGCGAGCACTGTGGTTCGATTTAAACATGCATGGGACAGGGGTAGGAGAACCATAGAGGTTAACCAGGGTGAGGGTCAAAAGCTGTAATCAAGTATAGGACTTATGGGAAGACTGGATGGGCCTAGCAGTCCTTGTCTGCTGACAATTTCTATGTTTCTATGTCAAACGTCGGCCTATACATAAATGTGGGCGGCCACTCCTCAGCTCAGTTCCTCACCAGAGATCATACTCAGATGACCTCCCTGTAGGGAACCAGGAGAGAATCCAGCACTCTGTGAACCAGGTAAGGCTGAGGGCTCTAAAGAGAACAGAATGGAGATAGGAGCAGCAAAACATGGAGTTGCAGGCCCATAAGGGGGAAGGAAGGTGGGACGGCATGACCTGATGAAAGAGATTCTCTTGAAGATCTTCTGTTAAAGTGAGTACATAACTGTTCTATCTTCTTCAAGGATATCTCTTTCATCAGGCCACACCTATGGAACAAGTACCAAGCAGCACGAATAGTGAACAGTCTGGGTGGCTGGAACCTATAGGCTTATGAAAGGAGGCCTTGTGGTACAGCTAGGCCAAATCTAGCCTGTCTATGAGAGACAATGTCCAGACTGTAGTGTTTAGTGAAGATATGGACAGTACTCCAGGTAGCAGCTGCACAGAAGTCTGTAGCAGAGACATTTTTAAAAAAATCAACAGAGGTGACCATGCCTCCAGTGGAATGACGATGAACCACCCTAGGAAGTTCCTTACCGTACTTCCTGTAACAAAAAATAATACAGATGGCTGACCATTTGGACAGACACTGTTCAGAAACTGGGTACCCTCTTTCCCAGGGGTAAATGAAACAAAAAGCTGTGAGGACTTCCTGAAGTCCTTCATGTAATGTATACAGTACCTGTGTGTACCCACATATTCTATGCACATCTGGAGCAATGCTTCCCCTGGGCTGACATGCTCTGGGTAATACACTGGCAGGTGGATGGTTTGTTTTAAAGTAAACTCAGACACTGCCTTTGGTACAAATTTAGGATTAGTAAGCAAAGACACCCTGTCTTTGTGGAAAATCAAATAAGGATGCTCACAAATTAGAGCCTGTAGCTCTGAAATCCTTTGAGCAGAAGTGATTGCAACTAAAAATACTGCTTTCCAAGAAAGAACGCGTAAGCCACAACTTGTGGATGGCTCAAAAGGAGCCAAAGTAAGCTTTTCTAAAATAAAATTCATGTCTCAAGCCAGGACTGGATTACAGATGGGTGGCTTTAGATGTCAAATGCCCCTCAAGAATATATGGACTACCTCCAGCTGAGCAACTGTATGACCCGCTGTAGGCACATGGAAAGTTGATATAGCAGCCAGGTGCACATTGATTGAGAAATATTGCAGGTGTGAATCTGACAAGGACAGCAGATACTTTAGAACTTGATTAACTAGACAGGTGAATGGATCCAGGTGGTGAGACGTGGCCCATAAAGCAAGCCACTTCCACTTTATAGAATAGGTGGATCTGGTGGAAGGCTTTTTTTAGCAGCCAGCAGAACATTGACCACTTTTTGGGAAACCCCAAAGCAAGCAATGGCTATGTCTTCAGGAGCCATGTGTGGAGATGGAGAGACTTCAGGTCTGGATGGACCAGGGTTCCCTGTTCTTGTGACAGTGGACCCTTGAACAGGGGCTGAGGCACTGGGGGTTCCACTGCCAGCTGCTGCAGTAGGAGGAACCAGATCTGTCAAGGCCATAGGGGAGTGATGAGTATCAGAGTTCCCTCTCCATTTGCAACTTGAGTAGCACTCTCTGAATTAGAGGAAAGGAAGGCATACATAAACCTCCCTTTCTAAGAGAGGGACAATGCGTCTCACCAGAAAACTCCAGGCCCTGGAGTGAGCAAGCAGAAACACAGCAATTTTGCTTTGTGTGGGGAAGCAAAAAGATCCAACTCTAAGTGACCCATCTTTCGAACAGGCTGTCAACCACCTAGGTCAACAGTTTCCACTTGTGCATCCTGGAATGTGACCTGCTTAGCTTGTCTGGCAAGACATTCTGGATGCCTGGAACATGTACTGCTAATAGTTCTAGACTGTCTTCCAGAGCTCAATACCAAACTCTCATTGCTTCCCTGCACTGTGGATAGGAATGAGTGCCCCTTGTTTTTTGATGTAGTGCATCACACTGACATTGTCTGTTTGTATTAACAGGATCTGGGGACAAGTGGTTCTGGAAGGCCTGGAGTCCATACAGAACAGCCCACATTTCCAGAACACTGATGTGCAAGGTGCTCTCCACTGGAGTCCACTTGCCCATGTCTGGTGAGGACCTGAGTGTGCTCCCTAGCTTATTTCTGAAGCACCCGTGGTGAGGATCTCAAGAGAGGAGGGGATCAGGAACAGAACCCCTTGAGCAAGCTGTTGGGTTCCATCCATCACGTGAGCACTTTGCAAACAGGAGACATGACTAGAACCATCTGTTCTAGGTCGTCTGTGAGTTGGGACCATGAGAGTCACAGGTCAGTGACTCTCACGGTCTATTGGGGTATCTGCATGTGCAGTCTGGCCAGTGGCACTGTGACAATGGTCACTGCCATAAGGCTCAGAAGACATAGGAATGTCTCTGCTGAGACATAGCAGCTGTCATGCACTAATTGTTCTTGGGTAATCAGGTGATCAGCCTTGTCCATTGGTAGAAAGGTTGAGCCCTTGGGCATGTCCAGAACTGCCCCAATGTACTGCAATCACTGGCAAGGCATCAGTACTAATTTTGGAATGTACACTGTCACCCCCAAAGCATTGAGCAGAAACATAGACAGACGGCAGATAAGGACTGCTTGGTCCACCCAGTCTGCCCATTTCCCTACCTATTGGATAAACTGCAGATCTTAGTTAACCAACAGCCTACTTCCTCCTACCCCCCACTAGAATTGCCTTGTGTCTGTCCCGTGCATTCTTGAATTCCCTCACTATTTTTGACCCCACGACCTCCTCAGGAAGGCCGTTCCATGTTTCCACCACCTTCTCCATGAAAAAACACTTCCTCACATTTTCCCTGAGTCGTCCTCCCTTCTATCTTCAAATTGTGCCCCCTTGTTCTTGAACATCTCTTTTTCTGAAAGATGCTGCCCTCTTGGACTTTGTTTATTCCCTTCAGGTACTTGAAAGTTTCTATCATGCCCCCCCCCCTTTCCTTGAGGGTATACATAATAAGTTCTTTTAGTCTCTCTTCATGTGGCTTCTGGTGCAGACCCTGAACCATTTTAGTTGTGCTCCTCTGGCCTGCCTCCATCCTGTCTAAGTCCTTGCAGAGATGGGTCTCCAGAACTGCACACAGTACTCCAGATGGGGTCTCACCAACTGTGTGTACAGAGGGATAACAACTTCTTGTTTTCTGCTGGTGATGCCTCTCCCTGTGCATCCCAGTAACCCCCCAGCCCTCCTTACTGCCTTCTCACGTTGCTTGCCTACTTTTAGGTCATCTGATATGACTACCCCCAGGTCCCTTTCCATTTTTGTTGTTAGTAACCCCCCATTGTGTACTCTTCCCCTGGGTTTTTGTTTCCCAGGTGTATTACTTGCACTTCTTTGCATTGAATCTAAGCTGGCATACTTTTGAAAATTCCTCCAAACTTGCCAAGTGCCTTCTCATGCTTTCCACCTCCCCTTGTGTATCAATCCTGTTGCAGATCTTTGTGTTATCTGCAAAAAGGCATACTTTTCCTTCCAGTCCCTCCGCAATGTCACCTATAAAGACATTAAGCCTGCGGTACCCTACTAGTAACCTCCCTTTCTTTGGAGCAGACTCCATTTACAATTACCCTCTGCGTTCTGTTGTTCAGCCAATTTTTTACCCAAGTTACCACCCTGGGACCCACTCCCAGGCTAGCTAACTTGTTTATTAATCTTTTGTGCAGGACTGTGTCAAATGCCTTGCTAAAGTCTAGGTAGGCCATGTCCACAGCTCCTCCCTGGTCCACTACTTTGGTCACCCAGTCAAAGAATCTATTAGATTCGTCTGACATGACCTTCCCGTTGTGAATCCATAGAAACACAGAAACATAGAAACATAGATTTTGGACGGCAGATAAGGATCACTTGGCCCACCCAGTCTGCCCGTTCCTCTACCTACTGGGATGTTGCAGATTCTAGTTAACCAACAGTTTACTTCCTGCAACCCCCACTATAATTGCCTTATGTCTGTCCCATGCATGTTTGAATTCCCCACTGTTTTAGACCCAACGACCTCTCAGGAAGGTGGTTCCATGTATCCACCACTTCTCTGTGAAAAAAATGTCCTCACATTACCCCTGAGCTGTTCCCCTCTATCTTTAAATTGTGCCCCTTGTTCTTACACATCTCTTTTCTGAAGATGCTACCCTCCTGGACTTTGTTGATTCCTTTGAGGTACTTGAAAGTTTCTATCATGCCCCCGTCCCTCCTTTCTCATCAAGCGTATACATATTAAGCTCTCTCAGTCTCTCTTCATATGGTTTCTGCTGCAGACCCTGCACCATTTTTGTTGCCCTCCTCTGGACTGCTTCCATCCTGTCTATGTCCTTGCATAGATGAGGTCTCCAAACTGCACACAGTACTCCAGATGGGGTCTCACCAACTGTCTGTATAGAGGGATAACCACTTCTCTTTTTCTACTTGTGATGCCCTTCCTATGCATCCCAGTATCCCCCTGGCTCTCCTTACCAACTTTTCACATTGCTTACCCACCTTTAGGTCATCTGATATGACTACCCCCAGGTCCCTTTCCATTTTCGTTGTTGTTAGTACCTCCCCTGCTATTGTGTACTCTTCTCCTGGGTTTTTGTTTCCCAGGTGCATTACTTTGCACTTCTTTGCATTGAATCTAAGTTGCCATATGTCTTACCATTCCTCCAACCTTGCCAAATCCCTTCTCATCTTTTCTACCCCCTCTTGTGTATCAACTCTGTTACAGATCTTTGTGTCATCTGCAAAGAGGCATACCTTTCCCTCCAGACCCTCTGCAATGTCACTTATAAAGATGTTAAAGAGACTGGACCCAGTACTGAGCCCTGAGGTACTCACTAGTAACCCCTTTCTTGAATGTGTTCCATTCACTATTACCTTCTGTGTCCTGTTGTGCAGCCAGTTTGCTACCCAGGCTGCCACCCTGGGACCCTCCCAAGCTGGCTAACTTGATTATTAATCTTTGTGCGGGACTGTGTCAAATGCCTTGCTAAAGTCTAGGTGAGCCATATCCACAGCCCCTCCCTGGTCTATTACTTTGGTCACCCAGTCAAAGAAATCAATTAGATTCGTCTGACATGACCTTCCTGCTGTAAATCCATGCTGCTTTGGGTCCTGTGCCCCGCTGGCCTCTAGGTACTCAACAATTCTTTCTTTCAGAAGTGATTCCATCATTTTCCCTACCACTGAGGTCAAACTTACAGGTCTGTAGTTTCCTGCTTTTGCCTTGCTCCCACTTTTGTGAAGGGGAATCACATCTGCCCTCCTCCAGTCCTCAGGTACCACCCTATCCTGCCATGATTTGTTAAAAAGCGTGGTCAGTGGTGTCACTAGGTCCTCCCTTAGTTCTTTTAGGATTCTGGGGTGAATCACGTCAGGCCCCATTGCTTTGTCCACCTTGAGTTTTAGGAGTTCTTTCAGGACTCTTTCTTCTGTGAATGGACTGGTGTCAACCCCCCTACCCAGAGTGTTTCTATTGTCTGGTTTAGGTAACTCCTCCTCATCTTCTTTTGTGAATACCGAGCAAAAGTATTCATTCAGTATCTCTGCCTTTTCACTGTCTCCCTCTGCCCACCTCCCCTCTCCTTTATTAATCTTCACTATCCCTTCCTTAACCTTTCTATGCTCCCTAATGTACCTATAAAAGGTTTTATCCCCCTTCTTAACTGAGTTGGCTATTTTTCCCTCGGTTTGGGCCTTTGCTATTCTGACTGCCTTCCCCACTTCTTTCTGCTTTAACTGATACAGTTCCCTGTCGTGTTCCTTCTGTGATTCCTTATACTTTTTGAATGCAGCCTTTTTCTCCTTAACCTTCCCTGCCACCTCTTTTGAGAACCATAATGTTTTTTACTCTGCTTTGTTTTCTTTATTTGTTTCACACAAAGGCTTGTTGCCTCTATGATGGCAGTTTTGATTTTTCTCCATTGTTCTTCCACCCCTCCTTTTTGGCCATTTGCTAGTGCATTCTTCAGGTATTCACTCATTTTGCCAAAGTCAGCCCTTCTAAAGTCCAGTACCCTTGTTTTTGTATGGCTTATCTCCATGGTTGTGCTAATTGTGAAGCACACTGTGCAGTGGTCGCTTGTGCCCACATGTCTACTGACTTCTAAATTTGTGATCCTCTCTCCATTTGAGAGTACCAGATCTAGTATTGCTCCTTCCCAAGTGGGTTCCAACACTAGCTGTCTAAGGCCTGCCCCCTGCAGGGCATCGAGAATGACCCTGCTCTTGTAAGTGACTGCAGTACATGTCATCCAGTTAACAACTGGCATATTCAGGTCCCCAATCAACAGTATCTCCCCTTTTTCAGCCATTTTGAGACTGTCCTCTATCACTTTCTTGTCCATTTCCTCCCCTTGAGATGGGGGTCTGTATACAACCCCTGTGTGGATTGTGATGCCATTCCCTGTCTCCAAGGTGACCCAGAGTGCCTCTTGTCCTCCCCCTTTACTTTTTAGTTCTGTAGCTTTGATCCCTTCCCTATGTACAGAGCTACTCCACCTCCTCTTTACCTTCCCTGTCCCTTCTGTAGATTGTGTATCCTGGTATGTTGACATCCCAGTCATGGTTCTCTGTGTACCATGTTTCTGTGACTGCCACAATATCCAACTGTTCATCTTCCATCAGAGCTACTAGCTCAGGAAGCTTGTTTTCCAGACTACGGGCATTGGTACTCATTGCCCTCCATTTAATGTTGGCTTTATCCTTTATTCCTCCATCCCTGCTCTTACTGCCCTTGTTTTTTTTTTTCCATTTACCCCTGTCCTGCCCTGTGTTGAGCACTGTACCTCCGTGTTTACCTTACTACCTGCCATGTTTTGTGGGGGGAGGCTTGAAATTTTCTGCCTTTCATCAGCACCTCCCCCCTTGGCTAGTTTAAAAGCTTGCCAAGGAAGCATTTAAACATGTCACCTAGGAGCTTGGTTCCCTTTGTGGACAAATGCAGACCATCATGCCAGTATAGACCTTTATCTCTCCAGGTGGACCCCCAGTCCCCAATGAAGCCAAAGCCCTGTGCTCTGCACCAGTTTTGCAACCATTCATTAAACTGCATGGTGTGCAGTACCCTAGCCTCACTCCTGCCATGGACTGACAACACCTCTGAGAAGGTTACCATGCTTGCTACCCATCTGAGGCCCCTCCCCAACTCCACAAATTCATTCTGTACTGCACTGATCCCATGTCTAGCTAGGTCATTTGTCCCAAGGTGGACAATGATATCTAGTTCCCTCTCCTGTGATGCTGCTTCTGCAATCCTGAGGATTTGCTTCCTGTCCGTCCAAGCCATGGCACCAGGCAGGCACCTTACTTCCTTCTCCTCTCCCTTCCCCAGTTTTACCCCCCTAACAATTGAGTCCCCTATCAGAAGCTGTTTCCTTCCCCTGTGGTGTCCCTTGCCACCTTTTTGTGGGTCTCCCTTGTGGATGTCCTCAGCATTCTTCTGGGTCTCCACTGAGGGTGCCATCATAGAGGAACCTTGCTCTGCCAGAATGGCATATGATTTGTGTAGAGGTACAACTAGGGGGCTTCGCCTGGTCCACCACCCACACCCTCCCAGAACCCACTGTGGTCCAACTGCTCTTCATACTTGGCAACCTCTGAGGCAGTGGTTGTGGCAGTGGTGCTCTTTGGGTGGGGGAGGCCTCCTTAGTCCTTGCTAGTTCAGCCTGGAGGTGGGCAACCTCCTCCCTCGGAGCTGACAGTTGCCTGCAAATAGGACAGCAATGCAGTTTACAGAATGCCTCCCGGAAAACTGCTGCCCCACAGCCAGTGCATTGCACCACTCCCCACATGTCCCGCTCCCTTATAATATACAATATGTAATATATATATATTTTATTATTATTTGTGGTGAGCACCTACCCTTTATGCACTGTGCTTGATTATTAATACGACAGTTCTGCCCCAAGACCTAGTGGGAAGTGATGTCAGAACTGTGGCTATAAAATGCCACACCTGGGGGTGGGATGTGGGGAGAGAGGTGGGTGGGTGAGTCCACAGCCACTGGTGACTGTTAGAAAACAATCAAATATACAACTGCACCACCACCCTGGTGAGTACTGCCCTTTATAGTAATTCAACTAACACCACAATTTACTAGACCACTGCTCCTACATAAACCACTGTACTGAGTCCAGAGATAAAAATGAACTCACTCCTCAACCAGCAGGACACTTTTAAAATGTTGCAAAAATATCCTTCCAAATCCTAGGTCTCAACCCCAGCAATCAAGCAAATTCAGTTGCATCTCACTCCCTCTGGTTATAAAATTACTACACTTTTAATGAAATCCTGCAATTCTCTGCTTAATGCCTTTAAGGAAAAAAAATAAAACTTTTTGTAGAAAGCGTAGCTCCCCTTCTTAAGTCCCCAACAATAGTATGCCTTACCAGGTTTCCAGGTCCTAAATGGAGTTATGGTTTTGTTCTTTGCAGTGTAGCAAGGTTCTTAGCTTCCAACAGACAAATCAAAGTCAGTCTTCGGGTCCTGTGCCCCGCTGGCCTCTAGGTACTCAACAATTCTTTCTTTCAGAAGTGATTCCATCATTTTCCCTACCACTGAGGTCAAACTAACAGGTCTGTAGTTTCCTGCCTCTGTCTTGCTCCTACTTTTGTGAAGGGGAATCACATTCTGCTCTACTCCAGTCCTCAGGTACCATACCATCCTCCCATGATTTGTTAAAAAAGGGTAGTCAGTGGTGTCACTAGTTCTCCCCTTAGTTCTTTTAGAATTTGGAGGTGAATCCCATCAGGCTCCATTGCTTTGTCCACCTGCAGTTTTAGGAGTTCTTTCAGGACGCTTTCCTCTGTGAATTGACTGGTATCAACTCCCCTATCCAGGGTGCTTCTACTGTTTGGTTTAGGTACCTCTCCTGCCTCTTCTTTTGTGAATACTGAGCAGAAGTATTCGTTCAGTATTCCTGCTTTTTCACTGTCACCCTCTGCTCACCCCCCTCGCCTTTATTAAGCCTCACTATCCTCCCTTGGTCTTTCTTCACTCCCTAATGTACCTATAAAAGGTTTTATCCCCCTTCTTAACTGAGTTGGTTATCTTTTCCTTGGTTTGAGCCTTTGCTGTCCTGACTGCCTTCCCCGCTTCCTTCTGCTTTAACTGGTACAGTTCTCTGTCCTGCTCCTTCTGTGTTTCCTTATACTTCCTGAATGCTCACTTTTTCCTCCCTAACCTTCACCTCTTTTGAGAACCATAGTGTTTTTTTCTTTGTTTTGTTTTATTTGCTTCGCACAAAGGCTTGTTGCTTCTGTGATGGCAGTTTTGATTTTACCCCATTGTTATTCCTGCCCTCCTTCTTTCCCATTTGCTAGTTCTTTTCTGAAGCACTCTCTTATTTTGCCAAAGTCTGCCCTCCTAAAGTCCAATACCCTTGCTTTTGTATGGCTTGACTCTACAACTGTGTTTATCGTGAACCACGCTGTTTGGTGGTCGCCTGTTCCCAGATGGTTACACACTTCTAAATCTGAGATCCTCTCTTCGTCCCCATTTCAGAGTACCAGGTCTAAGATTGCTCCATCCCGAGTGGGTTCCAACACTAGCTGTCTGAGGTACGCCCCCTGTAGGATATCGAGAATGACCCTGCTCTTGGATGTGGCTGCAGCAAAGGTGCTCCAGTTAACATCTGGCATATTCAGGTCCCCCATCAACAATATCTCCCCTTTTTCTGCCATTCTAAGGATGCCTTCTATCATTTCCTTGTCCATGTCCTCCCTCTGAGATGGGGATCTGTATACAACCCCATGCGGATTGTAGTGTCATTTCCAGTCTCCAGGGTGACCCACAGTGCCTCCTCTCCTCCCTGTTTACCCTTTAGTTCTGTTGCTTTGATCCCTTCCCTTATGTAGAGAGCTACTCCTCCTCCTCTTTTACCCTCCCTGATCCTCCTGTAGATTGTGTACCCTGGCATGTTGACATCCCAGTCATGGTTCTCTGTGTACCATGTTTCTGTGACTGCCATGATAGCCAGGCGTCACTCTTCCATCAAGGCCACTAAATCAGGGAGATTGTTACCCAAACTATGGTCATTGGTACTCGTTGCCCTCCATTTTTTGATGGCATTACCCCTTATAGCCCCATCCCTGTCCTTACTGCCTTTGCCTTTTTCTCAATTTACCTCTATCCTGCTCCCTATCAACTTCTCTACCTTGGTGTTTACCTTGCTAACTACCCTGTTTTGTGGGGGGGGGGGCTGAGATTTCCCTGCTCCTTTTCAGTGCCTCCCCCCTTGGCTAGTTTAAATGCTTGCCAATGAAGCATTTAAACCTATCACCTAGGATCCTGGTTCCTCTCCTGGACAGATGCAGACCATCGTGCCAGTATAGGCCTGTATTTCTCCAGGTGGACCCACAGTCCTCAATGAAGCCAAAACCCTGAGCACCACACCAGTTTTTTAACCATTCATTGCATCCCATAGTACCCTAGCCTCACCCATGCCATAGACAGGCAGCACCTCCGAGAAGGTTACCATGCGTGCTATTCGTCTAAGGCCCCTCCCCAACTCCACAAACTCCTCCTGCACTGCTCTGATCCCATTCCCAGCCAGGTCATTTGTTCCTAGGTGGACAATGATGTCCAGCTCCCTGTCCCATGCAGCTGCTCCCGCGATCCTGAGGATTCGTTTCCCATCCCTCCAAGGCATGGTGCCGGGCAGGCACCTTACCTCCCTCAGCCCTCCCTCCCCCAGTTCTACCGCCCTAATGATTGAGTCCCCCACTAGGAGTTGTTTCCTTCCCTGTGGGGTCCCATGCCACCCTCCTGTGCATCTCCTTTGTGGAGGTTCCCAGCATCCTCCTTGGTCTCCACTGTGGGTGAGGGGCAGGGTGGGTGGGTGGAACCAAGCCCGTACCCTCCAGAAACAATCAGGTAGCTGAGGCCTCAGGCCAGACAATTAGCACCATTCCCCCATATGTACTACAATTTGCAGCAAGTAAGGCAAGGCAAATTTATTTCTAAGGTGCCCAATCCCCGAGGCTCTGGGCACCGTACACAATAAAACAGAATAAAATACAAAAATAACACTTATACAATGGCAAAAATATTAAAACAACATTCATTAAAAACATAAATGTAAAATAAAAATATACAGTATAAATATACAAAAGCTGAGGGTCAGGAGATGGGGAAATGGCTTAATCCCCAAAAGCCTGGCAAAACAGATGGGCCCTAAGCCTCTGCTTAAAAACACCAATTAAGGGGCCCTCCCGGACTGCAGCTGGAAGCGTGTTCCACAGGGTCAGCCCAGAGATAATGAATGCTTGATCACCAGAAGTATTAAGCAGTACCCTGGGAACATCCAGGAGGCCCCTCGCTTGAACAGGAATGGCGCCTCTGCAACTCGTGTGGGCCCTGCTTCTTCTGGCATTCCAGATCAACCACCTGCAGTCTTGATTTTCATCCAGCCTGTGTCCAGTATTGGGTATCATGAGTAAATACCAGGGTAGCTCCCTGCAACAACAGCTTAATCTGAGTGTGTCTTCTGATTGTCTTGTTGTTTCATTTCCTTTACGAACTGAGCCCCCTGGCTCTGGATTACAAGTATTGTGTACTGTGCATGTTGTGTTTTCCATCACAGGGCCCCAACCAGCTGCAACCCTGGCAATGGTCCTGGCTAGCCCATCTCTTCTCCACCTGAGTACCCAGAGGTGGACTTTGTGGGGGGGGATTCAAAGTGCATGCATAACTACTTGATTGATTTAACCTTTATAGAGGATAATGTATGGTCCTCTATTGGTAATTGGTCTGTTAACCATCGAGAGGTTGCTAGGGCAACCGTGTAAACCTCGAGAGCGAAGCTCGAGGGGTTTACGTCGCCATGGCAACCTCGAGACGGTTAACAGTAACTGGTTGCCGATAGAAGGACCATACATTGTTTTTTAAAGTGTATGGTCCCAAGAAAAAGGGAAAACGGCTCCTTACTTTTTGAAACGGAGTCACCGCTGCGGCCGTTCAGTCCTTCCCTTATCACTGCGCGCATCCATCGGTTCCCGAGTGTAAAAAAAAAAGGCGTGCACATGCGCAGACCGATCCCTTTTGTTAACCTATCGATGTGATGTAGCATCGATAGGTTAACAGCATTACCACGTCACATCGATGGTATAAGAACCTTAGGAAATGATGATTTCCTAAGCTTAACAGCGTTCTACCATACATTATAAGCTAATTAACCCGATTTTGCCCCTCCCTCGTTCAAGTCCCCTGAATAAATCAGATCTAACATTTTCTGCATGTAATCAGACTGTGGTTCCAGTTTGTGCTCAAAGTACTGTACAGTTGCTATTTGCTGTGCATAACCTTGTTTTACAGGGGGTCCCCAGGGTTGAGCCAGAGGAACCAGCCCTGGTGGTAAGTGCAAACAGTGTGGGTACTTGTGTGGTGTACCAGGGGTATTGTGAAAGTGATTATTGTACAGTGTTCAAGCCACTAGAGGGGAAAGAGGGAGGTTACAGTGTCCTGGAGGGCTGTGCCCAGGTTAGCTTGACCACTACCAACTCTGACCTCTGGGTGGAGGCACCCGTTTCAGAACTCAGGCCCTTTAACCTGCTACTAGCCAAGCAGGCAGGGGTAGTAGCCCTTGGGATAGTGCCACCTAGAGGTTATATTAATACTACATTGAAGCCATTTTAGAACCTAGTCTGCTTAACTCAGCGTAGTCAGGCACAGCTTGTTCCACAATGACATCATAATGTTCTAAAAATGGCTGCAGTGTAGTAGTATTGTTGAACATACTCAGTCATCTATACCTCTGGAGTGCTTCCAGTAATAGGTGAGTCCAGTACCTTGTTGAAAAGAGCTTTCCATGGGCTTTCAAACTATGTTGGCCACTGGACATGCATGTGTGCCTTTAAGTGCCATCTAGGTTTTTTTTTTTTTTACTTTTCCCTGTTGCTCTACTAAAATTGTTGAACAAAATGTATCAGACTCGCTCCTGTGGACCTCACAGTTGATGTTTGTGACGTATCAGTCTGTTGCCATGATGAGCACAATAATACAATAAACAAAAGCACTATGAGGTTTACAGGGGAGAGGCAAATGTTTTTTATACAGACTTTTTGGTTAGACTATCAAGATGGGCTGTAAACCTTGGAAAGGAACATTGAACATGAAAAAACAGTATTCTGTAGTAAACTGTAATAACTGAAACATCATATTTATGAAAGTACATGCTGTGGTGCAGAGCTACTGTGTAAACTGAGCACTCCACTTCCGAAACATTTAACAGGAAAAATGTAAGGCACTGGTGGGCAGCAGCAGGCTTACACATAGTTTAAAGTAAAGAAAATGTGGACTGCTGTTTTGGAAGATATGTGTAGTTGGGGAACACTGGCAGTGTGAATTATAAGTAGTATGCTTTGTTCACTGTTCTTAAATTGTTCTGAACTTAGTCAACTTTTTTTCGACATATTATTTCTAGTTAAAACCCCACATTTTATAATTGCTTACAATCTCTAAAATTCATTGTTGTTGCTGGTTGTTTTAGCTGCTATCTTTCCTAGTAGACCTAAAATACATGACAATCATGGTGTAATATACCAAACCCGGCTTCTAGAAGAAACAGGCCTCCAATTCAAAGAAATACCAGCTCCACTTAAAGCACATCAAAATAGGTTTCAAAAGCCCCAAAACAATTCCCTGCTAGCCCCTAAGTAGTAAGAAAAAATCAACGTGCTACCAGTGAAATCAACAAGAAGTAATAAAAGTAGCTATGAACAGTTACTGCACTTAAATGAATCTGATTCCTTCCCCTTCTAGCCTCTTCTAAGAAGCCAAAAGCAACCTGCTACCACAAACCTGACTCAGCTCCACCTCCAATTATCAGGTAGCTGAGGCCCTATGCCAGATAATTAGCACCCTTCCCCCAGTATGCACTAACATTTGCAACAAGTAAAGACAGCAAAGAAATAACAGCCCCAGTAAAAGCACAACACTAGAAAATACAGTATATACATATCCCAATGGAGGAGTCAAGGCATGCGTGCAACATAAGGTACTCAAAATTTCCAGATTCCAGGGCAAGCTAAAGCAGACAAGGAGACACAGTGTTTGAGTAACTGAGAAAATGGTGATCACAGCCTTTGGTAAATGACATGGAAGGGAGGGTATAGGGGAATCCGACAGGGGCTGGGGCTAATACTAGGAGGTATGAGGGAGTAATTAGGTTGGGGTAAGGGCCAGGAGTTAGTGGGAGAAGGTTATAGTCAGGGGTAGCAAGATCTATGTAGGTAGAGTTATAGGGAACTGAGGTACCATAATATGAGGGATGCCTGGGAGGGAGAACCGAGGAGATAATTAATGGGAACTGAATTGCCAATTATGATATTTGTCTGGAAGGGGGAGGGTTAGGAATGTGAATAGACTAGATCTTGTGGTAGCAGTTGCATTTCTCTGAGAAGAGACTTATGCAAAGCTGTTTAAAGGATGCTAGAGGTATAAGATTGGTCAGCTTCAGGGTCTTCTGTAGAGTATTCCATGCCATAGCTACAGAATAGCTGATTGCAGACCTCCCTTGCTGGGTGTTGACTTTAGGTACCTTTAGCATGATGAAGTTGTTGCTTCTTGGGCATAGGAGCTAGCTGTGGCCTGTATGAAGCAGTCTAAAATATAGTTTGGAAGTTTCTTAGACAACGCTCTGTAAATCCATAGTGCAGCATTTCTGTTCCTTCTGAGGTGTAGGGATGCCCATCCGACTGCAGCATAAAGAGAGCAATGATGAGTGTTAAATGGAAGATCTGTTATGAACCTTATTGCTCTGTGGTACAGTATATCCAATTTGCTAAGATAGGAGATGGGGCAGTGACTATAGAGGAAGTCTGCATAGTCAATAACTGAAAGAAATGTGGCCTGGACCAACCTCAACTTAGAGTCTCTGGATAGGAAGTGTTTTATTCTGAAGAATAGGCCAAGCCTTTGGCGAAGTTTTTTCAGAAGTTCTTCAATGTGATGTGTGTAATCAAGTCTGCTATCTATCCACACACCCAAATATTTGAATTTTTCTACATAGTCCAGGCTTTCTCCAAGGATAGTGTATAGCTGGGGGGAGATTGCTTAGTGAGGAGGTATTAGTATAGCTTTGATTGGAGAAGAACATTGCTTTTGTTTTCTTTGCATTTAAAAGAAGCTTTTTCTCAAGTAGTTGATGTTGCAATAAGGAGAATTCTGCTTGTAAAATTTCACAAGCTATTGCAGGCGATGGGTTGCTGACATACAATACAGTGTCATCTGCAAAGAGGTGAACAGTGGCTTTGGTGAGGTTTGAGTCAATATTATTAATGTAAATGGCAAAAAGGATAGGGCCCAGGATAGATCCTTGTGGAACTCATAGAAACATAGAATTTGATGGCAGATAAGGACCGCTTGGCCCACCTAGTCTGCCCATTTTCCTACCTAACAGATAGGCTGAAGATCCTGGTGTAACCCCCCTGCAAATGGGGGTTCCCAAAAAACTTCCAGGAGCTTGCTTGAATGCTCCAAGCCTGAATGGTGTTTGGCATTTAAGCCATTTATCAGTGAGTGTTTCTAGAACCTCTGGTACTGTCTCTTTAAGAGCTGTCTGCTTGCAGACATAATTAGTTTGTATGGGGGACTGTGTGTTTCTTTGATTGAGTACCACTCAAGCTGCTGCCAATTCACTTCATTTTGCAGTCACTAGGAGTGCAAAGGGAACCTATCTGAAAGATGTAACTGTTTGCCAGAAATTATTTAGAGTAATAATGAAATTACAGTTTGTCTAACCTGCTTTCTTTGCAGTCAGAACTGTGTCTGCTAGTTCCCCATTCTAGTTTTGAACTGCTGAACTGGACCAATCAGTGTGGGGTAAGCTAGCTCTAAAATGGTGCCTTGGACGAATCAGAACTTGGACTCATAATCTGGAGCCAGCCACAAGAGGATTGTATGGGCAGTGACTCTGGGAGATGTAGTTTAGACTTCAGTGCCTTTTGGACCAACAGCAGCAGTCTCATTGTGTGACAGCCAATCCAGTCAAGAACTGGGAGGAACTCAAAGGAAGTGCCCTGTTTTGTCGGGTTGAGTTTCAGTTGAGCTTTGGCAGTGAAGAAGGAAGGAGCCCCTGTGCTTTTCAGTGTGCAGTTTTAGTCAAAAACGGTGTAAGGCCCAGAGTTCCGGTCTGCAGCTTGTGTAACAGCTTGTTAGGACTGAATCCGTCCTGTGAAAAGAATCAAAGGATCTCTGAAGAGTAGAAACCAGGCTCACCCTGTAGAAGACTGGAGGAATTGATGAAAATTGCACTCGGTCTGTCAGGAACTGAATCTGCTGTGTGTTCTCCGGGTATTGTGGCAATTGGCGATCGGGATACAGATGCAGCCTGCCTGGTATAGTGCTTTCTTTATATAAATGTGTGAAGAGGTTTGTGTACCTCAAGTGAGCCCTGCTGACATTGAAGGACCCTATCTTATTTGGAGGTCGTGAGTACAATTCAGGGTCGCCTCCTGTTGAATTGCCACATTAAATCCAAATGGAATTACTGTACTGCTGACTGTTTAATTCTCCTTTCTGTGTGAAAGGGCCCTACCAGCTGCCACGGTTTGACTAGCCACTAGGGCTTGGGTACCCAGGGACAGTAACTGATAGGGATAGGCCTGTACAGAGCCATAGGTAGATTATTAGAGTGATAAGCTAATTAACCTGATTTCCCTGTCCTTGTTATATCCCCTAAATAAATCAGAGCTGCTTGTTTCAGCAAAGTTATACTGCCTGAGGTATTTGTCTATGTTAAAGTACTGTACTGTGATTGTTGCACTGTATCTCATTTCACAGGAGGTCCCAGTGCCGGAACCAGACCTGGGGTAAGTGTATCTGTGAAGGTAATTCTTATATATTGTGTGGGCCACTAGTGGGAAGAAAGGGGGGTTGCAGTGTCCCAGAGGGCTGTGACCAAGTTAGTTTAACTATTGCAAACCCTGACCTCTGGGTGGAGGCACCCGCCATTGGATCCAGGCCCCTCAACCTGTTAGTGGCAAATCAGGCAGGGGTAGTAGCCCCTGGGATAGCGCCATCTAGGGGTTACACTAGTTAACCATCAGCTTACTTCCTCTTTCCCACCCCTAGGACTGCCTTATGCCTGTCCCATGCATTCTTGAAGGCCCCCACTGTTCTTGACTCCACGACCTCCTCAGGGAGGCTGTTCCATGCATCCACAACCCTCTCAGTGAAAAACTCCTCTTAGAAGTGGTTTTAGTGGGGATAGATCACCTTCAGTTTTCACTTGCTGTGACCTATCCGAAGGTGATCAATTCCTGAACCACCAAGGAGGGTGGGTCTACTGCGGAATGCAAGGAAGAGTAACAGCATGGTCCACTGTGTCAATGCCTTGCTTAGTCCAAGAAAACAGCACAGACACTATTCTTTTGTCCAATTCGTTTGCCAGTCATTTGTAACTTTGGCCAGTGCAGAGATAGTACTGTGCCTAGCCCTAAACCCAGATTGAGCTGGATTTAAGAGATTAGCATCTTCAAGGTATTCTCTTAGCTGGATGCACACTAATTTCTCTAGCATCTTGGATAGCACTGGAAGAATAGATATGGGCCTGTAGTTGTTGAGGTCCATGGGGTCCCCTGATTTTAGTAGGGGAAACACTTGGGCTGTTTTCCACATTGTAGGAATAGAACCAGAGGTTAATGATAGATTAAAGAGATGTGTTAAGGGAACTGCAAGTGCATGTATTGCAATCTTTAGAAAGTAGGGGTCAAGAGAGTCTGCCCCTGTGCTTTTTTTGATATCCAATTGCAACATTAGCTCCTCTACTTGCTTCAACAGAACCGGTTTGAAGGAGAAGGAAGAATCAGTTCTCTGAGCTCCAGTGTACTGGGAGCTTGGTTGTGTACGCAGCAGATTAGTTGGAGAGGTATCAAAAGCAAGGCCAGCAGTTGTGAAGTGATTATTGAAGGCATCCAGTACTTCCATTCTGTCTGAGATAGTACCCTTATTGTGGTGCAATTGAGTTGGCAGTTAGGTGGTAGAGACCAGCCCTAAAATACCCTTAATGGTGCTCCAGAACCTAGCAGGATTGTGGTAGGAGGAGTCAAGTTCAGCCATATAAAAGGCAGCCTTTGCATCCCTTACTTTCTTGGTGCAGCTGTTGCTGGCTTTCTTAAACATCACCCAGTCATTTGGGTTATTGGTCTTCCTTGCCAGTTTCCATAGCTTGTCTCTCTCCAGCAGTGCAGATTTAAGGTCGGCTGAAAACCAGTGGCAAGATTTGTTTTTTATTCGAACACTAATGATTGGTGCATGAGTGTTAAGGGCATCTAGTATTATGCTGTTTAACACCTGATGTGCTTTTTCCACAGAATGTGCAAGATAAAACTCTTGCCAGCTTGTAGAGTGAGTTAGGTCATGGAGATACCCCTCAATATTGATGTTTTTCTTGGATCTCCTCAGTAGGAATTTTGCTGGGGTTGTTGATTTGCCAGATGATCTTACTCCTGCAATGAGGCAGTGGCCACTTATGTCACTGAAAAGCACTCCAGTGTGCGTGAATAGGTGGGGTTTATTCACCAGAATGATGTCAAGTAATGTGCTGTTGTTTCTATTCTTTAAGTTGATGTTGAGGTAACATATCCAATTCCCAGTTTGCAGTAAGGGGAGGAGACCTTGCAAAGTGACCATTCTGAACTTCTTGTATTCTATGAAGATGATGAGATCCCTGGAATCCAGAATAGGCCTTAGGTCCCCTGTTCACTTTGGGACAAGGAAGTACTTGGAATAAAAACCTGCGTTCCTTTGTTCTAGGGGCACAAGCTCTATGGCTCATTTCTGAAGGAGAGTCTGTGCCTCCTCCAGCAACAGGGGCAGTTGTCCTGAAGGATAGGTGGTGACAAGTGGGGGATGATCTGGGGGATTGTCTAGAAGTTCCAGAGCATGGCCCCTTTCTATTATCTCCAGAACCCATACATCTGTAGCCACCTCCTTCCACTGCATTAAGCAGAGAGTGATGACCCCTGACAACCACCCATGGAGGTAAAGTTGGTTGAGGGATATATATGGAGTCAGGTAGAGCCAATGGGGGAGGCTCCCCTGGTTCCACTACCTCTAGGGGCTTTTAAATGGGCACCTGGCATAGTACTTGGGAACGGCAAGGCTCCTGCACCCTTGCCCCTGCCCTGTTGGTCGGTGGATGGGTGCTGTCTGACACCAGCTGGACAAATGGGACCCCTGCTCCTACCCTTGGAATGGGTATGGTAAAGGAAATGTACAGAATTAAGAGTCCTACCTGAGGACTGAAGAGCTGTCAGAGTCTCTTGGACCTCAGGGCCAAACAATGTCTGCCCTTGAAATGTGGCATTAAGAATGGACTGTTGCACATCATTTGCAAAGCCTGTCACTCTAAGGCAAGAGTACCTCCTGAGACAAATGTCTGAGGCTGCAGCCCGGGCACAGGCATCAGAAACGTCATAGGCCATGTAGAGCAAATGCTTGTCCACATCAGCCCCAGCAGAGACAGCTTTTACAAGCTCCTGTTCCGAGGTTCATGCAGGCAAGGACTGTGCAGCTGCTCTGGCCTTCCGCCAGAAGGTGTTCTGATGCTTCATCATATGGGCCTGAACTGGCAATATGGAGGCCCTATGATGCTGAGGCATATGTCCTTTTGCCCAAAACTTCCAAGCTCCTTGACTCTTTATCAGGAGTGAGGGAACTAAGCTGCTTAGGTGCCCTAAACTTATCATGGGCAGCATTAATCACCACTGAGTCTGTCTCAGGTTTCGTGGCATAGAATGGTTTTCCAGAAGAGGCCACGTACATTCTGTCTACCTTTCTGGGTACAGCTGGAATGTTGTTTGGTCTGTACCAGGCAGCAAAGGTGGCATCCTCTAAAGCAGGAAGCAGCGGTAGTACCACAATTGCAGGAGATTCTGTTAATTCCAGGAACTCTATTACATAATTTTTAGTACTGTCCTGTTCCTCCACATCAACACCCATGGCAGCTTGCAACTGCTGCATCATACTGAGGAAAACAGGATCTTCTGGAGAGGACTGTGGTGTGTTTACCACAGAGCCCTCACTGTATGTTGAGACAATGGAGTCGGTGCCACAGTCATAGTGGCTTTCAGCATAGTTCTCAGCCTCTCCTTCCTCCTCTTGCATTATTAAATCAGGACAGTATTCATACTCAGAGTCATGCGGCTCGATGAGGAGAAGGGAGCATGCCAGCATTATCAGTTGTGCCACTGGAGGTGGCTGTGGCAAAGACGTACCTTGCGGCACTGATGGAGGGTTAGTGACAGGCACCATCGATGGGCCCCTTGGAACTTGAAGGCCAGGAAACAGGCATCTTATGTCCAAAAATGAAAAGGAAAAATTGCCTGAGCATCAGCACCTGTATGGACGAGTGCAACTGGAGGAGTCCCCAGTAGTGATGGTGACGTACCAGCCATAATAGGCTTGGTAGTGCCTGTGCCAAGCTCTGACCTTGGTGTCATGTCGACGGTGAGCGACCTCACCACCGGACCGGATGATGGCACTGATGAGGTCGCACCTGCAGAGCAAAGAGGTGACTTGTAATGCACCGGGGAGCCCTCTCCCTCTCTTTATCCAGCACTTGTTTTTTGACTCCCTAATGCCCTGTCCTGAGATTTAGATGACCTCAATTTGGTCAACTGGGCCGGTGATACTGCACCCATCTGTTGGAGTTCCTTTTCCATTTTGGCTACTTTTTGCATGAGGAGATGCTTCTCCAGAGCCCCTTTACGGCATTGCCTGGTCACAGAATTTAATCACTGGCAGATTTTGCAGGCTTTCACTTTGTGGTTCGGGCCTAGGCAGCAGACATAGACACTGTGGGAGTCGCCAGTGTAGATCTTGTCTCCACACTCACAGGGCTGAAAGAATTTTGACAGTTCCTTTAATGACATACCTGTCATCAAAAATCACTGTAAAAGTGATTACCTTCATGTAAGAGAAAATAAAAACGATGGCCATTACAGTGGCATTTCCTATAGTGGTTCGATGATTCTGATTGATGGCGCGAAAATAACTGAGAGGAGGGGCTGCCCACGTTTGTGTATGAGCCAACATCTGACATCGTCATGGGTGGCCCCTAGCTGACTGCTTGCAAATGTTTCTGTGTAGTCCTAGCACCTGGCAGTTATGAACTCCATAGATGTGGCCTGATGAAAGAGATATCCTCGAAGAAGATCTCTAGTTTAAAAACACATGATATGACTGGACACACTGCTGATGTAGTATGTAATTTGATTCTGATTCTTTTTCCTTTTTAAAAGTGAAAAACAGACCGTCTGCCATACTGGTGTCATGACTAAAAAAGTGTTTATTTACAGTTCTTGATTAACTCCCACTGCATCTTTGCAGAATTTTGAAACACCCTCAACAGCCTAGCCATTCATGATGTAGTGGGATGAGAGATAACTACTGCATCATGAGTTGCTCCACTGTTTGGGGGTGTTTCTAATATTCAGAAAGCATGCAATAGGAGTAGATCAAGAATTTGAAACAAAGCCGGGTTTGGTATATTACACCATGATTGTCATGTATTTTAGGTCTACTAGGAAAGACAGCAGCTAAAACAACCAGCAACAACAATGAATTTTAGAGATTGTAAGCAATTATAAAATGTGGGGTTTCAACTAGAAATAATATGTTGAAAAAAAGTTGACTAAGTTCAGAACAATTTAAGAACAGTGAACAAAGCATACTACTTATAATTCACACTGCCAGTGTTCCCCAACTACACATATCTTCCAAAACAGCAGTCCACATTTTCTTTACTTTAAACTATGTGCAAGCCTGCTGCTGCCCACCAGTGCCTTACATTTTTCCTGTTAAATGTTTCAGAAGTGGAGTGCTCAGTTTACACAGTAGCTCTGCACCACAGCATGTACTTTCATAAATATGATGTTTCAGTTATTACAGTTTACTACAGAATACTGTTTTTTCATGTTCAATGTTCCTTTCCAAGGTTTACAGCCCATCTTGATAGTCTAACCAAAAAGTCTGTATAAAAAACATTTGCCTCTCCCCTGTAAACCTCATAGTGCTTTTGTTTATTGTATTATAGTGCTCATCATGGCAACAGACTGATACGTCACAAACATCAACAGTGAGGTCCACAGGAGCGAGTCGTCTGATACATTTTGTTCTGCAATTTTAGTAGAGCAACAGGGAAAAGTAAAAAAAAAAAACCTAGATGGCACTTAAAGGCACACATGCATGTCCAGTGGCCAACATAGTTTGAAAGCCCGTGGAAAGCTCTTTTCAACAAGGTACTGGACTCACCTATTACTGGAAGCACTCCAGAGGTATAGATGACTGAGTACGTTCAACAATACTACTACACTGCAGCCATTTTTAGAACATTATGATGTCATTGTGGAACAAGCTGTGCCTGACTACGCTGAGTTAAGCAGACTAGGTTCTAAAATGGCTGCAATGTAGTATTAATGTAGTATTAATATAACCCCTAGGTGGCACTATCCCAAGGGCTACTACCCCTGCCTGCTTGGCTAGTAGCAGGTTAAAGAGCCTGAGTTCTGAAACGGGTGCCTCCACCCAGAGGTCAGAGTTGGTAGTGGTCAAGCTAACCTGGGCACAGCCCTCCGGAACACTGTAACCCCCCTCTTTCCCCTCTAGTGGCCTGGACACTGTACAATAATCACTTTCACAATACCCCGGTACACCACACAAGTACCCACACTGTTTGCACTTACCACCAGGGCTGGTTCCTCTGGCTCAACCCTGGGGACCCCCTGTAAAACAAGGTTATGCACAGCAAATAGCAACAGTACAGTACTTTGAGCACAAACTGGAACCACAGTCTGATTACATGCAGAAAACATTAGATCTGATTTATTCAGGGGACTTGAACGAGGGAGGGGCAAAATCGGGTTAATTAGCTTATAATGTATGGTAGAACGCTGTTAAGCTTAGGAAATCATTATTTCCTAAGGTTCTTAAACCATCGATGTGACGTGGTAATGCTGTTAACCTATCAATGCTACATCACATCGATAGGTTAACAAAGGATGGAGTCTCGCATGCGCCTTTTTACTCGGGAACCGATGGATGTGCCGCAGTGATAAGGGAAGGACTGAGCGGCCGCAGCGGTGACTCCTTTCAAAAAGTAAGGAGCCGTTTTCCCTTTTTCTTGGGACCATACACTATAAAAAACAATGTATGGTCCTTCTATCGGCAACTGGTTACTGTTAACCGTCTCGAGGTTGCCATGGCGACGTAAACCCCTCGAGCTTCGCTCTTGAGGTTTACACAGTTGCCCTAGCAACCTCTCAATGGTTAACAGACCAGTTACCAATAGAGAACCATACATTATCCTCTATAAAGGTTATATCAATCAAGTAGTTATGCATGCGCTTTGAGTCCCCCCACAAAGTCCACCTCTGGGTACTCAAGTGGAGAAGAGACGGGCTAGCCAGGACCGTTGCCAGTGTTGCAGCTGGTTGGGGCCCTGTGATGGAAAACACAACATGCACAGTACACAATACTTGTAATCCAGAGCCAGGGGGCTCCGTTCGTAAAGGAAACGAAACAAGACAATCAGAAGACACACTCAGATTAAGCTGCTGTTGCAGGGAGCTACCCTGGTATTTACTCATGATACCCAATACTGGACACAGGCTGGATGAAAATCGAGACTGCAGGTGGTTGGTCTGGAATGCCAGGAGAAGCAGGGCCCACACGAGTTCCAGAGGCGCCATTCCTGTTCAAGCGTGGAGCAGGGGGTTGATCCCCAGGTAGGTCTCTCGTCGATGGCTACTCTGTGCAGTGTGTAGTCTGGCTGGGCCAGTCTGGCAAGGCTCAGACTGCATGCAGACAAATTTGGATGCATTCCATTTTGGGCTGGATACAGCTTCCAGCAAGCAGAACACAGTTCACACAGTGGGGAACTAACTCACAACCCAGCAGCAGCTCATATCACACTCACATGTACAGGAATTCTACCGTACCAGGCAAAGCGCTCCCTGGTCACAATCGCAAAGTCTCTACACACACCAGAAGCTTAGGGGTAGCTGGAACTCCTGACAGGCTGATCGCATTCAGCAAAATCTTTGGTCTTCTTCAGGTTGAGCCTGGCCCACTTCAGTAGCTTACTTTAGTCACATAAACTTGGATTTAGTCCAAACCAATTCTCCTCTCTCCCTCTCAGGAGCAGCAGACAGACATGCAAGCCAAACTCAGCCCTTTCACAGTTTTCCCATGTGAATCCACTCAGGTTCTGGCACCTATGAAAACAAGTCCCTGAAAATGGCAAGCACCCCAAAAAAAGATCAGTGTGCCACCCTGCGTCCAGGCCTCAGAAAGCCGCTATCTTTATTTCTCGGTACTGGGAAATTTAAACCCGATAAAAAATGTCCAACTTCTTACAGGTGCATTTTAACCTGTTTGACTACCCGCACATACAAAAACTGTTAAAAGAGGAAGACATAGCTGGCACAGAAACACAAAAGATGGAAACTACAGCCACCAAAAAAAGAAAGTGGAATGTGGTGAGTACCCAGCACAGTACACTGACATTGGCCAAGCTCGATAACATAGAGCAGAGCAAAGATTAAAAAATATATATATATATATATATATATATATATATATATATATATAAACTTCATGGGCAGTCTTGGTATTCATAGACTGGTGCACAGAAAAGCAAAAATCAACTGACCTCAAAAACAGTTGATCCTGACACTTTAAACTCCAGTCTAAGGGAGTTTTATGCAGAAGTCCATACCACGGATTCGCAGCACTACTCAATAGCCAGTTAAAGCACACAATGGGACAGCCTGAACAGGCACTTGAACTCCCATAGCCTGAAAGCTAAGCATAATAACATAGTACTGTAACAGACCCTGCATTCACATCAAGCAATGACGTATTTGTTGTATACTAAAACAATATAGAAAAGACAAAAAAGACAAAGCAAGTCACGACCCACCTCTGTCAGCTCCTGACCTCCATAAGCTTGGAACATCAGAAGCACTTTTTCACCTGATCACCCCTGACCTAATTAGATGTGTCTGGGTAAATAACCAATTGAACTTTGCCAGACAGGGCAGGGAGGGTCTTAGAGACTGGACAACAGACTCCTTCATTCAAAAACTGATGACACAGGAAGGAGATTCATCACACTGCAGTACAATGAGAAGACAAAGAACCATAAAGACCTCCTAGATTTAAAGAACAGGAGCACAGATATGCAATGCATGAAATCCCTGGAGATCCAAACTGCCTGGTTAACCCTTGCTGTGCCATGGACTGATATATCAGTCCAGAATTCCTATACGTTCGGATTTTCTTGGCAGCCTAAGGGTTAAAACCTTTGAAAAGTTCATCTCCAAACTACCTCAAGACACTATGGCTCTATAATGTCACCCCAAAAGACTGTCCCAACACTGTCTAGCTACAATCCCAGTCTGTTACAGTAAAGAGCTTATGGGGATAAACTATTTATCTTCAATGATTCCCCAACTTCTTAAAGAGGCTAGTCTATCCCAGTGATACACCAGCTACTCACTGTGCTCCACAGCAGTACAACTCCACTCCCAGGCTGGTCTAGAAAGCCATGAGACTATGCCCATGACTGGACAAAAGTATGAAGCAAGCCTGAAAAGCTACTGGAACTCCACCTCAGACAGAAGAAAATGGAGTGCAATTTTATCTGGACAGCAACCAGATTAAGAATTTAGTACATCATGCAGCATCCACTCTCCACCTTCACAACCTACCCTCCACAGTACCACAGCCTGACTCAAATGCTCCACCCAACGAAATGTCAACCTACACCAAGTCATTCAACCCAACAAACTTCACAGGAGCATCAGTGAACTTCATCACCTTCTACCCTGGGAAAAATAAAAAGAAGAAATGAATTTCTACAACTGTACTACATGCTACTAATTTCAAAAGTTGCAAAAGTTAGTTCACTTCGTGGTACACTCTCATTTTATAATTTTACCCACTTCAGTTCAAAAAGGTTGGAACTACTTTTTCCAGTGGAAGAATAATTTAATAGAAAAATAGTTTTCATTGGAAAAAAAGTGTGTCGCCTCTTTATTTCTCAACGTATACCCATATTATAAGTGCAATAACACATTCCGGGGTGTGGGTTATGCTCTGATAAACACACTTCTAAGGGCAGTAAGGTACGAGGCTGCATGCCCCAAGGCAGCATTTAGCAGAGCATAAACCACACCCTATTGTGTATTATTGCTTAAGTAGAAAGCTAGTGAGGGGAAGTTTCTCATTTAAGCCCCAAGGAGACATGGTGCCCATGGTGTAAATCCAAAATGCTTTTCTTTGCAGTAACTTCTTTACCAAGCCCCCTCCTCTTTTTTGGTATTCCTACCTTTTCAATCCCAACAAACTTGAGATAACCTAGGAATCCAGGATTTGCCTCTGCAAAATGTATGGCCATTAAATATGTAGGATTATTTATTCTTATGGCCATTTATGTTCTCCAATGTGATGTTTTCCCTGTCTGTCTGCCCTATATACCTCTTTCCACATGAGCATGTTAGCAAATGGACTACCTCAGTGATTACACTGTTAACAAATGAGTTGAGGAAAAATTATTTGCCAGATCTGGGGTCATTACAAGTTTTTGTGTTCCACGATTAGATGGACAGTTTTTATATTACCTGTGATGCACCTGTAATACTACACGGATTTCATGAATATTTTTATTTCTGTACACTGGACTTTGAAATTAAAAGGCCTACTGGGTTGTAGGTAAGGCAAACTTTACATTGCTGTGTTGAACCTATAGCTTTTGTGCACAATGGGTGCGACTAGAGGGAGTTTACCTGTGAATCTGCTATCACTACCACATTACAGGCCTACCGCAGATAGGGAGTTGAGACCAGAGGATATTTACTTGGTAGCTGGGTACTGCAACAGCTGCATTATGATACTATATTGACCCCTGTACCTATACAGTGTTCATTTTCCTCTGCCTCAGTTACTCCTTCTCACTGTCTGTATCTTGATACCCTTTCCTTACCCTGCTGGACCTATATTACATGGTGGCTGTATGGGCAGAGTCCCCTGCGGAACATGGGCTACCTGTAGATGTCTCCCTTTTGTTCTGTAGCCCTCATGCTCCAGGATATTGAATGCTCCAGAGTTGATGGTCATATCAGCCTTAAATACTGAACTGCAGCCACATGATTGGCCGACTGCAGTCACGTGGTCTATCGCCTCAACAATGGTGTCAAGATTTGCTGCCTTCCTCCTCTCTACTTTCCATAATGCCTTCAACATGCTTCACCCCTTCCTTCATTGCAGTAGATACAATAAAAAACAGATCAGTATTTTAGTGGGAGAATAAGATTAATCTAAGACCAGCAGTAGTTATTTATGTATATCTCTACGGCTTTATGTGCAAATGTCACAACCGCACTTATTATAATTTCATTATTACTTTCAGTAAACAGATCACCATGGAAACTAGGTCCAAGAAAACCTTACATAACATTTCTGTAAACAATGTTTTCCAAACAGAATAATATAATGAGCATATGAGAAGAATATGGTGCAAGTCGTCAATGTTTTGTCCATTACCTTCAGAGACACATGAAGCTAATGAGTTCCCACTATGCCTACCCATAAACATTGCAGTACAAAGATTCTCAAAGTGAAGCCTGGTATACAACACTCTAAGCTTTGGAGATTCTAGAAAATCGAAATACTTTTCCCAAATATGATACTTTCTGACTAGAGGAAAGCATACAGAGGTTTTCATCTCATCCAAAGTTGCCATGACAGAATATAATGTTTGCTATATTGTTTAGCCTGTTTTTGATACACCCAACAGTTTCCAGCCTATCCCATGCCCCATTGTGGTGCCAAATATGGCCACAGCCAGAAAAAAAGCAAGTATCTGACATTTTTTAGCCATAATGAAGCATTGCCCTCCATAAAATAGTATCCAAATTTTCCTTTAGCAAAGACAAGGGAGTCTGGTGGAAGGAATGTAAGAGATCCCTCCTTCGCCTCACCAACTCCATCCTTACAGGCATTGACAATGGGGAAATTACCGCAGCTATTTTCATAGACCTGGCAAAAGCCTTCGACATGGTCTCACACCCCCTGTTGCTATCTAAACTTGCCCAAACTGGTCTGTCGACGGCAGCACTCAGTTGGTTCCACTCATACCTATCAGGCAGGTCACAAGCAGTCCGCATCGGTACAGCTCTATCCACCCCCCTCCCTGTCACCAGTGGCGTACCTCAAGGGTCTGTACTCGGCCCGCTGCTTTTCTCAATCTTCCTCAACGATCTGCCTGCTGTCTGCACACAATCTGGCATCCATATGTATGCAGACGATATGGTGCTATTTGCCTCTGGCCCATCTGGAACCACCGTAGCAGCTCACCTTCAGAAGGACTTCGACTCCATCCAACGCTGGTTCATTGAGAACCAACTATTCCTAAACTCAAAAAAAACCGTCTCCCTCACCTTCGGCTCCTGAGCCAAACTAACTCGGCTTACTGACGCACCCACCTTCTATACCTTGGGTAGGACTCCGCTTGAGGCCTGCTCCACATATCGCTATCTCGGCATCTGGCTGGATCAGCACCTTGACTTCTCAACACATGTAGAGGCTCTGAAAAAAAATTACATCCCATGCTGGGAGCTCTCTATCGAAACAAGTTCTGCATCCCTCTACCAACCAGGCAAGCAATGGTACAAAAAATGATCCTCCCAATTTTGGACTACGGCGATGTCGTCTACGGTGCCGCCCCCCCAAACATCCTTAGCCAGGCTCGACCCCATTTTCAACTCCTTCTGCAGGTTCGCTTTGGACTGTCCTCCCAACACCCACCACTGTGACCTCTACCAGTTCCTTGACCTTCCATCACTCCAAAATCGGAGATTGCTGCACTGTATGAGAATTGCTGCAATATTCTGGTCACATACGCTGCCCTCCTACCTATCAACATCTCTAACCGCCGTCCCCCCACCCACCTACGAACTCAGGTACTCTGACTCCAGGCTCCTTCTCATTCCCCACAGATTCACCCGATCAGGTCAGGCAGCTTTCAGTTTCAGACTGCCCAAATTATGGAACTCTCTGGCAGCCAACATCAGACTCACCACAAGTACTCCCCAACGAAATTCTCTCCTCAAAACGCATTTTGCTACCAACTGCTCATGCTTTCCCCATCGCTGAATTCCCTGCTCAACTCTTATCAGCTATCCTGGGCTCCATTTCAAAATCAGTACCATACGCCACTTAATCCTTCCTCTGATGCTGTAGATACGTACACTTACCCATATAGTAGATAATCTAATCACACTATGTAATTGTTGCAATTTCTACCATGCTACTATATCACTGCCTGTAATACTCTTCATTTTGTATAAACCATTATGCATCTCAGTTACTGCATCCATCCTACTGGGCCATTGCTTGTTATCTGCAAATTATGTACTGCACTCTTGTAACCCCCTACCCCAGGGCGCATCTGGAATCGAGCGGTACTCTGCTCAGTATACCTTCCTGGTAAATCTCTTAAATAAATAAATAAATAAGATCTTAACCCAATAAGGTACAGTTCTTCTTGCTACTGAGGTTCTGATGGATAAAACTGTGGTTTCTAATTGCAGAATAACAGATTAGAGTGTCATGAGAAACTTCAGTTAGAGGGAAACTGTAATCAATCTGTGCCTCTGCTGGTGTGTCAGTTGGTCTCGTGAAATGCATATCGCATAATGTGCATCCCCAAAAAATGTCAAAGTTACTAAAGATTATATTTTTTTAAGACCTTGTGTCCCTCCTCCATTTTTGGACTTTGATTGACAGATTTGACAGGAAGTGACCTCAACGACAGACTGCATTCTTTGTCTATTTACCTTCATTGAATCTGTGTAGTAGCAGGCTTTGTAATCATAAACTTCTGTGAATTATTAGTAGCTAATATCTTTACAACTCTTACAGTTGTGTGATATATAGGTCAGTGTGCTTTCTCTATTATGGGTTTTGGTATGATTTGTGTTTTACATAATTAGTGTTGCTATTGTTGGGTGGGTGTATGTAGCTGCCAAAACCCCATTCCTCTGGCAACCTGTTTAATAAAGAGCGCAGAAACAACTAAGTAAAACTTGAATCAGGCGTACCTGATAACTACAAAAATTAGCTGCAGTATGGGCATGTGATTACACTGCCATTGCATCAGTGATTGGAGGGAGGTCAAAATAAAGAGGGCACCCTGATTCTTTGGCTTCAGGCCCTCCACTTCCAGAGCTGCCAGTCTCTGTTGCCATGAGATTGATGCTCAAGCAATGTATTGTATAGGGGTTGCAAATCAGGACCCATTCCAGCCAGATCCATTTGAATGATATAAAAAAATAATTAAATAAATATACCATAATGCATCCAGTTGAGCATTTTTTTTAAAGCTGACATGCTCTTGACCACTCATGTACATTGTGGATTTATGTGTAGGAACGGATGAGACAGGTACCATTAAAACCTCCAAGGCTTCACCAATGTTTTCCTCCCAAAGCTGCCTTTACTTTTTAAATGTACTGCACAATATTACTTTTTCAATGTATGCATCTAAAATTTCTCCTTGCTTCTTTCTGGCCTTCTCAAAAAGATATGTTTCATACTCAATATTCTTTTTCCAGAGAGAAATGGTCTACTAGGTTTGTTACTCTGCATAGCATGGGGCAGGCTGCATTCCAAAAAGAAATGCTGAACTTATCAAGCATAATCACACTAACTGGCATCATACTTCAGAAGGCACCAAATGACATTGTTGGAATGGATTGTGCAAGCTACAGTACTGGAAGAAGTTCGGTTTAGTTCCAAGATGGACACGCATCTCTGCGCACAGTACAAGCAGCATTTGTTCCATCAGATAATTATTTAAAATACCTCCATACCCTGATAAAGTGCTTTGCCCATGAAACACTGAAAATCTATTGTGGTGGAAAGCTAAGAAATGCTGTTAATAAAGACAGAAAAATAAAGTTTGAGCCTTCTATTTTGGTTTCTGGATACAGGATCGAGGACCTAATGAAGTAGCTCCTCCAACCTACATAACAACACGGGCCTTATAACATCCTGGAATATTGCCAAAAGCAATCAACCATAAAACGTCATGAGACACGACCTCTACTTACTGGGCTAAACTTAGATTTTCCTAATCATGCAGTCTGATCACACTAAACTGCATTTTAGTAAATTTGGACATTCCTTTTTTTTTTTAAGTTTCCTATAACTTTTTTTTATCTAATAATAAAACAGATTAAATCCTTAGCAACATATTTGGGTAATGTTTAACTATGAACCCAGAGGTTCTTTCAGGGTTGAGTGGGGTGGCAAGGGGGCCCTTTTTAAACATTAACAAGCAGAGCTCAATTTTTTTGGGGAGGGGTACAGTATATGCATAGAGGCCATGAGAAGTAATGGAAAGTGGGCAACTGTACAACAAATTCTGTGGGTTGGACCTGGAGAATGCATTGCTAATTAGGGGAAGTGCCATTAGAAGCAACAGGAAGGGTGGAAGGATAGTTTTGAAATATTTACTGAAATTTCAAAGGAGGAGGCTCCCATGGGTAATGAGTGCTCCTTGCTCATGAAGTCAGTGCCTAATATAAAAGATAGCTGGGCACTCTCACGTGTGCAATCAGGGAAAGTCCGCACTCAAGTTATTCCACCTTGATTTATTTGATAAAACACACACAAATCCACAACAGCAATGCAGACCTCCTCAACTCTCTGCCAAATAATAGTTTTGAAATACCAGCAGGATGACTGGGAGGTTGAGGGTATAAAGAATATATCAGTTTCAATTAATGCAGCACTAATGAATTTCCAGCAAAAAAATAAATCACCTAGATCAGTGAATATATCAACACAGTAGCTCATACCTATGTATTCGTTAATCACATAACAGATACTAAGCAGTAACTGTCCACGCTTTGACATGCTCCAACTCACTGTTAGACTAATGACAAGATTTATAGTTACCACTTGCTCTGAATACAGTATAGAAAATATGCATACATGGTGGGAAAGTAAAGGCACTGGGCAGGATTTTAAAAGCTCCAACGCAAGCTGCGACAATAGTATCTTGCGCCGAGCGGCACTGCATCTAGGATCCTGCACCCGATATTCTATGGGACAGGGTCCTGGCAACTAAGTCCCATGGCTTGAGGTAACAGTGGGAGTGCGCTGAACAGATGGTGCACCCAGGAGGGGTGCGCCAACAGCTGTGGGGCAGTGGAGCAGCAGCTGCACCCTTGGATGGGAGCACTGGTGGCTAGTGCCCCTTCCACCACCACCACCACCAATCCACCGTAATAGACATGGTCTGGTGCCCTAGTGATGCCCCCATATGACATACTGCAGATGTATTCACGATAAAGTCCCTGGTGATCCGGCAGTCCCCCAACCCCCCCACCAGGCAATGCCCACCACCCTGTACCCTGATTGGGTACCCGGCACCACCCTCCTTACACCACCACGGCTTGACGCCAAATTAACTGTCAGAACATGTAGCGGGTATGCGCTCTAACAGTTCATTTGGTGTCTGCCCATGGTGGTGTGAGAAGGGTTGTGTCGGGTGCCCGATCGGGGTTCAGGATTAGGGGGTTTTGTAGTGTGATGGGCACTATCTGGCAGGGTGGGAGGGGCCACTAGACCACCAGGATGGGATTTTGGCTGCATTACCAGATTGAGGCATATGGTGCTGGGGGCGGGGACCCACAATCACACAGGCATTACCGTTATGCCCATATACTGTGCATTACCAGCATGGGGGGGCATAGCCCAGCAAGGAATGCCACTGAGCTGATGTACAGCACATTATGGGCATATCGGGGACTGGAGGGGGGAAGCCAGTAGAACAACAGGAAACGACTGTTTACAATGCACTGGGGGGTGGACACAGCAGAGTCAGGTTGCCAACCCTCCCAGAGGATCTCTAAGTGCCATTAGACCATCCCTTGGCTGGGCCAACTGTACTTGTACCTTTGCCGTTTGGGACATGTTCAAAATTCCAGGATCAGGGGATATGGCAGCCTGTGGCTGCCACAAGCCCCCTACCACCATGACTCACCCAAGTCTGTGCCGCAGGCATGGTGCAAGCTGGTCTGGCACAGGGGACTCTTGTACTGCTGAAAGCTTCCTTCCAAATTTGGGTTTGGCGCGATGTGTGTTCCACGGTGCCCCTTGCATCATTCTTCTTTGACGCAAGGCCCTTGCGGCACATTCGGAGCTTTGAAAATCCTATCCACAGTCTCTGGGCATATAAATTGTCTAAAAGATGAATACAACTAAATTGCAATAGGGACACTTGATGAACTAACAAAGGTATAAACGCTTACAAAAATGTGACAAACATTTTTCATAATGTATGTAGTTTATGTTCTCTTTCAAAGATGGTGTTGGCTCCTGGCAATTTCTTTAAAAATCAATGTGTATGAAAGGATGGGGGGGGGGTCAATGGTGGGGCTGGAACAGGGGGCACTGAATTGTTTATTGTTGCATTAGTGCTGACATTTACAGCTTACAAGGCTCAGCTATGTCAAGTTCTTAACTTATCAAGTGTAACAACATTGCAATCACAAAGACCAGCATTGCTGGCACAAGACAACTATTTTCTTGTTCTTAGTCCTCTTTTTCCAAGACAACAAAAATAAATACATTTTTATTTATTTAATTTATTTAAACATTTGATAACCGGAAAAAGCACACTGAGCTGAGGCTCGTTTCCAGGTGTGACCCAGGGCCGGGGTGATTGGGGGGGGGAGGGACGGAGTTACAACAGTATACATACATAGAATGGACACACAAGAATATTACATACAATCACATAATTTTGTACAAGGGAGTTATTTACAATCAGTTGTATAAATACAATAATATACAGTACAGCGGTTCAGAAGTTTAAACTGTGTTCATTTGGCTAAAGGCAGACTAGTTACGTTACTGGTGGGGAAGTGGAGCTGATGAAGTTGAGATTTAAAGGAGTTGTGAGAGGGTGAATTTCTGAACTTCTGGGGAATCTAGTTCCATAGATAGGGGAGACGGTAGGATAAGGCAGATTTGCCAGCTGATGAGGATGGTTTAGGGAGGAAGAAGGAGCGGGTGTCCCTACAGCACAGCGAGTAAGGAGAAAAGGCTGCAGGGGGTAGTTTCTCAGACAGGTAGGGGGGAAGTAGGTAGAACCAAATTTTGGAAATAAAAGAAATGGAGTGGCAAAAACAGCAATGAGAGAGGGATGCTAACCCAAGGGAGGAAAGGAGCATGTAGTGGTGTGTTCTGAAAGGGGAATTTGTTGCAAATGGCAAAAAGCATGGAATAAGGAGTCCAGCCTGGATAGCGAGGTGGAGGTGTACACAATGTCTGCATAATCAAAGATGGTAGTGATCATTTTTGTTAGCAGTGTGCATATAACAGGTAGTGAGAGGGAGTCACAGTTTCTGTAAAGAAGACCAAGCTTTGGGCGGAGCCTCGAAGTGATGGCATCTATGTGGGTTGAGTAGTTTATCATGGGGTCTAGCCATACTCCTAGGTATTTATAGGAAGAGATGGTGTTTAGGGTGTTTCCATCCATGATGGTGATTACAGGGGGGCTGGGTGTTCTTGCCAGTTTTTGGGCTGATCCGAAGATCATGGAACAGTTTTGGAGGTATTTATTTTGAGATTGTTTGCACAAAACCAAGACTGCATCTTGTAGTCATATTGTAGTGGAGAGTGGACGAACAGGGCTGGATTTGAAAAGTATGGTGTCATTTGCACATATATGTATATGGGACCTTGTGTAGACTTTGTGGAGATTGTTGATGAAAGGGAGAATAAAACTGGGCCTAGGACTGACCCTTGGGAAACACCAGTGAGGATGGGGAGGGAGGGTACGTGGAGTCTGCAATACTGACTGTTGTCTATTTTTGAGGTAGGATTCGAACTGCTTTACTGGGGGTGGGAGAGTCTGGCTCTGATGAGTTTTTCAAGAAGCAGAGGGTGGGAGACAGAGTCGAAAGCCTTAGCCAAATCGACAAAAGTAGCAGCAGTTAGTTGGCCTTGGTCAGAGATGGACTGAATATGTCCAGTGACGTGTGGGGGAGGGACGATATTGTAGAGTGGTACTTCCTGAACCCAGATTGTTATGGGGAGAGGTAATCTGTGGACTTGAGAAACTCAGTTAGTCTGGTCTCGACAAGAGACTCTTGCAGCTTGGCAAGAGAGGGGAGGTGGGAGATAGGATGGTAGTTAATATTCAATATTCAAAATGTTCTTTATGAAGCTTTACAAAGACAGAACCTATCTGCAATGCAGCTTTTCAGTTTTTTTTCAAAATAGGCAGCTGATTTTCTCATGGTCACACACTGGGCTAGCAGCAGTGCTGGAGTTCAAAATTCCCCAGAGTGTACTGCATTATGCAACAAAGCGAAAAGAGTACAAACATTATTACAATCATAGTTTGTGAATTTACATATAATGAAGCAGTCCCGCTACAGGAGCTGGGCATTTAATGATGCCCGAGGGGTAGGTACTGATCTATATTGATGAAACGGTTGTGCAATACCCAAGGGAACTGGCAGTGTCTGTCTGTTGTAACAGTTATGAAGAGGCCTTTGAAATATCCTAGACTTTACTGATTTACAGTAAGATGTTAGAGTCGCGACTACAGTATGTCCAGACAGAAAAGCACTGCGGGCTGTTGGGGCAAGTAGGTGCCCCTCCAACAATCCAAACTCTTGTGGGCGATTTCAGCACAGACCGTGACTTGGGGAGGGACTACAGCAGACGCATTGAATGGGCAAAAAGTGGCCATTCTGATTCTCTTTTACCATGCACCAACAGATTTGTCAACTGAGCATAAACTGGCTCAGCAGGAATGGAGGAAGGGAGGAAATATGTTATCCTGTTACTTCATAAACCTTTTGGTGACTAAGTTGTACTGAGTGAGCACTGGGGAGTGCTCTGGAATGGGTCGGGGTGAAGAGAGCTTTGATACTGGAACAGAAAGCAAAAACAGTCCTTCCCAGCTCCATACTACACCGATCCAGAATAGTAAAAACTGGAATGGCCACTTCTTGACCACTCCCCTCCGGGTGTCTGCTGGAATCCCTCCACAGGTCAGGGTCTGTTCTGCAATCACCCATGAGGGTTCATGTTGTGTGTGTGTGGGGTACCTACTGGCACAAACAGCCTTCAAAACATCTCTGTCTGGACATAGTTGCAAACATCAATATTATTGGTCCAGCAAGCAGCTCGCCTTATTATTCAGGATAGTACAGGGAATCCATATGAAGTAAAAATGTCCCTGGACCATGGGCCATTACTCTGCACTTTTCCTAGTGTCAGTCAGCAGAGCCTTTCAATCTGCAGTGGAGTCTGTCAAAACTAAGTTTCTTGTGCTAAATTATAGGGCTTAGCCTACTATAGACAATGGTAAAGAACGGCATGAAAATAAGGAACAAGATGGGCATTTCAATGGAGAAGTCTGTAAACAATGTTTATAGCAAAGAGCAAAATAAGAGGTTTCAGCAACACTTGTAATGTGAACACAGCACAGGGTCAGTGCAAGTGAACCCAGTGTCATCATAGCAGTGTGTGGGGGATACAGTTTCTGCAAGCTGAAGTCATGAAATCTGGTGCATTTGCTGATCATTCCACAAAAGTTATTTAAGTTAACAATTTCTCAGTTTTTTCCCTTTTTATTTTAATCAAACTGTGGCAGTGGACTCTCATGTCATATTGACTCAGAAGTGCTGCAGAGAGCGGAGTCTATCAGTAGCATCACTGGATAAATCGCACTCCTGCTCATGTGTGGAAATGGAGCTTTGCAGATGGGATAAATAAACAGCCCTGGCAGGCATAAATACATCTTTTAAGGTAAGGTCTTCAGTTATGGAGGGTTGGACAGGGAAGTGCAGGTTGCAAATGTCACTGTGGAAACGACTACAACTAATGGTATTAATGACAATTCCCCTTTGATAAAAAGACAAACTGGAAGAGACTCTACATGTGGGTTAAATTGAGTGCTACACCCTCATCTCTTGTAAATGTCATTTCCTTGTAAACAGGCAACTCTTTTCATGTAGCTGTTGGGGATATACGTATTTGCTTTAGCTTATTTTCACTGTTTATACTAGTCCCCTTTAACTGCTCTGGGGGGCTCCATTTTCTGACCGTTGAAATTTCATTGTTGCTGAGTGCTGCATAAGCATATGAGAATATTATGTGTCAGCACCCTTTAGCCTCCATAGAATGCCTTCTGCTTACATACAGTTCAAGAAAACAAGCTGCAATAATATGTGAAATACCACACTTACCTTCAATTAGCTTTTCAAATTGTCTAGGAGTAGTAATGCAGTTTTTTTTCCTCCCTTTAAACTGCAGTTTGTGTGTTCCTAGAGAGTTTTTTCAGTGTACTGCTTCAGCATAAGATACATGGTATAAACAGGAGTGGTGACAGCACTTTCTCATATACTAATGCAGCTCTCATGGAAAATGAGATTTCATCAACCAGAAAATGGAAGCCCCCATAATAGTCACAAGGGGCTAGTATGAATGGTGAAAATAAACTAAAGCAAACACATGTAGTACCAACAGCTACACAAAGAGTTGTCCATTGACAAGGAAACAAATATGGTTTATAAGATAAGAGGGTGTAGTACACTTTTAAAGGGGGCTCTTTCCACAGTGGTGCCAAATCCCAAGGTCCAATAGGTCAAACATGACAGCAACCAATGTATTGTGGAAGTAATGCCCAATTTATTAAAAATGTAGAAAAAGATGAATATTAGAATGTCAGTATGAAGATACATAGACCACAATATTTTGTACCTTGGTGATGCCACGCTTAGTATTATTGTATATCTGCTCTTATTTTATCAGGAAAGGATAATCACATTATATTCTAATGTACATCAAACCAATACTTTGCATGATAGTCAGTGATGTCCATTCATATTGCACTTATACTTCCTGTTATTTTTTCAAGGTAATTCGCCATGCTATAAATACAATAAATTGATAAAACCATATATTCAACCCCAAAATATTGCAGCAAAAAAAAAAAAAGAACACTATTGTCTATTGTGATATCAATATGTAATTGTTATGAGAAGAAGCTGGAAGAAAGTGTAGACCAGATGACTGAAATACAACACCATATAACTTTCAAGGAATAGGTTCTAATTTCTTAGTAAGCATATGTGGGTACCCCTTGAAATTGTATATTGTATGTCCCTGGGTTCTTAGCCAACCATCAAAATTTTAAATAACTAATAATACATCTAATTTGCCTCCATCAGCTAGCAAAGAGCTGCCACAAAGCAGCTGAATAAGAAGCTAAACCAGTCCCACACTAGCCAGTTTTATAACTTGTTTTTTTTTTATACTGGAGAGATACTCCAAGGACAGTATAAACCACTGCAATTCCCCCACTTTCAGCGCACTGACCAACCTGACCACGCATCTGTTGAGGTCAGGTAAGGCCCAGGGTACTCCCATGTCTAGGGGTAATTTGATGTTAAGCTTGGCCGGAGCCCCCTGTAAACAATTATGGCAACCAGCAGTGGCTCAACAGGTAGCACACTCACCTCTGAGACCAGAAGGTGGTGGGTTCTAGCCCCTCACCATGAACGTGGGATAAAACCCAGTACTGACACTGTAGTACATTAAGAGAGGGGTGCTGCACTCCTGAGTTGCTGTCTTTCAGATGAGACGTTAAACTGAGGTCTTGTCTGCCTATTCTGGTAGTTGTTCAGATGGGTTGTTAAAAGATCCCATGGCACTTCTCTGTAAGAGTAGAGGAATTCTTTATTTAAAACCAAAAACAAAAATTACATAAGGGCAATAAATTCAAAATGATAATTCCATACAACAAAAAAAAAAATCCTATTTAGAGATGAAGAACAAACAAATTTCCTATCCATGTTCTATAAATAAGTAAATAACACTTCTCCTGCATTTTCATTTCCCTGTTTCCATATTCTTATCCTATCCAGTCAAAGTTCTTTCATAGTTTCTGTCAAAAAACTTCCCATTTCATACTGATACATCACATCCAATTGTGCCTGTAATTTGAAAATTAGATCTGAAAATGAAATATGATGTCCCTGTAAAAATCTTTGGCACCTAACCTGCCAGATGGTCCATTTTAAACAAGCCAAAATGACATACATTGTTTGTGTATTCCATTTCCTCCATTCAGAAGTTATTTTCCCATACATTAGAATATTAAGATCCATATTCTTAAAAGAGGCCTGCCAAGCTGTGGAACTGCACCACATATTGCGGTGCCTTACCTCCAGGGAACGCCGTCTGTGCACATCTTTATGAATGTTCTGTGATATTTAAAAAAAGGAAGGGATTGTAAATTTGAAACCCATGGATCCCTTCCACTTCCTGGTATCTGGAGCCACCCAAGATCCACCCCATGCTCAGGCATGTAATGACATGTGCCCAGGGAGAGCGCAGGGATGCACTCCACTAAAGTCTATGGTGGGCACCTTTTCAAACATTTTTAAATATCGTAACAGTCGTTCTGGGATTAACCAAGGGCACTGGGTGACTACTAAACCAGAAACATCTTCTGGATGATAACTTCCCTTTATAAAAGGTATGCTCTGGAGTTTCCCCTTTTATATTATAGGCATCAGCTAATTCTGCCCTTCCCAAAACTGTGTTTAACATACAGTATTAGAGTCACTATATATTTTTCTGTCTTTCTTCCCCAATCTCTTCTTGATAACCCACAACTTAAGTCTCCACCCCATAAAATTAATTTTGAAGTATGTAAATATGGTTCCACCAAATTTAATGAGTTTGTTTCTTTCTGACTTTATTTGGGAATTATAGATATTAATTATTCTTATTGGCATTTTTTTTAAAGACTGCATTCACTAAGAGCACTCTCCCTGGATAAATATCTAACACTCTGTTCACAGTTATTTCTATTGTTTTCATAAGGATTCCTATGCCTGTACATGTGTTATCCCCTACTGATCACAATAATGGCCCTCATATCCATTCCTTCTGAACCTGATTTAGTTCAGAAATTGTATACAGTCTAGTGTCTTGTATGTATATTACATCTGAATCAGAACCTGCCAAAATTGAAAATGTAGTTAATCTTTTTTTCCTACTTCTAATGCTATTTACATTACATGTGGTAAAATTTACAGTGACCATCATTACAGTTTTGGGGGTAGCTTATGACATATGTTTTCTCTTTGCCTTTCTTTTCTTCGAGTTCTGGGTGTCTGGAGACTCATATTCTGAATATTGCTCATGTTGTGACGACATATCCGTGGATATATCTCACTCTTCTCCTGAGTCTGCCCAGTCTTTTCCTTGCAAAACTTTGTATCTGTTTTGTAGAGATATTGCATCTCCATCTTTTTTCTTTAGCTTTAGCCTAGGCGGTTTAGACTTGCTTTTAGATCTTGTGACCGTTTGAAAAGTACCTTTTGCAGTAGCTACAGGGGGTGGCATTTGCATTCCCACAACTGTTTGGTTCTGCTTGTCTGAATCAGATGGTTGCTCTCCCGATTTTCCCATTTCATCAGCATATTTATTTATTGTTGCAGTAAGCATGTTATTAGAATCCATCTTTGTTTGATCTGGACTTCATTCTTTCAAAGGGGGGAATATGGGGATGGTTGAGCATTTGTCTTTTTTCAGTTGTTTGTTCAGAGCTTACAGGTTGAGCTCTTTGTGGGGGCATTGCTTGAGCCTTTCTCTTGGAGCTAGTGACATGTAAACATCTTACTAGCTTGGATCTGGGCTATTGTGGGAGGCCCAAGGACAAGTTCTGAAGGTGTGCCCATTCTCTTCGTACAGACTACATTTTACCAGGTTTTTACATTGCATGCTGTTGTGTACCACTAGTCCACAAAAACCACATTATACTTTCTCACATACATTGCTTAAGTGCCCTTTTTCCCCACAACTGTAACAAGCACGCGGTTGTCCAGCATAAAAACCACGCCCCTGTCTCTCCCGAGAAAAAAAAGTTTGGTAAGTGCTGTATTTCCCCATCTTTTTGTTTTAAGGTAATTTTATACCTCCATCCCCCGTCCAGAGATGCTCTGTGTCTAGTATAGGTTCTGGAGGCCAATTTTTAATACATTTCTGTTTTAGCCAAAAAGGAGATATCTGAGATGTTGACTCCATTTTTGAAAAGCACAGTGACAAGCTTAAAAGCTGGCTTGGTAAAGGGAATAGCTATGAACGGTTTCCAAAGGAGCCTCTTTTAGTTGCTGGTATTGTTTCCAAAAATGCTCAAGTCCATGAGGGTGCTTAAAACTTATGTCATACAGTAACTAGTGTCCCTTGGGGTGTGTATTAAAACATAAATTTCATAAGCATAAAGTTTTAAACTCTCTTTAACCAGTTGCTTTCCAATATACAAATGATCTGGTATCTCAGGGAAACACCCTTTATACTTCAGTCTCACTGCATTCCTTCTCTTTGCAGGTTCAGGTGCTAATTTTAAATAAGCTGGAAAAAGTCTTTCCTGGGTATTTCAAACAACATGAAGTCTTGCTGTATTCTGACTATTGCAGTTAGCCCCAGCACTCAAACTGCCCCGGAGAGTAGAGGGTTAATTTTTATATGCAGAGCATAGAACGTTGAGCTCGAGCTCGGTTCAAACCTCTGTCTGCTGCACTTTGAAGCACAACAGTCAGATTCTTTACTCTGCCTAACTGAACGGTCGCTCCAGAGATTTCTCCTTTGCTCACGGTTCGAAAGTCGGTTTAAGTCTTCGGTTTTACCGATTATTTTTCGCAAGTTTCGGTTCAGATCTCTGTCTGTGGTACAGTAAGTACCAGATAGTGAACTAGACATAGTAAACTTGTGGAAATTGTAAAAATTGATTTTTCGACCGGTTCGGCAGAACCAGCCAATTAGTGAATTATATATTCTGTCTTTATTTCTAAACTTATGAGTGTGGTTACCGGTCCTTATTGGTTTTAAAAAAAATGCATTTTCTTGTGTTTTTTTCCAATACCCTTGACACGGTTAGAAACCGATAAGGGTGTCTTGCCTGGTTGTTTGCCATAAAAAGGGTAAGTTTGTGGTTAGGATGGCTACGTCTGAGAAACCCAAAAGAAAAACTGGGCCCACTGGGTTTCAACACTGCAGTGTGTGTGGGGAGGTCTTTGCTAAGACTGATTCCCACACCACCTGTGTTTATTGTCTGGGGTTTGATCACCTCGATTCAGACTGCCAAATCTGTAAAAATTTCCCTATGTCTACCCTAGAAAAAAGATTAAGTAGGCTTAGGGATAAGAAAGCCAAGAAGTCTGCTGACCTGGATGGCCAGCCTGGTTCGGTACCGACCGAACCTGAGGGAGTGCCCTCTGACCAAGGTGATACTTCTTCGGGCAAGAGGAGAGCCAATCCTAAGGGATCAGTTCCTACAAAAAGAAAAAGAAAAGAAAAATCGTCCGGTTCGGATCCAGAGACCCATTTTCTGACCACAGAAGAGATTGCCAAAGCGATAAGGATTGTAGAATCGCTTCACCTGGTTCCGTCTGATCAGGCGCCTTCTGGCAGGCGCTCGGTTCGGTCAGTTCCACCGGTTCAAGATTATGCCCCCGAAGATTTCTATGAACCAGATTTGAAGGGGGATGAAGATTATGATGCTGATGATGATGGTGTGGAAGGTCTGGTTGAGCCCATTGAACCGGACATCTCCCCAGACAGGCCTTCTGGTGTTTCCCCTCCTAGTCTTTCTGAGTCCCCTTCTCACTATGTTTTATAGGAAAGTGGCAGAAACCCTCCAGCTCCCTGTGGAAGAAGCTGTAGAGGAACAAGAGGAACCTGATTATGTGGAGATGATGGACATGCCAGAGTCCACGAGACTGTCTATTCCACTTCATAAGTCTTTTGGGAAACAGACACAAAAGATGTTAAAAACTCCAAATTCTGTAACTCCTGTCAACAGAAGGATGGACAAAAGGTACACCATATCAGGTTTAGGTACAGAGTACTTGTATCAACAATGCAGCCATGTTGGGGTTGTGCAGGCTGCAGCCTGTGATAAAGCTAATATACCCTTGGCTTCAACCCCCCCCCCCAGATGAAGACTCTAGGAAGCTGGATGCCATGGCAAAGAAACAGTACATGGCATCTGCCTTGGGACTCAGGCAGGCTAATTATATGGCCTATGCAGCCAGGTACTAGAAGTCCAGGTGGGACACAGTACTGGCACTGGCTAAGCAGGCCTCCCTCCAGCTAGCCTTGAAGCTGTAGGGGGTGGCTGCTGATGAGATTGAGGCATCTAAGGTACAGTTCCATGCTGCTGTGGACTCCAATTATGTGTTTTCTAAAATCATGGCTACATCTGTGGCTCTTCGGAGAATGGCTTGGCTCAGATGTACTAGCCTCTCACAGGACACCGAGGCTAAGGCCATGGATTTCCCTGTGGTGGGTAATTCTCTGTTTGGGGACCATCAGAGAATTACATGAAAAAAATGGATGAGTATAGGACCACCTATAGGAGTGCACAGGCTAAGGAAAGGCAGGCAACTCTTCAAAGGCAGCAAGCTAGGGGCAGAGGCAGGCCTTTTCATAGGCCTTTCTACCAAGCACAGGCCTCTTCTCCCTTTCCTCAAAGGAGGTTCTTCAGAGGGAGAGGCAGAAGGGGGATGAGCAGGGCTGCATCCATCCCTCAACCTAAGGCCCCTCCAAGCAGACACCCTGATGTGTCAGCCCAGGTCAACTCCCCCATTCCTGTAGGAGGCAGGCTGGCTTACTTCGTCCAGGACTGGATGTCTGTTACCTCAGACAAGTGGATCCTGGAGGTGGTAAGCCAGGGGCTGGTTCTCAGCTTCAAGAAATCTCCAAAGCTGAGGGCCAGATCTTTTCCACCTGCAAGCATCTCCGAAACCATTGCCCTAGAGGCAGAGGTTTCATCTCTACTGGCTCTAAAGCCTGTAAAGAGAGTTCCTACATTGCACAGGGGCAAAGGTCTGTACTCCAGGTACTTCCTTACCCCAAAAAAGACAGAGGAGTGGAGACCCATCCTAGACTTAAGATACCTGAACAAACATCTTTTAAAACCAAAATTCAAAATGATGACTCTGGGAATAATCCTTCCCTCTCTAAGGCCAGGGGAATGGCTAGCCTCCCTGGACTTAAAAGATGCCTACTTTCACATTCCCATCAGGTGCTCCCACAGAAAGTACCTCAGGTTCGAATTGCTTTCAGGCCATTATCAGTTCAAAGCTATGCCCTTCGGCTTGACATCAGCTCCAAGGGTATTCATAAATGCCTAGCAGTAGTAGTGGCCTTTTTAAGAAGGAAAAATATTTCCATATTTCCATACCTGGATGACTGGTTCATTGTGGGTCAGTCCCCAGACCAAGTCAAGTCAGACCTTCAAGTGACTCAGCAAGTGCTCACTTCCTTAGGATTCCTTCTCAATCTTCCCAAGTCAGTTCTCGAGCCTGTACAGCTCCTCACTTTCTTAGGGGCAGAGTTGGATACAGTCAAAGCAAGAGCTTTTCTTCCCCTGGAAAGGGTAAGGGCTATTGTAGAGCTGGTTTCTTCATTCCACCTTCTGGTCTCTCGGCCAGCAAGGCACTTCCTTCAGCTTCTGGGCCACATGGCAGCTTCTACAGCAGTGGTCCAAGGGGCCAGATTTCAGATGAGGGACATTCAGTTTCACCTGAGGGCCTTTTGGTCTCAGAAGAAAGATTCTCTAACCAAACTTCCAGTGACTCAGACTCTGATCCAGGCTCTCCAATGGTGGCAGGATCAGGGCAACCTCAGGCAAGGAGTCCCATTCATCACTCAGTCTCACTCTGTGGTCCTAACCACGGATGCTTCTATACTGGGGTGGGGAGCCCATCTGGGGGCTCTCACAGCCCAGGGACTGTGGTCCCCTCAGGAATCCCTTCTTCATATCAGTCTCTTGGAACTCAGGGTGGTCCTTCTGGCCCTGCAAGCTTTCTCTCAGTCAGTGCAGAACAAGGTGGTTCAGGTCAGGACAGACAACTCCACCACCATGTGGCACATCAATAAGCAGGGAGGCACTCGGTCCATGGTCTTGTGCATGGAAGTCATGAAATTGTGGTCCCTAGCTCATTCTCTGCAGACCTCTCTGATAGCAGTCCACCTTCCAGGGAAGGACAATGTGCTAGCAGATGCATTGAGCAGGATCTCCCAGGGCCATCATGAATGGTCCCTGGACCCCCTGGTGTTGAAAGTGATTTCTTCAAGGTGGGGCATTCCAGAGACAGATCTCATTGCAGCCCCAGACAATCACCAACTTCCTCTGTTTTGTTGCAGACCCCCAGTCTTGGGCTCAGTCCCTCTGGATGCTCTGATTCTGAACTAGGAAGGGAAATTTCTATATGCCTTCCCTCCCTTTCCTCTACTGTTCAAGGTTCTGGTCATGGTAAGGTCACAACCTTGAAAAGTGATTCTGATTGCTCCAGACTGAGCCAGACAGCCTTGGTACCCCCTGTTGCTGTCCCTAGCAGTCCATATTCCCCTGTCTCTTCCCAGGAATTGTAACCTGTTAACCTCCTCTCAGGGGAGGATTTGATACCCCAATCTTCGGTCTCTCAATCTCAAGGCATGGCTCTTGAAGGCTTAGAGTATGCAGATTTGCATCTGTCCCAAGGAGTTCTGGATATTCTCAAAGTCTCTCGAAAGCCTGCCACCAGAAAAACGTATAACTCCAAATGGAAAAGATTCAGCATTTGGTATACCAAGAAGCATATCTCCCCAGACACTGCTGAACTGTCTACAGTTCTGGATTATATGGTTCATCTTAATGGCCTAGGCCTGAGACCAGCTACTCTCAAAGTACATTTGTCAGCTGTTTCTGCTTTTCTGTCAGTGAGAAAGCCTTCCTCACTGTCATCTCACCCTGTATTCTGTAAATTTTTCAAGGGATTGCTTCATACCAATCCCCCCTTTAGGGACCCTACCCCTGCTTGGGATCTTAATGTTTGCATTGCTCAGCTTATGCAACCCCCTTTTGAGCCTTTGCCTTCTGCAAAGCTTAAGTACTTGACTTGGAAAACGGTGTTCCTGGTAGCTATTACCTCTGCCAGGCGTATCAGTGAATTGCAAGCTCTGTCAGTGGAGCCTGAGTTTATCTCATTCCATAGAGATAAGGTGGTCCTTAGAACTAATAGGAGGTTTTTACCTAAAGTGGTTTCAGATTTTCATCTGAACCAATCTATGTCTCTCCCTGTGTTCTTCACTGATCATTCTTCTTCAGGAGAAAGAGGTTTACACAGTTTGGATGTTAAAAGAGCCCTTAGTTTCTACATTGAGCATACTAAGGCTCACAGGTTTGACTCACTCCAGTTGTTTCTCATTTATGGGGAAGTGGGGAAGGGTAAACCAGCCACTAAGAGAACTATTGCCAGGTGGATTGTCTCTTGTATTCAATTCTGTTGTGATAAGCTAGGCAAAATACCCCCTCAGGCCTGAGGGCTCATTCAACTAGAAGTACAGCTGCTTCCCTGGCTGCAGCCAGGGATGTTCCTTTGCTAGAGATATGTAAAGCAGCCACCTGGAAAACAGTCCATACATTTACCTTGCATTACTCCCTGGACATCCAGGCTAGGAGTGATGCTCGGTTTGGTACAGCAGTACTGCAGAGCCTATTCCCAAGGTAGGTTCGATTCCCTCCTCCATGGAGGTACTGCTTGATAGTCTGCAATAATCAGAATACAGCAAGACTTCATGTTGTTTGAAGAAAAAATTACTCACCTTGGTAATTATGTTTCTTCTAATGGAGTCTTGCTGTATTCTGACCTCCCTCTCTGCCTCCCCTCTCAGAACCTGTTTTTGGGAAGTGGGCTGGCAGGTGCAGTGTTGCACCCCAGGGGTGCATTTGGGTACTTCCTAATTTTAGAGAGGGGGAGTGGGTTATATTATTAATTTAACAGTCTAAAGTTGTTCACTACCTGGTTTGTGATTTTGGATTTCTTGACTTAAGTCTTTTGGGGATCCAAAATATTTGGTTGCCATTTGGCTAGTAAAAATTTTACAATTTCCACATAGTAGTTAGCTAGTATTAGCTCATAAGAATCTGACGGTTGTGCTTCAAAGTGCAGCAGACAGAGGTTTGAACCGAGCTCGAGCTCAACGTTCTATGCTCTGCATAGAAATTTACCCTCTACTCTCTGGGGCAGTTTGAGTGCTGGAGCTAACTGCAATAGTCAGAATACAGCAAGACTCCATTAGAAGAAACATAATTACTAAGGTGAGAAATTTTTTCTTTCTCCCCATGCACTTTTTTCCTTTGTTTTTTTCTTTTGCTCTGTATCACTTTGTTCTTTTTTTCTGTTCACAGCATCTGTTCTTCCACTTCTATATCCTCCTTCATCTCCTCCGAAAACCCATCTACCTCTTTGGTGTCATTTTGCATGGTATCCTTCCCTTCTATGTCTGACACGGTATCACCCTCCACCATGCCACTTTCTTTGTTTTCATAAATAATATTTTTGCACCGACCTGAAATCTGTGTATCATTTGAGTGCTGTTCAATTGTTACCTCTGCATTGTTTGTAGTAACCGGGGCCTGTAGTCCTTCCTCCGGAGGTGCTGGGCAGATTAGGATCCCAGCTTTTTCTGTCAGGTGTTTGAATCCACCCTGCATTATCTTATGCTTCCATAACCCAATTGGGAGTGTCTGGAAATTCTACTTTTGCTGAGTTTCCTGATCCTTTTTCAGGGTTGCCCGTGCTCAATTTTTCCATTTCTTCCTGCGCCCCCCCCCCCTTGTTTTCAGATATTTGCATGGTCCCATTGCTTCCCTTTTAGGAGTCTCCAGTTTCAGCTGCACAGTCCTGTAAATTAGGAGAACTCTCCCTTTGTTTTGTTTGCAAAGCCCATCTTAAGCTGAGCCTTTTTTTGGCTCATTTGTGCAATTCCCTTCAGGGCAATGCCTTTCTGTATCTTAACAGTTTCCTTCTTTCAGGCATGTTTCTTCTTTTCTTTTATTTCTGTTTTACTTTCCTTTTCAACATTGACAGTGGCAAGTTCCTTTGATGAGGTTGTGTCTTCATGAATCAGCTAGGCGTTGTTGTCAGGCGCCATTTGCTCTGAAATAGACATTTGGTGCCAGCCCAGCTTCTGCAATGCTGACTGAATTTGTTTTCTTTTCCCTTTATGCCTCCCATCTTCTACTTTCAGTTTTTCCAATAAAAACTCAGTGTCTTCATTATCCGAAGCTTCAAACATCTGTAGATTGGTGGAATCCTGTCTTCTCCACGTCTATGATATCCACATCTGTATTTTCTACATTTTCTTTCAGTTTCACAGTTTTGCAGGTCTCTAATTTCTTCAAGGCTGAGGAGTAGACCAGCTCCTCAGCCTCTTGCACGTCTGCTCTCTCCGCTTGCTTACCGACTTCTGGCATCTTGGCAGCACTCCGACATGAATCCCCCTACAGGAGAGATAGGGAATGTCCCCAGTGTCCTGGCCAAATCCCCCCATTCACTAGAATACCATCAACAGCTTAATCTGTTTGTTTAAGACAGTTTACATCTGTACAAATATTCCCCTTCTCTTGCCCCCAGGTCTCACCTGGAAACGAGCCATGGCTCACTGTGCCTCTCCTGGTCACAAACTTTCTAATAAAATAAATAAATACAGAAGTAAACCTGATTACTTTTCACCACCCAGTCAAAAAACCTGACCAGATTTGTCTGACAAGATCTGCACTTGGAAAAGCCTTGCTGCCTTGGGTCAAGGAGGCCATTTGCCTCCAGGTTGCCGGTGATTCTGTCCTTGAGCAGTTTTTCCATGAGCTTGCAGACCACAGAAGTCAGACTTATTGGCCTGTAATTGCTCATGTCTTGCTCCCCCACCCTTATACAGGGGTAGTACATCCACGCACTTCCAGTCCGTCGGGATTCCACCCCCGAGTGTAAGGACTCACTGAACAGAGTGGTCAAGGGAGCCGCTAGCACCTCCCCCAGCTCCCTCAACATGCTTGGGTGAATCCCATCCGGCCCCATGGCCTTGTCCACCCTCAGGCCCTTAAGTTCTCTCAAGATTTCCTCTTCCCAAAACACCCTCAAACAGTGCAGCCACTCGTGATACAATAGTCTCATCTACTCCCACTGCATAATTAATGGTTAGATAGTGTTGGGGTGTTTCTGAGTCCAGGAAAGATACAGCTGTAGTTGGTCAAAAAATTTAAACACACATGTTTTGGTGTGTAACACCAGTATGGTTGACACTCAGTTTTTTTACTTTTTAAAAGGAAAAAGAAATCTGAATCAAACAACCAGTTACATCAGCAGTCTTTTTGGAGTGAGAACACTCATAAAATGTGCTTTTTAAATTAGGGACACTTTGAGGCTCAATGGGGTTGACAGTGTCCCTTTAATGCATCCAGGGCATATTGTTGCAGATAGATGGTGTACTACCAGTCCCTCTCTACTCATCTCCTAATATGTGTGGGTGTTGATACCCAGGCCCCCTCCATCACCTGCCCCACATCGTAACTGTCGTAGCTGGCCTTAGCAGTGGGCAGAGTTTCCTCACCTGCCCTCCACACTAACTGCCCCTGCAATTAGGTGGGTCTAGCTTGGATCTCTCCTCTACAGGCTTGCATTCTGCTCTGTTTAAGCACTTACTGTCCTACTGGAAGACATGCCTGGTACTAGCTGACTCCCCCCCCCCCACATAGGCATCCCCCTCCCACCACTTGGCTATTTTCAGTCCCCATTCCTGTTACCAGGACAAAACCTGTACCAAGGGCTGCTGAGGTCCTTGCCTCTGTGTTTCCCCATAAGCTCATAGTCATACTCTAAGGTTTTTGGCAGTAGCTTCAGTAGCTGATTATTTGTTGTTCTGTACTTATATTCCGCATTATGTCTCTCTGTTTGCATTACCATTGCACTGTTTGTTTAAATGTTCCCCGAGTTGTTCTTATTGTGTACACTCCTTCCCACGAAGTGTGAACCGCAGAGGGGGCAATTCCCCTTCTGTTGTACTGTATATGCCATGTACTTGATGTGGAGTCTTTGCAAAAGAGCTTTCACTCAAAGGTCTTTTCTGAACAATGAAATAAAAACAACACTTTATAGGACTCAGCTTTGCTATATTAGTGTTATAAAGTCATGATATGGTATTCTATATGTGTTTTTTGTACAGTTTAGGTCTTTTTTCCCTTCCTATTTGAAGTGTCTATACTGTAATTACATGAATGAAATGTGGTTACAATGTATTTATGTTATATTATATACAAATAAATTGTTTAAAAAATGGATCCAGTGAGTGTATCCATAACTAGAAAGTTTTGAGTAATGCAACTTCCACAAATGGCTAAAACTGTCTGGATGACCAAAACTGCTTCCAAACCTGCTTTACTGGGCTTTGCTAACAAATAAATCCTGGTGTATTAATACAAAACCTTAACAGAAACAAACTTTAGTTTTAGCAGCAGCTATGAGGGCAAAGTGACTGATACTCTCCAAATAGACAGAAAAACTGTCAACATTAGAATGCTTAATTACATGGGGAAACAAGCTACAAATTAAAAAAAAATAGCTACCTTATCCTAAACAAACAGCATATAGCAAAAAAGGTGGGACCCTTTCTTAAAGATTGTTTAACAGAGATCTTATCATCATTGCAGATGTCAAAAAAGTCAAAGCTGTTGATTTCTAAAGTATGGGATAAGTTATGATTATCTTATAAATAAATGCATGATAATCCCGGCTATACTTAATTGTTGTTATGATTACTAATTTAATGTTCACCACATTGCATGTCTACTCACTACATGTAGTACTAACTGTTAAATCAGTCATACTCATTTTTATTTTGTAATGTTTTGCTTATTAAAATAAAAATATATAAATAAATAACATCACCACAAAAAAAAAAAGAAACAAACCGCAAACAATCTCACATTAACAGGCAGTCCACAGTTGCAGCAGCAATCCTAGCAACACCAGCAGACAAAATCTGAGTTGATCGCAGCCGTAGCTGTAGTTTGATCCTGCAGGGCAGATCCTCAATAGCTGGATGTATCACAATGGCCTCTGCCACTTCACTGAAGCGCAGATAGGATCGTAACAGGCAGCATGAGGGGAATGAGACAATGGGACCAACCTCGCAGCTATGGCAAAGGCGGCTGTTGTCTGAACTCCCACTACAAATCTGAATCCGACTCTAAACCACAGAATTAAAAGAGAGCAGAATGGAAGTCTGGCTGCTGCATACACTTACAGCCGCAGATTATGCCACCCAGGCACGCACTGTTTCAGGCTGAGTGTGAGTCAATGGAAGTGGAAATACATCTGCCTGGGTATTTAGAGGTCCAGCATACATGCACATCAGTCAGTCAAAGTAAAATGAGGCTTCTGTTCTATGCTTCAATTAATTCCATGCTCTAAACTATAAGAACACAAGAACATAAGAAAAGTGTCGGCAGATGGGGACCATGTGGTCCATCTAATCTGCCCAAGGTAGCTACCTCCCCAATTATATTTTTTCCTAAGTTGTCCACATTGCCTGTCCCATGTGAGTTTGAATTCCCTTACTGCACTTGATGCCACCACTTCTGGTAGCAGGCTGTTCCATGGGTCTATCACTCTCTCAGTGAAAAAGTACTTTCTAGAGTTGTTTTTAAACTTGCCTCCCACCAAATGCAAGTTGTGGCCTCTTGTACACGCCACCCTGTTTTCCTGGAAGAGGTTATCCTTCTGAGTTGTGTTAATTCCCTTGACATACTTAAAAGTTTCTATCATGTCCCCCTGTTTCCTCTCTGTTCCAGACAGAATAAATTCAACTCTTTGAGTCTTGTCTCGAATGGCTCATGATGCAGCCCCTGCACCATCTTTGTGGCCCTTCTCTGCACAGTCTCCAGATGGTCGATGTCCTTTTTTTTAGGTGAGGCCTCCAGAACTGGACACAGTACTCTAGGTGTGGCCTCACCAAGGATCTGTAGAGGGGCATGATAACTTCCTGCTTTCTGCTTGTAATACCCCTTCCTATGCATCTGAGGACACCACTTGTCTTCTGCACTGCTTTTTCACATTGTTTTCCTACCTTTAAGTCACTGGTAATGATCATGCCCAATCTCATTCCACCTTTGTCTCCTCTAATTGATGCCCATCTAGTACATACATTTTTCCTGGGTTCTGCTTCCCCAGGTGCATTACCTTACACTTCCTGGTGTTGCATTTTAACTGCCAGTTCCTGGACTATTCTTCCAGTCTGCATTGGTCAGCTTCCATACAAAATGCCCCTCTAGTGTATCCACCCTGATGCAGAGCTTTGTATCATCTGCAAATGGGCAAACCTTCCCCTCCAGTTCATCAGTGATGTCACTGACAAATATGTTGAAGAGGACTGGACCCAGCACTGATCCATGTGGAACGCCACTGGTCACACCTCCCATCCTTGATAATGCCCCATTGACCAAAACTCTCTGGGTCCTTTTCTGCCACCAGTTTCTAATCCAGATTACTATTTTCTGTCCAACTCCTGTGTGTTCTAGTTTGTTAGCAAGTTTCCAGTGGGGAACAGTGTCAAAGGCCTTGCTGAAGTCTAGGTACACCATGTCCACCACCCCACCCCAGCCCACTGTTCTAGTAACCCAACTGAAGAAATCAATCATGTTTGTTTGGCACGAGCACCCTGCTGTGAAGCAATGCTGTTTGGGGTTGAGTTTTCCAGTTTCCTTTGGGTAGTCAACTATTCTCTCCTTTAGTAATGTTTCCATAATTTTTCCTACTATAGAGGTCAGACTGACTGGGCGGTAGTTTCTTGCTTCTTCCTTGCTTCCACTTTTGTTCAAGGGCACAACTGTTGTCCTTTTTTAGTCTTGAGGTACTCTGCCACTTTCCAGAGATAGATAGAACAATTCAGCTAGCGGTGCAGCTATTTCTTCCTGAAGCTCTTTTAGTATTCTGGGGTGGATATCATCTGGCCCCATGGCTTTATCCACCTTATGTTTGCTTAGCTCTTCTAAGACCATCTCTTTGTGATGGGGCTTGTGTCTGCCCCTCCAATATCCTGCTCGGTCTTACTTAGTGTAGGTCCTTTGCCAATATCTTCTATTGTGAAGTCTGAGCAGAAGAATTTGTTTAACAGCTCTGCTTTGCCTTCATCTTTCTCTAACAGATGGACCTCCCTTGTTGCTAGTCAGAATATTCCCCCTTTACTCTTCCTTTTTTCTCTTATGTATCTATAGAACGTTTTATCTCCTTTCCTAACCCCCTGTGCTATTTTTTCCTGTGTTTGGGCTTTGGCTATCTGAATTGCTTTTCCTGCCTCCTTGAGTTTGTTTCTATATTCCTCCTTGTCTGTTTCTCCTTTTGTTTCCCTGTACTGCTTAAAAGCCCTCTTTTTTCCCTTGATTTTGGTTGCTACCTCTTTGGAGAACCAGAGAGGGTTCTTCCTTGTTTTGGCTTTGCTGATTTGTCTTGTGCATTGCTCAGTGACTGTATTTAATGCATTCTTTAAATACTCCCAGCAATGTTCTGCAGTGTTCTGTATCCCCTTGTTACTGGTGTCAAGCATGGTCTTGATCCTGGATTTCATTTTGGGAAAGTTTGCTTTCCTGAAATCAAGTATCTTGATTTTTGTGTGACTTTTACCTTCCTCTTTATTTACTGATAACACACTGACCTGTGGTTGCTGGTCCCCAGACTGATACCCACAAGAACGTCTGAAATCCTGTAGCTGTTTGTGAGCACCCGGTCCAGGGTTTCTTGGTCTCTGTTGAGTGTGTCTACCAGCTGATTTAGACCTGCCCCCTCACAGCATGAACAGGAATTCTCTGCTCCACTCTGTGGCTGCTGTGTATGAGGTCTAATCCACATCTGGCAGACTGAAGTCCCCGATAAGCAGCAACTCTGTTCTCACCCGTCTGCCATCACTGAAATGACTTCCAGGAACTCTTTGTCAATTTCACTTTCCTGGGTTGGGGGTCTGTAGATAACTCCCACCTGGAGGGGGCATTTACTGTGCTTCCCCTGGATCTCTGTTGTACAGATTCCCTCCCTTACATACAAAGCCACCGCCCCCACCTTTTTTTCCCTCGTTGTCTTTTCTGAAGAGTGTGTAACCTGGGATAGTAGCATCCCAGGTGTGGCTGGTGGTGAACCAAGTTTCTGTAACCATGACCCAGTCCAGTTGGCCTCTGCCAACAAGGCTGTGAGTTCAAGAATTTTGTTTGGCAGACTACAAGTGTAACCCCTAGATGGCGCTATCCCAGGGGCTACTACCCCTGCCTGATTTGCCACTAACAGGTTGAGGGGCCTGGATCCAATGGCAGGTGCCTCCACCCAGAGGTCAGGGTTTACAATAGTTAAACTAACTTGGTCACAGCCCTCTGGGACACTGCAACCCCCCTTTCTTCCCACTAGTGGCCCACACAATATATCAGAATTACCTTCACAGTATACACTTACCCCCAGGATTGGTTCCGCACTGGGACCTCCTGTGAAATGAGATACAGTGCAACAATCACAGTACAGTACTTTAACATAGACAAATACCTCAGGCAGTATAACTTTGCTGAAACAAGCAGCTCTGATTTATTTAGGGGGATATAACAAGGACAGGGAATCAGGTTAATTAGCTTATCACTCTAATAATCTACCTATGGCTCTGTGCACAGGCCTATCCCTATCAGTTACTGTCCCTGGGTACCCAAGCCCAGTGGCTAGTCCAAACCGTGGCAGCTGGTAGGGGCCCTTTCACACAGAGAAAAGGAGAATTAAACAGTCAGCAGTACAGTAATTCCATTTGGATTTAATGTGGCAATTCAACAGGGAGCGACCCTGAATTAGTACTCACGACCTCCAAATAAGATAGGGTCCTTCAATGTCAGCAGGGCTCACTTGAGGTACACAAACCTCTTTACACATTTATATAAAAGAAAGCACTATACCAGGCAGGCTGCATCTGTATCCCGATCGCAATTACTGCACAATACCCGGGAGAACACACAGCAGATTCAGTTCCTGACAGACCGAGTGCAATTTTCAGCAATTCCTCCAGTCTTCTACAGGGTGAGCCTGGTTTCTACTCTTCAGAGATCCTTTGATTCTTTTCACAGGACGGATTCAGTCCTAACAAGCAGTTACATAAGCTGCAGACCGAACTCTGGGCCTTACACGTTTTTGACTAAAACTGCACACTGAAAAAGCACAGGGCTCCTTCCTTCTTCACTGCCAAAGCTCAACTGAAACTCCAACCGACAAAACCGGGCACTTCCTTTGAGTTCCTCCCAGTTCTTGACTGGATTGGCTGTCACTCACAATAGACTGCTGCTGTTGGTCCAAAAGGCACTGAAGTCTAAACTACATCTCCCAGAGTCACTGCCCATACAATCCTCTTGTGGCTGGCTCAGATTATGAGTCCAAGTTCTGATTCGTCCAAGGCACCATTTTAGAGCTAGCTTACTCCACATTGATTGGTCCAGTTCAGCAGTTCAAAACCAGAATGGGAACTAGGCAGACACTGTTCTGACTGCAAAAGAAAGCAGGTTAGACAAACTGTAATTTCATTATTACTGTCAATGATTTCTGGCAAACAGTTACATCTTTCAGATAGGTTCCCTTTGCACTCCTAGTGACTGCAAAAATGGAGTGAATTGGCAGCAGCTTGAGTGGTACTCAATCAAAGAAGCACAGTCCCCCCATACAAACTAATTATGTCTGCAAGCAGACAGCTCTTAAAGAGACAGTACCAGAGGCTCTAAAAACACTCACTGATAAATGGCTTAAACGCCAAACACCATTCAGGCTTGGAGCATTCAAGCAAGCTCCTGAAGTCTTTGGGAACCCCCATTTGCGGGGGTTACACCTTTCCCTGCCCTGGGAAAGCTTGGCGTCGCGTCAAGCAAGTACCCATAAGTTTAACTGCAACCATATACATTTGCATTAGGCTCACACATGTAATCATCAGTCAATATATCATTTTACCAAGAACACATTTCTGAAACATTACAGTCGTCCTCTTTACATAGTATTACACACATTGTACCATAACTCAAGTTATTACCTCTTGTACATGAAACCTGAAGAGGGGCCTTCCCTATCAGTTACCTTGGGGCTGGATGGGGCAAGGGCACCATATAGAGGGCAACACAAGTAACTTGGAGTTAGCACTGGCGCCTCAGTTTGGGCAATGAGCTCGGGGACACATACACTCCTTTATGGACAACATTGAGAGGCAAATCCACAGGCCTCCAAAGGGAATCATAACTGAGGTGCACCACAGGCTTTACAGCTCGACCAGTCTTTCTAGGGGAACTGTTACAGTCTCTGCACTCTGAGCCTCATTTTCAGCATTGTCCTCACTTGTCAGGGAGTCTCCATGGGGTAGAGGCTAGAACTTGGGGCACTTTCAGCTCCAGGAGTTACTGTTTCTGAGTCCACAACATTTGGCTCACATGGAGAGCTTCGGACACTGGCAGTGGACTGTCAGGGCCTCAAAATACTCTTCTTGTTCGGTGTATCACCAGTCTGCCCCAATCTATCATTTCCTCCTGAAAACTCAAACAGTTCAACCATGCACAATTCCATTTCATCTGATCTGATGCTTTGCACTTCACTTTCTGGGAGCAATGGCTCCAGGGATGAAGCTGGGGGCTTTGACAGTCCAGAAGGCCCAGCTTTGTCTCCAGTATTGACTAGGATTGCCCCGAAACAATTGACTCAGTTCGTAAGAAGGATAGTATTCAAAGTCACTCTCACTTTCTTCTGATATGGACTGACAGTCATGCTCAACTGGGACTTGTGCAGGGAACACTTTAACTCTGCTTCTGTGGTGCAGACTTCTTGATCTTTTCTTAGCAGCAGCTCTAGTCACTGGTCCAGAAGGGGCATCTTCTGGGAGCTCAGACTCAATCATGATTTGTCCAATGGGCAGTAAATGATTTCTATGCATTGTTTTACATCTTTTGAATTATTCTCAGGCCTTACTTTGTACACTGGCAGATCATCTAGTTTGCCCACTACAATGTGAGGAGATGGTGCCATCTGTCAGCAATCTTGTGCTTGCCATGCAGTCCCAGATTTCTTAGCAATACCCGATCTCCCTCCTGGAGTTCCTGTGCTTTCACCTTTTATCATACCTTTCTTTGTTGGCCAGATTTCTTTGGCAGCCATGGTTTGAGCCAGTTGAGTACGCATGAGTTAGCTGGGCCTTTAACTTTTGCACATACTGTAAATAGTTGTCAGCTTGAACCCCATCGGAGAGACCCCAAAACACACATCTACTGGTAGTCGAGCTTCTCTTCCAAACATCAGGCGGTAGGGGAGAACCCAGTGGCATCACTTTTGGTGCAGTTATAAGCATGTACCAGGGTGCTAATTTGTTGGCTCCATCTAGGCTTGTCCTTTGGGTGCAGGGTGCCTAGCATATCTAGCAAAGTGCGGTTGAAACGTTCAGGCTGTGGGTCCCCCTGGGGGTGGTAATTAGTGGTTCTGGACTTTCGCACTCCCCACAGAGAAAGCATCTCTTTGATCAGACGACTCTCAAAGTCTCTCCCTTGATCAGAATGGATTCTTTGTGGAGCCCCATAGTGAACAAAAAAGTTTTCTACAAGTACTTTGGCTACAGTGGCTGCTTTCTGGTCTTTGGTGGGGAAAGCTTGGGCATATCTCGTGAAATGGTCAGTGACCACCAGCACATTACTGATATTTCTTTGATCTGACTCCAAACTTAGAAAATCAATACAGACCAGCTCCATGGTGCACTGGTGGTTATGTTAACAAGAGAGGCAGCCCTCTAAGGCAGCTTTCCTCTGTAATAGCGACTACAAGTTCGAATGTGTTGCTCCACATCAGCCCCCATCTTAGGCCAACAGAATCTGGATCTCACCAAGTCAAGTGTTCTGTCTATACCAAGGTGCCCCATGTGGTTGTGCAAGGACCTCAATACTGAGTCTCGAAGGCAGTGGGCAGCACTAGTTGTTGTTTGTCTACTTGTCCCCTCTGTCTACTGTTTCTCTGTATAACAGTTTATTGGTCAGTTTCAATTTAGGACCTTCTTTGTATAACAGTGCAGTTCTCAAAAATCAGTGAGCGAATTTGGACACATCTTTTCCTGCATCGAGGGCTTCTAAAGCTGCTTTGATCATGGGATCGGGATTGAGCCCTCCGAATACTGTCATTGTCCAGCTGAGGCAGTGCACCAATGTCTATTGCAGAAAAGTGGCAATAAGCAGCAGATACAGAAAATTCTCAGAGGGTCCAAACAATCCACCATGCAGTCCACTGCGTCCGTGGACATTTGTTCCTCCCTGTCAAACTTCTGGCAGAGTGCCGAATGTCAGGTTCTGCCAATCGGACCCAATCATTCTGGGGAACAGGCCTCCGGGAGACAGCATCAGCATCTATGTGGTTCAGACCTGCTCGGTATTCAGAGCATAGTCATATGTAGATAATGCAGAAAGCCACCTATGGCCAGTGGCATCCAACTTAGCTGAGGTCTGCACATAGGTCAAAGGATTATTGTCAGTTTTACTAGTATTTTAGCCCCATACAAGTACTCATGGAATTGGTCAACAATAGCCCACTTCAAAGCTAGGAACTCTAACTTATGTACAGGATAGTTCTTTTGGATGGGGTCAGGCTTCTACTGGCAAAGGCCACTGATCTCAGGCCATTCTCGTGCTCTTGGTACAACACAGCCCCCAACCCTTGCAAGCTAGCATCAGTGTGCAGGACGTAAGGTTTTCTTGGATCGCTATAGGCCAGCACTGGAGCATGGGTAAGTTGATATATGATCTCTTGAAAAGCAGTCTCACAATCAGGAGTCCAGCGGCCCCAAATACTTCACCGGATGAAAATACACTCTTTCAGTCTTGAGGGACGCTTACTTTTGGTATTTTTGTGGGTTGGGGATACCCTTGAGTAAGGTTAAGTAAGGGCGGATCACTCTTGAATAGTCCTTGATGAAGCACCGATAATAACCACAGAATCCCAGGAATCTTTGCAGTTCTTTTTAGATTTTTGGGCTGTGGCCAGGTGGTCAAGGCCTCAACTTTACTTGGGTTGGTCTCTATTCCTCGGTGGATACTATGTGTCCCATACTTTACTGATGTTTGAAAGAATTGACACTTATCAATGGACAGTTTAAGGCCAAAGTCCTCCAGTCGGTCCAATACCTTAAATAATCTGCTCTCATGTTCCTCCAGTGAGCTGCCAAACACAATAACATCATCTAGGTATACCAGGCACTCTAGTAAGTTCATGTCCCCCACTGCACGCTCCATCAATCGTTGAAAAGTGGCTGGGGCACCTGAAACCCTTGAGGCATCCTCATGAATTCATAAATAGCAGGACAGATAAAGGCCGCCTTCTCACGGGTCCTCTGGGGCCATCGGGATCTGGTAGTACCCACTGCGGAGATCCAGCACAGAGAACCACTTGCTCCCGTTTAGGCAGTCAAAGCATCCTGAATGCGGGGCATTGTGACTGATCAGGATAGTCCGCTGGTTTAAAGTGCGATAATCCACACACATCCTTACTGTTCCATTCTTTTTCCTCACTACCACAATGGGGAAGCATAAGGCTTCTGGATTCTTGTATTACCAAGCAGCTAACATCTCTTGCAGATGCCGTCTCACATCATCTATGTCAGCAGGTGCCAGGCGTCGAGACCTCTCACGAAATGGTCTTTTCGTCATGCAGCGGATATTGTGCTCAGCTCCTTGCACATCCTACATCCCATTCCTTTAAAGAAAACACCTGGTCTCTCTGGGCAAGCTTCTCACTGATCCTCACTTTCCATTCAGCTGGCAGCGGGAGTCGCCGAAATCAAACAAGTCAGGCGTTACTCGTCATTCTTCCTTGAACTCTTGCTGCTGGGTAGCACTGCAGTGTCTGCACAATGCACATTAGCCAGGATGCAACCTCTGTTTACTCGAATGTCTCTTTCAGACACATTATGAACTTGGACCATTACCCTTCTGGCATAAGCATGGGCTCTAGCGGGCAAAATACTAGAGCTTGACCAGCAGTCCCTCTGGCAATTTTCCATCGCCTGGTGCATCCAACATTAATATTTTATTCTTAACATCCTTTCTGATACGGACCTCTCCTGTAAGGTACACTGGGCATTTGGCGCCAGGATCAGAGACTCAGGATCCTTCTTCCATACAATTCCGACCGGTTCCTCTGGTTCTGTTTTTCAGCATCTCTCTGTGCCTCATAGGCCTTCTTAATTAAAGCCGGAACTCTTAAAGCTCTACTAGTCTTTGACCCCTGTTTTTCATAACACAACTGTGCCAGCCTTCCGAACATATGAGCATTTGTTCCAATCAACAAGGGACACCATCATACAGTCCAGTGGGGGACACACTAAGGCTAGGGTCTCTACTTGTTCGGCCACTCCAGCCACGGAGGTGGGGAAAGACAGCAAATTCGGATATACCGGAATAGGGTAGGCCTTCTCACTTAACCCCATACATGCAGTCCTTCTAATGGTTGTAAGGCTCGTCTGACAAATGCTTCTGATACCAATCCTGGAACATAATTGTCACTTGGGAGCCACTGTCTAATACAGCTCTTGTAGACACTCCATTCACCTTTACAGTAGTCTCCATGGAGGACCCACTATTCTGGACCAGTCTGGAGAGGCGGTAGTGGGGCCTGGGCAACTGACCTTGCCACAAAGGGCGTGAATTAGCACTTTTGGTGCCCTCACTGGGATCATGTCGTGCACCTCTTAACCACTGATTTGTTCTCCGAAGCTCTCCTTGTAGCCTATATGCAACTTTGTCAGTGTCTTTTGGGGACTGGCATTCCCTTTCATGTGCCCATCTTTCCCACAATTATAGCAAAACATACTTTCTGGAGTTGGAGCTGGCCAGGCGCTACACTGGGAGCCAGGGCGGGGTATTACTAACTGGAAACCTGGGTGCCATCTCTGTCTGCGGTGTGATAAGCATTTGGAGACATCTCATCAGTTTCTCCACTTCCATGGTCAAGGAATTGAGTTTGGAGCTGTTATCCATAGGAGATACATGGGTGGGTACCCCCACCCCATAGCAGATACAGTCGGATATAGGTCAGGGCCCGTACTTGCAGGCGTGGCCTTCATAAAGGACTGTTTTGAATTCGGATCTCTCTCAATAGTTCGCCCCATTGTGGCATATCTTTTCCTTGTCAGAGCACTCATTGACTGTCAACCTCTGCCCTTGAACTTCACTTGATGGGTCACCCTCAGTCACTTCGGGTCGTAGCCACAGCTGTTGGTGCAGGTCCCTCCCGAGGTCGCCTTTCTCAACTCCTCAATTTCTCTCATTAACTCATCATAGGAGGGTGGGGATTCCAGTCGATTTGCCAGGCGTAACTGAAGCAACAGCAGTTCTGAGAAGGGGCAGACTTAAGGATTCTGTCCAGTCTGGTTGGTCCAGTTCAATCGCTGGCAAACTACCCTTCCTGAGGCATTCTTGCAACAATTTTTCCAGCTGAGACATACACAGACAACAACTCCCTTGGTACTGTTGTGCATTTCTTACTCTCCACCATAGGTCCTTCATCAGAATCTGGGCTCCCATACACATTCTCCAAGGCCTCAAGATAGGCCTGTGCAGTCGCTTCAGGGTTACTGGCCCGTTAGCACGGATGGTAGCCAGGGCAGGACCTTGGAGGCTCTCACTAACCCTCTTCCGCTTTTGCCTTTCGAGGCATTGCCATTCTAGCACTTGGGGGCAACATAGTCTATCCAGGTCTCCCAGTCATCCTCCCCTTGGGGTGTGGGGAGGGTGCCAGAGAAGATCCTCAACCTTCGGTAAGAGTCGTGACTAATGGCAGGTGCAGAAATAGGAGTCTGCATTGGTTCAGCCACCATTACAGGCACTGGAGCAGGAGAGGGTGTTGGGGGAGGAACACCCCCAGGTGGCAAGAATAGTTTCTTCAAGTCCTCCACAGTTTTCCCTTCTCCCAGCAACCATTTAGCAAATTTCTCCTCAAAAGTTTCAGATAGTGGTGGGCTGATTCCCCAGGTCTTTACTGTCCTTAGTTATCACTCTCCAAGCAGTGAGGGCTCCCTCTGGGGTAATGGTCTGTGGCACTTTGGAGCTATCTATGGGATCCTTAAACTCTACTAGGGCCAGGAAAGTGTGGGTGAGCAGATTAGCATGCCGACCCACCACCACAGGGTTTTGTAAACCTTCCACCTTGGAAAGTACTCCTGCACAGTGTCCGTATTGATACCCAGGGGATGTCCAGGATAAGCATAGCATTTTGGGGTCGATCTCCTCCCAGTACACCACTCCACCAGCTGGTGCACAGCCACTTCTGTTGGGTACCCATTTTTTCTTAACAGTGGTTCAGTAATATGGCCACTAGAGGACACACAATCCCAGCGGTGAGCCTCCAAGATGTAACCCCTAGATGGCGCTATCCCAGGGGCTACTACCCTGCCTGATTTGCCACCAACAGGTTGAGGGGCCTGGATCCAATGGCAGGTGCCTCCACCCAGAGGTCAGGGTTTACAATAGTTAAACTAACTTGGTCACAGCCCTCTGGGACACTGCAACCCCCTTTCTTCCACTAGTGGCCCACACAATATATCAGAATTACCTTCACAGTATACACTTACCCCAGGATTGGTTCCGGCACTGGGACCTCCTGTGAAATGAGATACAGTGCAACAATCACAGTACAGTACTTTAACATAGACAAATACCTCAGGCAGTATAACTTTGCTGAAACAAGCAGCTCTGATTTATTTAGGGGATATAACAAGGACAGGGGAAATCAGGTTAATTAGCTTATCACTCTAATAATCTACCTATGGCTCTGTGCACAGGCCTATCCCTTATCAGTTACTGTCCCTGGGTACCCAAGTCCTAGTGGCTAGTCCAAACCGTGGCAGCTGGTAGGGCCCTTTCACACAGAGAAAAGGAGAATTAAACAGTCAGCAGTACAGTAATTCCATTTGGATTTAATGTGGCAATTCAACAGGGAGGCGACCCTGAATTAGTACTCACGACCTCAAATAAGATAGGGTCCTTCAATGTCAGCAGGGCTCACTTGAGGTACACAAACCTCTTTACATACATTTATATAAAAGAAAGCACTATACCAGGCAGGCTGCATCTGTATCCCGATCGCAATTACTGCACAATACCCGGGAGAACACACAGCAGATTCAGTTCCTGACAGACCGAGTGCAATTTTCAGCAATTCCTCCAGTCTTCTACAGGGTGAGCCTGGTTTCTACTCTTCAGAGATGCTTTGATTCTTTTCACAGGATGGATTCAGTCCTAACAAGCAGTTACATAAGCTGCAGACCGGAACTCTGGGCCTTACACACGTTTTTTGACTAAAACTGCACACTGAAAAGCACAGGGCTCCTTCCTTCTTCACTGCCAAAGCTCAACTGGAAACTCCAACCGACAAAACCGGGCACTTCCTTTGAGTTCCTCCAGTTCTTGACTGGATTGGCTGTCACTCACAATAGACTGCTGCTGTTGGTCCAAAAGGCGCTGAAGTCTAACTCCATCTCCCAGAGTCACTGCCCATACAATCCTCTTGTGGCTGGCTCAGATTATGAGTCAAGTTCTGATTAGTCAAGGCACCATTTTAGAGCTAGCTTACCCCACATTGATTCGTCCAGTTCAGCAGTTCAAAACCAGAATGGGGAACTAGGCAGACACTGTTCTGACTGCAAAAGAAAGCAGGTTAGACAAACTGTAATTTCATTATTACTGTCAATGATTTCTGGCAAACAGTTACATCTTTCAGATAGGTTCCCTTTGCACTCCTAGTGACTGCAAAAATGGAGTGAATTGGCAGCAGCTTGAGTGGTACTCAATCAAAGAAGCACACAGTCCCCCCATACAAACTAATTATGTCTGCAAGCAGACAGCTCTTAAAGAGACAGTACCAGAGGCTCTAAAAACACTCACTGATAAATGGCTTAAACGCCAAACACCATTCAGGCTTGGAGCATTCAAGCAAGCTCCTGGAAGTCTTTTGGGAACCCCCATTTGCAGGGGGGTTACACAAGCATTAATGCACATAGCCTTCCACCCATGGAAGTCCTTTTGCTGTGCATCATTCCTTGCTCTGATCCAAATTTTTTTGTGTCTTAATCACTTTATGCTTCTCCCTAGTGGATCAGGCTGGGCAGTCCCTTTACTATCACTGTTGTTGGTATCTTTGTGGTATCTAGGCACAGCGGTAGCTGATGCTATGGGAGGGGTAGTTGGCGACCCTTGCGATGTGAGGGTTGCCTGTGGCTCCTCCCACTCCACTAGTTAAACTGATCGATATGGACCTCAAATTTCTGTTTGAGTGCTCAAGTCCCCTCCTTAGTGAGGTGTAGGCCATCAAATTTAAAGAAGTCCCTTTCCCAGAAGGTCTGCCATTTTCCTAGAAAGTGATGCCCTTTCTTTGCACCAGTTTTCTAGCCAACAGTTAAGTTCGGCGGTGTCCTTCTCTCTGATCTTCTGCCTACTGTCCCCTTTTCCCCAGACAATCAGAATCTCCAAGAAAGAGATAGTGGATGAAAAAGAAGCTAGTTTGTCACCTAGCCTGGCAAGATTTTGTTTTGTTTCTTCCATGGATTGACTGGCTAGGATGTGGAGGATGACCCGCATGTCCTGTTCTACACTGCGTGCAATTTTCTTGATGCAGTCCATGTCCCTCCATGCTGATGTGTCAGGGAGGCACTGGACTGCAATTTTGGCCTGGTAATAATGCTGAACTTGAGACTCTACTCTCTTTATCATGGAGGGTCCGACTATCAGTACTGGATTTTTAATGTCTTTTTTAGTGATCTTTTTGGAGGCGTGCACATCCTTGTGCTGCGTTGGGCTACTACTGCTCTTCACGCCTGCTGCTTTAGTAGTCCTGGAGCGCAGTGGCATGTATTTATTTGATGTGTATAAGGGTGTGCTTCCCTCCTTCATTATGGGTTTAGGATTTGTCCTACAAGTTCCCGCTATTTGCCAGCCCCCCGGCCAGTTTGTCCTTTGGGGTAGGGGTAGCGGTGAGAGTGGTTTTCCAATTGTTGATGTTATAGTGTTGCCCTTTGAGGACTGGCAGAGTTTTTGGTGGAGGTAGTGTATCTCAGTTCATGCTGCCTGGAGCGGAAACCTTAGGTCCTCGAGGGCGAAACATGTAGGACAGTGCCCCACCCTCAGGACAAATGCTCTGGTGAAGTGTGTTACACAGTTGTCGCAGTTTACAAGGTCCATAGCTGGTGGGAACTAACTGATACTCCACTGAGTGGTGATCCAAGCCCCTCCCTCCACACGTGAACCAGAGGACATGGCAGAAGGAGATCTCAAACCTTTACCACTGGCTGGCCCAGTGGTTCATCAATAGTGTACTGCCCTTCATGCCAGCGACCTGAATTTGGGAGCAGACTTGGGCTGCCAGGGGTCAGCTGGGGGGAGATCGAGCATCCTAAGGACTGCTCTTCTCTCCCAGTAAAGGGAAGGTCCACTGTCCTGCTGTCAACTGCCATCAAGTGGAGGCTTGATGGTGGTGTAAGTGCGGGTGATACAGTTGGGAGGGAGCCACAGGTTTGATGCAGGACTTGTGTGCTCCACACTGCATGTCCCAATGTCCATCCCACATAGGAGTTCCAGGGAGAAAAGAGAAAAGCAGCACAGACCTTATGAAGCCCTACCTGCCTCGAGCCTGAACAACAAATTGGGACACTGGCCCATGTCTGGATATGGTCTGTGGAGGGATAAGCAGCTGGTTCCACTACAGGTGGCAATCCATGGGGGATTTAGGGCACATTTTGGGAACATTAAGTCCCAGGGGAGGTAAGTGTAGGCCGGGGTAGGGAAGGTGCCGGGCTGATAGTCCCCTGTGCTAAGCTGAAGGGGAAAAAAGCATTATTGAAAGAATAAAAAAAACCTTTACACCTGAGGTGCCAGTGTCAATCTCATTGAATTTCATGAACCCACAGGATTCCCAGGGGTTACACTAACCTACCCCCCCCCCACCCCAGGTCTTTAAATACAGCAAGTGAGGCAACTGTCCCTGTAATTGTATAACCATTCCCCATCACCAATCCATTACGTGGGAGTACACCAATCATGAGTTGTTTTGGTTGGGCATAATATTTGGTTGCATTCCCAGCATCCCCAAGACCCCCAGGTACCTGTATCATTTTGGGTAAAAAGCCCAGATCCTTAAGTCTTCTCTCCCTGATCCCCAGTCTATGGTGGGGAGAGGGAATTGTGCAAAGACAATGACCTGGTGTCCAAGTGCCTTCCCCATAGTGCACATTGCCTCAGCCTCTCAAGTAAGTTTTAGCTGTCAGTTTTGGCACAACCAGCAAGGTGGGAAGTGAGGTCTGCCAAGCAACAATCTGTGACGCTAGGCAGACTGTAAGGAGAAACCACACTGAACTCATAGATGTCATGCTGGAACGCACTGCAAGCATGAGGACAGTCAGATGTGGTTGATGTGCTTTTCACTGTGAAATGCTACAGACTGATAATGGGACAGAGCCAAATCCTTGAAAGCATTAAAGTTTCATGCAGCTGCTATAAACAGAACAGTTTTAAGCTTTTTCGTTTGGTAGATCCCTGCTCTTCATTTGGTGTCCTTTACAGAGAACAAGTGAAGATTGTTTAATAGTCAGCATTTTCTTGCTCTCTAGTTTGGCTGTTATGCTTCTCCTCCAAATAAATGTGTCCACATATCATTTCAATACTCCTTTACTTTTTGAAGCATGCTGTCTAGGCGTTTTTTTTTTTTTTTTTTTTTTTAAGTACAATTTATTTACACAGGACAGTCCCACTGAGATGCAATAGTTCATAGATACATAGACATTTGCAAGCAGAAGAATGCCTCTGTGGTTTATCAAGTCTGCCATATGGAGAGATTATGTACCTTAAGTTACATGCTGCTCTGCCCTCTCCCACATGCCTTTACCCTCCTCTTAACTTTATTCCACCCCCACTTGAAACTATCCATGGACGCTGCACTTACTATCTCCTCCAGTAGCTAGTTTCACCCCTCCACCCCACTCTCTCTGGAAGAAGTGCCTCCTGGCACCCCTCAGGAATCCACCCCAAGGCAACCTGCAGCTGTTTCTCCTCATGTTTTTGTTGTCGTTTGTCTGAATATTTCACTGGGGTCTACTTGTTGATGTCCTTTAGGCACTTAAAGGTCTCTATCACATCTCCCCTGCTGTTCTCCAGTGAATACCTAGTCAGGTTCTCCAGCCTCTCAGATAAGCTGCATACAAGCTGTTTTTTTACTTTTTTTTTGCTGTTATTGAATGTAATGCAGTTTTCATTTAATTTAAACTGGCATCTGGAGTGTTCTCTTTGAGAGTGTTCCCCAGAAGCTGTCTAGTTCACATCCCTGGTACACGTGGTTGGCTTTAGCAGTGGGATCGAACTCCCCCTTGTCTAAATAGGGCTAATATGGACTCAAAGTACTGAAATGGCTGGTAAAACAGCAAGCACAACAGGCCCAGATGCAAGCACAAAAGGGACCACAACTGAAGGCACAGAGAGACCAGAAGCAGCAGGAGCTTTTGAAGCAGCTGCTACAAATGCAGAAAGAAACTGCAATCCAGCTCCAGGTCACAGGAAATCCGGTCATTGCTTACCTTATGACGTTTGAGGGAGCTGCCAGTACCACTGCCTGGCCACAAGAAAGCTAGGTTATTCACATTACACTGTACCTGACTGGAGATGCTCAGGCTGCATACAAAAGCCTAACTGCTGCCAACAGAGACTGATCAAGTAAAGGCAGCTATCTTTGACCCACCAGCATCCCCTCCTTTAAGTGCCCGATGGACCATCCAAGTTGTCACTCCAGAACCAATCAGAGCAGTGGCTCACCCAACTCTTTCACTTAAATTAAAGCCACACCCAGCGGTCCTCCAACCTGTGGTCTGGAGTGCTAAGGACCCCAGTGCAAAGGACAGGGAAGGAGTCTACTCGGAGTCAGACATCGACCAGCCATGGTGCTCTCCATGCTCCCATTCTTTAAGCTCACTCCACTGCTCCTTGTGTTCTAATGAATTTCTGCTCAATCCACCTTACGTCTGCTTCAAGCAGAGATGACTGATATTGCTTCTGTTCTGTTTTACTGCAACCCTAGCTACACCCTGTTTGGATAACCACCTTACTAGTTGTGTGTCTACTATATTTTGCCTACCTACATTATCACAGCAAAGGGGTCTGTTTGCATTGTTAGTTCCAAGGTCTGTTTCTTTACTAGCCTTACTGTACTAGTTTCCTTGCTAAACCCTTTCTGGTTACAACCCCACTGCTAGTTTTGTATCCTAATGAAGCACAGGGATAATTTTCAGAAATACAAAGCAGCCCATAACAAGTGCACCTTGGAAATTTGGAATGCCAAAAACCAATACCTTCAATGCGAGCTGACAAACTCATAGGGGGACAGCGTAGGTTTTGGGATAATATCAAGCCCATATCAGGGAAACTGAGCAAGTACCCCCCACCTTGAATAATATAAATGGAACCCCTCCACAGGACCCTTACCTTATTGCAAATACTTTTAGTGAGGCATTCACTTCACTGACCTCAGTAATGTACTGCCCCCTGAATTCCTCCTGCCCTCAGGGGTAAACAATCCTGCACGCTTCTCTGCAGATCACATGGGCCCCCCCTTTCTACTTTAAATTAATCACTCCACCTGAGGCTAAAAAATACCTCTCTCAGGCTCTAAGTAAGTCCAGAGCCAGCAGTGATCTGTTAGATCTAAAACTAGTTTTTCTCACCTTGGACATCATCCTAGCTCCACTCACTAAAATACTAAATGTATCCCTCATCACAGGAACCTTCCCTAGGCTCTGGAAAGCTGCCATGGTAACTCCAGTTTATAAAAATGGGGATTGTTCTAATGTCTCAAACTACCGTCCCATCTCTATTCTGCCACCACTGTCGAAGGCACTAGAATGAGTTGTGGCAGACCAACTAGCAGACTATCTTGAGAAGTATAATCTGCAATGCCTGGAACAACACGGTTTCCATAAACAACATAGCACCACTACTGCCTTTCTGGAATTCACGGGTTACATACATAACGCAATGGACAAAGGTCTTTTGGTGGGGCTATATATATTGACTTCACCAAAGCCTTTGATACCATTAATCACCAGTTCCTTTTGAACCAATTATCCACCATGGGTTTGTCCTCTGAATCTGTAGCCTGGTTCAGGAGCTATCTCACTGGTAGGGTCTAAAAAGTAAAAATATCAGAAGCTCTTTCAGATCACCATGACATCATTACTGGGGTACCCCAAGGCTGCATATTAGGCCCGCTGCTTTTTAGTTTATTCCTAAACCACCTATCTCAAGCTTCAGCAGACAACGCACTACTTTACACTGATAACACAGTGTTATACACTAGCCACCAAGACCCTACTACACTAGAATCAATAATGTAGATGAATTTCTCTGAAATTGAAAAGTGGTTCCTAAACTCCAAGTTACTCCTCAACTACAAAAAATCCAAAACGATGATTTTCGCATCCCCCAAAAACAGACAGGGCTTTCAATTTAAAAATGCTCAATAACCTTAAATCCCCCCTCGAAATGGTGCATAGTTTTAAATACTTAGGAATAACCTTAAATAGTACCCTATCCTTCACCCAACATATTGATCATGTTGCTAAATCATCTAACACAAAACTAGGCCTACTGTACAGACAAACAGTGCCTTCCCAAGGAGGCTCTCAAAAGTGCTGTGTCTAGCTCTGTGAACTCAATCATCGACTATGGCCTAGTAGTGTACAGGGCTGCAAACCAACTGCCCTAAAGTGACTTGAAACAACCCTGAATAAGGCCTGTCGACTCGTGCTTGGAGCTCACCTGCTCACCCACTCATGCAATCTATAGTCACAAACCAAGTGGCTTAATTTGGACTCTTGTATTTGGTACCATGTATGCCTCCTCACGAAGAAGTCCTCCCTTGGGCTCATTCCTCTGGGAGTACAAAACCTTCTCTGTCTATCCCATCAAGCTACGAGCACTAGGTGAACAAACAACCACTCCCTGAAAATTCATTTCCATAGAACTTACACAGACCAATGCTCTTATGAGTACCGGGCACCACTCTGGCTTAACTCTCTCATTGTAGCTCTACATAATGAACTCAAACTAGGCCCATTTAAGGCGAAACTATGAGCCCATCTAGCCTCCTCCAGTAGTTATCCCCTCCCTCCCCTTCAATACGCTGCAGCTAAGACATGTTATTCAGGATTTTTAGCTCTCAGTATCTCCTACTCCTCATTCCTATTTTCTCTTTGATTTACTCCACCCTCTCCCCCTCCTAGGCAAGCTCCTTCATAAGCCCTCTCTGGTCACCTTATCCCTTGCTAAAGCTTCTTAATTTACAATAGTCCACTGTACCCTCTTCGGCAGTATACTTATTTACTTTCCCACTGCTTCCCCCCACCCATTCACCCTATATTTTTATATTTTTATGCACTCTTCCACACAACCTATGATTTTGCTCATCCCTAACTCCTCCACTCAGTCTGTGCCCGTTTTCTCCCACCTCTAGTATCCCCCCTACTTCTAAGATGTGCACTTACTCTTTAGGTCCAAAATTGCCTAACCATTTTTATTTTATTTATTTATTTAAAATCTGATGACCGGGAAAGGCACGCTGAGCAGAGGCTCGTTTCCAGGTGTGACCCGGGTACAGTTTGTACAGGGAGTATCAAGAGAAACAGGAAGTATAGACAGTAATCACAAACATTAATTATACAGTACAGTACACTTATCGAAGATGTAACATTTGGTCAATTAGGAGTGTGAGAGAGATGAGGAGAGGTCTACTAGGGGTGGTATCAATGGTGAGTTGGAAAGGGCTGAGTGGTACCTCTGTGGCACATTTGGACCAATTGAGCATGTAGGACAATGCGGGTTAGATAGAAGCCTGAGGAGCTGGATAAAAGCAGAACAAGAAGGGGCCTTGCGAAGGTCAGAGGGCAAAGAGTTCCAGAGAAGGGGGAGACGCTACGAGAAGGCAAGTTGGCCGGAAAGGGTGCGAGGGCAGGGTAGTTGGAAGATACGAGGGTCCCTGTGGTGAAGAGAGTAGTTTGGGGGGAGGTTTGGTTGAGTAGGGACATGAGGTATGGGGGGAGGAGACCAAACCAGAATTTCGCTAAGAGGGAGGCACAGTGGACGGCACGCCTGTGGGAGAGCGGGGAGATGGAGAGTGGGGCATAGAGCAGGCAATGGTGAGTGGGGGGTGGTAGTGAAACGGCAGAAGGCGTTGAGCAGGATGTCAAGTCAGGAGAGGGAAGATGTAGGGGCCGTACCATAGACTACGTCTGCATAGTCTATAACTGGCAAGACTGTTTTGCATACGAGCTCGTATCGGGTGGGGATCAATAAGCAGAATTTGTGGCGGTAGAGGATAGCGAGTTTTGGTCGGAGTTTAGTGCAGATTGCCTTGACGTGGGTGGAGAAGTTGAAGTGGCAGTCCAGCCATACACCCAGGTATTTGAAGGCTGAGACTCGCTCCAGTGGTGAGCCGTCCAGAGTGGAGAGCACTGTGGGGGCTGGGAGGGTTGCCAGCTTCTGTCTGGAGCCAAAAACCATGGAGACCATCTTTTTAGCATTAAGAGTGAGTCAGTTCTCAAGGAGCCAGGACTGGACTCTGCTGAAGTCACTTTGCAGAATGGGGAGGACACTGTCATGGGAGGTGCCCGACGCAAAAACGACCATGTCATCTGTGTACAGATGGATACTGGAGGAGAAGCAGATAGAGGGAAGGTCATTTATGAAGAGAGAGAAAAGGATGGGGCCAAGAATAGAGCCTTGGGGAAAGCCAGATACGATAGGGAGAGAAGGGGAGAGTGTGTCACCAATTTGAACTGATTGTTGCCTGTTGTGGAGGTTTGAGTGAAGCCAGGGGATTGCTAGAGGCCTAAATTGCGGAGTTTGCAGAGTAGCAGCAGGTGTGATACTGAGTCAAACGCTTTGGCCAGGTCTATGAACATGGCGGCTGTGATTTGACTATTACCCATGGCAGAGAGTATGGAGTCAGTGACACTTAGAATGGTGGTTACAGTGGAATGGTGTTTTCGAAAACCAGACTGGACTGGAGAGAGTAAGTTGTTTGCTGTGAGGAGGACAGACAGTCTGGACAGTATAAGGGATTCCTGGACTTTGGCCAGGGAGGGTAGGAGTGATATGGGCCTGTAGTTTCCCAGTTGGGAGGGGTTGCCACCTTTGTGCAGGGGATGACTTTGGCAGATTTCCAGGCTACAGGTACAGTGGCAGTGGATAGAGAGAGGTTCAGTATGTGAGACAGGGGGGCAGAAATAGCTGCTGCTGTGATGTGGAGCATTTTAGGGTGTATACCGTCTGGGCTGGATTTGGAAGAGTTGAGGGAGGAGAAAGCGTGGTATACTTCAAGGGGCATGGTGGGAGGAAAGATGAAGCCAGAGGCTGTGTAGAAAGGTTCAGCGAGAGTGGGGAGGGAGGGTGGGAGTCAGGGATGGCACAGGAGACAAAGAACTTGTCAAGAGGTCTGCCACGGTGGCGGGATCTGAGACTGTTGTGCCATCTAATTTGAGGGACGGACATGCCTGTTTCATTGGGGGGGGGGTCAAGAAGGGAGTTGATCAGCTTCCAGAAAGAAGCATTGGGATTTTGGTTTTGAGTGAATTGAGCTTTAAAGTAGGAAGATTTAGCTTGCCGGATGGCTTTGGTGCAGTTATTCCTGAGGTGTTTGTATGTTTGGAGACCATGAGCTGTGTGGGAGGATTTGTAGAGTCTCCAAGCTTTGTCCTTGGAGCGACACAAGGTGATGAGGTTGGCTGTGATCCAGGGGTGGTGGTGGTGGCATTTTACCCATTTTTCTTAGGGGCGCGTGTGTGTCCCAGATGCTAAGGAAGATACCGCATAACTGAGATAGTGCCAGGTTGACATCAGACAAGGAGAGGACCGGCAACCAGTCTGCGTTTGCAAAGTCATGTAGCAAGGCAGGGACATTTAGGCGATGAAAGGGTTGAGACCAGATAAATTTGGGCTGGGAGAGTGCTAAGTGGATTTTACGGATGCAATAGACACAGTGGTCACTGAGGGCATCTGAGTACATGCCTGAGGCAGAGATACGGTGGGGGTGGGAGGATAAGACCCAGTCCAGGAGGGTGTGGTTTTGGGACCGATGATTTAGGTGAGTAGGTTCATGGATTAGCTGGGATAGATTTAGGGCTTCAACTTTTAGGGTGGTGGGTTTTGCGGAGGGGGAGAGCCAATCAAGGTTGAAATCTCCTAGAAGCAAGAGTTCCCCGTTAGATGTTTTGGAGTGGATGGAAGTTATGGCCTTGATAACGGATTCAGGTGAGGCTTTAGGGGTGGCATATAGGGCCCCAATGTAGAGGGGGGAAGGATAGATGTGCCACAATTGATTCGTGGGATGAAGGGCAAGATTCATTAAACATGATGGAGCACGAGAGGGATTGCCTGACGTGCAGTGCCACACCCCAGCCTTGTTTACCTCGGTCCAGATGGAATAAATTGTAGTCTGGGATGTTGAGAGAGGAGTTTGGGATCTTGGCGGACAGCCAAGATTCCATGATGCAGAGTAAGTCTGGGTAGTATTGGGTGACCCACAGAGTTATGGCATCCATTTTAGGGAGGAGGCTCCTGGTGTTGAGGTGAAAAATGCGGAGGCCCTTGGGAAGTGAGTTTGGATATGGACTTGGTTGCAGCCCGGCTGCGGTGTTCCTGGACTCAAAAGGGCCAGGGTTGGGATGTATGTCACCCACCAGGAGTAAGAGGAGGACAGAGTATGTGAGTAGCGGTGTAAGTTTGGATGTACCGGAACAACGCTTAGAAAGAGGCACATGGAGGTGTAGGCATCGGTAAAGAGCTTCCAGGTTTAGAAGGTGGGATTGGAGTAGTGATGGATGGATGGAGGGGAGAGGTTGGAAAGTGTGGATTGGGGGGAAGGATGTAGGGGAGAGAGGTGGATGGGAGAAGAGAAGAGTTAGCATTGGGGTAGGGCAAGAGGGGGTGGGAGGAGGTGGTACCTGAGGTAGGGAGGGGGTGGAGGGTTCTTTGGAGAAGGGAAGAGTGGCCACTGAGAGGAGGGTGATGAGAGGGTGAGATGAGGGTGAGTGGAAGGTTGTTGAAAGGAGCAGGCAGTATAGTAAGCACAACTGCATTTTGCACCACCAAATAAGGGTGTTGCCAAGTGAGAAAGAAAGTAAGAAGGCAGGTTGTAGTAAGAAGTAGACACCACTAGAGGGAGTGGGATACAGTAGTGAAGGGGGGATACCAGTGAAAGAGTTGGGTTTTTGTGTATAGCGGCCACTTGAGGCCAGAGCTGATAACCTGCATGTGGAAAACTTGCCTGATAGGTTAAAACTATCAGGTGGTGCCTATATATAAAAGAGCGACCAGGAGGTGGTGGTGGGCCGATCACAGCGTCGGCGGGGTCTGCACACGTAGCTGTAGCGGACCGCTGGGATCCATACCTGACTAGAAAATGTAGGCGCCTTCGGGCTGTGGGAGGGCTGTTCGGGCACCCGCCCTCGCGACCCTGGATGCTCACGGAGAGCCGGCTGCTGCGTCTGTCTGGAAATGGGAGAAAGAGAGAATATTAAGTTTAGGTATGGGATAGGAGGGGCTCAGGAACAAAGAGGAAGGGGGGAGGGTCGCGATATCACAGCGAGGTACTGGGAGGTAGTGCTGGTAGTGATCAGAACGAGCCCTGCACAACTTGATCTATGCAGTGCTGCTATGTTTAGCAGACAAATTTATCTGGCTGCTGGGATTAGCTAATGTGAAAACAAAATAAACATTGATTTATGCAGTAGGGTAGAAAGCTAAGTTTTAGCAAACTACTTTATCTGGCTGCTGTGATTTGGCTTGAAACAGTACAATTAAAATGCAGTTGGCTTTAAGAAAATAAATCGCTGTAACAGAATTAAGGTGCTCAGCTTAAAGAGCATATAGGCAGTGCTGTAAGCAGAGATTTAGGGGAAAAAAACAATCAGCATTTGTCTGGCGACAGAAAATAAGCAGAGTCTTTTGAAAATGGCGCCAATCTCTGCACACGTAGCTGTAGCGCACTGCTGGGATTCGTACCTGACTAGAAAACGTAGGCGCCTTCGGGCTGTGGGGAGGGCTGTTCAGGCACCCACCCTCGTGACCCTGGGTGCTCACGGAGAGCCGGCTGCTGCGTGTGACTAGAAAACGTAGGCACATTTGGGCTGTGGGAAGGGCTGTTCAGGCACCCACCCTCATGACCCTGGGTGCTCACGGAGAGCCGGCTACTGCGTCTGACTAGAAAACGTAGGCACCTTTGGACTGTGTTACTTGTTGCAATCCTAAGCTTATGACAAATAACTTCTAATTCCATGTTGTGACTAAATTTTTTGTGTATGTAACTGTCAACACCTCATGGAACATTCTTAGCGAACTGTTAAGAATTGACTAATGCACCACTTTCTAGTCTTGTATTCAAGACTTACCATTCAATTTTGTGTAAGCTACATTATTCAAATAGTTTTGTTTTGTCCTTAAAGTTTGTATTTTGTTCCTGTATTTACTATTTGTACTAATTTTCATGACATGGAACCTCTGTAAAAGAGCCTCTGGCTCAAAGGTATTTCTAAATTATGCTTAGTAAATAAATAAATAAATAAAATATGTCTGCCTGAGGTGGAAAACACCTTATCTGGGTTAGCCATGATTACAGCATCCTGCTCAAGTTTCAGACTACACAGTTTTACTCAGCTTGCTCAAACTACTGCATGCCAGTTTGCCTTGGCCTTATTTTTACAGTGGGGTATCCTCATTTTATCCCATATGGGCACACCTGGTCTCCCTACCCCACATTTTACTGCAGAGAGTTGGGTTTTTTATTAGCTTACCACTGTGTGTACATGTGCCTTGTTTACTGATGTCCCTAGGGTATCTGCACTGGTTACACCCCTCCTGGGCTCTGCCTCACTTTTGTCTCTGTTAACTTTGCACAGCATAGTTTTATTATCCTTCGCCTGCTGGGTTAACTGCTCACTAGTCCCAGGTTGCCTTGGTACTGCTGTTTTGCTAGTGTCTGAACAAGCTGCTCATCTCAGATTTCAGTCTACCCACTAATCATTCTCCCTGCCCTCCTCCTCTGCCTCTCCCATTCCCCTTCCCACCCCCTCTCCATCCTCCTCCTCCTTCTCTTTCCTTCCTTCCCCCTCCATCCATCCACCCACCCCTTGTATTCGTCTCCCCACCCCTATTTCCTTATGGCCCCAGTCTCCCCCCCCCAACCTGGAGTTTTCTACTGCTTCCTTCCTCGTTCCTCCCTCCATCTCCTCCCTGGTTAAGGGGACACAAGTCCCACTCCATTCTCCTCGTCCTTACCCGGCTTCTCCTCCTTGCTGCTGATGTGGAACTCAAGCCCAGGCCCACTCCCACCTCCTCTATTCCTAGAGGCCTTAGTGTTTTTCACCTCAGTGCTAGAAGCCTCTTTTCTAAACCGGATCTCTTCACTGTATAGGTTTCTCAACACCCTGCAGACCGCCTCTGTATCACGGAGTCCTGACTCTCTTCCAGGATTACAGTGTCTAGCAATTCCTGACTGCCACCTCTTCAGGCAGAACAGGGGTAAAGGAGGTGACAGCATTGCCCAATATGTCTGATAGATCCTCTTCTGCACCATCACTCTTAGGGAGGTTGCACCCTTCTCCTACGAGTTTCTTCCTTTCTCTCTCTCTCTCTCTCTCTCTCTCTCTCTCAATACCCATTTTTACAGGTGTTTTCCATGCCTGTCTTGAAATTTCCCCCTCTTCTCTGTTTGACTCGCTCTCTACGCTCACATTCATTTGCTGGTGATCTCATCTTCCTGGGCACTTTAACATTAATTGGCTTTCCTCGGCCTCCAGGCTGACCTCACCCACATGACTGAGTCCCTTAACCTCTCACACTGCATCACTGAACTGACCCGACTCAGTCCTCACTTATCAGACTATACTCTCCTGGACTGGATTCTTGCCTCTAACCCACACAGCATAGTTGCAGCAGATATAGTGCCGGACATCTCCAGCAAACACTGCATAACATTCTATGTCAGTAAAGACTGGCGCCCTCCCTCCTCCCGCAAGTACATCCGAGTCCAGGTCCCTCTGGTCGCTGAACAAAGAAGCTCTGCTGAGTGACCTGGCTACAACTGACTGGTCCCCATGCTCTCCACCCCAGACATTAATATGGCCCTCTCTCTCTTCCACTCAAAATTTATTTCTGGCTGGGACAAGCATGCCCCCATCAGGAAATCCAGGATTAAATCCTCTCACCAGCCTTGGATCTCATATGACGCCACAGACATGTGTGTAACCCCCCTACAAATGGGGGTCACTAAAGAACCTTCCTTCGGTGAGCCTAAGTGCTCTCCGCTCAGCTGGTGTCCTGTATTTCAGCCGATTTTAAAAATAATTTAGTGAGAGTGCCTAATGCCTCCATGTACTGTCGCTTTAAGAGCTGCTAAACTGCAGTGGAATTAATTTGAACTGGGGGGACTGTATTTTCTTGCTAGTGTCCCGCCTGGGCCACTGAGCAGATTGCTCCATTCTGCAGTCGCTATATGCACAAGTGAGGCACTTTCCAAAGATGTAACTATCTGCTGGTAATTTGTTAGAGTGATAATGACAGTACAGGTTGTCTAACCTGCCTTTCTTGCAGCTAGGACTCTGTGTGTTTTGCCCCTCCATTTCAGATTTGAACTGCTGAATAGGTCCAATTAATGGAGAGGGGTTCCTTAAAATGGAGCCTGCTGGCAAATCAGAACTTGGACTCTCAAATGAAGCCAGCCACAAGGGGCTTGTATGAAGACAGCCTCTGGGAAATGTAGTTTGGACCGTGGCACCTTTTTTTCACCAATAGAGGGAGCCTGTTGTGACTGACAAGGAGAATCAGCCAACTGCAACCTTTTGGATTTGGGGGAAATGCCCGGACTGTCTGCTGGGAGAGTCTGTCTGAGCATGGAGCTGGAAGAGTGAGCAGCTCATGGGGCTGCTGCCCACGGGGCAGCGCGGGAACCGCACGGGAGGCCTGAAAAAGGCCTGTCTTTTGTCACCTCTCCTGAGGGGAGAGAAAAAGACTGTGTTTTCTTGGATCAAGTATCTGAACATGTGTGAAAAAGGAAAGCAGTTGTAGTGGCCTAGATCATGGGCAACCAGGTGTGGAGAAGACATTCTGAAATGGAACCTTGATTTTCAGACAGAGAATCTGAAGAGGAGCCTTGATTTTTTGGACAGTGATTCCGAAGAGGAACCTTGATGCTGAAGTGCCTTGAGGTTTGGGGCAGAAGAGAACCGTGTTTGAAGCTGGAAGCTGAAGGGGAAACCACCCTGAGTGTTCGTGTAGCCGTTGTGAGCAGTAGGTTCGTGCGGGAAGCGCGTATGAGGCCATAAAGTTGGCCTGCATCCATTAGTAAGTGTAATTCGGACAGCGACTCCGAGCTTTCAGAGTGAGAGAAGAAGAAGTAATTTTTAGACCAGACTTAACCTGAAGAAGACCGAAAGTGTGCAGACTTGCGATCGGCCTGTCAGGACTCTGTGGTCTGGTACAGTAAGTGACCTTTACATATAAATGTGTGTAGTGCTTGTGGGGATTGAGCTCTTGAATAATTCCCCATGTTGTGAACTGTGTGCTGTGCTGGGAGTGTGATTCCCTAGCAGGGTTCGAACTGAATCCACATTTGAGTCAGAGAAGAATGCCTTGGTAGCCAGGCTAAATCTCCTGAAGTGACCAGCTGCTTGCCTGGTAGTGTTCTGTGTACATATAAAATGTGCAGTGAGCTGGAAGTCATAGCCAGCCTCACTTGGACTGCATCTGTCTGCATGGAGTGCAAGTGAGCCCTGCCACAAGGGCTGGGGCCAGCTATTCTATTTCTCTTGGCAATCCGGGACAATCTACATTCCATTCAGTTTCAGCATTGAATCTGTGAGTACAAACCAGGGTAGCTCCCTGTCATCATCTAATTGCAAGTGTTCCATCTGATTACTTTTTCCTTTCTTTCTTCATGAACTGAGCCAACTGACTCCGGATTACAAATTGGGTATTGTGCAAGTGTTTTCCATTTCAGAGCCCCAACCAGCTGCACCGATCCTGGCTAGCACCCCCCCCCCCCCATCCTGGGTACCCAGTGAAAGTGACATTTAGGGACTCGAAAATTGTGCACAGTACTGTGGTTATTAATGTGTATAATCTAATTAGCCTGATTTCCCCCTGTCCTTGTTACAGCCCCATGAATAAATCAGATCTGTTTGTTTCTGCAAAAGTCACACTGACTGAGGTATTTGTTTATGTTAAAGTACTGTACAGTGGCTATTGTATTACTGCATCTTACTTTACAGGGGATCCCCAGGTCAAGCTGATCGAACCAATCCCGGGGGTAAGTGTATACTTTGAAGGTACTGTTATTAACTTGTGAGGGCCACAAGTGGGAAGAAAGGGGGGTTGCAGTGACCCAGAGGGCTGTGACCAAGTCACACCAGACTGTCTTTACCCCGACCTCTGGGTGGAGGCACTCGCCATTGGACCTAGGCCCCTCAACCTGTTAGTAGTTAAGCAGGCAGGGGTAGTAGCCCTTGGGATAGCGCCACCTAGGGGTTACATGTGCAAGACCTCTGATCAAGCCTGGGCCAGGTATAAATTATCCTGCTCCCTGTTGGACATTTTCTTTTATAGGGCGCTTAGGAACTCTTGCACAAAGGCCTTTCATACCTCCAAGTCCCTCTACTTTAAGGCTATACTCCAGAATAATCTTAACTCCCCAGTCAAATTCTGGAAGGTGATTTATCCCTTTCTGATCCCCTGCCCAGTCCTCTCCAGGCTGGGGTCCCACAGGGCTCCATTCTGAGTCCAACCCTATGATTCATATTCCTAAATTACCTCCCTTCTGCCTGTGCCAACTCACATATATTCAGATGACACAGTTCTCTACACTTCTTGTCTCTTAACTGCATCTGTGGAAGTCTCAGGACAATAAGACTTTTACAGTGTTTTGTGCTGGTTCCAGTCAACCCAACTTCTGGTCATCACAAAAAGAAAAAACAGTGTCAATGACCTTTGGTACCAGCCAGAAGCTGGCCAGGCTCTCTCCCTCTTCCCCATTTTCTCCATGCTGGATGACACCCCACCTGTAGTAGTTCCAATGTTCCAGTACCTCAGTGTGTGGTTAGACAGCAGGCTTGAATTCTCTGTCCACATTGATGCCATCCAAGCCATACTCCGTACCAAATTCTGTGCCCTGTACCATGATATGGACTGCCTTTCACTCCAGGTCCACAGGGAGTTGGTCGCCAAAATGCTTCCCCTGTTTTTCAACTATGCGTATGTGGTCTATGGCACTGCCCCCTCCACCTCCCTTGCCTGAGTGGACACCCTCTGCAATGCCTTCTGCTGCTTTACTACCAACTCACCCTCTCATACCCACCACTGTTCCTTACACTTCTCCCTATCATCCTCCCCCTCCCGTCATATCATAAGTCCCACCATGCTTTCCTTGTCTCTAAATACTGGTTTGGGTCTCTTCCCTCATAGCTATCCTAATTCCATTTCCCCATCCCCTCCTTCTCCTGCTCCCTGCACTCAAGAGACCCTCGCACCTTCTCTCTTCCCCACCCACACTCCTCAGCTGGGAAATCTGCATGCTGCTATTTTCTTCCCTTCCCCTGGATACAGCTACCCTCTTCCATCCATCCCTCCCCTCCCCTCCCTTCCCTTCACTCTGTTACGTAATGGCTAAAACTTCTCCACCCTCCCCCGTGCTCTTGAAAACCCTCTACCTGAACCCTTCATAACCCTTCCCCTGCAATTTTGTCCTCCCCTTACCTTTCCCTACCCACAACCACTTGGTTTTGACTATTTCATGGGTAGTTTAACAGCCAATTCGCTTCCTCTTCTCATAAAAAGATAAGTCTTTTTTTCATTCAGGCACTTAACATTTTTGATCATGTCCAATTACAAAGCTGAGTTGTATGCTAATTTATTTGTCCTCGGTGATATGCAATAGTTTTTGCTATCCTGTTTATGCTGCGCTCAACTTTTGCACTTCGTGTCACTGTAACCACATAATCTGACATGCTGTAATCTTTATGTTCTCCCCATCCCCCTTCCCCTAGGTTACACCTGGAAATGAGGCTCAGCTCAGCGTGCCTCTCCCTGTAACCAATTTTTAAACAAATAAATTTTTTTTTTATCTTGTATTATGACAAAACAGTTGCTTCCCAAACAATACAATGGAGCTCACTTAAGTCTTTCCTGATATGAACATCCAGCAGATATGACTCAAAGGTACATACAGTATAAGCAAGATTCTCATGTCAAGGTTTGGCTGGACTGCCACCTGAACTTTTTATGTTATGTGGATGCCACCCACAAAAAAACTCCATTCCAAACCTGGGGCACGCTACAGGAAAAAAAGCCGGAATCCCATTCTCCATTTGGCATGAAATCCTTGTTAAGATGATCCTCCTGGTTTTTGATTATGGAGATGTTGTGTACAGTGCTGCACCAAAATTTGCCCTTAACTGTCCCCCCTGCACTTACCATTGCTCCCTTTACATCTTGCTCTCTGTCCCATCTTGAGCACAGAGGGCTGCTGTTTGCTTCGGGTTCTCCTAACTTTGAACCAGCCTCCCCCACAAATCCATTCTGATTCTTCCTATTTTGTACTGAAAGTCCTTCTCCATGACCATAAACCTTTGTTTGCAACTGTTTTGAACAATTTACAATTCTGCACTCTCTTCATAGTCCACTGCTGGCTACCTGACACAGTACTTTTTTTTTTAATTAAGTTTTATTAAAATGTTTCTTGGCATACAGGGGAAACAAGTTCACAATGTACAGAAGAGACCATTTGATATTTAGACAGGTACAGATCAATCTAACACATAAGCATATCATACAATACCTATACACTCTTCAAGTAGCTCATCTGGCTTGGTAGGGACATCTGGTGCATGGGGGGAATCCCATGGAACTAGACCCCCCACCCAAGCCCTACAGAGCCATCTACTTTGCTCCTCATATCTGTTCTACTTATCATGAAGTAACCATGGGTTTCAGCTGTGCTGGCATTTTTCTCTGATTTTTGTCGGTATGCAGTGCGCTTCTCCATTCTGTAGATGTCCCACAGTGTATCCTCCCAACTAGTTAAAGAAGGAGGTTACGACTTAAGCCATAGCTGAGTAATTACTGTGTTAGCCTCGGTGAGAAGTATACTTAATAAGGACCTGTCTCTTAATGTGCAGTGGGTACAATAGTAATAATGTCATCTGTGGAGTAAGGGGTCCTGCATTCATAACCATTAGCTGCATGTCTTTTTCCACATCAAGCCAATACTGTCTGAGGACTGGGTGTGACCACACGACATGGGAGTGCATGGCTTCCTCCATCCCATAACCTCTCAAACAAGAAGAATACCATGTAGAGCGGAATTTAGCAGCAACTTGAGGTATATGGAAGAATCTAATAACTGTCTTCCAGCTGTATTCACATCACTAATAAGACCCAGTAACTTTATGCTGTCTATACCAGACTGTGGCCCATTCAGTTTTTATTAATTCTGTTGTGAGCTCAGCTTCCCAGGTGTCCTGAGTGACGTGCACATTGGCCTGTTGGCCACTCTGCAGCACTTCGTAACAAATAGAAATAAAGTGGTCTGGGCAACAGCCCTGCAGGATCGAGATGAGCATATCTGTCAGGAGTGAGAGGTCAGCTGCCTTGACCTGTAGTCCCAAACCTGTCACAGAATAATGGTGAAGTTGTAGATACCTATTACGATCATGCTAATGTAGACCAAATTCTCTCTGAAGCTGGTCAAAGGATTTGAACTGACTTTGTGTATATGACCGAAAGACATATGCCAAACCTTTCTCTGCCCACAATTTAAATTTATGATCCAGCTGGGCTGCTGCAAACTGGGAATCATACGCTGGAATTCTGAGCCATTTTGCTCCATTCTTATAATAAGATAGCAAAAGTAACCCGTGCCAGCCCCTCAAAACCCCAAGTGTGAGAGAGGAAGGGGCAATTAGTCTGTCTATTCAAACTTTGGAGCCAAAGAGCACCACATCCAGGAAAAGATCCAGAGAGTGTACTTCCACTACTACTCATCAAGGTCTGGGAGAAGTCAAGTTTGTAGATACTGTGTGCAGATGTTTAATCCGAGATACCTGGGTATTGAGGCATAGATCAGGGAGAGCCAAATCCCCTTTTGGAGTTTGATGTATGCAATATTGGGATGACCCTCACCCCTCACAGATATCTAGAAATCCCTTTGTTCCTTTTCTGGAACTCAGTCTGTGTAGGGAGGATAGGTATGATTTGAAACAGGTAAAGATACTGAGGGAGAATATGAATTCACACTGCATTTACCTGCTGAAACAGTGATAGTGGGAGGAGGAATCATTTCTGTAAGTCATCTTTACCCTTTCCAGACTTGCATAATTTAGCTGGTATAGCTTTTATAAGGAGGTCCCCATACCGACCCCAAGTAGTTAATATGAGGTCGCCCACATTTAAATGGGTATGTATGCAGAGTAGCCTGGATAGGAAAGTAGTGAAGTTGATGTACTTCAGTTTTATCATTATTAACTTTATAGCCAGCTAATTCTTCTACTAATGTTAAGCACTGTGTCAACACTAGTAAAGACTGCTCAGGCTGCATTAAATAAAGTAAGAGATCATCTGCATAACAAGCAATCTTATGGGTTCTGACATGTATCATCAAACCTGCGATAGCAGGTGTTTGTCAGAGGAACTGTGCTATGGGCTCCTCATAGAGGGTGAATGAATCACGACATGGGGCAACCCTGGCAGGTGACACATGAGAGGGTAAATCTTGCTGATGTCCTGTTTACCTGGACTATGGCATGAGAAGCAGTATAGTGGCTTTGGAGTAACTGAAGAAACTTCGGTGGGGGAGCAGAAGTAGCCCAAGGTATTGGGCAGGAAGGTCCATGAAACTGGAACAGTACCTTTTTGTATACTATTAGTATTTATACAGAAGCACAATAGTAGGACCAGTAGTAAATTCTAAGTTATTTCACTTGTGTGTATTGCCGATTACCCACTCTAAATGTATGAAACCTATCCCTCTACTTATTTTTTGTCATTTAGTATTGCACCTTGCATCATGCTTACTACATATCATGTACTGTTTTTTTTCTTTAGTTCTCTGTGTTACTTCTAGCCAATTCTATCGAACCTCCTTGCACTTTTGTATATTGCTGGATCAATCTCCAATGTTGTGATCTCCCAGATTGTGCCTGTAAATACACAAATGTTTTGTCCAGTGCACCTACCTGGTAAATAAAAACTAAATAAATAAAGATGGGATCCTATTCTACACCTGTACTGTACAATAGGATGTTCATCTCATTGCTGTTATGTTTCTTTGCACTCGATTGATACCCACTATAGAACTTATTGCACAGACTGACTTTCATATATTTCATAGAAGATTACGAGTCAATACCATTAGCCAAGGAGACTCACCACTTTTCAGTGAAAGATTCTATTGTCGGTTTGAACCATATAAATGTCTACAGTTTTCTTAAATTCTTCCATGTTAGTACTTTGAACCACCACTTCTGGTACAGCATTCTAGATACTCACCACCCACTGATTTAACCATCTCCTCCTTCTGTTAGATGTTATTTTCTCAACATAACGGCAGTATGCGTGTTCGGTTATCTCTATTTACTGTTGTTTTTTTAATGAAAGCCTATACATTCTCATAGATCTTTATCATGGAACGCTTTGAACACAAGGCATAGGTCACCCCCGGTCCTTCTATACTCTAACAAATGTAGATTTAGACCATATAGCCTTTCTTTACAAGTAAGGTGTTTTACAGTTTTTATAGTTTTTGTTGCCCTCCTCTGGACCTCCTCCAATAACCTTATACTCCCACTGTTTTGAGGGGACCAAAAAGGTGCACAGTACTCTAGCTGCGGTCTCACAAGCGCACCATACAGAGGAATGATGTACTACCTACTGCTGTTTCGTTATCTTATTACTAATGCAGAAGTAGCTGCTGTTGACTCTTGACACACAAAAACATATACACACACACTACCCACCACCCACCAGTCCACTACTGAGACACGTGTAAAACTTACACAGACATGTGCACACCCCACAACACACAGACACATGCACACATCACTGCGTATACACAGATGCCCATCCACTCAACTGCAAACACACACCAGCTTACAAACATATGTTCTTTCACCACATCACACACACACACACACACACACACACACACACACACACACACACACTATGCTTTTTTAATTTGTCTCCATGCTGATTTATTATAATTTATCCTGGTGTGCATCTCCCAAGTGTGCTGATGTTAGTTTCTTTGTCCTGTTGTCAGGCTGGCCCCATCCCCCTCCTTAATTTGTCAAATGAAGTTTTGCTTGAGAAAGAATGGATCCACTGCTGGGAAAACTGTCAGTACTTGAGAAATTAACATCAACTTAGTGGAGCTGGAATTACCTAATTGTTATTGGTTTGGGTATAACAATCAGTCTTGCACACTAGAGCTATTCCATGTGGTGTGTTTGGGGAGCTGCTCTGTTTGGAGTGACTGCCACTCTTCAGAAGGACTGATGTGTGCAGTCCGGTAGCGCAATGTTATAAGTCTCTACATGATCTGTAGCACTGCATTACAGCTGCAAACTGGTCAACTCCTGCTGATTAGCTATAACCTGGACTTCCCAGAACAGGGTCATTCATCTGTTCTGGTTTGGGCCATGCTCACCACTCCCACTATATGCAGTACGAACATAGTCTACTTTTTGTAACACAGAACAGCCTTAAAAATGGGTGACAGCACTGCACTGTGGGAGTAGTACTTCCTCCACCGAAATACTGGTTACTAAGGTAGAACTACAGTTCCATGCAGGATTTTTGCTGTTGAGTTTCTAGACTTCAGATGTGTGATGCTATAGATCCCTACATCATCTACAGTGTTACATTACAGCTACACAGAGCTAACCTCCTGCTGTGTCATAATCCCATGGACTGAACTGGGTAATTCACCTTTTCATGTTTTGGTGATGCCAACCACTCCTCCTATACTGTCAGCAAAATTCTGCTTTTAGTCAAAGCCAAGCAGTCTTAAAAATGTCTTAATAGAACTAAAGGGCTCCCACATCTATTTATTTTCTATTGACCCTACTTGCACAGTGGGACAGAGCTTTTCTTCAGTCTGTCCATGAGCTCTAAATGCCACCTCTAACAAAACAAAGACTACTGGCCCCCAGATACCACCTGCCTGTCCTCTCATACACTGTTCCAAATGGACCCATCTGGGTTGGGCTGGAATGCTGGAGAGTCTACTGGAAATTTCCTGACCTAGGGTGGGGGTGCAGCGGATCCAAGCACGGCAACTGGGCACAGGAGCATAGTGCCATCATCCATCAGAGCTTCACCATTGTTTTGTACATATTTTCATCTCTCCCTCTCCCCCATGCACCAACCCAACCCACAAGGGAATGGTCTGAGACAGAAGACATATCTGGCCAGTCAGAAAGTATCTGGGACCCAAACTCCCCCACCACACTCTAACACATGCTGAAGCAGGACCGAAACAACATCCTTTTACTGTTTATAGAGTAGTGACACATTGTAACAATGTTTCAAAAACTCTGAAGTTCCAAAAATACTTTTTTTTCTAAAATAAATGGGTCCTTTTATATTCTATGCTACAAATCTGATTTTGCATAACTACTATGGCAGAAAATGATCTGGTTGACCCAAGCACTTAACTAGTTTCCTTGCTAATGCTGCAACTCTAAGCTTTTTAGTAAAACCTACTAATCTTTCACAGGAAGACAGATGGACTCACTCGAGACTTCGAACTTCTAGTTCTGTAGTCTGCAACTCAGTTATCTACTTTTCTGCCAATTTGCACCCCCTTTTCTAAACAAAGGACAACTATAAATCCACAGCTGGTTGGGAAACAATACGAACTAAGAGAAAGGCTAGCACTGACAATCTGATGTCTTCAATAAACTTCTCTGAGACCAACACAACGTTAATCCTCTGCACAGTAGCAACACTACTCAACTGTTAAAGAAACTCTAGAAGCCAAGTAGTAGTAGTGTAATATATTTATTGTATAGGGTTGCCCCATATTGTAGATGGATTATAGTGGCTTTCGAAAAACTGCTGTAGTATAGTTCAAAGGTCATGAAAAGTTGTTGTAGTATTGTTCTGACATCACAGCAATAGCACAAGTTTTCTGCCTTGAATCACACCCATTTCCCATTGAGCATGCTAATGCTCTCTCACAGACAGAAGTGGTGAGTTAACGTCAGTGTTGGAGGTAGGATTAACACTGACTGATGGGTGGTAAGGGAGATCATCAGGAGGTGGAGGGGGCTACAGCGAGAGTGCCTGCCTCCCTTCACTGACCTGATTCACCACTCCTGCGACTATCCAAAAATACTGTGAGGAAAATGGCTTGTTTGTGAGTGAGGCAGTCAGCAGACTGAGTGTGACTGGAGCCGTACAGTAAAACCGAAACCGAGTATTCTGTTTTTTATGGTGGTGATGTTGTTGAAGTAACCATATACTATACATAACAGTATATGGGTAACCATACAGATCAAGACTATTTCCATCTCAGGTTTGAGAATGACAACAGGGACCTCTTGAGCTTCACACTCAAGGTCCCTATGAAGTCCATTTCAATCCCTCATTGGAAACACAGCCTTGTGTATGGTTACCCATATACTATTCTGTATGTCATAAGCACCTAAACTTCAGCAACAGTTCACAAAATTGTGTTACCTTTTAATCTCGTCATGGTAGAACTCAGATTTGCAGGTCACCATCTCACTGGCCTGTTGGACGTTCTCATTATCTCGACTTCTGACTCCACCAAACACATAAAGCTCCAGGCTAACACCACATGCCACTGCACCAAATCTAAAGGACAAGAGAAGAAACTTTTAGTAGGACTGGCAAATAATTCTTTCAGACTTTATTGATTTATTAACTAATTTATTGTTTCCTTCTCAGTGGGCAAGTAAGCACTCTGACTGCCAGCCTGTTGAGTCCAGTGTCATAACTATTTATTTATCATGTAGACCTGTGGGCAACAAGTGCATGTTTTTATAGGTGACCTCAGTCACTAAAAAAGTACGTTTTCAAGCCAACAAAATGCCAGCGGGTACTCCAGGTTTGGAAGTGGACTCTGGAGCTATGGGTGACTGGGGCAGAAAACAGTGCTGCTGACAGAAGTGTTTCTCAGCCCAGATAGGGGATGGCACCATATCTGGTACTGCAGCAACTCCTAAAGTGGGCTGAAGAGGTTTTTCCTTTCAGTGGACCCACTGTGGTGACCAAGGTCAACACTAGACTGTTGGCACCATCACATGGGTGGAGGATGTAAGAAAACTGGTGATAAAACATGCAGATCACTAGCATGATGGAAGCAAGCAACCTCATGGAGATCCACCAGAGAGACGGATGGCAGGGAGGTAGCAGAATATGAGCCTGAGAGGTTGCCAAGGGTCGCTAGGCACCATTCTGAGGACTGAGAGTGCAACAGTAATGGATAAAAATAAGGAATAAAGGTTTTCTAGTCCTCCTTTAATATAAAGACCTATCTCACAGTATATAAAGAAATAGTCTTTTTTTCTGTAGTATGTGGTTGAACATGAAGTTCAGCAGATTTATCGATTCTCATAAAACAAACTGGGAGGCCTTATAAAACAGACTCCCAAAATCCACACTGAAAGTCAAACTTGTATAAGTGCTCCGATTGTGAAATTGTATATCAACAGAGGTATATACTGTAAATACGAACTACAGTATGATAAGCTGGTTCTGTCAAAGATCATTTTAACTTGAAGACTTTTGATAAAAGGCATCTGGGTTACCAAGTTTGGCATTCTGGTATGCAAAGCAACAGTTTGGTACAGTAGTCTTAGACTACAGCAAGTTTCAAGTCCTGCCAAAATTGTTTCTGAATGTACTCCCCCCCCCCCCGTGGGTTACTACACCTTTCACTCCCTATCGAAGGTGTTTACTGCCGCCTCTGGAGCCGTCCCTGCTGTGACAGCAACTGGACTGGGCATTGTCAGATCTGCCTACTGACCAGACATGAGAGTGCACCTATACAGAATTAGTCCAGGGTGTAATCTGGTGCTTGAATGTATGTGTTTTGTGTAAAGCGAGACTAGTGGAATCTGCCATTGGACTATAATTTGGATGCCAAATTGCTGCCCTTTGACCCATCTTGCCATGGTGACAGTCAAAAAGCATGCTGCTCATCAATGGGGGATAACTGCCATCACATGGAGTCACAGGGACTCGTGGACTATAGGTGGACCTAATTAATCTAGATGCCTCTGTAGCAGCCAATTGCCTGTCATGTAACAGACCCTCAGGACTACATGTCTTGATTATCTGCCCAAATGGGCCAGGTTTGCTGTTGCCCCTGTAAAGTGCAAGGGTAGAACTGCCTTCAAGGCAGATCTCTGTGAGATCTCATCAGAGACAGATCCTTGTCTGGAGTGTATGAGTTGTGCTGGGATAGACTGTACATCTGCAAGGACAAACTGAGCAATGCAAGCAGATTCCCTGCTCTACAAAAAGGAGGCATTCTTATGCTAGTCAGCATACCATCAAAGCTGAGCATCACCAGCAGAGAGAGCACAAGATGTAAACTGCTGTAGGATCGTCCAGCAGGTACCATAGCCTGGTACCAAGCTATTATTGCTTGAAGGGTCTAGACATCTACACACAGGGGTCAGTGTAGATCTGCCGTGGCCTGATCAGTTGGAGGATAGCTATACCTCCAACTTGCATCGCCAGGACAGACACACAGTGAAAGAGAATGAAAGGGCAAGACAGACGGATGGGTGGCCTGAGGATTGCTGCAAGCTGCGATGCTAAAGCCCTGCACAGCAAATAGGGATGGGACGAATATTTGCTTCATACCTGATAAGTGGCCTACTCCAACTACTCATATTCAGTCAAATACCTAATTGAAACCAATCTGAATACCAAACAGTCATTTTTGCATTTGGAGCAAGCTTCCTGTTACCAATATCTAGTCCAAAATATGTACTTACCCTTTAAAAGCGGCTAATTTCTAATTTTGCACAAGTTGAAGCTATGAAATATGAAATGCCAAATGCAATTTCGCAATGACTGTCACTACTTCACTGATTTTATATTATGGCTTCCCAGGCAATAAAGTGAAATAAAAACAGGAACACAAATTATAGAATTTGTCAGCAGAAAAGGATCGCTCAGCCCACTCAATCTGCCCTGTTGTTCCTTACCTATTCTGTCTCAGCAGACCCTAACTGGTTTGTGAAGACCCCCCTTTAGTTGCTAGCATTCCCCTATGTCTATCCCATGCATTTTGCCCCTCCCTCCCATTTTTGCCTTTACTACCTCTAGCAGCAGGCTGTTCCAGGCATCCACCACTCTTTTAGAGACGTAGTATTTCCTCACATCCTTCCTAACTTCCCCCTTTCCAGCTTTGTTGCATACCCTCTTGTTCTGTGGTACTTCCTCATTTGAAACATGATCTCCACCTGTTCCTTTTCACACTCTTGAGGTACTTGTAGGTCTCTATCATGTCTCCTCTCTCCATCCTCTTCTCCAGGGTGTACATATTTAGGTCCCTCAGTTTCTCTTTGTACATTTTGTCATGCAACCCCTGTACCATTTTAGTTCCCTCTGCACTGTCCATGTATTTTCGGAAATGTTGCCTCCAGAACTGGACACACTATTCCAGGTGTGGTCTCACCAATGATCTATACAGTGGTAATATCACCTCCTTCCTTCTGCTCTTGCTACTTCTCCCTATGCACCCAAGCATTCCACTTGTCCTGCCCACTGCCTTTTCACACTACCCTGCAACTTTGAAGTCATCAGGTGTCATAACCCCAAGGCCCCTTTCCATATTAGTGACCATCAGTACCTCCACCCCCCCATGCATGATTTTGTACTTTTTGGCAATGAACCCCAGCTGCCATACACTTGACCACTCCAAGTTTTCTAAGGTCCCCACTCATTTTCTCTGCCCCTTCCTGAGTATCCACCCAGTTACAGATCTTGGTGTCATCTGCAAAAAGGCATACCTTCCTTTCTAGCTCTTCTGCAATATCATAAGATGTTGAAAAGAACCAGTCACAGTACTGAACCCTATGGACCCCTCAGGTCACTCTCCCCTCATTTCAATGAGTGCCATTTACCACCACCCTCTGCTGCCTATCCATTAACCACTGTTTTACCCAATTTACAACCTTGACTCCTACCCATAGACTATTCAATTTCTTTTTTTTATCATAGAATAGTTTTTATTGTTCATGTCCAAAGAAGCAATGAAGATAAATAATCTCAGTTAGGATACATTGCAACCAAACCAAAGCATCCAAATAGCAACCATATTGCTGCAGTAACAAAGGCATAATAACTGTTCTACTAGCACTGGGCATACAAACCAGTATTGTCATGTAGCATTCTCAATCTCAAACCTACTGCCTGCATTCAAAATGCCCCTATAACAAGAAGAGTAGGGGGCTAACACTAAGAAAGAAAGAGCAGGCAAAAACCTAAACCTCTGGACTGGTGGGAGAGAGAAGAAACAGGAGAGCATGACTACTAAAGGAAGAAGGAGGTAGGACCATGTGCGAACCCTATGGGTCCTGCTGGACTGTGTGTGATTCTACTATGGCTACACCTAAACTGGGGAAAACCTTAGTCTTATGGCTTTAGGGTTACAGTTCTGAATGGGAGGGTTGCATGGAGGGGGGAGTGGGGCTCTACAAATAGAGGAGTTGAGATATGCTTCCCATTTACTACAATATGTGTGGAGTTGACCTCTCTTGACAGACGTGAGCCTCTCCAGGACAGCAAGTCTGGCCAAGGCAGAATGCCAGGAGGAAATAGTGGGAGGGGATGTCTGCCTCCAGTTTATTAATAGAAGCATTTTAGCCTCTAGGAGAGCCACTAAGATCCACTCTCTTAGGGCCGGTGATAACTGGGGCAAGGAAGAGGTGTCCCCAGGAGGAGCATAGGATCAGAGAGGTCAAAAGGTTATCCCAGAACACTTGAGCAGTCCATAGCCACAGCAGACCAGAAGGGGGTGAGGTTGGGGCACTGCCAGAGGACACGGAAGATGTGAGCTGGACTCTGCCGACACCTCCAGCACTCTACATGTGGCAAGATTCCCCAAAATTATCCAGTTTCTTTATTAGTTTCCTATGTGGTACAGTGTTGAAGGCTTTGTTGAAATCCAAACAGGCCATGTCTACTGCCCTTTCCTGATCTATTTCCCTGGTCACCATGTCAAGAAATTGATCAGATTTATCTGACATGACCTTCTACTCCTGAATCTAGGTTGTCTTTGGTCTTTCCAGCCCCCTGGATTCAAGATATTCCACTAGCCTTTCCTTCAACAGAGTTTCCATTAACTTCCCTACAACTGATGTGAGACTGATTAGTCTATAGTGATTAGCCTTCTCCCTACTGCCGCTCTTATGCAGTGGAACTACATCGGTTCTCCTCCAGTCCTCTGGAACATCTCCTGTTTCCATTGATATGTGAATAAGGCTGCTAGTGGTGCAGCAAGCTCCTCATTGAATTTCCTTAGTACTCTTGGATGTATCTCATCCGGTCCCATGACCTTGTCCACTTTAGGTCTACAAGTTCCTTCAAGACTCTTCCCTCTCTAAATGGACTTGTGTTTACCTCCCCTCTTCTGTGTTCCTGCTGCTCCTTGTTGGACTGTCCCCCTCCCTCTTCAATGTGATGACCGAGCAGAAATACCTGTTAAAAATGTCAGCATTTTCCTAAACATCCTCGGTGTTGTCACCATCTACAGACTGCCTTATCCTCACCATCTCTCTCCTTGCCTTCCTCTTCTCGCTTATGTACCAGAAGAAAGTTTTATCCTTTTCTGCCACTCCTTTAACTGTCCTTTCCTCTGTTTGTGATTTTGCTTGCCTTACTGCCTTTCCTGCTTCCCTGTTTTACTTGGTACTTCTCCCTATCCTCCTACCACTGTGTTTCTTTGTACCACCTGAATGACACCTGTTTTTTCCTTCACTTTTGTGGCCACCTCCCTAGAGTACCATAGTGGCCTTTTTTCTTCCTGCTTTTACGAACATACGAACATACGAAATTTGCCAGCAGATAAAGGCCTAGAGGTCTATCAAGTCTGCTCGAATGTGCAGCTAGCACCCCTTATTCTGCAGCTGCCCTTCCCTTCCACCCTTCCCCTTCATTAACCCTCCCCCTTGTCCTGTCCCATCCTTGTTTGAAGCAGTCCACTGTTCTACTGCATACCACTTCAGCAGGTAACGCATTCCACCCAGCCACCACCCTCTCTGTAAAAAGTGTCTCCTCATCTCCCTCCTGAACCTTCCTCTCTCCAGTCTCATATCATGGCCCTGGTGTCCCTCTCCTCCCTTACTTTGAACAGCCCCTCTGTACCTGTCTTGTTTATTCCTTTCATGTATTTAAGGTTTCAATCATGTCACCCGTCTCTCCTCTCCTCCAGTGAGTACATGTTCAACTCCTTCAACCTCCTCTCATATGATAAGTCCCCCAGCCCCTTGATCATCTTTGTCGCTTCCGCGCTGCAACCTCCAATAACTTAATGTCCTCTTCAGATACGGATGCTGTACCGCACGGCAGTACTCCAGGTGTGGTCTACCTAATGACCCATACAGTGGCAGAATCACCTCCTCCTCCTCGAGGATATACCCCTTGCAATACAACCCAGCATTTTGTTGGCCTTGCAGCTGCCTTCCCACATTGTGCCGAGTTGTTCATTGACCCTGTAATGAACACACCCAGATCCTTCTCCTCCTCTGTCTGGGCCAGCTGCACTCCCCAGCTGGTAACTCCTCCTTGGTTCTTCATCCCAAAATGCAGCACCTTGCACTTTTGGCATTAAAGCCAGTTGCCAGGTGTCTGACCAGGTTTCAAGCTTTGCCAGATCATCCTGCAACCCCTGCCATCCCCTAGGTCATCCACCACTGCGCCTACCTTGTATCATCAGCAAACAGACTGATCTTGCTCTTGATGTCCCATGATATGTCTGCAACGAATATCCCAAACAACACTGGTCCCAACACCAAGCCCTGTGGAACACCGCTCGTCACTGCCCTTGGGTGTGAGAGCTCCCCACCCACCACCACCCTTTTACTCACCTTTCACACAGAAACTTGTTGCCTTCAATACACCCTCCTTAATTTGTCCCCCCGTTCCTCTACCTCACCCTGGCCGTCCACCACTGCTAGGCTGTTTTTAAGGCAGTTTCCCATTTAATTTAAAGTCTGCCCTTCTAAAGTCCAGCATTCTCGTCCTTGTGTGGTTTGCTTATGTACCCATCTTGATACTAAACCATGCAGTATTGTGATCACTACCCCAGGGGACTGCTCACTGTGAGGTCTGTTACTCTGTCTCTGTTAGTGAGCACCTGATCCAGTACTGCATCTTCTTTCATGGGTTTGCTGAATAAGTGCCTGAGAAGCACTCCCTGTAGAGTCCAGAACTGCCTTGCTTATAGCTGAAACTGCTGCTGTAAGGCTCCAGTCCACATCAGGGAGACTGAAGTTCCCAACCAGCAGCACCTCCCCATTATTTGCCACCCTGCCTGCAACCCCCTTTAGCTCCTCCTTTTCTGCTTCTGATGTTTCCTGTGACTTCATCTAACTCCCCCCTCCCTTCTTTTCTCTCTCTCTCTGTTTCTTGTCCAGTTTACCTCTCTTTCTGCATTTTTTTGTTACTATCACCCTTGTCCTCTACCTTACCCAACCTCACTTCATCCTGGACCCTTACCCTGGTGGAATCTTCTCCTTCTGGCCACTGCTTCGCTGTTTCTTTAATGGGGGCGAATTATGCCTTCCTTAGAAATACAGACTCCCCCCTCTGTCAGTTGAAATGCTCACCCATGTAACATTTAAACCTCCCATTGGGTACTGAGGTTTCCTTCACAGAAGGATGTAAGATGTCATTTTGGAATAGGCCCACATTCTTCCAGGTCAGCTCCCAGTCCTCAATGAATCCAATTCCCTCTTCTCTGCACCATGCCATCAACCAACTACTGCAGTTCCTGGTGTGAAATGCCCTAACCTTCCCTCGGCCATATACAGGTAGCATCTCAGTAAATGCCACCTGTTCTTGCTACCTGTTTATGACCCCTCCCCAGTTCCCTGAACAGCATTTGCACAACTCCCACTCCTTCCCTCACCCATTCATTAGTCCCTAGATGGACTATGACTTCCAGATAATTCCCTTGGCCTGCCTCCCTAGCGATCCTTAGGATCCTCTCTCCATCTCTCTGGTCCAAAATGCCAAGTAGGCACCTTACAATCCTCTCTGCTCCACTTCCTGTTCCCAAGTCTATCCCTCTCACTATCGCATCCTTCACTAACAGCTGCTTCTTCTTCTGCTGAGGGCCTTTACCACCATCCTGTGACCTCTCCTTCGGGGGTCCTCCACTTCCTCCCTTGCCACCTCTTCGGGTGCCTCCTCCAGGCTGTCCAGTCCTGCCTATAATTATGTAGTGGCACAGACTGAGGACTGTGTATCCCACCATACACACCCTTGTAGAGCCCACCAAGGTTTAGCCATCCCTCCTCCATCTAAGCAAAGGCGGCTTACTTGGTGGACCCTGTAAAAATGAAAATAACAATGAATACAAGACTTGTGTCTTCAATCACTATTCATATTCGATGAATACTGTCATCAGTTATTCGATATTCAGTTGAATACTAAAAAGTACTATTTGTCCCATCCCAAATAGCAAGGGAGAGTTCAATGCAGTGGAACCGTGAGTAACCCAGTGTTTTCCTCTGCAACTACACTAAATATGGTGGTGCATCTTTAGTGGATATAGTCAGCCAGCTGAGGATTTACAAACACTACTAGGTGAAGTTTGATTCAGTCATTTTTTTGTAAAATCCTAGTACAAAGTTAAGTCTAAAACTACATAAAGATGAGAGCCCATTATTTGAATGGCTGTTTTCATTAGGTAGGAGCTTGCAATTATTTTGAAGATATGGTACCAGATCCAATTCAATATCAACACGAGCTTCTACTACTAATCATTTTATTTATTTATTTTTATTTATTTGACTCTAGGATTGTAAGTACCTTTGAGCCAAGGCTCTTTTACAAAGGTTCCATGTAAGTTGTGGTACGATTCAAACAAGACATTGAATAACAGTATAACAGTGGGTTACATACAGTTTTATACATTCAATACAGTGGCAAAAATGCCAGAAGAAGGTCTGGTAACAGAGTTAACACGGTATGGAGGAGAGACACACTAGTGGGGTGCGGCCATAGGCACTTGTCAAATATCAATTAAAGTGCTACGGGGGGGTAGGGAAGGAGGGGGGAAGAGGGGAGGATGAATGGGTGTATGGGAGAGGGATTTGAGGGGGAGAGGGTTAAGTGCTAGGTGGAAAGAGCAAAGAGGAGAGGGAAGAACAATTAGGAAGGACAGTCACAGGAGCTAGATGCAGACAGGATGTGACGGAGACTGGATTTGAACGGACCAAGCTTTGGCATTGAGGCGATGTCAATGTTGAGACCATTGAACCAGCTGGGAGCTCTGTGCGCAAACGATCTTTGCCCTTGTGTGGTGCAGAAACGTGGGATATGCAGAATCTGGGATTCAGAGCCCCTGGTGATGCGAGTAGTCCACGCTGGGCAGAGGAGAGCTTGGACACCTGGGGAGCAAGGCCTAGTGTTATTTTCCTTGTCATAAGGCAGGTTTTGTACTTGATCTGGTTTGAAAGTTGAAGCCACCCAGTCTGTGTGTAGAGATCACACATGTGGGTGAGGTGCTGGGCGCTGGTTATGAGACAGCAAGCTTTGTTTTAGTGCAATGGATATGCACCTGAGGACGGTGGCAGAGGCAGTGCTGTAGATCAGGCCGTAGTCGATTATTGAGATTACTGAGCTCTGTACTGCAATCCTTAAGGCATCTGAGGTAAAGTATTGCCTGTGCCTGAAGAGTAGGCCAATGCGAGTGTTGGCAGCCTTGGCAATGTTGTCAATGTGTGTAGCATATGATAGATTACAATCGATGGTAATACCTAGATATGTAAAGGATTGAACCTGTTTGAGGGTTGCACCAAGGCAGTTTTTGATCGTGATGGGATTGAGTCTGTGTTTGTTGTGTGGACTGCAGAAGAGCATGGACTTGTTTCTTTTGTAGTTGAGAACCAATTTATGTGTACTATATCAAGTTTCAATTGAGGTGAAGGCTAGCTGTAGATTCTTTTGAAGGTGGCCCGGATCCTTGTGAGTGGAGGGGATGACGGCGGCGTCAGCACAGAGGAGGATTTGTGCTGGACACGATTGTGGAAGATCATTCAAAACGAGGCTAAAAAGAAGTGGCCCAAGAATGGAGCCTTGAGGAACTCCCGAGTTAACAGGATGTGCATCTGAGAGAACATCAGCTATTTTCACTCTTTGGGAACAGTTCTCCAAGTAGCTCTTGAACCAGGTAGTGGACTCAGGTGAGAGCACAGCAGAATGTAGCTGTGTGATTAACAAATTATGATGTACAGTGTCAAAAGCCTTGGTCAGGTCAATGAAGACCGACCCAGTTAGGAGGCTGTTGTCCAACCAGTTGTGGATAGCACCGGTGAATTCAAGGAGGACTGATGTAGTACTGTGGTCTGTACGAAAACCGTGTTGTTGGGGGCAGAGGATGTTGTGTTTGTCCAGGTATTCCATTAGCTGGTCAGATACCATACATTCAATGGCCTTGGGGGGGGGGGGGAGTATGGAGATAGGCCGGTAGTTCACATGCAGATCTTTGTCCCCACTTTTGTGGACCAGGGCTACTGGGGCTGATTTCCATCTATTGGGGAACTGGCTGAGGGTGAGGGAGAGGCTGAAAATTTTTGTTAGTGGAAGTAGCACTTCATCAAGGGTGAGGGACACCAGCTTGAGGTCGAGTGAGTCCCCACTAGTTCTGGATTTGGCGATTGCATTAGAGATGTATTTACAGACTTCCTTAAAGTAGAACAGTGGGTGGTTGGAGGGAGAGGGTTGTGAGCTGGGGGTAGGAGAAGGAGGGTGGTCATCACTGAAGTCGTCCAAAAGGAGAACGCTACTGAGGTCAGAGAATGCAGTATTGAAAGTATTTGCAACTGTGGTGGGGTCGAGAGTTATGCCACCATCAATGACCAACATAGTAGGTGAGGTTTTTGGCTGCTTCCCAGTTACTTTTTTAAGTTACTTCTTTAAGATTGTCCCAGAAGGATTTTCCCTTACAGCAGGTGTTCGTGAGGGTATCGCTGTAGTATGCATTTTTCTTCTGGCGGACTGATTTAATGTAGTCATTTCGCACCCGTTTGTAGTTCTGAATATCAGCTTGATTGCCAGTGGCCCATGCCCAAAGTCAGAGGAGGTACCCTGCTTTCACATCCTTGAGTAGTTCGGCAGAAAGTCAAGGATTGCAAAGGCCTTTGATTTTACGCCTTTTGAAAGGGGCATAGGTGTCACAGGCAACATTGAAGGAGTTGGTGAAAAAATCCAAGGCTGAATTGACATCAGAGGCGTTAAATATAGAGACCAGTCAAGCTGTCTGAGGTGAGATGTGAGGTGTTTCAACTAACCACGTGGGAGAACTCTACTACTGATTAATTTGGGGGGTGGGGTTTGCTGAATTTATTCAACCATTCGCAGATGACTAGGGAATGGTCGCTTAGTATATCTGGAAGGACAGAAACACCCGAGATGCGGGAGGGATGGATGGTCAGTATCCGGTCTAGGAAAGTGCTTGTGCCAGTTTTATAATTATGTCTGGTGGGGGAGACTACCAGCTGTGCCAGGTTGGCTGCTGAGATGGCATCCTTGAGGCCCACTGTGTCAGCGGCTAGCCAACTGATGTTAAAATCACCCATTAGGATCGGCTCCGAGTCAGGGGGTTGGGCACGGATGAGGTCCAAGACTGAGTTGAGGCCTTTACCTTGTTCTTTTGGAGGAATGTAAACCGCAGCAACAGCCAGTGATTTGTTGTGAGCCCCCAGTAGAATTTTAATAGGTAGGATCTGTGTAGAAAAAAATCAGAGAGGGGAGAAGTAAACAGTGACCCAGGAGAGTGTCTTTGAGATATAAAGCACAGCCTCACCCTCTTTTTGTACTCCTGTGAAGTCTGAAGACATTGTACCCTGGCAGGGCAATAGCCGTGTCTGGAATTTTGGGTGATAGCCAGGTTTCAATGATTGCAAGGATATCAGGGTTGTGTTGGTTAGTGAATATCTGCAGGGCATCAAATTTAGGCAGGAGGCTGCAGATGTTGAGAGATGCAAGGGTGAGAGTCCCTGGGTGCCTCGATTGATGACCGGGGCAAGGAATGTTAGGCCCAGGCTTTGGGTGAACAGTCCCAGATAGCAGCAGCAGGAGTAGCAGAAGCTTCAGAATGCACCATCTTAATTGTTTTAAGGCAGATTTGTTTACCCGTTCCATGCACAGTCTATTGCAGTGATTCTGTCTTAGGTCCCAAAGTGAAGTAATATGAGCCAGTGTTGAGAACGGGAAACTCAATCAGTAATTAAGAAATGAATACTAAGTAGTAAATGGCCGCATGAACAAGGGACCCTAAATAAGGAAAAATGAGACTACTTCAAAAAAAGCACACAACACTGACATGCCTGCGTTCCAACTTTATAAAAAAAAACAAAAAACAAGCATTTGCCAATGTCGAATGTTGTCTTACTGGCATTGGCACTGGTAGTGCAGGAGTTAGAGAGATGCATAATAGGAATGGCAGTGAAGTATTGAACTGACGCCAACCCCACCCCCACCATGCAGAGACTGACAGGCATTGAGGTGTGCCTTTGGGTCATCGGCCATAGCGCACATGCCATTTCATCTCACCCTATCCTGCAGACACCAACAAGTGTTGCATTGTGCCTTGGGGTCTTCAGACCTTATGCTCACCCCATTCCATAAGGAAATATGCTGAGATGGGTGCAGTATAGGAGAATGGGGTGAACTTTGGGGCAAAGACAAGAATAAAGAGGGGAGAGAAGAAGAGGGGGAAGGGGGAGGGAAAAGAGGGGGAAGGGGAAAGGGGAAAGGGGAAAGGGGGAAAAAGGCTTTTTTTCCATTTATTATTTTGTCACAAACCCCCATGAGCACCAAGGGAAAAATATCTCTCAGCAGCAAATTCCTGTACTTATTATAGATATACAGATATCCTATCTGTTTTAACTATACCATAGAAAAATAAAATATTATAAATGTTGCAATATTGAGTTAATCATGAAGCAACAAAAACTTTGATGATAAAGCTTACAGCTGGATAAACATCACAAGATGAAGGAAACTTTTGTTATCATAATCATTTAGTGGACAAAAATACTATGAAATCATGTAAAAACAAGTTAAGTATATCTATATTTATAAATAGGGTGCAAGCTGAAAATGGTCATTAAGACCTGGCCAGTCATATGATTTTAAAATGTATTGCCAGAAGGTCTCTCTTTTCAGGGTTTCTGTGTCCAAGTCACCTCCTCGACTTGTCAGAAAACCTTTTTCTATTCCCTGAAAAGTAAACAAATGGTTCTGTCCTGCAGACTGGCAGTACTGCGATAGTGCACTGATACCATGTTTTTTTTTTTTTAATTCAATATGCTTTATTAAAGTTATATATTCACATTTGGATATACAAGGCTGTTAACAGAATTTGTAGACAGATGATGCATGAACTTTGAGCGTTAAGGTTACATCGGCTCTCCTATACTATCAAAATTACTATCCCTATCTTACCCCCCCTCCTGACCATAACTACAACTACCTCCTACTGAAAGCCCTTCCCCCCTACACTGCCACCCACTTACATAGGATCTTCTGGTGGTGTCTAATAATGGGCTCCTGATTAGGTAAGAAAGGTTATGGGTCCTCAGATGATCTTCGTAGGAATCGGACTGCTGGGATTAATAGTGTGCTCCATCTATTAGCTACTGTAAGTGCTGAAGATGGATTTTACTTACTGAGGGAGTTGTGATTATTATTTAGAGATAGAGTACAGTGTGTGAAGTTTACCCAATTTTTTTTATCAAAACTGGAAGAGGTATGCCTTAGGGATGCTATCATCTTCTCCACACGAATATTTGATAGCAATTCATTCAACCATTCGGAGTAGGAGATAATAGTGGAGTGTTTCAGCACCAGCTTTTTTACTGAGTGTGAAATGAGGGACATGCTGTATCTCCTTTCTCTGGCTGATGCCTGTGAATAATCACCTACTATGCATATCTCTGGCATGAAGAGTGCCTCAAGCCCCAGTAGGGGATCAGATTTGGCTTTAATTTCATTCCACAGGGGTTTAATTATGGGGCAATCCCAGAGAACATGAAGCAAAGTGCCCTCCACTTTGCCACACCTATTACATTTTGGGTCCTGTAGTCTGCCTATGCTGACCAATTTGGTTGGGGTAAAATAAATATTGTGCAATACATAAAACTGCATAATACGAAGTTTATCATTAGATGTATAGGAGTATACGGCTTGCCAAATTTTATCCAGCGGAACTCCCTATTTGGGAGTTGCTCCACCCAATATTTGGACACCCCTTGGGTCTCCAGGGAGATGACAGGGCACAAAACTGATGTTATCTGGGACGCTGCATGAGGATGCCAAACCAAATTACGAAGTGAGTTGATAAGATCCGACTGATTAACATCCCAAATCCCCGACCCCAGTTTGGCAATCAGGAGGTGTCTAATTTGGAATCCTTTGAATGCCTGTCTCACTGGGAGATTCAGGGAGGATAGAAGTTCTGAGGTAGATTTAATTTTACTGTGAACAAGCAAATCAGAGATTTTAAAGCAGCAGTGCAATGAAAATGGCTTAAAATTTGACCCCACCATTTTTTCTTCCTAATCAATGCCAGATGTCTTCCAGTTTATTTTGGTGGTGAAATTCTCAGTTTCTGTTATCATTCAAGAACTTTATGAAAGTTTTAAAATAATTATTTCTCAAGAAAAATAGATTACCGCTTCATTTTTGCATTGAAATAATATAGAGGACCTGAGGAGGGTAAGAATTCAGACAAAAATGCAAATGTACCATATTCAGCATAGGAAGTATCCAGAAAATCCAAATCAACAGTTCTGCCATATTTTTCATAACCATAGCAGAAAATTGGCTTTTTAGAAGAATGTTTTCGTTGCACAGCTGCTTTAATCTCTGTAGAGAGGAGCCCTTCTTTGGGTCTCAGACACTGTCCCTCTAGTCTAAAGTTAGGATTCGGGTAGAAGGGCTGTGAGATCACTGATACCATCTTGTTTTTGAATACTATGCAAGTGTTGTCCAATCCTTTTCCTCATTTTCCTCTCAGTTTTTTCCAATGTAGAAAGCTGGGCAGACAGTACATTTACCAAGGTAAATAACATTCTGAGTCCCACAGGTAATAAAGTGGTGTATATTGTGTACCACTTTAGTAATCGGATGTTGGACATTAGCACCGGAGTGTACATATTGACAGAAGAAACAATTCCCACATTTGTGGGTACCAGGAGTCAAGCCTTTCTCTGTTCCAATGTTAGTTATTTTCTCCAATGTGTGCTGTGTACTAAAATATCTTTTATATTTCCCCCTCTCTTGTATACCACACATGGTGTAACTACTGAAACTGCATTTAATTTCTGTCCTGATTTCAAGATGTGCCAATTTTTTGTAGAATTACTTTCACCAAGTGTGCCTGAGGAGTAAAAGTAGTGATAAAAAAAAGGGGAGCATTGTTGTTAATGTTTTTTAATACTGACTTTTGAGTGCTTGTTTGCAATAGGGTCTCTCTACCAGACAGATCCACTTTATTCTTAGCACTTTCCAGAACATTTGTGCTGTATCCTCTATTTTTGAAATTGGCTGTAAGTTCTTGGGCTTGTTCCTGGTATTCCAATTCTGATGTACAGTTATGTTTATACCTCAAGTACTGAACCACTGGGATTTTTTTGTCACATGGGATGGGTGACAACTTTCAAAATGCAAAACTGAATTTCTTTCCATTTCTTTTCTAGAAATCATAGTAGACAGAGTTCCCATGGAAGTTTTATTGATTGTAACATCTAGGAAATTTTCTTGTTGTGAATTAAAACTTATTTCAAAACGAAGATTGCTATTTGTCAATTCTAAATATTCTACAAAGTGTCCAATTCTTCAGTTGTGACTGTCCATATAAGGAATAAGTTGTCAATATATCTTTTGTAAAAATCAGTTTTATTCAGGAATTTGTTGTTTTTTGAATTATAAATATAATCCTGTTCCCAAGAGGCCATATAAATTATAGCATAATTGGGGGCCATGGCTGCCCCCATTGCTGTCCCCTACTTTTAGATATACATCCGGTCCTTGTATTTTTTCTGTCAGATTTAGAATAAATTCTACAGAATCAGGTGACAGGAGAGTCTTTATACAGAGTGTCCCTAATGGCCTCTAGACCCTCATCATGTGGAATGTTCATGTACAATGCCCTGACGTCCATTGTTACCATAAGCCAATCTAGTTGTAATTCCACGTCATCAGGCATAGAAAGTAGCTGTCTAGTATCTTTAAGGTACGATCTCAATGCTTGTGCCACTTGTTTTATGTGGTCATCAACAAAAAGGGCAAGAGGGTCAGTAAGGGAGCTATTAGCCACCACTATTAGCCTCGCAGGTGTTTTTTTGGCTTGTTTGTGAATTTTTGGTAGTCCGTATAGAACTGCTTTTACTGTATATTTCACCTGCAAAAACTCAAAAGTGTTCTGATCAATAGTTCCACATAACAGTGCATCATGCAATAAAGTGTCAATCTCCATCTTAAAGGTGTTCGTAGGAGCTTCTGATAGTATCTCACAATATTCGGTTCTTCAACTGACTTAACATCTCATTTTCATAATCTTTTTTGAACCATACCACAATGGCTCTACCCTTGTCTGCTGGTTTGATAATGATGTTCTCATTTTCTTTAAGTTTTTCCAGTGCTATTTGCTCTGCCCTTGTACAATTGTGGTATTTAGAATGGGGGACATCTAGCATTTCCAGATCTCTTAGGCATGCTTTTTCAAACACTGATACTGTAGGGTTTGGAGGAGGTAAATAGGAAGATTTTGGTTTAAAAATTCCTGTTGTGACAGACAAATCACTAGGATTCTGCGTCGAAAATGATGCCACAGGTGAATCTACTTAATTCTGTTCCTGCAAACAGAGTACAATTGTTAGTTCTATTTATAAGGCTCTTTGATTGTTAAGGTTGCCTTTTTTATCCTTTAATAACACATTTTTTCAATAATTAGGTTCTTATAACATTTGATCATTTGGGTCTTTTTTAAGAATGTTTTTCAATTGGTATTTATAATTTGCAGTATTTTTATTCAAAAAAATACTTTTTGTATGATTATTCATATTTATGTGGTACATCTAAGTTATTAATATTAGCCAGAGTAATTTTCTTTATTCTAAACATTAGCACTTTAGTGAGCCCATTAAGCATCCATGTGGGTACTTATTCATGTAGCTTTTTTATTGCACTGTTTTTTTTTAATTTGCTTTTTAAATAGCTTGTCATACCAAGTCTCACCAGCCCTGAGAAAGCGCTGTCGTGCAAAAACATTTGGTTCCATGTGAGACTTGGTGTTTTGTGGGGAGGGGTCACATACTCTTTCGCTTGGAGGTCATTTCTTTTTTGCGTGTTTTACCATGGATGTTACACTTGTGGATTAATAAAGAACTTCCTGTTTGGATCAAAGTTTCTTGTCCATTTCATCTCATTATGTATCGTGGTTTCAGCTGGTGGAAATGGAGTTTATACTGCTAACCTTCCTGCTGTGAGTACTCTCTGTTTTGTTGGCACTGGCCTTGCCACATTGCAGCTGCCCTGTTCAGTTTCTTTTTTTGTGAAAAATTAAATAAGGCTCTTCGTACCAGAGGGCATGAAGCTCTGAAATTCTTCGAGCAGTAATGGCAACTAAAAACAATGCTTTCCAGGAAAGAAAGCATACTTCGCAAGTTGCAACTGGCTCAAAAGGAGACAGGGTCAGCTTCCCCAAAACAAAGTTCAAATCCCAAGCTGGGACAGGAGAATGGCATGGGGATTTCAGATGCAGGATGCTCCATAAGAAGGTACATGAGACGTCAAACTGAGCCACAGTGCGGTCACCCTCTGTCTCATGAAAGGCAGATATAGCCGAAAGATGTACCTTGAGGGAGGAGAATTGGAGACCCGAGTCAGACACAGAGATCAGGTAATCCAGAATCTAGTTCACTGGACAGGTGAAAGGGTCCAGATTATGCTTGGTAGCCCAAACTGCGAACCAGTTCCACTTCATGGCATAAGCTGCTCAAGTGGAAAGTTTCCAAACGGCCACAAGGATGTCCTCCACTTTACTGGAAACTCTAAATTTGTTGATAGCTATGTCCTCAGGAGCCAAGCATGCAGATAGATGGACCTGAGGTTTGGATGGACCAGGGTCCCCTGAGCCTGGGTCAGTAGATTCTTGCAGAGGGGTAGAGGTACTGGAGGTTCCTCCACCAGCTGCTGAAGTAATGGAAACCATATCTGCAGAGGCCAGAATGGAGCTACCAGGATCATGCAGGCCCCCTCCATCTGTAGTTTGATCAGCACCCTCTGAATTATAGGAAATGGAGGGAAGGCATTGAGGAATCTCCTGCTCCAGGAGAGGGACAATGCCTTTTGCCAGAAAACTCTAGGCCCTGGATCGTGCAAGCAAACATTGGGCAGTTTTGTGTTGAGAGGGGATGCAAAAAGGTCCAACTCTGGATGCCCCCATCTGTGATGGATGAAAGGAACTCCCACTCGTACGTGCTGGACTGAGTATGGCTGAGACTGTCTGCCAGGGTGTTTAGTACCCCGGGGATGTAGATGGCTGAGAGAGTCAGGCCGTGATCTAATGTCCAATACCATAATCTCATGGCCTCCCTGCACAGGGGGTATGAATGTGTTTCTCCCCTGCTTGTTGATGTAGTATACTATACTGAGGTTGTCTGACTGAATCAGCAACTGACTTGGATGGAGGTGGTTCTGAAATGGCATAAAGAACCGCCCACATCTCCAGGACATTGATATGAAGGGAGGTTTCTATCTGGGACCAACAGCCCTGGGTTTGAAAAGAGCCCAAGTGCGCTCCCCAGCCCAGACCAGAAGCATCCATGGTGAGGATCTGCTGTGGAGAGGAGATCTGGAGTGGGACGCCATACAGTAAATTCAAGGGGTCCATCCAGCACTGTAGCACCTTGCGGACTGGGGAAGAGACCAGGACTAGGTGATCTAACTCATCCATGCGTTGGTCCCACTGTACTCAGAGTCCACTGGAGGATGTGCATATGGAGCCTGGCTGGTGGAATGGTGGGAATGGTAGCTGCCATCGGACCCAGCAGCCTCTGGTACACCCTGGCGGGAATATAGTGGCTTTGAGCAACTTCCTGAGCTTGGGCTATAAGGTACTCTTCCCTGTTCTGGGGCAGGAAAGTCTTCCCCTGCACAGAGTCTAGAACCACCTATATATTGCAGCCTTTGGGACAACACTAGAACCGACTTGGGTAGATTGACAGTAGTGCCCAGGGAAAGGAATAGCTGGAGGGTTCTGTCCAGTTAGCAGAAGCTGTTCCCTGGATGGGGCTTTTAGGAGCCAATCATCCAGATAAGGGAAAACGTACATTCCCTCACTTCAGAGCTACTACTACTGCTGTTAAGCACTTGGTAAAGACCTGCAGTGCAGAGGATGAGCCAAAGGGCAGCACTTTCAACTGATAATGCTTGCCCTGGTACAAAAAGCGGAGAAACCTCCTGTGAAGAAAAAAGACCGATATGTGCAGGTAAACATCCTACATGTCCAGTGAACAAAGCCGATCACCCGTCTTGAGGAGAGCCATCAGGCCTGGCAAAGTTACCATTCAAAACTGGGGTAGAGGATGTGAGGGGTCCACTAGACACTAGGGAAAGTGTCTACTGTGCATCGGGCTGGTGGTTGATGTGGAGGGGACCACTACACACCAGCGAAAGTGTCATTTTCACATCGGGCTGGCAATCAGTGAAAAGGGGGACCACTGAAAACAAGGGATAGTGTTTTCTACACATTGGGTTGGTGATTGGTGAGGGAGGACCACTAGACACCAGGGAAAGTGTCTTTTATGCATCGAGCCAGTGATCGGCGAGGAGGGACCACTAGACACCAGGGAAAAGAATAGTTAGGTAAGAACTTACGGTAACAGTAGATCTTCAAGAGAATCTCTTTCATCAGATCACACCCATGGAACTAAGCTGTCAGGCGCTAGGACCCCTCAGAAGCTTTCTTGAAGCAGTCTACTAGGGGCCACCCATGCCGACATCATGCAGCGACATCATAACCCAGGGCTTGACAAATCTTATAGCCCGACGTCCCGGACTACCAGTTTTTATGTGGGGACAAGCAGATGCCAGAGTTCTGCTTGTCCCACGGACTACCATGCTGCAGTTTAAAATCTGCAGGTTTTTACCTCTTTTCCCTCGCTGGCCACTAGATGGAGAGAGCCATGCTAGACTCCGGAGTCTTTGTGCGCATTGTTGAATGCGCGCACCCGCCGCACCACAGCCGCGCGCCACCATGCCCCATGCCCGACTTAACTTAGCCAGGCATTTGAGACTGGCACCAGCAGACACTGGAGTGAGGCGGGCGCCAAGAAGAAATGCGCTCATGACTGGTCAAAAATAGCCAGACTGACAGGCTAGGCAGCCTATAGCTGATGGTACAGTCCTGTCAGTCCTGGCTATTGGTGATCGCGTTTGGGGGGTGGACTGGAGCTCTCAGAGTGGCAGTAGCACTAACTCCGTGCACGTTGGCAAACGTGCCATTTCGCTGCTCGGAGAGAGGCAAAGAGCACATCATTTCTGTTTCGAGCACAGTTAAACAGTGTATTTGGGGCTGATGCCACGAGTCACTAGAAAATCAGTAATAGCAGTACCTGAAGAGAGAAGTTAGAATACAATACAAATATATATTGGAGCACCAAGCGACCGGGAGAGTAGGAGGATCTGTAGTTTGGGGGGAGGTGGATGTGAGAGAGAGAGAGATCTTAGCTTAGTGTGGAAAGTCTGATAAAACAATCTGCTGATTATATATTAAAAAAAAGGTTTGTTTAGAGAAAAAAAGAAGGGAGAACTAAGCAAAAACACTGCACACTGAATTCAGGGAGCTGTGTGTGTTGTTTGGACTCATGTGGACTCATGTGAAGTAAAGAAAACTAGAAAGGATACACAGCTCAAATAAAAAAAAGCAAAAAAACATGAGACTCTAAGTGGGGGAAGTGATTGTGTGTTGAACTTAAGTTGTGGGACTACTAAACATTTCAATAATAATCATGTGGTAAGGGTTGGGGGGTGTGGGTGTGGGTGTGGGTGTGGGTGTGGGTGTGGGTGTGGGGGTGTGTGTGTGTGTGTGTGTGTGTGTGTGTGTGTGTGTGTGTTTGTGAGACAAGCCTGCCCTCCGTGAGAGAGCAGAGATCAGGGACTTGGACCTGACTGATAATGTGTGCCTCCTGTGGGTGCAAGACCACTAGATAGAACGTGTGTGATGTGAAGTACACAACAACTGAACTAAGAAAACTATAAACCTCCTTAGCCCTCCTTACCTAACCTTATATACACCACACCTATTCCTAGCTAGCCTACACTGGTCCCACTGGCCCCGAGACCTTGTAGACTGGGTAGGAGAAAGGAACCTGGGGAACAACTGAAATTATAGGAATAAAAGGTAAACTAAAGGGAAAAAACTAAAAGCATTTTTCTGAGCTACAGAAAAACTTGAATTAACCTAGCTGCTACTGCAGTCTGCTACATACATTGGTGGAGGAGGTGTGTGTGCAGTGTGTGGCAGGGGCTGTCAGTGTGAGACCACCGAACCTGCCCTGAGAGCCTAAGGATAGAGTAGAGGAAATTGTGGAAGGGAAAGAACTGAATACTTAATAAAGTAAACAGTCGCAGTATAAAAAGAGATGGATACCCCCACCCAAAAAAAAAGATAGCTACCTTAAATAAACTTATCTTTCAGCTAGTACTTTGTTTGTCCTACCAAGTACTTGGTGGAGGTGTGTGTGGCAGTGAGATCTAACCTGCCCTGAGAGGAGAGGGTACAGGAACTTGGGAACAACTGCGGACTTATTTCTTAGAAATATACTATACGAAGGGGAAAGGGAAAAACATTTTTTGTGTGACAGTGACACTACACAGAAGAAAATAATAAACCCTAGCTAGTACTTTTGGTGGAGGTGTATGTGTGTGCGGCTGTGAGGCCAAACCTGACCTGAGAAGGGAAAAGGCATTTTTGGGGACACCGAAAAAATAAAATAAACCTACCAGTACTAGCTACACTGGTGGAAGTGTTTGTGTGTGGCTGTGAGACTGAACCTGCCCTGAGAAGGGAAAAAGCAATTTCCTGCTAGTACTCCGTCCGGCTCTGGACCCAGCCCCTTCCCACCTACCCACGTAAGTACTCTGTCCTGCCCTCTTGTAGTGCTGCATAAGCACAACAGCTTAAGGTAAAAAAATTACAGTAACACAACACACACAAAGATAACACAAAATAGAATTTTATTGTGTGCAATATTGTGTGCAATAATACAACAACAATCTTTATTAATTTATTTCACAATTGCAGCATAGAAGACAGTTAAAATAATGCAACAAAATAAGCCATGCAAGCTACTCTATTTTCCCTTTGGACAGGGGAAAAAAATCCACATCTTCTTCATCGGAAACAAAAAGTAAAGAGCCTGACCCTGAGCCTTCTTCACAGTCTGAAAGCCAGCCCCAACCAGCCCCCCCTGGCCCTACTAGTAGTCAGGTAAAAAACGACCAAGGTTCTAGGTCTGGGTCTGTGTTTGTAGACATAACGGCGATCAGTCTAACGGCCATTACCAGTTTCTGAAACGAGTGAGCTATAACAGTAGCAGCAGTTTAGTGCCATCACATTCGGGTTCAGTACAGGTAAAGCGACCTTTCATTTTGGATGATGAGGAAATAAACACTGAGAAAAGAAGCAAAGATAAAAAATATGATGTTGAAAAAGGGCTCGAACATTTCAGCATCACTGGCTAAATCAGTTTACCTGGTTAGTATGATGACCAAAATAAACGCCATGTACTGCTCTGCCTCTGAGAAATATCCCACTCTCTTGCGACTCCTGCTTATTCAAAAAACCTAACGTGTTTGCCACTGGTTCAAATAATTTCAGAATTGAGTCCATGAGAGCCCATGAGAAATCAAATCCATATAATTTGTGCAAACCAGCATAGTCACGAAACTGGTCAACATGCAGTCAATTTTAACATATCTGAAACTGCAATATATCACGCATTTTCTCAGATGGAGGAAGTCACCAAAATAAAATGAGGCATTTATTTAACACGCATATTCCTTGGCTAAAAATTTACGTCCTTTCTCAGATATGGGTGGCTTTGCACATTGCAAGAAAAAATGGGGTTAAACTCGCCGAATTACGAAAATGGTAAACGGGCCAGAGATTTCTGTAACGCAATATCAGCTGTCATGTCTACAACACAGATCCAGACTATCAAAATACAAAATTCGTTACCGTTCTTGCAAATGGCAGTACAGATGCAAGCATTGTAGAGTGGGAAAATGTCTTCCTTCGTTTTGTTGATGGCGCAGAAAAAAAGTTACAACTGTGTTAATTAAAGCTGTACCTCTTGAACATTCTCACGCAGATGGAGTTTTAAAGCAATAACCTCTGCACTTGAGTCTGTTGATCTTTCTTTACGGACCTTAACGATGTGAGCAGACCTGGACCAGTTCTCTTATGTGCCAACTTTGATGGTGCCAGTGTGATGATGGGCCATACAGGTGGCACCATAGCAAAAATCGAGAACATGTCCCCACTGTAATACCCATGCATTCGTAGCCCACAAACTGGAGTTAGCAGTTCTCAACGTCATGAAAAAAAATCCCTTTGTTCAAAAAGTAGAAAACACCTTGAAAGGAATTTTTAAATTTTACCACTACAGCCCCAAGAAACTTCGGGAACTGCAGGAAATAGCAGATGTCATACACACCGAATTGGCTCATTTCAGTGCAATAAAGCAAGTGCGTTGGCTTGCAAGTAAGACGCGTTCAGTTCATGCTGTTCAAGTCAACCTGCCTACAGTAATTCAGCATCTTGAACATGTGTCAAACTCTGCTGGTGATGATGCGGCAAAGCAAAGGCACTTCTAAGAGATGCCGCATGAGTACAGTTTGTAGAATCACTGTTTATTCTTCAAGATTTTCTGCCAATATTGAAAAATTTATCACTTGAATTTCAGAAGGATGACCTACTAATATTAGAAGTCCCCAACTCGTTGAGACATGCTTACTCCAGTTGACTGAGCTAAAACAAGACCTGAAAGTTTATGACATCATTTCTGAACCAATATAATCCTGCAGAGAAATGCATGAACTATCTCATTTCAAAACGTGGCAGTGAGGACAAGATTGTTCCTTTTACTTTCAAAGGAACTGTCCGAAGTAAATTTTATGACTGATACACAGCTGCACAGTTTAATAGATGCAGCAGTATCTTACATTGATCAGCATTTGGAATTTCTCGGAAGAACCTCTAAAATGGTTCAGTTGCTTGATTTCAAAAATTTTGATCTGTCACGGTGAAGAACTTGCACAATTTGGCACAACTGATTTAAGTAATTTATTAGACTACTTTCACAACTTTTTTCTGAAGATCATGTAACCAGTATAAAAGGAAGTATGTGCATTAAAAGCAATGCTTAAGTCTGCAGCTGACAAGCCATATCTGCAAGTATTCCATGACTACTACGAGAGAAACCTGCCCAGCTTGCTCACATCCTTGACCTAATAGAAATGTTACTGGCTATGAGTGTGTCCTGCTAAATGTGAGAGGTATTCTCCATTCAGAATATTATAAAACAAAAATAAGAACAAGTTTGGCTGATGACACACTCCAGTTACTTCTGCATACAGCAGTTGAAGGCCCTGCATTAGACAGCTTTGATCCGGATCAAGCTATCAACCACTGGCTACTATCTGGTCCTGGCACACGCCACATTCATGGTCATCATGGTCATGCTAGTTCAACTACTAGTTCTGCTGATTCACGCGAAAATGTCCCTGAGGCTGTCACTAGTCTTGATGATGACATGACTGAATATGATGCTCCGGCTGGAGCAAGCTCAGGCTTCCTGTAACTTTTCCCAATGCTGATGCTGTACTGTCTGCTACTCTGCTGTAATGATGTTCTCACTGTGCTGCAGGCTGGACCCTTCTTAAACAACAGAATCTGGAGTGCCTCGGACATGGTGCTCAGAAGAATACCTTCCTACAGGATCCAATTAAAAAGCACAGTCAAAATTTCAATCATCCTAACACTGAATTTCTTATAAAATTCAGAGGTCAAGCCATCCATTCCCAGGACTTGTCTTGTGTGCAAATGGGCAATTGCCCATTCAACCTCCTCTGGGGCTATAGCCCTCATGAGGTATTCAAGATGTTCCTCAGGAGCACGAGGCATCTTGACTTGGGCAAGAAAAGTACCCATCGGATCGGTACATTGGGGACATCCAAACAGGTTCTGTAAGTGCTCCTGAACTCCCTGTAACATGAAATCCCACTGTATAACAACTTGACTAGATGCCATAAGGACCCCGTAACCATTCTATGCATCACTGTGTGGCGACAGCTGTCAAAAGGGTCAGCCATCCTGTACGTCCCACGTTTGCCTGTCTGATGCTCCATAAACAAGGACTTACTCCTGTCATACTGGAGAGCCTTCATATGAATCTTAACTTGCGTAAGCTGTGCCAAAAAATCACCACCTGTGTCATACTGCAAGTTAAGGAGACTCATGTATTGGAGTCTCAGCTCCAGGTACTCCAGATACTGGGACTGAGTTGCTGCCCAGGAAATGCAAAGACATTATAACTTTAAGTCATTCTTAGTGTCCACCCACCAAGGCCCCAAATCTACATAAACACAGGCCACCGATTGTCGGGCTCACAAGAATTCCTCTATTGTCCTCCTCTCAAACATACGATACAATAACGTGTTATTGAGTTTCCAGTATCCCCTCCCAGGAACAAGGTTGAGAGATACGCCAAATGAACCTCCAAGGAGAAGATGATTAGAAACTTCAATCGGAACCAATGTCATCTGACTTGTAACCAAATAAGTTGAAACAAAAAGAAAATCTATCTGAATTGCTTGTGCAGTTGGTGAAAAGTACGACCACCCATGAGAAATTCCACCAGGTATGCATCCACCAGAGAAGCACACTGCATGACCTCGCTAAGGGCAGTAGTGTGACGAAAGATTTTTGCAGTATGTCCACCCTGGTCTGAGGCGGATATACCACAGTTAAAGTCCCCCCAACACACTAAGCACCATGAAGTGTGTAAAAAGGGGTGAATTGCGTGGAAAAGATCCACCCTGTCCTTTTAACCCTGGGATGCGTACATATTAATAAACCAGAGAGGCATGTCCTGGCAGGTGACATCCAAAAGGAGCACCCGACCCAGGACTACATCAACCAGTCTCGTAACCCGCCAGGTATTGCCTGAAAATAAAATTCCCACTCCCACATAGCAGTCTGTGCCTGTCGACCAAAAAGATGTTCCCCAGCACCAATGTCTATCAGCCTGGTAAATGCCATTGGCAGTGTGTAAGCAGGTGTCTTGAACAAGGAAGACATCATAGTCTAAATCCCTAAGGGCCATGAATAGTAAGTCTCTCCTTGTCAGGGATTTAACGCTATTGGCATTCAAGGTGGCCAGATGAAACAACGTCGCCGTAGGAGACATAGGAGGGAAAAAGAAAAAGATGAACAATCACAAGACAACATCCAAAACATGAATCTGGTACAGTCCATAACTGGATCCTTCTTCAGTCGAGTCCCTTTCTTCTGTTTCTTCTGCACACTGTCTTTGCCTGTCACCTTTGGGGCTTCTTCCTCCATGTCTTGGTTGGCAGATGGATGACCCGAAGCACAGGAGGAATATTCCGTATCAATACTATGGTCCTCGCCCCCATTCACTTCCATCAAGGCTGAAAATTTATTCTTCAGTGGGAGTGTAGACTCCCCATCTATCTCTCCCAGCAGCTTGTATGAGCGAAGAGACCGTTTTCTATTAACCACCATCATATCTTGCGAAGGAGGGGGCATTGGTTCACTTGTACCAGCGATATCCTCCTGCTGGCCAGCCCCTATGGATGGGATCTCCTCCCAATCTGGAACAGCTATAGCCGAAACCAGAGCCACTTGCTGAGGCAGGACAGACTGAGGGGGCAAGGATTACCTCCTTCATGATCTTGGGGACCGGAATCCGTGTCTCAGGGACCAATTCATCTGGTTCCTTGGCATGGGCCAGGGACGCAGCAAGTGCACTGCTCCATTGCTGTTGTCGAGTATGATGGGCCTGCTCCAATATACAATTCTGATTGTCCACCACATCACTCTGGTTATGCATGGCCCAAGGGCATGTGCGAAAGGAATGTCCAGTATCTTTGTATAAGTTACAACATAACATTGGCTCTTTGTGCTCCCGGACGTCCTCTGTCTCGAGAGCAGCAGATCCAGTTGCTGCACTCACATTAACTCCCAGTACCATCCCTGGGAGCGGCTCACCAGAGGATTCCAAAACAACTTCAGGACACTTCCGAAAAAAACATCTCCTGCAATGAATGCACCTCAGCACTAGACTCCATCGCTGGTAATGGCTTGTTCATTACCTCACTAGCTCGGTGTTTCCTGAGCCCCACAACAGCTGACACCACCTCCTCCTCCACTTGCCTCACTTTGACTGGCCATGAATCCAACCAGCAGTTCCCCCTGCAGTACAAATAAAGGACTTTCCCTGGTGCCCTGGCAAAATTTTCCCCCATTCACAAAAAATACCACCAACAGCTTAATCTGGTTCAAGGTCAGTTGGCATTCATCTGTATCCACCTCCTCCCGGTCATGCCTGAAAAGCAGGCAAGAATTTGTCTAGTGCACTTACCCAGTCAACAAAAAACTAAATAAAAAAAAATGTAACCATGGCTGCTAGGAGAAACTCTGAATTGTGTGCTTGGTGCCCATTTTAACCAATCAGGATGCTAGATCTGTGACTGACAGCCTGGGCAGCCAACTGGATTTTGGTATTCCTTTTTCAGTCAGTCGAAAGAAATGACTGGAGAGTTAGTCTAGCTTGAGCTTCCAGTCTGAGAGGAGGCTCTGCGTTCAGCTCGGAAAATTCAGGGAGAGGCCTGTTTACCTCTTCTCAGCGTGAAGTCCTGTGTGGATTGATTGGAACTGTCGAGTACTGCAGACCGCTGGAAAAGACTCCAAAAGGGAAAGGAAAGGTTATATCTGCTGAGCTGACATTTCAGTCTGAAGTGTGACAGAGTTTCTGAAAGTCACCAAATTGTATATCAGTGACAGACCTGCTTGCCTTAAAGACTGTGGCCTGATAGTGAAGCTTGGGGCTACTGGAATTGTCTCCAGCCCATTTACCAAAGGGGGAGACCTGAATCTCAATTTTGCCAGTTTATATACCAAAGACTACAGTTTATAAGTGGGTAAGCTACGTGGCCTAGCTAAGACTGTGCCAGAATTTAACCTTATAATGCTAAACAACCTTTCTAAGAGACTGTTGCTGCCTGTGAGATAAAAGCTGCTAGAAAATCAGTTTGGGGAGTCAGCTCCTGCAACAAAGATCGTCATGGATTGTGGCCACCCTTGGAGATGAGGCCTAGATGTGGGGATGAGTCGTGTTAGCCCTGGTCCCTGTTTGCTGGTCCTTTCCAAGAAGGACAAAAAATCTGCAGCCGATGAACCAGAGCGCCAAATCCTGTTTCATGGTGAACAGCCTGGCAACCATCCCAGATAGCCAAGGTCCTGGTTCAGTGAGTAACAACAGGACTTGTCCCTGCAACATAAAATTAAAAGTCCCTTTGCCATCTGATTGCGTTTTAAATTCCTGTGGTGTTAGACTGTTGTGCAGGCCATTGGGTCAGAGGATTACAATTTTTGGGGGTTCAAATGTTTCTGTTTTTGTTGCTACAGCCAAGTACAAAAAGAGCCATAATCATTTATTAATTTAGGGGCCCCAACCAGCTGCAACACTGGCCAACCAGGTGCTATGCTTCAGGCCTGCAACTAAGTAAAATCTGGGTACCCGGTAGAAATAGCTGGACTGACCAAGGTGTTAATGTTGGTAATTTGAATGTATTCTCGAAAATCTAAGAATTGCTTTAAATCTAACTTTAATTTGCCTCCCCTTCCCTTGTTCAGATCCCTAAATAAATCAGTTTTACTGTTTGAATGTTATCTGGGTCCCAGAGCATATTATTGCCGAGTGCTAGTGTATTTTGGGGGGACTGAAAAATGTGCAGCTGTTATTAATAGCTATTCTTTGCAGGTGCACAGGCTGTATTTGAGAAGTCCAGACCCTGATGGTAAGTGTGGTTACTGTGAGCATATTATTAGCGTTCACCACTAATCATACCACTTTATGCAAAATTAGGTGTTTTATGCTACTCTATGTGTGGGATCACTGGTTGGGACAGTGGGTAGGTACAACATCCCAGAGGGTTGTGCTAGCTTAACATCAAACCCACTTAAAAGTCACTCTGGGTGGAGGCACCATACAAACAGTTCTATTGTTGGTATTGAGCCCCTTTATCTATCCAAACCAGAACCCAGGCCCCTCAAGCTGCATCTAGTGCAGCAGGCCGGGGGTAGTAGCCCGTTGACAGGTGGTGCCCGGGTTACATCTTTGGAGGCACCACTGGGATCTCTGGTTTACCAGTTGGGCCCCACATGGAGCCTGGTCCCAAAATGGACAAAGTTAACAGTACTGGTTTTGAATATCCTGCTAATAAAATGGCTGTGCATCACCTGTTGAGTTGGGGTGAAGCAGAAGAGTTGCTCCTAGATATTTCCCTGGGCACTGACAAAGGTGTTATTGAGGGAGCCCTTACCAAAGTAAAATGCCTTGGTCAAGCTGCCATGAAGGGCCGAATTGTTGATTTGATTGCACTGACATTATTGGCACTAGTGGAATGCAATAACCCAGTGGACAGTGAAAGAGTGCACAGTGCCATTATCCCTGATGAGTCCACAGTTGCCTGGAAAGTAGACACTATGCATAGTGCAACATCCACGCCTTGGGGGTACGCAAAATCAGAAAGGTTAAAAGAAAAATTTGGGAGATTGTTGCTTTCTGAAGGACAAACCTTTGAGGACTTATAAACAGTGTTAGAGACCTCTGAAGGTACCCCTCCCTTGGTGTCTATGTCAACACCTGCGCCAGCTCTCATGCCTGCACCTGCACCTGCACCCATGCCTGAACCCTCAGTTAGCCTGGACTCCTACCTACATAACCCTGAAAGTGCTGAAATTGCTCTGACCCTTGCAGAGTACTTTCTGTTGGCCCGCCAGCCCCTGTGGAAAGGGTACCGCAGGACAGGTAGTGCTTTCCCTACCTCTTCTACTACAACAACTGCCAGCACCACCATCACTCCAGCAGTAAGAACACCTATTTTTCCTTCTTCTGGGACTGGGGCTATTAAACCAAGAGGGCATGGAAGGAACTATGTTGCAAAAAGATCTGATCTCAACATGGAATGTCTCTACTGCCATGTTCTGGGTCACATCGCTAGATATTGTCTCAATAAGAAAAAGGATCCAGCATATCTGGTGTCTATGAACTTGGGTGCCTTTATAATTAAAGTACAGCTGTCTGGGAAGACTATTGAGGGATTGGTGGACTCAGGGAGTAGGCAAAGTCTAATATGAGCATACTTGATTCCCTCTGTCTCTAAAATGACTATGTCAACTGGAGTCATATGTATACACGGGGATGTACATCAGTACCCAACTGTGGAACTTGAACTTAACATTAATGGTTATATAAGAACACTGAAGGTGGGAGTGGTACTGACATTGCCTGTTCCTCTAATCATAGGACAAGATCATCCTGATTTTAATACACTGGTTCTGGCTTGTGACACATCCCTGGTAGCTGCTCAAGCCTCCCATCAAGGCCTGCCATGGAAAATGCCTGGAGAGTATGAATGCCCCTACAGGCTGCCAGATGATTCTAAGTCTGGTCCAAATAGGAGTGGTAAGCTGACTGAGGAGCCTGCTTGAGCCCGAAATTCCAGACTGGAAGTTTTCTGCTACCACTGTGGAGAAGATGGCCACACAAAAAGGGTGTGCCAACTCCCGGAAGATTTGCACAAAGTGACTATCAAGTTGCTCAACCAGGTCAGGCAAAGCAATACAAAGCCTCTAGCTAAGACTTTTTATAAGCCTTTCATTGCTAAATCTTCGGTCAAGCCTTCTGTCAGTACCTCTCCGGACTGGGCGGAGTTTGTAGGTCCCTCTATGAAGACTACTGTACATGCTGAAGGGATCTCTGCCAAGGCAGTGATAGACACTGGATCTCAAGTAATGATAGTTTTCAAAGACTGGTATGATCAGCACTTGTCTCTGTCCATTGCAACCCCTTGATGGACTACATGTGTGGGGGCTGAGTGATAAATCGTACCCATATCTTGGTTATCTCAAAGTGTGTCTTTCTTTTCCATCCTCTGTCGCATGTGTGGGAGATCCTGTAGAGAAAATGAGTCTGGTATGCCCTCCCTCTGGACTGTATGATGGTATACCTGTGTTAATTGGTACTAATAATCATATGTTCGGTTGGTTTGCCCAGTTGTGCCAAGAAAGGCAGCAGAAAAGAACTGGTAGAACACTGCACATCCATGCTATAGTGAAGAAGGCCTATGAGCTGCAAATGCACCAAAAAAAAGAAGACCACCAGGATGAACCTGTGGGTATTGTATGGAAGAAAGACCCTTCTGCTATTGTGCTCTCCCAAATGCTGAATGCAGTATCAGTGGCTCTGTGAAATTGAAGAAGGATGTGACTAACCAGGTACTCATGCAGGATGCTTCTGAAAATGGTAAGCTGCCTCAAAGTTATTAGTCAAGCATAGCATAGGGAACAGCGGATGTGGCAGCAATTACAGAGACGTGGGCCACCAAGAGAAATGATTGGGACTTAAACTTGGAGGGCTACAAGATTTTCAGGAAAGATAGAGGAATGGGAAGAGTGGGAGGGGTTGCGCTGATAGTCAGGAATGACATAGTGGTTAGTGGAGTGGAGGAGGCTGTGGAGGCGATTTGGGTAACCCTGCAAATGAGGGGAGGGAAAAAAGTGAAAATTGGGTGGTGTACAGGCCCCCTGCAATAGAGGAGGCTCAGGAGGAAATACTGCTTGAGAACATCAAGAGTCACTGCGACCTTGGAAAGGGTAGGGTGGTGGTCATGGGTGACCTTAATATGCCGGTGGCTGACTGGGACACCATGACATCCTCTGTAACCAGGAAACAGAGACTGATGGATGTCTTTCAGAATGCCTTCCTGGTCCAACAGGTGGGGGAACCTACTAGAGAGGGGCAGATACTGGATGTAGTCTTAGCAGACAGTGACCAGATAAGGGACCTAGAGGTGTGCAGTCCATTGGTGGGTGGTGACCATGCCACGGTCTGGTTTCTGCTGTATCTAGGGGGGAGGAAAACCACACTAATATAGCAGTGGTGGACTTCAGGGGAGCAGACTTTGTGGGCATGGGTTGGATTCTATGGGAGAGGTTGGACATGATTAGACCAGACATGGATGCTGGAAGCTTGTGGGATACCATTAAAAAAGGGGTGCAAGAGGCTACTAGGTCCCGTACAAAAGTAAGGCGGAAGCATGGTAGAACCAGCAAGCCATGCTGGTGGACCAGGTAGGTGCAAGAGGTGGTGAGGGAAAAAACGGCTGTATATGCACGTTTTAAATGCTCAAGGGGGGGGACAGGGAGTGAGAAGAGTATGAACTGATGGCCAGGAGGGTCACCAGAGTGGTGAGGGGAGCCAAAGCAGGGATGGAGCAAAACCTGGCTAGGGATATGCGGAGCGGGGGGAAGGGCTTCTACAGATACATAAGAGAGAGAAGAGAAGAGAAAAGTGAGGACACAGATCAGCAGGATTAAGACTGGGGGAGATGGGCTCAGGAAGCAGTGGAACAGGCAGAGGTGCTAAACGAGTTCTTTGCCTCAATCTTTGCAAAGGGAGACAGGGGACCCCTACAGCCTGATGGGAGGGAAGAGGAGCCAACAAAAGCAAGAGGTGAGGCTGAGACCAGAGAGCGGGAAGAGGGTAGGGTACAGGCTGGGCCAGACCCAGAAGGGGTGGGGAGGTCGCATGAGGGGGAGGACTGGGGGGGAGAAATCACAGTGGATAAGGTGAGGGAGGCCCTTTGGAAGCTAAAAACTGATAAGGCGCCGGGGGTGGATGGGCTACATCCGAGGGTTATGAAGGAACTGGTGGAGGAGCTAGCAGCTCCACTGGCTGCACTCTTTAACACCTCTCTGCAGACAAGATGGGTGCCCCAAGATTGGAGGGTGGCTCATGTAGTGCCTATCCATAAGGAGGGGTCTAGGGAGGAGATGGGGAATTATAGACCTGTCAGCCTAACATCTGTGGTAGGCAAAGTAATGGAGGGTTTTATCAAGGAGAGGCTAGGGATGCAGCTGGAAAGGCTGGAGCACCAGGATGATAAACAGTATGGCTTCGTCCCGGGGAGATCGTGTCAGTCCAACCTCATAGAGTTCTATGACTGGGTGTCAGGGACTCTGGATAGACATAGGCTGGTGGACGTCCTATACCTGGATTTCAACAAGACGTTTGATTCGGTACCCCATAATGGGCTGATAGCAAAGCTGGGGGAGATGGGGGTGGGAGGACAGGTGCTCAAGTAGGTGGAAAATTGGCTTTCGGGGCAGATACAGAGGGTAATGGTCGGTGGGATAGTCTCCTCCCCCAGCAAGGTATTAAGTGGGGTCCCCCAAGGTTCAGTACTGGGGCCTCTTCTGTTCAATGCCTATGTCTTGGATATAGGGAGGGGGGTTAGGAGTAGGCTGAGTCTCTTTGCGGATGACTCCAAACTGGGAGCACTGATAGACAGGGAAGAAGCAAGAGAGACAGTCCAGGGGGACCTGGATACCCTGGAGGGGTGATCAAGGGGGATTGAAATTTAATGCTGGGAAATGTAATGTACTTCATTTGGGGGTCAGAAACCCGTGCCATGTATACACCGGGGGGGTCACACTGCAAGCCACATTGGGTGAGCAGGATCTAGGGGTGGTGGTAGACATCAAAATGAATAACTCCAAAAAATTGTAGCAGAACCGCAGCCAAAGCAAACAGGATACTGGGCTGCATAGCCAAGGGAATTACGTCCAGGAGGAGGGAGGTGATCCTCTCTCTATATAATGCCTTGGTCAGGCTGCAACTCGAGTACTGTGTACAGTTCTGGAGACCCCATCTGAAGATGGACATAGTACTGCTGGAGAGGGTCCAGAGGAGAGCAACCAGGATGATTCAGGGCATGGAGGGGAGGTCCTATGAGGAGAGACTGGAAGAGCTTGGGCTGTACACACTGGAGGAGAGGAGGGACAGGGGAGACATGATAGGAGTCTTTAAGTATGTAAAAGGAATAACAGAGAGTAGAACTAAAGAAGGGAACAACCAGGGCGCATGAGTGGAAGCTGGAGGGGGGGAATTACAGGGGGATCGGAGGAAACATTATTTCACTGAGAGAGTGGTGGAGCCGTGGAATGCACTGCCTGGGAGGCTGGTGGAGGAGAGCACAGTGGAGGGCTTCAAGAAGGGGTGGGACAGGTACAAGGGGAAACTGAAGCCAAAGAAGACCCTCTCGGGGGCTGGGGGGGGGTGAGAAAGCAAGCACCTAGTAGGTGGCTGGCTACCGAGTAGACATGACAGACCATTAAGCCTATTCTGCTGGCTTTTAGTATGTTAAAGAGCAGCCCCATTGGTTAATATAGTGACAATTGCTCCAATGGAACTTGTTTGCATAGACATTCTTAGTCTGAAGCCAGATTCAAAAAACATTTCGAACGTTTTGGTGGTAAATGATCATTTTACAAGGTACGCTCCGGCCTATCCCACCAAGGACCAAAAGGCCTCTACTGTTGGACAAGTTCTTTGTGCATTATGATGACCCTCAATGCATTCATTCTGACCAGGGCAAGGATTTCGAAAGCAGACTAATTAAAGAACTGTTATCTCTTTGGGGTGTCAGAAAATCTAGAACTACTCCATACCACCCACAAGGAAATCCCCAGCCACAGAGATTTAATCGCACATTACTGGATATACTCGGCACACTTGATTCAAGAGACAAGAACAAGTGGAGTCAACCTATCAGTGTTTTAGTTCATGCCTATAATTGTAAAAAAAAAAATGATGCCACTGGGTTTTCGCCCTATAGTCTCATGTTTGGCCGAGAAGCTCCCCTTCCTGTAGATGTGTGCTTTGGTGTTTCTCCTGATGGCACCAAGTCTGGGAGTTGCCTTCAGTATGTCAAAATAAAAAAAGCACAGTTAAACCATGCACACCAGCTAGCAAACACAATGGCTGCAAAAAGAAATTTAGCCAACAAAGTTCACCATGACAAGTGAGTCAAAGCACAAGAACTCCAGCCAGGTAACCGTGTGTTAATGTGAAATCTTGGAATTCAAGGCAAGCATAAAATAGCCGACCATTGAGGACACACACCCTACATATTAATTGCCAAACTAGATGATCTCTTGCTGTATAAGGTGCATCCAGAAGGGGACACTAGAGTCATTAAAACAATTCACAGAAATCACCTTCTGCCTATAGGTCAAATAGTGCTGAATGAAGTGCAAGAATCGGAGACTCCTAGATGCCCTGTAACCAGATCTGTTACCTGTAACAAGCAATCTTGTCAGCCAGCTCCTGTTGTTCAGTCCACTGCTCCAGTGAATAATACAGAAAGTGCCCATGAGGTTAATTCTGAAAGTGATGATGAAGAGTTTTGCACTACCTATTATCCATCATCTAAACTTGCTAAATTGTTTCAGAGATTCCCTTTTTCCACTCAGAACACTGCCTCTGTCAACCCTGTAGTTTCTAAAGATCCCAACTTATCTGTTGTGCCTGAACTTCCAGACAGTGAAGCAAATATCATAAGCTTTGAAATTAACGATTCACTTTGCTTGGTGAAGTTAACTGAACCTAGTGCTGAATCCCGTGAACATGCTGGTGAATCAGAAAGTACAACTGCTTTAAATGGGCTGGATGAACTGTTTCATCTAACAGAAAGTATGCTTGTTCGTGAAAGTGACAACTGTGTTTTGGATAATTCTAACTGTGAGGATATACCTCTCACATATGAAGATGAGCCTAAAGAGCCTGAGGGTAACAGTGATGTTCAGAACCAAGGACCAAACAGTAATAATGATCATCAAGAAAGTGCAGTGGTGCTCGTTTCTTCAGAAGCAGTTTTGTTGCTGGACAATGAACTGGGAGATGCAAACCTGAATGCTGAAGCAGAAGTGCAAGTGCCAATGGCAACTTTGCCATGTCACTCAGAAAGAACTGTCAAACCTGTATTACGGCTCACATATGACACACCAGGAAAGCCTGTTGATCTGCCCATGAATGCTGTGCACAAAGGCGTATATGTTACAGCCAACTCATTGCCCAAAATAATGTTCACTGCCTCATCCAAAATTAAACCATCCACCCCATATGATAGGGGTTATTCAGATAGAATAAAAGGGGATCCTATGAAACTTACTGCTGAAATCTCTAAAATGGTTTAATAACTGTATTTTGCAACTTTAAACTGTCCATCTAATGCCCTATGATTTTGAGAAAATGCATAATGAGTCATGACAATGTCTTAAAATACTGTGGGGTATCCTAATGTCTAAAGGTAACATCTAATTTAATAGCATGCTGTATTGTGAATAGTTATTTTATATCTGCACAGATGTTGTATATAGTAACACGTCCAGACTTGTACATAGTAGAATGCTAATATAAATACTGCAGTTCCTTTATAGACTTGGCACGCATGCCAACTTTCCTGGGCAGGGGAGCATGTAACCCTCCCCAAAATGGTGGGCTTACCTGGGTCATCCCCCTGGGCACTGTCTTGCTCTCTGCCTGGAAGGGTCCCAACTGGTGCTCTGCCTTTAAAAGCCTGACCGATGTCCTGGGATGTAAATATAGTCTCAGTGTAAAGTATTGCCATGTAGTTAGCTTCTGAGCGAATGTGTAAACTAATGTCATCGTGACGTAGCTTTAAGAGGTGCAACCTGTGTATATAGTGTGTGGCCTGTGCTGGGTCCAAGTGAAATGAAGCTTGCAATCGGCTAGACAGCACTCACATGGTTTCCTTTGTACACTTGTACAGTCACTTACAAGAGTAAATGAAGCTCTATTGAATGCTGTAACCAACTACTGCTGAAGCTAACCTGTTGAGTTTAAAATGAACTTTAAAGTTGGGACTGTTTACATTTTCCTCAGCCAGCGGCCAAGATGATACTTTGACCCTGCTGTTGAACCAATCGGAACTCTAGGGGTCCTTCTGGGTCCTTTTTCTATGGCTGCTGGGAGAAACTCTGAACAGTGTGATTGGTGCCCATTTTAACCAATCAGGATGCTAGATCTGTGACCGACAGCTTGGGCAGCCAACCTGATTTCGGTATTCCTTTTTCAGTCAGTCGAAAGAAATGGCTGCAGAGTTAGTCTGACTTGAGCTTCCAGTCTGAGAGGAGGCTCTGCGTTCAGCAGAGGCAGGGAACTACAGACCTGTTAGTTTAACCTCAGTAGAAGGGAAAATGATGGAATCACTTCAGAAAGAGAGAATTGTTGAGTATCTAGAGGCCAGTGGGGCAAAGGACCTGAGGCAGCATGGATTCACAGCGGGCAGATCATGTCAGACAAATCTAATAGATTTCTTTGACTGGGTGACCAAAGTAGTAGACCAGGGAGGGGCTGTAGATATGGCCTACCTAGACTTTAGCAAGGCATTTGACATAGTCCCACACAAAAGATTAATAAACAAGTTAGCCACCCTGGGAGTGGGTTCCAGGGTGATAGCCTGGGCAAAAAATTGGCTGACCAACAGTATGCAGAGGGTAATAGTAAATGGAGTACACTATGAAGAAAGGGTGGTTACTAGTGGGGTACCACAGGATTCAGTACTGGGACCGGTCCTCTTTAATGTCTTTATAGGACACACTGCAGAGGGGCTGGAAGGAAAAGTATGCCTCTTTGCAGATGATAGAAAAATCTGCAACAGGGTTGATGCACAACGAGGGGTGAGAAGGGACTTGGAAAGGTTGGAGGAATGGTCAAATATATGGCAGCTTAGATTCAATGCAAAAAAGTGCAAAGTAATGCACCTGGGAAACAAAAACCCAGGGGAAGAGTACACAATGGGGGAGGCACTAACAACAACAAAAATGGAAAGGGACATCGGGGTAGTCATTTCAGATGACCTTAACGTAGGCAAACAATGTGAGAAGGCAGTAAGGAGGGCTGGAGAGATACTGGGATACATAGGGAGAGGCATCGCCAGTAGAAAACAGGAAGTAGTTATCCCACTGTACAAACAGTTGGTGAGACCCCATTTAGAGTACTGTGTGCAGTTCTGGAGACCCCATCTCTGTAAGGACATAGACAGGATGGAGGCAGTCCAGAGGAGAACAACTAAAATGGTGCAGGGTCTGCAACAGAAGCCATATGAGGAAAGACTGAAAGAGCTTAATATGTATACCCTCGAGAAAAGGAGGGGGGGGGACATGATAGAAACATTCAAGTACCTCAAGGGAATCAACAAAGTCCGATGTGGGAGCATCTTTGAGAAAAAGAGATGTGCAAGAACAAGAGGGCACAGTTTGAAGATAGAGGGGGGATGGTTCAGGGGCAATGCCAGAAAGTACTTTTTCACAGAGAGGGTGGCAAACGCATGGAACCACCTTCCTGAGGAGGTCGTGGGGTCAAAGACAGTTGGGGAATTCAAGAATGTATGGGACAGACATAAGGCAATTATAGTGACTGGTAGGAGAAAGTAGGCTGTTAGCTAACTAGAATCTGTAGCTTATCCAATACATAGGGAATGGGCAGACTGGGTGGGCCAAGTGGTCCTTATCTGCCATCAAAGTCTATGTTTCTATGTAGCTTGGAGAATTCGGGGAGAGGCCTGTTTACCTTTTCTCGACTTGAAGTCCTATGCGGATTGCTTGGAACTGTTGAGTACTGCTGACCATTGGAAAAGTTTACAAAAGGGAAAGGAAAGGTGATACAGTATCTGCTGAGCTGACATTTCAGTCTGAAGTGTGTCAGAGTATCTGAAAGTCACCAAACCGTATATCGGTGAGAAACCTGCATGCCTCAAAGACTGTGTCCTGAAACTGAAGCTTGGGGCTACTGGAATTGTCTCCAGCCCATATGCCAAAGGGGGAAACCTGAATCTCAATTTTGCCAGCTTACATACCAAAGACTGCAGTTTGCAAGCAAGTAACTTTAGGGGATTCAGAGCCCTACCCGGGTGACAAGACATCCCTGCAATTCAGACCAACGTGGTCTGATCCCCTCGCTAGCACAAAACTCCCCAGAAGCAAGGTACTTGCAGCTCAGCATTCCTAATTTTTAAACAAAGAGAATTTAGTGCCCAAAACGGACTGTTGCCAGAGAAAGTCACCGCGCTACACGCTGCTGCTGTGAATACCTAAGGGCAGCTCCTGTACTCAGAGAGCTTGTCCCGAGCAGTTCGCGGTGGCCAAATTATTATTTTTTTTAAATAATTGTATTACTGGAGTTACCTTAGATTTACTGTGGTTTTTAGTATCTTTCTTCTTTTTTACTGTGTTTGGGGCTGTATGTAACTGATTAGGGTCCCTACCCCTGTAAAGTCTCATGATTCTAATCCACCGGCCCTGTAATTGCAACTTGAAATGTACCAAACAAGACTGCCCCCAATTCTAAGTTGGAACCCACCCCTGCCTCCCCCTCCTCCATCCTTTATTAAATACTCTAAACTACAATAAGCACCACCCCAGCAATAAACAAGCTCAGCCTCCAGTAAAGGCACAACACCTAACTACCAGTACCTGTACAATCTGCAGCAGCTAAGGCATTTGATCCAAGCTCAAAAAAAATCCTCTGGATATATATCAGGGTTCACCCCTCCATTGTCAAAATGGCATTTATACAATCACTCATCCTCTTCAGCTGCCTTCTACTCTTATCAATTACCCCCACCCTTAAGCTTACAGAATCTTCCTCAAGCCAGGGGTCGCATGATAGAAGTGCAGTCCCATTAACAAACAAATCTGTTATTGTTCCGTCTGGAATTAACCCTCAGCAAAGCACTACACTCTTTTCCCACACCATCCCCTCCAATTACTATCAGATACCATTGTCAGTATCAGCAAAATCAGTATTGTATGCAATGTCCCTCTTTAACAAGATTATGGCCCCCCACAGACCATCCCTAAGAACCCCATATAAAAGGAGTCATAATACACGCATTATCAAGGGACTTATAATCAGACTCAGGAACTTAATTATTATCTTACTACTATGCTCAGGAAATGTTGAATTAAATCCAGGACCTTCCTTATCCTTAGAGGCACCACCTGAACTATCCCAGCCAAAAGGGATTAGTTTTCTCCACTTAAATGTTTGCAGCCTGCTAAAAAACTTGACTTACTACAAGTCTGGGTACTTCATACATCCCCAGATATTCTAATGGTATCTGAGACTTGGCTCAGGAGCTCCACTCCTGACCATAATATCCACATCCCAGCATATAATGTCTTCAGATCTGACAGACACTCGGGGGTGTTGCTATATATGTGAAGGAGAAATTAGCAGTTACAGTAACAAACGTAACCACTACCCCTAAGGAATTTGAAAGCCTCACATTGAGGGTAACCTTGACCCCTGACAAGGCCATATCAATTACTGCCTGCTACAGGCCACCATCAAGCGGTTTAGAGATCCTATCTCACCTCCATAACATTTTGGAGAAGGCCAACTGAGTGAATCTTTATGGGGGACTTAAACCTGAACTGGAAAGACGCCTGCTCCAAACCACTGCAGGATTTTTGTGATGAGCGCGGTCTCTTACAAATTACCCCTGACATTACAAGACCAAACAGCAAAAACCCTAGTTGAAGCACCCTTCTGGACCTTATTCTTGTTAACAAGCTGCATAACATCTCACATACAGGAGTATTCCATAATGACTTAAGTGATCACAGTGCTACCGCCTGTATACGACGTACCCCAAAACTCACCTCGACATCCACCTTTAAAATAAAAAGATGCCTAAAAAACTTTAGTCAATCTGCCTTCCTAGTAGACCTAAGTAAGATTAGATGGCAGAACTTTTATCTGGCCCCCTCTCTTGCCGACGCTTACATCTTCTTCCATAACCTGGTTTTGGGTGTGGTGGATAAGCATGCACCGCTTGCCAAACTTAACACTAGAAAAAGATCAACACCCTGGTTTACACCTAAACTAAAAGCAGCCTTAAAGGATAGAGACAGACTGTGGAAAAGGACCCGGAAATCTAAATCTGACTCGGATTGGTTGGCTTTCAGTGTTGTAAGAAATTCCTGCACAAAACTGATCTGAGAAGAAAAAGCACACTACTTTCAAACATCCTTAGAAGAATCCAAAAATAATTGCGCCAAATTCTGGAATATACTTAGAGAGATTGAGGGCCGCTCTCCATCCCATTCACTGCCTTCTAAGATTGTTGTTGGAGATAATTCATACACAGTCAAGGCTGACGTCCTGGAGCTACTTAACAACCACTTCACCACAGCAGGCCTAGCATTTGATGTTTCCCCAGCCAGCAGGCTTCCAACTCAACCCATTACTAAGGCTACCCCATGCCTTGACAGAGTGAAAAGTCAGAAATCACTCTCTTTTAGCTTCAGCCCAGTCACCTTTAAACAGGTTGAGGACTTACTACTGTCACTGGACATTAATAAAAGCGCCGGCGCTGATCTCCTAGAACCCCTATTCTTGAAAACTGGTTACTATTACTTGACTGCCCCCATTACACATCTCTTTAATTTATCCCTAGCGCTATGTGAATTACCAGCTATCTGGAAAATCGCTCATATTATCCCTCTTTTAAAGTCTGGGGACACATGCAACCTGAATAATTACCAGCCAATTTCCCTACTCCCTACTTTATCAAAATTATTGGAAAGATAGTTAATAACCAACTGAGAGATTACCTGGAAGCCAAAGACTTGCTTAACACTATACAGTCAGGTTTCAGACCAAAGCACAGCATGGTCTCTGCCCTAGTCAAAGTAACTAGTGATTGGCAAAACTCGCTGGACACAAAAGAGTACATCTATGCACTGTTTCTAGACTTAAGCAAGGCTTTTGATACCATTGAACACGGCCTACTTTTGTCTGCCTAGCATCACCATGACCTCGATACTATCACTATAAAATGGTTCAGCTGCTACCTCACTAACAGAATGCAGCAAATCAAAGCTCAAGGAGATTTTTCCCCACTCAAGATTCTTCCACGAGGAGTGCCACAAGGATCTATCCTGGGTCCCATCCTTTTTGCAATCTAGATCAATAATCTAGACTCCAAGGTTCATGTGGCAAAGATGCACCTCTTTGCAGACGACACCGTGCTATACACGGCTAGTCCTTCCCCTGAGGCTGCATTAAAAGAGCTACAGAATGATTTTGATATTCTGCAACATAAGCTTCTTCATCTTAAATTGCTCCTGAATGCTAAGAAAACAAAAGCTATGCTGCTCTCCTCCCAACCGTATTTGCAAACCGCTCTTATTCAAAACCTTACGTTACATACCCTACTTGGCGAACCACTTGAAACAGTGGACCGGTTTAAATACTTGGGTTTTTGGCTAGACAGAAAGCTTAACTTCATAATTCACTTGGACAAGCTAGCCAAAAAACTGAGGCAGTGCCTGGGTGTCCTCTACCGCATTAGACACCTTCTCACCTTCGAAGAAAAGAGAAGTCTAGTCCAAACTACATTTCTCCCCCTCTTAGATTATGCAGACATTCTCTATAGCCACTGTCCTAAGTCGACCCTATCTAAGCTTGACTCACTTTACCACCAGGCTTTGAGATTCATCACTAATACTCCTCTAAACCCCCACCATTGCTTGCTCTATGAAATTATAGGCTGGACCTCCCTGACGGTCAGGAGGCAGAGAAATGCGTGCCTTTGGATCCACAGAGCAATTCCTATCAAACTACCCACATATATCACCAATCTCTTTACTCGAAGTTCGGGTTTCTACAGCTTGAGGTGCTACTCACTTGTAATGTTTAAAGTCCCTAAAGTCAGAACTCGATATGGCACTGCAGCTATCACTTTTGCCCTTCCATCCCTTTGGAATGCACTCCAGAAGTCACTAAAGCTCTGCACCATTCTGGGCATATCTACCTTTAAGACCCTGCTATCTTCTGTGCTGAAAGAAAATTGCGTATGCCATCAATAATGGCCCAAATCTTTCAGTCTGCAACCCCCTGCACAGGAGCTGTTATCCTGTTCCCCGCGCTTATCCTACAACCCCTCCTCTACCTCTCTTCTGCCTCTCCCATATACCCCCTCCTCCCCCGCACACCCTTTTTCTACTACCCCCTACCCCCTCTCTCTCCTCACTCACTCCACCTCCCAGCGCAAGATACTGCGTGGTACTTTTTGGGTTGCTATGTTTTTATACAGTTGTGTCATGAATAACTTTGTATCCATACTGGAATGAATATGTACCCTGTATTAGGCATGTGCATGTTATCAGGTGTTGCAAAGTGGCACATAAACAGATAAGAAGCCTTGACCTTCTTACTTGTTAGATGCACTATTGTGTTTATGTATCGTCTGTATAACCGCCATTGCATTGGTAATGTCCTGCATGTCTTCCAGGACCATCTTGTAAACGAGCCTGCTCAAAGGTGTATAGCCTGGTTAAATAAAGTTTGACTGATTGATTGATTGATTGATTGAAGCTGCGTGGCCTACCTAAGACTGTGCCAGAATTTAACCTTGAGATGCCAAACAACCTTTCTAAGGGACTATTGCTTCCTGTGAGACAAAAGCTGCTAGAAGACCAATTTGGGGAGTCAGCTCCTGTGACGAAGAACATTGTGGGTTGCGGCCACCCATGAGGGAGAGGCCTGGACTTGGGGTGAGTCGTGTTAGCCCTGGTTCTGGTTTGCTGGTCCTTGCCAAGAAGGACAAAAGATCTGCAGCTTGCAGCTGACAAACCAGAGAGACAAATCCTGCTTCGGGGTGAACAGCCTGGCAACCATTCCAGATAGCCGAGGTCCTGGTTCAGAAAGTAACAACAGGGCTTATCCCTGCAACATAAAATTAAAAGTACTTTTGCCATCTGATTGTGTTTTAAGTTCCTGTGGTGTTAGACTGTTGTGCAGGCCATTGGGTCTGAAAATTAAAATTTTTGGGTGTTCAAAATGTTATGTTTATGTTGCTACAGCCAAGTACAAAAAGAGCCATAATCATTTATTTGTTTAAGGGCCCCAACCAGCTACAAGGCTGGCAAACCAGCTGCTACGCTTCAGGCCTTGCAACTAAGTAAAATCTGGGTACCCAGTAGAAATAGCTGGACTGACCAAAGAGTTAATGTTGGTAATTTGAATGTATTCTCGAAAACCTAAGAATTGCTTTAAATCTAACTTTAATTTGCCTCTCCTTCCCTTGTTCGGATCCCTAAATAAATCAGTTTTACTGTTTGAATGTTATCTGGGTCCCAGAGCATATTATTACCGAGTGCTAGTGTATCTTGGGGGACTAAAAAGTGTGCAGCTATTATTAATAGCTATTCTTTGCAGGTGCATAGGGTGCATTTGAGAAGTCCAGACCCTGTTAGTAAGTGTGGTTACTGTGCGCATATTGTTAGTATTCACCACTAATCATACTCTTATATCCAAAGTGAGGTGTTTTATGCTACTCCATGTGTGGGATCACTGGTTGGGGCAGTGGGTAGGTACAACATCCAAGAGGGCTGTGCTAGCTTAACATCAAACCCACTTAAAAGTCACTCTGGGTGGAGGCACCACGCAAATAGTTCTGTTGTTGGTATTGAGTCCCTTTATCCATCCAAACCAGAACCCAGGCCCCTCAAGCTGCATCTAGGGCAGCAGGCAGGGGTCGCAGCCCATTGGGAGGTGGTTCCCAGGATACACTTATACAGGGTTGTGACATCGACACATGACATCAGCATGGGCAGCTCCTAGTAGACTGTTACAGAAAAGCTTCCATGGGATCCTAGCACCCCACGCCAAGGTTCCATAGATGTAACCTGATGAAAGAGATATCCCCAAAGAAGATGTGTCATTTTTACATTGGTCCAGCTATCGGTGAGGGGGGGGGGACCACTAGACACCAGGGAGAGTGTCTCTTAAATATCGGCCCAGCAATCGGTGAGGGGGGACCACTAGACACAAGGGAAACTGTTTTTTACACATCAGACCAGTGATTGGCAAGGGGGGAGGGACACAAGACACCAGGGAAAGTGTTTTTTACACATTGGGTCGGCGAGCAACAAGGGGGGACCCCTAGACATCAGGGAAAGTGTCATTTTCTCATTGGGCTGACAATCAGCGAGGGTGGGAGAACCACTAGACAACAGGGAAGAAAAAAATTACTCACCACAGTAATATTGTTTCTTCTAAGGTATTCTTCAGTATGCTTGACAGGTGCAGTATGCCAGCTGGGTTCAGCTGCTCCAGAGGCGGAGGTTATGCTAAGGATGTTTCAGCATCAGCCAGTCAGAAAGCAGTAAGACATAGTGCTGTTTGAGCTAGAGTGAGAGGTCAGACAGATTCGTTTTGAAGCTAAAGGCCCCACAAATACTATCAGAACTATAAAAATAGGAACAAGAACAATATGCAATAATTATAAAACACCTATAACCAGGAAAGTTCCAATCATAAAGCCAAAACAGTGAAATCTGACCCATGAATGGACTGCAGAACTACTCAGTTAGGTTATGTAGGGAAGGGTGGGTGGGAGGTCAAGCATACTGAAGAATACCTTGGAAGAAACAATATTACTACAGTGAGTATTTTTTTTTCTTCTCACCCCAGGAATTCTTCAGTATGCTTGACAGGTGCAGACTACAAAGCAGTATAGCTGGGAGGCGGGTACAGAATCTACTTTGGAAAGAGGTTCTGCAGGACTGCTGTGCCAAATCTGGCATCTGATCTGGACTGTACATCCAAACAGTAGTGTTTTGTGAAAGTGTGTACAGTCTTCTAGGTAGCTGCTTTGCAGATGTTCAGCAGGGGTATGTCTCTTGCAGCTGTCACAGAGGCTGCAGTGCCCCTAGTGGAGTGGGCCCTGAGGCCTTGAGGAGGCTGCTTGCCAGCCTTACTGTAACAGAACTGAATGCAAGAGACTATCCAACAAGAGATAGTTCTCTTGGAGGCAGGCCTACCTTTCCCTACCTCACCATTGGTAGGAAAAAGCTGGGGATGCGAAGCCCTGAACTGCTTGGTGTGCTCCAGACAGCAGGTCAGTGCCCTTCTCACATCCAGACAATGGAGCTTTCACTCACCAGTAGTAAAATTGTCTGTGAAGAGGACAGGAAGTGTTATGGACTGGTTCAACTGGAATTCTGATACCACCTTAGGAAGGAATTGCCTATTTGTCCTGAAAACTACCTTATCCTTGAGGGAGATATTGTAGTTAGGTTCAGTGCAGAGGGCCTGCAGCTCTGAAATCCTTCTAGCTGAGTTGATTGCCACCAAAGACAGTTTTCCAAGTAACATACTTCAGCTTTGCTGTGGCCATGGACTCAAAGGGAGGCTCCATGAGCTGGGCTATGCAGAGGCTCAAGTCCCAGGGAGGGATAGGTTCCCTCAAAGGTAGTTGAAGGTGTAACAGGCCTTTCAAAAATTTCTTAAAGATGGGATGGGAGATGATGAAGGACTTCTTCCCAGCTGAAATATAAGCAGACATAGCTGCCAGATGGACTTTTAAGGATGAGGCACATAGGCCCGAGGCCTGAAGATGTACCAAGCAGTCAAGCACTGAAGAGAGGGAAGCTTTTATAGGGTAAATACACCTCTCCTTATATCACAGGGAAAATCGTTTCCATTTTGAAGCATACATTTTTTAGTACTAGGTTTCTTAGCCAGGCGAAGAATCCTTAAGGCCTGCTCAGAGTACTGAGAATCTGGCTACGCTAGCTCTTCAAGTACCAGGCTTTGAGGCAGACAGACTCTATGTTGGGGTACGTTATCCCTGTTGGGGTAGAGTCCAGAGACTGTGACTCAATGGCAGTCGAACTGGTTGTCTGGCTATCAGGGCCAGGAGTAGGGAATACCAAGGTTGTCTCACCCAGTCTGGTGCCACTAGAATCATAGTGGCATACTGGTTCTTGAGCTTCAGAAGGACTCTGAGGATCAGTGGGAAAGGAGGGAAGGCGTACAGAAATTTCTCTGTCCAACCAAGTTTAGGGCATCCACTGGTACTGTGCCTAGAGCTGCAGGCTTGCAACAGTACAGGGGTAGCTGATGACTGAGGTTGGAGACGAAGAGATCTATCTCTGGAGTGCTCCACTTTCTGAAAACTGTGGCTAGTACCTGTTTGTTTGGGATCCACTCATGATGGCCTTGACTAATGCAGCTCAGGGCATCTGCCAGCACATTGTCCTTGCCTGACAGGTGAATGGCTGAGAGCTGGATATCCAGAGAATAAGAGAATATGCCACAGACCAAAGCTTCATGGCCTCTGTGCAGAGCTCTGTGGGTCTGGTGGCCCCCTGCTTGTTGATGTAAAACATGGCTGTGGTGTTGTCTTTTCTGATCTGAACACACTGGCCTTTTAGGAAGGGAGCGAATGCTTTTATTACCAAGTAAACAGCTCTGAGTTCAAGGTGGTTTATGTGGCAAGTGGACTCCTTGGGGGACCATGTCCCACTTATGGACCGGTCTGCCAGATGTGCTCCCGAACCCAGAAGGGAGGCATCTGTAGTATGTATTCTGGAGGGTTCCCTTTGCTGGAAGGGAACTCCTTCCCTGAGATTCTGTAAGTCTTTCCACCAGTCCAGGGCTTGGAACAAAGTCTTTGTGACTAGAATGAGTTTTGACATAGAGTCCCTTTTCTGTGACCAGTGAGACCTGAGGTGATACTGAATGACCCCCATTTGAAATCTGGCACCCGATACCACAGCCGTGGTAGAAGCCATGTGGCCTAGAAGCCTTAGGAAGTGTCTAGCTTGTCTTGGCTGGCCCAGGATGAAACAGTTTGCTAAGCTCTGAAGGTTACGTGGCATGTCAAGAGGGAGCAAGGCCTTCTCCTTCTGTGTGTCCAGTTCTGTCCCAATGAATTCTAGAAGCTGAACTGGTTGAAAGTGGGACTTCTAAGTATTGATTAGGAAGCTTACAGATTCCAGGGTATTCTGAGTTAGTCAGAGAGTCTATGACCTCCTGTAGATACTTGCCTACTATTAACCAGTCATCCAGGTAAGGGAAGACAGACACCTGTTGTCTTCTATGGTAGGCTGCTACTACTGCCAGGCACTTTGTGAACACCCTGGGCAGAGAAGAAAGGCCAAAGGGCATTGCTGTAAACTGGTAATGGCCCGAAGGCAATCTGAACCTGAGAAATGTTCTATGGGACTGCCTGATGGGAACGTGGAAATTGGCATCCTTCAGCTCTAGGGAGACTAGCCAGTCTCTCCTTTGCAGGGATGGTATCACAACAGCTAGAATCTGGAATTGATGTTTGTTTAGGTACCTGAGGTGCAAAAATGGGTTGCCAATCCCCATTTTTCTTTTATGTTATGAAATATCTGGAGTAAAAACCCTTTCCCCATTGGGAAGGGGGAACTCTCTCCACTGTTTTTGCAGACAGAAGGGACTTTACCTCTAGCTCCAGCAGAAGCTTTTCTGTAGGAGTTAGAGGTTTTAGTGATATGTGACCCTGCTGAGAGGGAAACTTTTTGAACTGTAGGGTAAGACCTTGATTCACTACCTCTAGTACCCATTTGTCCATGGTAATGAGATACCAGTGGGGGAGGTAGTGGGACAGCCTTCCTCCTACTGAGGGAGAGGGGAGGCAACCTGGCTTTTGTAGTCCGGAGATTTGTTTAGACCACGTGTTAGAGGGAGGAAAGGAACCAGACCATCTCTGAACTCTCCTACCTCTTCCCCTGAAGTAACCCCTCACTTAAGAGTATAGCTAACATTGTGTTCCAGAGAGCTTTTTAATACTGGGCTGCATAAGCCATGTACAGTAAGTAGATTGGCGAAGCAGCAGAGATGCTGTGGTATAAGATTTTTTCCCCATGAAATCCAGCCTTTTAGATTCTTTTTTCAGGAGGCTGTGAAGAAAGGGGTACTTTAACCCTATCACAAGCAGCAGCCTGTACAACCCCTTCATGAATGGGGTGAGTATACAGGAACTCTGCATTAAGTCTTTCCAGTTGATACTTTTTCTCAGTTTTTTTGTCCACTGCCGGACTGGAAGTGAGGTGGCTCAGGTACTTTGAAAGTTACCCTGTGTAGTGATTTATGTATGGGCAAAAGCAGCTTCTTGGAAGGAGGGAGACCCATCATCTCTAAAACATCTTCCTCCACCTCTAGATCTATACTTTCTTGTATAGTGAGATCTAGGGTGTCCACCATATGTTGAATAAAAGTAAAGTGAGAATAAAAGTCATCCTGCCCATTAGTCAGGCCACCAAACTATCATTAGCATAATCTCCTCCTCCAGGGCATCTGAAACCAGCTGGCATACTGCACCTGTCAAGCATACTGAAGAATTCCTGGGGTGAGAAAGTGCCTTTTACATGTCACGGCACCGATCAACAAGGAAGGGGGACCACTAGGCACCAGGGAAAGTGTTTCTTACATATCGGGCCAGCAATCAGCAATGGGGGGACCACAAGACACAAAGGAAACTGTCTTTTACACATCAGGCTGGTGATTGTTGAGGGTGAGGGGGAACACAAGACACCAGGGAAAGTGTCATTTACACATCTGGCCAGCGATCGGCAAGGGAGGAACTCTACACACAAGGGAAAGTGTCTCTTACACATCAGGCTGGCGATTGTCAAGGGGGGGGGGAATCACTAGACACCATGGAAAGTTTCTTTTACCCATTGGGCTGGCAATTGGTGAGGTGGGGACTACTAGATACCGGGGAAAGTGTGTTTGTTTTACACATCGAGCCAACAATCGGTGAGGGGGGAACCCCTAGACTCCAGGAAAAGTGTAATTTTCCCCATCAGGCCGAGGACTGGTAAGGGGGGACCACTAGACAACAGGGAAAGTGTCTTTTACACATCATGACGATGATTGGTTTTGGGGGAGACCACTAGGCACCAGAGAAAGTGTCTTTTGCACATCAGGCCAGTGATCAGTGAGGGGGAACCACACGACACCAGGGAAAGTGTCATTTTCACATCGGGCCGGTGATCAGAGGGGGGGGGGGACCACTAGACACCAGGGAAGTGTTTTTTTTTTTCCCCATACAGCTTTTTGCTCTCCCGTTACCCCCTCCTGCCTTGCCTGGCAACAGGGAAGATATGTATATGTGTAGTTTTCTCCTCATTACCCCAGTTCATGGTTGCACATGTGCGTGGAGGTGCACATGTGGTCTGCGGCTCCGGTGACAGCCCCTTCCACCCACCTGGCCTATTGCCAGATTTCCCGTGTGGCTTGGCACTGCCACCTAGCCTCCAGTTGCAGCCAAGAGTCAGGGAAACCCCATGTCCCTCCTCGGAGAGGAGAGCTGGGGTGGGGCACTAGATACCATGGAAAGATTTTTATTTAACTTTTTCCTGTACATGTATACCTACTTGGAAAGCCGCTCAGCTGTTTGCTGGCCAGTTTTATGCAACAAACCCTATTTCACCTCTGAACTTCACCATGGTGCACTGCCAAATCCACAATTTAAGTCCAATAATCATAAAAAATGCATCAGATATGCACCTCTTCTTGGACTTCAACCATGCCATACCAAATTTCAGACCAACTGGACAAAATTTGACCAAGTTATGCCTAAAAAACCCAAAAGGAGTCATTGGTGTAAGTCATTTTGATCCAACTTCACCTTTGTGTACCCCAAGGAGAGGTTACAGGTGAAGTTACAAATGGCGACTTTCCTATTAAATAGAAAAACTTCGAAAATGATCCATGGAAGCGAATTTGGCGACTTCACTGCAACTTCACCAGCGAATTAAAACTTTGCAACGATTCTATACTTGAGTATTCTAAGTATAGAGCAATGCTTCTCCTGGATTGACATGCTCAAGAAAATAAACTGGCAGGTGGATGGTTTGATTCAAAATAAACTCAGACACCACCTTTGGTAGAAACTTAGGATTGGCACTTAAAGACACTGTCTTTGTGACAAATGAAATAAGGAGGTTCATACATTAGATCATGAAGCTCCGAAATTCTTTGAGCAGAAGTAATGGCAACTAAAAATAACACTTTCCAAGACAGAAAGAGTAGTCCGCAAATCACAGCTTGCTCAAAAGGAGCCAAAGTAAGGTTTTCTAACCCAAAATTCAGGTCCCAAGCCAGGACTGGACTGAGGATAGGAGGCTTCAAGTGAAGAATGCCTCTCAAAAATGTACGGGCCTCCTCCAGCTGAGGAACCTTACGACCATCAAGAGGCACATGGAAAGCTGAAATAGCAGCCAAGTGCACTTTTACAGAAGAGTATTGCAAGCCTGCATCTCTGACAAGGACAGCAAATATTCTAGAACCCCGTTTACTGGACATGTAAAAGGATCCAGCTGCTGAGAAGTGGCCCACAAAGCAAACCACTTTCACTTCATGGAATAGGTGGCTGTGGTAAAAAGTTTTCTGGTAGCCACCAAAACACCAGCCACCTTTTGAGATACCCCAAACCTAGCAATGGCTATGTCTTCAGGAGCAATGCATGGAGCTGGAGTGACTTGAGGTTTGGATGGAGCGGGGTTCCCTGTCCCTGTGACAGCAAGCCCTTGCAATGGGCAGAGGTACTGGTAGTTCCACTGCCAGTTGCTGTAGTAAGGGGAACCAGATGTGATGAGGCCAAAGGGGAGCAATGAGTATTAGAGTGGCTCCTTCCATTTGGAGCTTGATTAACACCCTCTGAATTAGAGGGAAGGGAGGAAAGGCATAAAGGAACCTCCCCTTCCATGAGAGGGACAACATGTCTCGCCAGAAAACTGCAAGCCCTGGAATGAGTGAGCAGAAAAGAAGCATTGTGTGGGAACACAAAAAGGGTCAATTCTGAATGACCCCACCTGTCGAACAGGTTTTCCGCCACTGAGGTCAGCAGCTCCCGCTCGTGCATTCTGGACTGTGACTTGCTTAGCCTGTCTGTCAAGATGTTTTGGATGCCTGGAACATGAACTGCCAATAGTTCCAGACCATGTTCCAGAGCCCAATACCAACCCTCATCGCTTCCCTGCATAGAGGGTAGGAGTGAGTGCTCCCTTGCATGTCTATGTAGTGCACCATGATGATGTTTTCCATTTGCAACAGCAGATGTCCAGGGCACAGATGGGTCTGGAAGGCTTGTAGACTGTGCAAAACAGCTCTCATTTCTAGGATGTTTATGTGGATAGTACTCGCCGCCATTGTCCATGTGCCCTGTGTCTGATTACTCTGATGAGGCCCCAAATTAGCCCCTCAGCCCATCCCCGAGGCATCTGTCATAAGGATCTGATGAGGGGAGAGGAATCAGGAAAGGAACCCCCTTCAGCAAAAGGTTGGGTTCTGTCCACCAACGAAGCACCGTCTGGACAGAAGAGGTTACTAGCACCTTCTGTTCCAGGTCATCAGTGCTTTGGTCCCATTGGACTCTTAATGTCCACTGGGGGATCCGCATATGTAGTCTGGCTAAAGGCACAGTAACAATGGCAGCTGCCATCAGGCCCAGCAGTCTCAGGAATGTCCTAGCTATGACATACAGTACCTGTTGTGGTATACCATCTGGGCCTGTGCAATCAAGCGTTCGGCCCTGTCATGATGCAGGAAGACTAAGCCTTGGGCTGTGTCCAGGACTGCCTTTATGTGCTGCAGGCACTGACAAGGGGTCAGGGCTGATTTCAGCATATTGACCATGATTTCTAGGGCATTGAGCAACTGTTAGGTGCATGCTAGAGTCTGGTAAAGCTGCTCTTTGGACTGGGCTTTGAGCAGCCAGTTGTCCAGACAGGGAAATTCATATAATCCTGCTGTCCTGAGAGCTGCTGCCACTACTACTAAGCATTTGGTAGTAATCCGTGGCATAGATGGTAAGCCAAAGGGCAAGACTCTGTACTGGTAATGTTCCCCCAGAAGAACCTGAGGCAATTCCTGTGAGGGGTACAAATTCTGGTATGCAGGTAAGCGTCCTGCATGTCTACGGAACATATCCAGTCCCCTTGTTGCAGTAGTGGCAACAGGCCTTGTAGAGTTACCATTCTGAACTTCTTGTACTGAATAAAGAGGTTCAGATTTCTTAAGTCCAGGATGGGCCTAGGGTCCCCTGTGCATTTGGAGACTAGGAAGTAGTGAGAATAGAACTCACTGTTCCTTTGTTCCTAAGGAACTGGCTCTATGGTCCTCTTTCGCATTACAGTATGCATTTCCTATAGCAGCTCTGGTATGTGTTCTGGAAAACAGGCAGAAGAGGCCAGTGGATGGTCTGGAGGTATCTCCAGAAGTTCTTGAGTATGGCCTCATTCTATTACCTGCAGAACCCAAGCATCCAATGTTACCTTCCCTCCACTGGTACACGTGAAGGGAGAGGTGATCCCCTACTACCACCTCCGAAAGTACTGGTGGGTGGGGGTTCAGGAATGAGTCATACAGTTGCAAGTCTTGCAGCTGTAGCCACACTTTCCCCTCTAGGGGCTTTTGAGTGGGCACCTGGAGTGTGTCCTGGGGCAGGTGAAGCTGATCCTCTTCTGCCTTTGCTTTGATGTCAGGCTTCTGAATGGTGTCTGTTGCTGGACAGATGAAAGGGCACCCTCTGCCTACTTCTTGGTTGTGCATGGTAGAGGGAGTGTGCTGATTTCAAAGTCCTGCCCAAAGCCTATAGGTTTGAGAGGATATCCTGAATGTCTGTCCCAAACAGCCTGTATTCTCTGAATGGGGCATTTAAGATGGATTGCTGCACATCATTAGCAAATCCTGCCACCCTCAACCAAGAGTGTCTCCTTATGTAGACACAAGTAGCTGATGCTCTAGCAGAAGCATTGGAAATATCATAAGTAGATCTTAACAGATGCTTACCCACACTTGCCCCTGCCTTGAAGACCTTTAACAGCACCTGCTTTGGAGTACTCTCTGGGAGGGCTTGGACCACTGCTTTGGACTTCCTCCAGAGAGTATTTTGGTATTTTACCATATGGGCCTGGTAGTTTGCCATTCTTAGGCCCAAGGTGGCAGAAGCAAAGGTCCTCTTCCCCAGGACATCTAACTTCCTGGATTCCCTGTCAGAAGGGACAGAACTGAAATGTTTAGGCACTTCAGACCTATCATGGGCTGCATTTATCACAACTGAATCAGACTCAGGTTTGCCCACATAAAACAGCCTACCAGAGGGGGCCTGATGCAACTTGTCTGCCTTTCTAGGAAGGCAGGAATCATTAGGCTTATGCCAGATAACCTAGGTGGTATCATCAAGGGCAGGCAATACAGGAGGAATTACAATAGGTGGGGAATCACACAGTTCCAGAAATTCCACTGAATTCCTTTTGATGATGTCGTTCTCCTCTGATTCAAACCCCATGGCAGACTGGAGTTGCTGCATAATACAGATTAATGAAGGGTCTTCAGGGGGGACCTCAGAGTACACACACAGAGTCCACACTGTCTGTGGATACAGTGGAGCTCTCCACATATTCTTCTTCCTTCTCTTCCTCTTGCAGTATGAGGTCAGGGTTATACTCCTGAACCTCACTGATAACATGAAGGAACAGAAGAGGTTGTCGACATCCAAGAAGGCAAGGGGCACATTGACAACAGAGATGTTGGAGGCGGGGCTTGCCTGGGGTGCCCCGTCAATGCCACTCTTGTAGCAGGACGAGGAGGTAATAGGCACTGTAGCATGTCTGTGAAGAACAAAAGCACTGCCTGCATGTCAGCGTTGGCCTGTACTACAGGCATGCTCTGGGCTGCTGATGGGGAGGGTGCTGCCCCTGACATAGACAGTCCTTCTCCAGCTTAATATGGTCTGGCAGTACTCACAGCCTGGCCTGACCCGGAGGGATCAGAGGTCTGGGCAGCCGACCGTGTCATTACCAATGTGGTCGACAGCGCTGTAGTGGTCGTGCTGCTTTTCAGGGGTGACTGAGAGTGTACCAGGGAGGACTTCTCCTTACTCCTTTCTCTCTCCCAGTGCTTGTGCTTATGTTGCCCGGTGCTTTTGCTCCAGGAGTTTGATGAGTAGGAGCTCAAGGAGTGAGCCAGCAATGGGGTGGAGCTCTTTTCCAGGAGCTCTATCTCCATCCTGGGTACCTACTGTTTTAAAAGGTGGGTTTCCAGGGCATTCCTTCTGTGCCACCGGATAGCTGTATTAAACTTGAGGCAGAGTTTGCAGGCCTTAACGTTATGAGTCATACCAAGGTACCACACGCAGATGTCATGCAGGTCATCCGAATAAATCTTTTCACTGCATTCACAGTATCTAATGAGCTTCACAAATTCTTTACACAACATACATGACAACAATCACTTTTGAAAAGTGATAGCAAACTAGGGAGAGAAATTTCAGAAAAGGCAAAGTAGCAGTTGACTGTAGTGGTGGCGTCTCCATGAAGGGTCCAGCGAGTGTGGTTGACAATGGGAAAAGAACTGAGGGGGGAAGGGGCCACCCACATTTATATGGGAAGCGCCGACATAGGATGTTGTTGTTGTTGGTGCCCCCTAGCAGACTGCTTGCAAAAAGTTTTCGTGTGGTCCTAGTGTCTGCCAGCTATAGTTCCATAGGTGTGGCCTGATGAAAGAAATATCCTCAAAGATCATCTAGTTTTTTGGGAACACATTTCTTGTTACACTGCTCCTTTAAAATGAATAAAAAAAAAGAAAATTTTAAGAAAGATAAAAAAAAATCATTTCACTGAAATATGTTTCCATTTTAACTTTGAAGACTGAAAAACAATCCATATAATGGTAATGGGGCGGGGGGGGATGCTTAAAACAACAAGAAAGAAAGAAAATTAATTTACCTCCCAGGGTGAATTGGAAGGCATGAGGCCAATGGCCAAGTGATTTTCAACACACCCAATAAGTGCATTAATTCTCAAGAAACCTATGCCCTGAAGTAGCTTACAGCACTTATGAAATTAATCTCTTTTAATGGAAAAAGGTTTCATTTTCCTTTAGTTAGGTTGGTGCTAGGTAGACCAGATGAATCTGGTAACAAAGGCTGTGTGCCTTTGGATGAACTTGGAAACCACAAATATTTTGAAGAAATCTATGCCCTATTGTGGGGTTTCATGTTTAAAAAGTGGAAAACGATACTATTTTAACAGAAAAAATTTTACTATTATTTAATCAGGTTGTTGCTAGGTAGATTAGGGCAGGTTCATTACAAACTGTGCAGTCTCTAGGTAAACAATCGATGGTCGAGTGTTGTGTTTTAACCAAAGAAGTTGTTTGACTTGGTACCCCATTTTATAAAAGACAATGAAAACCAGTTGTGACACACATTTTTAAAGTACAGTTACATAAGAACTTACCCTAACAGTAGATCTTCGAGAGAAGCTCTACCAGCAGGCAACACTGATAGGACTAAGCTGCCAGGCACCAGGACCACATAGAAAACTTCTAGCTAGCTGTCTACCACAGGGGACTGCCTATGGCTGACGTCAGTCAACTGATGTCAGCCTAGACTATAAAGGTGGGGTCCCCACACCTACCTCAATTCTTTTCCGCTGTCAACCCGCTGCACATTGAACCTCACACATTTTTAAAGAACCTTCGTTATCTAATTTGCATTTCAAGCCATTAAAGGTATTTTTAATGGACATCTGTTTAAAACTTGTTGAACCTGCCAGGTTGGTTTTTTTTTGGGGGGGGGGGGCGCTAGATTTTCTAGAAAACATCCATCTCTGATTCAAATGCATGTTCTTTTATGAATTTCATGAATTTCTTTAATCTTTTTGGGTCCACCACTGCTCATGTAACAATTTTCTCACCTTCCCTCTCTTTGTTTATATTACTACATCCTTTCCTCACCCCTTTTCTTTTATCTCGGTCTTTCCCCACATTCAACAGATGGAATGTTTACCATGAAATACAGAAATCCAAAATTCTGCACAATCCTACTAGTAGAATGTTCCTCACCAAACAAACACACAGCAATGATCTCATGTGGAGCTAGAACTTCAGTGTTATCTCTGGCAGGGTACGCAGCAGAGATTTATTTCCATGGTAAGCAGGTAAAGACAGGAGAATGAATTTTCATGGTCATCAAATAACATTAGTAATGAAAACTATGAATAATACTTCAGTTTTCTAATTTATGTGTGTAAGGAAAGTTTAACAATCAGGGAAACATTAAATTGTTTTCCTATTTAAGGCTGTGTTATTATGCGGGCCATATTGAAAGTTTTTAATAGTGTATAGTGGAATGATGTTATGCATGAAATTCCATGCCTGGAATATACTTGTTCTGCTGCAGTAGTGATGTCACCACTGCAGCAGAACCACTTGGAATCCTGGCACATTGTTGCTTTCCTCTGTTTAATTCTATGGTGACAGTATTCTAGAACTTCTAGAGACTTTACAAGTCAGTTTCATTATGAAAAAGGGAGGAAAAAAACATAAAGCACACATTTCACATAGGACTACTATACACTATAAAAAATACAGGATGAGCAACTGTATGCACAACCTATGTGTTCTGTCACCTCGGGGTTTTGATTCCCATGGACCTCTCAAGGGAATCAGAACCCCTCTGTGGCAGAACCCACTGGTTGTGCATTGTTGCCCATCCAGTATTCTCTATAATGAGTAAAAGTGTTGGTGATGGCAGGTCAGTTCTGGCTGAAGGAGATTATCTATGTGATGTGGCTCCTAATGAGTCTGGTCAGGTTTAGGACCAGGATGATCATACTGTATCAATGCATTTTTTTATCAATAACATTTTATTGAATTAAAATACAATACAAAAAATAATGCCTTAAGTAATCAACAAAAACAGTACAGCAATAATCATTCATGCTTCACCTAAAACATAAACATTACTTTAGTAACTTAACAGAGACTTCTAAAACTACACACAGTACTCATTAAATATTAATTACAAATTATAGACAAATTACCTTAGTAATATAGGGGAGTTACCCCACTTATCCTTGAACAACACTCCCCTGAAGAATAAAGTGAACATGAGAAATATAGCAGAAAAAGAAGAAGGGGGAGGAATCAGGTAAGGAGGGATAGGTTACTGGCAGCCTAAAGGCTTACTAGGTTGGTGAAGAGAAACAATTGTAAATTGTGCCCCACTTAGAGCTGAATATATGAGCCTGGTCTAGCATCAAGTGAGAGAGCCTCTCCAATCTCAGAACTTCCAAGCACTCGGCCTTCCATTCATTGAATGACGGTGCCTGCTCCTCCAGCCATATTCTGAGGGTGGAGCTACCAACAGACATTGAAATTAGAGCAATGGTGCAACGCTGTTCTTTACTCCACATGTTTGTTTCATCAAAATGACTGACAAGAATGGTCTTATATAAATTCCCCTTTAGCCATTCAATGTCTTTTAAAAAATCAGCAATATTGCCCCATAAAGATATCATTTTGGGACATGACCGGAACATATGGATCAAGTCACAATTGGCATCTCCACATCTTAGACAGTTGGATGTAGCTCTCAATCCCATCTTGTTCATTTGGAGAGGGGTATAATAAAGGTTGTGAATTGTTTTGAATCGTATCAGTTTGGCATTGACTGTTTTAAATGTTTTAGAGTTTAAGCAAATCTTGTTCCAATTCTAACCATTTGTATCATTACCGAGAGTGTTAGCCCACCACCTAATACACTGTAGATCAGGACCATTAATGCACCCTAAGAGTAAGTCATAAAAACAATCAGTGCATGGTCACCTGATAGGTTTTATCCAATTAAGCTTCTTTGATTTTTAGCCCATTTTATAATGAAATATATGGAGACCAAATTCCATGAAGAACACCTATTCTCAGCTTGCAACTATTAAACGGTCACTTACCTCCTTTCTTTCAGTGGGCAAATAGCTGTCCACTGCAGCATTTTTGGATCATAGCACTCTACTGATTCAAAGAGTTTTCCATATGAGCCTCCTCCCATTGCATAGATCTTCTTCTTCATGGTTGCAAAGCAACCAATCTATATAAAAAAAAAATCATTAACATCTGCCATGAGAACATAAAGTATGTCTTAACAGAAGGGGAGAAAAAGAACAATATTTTTTTTAGAACTCTATTGTAACCATGTTGCCATGGTGATCATGGAGACTAGACATATGTGTTAAGTAAGCAATAATACCCAACAGGGTGGGCGGTATTGTGCTATACCGGACCGCCCAGGGGCGTAATGAGGCCCGACGCCGCAGGCGGAGGGCCTTATAGCCCCTGGAAGGTCCGGTATAGCACAATACCGCCCACCCTGGAGGGTATTATTGTGCTTAGAAAATGGGTATATGTGTCATGTTTGATTAGGTAATATAATAAGAGAGAGAAATTAGTTTAATATGACTAGAAAAAACAGGAAAAAAAGTGTTGCTGGTAAAGTAGTCCCTCCTTTTTTTATGCTGTTCCGTCTTTTGCTGCTCCTCCCCAGAGAGCCATTCTGTTGCAGTTAACCACACACACACACACACACACTACCTTCCAGATAAAAATGCAACCCCCACCACCCTTTTTATTGTAGCAAACTAAAGTAGTAGGCACATTTAAAAAAAGGTAAGTCAGAAAATAAAAGGAGGCTTACAGCATCCTGTAAAAACAAAAATAAGAGGGGCACTTCTCTAAGTGCTGTAAATTTTAATTATAATTAAAATACTCGATAGGGACCCTCCAGTAACGTTGGTATACCTGTTAATAAATTTGAGTTAGCTTGTTGACAAAACATGCCAACACTGAAGCAGGAATCCACCTTTTCTCTACGGTCTTTCCAGTTTCTCCGGTCTCCTTACAAATTCAACAATTCTGCAATTCAGCAGAAAAATCATCCGACCGTCAGCTACATATCGCAAAACAATCTGCTGAGGGTTAAATTCTCTGGTGCATCATCATCTTACTCCTCCATCCTACTTGTTTGTTTTCATGGAGCTGGGGTGAGTGCCAGAGACAGAATATACATAGTGCTGTATGAAGTAGCGCTGAGCTCACCAGGTGTTGGCGCTACTTATTTGAAATGAAATTACTTTTTTTTTTACCATTTTCCAAGAACTGTGCCAGAGTGTGCCTGTTATCATGGAGGGTGTCCGTGTCTTATCTGCATGTGGGTCTGTTGGTGGCAGTTGTTTTATTGGAAACAATCGGTGTCTGATGCGCCCGACGATGGGGGAGCACCCTGTGCTCAGCGGCAAAACAGGTCTCAATGGGGGAAGAGCAGGAGCTGTATGCGAGACTAGTGCTAAATTAACTGTCACTTGAACTAGTTTTTCTTTTGTCTACTATTAGCTGAACCTGTGTTTTTTAGAAAATGGGTTAATGGACCAAAGAATTGCAGTGGGGCTGTGGCATGGTTTGCCTGTGAGCGAACGAGCGAGTGAGCAAAAGATGGGCCGGGGGGGGAGTCCCTCGCTGACATGGGAACAAATGCAGCTGCTTAACTGGAGAGCGCGGTTCATTCTCGCACCCACAGATACTAAAATAAAAGAAATGTACTGTGGCTAGCAGTGAGCCCCACTGATTTTGTGTGACAAATGGTTAAGGGGCTGGTACTGGAGCATCAATGTCTCTCGCTAAGCCACAAAAAAAATGGCGGTGATTTCAAATTGACTGGGTGTTTTGGGCCAATGAAGAAGCAGGGTGGGCACAGGGATAGCTGAGTGGTTGGGTGGCACTGGTACTTTTTATTTCCCAGTCTCCACTGCCTGATACCGGACCGGGTAGCTGGTGGCCTAAGCCAATTAGCTTTAGGGATTTCTCCAACCCATTTTCTAAGATGTCATCCACTCTATAGCAACCATCTTTCAAGACTAGACATACGCGTTAAGATGTCATCTACTCTATAGTAACCGTCTTTCAAGAAGCCCAAGTCAACACATTTAATAGCAAAACATCAGTTTCAGCAGGACCATCTGGAACTTTTGCCCACTCCAACAGGTACTGTTTTTTTAAGAAAGACAACATCAAGGCTCCTCGTTTTAGTTCTTTTGTTTACAATTGATCCATTTTCATTGAATAGTAGATGTGCAATTATATACAAGGCTATGTTCCCATTGAGGGGTCCTTGCAACATCATAAACAATGAAAGCAAAGTTCAAGTTATCTACGATAGCACAAGGACAGCTGAGAGGGGTAATCTGCCTGGTTGTACACTGTGTGACCAGTTGTTATTTCCATAGTGAAAGTCTAGTCCAGTTGCTTTAAAGACTGAATAATAAATAATAATAATTTCAGAAAATGTAACAGCTAATTTGTTTAACATTTCCTGGCTTTCTAGTTTGTTCATCAATAAAAGGCAAGGCACATATTTTATACAGAGCAATGTCCAGCTAGGGCACAAAGCACTTCATACAATTAGACACAACAGATACAAATTACTTCAGAACTTAAATAAAATACATAATATGAGTAGATAAGGTAAAAATCAATCTGATATCATGATCAACACTATCGGACAACAGCAACCTGACACTAACAAGAAAGATCATACAACACTGCTGTAATGTTAGTTTCCCTATAGGAAAAATACCAACTTTACCATTTCAGTCACTTGGCCATATCTCATTTAATGTCTGTATAACCACTTCTACTTTTTCATGAAAGTAAGAAATTATGTTTTTTTCCAGTCTTAGATCAGGACACCTTTTTTTGTCTGTTTTTCAGGACACTAACTAGGGATGTGCTGAGGCTGAATAGTATTTCCTGAATACCATGAATATTGGGGCTACTGAATATTCAAAAACCCTTCCGGAAAAGAGATCTATTCCCTCCATTCATATTCGGTTAACATATACTTTTAAAAAAGAAATAGTGCCCCATCCACCTCCCCCCAATCCAAATCCTGTGAAATACAACACCCCGCCCCCCATCCTCTGTCAGAAGTTTAATCCCACACTCCCCAAACACCAAGAATTGGATAAACACATGTATACCTGTGAAACCAAAACCCACAATGGGCAACTGGCACAATCAGCTCCCCTCCATTGCTGTCCGCTGTCTTTTCTCAAAGTAAATAGCACTCATTTGTGCTTTCAAAACTAATCCTTATGTTCCCCATCCCCAACCCTGACAGCTCCCAACTCCCACCCTCCATCCCCAACACCTAATTCTCAATACGAGAAGGCAACTGGCACAACTCGCCCTCCTCCATGGCTTGTTGCCTTCTGGGAATCAAAGCATGCATATGATTGCTCACTCTGTAATAGTAAAACCAGCTGATAACACAATAAGAACTATTTTTTCAAAGTGCAAACAAGCACTGTTTACACTGAGAAAGACTGTGGCAATGCCAGCCTGGTGGCGCTAAGGTTTGAGGCATTGAACGTCATACCTCGCACCACACCGGTGACTCAAGTTCTGGAGCGAGCTTGGGCCGCCAGCAGTCAGTTGGGAGGAGGGCAAGGAGTCAGACTGAGCAGCCACAAGGTAGCTCTCCTCTCCAGGGAGGGATGTGGGGTTTTCCTGGCTCTTGGTTGCCACCTGGTGGAGGCTAGCTGGCAGCACCAAGCAATGGGGGGAATCTTGCATTAGGCTGGGAGGGTGGAAGGGGCCATCACCAGAGCCGTGGTGTGCATGTGCACCTACGCGCGCATGAGCAACTGTGATCTGGGGTCCCAGGACTTAAGGGGTGAAAACACAAATCAATGTCTCCCCCACTGCCAAGTAAGGCAAGGTGGCAATGTGGGAGCAAAAAGCAATACAGAAAAAAAAAAAAAAAAGAGAGAGAAAGACTGTGGCCAGCCGTGGAGTGCCGGCTGCACATTGTGTTTTTTTTTTTTTTTTTTTTAAAGGTATACATACATTTCTCCAGTAGTGGGTGCTTTCAGGCTTCAGACAGTCAGTGGGGGATTGGGGGTTGTATTTAATAGGACTGGGGCTGAGGGACAAGGGTAAGGAGTTGTCTCTCTTATTTTTAAGTTATTCACCTGAATACCAAATAATGAATACCCCGTCCCAAATATTTTGCTGAATATACAGGAAAAGGTATTCACAACCCTCTAACAATAACCCATACCAGGACTGTCCTGGTCATATGAAGAGAGGAGGTTTGAAAAAAGTCTAGGGATGGGAATGGGCTGGTTGTTTCCATGACTTGGTAGTGGACTGTAGCAGAAACTGCAGAAGAGTGCATAATGGTAATAAGAGTTATGTACATCTTGGTTGTGCTCAGAGGCTGAACAGACTGCTTGCAACCACTTGAAGCATTTGTAGATCTCATGGTTATGTACACTCTTAAGTATGTAACTGTCCTTAGGAAATGGATTCTATATAGTAACCCCTACTCCTTATCTCCAGTTTTCCAATCTTCCTTCCTCGAAATGCTTCCATCACAAAATTATTCCTAAACAGCAACACTGTAATTCACATGAATAACAAAGTTGTGACAATTTCAGAAGATTTGATTCAGGGCTGGATGGGGACACAGATATTGAAAGTGTGCCATGTGAACATTTTGGAAGCAGTACATGGAGGATGCTAGTTTTTTATGGGGTGGCGAAACTTTTAAGAGAAAGAGGGCCCAATTTCAACAGAGAGAAATGGGGGCTCACAAAATCAGGAGGGGTGAAGGTGAAAATAACAGGAAGGATGCCAGTTTTGAGAGGGGTTCACACTGCACAGCACAACATTAGGTCTCTAGTGCCTTTTTATCTGGCAGCTTTCACCAGCCAGAAAAAATGGCAAAAACATCTTTCTCATTTCCCTAACATATAAAATCCTCCTACCTTCATGCAGGATTGATATTGTTAAAACTAAACAGCTACACCTGCTGGTAGCAGCACGACTGGCCTGCCAGTGTGGGTTAGGAACATGTTAGAGACTGAGCGCTCACATGTATCCGTCTCTAATTACCCCAGTACCTGATACCTAGGCAGCAACTTCCAATGGTTCTCCAAGTCAAGATGTAGAAATTAATTATATTTTGATGTGTTTGATTAGATCGCTTCCTGGATATAAGAAGGTATAAAATTCATAACCACTGAATACAGGTACTTCAAGAGAGAAATAATACTGAGAAAAAAAAAACCCACAGCAAGTTTTTGATTCAGAAGGCTTGGAAACTGCCACAGTATGCAGTGACCTAAATGGTATTAACACAAATCCAAAATGCATACTGAAAAAAAAAAATAATCGACTTCCTGGAGCCATTTGTAGTTCTTCTTCTCTGACATTCCTTCAGTGGCACACCCTGCCGTGGCTCCCTCTACCTTCTGCCAGTGGATATAGTCCATAGGCAGCCTCCTCATTTCCTATGATGCTCCAGAGCTTGCTCCCTAAACAAGACTCTCCCCTCCCAGGTGGCTGGCACAAGACAAGAGAATATCAAACCTACTTATAATCTTCTGCTTGCTACTCCAGCGACTTTGGTTCGGGAACAGATTCAGGTTGCTGAGCACTGGCCAGGGGGAAGGAAGGCTGAGCAGCTCATGGACAGCTGACCTCCTTCAGGGAGAGGGGACTATGTCCTCTGCTGCTCACTGCCCCTGGTAGAAACTGGAGGATAGTGGAGCAGAGGCACCTGCTGGGAGGAGCAGCTGCCAGATGTTGATAGTGCTACCAAGCACTAATGCACACATGTGTACCATCACTTCATGGCAGGAAAACCCCCCGACCAGCAGGATCACATCCGGCCCCCTGCAGCATCCACGCTTGCCTCCACACTGAATCCTGACCCTGTAGGGGATGTTAAGCTCACAAGTGAATGAAAAAGTGGCGCACGCACCATTACTGGAAAAAAATAATGACTTTAATCAAACAGCATTCTCATGGCCAACACTTCCCTATATAGCACCATTACAGGCTTCCTCAGGGGACGGTGCTTAGTAGTATATCACATGGTTAAATAGTCCCATATTGTTTGCATAAATACATAGTAATGAACTAATTAAACACCATGTGAAACACCTGCAGAGACAATTATCACACAGTGTCATAATACAGAAAACATACAAAAAATGTGCTTTAAACTGGAGACAGTGCAATGGGTTTTAATATAGAAATAGATTTCAAACCTTTTTTGGCTCAACTCCTTATTTCACTGCTAATGGTATACCAAAATAGCCCATACATGAGAATATTTTCCTTATGGATGTCTAAGAATGAATGAATAGGAAATAGTTTATGATTAACAGTGAAATGGAAATAGAGATTTTTATATGCTGGACATACAATCAGTTAATTATTATAGTGTCAGTTGTTTTGTATGAATTACACTTCTCCTACGTTTTGCACTGTTTACACATTAAAACACATTTTTGTATCACTTGTAGTCATTATTTTTCTCCAGCAATAGTGTGTGCACCACTTTTTTTGTTCAGCTGAACACTTTATGTTGTGCCTTTAATGGTGGTTGGTGTGCGTAGTCTGTTCGTTTTGTGAGCTTTTGTGGGATGTTAAGTTCCCCAGGGATCCCAGAATGAGGGAGCAGGAGGCCAGGGTAAGTACCTAGAAAAGGTGGGTAATGCAGCTGAAGGAGGGCTGGTAAGATAGGGGCAGATCAGAAGTGAAAGAGATAAATAACAGACTGGAAAAAACAAATAAAAAAAAAACAAAAAAAAAGCACTTGATCATAGTCCAGGAGGCTCACCCAACAGTAGAGTCTGCACATGTCAGGGCATACCAACAGAGCTAGGGCCACATTCACATCTCTGTAAGAAGCTCACAACTGAAAGATGGAGAAAGAGCTTGGAAGGGGTATGTTCTGCTCTGCACCATTCCCCTGGAGCACTATGGGGCAGCTGAGCTGCAGTAGATTACATTTAGCCTCTTCTTGTCCACATGGCATCCCACATTCAGGATATGCACTGGGGTTTCCCACATGGTACATTGTGTATTTTTGTAACTATAAATTATTCAGCTATTACAATGTACATTTTTCTTCATGTGCCTATTTACTCTGCAAAAAAGCTTTGGTGAGAATTTCCTCACAACTACTCATTTATGACTTCATAATCCTTTCCCGGGCAGCAGCCTATGATATTCCAAACACAGCATTTGTGAAGTTAGTTTCTGATAATGACATGTTTTCAAGACACAAGGACAGACGATGCTCATTAACAGTATGTAAAAATATTCAAGAGATCAATTACTGAAAGTCACAAAACTAGAAAAAAAATTAAAAATGTTAAATGCAAATCTGGTTTTAAACTACTAGGAAGTGATAAGATCTTATGAGTGATTGGGTTTTTATTACTGAGGTCCACTTTGCTATAATAATTGTGACTGGCTGCTTTCCTAAGCAAAGAGTTTAAAATACAGACTTTTGGAGGAAGATATGTGATACCGACCGCAATGTTTTAGAAGCCACAGACTCTCCAGGTTGTAGTGCATTTGAACCTTTGTATCTTGAGAACTAAAGAAGTGGGCTTGACTACAAGCTACAAGATGTCAACTGTTATCTGTAGACCTCAATTACACTATTATATTATATATATAGGACCAGTGCCTTCAGGAGAGAAAAGAGGAGCGGGGGGACACAGATGTAGTGATAGAGGAGGACAGAGTGAAGGAGGAGCTGCTGGCATTGAAGGTGGACAAATCACCAGGCCCAGATGGAGTACATCCAAGGGTAATAAAGGAACTGGCTGAGGAGCTGGCAAGGCCACTGGCAGATCTATCTAATAGTTCACTAGAGACAGGAATAGTACTGCAGGACTGGATAACTGCACATGTAGTGCCACTCCACAAAAGCGGCCCAAGGATGCCAGTCTGACCTCCATTGTAGGCAAGCTCATGGAGACCATAGTAAAGGAGAGGCTGGTGGAATATCTAGAGGAGCATGGTCTCCAGGATGTGAGGCAGTACGGGTTCATGGGGTGTAGATCCTGTCAAACAAATCTGATTGACTTCTTTGACTGTGTCACTAAGACAGTAGACAGGGGCCAAGCGGTAGACATCCTCTATCTTGGTTTCAGCAAGGCCTTTGACTCTGTGCCCCACAAAAGGTTGATCAGGAAGTTGATGGATCTCGTGATTTGGGAAAAGATGACCACATGGGTGGAAAACTGGCTAAAGGACAGAACCCAGAGGGTGGTTGTGGGGGGAGAATTATCTGGCGCCAGACAGGTAACCAGTGGGGTTCCGCAGGGCTTGGTGCTGGGGCCGGTGTTGTTCAATGTCTTCATCTATGACATTGGAGAGGGCGTTAAGGGCAAAATGTGCCTATTCATGGATGACACCAAACTCTGTGGGAGAATGGACACAACCGAAGGGATACAGGACCTACAGGAAGATCTGGAAAAGCTAGGGAGGTGGTCCAGGATATGGCAGCTTGGCTTCAATAAAAAAATTAGAAAGTCCAAGGGAAATCTCTTCTGTGTAATTCGTATCCTTATGTGGAACCTGCTCGCAAATGTGTGTTCAACTTGATCAAAATCCAAAGCACAGCGGCCGCTCTGGCCAATAAGCCATACACATCAATTCCTTTTAAGATTTTCAATATTTATTCAAAGCTTGTTCATAAGTATCCCAACATTTTGCCAACAAGTGGCTTCTTCTGGGGAACTGTTAACAAATATATATAATGATTTTAAGTTTTTACAGCGAGTTGCATTGAAAAGAAAAAAAAAATGTAAATACTGCCAAAATAATTATTTTTGTTTTTTTCTAACCAGTACATAATATCTCCTTAGTTAACATTTAACATTTTTCATAAGATTCGTAAATTAAGCAAAGAACAAGTAAAAATTGCTTTCTCTCATATTTTCTCATATTATACATATTGGAGCCAAGAATCCTAGGACAGAGTACTACCTGGATGGAGTCCGAGTATCTGCATTAGAGAAGGAGAAGAACCTGGGAGTGTTGCTCACTAGTGACCTGAAGCACTCCATGTAGTGCAGGAAAGCAGCAGCAAAGGCAAACAAGATGCTGGGATGCATATCTAGGGGGATAAGTAGTAGGAAAGAGGAGGTTATACTACCCTTGTACAGGTCACTGGTAAGGCCGCATCTAGAGTATGGGGTTCAGTACTGGTGCCCACACTTCAAAAAGGACATTTACCTTCTGGAGAAGGGCTGCAAAGATGACAGCCGGTCAGCAGGGTAAGGCATATGAGGAGAGGTTGAGGGCACTGAACATGTACTCCCTGGAGGACAGGAAAGAGGGGAGGTGATTGGGATGTTCAAGTACTTGAAAGGGATAAATAAGGTTGATAAGGAGTGTCTCTTTAAGCTGAGTAGCAACCATAACACGAGGGGACACAGTCTTAAGCTGGAGGGTGGGAGGTTCTGGAGGGAGGTCAGGAAGCACTTCTTCACAGAGAGGGCGGTGAACACTTGGAATGCACTGCCAGAAGAGGTAATCTCATTGAAGACAGTGGGCAGCTTTAAGAGAGGCTGGGACAGGCATAGAGGGAGAGTAAGGGTCATGGGTAGGGTGGATGGGAGGAGTGGGGAGGGAGGGCAGGGATATTAGCTCAAGCTGTGGCCCCTGCAATACGAGCAGACTTGATAGACCAAATGGCCTTCTTCTGCTGGCTTCTTCATATGTTTGTATCATTTTTATAAATCTTGATTTCAGGTAATTTTATTTATCACAAAAATAATTTTCATGAAAGCAGGGCCTTTCTTTAATAGACTCAGATACACAGAATAAGGCAACAGGAAAAGACAGAATTACCTACCCAATGAGTGGAGCTCTGTACTTGTGGAACCCAGAAAATGAAAAAAAAATTAAAAAATCTAAGGCGTCAAATAGATTTTAACTGATTTATTAGTGTGGCATCAAGTGGAAGAGCACTCCAACTAGGTTTAGGGTCCTAGTCGGACTGCTCATCCACTTGGAGCCACCCTAATAAATCAGTTTTAGTCTATTTGATGTCTCATTTTTTTTTTCCTGGGTTCCACAAGTGCAGAGCTCCTCTCCTTTGTTGTAACTAGCATGCTGGTCACCTGCATTTCCTGAAGGTGATATTCCTCTGGATTCTACAAATCGCCTATCTTGTCTGCCCATATACCTACCCAAAGCCATGCTTGGCTTTCAATGGGATGGAGTTATTAGCCAATAACGCTAATAGTTTTTTCATACCCCTTTCCTTAGAATATCCACACTCCCTTTCCCTGTAGTTTATACTATTCCCTTGTGTGTTTCTCACCCACGTTTGAACCCAGCCACGGACTCAGCATGGACCACCTCACTGGGCAATCTATCCCACTTGTCCACCACCCCTTTCCATAAAGGAGAACTTTATTGTATTGCTTGAATGTTTCTCCGTTAATTTCCAAGTGGGTCCTCTCATCACAGTGCCCTCATTTCTTGTGCACTGTCCAATACAGTCCACTCTTTATTTCCCTACAAGTACTTGTAAGTCTCTTATCTTGACCCCTCATTCCCTTTTGGCTACCAGTATGTATGTGTTGAGTAGTGATGCACAAATAATCCAAAATTCTTGCAGATAAGGTCAAATACAGCATTTTCTGACAACTAGGATAAGTTGGATAATGCTAGTTCCAGTTTCTGCAGAGATGAGATTATTTCTCTGGCTTGGATAATCAATATACGATCCAATTATCTGAACTTCAACATAATCAGAGTTATCATAAAGTGGTGGCAGGGTTACTTCCAGAATGTTGCGGTGCCTGAACATCACAGATGTTTTTTTTTTTGCTTGTTTAAACTAAAGTTTGCCCCAGATTTGGATTTGTATTACTTATTGTAAGTACACATAGTACCGAGTAGTTTGTGTGTGTGTGTGTTTTTTTTTTTTTTTTTTTTAATTGTTGCTGCCTTTCATATCTGTTTTTTAAAAACTTTGCTTTGTTGATGTGGTAGGTGCTAAGCAGGCCTGATCTAAAACTGTAGTGATCAGTAGGGTAGTACTGTTCAAATATTTTTCTTTTAGGCTAAAGGCCCATCTCTTTCAGCTGGCATTCCCAAACAATGGTGACTAACCTGTATTTTATTAAATTCAACTTATGCTGAAATCTATTTATATATTTATTTCAGTTTTATTGTATGTTGTATTGTTTTTCCCTACCTTTTGTTGTAAGGCGCCCAGAGCCTCAGGGATTGGGCGCCTGATAAAATTTACCTTGTCCTTTTACAAAAGGGTGACTAATCTTTATCTTATGCACAGTTCAGACACCTCATTTCTCTGCCCAGCTATTCTGCTCCTTTTAAAAGTGTTTGGGTTACATACCAACATATGAAATGTGCCAGCAGATAAAGGCCTAGAGGTCTATCAAGTCTGCTCGAATGTGCAGCTAGCAACCCTTATTCTGCAGCTGCCCTCCCTTCCACCCTTCCCTTCATTGACCCCCTGTCCTCCTGTCCCCTTTGAAGCAGTCCACTGTTCTACTGGATACCACTTCTGCAGGTAGAGCATTCCACCCAGCCACCACCCTCTCTGTAAAAAAGTGTCTCCTCATCTCCTTCCTGAACCTTTCTCCCTCCAGTCTCATATCATGGCCCCTGGTGTCCCTCCCCTCCCTTACTTTGAACAGCCCCTCTGTACCTGTCTTGTTTATTCCTTTCATGTACTTAAAGTATTCAATCATGTCCCCCCGTCCCTCCTCTCCTCCACTGAGTACATGTTCAACTCCCTCAGCCTCCTCTCGTATGATAAGTCCCCCAGCCCCTTGATCATCTTTATCGCCCTGCGCTGCACCCCCTCCAGTAATTCAATGTCCCTCTTCAGATATGGGCGCCAGTACTGTACGCAGTACTCCAGGTACGGTCTAAATAATGACCTATACAGTGGCAGAATCACCTCCTCCCTCCTCGAGGATATACCCCTTGCAATACAACCCAGCATTTTATTAGCCTTTGCAGCTGCCTTCCTACATTGTGCCGAGTTGTTCATTGACCCTGTAATGAGCACCCCCAGATCCTTCTCCTCCTCTGTCTGGGCTAGCTGCACTCCCCAGATGGTAACTCCTCCTTGGGTTCTTCATCCCAAAATGCAGCACCTTGTACTTTTTGGCATTAAACCCCAGTTGCCAGGTGTCTGACCAGGTTTCAAGCTTTGCCAGATCATCCTGCAACCCCTGCCATCCCCCCTAGGTCATCCACCACCGCTCCTACCTTGGTATCATCAGCAAACAGACTGATCTTGCTCTTGACGTCCAATGATATGTCTGCAATGAATATCCCAAACAACACTGGCCCCAACACCGAGCCCTGTGGAACACCACTCGTTACTACCCTTGGGTGTGAGAGCTTCCCACCCACCACCACCCTGTTCTCTCTTTATTTGTTAATCCCATTCTTGTCATTATTATAAGCTAATGACAGTGAGGCTGACCTATCTTACTGGGCATAAGGCTAGACACTTGTCTTGTAATCAGTTGGTCTAGTCAGCCATCTGCTTCTACATAAAAACGTCATTAATGTACTAGTTAGGGTTAAACCAACAAAAGTAGGGAAGTGTAGTGTTAGGGTTTATAACCTTAACACCCCACCCCCATCCTCCAGCAACAACAGGAAAACCATTACAGTTTCTACTCTCCTGCATCTTTGCTAATCAGGCATGGGGTGTGCCTTGGAGTTGTCAGCCTTAACGCTCACATCTGATCATGAAAGATGCTGAGATGTGTACAGTATATGAGAATGGGCTGAGCATTAGGGGGCACACCCTATGCCTGATTAGAGAAGACGCAGGAGAGATGAAACTGTAATGGTTTTTCCCTGTTGCTGCCTGGAGGGTGGAATGGAGTGTTAGGGTTGGAAACCCTAACACCACATTTCCCTGCTTTTGTTGATTTAACCCTAATTAGTGCATTAATTAAGTTTTCACAAAGAATTTCTTTACTTTTTGAGATAGTATAACTGTATCCTCATTTGCCTGTGGGAGAAAAGGGTCCTCCAGGCCCTGCACTCCCATCCCTCCATAGATGCGTATATGTACAGTATGTTGCTGTGGAAACACAGGGCCCTCTTTGTGCTGCTCTTGCATTTGGTGCAAAATAGCAACTAAATTGTCAGCATAGCCTTCTTGTTACCCCACCTCATGAATCCAATACTGAATTCAAATCTCAGCCAAAATGTTATTTCGCACCACAGGTGTGAAAACACAGTTTGACCAGGATTCGAAAAATGACAGCTGGCATGTTCATGAGGTGGTGTGAAAAATGGCTATGTTAAAAATTTGGGTCAAAATACTATAAATTATCAAAGTTATGAGTGAGCGTAGCAAAATTTCAATGCATGCACATAACTTTGCCATTTTTACATATTTTAACCCTAAATTTTCAACATCGCCTTCTTATGACCCCACCTTATAGACAAGGGAGGAGAAAATTCTCAAATCCAGCCCAAAGAGTGATTTCACCAATCAACTGCAAAATTGTCTTTTGGGCTGGATTTGCGTAATTACTCTGCCATTGTTCATGAGGTGGGGTCCCAAAAAGGCCACATTGAAAATTTGAGGTCAAAATATGCAAAAATGGCAAAGTTACACATCAAAGTAAAAACCCCATTGACATACACTGAACCGTACGTACCTTGGTTTCTTATATTGTAGTCAGCGGTTTCAGTAGCAAGACTTTTCTTTGATCGGAGAGCAGATCTTCACCTTGCGACCTGTACAGATGGGTGAGGGTGTGGGGGCGCTCAGTGGGTGGTTGGGGTGGGAGGTCAGATTGGCAAGGGATCGTTTTCTTTTTCACAGGCCAAAAAAAAAAAATGAGACTGAGGGGCCATTTTCTTTATTTCAGACAGGACAGTGATCAGAGGGTGGGGGATGCCACTATACACCAGGGAAAGAAAAAAACTTAAAGAGGACAGCAATCGGAGGGTGGGGGGTGCCACTAGACACCACGGAAACATTAAAACATAAGGGTATGAAAATCATAGGTTGGAGAGGTGCCACTAGACATGTGGGAAAATTGTTCTGCCGTAACTTTAAGGAACGCATTTCCAAATTCGTGGACCCTTGCCAAAAAAAGATGAGACCCCAAGAATTTTTTATTTGAGCCCAACTACTTTTTAAATGACACAGAAGGGCTACTACACAAGGGACTGAACTTAGTATTATTAGTTTATGAAGCGGGAGAATCTTCAGTTGACTTGGTTGCCCCATTTCCTTGGAAAAGTGGGCAGAAGTAAGTTACAGGCTTTCTGAGGCCCTAGTATGGGAGCTAGACTTCCACTTGCAGCGTTGAAGCCAGGAAAACATATTCCCTGAAAAGATTAAGTCATACATGACGTCACTGTAACCAAAACAGAATGACCCTATTCAAACTCCCATCAAACTAACTGAAAGCAATCAGTACTCACAGGTTTGGGGTAGAGCCTGCGGGCTAAATAAAAAAAATGCCACTACTCTGTTATATACAGAATGTGATTTTATGGTGATTCTAGTTTTAGGGGCTGGGGTTTCCCTTGTCATTGGAGGAAAGCAAAACTAAAAAAGTTCCACAAGTTTCCAAAAACTTTTCAAAAAATATCCCAATACTGCAGTCATGATGGTCCTGCAGCCTATGAAACACAGGAAGCAAACATCAGAAACATATGGGAATGGATGGCGGAGTTTATGCAGAAGTTATAAGAAACATTTCTGGAACTCAGACTGTTGGATCACTGTGATATACAGAAGATGACACACGGGAAGGCTGCACAGTGTACGTTTTCGACAACAGTGTATAAAATACTGCAGTGATTCTTGATATCAATTTCTCAGTAAATGTGAACTTTCTTACAATCTCAGTGACAGTGTTAAAAGGAATCACAGGTGCTCTGAGAGGGTATAACTTCTTATAACAATGCACTTATAATGGAAAGGGAAAAATAGAGCCCCATGTTACCCCCCCCAACACACACACGCCTCCTGCAACATACAGAAACTTATAAATGATTTGCAGAAATAAAATAATGGGATGAACACACTTCACTGACTTCAGTAATGAGTCCCAAGACAAACTGTTTTCCTTTTTTTTGTATCTTCTATTTTAGCACCGACCTTCGGGGAACTCTCTTGAGCATCCTCCAGTGCCCCCAGATCTACCTCCATGCCTGAGAGGCCTCCATCTTCCTGGCACCCCGAGGTAGGGCCACCTTATCTGCCCAGGGTGCTCTATCTAGAATTTGGCAGGCCAGGTTGGGCTTGGCCCAGGAGAGGAGTATGACCGGCGGTGGAGTGTGGCTGAGTGGGTGGAGATGCTGTCACCTATCCCCGAGGTTGGGGATTTTCTACTGTAAGTTTCCCCCAGGAGTATGACATGCAATGACGTCTGCACACAGCTGCCCTGCTGATGTCTGCTGCACTCCTGCCCCGCTGTTCTAGCCGGTGATCCTGTAATACCCCCGATCTCCATCGGTGGTCACAAGGACACCGAGCAGCCTCACAAACCCTCCCAAGGGAGAGGAGAGCAGTCCTTTGGACACTCAGTCCTATCCCTCCCCTGCTGACCCCCGGCTCCCCGAGTCTGTCTCCAAACCCGGGTTGCCGGCGTGGCATGAGGTGTGGCGTCCAGCGCCTCAACCCTCAGCACCACTGGGCCAACCCAAGACAAACTGTTGAACAAGACACATTCAATCCCCAGGAATCCCTCACTATTGCTCAACATATGCTGCTAGCCTGCCAGGATCAGCTGCTCCAGAGAGTGGTGAGTCACAACACAACTGAGCCTATCTGTGTCTGGCTGCAACATGCATAACAGGTGGGGAGTGCTTTTAAGGCTCTGCCAGACCTATGCAATCTCTCCTTGAATTTGCTCAACTCTGGTAAGGAAGGTACGGATCCTGCCAGCATGTATTAACTAGTCACCGATCCATAGATGAGGCATGCAAAGTGTATGAACAGTCAATAGCCAGGTCTGCATGAGCAGTGGGGTAATACTCTACAACCCCAATAACAGCAGCATTATTAGTTATCATCCCTTCTCCTTACCTGCCTGCAGAGCGTCAGACAGATCATGTCGCATGAGTTGCTGACAGCAGTCTGGGGGAATTCTTTGAGTTTCCTGCTACTCAAGTTCAGCACTCCTGAGTTAGCTTCTTACTCCAGAGCTCTCTTCAGCCCCTGGTTTAAGGGCATATTCGCATTGTTGCAATTCAGGCTGTGAGTGTGAGACACCGGGAGTAGTACATTTGTTGTCGAGAACTGGGGAAGGGGTTGACAATCCATTCCTAATATCGCCAAATTCCATATTAAATTTCCCTCCAACAAATTTAATTGTTCATAATCAGAGGATGGGAGGTGCCAAAAAATACCAGGGAAACATTAATGAATATGGGGATGGCAATCAGAGGGGTGGGGAGGTGTCACTACACATCAGGGAAATATGAAAAATATGGTGATGGCAATCGGAGGTTGGGGGGTACCACTGGACACCAGGGGTGGGATATTCAGACTGCACCAAAAAAATACGCAATAGCAGGAGCAGGTGCAAGTGAAGTGCGCCCCTGTGCAACACATGCAATATTCAAACAAAGCGCAGACCAAGATGCGCTTGTGCAACACAGCTGAATATCGCACCAACTGCGCCATGGTGCAACCAGAAATGTGCAGTGGAGCAGGGCCCATGCGCAGTAGCACAACCAGGGATGCGCAGGGACAGGCAAAGGATGCAGGGGTGCACCACCCATGGAAGCCATGGGCGGAGGAGTATGCAGCAGGACAGACAGAACCACCCCCTCCCAGGCACCCCATGAAATGCACAACCAGAGGTGAGCTGGATGGACCACCAGCCTATGAACACCAGTACCGAATCAACAGCTGGGGCATGGTGCTACAGCACACCCCCCAGGCAAGTAGTGACTGCAACACAAGGAGGGCTGGCCACCCCACCTCACCAATGCACAGCACATCCTGTACAGTGATCCCCAGACACCCAGCCCAGAAGCAGCGCCCAACAGTGCATGGCACCAAATGCATGCCACCACCAACACTGTGACAATGCAACCCTGTGCACCATGGAGCCATGCAAGGCAGTCCCACAGTGAGCACCCTGCAGTGTGCGACACCAGCCACTGATGCAACAACTGCATACACAATGCCCCCCCAGCAAGCCCCCCCATGGCACAGCAGAGAGGTCGACCCTGCATCAGTACCCGAGGGACCCTGCATGCGACAAGGCCTGCCCTGGACACCACCACTAGCAGGACAGCATCCCGCACACCCACCCATACACACACCCTGCCCCAGCACTGGCCCCAACAGACAGCAAAGCTACCCACTGTGTTGCATGGAGGCATGCACCACATAGGATGCAACACAGGGCACGGACAAACTGCCACCCTGTCCCAAGGGTACCCTGACACAGGGCCACAAAAGCGGGGCAACAGATGCTGCTGGTGTGTGTCCACTGATGCCGTGCACCCACGGCCTGCACCCCACCATGGCACTGGTGAACTAGCCATCTGGCACATGCACCATGAAGCTGTCCACTGCCAGCATGCGGCCGGAGCACAAGTGACAGACAGTAGAACACAGACACCGCAACAGACACCGACGACAGCATGGATGGGGGACAACAGCAGCATAGCCCACAGTGTCACCCGAGGCAGACGTGCACCATACTGGCGACAGGACGCAAGCCACCATGGTGCTGTGCCGCGTGTGGCTGGCATGGACAGCCACCAAAAACATGCCAGCAGAATGTGCGTACCACAGACATGCAAGGGGCCCAGCTGCATGGGCCATGGACAGACTGACAGGGGCGTCAGGGACACAGCGCATGCACCAAGGACCACTGCACACAGGCATCCAGTGCACAGGGAACAACACACATACCACAGACAGGGACCGAGTCCTCCACCCCCACCATTAGTGGGGCCCTGCAGGACACACACACGCCCAGTCCTGCACCACTCCAGACACCATGCACACCACTGACGCAAAGCACAATATGCCCACTGCAAATCAGAGACCACCACAGTTGTCACATCAAACTAGAATGTATTGCAAAGGTAAACTGTACAAACAACATATCAAACAAAACTATGTACAAAGTGGGGGTAGGGCCACAAAGCGGGTGGGGTGGGCATGGGGCAAGAGGTACATCAGGAGTGGGACAAAGGGTGTGAGACAGTCCGGGGGGATGCACATCACGTGCAACACAGGCCCTACTGGTGGCCCCGCTCTTCACTCCGGTTCCTGTGGCGCCGACAGTGCCTCCTACGTCCACCACGCTCCATTCCCTGGAGCAGCTCCAGAGTAGCCCGGGTCACCTGTAGTAGCTCCTGTATGTGCCGTTCCAGGTTAATCCAGCGTTGTCCACCTAGGACAAGGGAGCAGAGTCAGTACGCATGACTGGCCAGACCCCTGCAGCCCACCCAATGTGCACGACATACAGCCGTGGGCCATGCCCCTGTGATGGCATGCGACCACCAACAGTGTCCGTGCCCACATGACCTGCCTACCCAGGCACCCACAGCCATGCGGAATGCTGCACACACCCACCGCCCATGTCCTGCACAGTATCAACATGGCCGTACAGTGACATGGCTATGCAGTGCGAAGGCAGTGGCACAGCTATGGACCCAGTGCACACACACAGCCCACCAGCGACACCCATCCACACATGCATTGCCACAGGACAGTGCTGAGTGCACCATGTGGCATGCACGGTAGTGGGGCCAAGTGCGGGTGGCCACGCCCCACCACCATCCCTGCAACCCACCATGCACAGATGTAAGGGCAAACACAGCACTCACCTGCATCCTGGTCAGCGTTGCACCACCAATGTGCCCCTGCTGCAAGGCCACGACTCCCACTCTGGCCTGCTCTCCCTGTCCTTGGACCCTACGATGATCCTCCAGGCCTAGGGTGCAAACACAGAGAGGGAAACATCAGCACAGGTCAGTAACACAGCCCCCCCTCGCTGTGTGCGTGCCCGCATGGCCCAGCCATGCTGCACCACCACCACCACCCTCACAGAATGGCCATCACCCCGCTGCGGCATGGCCTGATGCACACCGCGATACCTGGACAGACAGACACTACCAGTGATGGGATGGAGCACCTACCTGGCAGTGGCACGGTGCCCCACCGGGCGCGTGCCTGCAGTTGCCCCAGGCAGTCAGGGTCCCGCCGATGGAGGTCGCCATAGCGGTGGCGACACTGCTCTGTTAACCTGCTGCTCCCAGTCGCCTCCTCCAGGCCCTCTGCAACCTTCTGCCACAGCGTAATCCATGGTCTCTGGAGGGGTTCCTGCCCAAAGAGGGCACCAGCATGTGGCTCCACCAAGGCCACCAGGTTTGCCAATTCTATGGCACTCCAGACTGGCGCTCTGGTCCTAGGCATGGAGCTGTCTCAAACGGCATCAAAATGGCACTCTGTAGCACACGTGCCCCACGTGCAGAGGCAGCACGGTACTGCGCTGCCAGTCCCTATCGCGCTGTCACTGGACTGCGCAACAGAAGTGCAGCCATGCAGATGCATGGCACCAAGGGGGCAAAGGTCGACCGCAGGGTCAAGGGTCTGTCTGCACATGGAGCGCCACAGCGCTATTGGGACACCCTGCGTGTAGCACAGTAGGGTGCATGTGCGTGACGCCCTGCAGTGGCCTACCATGCTGTGGCACCATGGGGCCCACGGCACACCATGGCACGAGCGCCCCATGGACATACAGTGCCACAGGCACAGTGGTGGCCATGCTCTGCACTGCCTCCTGCACACAGCACGTCAGCTGCACCACACGTATCAGCACCCCAGGCATCTGCCGTGCGGTGCCAATTGCGCATGTCACAGTGGTGTGCCATAGCCTGAGCACGCTCACCAACATTGCGCAAGATGCAACAGCGCAATATTCAGCTAGGTTATGCAAATCAGTTCATTAGCCATTCAACAGCGCATCCACTGCATTAGCATCCACTTACAGTTGCGCCTGCCCTCATTTGCATACGTTGCACTATATAAATGCGATCTGGGGCTGCAGAGGCCATGGATCGGTATTGTAGTCCCATGTGGTAGGTTGCATGATGTTGGGATGTGGGGACTGTGGTTTGGGAGGGCTGTATGGGACTGCACAGTCCAAGGTAACACCTGTCACTCCCACAGGTGCAAGCATGACCGAGCATGAGGAAGAGGAGGAACAGGGAGGGGGGAGAAGGAGGATGCCCAACTTCACCAGGGCTGAATCTGATGCCCTGTTCAAGGCATATCTGGACAGGGAACCGCTACTTAGCAGACAGCGGGGAATGCCACTGGCCCATGCTGTGGCGTGGGGTGAGGTGGCGCGTGCCGTGAACCAGCAGGGCAGCCACCAGCAGTCCGTGCAGGAGTGCAAAAAGAAGATGGGCACGGACAGGAAGCAGATCAAGGAAAAGGTGGCTGCCATCAGTGTGGCATGTGTTGCCACCGGTGGGGGCCAGCCAGATGTAACCTGCCTGATGCCACAGGAGGAGCGGGTGGCCAGCAGCATGCGGCGTAGTGCCATCGAGGGCATTCCTGGTGGTGGCTTCCAGACGGGTGGCAGCCCAACACTGCACGGTAGGTCCTGTGCTGTCAGTGTGTGGGTGGTGGAGGGCATGCCACAGGGCAAGGCGTAGCCACTAATGCTAGTGTGTTCCTTTACAGCTCCTGAGCATCTACATGGGGCAGCAGTGGTGGGTGTGTCCACCGAGGGGAAGGCCCTGGACCCGGATGATTGCCCATCCACCTCCACAGATGTCCGAGGGACCGGCCAAGTGCATACTTGCACGTCTGTCCGGACTGATGTGGGTGGTTCGGGTGTGGACGAGGCCCTGCCTATGTCCCAGCGTGACATCACCCCCGGTGTCCAGTGTGCTGGGCCACTGATTGTGGCTGGATCCAGCACCAATGATGTTGGACCGCAAGTCCCAGACAGTGATACTTGTGGGACACAGGATGGTCCCACAGCAGGCAATCGCATGGGCGATACCGCGGGTGATGATGCTGTGGCTGCCTGCATAACAACCCAGTCCAAGCCTGTGTCTGTATGCCCCATTGGGGCAACACTAGTGTGCGTCCAGGGCGGTGGGGCTGTTGCAGCTGATGCGGCGGCGCCGGTGGACCCTGGCGATCGGCAGCCAGTGGGGCAGTGCCAGCAGTCGGCCAATGGCAATGGGGGGACAGTGTCGGGGGCGGTGGCAGTGGCAGTGCACCGCATGTGGATGTGCCCCAGCATGGCTCTGGTGTGCAGTGCCCAACCTCATGGGATGCTGTCCAGCAGGACCAGGAACACCATAAGGGACAGCATGCTGGACCAGCAGACGACTCCTTGTGTGACCACATCTGTCTTCTCCAGGCCTCAGTTGACCAGCAGATGCCGCTCGTGATGGCGGTGGATGCACTCAGTGCGGTTCTGCGCCAGGCAGATGAGCGGCGCAGCAGGGACCACGGCTTGCTCCTGGCAGAGTTGGCCCGGCAGCGAGCAGATGTGACCGCTGCCATTGACAGGCAGACCACTGCAATGACAACTGTCATGGCTACACTGGCCACCCAGTCTGGTTCCCAGCTGCTGCAGACACCGCACAGTGTCATGTCCACCCCCCCGTTCCCAACATCATGCGACACCTGCTATGTTGACACCGGGTTTGGCTGTGGGCATACCGAGCATGCCTGGTGTGGGCACGTTCGGTAAGCTGCAGACCCCTGCGTGAACAGGGTCACGTTCATGCAGCGTCACCCCTCGGGGCCAGTCAGTGCTACCCCATGAGGCCATTGGTCAGCCTGGCAGGTCTCAGCGGGGCCACCCATGCATCCGTGGCGGCCATGGTACTGTGCCGCATGATTGACCTGTCTCCCACCGTGGACACTACCTGCCACTGCCCTGTGTGCACTGTGGTGTGCACTGTGCGAGGCACGGGTGGGGTACCCAGCCCTGGACACACATGGTCCCTGTGCACACCATCCCGGCTGCTGGCAACTGTGGCGTGTGCATGATGATGCCTGCGTAGCGCTGTCCGCCACTGTGCAATGGTGCCCAGCGTCTGAGGCACGCACAGTGTCAGCCACTGGGCAAGGTCGTGTGTGGTCCCGTGAGGGTGGCTGTTGGGGTGGGCGTGCCGTTTGCCCTTTGGGCATGTGTTGTGGTGTGTGTGCTAAGACCCAGTCCCTTACTGCCATCCGCTCTTGGTGTCCAGCCCTACCTGTTTGTGGGCTGTGCCCTAGCCCTTGGTAGTTGCACACAGCCCCGTGACCTACCTGTGTTGTCTGAAGTGATCCTCTGCTACAGTGTCCCGGTGCTGCTGTGCCATCCGGAACAGATGGGGGTCTCGTCGCCAAGGGGGTGGCTGCCCTACACCAGCTGGACCGGCATCCTCATCGTCCCCACCACTGTCCCCCTCTTCAACCTCTACGGCTATCCCACAGTCGGTGGCCATGTTGTGCAGGATACAGCAGGCCAGGAATAGCCCACAGGTCTTCGAGGGGCTGTACTGGAGGGCACCGCCTGATGTGTCCAGGCACCGGAATCGTTCCTTCAGCAGCCCGAACACACACTCGATGACAATCCGTGTTGTGGCATGTGCCTTATTGTACCATAGCTGCGATGGTGTCATGGGGCGCCAGTATGGTGGGAGCAGTCAAGGCCGTAGCGGGTAACCACTGTCACCTGTGTGCAGAGGGGAGACATTAGCATGGTGGTCTGTGTCGCTATGCCATGGGCCATAATGGCCGGTGCCCATGACACCTCTAACTATGCACCCCCCCACGTCTGCTCACATCGTCCTGCATGATATGCATACTCACCTACTAGATGGCCGGTGGGGATGTCCCCACTCTCAAACCTGTGGCACAGTGCAGACTGGTGCCAGATGAAGGCATCGTGTGCTCCCACAGGGTGCGTGGCACAGACATTGGTTATGCACCCCCAGGCACCACACACCACCTGGCAGTTTATGCTTGGGTAGCCCTTGTGGTTTATGTATGCCGCACCCTTCGGGCCAGGTGGCATACGGATGTCTCCATGGGTGCAGTCAATGGCCCTGAACACGCCAGGCAACTGTGCTACCCTGTGGAACTCCTGTATGTGTGCAGTGTGCTCTGATTGTGTGCTGGGGAAACGGATGTACTCCGCAGCATGTGGCAGCAGCGCACTGAGGAATTGTGTGAGTAGGCGTAACGCGGCCGACTGGGTTATGCCTGTCGTGTCCCCTGTTGGTCTCTGGAAGGTGCCCCTGGCGAGCAGGCACATGACGGCTGTCACCTTTGTCTCCACTGACAGCACATGGCTCCGTTGTGTGAGTGCCTGTATCTCTTCACTGCACAGCTCACAGAGCTGCCTCAGAATCACCCGGTTCAGGCGGTACCTACCCACTATCTCTGTGTCAGAGTACTGTTCAAAGCTGGTGCGGGCTCGGTACTGCCTGTTCTGGGCGTACCGTCGATGGGCCTTTCCACGGCCACACCTCCCTGCTGCCTGCCTTCTCACACCCCTCATTACTGCCTCCATCTGGAAGGTGGCACTAGCCATGTCCCTGGCTGGTGTCCCCCCCACTGGGCAGCTGTTCTCCTGTTCCCCCTGCTGTCTGTTGCTGGTGCTTCCCCTCCACCGGGTTCACCTCCAGCTGTTTGCCTGTGGCTGCCCTTCCCCTTGCCACTGCCCTCAGTTCACTGTGGCACTCTCACACCCTTTTTTGCACACTGGCACAGGCACACCCACTCCTGCCCTCACTCTGGCACACTTCTGGTGGGCCCTGTCCTATTCCTGGCCACTCCTGTGCCCTGCTTCCTGCCTTTCCTCCCTGGCACTCTGTCTCCACGCTCCCACCTGTGGCTTCCCTGTGGCATGTTCTTCCTCCCCTCTCTTGCTCCCTTTTATTTTGGCTCATTTCCGCTGCAACGCAACTTCCACTTGCTCCGCTATTGCGCATGGCGCATGCTGTTGAATATCGCATTGCACATGTTATTCATGGTTCTGCCCCCTGCAGTTGCGCATGCATTCATTACTGTTGCACTCTGGTGCATTGCTTACTGCACTGCGTAGCCGGCTCCCACTAAATATCGCACAATAGCGCATTTCCGCATTTGCGCTGGCGCATCCCTGTTGCGCATGGCGCATCCGCTCTGAATATCCCGCCCCACAGAAAAAGAGGGACTTATGGCTTGTAAACTTGCCATGTTATCAGATCCTTTTTCGTATGGCTGAATTCTTTTTCCGTTTGACTATACAAAACAAGCGGAAATGAGTCACGAAAAAGGATGTAAAAATAAAACAAACACACACACACACACACATATACATTTGGGGGACGTATTTACACAAACTAAATGCAGAATGCACCTATCAAGGTCCAGATAAGCAAGATAAGTGTGTTGATCACTGTGCAGAATGTCTTTTTTTTTTTTTTTTGAAACATAAAACAAGATGCTGGCATATGAAAAAGGATTTTGACTTCACAAAATAGGATTCAACCATATGTAAAAATATCCTTATTTTGTATGACCCAATTCTTTTTTCATTCTCAACATCTAATCTGAAAGTGCCTACTGAGCCTGCACAGAAATGAAATTTTAAAAATTAATAACTTTGGAACAGATTAATATTTTTCATCAAACCAGCAAAATACACAAGTGCAGGCCAAGCCCTTTCTACCCTGAAAATTTCAGACCAAGATTCTTCTAACCGTCTGGGTGCTGGTAGTGGACAAAGAAACAGCAAAAGATCCTGAAAAAAAAACAGGTTACTCACCTGTACCAGTAGTACTAGGAGTGGTATATGGTGTTCATCCACACTTCAGGCAGTGTTCCTTTTCCCTTTAAGGCTTTACGCTGGGTACCACCCCATGACATGAGATCTTGCCCACTGGAAGCAAGACCGCTGTTCCACTTGCCAGGGGATGCCGGGTGGTTCAATGTGGATGAACACCATATACCACTCCTAGAAAGTACAGTTACTTAAGAACTTACCGTAGCAGTAGATCTTCGAGACAGGCTCTTACAGTAGGCAATAACATTAGAACTGAGCCACCAGGTGCTAGGACTGCACGGAAAACTTAGCTAGCGGTGTCTGGTGGGGGACCACCCACCCAGTGTCACATGACCGACGTTGGCACAGCTCTATATAGTGGGCAGTCCCCACGCCCACCTTCCAGTTTTCCCACCAGAGACCTAAGAAGGTGCCAGAGAAAGGAATGGGCTCCTGGAGCCAAGAAAAATGCTGAAAGAAGTAGCAGCAGCAGGAAGGGGAAAGGAGGGAGGTAAAACCTTGCCTACTGCAAGAGCCTCTTTTGAAGATCTACTGTTACGGTAAGTTCTTACGTAACTGTACTATCTTACTTCAAGTGGGCTCTTGCAGTGGGCAAGAACGATTAGGACCGAGTCCCAAGCAGTGTTAGTTAGGAAAAGACTTAACACGGGAGGCAGGAAAAGGTCTGCAGTAGGCAGGGCCTAAGACAGAAGGCCTTGAAGGACAGCCAGTCCAAAGCCAGCCCTGTGCCTAGAAGCAATGTCCAAACTGTAATGCTTAGTGAAGGTATGGACAGAGCTCCAAGTGGCTGCCGCGCAGATGTCTGTGGCAGAGACATTTCTGAAACAAGCAGCAGATGCAGCCATGCATCTGGTTGAATGCCCTTTAACTTCCCCCAGAAGGGGTTTGTTATAACCTCTGATAACGAAACAGAATGCAGTTTGCCAACCATTTATATAAACATTGTTCTGAAACTGCCGCACGCTCTCTTTTGGGTGCAAAAGAAATGAAAAGCTGATTTGTTTTGCAGACTGACTTCATCCGATTTGTGTAATAACGTAAAATTCTGTTCATATCCAATGTGTGCAAAATAGCCTCACTTTGATTAGAATGCTCACGGTAATACATCAGCAAGTGTATGGTCTGATTAAGGTAAACTCAGAGACCCCCTTTGGTAAAAACTTAGGATTTGTATGTAAGATGCTTAGGACACCTGGGACATGTACTGCCATGAGCTGAAGGTGATGCTGAACTGCCCAATTCGAAACACAAATCACCTCCCTGCATAAAGGGTACGACCGCATGCCTCCTGGCTTGTTCAGGTACCAGGCCACACATCTGTTGTCCAAGCTTAAAGAGCTAGTGTACTGCTTTGAATTAATAGTAAATTTCAGATGCAGTCAACTATCACTTCTTAAATCTCAAGTATTTTTTCTTTCCTGTTTGTTAATTAGAAGATTTTCCACCTGGCAGTACTGGAGTGATGTGTGGAGCAGCAATCTGCCTGGAGAAAAAAAAGTCAGTTCTGTTCCTCCCACTACATTGTCAGAAATGAGACCAAACACCTTGAGGCACCACAATCCTTGCAGCCTGAGCAATGACTCTCACAAGCTACCAATCAAAGTATGTAGGAAATTGTGACATCACTAGTAACCAGGGAGAGCCAGTCCCTGCTGATTCATGTGAAAGTGAAACCTGGCAGTGAGAAATGGCTCTCATTGGTTACTAGTGAGGTCACAGTCTGTCTGGTCTCAGTGTTGCTGTAGCGGGAGGAACAGAACTGATTTTTTTTTCCTCCTAAAGATAGAGTGCTACTCCACACATCACCCCAGTACTGCCAGGTAGAAAATCTTCTAATTAGCAAACAGAAAAGAAAAAATACTTGAGATATAAGAAGTGCTAGCTGACTACATCTGAAAGTTAAAATTAATTGCAGGCAGTACACTAGCTCTTTAAAATGAATCCAGCACTCCAGACTTCAGGAAATAAATTCAGTGAGAGTTTTAAGTGTTATACACAGATGTGGTACTTACGAGAAAATAAAGGTGCATGAATGCACAAACGGTGAAATTTCAGCTCCCACAATAATCTAACACCAGCCACAGTGCTTCAGGGTTCTGCTACCTCTTCATCAAGAGGCCTCCTGGCTTGTTCAGGTATGTTGTCCGACTGGATGAGCAGTGAGCCAGGAAGGAGAAGGGTCTGGACTGTATCCAGTACCACCCCAATGAATTGGAGGTGCTGGGAGGGTGTTAGGTGAAACTTGGGGTAGTTCACTGTAACTCCCACTTGGTGGAACAGAGCCAGAATAGTTGACAGAGAGGCTTCCAGGCTGTCACTTGATGGGGCTGACAGAAGCAAGTCATCGAGGTTCGGGAACACATAATACTTCTGTCATCACAAAGCCACCACCACTAGGCACTTGGTAAACACTCTGGGTGCCAAGGAAAGGCCAAAGGGAAGGGCTTTGAATTGAAAAAGCTCCCCCGGAAGGAGAACCTGAGAAAGCGGCGGTGGGCCAGGAAGACAGGTGTAACCCCCCTGCAACTGGGGATTCCCAGAAGTCTTCCAGGAGCTTGCAGGAATGCTCCAAGCCTGGAGGTGTTCAGCATCTAAGTTGTTTAAATGTGGTTCCAAGTGAGTGCTATTTGAGCCTCCACGTACTGTCTCTTTAAGAGCTGTCTGCTTTGCAGACATAATTAATTTAAGAAGGGGGATTGTGTGTTTCAATGCCAGAGTCCTGCCCGGGCTGCTGTCAACTCTCTCAGTTTCTGCCGTCGCTAAATGTGCAGAGGGAGCTCTTTCAAAAGGTGCAACAATCTGCCAGGAATTGTTTAAAGTAACAATGAAAATACAGTTTGTCTAACCTGCTTTTCTTTGCAGTCTGAACTGTTTTTATCTCACCCTCCATTCTGGTTTTGAACTGCTGAACTGGACCAATCAGTGTGGGTGGACCTTTAAAATGGAGCCTGCTGCTGGCAAATCAGAACTTGGACTCTCATTGTGGAGCCAGCCACCTATGTACTGTATGGCCAGTGCCTCTGGGAAATGTAGTTTGAACCTTGTCGCCTTTTTGCACCAACAGAGGGAGCCCTATTGTGAGTGACAGCTGAACCAGCCAACCGAACTGGGAGGAACTCAAAGGAAATGCCCTGCTCTGTTACTGGAAAGTTCAGATCAGTAGTGACAGTGAAGAGAGAAGGAGCCCTGCTTCTGATGCGGCGTGCAGTTCACGTGGGAAGCTCGTGGGAGGCCCTTAAGTTGGCCTGCAGCCGCTTGTAAGTGCCAGTTCGGACTGAATCCGAGTTTTGAAGAGGAGGAAGCAGTGTGTAGAACCAGGCTTGCCCGTAGAAGACTGAAGATTTGCTGAAGTGCGATTGGCCTGTCGGGGCCTGCTGATGCTATGTGTGCTCCTGGGTAATTTGCAAGTGTTTGCAATCGGGATCGAGATGCAGCTGCCTGGTATAGTACTTTCCTTTTACATATAAATGTGTGTAGTGCTTGTGGGGGATCGCAATGTTATTTCCCCTTTTTCTGTGAGCTGTGTGCTAAAGCTGGAAGCAGATTCCAGCTCGAGTCGGACTAAATCCGCTTGCTATCAACTGCAGTTGGGTCCAGCCACAAGGACCATGTCTCTATACCTTGTTTTTCTGGCATTCCAGCTAGAACATGCTCCATCCAGCTTTTATCTTTGGTATTGTGAATACAAATCTGGGTATCTCCCTGCAGCCTTTTATCGATTACAAGTGTGTCATCTGATTATTGCTGTTTCATTTCTTCAAGAACTGAACCCCAGGGCTCCGGATTACAATTTGTGTGTGCATGTGTTTTTTTCCATCAAAGGGCCCCAACCAGCTACACTGACCCTGGCTAGCCCCTCACCATCCTGGGTACCCAGAGAGTGACATTTTGGACCCTATACGCATGCACAGTACTGTGATTTGAATATTTCCAAACCAAATCAACCTGATTACCCCCTGCTTGTTACTGCCTCCTCTAATTAATCAGATTTGTTGTTATTGAACTATATGCTGTTTGTGGTGTCAGTACATGTAGAAAAAACATTGCACTGTGTTTGTGTATATTGCCTAACCTTGTTTTACAGGGGGTCCTCAGAGACTTGCTGCAAAACATCAGTCCTGAGGGCAAGTGTTACTGTATGTGTAAGAAGTGTGCAATTGTGGGGTACTGGGAAGGTAACTCCTGAGTATTGGGTGGGCCACTAGTGGAAACAAAGGGGGGTCACAGTGTCCCAGAGGGCTGTACCCAAGCTAGTCTAACCACTATCAACCCTGACCTCTGGGTGGAGGCATCCGCCATTGGACCTAGGCCCATCAACCTGTTAGTAGCCAAGCAGGCAGGGGTAGTAGTCCTTGGGATAGCGCCACCTAGGGGTTACACAGGTATATGCAGATATGTGTCCTGAGATCATCATTTTGGATGATACAAACCTTAACTGGCTGAGGTCAGCTCAAAGCTCTCTGCTCTCCATGATACAAAACTATAACCTGCACCAGCTACTAACAGAACCTACAAGAATAACTCCTTCCATGACTTCCTCAACCATCATCGTCTGGGTGCTGGTTAACCGACTAGACCATGTACCTCTGGCATGTATTCTAGCTGACTCACTAATGGATCATTCCCTGATTTTCTGCCCATGGAGCCTGATAGCATCTCCCTCTCCCCCACCACACTATGTTACTTTCACCAACTTTGCCCAACTGGATGCTGAGGCCTTATTACCCGACGTCTCCAGAATAGAATGGTCTGCCATCTGTCTCGCGAGTAATGTTGAGATAGCGTTAGGAATTTTTCTCGACGAATTTATGGCTGTCCAACGTAAACATGCTCCCAAAGTAAAGCACAGTGTTAAAGGAAAACCCACTAGATGGCTTTCCAAAGAACTTCTGGCTGACCTGCGTGAGTAGGGCAGGTGCTGGAAAAAGTACAAATTGTCATGTCTTCAAGCCGATTTCCATACCTACTGAGCTCTTCATAACTCCTGCAAAAAGCAGATTCATACTGCCAAAAGTACCTACTGTAAAGACCTGCTACTTAGCTCTGCGGGGGACCCTAGAAAATTCTGGGTACACATAAAATCTTTCCTTGGTGTCACTCAAACACCTTTTCCTTCGTGGCACCTCCAGCAAGTGCACAGTCTTCCTCCATACCTGCTTCATCTGTCCTTGACCTCTGTGGCAGGCATGCAGCACATCCTCACTTCTCTTCAAGAAAGTCCTGAGGTCTGATGTCCTGAAGTTACTTCTGATTGTCTCTGACACTACTAGCTCCGGCTGTGATACCCTTGAACCAAGACTTCTGAAACTGGCTGCACCTGTCATCGCCTCCCCTCTTGCAAAAATATTTATGCTGTCTCTCGCTTCCAGTGTGGTGCCGAACCTATAGAAAATCGCCCATGTCACACCAGTCTATAAAAAAAGGGGACCCTGCTGAGATTACCAACTATAGACCCATAGCCATCCTCTCTGTCTTAAGCAAAATTCTCGAGAAACTAGTCACAAACCAAACCACAGACTACCTTGTCAAATACAACCTTCTCTCTGGCACACATCATGGCTTTAGAATGGGTCATAGCACATCGACTGCGCTCATCAAATTTACAACTGTTGTGATCTCTGATATGGATGCTGGTTTACTAATGGGTGCAGTGTTTATTGACCTCACTAAAGCCTTTGATCTTGTTGATCACCCCCTACTTCTCTCCATTCTCAGAAATCTGAATTTCTCTGTCCCTGTAGTAGAATGGTTCGGTAGCTACTTGTCTGACAGATCCCAAGTTGTGAAATTCAACTCCCCTTTCTCTGCCAGAACTGTCATCAACACAGGGTTCCCTCAAGGCTCTGTCCTTGGCCCCCTTCTTTTCTCACTATTTATTAATAATATAGCTGAAGGTCTTTGCTCCTTCTCATCCAATCCTGTATGCAGATGATCTCGTCCTTTATTCCAGTTCAGACGGTGTCTCCAACATAAATGCTTCCCTCTCTTCTGACTTTAATAACATACTGTCCTGGCTAACTGCCCATAAACTTGTACTAAATGTAAAGAAAACGCAAGCCTTGTTATTTGGCTCAGTCCCTAAACTCAGGGCTTGTCAAACATCCCTGGTAGTTCTTGACTTGTGTGGGGCACAAATTGAGAATGTTTCATCCTTCAAATACTTAGGAGTTTTCCTGGATCAATCACTTGATTTCAATCAACATACTCACTCCATCAGTAAATCAGTGAATGTTAAACTAGGGGTAGCCTATAAAACCAGCTTTATACTAACCCCCTCAGCTAAGCTGGCTATTGCCAAGGGTATCCCTCTCCCTGCTCTCACTTACGGTGTTCCAATTTTTGCTTTTGCATCTAAAACTACCCTTCACAAATGGGATGTAGCCTATAACAATATATGCAGATACACCTCCTCATCACCACGGCTCAAGCACAACTGTAATCCTTATAGTGACTTGGGCTGGCTCTCCCCTTCTGCATGCTGACAATACTACCTAGGCTCTGTTGTAAACTTGGTAATTAGAAATAAAACGCCACTCTCACTGGTGGCGTTGTTTACACCCCAGTCCTCCTCCCATGGGCTCTGCTCAGCTGGTAAGGAGCTACTTACCATGCCCAGATGCCGGACATCCGTAGGCTCCAGACCTTTCAACAATGCAGCCCCTAGGCTCTGGAACTCCTTTCCATTAGCTGTTCGACAGGCCCCATCCCACATTAGTTTTAAAAGTGGGCTGCGACAGTACCTGTCTTCAGTAAACCAATGTGCTTGTTTTGACCCCACCTAGCTCTGCTTTGCCTACACTAGCTTTTCTCTGTTAACATCATAGCACCATCTGGACCCTACCAAATTTCCCCCTCTACCCACTTGTACTTTCTCTCATTCCCTACTCTCTCTTCCCTCCCTTTCAATATCCCACCTCTACCTACTGGATACTTCTGCACTTACTCTATCTCCCTGGGTTGCACCTTTCTTTTCGCTGTTTCAACTACTGAGTCCTAGTTGGACAGCCCTCTCTCTCTCAGTCTTTCCTTTTCTCTACACTGCTATAACCTATTCTCTCCGTACCAGTTGCCCTGGTTTGTACTATTGCTTTGCTTGCTTACACGGATGTAGGTAACCCCTTTGGAGCATGTAATATCTTATGTTACCATATGCTGCTTCCATTGTAAATTTCCACTAAGTTTTGTACTCAAACTGCTTGGTTTCACTGCTACCTGCTGCTTACCCATTATGGATTGTACAATGTTCTAATCTTTTACATATGTTATTTTCTCTTTATGTATTATTTTTCATTGTTAGCTATACTTGTTATTATGTTATGTTTTGCACTGATGTAATATATTTGTCTATCTGTTGTACTCTCCTGGGTCGTGCCTGAAAATAGTCATTCTATGGCTAGAGCACTTACCCGGTTAACAAAAACTAAATAAATAAAATATCCAAAGTGCAGGGCCAGAGTCCCTGTCAAAGCAGTGGCAGTAGACCTGGGGGCATGCAGAATCTCTTGTGCTCTTTCTACAGATTGAGTGTGCTAAGGTCCAGTATTGGACGATGGTCTTCCATCTTTTTGGGGCACCAGGAAGAAGTGGGAGTAATACCCCCTTATGGCTTGACCCTGAGGAATAGGCTCTATGGCTGACTTTTCCAGCAGAGCCTTGATCTCTTTTCTTATGAGCAGGATACGAAAATGCCAGCAGAAACAGGCCTCACGGTCTATCGAGTCTGCTCGAGTGTGCAGCTAACACCTTATAATGCTGCTGCCCCACCTTCCCCCCATCGAAGCTGTCTACCATCTTGCAGGCCACCATCTCACCTGGCAAGAAGTTCCACTTGTCCACCACTCTTTCCATGAAAAAATGTATCATCTCTCTCCCCTGAATCTACCCCACCTTCAATCTCAATTGGTGTCCTCTCATGTCCCTCCCCTTTCTCATCTGGAAAATCCTCTCTGTATTTCTCTTGTTTTTTCCCTTCAGGTACTTAAAGGTCTCAATCATATCTCCTCTGTCCCTTCTCTCTTCCAGGGAGTACATATTCAACTCCCCCAGCCTTTCCTCATATGGCTTGCCCTCCAATCCCTGGATCATCTTTGTAGCTGTACGCTGTACCTCCTCTAACAATCTGATCTCCTTCTTCAGGAACGGGCACCAGTATTGCATGCAGTACTCCAGGTGGGGCCTCACCAGTGACCTATACAGGGGCAGGATAACCTCCCTACTTCTGGAGGAGATCCCTCTAGCTATACACCCCAGAATTTTGTTGGCATTTGCCGCTGCCCTTCTGCATTGAACAGAATTGCTCATGCTCCCTGTTATGATCATCCCTAGGTCCTTCTCTTCTGTGGAGCAACTCAACTGAACCCATGTAAGTGATAATCCCTCCCCTGGTTTTGGGCTCCGAAGTGCAGAACCTTGCACTTCTTGGCGTTGAACCCCAGCTGCCATTTATCTGCCCAGTCCTACAACTTATTCAGGCTCTCCTGCAACCCCTTCTCTCCCTCCGTGTCATCTACCACAGCTCCCATTTTGGTATCGTCTGCAAACAGACTGATTTTGCTCTGGATCCCATTCAAGATATCTGCAATGAAAACCCTGAACAGTACTGGTCCCAGCATGGATCCCTGTGGTACCCTGCTCATCACCGCTCTCGGTGATGAGAGTACCCCACCACCACCCTTTGCTGTCTTCCCCCTCAGCCAGTTCCTGATCCAGGTCACCATTTTTGGTCCTGCCCCCACATACTCCAGCTTCCCCCACCATACTCCAGCTTCCCCCACCAATCTCCCATGCGGCACTGAATCAAAGGCCTTACTGAAGTCCAAGCACAGGACATCCACAGCATAGCCCTTGTCCAGTTCCCGTGTCACCCAGTCATAGAACTCTACCAGGTTTCTATAGCACGATCTGCCCACAGCAAATCCATGTCGCTGGCCGTCCTGGATACCGTTTGCCTCGAAGAAGCTCACGAGCCCCTCTTTTTGGATGGTCTCCATGAGTTTGCCCACAATCAAAGTGAGGCTAACTGGCCTGTAGTTCACTGGTTCATCCTTTGGCCCACTTTTATGGATGGGCACCATGTGGGCCATCCTCAAGTCCTGTGTACACATCCTGTGTCCAGGGAGGTACTGAACAGGTCTGACAGCGGCCCCACAAGGACCTCTGTCAGTTCCCTCAGTACTCTAGGGTGAATGCCATCCGGCCCAGGTGCTTTGTCCGCTCTTAATGCCCTCAACCCCTCCAGCACCCTGCCCTCTGAAATCCCTACATCCGTCATCCTCTCCCCCCCTTACCCACCCTCCACTTGCCTGAGGTATTTGCCACCTTCTCCTGCGTGAACACAGAGTAGAAGTACTCGTTCAGTGCCTCTGTCTGCTCCGCCCCCTTCTCCACCCAGACCCATCTTTCTTGATCCTCACAAGCTGATCTTTGCTTCTCCTTTTCTCACCTATGTAATGGAAGAAGTCTTTTTCTCCTCTTGATCCCCTGTGCCAGTCTCAGTTCTCTAGATGTTTTGGCCTCCCTGACCAGTCTGGTGACCTTCATAGACTTTACCCTATATACACCTTTATCTTCTCCCCTCCCCATTTTTCTATACTTCCAAAATGCCATCCTCTTGGCTCTCACCCCCTTCCCTGACCTCCAGTGACAGCCAATTGGGTTTCTTTGTCCTGCCCTTCTTAGTTTTTTCCTAGTACATGTTTCTGTTGCCTCCGCCAGCCCTCCCCTTATTATATTTCATTTCTGATCTGCATCCATGTGTTGTTGGATGTCTGCCAGGTGCTTGCTCAGAATTTCCCCCCATCAACCTAAAGTCCACCCCTCTAAACTCAACCACACTTGTACCCATGCCCCCTGTGTCCCTTCCCATGTTTAGTGTGAACCACACTGAGTAGTGGTCATTCCTAGCAAGCAACTCCCCACTTCTAGTTTCCTTACAGCTTCCCCATTATCCAGTACAAGGTCCAAAGTCCTTTCCAGCCGTGTCGACCCTTGTACCAGCTGTGTCAAGAAGCTGTCCTGAAAAGCTTCCAAGAGGACCCCCCCTCTCTTGCACTCATGGTGGTAGGTGTGCTCCAATCCACCCCCAGTAGGTTGAAATCCCCCACCACCACCATGCTTCCCTTCCTGCTTACCCATCAAATTTGATCTGCCAGTTCCCAGTCCAGGTCACAACCCTGTGATGGTGGCCTGCACACTACCCCCATCCCCAGTGTCCTATTCCTCACCTCCTGGAAATGCATCCACAGAGCTTCTGTCCTCCCATCCACCCTTCCTCCCTTACGCACTTAATCCCCTCCCTCACATAGATCATCACCCCCCATTCCCCTTGGCCCTATTCTTTCTGAATAGCCTGTACCCTGGGATCATCATATCCCAGTCCTGGTATTGGGTGGCCCATGTTTCCATGATGCCCACTATGTCCAGCAATTCCACCGCCAAGACAGCCTGTAACTCCACAGTTCTGTACCTTAGGCTTCTTGCATTCAGTGAGACCACCTTCCAGCCTGTTGCCTCACCAACCTTACCATTCCTCTCTCCCCCCCCTTGGTCCTCTCTGTGCCCTGTCCCCACTGCCTTCACCTCTAACTAGGGGGTGAGCTCCCTATGCTTCCCTTTCCGAACACTGTTTCTAACAATGGTCCCCTCGCCACCCCCTTCCTAGTTTAAATCCTTGTTGAAATATACCCCTCCATTCCCTGTCTGAGTATGCTCTTTCCCTCCTTGCTCAAATATAACTTGTCCCCTGTGTATAGGACACTGTTGTCCCAGGTCCTGCCCCAGTCTGACACCAGTCCATATTTCCTGGTTCAGCACCAATCCCTCAGACACCCATTGAACTCCTCTATCCTTTTTTTTTTCTCTCCCTGTACTTGTACATGGAACTGGCAGCACCTCAGAGAAAATGCCACCAACACCGCCACCTCCTCACACTGCCTACCCAATTCCTTGAACCTCCCCTTTACCACCTCCGCTGTTTCCCCGGCCAAGTTGTTTGTTCCCACATGCACCACCACGTGTGGTTTCATCCTACCTCTGCTTTCGCACTTGAGAAGTGCCTGCCCTGCCCTGTCTATGGTCAACCCCGGAATTGCCTCGACCCAGATATGACTGTGCCTTTCCTCCCTTCCTTCCCATCTGATCCCCTTCAGTATGGAGTCCCCCAGCACCAACATCCCCCCCATCATTCTGATCCTGACCCCCCTTCCACTGTGATCCCTGTCCACTCCTCCAGGAATCCCACTGCCTCCCTCCTCCTTATGTCCCTCATCTGCACCTTTTGTGCTCCTTGCATCATTCCTCCCTGCTACCTCCTCCTGTTACCGCCTCTCCTCTCCCATCTCTGTTTCCCATTGTAATTCCTGCCTCTTGGACCTTCCCTACCCTCCCCCCTCACAGCTCTAATACTTCCCTTCCCGTCCTCTGCCAACACTGCAAACCTATTGCTTGATAACACCTCAATGGTGCCCACTGCCTCCTTCCCCCCTTCCCTGATCCCTCCCTCTTCCTACTGCACCTCCGCTCACCTCCCCCCATCCTCCTTATATCCCCATCTTTAGCTCTGCAGTTCCCTCTCTGCATCTCCCCACCCCTCCTTAGTGGGGTCAGTCCTGCCTCACCTCCCCCCTCCCTCACTTTCCTTAGTTCCCTTCATAACCCCACTACTTCATCATTCAATTTACTTAGCCTGCAGCAAATTGGACAGCCTCCCAGTTTCCATAATAAATTCATCCAAACAGCCACCCCACAGCCATTGCAACTCACTATCCTCCCTATGCCTGCCGCCCTCCCTCAACGGTGCCCATCATTCTACCCTCTATTCTGCAGCCTCCACCCACCCTTATCCATTTTCGTCCACTTCCACCACCCCTCACCATTCCCCCCTTGTAGCCCTTCGCACCGACTCCCCATTATTTGTGTTTGGCTTAAGTGTATCCCCATACCTCTCCCCTATGACTAGTTTAAGTGTATACCCACACCTGTCCCCCAGTCCTTACTCTCGTACTTATATGCTCTATTACTAGTCTGATACCAGTCCTTCTTTAACCCTCTGGTCCTCATTTGGTGGCCTTTACTCAGTAACACATTAATACAATCCCCTCAGTTTACTACATTAATACCGTAACACATTAGTACAATCCACTCAGTGTATTACAGCTCGTACGGACCCTAAATACTTATCACAGCCCCGTGTATGTTAAATCTGTAGCTTAGTAATACATTACCACCTTAGTATATATCAAATCCAAATATGACATCACATAACAAGGCTAGCTTTCATATCATATCATATCATATCACAACGATCATTGCAAGAGACCCTGTGGGCTTGGTAAACCTTTGTATCTCCACCCACCTACACCCCGTGTCTGAACTTTTACCATCTGACTATTAGCTTTAAGAATTAGTTCATATGGGCAGTTTGTATCTCCACAAGCTCCTCCCTCACAGCCTTCAAGTCCAACCCCAGTGGCTTTTCAATATTTAAGAAAGCCTGCAACACAGGGTAAGTAGGATGGCTTTAACACCCATCAGCCGCTCCAACAAGCCACCAACAATTACAATATCACAGCCCAAGTAACAGTTGTAACTCATAGAACGGTTGTAACTCACAGTACTAATTTAAAGTATAAACTATTTAAATATCACAATTAAAACACAAGAAAATAAAACACAGTCACTTCTCTGAACACTCCTCTCTCTTCTATTCCCAAGTGAATAATGCAAGACAAGATGGTGCTTGTAATTGCCCCTCCCCCTCTCACCAGGTAAATGGCACATAATTAACTTTTACTTTAAATATCACAGCCATCAACTGTTCCCACAACCAGCACAAGTCACCAACAGTTACAATATCACAGCCCAAGTAATAGTTGTAACTCACAGTACTAATTTAAAGTACAAACTATTCAAATATCACATTTAAAACAGAAGAAAATAAAACACAGCCACTTCCCTGAACACTCCTCCCTCTTCTGTTACCAAGTGAATAATGCAAGACAAGATGGTGCCTGTAATAGCCCCTCCCTTCTCACCAGGCAAACAGCAGATTTTGGGAAGTGAGAGTGACCAGGGGGATTTTCTGGCAGTCTCTCTACATATTCCAATGTGTGACCTTGAGCTATGAGTTGAAGGACCCAACAGTCTGCTGGGATGGCCTCCCATCTGAGTAGGTGACTGGTGAAACTGCCCCCTACTGACTCCTCCAGAACTAGGGGAGGAGGGGGCGGTCCGTGAGTGAAGAGGTGGAGGGAGGGATGGGGAGTGCCCCTCCCAGAGGCTCTCTAAGACTTGACTGGGGGGGCTGGGACCCGTTGAGGAACCCGACATTTGCTCTGATGCCTGAAGGGCTGTTGTCCTCTCTGACACCTTTATTGGCAACAAAAGGGCTGTCAGGGCTTGGTAATGGGATGGTACAGCAATTGCAAAGAGCGAAGGGCTTTCCCATTCTCTTGCAATTCAGCCAGTATATTCCTGATGTCCCCTCCAAAGAGGACTGAGCCCAGAAAGGGAGCATCCAGGATGGAGGCTTGAACATCCTGGGCAGATCTCAACACCCACAGCCAGGAGTGTCTGCGTAAACAGATGGCTGTCATAGCGCTCCTGGCAGAAGCATCAACGGTGTCATAAACCACTAGTAAGTTATTACGGCAGGTAATCTCCCTGTCCTATCTGCTCGATTTTGATCTAGGCCTCAGAATCTGGTAAGGCCTCGAACTCCGATCTGAGCTGGCCCATGATAGCTTTCTAGTAACATACCATGTGGGGTACATAATTTAGAGCCCTCAGTGCCAAAGTGGAGGAAGAGTAGACTTTGCATCCATACTGGCCCAGTTGCCTTGACTCCTTATCAGGAGGGGAGGTACTCGTGCTTAGACTTAGCTGAGCAGTCGTGACCTGCATTAATGACCAGTGAATCAGCCTTAGGGTGGGCGCTGAGGTGGTCTTTACCCTCCGGGGCATGGTATAATCTGTCTACCTTCTTAGCAACGGCTCAGACAGACGATGGTTGTTGTCAAATAGTGGTGGCTAAATTGTCGTGTGGCCCCATCTACAGGGGAATGAGAAGCAGAGTCAGCTCTGGTAAACTGAGGTGCTCTGCCAGTCTTCTACACTGAGGGTCTTGGTCCTCAGTCCTCCATCCGTTAGCCTCCTGAATTTTCCTGTAGATTTCCATAAAGGAAGGGTTCTCTGGGGGAGACTTGGGAGTCTCCATGGGAGTAGGGGCTTCTGGCAGTGGCTGAGGAGAATGAATCAGGCTTCGAGTCCGACAAAGGGCTCCTGTCTGGAGACAGAGATGGATGACAGGGAACCTTCTTTTGAGATTCAGTAATTCCGCTCCCCCATCCCCCACCATTGAAACACCCAACGTGTGGCCCAAAGTAGAGGGACGAGTCTCAGCAGGCGACAGACAGCAAGGGGTGGGAGTTGGATGAGCCGGCGTAGAGGCCGTGATTGGCTGATGTTGGTCCAACTCTGAGATGAGTTGAACCTTGGCCCTGCTCCACCAGGATTGAAAAAGTGCTTCATAACCCACCTCTAGCTGGGTACCTGGGCATTGGGAAGCTCAGAGTGTGATAGCCTGGTGTTGAATACCCCAGCGTTGGGTACTCTGGCAATGGGTATCCAGGCATCGGGTAACTCAGTGTAGGGTAGCCTGGTGTCGGGTAGACAGGCAGGGGACCTTATGGTAGGGCTGAGGGACCTGATGGCGCCCCCAGGGAATGCCCAATGGATGGCTGCAGAGGTGCCAGCTGTGGCCCTGCCAGGGGAGGCAGAGGTGGATCAGGCAGCAGTGATGAACCTGGGGGAAGTTCCGGTCTTGGCACTCCTGGGCGAACGGATGCATATGGGTCCTGGGGCTGGGAAAGCAGCCCAGGCGAAGGGTTGACCAGAACATCTCTTGGGGGGGCAGGGAAGTGCCACACAGCACTAACTGATTGATCCAGGTCAGCAGGCAGCTGCTCCTCTGGCTCTGAGTGGGATAGAGAGGTAGAGGGTCCCACCATAGGAGACGAAGGAGTGCCCTGAGAGGGGGATCCTTCCCAGAGCGGCTGTGGTGAAAGTGGCAGCTGGCACTGGTCCGAAATACTGGCACCGGACCCCAAGGTGGAGTCCGATGTGAGTGCCGGGCTGTGCAGTCATCGGTAGAACCGATGCCCGACTTACCAGCCAAACCACTTGGCTTAGACCTGGAAGGTTTGAAAGGCCTAAGAGTGGTAAAAGCCTCTGAAGCCACGGAGTTCCCCACCTGAACTGTGACCAACGCAGGCGTGGGGGACCAAGGGCAGTCCTGAAGAGCAGGGAACAGGCTTGATCAGAGGAGCGGTGTCCTTGCTGGAGAAAGGCCGTTCATCGACCCCGGTCCCTGGAGGGAGCCACGGACTGGAGGGAGACTGATCTCAGTCCCGGTGCTTCTCCTTGTCCTTCTTCTGCTTGTGGGAGCCAGAAAATCCTCCTGGCGAAAACGAAGCACTCCGTACCTGCTGCAGCGCCTTCTCCTTGGAAGCCAGTTTTTGCTTTAGAAGATGGGCTTTCAGGGCTTGCTGATGGCATTTCTGTGTGGCTTGGTTGAAATTCTGGCAGGCCTCACAGTCCTCGGTGCTGTGGTCAGGCCCAAGACACAGAAGACACAAGGTATGGCTGCCCTTCTCAGGAATCTGCTTGCCGCAGGTGCAACGTCTTCTTATGAGATTTGGAAGGAGCTGGAGAAGACATGCAATCTGATGACAACATACAAAGCTTCTAAAGAAAGTAAAGAAAAAATTTGACAGTATATATTTATCGAAAATGGCAGTCAACAGTAGCAGCATTCTGCGAGGTTTGATGTGCGAAGGTCGACGGCGGGAAAGAACTGGAGGGCGTATGTGGGGACTGCCCACTATATAGCACCAGACTGATGTTGGTCACATGACACTGGGTGGGCGGTCCCCCACCAGACACTGCTAGCTAAGTTTTCCATGTGGTCCTAGCGCCTGGTGGCTCAGTCCTAATGGTTATTGCCTACTGCAAGAGCCCTCTCGAAGTAAGATCTACTGTCACAGGTGAGTAACCTGTTTTTTCTAGGATGTTGATATGGTGTTCTACCCACACTTCAGGTAGACTCCTAGTAGTTCTTTGGGAGGAGGGGCAAGGTACACACCCACTATTTAGGAAACAGAGATTGGAGAACTGAGGCCCCAAAACCAGCATCCTGGCATGACTCAAGGTTGACGTGGTAGTGGGAAATGAAGATGTGTGCTGATTTCCAGGTAGCAGCCTGACAGATTTCCTGGATAGGGACATCCCCGGAAGCAGCCACTGAGGCAGCGGTATGACGGGAGGAATGAGCCCTTAGCCCTATGGAGGCTCTCTACCCACCAATCTATAGCAGAGGTTGATGCAGGATACCATCCACCTGACAATCGTCCACTTAACTGCCGGTCTGCCAGATGCGGCTTCAGTGTAGGTGACAAATATCTGGCAAACCTCTCCCCGAACTCTAGTTGTGCGCTCCTTATAATAGGTTAGCGCTCGACACAGGTCCAAGGTATGGAGCCTGTGCTCAGCCTACAAGGTGTGGTTGGTGAAGTACACCTGGAGATTAATCACCTGGTTAAGGTGAAAATCCTACACAACCTTCAGGAGGAACTTTGGGTTGAGGTGAAGGACAACCTTGTCCCTGTGGAAGACCAGGTAAGGAGACTGCAACGAGAGCACCTGGAGCTCACTGATCCTTCTGACTGACATGATAGCCACCAGCAAGGTGGTCTTCCACAACAGATGTGACATCTCACATCTGTGCATTGGTTTGAATGGCTTTCCCATGAGCTATGCCAACACTAGCAACGAGTCCCAAGGTGGTTCACGCACCGGAGGGGAAATGTGGTCAAGACCTTTGAAAAAGCACCAGACCACCTTCTCCTGTGCCACTGACTGCATACCAGCCTGAGCCCGGAAGGCAGAGATGACGTCCAGGTGCACTTTAAAGATCATCAACCAAAGGCTTGTTTTTTTTTTTGTTTTGTTTTAAATGACTGCTTATTTTATTTCCTTTAAACCATATTAACTTTTAAACCTGTGGAGAAAACCACATGCAGTAAATTAACATTACTTAGGTTGGTGTAGAACACCAACTCCCAGTTATGCAGACCCTTTTTTATTAAGGTGCGTCTTCTTGTCTTGCAGTTGTAGAGGATACAAACAGCTAAAGCCTTACTTGGACCTACCTAAATGTATCATCTAAAGACAGCCTTAATTATATTACACTCAGACTGCAGGACAACAAAGGAACCCTCTTAGTAAAGGTTTGGTAAAAGGCTTCAGGTTTTCCAGCTTTTGGACAATTTGAATTAGCTCAAAGCTCCTGGCAGGAACAACTGTCGGTTTGCAAAATTAAACTGTTAGCTGAGCTTTCTCCCCAGTAACAGAGCAAACTCGAGAAGCTGTAGCTCTCTCTTTAAGCAAAATGGCATTGCAATTTTCTTGGAAACATTTCAAGAAGAGCCTAAATGTGGCTCAAGTCCTTTACTTTAAAACAAATAAGTGCTATCAACAACAAACAAACATTTCTGACAAACAACAAGAGCTACTTCAATGTTTGTTCAGGGTGTTGCTTGCTGTTTAGGCAGGGGCAGCTGGGTTACTTGAATGGAATATGAACAAAAATACTTAAGAACAACAGGTAACCCAGTCTGTAATATAGGTGCCATTTATATACTGGCTAATGCTACTGCAAAATGCCTCTCTCTTTATTTTAGAAGCCCTCCAATTTGCTATCCTTTGTTCAGAGGTATTTATTTACCTCACACAAACCTTGCTTCTATTCTTAAACAGATTAGATGCAAAAAATAAAAATATAAAGCAGACATTCTTGTTGTCCTTCCTGTTTGCCTGCAAGGCTTTGCCCATACCACCATCAAATTACCTTATTCCAATGTACCAAGCTGGAAAAAATAGACAAAAATAAGAAAAGGAGAACAAGTTTGAGGGGTGTAAGGAGGTGGCCTGTTTCCATACAGAAAGTCACAGGGATAGCCTCAGAGAGGAAAGATAGTGGTTGCAACCAAAGACAAGATAAAGAATTGGTACATTTAGGAAGTGGCAGGGACTAACCCTGTCACATTTACCATCCCTTGAAAGAGGAAACATGTTTTAACAGGTTCCTCCTTGAAACACCCTGGAGGGGTTGGAACTCCCACCCACCCACTCTCTGGCGTTCCATTCAGGGCCCCCCCTTTTTTTTTTTATAACTCATACCGACATCATTCAGGTCAGTTTCAAACCCTGCCCTGGGATAACAAAACCATAACTAGTAACATTCCTATTACCAACATAAGGACTTTACAGTAAGAGTAATATGGCCCAACCCTCTATTTTCCGAGGGTTGGAGGAGCTCTGGCCCACCCACTTCCAAAAGCTCCATCCCAGGGTCCCTTTTTACTTAGAGCACAAATGTGCTAATATTTAATAAGAAAAAGAAAAATTAAGATACTTAACATATTACTAGTACCCTGAGATCCATCTACTCTCTATGCACTCTTTGCTTGGTGTAATTTCAACCTCTGCCCCGTATCGGGATAAATAATCAACATTCTTGTGTTCACTTCCTTTCCTATGCACAACTTTAAATCAGTATGGTTGTAATGCTAAATACCACCTCATTATGCGGGAATTTTTCTCCCGCATTTGATGTAACCAGCAAAGAGGGATGTGGTCTGTAACAACAGTGAATTCTGATCCCCAAAGATAATATTTAAGGGCTTCTATGGCCCATTTGAGGGCCAGACACTCTTTCTGTACTGTTGCGTATTTACGCTGTCTTACATGTAACTTCCTACTCATATAAACGATAGGATGCTCCTCCCCATCTATAACCTGTGTGAGAACAGCCCCTAAACCTACCCTTGATGCATCAGTCTGCACTAAAAAGGGTTTTTCAAAGTCTGGGCTTCTTAACACTGGATAAGCACATAGAGAGAGCCTCTGCCCTGTCTGCTGGGAGCAGAGCCCTGGTTCTGGAAGAGCTGAGCTACGCCCTGATGAACTGGATCACCTGTGAGGGTACAAGTTCCGACTTGGCCTCGTTGACCAGGAGGCCAAGAGACACACAGGTCTAGAGACACAGGTCCCTGGACCGCTCCACCTCCTGTTTGGAGGGACCCGCAATCAATCAGTCATCCAGGTAGGGGTAAACCCGGACCCCACAGCAGCTCAGGTAAGCTGCCACCACTGCCATGCATTTGGTGGACCCTGGGAGCCGAGATGAGGCTGAAGAGCATGGTCTGGAACTCGTTGAGGATACCCTCCACATGGAACTGGAGGAACTGGCAGTGGGATGGATGGATAGAGATGTGAAAGAACACACCCTGGAGATCCAGAGAACAAAACCACATGTCGCTTGAGAGATGGTATGATCTGAGACAGACTTGACCATCCTGAAGGTGAACAGCCTGAGAAACTTGTTCAGGTCATGCAGATCTAAGATGGGGCACCCGCCCACCATCTGCTTTGGCATCAGGAAGTATCTGGAGAGAAACCCTGGGTATTCTGGAGGGTCTGAGACAGGAGCCACAATCTCCTTGTGGAGACGCTGGGCAGTGTCATCCCGAAGGGCTGACAAGATGTCCATAGACACGATGTCCTCCCATGGGGCATGGGCTTGGCAAGACAGGTAAGCTTCCAATTCTAGAGGCAGATCCTAACTGACCAATTCGCGAACCGACCTGTCCATGATGATCATGGACCAGGCAGAAAGGAAGTGGTGGAGCTGGCCCCCCACAGGTGTACTCGGAAGACATGATGGGCATGAGGGAGGCGCCCCTCATCCCATCACTGGGCAGGCTTGGAGGTGGTGGAGGGCCTGGCTGAAGACCCACTGGGACCTCTGCCTCCAGGCTTATGGATGTCTGTGGCCACCTACTTCAGTTGTGGCCACCAGGCCTGCGACTGCTGACAAGCCTGAGGCTGAGCCAGTTTGGCCACAGGAGCAGAGAGGGGCCAAAAGGGTGTTTTTCTTCTGTTGCTTGGAGCCCTTGGGATCCCTCTGGGGGCAGATGCCATCGAGTCCAAGGTGGCACTGGACTTTTCAATGTGGCTGAGGTGCCCCTCGACCCTTCGTCTGAATAAGTCAGTACCCAGGAAGGGGATGTCCACCAGCTTATGCTGGGTATCTGCTTTAAAGGTTGAGATCCTCAGCCAGGCTCTGCGATGCAGAGCCACCACAACCGCCATGGTCCAAGTGCAAGAGTCACCAATGTCCATGGCAGTTTGGACCTGTTGCTTGGCTACTGCTCGGCTTTGATCCTGGACCTGTTTGACTGTGGTCTGCAGGTCCACTGGGAGATGAGGAAGCACATTATCAAGCATGCCTAGGAGGGCATGAGAGAAGTAGACCATCAAAATGGCCTAACTCACTTGCCGAAGGCCGGCAGAGGAGGCAGCATATACCTTTTTGGCCATGTGGTCCAATTTCTTGGACTCCTTATTAGGCGGCTTGTCAATGTCCCCCACATTGCCAGTGTGCCCGAACACAGAGTCAGACATGAAACCCTCAGCTGAGGGGTGCTCTAGGATCGCATACTTTTAAGCCATTTGTGCCAATGGCGCAGAGCAAGAGGCTGGGTGCTGCCACAGCTCCAAGGCAGGACCAAGAATGGCCTCTGCCACCGGGAAGGCTTCCCAAGGGGAGTCACCCCAGCAAGGATCTCGGTGAGCGGGTACTGAGCCTGCTTCTGAACAGGCTCCATTGGGAGGCCCGTGGATTCCAACATGAGATGGAGAAGACCCATAAAGGAAGTGGGGTCCTGCTCATCAACAGATCCTCGACCGACTCCACGTCCACCAGACAACAGTGCACCTACTAGTGTCTGTTCAGCTTTGTGCGGGAGCGTAGAGAGGTAATCAGTGAGGGATGTGAAGGCTGGCTTTTGGTTCTTAGGGGTATATAGGAGACTGTGAGGTATAGTGGGGTCCGGGGTGATTTTTAGGGTGAAGGCTTGGGCTCCGTTTTTAAGTTTGGGGGGCGGCAGCATGAGGCCAATAAAGTTATCTCTGATGTAGATCGCACAGCCGCCCCCATGTATTCCCACCTAGTCTTCCTGGTATAGGGTATATCCAGGGAATGAGACAAAGGCGTCAGGAGTAGATTTGGAGAGCCAGATCTCAACTAGTGCAATGATGTCTGGTTGGTGTAGGGTGGTCTAACATTGGAACGCTGCAAATTTTTTTGGCAGGCTGCATAAGTTCAAAGAGGCAATGCAGAGTCCAGAGGACCTGGTAGGTGAACTGGTGGGGGCAGGGCCTGGATTAGGGTGGATATTACCAGACAGGAGTAGTAGAATGACCAAGGTTCTAACCATAGGGTGGCAGCTAGTTAACTTTTTGGGAGTACATGGGGGGAGGCCATAGTGGAGCAGGGGATGGGCAGAGTTTGGAGGGTTGGGAAGACACAAAGTGGGTGGAGCCATGGGGAGCCAGGGTTGGCGGTGGGTTTGGGAGGGCAGCTAGGAAGTGGATGTAGGGGTCCAGGGTGTGATGACAAGTTAGTGGGGATGGGTAATTCCGGAGATACACGAAGGTGCAGTCCACAAAGGGCATGGGGTGAGGTCTGACTGGTGGGAGGTGAGCCCCAAGGTGGTTAGGAAAACGAGGCACATAAAGAGAAAGTGAACAAACATGGTGCCTAGGTAGCCTTGGAGGCAGAACAAAGTGGTTGGGGGGGGGCCAAAAAGCTTTAAGAGCTTTAAAAACAAACCAAGAGAAATTAGCTTGACTTGTAGGCCCAGTGGCAGAGGTGCTGATTTTGGTAGCAAGGGTACAGAGTTTGAGGCCTGCAGCGGGACAGAAGAAAATTATTTTAGCAGACTAGGAAGTCAGAAGCTTTAAGAGCTTTATAAACTGAGAATAAATTAGCCTGATTTGTTGGCTTAGTGGTAGAGCTGTTGCCTTTGGTGGCAAGGGTACAGGGCTTGAGACCTGCAATGGGACAGAAGATAAGTATTTTTGCAGAGTATGGAGACAAAAGGCTAAGAGCTTTAAATCAGAGAGAAAAATTAGCCTGACTCGTTGGCTTAGTGGTAGGGCTGCTGACTTTGGAGTCAAGGGTACAGGGTTTCAGACCTGCAGGGGATAGTAGTAAACTATGGGAAAGGAGGGGGAGTAGAGATTAGGAGAGAAAACAGAGCGGTGAGAGGAATGCAGAAAACAGGGACTAGGAGGGAACTGTAGTGACTCCTAGTGGACAGAAACCGATATTAGCTGCAAATAGGGAGTGGAGATATCTGATGGAGTGGTACCACAAAGGGCAGTGCAGCAACCCCTAGTGATCAGAAATTATAAGCTGCAAATGGGAAAGTGGCGATGTTGTCACGTGACCTGTATGCAACAATAAAGGTAGAGCCGAGCTTGGGTGGGGCAGTCGGCACACAGCGCCGATGGGGTAACACAACTCAGCTTGAAGGAGAGAGGCTTTACCTCTTAAAGCCCTCTGGAGTCCCCCTGGTGTGAGCTCTTCTGCCTGCAGTGATTTAATTTAATTATGACATTATGTGCTCACAATCACAGCACACAAAATGCAACTGTCTTGTGTCCAGAAAATTCTCAAGTGCTGATGAAGTGAAATGCGAGCATTACACCAAATGCAAAGCTACCCAGAATTTATAGCACAGTCTCTCATGCGCACAGTGGTCACATAGAGTCCCCCGAATTTTTCTGCATCCCCAAAATGCAACTGTCTTGTGTCCAGAAAATTCCCAAGTGCTGACAAAGTGAAATGGGAGTATTACACCACATGCAAAGTCCCCCAGAATTAATTGCACAGTCACTGATGCGCTTAGTGGTCACAGAGTCCCCAGAATTTTTCTGCAACCCCAAAATGCAACTGTCTTGTGTCTAGAAAATTCCCAAGTGCTGATGAAGTGAAATGGGAGCGTTATACCACATGCAAAGTCCCCCAGAATTTATTGCACAGTCACTCATGCACACAGTGGTCACACACAGTCCCCAGAATTTTTCTGCATCCCCAAAATGCAACTGTCTTGTGTCCAGAAAATTAACATACTGTGATGATGATGTCATGATGCACAGTGTCTTGCCAAACCATGTGAAGGAGGGATAACATAACATGAATCCATTCAGTGTTCCATCACAAATGATGACCGTGAGAGAACGTTTGCTGGTCCAAAGTTCTCCAGTTCCTGCGAATGCAATGCCATCACCTCAACTAGATGGAAGGGTGCCCTTTGTGTGTACACTAATAGTAGCCTTGGTGAGTGTGTATATATATATATATATATATATATATATATACACACACACACACACACACATACAGATATATATGTATGTGTATTTTCTAGGTGGGGGTTGACACATATATATATATATACACACAAACACACACACACACACACACACAAATACACGTATTGTTTTGTATCACAGGTCACATACTGTTGGTGTACACACTGCAGTGCTTGATGAGAAATTTTGACGCTGAAATTGGAAATGGCATGCTCTCACGCCAATGAAGGTAAGTATTTTTTTTTGGGGGGGGGGAAGCATAATTGCAAGTAGGTCTCATTAATGGTTTATTATTTGGTTACTTCTTCACAGATTTCATTTGCATCCTTCTCCAGTCTGGTAATGATGGTCATGGTCATCGATTGAAATGAACTTCTGCTTGTTGTATGTCTGCCCCAGCCGGGGGCATTCTTTGGATGAGGCAACTATGACAACAAAGCATCTGGAAGTTTCTTAAAAAAAGAAATGAAGGACTTATTACAACTTGATTGCAGCAGTAAGACATTATGTTTAAGCCATGGCTGTTCAGCCACGGGTATCTGGATTAACACAGATAGCAAGCTGTCCCACTGCAATCATCAGATCACAAATAAATTTTGTATCAGGCTGTAACAAATACACTGTGTCAGTGTCCCTGCGTCTCAACTCAAGTTACATTTTAAAACAACATCTTGTCAAGTAACACGATCTGGGTCCAACTTTTTCAACACTGTCATGGCTGCACAGCTGCAAATTTGGAATACAGTGCATATGATGTTGCAGAAATATTTTTTTGTGACGTACATGGCACCTAGTTTATGAATCATCAGTCAGATTTGTTGCACTGTTATGGAAAAAAAGGAAGAGATGAAATAAAATTGATATACTTACCAGTATGGATTGGAAATGGATATCCCATAGGTTCCTGTAGACAGTACTGCTGCTGTACCATTGATACAGACCTTCAGCGAAGGAGAGTAATTTGTTGTTAACCTGTAAAAAAACAAAATAAGTTGACTGTATGTGTTTGACCACTGCAGCTCAGAAAAGCAACAGAAAACAAAACACACAGCTAAAGGAAGTTGAATAGCACGAAAAACATTAGTACACATACTCACTTTATAGTTTTAATAGTAAGAAGCCTTGTGCCTGTGGCTGATGGATGTGGTCTCCTGTTCGACTCCCTCTGCCTTGGCATGGTCAAGACATGCAATGGAAAACGTTATCACAATGGTGGTGGTGGGTGGTGGTGGACTGGTGGTCATAGCTGAAGCACATGATGACATTGCCTCTCACATCTTCCTGCATCTGGTGGTGGTGGTGGTGGTGGTGGCAGTTGTGAACAGCAGTCTTATCTCTTGTGGTGGTGGACGGGTGGTAGTCCAGGGGGACACACGGTCACATTCCCCATGCTGGCAGTGTCGAACATGTAATAGCGGTGTTATGGTGGTGGTAGTCCAGGGGCCAGGATATACTGTGCTCTATGTTATAAATGTGACATGACATATGGAGTTTGAGTCACTATGAATGGGACACTGATTTAACTTTATGAAAAAGAAAACATGTATCATACAAGAAATGTGACAACCTTTTAACCACTTAAGTTAAAACCTGCCAACATTAACCTCATCATCATTCATCATCATCCTCATAAAGAAAGCTGCCCTCGCAGTCTTCTATGTCTGAATTCTGACCACTGGGAAATTCTTTTTCCATTGTGTTATCATCTTCTTCAGTGGTCGGCCGTTTCATACTGCTACTGCCATGAGGATGGTCCCTTTCTACAGCATCAGCTAAACCATGACTATGCTGGGGTACGAATACTGAAGTTGCAATCTGCACTGGTATGTGCCTCTCATTCACTTTTATGAATGTCAGCGAACTGACATTTGCAGGAGAGAGGTTTGTACAATGATCTCGAGCTATTGCACCCGCTGAGCTGAATACCTGCTCAATACTCACACTGGAGGGTGGGCATGTCGGGTACTTCAGTGCCACAGTGGTCAGCTCTGGCCATTCACTGACCTTTCCACTCCAGTATAAAAGGGGATCATCAGTGATTGACAGATGCCTATTTTCAGACACATATGACTCAACCATTCGCTGTGCTGCTGTAAGTCCAGTGTTTGATGCATCATCTGCTTCTCCGGAATCATTTATGCCACAAATCCCGACTTGGGACAAAGCCTCCCAAAGTGGGTTAATGCCAACCGCTGTTGATGACAGACCACCTGGAACTGCAGTCCCCTTCCCCTTACAGAATATGCTTGATACTACTCCTCCATGTTCACCTTCAGCCTGATTATGCTGCTGAGGTTTGCTGACCTTGGCACATGACTTCTGTGCCCCATGAACCAAGCGCACCAGTTGCCCACTGACAGTTTTTACCTGTTCAGGCCTGCCCTCCAGTACTGAGGCAATTCCACATTTGTATCGTGGGTCCAGCATTGTTGCTATTGCAAAGTTGTCACTATGCTGAATGCTCAAGATGCGACGATTCTGGTCAAATATTGTTAGCATGTGTTTCAACAACGCACTGCTAGAACTGTTTCCGGCAACATCAAAGCTATGCTGTACATTCACCAATGTCTGCCTCAGCACCCACAGCAGTGGAATTGATTGGCTAATGGAGGCAGACTCACCACTCACTGCCTGTGTGGCATGTTCAAAAGGCCTCAAGATTGTTATTAGAGTCCATGAGGCACCACTGTTTGGTCATCATAGACATGGAGACCCCGGAACTGTCACGGCTAGTGTGCATGACAAGATATTCTGAGATGGCTTTGCACTGTTCATACAACCTCTCTGTCATGTATAAAGTGGAGTTCCACCGGGTGACAACTTCCAGCTTCAAGCGGTGCTGCGGAAGGGTGTTTCGGATCTGCAACTGCCAAAGTTGGTCATGGGCTTTTGCAGAGCATTAAAAGTGAGAACAGATACCGCGTGCAGCTGTCAACATTTCCTTTATAACAGGGTGCTGCAGAAACTCCGGCACCACAAGATTTAAACAGCGGGCCATGCATGGAACCCGAAAAAAGCCACCATTCGTGATGCATTTCACCACATCGGACCCATTGTCACTTGCTATAAACCCAGCTCTCATGGACAGGGGGTTCAGCCACTTGTTGATTTTAGCAAGTACCACATCCAACATGTTTTCACCAGTGTGTGAACAGGTCGCATTGTGCATAGCAATCATTGCATGCTGTCAAATTCCTGGAAGATTGCTACCACGACACTCCACCTTACTACACTCATTATTCACACTATCAACAGCACAAACAACCCCCGGCACCTGTTCCAAGTGTGCAGTTCTACACAAATATGAACTCCCCGCTGTTTTGCCACTTGTCCACATATCCATGCTTAGATGGATGAATGGAGAGGAGAAATGTTGAAGGGCATGTTTTACTGAGCTGGACACAGTACAGTACAACTCGGGGACAGCACGGGTCGAGAAGTATGTCCTGGATGGGACTTTCTATTTTGGACAGGCACGTGCAGCAAACCGCCGGAACCCAGAATTCTCCACAAAGGAGAAGGGCAAAAGATCAATTGCCAGCATTTCAGCTACAGCAGCATTAAGTTCACGTGACACTGTATGATTGGGTGGGTACTTCAGCTTATGCGCACAAACACTCTGTAACATGGGCTAAATTAAACATTTTTCATGGGGTGTGATGACAAATGGTTCTGCTCTGTGAATTGCAGGGGGTGCAGTGTGGACGTGTGATGAAGACTGTTGCACAGGTGATGACAAACCCAGAAATTCAGTTATTTTCCCACATTTACCAACAGGGGTTGATGTACCACTTGCACTAAACATAATGCATGGACCACCACCACCACCACCACCAAAACTGCTACTCTCACCACCACTGGACAAGATTTCAAAATCATTCTACTCCTCTACCTCATAATGCCTCTAGTAATCCTCTACTGTTATTTCATCACTACTGTACACATTTAATTTCCTGCTTGATGTTACAGTCATGGAAGGGGATAATATGCTCATTATGGTTGATGACGAGGGTGAAGGCCCCACTGTGGTACTGGTATTAGCTGCCATCTTGTGCTGGGCCCACAATGCCATGTGCCTGTTCTTAAGATGTGTATGCTATCCCCCTGTGCCCAGATGGCTCCCCTTTTTACCTCGACTCACATGCACCTGGCAAAGCTGGCAAATTGTAACTGACTCATCATTTGCATCTTGCACAAAAAATCCCAAACAAGGGATTGTGATGCTCTAGTTTTAACATGTCCCCATGATGCTGCTTATTGGACTCTGTTTTTCTAAGCCATGAGGTGGGGGTGTGTGCTACATGATTTTTCAGGCAGGACACACTTGGACTGCAACTGACCACTACGACTACCTATCATTATTACTGGGTCATCATCATCAACTGAAACTGTAAATCACAACGTTTTAGAGGGGGAGGGGATGCAAACAGATCCAGACACAGCCACCTTGAATTTCTTTTGCTCTGGTTCCCAACAGGAGTCACTAACATCATCATCATATTCATCAACATCATCTACATCTTTTGCTTGGATGCTGGCATGTGGACTGCATGTAGCAACCACAGCAACATCATCATCATCAGCACCACCATCACCTGAAATTGTTTCACCATACTGTAAATTGCTGCAAGGCAAATGCGTGACCGGAACTGCGGTAGAAGAAATGTGACATTGTGTGCTGTCATTCACATGATGATCAGAATCCTCATGTTCAGTTACTGGGGAGTATGACATCATCTAGACTGTCACTGCTTCACACTCCACTACATTTTTGGACTCTGTAAACTGGTCAGAAGTGGAACTTGAGGCAGCAATACTCATACCACCACCAGCAACTGCACTAACACCACCAGCTGGGACAACATCATCTCCTTCAACTATGAGTGAAGCTATTGACTGCGCTGTAAAAAACACTGAAGGAGAAATACCTTTCTCACATCAGCAATGCACTTCTGTGACTGAGTACTACCGTGCTCACAGACAATCTTACCACTGGCAGCAGTGCCACAGCAAGAAACAGCTTTGCTTGCATGTCTCTTGTCGGGCATTTTGGGGGAGCAGCAGGAATATTCTAAACAAATTTAGATTTTGGAACGTTCACTCTGGGTGGGGACGATGGATGTGAAGACAAAAAAACAACTGTAGCTTCAACAAGAGATACAGACACAAAGTCACAACAAGTTCAACAACACCTTAACTAACCAGTGGTGCTCTCAGGTCACAAAAATCCAATCTGGAAAAGAATACCATTTGCTGGGGGCAAGCACTGAGTGCATATTACAGCAGTGAAAACCAAGAAAATATACCACAGTGGCAGTACAAAATCACACAGGTGCAGTGGATAGCAGGTTCACACTGCTGCACCTGCAATTACACTGTGGCACAATAAAGGTATATTATTTGATGTCATACGCTGCACACACCCTCACAATTTCTTCACAATATAATGAATATACAAGATATTTTAAACAACCTGAAATTATGCACTGCTGCACCAGGTCCTCCAGACCACAACACAATCAGCAAAAAACAGTTCAACAATTACTGAAAATATTACTGTGTGTACATCAACACAGTCAGTTATACAAGAAAAATATTACCAAAAAACAAAGAACTCTGTATTTCTTCTACTTCAGTCTACATACACCACATTTACGCCCCTCCCCCAAAGCACACTTCCACTGCCTCTCAGTACACAGACTGAATGTTGTACATTAACATTCAAAATCCACACACAAACAATTAATGCTTGATGATATGAGCACAGGAGGGTTTCCTACAATCGATGAACTAAAGTTTCAGAAAAAAAATTACTCAAAAAGGCTTTTTAAACAGCTTATAGAAAGTTTGAATCACAGTGAGCTCTCAGAGCAGACTGTCTCCAACAGCTTCCTACACACACTACCCTGAACTGAGGCTGTGCAGAACAATCTAGAGCCCATGTGACCTGAAATCCTATGAATCACTGCAAAATCTGCCTTTGGAACCTAAAACAAGGTGAAGTACATTGTTTTCAATGTACTTCACCTTAATTTTTGTGGAGTACTGGTTTGGGGAAGGCAGAATAATGCAAAGTCATTGTTTTCAATGGACTTCACGTTACTCCTATGACGGAAGTACCGCTTTGCGCTGTGAAGCACTCCGCAAATCCGCCTTCACTCCACTAATCGCTCCATGGAGCGGATTGAGGCCACTTAGCCCATCTCTACTTGGGAGCGAAGCTTGAGATGTTTCGGTCGTCTTGGTAACCTCGAGATGGCAATACACGCTTTGTTGCCGATAGTGGACCATACATTGTCTTTTATAGTGTATGGTCCACATAAAGAACTAAAAAGAGAGGCAGGATCCTTACTTTTAAGGTTTTTTTTAGTCACTGACGCTCTTTTCCGGGTCCAGCTTTCACCGCCACGGCCGGTTTAGGAAGACCTGAGGTTCGTGTAAAGTGCATGCGTGAATGCGTTGTGTTCTTGTACCATCAATGTGACGTACTCACGATGGTATAACAACATCGTGACGTCACATCAAGGGTACAACAGCCCTGTAAAATTATGGATTTTTCGTGATAACAACGATCTTCCATACATTATGATCTTTTATGCCATCTTTGTTGCCAGCAAGTACTGTATTAGTTCCGTTTCATGATGTTTCCTTTTTCATATCACTTCAGCAGGGTTATACTGTATGGCTATATTTTTTAAAATTTATATTCACAACATTGGTTCCTGATCTCAGTTCACAAGAAAGTCATTTCTTTTACATAGGCACAACTTTCATAAATTAATCCTGGTTTGCCATTAAATCTCTTTTTGTCTTCAGATTTAGCAAGTTTCTTCTTGTGCACTTATAAAACTTTCTCAAACCTAGGAGTTTTTGCTCATCAGTATTGCCTTAAGAGTCTTGTTTCATAAGTTCAGTTTTCAGAAGTCCACTGGTTACTGAGACTAAAGTCACAAAAAGCTTTCACTGTGCTTCAGCTGCATTGGAGCAGAATGTTGTGGCCCCCTCAATGGCAACTGAACAACATTGAAAGCTTTTTGAGACTTTAGTAACAGGCATATAACCCAGATGAAGTGATCCAAAATTACACATCATGAAATGCAGGAACTAATATTAAATGACAGCCAAGATGAAATAAAAGAACATTAAGGTTAGATGACTGACTGTATTTATTACTGTTTTCATCAGGCTTGACAGCAAACCTCCCAAAAAGACTGAATTAGAACAAAAAGAAGGGCACCAGGGGATTTAACCAAACCAAATTTAAAAAGAAAAAAAATCGGCCAGCCTGCCAGCACAGTAGCATGGTGTCTGCTTGCGGTAATGACATCCTGGGTCTGGAGATGGACTCGGGAGTCAGAGGACGGGCCGAAGGAGAAGGATTGAGCATCCCAGGGACTGCTCTCCTTCTCCCACCCCCCCGGGGGGGGGTGTCCAGTGTTCTGCGGATCTCTGGCAGAGGCTGTGGGTACCATCGCTGCTGGCGCCTCATGTAAGGGGGGCTGGGTGGACGCTGGCCATCACTGCATGTCCCTGCCCCCGGGATCTCCAGAGCAGCCGCAAAAAAAAAAAAAAAAGTCCGTCCCTCATCCTTGACGCCCTGCCTGTTGCTGCTCCTGCTGCGATCTATGCCCCCTGGGGTCCACTCCCTTGGCCCTGCCCTAAGGGGGTAAGCCAGAGCTTGAGACCAATGTCTGTTGGGGAGGGGGCACCTACCTGGTGATCCCGCCAAGGGGGGTAAGCCTGGGCATGGGGGGTGGAGTGCGGGGCAGGGACCGATCCCATAAGGGGAAGGGGGCTGAGATCAAAAAAAGAAAAAAAAGTCACGTTTATGTCTACGTACAACTCTGGAGGTGATAATGGATGCCAGTTATCCACTTGTGGTTGTGAAATTGTGGAAGATAGGCTAAGGGATCAGGTCAGCTGTCCTTGTTCTCTCATGTACACAATCCTACATGGGAGTTAAAAATATAAAAAGCAGATGAAATTGTTTGAGAAAAAAAAATTAAACAGATGAAGCTGTTTGAGCAAAGAAAAGAGAAATTCTCAGCCCATTCTGGATATGGCCCATCTTCAAAGCCAGCTGCTCCAGTGTTGGCAACAGTGAAAAAGATTTAAAAAAAAAAACCAGCAATAGTGATGCACAGTAGCCAGGAGAATTTTGATATTCATCAACAAAGGGTTGTTAATCTTATTGCAACCATCAATGGCCTTCCTGTGACAGACACCAGAGGATAAGGAGGAGGATGACCACCATGGAGGCACTGTTGATAACACAATAACTGATTCTGACTACACCCCACCTCCTCATCTTGATCTTGAGGGAGAGGAGGTTGATGATAATGCTGATGAAGAAACAGAGGCAGATGAAGAGGATTCACAAAAAAACCAATCTCCCAAACAGATGCCAGTACAAAACACTGTACTGACAGGAAATAGAAAAATAGAATTTGTCAGCAGAAAGGGATTGCTTGTCCCACCCACCAAGTCTGCCCAGATGGTCCCCTGCCTAATCTGTCTCCACAGACCTTAAAAGGTCTCCAGCAACCATACTCCCTGCCTGTTTTCCAGTATGCCCTTACATTTATCCCATGCATGCTTGAAGCCCCCTACTGTTTTCACCTCCAACACTTCCGCTGGCAGTTTGTTCCACCCTTTCAGTGATAAAATATTTCCTCACATCTCTCTCTCTCAAGCTTCTCCCCTCCAACTTCATTGCATGCCCCCGATCCTGGTGCTCGTTCTCATTTAAAAGACATTCCCCTGCTAGAACACAGAAATTGATGGCAGATAAGGACTGCTATGCCCATCCAGTCTGCCCATTTTCCCTGCATGCCGCAGACCCTACTTGATCACTGGCTTTACCTCCTCATTCCTACTACTAGGGTTCCTCTATGCCTGTCCCATGCATGTTTGAATTCCTCCACTGTGTTTGCCACCCCCTGCCCGCTGCAGGGAGTCTATTCCATGCATCCACCACTCTTTTCGAGAAGAAACAGTTCCTCATACTACCCCTGAGTCTACCCCCTTCCAACCTCATGTCATGCCCCCTCGTTCCTGGACATCTCCATTTTTGAAAGATGCTACCCTCTCGTACCCTATTTAGGCCTTTTAGATATTTGTAGGTTTCTATTATATCTCCCCTGTCTCCTCTTCTCCAGGGTATATACAGTATATTGAGGTCTCCCAGTCTCTCCTCATATGACTTTTGGTGCAGGCCCTGCACCATCTTTGTTGCCCTTCTTTGAACTGCCTCCACCCTGTCTATGTCCTTACAGAGATGCGGCCTCCAGAACTGGACACAGTATTCCAAATGAGGCCTCACCAATGATCTGTGCAGTGGCATCACCACCTCCTTTTTTCTGCTGGTGATACCTCTTCCTGTGTACCCCAGCATCCCACTGGCTCTCCCCACAGCATTGTCACATTGTTTGGCCATATTTAGGTCATCAGATATGATTACCCCCAAATCTCTTTCCTGTTTGGTGACCATTAGTATCTTCCCTCCCTCATCATGTAACCTTCCCCTAGGTTCTTGTGCCCCGAATACATGATTTTGCACTTTTTCACATTGAATCTCAGCTGCCAGACTCTAGACCATTCTTCCAGTTTACCTAGGTCCCTCTTCATTTTTTCCACCCCTCCTGGCATGTCCACCCTGTTGCAGATCTTAGTGTTATCCACAAAGAGGCACACCTTCCCTTCCAGCCCCTCTGCAATGTCACTTAGACATTAAATAGGACTGGTTCCAGGACTGAGCCCTGTAGCACCCTGCTGAACACCCTCCTTTCCTCAGATTGAGCTCCATTTACCATGACCCTCTGTCTTCTATCACTCAACCAGTTCCTAACCCAGTTTACCACCTTATGACTTACTCCCAGGCTGCCCAGCTTGTTCACCAGTCTTGTATGTGGAACAAAATTGAAGGCATTACTGAAATCCAGCTAGACCACATCCACTACTCCCTCCCGATCCATGACCCTAGTCACCCAGTCAAAGAAATCAATTAGATTTGTTTGACATGACCTTCCCGCTGTAAATCAATGCTGTCTCAGATCCTGTGCTCTACTGGATTCAAGGTGTTCCACAATCCTTTCTTTAAGTAGTGATTCCATAATTTTCCCCACTATTGAGGTGAGGCTGACCGGTCTATAGTTTCTAGCCTCCTTCCTACCCTCACTTTTGGGAAGAAGGACTACACCTGCCCTCCTCCAGAACCACTCTTGTATCGAATGACTCATTGAACAGGGCTGCCAGTGGTGCTGCTAGAACCTCCCGCAGTTCCCGTAATATTCTAGGATGTGCCAGCCCAGTGGCACTGAGGGTTGAGGCACTGGATGTCACTCCTCGCGCCACGCTGGCAATCCAGGTTCGGGAACAAGTCCGGGACACCGAGGGTCGACAGGGGGAGAGAGGATTGAGCACCTGGAAGACTGCTCTCCTCTCTCGGGGAGGAGGGAGACTAGTTGTCCCACTTGCTGACTGCCCTCTGGCAGTGGCTGGAGGGCAGTATGGGTCAGGAGACTTGATCTGATGTCCTTACGTTGGAAGGGGGGGGGGGCCAGGTGAAAAAGGAAAAAATTAGCCTGACAGGCTTGATGATGGTCCGCCGCTCCCAGGAACAGTCCTTGGATTCTGAATTGGGTCTCTGGGAGGGGGGAAGAAGCTGGCAACCTCCTCCTAGCCCCGCCGTGGGGGGCAATCCTTGGAGAACTACCGGGGACTGCCTAGCACGGTAGCGACGGGACTGGAGAGAGAGTCCCTCCATTTGGAGGGCCGTAGCTGCCTGCCAGGGCTCCGGTGGATAAAGTGCTTAAGGAAAAAAAATAATTCTAGGACGTATCCCATCCAGTCCCAGTACCTTGTCCACTATCAGTTTAGTGAGTTATTTTAGGACCCTCTCTTCCGTGAATGGACTGGTGTCCATCTCCCTCCCATATTTGATCATGTTGCCTAACTGTGGACCCTCACTTTCTCCTTCTCCTTCTTATTTATTTATTGAGTAGTCAGAATTACAACTTTTGAGCTAAAAGCTCTTTTACAAAGGATCCCTGTCTGAACATTGGCAGGGGAGCACATACATGAGTGGGAGACAGTAGCAGCCAAAAGGCATTGTCAGCAATCAACAAATAGTAACATACAGTAATCAATATAGGATAAAATAAGGCAATGCATAACATTACAAAAATAATCATAGCATGGGTACAGGGTAAGGGGATACAGTTCACTTGACAGCATCGGTAATAAAGTGCATTAAACAACATAAGCAAAGCATGAGAGATCAGAGGTGGTAGCTAAAACAACTGTGCTAGCAAGAGATAAAAGTAGAGTCATCTGTAGAGTACAGCCCTTGGGAGAGTAGGCATTAAGCTTATGGGCCAAGGAAGAGAGTCAGGTAGGTGACAGAACTAGAGGGAGAAGGGATAGCATTGTGGCACATTGCTAACGCGTTGGGGGAGTGGGAAGGGGGATGGTATAGGGGTAGGCAGTAGAGAGCACATCTGGGTGAGGTGATAGGAGCGGGGGGGGGGGTTACACTGCAGGTGAGCCAGGGCATCTGGTGGGTAGTGGACTTCATGGCTCATGAATACAGAACAAAAATATTTATTCAGTATTGATGCTTTTTCCCATGTTCCCTTCCACATACTCCCTTTAGCCTTGCTGTACCATCCCTGGTTTTTCTCCTTTTATTAATATACCTATAAAAAGACTTGTCCCCTTTTTATCTACTGTGCTATTTTTTCCTCTGTTTGTGCCTTTGCTCTCCTGACTGCTTTTCCTTCCTCCCTCTGTTTATCCAGGTACACTACCCTGTCCTCCTCCCGCTCTGTTTCCTTGTATTTCTTGAAAGCCATCTTTTCACCCTTACCATTCTGGCCACTTCCTTTGAGAACCATAGTGGCTTTCTCTTGCCCTTGTTTACTTGCCTAATGAAAGGTTTGTCGCCTCCACTTTGGCTCCTTTCAGATGGGCTCACTGCTCCTCTACTCTGCCCCATTTGTCCCTCCCTGCCAGGACATGCTTGAGACATATCCCCACCTTAGTAAAGCCCACCCTCCTGAAATCCAGGACCCTCGCCTTTGTGGGGCTTGACTCTGCTAAACCACAGTGTGTGATGATCACTGGATCACAGGTGTCTGCCAACCCTAACTTCCTCAATTCTGTCCCCATTGGTAAGTACAAGGTCCAAAATTGCACCCTCCTTGGTGCGCTCTAGCACTAGCTGCCTGAGGCCTGCCCCTTGCACAGAGTACAGGATATCCTTGCTCCTGGCTGAGGCAGCAGCTGGGATGCTCCAATCCTATCTTGCAGATTGAAATCACCCATCAGCAGCACCTCCTCTTTAGCTGCCATCGTGTGGATGTATTTCACTAGAAGCTTGTCCCCCTCCTCCCCGTGCTGGAGGTCTGTATATCACAGCAGTGCAAATAGCAGTGCCACTGCCCATTTCAAGGGTGACCCACAGTACCTCCGCCTCCCCTGCTTTCCCTGTATCTCAGTCGCTCTAATACCCTCCATGACGTAAAGAGTCACCTCTCTTTTTACCCCTCTATCTCTCCTAAACAAAGTATTATTTCTTTCCTAGCTAAGCAGTCACTTCTATGGTGATTTTCTGCACCTTGTTCGCCACGTGAGGTGCTAGTAGGTCTCTATCATGTCACCTCTCACTCTCCATCTTCCAGGGTGCAGATGCTGAGATGCCGCAGTCTCTCCTAGTATGGCTTCTCATGCAATCCCTGCACGATTTTAGTTACCCTCCTCTGGACTGCCTTTACCCTATGTCCTCTCTGAGATGCAGCCTCCAAAATTTGAAACAGTGCTCGGGGGGTGTCCACCAGTGAGCAACATAGTGGCAACACCACCTCCCTCCTTCTCCTGCTGAAGATACCCCTTCCTATGCTCCCCAGTATCCCACTAGCCCTACCTACTGATTTGTTGCATTGCCCTACCACTTACAGGTTAACAGATATGATAACCCCAAGTTACCATTCCTGTTTAGTGACCATTAACAACCCCCACCCACATTCTATACTCAGCTCCTGGGTTCCTCTGCCCTAGTTGCACGATTTTGCACATTTTGGCACTGAACCCCAACTGCCATGCCCATGACCACTCCTTGAGTTTCCCAAGATCTTCTTCGAAGATATCGCTTTCATCAGGCCACACCTCTGGAACTTACAGCCACAAGACACTAGGACCACATAGAAACTTTTGCAAGCAGTCAGTCAGGGGCCACCCACGACGACTTCAGGCATTAATGTATACATAAACATGGGTGGCCCTACTCTCCTCAGTTCTTTTCCAGACATTAATCAGATTTGATGGCCCTCCACTGGAAACGTTGCTGCTCATAACTGCCATTTTATTTTACTAGCTAAGTAATAACTTACATATTGATTTTCTACGACCTGCATATTGTTGAAATAACTGTCAAAGCTCTTCCAGTACTGCAAGTGCGGAGAGAAAATCTACACCAGCAACTCCCACAAAGTCTGTGTTTGCTGCTTAGGCCTAGACCACAACATGAAAGCCTGCAAAATCTGCTGGGTGTTCAATTCCACAACCAGGCAATACAGAAATGGGACTTTGAAGAAATGTTTACTTCAAAAAACTGTAGCAAGAATGGAGAAGCAGCTCACAAACTCTGTTTCAATATTGACTGCTCTGGTGGCAGTACCAACTGTCAATCAGACACCAAGGTCAGGGCTTGGCGTAGGTGCTACCAGACCTAAGACAGCCGGTAGGTCACCTTCAACCTCTACTGTCAACTCTTCCAGTCATGCCCGCTAACCTATGCAGCACTGACAACCAGACAGTCCTTCTCTTCTTCTCAGACATAAGTCATCTACTGCATGGCTTCCCTGTTCCAGAAAGCCCATCGACGGAGCCCTCTATACCTAAACCCTCACCGCCACAAGGTATTCCCTCGCTACAGAATCCTCCATGCCACCGTTGACATTGCTGGCATGGTCCCAAAGTCCCATCGACCCAATCAACAACAGATATGAAAACAACCCTGATGTGATGATGCAGGAAGAAGAGGACAACTATGCTAAGAGCCAATATAAACATGATACCAGCTCTACAGTCTCCATCTGTAGTGAGGACTCTGTTGTGAACACACCAAGGTCACTGCCAGATGCAGCAAATGCAAGCTGCTATGGGCTTTGCTTTAGAAGAGCAGGAATCTACTAAAAAGAACCTGCTAGAGTTTCTGGAGCTGTCAGAATCTCCCTCTATGGTGGTTCCGCCTCTGCTTCCAGCCTTAGAGGAGGTCACCTATGCAGTTTGGTAGAGCCCAAACAATGTACCAGCTATACCTAGAAATGCAGATAAGAAACAAATTACTTATCATAGTAATATTGTTTCTTCCAGAGGATCCCTCAGTATGCTTGACAATAGCAGTATTACCAACTGGGTTCAGCTGCCGTGGAGGTGGTGCCTATGCTAATGATGGCAGAGCATTAGCCAATCAGAAAGCGCTACGAGACTGCTGCCTGTAGGTGAGTAGGGTTACCACATTTTAAAAAACCCAAAGTTGGGACATTTCTTACTGAAACATGATTTTTCGCAGGACAATATGTAATCACGGCCTATGAAACAGACCTGTTTTCTCTAAATAATCAGAATTAAGACTAAGTGTTGTAGTTTTATAGCTGTTTCTAGTGTTTCTTATTTTAAGGTATTTTAGTTAAAGTATTATATTGTTTTGCAACATTTAAAAAAAATTCAGAAAATATTTTTTCTGCTATAATATCAGGACATGTAGTATTTTTCATGTGTTTTTGCAGGACACAGCTGCCCAAATCAGGACTGTCCTGCAAAAACAGGGACAGGTGGTAACCCTATAGGTGAGTCAGATTCATTTTGAAGTCTATGGGGCAAAATACCCCAATCCAAAGCCAGACCCTCAACTAATGCCTGGTATAAGAATTGTCTAAAAATACTAGACATGGAATACTTACCGGCAAGAGTTAGGCTACAAAAAGATACATTTAAGATGAGATGGATGCCTTTTTTCAATTTTCAAGCGCAGAGGTGGGCACAAGAAGATTATTATGCTTAGTGCTCTGTAGGATAATATCAATTAGGTCATCGTACCTCACCTGGTTTTAAAATAAGTTCAGGACTCGTAGTGGTCTCCCCTATCCTCTAGCTTAGCAGTGTATTATAAAGGGCAATATAAACTTTTTCTTCCCCTCCCCCCCCCTTTTTTTTTTGTTTATAGCCTAAGCTTTATCACATCTTGGCCACGTCTGTAAATTGTAGAGCTGAGAGAGGCGGGATCGAGGTTGGAGGGTACATGCTTGTAAAAGTTGTTGTAAGGATTGTAGGATCCACATCTATTTTTCAGACGTGTTGTCTCATCAAGGAATATGTATCTCTCAGACATATGTCAACACTATCAGTGGCAATATTGTGTATATGTACTGCTTTCCCTTCTCCCCGGTTTTTCATTTCTGTTCCGCACCCCCCTTTTTTCTTTTTTTGTTTTCTGCTTGTTGTCTGTCTGTATTGTCACATATGAAAAATAACAACATTATTTAAAAAAAAAAATACCCCAATTCCTAACCTTATTTCAGAGTAATGGAAAAAATATGGAAAAAGGAAAAACGCCTAAGGAGAACAGTGAAGCCCACCAGGATGAAGCGCAGCACTGCAGAGTTCTGCAGTACAGTTGCTGCAGTAAACAATGCAATTTCAATGGGAGTGAATCCCTTTTGTCATGCAGTAAACCTGTGACACTGCTCTTCATCCTGGCAGGTTTCACTGTATGTACAATATGCTTAACTGTGAAACATCACACCAAATATACCCCTCAGTAAGAATCTGGCCTGTAATAAGGACTGCAGAACTGACCATAAGCAGGTTGCGTGAGAGGAGGATGGGTGGGAGGCCAAGCTTACTGAGAGATCCCCTGGAAGAAACAATATTACTAAGGTAAGTAATTTTTTCTTCTCACCCCAGGAATCCCTCAGTATGCTTGATTATAGCAGACTACAAAGCAATGTAATTGGGAGGAGGGGACAGAACCTACTTTGGAAACAGGTTCTGCAGGACTGCAGTGCCAAATCTGGCATCAGATATGAACTGTACATCCAAGCAGTAGTGCCTTGTGAAGGTATGTACAGTCTTCCAAGTAGCTGCTTTGCAGATTTCCAGAAAAGGCATATCCCTTTGTGCTGTCACCGAGGTTGCAGTGTCCCTAGTGGAATGGGTCCTGAGGCCTTGGGGCGGCTGTCTGCCAGCCTTACTGTACCAGAATTGGATGCAAGAGACTATCCATCAAGAGATAGTTCTCTTAGAGGTTGGCCTGCCCTTGCCCACCTCACCATAGGTGACGAATAGCTAGGTATGAAAGGCCCTGAGCTGCTTAGTATGCTCCAGGTAATACGTCAGTGCCCTTTTCACATCCAGGCTGTGTAGCCTGCACTCACCAGAAGTGGATTTGTCTGTTAAAAAGACAGGGAGAGTTATAGATTGGTTGAGGTGAAATTCAAATATCACTCTGGGACAGAATTTTTTATTAGTTCTGAGAACTACTTTTTCCCTGAAGTTAGGTTCAGTGCAGAGAGCTTGCAGCTCTGAAATCCTCCTGACAGAAGTGATGGCCACTAGGAATACTGTTTTCCAAGTGACATACTTTAAGTATGCTGTAGCCATAGGTTCGAATGGAGCATCCATCAGCTTTGCTATACAGAGGTTCAAGTTCCGGGAGGGAGGGGCAGGTTCCCTAAGTGGGAGTTGAAAGTGCAGCAGGCCCTTAAATAATGTCTTGAACATGGGATGAGAAATTATAGATTTCTCTTTGCCACTAGAAATGTAAGCTGAAATGACTGCCAGGTGGACTTCAGGGATGAGGCCTTAAGGCCTGCAGGTGAACAAAGTAATCTAGTATGGAGGGCAGGCTAGACTGCAAGGGATCAAGCTGCCTGTTTTTACACCAGAAAAAGAACCGCTTCCATTTGGAAGAGTAGGTCTTTTTGTACTTGTTTTATTAGCTAGTCTAAGGATTTTACGAACATACGAAATTTGCCAGCAGATAAAGGCCTAGAGGTCTATCAAGTCTGCTCGAATGTGCAGCTAGCACCCCTTATTCTGCAGCTGCCCCTCCCTTCCACCCTTCCCCTTCATTAACCCTCCCCCTTGTCCTGTCCCATCCTCGTTTGAAGCAGTCCACTGTTCTACTGCATACCACTTCAGCAGGTAACACATTCCACCCAGCCACCACCCTCTCTGTAAAAAAGTGTCTCCTCATCTCCCTCCTGAACCTTCCTCGCTCCAGTCTCATATCATGGCCCCTGGTGGCCCTCTCTTCCTTACTTTGAACAGCCCCTCTGTACCCGTCTTGTTTATTCCTTTCATGTATTTAAAGGTTTCAATCATGTCACCCCTGTCTCTCCTCTCCTCCAGTGAGTACATGTTCAACTCCTTCAACCTCCTCTGCGTATGATAGTCCCCCAGCCCCTTGATCATCTTTTGTCGCTCTGCTGCACCCCTCCAGTAACTTAATGTCCCTCTTCACATACAGGCGCCAGTACTGCACGCAGTACTCCAGGTGTGTCAACTATGACCTATACAGTGGCAGAATCACCTCCTCCCTCCTCGAAGATACACCCTTGCAATACAACCCAGCATTTTGTTGGCCTTTGCAGCTGCCTTCCCACATTGTGCCGAGTTGTTCATTGACCCTGTAATGAGCACACCCAGATCCTTCTCCTCCTTTGTCTGGGCTAGCTGCACTCCCGCAGCTGGTAACTCCTCCTTGGTTCTTCATCCCAAAATGCAGCACCTTGCACTTTTTGGCATTAAAGCCCAGTTGCCAGGTGTCTGACCAGGTTTCAAGCTTTGCCAGATCATCCTGCAACCCTGCCATCCCCCTAGGTCATCCACCACTGCGCCTACCTTGGTATCATCAGCAAACAGACTGATCTTGCTCTTTGATGTCCCATGATATGTCTGCAATGAATATCCCAAACAACACTGGTCCCAACACTGAGCCTTGTGGAACCGCCATCACTGCCCTTGGGTGAGAGCTCCCCACCCACCACCACCCTCTGTTGCCTTCCCTGCAGCCAGTTTCCTACCCATCTCACCAGCTTTGCACCCGCCCCTGTGCCTACTAACTTCCTTCCCAGCCTTCCATGTGGCACTGAGTCGAATGCCTTACTGAAGTCCAGATACAGGACATCCACTGCATTGCCCCTGTCCAGTTGCCTAGTTACCCAGTCATAGAACTCGACCAGGTTGGTTTGGCAGGATCTGCCACATATGAAGCCATGCTGTCTGCTGTCCTGTAGTCCTTTGGCCTCTAGGAGGGCCACCAGCCTCTCCTTCAGGATAGTCTCCATTAGCTTACCCACGATGGATGTGAGGCTCACTGGTCTGTAGTTTCCCGGTTCATCCTTGGGGCCACTCTTGTGGAGGAGCACCACATGAGCCATCCTCCAATCCTGAGGTACACACCCCGAATGTAGTGAGGCATTAAATAGGTCTGCCAAAGGTCCTGCAAGGACCTCTGCCAGCTCCTTCAGTACCTGGGTGGATGCCATCTGGGCCTGATGTCTTGTCCACCCTCAGTGCCTTCAAACCCTCTCGAACTCTGCTCTCCATGATTTCCATCTGTCACCACTTTCCCCCGCCTGCCATTTCTCCCACCTTGGGTGTCACCCCCTTCTCTTTTAGTAAATACTGAGCAGAAGTACTCATTTAGTGCTCACTATCGCACCCTGCTTCCACCCAACCCCTCCTTCCTAATCTTTACTATGTGTCTTTACAGCTCCTTTTCTCCTGATGTACTTAAAGAAGTCCTCTCCCTTCTTAATGCCTTGTGCCAGCCTGAGTTCCGTAGATGCTTTGGATCCCTTACTGCCCTTGTCACCCTTCCGATTCTGTCAAGTACTCCTCCCTGTCCTCCCCTCCCTGTTTTCTTGTACTTCCTAAAGGAAGCTCTTTCCTCCTTACCTTTCAATGACCTCCTTGCTTAACCAGATCGGTTTCTTAGCCCTAGCCTTCTTGCTCTGGGCCTTGCAGCAGGTTTTGGTTGCCTCCACTATCCCCAGCTTTATGAGCTCCCACCTCTGGTTAGTGTCCATACTAGATTGAATTCTGGCCAGGTACCCTTTTACCACTTCCCCCATCCTCCCAAAGTCGGTCCTCCTGAAGTCCAGCACTATTGTGCCAGATTCCACTCCTTCCTTGCCCATATCCAATGTGAGCCATACTGAGCGGTGGTCACTCCCTGACAGCGGTTCCTCCACTGTAAGTTCTCTCACAAAGATTTTGAGGACCTGTTCTGAATAATGAGTGTCAGGGAACTCTAACACTTGAAGTACCAAGCTTGGAGGTGAAGGGATTCTGTATTGGGGTATGTTAACCCCATCTGAGGCAAGGTCAGGAGACTGTAGCTTGAAGGCAGGTGAATGGGCAGTTTGGCTGACAGGGTGAAGCAGAGAGTACCATGGTTGCCTTGCCCAGTCTGGAGCCACCAGGATCACAGTTGCCAGTTGCCTCCTGAGCTTGAGAAGCACTCTGAGAATCAGGGGAAAAGGTGAAAAAGCCTCAAGGAACCTCTCTATTTAGTTGAGGGACGGGGTATCCACCGGCTTTGTACCTAGTGCTGGACGACTGCAGCAGTACAGGAGGATTTAGTGATTGTGTTTGGGGGTGAAGAGATCTACCTCTGGATACCACCGACAAGGTGATCATCTTAAACTTGGGATTTAGCAGGTGCTTGTTTAGGTACCTGAGGTCTAGAATGGGTCGCCAGTCCCCATTTTTCTTTTGGGTGAGAAAGTATCTTGAATAGAGGCCTTTTCCCCACTGGGATGGAGGTACTCTTTCTATTGCATTTGTTGACAGGACAGACTTGACCTCTAACTCCATCAGAATCTTTTCTGTGGCGGTTAGAGGCTTGAAATTCCTGCGTCCCTGCTGTGTGAGAAATTTCTTGAACTGCAGGGTGAGTCCCTGACCCAACATCCACTTGCCTGTGATGATGAGCTGCCATTGGTGGAGGTAGTGGGTCAGCTTTCCTCCTACTGGGAGAGGAGAAATGACCTGGGCATCCACGTCGGGGGGTTTGTTTGGACTGGGCGTAAGGCGAAGGTGCAGGATCAGTATTGCTTTTCGGCCCTTCTACCCCTTCCTCTAAAGAAGCCTTTCACTTGGGAGTAGTCCATGGGCATGGGATAGAAGGCTCTGGGGTAGTAACACCTGCCTCTGCCTCCTCTTCCTTGGGGCTTGTAAGAAGTGGAGGCCTTCTCTTTAGCTGCATTGCTCTTGTAGGTGGTTTTGTATTCCTCACCTTTTTCCTGCATGCCTCTGCCCAAAGAGAGAATTGTTCTCACAGGGGAAATCCATAGCTTTAGTTTGAGTATCCTGAGAGAGGTTAGTAGTTCTTAACCAAGCAAACCTTCTGTGGGAAATGGTTTGTACCACACAGTAGATCTAGAGGCAGTGTCATTGGCATCTACTGCCATATGAAAATGGTATTTTGCAGCCGCCAAGGCGGTTTTAACAATTTCTGCTAGGTCCTGAGCAATGTTGACAGGAGCCTTCTGGCTAATAGCCATGACTGAATTCCACAAATCCTTTTGGTACTGTGCTGTATATACCATGTACGTAGCGAGGCATAACAGTAGAGAGACTGTGGTGTAAGATTTCTTGCCCGTGGTGTCCAGTTTTCTTGACTCTGTATCAGGAGACTGAGAGGAAAGGAGCACCTTAGCCTTGTCACAGGCTGCAGCCTGTACCACTCCTTCAAGGTCAGAATGAGTGTAGAGATACTCAGCATTAATTTTCTCTCTAACTGGTACTTCTCTATTTTCTTATGCACCCCAGGAATGGAGGTCGGATTCTGGAGTAATTTAAAGGTTGCCCTGCGAAGGGCCTTGTGAAATGAGAGTATCAGCTTTTTGGGAGGAGGGAGACCTATCATATCTGGAAAGTCTGCCTCCTCATCCTCTTCAGTAGTCTCCTATATGGAGAGTCTAAGGTGTCCACCATGAGCTGGACAAATGTGTAATGGGAGGAAAAATCCTCCTGACCATTTGAAGGAGAGCCAATTTCCTGGTCAGGGGACACATCAGGTTCTATGACTTCCTCCACTTCATCATTGCCTTCCTCAAAATAAAAACCCTGGCCTTGGTCAGGGTCTGTGGTGACAGGTGTGGAAAGACCACCTGGGGCACCAATTAAATTGCCCACAGCTTGTAAAGTTTGGTAAAGTTGCCAAGCCTTTGCCAACTCCTCAGGAGAAGGCATATTTTGTTGTGTCACTGGTGTCTCCCGTTGCTCTTCAGCGGAAGGGGCAGTGATAAGTTTTTTTTTTTTTCCCATTTGTTTCTTTTTGGCAGGCACTGAATCAGAAACTTGCTCAGAATGTCTCTTTTGTTTGGCTCTATCTGAATTATTTTTGTCAGACTTATTTTCTAGCGAGATTCAAATTAAAAAAGTTCACACGCTCAACAGTCCCAGAGGGTGCAACAATAAGGTGGCTACCCAAATACATCCAAATAGGTTCAGCATTCTTGCACTCCGACAAAAAATATGCACAGGCTAGTTTCAAATAAAGAAAGGTATGATTTATTCAGCCAACTGCTCATAACATCCTGAGCAGTCACCCAACAGGTATTACCCCAGCGCTTTACCTCTAACCAAGGCTTTGTGATTTTCTAGGGGGTCCTAAGAGGCTCAATCTTTAGATTTATTCTGAGAGGAGGACCCCTCTTCAAAAGGCTTATTAGAAGGGGAGGCAGACTGAGACGCCATAATGTTTAATCTTTTTGCTCTTTTTTGTAACTGTTTCAGAACAAAATTTAGTACAAAGTTCACAGTTATGCTCTGGACCTAAACAACTTAAACAAACATTGTGGCTGCCCACCTTGACCACGATTTTAAAACATAATGGCATTTTTAAAACCTGTAGGTCCAGTTCCCTTCTTAGGCCTATCTGACTTAACAAAAGAGGCACAGTGGAACCATGGGAAACTGTTCCAAAATAACATAGTATAAAATAAAAGTAATGCTGAATGCAGTTCCCTCAAAAAGAAGGGAACCAATATAAAACTGAAGATAAAATATCAAGAATACAAAATATTTACCACAGAAAGTGATTTTCCAGTCAGGATAAATGAGCGCGAACCGCGGTGAAAACCCCTGTCAGGGGAAGATTTCTCAGTTCCTCAGAACTGATGGGAACCGAGAAAACAACAGAAATAGTAAAAAAACTACTAAAAAAATGACAAAAGGCAGTAGAAACTACAGAAATAAAATGACTTTACTGAAAATAAATTTCTTCAAGTGATGAGAAATGGAAAGCACTCTGGGGCCAACTTGTTCCAGAGGGTGGAGAAATTAATCTGACTCAATAGCAGCAGCACCTACAGGGAGCAGTCTCCTAGCACTTTCTGACTGGCTAATAGCCTGCCATCATTACCATATGTACCACCTCTAGAGCAGCTGAACCCAGCTGGCAATACTGCTATAGTCAAGTATACTGAGGGATCCCTGGGGTGAGAAAATGTATTCTGCCCCCTTTGGGAAGTTTTTTGTTTTGCTACACAGCTTAAGACTGACTTGGTGGTGACCACTGCTGCCAGACACGGGTCCAGGGAATCTAAACACCTGAGCCCCCTTCTTCCTGACAAAGAATCTAGGAGGATGGATGTCCTAGGCAAATGTATATATGCCTCTGCCTGGCTGGGCCTTCACATTGCTAACTACCAGACCAAGATGATTAAGTATCAGAACACCCTCTGGATGAAGGCTAAAGCTGCAGCACCAGCCTTGACAGAGGGCTCTCCTAAACAGAAGTTAATGAAAACTCAGACAGCTGGTGCTGTTGTGGGCAAGCATTTAATCTGCACAGCCTATGACATTTCTGATGCTTTTGCCAGGGCTGCGGCCTCTGGAATCTGCCTTGTGCTATTCTTGGTTCAGAGTAGGAGGTTCTGCCACTGATGTGCAACAAACAATTCTTAATGCCCTATTCAGAGGGCAAAGGTTGTTTGGCCATGAGGTAGAAGAGGTTTTAAAAGATCTTCAATCCTCTGGTAGGACTCTGAAATCAGTACACTCCCTGTACCATAAGCAGTCCGGGGTAGCAGCAGGGGTACTTTCCACCTAGCTGGTGTCAGTGTGTAGTGCCCAGACTACTCCCATTCAAAAGTACTCAAAGGTGGTGGAGTTTCCCACACTGGCTTAGCCGGACTCACTATATAACCCCCAACCAACTTTACCTCCAGAGGTGGTTGTAGGGGGTCACCTCTCCCTCCACTTAGAAAAATAGAGGGAGGTGACTACAGATGTATGGATTCTGGAGATCACAGAGAAGAAGAATACTCTGGAACTTCTGGACAATCTCCAGATCATCCCCCCTTTTGACAACATATCTCCCACGGTACATATCCCTGTTGTTGGAGGCAGTAAAGACTCTGCTCCAAAAACAGGTCATACAACTGGTATAACACAGGTTTTTATTCTAGATACTTCCTCGTCCCAAAGTGCTCAGGGGCAATGAGGCTAATTCTGGATCTAAGAGATCTGAACTTCTTCACAGAAGACATTTAGGACCAAGGAAAAGCATCTATCCTAAATAGAAACTTGTGCTCAGTATTTACTGAGGAGAAGGTAGGGCAGGGACCACAGTTCAGTAACATGGACATGGGGGAGGGAGGTGTGCACTAGTCCCTTCACAAAAGAAAGGGTCCTACAAGAGCTCGCTAAGCTCAGGGTGGACAAGGCAATGGGACCTGATGGCATACATCCCAGGGTACTAAAGGATCTAAGGGTGGAACTAGCAGAGCCATTATCAGAACTGTTTAGTGAGTCTCTGAGCACAGGAGAGGTCCCAGAAGACTGGAGAAGGGCTCATGTGATCCCGCTCCACAAGAGTTGTAGTAGGAAGGAGGCAGGGAACTACTGACCAGTCAGTCTTACCTCAGTAGTGGGCAAGATTATGGAGGCACTCCTTAAGGAAAGAATAGTGCAACACCTGGAATCCATAGAAGCACAAGATCCGTAACAGCATGGGATTACAATAGGAAGGTCCTGTCAAACTAATTTCATAGACTTCTTTGACTGGGTAACCAGAGTGGTGGACCAAGGGGATGCAGTTGAGGTCTCCTACCTTGACTTCAGCAAAGCTTTTGATACTGTTCCACATAGAAGATTGATTAATAAGCTGGGTAGGCTCGGGGTGGGTCAAAAGTTGGTTAACTGGGTGACAAACTGGTTGGCGGGCAGAAAACAGAGTGGTGGTAAATGGTATACAGTTAGAAGAGATGCAAGTCACAAGTGGGGTACCTTAGGGATCAGTCCTAGGGCCAGTCCTCTTCAATATCTTCAACAATGACATTGCAGATGGACTGGAGGGTAAAGTTTGTCTGAGTAGATGATCCAGATGGGGTGGGCAGAATGAGAAGAGATCTGGATAAACTGGCAAAATGGATGAAAGAGTGGCATCTGGGGTTTAATGCAAAAGAAGTGCAAGATCATGCACATATTGACGAGAAACCCTGAAGCCACCTAGAGGTTGGGAGGGGAGTCGCTGGCAATCACAAGGGAAGAAACAGACTTGAGCATCACCATCACAGATGACCTGAAATCATCCAAGCAGACCACTAAAGCAGTAGGTAAGGCTAGAGGGATGTTGGGATGTATTAGTAGAGGTATCTCACGTCATAAGAGGGAGGTAATAATCCCAATTTAAAACACACTGGTTAGGCCCCATTTGGAATACTGCGTGCAGTACTGGAGGCTGCACCTACACAAGGACATTAACAAAATGGAGGCAGTCCAGAGAAGGGCAACCAAAATGGTGTAGGGACTGCATTAGAAAAAAATATGAGGACAAATTAACGGAGCTCAATATGTATACCCTAGAGCAAAGGAGGGAGAGAGGTGATATGATCGAAATATTCAAACATCTTAAGGGCATTCACAAGGTGAATGTCTAACATGTTTTAAGAAAATAAGAAAAATAGCAGGACACGAGGACACAGCATGAGATTAGAGGGAGGCCGATTAAGGGGTAATGTGAGGAGGTTATTTCTCACAGAAAGGGTGGTAGATGCATGGAATGGCCTACCTCAGGAAGTGGTGGATATGAATACAGTGCAGGGCTCCAAACAGGCGTGGGATAGGCATAAGGGAGCAATACAGATGAGTATGACTAGATAGACCATTGACAGAGTACAGGCCTTTGGCACATTCATAAGGTAGAAGCTGACGGCAGATAAGGACTGCAAGGCCCATCCAGTCTGCCCATTTTTCTATGTTTCTAGGATGGTCACCCTGCAGGGTCTCCTTCCATTACTGAAAACGGGATTGGATATGCTGCTTGGATATGAAGGATGTGTACCTCCATATCAAGATCCAGAAACCTCACAGAAAATACCTGAGATTCCTGTTTCAGGGGGAGCACTACCAATTCAGAGTGTTGCCCTTTGGTTTTTCTTCTGCACCATGAGTCTTTACCAAATGCTTGGCAGTGGTGGCAACAGCCGTTCATAGGGCAGGCATGTATGTTTTCCCTTACATGGACAACTGGCTATTAAAAGCCCAATCTGGGGACCAGCTGCTGAGGATCTTAACTAGAACCAGGCAGCTGTTCGATGTCCTGAGGATGAGAGTCAACACACCAGAATCAGTACTCATACCCTGCTAGTGACTGCAGTACATAAGGACAGTACTGGAGACAGCCCAAGGCTAATTTTTTCTGCCTCGGGATAGAGCTGACCATCTGACTGCCCAAGCACAGTTAGTGCATGACAACCATTACGTCTCAAAAGGATTTTTTATGCATTCTGGGGCTTACGGCCATGGCTATTGTTACAGTGCCACTGGCTATAATGCACATGTGGATTCCACAGTGCAGCCTCAAAGTCCAATGGGATCAGCTAACGGACTATCTAGAACATATGGTTGTAGTCATGTCCCCCTTGTGCAAAGTGCTCAAGTGGTGGACAGCAGCAGCAGCAAACTGCTCAATGGATTTCCTTTCCTGATCCCTTCCCCTCTTCAGGTCCTCACCACGGATGCTTCAGGGTTAGGATGGGGAGCTCACCTGGGCCCTCATCAGACACAGGACATGTGGACCCAATGGGAGCTCACTCTGCACATCAGTGTTCTGGAAATGAGAGCAGTACTGTATGGACTTCACACCTTCCAGAACCACTGGTCTTTAAGTTGTCTAATACAGATGGAGAACATCAGTGTGATGCAGTACATCAACAAATAATGTGGGGACTATTTCCTATCCACTGTGCAGGGAAGCAATGACAGTCTGGTACTGGGCTCCAGGACACGGGCTACAACTATCAGCAGTACATGTTCCTGGTGGCCAAAATGTCTTGGCAGACAAGATAAGCAGGTCACAGTCCAGGATGCATGAGTGGGAACTGCTGACCTCAGTGGTCAATGACCTTTTCGAAAGATGGGGTCATCTACAGTTGTACTCTGCATCCCCAAACAACACATAACTGCTGCATTTCTGATTGCTCATTCCAGGGCCTGGAGTTTTCTTGTGAGATGCATTAACCTCCTCATGAAGAGAAGTTTCTGTATGCTTTCCCTGTCTGCTAATTCAGAGAGTACTACTGAAGTTGAAAATGGAGGTGGCAACTCTAATACTCACTGCTCCCCATGGCCTCAGCAGATCTGGTTACCACTGCTGTAACAGCTGGCAGTGGACCCTCCCCCCCCCAGTACTTCTGCCTCTGTGCAAGGGTTTACCATCACAGGAACAGGGAACCCTGATCCATCCAGACCTGAAGTCTATACATCTGCATGCATGGCTCCTGAAGACATAGCCATAGCTCACTTTGGAGTTTCACAGAAAGTGGTGGATGGTCTGATGGCTGCTAGAAAACCATCCACCAGACACACCTATTCCATGAAATGGAAATGGTCTCCTTTATGGGCCACTTCTCTCCATCTGGATCCATTTACCTATCTAGTCAATCAGGTTCTAGAGCACCGGCTGTCCTTATCAGATTCAGGCCTGCAGTATTCCTCAATCAAAGTGCACCTGGCTGCCATATCAGTTTTCCATGTGCCTGTGAATGGCCATACAGTTGGCTCAGCTGGAGGTAGCCCATACATTGAGAAGCATTTTACACATAAAGTATCACAAAGCATCCTATTCGAAATCCAGTCCTGCCTTGGGACTTGAATTTTACTCTAGAGAAGTTGACTTTGGCTCCTTTTGAGCAAGCTGCGACTTGTGGCTTACGCTTTTTTCTTGGAAAGCATTATTTTTAGTTGCAATCACTTCTGCTCAAAGCATTTTAGAACTGCAGGCTTTAATGTGTGATCCTCCTTATTTGGTTTTTCATAAAGACTTTGCGTACTAATCATAAGTTTCTCTCAAAGATGCTGTGTGAGTTTACTTTAAATTAAACCATCCACCTCCCAGTGTATTATACAGAGCATGCCTGTCCAGGGGAAGCATTGTTCCATACCTTAGATGTGCATAGAATACTCAGGTACTATACACACACCATACAAAGGACTGCAGACAGTCCTCACAGTTTTTGTTTCATTTGCCCCTGGGAAAAAGGACACCCAGTTTCTAAACTGTGTTGTACAAATGGCTAGCAAACTGTATCACATTTTGTTACAGGAAATACAGTAATGAACATCCTGGTGTAGTTTGTAGTCATTCCACCAGAGGCATGGCCACCTCTGTTGCTTGTTTCCAGAATATTTCTAATGCAGAGATCTGTGCAACCTGGAGTACTGCCCACACCTTCACTAAACACTACAGTCTAGACATCGTCTCTCGTAGATGTGCTGGGTTTGGACTAGCTATGCTACAAGGCCTACTATCGTAAGTCTATAGGCTCCAGTTGCCCAGACTGTTAACTTTTGGTACTGCTTGGTACTCATTCCAAAGGTGTAGCCTGATTAAAGTGATATCCTTGAAGGAGATAGAACAGTTTCATACTTACCGTAATAGCAGATCTTTAAGGGAATCACTTTTATCAGGCCATGCAGTCCCACCCTCCTTCTCCCTTTTGGGTCTGCAACAAAGGATCTTACTTTGAGAGGGCTCTTGTAGCAGTCAGTAACCTTAAGCACTGAACCACCAGGTGCTAGGATCACACAGAAAACTTCCTCCATCCCATCCCTAGTTCTTTTCCTCGCCATCAACCCACACAGATCGGACTTCGGTGGACTCCTGCTTTTAGTCGACCCCATTTTTATACCATTTCGACAACAATTTATTTTTCACAGTTTAATGTCTTTTCTTCAATTTTTTCAAGTTTCTTCATGTCTTCTTCTCCAGTCACATCTTCTGACCGGCAAACAAAGAGTGCCTGTGGCAAGCAGATCCCCACTAAGGCAGGCCACTCCTTATGCCTGCTCTGCTCAGGCCCTAAGCACAACACTGAGGCATGCCAGTACTGTCAGGAATTCAACTAGGTCATACAGAGACGCCACTCAAAGATCCTTCAGGCTTTCCTCTTGCAGCAGAAGTTAGCGACAACTGAGAAGGAGCTCCAGGCCAAAAGCTCTTCTTCCTCACCAGCCTCTGGGGTGTCTACTTCTTCTCATAAAAAGAAGTCGTCGGGCGGGAAGCACAAGCACCAGGACAAGGACAGGGATTGGCCCCAGTCAACTTCCTCTTCCAGGCCACCACTCAAGTCGGCATCCGCTTCTGGATCTTCCTTCCGTGAGAGGACAGTCCCTCCTTCATCAGCAGCCCTCACTCCTTTCTGGTTGCCAGTGTCATTGCCTCTCGCCCTCATCACCATTTTGGGCAAAGACTTGTCTGGGCTTCAGACATGTCCCAACCCCAAAGCTCCTGAAGCTCAGGCCCCCTTTCACAGAGGGTTCTCAGCCAGGCAGCTCGACTGGCTCTTTGGGTAGTGGGTCTCGGCCCACCGCCCCTCTGGTTATGGCACTGCCTATGTCAGTCCCACGTTCAGGGACCAATGTCTTTAAGCAATGCCTGGAACATGACTTGCCTCCCCCTTACAGGCAATGCCCCTGTCTCCAATGGGAGTTTTCTCCCCAACGCAGGTTACCATTGCACTGGCTGCTTCGCCTGATCGGTGCCAGCTGCCTTCCCCTCAGTCATGACTAGCCTCACCGGCATCAACCCCGGAGACACCTTCATCATCAACAGTTAAGCCCCAGCTGGCTGCTCCTTCGGGACAGCTGCAACTGAAGCCTGCTGAACTGATGCCCGGCCCTTCAAGACTGATGCTGGCTAGCGCTTTGCCACAGTAGCCGTCATCTGGTCACTTGGATCCCCTGGGATTGATGCCAGAGCCTGCAAAACCTCAGGGACAGATACCAGGGGATCCCATACTTACCCACCCTGTGCTGTCTCCACTGCCACCACCTTTGGATTACACTGCCTTGTTCACAGCTTGGTGGGAGTTCATGCAGAACAAGGAACCCCAGAAGAGGCCTCCTACCCTACCTCCAAGGGACCCTTCCCCTCACCGTTCCAGGTTCTCCATATCACTCCCCAGTCTCCAGGTGATAAGGAGGACCAGTGCAAGAAGTATCACTGTCCACCGATGCCAGTCCTGGATTCGGATCCTTCTGGGGGGGAATTCCTCCTCCACAGAAGAGAAGGATTCCGAGGAATCCAGGTTACCCTCGGAACCTGAGGATCCCAAGGATATCCCCAGATCCCCTCCTGATGATCCAATCTTCCCAGATGTCATGAGGCACATTGAGTCCCTCGTGGGCTGGGACTCGGAGGAACTGGACTCAGAATGCCAACATCTGGCAACCTTCCTCTACAAGAAGGAAACTCTGCCTATGGTTATCCCTCATCTCAAGGACTCCAAGGACATCAACAGAGCTGCCTGGAATCACCCATTTTCCACCCCAACCCTTCTTAAGAAGGCAGACAGGATTTATCATGCCTTCAGGGACAAGCCTTTTTATGGGGATCATCCAGTGGCTGACTCCATAGTCATGAACGCTGCTAATGACCACTATAAGAGGCCCATACACCTCAGCATGCACCCTCCAGATAAGGAGTTTAGGCAGGTGAACTTCTTAGGAAAGAAGGTATATGCCTCCGCCACTCCAGCTGTTCAGTCTTTGAACTTCCTAGCCCACATGGTCCAATACCAGAATGCCCTGTGGGACAAAGCTCTAGAATAGGTGCAAACTCTCCCAGAGGACCCTACTAAGTCTCAATTGACCCAGCTCCTGAAGTCTGAGTCAGACATTGGCAATCATGTCCTGAGGGCATCCTATGATACTGCAGACGTGGCCATATGGGTGGAAGCAACTGGTGTCTGTATTCACTGCCATTCTTGGCTCAGGGTTTCAGACTTTGCTCCTGATACGCAGGCCAAAATCCTAGATGCTACCTTTAGGGGGTAATTTCTCTTTGGCGAGGATGTTCAGAACATTATTTCCAGACTACAGGAATTTGGCCAGGCCCTTAAGTCGGTACATTCGGTGTACCGCTCCCAGCTAAAACCCCAGCAGTGTCAGTCCTTTCAGAGGAACCAATATCAGCAGTCCCAGGGACAGCAGCCCAGGGGAGCCTTCAAGCATAAGGCCCTTTCACATGTGACAGGAGCCTCAGACCCTTGAGCTCCTAGGGCTTCCTCTACCACTCTGCCCATCCCAGGTTCTTCAGCATGGCTCCTTACCCAACCCCACTCCCCCAGAATAAGCTTTGGGGGAGGCAATGAGGGGTCACTTCTCCCTTTACCTGGACAGATGTTGCAGAATCACCTTCAATCAGTGTGTGTTTCAACTTGAAGAAAGGGATCATACTCTCGAATTTCAAGAGACACCCACAAACAACCCCACCCTTGCACTCTTATTACCCCCCCCCGATTGTTTTGCCCTTTTCCAGGAGAAGATCCAGGCACTTCTGATTAAAAAAGACCATAGAACCTGTTCCCTTAAATCAAAGGGGAAAGGGTTTCTATTCCCATTTTTCCTGGACCCAAAGAAGACTGCCAATCTGAGACCAGTTCTGGATCTCAGTCACCTGAATGTGTTCATAGTATACAAACGCTTCAGGACGGTTACCCTTCAGGGTCTTCTTCCCCTTCCTCATCAAGGAGACTGGCTCTGCTCCCTGGACATGCAAGATGCCTACCTCCACATCCAGGTTTTCTGGCCCACAGGAGGTTCCTATGCTTTTGCTTCCAGGGGAACCACTACCAGTTCAGGGCCCTGCCCTTCGACCTTTCCTCAGGGCCTCAAGTATTTACCAAGTGCCTGGCAGTAGTGGCTGCAGCCCTCAGGAGACAGGGTCTTTATGTCTTCCCCTACCTGGACGATTGTCTCCTCACAACCCCTTCCAGAGACCAGTTGCTCTGGACAATGGAGATAACCTTCAATTTGTTTTGGACGCTTGGTATCACCTTGAGCCTGCCCAAGTCCTCCCTCTGGCCACGTCAGAGACAGCTGTTCATCGGGGCGATCTTAGATTCAGCCCAGGGCAAGGTCTTTCTGCCTCCAGACAAAGCAGACCACCTGAGAGCACAGGCCCAGTTGGTATCTTTGTCAACCCAAGTCCCAGCCAGGTCATTCCTCAGGCTCTTGGGGCATATGGCAACAGCCATAGTTACTGTGCTACTAGCCCGCCTGCATGAGTGTGCCTCAATGGACCCTACGAGTTCAATGTGACCAGTGCATAGATAATTTGGAACAGGAGATCCTAGTATCCAATTCTGTGTGGCAAATGTTCTGGTGGCTGAACCCCTCCAATCTCCTCAGAGGGGTTCCCTTCCATGAGAATCTCCAAGACATATTCTCACAACAAATGCATCCACTCTGGGCTGAGGTGCCCACTTGGAAGACCATCAGACCCAAGGGACTTGGTCTCGGTTAGAGCAGCATCTCCATATCAATGTGCTAGAGATGTGAGCAATCCTTTTTGCCTTAGGGTCTTTCAGACTTATCTATTCCCCAGCCCATTCCTGATTCAGACAGACAACATGTCGGTAGTCTATTATAGTACCTCAGCAAACAGGGGGGACTCACTCATACCCCCTGTGCAGGAAGGCCATGAGAGTTTGGTACTGGATTATAGAAGATGACTTGGTTCTAATTGATAGTCCATGTTCCAGCCATCAAAAATATCCTGGCCAACAGCCTAAGCAGGTCCAGGTCGAAAACACACAAGTAGGAGCTCCTATACTCCGTAGCTGAGGATCTCTTCGACAGGTGATGTCCCGAGTTAGACCTCTTTTCGTCCCCACTCAAAGCAAAACTGCCCAATTTCTGCTTGCTAAGTCCTGGCCTGTTGTTTTCTGGTGAGATGCATTGTCTCTCCATTGGACAGGGAGGTTTCTTTATGCTTTTCCTCCCTATCTGCTTCTAAAGAGGGTTCTTCTCAAGCTGCAGCCAGAGAGGGTGGAGATGATTCTGACAGCTACCTACTGGCCACAACAGATCTGGTTCCTGTTGTTGCAGCAACTAGCAGTGAAACCTCTGCGTCCCTTGCCGCTTTGCTCCGACCTTCTCTCCCAGGAGCAGGGCGCTCTGATTCACCCAGACCTAAAGTCATTTGATCTCCATGCATGGCTCCTTCAGACTTAGCTGTTGCATGCCATGAGGTTTCCTCTAGGGTGGCAGATGTACTGGTGGCTGCAAGGAAGCCTTCCACCAGGGTCACTTAGGCCATGAAGTGGAAACAGTTCTCCATCTTGGCTACTGCCAGACACTTGGATCCCTTCACCTGTCCAGTGAATCTCATCCTGGAGTACCTTCAAACTCTGGTCTGGGTTACTCCTCTATCAAGGTGCACCTTTCTGCCATCTCTGTGTACCATGCACCCACTGATGGCAAGAATGTTGCTCAACTGGACCGGTCCCGCACCTTTTTGCAAGGCAGTCTACATTTGAAACCTCCTATTAGGGACCCTGTCCCACCATGGGATCATTTGTTTATTTTGGAGAAGCTTACTCTTCCTCCCTTTGAACCTGCCACTATCTGCAAGCTACGCTTTCTGTCACAGAAAGTGTTGTTTTTAGTTCCCATTACTTCAGCTCAGAGGATTTCCGTGCTTCAAGCTCTGATGTGTAAAGAGCCCTACTTAGTTTTCCACAAAGACAGGGTAACCTTGCAGACCAATCCTAATTTTTACCTAAGGAGGTGTCTGAGTTTACTTTGAATCGATCAATTCACCTACCCATTTATTTTCCTAAGTATTCCAATCGGGGGAGGCTTTACTCCATACTCTTGATGTTCATCAGGTGCTCCGTTTTTACTTGGAATGCATCCAACCTTTTAGAAAATCCAACCATTTGTTTGTTTAATTTGCCCCCAGGAAAGAAGGGGTTCCTGTTTCCAAACAGTGTTTGTCTAAGTGGTTAGCCGAGTGCATTATTTATTGCTACTGCACGTACAACAAACCTTTGCCAGGCCAGGTCAATGGCCATTCTACCATGGGTATGACTGCCTCCTTCAGAAATGTGTCCACTGCAAACATTTGTGCAGCTGCCACTTGGAGATCTGTCCATACCTTCATTAGGCATTACAGTTTGGACATTGTCTCAAGGCGCAGAGCCGGCTTCAGACTTGCCATCCTCCAGGGCCTCCTGTCATAAAGTTCCCTATGACTGCCATTATCCTCCCCCCAGCTGACAGAGTCTTTTCCTCTGCTGCTTGGGATTCAGTCCTTAAGATCACTGACTGCTGAAAGAGCCCCCTTGAAGTAAGATAGTATATTTACTAAAAAATTTACCATAACAGTAGATCTTCGAGAGGAGTTCTTACAGCAGGCACTGCATTCCTTCTCACCTTCCCCCAGACTGCTATTTCTCCATCAAAGCTTTTCTGCTTTCCTCATTTAAGAGGAACCTCCTTGGTTCTCCAATTTCTGTTCATGCTGATAGAACTGGGGATGGGACTAGGGACTGCCCCTTTTATACTATAGGTCGGACATTGGTGTGCTGACTTTGGGGCAGTTCTCCACCGTATACTGCTAGCTAGAAATTTTCCATGTGGTCCTAGTGCCTGGTGGCTCAGTCCTTAAGGTTACTGCTTGCTGCAAGAGTTCTGCTCGAAGATCTGCTGTTACGGTAAGTTCTTACGTAACTGTACTTTCTTGTACTGCTATCTCTATTACTATATTTTCCAGCTGTCTGCCTCACCTTGTCTGTGAAGTGCTAGGATCTCTTCTAGTTCCCTAAAGGGAGGTCCTCCAAGCATGATCTCTGGCAGTGAACTGAGGAGAGGCCAGCCACATTTATGTATACATTGACATCTGATGTCATCGTGGGCAGCCTCTGGTTGACCACTTGCAAAAGATTCCATGTGGTCCTAGTGCCTGGCGGCTATAGGTTCCAAAGGTGTGGCCTGAGAAAAGAAAATTCTCTTAAAGAGCTACTCTTATGGTGAGTATGTAACTGTTCTTTCCCTGTGCATTCTCTCCACCCCCTCCTGAGTATCCACCATAGTGTAAATTTTGGTATCATCTGCAAAAAGGCATACCTTCCCTTTCAGTTCCTCAGCAATGCCACTCATGACACTGAAGAGGACTGGTCCCCATATTTAGCCCTGTGGAACCCCACTGGTCTTTCACCCATCATTACAGTGACTGCCATTTACTACCACCATCTGTCTCTTATCAGTTAACCAGTCTCTAGGTTTAGGACCCATTCCTAGGCTCCTCAGTTTCTTTATCAGCCTCCTGTGCAGTACAGTGTCAAGGGCCTTGCTGAAGTCCAGACAGGCCATGTCCACTGTTCTCCCATCAATGTCCCTCATTACCCAGTCAAGGAAATCTATCAGAATAATTTGGTATGAACCCCCCCCCCCCCAACGTTAATCCATGCTACCTGTGGTCTTGCAGCTCAGTGGATTCAAAATACTCTACCAGTCTTTCCTTTAGCAGGGTTTCTATTTATTTCCCTCCACTGAAGTAAGACTGTTCAGTGGCCAACAGCTGCTGAGTGGAAGTACCTAGTGGGTAGTTGTAAATGGTGGTGGGGGGGTTGGAGGTAAGGTGGGTAATATGTGGATTACCTCAAGGACCTGGTCCTTTTGCTTATTTATGACAAAGGGGAAGGTATCAAAGGCAAGACCTGCCTCTTCACAGATGTCTCGAAAATCTGTGCAAGAGTTGACAAAGAGGAAGGGATAAGGGGACTTAGGGAGGATCTAGGTCAACTGGAGAGCTGGTCAAAGATATGGTAGCTGGGCTTCAATGCTAAAAATTAAGGAAAAGGAACGATAGAGTGCAACTTAAATTTGGGGTGGGTACTGGAAGGCATCACAAAAGAAAACAACTATGGGTCATGATATCAGAGATCAGGAAAACAACAGCACTCTATAATAGAGCTGTAGGCAAGGCAAACAGGATGCTGTGATGCATGATGAGGGGGATAAGCAGCAGAAGCCATGAAGTGATCCTTCCATTGTACAGGTCACTGGTGCGACTGCATCTGGAATACTGCACAGGGTACTGGAGTCTACACTTGGAGACTGTGACAAGGTGGAAGCAGGGCAACTAAGATCACCCAGAGAAGGCAAGACATAGAAGAAAAGGCTTCTGGACCTGAACATGTATTCCCTCAAAAAGAAGGAGAGGGGTGACATGAGTGAAAGATGCATGTACCTGAAAGGGATAAATAGGGTGAATGCCACGGTGCTTTTCTACTTGAGCTCAAACACAGGGAAAAGTGGAAACTCACTGAAACTTATAGAGCAGAGATTCAAAAGGGACATCCAAAAGTACTTTTTCACTGAAAGAGTGATGGCAAAATGGAACAAGTTGTCGGAGGAAGTGGTACAGGCCAAATCAATGAGCAGCTTTGAACAGGGATGGGACAGGCATAAGGGATTACTTAGAAAAAGGGTGGAAGAAAGGGCGGATGGCCACCAAGGCCAGTGCAGAGTACTTAATTAGGGTAAGCAGACTAGAAGGGCCTATTAGCATTTTTCTGCCTTAATTATCTACGTATCTATGTAGTATAATGTGCAATTGCTTTTTTGTGGGTAAATATGTAAAGAATTTTACTGAACTCTTTCTGATGTAGTCTGCATAAGATAACTTGGTCAGATAATAAGTATCCCAGCCAACAAAATTATCCAATCTGAGCCCAGATTACAAACAGATAATGCCAAACAATACAGCAATGAGTGGATATCTCCCAGGTCGGATAACACATTATCTGAGCATCGCTAATGTTATGACTCTCTAGCCTCTACTCATATGATTTCCCCTGAACCCCTTGATCATTTCTGTAACCCTTCTCTGGACAGACTTCAGGCAGCCCCTGCACTTGTTCAGGTGTGGATTCCAGAACTGCACATAGTACTTGAAGTGTGACCTCACCAAGGATCTGTACAGGGGCAGTATCCTCTCCTTCTACTGGAAAATCCTCTTCCTTTGCACCCCAGAATCCGGTTAGCTTTCCCGATTTCTTTGTTGCCATTAGGCAGTACATTTGGAGTAGTCACTGATGATGAGTGAGATCTCTTTTCTCAGCGGTCTGATCCTCCCTTACCTCTACTATCTGATCTACTATTTTTATGAGTCTTATTGTGCTCAACTTTGCACTTTTAGCAGTAAATTTGAATTGCAATATCCTGAGCCACCCCTACAACCTTTCCAGGTTCCTTCTCATGCCCCTCATTCCTACCTCAGTATCTATTCTACTACCGATCTTAGTGTCATCCACAAAGAGAGAGGTTTTGTCCTGGATTCCCTACCCTATATAACAGAAGAATACCTTAAACAGTACTGGTCCTAGGACCGATCCTTTTGGTACCCCTCTGACCCAAGTACTCACTGTTGTCATTAACGTTCTGGCAAAGTATACATTAATAACTCCTCTCTGGAATCCTTCTGGTTTTTAAGAGTGATTTCACACATATTCTCCAGCTGTGAAAACCACACAGTTTAGGTGAGTTGTTCTGGCACCCAAAGGGCACAAGTGAAATCCCTACAAAAACCTAGAGTGTGCAGGTATGGAACATATTAACATTTCATTTGTAACCCCAAGGGGGCGCTACCCTTAGGGCTACTACCCCTGTCTGCCCCCACAGAGGCAGGTTGAGGGGCCCAGATCCATTGACGGGTGCTTCCACCCAGAGGTCGGGGTTAGCACAGTTAAGACTACCACGGTTACAGTCCTCTGAGCTACTGCAACCCCCCCTTCGTCCCACTAGTGACTCACACTGGGTAGCAACCAATTCTGTTCACCGTACACTTACCCCACGGAAAATATAATCCAGCTTCCCAGGGACCCCCTGTAAAGTAAAGACACAGTTATGTTGCAATCACCAAGCAGCAGTTCACCATTAATGTACACAATAGCCAGGATGTAGCTGTGCAACAACAATCTGATTTATTCAAGGGGAAAACAACAAGGACAGGGTGATCAAGTTAATTAGCTTATCACTATATTTATCTACCTAGGGCTCTGTGCACAGGCCTAACCCCTACAGCTTATAGTCCTGGGTACCCAAGCCCTAGCAGCTAGTCCACACGTGGCAGCTGGTTGGGGCCCTTAGCACACACAATCGTAACAGCCCTGAGCAGGTCAAAGTAAGAGGACAGTTCAGTTAAGTAGACACACTACAGGGAGTGACCCTGAATTAGTACTCACAACCCCAGCAAATGACGATTCCTTCACCCTACCAGGATGGAACCTGACTTTCACCAGTCTTCTTTCACATTCATATGGTAAACACAACAGCAGAGTCATTTAATGGCAGCAGGACTTAACTTGAGCTCCTCTAGCCTCCTCACACATTTATATGGTAACAAGCAATAGCAGAGGGGTACCACACCAGGCAGCAGCAGCTGGGCTCTCCAGGCTTCTCTGTCATCAAGCATGGTAACGGCAGCTTTCTCTTCACTTTTCCCGTGGACTGAGCGCAATTCAGCAATCTTCTCCAGTCCTCCAAACAGATCGAGCCTGGTGGGTAGCTGTACAGAGCACAGCCTCCTCTGACCGCCAGCCGGCGGGTTTTCCAACTCCCTACGGCCGCTAGGCCCTCACGCGCTTCCTGCGCGAACACTCCCAGCACAGAAGCACACAGCTCCTCTCTCTTCACTGGCCACTACGAATCTGCTCCTGGCAGCACCCAGCACTCCTCTTAGTTCGGGCGAGACCCGTTGTCATTGGCTGGCCGAACCTGCCAGTCACTTCTCATGGCTCCCATGGGTGCAGAACGAGCGCCATAGTCCATAATGCCTTGCTCCCTCCAAACAGCTCCTCTATTGGTCAGTCAACTCTGTGGGATTCCAAAATACTGATTGGTCCAATTTCATAGTTCGGGACCAAAATGGAGGAAGCAACTGAAACTCTCTGGGCTGCAAAGCAAGGCAGGTTAGAACATCTACACTATCATTATTTTCACAGCTTATTTTAAGCAACCACCTACATCCTTTATCAGAGCTCCCCTGCCCTATTAGCGATGGCAGAAGGGCGCATTCTCCACAGCCCGGAGGGAGTCGAAAGCATGACAACACTCAAACCCCTCCCTTTTAACTAATCCCAACTGCAACAGGCAGCCTTTACAGGGACAGTATATGGAGGCCTTAAAAAGCACTCAACAGACCCCCCTTCCGGTGGCTTTATGCCGACTACCAACCAGGCATAGGGCACATTAGGAACCCCCATTTGCAAGAGGGTTACACATTAATCTGCCATTAACTGTGTACATCTTAAACTGCAAAAAATAAGTATTACCGTTGCTGGACAGTTCAGGTGGTCACTACGGCATCAGTAAACTTAGCAGTTGAGGCACTCACATGCTAAGCAATCAGCATTTTTAATTGGTCAATGTCTTTGTTAGGATTTTTTAAACTAAGTAACTTTTGTGTTCTGTATCCTTTTGGAATTAGAACTCATGTATCTTATTACAGTATATGAAAATCAGCAGACTCTGACATGTTGTGGTGTTGTACTACAATTCAAAGATCAAGAATTGCAGCACAGTTCAAATGTCACAAAAAGTTGCTGTGCCACAGAAGTGGCATCACTTCTGTAGTACAATTTTTCAACTACATGCCATTTCAAATTCAGCAGACACAAAAGTACTGTACCAAGGGCCCACCCCCTCAATGAAAATGAGATGATGAATTTCATGGGGCCATCCTGCCTTCTATTTGAGAAACACATCCAATACAGTGGAGAAAATTTCATTTTCATTTTTAATTTTTTACCAGGAGGTGACTGAGCACAGCCCTTTTTCAGTCATGCCTGACGAATAAGGAACAGTACATCAACAAAGGCAATTAACTTACAGAAACAATATCAATAATGAGTAACACAAGTAACAAAATGATTGTGATATCACAAACTGAGCATTATGTCCCAAGTTAGGGAATAATATTTAGAAGCAGCTGGACTCCTAGGGACTCATTTCCTGTTTTATGTACATTGTAATAACGGATGGAAAGGCTTATAATTCAATTTGTTTTGAATATTGTGAATTAGATCTCTGCTAATGCCAAAGTATTTTTTTTTTTTTTTTACTTGTAACCCCCCCCCCCAAAAAAAAAAAATCTGTGATTTGCTATGGGATTATGTCCTTATTTGCCTTGACAGTTACACCTACAAAAATAATTCTTCATAAATGCATGAAGCAATGCCACAGCAGTCCCAAAACGTCTATGTCTGCATTCTACTTTTAAGTTACCAGCAGATTTTAACCATTTTTGTTTCTAAAGATTCAAGAGATGCTGTCAAATTTCTGTGGGGGTGCGGGTGGCTTTCAGGCTCTTGCCTGCTGCCTGCAAAACTGAATAAATATAAAGTTCTTTATTACCTTACATGAATGTTTTTAAAAAGAGGAGAGATTTTTTTCTTCTCTGTATTAAGGTCCCAATCTAAACAAAATCTGATCAGATCCACCACGACTGCATAATGAAATTAATGAAATTGTGTGGAAATATTAAGGAGGTATGGAGAAACAACACAATGATTTGTAAGTAGTAAGATTTGTTTTAGTTTCTGTTCTAAGGAAGGCCTACACATTATTAGGAAAATATATGGAGGTATACATTTTAATGGATGGAACAGGAAGCTAACCCCAGAGCAAATGCCACTGATGTATGTGTTATCCTGGATGATATTGGCCAGACAGCCAAATTTTAAAGAAAACACAATTGCACATATCCCAATAATGCAAAGCATCAAGGGAAACATATGCAAATCCCCATTATGGTACAGAAGGTGGCAGTACATGAAAAAGTAACGGCTGGCATATGTGCAGTCTTGGGATTATTCAGTTTTTGGTTTTTTTTTAAGAGAAACAGGGTTTTTGTCCATGATGTGATGTAAGTTATATTTAAGCAATGTGTTGATGTCAGGAAGTCAGGTGTAATGATGATGGACTGTTAGAAAAAATGTGATATTAACTTTCAGAGGGGGTCGCTTTTGATAAGGGCAAGCTAGTTATGCTTGTGATAATAAGAATATTAGCAAAGTATGAGGTCTATGCAGAAGTGGAGTACAAATATGCACAGTTTCATAAGCATGTGCACAGAGTACAGGCAAATATGATATGCAGGTTTGTTTTAGAAATAGGTATAAATAGCAATACATACAATTAATAGAAATATAGATAATTACATAGACATATAGATAGAGAGAGAGAGAGACAGACAGACAGGCAGAATAGGAATGGCAGTGAAGTACTGAAATGACACCAACCCCACCCGACCCCGCAGACATGGAGAGGAACTGGGGTGTGCCTTTGGGTCACTGCCCATAATGCTCACTCCATTTCACCACACCCTGCCCTGCAGACATAGACAAGATTCGAGGTGTGCCTTGGGGTTTTCAAAACTTTACACTCACCCCCATTCCATAAGAAAATATGCTGAAATGGGTACAGTATAAGAGAATGGAGTGAACTTTGGGGCTGAAGAGTCAAAGGCACACCTTGATACCTGTCACTGGCTGCAGGGTAGGGATGGGGTGGAATGGCATGAGCATTACTGTTGACAATCCCAAGTCACACCCCTGATGGCTGTTAGTCCCTACAGTGCAGGGTGTTATGGTCAGAAATCCTAATGCCCTGGGCGTTTCTTGGTATTTTCACTCCAAGTTTTCAGCATGTGCTTTTTGTGACCCCACCGCATGAACAGTGACACTATCGGTTCGTTAGCCGAAAGGAGGTTTTGCACAGTGACTGTGCCATTTGGCACCACTGGTGCAAAAACACATTTTGAACAGGATGTAAAAAATGACAGCTGTACAATTCTTGCTTCAGTAACTGCTCAGCACATCTGTTGCATGACCTGCTTATTGACATTTTATATCTGCTATGCAATGTACTGCTGCTATGTCTGGGGAAGTATCTTTCCTAGGTTGCAAGGACAGCCTCAGAGGAACGCACGCATACACACACACACACACACACACACAAGAACACAGCTGCAAAATGATTAGACTGTCTACAAGCACTGTTTTCCATCCAAGGCACAAGCAACTGAATCAAAAGTGCGCATGCGCGCACGCCCGCGCGCGCACACACACACACACCAGAACACAGCAGCAAAATGATTAGATGTGTCTACAAGCACTACTTTCTGTGCAAGTTGGGGCACGGGGGGGAGTTAAGGATGGAGATCAGTTATGGCCCATGGCATAACCACATGGTCAGAATATTAAATATCTTAGAATAAACATAAATGCAAAAGTAAACATTTCAAGAAGAAAATGCAGACTGTGACAATTAACAGTTGTAGGGTAAGTTAGCACATGTGGACTTATTTGCTGCTTATGTATCTCAATTGCTAAGAGGTCCTGATGATTTAACCCTTCCTCAAGCCAAGCTAGCTACAGTATGTCTAGCAATAACATGAATGGAAAGATTATGCATATGAAAATGTATTAATTCTGCTGTACATATCCTAAAACTCAAAGGGCCAGATATTCAAAACTTTGCCACGGGGCTAAATTAGCAATGCCCGGCAGGCAAACTTAGCCCGGAGCACAAAATAAGCCATATTCAAAAGGAATAGCCCGGGGCAAACAGCTTCTGAATATAGCATGGGAATGAGGCCGGGCAAACTGGGCTGGGAGTGCAGGGCAAACTTAGCCCTGGAATAAGACAGCTCTGAATATGGCAACCAGGAAGTGCAAACTACAACAGCAACACAGTGCACAGCGATGTGAAGGTAGGTAGAGATGAACTATGTGGCCAATGTGTGTGCCAGGAAATGTGTGGACCCAGTACAACTGCAGGCAGCAGCGTATGTGAAAGTACAGTATGCAAAACTGTAAAATTTTCCCCGAACTGTTAGCGCAGCGCTAACACGTTTGCGCGGGTTTAGTGCAGGGCTAAACAGTTAGCCCAGTGCAAACAGGTTTGCCTCGCGCTAAACTTTGCCATATTCAAAAGTGACATGCAAATGAGCCTACTAAGGTAGTCTGTGGGCAAACATCCAGATTAGCATCTCATTATGCCCTGATTTGCATGTATTTTGCACCGGGCTAACCGTTTAGCTCTGCGCTAAACCCGCGCAAACATGTTAGCACTGCGCAAACAGCTTGGGGAATATTATACAGTTTTGAACACTACTTCCACACGTGCTGCTGCCTGCAGCTATACTGGGACAACACAACATAGGCACAGATGGTGGTGGTGCTGCATGCAACTGTCACATTGTAGGTCATGCTACAGTGCACAACAGAAACTACAGTAGCAAGGGGGCCGGTAGTGTGTGGACACAGCAATGCTTATGGTGTGTAGGGCAGTGATGATGACTGCACTATACACAGTGAGAGGCCCAACCTGCAGGTGTTTACTGACAGTGGACATTACTGTTACGTTGTGGTGTGACCCACAGATGCTGCACCTGTGGCATGGGATGCTCACAGTGACATGTACATTTCTGGCTGTGTGTGCTGTGGCAGTTGTACAGCTGTGCGGTATGTGGCCGGAGGGGGGGTATATAGTTTCCGAAAGGCACACTGGTGTTGGGGTATTCCCAATACTGGCCCATGTGCACTGCATGATGTGTCCCAGCCTTGTGGCCACACCTGGTCTGTGGCACAGCCTCGCCACCCATACATGCTCCCCTCAACATCCTCCATGCCCACAGTGCTGCATGTGTGTGCTGGCATCTGTTGGTGTCCACAGAAGTGTGGTCTGCAGGTGTGTGCTGTATGGCCACACTGCCATGCTGTCCACTGGCGGCAGGGTCACCACTTACTGCCTGGCATGGCTGGGACTGGTGGCAGATGTTGGCATCATTGTGATGCCATCAGTTAGCAGCATGCTTCCTCTATGTTTGGCTTTATCTATATGTGTCATGTTTATTTGTTAGGGTCACGCTAAACCCGCGCAAAGCCATAGTGTCGCGCAAAGCTGATTGCCCAGGGTTAAGACAAGCTTTTCCTCGGCGGTAATGTGCACCTCGCTAAGTGTCGTGCTAAGTCGCGCAAAACCACTTAGCGCAGCGCTAGTCACTGAATATAGCATTGCGCCTGTATTCATGTCAGTTTGTTCCTTGCATACATTATACTTTTGCCCGGCGCTAATGCAGTTTGCCCGCACTATTTGGCCTTTTGAATGCAGCAGACCCACACTAATCCCGCGCTAAACCTGCGCAAACAGTTTTTGCCCGGCGCAAAGTTTTGAATATCTGGCCCAAGGTGTCTCTCCTTTGGCTGCCATAATGTCTGTGGTTAATTTGAAACAAAATACAACGTAAAAAGACACTGTCTTCCACACAGAGCTATTAAACAATAGAGCAAACTGTACTCTGGAAAGATTGCCTGAGACAAGATGCAATAAAAAAAACCTGAATAGCAGGTTCTATGGAGTATAAAACCACCAGGAATGTTAGAAATAACTCCCCTCCCCACTCAGTCACAGGTGTCAATCAACTAACACAGACAAATAGCATCGGTGCTCACTGATGTGTTAACATCCTGTTTCTAGTTTCCCTGATAAAATAAAATAAAAAATACAGTTGAGATTTTATTTTTTTTAATGTCAGCTCTGATCAGAATAGCTTTTAAAATCACCAATTGTTTTCTTGTTCAATGTTTTCTAATACATACTTCTCAAACTAAAAAGAAAAATACACTATCATCAAAAGTCTGTATTTACCAAGCACTGTGCCCATGATTAAAATAATTTGAACCCTTCCCCCAAAAAGTGCCCTCACATGAAACTGCATGTTTAACTGTAAAGACAATAAAAAATGTATTTCTAAATGCATTACTAACACCAATGCTTCATGATTAAAATAATTTGAACTCCCTCCCCCCAAAAAAGTGCCCTCGCATGAAACTGCATGCTTAACTGTAAAGACACTTGGAAAATATATTTCTAAATGCATTGCTAACACCAATGCTTTCAAAATTTTGAAACTACTAAAAAGACAAACTATATGTGTGTGTGTGTGTGTGTGTGTGTGTGTGTATATATATATTATATGCAAAAAAACTTTGTTAATGTATCAGTTAAGGTTCTTCTATAGCAAAAAAAGTGAGGAAATTCAATTTTAGGGTTCCCACCCCTTGTACTCCCACCCAACCCCCACCAACAGGCATTGGGGTTGCATTGAGTCATCGGCTCTAACTCTCTCCCCATCCCATGTGTAAACAAGCTGAGGTGGTGCAGTATAGGAGAATGGGATGAGAGTTTGGGCTGATAACCCCAACACACACCCCGATGCCTGTTGGTGGGGGTGGGGTGCAAGGGTTGGGAACACTAAAATTGAATTTCCTCACTTTTTTTGTGTTGCTGTAGAAGAACCCTAATTGATGCATTAATTAAGTTTTTTGCATAAAATATCCTTACTATTTAAGAAAGAATAGAAAAGTAGAACATTTTGCAAGTTGGTGGCAGCGCGGGGCCCTCCCACCAACTTGTAAGTGTCAGGCCACATTACACACCCAATGACTAAAAAATACATTCACAACAGCAAGGCCATTCACCAAACAAATGTTAATCTAGCAGAACAATGGAAAACGATGTCCACAAAATGAAAACTGCACCACACAATATCTCCACAAAAAATATATTGTCCAACCTATAAACACCTCTATTAACATCTACAGGACATGCCATCAACACCCTCCAAATTTCAAGTAAAAAGACCAAACCGTGTCCAAGATATGACATATCAAAATTTTAAATGTTCATTCGTCAGAGTGGCACAGTTCCGCACCTGTTGACATTTAACACACGCAACAACTGAAAATTACATCCATGACACTAAGGCTAGGTATCCTATGAATTTCAAGCCACCACCACAAGCAAAACACTGTCCACAACACGTAAAGTACATCACACAATATCTCCACAAAAAAAAAAAATTTCTCTGACACGTAGACAACATAATTCACATCTACAGGACATGCCGTAAACACCCTCCAAATTTCAAGTAAAAAGACCAAACCATTTTCGACATATTCAATGTTAAAGATTGGTAACATTTCCCTATCTATTCCATTATAAAAAATCTGGCCATCTTGTCCCTCGCTCGCCTCTTTGAATTAGCGCTCATAATACAGACAGTCGGCGGCTGGCCGTGGAGGTGAGAGGTGGGCTGTGCCAGTTGCCAGCTGGGGAAGGGTAGGGGGCGCTGGGTGGGCTGGCACGGCTGAGTGAGGGGGTCACTAGACTACTAGGAAATGGAAAATCCTTATCTATTTCATTATGATGGGGGGGCTGCTAGACTACCAGGGATATGAATAATAATAATAATAAATACAGATGGGGGGGCACTAGACTACCAGGGATATAAACAACTAATATAAATAAATACACATGGGGGGGTCCACTAGACTACCAGGGATACAGATATCGTTATCTGTATTACCATGATCGGGGGGAGGAGGCCACTAGACTGTCAGGGATATTGAAAAGTTATGTTTTTTTATTCACATGGGGTAGAACGAAGCCCCCTGAGCAAAACCCACCCTCATATAACTTTCTAGGGCACACCGGGCTACAGAAATCTATTTTTAAATCTGGCCATCTTGTCCCTTGCTCGCGATGCATGATCACAATCAAAGAATCTCGCGATCAAAGATTTTGCAGGCTCATGATCAAAGATCGTTAGTGAGCCATGAATGAAGATTTTAAATGCTCAAAACTCTATTTTTGGACTAATTTGGATAAAACCAAAGCCATGGCTCAATAGATCGGGTCCGCCGAGTAAAACCCATCTAAGTTTTACGTCAGAAGTGACCCCTAAGCCGAAATATTTGTGTTTTTCTGATCGGAAAACTGAAAACAAGATGGCGGACATCGCAATCAAAGAATTTTAAAAATCCTCAGGGACAAAGATTCTTGAACCATGAAGCTGAAAATTCTTTGATTGCCAGATAGGACCAGATGGCCAGAACCCCATTCTTTGTTCACAAAACATACATATAAATGTTCCCATTGACTTATAATGGGAACTTAAAAAGTGGCTCAACATTTTAATGCCTTAATATTTTTTCACCAAATGAAAAGCGGCATGTTTAGCCACCAAAGCTCTTTCAAACAAGCCATTTCACAGAGTGGCACACCACACAACGACTGTGCAGGGCCACGTCCAAAATCCCAAAAGCTGCTTCCAAAAACGGATAATTTTGCATTTTTCAGCACTTTTGTATGCAAAGACTGTAAGTCCGACCAAAATGCAATTTGGCAAATCAAGAGATCTACCATGCCCCACTCCGTATACCAAATTTCACGCAAATCCGTTTAACAGGTCCAAAGTTATTAATGCCAAAACCTTTGACTACAGTATGTAGGTGATCACTGAACCCTAACTATAGTGGCATGACCATGCCACTATAATATATTGAATATGGTAAATAAATATTGTTAATCCCAAAAGCTGAACTTTATATTTTTAGTATATAAATGTTTAAGAAAAACCTGTGGCTCTTTCAACTTGAATTAGAATGCTGTGTCTATTGTTTACCTTGGGAGTTGTAGTTTCACTCCTTAATTACTTTTCCCTTCTGAGGCCCCAGGTGGCTGTGATAACCATTTGTTCCAAGGGTTTTTAAGTCAATTTGAAGGCATTAAGTACGTTCTGTTCTCCTAGTCCTTCATAAAATGCAGGAGCTCCACAATTTGTTCTGTTGCTTGGTACAGGTCCCAAACTAGTGTGTCTTGTTCCAGCAAGATACAGTCACCTCATGCCCCTCCCACATGAATCAAAAAAAAGGTGGGGTGGATCTTTAGGAGCTTCTCGAGTGGAGGTGGGGGTGGATCTTACTCCCCCAAAAAACTAATGCTGCCTCTCACTACTCAGGTTCCAGTTCTTGTGCCACCCCAGGGATTTATTTAACTCTAAAAATTGATTAGCGTTTTGCTCATAAAAGTTCTAAAACATTGTGAAAATGCATAGCACTTGCCTCACTGTGTTTAACAAACATAACACTTCTAGAAAACCAATATAAATGCTTTCTGTACAGTTAGTATTGTCCCAAGGAAAAAAGTGCTAATCAATTATTTAAAACCCTGCGCCCATTTAAGAAAGAAAATAATACCCTGCAACCATTGACTAATATGAACGCGTATTTAATTGAGAGCGGAAAACATTTCTTGGAGTAGGGTAACATGGAGGAGACTATTTACACCTTCAGTCAGTTCTACGGACAGAAAACATGACATCACTTCTTTTGTACATGCAAAATGTCTGCAGGCCCCGCCTACTGCAGCCATAAAAAGGCTTACATGGATGTATTTTAATTATTTATTAATTTCAGATTGGGGTAATACCTTTGAGTCAGAGACTTGTTTACAAAGGTTCAAGGCCATACAAATACACAAGACAAACAAATAACAGTTAGGTTACATAGGGATCCGCAGATTCCATAGTAGGTTTACATTGTAGCTCCAAAGGGTGTACATATATACATTGGTTGCACAGAAATTAGCGGAAACTGAATCCTGAGGATAAACAGATTGAATGTTAAGGCACTAACAGAGTGAGTGCAAAGTAAAGCTCAAGGTCTAAGGATCCATATCATCACTCAGAGTATAAGCAACCAGAGAAGGCTTTGCCAAAGTGTTTCTATGGAGGAGGACAGCGGTGAGGAGTAGCAGTGTGGTGAGGGAGGCGGTGGGGGGGAAGAAGGGGAGGTGATGGGATGAGAAGGAGGGGGACTGTCTAGAGGGGCAGGGGGAGTGGGCGGGGGAAGAGGTGGCAAAATGGGTGCAGCAGGTGAAAGGAGGAGAAGGGTGGCAAGGGGAGGTCAGTGGTAAGTGGTGAGAGATGCAATGCGAGGGAACTGGTGGTGGGGCAGTGATGGCAAGGAGGGAGGGGAGCAGTGAGGCCATTTACTTACTGTGCTACCACTGGGAGTGGTAGGCAGCTGTCTAAATAATATAGGTTTAGTGGAACCATTTGCAGACATTCTCAAGGGCTAAGTGGGCACGGAGCCCCAATTTGAATTGGCTAGCCTTACTACACTTAATCAGGTCCTTGGGAAGTTCATTGATTCACTGAGCCATTTGGATCCATGGTAGGAAAGGGATCTCTGGGCCTGCGCTGTTCACTTAAATGGCACCACCAACCCTTCTTTCACCGCATTACGAGTCCTAATGGTAGATTGGGCAGTTTTGAAGAGGCAGGTGGGTTGAACCCGGGCTGAGTCCTAGCATTGACTTCTTAGCCCGTAGATATGTTTGGTATAGAACCCTATTGTGGAGAGGGAGCTGGCCCGTCTCTTGATAGAGGGCACAAGTATGTGACCAGTGATCATCCCCCAGAACTAGGTGACAGGCTTTGTTCAGTAGGATTTTTACCCTTTTGAGGGCAGTATCGGTTCTGGTGCCACAGAAGATGAGGCCATAGTCGATGGTGGATAAGACCGAAAAGCTTGTGATCAGCTTCAGGGCTTCTGGTGTCATTGAATGCCAGTGCCGGTAGAGGACGCCAAGCTTTACACTGGCAGTCTTAATTACATGGTCGACATGGTTTTCGAACAATAGGGTGTCATCAAGATGGACCCCAAGATATTAGAAGGTACAAACTTGTTCCAGTGTGTCATCTTTGAGACTCTGGACCTGCAATGGACCAAACTTCTTTTTGTTCTGTTGGATGGAGAAAAGCATGCTCTTTGTTTTTTTTTTGTTTTTTTTGTTTTTTTTTATAGTTGAGCAAAAGTTTGTTACTGGAGAACCATTTTTCTAGACTGTGGAAATTGTCTTGTAGTGCAGTGGAGATCTTGGCCAGGTTATTTCCTTTGACAAAGATGATCGCATCATCAGTATACAGCACGATGTGCAGAGGGCATTCAGAGGGTAAAGGGTTGATAAAGAGACTGAAGAGGAGTGGCCCTAGTATTGATCCTTGGGGGACACCTAGGCTCACCACCCTTGGTTCTGAGAGCTTACCTTTGATTGTGATGCATTGTGTCCTACAAGAGAGATAGCTGTCAAACCATTCCACCATGTCACTGGACAGTCCAACAGTGAGGAGGTTTCGTAGTAGGAGTTGATGGTTGACAGTGTCGAAGACCTTAGTGAGGTCTATAAAGACTGAACCCACTGCCAGACCTTCATCAAAGGCATCATATATTTGAGAGGTATAATCAACCAGGGTAGAGAGAGTCTAGTGATCTCTCCTGAACCAGTGTTACTGGGTACATAATAGGTTGTACTTGGATAGATACTCTGTGTGCTAGTCTGAGACCACTCGTTCGAGGGCTTTAGATGGGAGGGAGAATAGAGATGGGCCTGTAATTGGACAGGTTGGTAGTATCCCTGGTTTTGAAGACAGGGGTTACCAGTGCCTCCTTCCACTTGTGTGGGAAGACACCCAACCTTAGGGAGGTGAACACTTTTGTAAGAGGTTCAACTACCTCGTTTAGTACCAGTGCTATCATCTTCGTATCAATGACGTCTTACCCATCCGTGTCTTCACTAGAACTCATTTGATATATTTTACAGTTTCACATTTACAGAGCTGCTTAAAGTAGAATGGGGGGGGTTGTCCCACTTGTAGTAGTGGCATGTGGAGTTATGTTAGAGGGCATATTAGGAGGCGACGGGGATAGATAGTCTCTGGGTAGTACCGTACTGAGATCAGTGAAAGCCTAATTAAAAGCATTCGCTATGTCACCAGACTCCTGGGGTGTCTCAGTTGAGGTGATGATTAGTTCAGGGGGAGCTCTGGGTGCTTTTCCCATACGTGACTTTATAGAGTCCCAAAACTCTCTTCCACAGCTCTAGCTTCTCTTCAAGAGGTCGTTGTAAAAGGAGGAGACCTTGGCCAGTTGAATGAGCTTGGTGCATTTGTTCCTGGCAGTTTTGTAGGTATCTATGTCTAGGGGTTTCCCCATTTCTTTGACCCTGTGCCACAAGTTGTCCCTTTGGTGCATGAGCTCAATGAGGGAGTCAGTGAGCCACAGGTTGGAAGCCCCTATAACTTTTTTAGTTCTATAGCGAGAAAATATATCACATGCCTTGTTAAAAATTGTGATGAAGTAGTTTAGGGCTTGGTTGCCATCCAATGCCCTGTCCAGTGGTGACAAGTCCACCAGCATAAGAGATTGTTTAAAGGTATTGAGCTGACCAGTTCACAGTGACCCATTTCTTTGAACCGGGGGGGGGGCACTTCTGGTGAACTTGTTCGACCAGGTGCACATTACTGGGGGAGTGTTCACTAAGGATGTCGGGTAGGACTGTGACCTCGGTGATGTGCTTTGGCAGGTAGTGAGGAGCCAGTCGATTAGTGTACTTGTGCCAGTTTTATAGTTAAATCTGGTGGGTTGCATTACCAACTGAGAAAAGCGAAGGCCAAAGAACTGATCTCAGACTATGGATGCATCACTGGACTGCCAACTGACATTAAAGTCTTCGACAATGATGTGTTCCCAGTTTTGCCTATACTGCTGTAGGTTGGTAATAACTTGCTGGACACCAGTAGTGTGAGTTCCATGGTGTATGTAAACACTGGAGAGTAGAAGCAGTTTGTTTTGAAGTCCGAAGGTAAGTTTGATACTCAGGATTTGTGCTTCCTTCGAATGTAGACTAATAGGCAGTATTTGGCCTCTGATCTCGCTCTTGACGCAAATCAGACAACCACCCCCGCTTCTGGACATTCTATCCTGTCGGTATACAGTGTAGCCATCTAGAGCTATGGCAGCATCGCTCACCTTAGGGGAGAACCAGGTTTCTGTAAGTGCAGTCACATCTGGTTTGAGCAGTTCCACCCATGCCTGAAATTGCGGTAATTTGGGTAGGAGACTCAGAATGTTTAGGGATACTACAGTATTTTGATGTGTCCCATACTGATATTGGCCTTAACTTTGGGGGGACCTGGGTTGGGGTGTACATTTAGAGAAATCAATAGTAGTAATAGAATCAGCTTCCTTAAAGTCCAAGCCCAGTGAAACCAGCTTTTTACTGTGTATTTTGCCCTGCGGTGCTTATGTCCACTGGTAGCAGCCACAAGGCTGTTGCCAAGTAGTGGGGCTGCTACTGGGATGTTAAGTGTGGCAGGGAGTTTGTAGGTTTGGGGTGCTGGTTTGGAGAGTAGGTTTGTGCATAAGTCAACCCGCATTCCCCTAGAGTAGTAAGGTATAGTTTCTGATAGAGTCAGAAGGTCAGATTTGAGGGCTGTAGTGTTTCTCTCTACACCCCAATAAGGTACAGACTAAACAGAAGGAGATACTAGTCCATCGACTTTTTTTTTGTTTGTTTAACCAGACACCTAGTCTGTTGCGATTGCAGCAGTGTCTCCTTAAGGCAGCTAATTGGTAAAAGCAGGCAGGAGCCACCAATGGGGAGAAGTGGGTGGAGACATCCTCTAGGGATAGAGCATTTATTAGAGATCAGGCCAGGGTGGGCAGTCAGGGCCGGAGTGGGTGGGACGAAAAATGGAGTTACAATAAGTAAGAGCTGGAGAGGCTTACCTCGGGGCTCAAGGAGGCGCTGAGTGCGCCACAAGTTTGAAAAAAATCAGAGGAGCCTGGGTCAGCCAATCAGGTAGCAGCTAAGCAGGAGTGGAGCCAATGGTAATTGCGGCTTTCAGGCCATAAAGCTCCCAGTAGAGACTGTACCTTGCGTGGGATCCTGAGGGCGGCTTGCTGAGCTGAAGTCTTGCGGCCAGCTCAGAGTTGGGGGGCAGCAGTCGCAGGAAGGCTCTGTAGTGCCCGATCAGGGCTTAGCTGTGGGAAGAGAGAGGGGAGAGACAGGTTAAAACAGTGAGATGAGCTGGGCTGGAACAATTGGGGGAGGGCTTACAGTGGGGGGTAGGAGAGAGACGAAGGAAATCGATGGATGGGTTGGTATGTGAGGCAAAGCAGAAGCACTCAAGAGGTGCAAAGTTATGGAAAATAGCAGGGACGGGGGTGTCTGGTCTGTGATGCTGGAGGCGCCTAGCCCAAGACGAGCATAGAGGGAAGAGTTAAGAGAAAAAAGAACAAGTAAAGTTAAGTGGAAGAGAGACAGGCTTTCAAGGCAAGCATTTAAAAACAATTTAAAAATGGCTGTATCACTTAAATTATTCTTGTAGGCAACTGAAACTATGGCTACACATTCACAGTTTTTAGACATTTACAGAAACAATTGTCTGAAGCACTTAATAAAGTTGACTAACTGAGGAATCCTTTGTAAAATCTGCTTAACACAAAACAGAGGTAACAGAATGTGAGGTGAGGAAGGCAGAGACATTTTAGTTAAAAAAAATGGAGTTAAAATAAGTAAGAGCTGGAGAGGCTTGGCTCAGGGCTACAGGAGGCACTGAGTATGCCACAAGTTTGAAAAATCAGAGAAGTCCGGGTAAGTTAATCAGGTAGTGGCTAAGCAGGAGAGGAGCCAATGGAAACTGCAGCTTTCAAGCCATGAAGCTCCCAGTAGAGACTGTACCTTGCATGGGATCCTAAGGACAGCTTGCTGGGAAGGGGTCTTGCGGCCAGTCTGGAGTTGGGGGCAGCGGCCGCAGGAAGGATCTATAGTGCCCAATCAGGGCTTAGTTTGCATGGAATCCTGAGGGCAGCTTTCTGAGGAGAGCTCTTGTGGCCAGCCCGGAGTTGGGGGCAGTGGCCACAGGAAGGCTCTGTAGCACCTGATCAGGGCTTAGCTTGCATGGGATCCTGAGGGCTACTTGCTGAGGAGGGGTCGTGCGGCCAGTCCGGAGTTGTGGGCAACGGGCTACTCTATACCACAAAGTTCCTTCTTTGCACATGAAGAACCCCAGGCGTCATCCCTTGACCTTCCTATGACCAAGGACCTTGACCCGATCCTGCTCCAGAACCTAAGCTAAATGGATGGTGAGGTCAGGAGTCAATGGGGATATATAGCCATGCTCTGCAACATGCGTAAAGCAAGGTACGACTGGCTAAGAGCAGCTGATGGATACTGATACTATGGGTAGGTGGTAACCCCTGACATAAGTAACAGTGTCAGTGGCTCAGCAGGTAGCACACTCACCTCTGAGGCCGGGAGATCAGAGGGCTGTGGGTTCAGTTCCCACATCTGGCACTTGGGTTAATATCCCAGTACTGACACTGTAGTGCAGCATGAGAGGGGTGCTGCACTTCTGAGGTGCCGTCTTTCGGACGAGACATTAAACTGAGGTCCCATCTGCCTGGATTGGTGGTAGTTCAGGTGGATGTTAAAGATCCCATGGCACTTATCGAAAAGAGTAGGGGAATTTCCCCGGTGTTATGGTCAAATTTCCCTCATTCACTAAAAAAGTACCACCAACAGCTTAATCTGGTTCAAGGTCAGTTGGCATTCATCTGTATCCCCCTCCCCCGGGTCGTGCCTGAAAATAGGCAGGATTTGTCTAGTGCACTTACCCGGTCAACAAAAAATAAATAAATAAATAAAATAAGGGCTCCACCTCCTACAAATATATAGTTCAAAGCCTGATCATCCAAGGCATACACATGTCCCAAGCCTTCTGATATGGCATGGAGCAGAGGAGGCCCTAGACCTAGACAGCAGGGGATTTGCTACTAAAAAGTATTATTATTTGTCCAGAACAATGCAAGATAACAATAACAAACTAGGATTTTAGAGGGTTCTTTCCCGCATAACCCCCCTTGGAACTACACAACATGTACAGTAGGACAGGGAAGGATAGTGGGGTATTTTTCTTTCAATCCTGAAAAGGGATATATTGGACTTTACTTATGGCTCATGTGGAGAAGGGGATCACTTTACCAGGTGACTCAGACTTCCAATCTAGAGCCCTATTTCAGGCTTCGCCCCACGGCCCCCCCCCCACACACACACCTGCATGGGCAACCCCATATCACCATAAGGACCTCTGCACCTACAGATGGAATCACCAGAGTAAATGAATGAATGACATCTGTTAGTTAGGCTCACAGAGCAGTACAGAAGAGCAGGTGTGAAGCAGCTCAGGCCACAACTCGATATATGTACAGTACTGAGCGCCTAATCTGTTTGTCAGCAGCCTTCCAAAAATACATGCCTGCACAATCCTGTCCACAGCACTGTCATGCCCATATACTTGGGTGGGGGGGAGGGACATGTACCCCATATTCACATCCAAGTACAGCTTTTTGGACTTATGAATGCTGTGAATGTCTAATCTAGTATTTCCCCTAGACTAATATTTTTTTATTGTGTGCAACCCCTCACAGAAATTCGCTTCCATGATATCACTGTCTGCCAGTGGATGCATTGATTGGGTAGGGAAATATGAGCATCTACCAATTACAGCAGCAGCCGAGATTCACTTGCAGTAGCTATGTACATAATGCATCCTCAGGGCAGGACAAGAAGTGCAGTATGCAAGGTCTACATTTTAAGCAGGCTGCTGATAAACAGATTTATCCCCCCCACCTTTTAAAAAAAAAAATCTCCATACAAAATAATTAAAATTGGGGCACTGCTGGAAAGATCTTAAAGTGGCCCCAGCAGCCTGCCCATATTCCCTGAAACTTTAAATAAGCATCTCTTTATGATTCTGTGGGTGAACATCAAGTATTAAAAATGAATGTGAATAAAGCAGGGATGGGACAAACAGTACTTCTTTGTATTTGACCAAATACTGAATAGTTGATGACAATATTTCTCGAATACCAAAGGCATGTAGTCATTATTTTAATGTTATAATTATCTCATTTTCATTTATTTTTTAAAGCATGTTAAGCCATAATTTACAATCAAAGTAAGGCAGTGATAGTCATTGAGCAAAACTACATTTGGCATTTCATATTTCATAAATTAGCGTGATCATAATTAGCAATTTGCAGCTTTTTGAGGGTGGGGACAGATTATAGACCAGCTATAGGTGGTGGGAAGCTTGCTGTAAATGCAAAAATGACTATTTGCTATTCAGACAAATTTCAAATAGGTATTTGACAGAAATATGAATAGTTGCGGTAGGCCACTATTCGGGTACGAAGCAAATACAAAGTGAATGTTCATCCCATCCCTAGAATAAAGTGGTGTGCAATTGTGCTGACAATCATTTAACTAAAATCGGCACAGTTAGGTCATTTTGCTGTTATAATAAGGAAGGAGACTGTTTATTAGCTACAGTATATAACAACATGTATGTATCTGTGGTACATAGTTTTACTAAATAAATGATGCAAAGAGCACAGACTGTCAGTTTTGGACTTCCCAGTTCAGATGAATCTGACAGCTAGAAGAGTAATGTCTGGAACCAGAGAACCACCTTTGAAGTTTCTGCTGCTATTTCCAATTTCTGAGATGTTTAGAAATGTTAATGTATGGTGGTATTGTGGTTTAATTCCAATAAAGCAGCCACTGTGTCTTTCTCTATTAATTGTTAGTGTTGAATGTAAATGTAGCCATCTCATCTTTTATCTAATTAATATCACTGATTAATTTGCATTCTTTTGTAGCCTTAGTACAGTTACTACTTCCACCCCTCTCAAAAGAAAAAAAAAAAAACATTTGAGTGAGAAAGGATGCAACCCAGCTGGAAAAAAATGTGGATTTACAGGTTGCTTAATTGTACACTCTGCATCACCATTCTGCTGATTTCCTATGCAGACTGTTTTATGTTACCTTTTTTTGTCAGCAAGAAAAATCTTCAAAAACGGATGCTTTTTATAACATTTATCTTTCACCTGGTAAGAACCACCCAGCAAATGTAGTTCCTAGCTGGGCTCTGTTTGAGGAAATGAAATAAAAAATTAAGCTGCAAGCCAGACTCTCTATAATCCTATTCTACAGTGCATGCAAAACCCTTTGCAAATAGTCCAGTCTGGCCAGTCAAACTTGCAATCCAAACACAGAAGATTACAACTGGGTGCTGGGTGGCACATTTAACTGCCATATTGCCACAGCATCTAAGTTCCAGCTTTGAACCTACCACACAGGCATGTATGGGGCTGGCAATATGGCATAAAGGTTAGAGTAATGAGATATGAATAAGTTTGGTGCGTTCAGCAGACCTGGGTTCGATTCCCATAACCGTCACTTATATACTGTGTGTCTCTGAGCAAGTTTTTAGCCTCCCCAGTGCTGCGGGGTTGCCCCTGAAAACAAGTACCTATGCATAATGGGTCTTACCTGTTACCAAAGAATGAACAAACAAAAAATACATGAGCAGCACTAGTTACCCATAACCAGAAGGGGCTAGGTGACTCCAAATGCCTGCCATTATAACACTGGAAATGAAAATTCTGCCTCCCAATTAACTGAGACTCATGTGGTAACCACATGGCAAAAACACAAGTCTCACGCTCATCTAGTCTCTGGTGGAAGCAGATGTGTGAGAGCAGAAACTTTTCCACTTGAGCTAAAAGTTTTGCTGACACTTGCTTAAAAAATTAAAAAAAAATTAAACAGCCTTTTCAAGTCCACCCATTGCTTGTTGGCAGTGTGTCAGTGCCATGCATTAATTTATTTATTTAGAAAGTTTGCCCAAGAAAGCACAATGACACAAATCATGTTACCAAGCATGAGCTGGGGGGGCGGGGGGTATATGAAATACAGCAGGGTAACATTTGCATAGAAGTACCAAACAAATACATGAATCACTTCATCTGCTGATCTCTACAGCTGCAACAATTTGCATGGTCAGATAGTTACCAACATTTCTGTGATCTCTAGAGAAACTGCCTGCCTATCTGCAGCACCACTGTAGCGCCTCCAGAGAACTCTCCTTAGAAATAACACAAAATGTCTGACCATGTCAATTGCTGCAACTGTATTAACCCCTTCACTTCAAAGGAAATGCTGCTAGAAATATATTTCTTTAAAGACAGCTGACTAAAGTTCTACAGTTCTCAGTTTCGTCCAATACAGTGTAGTGGGGGACCGGTTTCATTCCTTAGCCTGCAGTGCCATCATCTGGTCATTTTTTAAACTCCCATTTAAAAGAAAAGCCATTGCTTAAAATTATTTGTGTCACTCCTCAAATGTTGGATGCACGCCACCCGAGGTGTGATGTTATCCCAGCACAAACACACACCCTGCCGTGAATTACTGCTTAATTGTATGTATGCTTTACTCATCTAATTTCTTTTCCACAGAATTTCTGATCTTTTATTATCTTCATATTTATTTTATTTATTTAGTTTTTGTTGACCGGGTAAGTGCACTAGACAAAATCCTGCCTATTTTCAGGCACAACCCGGGGGAGGGGGATACACATGAATGCCAACTGACTTTGAACCAGATTAAGCTGTTGGTGGTAATTTTTCATGAATGGAGGAAATTTGGCCATTTGCACCGGGGAAATTCCCCTGCTCTTTTCGAGAAGTGCCATGGGATCTTTAACATCCACCTGAACTACCACCAGAACAGGCAGATGGGACCTCGGTTTAACGTCTCATCCGAAAGATGGCACCTCAGGAGTGCAGCACCCCCCTCATGCTGCACTACAGTGTCAGTATTGGGATATTAACCCAAGTGCCTGGTGTGGGGATAGAACCCACAGCCTACTGATCTCCTAGCCTCAGGGGCGAGTGTGCTACCTGCTGAGCCACTGACACAGGTATTATATGAAGTTCTGACACACTGACACATATTATATATGATGTTCTATGGATGCACAGTAACTGATGGTCATTAAAAGGTGCCAAATACATCCAAGGCCACTACCGAGGTTAAAGATGTGTTTGGTATGAATCTCTTCCCACAAGGTACATTTAAAACCAGGGTTTAGGAACAACCCAGGCTCTCAGTCTCTGAACTGGTGGCCAGAACTGACAGGATGGGGAAAGGAGAATAAAATAAAAATACACTCTTCTTTCTGCATAAACTGCCTCCTCTTGATTCACATATCAGGAAAAGGAAATGCTTGGTTTTTACCACTTTCTTGCTTGTTTTATGCCACTGCAGTGCCATTCTTAAATGCTTAATCACTTGGTGAGTGACTTGCGCACCTCTAACCTGGGAACTTTCCTAAACTGTTTACTTTATGCAATCATTTTCTTTCTTTTTTTTTTTTTTAACATTCACTTGCGCAAAGAACATCTTGCAACCAATGGCATTTTAGAGGTGTGTCACTGCTGAGCCAATTACAGCTGAAACTGCGATGGGTTTGGCAGTGTAGAACAATGACCAGGCACTCTGGTCATTACAGTAGTTCTGCTTGCTAACGTGACATGTTCTGTAGTTGAAAGAAATGAACTGCTCCAATGAAAGAGCGCTTCATTTCTTTCTGTAGCTGTAACTCCGGGCATGCGCATTACAGTTGACATAAATGCACATGGCTGGAGTTATGATTACTGTCATCTCATGCTGCCCGCCGCACTCTCTCTCCCTGGCCCTCACTCCTCTGCCCCCCCACCTGATTCTACATTGGCCGCGGTGCAGCTTCACTTACTTGTGGCTCCTGCCGCCTGCCATACTCTCTCTTCCCTGTCCTCACTCCTCTGACCACCCCCCACATCAGGCTTCATGCTGCTGGCCGAGGAGTCAGGATTGCAGTGTCTTTACCTTGGTGTGTGGTGGCACCCCTCCCATTTATCTCACCCCCTCCCCATTACCGTGAGACACTGGGGAGCCCACTCCCAGTGTCCCTATTCATGCATCCCCCCCCCCGCAGACGACACATGGGAGCCCTCTTCCAGTGTCCTGGGTGATGCATTTCTTTCCCACCTGCCCCAGCAGTGTGGGACACTGGGGAGCCCATTCCCAGTGTCCCAAAACATCAATTAGTGCTGCGCCCCTTTTCCCTGTCAGACACTGGGGAGCCCAGTCCCAGTGTCCCCTGATGTGTACCCCCGAAAACACGATGACACTGGGGAGTCCACTCCCAGTGTCCAGACATCTTTAGTGAAGAACCTGAAAAAAGAAACCAGTCCCCCGATGTCTTTTTCTTTTTTTATTCCAGAAAAAAAGAAATCAGTCCCTTGTCATCTCCCTGTTCTCCTCCCCATCCCAATACACTGAGCAACCCACCAACCCACCACCCCCTTGCCCTATACTTACCATCAGAGGTCGGCAGATGTCATCTTCTGTGGAGTGGAACACGTCTGTACTCTTCAAAGCCAAACTGTGAACTGAAGAATCAAAGTAAGTGCCATATAATGGCTGTCAATGGCGTTTTGAACTTATGTTAATATCTCAGCCATTTTTCGTATTTTGCACCAAATTTTCAACATGGGCTTTTTGGGACACCACCTCATGAACACTGGCACTGTCATTTCATTATTTGGTCCCAAAGGTGATTTTGCAGTCGCTGTGAATCACCTTTAGGACCAGTAATGACCAACCTTCTATTCATGGGTAGAAAACTCATGAAAAAGCCTGAGTAAAAACAAACAAAAAAGCGAGTTGTTGAAATTTTTCTATGCATGCTTCGTAACTTTGGCAATTTTTTTTTTTTTTTTTTTAAGATATTTTCTTTATGTCTTGACTGGGGGGGTGTGCCTTTAGTCCACCCTTCCAGCCAGCCTTCATCATCACTGCCCTAGACTCGACCAGAGCTCACCTCCCCACCGCAGCCCTTCCCAGGCTGCATCGCAGCAAGTATGTACCCCACCACTGTGGAGACCTGGAGGGCGAGCCCAGGATGGAGCTGACTTGGGCGCGTCCATGGTGGCACTGTCAGAGCAGCCGTTATGCTGCCAAAGGATTTTCTTAAGTATAGGTAGCCCCTCGGAGCTGGTGTGCAATGGTGTCAATGGCACTGCAACACACGCTTCCATGCGTTGCACGTCAGATGCCTCCTTTCTGTTGGCTCTGGAGCTTGCACAGCCTCCAGCCGCCACCTCAGCAGTCCTACCCACCCACCACCCTCCCTGGAGGAGAGAGCTGCCCTGGATTGCTCCATCCTCCTCCTCCCGGCTGACAACTGGCATCCGTGTCTGCTCCCGAACATGGGTTGCTGGCGTAGCATGAGGTGTGGCGTCCAGTGCCTCATCCCTCAGCACCACTGGGCCAGCAACTTCTGCAGTTTTTAATACTTTCACTACGAATTTTCAACATTGACATTTTTTCATACCACCTAATGAACAGTATAGCTGTCATTCTTCACATCCTGACCAAAACATGTTTTCGCACCTGTGGCGCACAATGGCGTGGTTGCTGGGTGAAATCACATTTTGGGACCAATGAACAAAATTACATTGGCAGTGTTCATGAGGTAAGGTCCCAAAAAGGCCATTTTGAAAATTTGGTGAAAAAACTCCTAAAAAAAAATGTCAGCACTACGTGCAGTTGTTGAAAAGTTTCCACGCATGCGTGTAACTTTGGTCATTATCAGTATTTCCACTCATAATTTTTAATACAGCCATTTTATCACACCACCTCATAAACAGTATAGCTGTCGTTTTTCACATCTTGCCTGGAATGTGTTTTCACACCTGTGGTGCAGAATGGTGTTTTCCCACTAATTTAAACATTTTCACTTATGGGAGTCATGAGGTGGGGGTGATAAGAAGATTATGTTCAAAATTTGGGGTCAAAATATTAAAAAATGACAAAGTTATGCCCATTTGTTGCAATTTCAGTACGCACCCTTGTAACTGTGGAAATCTGCAAATTTTCACCCCAGATTTTCAACTTAGCCATCTTATTACCTGAGCTTATGTCACAGCTGTCATTTTTCAAATCCTGTCTAAAATGTGTGTAACCCCCCTGCAAATGGGGGTTCCCAAAAGACTTCCAGGAGCTCGCTTGAATGCTCCAAGCCTGAATGGTGTTTGGCATTTAAGCCATTTATCAGTGAGTGTTTTTAGAGCCTCTGGTACTGTCTTTAAGAGCTGTCTGCTTGCAGACATAATTAGTTGTATGGGGGGACTGTGTGCTTCTCTGAGTACCACTCGAGCTGCTGCCAATTCACTTCATTTTGCAGTCACTAGGAGTGCAAAGGGAACCTATCTGAAAGATGTAACTGTTTGCAGAAATTATTTAGAGTAATAATAAAATTACAGTTTGTCTAACCTGCTTTCTTTGCAGTCAGAACTGTGTCTGCTAGTTCCCATTCTAGTTTTGAACTGCTGAACTGGACCAATCAGTGTGGGGTAAGCTAGCTCTAAAATGGTGCCTTGGACGAATCAGAACTTGGACTCATAATCTGAGCCAGCCACAAGAGGATTGTATGGGCAGTGACTCTGGGAGATGTAGTTTAGACTTCAGTGCCTTTTGGACCAACAGCAGCAGTCTATTGTGAGTGACAGCCAATCCAGTCAAGAACTGGGAGGAACTCAAAGGAAGAGCCCGTTTTGTCGGTTGGAGTTTCAGTTGAGCTTTGGCAGTGAAGAAGGAAGGAGCCCTGTGCTTTTTCAGTGTGCAGTTTTAGTCCAAAAAGCGTGTGTAGCAGTTCCGGTCTGCAGCTTGTTAGGACTGAATCCGTCCTGTGAAAAGAATCAAAGGATCTCTGAAGAGTAGAAACCAGGCTCACCCTGTAGAAGACTGGAAGAATTGCTGAAAATTGCACTCGGTCTGTCAGGAACTGAATCTGCTGTGTGTTCTCCGGGTATTGTGCAGTAATTGCGATCGGGATACAGATGCAGCCTGCCTGGTATAGTGCTTTCTTTTATATAAATGTGTGAAGAGGTTTGTGTACCTCAAGTGAGCCCTGCTGACATTGAAGGACCCTATCTTATTTGGAGGTCGTGAGTACTAATTCAGGGTCGCTCCTGTTGAATTGCCACATTAAATCAAATGGAATTACTGTACTGCTGACTGTTTAATTTTCCTTTTCTCTGTGTGAAAGGGCCCTACCAGCTACCCCGGTTTGGACTAGCCACTAGGGCTTGGGTACCCAGGGACAGTAACTGATAGGGATAGGCCTGTGCACAGAGCCATAAATAGAATTATTAGAGTGATAAGCTAATTAACCTGATTTCCCCTGTCCTTGTTATATCCCCTAAATAAATCAGAGCTGCTTGTTTCAGCAAAGTTATACTGCCTGAGGTATTTGTCTATGTTAAAGTACTGTACTGTGATTGTTGCACTGTATCTCATTTCACAGGAGGTCCCAGTGCGGAACCAGTCCTGGGGGTAAGTGTATACTGTGAAGGTAATTCTGATATATTGTGTGGGCCACTAGTGGGAAGAAAGGGGGGTTGCAGTGTCCCAGAGGGCTGTGACCAAGTTAGTTTAACTATTGCAAACCCTGACCTCTGGGTGGAGGCACCCGCCATTGGATCCAGGCCCCTCAACCTGTTAGTGGCAAATCAGGCAGGGGTAGTAGCCCCTGGGATAGCGCCATCTAGGGGTTACATGTGTTTCCACCTGTGGCATGGAATGGCGTTCTACTTACGCAGAATTATGTTTTGGCGCAGATTTGAAAATGTTATCTACCGCCTACATATGCTGGGGTAATAAGATGGCTGTGCTGATAATTTAACTCCGGGCATGTGCATTACAGTTGACACTAATGTGCATGGCCGGAGTTATGGTAATTGTCGGCTCCTGCCACCTGCCGCACTCTCTCCCCAGTCCTCGCTCCTCTGCCCCCCCCCACCAGCTTCTACATTAGCTGTGGTATGGCTTCACTTATTTGCAGCTCATGCCACCTGGCACACTCTGTCACCCTGGTCCTCGCTCCTCTGAACTCCCCCCCAGGCTTCTACATTAGCTATGGTGCGGCTTTACTTATTGGTGGCTCCTGCCACCCGGTGCACTCTCTCTCTCCCCAGTCCACTAAGGCCAGCGGGGGCATCTTCTCTAACTACCAGCTCCTTGCTGCATTTATGGTGCAGCTTCCACCATGCGGCACCCGTCGCTCTCACTGCTGCCTCCTCGCTCCTCTGAAGCCTCTACCAGTACCAAACACTACTGCAAATACTTGCAAGTGAACGGTTAGCATTGACAAATGCTTGTTTTTTCTGTCTCAGTCTCATTCTATCACTATCCCTGCCATATTCTTTGTAAGCATGACAGAGACTGATCCCAAAATTCTTAATACAGTGTTCCTTATATGCTTGAGTGAATTGCTTGCTGTGTGTGAGTGACCAATATACTCGAGAGAGAGTCTGCTGCAAGTGAGCTGAGAATGAGTTGTGAATGAATGACACTATTGTAACCCCTAAGTGGTGCTACCCCAAGGGCTACTACCCCTGCCTGCTTGGCTACTAGCAGGTTAAGAGGCCTGCGTTCTAAAATGGGTGCCTCCATCCAGATGTCAGGGTTGGTAGTGGTCAAACTAGCCTGGGCACAGCCCTCTGGGACACTGTAACCCCCTTCGATTCCTGCTAGTGGCCTCCACACTACACAATAATTACTTTCACAATACTCCTGATATGCTTTGTCAGTACCCACACAGTTTACACTTACCACCAGAGCCTGTTTCTCCAGTTCAACCCTGAGGACCCTCTGTAAAACAAGGTTAGACAGAACAAATAGCAACTGTACAAAACTTCGAGCACAAACTGGAATCACAGTCTGGTTGAATTGCAGAAAAAGAGTAGATCTGATTTTTTCAGGGGGGTGTGAACAAGGGAGGGGGAAATCAGGTCAATTAGCTTAATTACCCTATTAATGATATAGCTGTGCATGTAGTCAAAGTCAGTACCACAGTCACACTCTCTGGGTACCCAGGTGGAAGGAAAGGTGGGTTAGCCAGGAGCGTTGCCCAGGGTAGGCCGGCGTTGCAGCTGGTTGGGGCCCTGAAATGGAAAAGCAATTTGCACAACACACTGTTTGTATCCTGGAGCCAGATGGCTCAGTTCGAGAAAGAAAGGAACAACACAGCAATCAGATGACACACTCAGATTTAAATTTAGTTGCAGGGGGCTACCCCGGTGGTTACTCTCAATACCCAAAACTGGACACAGGATGGAAGGCATATAGAGACAGCAGATGAGCTCGCTGGGGTGCCAGGAGAAGCAGGGCCCACACAATTCACTGTGGCATCGTTCCTGTTCAGTCTTGAAGCAAGGGGCTGATCCTCGGGCAGGTCTCTGGTCGATGGCCCTTCTCTGTGCAGTAGGGTAGTCTGGCAAGGCCCTCTAGCAAGGCCCAGCCGCATGGAGATAACCGCTGGTGCAGTCAGTTCGGGCTGGGTACAGCTTCCAACAATCAGCACACAGTTTACACAAGGGGGGATTAGATCGCAAACCCCACACAGTACACAGCACAGTTATATGCACAGGAATGTTACTGTACCAGGCCAAATGCTCCCCAGTCATGATCACACAGTCTCTGCATAGACCAGCAGCTCAGAAGTAGCTGGAATTCCTCACAGCCTGATTGCATTCAGCAAAATCTTCGGTCCTTTACAGGTTGAGCCTGTATGCGTTTTGGTGGCTTAATTCAGTCTCACCACCTCAGATTTAGTCCAAATGAACTTTTCTCCTCCCTCTTAGGATAATGAGCAGACTTGCAGGCCTCAAATCAGGCCTTCCCACAGTTCTCCCGGTCGAAACTACACAGACGCTTGCTCGACTATCACAAGCTGCTTCTCTCTCAACTCTCAACTTAGATCTGGCTAGCCAGCAGACAGCTCGGGGGATTTCCCTCAGATCCACAAGGCTCGATTGGTCATTTCAGCTGTCAGTCACAGCAAGAGCTCCCCCTTTACTTACAAAAAGGTGCCAACAGTACAAAACTACAAATTCCAAGCTTGTAATCCACACAGTTTGTTCAGACAGGCTCCATTTTATAGTCCCCACGTACTGATTGGTCCAATTCGGCAGTTCGGGACCAAAATGGTAGAGACAATCAGAGCAATCCTTGCTGCAAAGAAGGTAGGTGGGAACAAACAACGCTATTGTGGTTACTCTAAATGATTCTCAGCATTTAGTTATATCTTTCAGCAGAGCTCCCTCTGCACAATTAGTGATGGCAGAAACGGAGCTATTTTCCAGCAGCCCGAGCGGGACTCAAGCAAGCCAAAACTCTGCCCCCCTTTCAGATTAATTATCACTGCAGCTAGCAGCTCTTAAAGCGACAGTACATGGAGGCCACAGAGGCACTCACTGGCAATACATTCAAACGGCTATAGTGCCGAACACCAACTGAGCATTTGGGCTAGCTCATGGAAGACTTTTTGGGAACCCCATTTGTAGGGGAGTTACACCATGTTACGCGACTGAGTTGTGAATGAACGACACTGTGTTAGGAGAGTTTTTATCACTGTGAGACTCAATCAGCTGTATGCATGTGGGAGTGGTCCTCTATGGGCCGGACACCTTGTTATGGTACAGAAGATACCAGTCTATGTGATACAAAATCACACATACCCCCATAATGCAAAACATCATGGGCTGTGTATACAAATCACCACAAAATATTATGCTGGTTCAACTTTAAACAGAAATGCATGGTGCCAAAAGGCCTCTCACACAGACTGCAAAGGGTGCCAACAAAAGACACAGACACATGTTTCATCCTACCAGGACTCATCAGTGTGCCTCATCTGTATAACACCCCAGTGAAATGAACCAGCTACCCTAAGCTGGTCTATGTGGATTGGGTTGTGGTGAGCCCCCCCCCAAAAAAAAAAGAAAAACAAGCTAAAAGACAAAGAACCTGAGTGTGCAAGCACTGAGGCAAGGGTTACCACAAAGGGCATTGTCCGGGAAGCGAAGTTTCAAAGAAATACAAAATCACACATACCCCCATAATGCAAAGCATCATGGGCTGTACATACAAACTGATTTTGTATTGCTGAAACTTGACTTCGACCAATACCCTTTAGTAACCTGCCTCAGTGCTGCACACTAAATTTTGTCTTCGTCTATGTGATTGTTTGAGCCAGCCATTTTCTGACAACGGCAGCAAGGTACTCCATGTGGCAAGGTTAGCTTCTGATCATCACATCCCCTCAGTGAACAGCAAAAGTAAGGTTGAGCAGTCCAGCAACATTTGCTGTCATGTTCCAAGTTCCAGTGCCAGTACATCAACCCCCCAAACTGAACATATTTACAGCCCCCCCCCAGAGGGCCTATTTCTTTACCCCACCAATTAATCAATAAAATCTCTATTAATACTGCCATTGACTAAGGCTTATTTATCCCAGTGTTCATCAGATAAATACAAATTTTGCTTCGTTTCTCCCACACATTCCACCAACCTACCACTCCACAATAAACCATAAAACTTTAAAAAAGACCCACCCCATTTACCTCCTGGACCACAGCCTGTCCACCAGACACGCCTTGATCCACAATAGTTTATCCATTACTGCTTATCCAAGCAAGAAGCATTTCTCACACAGAGGAACAATCACCTCCCCATTCCTTCCCATTATACAGCCCTCCCATTCTTCCCCAAATACCCTCATTCCTCCCTCACCCTCTCATCTCTCCCCCAATTTCCACCTTGGAGCTCTCTGAAATCATTCAGTTTAAGAATCGGAGTACTTCTACCAGTGACCCTATCCCTTCCTACATAATTCCTTTCTGCCTTCTTACCCTAGCAGCCTACATCATAGCTATCATTAATCATTCCATTTCCACTAGTACTGATCCTGATGCAGGGGACGAAATTAAGATTTGCAGCCACTAGTCAGCAGGGCTATTGACTGGGAAATCCACTAGCCCCACATACTTTTCCACTGGCCCAGCTGGTGTATTTATTGAATGTTACCTTCTCTAGTAGAAACCTGCAGGACTATTTAAAGGAAAATCTTACTAGCCCAATACAAAATCTACCAGCATTTGTCTAGTGAGCTGATGCCAATTTTGACCCCTGCTGATGCTCTCAAGACTGCAGCTATTACTCCCATTCTTGAACACTATCAAGTGACCTGATATTTTTTCCAGCTTGCGTCCTATCTCTAATCTTCCCCATCATCAGTAAAGTTTATGAAAAAGTTGTCTTCACTTATCTGTCTAACCAACTCACCCTAAACAATCTTCTTGATCACTTTAAACATAGGTTTCCCTCATTTCATAATACTGTGACTGCCCTTCCTCGTGTTGTCAATTATCTCGTTACCTCTGATAATGGCACATTTTCTATCCTTATATTCCTTGACCTGCATTCAGCATTTAACGAAGATAAACATGTCTTCTTCCTTGGCCACTTTAAGCAGGGACCCAGGTACTCTGCGCTCTATTTCTGCTTTGGCTCCTATTTCTCTCCAGCTGTGCATTTGCCTCCAGTGGTTGTTTTTCTTCCTCCCCATGACCTGTACTCTATGGTGTTCCTCAAAACTCTATTCTTATTTCCTTTCCTCATCCCCCATGTCAACTTCATCCTCAGGTAACACTTTCACTCTGATGATATGCACCTACATTTCTTCCAAATTTTTCTCTGATCCTACTTTAGCTTCCTTCTCGTCTTGACAAAACCCACTTCTAACTCCAACTTTGTTTCTTTCTTCTTTTTTTTTTGTGCTGGGCTCCACATCCACCTGCCATCTGTCCAAACATGCTCCGCCCCATTGCCCCACCCTACTCCTGAACAACCCCAGCTTACCCCCAAGGGACAGGAGCAGCAGCTCGGCAGGGTGTAGGTCATCCATTTTTTTTTGTACTTACCAACAGGACGAATTGAATCAAAACTGCAAAAGCCCACATATGGTTACACTAATCCACAACAGTAATGGCGAATGTTATACAGGAAAAGATCCAAGCCAAGACAAATCATGATTACTGCACATTTATCCTGCTACTACATTGCTTCCTGCCCCAGCAAAATAAATACATGTCATGCAATCACACACAGTGTGCGCCTCCCATTGTTTTCTACCATGACCCCTTCTCTGCCTCTTTCTTCACCCCCCCCCCATCCAGATGATCCTATAGCAGTGGATAGTCAATCAAGCAACCCTAGCCCTGCACACATAATAGCCAACATTATCATGAACCACACCACACTCTCACCCACAGGGCTACAGAATCAGGCAGAGAAGGACATGCTCAGCCCCCACCATGCAACCAACCAGAGATCTATACTTACAGAAGTGTCTGATCTGTGCCAAGTGAACCAGGGGCAAATCTAGGATTTATTTGGGTGGTGAGGTCAAACAAACCTAGGGGTCTTGGGGAATATGAAACTGCAACATTTTTATGTATATATACCAAGCACAAAAGTATTGATTTTAAGATGCTCTGCTCCAAAAATAACAGCATTTTTTTTTTTTTTTTTTTTTAAACATGGCCCTTTTTTCAATACTGGGGAAACAGTGCACAGACACGAAGCTCTGCCACATCTATTTATAATTAGAGAAGCTATGCACTCCAGGAATGCTTGTTTTTATTTCCCAAATTATATATTTTATTATGGTTTATTTTAGTACCATCAATGCGTCAAAGCATTGACTGGTACAGTAGTAGCCACAGACATTGTCAGCTATTTCCATATATTTCATGAAATTTCTAAAGAGTTTCTCTCTGCTGCTCCTACTGTGGAAATGGAGAAAGCAGAGATATATCTGGAAATATCACATAAATTTCAGGAAATAGCTGGCAGTGTCTGTAGCTGCTACTGTATGGTCCAGTGGGAAGAATTCAGGACCTCTACACAAGTCAGTACTGACAGCTATGGGTCTATGGATGTCATTTCAGAGTCATGCCTGCAGTGGTGTCCAGGAAAAGTACTGAGGTGGGAGACTGGGAAGGGAGAGGGAGCAGTTCTGGAGAGGCCGGCTTAAAACTCACCACGTGTTGGGCAGACCTTGTATACCTCTTAACATTTTGTCACTGATATGTTGGCTACAGACTCAAACTGGGCAAAATGAGGGGCAGTGATCTTAATAACATCAGACAAATCATCAGACACATAAAGACAAACTCAGAACACAGGAAGCTAGTGACTTACAGTGAATCCCGCCAGGATGAAGCACAGTGTCACAGGTTTCCTGCATGACAAAAGGAATTAACTCCCATTGAAACTGCATTGTTTGCTGCAGTAACTGTACTGCAGAATTCTGCAGAGTTGGGCTTCATCCTTGTAGGCGTCACTGTAACAGCACTCTTCCTCTGATTACAGCCTGGACGCTAGCTGAACACTCTTACAGTGTTGTGAAAATATTCATATTGAGCATTTTCTGGGATCCCCATCTTCTTCTGCCAGATAACCACAGCTCTTAAAAGAGCTGTTAATCACTCTAGATCACCAGGAGCACAAAGGCAAATTAGCAGAAAGGCCCAGAAAGGTAACTCAGACTACACTTAGTTGTTCTGAACTCAATACTTTTATTGCAGCAGAGTAAGAGGCCCCTAATACAAGCGAAACTAGACAGATAACAGCCCACCACTGTTTTAGCTATACGCCTACAGAGAAAATCAAAGTAGATATTACCCCTGTCCTTTGGAGGGTTCCAGAGCCAGTGGATAGTGATGGTGTGTGGCCTTCTGCTTCCTTCTCAAAACCCTACTGAGGCTCACAATCTAGCCTATATATATGTATATATATATATATATATATATATATATACATATACAGAGATTATTCATAACACAGCAGTAAAGCTAAAGGTAGTGCTTTCCTAAATAAGGCCATTTCCAGAATAGCAGCAGAGATAAGGGAAGTGCTTCATCAAATAAGACTTTTTACAATAATAGCATTGGTAAAAGACTAGCATCACACTTTATTTGACAGTACACATATCCTGATAAGTGATGTCACACAGCTGTTTGCAGGGTCAGCATGAACTGACCTTTGAGCTTGACTGAAGTGAATCTACCAGCTTGTCTTATAGTGACCTTACCATCAAGTCCTTTGTGGCTATTCTCAGAAAAGCTCTTAAAACAGAATAGCCTAAACAGATATGACGGGCAGTACTGTCCTTCTTAACAGTGTTTCATTTAAACAGTGTGTTAGCAAACATTTTTATGCCTTGTACATACCATCTGGTCCCTACTTATTTAAGTCCTTTTTCTTAGCCTCCTTTAATCTAGTATAATATCCTGTTTTTACACAAAAGCTTTTTGCTAACTGTAGCAAGTTTTCCCCTGAGGGAAGCTCATGCTTTTTAACCCTTTCTCTCATCTCTTGGCTCATTTTTATTTAATATTTTACTATGATTTGTCAGTCCTTTTTCTTTCAACACTTGAACAGTTCTTTTAATACTTAGTCATAATTCCACAATGGTTGTTTACAGGAAACATAAACCTTATTGTTTATATAACTGTCAATTTGGGCATGTGTGGAATCTTCGAACATATGAATTAGCCAGCAGTAAAAGGTCATTTGGTCTCTCTCGTCTGCTGGTAACAGCAGGATCCATAGCTTGAGCTACTGAGCGTGCCCCCTCCACAATACTCCTAACCCTTCCACCCACCCCTCTCATAACTTTTACTTTCTCCTTATGTCTATCCCACCCCCTTTTGAAGCTTTCTACCACTGTAAACGAGACCATCTCTTCCAGCAGTGCATTCCAAATGTCCACGACCATCTCAGTAAGAATTGCCTTCTAAATTCCCTTCTAAACTTTCCACCTTGCAATTTAAGCCAATGCCCCTTGTATTACAGTTTCCACTTAGCCTAAAGAGAATCTCCTTATCTACCCTATTTATTCCTTTCAAGTATTTGAAAGTCTCTATCATATCCCCTCTCTCCCTCTTCTCCTCTAGTGAGTATGTTTAGGTCTCTCAACCTTTCCTCATAGGTTTTCCTTTGCTGACCTGCAACCATCTTCATAGAATTTGATGGCAGGTAAGGACTGCTTGGCCCACCTACTCTGCCCATTTCCCTACCTACCTACTGGATAAGCTGCAGATCCAAGTTAACCAATAGCCTACTTCCTCCTACCCCTCACTATAATTGCCTTATGTCTGTCCCATGCATTCTTGAATTCCTCCATTGTTTTTGACCCCACAACCTCCTCAGGAAGGTGGTTCCATGCGTCCACCATCCTCTCCGTTGAAAAATACATCCTCCTGTTGCCCCTGAGCCATCCCCCTCTACCTTCAAATTGTGCTGCCTTATTCTTGTACATCTCTTTTTCTGAAAGATGCTCCCATCTTGGACTTTGTTAATTCCCTTGAGGTACTTGAAAGTTTCAATCATGTCCCCCTTCCCCCTTTCCTCAAGAGTATACATATTAAGCATTCAGTCTATCTTCACATGGCTTCTGTTGCAGACCCTGCACCATTTTAGTTGCCCTCCTCTGGACTGCCTCCATCCTGTCTATGTCCTTGTGGTGATAGGGTCTCCAGAACTGCACGTAGTACTCCAGATGGGGTCTCACCAACTGTTGTACAGAGGGATAACAACTTCCTGTTTTCTACTGGTGATGCCTCTTCCTATACATCCTAGTACCCCCCCCCCAGCCCTCCTTACTGCCTTCTCACATTGTTTATCTACATTAAGGTCATCTGATATGACTACCCCCAGTTCTCTTTCCATTTGTGTTGTTGTTAGTACCTGGCCCTCCATTGTGTACTCTTCTCCAGGGGTTTTGTTACCCAGGTGCATTACTTTGCACTTTTTTGCACTGAATCTAACCTGCCATATTTTTGACCATTCCTCCAATCTTGCCAAGTCCTTTCTCATCCTTTGCCCCCCATGTATCAACCCTGTTGCAGATCTTTGTATCGTCTGCAAAGAGGCATACTTTTCCATCCAGCCCCTCTGCAATGTCTCCTATAAAGACATTAAAGAGGACCAGTCCCACTACTGAACCATGTGGTACCCCACTAGTAGCCCCCCCCTTTCTTCAACGTGTACTCCCATTTACTATTACCCTCTGGGTCCTGTTGTCCAGCCAGCTTGTTACCCAGGCTACCACCCTAGGACCCAATCCCAGGCTGGCTAACTTGTTTATTAATCTTTTATGTGGGACTGTGTCAAATGTCTTGCTAAAGTCTAGGTGGGTTATATCTACAGCCCTTCCCTGGTCTACTACTTTGGTTACCCAGTCAAATAAATCTATTAGATTCATCTGCCATGACCTTCCTGCTGTAAATCCATGTTGCCTTGGGTTATGTGCCCCGCTGACCTCTAGGTACTCAACGATTCTTTCCTTCAGAATTGATTCCATCATTTTCCCTACCACTGAGGTCAAGCTAGCAGGTCTGTAGTTTCCTGTCTCTGCCTTGCTCCCACTTTTATGAAGGGGAATCACATCTGCCCTTCTCCAGTCCTCAGGTACCACACCATCCTCCCATGATTTGTTAAAAAGGGTAGTCAGTGGAGTCACTAGGTCTCTCCTTAGTTCTTTTAGAATTCTGGGGTGAATCCCATAAGACCCCATTGCTTTGTCCACCTTGAGTTTTATGAGTTCTTTCGGGACCCTTTCTTCTGTGAATGGACTGGTATCGACCCCCCTATCCAGAGTGCTTCTATTGTTTGGTTTAGGTATCTCCTCTTCTTTGCCCTCCTCTGTACCATTTCCAGCAAGATAATGTCTTTCTTTTTTTTTTTTTTTTTTAAGGTAAGGGTGCCAGAATTGTAATCTCTACTCCACATGTGACCTCACCAACAAGGGCAGAATAACCTCCTTTCATCTACTGCTAATCCCCTTAGCAATGCGCCACAACATCTTGTTTGCCTTAGCTGCTGCTCTCCTGCACTGCGTGGAGTGCCTTAGGTCACTAGTTATTATCACACCGACATCCTTTTTCTCTTCTCTAACAGATAACTGGACTCCTCCCAGATAGCACCCTATCTTGGTTTTCTTGGCTCCCAAATGCATCACCTTGCATTTTTTTTACATTAAATCCAAGTTTCCAAATCCATGACCACCTCTCCTGCTTTTTTAGATCCTCCATTTAGGTCCTGTATCCCTTAAGCTGAGTTCACCCTCCCATAGAGCTTGGTGTCATCTGCAAAAAGGAACATCTTGTCCTTAATGCCATCCTCAACATCATTAGTAAAGACATTTGACAACACTGATCCTAGCGCTGAGCCCTATGGAACTCCATTCATGACTTCTCTAGTGTTAGATAATTCTCTCCCCACAAGTACCATCTGGGTTCTACTCCCCAGTCAATTTTCCACCCATCTAGTCATCTTCTCTCCAATCTCTAGCTCTGCCAATTTTCTAATCAGCTTTTTGTGGGGCACAGAATCAAAGCCTTTCTAAAATCTAGGTAGAGGATGTCCACTGTTTTGGTGACCCAGTCAAAAATTCAATCAGATTAGTTTGACATGATCTACCTCCCATAAACCTGTGCTGCTCAGCATCATGAAGAACCTGCTCTTCTAGATACTCAACCAACCTTTCCTTAAATAAAGTCTCCATGAGCTTGCACATGACCAAAGTCAAACTGACTGGTCTATAGTTCCCAGGATCATCCTTAGGACCACTCTTATGGAGGGGTACCACATGGGCTGTCCTTCAGTCCTGTGACACCACACCTGACTCAAGTGAGCTACTGAACAGGTCCACCAGTGGTTCTGCAAGTTCATCTAGCAGCTCCCTCAGCACCTTTGGATCTACTCCACCTGGACCTGGAGATTTGTCCACCTTCAATGCCAACAGCCCATGTCTCACTTTATGCCCCGTTATAAAAAGAAACATCAAAAGTCGGACATCTGCTGTACTACTTCCTCTATATAGGTCATATGTCAGACCACATCTTGATTATTGTAGCCAATTATGGAACCCGCATAACAAAACTGACATCAAAAGAATAGAAAGAGTACAACATAGAATGACTAAAATCATATCTGAAGTCAAAGATCTTAAGTATGAAGAAATAATAGGCAATTTAGGGATGTATACAAGGGAAATAATAAGAAAGAGGAGTGATTTGTTATTTTATGACAAGATAAACGATCCAACATTGGTTGAAGAAATGAACAGGAGTGGCTGCAGTTTATGGGTGCCGTCAAAATGGTGGACGAGATTTCCACAGGAATCGTAAACGATTGAGGGGGCTGTGCCTCCATACATCCGATCTTTTATTTTTGGGGGGGCAAAGCCCCCAAGCTCCCCCCCCCCACCAAAAGTAGTATATTACTACCATAACTACTTCTAATAGTTTGTAAGGATGTCACTGTAGCTGAAATCTCGTCCTCCATTTTGTGGGACTCATATACACATATAAGCCAATGAATATTACATTTAATGACACTAAAACAAGAGGACGTGTATTACAAATGAAAGGAACAAATTTTAGCAGTAATAGAAGAAAGTACCTTTTTACAGAGAGAGTGGTGAACCTGTGGAACGGACCTCCAGAAAGTGTTATCGTTAGTAAAAATAAAAGCATATTTAAGAGACGGCTAGATCAATTTATAAATGAGGATGAAGAACTAAAGTACCATCAAAACTCATAGGAGCTACTATGGGCTTTGGCTTTTTTTCTGCTCCTTTTCCCATTAGTGACATTAGAACTATTTGTGTGCTTCCTTCTCCTCATGTATATCTATCTTCTCTCCACTGTTGGCACAAGTCCATCATTCTCCGTGGTGAACACCGAGTAGAAGTATTCATTCATCATTTCTGCTTTTTCCCCATCCCCCCCCCACATGTTCACTTTTCGAAGCCCATTCTTCTTATCCCTTTTTTCACTTATGTAACAAAAAAAGGCTTTCTCACCTTTCACAATTCCCTCTGCAAATTGCAGTTCTTTATTAGCTTTAGCTCGCCTGACTACTTTACTGGTTTCACTAGCCATCTTTAGATAAACATCCCTGGCCTCTTCCCTTTTACTTTTCTTGAAATTCTTAAAGGCTAACCTTTTGTTTCTTATTGCCTGGGTAACCTCAGCATTAAAACAGCTTGGTTTTCTGATCCTTGAGTTTTCCCCCAAGCCTCACACACTCATCTATTGCAGCTAATATCCACTCCTTAATGAAATTCTATTTGGTCAACCTCCAGATCTGCCCTGATGCCCATCAGACGCATTCATATCAAATCACCCATCTTCCCCTTAGGCTGCCACCGACATAATATCTTGTCCTAAAAACATATGCGTTCTAAATCTTCCGGCAGTCTAAGGTTTGAAGTCTGCTCTTCTAAAGTCCAGTACTTTAGTCTTAGTAGGTATGTTTTCCCTATCCATATCTAGCTGGAACCACACTGTGTTATGGTCACTGTTACCCAGGGCTCCTTGACATTCAGGTCTTGTACATGCTCCATATTTGTGAGCACCAGATCAAGGTTTGCTCCCACCCGGATGAGTTCTAACACTCCCTGAGTCAGAAACCCATTCTGCAATGCTTCAAGTATCACCCTACATTTGACACATGATGTGGTCTGTACACTCCAGTCTATCTTTGGCAAATGGAAGTCTCCCACTATTACCACCTCACCCTTCTCTGCCGCTTTCAAAAATTGAGAGCATAATTCCATGTCCCTCTCATCATCTTGGTTAAGACCTGTTTAACAGAAACATGGAAGTTGCTGGCAGATAAAGACCTCTTGGTCCACCTAGTCTGCCCAGTTTTCCCTGTCTGCTGTGCCACTGCAGACCCTGCTCAATCTCTAGTCATCTCCTCCTCCACTTGCCTTACTACCAAGGTCTCCTTGCATCTGTCCCTTGCATGCTTGAATCCTGTCACCATTTTGGCACTCACCACCTCCACTGGAAGACTGTTCCAGGCATCCATCACCCTCTCCGTGAAGAAGCATTTCCTCTGAGCCTCCCAACTCTAACTTTGTAGCATGACCCCTTGTCCTTAAGCTTCTTTTTCTATGGAAAATGCTACCTTCCTGTACCTTATTACTATCTGTTAGGTATTTGAATGTTTCTATCATATCTCCCTTTTCCCTCCTTTCCTCTAGAAAGTACATATTTAGTTCCTTGAGTCTCTCCTCATAGGGCTTTTGATGCAGGCCCTGCACCATTTTGGTAGCCCTCTTCTGTATTGCCTCCACCTTATCAATGTCCTTCTGGAGGTGGGTCCTCCAGAACTGGACAAAGTACTCAAGGTGGGGTCTTATCAATGTTCTGTACAGGGTTAATATTACCTCCTTCTTCCTACTGGTGATACCCCTCCCTATGTACCTGTGCATCCTGCTAGCCTTCCCCACTGCCTTATCACACTGCTTGGCTACCTTCAGGTCATTAGAAATTATTACCACCAGGTCCCTTTCCTGTTTGGTGGTTGCCAGTACTTCCCCTCCCAACTGGTTAGTAGTTTCCAGATTTCTGTGCCCCAAGTGCATGATTTTGCACTTTTTTGCATTGAAACCCAGGTGCCAAACCCCTGACCATTCTTCTAACTGTAACCCCTAGAGGGCACTACCCCAAGGGCTACTACCATTGCCTGCTGGGCAACCAGTAGGTTGAGGGGTCTGAGTTCTGAAATGGGTGCCTCCACCCAGAGGTCCGGGTTATTGGTGGTCGCACTAGTTTGGGCACAGCCCTCTGGGACACTGTAACTCCCCTCGGTTCCTACAAGTGGCCCACATGGAATACAACAATGACCTTCACAGTACCCCTGATATGCTTTACCAGTATCCAAACCCTTGGCACTTACCACCAGGATTGGTTTCTCCAGCTTGACCCTGGTGACCCCCTGTAAAACAATGTAAAACAGAGCAAATGGCAGTAACACAATACTTTACGCATAAGCAGGATCCACAGACAGGTTAAGAGGCAGAAAAAGTAGATCTGATTTATTCGGGGGGGGGGGTTGAACAAGGATGGGGGCAATCAGGTAAATTAGCTTACTTTCCCTAACAATCACACAGTTATACAAGCAGTCAGAGTCCCTAGCACAGTCACACTTCTGGGTACCCAGGTGAACAGGAGGTTGGCTAGCCAGGACCGTTGTCCAGGGTAGGCCAGCGTTACTGCTGGTAGGGGCCCTGTAATGGAAAAATAACTTGCACAACACAATTTTTGTAATCCAGAGCCAGAGGGCTCAGTTCGTGAAGAAAAAGATAACAAGACAATTAGGTAACACACTTTTGATTTAGCTATCTGTTGCAGGGAGCTACAATGGATATTACTCACAGTACCCAAGACTGGACACAGGATGGAGAAAATTGAGACAGCAGATGAACTCTCTGGGATGCCAGGAAAAGCAGGGCCCACACGATCCGCCGAGGCATCATTTTGGTTCAGGCATGGGGAAGGGGGAATGCTCCCCAAGCAGGTCTCTCGTCTATGGCTCTTCTCTGTGCAGCAGGGTGATCTGGCAGAGCCCTCATGGCAAGGCCCAGCTGTGTGGAGCTAACAGTGGATTTAGTCAGTTTTCCGCTGGATACAGCTTCCAGCAGTCAGCACACAGTTCACACAAAAAAGGACTTAAACCGCGACCCCCAGTCAGTACACAGCACATTTACATGCAGAGAAATATTACTGTACCAGGCACACTGCTCTCTGGTCATGATCGCAAAGTCACTGCTCAAACCGGGAGCTCAAGAGTAGCTGGAGTTCCTGACAGGCCTATCGCTTTCAGCAAAAATCTTCGGTCTTCTACAGGTTAAGCCTGGTCTCTATTCAGCAGCTTGCTCAAAAGCACACAGCTCAGATTTAGTCCGAAACAATTCTCTCTCTCTCTCTCCTCCTCTCAGGGTAACAGCAGACTTGCAGGCCTCAACTCAGACCACTCCACAATTCTCCCGCTTGAACTATGGAACTTACTGCTCGGCTATCACGAGCGGCTTCTCTCTCGACTCCCAACTCAAATCTGGCTGGCCAGCAGACAGCTCATGTTTTTTCCCTAGATCCAAACGGTTCAGTTGGCTGACACAACTGTCAGTCACACAAGAACTCCCCTTTCAGTAGCAAAAGGCATCAACAGTCCAGAACTACAAATCCCACGGGTTTGGGTCCATACAGTCCCTATGAGCAGGCTCCATTTTAGAGTCCCCGATCACTGATTGGTCCAATACGGCAGTTCGGGACCAAAATGGTGAAGCCAAGCAGAACAGTTCTTGCTGCAAAGAAGGCAGGTTAGAACAACTACATTATCGCTATTACGCTAAGCAATTTCCAGAAAATAGTTACATCTTTCACCAGGATGCCCTCTGCACAACTAGCAATGGCAGAAATGCAGCAATTAACAGGCAGCCCAGGCGGGACCCGAGCATGGAAACACTCAGTCCCCCCATTCAGATTAATTATATCTGCAGTCGGGCACAGAGGCTTTAGAGGTGCTCACTGGTAATACATTTAATGGCTATGGTGCTGAACACCAGCCAGGCAGCGAGCACTTAGACAAGCTCATAGAAGACTTTTCGGGAACCCCCATTGATAGGTGGGTTACATAACTTTTTCAAATCATCCCTCATTTTTCCATCCCCCTAGTGTGTCTACTCTGTTGCAGATTTTTGTGTCATTTGTGAACAGGCATACGTTCCCTTCTAGCCCTTCCACAATGTCACTAATAAAAACATTGAAGAGGATTGGGACTAGTGTTGAGCCCTGAGGCACCCTGCTGGTCACCTTGCCTTCTCCAGAGCGGACACCATTTATCACCACCCTCTGACTCCTGTTGCTTAATCAACTTCTTACCCAGTTTATAATGTTTTGACCCATTCCCAGACAGACCAGCATGTTCATCTGTTTTCTATGTGGAATGGTGTTTAAGGCCTTACTGAAATCCAGGTAGGCCACATCTACCACTCCTCCCTGATCCACTACCTGGCCTGCCAGTCGAAGAACTCGATAAGGTTTGTTTGGCAAGCACCCCCACCCCCAAAGAAACCATGTTGCCTTGGATCCTGTAATCTACTGGTTACAAGGTATTCCACTAGTCTTTCCTTCAGTAGTGTTTCCATCACTTTGCCTACTACAGAAGTCAGGCTGACAGGTCTGTAATTTCCTGCCTCCTCCCTGTTCCCACTTTTGTGAAATGAGACCAGATCTGTCCTCCTCCAGTCCCTCGGAACCTCCCCTGTTTCTAATGATAAACTGAACAGAGTTATCAGAGGTGGAGCCAGCACCTCTTTGAGCTCCTTCAGTATCCCGTGGTGTACCCCATCAGGTCCCAATGCCTTGTCTACTTTTAACTGTGCTAGTACCTTAAAGGCCTTTCTAGTCTGTAAAATGACTGGTATCCACCTCCTTATCATTTATACCCTTGTCCCTGATTTTTTGTCCCGTCACCTACCCTTTCTTCTGTAAATACTGAACAAAACTATTTGTTCAATATGTCTGCCTTCTTTTGGTCCTCCTCCTCCTCCTCGCAATCCCTTCTTCCCCTTTTATCCTTACTATTCCCCTTTGGTAATCACTATTACCATTACTTACTATTCCTCCTTTAATAAGTGTATTGTTTTGTCTGTTTTGTAATAGTCCAACTGTTGTCCTTATTTAGGGTCCCTTGTTAATGCAGCCTTTTCCCACCCAATTTCTTTTTTTTAATTACTTAGTAGTTCTGGAACCCAGTTACATCATTCGAGAGAGGTTGAGAGGGTGCTCTGCATAAAGAGTCTCATTGTAGACGTCCACTCAGTTGATGTCACTGGGCTCTGAACACACTGCCTGGTTGAATAACCTGTATCACTGCTGCACACAATCCTGCCATTCAGACTCTCTGATGAGCTCGCTGGCTAGTGACAAAATGTAAGTGGCATCCGTTGGCTGTTGTGATCTAGCTAACCAGGGTGTCTTTGCTTGGGACCCAGTCCCCTTGGGACTTCAGTCCTATGTATAGCTACAAACAAGAAATTGCACCCACAAAGACAGATGTAGATTATGCCCTAGCAGGAATGCCGCTAATTTTCCAACTCCTCCAGATTATGTCTACCTACATGTTCTCTGTAATGCTGAGATAGTGATGCTAATGGTGGTTTTCTTATGTGGTAAAGGTAGGGTAAGGGAAGCTTTGCTTGTACTATTGGCTATCTTTTTCTGATGTCAATGATAGGAACTATCATAAATAACAAAATTAAGTCATACAAAAGCCTTTGGTTTTATTCACTCACTGTTTTAGTGAGGCAAAAGCTCCAATTCATTTGTTGCTAGACACAGTCTCTTTTTGATGCTGATCAGCAACCCCCTCCCAGTATTTAGACTGGCTGGGAATGAAGGAGAGTGTTCTTGCATGTGCAAGGAAGACTCAAAAGACAGCAACCAATGAGGGAATCCTGTCTATTGGTGGTGTGAGCTGTTAAACACTCAGAACACAGCCCAATGGTGATACAGTTTAGCGGGATTTGGCTCGGGGTAGAGGCTAGCTGGTGGGGCACTGAAGAGAAATGTGATATATCTGTGGGGAGGGAACTTGGACTTAGGGTGGTAGAAACCAGTTGACAGAAGTGGTAGGGGGATTGATATGTCTGTAGGGATGGAATCTATGTTCGGGGTTACCTGGGGCCTGCTGAGGGCATACAAGAAGAAAAAAAAAAAAGCAAAACTAAACAGACCCCCCTCATATAAATGGAGTATGTTTGATAGCTGTTCATTTGTCACATAACTCTGCTTGTGTATAGTTAGTCATTTAGAAGGAGCCTGTGGCTACTTGTTGATGCCTTGGAATTTTAATCTTGATACAGAGGTGCAGTGACTAACATCTGTGGTTTAGTCAGTGCATGTAGTTTATATGACAAATACCAGCCACTGCTAGGCTCTGTAAGTGACACATCAAGTTATCTACAGTGGCCAATGAAATGCAGTAAAAACAAATATCAAATAGATTCCAGGGATACGAATGGTGTCCTTTTCCTTTTGCATTTTGGAGTTGATCATTATCACAGAGTAAGTCTTTCTAACCATTCCCTTTGAGAACCTGGATTAGCATGGTGTCTCTTCTTGCAACAGTGCATGTGAGTGGAAAATGCTTACCAGGATTTTAGGTGGTGGTGGGGGGGGTCTTTATTGCGTCAGTTTACCTCACCATATTCTCAATATGAAGACAATGTTGGGAAAAAAATTGCTGTATTTCACAAACATGGTGAAAGTGAAATGTGTGGATTTTGCTCAGTACCACTCATAATCTCAAAGTACAGGAAATGAAAGCATTGCCACAGGTTATGTACAAGGCCAGTGCACAGACAACTGAAGAGCATTCTGCCCTGTGCTACTTTGTCATTTTACACACAAGTACAAACCCTGTGAGTCTCCATGCACATTCACTTCACAGCCTCTTCCAAGCAAAGACTGCAACTGGACAGAATTGTGTGGTGAAGGTAGTCATGAAAGAGGTAATGTGAATGTGCAAGAACCATAGCTGAGACCCCAAACTCATTACAGTTGTGAGTTGTGACCTCAGCACAAATCTGAAATTGTCCTCCAGCAGTGAATGGACAGTAGGTTTTAATTTTTTAAGCATTCATTATCGATTTGTTCAGCATCATTTTATTATACACAATATAATACAAAAGGGAGGGAAAGAAAGACATAACAAAAGAAAAATAATATGGTAAGTAAAATCCATGAATTTATAAAGACCTGCAATGGTGAACCAATACTACTGTATTTATTTTTCTATTGTAAATCTAGTAAGAATGCTGCATATCAAGCATAATTTATAAGTTATTTGTGAAAACAATTTAAGGAATACACATCTATAAACATTAATGTAAGAGAAATCAATTAATCTAGGAGAAACATCAGATTATGTGAAAAAACAATAAAGAAAAAACAAGAGAGATTTGGCTTAGTTATCAGTCTTTGATTTTTATTTATTTATTATTTATTTATTTATTGTCTTGGATTACAGCCTTTGAGCTAAAAGCTCATTTATGAAGGTTCTACATCAGAGTGAGAACAAACAAGTAGAACAATTACTGTGAATGGATTGCAACTATAGACTGATAAGCCCAACGTCAATTTTGGGAAAAATATTGTAGTCACTCATAAGAGATAAACTAGAGGTTGCTAGCCTTGCTTGTAGAGCAGAAAGCAGCTAACTAAAAGAAGCTACATTTTCTTATTAATTTAAAACTTATATCTCAGCAGGAGTCATTTTCTGTTAAGATAAAATAGACAGATAACTTTATTAGAAGTAGAAGGGGTCTTATTTAGGGTTTAAAAAAAGAAAGAAAGTCAGTGTGTGTTCTGTGCCGGGAAGGGTACTAATCAGCTGACTTTGCTAAACCAGTAGGAGGAAAGAGAGCTTACCTGGGGATGTGGTTTAGACACTATAAAAGCAGGTGAGTCAAATTACAACTTCCTGTTGCTAGCCTTTTTCTTATTAATTGCCTCCATCCCACCCAAAGCCAGTTCTACTTTTATAGCCACTGGATTTGACTGCCAACAGGAACTTCCTGTTTGGCAGTAGGAAGGAAAGGATCATAGAGAAACATTGGTTTGTCAACCCCAAAGGAAAAAGTAGCTCACCCCCAGCTGCTGGTGGTCTGATATTGAGCAAGGAAGAAGGAGGCTACTGAAGAAGAGGAAGTTGCTGTCCCAGAACAGGAAGGGTGAGTTGTAAGGAGAGGAGAGAATAGCATCCAGAGAAACAATAGAGGACACAAAATAAGACATGATAGGAGTGGTGCAGTGCAATGGCTGTGGGGCGGCAGTGTTCCGGGAGACATTCTGGAGGCTGCAATGCTGCCCTATTTGCAGGCACCTCTCTGGTCTGAGAGAGGAGGTTGCCCATCTCCAGGCTGACCTGGCTAGGATTCGTGAAACCTCCTCCCCCACCCAGGGACCACCAGGACCAATGCCACTACCTCAGAGGTTGCCAAGAAAGAGGAGAGGCTGGACCAGGGTGGGCTCAAGGAGGAGGGTGGTGGAACAGAGTTGCATCCCTCCAGCTGTACCTCTCCACAATTCATTCACTCTTCTGGTGGATAGTGGTTCCTCTATGGAGGCACCTGCAGTGGAGATCAAGGAGGATGCTGGGAACCTTCACAAGGAGACCCACAGGAGGGTGGCATGGGACCCCACAGGGAAGGAAACAACTCCTGGTGGGGACTCAATCATTAGGGGGTAGAATTGGGGAGGAAGGGAGAGGAGGTGAGGTGCCTTCCTGGCGCTTCACGGCTTGGAGGGACAGGAAGCGAATCCTCAGGATCGTGGGAGGAGCTGCACGAGGGAGGGAGCTGGATGTCATTGCCCACCTAGGGACAAATGACCTGGCTAGGAATGGGATCAGAGCAGTGCAAGAGGAGTTTTGAAGAGTTGGGAAGGGGCCTTAGGCAAGTAGCGCATCCGGTAACCTTCTTGGAGGTGCTGCCTGTCTATGGTAAGGGAGATGCTAGGGCACTTCTCACCAGGGAATTCAATGAGTGGTTGAAAAACTGGTGTGGAGCTCAGGGTTTTGGCTTCACTGGGGACTGGGCAGCCACCTGGAGGGATGCAGACCTATACTGGTGCGATGGTCTGCATCTGTCCAGGGGAGGAACCAGGATCGTAGGTGAGAGGTTTAAATGCTTCATTGGCAAGCATTTAAACTAGCCAAGGGGGGAGGCACTGAAAAGGAGCAGGGAAATCCGAGCTTCCCCCCACAAAACATGGTGATTAGTGAGGTAAACACCAAGGTACAGAAGTTATTAGGGAGCAGAACAGATTTAAATGTAAAAAAAGGCAAAGGCAGTAAGGACAGAAATGGGGCTAAAAGGAGTAAGGCTATCAAAAAGTGGAGGGTGATGAGTACCAATGCCCGTGGTCTGTGTAACAAGCTCCCTGAACTAGTGGCCTTGATGGAAGAGGGTTGCCTGGATATTGTGGCAGTCACAGAAACATGGTACACAGAGAACCATGACTGGGATGTCAACATACCAGGATACACAATCTACAGGAGGGACAGGGAGGGTAAAGAGGAGGAATAGCTCTCTATGTAAAGGAAGGGATCAAAGCAACAGAACTAAAGAGTAAACAGGGAGCAGATGAGGCACTTTGGGTCACCCTGGAGACAGGAAATGGCACCACAATCCGCATGGGGGTTGTATACAGACCCCCATCTCAGGGGAGGAATGGACAAGGAAATGATAGAAGGCTTTCTTAGAATGGCAGAAAAAGGGGAGATATTGTTGATGGGGGACCTGAATATGCCAGATGTTAACTGGAGCACCTTTGCTGCAGGCACATCCAAGAGCAGGGTCATTCTTGATGCCCTACAGGGGGCATGCCTCAGACAGCTAGTATTGGAACCCACTCGGGAGGGAGCAATCTTAGACCTGGTACTCTCAAATGGGGATGGAGAAAGAATCTCAGATTTAGAAGTGGGTAGCCATCTGGGAACAAGCGACCACCAAACAGTGTGGTTCACGATAAACACAGCCATACAGTCAAGCCATACAAAAGCAAGAGTACTGGACTTTAGGAGGGCTGACTTTGGGAAAATGAGAGAGTGCCTCAGAAAAGCACTAGCAAACAGGCAAGAAGGAGGGGTGGAGGAACAATGGGGAGTGATCAAAACAGCCATCACAGAGGCAACAAGCCTTTGTGTAAAGCAAATCAATAAAACACAAAGGAAAAAACGCTATGGTTCTCAAAGAGGTGGCAGGGAAGGTTAAGGAGAAAAGGACAGCATTCAGGAAACATAAGGAAACACAGAAGGAGCAGGACAGAGAACTTTATCAGTTAAAGCAGAAAGAGGCTGGGAAGGCAGTCAGAATAGCAAAGGCCCAAACTGAGGAAAGGATAGCCAATTCTGTTAAGAAGGGATAAGACCTTTTATAGGTACATTAGGAGGCGAAGAAAGACCAAGGAGGATACTGAAGCTTAATAAAGGGAGGGAATGTGGGTAGGGTGACAGTGAAAAGCTGGGATACTGAACGAATATTTCTGCTCAGTATTCACAAAGGAAGAGGAGGAGGTTACCTAAACCAAACAAGAGAAACACTCTGAAGACAGGGGTCGATACCAGTCCATTTACAGAAGAAAGGGTTCTGAAAGAACTAATAAAATTGAAGGTGGACAAAGCAATGGGGCCTGATGGGATTCACCCAAGAATTCTAAAAGAACTAAGGGTAGAACTAGTGACACTGACTACTCTCTTTAACAAATCATGGGAGGATGGGGTGGTACCCGAGGACTGGAGGAGGGCAGATGTAATTCCTCTTCACAAAAGTGGGAGCAGGACAGAGGCAGGAAACTACAGACCAGTTAGTTTGACCTCAGTGGTAGGGAAAATGATGGAATCACTTCTGAAGGAAAGAATTGTTGAGTACCTAGAGGCCAGTGGGGCAGAGGACCCAAGGCAGCATGGATTCACGATGGGAAGGTCGTGTCAGAAGAATCTAATAGATTTCTTTGACTGGGTGACCAAAGTAGTAGACCAGGGAGGGGCTGTGGACATGGCCTACCTAGATTTTAGCAAGGCATTTGATACAGTCCCACACAAAAGATTAATTCACAAGATAGCCAGCCTTGGAGTGGGTTCCCAGGTGGTAGCCTGGATAAAAAATTGGCTAGACAACAGGATGCAAAGGGTAGTAGTAAATGGAGTACACAGTGAAGAAAGGAGGGTTACTAGTGGGGTACCGCAGGGTTCAGTACTGGGACCGGTCCTTTTTAATGTCTTTATAAGTGACATTGCAGAGGAACTGGAAGGAAAAGTATGTCTCTTTGCAGATGACACAAAGATCTGCAAGTTGATACACAGATGGAGTGGAAAGGATGAGAAGGGACTTGGCAAGGTTGGAGGAATGGTCAAATGTATGGCAGCTCAGATTCAATGCAAAGAAGTGCAAGGTAATGCACATGGGAAACAAAAACCCAGGGGAAGCATAAACAATGGGGGGTGACATACTGACAACAGTAAAAATAGAAAGGGACCTGGGGGTAATTATATCAGATGACCTAAAGGTGGGCAAACAATGTGAGAAGGCAGTAAGGAAGGCTGGGGGGATACTGGGATGCATGGAAGAGGCATCAATAGTAGAAAACAGGAAGTTGTTATCCTCTGTACAGACAGTTGGTGAGACCCCATCTGAGTACTGTGTGCAGTTCTGGAGACCCCATCTCCATAAGACATAGACAGAGTGGAGGCTGTCCAGAGGAGAGCAGCAAAAATGGTGCAGGGTCTGCACCAGAAGACATCTGAAGAAAGACTAAAGGAGCTTAATATGTATACCCTTGAGAAAGAAGGAGAGAGGGACATGATAGAAACTTTCAAGTACCTCAAGGGAATTAACAAAGTCCAAGAGGGTAGCATCTTCCAGAAAAAGAGATGTGCAAGAACAAGGGGGCACAATTTGAAGATAGAAGGGGGACGGCTCAGAGGTAATGTGAGGAAGTATTTTTTCACTGAGAGGGTTGTGGATGCATGGAACAGCCTCCCTGAGGAGGTCGTGGAGTCAAGAACAGTGGGAGACTTCAAGAATGCATGGGACAGGCATAAGGCAGTCCTAGTGGGGGGTAGGAGGAAGTAAGCTGTTGGTTAACTAGGATCTGCAGCTTATCTGTTAGGTAGGAAAATGGGCAGACTAGGTGGGCCAAGCGGTCCTTATCTGCCGTCAAATTCTATGTTTCTATGTTTCTAATAGATAAGGACATAGTCGATAACACCCAACATGGTTTTAGGAAGCAGCGATCCTGCCTGACTAACATGATAGTTTTCCATAACAAAATCAGTGATCTTCTGGATCAGAACAAGACTATGGATGTAATATATCTGAATTTTATAAGGGCTTTTGATAAAGTCCCATATGATAGACTGATCAGTATGATTGGCACGAATATCGTTAACAAAACATAATTTGCTGGGTTAAAAGCTGGCTTATGGACAGGACCCAGAAAGTAAGAATTAGGGGTCACCTATCAAGAGATAGAAATGTAACAAGGAGTACCACAGGGCTCCGTCCTTGTGCCTGCCCTTTTTTCACTATTTATTTTGGATAAAATATGGGAATTGGATGCAGTTGCATAAAATTTGTGGATGACACTAAGATAAGTGTTGAGGTTACCACTAGGGAACAAGCAGAAGCTTTGCAAAATGATTTATTGAAATTGCAGGCATGGGCAGAGGTTAACAGGATGGAATTTAATTTAGACAAATGTGTAGTGAGGCACTTTGGAGGTAAGAACATGGGGTACAAATACTGTATAGCAGCTTATTTTAGCGCCCTCTTTATTTAGCGCAGAGAGGGGTACAGTACTATTTGGTGCCAATCGAATTAGTATGTCAGCTTCATGTCCAGTTACAGCACTATGCTCCCTGTATTATTAATGATCAGCTTATTTTAATACTTTTGTCAGTTAATATAGCGAAAATAAACTGAAAGCTAATAGTTCCTACTATACAGTATATTTTGAACAACAGCAAGTTGAAAGTTGTGGGTAGTGAAAAAAATTTGGGTATTATAATAAGTAATGATCTTACTTTTGGAAGTCATTGTAGTGAAACTGTGAAAAAAATAGGTAGAATATCAGGGGCTATCAGGAAGGCATCTGTTACTAGATATAGATCGTGTCTTATGCCACTTTACAGAAATCTTATTACACCACATTTGGACTACTATAGTCCCCTATGGAACCCCTACATTAAGAGGGACATAGATTTGATGAAAAGGGTTCAAAGGAGACTATCAAAAATGATAAATGGGATGCAGCACCTACCCTATGAAGAGAGATTAACAGCACTAGGACTACACTCAATGCAAATGTAACCCCCCTACAAATGGGGGTTCCCAAAAAGTCTTCCTTGAGCTTGTCTAAATGCTCACTGCCAGGCTGGTGTCCTGTGTTTTAGCAGTTTAAATGTGATTACCAGAGCTTGTATAGCCTCTGTGTACTGTCTCTTTAAGAGCTGCCTAATTGCAGTTTAAGTAATTTGAGAGGGAGCTCTGTTGAAAGATGCAACTATTTACTGAAAATGATTTAGTGTGATAATGATAATGTAGTTTGTCTAACCTGCTTTCTTTGTAGCAAGGACTGTTTTGTTTGTCTCCACTATCTTGATCCTGGACTGCAAATTTAACCAAACAGTACTGGTGGGACCTAAATTGTAGCCGGACTACAGGAGCTGTCTGAATTCAAAATCTGTAGGAACTTAAGTTTGGACCTTTTTTGCACCTTTTTTGCAACTGAAGGGGGAGCTCTTGCTTTGACTGACAGCCAAATCAGCCAACCAAATCTTTTGGATCTTGGGGAAGTCCCGGGCTGCTTGCAGTTTTCAGTTAGAATTAAGCTGGAAGCTGAGCAAGAAGGAGCTGAAGTGTTTCTGAGCAGCAATCCTGAGTGGATTTGCATGGGAGAACTCTGAAAAGGCTAAGTTTTTGGCCTGCATGCTGGTGTGCTACTCCTGAGAGGGAGAGAAGAGAATTATTTTGGACTAAATCCAAGTTTGTGTGACTAAAGTAAGCTACTGAAGTGGGCCAGGCTCAACCTGAAGAAGACCGAATATTTTTGCTGAATGCGATCAGCCTGTCAGGAGTTCCAGCTACCACTAAGCTCCCGAAGTGCGCAGAGACTTTGCGATTGTGCCCGGGGAGTGCTTTGCCTGGTACAGTAGAATTCCCGTACATGTAAATGTGCTATGAGCTGCTAGTGGGTTGTGAGTTAGTTCCCCACTGTGTGAACTGTGTTCTGCCTGCTGGAAGCTATATCCAGCCCAAAACGGACTGCTTCCAAACTTGTCTCCATGCGGTCTGGGTTTTGCCAGACTACCCACTGCACAGAGAAGCCATTGACGAAAGACCTGCCTGGGCATCAGCCCCCTGCTCGAACAGGAACGACACCTCTGCAACCTGTGTAGGCCCTGCTTCTCCTGGTATTCCAGATCAACCACCTGCAGTCTCGAGTTTTGTCCAGCCTGTGTCCAGTCTTGGGTATCGTGAGTAAATACCAGGGTAGCTCCCTACAACAACAGCGTAATCTGAGCGTGTCATCTGATTGTCTTGTTGTTTCATTTCCTTTATGAACTGAGCCCTCTGGATCCAGATTACAAATATTGTGTACTATGCATGTTGTATTTTCCATCACAGGGCCCCAACCAGCTGCAACCCTGGGCAACTGTCCTGGCTAGCCCATCTCTTCTCTACCTGGGTACCCAGAGGTGGACTGTGTGGGGGGACTCAAAGTGCATGCATAACTGCTTGATTGATATAACCTTTAAGCTAATTAACCTGATTTTGCCTCCTTGTTCAAGTCCCCTGAATAAATCAGATCTAACTTTTCTGCATGTAATCTGACTGTGGTTCCAGTTTGTGCTCAAAGTACTGTACTATTGCTATTTGCTGTGCTTAACCTTGTTTTACAGGGGTTCCCCAGGGTCAAGCCAGTGGGACCAGCCCTGGTGGTAATTGCAAACAGTGTGGATACTTGTATGGTGTACCAGGGGTATTGTGAAAGTGATTATTGTACAGTGTTCAGGCCACTAGAGGAGAAAGAGAGGGGTTACAGTGTCCCGGAGGGCTGTGCACAGATTAGCTTGACCACTACCAACCCTGGATGGAGGCACCCGTTTCAGAACTCAGGCCCCTTAACCTGCTACTAGCCAAGCAGGCAGGTGTAGTAGCCCTTGGGATAGCACCACCTAGGGGTTACATTTTGGAGGCTCAGCGCTGGGATTTCGTATCTTCTAGTGGCCAAATTTGTGAATTGCTGTTAAAAATAAATGGCTACCCCAACAGAAGTGGCTGTACACCAGTTGGTGGGGTGGTGTACTGAGCAGGAGATCGACCCCAAAATGCTCTACTTATCCTGGATATTCCCCTGGGTACCAATAAGGACACTGTGGAGGGAGTACTTTCCAAGGTTGAATGTTTATAAAACCCTGTGGTTGTGGGTCGACAGGCTAATCTGCTCGCCCAAAGTTTCATAGTGTTAGTAGAATGTAAGGACCCAGTAGACAGTTCCAAAGTGCCATGTGCTATCACCCCTGAAGGAGCCCTCACTGTCTGGAGAGTGATAACTAAAGACAGTAAAGACCTCGGGGAGAATGAGCCCCCACCCCCCACTATCTGAGACTTTTGAGGAGAAATTTGCTAAGTTGTTGCTGGAGGAAGGGAAAACTGTGGAGGACTTAAATAAACTATTCCTGCCACCTGGGGGTGTTCCTCCCCCAACACCCCCTCCTGCTCCAGCACCCATTATTGCCCCCCTTCTGCCTGTGCCAATGCTGACTCCTATGTCTGTACCTGCCATTAGTCATGACTCTTACCGAAGGTTGAGAATCTTCTCCGGCACCCTCCCCACCCCCAAGGGGAGGATGATTGGGAGACCTGGATAGATTGTGTTGCCCCTCTGGTACCTGAATGGCAGTGTGCGGAGGCTGAGAAATGGAAGAGGATCATAGAAAGTTTGAGGGGTCCTGCCCTGGAGGCCATTACATTTCTGAGGTCCACAAACCGTGATGCATCTACCCAGAAGTACCTATCTGCACTTGAAGGCAATTTTGGGAACACTGAGTTAAGGGAGAACCTGATGTGGAAATTTCAAGGTACAAAACAATGGCCAGGGAAAAGTTTGTCTGCATATGTTACTCGTCTGGAAAGAGCGCTGCAGAAGGCTTACCGAAAAGATGCAGTAGCTGCCAGTGACTTAAGCCATGTGAGGTTGGGGCACATACTGCAACATGCAAAGCATTCTAAATTGCAGCTCCTTCAATTAAGGCTCCCAGATAGAAGGGGTATCCCACCGGACTATTGTGACTTGATAAAAGAACTCCGGGAGGTTGAAGATGAAGAGGGGGATTGTAATTCTAGCGTGAGCACAGTCCAAGTGATCACGGCATCGGAAGGCCCTTCCAAAGTGGGGACCAAGGAGGGTGTGCCACCATGGGATTAACTGCTGAGGGAGTTCAGGGAAACAAAAAACAGTCTCTTTATGAAGGCCGCCCCTGCAAGTACAGGTACCGACCCTTATCCATCTGCATCTGCTATGGGGGTGGGGATGTCCACCCAGGCATCTCCTGCTGACAGCAGCTTGAAATTCGATGTCTTGAATATGAAAGTAAGAGAATTGAAGAGATGTCTCCAAATGCACACCACACAGCAGACAGAGCTGGCACCAAGGTTCTCAGTTGGTAGTACCAACACCCCAGCTCCCATTGTGATGCCTTGGCCACCCCAAATCCCAGAAAACATATTTTGCCATAATTGTGGGAAGGATGGGCACATGAAGAGAGAATGCAGGTCCACAAAAGACCTAGATAAAGTTGTATATAGACTTCAAGGTGAGATTCAGAGAATGAATCAGAGGTCAAGGAGTGCCCAAAATGACCGCAGTGAGAGTTCAAGAAGTAGTAACTCAAATCCCTATGTCACCAAATCATCTGTCCAGGCCCCTGCTGCTGTCCCTCCAGACTGGTCCAAAATAGTGGGCCCTTCAATGGAAACTACCGTGGCTGTGAATGGTATTCCTACTCGGGCTGTGTTGGACAGTGGGTCGCAAGTGACCATTGTATTTAAGGACTGGTATAACAAACACTTACCTGCTGTGCCCTTACAATCCCTGGAAGGCCTACATGTGTGGGGGCTGAGCGACAAGTCTTATCCCTACCAAGGATATGTCCACCTCTGGTTGTCTTTTCCTGCAGCTGTAACTGGTGTAGAGAAGCAAGTCGAGACACTGGCTTTAGTGTGTCCCCCTACTGGACTGTATGATGGGGTTCCCCTGTTAATTGGGACCAATGTCCATATGTTTGGGAGACTGGCACAACTCTGTCACGAGAAACAAGGGCCACGGACTGGGAGGTCCCTAAGAATTCCCGCTCTGATCAAGAGGGCCTATGATTTGCAACAGAACCCCAAGGGAGTGGACCAGGATGAACCAGTAGGGGTTGTGTGGAAAAAGGATCCCGATTCAATGGTACTGGCCCCTATCGCCCAGTGTACCATTCAAGGGGAGGTCCGCCTCCGCAAAGATGTCAAGAACAAAATACTGATGTTGGACGCGTCAGGCAATGGAAAATTGCAGAAAGGATTATTGGTTAAGCCCAGCATCTTGCCAGTTCATGCTCATGCCTATGCATGACGAGTGATGGTCCAGATTCATAATGTGTCAGATCAGGAGATCCGGGTGAACAGAGGATGCACCCTAGCTATGGTACACTGCACAGACACTGCAGTGTTGCCCAGCAACAAGCACCCTGGCAAGACAGATAGAGTGACTCCCGACTTGTTTGATTTTGGTGACTCCCCATTGCCAGCTGAATGGAAGACTAGAATTAGCCAGAAACTTGCCCAGAGAGATCAAGTGTTTTTGTTGAAGGAATGGGATGTCGGATGTATCCAGGGTGTGGAGCATCACATTTCCTTGCACGATGAACGGCCATTTAGAGAGAGGTCTCGACACCTAGCCCCGGCAGCAGACATAGACAATGTGAGAAGACACTTGCAGGAAATGCTTGCGGCTGGTGTGATACAAGAATCCAGAAGCCCATATGCTTCTCCCATTGTGGTTGTGTGTAAGAAGAATGGAACAATGTGAAAATGTGTAGATTATCGGACCCTCAACAGGCGAACCATCCCTGATCAATACACCATGCCCGTATACAAGATGCTCTGGATTGTTTGAATGGGAGCAAATGGTTCTCGGTGTTGGATCTTCGCAGTGGATATTACCAGATTCCGATGGCTCCGGAGAACCATGAGAAGACAGCCTTCATCTGTCCTTTGGGGTCTCTGCGAATTCCTGAGAATGCCACAGGTGATATAGGGCGCCCCAGCCACCTTCCAGTGACTGATGGAACGAGTGGTGGGAGACATGAATTTGCTGGAATGCCTGGTGTACTTGGACGAAGTCATTGTGTTTGGGAGCTCCCTAGAGGAACATGAGAGCCGACTGTTCAAGGTACTAGACCGACTGGAAGATTTCGGCCTCAAGCTGTCCATTGACAAGTGCCAGTTTTCCAAACCTCTGTGAAGTATGTGGGGCACATAGTGTCTACAGAGGGGATAGAGACTGATCCTAGTAAAGTTGAAGCCTTGACTACTTGGCCCCAGCCCCACAATTTGAAAGAACTACAACATTTCCTGGGATTCTGTGGCTACTACTGTCAGTTCATAAAGGACTATTCTAAAGTGATTCGGCCACTCTTGAATCTCACCCAGGGTTACCCTCCTACCAATCGAAAATACAAAAAAGGGGCTGTCAAAGAACCAGACAAAGTATATTTCTGTCCAGGTGAACTTTTCGGGTCCTGTTGGATGCCTGACTGTGAAGCAGCTTTCCACGAAGTCATATACCAGCTCACCCATGCCCCCATCCTTGCTTATGCTGATCCCACCAAACCCTATGTGCTGCATACTGACGCCAGTCTACAGGGTCTAAGAGCTGTACTGTATCAAGACCATGAGGATGGTTTGAGACCAGTGGCATTCGCCAGTAGGAGCTTGACCCCGTCAGAGCAAAACTGCCCTGTGCACAATTTGGAGTTCCTTGCGTTAAAATGGGCCATTGTCTACCAGTTTCATGATTACCTCTATGGGGCGAAAATATTGGTGAGGACTGACAATAACCTGTTGACCTACGTACAGGCTTCAGCTAAGTTAGATGCCATGGGGCACCGTTGGCTTCCTGCATTGTCAACATATGATTATGCTGTCGAATACAGACTGGGCCTGAATCATATTGATGCTGATGCCCTATCCCGGAGGCCCATTTCCAAGATCGACTGGGTCAGGCTGTCTGAACCCAACATCCGAGCACTGTGCCAAAAGTTTGATAGAAATGAACAGATGTCTACGGACACAGTGGACTGCTTAGCAGATTGCTTTGGCCCCTCTGACACCTGCATACTGGCTGCGTATTGCCACTTTTCTGCTCTAGATATTAGTGCACTACCTCAGTTTGACAATGACAGCATTCAATGGGGTCAATCCCGAGATCCTATGATTCAGCCAGCACTTGACGTCCTTCATGCAGGAAAGGATGTGTCCAACTTACGTTCCTCTGATCTACGAACTGCTTTGTTGTTTAAAGAAGGCCCCAGGTTGACGCTGCTTAATCAATTGTTGTATAGAGAGACTGTAGATCGAGGTGGTCAAATAGACAAGCAACAATTGGTCCTGCCCACAGCCTTCAAAGATTTGGTAATGAGATTCCTCCACAATCATATGGGCCACCTTGGTATCGACCGGACCCTTGACCTAGTACGATCTCGATTCTACTGGCCCAAGATGGGGGCTGACGTCGAGCACCATGTAAGAACTTGTAGTCACTGCCTGCAGAGAAAAGCCCTGCCTCAGAGGGCTGCCCCACTTGTCAATATTACTACCAGCACCCCCATGGAACTAGTCTGCATAGACTACTTGAGTTTAGAGCCTGATCAGCAAAACACTGGCAATGTGTTAGTGGTTATGGACCATTTCACACGGTATGCACAAGCTTTTCCCACCAAAGATCAAAAAGCATCTACTGTGGCGAAGGTGCTAGTGGAAAATTTCTTCATCCACTATGGTGCCCCACAGCGAATTCACTCTGATCAGGGCCGGGACTTTAAGAGTTGGCTAATCAAACATATGCTCTCTCTATAGGGGGTGCAAAAGTCAAGAACCACCCCTTATCACCCGCAGGGGGAGTCTCAACCAGAATGCTTTAACTGCACCCTGCTAGACATGCTAGGCACCCTCCACCCAAAAGATAAGCATAAATGGAGCCAGCAGATTAGCACCTCGGTACACGCATACAATTGCACGAAGAATGATGCTGCCGGGTTCTCTCCCTACCGCCTCATGTTTGGGAGAGAGGTCCGGCTGCCTGTTGATGTCTGTTTTGGGGTTTCTCCTGATGGGGTCCGAGCTGAAGATTACCTGCAATATGTACAAAAACTGAAAGCTCAATTGAACCATGTCTATCAACTGGCCCAGACAATGGTCACCAAAAGAAATCTAGCCAATAAAGAGACACATGATAGAAAAATAAAGGCTCAAGAGCTTAGGCCTGGAGACCGTGTGTTGTTTCGAAATTTAGGATTGCATGGTAAACACAAAATTGCTGATCGTTGGCACCATCTTCCCCATGTCATAGTTGGAAAGTTAGATGATTTGCCAGTGTACAAAGTGCACCCAGAGAATAACTTCAAAACTGTCAAGACCATGCACCGTAACCACTTGCTACCTATTGGTCAAGTTATAATTGAGGCTGAACCCGCCAAGATTGATTCCCATGGACCAGTGACTCGTGCTGCTGCAAGAAAGAAACAGAGTCAGCCTGCCCCCGTGGTTGCTAATTTAAGACTTCCCCCACAGCAGGCCTAGAATAATAGGGACTGCCAGTCTAACTCGGATGACAGTGAGTGTGATAATGCCTATTACCCCTCATGAACTGAGTCAGTTGTTTCGTGGAAATCCTATGTTGAATTATGGGGATGAAGCTGTGCCTTCTGGACTGCCTAACGCCCCGGCATCATCCTTGGAGCCAATGCTCCCTGAAGGTGAAGTGCAAAGTATCACATCTGAGGATGCTGAGTCTTTGTGTATAGTGAAACTGTATGATTTGCCTGAAGGAGAGGCTGATGGTATGAGTCTTTCTGGTGACATGCCAGAACTTGAGGAACACTATGAGAATGCTGACAACCCCCCTTCAGTGCCAGAGTGTCTTCAAAATGAGCCAAGTGTTGTAGAAAGAGAGACTACAGAGCAAGGGGCTGACAGTGCTCCCAGCTTGGACATTCCCCTTCATGCAGAGGCACCCCTCACAAGTGATGAAAGCTCCAAGACCATTGCTGAAAATACAGAGACTGTGGTTGTTCACCCCAGAAAGACTGGCCGAGCTGTCAAGCCAGTGGTGCACTTCAGTTACGATTCCCCTGGGAGGCCAGTGGATTTGCCTCTCAATGTAATCCACAAAGGTGTTTATGTCTCTCAGAGCTCACTGCCCAAATTGAGCTTAACGGCCCATTCCAGGTTACTTGTCCTGCCCTCTCACCATGGTGTACCTGCCCCATCCAGCCCCAAGTTAGCTGATAGGGAAGGGCTCCCCTCTTGCATTGTTTAGAGTACAAAAAGTTATTACATGATTCTGTATAGTAATGTTCAATTTACCTGTGTGAAATATGCATAATGTATTGTCAGAATGGAAATTATATAATGGAGTACATTGAAATGTATAGTAAAGTGACAAGCTACGCCAATTGATGAATCAGATAGTACTTGTATAGCATGCTAATGGTATAAATATCTTGTATATGTTGCATTTTCAATGTTATGATGGTACAGACTTGACGCGGACACCACATTTTCCCAGGCAGGGAAGGGTGTAACCTCCCTACAAATCGGGGTTCCCAAAAAGTCTTCCTTGAGCTTGCCTAAATGCTCACTGCCAGGCTGGTGTCCTGCGTTTTAGCAGTTTAAATGTGATTACCAGAGCTTGTATAGCCTCTGTGTACTGTCTCTTTAAGAGCTGCCTAATTGCAGCTAAAGTAATTTGAGAGGGAGCTCTGTTCAAAGATGTAACTATTTACTGAAAATCATTTAGAGTGATAATGATAATGTAATTAGTCTAACCTGCTTTCTTTGTAGCAAGGACTGTTTTGGTTGTCTCCACTATCCTGGTCCTGGACTGCAAATTTGACTAAACAGTACTGGTGGGACCTAAAATGTAGCCGGACTACAGGAGCTGTCAATTCAAAATCTGTAGGAACTTAAGTTTGGAGCTTTTTTGCGCCTTTTTTGCAACTGTAGGGGGAGCTCTTGCTTTGACTGACAGCCAAATCAGCCAACCAAATCTTCTGGATCTTGGGGAAGTCCTGGGCTGCTTGCAGTTTTCAGTTAGAACTAAGCTGGAAGATGAGCAAGAAGGAGCTGAAGTGTTTCTGAGCAGCAATCCTGAGTGGATTTGCATGGGAGAACTCTGAAAGGCTAAGTTTGTAGCCTGCATGCCATGTGCTGCTGCTCAGAGAGGGAGAAAGGTATTTTACTAAATCAAGTTTGTGTGACTAAAGTAAGCTACTGAAGTGGGCCAGGCTCAACCTGAAGAAGACCGAATATTTTGCTGAATGCAATCGACCTGTCAGGAGTTCCAGCTACCCCTAAACTCCCGGTGTGTGCAGAGACTTTGCGATTATGCCCGGGGAGCGCTTTGCCTGGTACAGTAGAATTCCAGTACATGTAAATGTGCTATGAGCTGCTAGTGGGTTGTGAGTTAGTTCCCCACTGTGTGAACTGTGTTCTGCTTGTTGGAAGCTGTATCCAGCCCAAAATGGACTGCTTCTGAACTTGTCTCCATGCGGTCTGGGCTTTGCCAGACTGGCCCAGCCAGAGTACCCACTGCACAGAGAAGCCATCGACGAGAGACCTGCCTGGGGATCAGCCCCCTGCTCCATACTTGAACAGGAACTACGCCTCTGTGACTTGTGTGGGCCCTGCTTCTCCTGGCATTCCAGATCAACCACCTGCAGTCTCGATTTTCATCCAGCCTGTGTCCAGTCTTGGGTATCGTGAGTAAATACCAGGGTAGCTCCCTACAACAACAGCTTAATCTGAGTGTGTCATCTGATTGTCTTGTTGTTTCATTTCCTTTTCGAACTGAGCCCTCTGGCTCCAGATTACAAATATTGTGTACTGTGCATGTTGTGTTTTCCATCACAGGGCTCCAACCAGCTGCAACCCTGGGCAACTGTCTGGCTAGCCCATCTCTTCTCTACCTGGGTACCCAGAGGTGGACTGTGTGGGGGGACTCAAAGCACATGCATAACTGCTTGACTGATATAAACTTTAAGCTAATTAACCTGATTTTGCCCCTCCTTTGTTCAAGTCCCTGGAATAAATCAGATCTAACTTTTTCTGCATGTAATCTGACTGTGGTTCCAGTCTGTGCTCAAAGTACTGTACTGTTGCTATTTGCTGTGCTTAACCTTGTTTTACAGGGGGTCCCCAGGGTCAAGCCAGAGGAACCAGCCCTGGTGGTAAGTGCAAACAGTGTGGGTACTTGTGTGGTGTACCAGGGATATTGTGAAAGTGATTACTGTACAGTGTTCAGGCCACTAGAGGAGAAAGAGGGGGGTTACAGTGTCCCTGAGGGCTGTGCCCAGGTAAGCCTGACCACTACCAACCTTGACCTCCAGGTGGAGGCACCCGTTTCAGAACTCAGGCCCCTTAACCTGCTTTTAGCCAAGCAGGCAGGGGTAGTAGCCCTTGGGATAGCGCCACCTAGGGGTTACACAAACAAGGAGATGCAGGGGAATTTGCTATTTATGTACAAAATAAATAAGGATGCGGACATGATGGCTAGTCTGGATCTAAAACTGGCAAGTAGGAGTTTCAACCTCAGATGCCATAGTAAACAATTAAAGCTGACATACCCCAAAAGCACCCGGAGACGTAATTACTACACACAGAGAATTATTCCACTCTGGAATACATTGCCTGAGACTATCGTGGAATCCGAATCCCCTGGGATCTTTAAGAAGAGGCCAGACTCCTACCTCCTAGGAATCTAAGGGAAATATATTCCCCTAATGGGGAGACAGGCAATAATGGGCTTTAGCCTATTACCTGTCTTATGCACCAAGTTTAATATAGTAATGGTACAGCAACATGTGGAAATTTTTACATAGGAACAACAATAAAGCTGAATATAAAAAAAAAAAACGATGAGGTGGCACTGATATAATTGCAGCCTTGTGTTATTGTGTTAGCCAAAAGTATTGCAAGACAGATTTTACACATATAATGTCCAAAACGGAATTAGTATGTAACCCCTAGGTGGTGCTATAACAAGGGCTACTACCCCTGCCTGCGCGGTTAGTAGCAGGTTAAGGGGCCTGAGTTCTGAAATGGGTGCCTCCACCCAGAGGTCAGGGTTGGTAGTGGTCAAACTAACCTGGGCACAGCCCTAAGGGACACTGTAACCGCCCTCTTTCCCTTCTAGTAGCCTGAGCAATATACGATAATCACTTTCACAGTACCCACACTGTTTGCACTTACCACCAGGGCCGGTTCCTCTGGCTCAACCCTGGGGACCCCCTGTAAAACAAGGTTATGCACAGTAAATAACAACAATATAGTACTTTTAGCATGAACTGGAACCACAGTCAGGTTAAATGCAACAAAAAGTCAGATCTGATTTATTCAGAGGACTTGAACAAGGAAGGGGCGTAATCAGGTTGATTGGCTTACAGGCTATATTAATCAAACAGTTATGCATGCGCTGTAAGTCCCCACACAGTCACACACTCTGGGTACCCAGGTAGGAAAATGGTGAGTTAGCCAGGAACGTTGCAGCTGGTTGGGGCCCTGTGATGGAAGAAACAACATGCACAACACACACTACTTGTAATCCGGAGCCGGAGGGCTCAATTCGTGAAAGAAAAAGCAACAAGACAATCAGATTACAACACTTTAGATTTAGCTGTTGTTGCAAGGAGTTACCCTGATGTTTACTCACAATACCAAATACCGGGCACAGGCAGGATGAAATTGAGACTGCAGGTTGTTGAGCTGGAGTGCCCGGAGAAGCAGGGCCCACACGAATCACCAAAGCGTCATTCCTGTTCAAGTGTTGAGAAGGGGGCTGATCCCCAGTCAAGTCACTCATCGATGGCTTTCTCTGTGCAACGGGTAGTCAGGCTGGGCCAGTGTGGCAAGGCCCAGGCCCAATGGATATGATTTTGGATTCAGTCCGTGGGGCTGGATTCGGCTTCCAGCAAGCAGAATACAGCTCAAACCACAGTGGGGAACCAAATTGTGACCCACTAGCAGCACACAGCACATTTACAAGTAAGGACATTCTAATGCAGCTTCCAGCAAGCAGAATACAATTCAAACCACAGCGGGGAACCAAATGACGACCCACTATAAGCACACAGCACATTTACAAGTAAGGACATTCTAATGCAGCTTCCAGCAAGCAGAATACAATTCAAACCACAGCGGGGAACCAAATGACGACCCACTATAAGCACACAACACATTCACATGTAAGGAGATTCCACTGTACCAGGCAAAAGGCTCTCCAGTCACAATTACAAAGTATCTGCACAATCCGGGAGTTCAGAGGTGGCTGGAAGTCCAGACAGGCCAATGGCATTAAGCAAATCTTCTGTCTTCTTCAGGTAGGAGCCTGGTCACAATTCAGTGGCTTACTTCGCTCTCCAAGTTCGGATTCAGTCCGAAAAAGGCACAAGTTCCCTCTCAGGGACAGTAGGCAGGCATGCAGGCCAAAACTCAGGCCTTTCCACAGTTCTCCCACACAAATCCACTACGGATTGCTGCTCGAACTACTGTACCTCGAGCTGCTATTTCTTCACTTACCAACTTAGATCTGACACTAGCTGCAAGCAGCTTGGGAATTTCCCCAAGATCCAAAAGGTTCTGCTGGCTGATCTGTTTGTCAGTCACAACAAGGGCTCCCCCTCCAGGTTATTTTAGGTGCCAAAATGCAAAAACTACAATTCCTACAAGTTTTAACCCCACCAAGCCCCTGTAGGCAGGCTCCATTTTAATGTCCCAACAGTACTGATTGGCCCATTCTGACAGTCCCGGGCCAAATTGGTGGCGATAAACAGAACAGTCCTGGCTGCAAAGAAGGCAGGTTAGAACAAACTGCAATATTATTACTACTCTAACAAATGATCAGCAAACAAGCACATTTTCTAACAGTTCTCTTTTAGATTAATTAAGACTGCAATCCAGGCAGCTCTCAAAGAGACAGTACACAGAGGCTATACAGGCACTCTCTGGCAATACATTTAATCTGCTAAAATGCAGATCACCAGCCTGGCAGTGAGCATTTAGGTAAGCTCAAGGAAGACTTTTCAGGAACCCCTATTTGTAGGGTGTTTACACCCTTCCCTGCCTGGAGAAAGCTTGATGTCCGCATCACGTCTGTACCATCACAATATCAAAAATGCAACATAAATGAGACATATATATCATTAGCTTGTTATAATACTATACCTTTCAATATACTTCACATTATGACATCCATATTGACAATATATATGCATGTTTTATATAAGTAATACTGATTCCACTATGATTAACACAATAGTAACATCACAATACTGATTCATTTAATAACTTCTTGTACATTAAACAATGTATGAGGGGGCCCTTCCCTATCAGTTAACTTGGGGCTGGATGGGGCAGGGGGCACCATGATGAGAGGGAAGAACAAGTAACCTGGAGTTGGCCGTCAAGCTCAATTTGGGCAGTGAGCTTGACGAAACATAAATGCCTTTGTGAACCACATTGAGAGGCAAATCCACTGGCCTCCCAGGAGAATCATAACTAAAGTGTAGCACTGGCTTGACCGCTTGGCCAGTCTTTCTGGGGGGAGCAGCCACAGTCTCTGTACTTTCAGCACTAACTTTGGAGCTTTTGTCACTTGTGAGGGGTGCCTCTGCATGGATGGGAATGTCCAAACTTGGAGCACTGTCAGTTCCTTGCTCTGTAGGCTCTGTTTCCACAACACTTTGCTCATTATCTTCTGACGGAGGCCTGGGTTGCTTATTTTGAGGAGGCTCTGGCACAATCAGGCTTTGCGGCACCGAAGGGGGGGCTGTCAACATTCTCACATTATTCTTCAAGTTCTGGGGTGTCACCAGAGAGACTCAGACCATCAGCCCCTTCTTCAGGCAAGTCACACAGTTCCACAAAACACAGAGAGTCCGCAACCTCAGACGTAATCCGTTGCACTTCACTTTCAGGGAGCATTGGCTCCAAGTATGAAGCTGGGGGGTTAGGCAGTCCAGAAGGCCCAGCTTCATCTCCACAGTTAGTCATAGGGTTACCTCAAAACAGCTGACTCAATTCATAGGAGAGGTAATAGGCATTGTCACACTCACTTTCGTCAGAGGTGGACTGACAGTCATTATCATTCTGGGCCTGCTGCGGGGGAAACCTTAAATCTGTAACTACTGGAGTAGATTGACTCTATCTCTTTTCTGCAGCAGCACGAGTCACCAGCCCAGGGGAGGCCATGTCTGCTGGCTCCGCTTCAATAATAACTTGCCCGATAGGCAGCAAGTGGTTACAGTGCATGGTCTTGACAGCTTTGGAGTTATTCTCTGGGCACACCTTGTACACTGGTAAATCATTCAACTTTCCAATTACTACATGGGGAAGATGGTGCCACCTATTAGCAATTTTGTTTTTGCCATGCAGTCCCAAATTACGTAACAACACACGGTCTCCAGGCTGAAGCTCTTGAGCCTTTACTTTTTTATCATGCCTCTCTTTGTTGGTGAGATTTCTTTTGGCAGCCATTGTCTGGGACAGTTGATAGGCATGGTTCAATTGAGCTTTCAGTTTCTGTACATACTATAGGTCATTTTCAGCTCGGACCCCATCTGGAGAGACCCCAAAGCAGACATCAATGAGCAATCAGGCCTCCCTCCCGAACATGAGGCGGCAGGGGGAGAACCCAGTAGCATCATTTTTTGTGCAACTGTATGCGTGGACCAAGGTGCTAATCTGCCGGCTCCACTTAGGCTCGTCTTTGGGATGGAGGGTGCACAGCATGTCTAGAAGGGTGCAGTTAAAATGTTCTGGTTCAGGGTCCCCCTGTGGGTGATAAGGGGTGGTTCTTGACTTCTGCACCACCCATAGAGAGAGCATTTCTTTGATTAGCCGACTTTCAAAATCTCTGCCTTGGTCAGAGTGGATCCGCTGAGGGGCACCATAGTGGACAAAGAAATTTTCCACTAGCACCTTGGCCATGTAGAGGCCTCCTGATCTTTAGTTAGAAAAGCTTGTGCATACCATGTGAAATGATCCATAACCACTAACACATTGCCAATATTCTGCTGATCAGGTTCTAAACACAAAAAGTCTATGCAGACCAGTTTCATGGGGGTGCTGGTAGTAATACTGACAAGGAGAGCAGCTCTCTGATGCAGGGCTTTCCTTTGCAGGCAATGACTGCAGGTCTTTACATGGTGCTCAACATCGCCCCCATCTTGGGCAAGTAGAATCGAGATCGCACCAAGTTGAGAGTTCTGTCAATACCAAGGTGCCCCATGTGATTGTGGAGGGACCTCAGTACCAAACCTTTAAAGGCTGTGGGCATGACCAGTTGCTGCTTGTCTACTTGACTGCCACAATCCACTGTCTCTCTGTACAACAACTGATTGAGTAGCTTCAACCTGGGGCCTTCTTTAAACAATAGAGCAGTTCAAGTCAGGGGAATGCAACTTAGACACATCTTTCCCCGCACGCAGGGCATGAAGTGCAGGCTGAATCACAGGATCTTGGGATTGAGCCCACTGAATGCTGTCATTGTCAAATTGAGGTAGTGCACTAATATCTAGAGCAGAAAAGTGGCAATAGGCAGCCGGTATGCAGGTGTCTGGAGGGCCCAAGCAATCTACTAAACAGTCCACTGTGTCCGCAGACATCTGTTCATCTTGGCCAAATTTTTGGTACAAGGCTCAGATGTCAGGTTCAGACAGCCTAACCCAATCACTCTTGAGAACTGGCCTTCATGACAAAGTGTCAGCATCAATATGGTTCAGTCCTGGTCTGTATTCAACAGCATAATCATAGGTTGACAAGGCAGAAAGCCAGCGGTGCCCAGTGACGTCTAACTTAGCTGAAGTCTGCACATTGGTTAACGGATTATTGTCGGTCTTTGCCCCATAGAGGTATTCATGAAACTGGTCGATGATGGCCCATTTGAGGGCAAGGAACTCTAGCTTGTGCACAGGGTAGTTTCACTTTGATGGGGTCAAGCTCCTACTGACGAAGGCCACTGGTCTCAAACCATCCTCCTGGTCTTGATACAGCACAGCTCCTAGACCCTGCAGACTAGTATCCGTATGCAGCACATAGGGCATGGCGGGGTCAACATAGGTGAGGATGGGGGCATGGGTGAGCTGGTATACGACTTCGTGAAAGGCTGCTTCACATTCAGGTGTCCAAAAAGTTCACCTGTGCAGAAGAACACTTTCTCTGGTTCTTTGACAGCCCCTTTTTTATATTTATGGTTGGTAGGAGGGTAACCCTGGGTAAGATTCAAGAGCAAGTGAATCACCTTTGAATAGTCTTTTATGAACCTGTGGTAGTAGCCACAGAATCCCAGGAAATGTAGTTCTTTCAAATTATGGGGCTGGGGCAAAGTAGTCAGTGATTCAACCTTATTGGGATCAGTCTCTATCCCTTCTGCAGATACTATGTGCCCCACATACTTCATGGAGGTTTGAAAAAACTGGCACTTGTCAATGGACAGTTTGAGGCTGAAGTCTTCCGATCAGTCTAGGACTTTAAACAGTCGGGTCTCATGCTCCTCTAATTTGCGCCCAAACACAATGACATTTTCTAGGTACACTAGACATTCCAGCAAGTTCGTATCCCACACCGCACGTTCCACCAGTCGCTGAAAGGTGGCCGGGCACCTGAAATCCCCTGTGGCATTCTCAGGAATTCGTAGAACCCCAAAGGACAGATGAAGGCTATTTTCTCACAGTTCTCCAGGGCCATCAGGATCTGGTAGTATCCGCTGCAAAGAGCCAATACCGAAAGCCACCTGCTCCCACTCAAACAATCCAGGGCATCTTGTATACGGGGATCGGGGATGGTCCGCCGGTTCAGGGTTCGATAATCAACACACATCCTTACCGACCCATTCATCTTATGCACAACCACAATGGGAGAGGCATATGGGCTCCTTTATTCTTGTATCACACCAACAGCGAGCATTTCCTGCAGGTGTCTCCTCACATCATCTAAGACATCTATGTCTGCTGGAGTGAGACGTCGGGATCTGTCTCGAAATGGCCGGTCATCATGCAGGCGTATGTGATGCTAAGCACCCTGGACACGCCCCACGTCTCATTCTTTTAATGAAAACACTTAGTCCCTCTGAGTGAGTTTCTTGCTAATTCTAGCCTTCCATTCAGCTGGCAACGAGGAGTCACCAAAGTCAAATAAGCCTGGGTTCACTCTCTCCTTCTCACCAGTGCACTTGTTGCTGGGCAATACGGCATTGTCGGCGCAGTGCACTGTAGCTAGGGTGCACCATCTGTTCACCCAAATCTCCCAATCTGACACATTCTGAATCTGGACCATCACTCGTCATGCATAGGCATGGGCATGAGCAGGCAAGATGCTGAGTTTGACCAATAATCCTTCTGGCAACTTTCCATCTCCTGGTGCATCCAACATTAATATTTTGTTCTTTATGTTTCTCTTTAGGCAGACTTCTCCATGGATTGTGCACTGAGCGTTGGGGGCCAATACCTAGGAGTCTGGTTTCTTTTTCCACACTGTCCCCACTGGCTCATCTGGGTCCACTTCATCAGGTCTCTGTTGCCAGTCATAAGCCCTTTTTACTAAGGCTAGAATTCTTAGGGCCCATCCAGTCAGCTGCCCTTGTTTCTCATGGCAGAGTTGTGCTACTCTCCCAAACATGTGGGCGTTTGTTCCAATTAACAGGGGAACTCCATCATACATTCCAGTGGGGGGACACACTCCACTTGCTCCTCTATGCCAGTGACAGTTGCAGGAAAAGACAACCAGAGGCAGGCATATCCTAGATATGGATAAGACTTGTCACTCAGCCCCCACACATGTAGGCCTTCCAGGGATTGTAAGGGCATATCAGATAAGTGTTTGTCATACCAGTCCTGACACACAGTGGTCACTTGCGACCCACTATCAAGCACAGCCAGAGTAGGAATACCATTCACAGCCCCATTAGTCTCCATTGAAGGGACCACTATCTTGGACTAGTCTAGAGGGACAGTAGCAGGGGCCGGTACAGAGAACTTAGCCACAAAGAAGTTGGAGTTGAGATTTCCTGAGCCTTCACTGAGGTCGTTTCCAGCACCCCTCGGCCATGGTTTTGCTTTCCGGAGCGCCCCTTGAAGTCTGTATACAACCTAATCTAAGTCTTTTGGGGACTGGCATTCTTTCTTCATATGCCCCTCTTTCCCGCAATTATGACAGAGTATGCTTTCTAGAGTCTGGCATGGCTGAGGCATCACATTATAGGCAGAGGAGGGGGTACCACAAACAGAAAATCGTGATTCAACCTCTGTCTGGTGTGTGGTGAGCATGGGGAGATGCCTCAGTAATTCCCTCACTTCCATAGTCAATTCATCAATCTTTGAGGTGCTGTCAACAGGGGATGCTTGGGAGTGCACCCCCACCCCATAGCAGACATGCTCCGAGAGGTGTTTGGGCCCATTGTATCTCTGGAATGGGCTTGTATGGAAACGGCAGCCCTCGTGCCTTGGACCTCTCACAGTATCTTGCCCCAGGGTGGAGTGTCCTTGCTAGTCTCCCAATGTTCAACTGGCACTGTATTTCGCCCCTGACCATCACTCACATGTGCATCCTTGGTCATCTGGGCAGCAGCAACAGCAGATACAGGAGGCCCCCCCCACGTGGCTGCCTCCTCGCAATCCTCCAAATTTCCTTCATCAGTCCATCATAGGCAGGAGGCGCATCCAACCGAGCAGCAAGGCGTAGTTGGAGCAGCAATAATTCAGAGAATGGGGCTGACTTGAGAAGTTGGTCCAACCTATTCTTATCTAACTTAGCTGGGGCCATGCCACCTTTCTTTAGGCATTCCTGTAGCACCGCTTTGAGTCAAGGCACATACATGGATAAGGGCTCCCCTGAGTATTGCTGAGTGTTTCTGACCCGACCCCACAGGTCCTCATCCGAATCGGGACTCTTGAGCAGTTGTTCCTGGATTATTAGCCTGTGTAGCGTGGATAGTAAGTTGGGCAGGGCCTCTGAGACTTTCAACCACCCTTCTCCTCTTCTCTGGTTCGGGGCATTGCCATTCTCGGATTTGAAGGGCAACATAGTCTAACCAAGTTTCCCAACTGTCTTCCCCCTGGGGTGTGGGGGAGGGTGCCTGAAAACATCCTCTGCCGGTGATACTAGTCGTGACTAATGGCGGGTACAGATATAGAGGCCAGCTTTGGCATGGGCACAGAAGGGGCAGTAACAGGTGCTGGAGTGGGAGAGGGTGCTGGGGAAGGAACACCCCAAGTGTCAGGAATAGTTTCTTAATGTTCTCTATGGTTTTCCCTTCCTCCAGCAACAACTTAGCAAATTTCTCCTCAAAAGTCTCAGATAATGGTGGGAGCTCATCCTCCCCAGGGCTTTTACTGTCTTTTGTTATCACCCTCCAGGCAGCTAGGACCCCTTCTGAGGCAATAATCTGTGGTACTTTAGAGCTGCCCATGAGGTCATTACACTCTACCAAGGCTATGAAAGTTTGGGCGATCAAATCAGCCTGTCAACCCACCACCACAGGGTTTTTTTAAACACTGAGCTTTGGAGAGTGCTCCCTCTACAGTGTCCTTACAGGTACCCAGGAGAATATCCAGTATAAGCAGAGCATTTTGGGGGCCAATCTCCTGCCCAGTACACCACCCCAGCAACTGGTGTACAGCCATTTCTACTGGGGTAGCCATTAATCTTTAACAATAATTCGTAATTTTTGGCCACTAGAAGGCACAAATCCCAGCAGTGCCTCCAAGATATAACCATTAGGTGGCACTATCCCAAGGGCTATTACCCCTGCCTACGTAGCTAGTAGCAGGTTAAGGGGCCTGAGTTCTGAAACGGGTGCCTCCACCCGGAGGTCAGGGTTGGTAGTGGTCAAACTAACTTGGACACAGCCCTCCAAGACACTGTAACCCCCCCCTTTCCCTTCTAGTGGCGTGAGCAATATACGATAATCACTTTCACAGTACCCCTTTTACACCAAACCAGTACCCACACTGTTTGCACTTACCACCAGGGCTGGTTCCTCTGGCTCAACCCTGGAGACCCCCTGTAAAACAAGGTTATGCACAGTAAATAGCAACAGTACAGTACTCTTGGCACAAACTGGAACCACAGTCAGGTTAAATGCAGCAAAAAGTCAGATCTGATTTATTCAGGGGACTTGTACAAGAAAGGGGCGTAATCAGGTTGATTGGCTTAAAGGCTATATTAATCAAACAGTTATGCACGTGTAACCCCTAGATGGCGCTATCCCAGGGGCTACTACCCCTGCCTGATTTGCCACTAACAGGTTGAGGGCCTGGATCAATGGCGGTGCCTCCACCCAGAGGTCTGGGTTGCAATAGTTAAACTTACTTGGTCACAGCCCTCTGGGACACTGCAACCCCTTTCTTCCCACTAGTGGCCCACACAATATATCAAATTACCTTCACAGTATACACTTACCCCAGGGCTGGTTCAGGCACTGGGACCTCCTGTAAAATAAGATACAGTGCAACAATCACAGTACAATACTTTAACATAGACAAATACCTCAGGCAGTATAACTTTGCTGAAACAAGCAGCTCTGATTTATTTAGGGGAATATAACAAGGACAGGGAAATCAGGTTAATTAGCTTATCACTTTACTCATCTACCTATGGCTCTGTGCACAGGCCTATCCCTACCAGTTACTGTCCCTGGGTACCCAAGCCCTAGTGGCTAGTCCAACCGTGGCAGCTGGTAGGGCCTTTCCACAGAGAAAAGAAAATTAGTTTAAACAGTCAGCAGTACAGTGATTCCATTTGGATTCAATGTGGAATTCAACAGGAGCGACCCTGAATTAGTACTCACGACCTCCAAACAAGATAGGGTCCTTCAATGTCAGCAGGGCTACTCTTGAGCTCCAGAGACTCCTCACACATTTATATGGCAAACTGCAACAGGCAAAAGTCCTTTAATGGCAGCAGAGTTCACTTGAGCTAACCAAGCCTCCTCACACATTTATATGGTGAACAGTAACAGGAAAAGTCCTTAATGGCAGCAGGATTCACTTGAGGTACACAAGCCTCTTCACACATTTATATGGTAAAACAGAAAGTACTATACCAGGCAGGCTGCTTCTCTATCCCGATCGCAATTACTGCAATACCTGGGAGAACACACAGCAGATTCAGTTCCTGACAGACCGAGTGCAATTCAGCAATTTCTCCAGTCTTCTACAGGGTGAGCCTGGTTTCTACTCTTCAGATATCCTTTGATTCTCTTCTACAGGACAGATTCAGTCCTAACAAGCAGTTACACAAGCTGCAGACTGGAACTCCTGGGCCTTACACGTTTCCGACTAAAACTGCACACTGAAAAAGCACAGGGCTCCTTCCTTCTTCACTGCAGAGCTCAACTGAAACTCCAACAGACAAAACCGAGCACTTCCTTTGAGTTCCTCCCAGTTCTTGACTGGATTGGCTGTCACTCACAATAGACTGCTCCTGTTGGTCCAAAAACGCCAAGTCTAAACTACATCTCCCAGAGTCACTGCCCATACAATCCTCTTGTGGCTGGCTCAGATTATGAGTCCAAGTTCTGATTCGTCCAAGGCACCATTTTAGAGCTAGCTTACACCACACTGATTGGTCCAGTTCAGCAGTTCAAAACCAGAATGGGAACTAGGCAGACACAGTTCTGACTGCAAAGAAAGCAGGTTAGACAAACTGTAATTTCATTATTACTCTAAATGATTTCTGGCAAACAGTTACATCTTTCAGATAGGCTCCTTTGCACTCTAGTGACTGCAAAATGGAGTGAATTGGCAGCAGCTCAGTGGTACTCAAACAGAGAGCACACAGTCCCCCACAAAACTAATTATGTCTGCAAGCAGACAGCTCTTAAAAGAGACAGTACCAGAGGCTCTAAAAACACTCACTGATAAATGGCTTAAATGCCAAACACCATTCAGGCTTGGAGCATTCAAGCAATCTCCTGGAAGTCTTTTGGGAACCCCCATTTGCAGGGGGGTTACACACGCGCTTTAAGTCCCCACACAGTCACACACTCTGGGTACCCAGGTAGGAAAATGGTGAGCTGGCCAGGAACGTTGCAGCTGGTTGGGGTCCTGTGATGGAAGAAAGCAACATGTACAACACACACTACTTGTAATCTACAGCTGGAGGGCTCAGTTTATGAAAGAAAAAGCAACAAGACAATCAGATTACAACACTTTAGATTTAGCTGTTGTTGCAAGGAGATACCCAATACTGGACACAGGCAGGATGAAATTGAGACTGCAGGTTGTTGAGCTGGAGTGCCCAGAGAAGCGGGGCCCACACGAATCACCGAGGTGTTGTTCCTGTTCAAGTGTTGAGAAGGGGGCTGATCCTCAGTCAGATCTCTCATCGATGGCTTTCTCTGTGCAACGGGTAGTCAGGCTGGGCCAGTGTGGCAAGGCCCAGGCCCAATGGAGATGATTTTGGATTCAGTCCATGGGGCTGGATGCGGCTTCCAGCAAGCAGAATACAGTTCAAACCACAGTGGAGAACCAAGTCGCGACCCACTAGCAGCACACAGCACATTTACATTTAAAGAAATTCTAATGCAGCTTCAAGCAAGCAGAATACAATTCAAACCACAGTGGGGAACCAAGTCGCGACCCACTAGCAGCACACAGCACATTTACATTTAAGGAAATTCTAATGCAGCTTCAAGCAAGCAGAATACAATTCAAACCACAGTGGGGAACCAAATCACGACCCACTATAAGCACACAACACATTCACATATAAGAAAATTCCACAGGCAAAAGGCTCTCCAGTCACAATTACAGAGTCTCTGCACAATCCGGGTGTTCAGAGGTGGCTGGAAGTCCAGACAGGCCAATCGCATTAAGCAAATCTTCAGTCTTCTTCAGGTAGGAGCCTGGTCACAATTCAGTGACTTACTTCGCTCTCCAAGTTCGGATTCAGTCCGAAAAAGGCACAAGTTCCCTCTCGGGGACAGCAGGCAGGCATGCAGGCCAAAACTCAGGCCTTTCCACAGTTCTCCCACGCAAATCCACTATGGATTGCTGCCCGAACTACCTCGAGCTGTTACTTCTTCACTTCCCAGCTTAGATCTGACACTAGCTGCAAGCAGCTTGGGAATTTCCCCAAGATCCAAAAGGTTCCGTTGGCTGATCTGTCTCAGTCTCAACAAGGGCTCTCCCCTCCAGGTTACTTTAGGCGCCAAAATGCAAAAACTACAATTCTTACAAGTTTTGACCCCACCAAGCCCCTTTAGGCAGGCTCCATTTTAGAGCCCCAACAGTACCGACTGGCCCATTCTGACAGTCCTGGGCCAAGTTGGTGGAGATAAACAGAACAGTCCTTGCTGCAAAGAAGACAGGTTAGAACAAACTGCAATATTATTACTACTCTAACAAATAATCAGCAAACAAGCACATCTTCTAACAGCTCCCTTTTAGATTAATTAAGACTGCAATCCAGGCAGCTCTTAAAGAGACAGTACACAGAGGCTTTGCAGGCACTCTCAGGCAATACATTTAATCTGCTAAAACGCAGAACACCAGCCTGGCAGTGAGCATTTAGTCAAGCTCAAGGAAGACTTTTTGGGAACCCCCATTTGTAGGAGGGTTACAAGTAGTAGGAGTACTTGTTTTTCCAAATCATAGACAAAAATAAAAAGTTTTAAAGAGGCTCACCAAGCTAAATATATGTAGCTGAGCACCATGCAGTTCGGTGCATTGCCTCCCAGAAATGCCTTCTGTGTATAGCTGACCTGAAAATATACAATTGTATTTTACTTATAACACTCATAAAATCTTCTTTACTGCGGCACAGGCACTTCCCCGTTCTAAGATCCACCACCTGTGCCACCCTGTGTTCAGGAAATTTCTGACACGATGACAGGGAGAGCACGAGGATGTGTGACATTGTAATCTATGGAGGGCAATTTTACGATCTTTTTTTTATATTATAATGGCCGTTTGGCAATGAAACGTGGACACTGGTCGACTAACAAGGGCCTTGTTAGTCAACCAGTGCCCATGTTTCATTATGAAAAGCCATTGATTATATATAAAAAAGATCACAAATTGTCCTAATAATTACAAATGTCGAGCGCCTTTGTGCTCTCCTCGTCATCACGTCAGAAATTTCCTGAGCGCAGGGGGTGGATCTTAGAACGGGGAAGTGCCTGTGCCCCAGTAAAGATGATTTTATAAGTGTTATAACTAAAATACAATTGCATATTTTTGGGTCAGCTATACACAGAAGGCATTTCTGGGAGGCAATGCACCAAACTGCATGGTGCAGGAGGCTAACTTGGTAAGTCTCTTTAACATGTCTGAGCACGTCACATCACTTGTTCTGCAAATTTGATCCACTCAAATCAGCTTCAGAGGAAAGGTCAGGGTTCTGTCATGATTTTGGGTGCATACAGTAAAATTCTACAACCTGATACGGGTCAAAGAAAATATAAGTTTATGCACGATACAATATTTTAACTTTTAGGGGCTCTGAGTTGGAGGAGAAAAAGTTGCACTCAGATCAATGATGTCTTACAACATTTAAAGTGTAGCCCCTCCTCAGGAGGGGCATACTTAGAACGTTGTTCTTGCCCCCCAAACTCCTTACAGTTCTTGACACTCCCGGCCTCATGAGCTGCAACTGAAACAGGGACCCGGAGATACAGTCAGAAAAGACTGCACCTTGCACCTGCAGCCTGCTCAAACATGCAAGCCATCTCGGCAGCTTAAATGTTTCGACGCTGGAAGCCCCCGCCCACTGGCAGCAGTATTAGGAACTGCACTGGTGGCTGCCACAGCACCGCCACCTCCCCTAGTGTTCTATGGCCCCAGTGACATCAGTGGGCATGAGGGGGCCCTGAGGCACTGTGGGGAGGAGGATGAAGGAATAGGATATTTGGCACATTATGACTTTGAGAGAAAGAGCAGCTCCCTGCCACACAGTGTCAATCAGCATATCGGAGGGGGAGCAGAGAATAGAGTTCCTGTTGGGAAGCATAGGAGCCTTACCCACTCCACACCACCACCGGAATGTTAGGCACCGTTGTGCCCACCAAACTAGGGACAGCACACTTGAGGGGCACTATCTAAATAAATATAAAGATGTTTTATTTATTTATTTATTGTATAATCAGATTTACAACCTTTGAGCCACTGGCTCATTTACAAAGGTACCTCGTCACAGAGGGGACACACATGGTAAACATAATTTACAGAGTACAGTGAAGACAGAATAACAGATTTTTTACATATTTACAGAATACAGACATACAGAATCACATTGTTTTACATAGGTTGCATGAACAGAAATACATAGTATTACATACAATTGCTTGAACACATGTGTAATTAATAAATATTTCAAGTAGTACCAGCAGGTACTGGCAGAGGAGAGAGGGCCAGGAGGGGGAGTGGGGGGGTGTTCAGCCCAGTGGGCCATGTCAACAGTGCCAGAAAAGCAGCAGAGTATCTTTTAGTGGCAGTGCAGCAGCGGGTGTTGAACAGCAGGTCTCTTAAGGCAGCTTTGAAGGGGGCAATTTTGGCGACGTTGGAAATGGCTGCAGGGAGTGAGTTGAACCAGGTAGGGGCTCTGTAGCTGAATGACCTCTGAGCCCGGGTGGTCCTAGTTCTGGGCACTAGTATATTGACCTTGTCCGAAGTTCGGGTGGTGACTCTGGGGGGTGTAAATTGGATGGAGGCAGACACTCCGGGGGGGGAGCCCAAGTAGAATCTTCTTGGTTAGCAGGCCAGTTTGGTAGTGGATGCGTTCGTCGAGGTTTAGGAGTTTGACCATGTCATAGAGTTGACAGGTGTGGGTGAGTCTAGGGGCACTGGTCAGTAGCCTGCAAGCCTTATTTAACGTGAGTCTAATCTAGCTGAGGGCAGTGGAGTTAGCAGCACCATATACTGGGAGGCCGTAATCAATAAGGGACATTACTGTGGACGTGATGGCAAGCCTGAGGGCATCAGGTGGGAGGCAGTCCTTGTGCCGGTAGAGGATGCCAAGGCATGCGTTTGCAGCGGAAGCAAGGGCAGTAATGTGGGCATGAAAGGAGAGGGCCAAGTCAAATGTGATTCCAAGGTATTTGTACGAGTAAACTTGTTCAAGGAGGATGAAAGAATAGGATATTTGGCACATTACGACTTTGAGAGAAAGAGCAGCTCCCTGCCGCACAGTGTCAACCAGCATATCGGTGGGGGGGGGGGGGAGCAGAGAATGGAGTTCCTGTGGGGGAGCACAGGACCACAGGGCTCCATTGACACAAAGGGGACCGCCATCTCTGTGACCCCTGAACTGGAAAGCAGCAAATCAGACAGTAGCAAGGCTATGTGGTGGACTGTGGGAGGATGATACAAGAGGTTCCTCCCACTGACAGGCTTTATAAACCAATGAGAGAGCAGGACCGGGCAGAAGGACTGACGGATGGCCGTATCTGCTAAATGAGAGATGAAATAGAGGGAAAGAGATTGGCGAGCTTTGGAGGAATGGGGGCAGTTTTAGAGAGCTTGAGAAGGGTGCAGACCTGCTGCTAGTTAAAGAAAGCTAGAGGCCTAGCCAGGCCAATAATTCTTGCAAACTCTCTCCAGGGTTTACTTCTATTGCTGCCTGTGAACTTTTCCATGGGTTTATCAGAGCGAGAGACTGTTCCTGAGAGCCTTGTGTGGAAGAAATTGTGGAAAGTGTGAGCTAGAGGGGCACTGTTGCATCCAAAGGTTCTTGTCAGTGTCAGTGGCACAGCAGGTAGCACACTCGCCTCTGAGGCCGGGAGATCAGAAGGCTGTGGGTTCTATCCCCGCACCAGGCACTTGGGTTAATATCCCAATACTGATACTGCAGTGCAGCATGAGGGGGGTGCTGCACTCCTAAGGTGCCGTCTTTTGGATGAGATGTTAAACCGAGGTCCCATCTGCCTGTTCAGGTGGATGTTAAAGATCCCATGGCACTTCTTGAAAAGAGCAGGGGAATTTCCCTGGTGCCCTGGCCAAATTTCCCCCTATTCACTAAAAAATACCACCAACAGCTTAATCTGGTTCAAGGTCCCAGTTGGCATTCATCTGTATCCCCTTCCCCCAGGTTGTGCCTGAAAATAGGCAGAATTTGTCTAGTACACTTACCTGGTCAACAAAAACTAAATAAATAAATAAAAGCTGCTCTGAGTGGACAGAGATCCCTGTACTCCTTCCTAGCCTGCTTCAGAGCCAGGTAAAGAGCCAGCTAGCCTTTACCCAGTGAGGTGCATCGGGGATCAGGGAGTCATAGGTGCATGCCTGAGTATGGGTGTACTCTCAATCCCTTGGGGAGTCGGACCGTGGGGTTGCTCCTGGGGACTGGGCCCCTTGGGAACTGGGAAGCTGCTGCGTAGTGCTCCTGCTTCATGTTTGGTAAGCCAGAAAAACTGTTTCCTGAGAAGCGAAGCTGTGAGGGCTGTTACCAGAGAGGTGTGAATGAGAAGGGCTTAGCCATTGTCATCTGCTTGAAAGAATAAAAAGCTCCTGAGCCTCTATTCTGCTCCTGTGTGCTGCTGCCTTCATCTTCTGAGCTGCTATGCTGCTCTAGTGTGTTGCTCCCTGCATTTTCTGAATGGTTATTCTGCTCCAGTGGGACACTGTTTATGTCTTCTGAATTGCTCTCGTGCCCCTGTGTGCTACATCCAAGGGTCATGTGAGTGGTGACATTGCTGGCGAGACTTTTCATTTGCCCTGTTGTATTACATTTGGGGTTAAATCTCTTCTTAAAAGGTCAAGTCATATTGTTGGAGTTGTGTTTCCACTTACCAAGTTGTGCTAGCACACTATGGCCTGTTGAGGGGTTAAACTGCAAGCTTGCTGAATTTTCCATCATGTGCACCACCCCAACTTCCCAGGCAACTCTTCAAATAGGCCTGCACCGGGACTGTGTCATAATATCTGGGTACCCAGAGACTAATGTACTTGTGCTTATAGTTTTATTATTGGTACTGGATAAAAGTCACCACACCCTGTGTAAAATAGCCCTCTTATGTGACCCTTGCTTGGGGTGGTGTACATGCTGTGTGGGTTGAGAGGGTAGCAGTGACCCACAGCACAGTGGGGTTCGAGGGGAACTGCCTGAGGGTGGTTGTGCTACAGTAATTTGTTATTGTCTAACCCTTGCTCTCTCCAGAGTCTCTGGGCCTGTCTGCCAAAATAAAAGCACAGTTTCATCTGTTGAATGTTATCACTGAGTATTCAATTTGTATATCCTGAATGAATTAGGTTTGGTAAAGATAACACCATTGGTGGTCCCCAGGAGGTGGTCTTGTCCAATGTAGGGAGGTGGGTAAGTACTACATCCCAGAGGGTGGTACTACACACAACATCTGGACAACTTATTCTCTCTGGGTGGAGGCACTGTGCTATTTACTAATTGGGGATGAACCCCCCCCCCCCACTACAGGAGAACAAATGAACCCATCTTCCTCAACCAGGTGTGCCACATTACTGTCACCAGGCAGGGGTGTGAACCTGGTTGCCATGCCAACCAGGGGTGTGTGTCAGAGAAGGAACCCTTTCCTCCTTTGTTGGGTAGCTATGGCAAAATCATGATAAACTAAAATGTAGTTTTTTGATATACCAGGTTTTTCCTGACTTGGGTGCCAGTTGAAACATCGAATCCCTGTTGAGCTCAAATAAAATGCTAATGTCACAAGGAGTACAGTTTTCTGTAGGGTTTAATTTTCTTCAGGGTGGTAGTTGAGATCATCCTTTTAGCCTGGCACTTCAGTCAGACCTTTATAAGTAAATGAGGACTGTCTTCTGGTAGTACAAAGCCATTCATTAGTATTTTTTTTGCAAGTTCCCTCATATTATGAAACTGGTCATCACAAGAGTTTGGTATCTGAATTACTCTTAAATTTCAGTATCTTTGCTGTTTTTTTTTTTTTTTTTTTTTTAATCAGCCTCTTTTCTGCCGAAGGGTTGAGTTCTCCCTTAACTTGAAGACTGTAAGGGCATTAAGTGAAACAACTTAAGATTTGATGCAGTCAGTTCTCAGTTTCAGATTTTTAATTTCAACTTTCATGGTTTCACCAGAGTTCTTCGAAGCCATAGTTCTAGAACCTACATTATCCAAATGGGGATCAAGTTTGGCAAGCCATGAGCTAATAGTGTCCAACACCTGCCAGCTGGTCAGTTAAGTTTGATTCCACTGGGTCCAACCCTTTTAGGAGCGGAACTTGTTCAAGATGTTTAATTTTTGAGAGATCAAACCTGCTACACGGAATATCTGAACACAAAACTTATCTAAAGTCAAGGGCGTAGGCACTGATCGGCCAGGTATGCTGTGGTGTACAATTCAGTGCTAGCCAGGGCATCAGTCGCGAGGCTCCCACTTGCTGTGAAAATCCACTAAACTGCTGCCCTACACTAACAGCCATGCTGCTAAACAGCTGATCACCTACCCACTATGCAGATCAAAATCACAACAACCATGGCTGTCTTCACATAATTCCACCACCTACCCGGTTTGGAACCACCAAGCTGCAGGTCATGCTAGCATCATTTTCCTCTTTGTCCAGTTTTCAGCAGCTGTCAGTTGCATCAGTCCTAAAGTTCTACGATAGCTTCAGTCCTTTTTTTTTTTTTAAATTAAGTACACCGAGACCTGCCACCTTCTCTTAGTCTCCCCACCATGCCAATGATCGTGTGTGCTGATTTGGACTCCACATTGCTGCCACTGCATTATTTCTGGTGCAGTACCCATGTTCTGTGACAGAATGAGCATGCATCGGCTGGCGGGAAGCATGCTCAGATTCTAATAAGCTGCATGGTTCTTTGTTCAGATTCCACCAGCATCAATCTGGGCAGTCGGGAGTGCTGATGACAACCGTTCAAGGGAGGAAACCAGCAGCAGAAAGACAAACAAAGAAAGGCACCCCCATTGCTGGCCATCAATTCAAAGTTCCATCCAGGTCTGCTTTTTACATTCTGGAAGAATTGGAGGACCTACAACAACTACAGAGAGTGAGAGAGAGACAGAAGGGACAGATGGCATCTGATAGTAATTGGGGAAAGAAAACCACACAGCTCAGAGGTCAGAGAAAGGGCCAGCAGAAGACAGCATCCTGCATTTCCATTTAGTTTACAGCCGCTAAGCAACAACACAACACTGAGCATTGAGACCAGCACTGTGGATTGCCACCCAAAAATCTACTTTAAAGGTAGGTAATTTTTGTGTAGTGTTTTTCAACAAACAGTTTTGGAACTGTGTTACAGTTTTTTTTTGGGGGTGCTGTTTTCATTATGGCATTATTGTTTTTCTGTGTATTTTTTTAAATTCCACTAAAATCTTAGAGATCTCACCTGTCCCACCCCTCTCCCAAAAAAGGAAGAAATCCAGTCCAACTGATATAAATTACAAATTTTCATCTTATGATTACTTTACAGGAGATTTAATGGGAGTTGAAATTGGCGCTGGCTTACTAGTCAAATGCTGTAGATTTTGTATTGGGCTAGTAAAACATTTTTCAAAGTAGGACTGTGGACTTGTAATGGAGAAAGTAATATTAGACCAACTGGGCCAGTAGAAAAGTCTTTGGGGCTAGTGGATTTTCTCAGTTACTAGCTCTGTTGGATAACGGCTGTAAAACATAATTGTGACACTTGGATTTAACCATGAAAGAACAAAATTTGGTGGTAGCTTTGGCGGGGTTTGCAACTGCTATCTCCCATGCCAGTGCTTAAACTGGTAGACCACACTACCTCCAGTGCCTGGTTTGTTGTTTTCTTAATATTCAAAGCAGTGGCAGGAATGGGGGGGAGCACTATTTTATTTTTTCATTTTACAATTTATTTACTCTCAATAGCCCAGCTCTGGGATGCAACATCTCTATTCGAGTGGTGTGCTCCTTCGCCTTAGTCCTGCAGCTAGGTGGACTGGAGCCCAGTATGTCAGATGACTTACCAAGGTCACAGAGTGAGTATTTGGCTATAGTGGGCAGTGCTGTAGGAAGGCATTTTGGTGCCCTGGGCAAGAGACAAATGTTGCGCCCCACAAAAAAAATAGCTGGGGGTCTGGGGCCACAACTCCCCCAGAAGCTCTGAGGTGTTTACATGCTCTGTGGTGAGTTTTGGGGCTTTTCTTGCAGAAAAAAAACATACTTTTGTTACATGTTCCCTACCCCTGATTTCAGGTAATATTGTGCTACCATGGAATATGAGACGTGGGAGACACTGGCTGGCGGGCATCAGAATATACAGCCACATTGTTGTGGACAAGTGGCTGACCAACAAGGATCATGTTAGTCAAGCAGTGCCTTTCATTATTGTGTTACTGGCCATTCTTGATGTTAAAAATGAATGAAAACTCTAGCCCCATTCATTTCAATTGGGCACACCCCATGCTCTCCTTGGCCACACGTCATTACATGCTTGAGCATGGGGGGGATAGGGCTCTAAAAATGCATCAGGCAGCCAATGCTAAAACTAATTTCTGGTAAAATATCTGGATTATTAGCTGCACACATTATTTCTAACCTGGCTAGAATGACTGCCTCGGAGGGCAGCTACCACACCATGCGGGTGGTAGCTGCCATAGGGTAAGTCATACATTCACTTTAAGGGATAAAGATCTAGTGTTCTTGTAGATTTCTGCAGATACATGCAATACACATACTGAATTATGTCTAAAATCTAAATATCAAGTTATGTTTTTGAAAGTTTTCTCTGAGGCATCAGTAGATCTATAGACAAAAAAAAACAAAAAAACATTATGACTGTCCCCTTGGCACAGCTGTAGTGCTACCTGTTGTGATGTTGGTGACCTGAGTTTGGGAGCTAACCTGGGTTGCTGTGGGAGGGAAGAGGAGGAGGAGGATCGAGTGTATATGGGGAAACCCTCCTCCTCCTCTTCCGGGGAGTGTGAGCTGTCAGTGCTGGTGCAATACTGCCACATGTCACATATGAGACAAACAGGTAGCAATGCACAAGTAGGGTAAAGAGTATATGGGAGGGGAACACCAACAGTATTGCAATCTGTATGCTTGTGTGCATCACAGCTTGCACACTTACCGCTGTCATCCCACCCAGGGGATTGGGTGCTAAGGTAAATCATTGATCACCCAGGCAAAATAATGAACTGAGTCCAGGCAACCCTCACAGTCAGAGAGTAAGAGCCGAGCAAACACAAACAAGTCAGGCAGGCTGGCGCCTGGCTGCCAGCAGGTCAAGTTCCACTTCCAACATAGTACTAACAGCCAACTAACTTCAACTAAACTTGACCTCCTTGGCTGCAGCTGCTTCCACAGGAAAAAAACAGTACATACAGTACTTTTATATAAATAGAATGCAAGGGCAGTTGCCTCACAGTGGGCAATGCCATCACATTCTATTTATTTATATACAAAACACAAAAGTGCTATAGGTACTGTTTGTTTTCTTGTGGAGAAGCAGCTGTAACTACAAGGCCATATTCTATTATTTAAATAAGACTAAGGAGGAGTGGTGGACAGATCCTGGATGGGCCAAGTGGTCCTTATCTGCTCTCAAATCTAAGTTTCTATGTTTCAGAGGAGACACTGGCGTAAAAGGAAGGAGATAATGCTGTAACTGAAATACTGAGAGGTGTAACTGGGAAGAGACACTGGTATAACAGGAAGCTGATACTGGCATAACTGTAACTGGAGTGTGAAGAGAAACTGCTGTAATAAACAAGACACTGTTTAACTGTAACTAGGAGGAACTACATTCTTTGACTAGGTAACCAATGTAATAGACCTGGGAGGGGCAGTGGATATGGCCTACCTAGACTTTAGCAAGGCATTTGACCCAGTCCCACACAAAAGATTAACAAACAAGTTAGCCAGCCTAGGAGTGGGTCCCAGGATAGTAACCTGGGTGACAAGCTGGCCAGGCAACAGGTCCCAGAGGGTAATAGTAAACCAAATGGAGTACATTCTGAAGAAAGGGAGGTTACTAGCGGAGTACCACAGGGTTCAATATTGGGACCAGTCCTCTAATGTCTTTATAGGTGACATTGCAGAGAGGCTGGAAGGAAAAGTATGCCTCTTTGCAGATGGCACAACGATCTGCAATAGGGTTGATACACAAGAAAGGGAGCAAAGGATGAGAAGGGTCTTGGCAAGATTGGAGGACTGGTCAAAAATATGGCTGCTTAGATTCAATGCAAAAAAGTACAAATTAATGCACCTGGGAAACAAAAACCCAGGGGAAGAGTACACATTGGGTGTGGGGGGTATAAACAACACAAATGGAAAGGGACCTGGGGGTCATCAAATCAGATGACAGTCAATGTAAGATAGGTAAGCAATGTGAGAGGGCAGTAAGAAGGACTGCGGGGATACTGGGATGTATAGGGAGAGGCATCACCAGTAGAAATAAGGAAGTTGTTATCCCTCTGTACAGACAGTTGCAAAGACCCTATCTGGAGTACTGTGTCCAGTTCTGGAGACCCCATCTCCACAAGGACATAGACAGGATGGAGACACTCCAGAGGAGGGCAACTAAAATGGTGCAGGGTCTGCAACAGAAGCCATACAAGAAGTGACTAAAAGAGCTTAATATGTATACCCTTGAGGAAAGGAGGAGAGGGGGACATGACAGAAACTTTTAAGTACCTCAAGGAATCAACGAAGTCAAGAAGGTAGCATCTTTCAGAAAAAGTGATGTACAGGAACAAGGAGACACAATTTGAAGATAGATGGGATGGCTCAGGGTAATGTGAGGAAGTATTTTTTCACAGAGAGGTGGTGGATGCATGGAGTGGCCTTCCTGAGGAGGTTGTGGGTCAAAACAGTGGGGGAATTCAAGAATGCATGGGACAGACATGGTTAACTAGGATCTGCAGCTTATCCAGTAGGTAAGGAAATGGGCAGACTAGGTGGGCCAAGCGGTCCTTATCTGCCGTCAGTCTATGTTTCTATGTGTAATGGGACACTGCCACACTAACATAAATGTGAGCAAAGACTGATATAACAGAGAAGACATTGCTGTAACTGGTATACTGACTTACTGTATCTGTTAGGTTAACAGATACAGTAAGTCAGTATACCAGTTACAGCAATAGTTTGGTGACTGATACACCTGGTATGGTACACACTAGCATTGCTGGCAGATGTCTAGTAGCTACAGACTAGTAAGCAGTTAATTTAAATAGGGAAAACATTAAAAAAATACTGAACTTCAACAAAATAAGAAAATCTATAAAAAAAAATTACAAGTAATAACACAAACAGCAACAATACACTTATTTGCAATTAAATTTGAATTCCTGGCTACAAACTTTTGTTTCATACTCTCTCTTTCTCAGTGCTGGACCATCACAGTCACACAGAGAAAGAGTATGACCCAGAAAAGCCTTCTAGCCAGGAAGTTGATAGTTTTTTTGAAATGAAGACTACTACCTCGCCTCTCTTGCTGCTCTGCTGGAGCCTGCCCCCACCCCGGAGCAAAGTCAGACAGCAACTCAAACACTGTACACACCAGAAATTAATTCATTTTATTTTATTTTTTCAATCGGATGCCCCCCACCCCCACCCTGGTCAAAGATCCTAAGAAAGGATCGAACTAAGGCAGCGACGAGGATCAATTCACCAAAAAAATCCAGGCACTCGGGCAGGCACGCACGGGGGGGGGCACACACACAAGGAAATAAAAGTTTTAACTTTTATTTTATTCATCAGGCTCAGCAAGACAACAGTTGAAAAACTTGAAAGCAAGTCTAGTCATCACAGACTGACTCAGTCTCAGTAGTAGTGCCCTTTAACAATTTGCACAATGTATTTATTCACTCATACTTCACTTGGGACATGGAAGAAAAGATTTTAGGCCTGTCCTGGCCTCCAGAGTAGACAGTACCAAAAGAAAGGATGGAATGAAACTATAAAAGCAGTGAGCTGGGGCAGGCCTCCTGACCTCGGGAGTCGGCAAGATGGGGGACTGGGATCAAGAATCAGGAGGACAGAGTCAGGATGTGGGGGAGAACGCAGCTGCGCCAGGCAGCCCAAGGTCCAAACTACAATTGAAACAAACACACTGTAGTCAAATAATCCTATTCCAATCCTAATCTCTTTGCCTTCTTAAACAGATCAGTAGTTTTTTTTTACTATTTTTTCCAACCCACTCCACAGCACAGATCACTAATATAATTTATTAAACAGACGTGCTCATTGAAAATCCTGCAGCACAACAACGTCTCTACTCCGACCTCTCTCTCTCTACTATCTCTCATCTCAAACAGTTCTAGACTGCAGCATGCACATTTCTCTCACCTCATGTACTTGCCGCCGGCCAGACCACATGGCTGTCTGAAACTGTAGACACACGATTCTTCTTGCTGAGGCTGCAAACGCACCATGTGACCCCCCAACTTGCTGGTCCTCAGATGAGCCCACTACAGGCAGCAAGTAGTAATTACTGTTAAAGTAATTAAAAAACAATTTAAAGTGGCAGTACTCACTTTTGAATTTCTAGTACTGTGAGCTTCTGATTGAAACTGCGCCCCTAGGAGGCTTGCGCCGGGGCAGCTGCCCACCCGCCCACCCTTCCTACGGTACTGATAGTGGGGTTTGTACTGCAGGGAGTTAAATGACTTACCTATCAACTTTAGCAATACAAACCCTGCTAAATCTTGCCATTTTTGTTATTGGGGAGAGGCTGGATTGTAAAGCCTTAGTCTTCTCATTTTTATTTGGGGGGTAAGGGGGAGTCTACTTGTAAAAAAAACAAAAAACACTCATTGCTCTTGTATTGGTCCAGTCATTTCTGTTTTGAGTGGGTGTCCATTTTTCCCGACATTTTTGTTTCCAGTGGGTGTCCATTGTAACAAAAAATAAAATAAATAAATTAGTGTTTCGTCTCCACTGAACCAGGAAGGGGGCTAGTATGTGAAAATATGATTTTACTGGTGCCATAATCGTTTCTTTGTGAGTGTATCTACACTTTATTATTAAATATATAATTTTGCAACATTTGATACACATAATACAACAATACCAGTTATACTACTCACGCACCACTACACGGCATCAGCCGAGAACCCCTATTGGAATCGCTAAAATTTGGGTCAGGGGGGTTAACAGATTGGCCAGTTGGTGTACAATTTAAAATAGTTAGTTACACCCCTGTTTGAAGTTACCTAGTCCTGCAGCTGCTAATAATAAGAGTAAGGCACTTAAACTCATCTGTTCTTCCACTGTTTGTTGTACAGGGTACATGTATTGTGGGGGTTGAACCCATGGGGCACAATTTAAAAAAAAAAAAAGATCCCTAATGAAACAGACTCCTTGCTTTTTTTGTTTTTCTGACCATTTCAGCCATCTCAAAATGCAGAATAAAATTAATGTATCTGGGTATTCCAGGTGCTCATTCATTAGGCATCCTGCAGATAGCAGCCGTATTGTATCTCAGTAGTTTTTTAATTTGGTGACATTTTAGCTCTTGTAGAAGGCTCAGTACAAACAGAAGTGGGACCTAGTCCTCTATTTATCCTGAGCAAACATACAGTACCAGCAGAAAAGGTGCAAGCTTCCTCACAATTTCCCACCATTAGTAAGTAAGACAGTAATACGCATACATGCCCCTTTAGTTCTTGCCCTTTCAAGTGAAACTGTCAGTCATTGCCAACTGTGATGGGGTTTGTGCAATGCTGACACCTTCCACTAGAAGCTGAACCAAGACCACAATGATTCTTTTACATATGTCACTGATAGCCATTGGATGATGAAGATGATGATAATGACTTTCAGCCACTTATGACCAGATCCAGATTCAATCCGACAAAGCCAGCTGGGGCAAAATGCTCCATATGCCACTGCCAATCCACAGAAACATAATAGGGATAGAGACACACACCACACCTACTCCTGCACAACAGGAAGTTTTAGATCTGACAGAAAATGAATAACTTCAAAGATACTGACCATGTTAACAGAAGTTCACTGGTCAGAAAAATAGAGAGGACTTACCTTTCTAACCATTGTCATACGGGGTTCCTTTGACCACATTTTAGTGTAAATGTCATATGACTCCATGGAGGTTAGTTCCACATCACCAGTCTCACCTCCAAGAACATATATAACTCCGTCAATCTCCACAATCCCAAAAGTATGTCTTGGCTACAACAAAACAAAAAGATTATGCTAGAAAATGTGTCTCTTGATTATTCTGATGGCGTTAACTTACAGAACAGACAGCATGATGGATTGGAGCTTTTAAAGAAAGTCACTGCTGTCCAAACAATTGGGAGGTTTTCTTTATATATAGTTTGACACAATATTAAAAAACAGAGCCATTTTACCTAAAAGCAGGTACATCACAAAGCTAGTAATGCTTTCATCTTAAATGTCTAGTGAAGTACTGCACCAAACTATTGTTTTCCAGATCATTTATTAAATTATGAAGTTAGATAAATAAAATTAATATTGGTACAATAATTCACAGATAATGCAAATAGTACTGTTGCCTCATAACTCATTTTAGGTCAATGGAATCACATACCTCCATTTCTATTAAACAAAGTTGATTCTTTTTTTTTTTAAATTCAAAATTTTATTGTGACAAAAACTTATGTCAAATATACAGCACATAACAAGGAATAAAACATTTTGTTCAATCAAACAGTTGACGATAAGTAAATCAAGTCACTACTTTCCACCCCCCATCCCACAACAAAACCCAAGACCACCCTCCTCCCCCAACCTAATCCCCCCCCACCCTACCACCTACCTACAAGGAAGATCTGCTCACCCACTTACCTCTCTAATCAACTATACTCCAACTAGCTACACCTGGGGAAGATATAGCGCCTGAAAGCGACTCCAAATCTTTTCATATATATGAATCCGGATATCCCTTCCGGCCCCTAACTTTTCCATGTTCAAGTTAAACAACATTTCCCGCAACCATTCCACGTACGTAATTGGGGAGTCCGTCATCCAATATCGCAAAACTACCTTTTTAAATGAGCCAGAAATCAGGGCCATGTAAAATCTCGCTCCTAAACATAATTCCCGAATAATCCCTATCAGACATATATCCGAGTAAAATACTGATCAATACCCAACAATGGATCTACCCTTTGCTTAATCTGCATCCACAACTGCTTTATCGGTGGGCACTCCCAAAATGTGATACAAGTTCCCACTGCCTGACGGCACCTTGAAACAGTTCTGGTCCCGTCTACTACCCATCTTAAATAACTTGAAGGGGTCCAGAACAGATTATTCAAAAATGAAACTGCATCACCCTCAGCCTATCCTGTCTAACATACCTATACATATGCCTCCATATAACTTCCCAGTCACGCTCTTGCTCTCCCAAACAGTTAGTCCAATATCTGGGCTTATGATCAATATCCACAAGAAATAGGTCAAGAAGCTTCTTATAAACTCTAGGAAACGCTGTGGCTCCCACACAACTTGCTATAATGATTCAAACCACCTACCGCCTCACACACCAATTCAAGATTACTCACCACCTGTGTTAATAAATGAGTAACTTGGTACAATTTAAAACCTGTTGACGCTATTCCGTACTTTGCCAGAATATCCCTAATTGGGGATACACGACTATCCCCCATTAAATCCACAATTCGCAGTCCCTCCAACTGGGGAATCCACTTGCCCAAAATCATTCTCCCCCCAATCTTCAAGTTCGGATTTTGGCATATCAGTTGATACTTGTCTCTGTCTGGCACGTAACCCACTTTACTACAAATCTGCCGATAAATATGCAGAAATTTTACTATAGGGTTAGCAACCAGCCTAGGGGGCAGTTTCTTGGGAATAGAATAGAGCAATGAGATCGGATCCATACCTGCCTCCGTAATCATTTCTGTCTCTAATCTAACCCACGAGGGAACATAGGACAAAGATTCTAGCTTGGTGGCAGGAACCAACCATTTCAAATATTTGCACAGATTACTTGCCCAATAATATAATCCAAATTGAAAGTCTCAAACCCGCTTTTCCCTAGGGGCCGCCAACTTACTATAAGCTCTACGGGCCTTTTCCTCCCCAAATAAAGTCCGAAATTAAAAGATGCAACTCTCTGAACCATTTAGGGGCAACCAAACATTCAACATGTTAAGTGGATAAAAATCCTAGGCAGGATATTCATTTTAACTATACTAATCCGACCCCAGAGAGATATCGGCAACCCATTCCACCTTTGCAAATCCTGCTTTATAACATACCTAATGGCATTCAGATTAAGATTAACTAGTTTCTGATCAGATCTGGCCAAATAAATACCCAAATACTTCAACGTAGGCGGAGTCCATTGCATGCCCATTACCAACACCTCCGACCTATGCACTCTCATGTTCAACGGAAAAATTTGGGTTTTCCCCACATTAATCCTGTAATTAGATAGTCTACTATATTCACCAATAATTTCCAGCACTGCTTTAATAGAGTCACTTGGCTGAGCAACATGCAACAAGATGTCATCTGCATACGCTGAAACTTTAAGCTCTTATGACCCCACTCTAACACCCATAACCCTAGAATCTAGTCTCACTTTGGTGAGAAGGGGCTCCAAATATAAATTGAATAAAAGAGGCGACAGGGGGCAGCCCTGCCTGGTGCTGGATTTAAGGGGAAAACTTGCAGAAAATACTCCATTACAATATACCTTAGCCTTGGGATCCTATATAATGCAAACACAAATTTAATGAACTGGGTCGAAAACCAAATTTCTCCATAGTAATGGATAAAAACTTCAATCCACTCTGTCAAATGCCTTCTCGCATCCACCGACATCAAGACACATGGAGATTTACAGTCCCTGGAGACGGAGAAGACATGTGACAATTTACGCAGATGGTCCGATGCCAGTCTGCCCTTCATAAACCCGACCTGGTCCTGATGCACTAAGCTGGGTATGACCTTGGACAACCTAGAAGCTAGAATCTTTGCCAGAATCTTAATATCATAGTTAATCAGGGAAATAGGTCTGTAACTTGTAACTTTATCTAGCTCTTTCCCTTCTTTCGGAATAAGCACTATCAAGGCCTCAAACAAGTAACCATCTACTGTATCCGAGGCCAAAATACTCTGAAATAATCTTTTTAAACCTGGGCATAGCAAGGTCGCAAAACATTTATAAAAATTAGGTGTGAACCCATCCGGGCCAGGAGCTTTGTCATTGGAGAGTGATTGAATAGCCTCCAAAATCTCCTCCTCAGAAATAGGAAATACAAGCTCTCTCCTCTGACCCTCTGATACCTGGGGAAGATTACAAGTAGATAAGAAGTCATCCACCTCTTTCTTACTAGGCCTAGGGGTCATTGGGCTGTATAAATCCCTAAAGTACTCTTCAAATTCCTAACAATATCCGTAGGTGCTGTTTAACTTGACCCATCCACTAGACGTGATACTCTGGACTACTCTAGATGCCTCCACCGCCTTAATCTCATAGCTAGCAGCCTACCTGATTTCTCGCCCTGGTTCAAATAGAAGGCCTTGGTTTTCTGAATCGCATATTCTGGCCTTTCTCCTATAATTCCTTCATATTCGTGACGCAGCTTAATCAACAGCTCCCTAGTATCTTCTGGCGTATTTTTTGACAGATCCTTCTCTATCTCCCTAATTTGAGCCAACAAAGATCTAACCCTTTCCTCCCTCTTTTTCTTTCTTACAACCGCCAATTTAATAAACTCCCCTCTTAACACACATTTTAGAGTACACCACCATAAATCCCCCCTAATGGTTAAATGACTATTTTCCACTTCAAACTGTTCAATCCGACGTCCAACATACTCCCTTGTCTCCATGTTACGAAGTATTTGATTATTCAACTTCCAAATAGTCTGTCTGGGAGTATTAGGGGTCAAATTAAGGGAGCAACGAACCATAGAGTGATCAGAAAGAATCCCAGGCATAATATTGCTATTCACCAGCCCTGACAGTAACTCTCTACTCACCAAAAAATAATATATCCTAGATCTGGACTTATGGACCTCTGATAGAAATGTATATTCTCTGCATGAAGGGTTCAAGACCCTCCACGGGTCACATAATCCCAGATTGTCAACCAAATCCCTAATAGCTCTTTGAGCTGGAGATAGACCCTTATTTCGCTACCATCCTTATCCAAGTCTGGAGATAACGGCAAGTTCCAATCTCCTCCCAACAGAATCGGAAGACGATGAAACTGGCTTAAAGTTTTAGTAGATCCATAAAAACCCAGGAGTATCTGCGTTGGGCCCATAAATGCTTCCCAACACTAGTCTAGTTTGGTTTAAAAGCCCTACCACAATTATATAACGGCCTGCGGATCTACTATCTCCTTCTCACATACAAAAGCCACACTCCTATGAAATAATAATGCAACCCTCTGCCAGTTGTACTAAATCCAGCCCCAAATACCTGGCCGACAAACTGACATCTAAGTGTGATCAATTCTCTGTCAAGCAGATGCGTTTCTTGTAAACATATTATCTGACCCTTTAAGAATTGCAAATGTTTTAATATCTTATATCTCTTTATTTTTTGCCTGACTCCTTAATATTCCACGTGCAAAACTCGAACAAACTACCCATTCACCAGATATTCCTCATAACACCATCGAACTGCTTTCTGCCACATCAAACACATTTTCTCTACCAACTTGTGGATGAGCAGACCTCCCCGACCTATCCTCTCTAACCCTCTCTAGCATCCCTCTCCCATCTCCCCCAACCCTACCAATCCGCCCCATAACATACCAATTATATACCTCTGTATCAATTACCCCAAAACATCCCACCCAAACACTCACCCTCCCAACACCCCTCCCAAAAGCACATTGGTCCATGACATCCATAGCTCCGCTAACCAACCCTTCCCTCCAGCCTCCCCCCGACGGTATCACTACCTATCAAAACCCGTCTGACCGAGACCACTTTTGTAGCCAATATTTTCACTCCACCACCCAAACAGAACATAGCCCCACTACTTATATTACAAGACCCATTACTTGATTAAGTCCCCATCCCTCCTCCCCGAACAAACCAATAGAACCCCAACAGCAGAGTCCCAACTAATTCTACATTCAATAACTTTCCTTAATCTTGTAACAGCCTCACAATGTCTATCTAAGCAGGAGAAAAAAAAAAAAGGGGGGGAGAGGAAAATGAAAAAATATTCTTATCTGCAAGGGTTTCAACCCATATAGTCCATGACTCCATCGCATGTGCAGACTCCATGTAGGACAATAAATGACATCCAGTTTCAGCAATAAGTTCCCAACAAGTAACATCAAGTCCCGAAAGTCCAAACTTGAAACAGCCCCCAATTTTAACTCGTTCAGTCCCATTCAGACGTCCACCTCAAAACCATAAATCACTCCAGATCCAGATGGATATGTCAGGCCTTCCCTTCCCGCGAACTGCAACCCTTGGACAGCAACCATCCAGACGAGATCGAAGAAAAACCAGTGTCCAAAGAAGAAAAAAAACGATGCCCCTCTCTCGTCCTAAAAAGGGAACCACCAAAATCCTAAAGCAAACTGCAGAAAGAGTCTGGCACGTCCCGTATTGCTGTCAAGCCCAGACCCGACTCGCTCCATTCTGCTGCACATAGCCCCCCCCTCGCTCAACTGATGCTACATCTTGTACCCCAGGGCGCCTGCATGTGGATCTGAAGCACCTGAACCGGGTTCAAACCCGCTTCTACATCGCAGGGGGACTTGTACATCCATATAAACAGGGTCCCATTTTCAGCAACCACGTCGATACATCCCAGGGCAGCAGAAAAAGGCAAAAGACGCATCAGAACCGGATCGATGAGCCTAAAAATGGAAGGTCATGATCCCTTTACACCAAATAGAAAACGGGAACCAAAACTCCAGTCAGATTTCGCTTCTTCAGAATCCCCAGAGCTACTTAAAAGTCGGGAGGCTGTAGCCAGACCCTTTTTCGCCGTGAGATACATCCTCATATGTGGACCACTGGCCAGCCACCAACACTTGCAATCTCGCCGGTACAAGACTTTAAATCGTATCCCTGCCGGGATCAACTCGAGACAATCTGGTGATATTCCGCCTCTTCTGCCTCACCTACTACCGTAAACTCTGAGTCACCCTGATGGAACCCCCTTCCACTTCAGTTCTCTGAGCTCTTTAGCCTTCAGCAAAACAAATTGACGCTCCTGATAATTTAAAAGCGGACGATGAAGATGCTGTGGGGCACCGATGCTGGAGCCGACGCAACGCCTGATGAGCCCGCTTTCGACGATGAACTTGTCTCCAAAAGGCGTCGGGCCTACCAGCTCTTTAAACAGACACTGCGCAAAAAGGATCGGGTCGGCACCTTCTTCACGTTCCGGGAGGCCTATAATTACTAAATTATTCCTCCGACTCCGACCCTCTAAATCTTCAATCTTCGCTTCCATCCTGGCTAGCTTCTGCCTCAGATTGACTATCTCCGGCTCCTGTTTGGTGATTCTTTTTTCCAGTGAAGAGACTTTCACTTCGGTGTCCCCCGTGCGCCGAGATAAATCTTCTAATACCGAAGTAACCGCCTTTAATTCCTCCGTAACCGAACACAACTCCGTACGGAAAGGTTTAAATTCAGCCCGAAATTGTGCCAGGGTCAAGGGCTCGTTTTCCTGAAGAGGGCTTTCAATCTTGGGGCCTTCACCCTCCGCAGTCACTCTTGCTTTTTTTGGCTGGGCCTTCGCCGGTGAAACTGGCGGTGTGTGTTGAGGTGTGCTTTTCCTCATTTCCACCTCCATGTACACCCAAATCACCACCACGAATAATCTGGCAACTTTATGAAGTCAAACGAAAGCGAGTAAACCCACTAACTCCACGAAAATCGAAAAAAAAAACCGATTTAATGATGGCGGGGAGGCTGGAGCTGAAAGGTCAGGCTGCACTCACAGAGCTGGCATCACGTGACTCCCAAACAAAGTTGATTCTTAATTCTTCTTCTGCATTAGTGGGAAGCAAGGGAATGATCTGTAAAACATGGTGCTGTTTTTCTGCCAGGATCTGGTAAAGTTACATTACCAATGATTTATTTATTCATTTGAAAAGGTTTCACCAGGAGAGACAACATGAGCTATGAACAACTCATTTCCAGAAGCATCCTGGGGGGAGGGGTTACAAAAGTGGGTAGCGCAGGAAAAACATAACCAAGCAATACTCAAACAAGCTATTATATAGGATATTTACAGTATAAAATACATAAAACAACAAACAGTACAATTCATAATAATCCAAGACAATTTACAGAGGATATCACCATGAGCTTGAGCAATAGTAATATCAAGTAACTAGGTAGGGTATAGTCGAGCAGAGGAGTACAACCTGAAAATGCTAGGGCGAGTCCAGCTGAGTGCAGGGATTTGTAAGTGCATAGGTTGCCCATTAGAATAGCAAAGAGACACTGGGAGTGGATGGGGGGGGAGAGAGCATGGGGAGGGGAGGGAGGGAAGAGACAGGGGACATGCCAAAGAATAGTGGGGGGAGGGAGGTCAGTTGGGAGACATGCCGAGAACTAACCCCCCTCAGGATGCCAAAAACCCTGCAAGGGGACAAGGACCCGGCAGGGATGAGGGATGGAGTGAAAGGGGAGGGGCAAAGTGAGAGACATACCGAGGGCTATACCCCTTCAGGATGCTGAGAACCCTGCAAGGGGACAAGAACCTGGCAAAAGAAAATGAATGGGATAGGACCAAGCAAATGAAACGGAAGGGGGAGTAGAATAAAATGAGGGGGTAGGGAATGGGGAAGGGAGGCAGCAACCAAGGGCAACCTTGAAAATTAGGGGAGAATAGATAAATTGAGGGTGAGGGGAAATTGGTAGGCAGTGAAGTTAGTCGAAGGGATGGTCTGCAGAGTTTCGTGACTGCGCATCTCCAGAGTAAATAGGGAATGGCAAGACCAGCAGGATGCTAAACTACCTAGTGCCATGTTTCAGGGATCAATGTGTACAGTCACGCTTACAACAAAAATGAATGGAACAGTTAGTTTTATCAAAAATTTTCCTCCTTACCTATTGAAAAATGGGTGAGACCTCCTACCATCACATCTAGCCCAGTATCCATCATTAAGCCATCTCAAGCACTCCTGTTAGCTGATCAATGCCTCTCAACATCATGATTCTCCACTGCAAAGCTCAGCCTGGTGGCAAGAAACCCGGCTGTGATACTGAACCAATGGATGTAAAGGGCTGCTTGGCGTATGAAGAGAACTCAAAAGACTGGCCCACTGACTGTGTGTGTGTGTGTGTGTGTGTGGGGGCTTTATCTTTCCAGTCAAGGCTTAGCAAATGTTCCAATTTTATCCTCTCCAGGTGCTGTCGACTGGTGGCATTCAAACATCACTACTGACATTGTTGTATCTCATGCCAACTCTCCAGACTCGTGGGGCCAATATGAGACAGTCAGGTGCAGAACTGGATGCCCCCCTGAGGAGGTGAGCATCTGAGCAGATGCTCGATCTTCCTGCTACTTCACTCCTCATGTGCTGGGCTCCGGGGGCAAACCCAGGGTTCCAACATGCATTGCAGCCCCATGCTGCTTGGCATCTTCGAGCTGGCCAAAATAAATTCATATTTAGGAATGACTTTTGTATTCATAGAAAAGAAAATAAAGTTGGTGCCTCTTTTTAAAATAAACTTAAGATGACATACTTGGTTCCTTGAGATTATAACTGTTAGTTGAGATACACTGGCTGCTTAACTAATTTGGGGATTCTAACTGTATGGCTTGAGTACCACTTCAAATGATTGGAACATCAAGAAATTGCAATTCATGTTAAATATACACAGGCAATGGCATGAGCACTGCGATCCTCCATGCTGTTGTGATGTATGTCATGTTTTTAGTGCCAAGTGTGAGAATGAATGAAAACAGAGAAAAAGTAAGCTTAAATGCAGTGGTTCTTCAAGCAGCAACCGTTTCAGCAGTCGATCTTAAGGCGCTTTTACACACAGGTTTTTAAAATGGAATCAACGTTACCCATGTGGCACCATTGTACTCTGTTGCGTTCTGGTTCTTTTCTACACCCTGCGAGTATTCCAACAATCCCCACCTCCATTTGTTTCGGCTCCCCCAGAGGTTGCTGCTCTGTACTGTTTTTTTTCTGCCTTTCTACTGGAATGGCTGTTTTACACAGCCAGACGAATCGGAACACAATGGTGCAAACCGCGAAAAGCAGAGATTGCGGTTTGGATGAACGTTCGCCTAGGGAACAAAACAGATGCACTTTACACACAAAGGATGTAACAGAATACTGTTTCCATAACAGTCATTCCATTACAGAAACCCATGTATAAAAGCACCTTAAAATACCATGCACTGTCCTTCCTGAGATGAAATTTTTTCTGTTAGAATGGGCACTTCCTGGGTAGCAAAACCAGCAAAAAGAAAGATGTGTATAAATGTTCTTATTTATGAGCAACACAGTGAAAGAGATAAGAATGTGTGTGTGAGAGAGAGTGTGTGTCTGGGCAAGGTGAAGGTGGGGGTCATCTCTACAAGGTTCTAAGGGCTGCAATTATGGAAATTTGGGGGCATATGAAGCAACAGGCTCTTTTTAGTTGAGTGGTGGCTTTGACTTGATTGAAATGAACTAGTAAAATGTTAAAAACAGTTTGTTAAAAGATGCAGCTATTATTTTCTATGGAGAGTGCTGGGGTGGAGCGCTCAAACAGGAATGGGAAGGGAACATGTGGCAGGCACTTTGGCACCAATTTATGATCCCTTCACCTCCTAAAAAGCCATCACTAGAAGTTCTAAATTCATGCCCCACAGACTGCTGAAAGGTGAGGCTACCACCGGGACTTGGAGGGTTTCCAAAAAGAGCAGGAAAGGTGCTCTTTAATGCCAATATTAAACTAACCAAAAAAAAAAAAAACATAAACCATCAAAAACTTAACATGTGGTTGAGAGAGAGTTTCAGTATAGGGGCCTGGGTTAGGGATTGGACTCAGAGTAAATTAGAACCAAAGGGTCTTTCTGCTGTCATTTCTATGTTTCTAAAATGTTTTCCATTTTATTAGATGCTTTTTATATAGGTAACATTCTAAATATTCTGTATACATGAGGGTTTCTACCCATTAACCTAACTCTAAAGAATAAATATCACTCAGACTGCTTCAAATCCAAAGTTTTCTTTTATAACAACAGATTATCAGATTACAGGGGAGAACCCATTGAAATACAATATATGACACGTTGGTTGCTGAAGAAACAGACTGCGTGAAAAGGAGTGAGACGCCCTCCAGCTGCAGGAGACTTTGCAGGCCTGCAGGTCCCTGCATGATACAAGTACAAGTACAAGAACAAGGAGATCACCTGAAAGGAAAAGGTGCTGTGAATCAACACATACTGACCAAAAATAGCCTGCTCTGTATCATTAGACATCAGGGGCCTGATTCTTCAACATGCCAAAAATGCCGCAGGCCCTGGGTGTGCCAAACATATGGCGCACAGGACTTGCAGAATTCCTAAGCTGGCAATCACGATTCTGGTTCCTGTAAGCCAGCTGTCACATGTTAGACCAGCTTAAGTGGTGGATGTCTGTGGGGCATGTGCAGAGGTGTGCATGCCCACGCACTGACATCATTGCACACCCACACCTTGGGGAAACAACAAAGAGGAAAACCCTGCACTCTGGGCAGAGTGAAGTCCTATGACCCCATGCCAGATGACACTGTAGCCAGCTCTGGGATTAGTTATGGTAGATCTCTTGTTTTCCCTCCAGGGGCCCCGCCATAGGGGCCAGACACGGGATGCTGGTGTCGGGAATGGAGGCACTGAGTTGGGAAATATCCTTGCCAGAAGTGTAGAGCATAAAGAGAATTGAAAAAAACAAGATGAGACCAGCTTTTTCTGGTCCAGCTTGCGGCAATCTCGGGAACCTGTTTTATGGGGTTTGTGCCAAATATTTCGTGCATGCTGCCTTAAATTGGGTAAAGCGTCATAAATGTGCTCAATTTTCTTGAATCAGGTGCATGCAGTAGCAAACTTTTCAGCACAGGTGTGCCGGCCACCGAGTTTGAGCAAGGCTTGGCACAAGCCCTGTATCAACCTTTGTGAATACGGGCCTGTGACTGCATTATAGAAAATGAGTGTTCAATTTTTATTTTAGATTTTTGAGTGGTTCACGCCGGCAACATTCCTTTTGCATTTTATCCATCTACAATAAGTAGTTAAGTGCATTATGTCCCAGCTTGGATGTGATTGATTTTGTAGTCCTATTGTGTGTAATGCGCCATGCTAGCCTTTCATGAAAAGCTGTCATTTGTATTTGATACATTATTAATGTAAAATGTATTCTAATTTGTTATTTTTTTATTATTTCATTATGTAACTGTAGTGCAGGTTTTCTAATTTACCAGCGTCATGAAATGCTTCCATTAGTGAGAGCTGTTAATTCAAACAGTCCTCTGCTACCTCTTACACTAAACACTGTAATATCACTGGTGAACTTATCTTCCTGTACGTTTCAGTTTTGTGTTCTCTTAGCTAAATTCAATAACACACTGATGTCATGGCACTCGATTAATCACAGAAGTTAAAATAGTGACAAACTCTGCTGTTAATGCTGGGTCCCTGCTAGGTTTCAGCACAATGTTAGTTTACTCACCTGGTAAAGATGATTGTGGGAGAGTAAATCTCTGAGGCACTCCACAATCAATACATCTAGGGTATATGTTCACCTAAGTACTGATCCACATGTGACTTCAAAGAAGTCCGACCCATTTTGTCCCATAACCTGATCAGACTAGCCTAGTTTCAATATCTTCCAAAGCTGTACCTAGAATAAAACTGGTTACTTGTTGGTTTGTGGCCACATACTACACTACATAGCAGAGATGTACTTGTTCAAAAAACAATATTTATTTTATTACCTATTTATACATTTTAATGTTCATCTGGCCCATATGGCATGCCGGGTAACTGTACAATGTTGTCCTATGTTCCACATTGAGTGGGCAGTGCCCCACATTTTATGATGAAATTTCAAAGTAGACATCCGAACAATGAATGTGAAAAAATGTGTTGCTCAATAAATGTGAAAAAATACATTTAGACATTGTTCTCAGCTTCTATATTTGTCATTTGATGAGGTGTTCCACATTCTGCCTATTTTCCCCACATTTTAAAGTACAATGTTCCACATTTGGAGGTTGAAAGGTTGAGAGGTATGGAGATGTATTATGAACCTTTGTTGGTTGTGTACTGTACACTGTATCTGTATGTTTTTCCTGTTTGTTCACTGTACACTGTACACCGTATTCTACATGTATTATCCACTCCCCCCAGGACACATCTGGAATCGAGCAGTAGTCTGCTCAGCATGCCTTCCTGGTAAAACCTTTAAATAAATAAAGAATTGTCTCTGCTAGTGCATTTAAGTGTAATTTTTTTGACACCTTTAATGCCAATGCTCCTTACTGAGTAACCTTTGCCTGCAGCCTTAGTCCTCTTGAGGCACTGTTGTTGAACAATGTGGGTCCCAGTCAGACAGTGCCCAGTGCAGGCCACTTCCCTCTCTTCTCAGCTGTAGCCAGCCCCGCCTGCTGCCTTCCAACACCGAGTACCACTGGAGAAGCAGTGCCTGTGGAAACTCCTCCACCAGGCTCCTCCAAAGACTGTTAGGCAGTGCAGCAGAGCAGTCTTCCATCTGGACCATCTCCCAGATTGACTTGTCCTCTCAGCAGCAGCCAGCAGGCCAAAATGACCCTCACCCTCACCCAGTCGCCTGTCCCCACTGCTGCAGCACCACACTCCCCACATCAACAAAATAACAACCCGTGGCGCAGCCCAGCATTGCCACTGCGGCGGCGACGACTCGACAAGTTGACATTTGACTGCTGGACTGGCAGCTGGTAGTGGTACCCATCTCGCGATCGATCACGGAGGACATGGAGTGCAAATCTGGCTGTGTGCAGTGCAGTACCGAGATTGGAAGTTTAGTTGCCTGTTGCAGCAGTTCCCACCAGGCAGTTCCCTAAGTTGCAAGCTGGACCGGTGGATGGAATTCGGACTGAGGCAGCTCAGAGTGAGTAGCACTAGCAGTGTACGAGGAGCATGGGCAAATGTACTACTCTGCACAGCAGGTTTCTCCCGCTCGGAGGATGATGACATGCACCCCTGACCCCCAACCATTCCTCGCGCATGTGCAAAAGCGCCACGCGGCTGCTAGGAAATCTGGGAGAGAGAGTTTTTTTAAGCACTATAGGGAAACCCAAAAATATGAGAATAGGTGTCCCATATGGATTTTATACGGGACAGGCAAAGCAATTTTACCCATAAATATGGGACATCCCATAAAAATATGGGTCTGCAGGACAAAAAGGGGATACTACAAAATTTGGTGTGGCTGAAACTTTTTTCACCATACTGTGGCTTGGCTCATGGTCAGCTTGAGATTTTGCACTGCTGCCGAGCTGAGCCGAGCCACGTTCTTTGGCTTGAGCCATCACCGGCTCGCCCAGCTGTACAGGGAGGTGCCACAGTCATTCACTGGGTTCCCACCCTTTGAACTGTTGTAGGGGCAACAATCCCAAGGGATGCTGGATTTCATAAAAGAGATGTAGGAAGAACAGGCAAATAGTCCATCCAACGTGTTTCAACATGTATTATAAATGAGAGAAAGATTGGACACAGTTGACAGATTTGCTCAAAAAATGTAATAAAAGCCCAGCAAATCCAGGCAGGGCACTATGACCAAGGAGCCAGGCACCGAGAATTAAAGTCCAATGACAGAGTACTCCTTCTGTTACCTAGCTCCAGGAGTAAATTCCAAGCTAAATGGCAGGGACCATATGAGGTCCTCAGAAATGTGATGCCTGTTGATTACGAAATCTTAGAACTGGGCAGAAAAAAAGGAAAAACAAATTTACATTGTTAACGTGTTGAAATCCTGGAAAGACAGGGAGGTATTGCGGATTGACCCCGATGATCCTAGAGAGGTCCCATGTTCACTGACAGATGAAGGCACTGATAATGGAGCCCTGGACTTAGGGCCTAAAACTGTAAAGGAACAAAGCACTGTCCCAGTGGTCAAACGGCTTAACCAGTACCAAAGCAAGAAGCCCAGAGGCTGGTAGGGAATTCTGGTGATGTATTCCACCTGAAGCCAGGATAAACCCATGTGAACAGCACAAACATAGGTGTCCAGATCTACTAATAACTGTACAGGCTACTGGAAAGAATCCGAAAGACAGTATGGGATGAAAGTCAGTCTATGCTGAAGTTGGGAGATATTGAGGAATCCCAGAGTGAATGGCCTAGCTTACTGGTCTAGTCCCAAAACCAGACAGAACCACCTAATTTTGTATAGTCTTCCAGAAAGTTAATGCTGTATCCAAGTTCAATGCATACCATATGCCAAGGGTAGAAAAACTTTTGGACTGACTGGAAAAGGCTCAATCCTTTAGTACCCTGGACCTGACCAAGGGGTATTGACAAATCGTGTTAACTCCAGAGACCCATTAGAAAATGGTCTTTGTCACCCTGTCTGGGCTATATCAATTTACTGTGCCTCCCTCTGGATTGCAGGGAGCCCCGGTTACATTCCAGAGAATGATGGACCACATCTTCCATCCCTACTGGCTGTATGCAGCAGCATACCTTGATGATGTTGTCACATTTAGCCCTAACTGGGGCAGCAACCTGCAGGATGTGGCCATGGTACTTCACTCGCTTAGGGAGTCAGATCTCATGGCTAATGCCATAAAATGCACCCTAGGGCAGCAGGAGACAAAGTGCATGGGGTATATGGTTGGAAATGGCCATGAACACCCAGTTATTTACAAAGTAAAGGCCCTAGCTGACTGCTCTATCCCAACTATGCAGAAGCACGTAAGGTCCTTTCTTTGACTTGTAGGGTATTACAGGTGGTTCATTCTGGAATTTTCAGCCCTTGCTACCCCACTGACTGATCTAACCAAGAAAACTACCCTGAATAAAGTCCATTGGTCACCTGAGTGTCAGACAACATTTTCGGCCATCAAAAATGTGCTGTATTAGGGGCAGTCATACAAAGTCCAGATTTCAACCATCCCTTCATTTTTTGTACACAGATGCTTCTGAGATGGGGCTAGGGACAGTGTTATCACAAGACTTTGAGGACAGCATTCAACCTACCCTATATCTATCTCACAAACGGCCTTGGGAGCAGTGTTATGCCTGCTGTCAAAAAAGAGTGTTGTCAGTAAAGGGGGCAGTGGTCACCCTCTAGTACTACCTATTGGGATGGAAGTTCAGTTCACCCTTGTCACTGACTATGCTCCCCTCAAGTGGGTACATGCAATGCACGATACCAATGTCCATCTCACCAGATGGTATTTGGCACTGCAGCCTTTTTTGTTTGATATACACCACCAGGCAAGTACCCAGCATGGTAATGCAGACTTTTTCTCCAGGGAAGGTGGGTCTCTGCCCAATACAGAGCATGCCAAAAGCACGACTCTGAGGGGGAGGGTATGTGATGAAGTGCACGTCAGTCATGCTCCTTTTACCCGTAACCTGCCTCACTATTCCACAACACAGGTTTTGACTGGGGCTGTCATGGGATTTGTACCAAGCCCCTTCTGCTTTCTAGTTGGCCCTTTAAAACCTCACTGCACTGCTTGTTCTGGATACTAGATGTCATCAGGGGGAGTTGTGTTAACAAGAGAAACATGGGCCCAATAAAGTAAGACAGGCAGAGGTTTCTGTTTCAGTGAGATGCAATGAGACTGAACTAAATTGTCTGCTAAGCTGAATACAAGTTGTTTTTTTTGTTTGATTCTGTTACAGAAAGTAAAGCTGATTTCATTTAATCTGGTGTCCCGGGTGTTCTCTTTGAGAGTGTTCTCCAGATGCCCACTGACTTGCCGCCTTGTCACATAGCTCTTTAACCATCTGGCTCAATTTGAAGCCATGGGAGCAAAGACATCTGAAATTACTTTGAGATTTCCTTTATCTTGGTCAGTGTAATGCAGTATTTCTCTTGTGCTCATGTCGGAACAAAATGGCAAGATATATTCTTGCTTCTCCCAGCAGAGGGCAATAAAGCAACATAACCTAATTAATCTAGAAAAGCAGGAAGGACAACTTTTCCAATGAAAAGGTAACATTAAAACAAAAATTATCCTTAACTCGCTCAGTAAGGACAAGTTGCTAACCAGCTGCATCTTAGTCCATGCATATTATATTCCCATTTTAATAGCTGATATAATAAAAACACGTCATGAAAAACTGAATTCATATGCTCCTTACATAATGTTACATTTTATACTGATAATTCTTCTCATGTATAAATGTCAACCCTTGACTGTGTCACAGTAGCAATAAACAGGAATCAAAACGTGTCTAATGGTGTTCTAGAATGCTAGCCAACCAAGATGGCTGCACAGCATTCAATTAACAGTCAGGTAAAAAATCTGACATAATCATCACTAGGTTGTAAAAGGCACACTAAAAAATGTCAGTGCTCTAATAGGACTTGGTTCGATCTACCTAAATATAGAATTTTTCTTCTCTTTTTGTCAATCAGTTTTTAAAATGGAAGCATCTGAATCTTGCAGTTTTCAAAAATAAAAATGCACCAAGAGAGTGGACAGTAATGGCTCCCGAGATGGAGAAAGGCTTAACAATTTCTCCTCTATGAAACTAGACCTAAGAAAAATGATCTCAACAATCAAAACTGACCTAAATGATTAAACAAATCTGATATCTTATTTTGACCATGTTAGTAAGCCCTTGGAAGAAGGACTATCTGGTGATACAGTGCAAATGGATTTCAGGAAGGCTTCTGATAAAGTCTCATATAGGGGTATTGTCAATAAATTGGCAGATATGGGTATAAATACTATTACAGTATGTGTTGGATTGAAGCATGATTAAATAAAAGAAGGCAATGAGTCAGGATAAATGGTTATACAGTGGAGTCCTCTTAAAGGGACACTGTCAACCTGTATTGCATCATATTATTTCTAGTTAAAAACCCACATTTTATGATTGCTTACCTTCTCCAAAATTTACCAATGTTGGAGTTTGTTTTGTCTGTCTGCTTGAATAGTAGAACTGAAATGCATGTTAATGAATATTTGTAAATAACTGTTTGGTTTCAAATCCTGTAACTATTCTTACTGAATACTTCCTGAACATTAGAAACACCTCTAAACTGTGAAGTCTCTCATGGTAGTAGCCTGCTAAACTCCCACTGCATCATGAGTGGCTAGACTGTGTTGGGGATGCTCCCAAGTCCAGGAAAGATGCAGTGGGAGATGATCAAGGAATGTAAACAAACCTGTTTCTGTGTGGTAACACCAGTATGTTGGCCAGTCTGTTTTTCACTTTTTAAAAGAAACAAAGAATCAGAATCAAACTACCAGCTACATCAGCAATTTTTACAGAATGTTGGCAATCATAAAATGTGTTTTTTAAGCTAGGGACACTATATTGGGGAGGCAAGTGATGGCTGCCTGAGCAGACGCGACTTCCACAACTCCTGCTCCTACACCTGAATAAAACCTAATATCTCTACTAATCAGATATTTTGGGCAGCAATCCTGGCACGTCCTCTGCCACTGAAAAAGGCTAGAACTTCTCTGGACAAAAGATTTGGCATTATGGAGGCAGAAATGTGAGATGCCTTACCTCACCACACTCCACCACCAACGCTGACCAGGGACAACAGCGCAAAGTGCTCCAAGGCGCTTCTGACTGGGACTCCAGACAACTCGCCCCCCCAGGACACCCTCACTGAGAAGAAGTTTCTACAGGGCCCATCTCCTTTGAAAGCTACTTTGGATGCCCTTGCAAACGATATTCAAAACATCAGCTCCTCACTGGAAGTCCTTATTGGTGCACCGGAGATAATGAAGTGTGCATTTCTTCTCTGGACGTCTGGAGGGCCACAGCAGAACCTGAAATGGCACAACTGCGACAGAGGATCAAATCTATGGAGGGCAAGATGGAGGATTTAGAGGGACATTCTCGTAGGAACAACCTGGTTATTCTGGGCTTACCAGAGGGAGAAGAGGAGCTCTCACCTATATCGTTTGTGCAGAAATTTTGCAGCAAAATCACAGGCCCCTCTCCAAATGGCCCAGTATACATCGTGGAGTGAGCCCACAGATCACTTAGCCCAACACCCCCGGTGCTCCTCCAAGGCCTCTGATCTTTCTTCTGTTGAATTTTTTAGACAAGCAGCATATTCTGGGGAAAACTCAAGACATTAATGAGCTACAATGGGAAGGCCAGAGGATTCGCATAGCCCAGGAACTGCCAAAGTCTGTGAGGCAGAAAAGAACAGAATTGTATCCAACTGTAACCAAGCTGATAGCGGCTGGCATAAGGTTTTGAATGAAGTATCTGACTACACTTCAAGTTCAACACCATGATACCTGGCACAATTTTGAGTTGGCAGAGCAAGCTACCACTATGCTAAAATCCTTCTACCCAGATTTGTTTAAGTGAACAGAATGCAGGTCTCCGGTCCCTGGTTTGCTGATTAAAAGTATTAAACAGTGATTTTACCTATTTTCACAGCATGTAGTTTTCATTGGCTGCAGTTGCCTGGATCTGCACCTTGGATCTGCAGGAGGATGGAATTGTTTTTTCTAGAATGCAGCTTCAGGAACTGTCCACTCATGTATGGATGTTTACGTGGTGGTCCCATAGCCCTGCATTCAGTACTTTTTCCATCCCCTTTCTTCTAACCCCATCTAGTGGAGCTCTGGCAAAAATAACTTTCTGCTGATACCCAGTGCTGTTATGCAGGCTAACCTGGATACAAGTTTCTGCTAATCAGACCACTGACTAGCTAACTAAAATGTGCTCCTTTTCATGCTTCTTATTTTAACTGCTCCACACTGACAGATTTGGGGTTATTCAATGTACCCTCAATTAAGAAGGTTTGTTAGGAATTTAAAATGGGGGTACTACAGAGGATGTGTACCAAGCTTAGTCCCATGTGAAGCCCAGACACCTTCTGCTGGACCTTAGGCTTATTATTTATGAATAAGGAGTACATGCAACTATTTTTGTTTTGGGTACAAAGGGACGCACCTACTATATAGCGATAGTTCAAGTGTATTCAATGTTGTAAATTCCTTTTGATAATATGGTTGGTAGAGTAAGAATCACTATGTTTAAGTTTTGGGTGGGGGAGGAGGAATCTGCAACTGTTTGGGGAGGAAGTAAACCACCATGGCCCGAGAGGATTCGTCGGGTCAGTCGTATGGACTGGGTATACAGAGGATTTTCTGTTCTTTGGGGTAAAATGTGCCTGGGATTATTTTTTGGGGACCACCAAGTTTCTTCAGTAGTCTGGGTGGGGGGAATGAATATTTTTGGGGTTCATCAGGCACTATTATAGATTTGGTTTCAATCACTTCAGTGCACAAGATTATCTCGCATTCTTATTTTGTTAACTGGTTCTCACATGTTTGGTGTGGGGGGGAGGGGATACTGGGCCTGGCTACAAAGTACAAAGTACCTGCTAGATAGGGCTTGCTTGATATATTTTTGCTACATTTTGCTCTATGAGGTATGTAATGTGGAATGTTAAAGGTGCTCACTCTAGGGGAAAGATGTACCAGATGCTAAAACACCTACAGCTACTCCATTGTCAAATCGCTTTCCTTCAAGAAACCCATCTTCTAGCCACAGAGAATACGCTTTTCCGTTGGACAAGTTTTTGCTGCTAGAGACTCTACTAATCAGAGAGGGGTAGCAATATTGTTCTTTAAGGGCACCAATTTCCAAATAATACAAAGCACTGGGGACCCTAAGGGTAGATACCTACTTTTGCATGGCATAATGGACCATTCTGAGATCCTTATGGGAAGTATATATGGCCTAAATACACCATCACCAGAATTCTTCTCTGATCTGATTAACCTGTTGTCTCCTTATGCTCACCTTCCTATCATCCTGACTGGGGATTGGAATGTGACTCTCACATCTGATATCGATAGGCCAGGCCATCACCCCAAAAGTCTCTCCCCTACCCAACATGCACTGCATGAGCTGCTGGAAATGGGAGGTCTGTGTGACCCATGGAGGGTTCTTCACCCTTCTGACCATCTAGACTTTCTACTCTCCTGTACACAAATCTTCCTCTTGTCTGCAATATTTCCTGATCAGTGCAAATATTTTGCCTGGTGTAGCGGATGGAGGAATTACCCCTAGAGTCCTTTTGGACCATTCTCCAGTACGGCTATAGTGTAACCTTAGTGTAACCTTCTCCCGAATTTTAAAAGTGACAAAATCTGGAAACTGAATACCCAGTTATTAAAAGAGCCTCAGGTCCTGTCTGGAATTCAATCCCTTATTGACCATTTTCTGGAACATAATATGGGCTCTATCCTGGACACAGACAAAATATGGTGTTCCCTAAAATGTGTGCTGCGAGGGGAATTCATTCGAATAGCATCCGCCAAGAAAAAAAAATGTGAAGCCTCCTTGCATACCTTGTTGGAGCAGATTAAAACTCTAAAACGTAGACCAACATTGGACTCATCAGAGGAAGACCAGGTTACTTTAACTGGTCTGAGACACCAATATGCAGAATGTATGAGGGAGTGAGCAGAATATGCACTTTTAAAAACCTATTTGACATATATTGACCAAGGAGATAAAGCTGGGCATTTACTGGCATTACGTCTAAAACAACAAGAAGCCTCCTATCTGGTTCATGTTATTTCTTTCCAGGTTGAGGGAACCCTTAAGACATCCCCTAAAGAAATTGCCCAAGATTTTGATCACTTCTATTGTCAATTATAGAGCCCCCAAATAACCCTCCCTCACTGAAAGAAACACAGGATTACCTGAGCTCAATCCCACTTCCTGCATTGTCTCCTACACAGCAGGCCTTCCTTACATGTCCCATTTCTATTCAAGAAATCCTTACTGCTATTCAATCTCTCCCTTCAAATAAAGCCCCAGGGCAGGATGGATTCCCCTCTAATTTTTATAAAGCTCTGGCAAACTAAATAGTCCCTATTCTCCAACAGCTCTTTTCCTTTCTTTGCAATACAGTCTTTCAGATTTCTCCCTTCTAGAAGCCCTAATAATAGTTCTGCCCAAACCCAATAAGCCCAAAGATAAAGTTACTAACTACCGTCCCAACTCCCTTATGAATTATGACATGAAGTTATTTGCCAAAATTCTTTCTACCTGAATTATGCAAGTCTGGGAGGGGCTGATCAGGCCAGAGCAGGTGGGCTTCATGCAGGGTAGGTTCTCGACGGATCACTTAAGGAAATTGGTCCATATCTTTTCTGCATTGGTGTGATCCTAACTTGAGTGTTGTGTGCAGTTCTAGTTCCCCTTGTCAAGGAGTGACATTGATAGGTTGTGGGCAGTATAACAAAGAGAGACAAGAATGATTTGGGGGCTACAGGGTATGGATTACCAGGGTAGATTAGATAATTTGGGATTTTTTTTTTCCATCGGAGAGGAGACGACTAAGAGGTCACATGATCCTCACAATATGACACTTGAGGATCTGAACATTATGCATCATGTAAAATTTGTCCCTTGTGAAACAATGAGGCATGACACAAGGAGCCATGCTGTCAGTTAGTAAAAGGTACACTACCGGTCAAAAGTTTTAGAACACCCCCATTTTTCCAGTTTTTATTGAAATTTAAGCAATTCAAGTCCAGTGAATAGCCTGAAATGGTACAAAGGTAAGCGGTAAACTGCTAGAGATTAAAAAAAAAGGTTAGGTTAGCAAAAACTGCTGTAGAGAAATTGCAAAGAAAGCCAAGGTGTCATGAGTACAGTTTCCTACACCATCAAAAGGCACTTGGAAACTGGAGGAAACTCTGACAGGAAGAGGTCTGGCAGACCCAAAGCAACAACAGAATCAGAAGACAAGTTTCTGAGAGTCAACAGCTTGTGTGATAGGCGGCTCACAGGACAACAGCACAGAGTGACTGGCACCCTGAACCAAAAGGGCTACCACAGCATTTTGCAGCGCCATGCAATACCCTCTGGTCTCGCCTAGTTGGTCAGGGTTCATCCTACAACAAGATAATGACCCAAAACATACCTCCAGGCTATGGCCAGAACTACCTTCGAGGAAAAGAATAAGACGGTAGGCTTCAAATCATGGAATGGCCAGCACAGTCTCCAGACTTAAACCCCATCGAGCTGGTTTGGGATGAACTGGACAGAAGGGTGAAAGCAAAGCAACCTACAAGTGCAACACATTTGTTGGAACTTCTGCAACAGTGTTGGAAAAACTTCCGAACAATATTTGATGTCCATTGTGGGAAGAATGCCACGAGTGTGTTCGGCGGTTACAGTATATCTGCAAAAGGTGGCTACTTTGATGAGTCAAAAATTTAGATTAAATTTTGTTAAACAAAATGATTGTATGATTTCTTTTTTATCTCCAATTGTTTATTTGTTCTATGCTTTAATTTCAGAGTACATCGAGACATTAACCTGCGTAAATTTCAATAAAAACTGGAAAAATGGGGGTGTTCTAAAACTTTTGACCGGTAGTGTAAGTGATTAGAGGCTTAATTTCCTCACGCATTTGATCTTCACACTGGGGACCACTTATTGGTCAGGTCTTAAATGGCAATCTTGATCAGAGTTTATTCCTAAAATAGAATGCTTAGTATTGTATACTTTTCAAAACATGTTTTTCAGCATTTATCTGGTCATTTCTGTTTCCTCACAGAGCAGACATTTGTACTCCAAATGTGCACATGGATGGAATTTGTCCAAGCAGTTTTTCAATGTGGAGTCTGATTATTATACTGTCATTTTTTGCCATGAATATGTATTTAGATATGTTTATTACTAGTGGTTTTAAAAATGTATGTATATATAGTGTATAGTTAGTGCGCAATGTGCACGTTTTGGGGATGGGTTTGAATCGGGAGTTCAAAAGATGATGTATTCCTTGAACTGTGCCTTTAAATTTTAAGGTACAGTCTCATTTCTCTGCAATAACATCTTTTGATAAAGTATCATGAGTGATGTAAAAATGTATCCTCCACCTTGGAGTCTTTCTAAAAATTGTTTTTGTGGTTTCTGTCACCTCAGTAAAGATGGATTGCTGCACCTAAACCTAGAGGCTACAGCATATTTTATACATTGTTGAGTGCCCAGCTTGCCTTGTGACCTTACTCTTATAGTTACTCCTACAATACCCAGTAGCTTTTAAAGCAACTCATATTCATTCTCTTCTGAGGCTCATCATAGCTTTTGATAAAAAAATGCCTGACTGGCATGGTGGCATTGGGGGTTGAGGCGCTGGATGCCACACCACACCAGCAACCTGGGTTTGGGAATGAGCCTGGGTTGTCAGAGCTTGGCTGGGGTTGGGAGGCGGATTGAGCAGCCGAGCAGCTCTCCCCTCTCGGGGACATTCCATCCCCGCCACCCAGTGGCAGTGTCGTACTGCGGGCGGTATGAAGGGAGGGGTGTTGCAGGACCACAGCGTGTGTGCATCCGAAACACGGCAGGGAGAAAACGGAGCTGGCAGGCTCTGTGATGGTCCTGACTGTGATCCCGGTGCTTGGGATGCAGACCGAGCCAGATGTGAGCCCCCCGGGAGGGGGGACGAAGCACTGCATCCCAGCTCCCACAAATTGGGGATAAAAACCTATATGGAAAAAAAAAAATTCCTGACCACAAGATGGCTTACAAGTTAGATTCCAGATCTCATAATGTGGCGGCAGCTCATGACTCGCATGTATGATGGAGTAAAGTACAGTTACTTAAGAACTTACTGTAACAGTAGATCTTTGAGAGAAGCTCTTGCAGCAGGCCAACACTAGTAGGACTAAGCTGCCAGGCACTAGGACCACATGGAAAAATTTCCACAGTGGACCGCCCACCACCAACGTCTGCCTCTGATGTCAACCTATACTATAAAGGTGGGCGGTCCCCCACACCCTCCTCAGTTCTCCTGCTGGAGACCCCAAGCGGGCAGTGAATGGAGAACCGAGGAGGTTCTTGAGAGCCAAGGAAGAGAAGGTAGAAGTAGTGTGAGAGAACAAGGGACAGCTGGGGGAAGGAGAGAGGGAAAGCAGGGCCTGCTGCAAGAGCTTCTCTCGAAGATCTACTGTTACGGTAAGTCCTTACATAACTGTACTATCTTACTCCGAGGAAGGCTCTTGAGTGCAGGCCAACACCAGCAGGACTGAGCCCCAAGCAGTTCCAGGCACAATCAGGAGAACAGCACCAGGAAGAGGACAGATCAGCAGCCAAGAGCTCAGGAGAGAAGGCCCTGATGTACCACTAGGCTGAAACTGGCCCTGCACCGAGAGGTGATGCCCAGACTGTAATGTTTGGTGGAGGTGTGGACAGAACTCCCGGAAGCAGCTGCACAGATGTCCGCAGCTGACACATTTCTGAAACAGGCCATGGAGGCAGCTATAGCCTTGCTGGAATGGCCCTTGACCACTCCCGGAAGGTCCCCCCCCAATTGTTCAACCAGGTCCTTGTTGTACTTACGGTAGCAATAAACAATGCAACTGGCTAACCACTTAGACAAACACTGTTTTCTCTCTTGGGGGGTGAACAAAACAAACAACTGCACAGACTTTCTAGAAGCCTTGGTTCGGTGCGTATAGTACTGCAAGATTCTATGTACATCCAAAGTATGGAGCATGGCCTCCCCCTGATTAGAGTACTCAAGATAATAAACTGGAAGGTGGATGGATTGGTTCCACGTAAACTCTGACACCATTTTGGCAAAAAAATTAGGATTAGTACGCAAAGACTCCGTCTTTGTGAAAAAAAAAATAAGGCTCCTTACACATATGCGCCTGAAGCTCGGAAATCATTTGAGCGAAGTAAAGGCAATTAAAAATAGCGCTTTCCACAACAGAAAGCGCAGCTCATAACTTGTGGCCGGTTCAAAGGAAGGTAAAGTGAGTTTCTCCAACATAGAATTGAGGTCCCATGGAGGGACTGGGTCCCAAATAGAGGTTTCAGATGCAGAAGGCCCCACAGAAAGGTGTGGGAGACCTCAAGCTGAGCCACAGCCCTGCCATCGATCAGTGCATGGTATGCAGAGATGGCAGAAAGATGCACCTTGAGAGAGGAGTATCCCAAGCCAGAATCCAAAAGGGACTTAAAATAATCCAATACCTGATTCATCAGGCAGGTGAAGGGGGGTCCAACTGGCATGAAGCAGCCCAAATGGTGAAACACTTCCATTTCACAGTGTTAGTGGCCCTGGTGAAGGGTTTCCTGCAGCCATCAGGATGTCTGCAACCCTAGAGGACACCCCAAAGCAGGCGATGGCTAGGTCCACAGGAGCCATGCATGGAGATGCAGGGACTTGAGGTCTGGATGGACTAGGGTGCCCTGGTCCTGGAAGAGCAAGTTGGTGCACAAGGGCAAGGGCACTGGAGGTTCCACCACCAGCTGATGCAGCAAGGGGAATCAAATCTGATGCAGCCAGAAGGGAGCTATAAGAATCATCTCAACCCCTTCTAGCTGGAGCTTGAGCAGAACCCTCTATAGAAGTGGGAAGGGAGGAAAGACATACAGAAACCTTCCCTTCCAGGAGAGGGATAATAAGTCTCACCAGAAAACTTCAGGCCCAGGATTGAGCAAGCAGAAAAGTAGCAGTTTTGCATTGAGTGTGGATGCAAAAAGGTCCAACTCTGGATGGCCCCATCCATCAAAGAGATCTTCGACCACCGAGGTCATAAGCTCCCATTCGTGAACCTGTGACCAGGAGTTGCTGAGACTGTTGGCCAGGAAGTTTTGAATGCCTAGAACATGGATGTCCAAAAGCTCCAGATCATGCTCGATGGCCCAATACCAGACTCTCCTTGCCTCCCGACACAGGGGATAAGAGTGAGTCCCCCCCCACACTTGTTGATGTAGTATACTACACACATGTTGTCTGCCTGCACCAGCAGCAGGCCTGGGAGGAGATGAGTCTGAAAGGCCTGTAGAGCGTAAAGGACCACACGCATCTCCAGGACATTGATATGGAAACCCTGTTCCAATTCTGTCCGGGTTCTTTGAGTCTGGTGATCGGTCAGATGAGCACCCCATCCCATTGTGAGAATCTGGCAGAGGGCTTTGAGCTGAAAGGAGATGCTCTGAAGGAGGTTTGCCAGCTTCAGCCATTGCGACAGGTCTCTCCGGACTGGGTCGGAGACCATGACCAGGTCATCCATGCGTTGTTCCCACTGGACCCTTAAGGTCATTTCATTTTTCATTTATTTTTTATTCTAGTAGGCCTGATGAGCAAAATGCCCATTTTCAGAGGTGACAAGTGATTAAAAAAGACACATAAAAAACATCAAATCAGACATATAATATAATTACAAATTGAAAAACAATGCAACCATACAGTATTACAATAACATGGGTATTACAAGGTCCACTGAAGAGCCTGCATGTGCAGGTGGGTGAGGAGGACTGTGGCAATGGCTGCTGCCATGTGCCCCAGGAGATGCATGAACACCCCTGCAGAGACCTGGTGACTAGAGGAAACCAGACAGGCATGCTCCATCAGATGTTCTACCTTGTCTATGGGCAAAAAGGCCATACCCTGGGCAATGTCCAAAAGCACCACCATGTATTGAAGGTGCTGGCACAGGGAGAGGAGGACTTCAGTAGACTGATAATGATCTCCAAAGCCTGAAAGACACGGACGGTGTATTCCAGAGTTTGATCCAGATGATCCCTGGAGGGGGCTGCTAGCAGTCAATCGTCCAGATAGGGGAACACGTAGAAGCCCTGCCTCCTTAAAGCAGCTGCCACCACTGCCAGACACATGATAAAGACCCTGGGGGCTGAAGAAAGGCCAAAAAGAAGGGCCCAGAATTGAAAATTGGCCCCTGAAAGTGGAGGAAGTGGCAATGGGCAGGAAAAATCTGGATATGCAGGTACAGTAGGCATTCCGCATATCCAAAGAGCAGAGCCAATCCTCCCTGGTGCAAGAAGGGTAACAACCCTTGAAGAGTGACCATCCTGAAACACTTGTACTCGATTGTACAGGTTCAGGTGACTCTGGTCCGGGATGGCCAAAGATCCCGGTGTTTCTGGGGACAAGGAAGAAGAAGAAGAAGAAGAAGTAAACCCCTCTTCCCCACTGAGCTGCATGGACGGGCCCCATGGTTCTTTTTTTTTTTTTTTGATAATTTTTATTGTTTTCAGATAAAATAAAAGACAAGATGGAAGACATCATGCAGTATAACCATGGTTCTTTTTTGAAGAAGAGCTTGAATTTCCTCCCAGACCATGGGCAGGTGGACCAGGGGGTATGAAGAGTTTACTGGAGCATTTTCTGGTGGCCACTATAGAAATTCTAGAGTGTGACTATGCTCCATGGTCTGCAGTACCCAGTTGTCCATGGTTATTTCCCCCCATCCATCAAAGTGGAAGGAGAGCTGACCCCTGAGAGTCTCCCCCAGAACCCTTACTAGGGGGAAGCTAAGGAGTCAGGAGGTGGGGATGGGCACTGGGAGGGAGCTGTGGGGGGTCTGGTGGTAGCAGATGCATGGACTGATGCTAAATTGTGCTTGCCCAGACCTTTGGCAGGCTGGCAGGATTGTTTATGGGAGGAACAGTGAAAGGAAAGATGCTGACCTGCTCTAGGTTGGGTATGATAGAGTGAATGAACTGTTCTAAGGGCTTGACCTGACTCTTGAAGGGTGGAGATTATGTCCTGAACATCCCCACCAAAGAGGATGGAGCCCCAAAAGGGGGCGTCCAAGATGCTGGACTGAACATCTGAGGCAAAGCCTGATAGCTGAAGCCATGAACAGTGCTGGTGGCAGACACCAGAAGCCGCACCACTGCCTGAGGTGTCCATGGCATCGTAGGCAGCCCAGAGGACATGGTTGCCAATGTTGGAGCCTGACTTAAGGAGCTGGGCAAGTTGCATCTTAGTGGGATCCTCAGGTAAAGTCTGCACAAAATCCCTGGCTTGGTCCCAGAGGACATTCTGATGTTGGACCATATGGGCCAGGTAGTTAATGGCCTGGATAGCTAGGGTAGTGGACGCAAAAATGCACTTACCCAGGTGGTCCAACAGCCTGGATTCACTGCCCAGAGGAAGGGCACTAAGGTGCTTGGTCCTTTTGGTACAGTCATGTGCCGCATTAATGACCACCGAATCCGCCATAGGATGGCCCCCTAAGAAAGATTTATCAGCAGGGGCATGGTAAAGATTTATTTATTTATTTTCTTAGAATTACAACACCTTTGAGCCGGAGACTCTTTTACAAAGGTTCCAAGTCATGAATGAAATATTACAACATATGGACAGCAAACATGGTGCGGTAACAAAGTGGTTATACAGTAAACATAAAGTGCTGCTTAAGTGCCAAAAGATGGTTACAGTAGGTTACAGGCAGTATAAGTAAATGATGTGCAGTCAGTGAGATGACTTTGTCATAGACATGGTTTAAAAAAAAAAAAGTACCAGTCAGTAGTGGGTATAGTGTTTTATTTATTTATTTCTAGGCAGTACCTTTGAGCCAAAGGCTCTTTTACAGAGGTTCCACGTCGTAGTAATACATGTGCATAACATCATTTGCAACAGTTACAAGTATATAAACAGATACAAGGAGGTTCCATGCCTTAGAAAAACATGAGTACATCAGGTTACAGAGGTTACATAATTACAATAACAGGGATTACATAAGTAAAAATGTACAGATACATAGTTCATAGCAGGCTAGGTTGACAAGAAGTTTATGTGAACAACTTGAGAATCTACAGGATATACAGCAAATCAGGTAGGGAACAGAGGATGATATAGTCTGTAAAATAATTAATACTATATGCAAGGAGGCAAGAACTTGATGGGCAGCAGTTCTTTTGTCTTAAGTGCTAAAGAGTGTAGTCATAGAGGAGGGTTAGACTCATTTGGGGGGTGCTGAGGCAGGGACCTGGAGCCTACTAGGGGTGTGTTAGTTAGCAAGAAGAGAAGAGAAGGCAAGGGGGCAGGTTAGAATGAGAGTAACAGGAAAGAGGAGGGAAGAGTGTGGGGGGGGGGTTCAGGTCTCACAGTCACAGTTACTGTTTGTGACAAGGGGCACTCAGAGTTCATCTTTGAAGGGGCCCATTTTGTCCTCTTTCATGATGTCTATGTCAAGTGCATTAAGCCAAAGTGGCGCCCGGTATTCGTAGGACCATTGGCCTTGTGTGGTTCTATGGAAAGGGACACAGAGGGCCGAGTTGTTTGTACCCCTAGTGCATCTGATGGAATTAGGCTGGCTAAGAAGGCTTTGCAGGCCTGGGGTGGCAAGTCCTAGCATAGACTTCTTGGTGAGTAGGCATACTTGATACTGGAGGCAGCTGTTAAGGTTGAGCCAGTTCGTTTGAGTGTACAACTCGCAGGTGTGAGTTAGATGGGGTACACCTAGGACTAAACAACACGCTTTGTTTAGTTCAAGTTTCAAGTTCAAGTTTATTGCAGGAAAACTCCATTGAGCAAGCTCATTCACAAGGAGGTCCTGTGACATAAACACTTAAAGTACAAACACAGATAGGTAATAACAGTATGTACATGAAATGCACGTTACATGATACAGGCTGGATATACATACAAGGGTACCACATAGGGTGACCACAGGTGGTAAACATTGATATGAAACAGGGAAGCGACTTACAGGTTGCATACTGATAAATGAAACATGATGACTGGTGTGTGCAATACATATATTTTGGCAGCTAGAACAAACAACAGACTACAACTGATATGGGGGAGGAGTGATTTGACAGAGTAGCAGTGGAGCGTAAGCATAGATAAAGCCAGGAGTAGAAGGGAAAGGGAAAGCAGTTAATATGACAAATCAATTATACCTTACCAGTGGATAAATATGGCACACATGGGGAAGGAAGAGACTTAATGACAGTTACAGGTGTCTTTATTTTGGCTGAACTTAGCGATTTGTAGAAGTTTATTGAAACTGTGCTAGTTAGTTTCAGTACGGTTTGTAATTGGTTCCAAATGGAGGGAAGGGCATATGCAATAGCACGTTTACCAAAGGAAGTCCATTCTGGTATGTCAAGCATAATAAAGTCAGATTTTCTTAATGAGTATGCACTATGTGAGATACTAATAAGGGAAGAGAGATAGCTTGGCAATTTCTGCAGGAGCAGTTTAAGAGTCCATAGCCCAGCATGGAGCAGGCGTCTAGTAGTAAGGGATGTCCAACCAACAGCTGCATATAAGTCACAGTGGTGCGAACGGTAAGGGGAGTTGGTAATGAACCATAACGCACGGTGATAAAGGATGTCCAGTTTACTTAGATTTGCAAGAGTGGTGGAGGAATAGATTACATCGCCATAGTCGAGTAGGGGAGAAAAGTGGCCTGTACAAGCTTGTTTGAGTTTCAAGGGGGAAAAGGGGCCTATTTCTGTAGAAGAAACCTAACCTTGCTTCTAACCTTCTAGAGACATCTTCGACGTGGTCATTGAAAGATAATTTATTGTCGATCCAGATACCCAGATATTTAAATTTGGTTACAACTTCCAGAGGCTCGTTTAGCGTGGTGACAATGAAGTCTTGGGCAAGGGTATTGGGGGGCCTGTGACAGCACTGTGGGAGAATATCATCGCTTTAGTCTTCTTAGCATTGAGCAGAAGCTTTGCCTTTATTAGATTATGCTCAAGTTGTGCGAAGTCCGCTTGAAGCACTCCCTTGACTTCAGATAACGATGAGCCAGAAGTATACAACACAGTATCATCTGCAAAAAAGTGCAGATTGGACGTAGATATGTTAGCATCTAAGTCATTAATGTACAAAGAAACAAGATAGGGCCTAAGATGGATCCTTGGGGACTCCTCTTGCAACTGGCAAGGCAGCAGAAAAAGCCTTCGCCTTTACTTTTGGAATCTTCCAGTTAGGTAGCTAGAGAACCACTGGGTGGTATGGTATGTGGCACCCAACTTTGCAAGGCAATTGACTAATAGTTTGTGATCAACAGTATCAAAAGCTTTGCTGAGGTTCAAAAGACTGCACCAGTTACCTTCTTAGCATCTATAGCAGAGATCCAATCATTGGTTACTTTTGCTAGTGCAGTGATTGTGCTATGATTAGCCCGAAGCCAGATTGAGCTGGGTTAATGAGAGAAGGTTTCAAGTGAGATTTTAACTGAATATGGATCAGTTTTTCAAGAACTTTAGAAAGGATAGGCAATATGGAGATAGGCCTATAGTTGTTTACATCGCATGGGTCACCAGATTTAAATAGAGGGAGGATATGTGCTGATTTCCAGCAGGACGGCACAGTAGCAGATGTAATGGAAAGATTGAAGATGTGGAGAATTGGGGCAGTGAGATGGCATAGCCTGACCTTAGGAAAAAGGGTTCCAAGCCATCGTCCCCTGCACTTTTTTTGGTGTCTAAGTTAAGAAGAGAATCTTCTACTTCTTTATAAGTTATCTCACGCAGTTGGAAGGGGCTGGGTGCAGGACTAGATGTAGGGGGAGGGGTATGCTGGCTCACCGCAGCACCAGCATAAGGTGATGAGTCAAAAGCTAATCCAGCTGTGGCAAAGTGGGAGTTAAGTTCCTCCAGGATTAGGGACTTGTTTTCCACAATCTTGCCACTTGCAACTATCTTTGTTGGGACAGAGGGGGCCATGGGCCGTCCTTCTATAGCTTTGATAGTCTTCCATATTTTATGAGGTTACCTTTAGCTTGTTCGAGAGAAAATATAATAGTTAGCTTTAGCAGAGCGAAGTTTTTTCACACAGTTATTCCTGGCTGTTCTAAAGGCCTGCCAATCTGAAGATTCTTTGGAATGTCTAGCTTTAGCCCAGAGCTTATCTCAGCTATAAGGGCTGCCTTGAGATCCGAGTGAACCAGGGGTTGGAATTGTTCCGTACCTTACTTTGATGAAAGGGCATGCTTATTTATTATTGTAGTGAGTTTGTCATTAAGGATGTAAGCTGCCTTGTTGACATCTTTGGCTAGGTAGAGATCTTGCCATCTGATCATGCTCAGGTCAGATAGGAAGTTTACTGCACTGAATTTGCGAAAGGATCTTTTTGTTATAAAGATGGGTTGTGGCCGGGCCTTAATTTGAGACCTTATGCAAGCAACAATTCCATGATCGCTCATGTTGTTGTGAAACACTGCCGAATGAGATATTTTGTGTGGATGGGTGGTTAGTACCACATCTAGAATGGAACTGTTGGTAGTATTTAGAGTGTTGTTCCTAGCAGGTTCACTGACTAATTGCCCAAGACCTAGTTCTTCACAAAGGGTTTGAGGCCGTGTGATTTAGGTGACAGCCAGTCCATATTTAGATCTCCTAGAAATATTGTTTCAGTTTTTGCATCTATGAACATGGATTTCAAAAGATTAAGGACTTCATCACCACCAGATCTCCTAGAATATTGTTTCAGATTTTGCATCTACGAACATGGATTTCAAAAGATTAAGGACTTCATCACCACCAGATCTCCTAGAAATATTGTTTCAGATTTTGCATCTATGAACATGGATTTCAAAAGACTAAGGACTTCATCACTACCAGTCTGGGGTCTATAGCCACCTAGGATAGTGATACATTCCGAGGAGGGGAGATGAAGGCTCAGCGAAACTAACTCAAATTCCTTGGCTAGAGATTTGCAACTAATATTGGTGACCAAGTACTTAGATTTGGCGTAGATAACCACACCCCCGCCTCTAGACTCTCTATCTGCTCTAAATAAATTGTAGCCCTGCAGTGATATTTGTTGATCAGTGTTCGTCTTTTTTAACCACGACTCAGTAATTATGATAAGGTATGGGTTACGATGTACAGCCCAGGCTTGCAGCTGTACAAAGTTTTTTAGGCAGGCTTAAAATGTTGACCATCATCATTTTGAGACCTGTAGCCTCAGCAAAATCGATAGGCGAGGTAAGTTGTGGGGGGGCCAGGGTTGAGCTCCACATTTCCTGAGCAGAGAAGAAACAGAAGTATAACTTTCTTTAAGGAGCTTATAAGAATGGAGACTGCTTTTTTATTTCTTCGCGGCAACCCATATCGTGCTGCGCAAGAGGCAGCACCACTGTAATGACAGTTGATCGTGATCAATGTAAGTGTTTGAGTAGACATAGGTGAGGACAGTAGCAAGGGGGTGTAGGCTAACCGGGGGGAATAGGCTAAAAGGGGAGAGGAGAATGACATAGTGTCTGCACTGTAGACTGTTATAACATTAGGTATTGATAAGGTACATTGGAGAACTGAATTGCATTGAGGTACTTCGAATTGCACTGTATTGCTGAAAACTCTGCACCTTAGGAGCAATAAAAACACAATAAGGAGAGCCATGGTCCCAGACTGAGTGGTCTCGTGATTTGTATTAGTGCAATAGTTTCTAGGCAAGTAATTTGCCCACCTAGGTACTCACTTAAAACCTAGATGAGAAAATACAGCAGAAAGGGGAACAAGGAGAGCAGGAGCAGCTTAGTTAGTGGCGGGGCTGAAGAGATATTCACACAGGGCAGTCTTATTGGCCACACTCAGATACCAATCATAGGTTGGCAGCAGTCGAAACTAGGCCAATGAAGCAGTAATATGATATAGGAGGCGGATTATGAGTGTATTTAAAGGAGGCCTGGGAGAGGGGGGTGGTGGGGGTGGGAGAAAATTTCAGGTCAGAGCGAGAGCTGAGAAGTCAGAATTAAGAAGGGAACACTGTAACAGGCTATAGAGAAGGTGCCCCAATCAGAGCAAAGCAGGCAAGCGGGCGTACCAATCACAATCCCCCTATGGCAGTGCAGCACCAATCAAGGGTGCCCAGGAGTGCTGGCTCTCTGCAGAGGATTCTATCGGTATCTGTCGGTATGACAGCGCAGCGTAGGTAATAATAGAGTGCTCAGCGTCTATCTGACTTGAGTCTGAAGGGTGGATGGCAGACACTGAGGGCTTCCTGTTTTCAGCTGCAGAGCTGTCGCACAGGCAGTTTTAAGGAAGTTGTCAGCCTGTTGAGTGAAGCTTAGGGGAACCTCAACTACAACCACCCCTTGTAGCAGCACCGGGAAAGAAGCAGAATGATAATGCAGGCCATATTGCCCACGAATGAGTACAGGGAGTTATGTAGAAGACCAAGAATCCCTCTAGTGGCAGGTCTGTATAACCTGCTAATGAAAAAAAAAAAAAGTGTTGTTTTGATATGTTTCAAAGTGGTTTGGGAGGCAGCCCCATATACTGCTAGACCATAGTCTATCACTGAGAGGACTGAGCTATTTACAGCAGTTTTTAGTGCCTCAGAAGTCAGGCCTTTTTGGTGTCTGTACAATAATCCTAGTTTTGCATTTGACGACTTTGTGACTGCGTCTATGTGTCGGTTAAATGAGAGGGTGCGGCCCAGTGTCAATTCTAGGTATTTAAATATTTGAACCATCTCCAGGGAAGTGTTCTGATTGTTACGAATGCAAAGTTGGTGGGTGCGGTGTTTGTTATGTGATGATGCGAATAACACAGTCTTGTTTTTTTTGTAATTGAGGAGCAGTTTTGCCTGAAGGAACCAGTGATCAGCCACGGTGAAATTATCTTGCATTTGCTTTTCCAGTATGTAGGGGTCAGCATTATACGAATATAGGACTGCATCATCTGCATATAGTAGTAGATGGTCATTTACCGATTGAGGGAGGTTGTTTAAGAACAGGCTGAACAGTAGAGGGCCAAGGATAGAGCCTTGAGGAACCCCTGTGTTAACACTAAGGTTGTCAGAGAAGGTGTCCAGGATTTTCACTTTTTGGTCCCTCCCAGAGAGGTAGCTTCTGAACCATGCTACTGTTGCAGGGGAGAGGCCAGTATTGGAGAGCTGATCCAGGAGCAGATTGTGACTGACGGTGTCGCAGGCCTTAGTGACATCAATATATGTTGCCCCCACTAAGAGCCCTCTGTCTAGCGCATTATGGATAAAGCTGGTAAACTCCACTAGAGTGGTTGTGGTACTGTGTTGTTTTCAAAATCCATGTTATTGCTGGCATTGTAAATGATGCTTGTCTAGATATTCCATCAGTTGGTTGGTTACGATTCACTTCAGGGCCTTGGAGAATGGAGGAAGGACAGACATTGGGTGGTACTTTGTAGAACTGACTCTGTCACCACTTTTGTACACAGGGGTAACCACCGCCACCTTCCAGATCCATGGGATTTCGCCTGATACCAAGGAGAGATTTAAGATTTTGGTGAGGGGTTTGAGAGTTATGTCCAGGGTGAGCCTAACTAGTTTTAGGTCAAGTTGATCAGAGTTAGTTCTGGAATTACCTAGCACTTTTAGGATGTACTTTTTTGCTTCCATAAAGGTGACAGCTCTGAAGTAGAAAGGTGGATGAGAGTTTGATTGGGTCCCCGGGTTTCGTTCGGTGCAAGCATCTGACTGGTGTTGAAGGAAGCTAGGGTAAACACTCCACTGAGGTCAGTAAAAGCTTTGTTGAAGACATTTGCTATGCGACTGTGATCCTGCGTAGGTTGTCCCTCAATGTTCAGGAAGGTGGGGGGAGTTTTATTAGGTTTACTGGTTAGGGACTTGATGTTCTCCCAGAACTGTCTACTGTCACCCCATGAGTTTGTCAGCTCATTTTTAAAGTGAGTGTTTTTGACCTTGCGAATAGCCCAGATGCAGTTATTCCATGCAGTTCTACAGTTGTGGTAGTCTGTCTGGGTACTGGAGTTCCTAGCTTTGTATCACATGTCATCTCTATTTTTCATGAGGACTAATAGCTGTGGCATGATCCAGGAGCTGTCATAGTCGCGGATCCTTCTTTTGGTGTAAGGGGCGCAAATATTGCACACTTCATTGAATTTGCTTATAAAGCATTCTAGGGCAGTGTTGACGTCTGTTTTGTGGTCAATAGAGCTCCTATCTTGGAGGCTGAGGTGTGCTCTTAGAGCTCCCAATCTGCCTTTCTTCAGAAGTCTAGCAGTAATAGTCCTGGCTGGTGCATTTGGGGCCTTATTTATTTATTTGTTTTCAATTCTCTTTCTCACTCCCTGATCTGGAACTTTCTCGGGCTATTCCCCACTGGCCTAACTGCTTTACCGTCCGCTGTCCCTCCCGTCATCTTTAAGGTAGCTGTGACCTCTCTGGGGCCGCAGGGGGCTAACACCCCCGGAGAGATCGGGGGGGCAGTGACGGGAGACTGGCGTTAGATGTGTGGTGATGGCGCTGGAGGAAGCCGTCGCCTATCTGGCTAGGAAGGGATTTTTCCCTTTTTATGCCTCTTAGTCCCCTCCCATGCATGGTGCACGCTCCAGACTACAGCGCACGGCAACCCTTCCAGCGTTGGGCCACGCTGATGTGCGTGCTGCTCAGCACTCTGCGATGCCCCCTATCTCCACTGGGGGTCACCAGAGCTCCGAGCCACCCTCCACCCAGGACAGGAGAGCAGCTCAGTGAATGCTCCATCCTATCCCTCCCCTGCTGACCCCCGGCACCCAAGCTCGCTCCCGAACCTGGGTCGCCGGCATGGCGCGAGGTGTGGTGTCCAGCGCCTCAACCCTCAGCACCACCGGGTCCTTATTTGACCATTTACAGATTACTGGGAAGTGGTCACTGAGGGAGTCGGGGATAACCGTGATGGAGGATATTCTTTCTGGTTGATTTGTGACCACCCAGTCGATATGAACACAAATGAGTAGGAGGAGACTAAGAAAATGGCTCAAAAGGTTGATTGGGAAGGTAACAGAAATATTCAACAATGATACAGAGCTTTTCAAGGTTGATTAGGACAGTGAGGAAAAGTAGAGGTGAGGGGACTAGGGGGCTGCAATGCCAGTGGCAAAGTTAGGTCAATGTTGTAGTGAATGCATAGGGTAGATGGGAAAGGTGGAGTCTGTGATTACAGCAAGAGGTGGAAACAGGTAGTTAACTGAGAGGGAGAGAAAGGAGAAGGAAATACTGGAGGGGGGCAAAAATGGAGACAGAGAGAGGATTAGAGGAGAAGAAGAGGGAGTAAGGGGCTAGGGTAGGTAACGATGGGGCTAGGACGGGACCCACTAGTTAGGTGGGGCAGTCACAGCTACAATGCATGGAGAGGTGTTGCTTGAGTTTGTTTTTTAAATGGTCCAATCTTGGGTGCATTCAGGATGTTTGGGCAGAGGCCATGCAGTCAGCTAGGTACTCTAAACATGAAAGCCCGCTGTGCTTGTGCTGTACGGCAGAAAGGGACTTGAAAGGCGAGTCTGAATGCACTTCTCATTCCACAGTTTTTTTTTGCCCATGAGAAGAAGCTGCTGTGCTCCGGGAGGGGGTTTGCCCAAGGCTGACCTTTTTAGCTAGCAGACAGGTCTGGTAAGAGGTCCTGCCCTGGAGGTTCAACCAGTTTGCGTATAAGTCACGTGTGTGTGTACCTGTATGCACCAGTGACCAGGCGGCATGCTTTGTTTAATGCAATACTGATTCTTCTGAGGGTGGTGTTAGTGGCACAGCCATAGATTACAAGGCCAGCCCTAATCTTGTGTTAACTGCCTTAGAGATCATATTGACATGTTCATTGTAAGATAAGGTGCTGTCTAGCATTATGCCAAGATATTTAAAACTATGGACTTGTTCAAGAGGCATGCAGAGGCTGTTTGTGTTGTGGGTATTTTTATTCTTCTTATGTGGGCTTGCAAAGAGCATCACCTTTGTTTTTTTTTGTAATTCATAATTAAATTGTGTTGGGGAAAACCAGGCCTCAATGGCCGTGAAGCTGTGTTGTAGGCTACTGGCTAGGGGTAGTGGACCAGGCAGGCTTGTGAATAGGTTAAAAAAAAGGTAAAAAAAGCAGCTCCAGACAGAATTTTTTTTCCAAAAGTCAATGCTTTCTCAGCTTTTATTTTAGCCAGATAATCCTGGCCTGATTACCTGGCTAACATAAAAGCTGAGAAAGCATAGACTTCTGAAAAAATTCTGTCTGGAGCTACTCTTGTTACCTTTTTTACCTGTTTATCTTGAGGCTTGCAACCTCCTTAGGAGCACCCACCTCACTTGTGGTGCACTGCTTTTAACTCGTTTTCCAGGCTCGTGAATAGCAAGGCATCATCCACAAAAAGGAGCAGATAGGTGATGCATACTTGAGAAAGGGTGTTAAGGAAGAGACTGAATAAGAGGGGACCCAGACTAGACCCTTGGGGAACCCCTGATCGCACAGGGTGACTGATTGAGAACATGTCACAGATTTTTACCTGTTGTGTTCTGCCTTCTAGATAGTTTTTAAACTAGAATGTGACATCATGTGAGAGTCCAAGAGCAGGTAACGACTTAAGCAGGAGGAAATGATTTACCTTGTTAAAAGCCTTTGTAAGGTCAATGTAGATTGATCCCACTAGGTGACCATGGTCCAGCGCTTTGTGGATGTAGTCTGTGTATTCTAGAAGGGCGGATGTGGTGCTATGCCCCAACCCGAAACCATGCTGCTGGGGGGCACTGAATGTCATAGGTGGCAAGGTACTCAGCTAGTCAGATACTATTCGCTCAAGCACTTTGGAGAGGGGCGGAAGGATGGAAATTGGGTGATAGTTCAAGTGGGATGCTCTGTCGCCACTCTTGTGAGCAGGTGTCACCACTGCTGCTTTCTATTGTTGGAGGAACTGTCCCAGACAGAGAGACAGGTTTAGAATCTTGCTGAGAGGTGCCAAGACAGCACCTAGGGCGAGGTGAAGCAGCTTCAGATCCAGACAGTCACTGCTAAATCTTGATTTGCCAAGTATCCGCAACAGGTACTTTTTCGCTTCCTTAGGAGTAACTATCCTGAAGTGGGGAGGGGTGTTAGAGGTGGTGGCATTGCTGTGAGTGCTGTCAAGGCAGACTGGGTCATTAAAGAAGTTGGGGGGGGGAATCACTCAAGTCAGTGAAAGCAGCACTGAATGTGTCTGCAATTTTCTTTGGGTCCTGAGTGGTACCACCATTAACATTGAGCATTATTGGGGGGAGGCTTGTTGGGTTTTCCGGTAAGGCTTTTGATATTCTCCCAGAATTTCTTACTATTGCCCTGGGAATTAGTGAACATTCCTTGAAAGTGAGCATTTATGGCAAGGCGGATCTCACGGGTACAGGTGTTCCTTGCCGCCTTGAAGAGCTGCCGGACCCCTGGTTTGCCTGTGGCATGCGCTACATGCCAGAGGTGGTCACAAGAAGCCACAAGGTTCAGGAGAGAGGTGGTGATCCAGGGGCTGCTGATGTCTTTGACTTTCTGTTTTCTAAAAGGGGTGGAGATACCACATGCAGCATTAAAGAGGGTAATAAAGTGACCCAAGGCTTTATCATTGCTTTCGGCCTTGTCTATAGGTGACCAGTCACACTGAAAGAGGAAGGCCTGGAACTTTGTGGAGTGTCCTCTCTTGAGGACATGCTGGTAGGATGGCTTCATGGGATGTTTGGAGGTCCTATTGGACCAGCAACAGGTGACCAGAGAGTGGTCACTGAGGGAGTCAGGTAATGCCACAGTGTCTGTGATCCTTTCTGGGTAGTTGGTGAAAATTAGGTCAGGCTGTGTGCTACTGCCAGTCCTGTAATTGATTCTGGTAGGGGTAGATACCAGCTGGGTGAGGTCTATGGTGGCTGCATCCTTGCAGGGGTCAGCTTCAGGTGCAAGCCAGTTGACATTAAAGTCACCAAGTGCAACCATCTCAGCATGACTGGGCAGTTTGGAGATGTAGTCTATGACCATATTGAAATCTGTAGCTGTATCCCGTGGTGGGATGTAGACAGAAAGGATGGTGAGTGCCTTCCCCTTGTTATCAAGGGCTATTTTGACTGTGAAAGCCTGGGCACTATTTTCTGAGATTTTATTTGGAAGGGCATGACCCTGTAATGAGTTCAACAGGTATATAGCACACCCACCCCCTTTTTTACCGAGCTGATCTTCTCTAAATAGAGTGTACCCACCCAGTGTGACAGCGGCATCAGGTATTTTGGGGGAGAGCCAAGTTTCGACCACTACCAAAATATCCAGCTTGTGTTGTAACACCCAGGCTTGAAGATGGTTGAGCTTAGGTAGGAGGCTACAGATGTTAATGGAGGCGAGCTTAAGACCACCGGGGTTACTGGTACTACAATGGGACTGCTACGGGGGTCCGGGGTTGGGATGTACATTACCTGACAAAAGCAGGAGTAGCAGGACATTATGAATTAAGAAGTACTTGAGCAGTTTGAGTTGTTTTTTTCCACAGCGCTTAGAGGTCTTCCCAACCGTAGTGTGCGTTGGTGGCAAGGAGAAGTGAGATATAAGAAGGAGTGTTTGTGAGTAGGATTGGCAAGTGGTGTGACATCCTGGTTTAGTGAGGCAGAGCAGGTGGACCGGAATTGTGAAAGTGGTCCCAGTAGCCAATGCAGTGGCTGTAGAGAGTGGTAAAGAGTGGGCAGATGTGGGCTTTGGGCCTTCATGAGTTGACGCGTGTCCTAGCACTAGTAGGATAACAATTGGGAGTAGATATTTAATGGGCTGCATTGTTGGGCACAGTGTCTGAGCAAGGTACAGGAAGGCAGTACGGTGGGTGGTAGGGAGTTACAGAGTGATTTACTACAGCCTTCGAAGAGGTCAAGATGGATTGGGGGGGGGGGATTGGGAAGAGACATGGTAAGGCAGACACCTAGGAGGGCTATGGAGTAAGTGACCATGAGGTGTAACTCTGATAGCTGAACAGGTCAAGATTGTACCCCGCAGATAGCGCAGTGATTAGGGTATCTGCCTCAGGTGGTCTGCCTTCTTAGGCAACTGGGGGAGATAGTCGAGGGGGATTCCAAGCCACACTGGTGACATCATAGCAGTTAATTAAGGGTGGCGCCACCACAAGGAGGGCATCCCACTGCCTTAAATAAATGGCCAGCCAACACCTCTCTGGGTCCCGCACTTCCGTTTTCTAGCCCATCATGGACTGAATGTGATGCATGATGTCCACAAAAGATGGATCATCAGTTGGGGATTTTGGAATCACCCTGGAGGCTCTTCACTGTCTAAAGACTCCCCTGGTGAGGAAGAAGACTGCGAGGAGTCTGAGTCATCACCATCCGACTTATCTGGGTCACTTTCCGGCGACGGGGGCTCATCCTGATGAGAGCCAAATCCGACGTCGGGTCAAAATCCAGAAGACTTCAACATCTGGGATTCACTGGAACCAGATCTGCCCATATCTTGGGATGGTGGGCCCTGGTTGGGATGCCGGGGAGATGCTGGGGATCTGTCTCTTAATGACGGACCACCACACAGAGAACAGAGTGTTGTAGTCCACTGGAGGGGGGAAATTATAGACTGGTGGGTATGGATAAGATGGCACCTGGTAAAGGTATGACAGTGGCAGGGATGGCATAGGGTACCCTGGCAAAGGACAACCCTGCACCAGCTGGGGGTTCAGTTCCAGGCTGGGAGTTGGCAGCAGTGCAGGCTGTGAATGAGGTGATGCTGGTGCTGGGCCCACAGGCTGGGGCAACAGGACCAGTGGCAGCCCAGCAGGGATTGGCAGGGTGCACACAGGAGAGGGATCTGCCAACACTGGGACAGCCACAGAGGTAGGTGCCTTTGGGGGGGGAAGAGACCTTCCAGGTGAGCGCAAAGGTGACGCCGGGCTGGAAGAAGCAGCTGTAGCCTGCTGCGGGCAGTGCTTTGAAGGACTGATGTCGGGTCTTGCAGAGAGGAACAATGTAGGCAGTGCCTTGGCCAGGTGTCAATGGTGGAGGAAATGCTGCTCGAGACACTAACACCGGCCCAGCCTCCTGGCTGAGAGCCCATGGAAGAAATGGACCTGGGAGACAGGGGCTGGGAGGAAGGAGACTAAGTCTCCTGCCCTGAGGAGCCACAACCCATAATCTCAATGGGAGTGGGCAACTGTGCCACTGGCAGCCCAGTAGGGGAAATGGCTGACAGGGCTGAGGGAGCCTGCCTCCTGCAGGAGGATGACCCAGATGAAGTTGAGGGTTTATTGGGCAACCGTGATCGGGAAGCAGACTGGCATCAGTCCTGGTGTTTATCTCAGTGCTTCTGCTTCCCATTGGATTTTTGAGAAGAGGAAGAGGCCCCAGAGGACTGTGCCAGCAAGGCCGAAGAGCTCCTGGCCTGCAGCTTTTTTCATCGCAACCAGCTTCTGCTTATTAAAGTGACTCTCCAGAATCTTAAGACAACGTCTCCAAGTGGCCTGGTTGAATGTCTGACAAATCTGACATGCTTCAATGTCGTGGCTTGGGCCTAGGCAAAGGATGCAAGCAGAGTGGCTGCCTTTTTTAGGAATTTGTTTGTAACAGGCACACTTCATGAAGTGGTTGGAAGATGAGGCAGGTGAAGAAGACATGAACTCTATGTCCAAAACACCGAAAATTCGATGTTAACTACTTAAAAGAAAAAAAGCACAGCAAGCGTGAGTAATGGTGGTTGACTGCAGCTGCAGTGTCCTCTGAGGTCCAATGTGTGTGGGCTGATGGCAGGAAAAGAACTGAGGAGGGTGTAGGCGACTACTCACCTTCATAGGATAGGCTGACGTCTGAGGCAGACGTCTGCGGTGGGCGGTCCCCAGTGCTAGACTGCTAGCTGGAATGTTTTCCGTGTGGTCCTGGCACCTGGTGGCTTTGTTCCACCAGTGTTGGCCTTCTGCAAGAGCCTTCCTTGAAGTAAGATCTGATGTTTTCCCCCTATGACGGGAGGGAGCAGTTTTAGTCTGAAATGGTCTCCTGCATTCACTATATTATGTACTGAGATGCTGATTTTATACCACAGTTATCCTGTGATGACAGCTCTCCAGTGCAATGACTTATAGATATTCCTGGAACACCTTCCCAGACCTGGAGGCCCCTTGACTTCTTGTAGATCATTCTGAGTCTGAATGGTAGCAAGGTATGTCAGACATTGTAAGACTGCTACTCATTATGCTGTATTAATATTTTTATACAATGTATTACTGTTGATTGTTGTATCAGCACTGTTGGTGACTATTTTTAACAATAAAAACAAAGTTACAAAAAGTTACTTTATGATAAAAAAAACTATATCTGAGCTTCATTCACTTAGTCTATACTCATAGACACGTACCAATGGAAATGTCTTAATGGAATAGTAGTCGGAATTTGAAAAAACATAAGTTGTGCAGAGTGTTTTGATTTGTGTGTGTAGTCCTAGTATGTCCTTCCCTTTGTCTGCTATTAGGATTTTTTTTTATAAATTAGCCTGCTAGTTTTATGGCCTGTGGGAATCTCTATCTTAGCATGGTTTAGTGCTCTTCCTGGTCCTACAATGTCTCCTCTCCCATGTGACAGTGATGTATCCGGGACATGGATTCAGTAAGCACTGGTTTAGAGTCAATTTACAACAGCAGAGCTGTGATATTTAGCAACTTTCCTTATCCAGTGAACACTAATGGCAACATTTCCTAGTTTAGCAAATACTCAAGGGCTAAATAGGATTGCCACCTTTGAACTGGGCCAAAACCTAATCTAATGGCCCCACTCCTTTCTCTGCCCTTTTCGCCATGGCCACACACCCCACCAGCACTTGACCTGTCAACATTTTATACAAGAAACCTGAACATTGATAGCTTGTTACTTACTGGTAATAGTGCCTTATATCTTGGTGTGCAGAGTGCAGACTAGTACAGATTCAATAGTATAATAAGAAGCCAGGCACAAATTCAGTAAATGTGAAACATTTTATTTAACAATCTTTATAATAGTTTAAAAATAAAAATCAGTTTCAGTATGAAAACATTTGAAATCTTTGAAAATACAGAAGAGTCACCTTTGGAAGTATAACAACAGTAACAAACATTCTTAAAAGATCAGGCCATTCTCAAATTATCTCTGACTCTATAGCACAGCACTGTTCTCATATAGTCCAAAACTGCAATCTAAACAAGTTTATTACTTTTCTGAAAGCATACATTATTTATATTTGAAGATATATTTTTTATTGGTCTTTGCAGCTTCAAAGAGCTTACTATTCGATTTAATAAAGAAGTAAAACTGTTCACAGGTAAATGTGTAGTTCAATTTCACTTGAAGTTCAGCTTTCACTAAGGGTACCAGCATTCTGTTTCTCTCATTCTCTCATCAGTCTGTAAATTTCCCATTACTGAAAATACCCGCTCCACAAAGCTGGTGCTGACAGAGATGGACACGCCAAACTGCACAACCTTGTAAAGCACCCCGCACTCCGGTGCTTTGTCAAAAAATGCCAGCCATCTCTCACCAAGAGATTTTTCATTAATTTCTAGCAAGGATGGCAATGCTGTGCACAGTGCTGAGAAATCTGAATAAAGATAGTCCATGTCCATCTTGTAGCTTCAGCACCTCCATAGTTTGACATAGTTCATCCCATGATATTGCCTGCTATAGGGAGAACATTTGTATAACCTTTGGGGGGGGAGGGGGCTATTATTGAAATCAAACCATTTCTTTAGGTAGTCCAGGGCCCGAACATAAAAATTAGCCAAGTCTTTGGAAACTCTGTCTGACACTTGCTGGTAGTTTTTTTTGAGCTGCAGTGACTTTGAAGTCAAATAACTTGTCCTGAAGTCTCTTTTCTAATTCACTGTGCAGATTATGCATGACACTGTACACTTCTGGAGCAGCTAATTAATTGCTTTCCAGCTGTGCAATATTTATGTGGAACACTTGCAGAATATAGTGCATGAAATCCAAGTAGCATTCTGCCTCTGATATTTCATTGGGGTCACTTTAGCCATCTTCATCGGCCTGAACAAATTTCACAGCAGAAAGAAATGAGAGCCACCTAGTCACTACATGCTGCAGGATCTCTTTGCCGTCCTGATCCACAAAGACAAACCTTCTTTGCAGAGGAAGAAAACTCGCTATAAACTTTCAGGGCAAGGGTCTCCACATCAAATCGTGCAACAGCCTGCTTGCATTCCAAGCACAGTTGTGGATAACATGGCATAAACAGTTTGCAGAAATTATGTATGGCACTTCTGATTTAAGGTATTCAAAAATGGACCTGTGCTTGCCATATTTCACAGAGGCATTGTCTGCAGCATAGCTGGAGAGATGCTGCAACTGCAATTCTTTTTTATGAAGGCACTCAGTTATTTTTTTGAAGATGGCTTCAGCGGTTTCATTGTGGTACTCATAAAAATCAAGAAGTTTTTGCTGAATGCCACTTTTTGCAGTGAAGAACTGAATTGCCACAGGGAACTTTTTTTTTTGTTTGTTTCCTTTGTTGGATGCATCTAAGGCCTTTGAAAAATAGGATGTTCCCAGGTCTTTCAAAAGTAGTTCCTCTGAATATGGTGCCAGAACATTTGTAACTGTGCACTCTAACTTAGTCTTCCCACAGCTTAGCTTTGATGCAATTTTTGAGTCAGAATAGAGACTCTGTGCCAGTTTACTTCCACAGTCCATGGACAGGTATGAATGGTGATGCTGTACTCAATGATAAATGGATGCAGCCTTAGCTGCTGCCACTTTCATAGTCTCTGCTGTCTGGATCTGTGGCTGGGCAAATTTAATCATAAACATTTTCTCTTTTTGCGCCTGGATAGTTTGCTGGTGTTTCTCATATTTTTTGTGATTTTTCAATGCCTTTTCTCCATCCCACTTCACAGTGAAAACAGTGTCACAGGATACACATTTGGCAGAACTGTCCATGCCTGGCATTGACAGCACCCATGGAAATTTCTGACTCCACTCTTTATTGTAACTGCAGAACACCTTGGCTTTCTTTGCTGGTGGTGGCACTGGACTGGTTGTGGCATCATCTCCTGTCTCCTCCAAAGGCAGAACTCTTTTCTTGCCAAAAACATTCATTCTAACTGACATCTGCAAATCACATGCAGTTTCTGCTCCCTGAATTCTGAGATTGACCACAGCAATTAACTAAAAGCCAAAGGAAAAAAAAAAAAGTATGCCTGTCTTGTGCAAAAAAAAAAAAAAAAAAAGAAACTAAAAAACAAACAAGGCTTGCCTTACAAGAATATCAAAGTTTTCATAACCAATTCATTTACATTCGACAAACAAATTACTGATAAATTAGCTAGTGCTAACAAGTTATGGTGGTCAAAAAACCAGAATTTTAAGTCAAGAAATGAATCAGTACTTCTTCCACTTTACAGGTCTATGTTCGCCCTCTACTGGATGAAGCCTCCCAACTTTGGTACCCATACAAAAAAAAAGGACATTATACGCCTAGAGAAAATACAACAAAAGGTCATAAAATATGTGAAAGGTGCTACTACTCTTCCTTACGAAGAAAGGCTTAGTAAATTTGGTTTAATGTCCTTGAAAAGTAGAAGGCTGCGAGGTGACCTTATGTTGGCAAAAGAGGTTATTAATGATGATTACCTTATGGCTGAAATAGGGCTTGAGTTTAAACAGATTAATGTAAACACCAGAGGGCACTCACTTCAATTGAAACGTAATACCTCATTTTCAAATACACGTGCATTTTTTAACTCCCAAACAACTGTTAAACCATGGAATTCACTTCCCCTGGAAATTATTAGTGAGTCAAAACTGACATTTAAAAATAGAGTTACAGTTTTATGTTGGATAACAACACATTAGACTATTATGGATGATTGACAGAAGCATCACATGGGCTTTTAGCCTTCCGCTTCTTACCTTCCTAGTGGAAAAAAAAAGTGAATCACAGAAACAATCTTGCTTGCAAAGTGCACACTACCACCAAGTGTGACTTGATAGGCCGGGGTGCTTTCTCAATAACAAAGTCACCGATGCAGACTTTATTACGAGGTGGCAGCAAGACCGCTTGAAAAAAGCCAAACGATATTGAAAGGCATCTATAAATATCATAAACAAAAACACTCCAGCCTTATTATGAGCACTGTTGCAAAACTTGCTTAGACCAGTGCCTATGGGGGAGGACCTTGTCGTGGTGGCACTGCTTTCCACTAACGCTCCCCTAGATGATACCATGACAAACTCTGAGCTCACAAACTTGTAGAGGGTGCCATCTTACACAGTCACTGGCACAGATGTTATGCGGTGGCATACCCATGCATAATGCAAACTACACTAACAAGGTAAGCTAAGCATCTTCTAAAAACAAGTTCTAGCCAGGGCCAATAGGGCTGTGAAGAGCTGCAAGTGACCAAAGTTACACATGTGTGTAGAAATTATTCAACGCCCGGGTGTAACTTGCCCATTTTTTGGACATGTTGCACCAAATTTTCAACATGCCCTTTTAGGACCCTTCCTCATGAAGAGTGCCAGTGTCATTTTGTTCACTTGTCCCAAAAGGTGATTTCGATGAGCGAACATGCTGATCAGTGCCAGAGGTGCGAAAACACATTTTGGGCAGGATGTGGAAAATGACAGCTGTACTGTTTTGAAGGAGGTGTGCAAAAATGGCAATGTTGAAAATGTGGAGTGGAAATATTAAAAATTGGCGAAGTTAGGAGTGTGCGTAGAAACTGTGCAATGTATGCTCATAATACAGTCATTTTTTGGAATTATTTCATCAAATTTGCAAAATGGGCTTTTTGGGACCCCACCTCATGAACAGTGGCACTGTCATTTTGTGAATCAGTCCCAAAAGGTGATTCCATGCAGTGACCACAAAATCACCTTTTGGGACTGAGTAACAAAATAACAGTGACAGTTTTCATGAGGTGGGGTCCCAAGAACCCCATGCTGAAAATGTGGGGCCAAAATTCCAAGAAATGATTGAGTTCTTGAGATAAGTTGAAAACCCCGTAATGCCATTATAGCACGCTTACCTTTGATTCTTCAGTTTGCAGTTTGGCTGTGAAGAGCTCAGTGGGAGGGTGGGATGGGGAGGGGGACAGGAGCGATGATAAGGGGTAGTTTTTTTTTTTTAACAGGAAAAAAAACAACCCATGGAGGGACAACGAGGGATTGTTTTCTTTTTTACAGAAGAACAAGAAACAAGACAAATTTGGGCACACTCAGGTGGGCTCCCAGTGTTCCACATGAGTGTGGGGGCTGGGTACATCATGGCGACATGGGGATTGGGCACCTCAATGTCGGGAGGGAAGGGGAAAAAAGGGCACACTGGGGTGGGCGCACATAATGCTGACATGAGTACTGAGCACCCTGATGTCAGCTGGGAGGGGTTAATGATAAATATTTGGGCACACTGGGGTGGGCTTCCAGTGTGCCACATGAGTTGGGGGGTGCCACATAATGCCATCACAAGGATCGAGGACCCCGATGTTGGTGCACAGACAGGAATGGAGGAAGCGGGGAGGACAGCAACAGTGGGAGGCTGTGGGAGGATGTTTTTTTTTTGTACTTTGTTTTCCGGTGCTGGCGGTGGTGATGCAACTGCGCATGAGTGGCACTAGTGCATGTGTAGTTGCGGTGAATGGCATTTTACCATTCACAACATGCCGATGCCAGTGGAACTGTGTATGAGCATGAGTCGCGCATGTGCAGTTCATGCACCAGAATGTGGAAGTAACAGCTGAAATAGTGCAACTGTTATTCCATAGGGCATTCGGAAGGATATTTCCAAATGTCCAACAGAAGGTTCCACGATCGTCCATTTTCAGAGCTATGATCTGATACCAATAGGACTGTAGGCTCCGCCCACAGCCCTAAAAATGTTGTAGATCACCCCAAGAAGTATAAGAAGGCAGTAGAGGTCCCAGAAGCATCTCTAACATTAATTATTGGCAAGATCAAGTAGACTATACAGGCATGATAGCAAGTAAATGCCATCTAAAATGCTTTACATACTGATATATGCCGTTCACTTGGATTTTGCAGAATTGGATTGGAGAAAACAGCAAACTGAACTGTTAACTAAGGTGAGATCCCAAACTCTTAACACTTAATTACCCGGCTCTAGTTTATTGATATTTAATTTATAACTGGGGAAAGCTGGAGCAGTAGCATTAAGCTGGGTAGAACTATGCATTTTTACTACAAGAGCATACCGGGACAGGTAAGAAATTGGCACATCATAACGGCAGTACAAATATGTCTGTGTTGCACTGAACATAATGTCAGTCACCTGACTAAAGGCATTGGGCTGCTACTTCCTGGGGGAAGTACATGGGTAAAAAATGTCAAACATGCTGCTGTGCTATACAATAAAACATAAGAGACTGAACATGGACTTTGCAAAAGGCAACAGCAGTTAAAGTACAAAAAGACAATCCTTTTTTTTTTTCATTCGAAGTTTATTAAAGTTTTCCACATACAATAAACCAAAAAGACAATCCTACTCAGCATGAATAAATAGGCACAATGGGCTCTATGCACGAAAGTGTGGAAAATACGTCAAGAACTGGTGTAAGTGAGGCACGCAGGTACACAGTGCATAGCACAATGTAGGTACGCGGCATTCACGAAGGTCGGTATGCGCAGGGGACATGGCATGAGGAGCCACACAGTGGAACATGCAGGCAATGTGGGCAGAGCACCAGCACATGGGAATGCCCCTTGGCCCCGCCATATATGGCAGTGCATTGCCCCCGTGCAAATGTATGGCTGAGAATGCTATGTGATGGAAATGTGCATGACGCCATAGCGGATCAGGAAGGGGATGCAGAGCAAGAGGTGCAGGACGCGGAGGACAACAAGGGGGTGAAGGATGAGGTGGACGTGGGCGAGGACGCGGTCATGGAAGGGGTGGTGACCAGTCCAGAGTGAGCAACTTTGCCAGTGAGTAGGTTGCAGTAATGGTAGCCGACATACAGCAGAACTACAGCTGCCTGTATGGGGTGGAGGCCCACACTGGCCAAGGTCAAGCCAGGCTGTGGCTAGACATACAGGCTGTGGTCAATGCTGCTGGGACAGAGGCATGTACCATTGCGGCCATAAAACATAAATAGTGGGACCTGAGTGCCATCGCAAGTGGGAAACTCGCCGCAGGCGGAAGGGCACGCAGAGGCATGGGGAGTGGGTTGCCCTGCACCAACAGCCAGCTGACACCCCTAGAACAACTGGTGGCAAAGACGCTGATGGACATCACCTTACACAGAGAGGAGGAAGGTGTGGATGGCATGGCAGGCAGGGACAGAACACATACATGCGGCAGTGACAGCACAGACAGCACTGTGCCCACTAACAGCCATGATATGTACCCACAGGTGTCACATGGCCTGGCAGGAATGGAGTGGCATCCACCAGGGAGCAGCCTGCCACCACCGTGACATGAGCAGCACCTGTAGCAGGGCAACATGGAGAGGAGCATACAGGTAGGTATGCACACACCAGGGGGTGCATTGGAGGGCAACCAGCCAGCAACTGCCTAACATGCAATATGTACACCGACACGTACAGAGCCAGCAACGGAGTCCCTGATGAAGATGGCCACAGAGGAGGACAGCACCATCGTCCCCTGTGAAGAGGACACCGCAACTGGCAGTGACACAGCCGCCGGGACTGACACACAGCTGTCCCTTGGGGGAACATGTGGCATGGTGCGCCACACACATGCTGGTGCTGAGAACACCACAACATTGACCACTGGAGGTGGGCTCCCTGGGCCATCACAGCAATCACACACCATGGCAGCGGCGATGAGGGCCCCTCTGACCACACCCGGACATGCACCAGGTCTGCACAGTCCCAGACATACATGGAGGGCCAGTACCACCAGCTGCAGCAGCTGAAGCATGACAGGCTAGAGGCACAGTGGCCCGTAACACTGCAGCAGCGGAGGTACAAACCAAGGGGCAATGGGCCATACACATGGCTATCCTGCAGTGCGCAGTGGCATTAGAGGGCATCCAGGAGCTAGTGTGGCACCCCGCCACCAGTGAGCAACCGGGACAGCACACACAGGCAGCAGCAACCGACATAGGCTCACAGTACTCACCGCCTGCAGGCCGTGACTGCAGATGGGGGGGGGAGCCAGACAATGTCATGCCATGCCGATGCCACAACAAGTGGTCCCAACACTGAGGACTCGCGGGCAGTGGCCACCCAGCCAATGCAGGTGTACGGTGCTGCTGAGGGGCCGTCAAAGTGTGACGTGTACATAGCTCCAGCGGATGGTGCCAATAGTGAGGGAAATGGAACAGACAGTGCCACTGTGGGATGCAGAGGCTGGGGTGCACCCCGCAGTAGGCAACCAGCATGAAGACTCGGCAGCTGTACATCCATGAGGCTACAGGCATGACCAAATGCACAAGGAACAGGGTAGTACACAGACACAGTGCTACGTGGCAGGGCACGCCCGATGTGGGCACATGCACAAGCACATAACATAGACCGCACACCTGGATGCATGACAACGCCCAAATGGGCATGGCACAGTGGCGCACAACACCACACACACACAAACACACACACACACACACACACACACACACAATATGCAGTGCACTCAGGCTGCTCATCATCGTGCACCGCCAGGCCCACCCCCACCCTGGCGCACAATGCCCCTACACACGGCGGATGGGCCACAGTGCCATACATAACACTGCATGGTGTTGGGGTGGTGAGGTGTGCCAGGGCCCAGCACAACAGCTGTGGCAATACCCACTGGGCGCATGCATATTGTGGTGTCAGCACCTGAACGTGCACTGCGGAAGCGTCTGCCGGGCCACATGACCACCCGCTGTCCCTGGCACGTGGATAGGTGCTTTGTCATCATTCCCATCTCCCCAGGGTGGTTGGGCACAACATCAGGCATCGGCACATTCTCCCTCTTTGTGAGGTTGTGCAGCATGGCACACACCATGAACACTTTGCACACCTTTGCGGGACTCATCATGAATCTGCTGCTGGTGTGGTCCATGCAATGGAACCGCATCTTCAGCTGTCCAATAGTACTCTCTATGACGGCTCTGGTCCACTTGTGTGCTGTGTTGTAGGCAGCCTCTGCAGGCATGGCGAGGGCATGGAACAGTGTCATGAGATTGGTCCGCAGTGGATACCCACTGTCACCTGCAGTACAGGGATGAATGCGTCAGTACATGTATGTGTATCTGTGATACGTGACCCATACCTTGCAAGATTAGTGCAACTCATCAAGCAGCCACCCATCCAGCTGTCCAGCACGTAACATCACACACAGTCCAGAGCTGTCCAGGATGTATGAATCATGGATCGAGCCTGGGTACTTAGCACACATGGCCGTAATCATGCCCCTGTCATCACATACCACCTGGCATTGATGCTGTGAAAGTCTTTGCAGTTCCTGTATGCCCCCTCATGGCTCAGGGGCATGAGTATGGTAATGTGTCTGCCATCTATGGCACTGCAAATATTAGGCATGCCATGCATGCTGTAGAACACCTCAGTAGTCACCCTGAGGACCGCTGGCATTGCTGGGAACACAACGTGCTCCCCAAGATACAAGAGGAGGGCATCTGCCACCTGTGCCAAAGCCCTGGACACAGAGGACTGCCCCACCCTGGCAGCATCGCCCATGTCACGCTGGAACAACCCGGTGGCACAGCACTGTAGGGCACATAGCATCTTTGTCTCTATAGAGATGGCATGTGACCGCCGTGTCCTCGGTTTAATGCCACCTCGGATGCTGTCACACAGCCGGGTGATGGCTGGCCATGGTAGCCTGAACTGCTAAATGCAGTGGGTGTCCCACAATGCAGAGGCATTTAGTTGTGTGAGGTACACACACAGAGTCATGGGCTGTGGCGGCACCTCTCGGCATGGTCAGCAAGTAGGTGGACGTGAAGCAGTAGACCTGGACACATCACATCGCACAATCACTGCTTCCTGTGCAACAGTGCACCGGCACCTGCGTTCCCCAATATACCGCTAGTCACTGGTTGGTGATCCTTTAAGGGGGCATTTCCTTGCTGCCACATGCCTTGTGGGAGCACTGCACACATGCACCCGCCACACGGAGTGATCAGTCATGAGTGTAACGGTATCATGGCAGGCATCATGCTGACACGCAAGGCACAGTTCCCCAGACACCTATTCCTTGCTTAGCAGAACGCAGTATTACATGGACAACTGGGGCTCTGACAATATGGGCCATGGGGAGCCTTTGAATAGGTAAGTATGGGTACGTGGGTTGGCCGATCAGTGGGTCTGGGGTCTCAGGCATATGTGCAGGGTGTATAGTGTACTGATGTCTGTCCCTTGTGCTCCACAGGACTATCATGGCATGCCAGGCAACCTGGAGCCGTCAGTCCCGGTGCAACCAGATGGGGCGAAAATTTATGTCTCCTCGATGTCAGCGAGACACATGCGGTACTGGACCTCACTCTGTGGGTACCTGTGCATGAAGGGTGCTGGAGAGGATCTCTTTTATGAAGACAATGATTATTGGGCAGGGGAGATTTATGGCCCCTCACCGGTGAGTACCCTGGCCCATGGCCTGTGGGGTGTGGGGCCTGTGTGGGTATGTTGCTACCGATACTAATGTATCCCCCTTTCTCTTGCAGCGGTACAGGGGCCCGGGGGTTGAATAATGCTCCAGAACAGAGGCCAGCACCCATTGAAGGAGACGACACAGGACACCAGGGATGAAGAGGAGAGTGTCAGTGGGAGGTCCAGCCCCACCAGGCCTGGGCCACGGAAGGAGATGAAGGAGGGTCCATCATTGGCAATCACTGGACCTGTGTAGTCCAGCGGAAAGTCACTAGTGTCATGACCGGCAGACTAAGGTAGCTGCTGCCGCGTCCACTGGACATTATGTTTTTCCACAGTGTGCAACCTTATTGCCCTCTACTGGGGCCGGACTCTGCTGCCTGGGGTTTAGTGTGACAAGGATCTTGGGGGCTGTTGGACTTTGGGCTGTTGCTTTTGAGTATTGGACTATCTGCTGGGGGGCTGCAGGGGTGTCTGCATTGAGTGCTGCAGGGTGTGTGGGCAGGCCTGGAAGGATTATTGCGGGGGGCCAGGTGGCTCATGGGGGTGGTGGGGTAGAGTGGTTGTTGTTGTTATTACAGACCTGTGTTTATGTTGTACACCTCAGGCAATAAATGTTATTTGTGAGCCGGTCCGGTGGCATTGAGGGTTGAAGCGTTGGACACCACACCTTGCACTACGCCGGTGACCCAGGTTCGGGAATGAGCTGGGGTCGTCGGGGGTCAGCAAGGGAGGACTGGGATTGAGCATCAGGAGAGAGCTCTCCTAGTCCTGGGGTGGGATGGGGACTATACACCGCGCTGCGGCGACCCCTGGGGACGCCGTAGGTACCGCATGCAACAGTGTAGCAGATGGAGGACCACGGCGGACGTCTTCACGTCTGTGCGCGGACATCATTGCACGTCTGTGGTCCCAATGGGGAAAAAGAATAGGGGAAAAAATCACAGCATGGGTCCGAGGCAGTTTGATAGCCGCAGCTCCGCCAGCTGACAATGCCTGGAGGCATGTGCCAGTACTGGTTCCTCGCCGGGCATGGGGGGCTATGGGGGGGCCCCCTTTCACAGGTGTAGTTGCGTCTGCCAGCTGGGCATGCGAGCTTTGGGGTCAGCGGCGGAATGGAGCAGTGGCTGGATGTAGAGCAGGACCGTGGCTGCAGAGGAGAAAATTTAAATGATAAAAAAAAAAAAAAAAAATGTTATTTGCATACGTCTGTGTGGTCACCGTCTCGGGGGGGGGGGGCATGTCTTCGGCCTGGCCTTGCCGGTGGCTTGCCCTGGTTGTCACGGCTGTGTGCCCACATGCCACCATTCACCAGGCAGTGTCATGCCAGTGTGGCCACGCGGCTTAGGCGGTGGGGCGTCTGCACATTCCACTGGTGTGTGTGCCATCACCCCTGCTCATCCCATCTTGTGTGTGTGTGTGTGTGTGTGTGTGTGTATCCGCTCCATGCCATGTGTGGCTGCATCGTGTGCCCACCATGCAGTGTGGCCATGCAGCTGCAGTGTCACATGGCCACGTCCGAATGCTGTTGTCACATGTCCGCATGCAGTCGCATCATGTGTGCGGGCACGTCGTTCCCGTGGTGGCAGCCTGCCGTCAGCTGCACGCCTGTGCTTGCATCCTTCCGGTGGTTTGCGCTACCCTATGCCACCCTTTACATGGCGTATCTAATGCAATGCCACTTATGCAGCGTTCTGTCGTAAGGGCAATCGTGCATGCATGTACAGGCCACATATGCATGCTGCTACGCGGCCCCATCCCCGCGTACATCCCACACAGGTTGCTTGCGTACCAGTACACACTTTGGCTGCGCATGCACACTATGCACCTTTCGTGCATGCCTCCTTTGGGCATCACAGCACTTGTACACTGGCACTACGCTTGGCTGCGCACACTGCGTATCTTTCATGCATAAGGCCCAATGTAAGAAGGCAAAGTTACATTGCAGTATGGTAAGGCAGGGGGTTATATACATAGCCAATAAGGAAGTTTTTGAAGCAGCAGAAAGCATGCTAGTTATGTACAGTATATGAAACCAGGATTTTTCAGGGCAGAGGAAAAGGGGACAGCAATGGGAAGACTAGACTAAGAGTGGGGAAGACAGTAGGATAAAGCAGACTGATCCCCTGAAGTCTTGGCATGATGTTTATGTAACAGACAAAAAAAACAATGAATCTGTACTCTTCTCGGAATCTGACAGTCATTTAACAGCATTTAAAACACTAAATTGTACAAGCTGCAGCATCCCAAATACCCAATGCCTATTCCAGTGATTGCCATTCATTTAACAGTCAGCATTTAAATTACAAACTCACTCAACTACCAAGCATTGTTGACCAGGCAGCAGCCTCCCTAATTCAATGACACAATGACATCACATTGCCTGACTGCCTGCTAATAAAATAAAAAAAAAATTAACCAGCCTACCTCAACATTGCTGTAGCCCTTTGTCGTCTGTAGTAGAAGATCAGGGTCCTCCTATCTCACTGGTTGGCATCAGTGTCACCAATCCCCTCTGTGTGCCTGCTATTGATGAGCAATGGTCCTGCTGCAAGCCACAACTAACTGACTGAAACTGCAAAATGTGCCCGAGGTCCTGGTTTTCTCTGCTGGGTAGTAGAGCAGCGGGGTCCAAATGTTTCAGCCGTTGCTTCCTTTCTTCCCGGTTCAGCTCTTTTAGTTTCCTCCAATCTGCTGTTCTGATTACGTGACACCTGGTGATGTGATGATTCCTCCAATTTCAGTTCTTCCCCCCCAAAGTAAAGATACTGTTTAAACTTTAAAACACAGCCCTTTATACAGGGTAGTAGCCAGGGGTGCCTTCTTTGTTTAATTTTCCCACTGATAATTTACGTGAATGAGGGCATGTGACTGGTTCTCTAAGTGGACCAATCACAAGCCTGGTATGCCGCTGTACTCCAATTGGCTGCCCTATCATCCTGTGTATCTGATAGGTTGGTTTCCTAAGTCACCTCGGAGAACTGTAAACTGCTGCTGCTTGGTGCTTTTCTCTCTTTGTGTAGGCAGCAGCAGCATATAGCAGATGACCGTGGAGGATGTGTGGGTGGCATGGTGCAGCATGCGCGTGGGTCGAGCTGGTGAATGAGAGGATGATCATTCGGGAGAGAGAAAAAAAATGGAGCTTCAGCCACTGAAACCAGCGAACTGGAAAGGGCACTGGATTATCGGACGATCTGGGAAGAAAACAGGTACGTGGCAACCTTGGGGCTAAAGTATTCTCTAAGAAAACAGCTAGAGTCTTTACTAATTATAGCATTGATGAGCTGTAGTGATTTGACTGTGTATAGTTTGGTGCAATGAAAAGTTTTAAAGGCAAAACATTTACTCCTCCTGGCTAGAGCTGACACACACACAGAAAACAAAAATACTGAATTAGAGTAATTCAGTGGCGGCCAGAACATCAAACTCCTATCTCTAGTACTTGCTGAATCAGTGGTCCTGAATGCATCACTGTCACATAGGATAGGAGCACTGTAGGAAAAAAAGTGCAATAAACTTTGCTAAGATGGAGATTCCCAGGGGAAAAAGAAATACCAAATAACTAACAGGACAATTAAGAAAAATTTCTTAAGAGCAAACAAAGGGAAGGGCACATCAGGACTATACACACAAATCAACACACTCTGCGCACATTTGTTTTGCAAATTTTGACAGTACCACTCCTCTAATCTGATTACCAGTCTTCAGATATCAGAACCTATTAATTCAAATTGTCTGTGATAATTAACATATCTGCATCTTCATAATAAAAAAAATTCTGAATGTTATTAGTGTTCTACAGGAAGTACTCCGCTTGTTACTGCATTGCTTCCTGCCTCTAATTTACTGCAATCTTCAACAATTTTTTTAACTATTAAATTCACCTACCCATACCAATTTTGGGCAATTAAATAGATATAACCATACTTATATTAATATTAGATTGTATTATCTTTATGGATGGGCAGACCCAAAAGGTCCTAACCCTTATTATCAGGATCAGGATGATGGAATCACAGAGTCCTGATTAGTCCTGATTGAAATCAGAACCTTCTGAAAATTGATGAAAATACCTAAAAATTCTCCCAAAAGGCAATAAAAAACTGTTAGTAAAGTAGTTTTTCTTACCTGTGTGCCACTCTGTTTTTCTGACTCCATTCTATGCATTCGTCTGACAGCTAGAGATAATCTACTTGTATTCTTTTCCCTTAACTTTTGGGTAAAGGGGCATGGAGGGGTCTCTCTCATTATGAAATGGGTTGTAAGAATGCCGCCTCCTGATTGGTCGAGAGCTACTTTCAAACGGGTCGTTACCCCAGCACAACAGCCCGGCTGAAAATTCTACCAGACCAACATGCTCACCACTAACTTTGGCAGTGTTCCGCCTCAACTGACCATCGCATAGTGACCACCACAAGAAACAGAAAGGATTGCGCCTTTTGGGAAAAAGAAAAAAAGAAAGCCACAGATCCACATAGAAACATAGAATTTGACGGCAGATAAGGGCTGCTTGGCCCACCCAGTACGCCATTTCCCTACCTGATGGATAAGCTGCAGATTCTAGTTAATCAACAGCTTACTTCCTCCTGCACCCCACTAGAATTGCCTTATGCCTGTCCCACGCATTCTTGAATTCTCCCACTGTTCCTGACTCCACAACCTCCTCAGAAAGGCTGTTCCATGCATTCACAACTCTCTCTGTGAAAAAATACTTTCTAACATTACCTCTGAGCCGTCCCCCCATCTTCAAATTGTGCCCCCTTGTTCTTACACACCTCTTCTTCTGAAAGATACTACCCTCTTGTACCTTGTTAATTCTCTTGAGATACTTGAAAGTTTCTATCATGTCCCCCCTCTCCCTCCTTTCCTCAAGGGTATACATATTAAGCTGCTTTTGTCTGTCCTCGTATGTCTTCTGATGCAGACCTTGCACCATTTTGGTTGCCCTCCTATGAACAGCCTCCACTCTGTCTGTGTCTTTGCGGAGTTGGGGTCTCCAGAATTGCAGGCAGTACTCCAGATGGAGTCTCACCAACTGTTTGTACAGAGGGATAACAACTTCCTGTTTTCTACTGTTGATGCCTCTCCCTATGCATCCCAGTACCCTCCCAGCCCTCCTTACTGCCTTCTCACATTACTTGCGCACCTTTAGGTCATCTAATATAATTACTCCTAGGTCTCTTTCAATTTTTGTTGTTGTTAGTACCTCTCCTGCTATTGAGTACTCTTCTCCTGGGTTTTTGTTCCTAGGTGCATTACTTTGCACTTCTTTGCATTGAATCTAAGTTGCCATATGTCTGACCATTCCTCCAACCTTGCCAAGTCCCTTCTCATCTTTTCTACCCCCTCTTGTGTATCAACTCTGTTTCAGATCTTTGTGTCATCTGCAAAGAGGCATATCTTTCCCTCCAGACCCTCTGCTATGTCACCTATAAAGATGTTAAAGAGGACTGGACCCAGTACTGAGCCCTGAGGTACTCCACTAGTAACCCCCCTTTCTTCGGAATGTGTTCCATTCACTATTACCTTCTGTGTCCTGTTGTGCAGCCAGTTTGCTACCCAGGCTACCACCCTGGGACCCACTCCCAGGCTGGCTAACTTGATTATTAATCTTTTGTGTGGGACTGTGTCAAATGCCTTGCTAAAGTCTAGGTAGGCCATATCCACAGCCCCTCCCGGGTCTATTACTTTGGTCACCCAGACAAAGAAAACAATTAGATTAGTCTGACATGACCTTCCTGCTGTAAATCCATGCTTTTCCCAGATGCATTACCTTGCACTTCTTTGCACTGAATCTGAGCTGCCACATATTTGACCATTCCTCCAATCTTGCCAAGTCCCTTTTCATTCTTTCCACCCCACCTCGTGTATCAACCCTGTTGCAGATCTTTGTGTAATCTGCAAAGAGGCATACCTTTCCTTCCAGGTGCTCTCCAATGTCACTTATAAAGATATTAAAGAGGACCGGTCCCAGTACCGAACCCTGCGGTACCCTGCTAGTTACCCTCCTTTCTTCACTGTGGACTCCGTTTACTATTACCTTTTGCGTCCTGTTGTCCAGCCAGTTTTTTATCCAGGCTACCACCTTGGGACCCACTCCAAGGCTGGCTAACTTGTATATTAATGTTTTGTGTGAGACTATGTCAAATGTCTTGCTAAAATCTAGGTAGACCATATCCACAGCCCCTCCCTGGTCTACTACTTTGGTCACCAGTCAAAGAAATCTATTAGGTTCATCTGACATGACCTTCCTGCTGTGAAACCATGCTGCCTTGGGTCCTGTGCCCCACTGGCCTCTAGGTATTCAACAATTCTTTCCTTCAGAAGTGATTCCATCATTTTCCCTACCACTGATGTCAAACTAACTGGTCTGTAGTTTCCTGCCTCTGCCCTGCTCCCACTTTTGTGAAGTGGAATCACATTTGCCCTCCTCCAGTTCTCAGGTACCACTCCATCCATCCATGATTTGCTAAAGAGAGCAGTCAGTGGTGGTACTAGTTCTACCCTTAGCTCTTTTAGTATTCTTGGGTGAATCCCATCAGGCCCCATTGCTTTGTCCACCCTCGGTTTCAAGAGTTCTTTCAAAACCCTTTCTTCTGTGAATGGACTGGTATCGACCCCCCTATTCAGTTTCTCTCTTTTTTGGTTTAGGCACCTCCCCCTCCTCATCTGTTGTGAATACTGAGCAGAAATATTCGTTCAGTAACCCTGCTTTTTCACTGTCACCCTCTGCCCAGATTCCATCCCCTTTATTAAGTCTCTGTATCCCTCCCTTGGTCTTTCTTCACTCCCTAATGTACCTATAAAAGGTTTTATCCCCCTTCTTAACAGAGTCAGCTATCTTTTCCTCAGTTTGTGCCTTTGCTATTCTGGCTGCCTTCCCTGCCTCCTTCTGCTTTAACTGATACAGTTCTCTGTCCTGCTCCTTCTGGGTTTCCTTATATTTTCTGAATACTATCCTTTTCTCCTTAACTGTCCCTGCCACCTCTTTTGAGAACCATAGCGGTTTTTTCCTTCATTTTGTTTTATTGATTTGCTTCACACAAAGGCTTGTTGCCTCTGTGATGGCTGTTTTGATTATTCCCCATTGTTCCTCCACCCCTCCTTCTTGCCCATTTGCTAGTGCTTTTCTAAGGCACTCTCTCATTTTCCCAAAGTCAGCCTTCCTAAAGTCCAATACTCTTGTTTTTGTATGGCTTGACTCTATGGCTGTGTTTATTGTGAACCACACTGTTTGGTCACTTGTTCCCAGATGGCTACCCACTTCTAAATCTGAGATCCTTTCTCCTTCCCCATTTGAGAGTACCAGGTCTAAGATTGCTCCCTCCCGAGTGGGTTCCAACACTAGCTGTCTGAGGCATGCCCCCTGTAGGGCATCAAGAATGACCCTGCTCTTGGATGTGCCTGCAGCAAAGGTACTCCAGTTAACATCTGGCATATTCAGGTCCCCCATCAACAATATCTCCCCTTTTCTGCCATTTTAAGGATGCCTTCTATCATTTCCTTGTCCATTTCCTCCCCCTGAGATGGGGGTCTGTACACAACCCTCATACGGACTGTGGTGCCATTTCCTGTCTCCAGGGTGACCCATAGTGACTCATCAACTTCCTGTTTACTCTTTAGTTCTGTTGCTTTAATCCCTTCCGTTATATAAAGAGCTACTCCTCCTCCTCTTTAACCCTCCCTGTCCCTCCTGTAGACTGTGTATCCTGGTATGTTGACTTCCCACTCATGGTTCTCTGTGTATCATGTTTCAGTGACTGCCACAATATCCAAGCATCCCTCTTCCATTAAGGTCACTAGTTCAGGGAGCTTGTTGCACAGACTACGGGCATTGGTACTCATCACCTTCCATTTATTTTTTATGGCCTTACCCCTTTTAGCCCCATCCCTGTCCTTAACACCTTCTTCTGCATTTATCCCTGTCCTGCTCCCTACTGACTTTTCTGCCTTGGTGTTTACCTCTCTAACTACTGTGCTTTGTGGGGGGAGGCTGGGATTTCCCTGCTCCTTTCCAGTGCCTCCTCCCTTGGCTAGTTTAAATGCTTGCCAATGAAGCATTTAAACCTGTCACCTAGGATCCTGGATCCCCCCTGGACAGATGCAGACCATCACGCCAGCATAAGCCTGCATCCCTCCAGGTGGCTCCCCAGTCCCCAATGAAGCCCAAACCCTGAGCTCCACACCAGTTTTTCAACCATTCATTGAATCCCATGGTGCGCAATACCCTAGCATCATCCTTGTCATGGACAGGCAGCACCTCCGAGAAGGTTACCATACATGCTACTTGTCTAAGGCCCCTCCCCAACTCCACAAACTCCTCTTGCACCGCTCTGATCCCATTTACAGCCAGGTCATTTGTCCCTAGGTGGACAATGACATCCAACTCCTTCCCTCGTGCAGCTGCTCCATGATTCTGATTTACTTCCTGTCCCTCAAGCATTAGCGCCAAACGCATTCCCTCCTTATCCCATTCCTCCCCACGTCTACCCCAAATGATTGAGCCCCCCACCAGGAGTTGTTTCCTTCCCCTGTGGGGTCTCATGCCACCCTCCTGTGGGTCTCCTTTGTGGAGGTTCCCAGCATCCTCCTTGGTCACCACTGCAGGTGCCTCCAGAGAGGAACCACTCTTTGCCAAAACAGCATATGAACTGTGGAGAGCTACAACTGGAGGGATGCACCTCTGTTCCACCACCCTCTCCCTCCCTGAGCCCACCTTGGTCCAACCGCTCCTCTTTCTTGGCAACCTCTGAGGTAACGGTGGTGGCCCTGGTGGTCCCTGGGTGGGGGAAGAGGTTTCACGAATCCTAGCCAGGTCAGCCTTGAGATGGGCAACCTCCTCCCTCAGATCAGACAGGTGCCTGCAAACAGGGCAGCATCACAGCCTCCAGAATGTCTCCCAGAACACTGCTGCGCCGCAGCCATTTCACAGCACCACTCCCATCTTGACTTATTTTGTGTCCCATCTCCTGTTGCTTTGTGTGCTTATTGTCTCCTCTCTCTATGTATTTTTACACTTACTTTCCTACTGCCTATGTGCCCTTACAACTCTCACCCTTCCTGTTCTGGGACAGGAACTTCCTGTAGTCTTCAGTAGTCTCCTTCCTCCGTGCTTGGATTCAGACCTCCAGCAGCTGGGGGGTAAGAGTTGTTTTTTTTTTTAGGTTCCTTCAAGGTTGCTGAAACTAATGTGTCTCAGTGATCCTTCCCTTCCTACTGCCAAACAGGAAGTTCCTGTTGTCAGTCAAATTCAATGGCTATAAGACTAGAACTGGCTTTGGGTGGGAAGGAGAGAAATCAGTAAAAAATCTGTAGTTCTGGACTTCTGTTTCTTGCTCTGCAACCAGTTCTCTTCTGCCAGAAACAGCTGGAAGCTGTAATTGGAGACAGCTGCTTTTGTACACCTAAGCTGCTAAGCCACACCCCCAATTAGATTCACTCTCTGCTCTCAGTAAATTAAGGTGATACTGCCCCCTTCCTCAGAAAAACACCTTTTTTTTTTTTTACTTAAATGAGACCCCCTTCTTCTAATAAAGTATCTGTTTGCTTAATCCAAACAGGTACTACGCCTGCTGAGACAGACGTGATTAATTAGTAAAAAATCTGTAGTTCGGGACTTCTGTTTCTTACTCTGCAACCAGTTCTCTTCTGCCAGAAACAGCCAGAAGCTGTAATTGGAGACAGCTGCTTTTGTATACCTAAGCCGCTAAGCCACACCCCCAATTAGATCCACAACAAAAAGGTACTCATGTCACACAACCTCCTACCTTGCCTGCCACAGCAGTGACACAGCTCCGGTCTCCCCGCTTTTACACATCTTACTACTCCCATTCACAGGCAAACAACTTTCCTTTTTTTTTTTCCTCGTAAATCGTACCTCATTGACCGCAGCAGGTACACAGCTCCGTCTCGCAGACCGCGATTGAGATGCACTGCAAAATACAAGCAACTTTTCTTTTTAAATGAAAGCAAAAAAAAAAAAGCATGCAGGCTCCAATTCCTGACTACACGAGGACCTGTCACTCCACCAATGTCATATGCAGCCCTGAAAAAGTGTCCAAGGCAGCCTAGTCAGCCCGATGCTACAGTACAGATGGCATCTGTCTGCCAGCCTTCTCTCTCCTGCCACCACTGTAACATGCTTTAGAGCATCTGAAGTCACTGCCTGCCCTGCCTTTGCCCTTACTAAACTACTACTAATATGCATCATTAGCACCATCTACTGGCAGGCTCACATTTACACTCTGTCCAAAGTGAATTATTTTTTATTTAAAATCTAAATTAAAATGGTAAACATAGCTTTTTATCTAAATACGAACATATGAAAATAGCCAAAAGAAGGAGACCACAAGGTCTATCTTGTCTGCTCAAAGTGATGCAGGGTCCTGGTTTTACACTTACCCCAGGGACCCTGGCCCGCTCTCCCCCTCCTCCATGCCCCTTTCCTTGTCTCATGACTTCCCTGCGTGTCTGTCCCAGGATCTCTTTAAAGAACCCACTGTCTTAGCTGCCACCACCTTCTCCAGCAGCTCATTCCAGGCCACTACCACCCTATCTGTAAAGAAATGCTTCCGCACATCCCTACTGAATCTACCCCCACTAAGTTTTAGGCTGTGTCCTCTGGTGGTGTGTTGTCACTAATGTTGAATAGACCCTCACAATCCATTCTGTTTACTTCCTTCAAGTACTTGAAGTTCTCTATCATATCCCCCTCTCCTCCAGGGAATACATCCTTAGGGCTTCTAGCTTCTCCTAATACGATTTATCCTGCTGCCCCCTGATCATTTTAGTTGCCCTCCTCTGGACCCCCTCCAGCAACTTAATGTCTTTCCTCAGGTACGGGTGCCAGTACCTCACTCCATATTCCAAATGCGTCCTTACTGGTGACCAATACAGTGGTAAAATAACCTCGCTCTGCCTTCTACTAAATCCCCTTGCAATACATCCCAGCATTCTATTTGCTTTCACTGCTGCCTTTTTGTATTGAGTGGTCTGTTTCAGATCACTAGTAATTACCATCCCTAGGTCCTTTTCCTCTTCAGATGCAGCTACCTGAACCTTTCCTATGTAGTACTCTACTCTTGGGTTACTGGCCCCGATGTGCATCACTTTGCACTTTTTGGCATCGAATCCAAGCTTTCATATCCCTGACCATCTCTCCAGCCAGGCTAGGTTCTCCCTCAGTTCCTGTATCCCTTCCTGGATGTCCACCCTCCCACAGAGCTCATGGTCATCTGTGAATAGACACATTTTGCCCTGAACACCTTCCCCAATGTCACTAATAAAAATATTAAAACCGGGCCCAACGACGACACCTGCAGGACCCTGCTGGTGACCTCCCTGGTACTGGAGAATGCCCCCCACCACTACCCTCTGTGTCCTGCCCCTCAACCAGTTTTCAACCCATCTTACTAATTTCTCCCCTATCCCTAGGTCCTTCAGCTTAGTTATCAGCCTTCTGTGTGACACTGAATCAAAGGCCTTGCTAAAGTCCACATAGATGATATCCACTGCCTGGCCCTTGTCCACTGCCTTTGTGACCCAGTTAAAGAACTCTATCAAGTTTGCTGACACGATCTGCTGGTCACAAACCCATGTTGTTTATTGTCCTGCAGACCATTCTTTTCCATGTACCTCACCAACCCCTCCTTCAGTATGGTTTCCATATGTTTACATACTGTCAAGATTAGGCTGACTGGCCTGTAGTTGCCTGGGTCCTCCTTGAGCCCACTCTTGTGGACTGGCACTACGTGCACCATTCTCCATTCGATTGGTACCACCCCAGAATCTAGTGATCTATTGAAGAGAATTGTTGGTGGGCCTGCTAGCTCCTCTGCCAATCAGTGGCTCAGCAGGTAGCACACTCACCTCTGAGGCCGGGAGATCAGAAGGCTGTGGGCTCTATCCCCACACCAGGCACTTGGGTTAATATCCCAGTACTGACACTGCAGTGCATCATGAGGGGGTTGCTGTACTCCTGAGGTGCCATCTTTCAGATGAGATGTTAAAACAAGGTCCCGTCTGCCTGTTCTGGTGGTAGTTCAGGTGGATGTTAAAGATCCCACTGCACTTCTTGAAAAGAGTAGGGGCATTTTTTGATTTGACAACATCAAAGTTTTATATATACAACAAATTGTGCTAAGTCACACCAAAATAACCTTAATCACCATGGGATACAATCCCTATACAAAAAAATGTCATTTAACATACATAATTAGCATATGATACCCTCTCCTCATCATTAATGGTAAGAACATTTAAATTAATGTCTCTAAAATGCAGTCATGCTTCCTGTTCCCTTACCTTTTTACTTCATAAATCAACCTGTCTAATCACCTCTACATTCCTTCCTATGTGATTGGGAAATCATTGTCCGTTATCCATGGAAGCCCTTTCCAGAGTTCCAATATTTGCCTTCTCATCATAATAGTCTTTTCTATCCAATAAACCCTTTTAGATTGACTGTGATATTATTTAATAATTCAATAAAAGCCCCTTCTTTTTGTTGTAGCACAAAATTACACCTCATAGACCAAATACTCCATTTAAAGATTGCCATCGTTATAGAGTGCTACTATGCCAGTTTTGCCAATCGGTTTCAAACACTCCATACATAATATTTTCATAACTAATTGTACTAAAAACCGTCTCCCCCCATTGTTGTGCCATAAAATCCCAGAAGCCTGAAATAAAAGAACATTGAAATAATAAGTGCTGTATAGTTTCTTCCACATTTATACATTGCAGTCTGCTACATATCCTTTCCTGTTGAGGTTTGTGCTTCTGATTTGACTTCACATTCATTTTTTCATGGCATGCTAGCCAATGAAAATCCCATATGTATTCTGGTATTCGCTTGTTATTTAAGAATATAACTAGTGCCTTTCACATTTCTGGGACATTTTACAAAAACCTCTTCCACTAAACAGGTGGTTTCTAAGATATAAACATATAGCTGTTTCCTCTGCAATACTAGCAGCTGTTCTTTCTCCACTCCCCATTGTTTTATTCTCAAAAAAGTGTACCTTATATATTCTGGAATAACAGCAGATTTTTTAAAGGTTCTGAAAGACTTTGTTTCCCACATTTATAACCAGTGGGTGCATTTTGGTTTAAGAAGGTGTTCCCACCCTCTTTGTGCATTTATTATCAGAGGTTTTATATTGGCATCCAAGAAAAAACTGTTGAAAAATAAGATTGGATTTGGCATATTTAGGCCTCCCTTCCTGACTGGTAGATAGAAGATATCTGTTTTTATGGGATTCAGCCTGCTTCCCCAACAGACCTGAAAAAATATGCTTAGCAGTGTTGTCTCTAAATCTTTTGGTGGTGGAAAGATATAACTAATGTATAAGCAAACAGGTATTAGATACGTTTCAATAAGATACATTCTCTTCTTTTTGTTGGGTTTCCACTTATTCCATTGTGCTACCTTCAGTTTGTCAATATCAACTTTCCTATCCCAATTTAACCTATTTAAATTCTCATTTCCATACAATATTCCCAAGATTCTTATCGGCTCTGTCGTAATTCTAATACCTTTTACATTCCCCTGCCACCATAACTAATAGTGCAATCTTTGCCCTATGCATTTCTCCAAATTGAGAGAAGCCCCTGAAATGCTCCCAAATGTCTCAAATATGTCCAGAACTTTACACAAAGACCTATCATCCTGCACCATCACTGTCATATCATCAACATATGCAATAATTTTATGTGTCACTATCTGAGTGTGTATTGTCAGTGCTCTTATTTCTTCCCTTGCATTTACTGTTTTTAGTAAGGGTCTGTAAAAAAAAAATCATATAATATAGGGGTCAGCCTTGTCTGACTCGCCTTTTCAAGTGTATAAGAGGGCCCTTCCAACCTTGAATTATTGTTCTAACAGTTGCAGTTCTATAAATACATTTTAACCATCTTACCATTTTCTCAGGTATGTGGTAATGCCTTAGTGTTTCCCATAGGAAATCATGATTTACCTGATCGAATGCTTTGTTTTGATCTAAAGACACTAAATATCCATCCATATTACATAGCTTTCCTTGCTCTACTACTTCTGTTAAAAGTATTAGGTGACTATGGATTTGTCTTCCCGGAATCTCATATGACTGAGCCGGGGAGATTAGTTTATCTGCTACTTTCGATAATCTGGCTGCTAATATTTTTGTTAATATTTTAAAATTGGAATTTAACAGGCTGATTGGTCTCCAATTTTTCATTGTTGATTTGTTTCCTGTTTTATGTATACATGTTAATATACCTTCATTTAATGCTAGAATTACTTGTTCTGAGCTCAAGATGGCATTAAATACTTGCGGTAATTCCTGCAGTAAACATTGGCTTGTAAGCTTCATTATTTCATTTGGTAGACCATCTGGCCCTGGTGCTTTATTCCTTAATAATGAAGATATTGCATTTTGTACTTCCTCCTCCTGTACATCCACTGTTAATGCCTGTAGCTCTTCTTGGTCTAAGAATGGTATATCCAAATTTTCCAAAAAGCTCTGTGAATCTCCATTCTCTACTTGCAAAAAAGCATACATATCTCTAGTACATGTAGTCACAATTTCTGTAATTTTGTTTGATCTGTATATTCTATCCCATTTTTATTTTGCATTCTAACCACTGTTTTACTTTGTATTTGTTTTTGCCAATATTCATAAGGACATATCACTTCTGTTGTTGGTAATGCAACACAGTAGCTTTTTTATTACGGAAGTCCAACATTTTTTGTTTCAATTTAATGATTGGTAAGGTCAAATTCTGTCCGGTGTCATGTAAGTATGATAAAAACTGTTGCAAGGTACGTCTGTTTTGTAAATATTGTTCTTTGTTCTTATTTTTTTGCTCAATCTTTTACATAGCCTTTGAAGGACCTTCTTTGTATCTAGCCACCAAATAATTGGGTCTTCAAAAAAAATTAATACCGACCGTCTAGCCAGTAAAAAAATCCTGTATTATTTGTTTTGTGCCTAGTTCAGAGAGCAGGGAGGTATTAAGCTTCCAGTATCCTGGCCCCTTTAAATCTTATCTGTTCCCCCAAACTTACCGAAATTATATTATGGTCTGGAAATTCAGTCACTAAAATTGCAGCTTTACTAATAGGTGTGATCTTAGATAAAAATACATAATCTATACAAGATGTTAAACATCCTCTGTGAAATGTTGGGAGCTTCTGTTTTGTACACTGGAATACTGCGTCTTTCAGATTAGTTTTTTGTGTCAATTGTGCCAATAAATTCGAATCACAGTATTGCTTAGCTGTTTTTGCCCTAATTGGGCAGTTGAAATCCCCAGCAAAAAACAATCGTACGTGATGTCTGTAAATATGGTTGAATTGTCTGTAGGATTTCACAGCGTACTGCCTTCAGCTGAGGTGCATAGATGTTAATGAGTCTATATGGAGAGTTTTGTAACAGTACATCCAAAATGAAAACTCTTTCTGGAATCAAATCAAACAGTTTTAACAGTCTCATTTCTGGATAGCTTGTTGCACTTCTGATAAGGTGTGCAACCTTGTATCCTGTAAGAATATACCAAAAAGTAAAAGAGATAGCACCAAGACTATTTTCCATTTTTCAGCTCTCTTTATGCTATTGACATTTATCGTGTGAACAGAGAGAGGTTCTGTCATGGCTTATAACTACCTTTCCTGCTTTGTTTATCAATATTTTTAAGTTTAACTTTAGCTTTCCTTTTCTGTTACCATTTAGGTTTGTCTCTCCCCTCTGTGTCAGTTGTGTCTTCAGGAAGGGAGGATTTTACTGATGAGTATTCAGAATCTTCTTCTGAGTGTTCAGACTGCAGAACATCAAATTTATTTTTAAGAGGGATAGCGGTTCTTTTTAACCCAGCTACTTCCTTGGACTTCTGTCTTGTAATTCTACCTTCAATTATCTTCCCTGGGATGGAAGGAGGGGTATAACTTTCCCAGAATGATCTTCATCTGCGTCTATATTATTGGAAAGCATGAGGGCTGAGTCAGAATCTCTCCTTTCTGAAGTCTTTGGGATATGTAATACAGTGTCCCTTGCTTCTTGCCTACCATGGGGGGATCTCTTTCTAATGTGACTTGCTCCCTATTGGGGCCTGGCCTAAAATTCCCCACTTTGTCTTTCTGTGCCAGGGCTACCATTAACTTCTGTTCCTCCCCATCAGTTTGGTCTGGAAGGTTGTGTGCAGCCTTACTGCAGTTCTGGAAAGTGTGCCCTAAATCCACACATAAATTACATTTACATTAATTTTGGCACTCATTACCTGTATGCCTTAAATCTCCACATATCGTACATCTGGTTTTATCACATATCCCACTTAAATGATCCAAAGCACCTAACACATTTTGGGCTGGCCCGCATAAAATAAAATGCCTCTGTTTCGACCTAAAAAGAATTAGGTAAGTGCAGTGGTCCAGTATCTGCTACTTTGAGCTTGACTTTAACCTTCCAACCCCCTGTCCATATGTCCTCAGAGTCCAAGACCACTATGGGGTCTTCTACTACAGTGCAACATTGTCTGAGCCAAACAGTTAAAGCATGAACACTCACCCCTTTGTTCCTAGAGAGAACAGTGATTGTTTTTTGTGTAGGCTTCGTCAGAGGAGTAGCCATGAACGGGGCCCAAAGTGAAGATTTTTACAAAGCATTATATTTTGCCCAAAAACGCTATAAGCCATTCAGGGATTTAAAGCTCACATCAAAGGTTGCCTCTCCTGAGATGTGAATCAAAGCATAAATCTCTGTTGAGAAAAATTTCATAGATCCTTTTAAAAAAGATCTAGCAACAGAAAGTCTGTCTGGTGGATCCTCCATACCCCCTATATATGTTAAACGTACTGCATTGTGCTTTTTTGCAGGAAAGATTGGAGTTTTAAACAAGGAGGCAAATGTTTTAGGCACATCTTTGCTAATTATGTTCAAAGGCCTCTGATCAGCATTTACAGTCTGTATGGGGCGTCCCCCTTTTACATTCGTCTCAGTTTGTTCAGAAAAAAGTTGTAACTCAGGGTTTTGAATGAGCTGAAGTTCTGGTGGGAGATTCAGCTCTACACTGTCCTGTGCTTTAGCAATAGTCATATGCCTTTTATTTGTTCATACAGACATAACAATTGGAGTAGTACCTGACACCCATTGCCCAGTCTTGGGGTTTAGTTGCCATCCTGTTGCCTCTAGAGCATTGGGAAATGACCAGTTCTGTTCTTGTCATCATGTTGCTGTCTACTCTCCAGCCGCATCAAGTCTTTGGCCGAGTGGAGCCCATATTGTCATTCCCGACTTCGCGACTGTGGAATTGCTATGTAAATCACTGCTTTCTGCCCTGTCTTGAGAGCCAATGTCCTCCGTGTTCTCAACTCTCTCTGCCCAGCTTCTTTCAGGTTCCTTTGTTGCTGGTGCATCACAGCATCCCAGCTGAGCAGCTATGACAGGCAAATGAGACTGCTCAGTATGTATCACACAGAGCTGTGCTTCAAAACGTGCCTTTTCCAAAAAATACTGCCATTCCTCATATTCAAACTGTTTCCTTAAGGCTGCTTCTTGGACTGACAAGTTTATTTTTACATTGTTCTCCTCATTAGATAGCACATTTCCATCGGAAGCAGAATCACTTTCTCTTATCACATTTGGCATTGTTGCACGTATATTTAACACAGGGATATCTTGCTGTGTCTTACCAGAGGTATCAGTTGAGTTTTCTGCTATAGCCATATCATCCATTGTTGCCTATTTTCTTCATTTTCCAGTAAATCTGTTTTCATTAAGTTGTCCTGCTCCACCTCAATGAGCCTCCTGTCCACCATCTTGGAAGGTAACACAGACAAAAGGCTCCCCTCTGCTAACAGGAAGCAAGGCCCCCTGTAGGCAGAATAGAGGAATTTCCCCGGTGCCCTGGCCACATTTCCCCCATTCACTAAAAAAAAAAATACCACCAACAGCTTAATCTGGTTCAAGGTCAGTTGCCATTCATCTGTATCCCCCTCCCCCCGGGTCGTGCCTGAAAATAGGCAAGAATTTGTCTAGTGCACTTACCTGGTCAACAAAAAATAAATAAAATAAATAAATTCCTTTAGCACCCCGGGGTGTATTTCATCTGGTCCTGGGGATTTGTCTACCCTCAGTGCCATAAGCCCCTCCCTCACTCTTTCAATCTCAATGACCCCTACTGGGTCCTCCTCCACTCCTTTGATCCCTTTTCCCACATGCAGTATTGGCCCCTCCCTTTCTTTCATAAAGACAAGCAGAAATATTCACTTAATACCTCCACTTTTGATCCATCTTCTATGACCCATTCATCCCCTTTCTTGAGCCTGACAATAACCATCTTTCTTGTCTCTCTTTTCCCTTATGTATTGAAAGAAGGCCTTTTCTCCCTTCTTAATCCTCTTTGCTATTTGGAACTCCTTCTGTGCTTTGGACCACTGTACCACCTCTTCTTGCTAGCTTGGCCTGCCTCTGGAATTCCTCGTCATCTTCTACCCTAGCCATTCTTTTAATCTTCCTACAAGCACCCCTTTTGTCCCTTACTACTCTGAAGACCTCCCCATTACACCAGCTTGATCGTCTAGCCCCTACTTTCTTGCCTTCATTTTTATGCAACTGCAGGTTGCTTTCTGAATGGCCTTCCTAATGATTTCCAAAAAATTGTCCATTTCCATTCCCTCCCCTGTGCACTCCAGGTCTTCCCTAATCATTTCTCTCATTTGTCCAAAGTTTGCTTTTTTGAAATCCAATGCCCTGGTCTTTATTGGGATGTCCTCCCTACCTATGCCTAGACTGAACCACACTGTGCTGTGGCCACTCCCACTCAGGAGCTCCCTCATGTCAATCTCCTGTATGTGCTCCCTATTAGTGAGGACTAAGTCCAGGATTGTTTCCCCACGGTGAGACATTTCACATACTGTGTCATGAAGCCATCCTGGATCACATTAAGGCTTTCCTGACTTCTGGCACAGGATGTGGTGGGAGCGTCCCAATCCATTTTGGGCAGGTTAAAGTCCCCTGTCACTACTATTTCCCCCCCCTCTCTGCTGTGTTCCTCAATTGCAAACACAGTTCTCTGTCCATCTACTCGCCCAGTTGGGTGATCTATATACAACCCCTAACCTGATCCTCCTGCCTCTATAGTTCTGGAGCTGTAACCACAATGTTTCAATACCTCCTTTTCTATTTCTTCCTCTCTCGCACACAAAATTCATTCCCTGATGTATGCCGCTACCCCCCCTTTCTTTCCAGCCTCTCTGTCCCTCCTGTACAGCTTATAACCTGGGACCGAGAGATCCCAATTGTGATGTGCTGTGGCCCAGGTCTCTGTAATGGCCACTATGTCCACTATACCCTCTGCTGGGAGGGCCTGCAGTTCTGCCACCTTGTTCCCAAGACTGCGTGCATTCAGCAACATCACCCTTCGCCTTGCCTCAGACTTCCTTGAATTGTCCAGGTCTGTCACCCCTCCATCCTCTCTACCCCCATTTCTTAGTCTGTTTCATTGCTCCACACCCCTGTTGCTAACTCTGCCTTGCTTCCAACCCCTGTTGCTAACTTTTGGGGCGGGGGGGGACTTTCTGGCCTCCCCTTTTCCTTCTCCCCCACTTAGCAGTTTAAACCCAGTTCCCTTGCCATGTACTCCCACAGCCTCTCTCTCAGCATTTTCCCCCCTCCTCTTTCAGATGAAGTCTGTCACAGCTATAAAGCCCTTTGCTTGACCACATGTCACCCCCTTCCTATAAACTGTACCACTCTTCCTTGTACCTCCCCTCCAGCCACTCGTTAAATTCTATGATCCTCCTTTTTCTTGCTGTGCTAGCTCTAGGGACCAGAATTATTTCAGAAAATGCCATCGAGATCACTAACTCCCCACATGACCTTACTAAATCTCAAAATCTATTTTTTACCACTGCCACCTCCACCCCAGCGAAGTCGTTGGTTCCAATGTGTAAAACCAAGTCAGGCTTTCCCCCTACCTTGCCCACCAGCTCCCTGATACTAGGTGTTGCTCTTCCTGCCTCCATTCCTGGCATGCAAGCCACTGTTGTGCTATTATGCGAGTTCTCTCTTCTTCCCCATTTTATACCTTTAATTATTGAGTCCCTGTAGACTATTAATTTTCTACTCTTAATGTGTCCATGCCTCACTAACATTTCATCACTTTTGACACTATCTCCCCTTGCTCCAAATACTTATCTTTCCTACACTGTAGTTCCTCTGCATGTTTCAGTAAACCCCCTCTCTCAACTATCACCCTGTATGATACTTCCCCCTCTGGGCTCCTTGCTCTTGCCATGCCATCTTCCTCCTTTCTTTTACCTCTGAATCCCCTGATGGCCCCTTCCTCTTCTTTGGTTTCTCATCCCTGTTGTTTTACCTGTGTTCCTTTTTGTACTATCCTCTGTCTCCATGTCATCTGCTCCTTGGCTGATCTGAAGTGCCATCTGCTCTTCCTCCCCCTCCTACTGCTTCTCCTCTCTAGCGTCCTTTGGTAAACCAGACCATATTCCTCCTTCCACCCCTTGCCTCTCCTCTGCCAGCACCTCATATCTATTAGTTGTGGGTACCTCAAAGAGGGAGCTATCCTGTGTTTCCCTTAACTTACCTAGGGTAACTTCTCCCTGCCATCTGTCACCCTACCTCCCCAGTTCCCCTATCATGATAAAAACCTTTCTGTTGGCTCCTTCTTGATGCCTGTGCAACTCCCTTCTGATCCAGCCTGTGCCTCTTGCTGTTGCTCTGCTTTGACTCAACTCTTTCTCCCACTCTTCTTTGCTGTTCATGTCTACTTGTCCCTTTCAATCCCTCTAACTTTCCCAGAAGCTTACTTATCTCATTAATCTGTCCAAGCTCCTACACAGGACATCCCCCTAATCTCCATTGTGTCTCCATTAACTCTGCAGCCCCACGCTTGTTACATCCCACAATCCTTCCCCTGTTGCCCTGCTCGGTGTGCTCCTCCTCCCTCCCTTCCCCAAACTTCTGCCAGTTGATACTCCTAGGTCCCCACATTATTGACTTGGTTTGTTCTAGCTTGAGCTATGCTTCATTAGAGTTATACTTTGTCTTATTAGCACTGTTAATCCCGGCTCAGTGATCCATCCTTACAGTAATTTACCTTAACTTCCCTTGACTAGCAATGTTAACCCCAAATTCAAACCAGAATTATACTTGTTCTTACTGGCCCTACTAATTTCTGCTCAGTAATCCATGCAGAAATGTACTTTCATTTTACTGACTAGCAGAGTTCGCCCCAGTTTAATCCCCCTCACAGTATGTAGTTTACTTTTTTGATAAGCAATGTTAACCCTAATTTAATTCATCATACAGTGATCCAAGGAGATTCAACATTGCTGACTGTTAGTACTACTGTAACTATTAACTATATCGAGAATAATGCATATGTAGGTGTGTAATATGAAGTTTTTTTTTACACACCCAAGGTGTGGGATAATATATAAACCTCGAGATCGAAGCTCGAGAGGTTTATATATTGTCACACACTGAGGGTGTGTAAAAAAACTGAAGATCACACACCTTCATGTGTGTTATTTTTTATAATAATTGGCGCTAAGCAAACAAAGCTCAGAGTCTTTTATGGGCTAGCATGGTACACACAACAAGGCACGAGACAGTAAAAGCCATATCAATTCGCAGGTTGATATGACTTTGCTGTATCATTTTGCCGGTTGATAGGACTTTTTACAGGTGTCAAAAATGGGTTGATATTGAGAGTCACCAGTTATTATAAATCTATAACTATTAACTATATTAACTATAAATCTGGTAGAGTACTGTATCCATATGAAATTAACAGTTGTTTAAGAGCTCAGTACTGTATTCCTGTGAAGTGAAGCTACTTCTTAAGAGTTCAGGTCAGGTAGTCTCTTGGCAGTCTAGTGCTCCGTGACTGCTCAATGGCGTATGGAGCTTTTTGCGTATTTACTGTAATTAGGAGTGTGGTAGGGGTGGGATGGTGGGAATTTTCTCCTGCAGGGGCTCCTCAGGCTGATGCTCCTGGCTATTTGCAGCAGTCACCGGAGCGATCCTTCTGCAGTGCGGCGGAACAGTGGGTCCCAGGCACGGATGAAGCCAGCCTCTATCCCCCATATCTCTCTGAAGCAGTTCTGGCACTAAAGCGCCAACGAGTGCTTATAATCTGTGGCTCGGCTGTTTTGCAGAGTTGAATTTTGTGCCACACGGTTTAATTGGTCGGTGGCTACTGCAGTGGCTGTCCATCTTTCTCTAGCAGAGGCTCCTCCGGCTGACACTCCCCAGCCATTTGCAGCCATCACTGGTGCAATCCTCCTTCTTAATAATAATACCAAACATATTTAAAAAAATTACAATAAATTGAACAAATTAGACCCATTTTATAAATGCAATAAGGCATTCTGGTGGGGCATTATGGTGAGATAACAGCCATTCTCGGGTGATGGAAGCACTCGGCTTCACCTCATGCTTCAACCCATCTGAGGCAGGCCGTTATCCCACCATAATGCCCCCTGTCATGCCTTATTACGTAATTAAACACATCCATAGCTCCCCATTCTGCCCCAGTAATTGTACATATTTCAAGCCACTCCTATCTGATGAAACATTCCCCAGCCTAGTAAGCAGCACACTCCTGATTCCTCTCCTGTCTGGTGACACCCACTCCAACCCATTATGTACACCCCGCCGCAGAATGCAAACCCCTTCCCACTCCATCTGTAGATACCTACCCTTTCCCAATACAAATACCAGTGTCAAGCCTCCCATCTGGTGATATTATCACCCTGTCTCAGCATGACTACCCCGCCCTTCTTCCAACCAGCTAATGCCCACCCTGTGCCAATACAAATACCCCACCACCTCCTTCCATGTACTTACACCCACACTGTACCAAAATGAACACAGATACCCCTAACTGTGAATACCCCATCCCAATATTAATACTCTTACCCACACCTCCCATCTGCAGATACCCACCCTGTCCCAAAGCAAATACCCCTACCCATCCTCCCATCTACTGATGATACCCATTAGTTATAATAATAATACATTTTAATATAGTGCCTTTCACAGATCAAGGTGCTGCACAGTCACATAAAAACAAATACAATAAATACAGATAAAATCAGTCACTGCATGAATAGCTCTACTCATCTGCTTACACCTAGCCCTGTCCCAAATGAATACTCCTGCCCCACCCCCTCCTTCCATCTGCTGTGCTGATACCCTTTCTGCAGCCGCTCAATGCACAGATATAAAAAAAAAAATAAAAAATGGGGTCAGACCTTCCTTGAAACCTAGGCATGCACTCTATGAGGCCGCCACCTCTCACCACACTTGCTAATCCTGCATCCTCACCAACTCATGCAGCATTGCTAGCATATGCATTTGTAGCATTGCAGCTGCATTAGAGGACACACAAGCGGCAACTGGTAGAATCAAAAAGGGAGGGAAAATAACATCTTTTTGTTTGTTTTATTGTGGATAGGGAAGCAGGAGGGTTTAACAGATGTGAGATTCATTTTATTTATTTATTTTTTACATTTAAGCCCATCTAAAAAACACTAGCAAGTGGGAAAAAGCATTGAGAAGTACACCCGGGACACCTTCAGCAGAAGTTCTGATTTATCCGGGTCCAATGGACACTTAGAGATCTTGGTAGGTTCCAACTCAAACTGGTCTGTCCATCCCTAATTATCATTTATAATAGTTAATCTGTACGCTGTCCCTGACCACACGTCTTAGTGGTGCTTATACAGTTTGTCATTACTGCCATGTAGTGGGTATATTGGAATATATGTGGATCATTAAGCATTTAGCCCTGACCGGGCGCTGCCCAGGAAACCACTGCATGGTGCGACTTTTCTCCATAATCACCATATGCAGGAACCCCGACTGCTTCATCTTCTCCCCAGCTCCTCCGGTAATCCCTCCACGTATCAGCCTTTAGCCCTAATCGGGCGATACCCCAGGGACCCGCTGTGCAGAGCGGCTTTTCTCCATGGCCGCTGCCTGCCCACAGGAACCCTGATGACTTCATCTTTTCCCTGGCTCTCCCAATAACCCTCCACATATCAACTTTTATCCCTGACTGGGTGCTACCCCAGGGACCCACCATGTCATGCAGCTTTTCTCCATGGCCGCTGCCCACAGGAATCCTGATGGCTTCATCTTCTCCTTGGCTCCTCCAGTAATACCTCCACGTATCAGCTTTTAGCCCTGACTGGGCGCTACCACAGAGACCTGCTGTGCAGTGTGGCTTTTCTCCATGGCCACCGCCCACCCAGAGGAACCCTGGATGGCTTCATCTTCTCCCCAGCTACTCTGGTAATCCCTCCACCTTTTCCCCGGCCCCTCCAGTAATCCCTCCACGCAACAGCTTTTAGCCATGACCGGGTGCTACCACAGGGACCCACTGCACATTGTGGCTTTTCTCCATGGCTGCTACCCACCCACAGGAACCCTGACAGCTTCATCTTCTCCCCTGCTCCCCCAGTAATCCTTTCACATATCAGCTTTTAGCCCTGACCAGGTGCTACCCCAGGGACCTGCTGCACTGTACAGCTTTTCTCCATGGCCGCCTTCTGCCCCCACAGTTTAAATTCACTCCTTAGCCTAAACGGCATTCCCGCTATCCTTCCTACAACCTCCCCCTCTACCTCATGTGGTGGTAAACCTTCCATGCTCTCCTTCCACCTAATCCCTCTATTGTTCTTCTGTTTGCCCCACCCCCGACTGTCTGCTGCCAGCCTCCTCTGTCTCTGTCCCTGCTACTTCTTTTAATTCTCTCCCCTTTCATTTTTTCCACAGCTTTTATCCCTGACTGGGTGCTATCCCAGGGACCCACTGCACGGTGTGGTTTTTCTCCATGGCCATCACCCGCAGGATCCCTGATGACTTCATCTTCTGCCTGGCTCCTCCAGTAATCCCTCCAATATCAGGTCAAAAAATCAGCGCCTCCCACTACCCCTCCTGGATTGGTTGAACTGTACTCTGTGCAGCACCTGACTGGACTTTTACCTTCTTACTTTTTTTTTCTTTTAACTGTGGTCCTAAAACACATCCCCTGTTAACCCCTGCCTTCTAATTTTTCTTTTTTCTTTTCAACCAGAAAACTGTTGTGTTTATCTATTGTAACTGACCTGCTAGCATAACTGTAGAGTATACTGTTGTAAATTGTCTTGATTAGCCATATGTACAGTTTTACTGTAAGAGGACTGCTTTCTACCTCCATTAGCTAATGCTGTCTGAATTTGCCTGCTATTTTTAAAATACTACCTGCCATTTTAAGACTTGATTTTCTGCTTGTGATCCTCTGACCCTTGCCTTCTTCTCTCCCCCACACAGCCTGAATTCACTCCTTAGCCTGAACGGCATTCCCACTGTCCTTCCTTCAATCCCCCAACTCCCCTGGCGGTAAACCTCCCATGCTCTCCTTCCACCTAATCCCTCTATTGTTATTCTGTCTGCTGCCAGTCTCCTCTGCCTCTGCTACTCCTTTTAATTCTCTCCCCTCTCACTTTTCCCACAGCTTTTAGCCCTGACAGGGTGCTATCCCAGAGACCCACTGCATGGTGCGGCTGTTCTCCATGGCCACTGCCTGCCCACAGGAACACCGATAGCTTCAACTTCTCCCTGGCTCCTCTGGTAATCCCTCCACATATCAACTTTTAGCACTGATCGAGTGCTACCCCAGGGACCCGCTGTGCGATGCATCTTTTCTCCATGGCTGCCGCCCACAGGAACCCCAACGGCTTCATCTTCTCCTAGGCTCCTCCGGTATTCCCTCCATGTATCAGCTTTTAGTTCTGACTGGGCACTGCTGCAGGGACCCGCTGTGTAGTGTGGCTTTTCTCCATGGCCACCGCCCATCCAGAAGACCCCCCGATGGCTTCATCTTCTCACCAGCTCTTCCGGTAATCCTTCCACGTATCAGCTGTTAGCCCCAACTGGGCGCTACCCCAGGGACCCGCTGCATGGTGCTGCTTTTCTCCACAACCACCGCTCACCCATAGGAACCCCGGCAGCTTCATCTTCTTCCCTTCGCCTCCGGTAAGCCCTTCATGTATCAGGTATGCCTATACTCCTGAGCCATTTTTTCAAAATCGGCACGTCCAGCTACCTCCTCCTAGATTGGCTGAACTGCACTCTGTGCAGCACCTGATTGGACTTTTACCTTCTTACTTTTTCTTCTTTTAACTGCGGTCCTAAACCACATCCCCCATTAACCTTTGTCTTCTAATTTTACCTTTTTATTTTCAAATGGAAAACTGGTGTGTTTATTTATTGTAACTGACTTCCTAGCTTAACTGTAGAGTATACTGTTGTAAATCGTCTTGATTAGCCATATATGTAAAGTTTTACTGTAAGAGGACTGCTTTCTACCTCCATTGGTTAATGTCTGAATTTGCCTGCTATTTTTAAAATACTGCCTGACATTTTAAGACTTGATTTTCTGCTTGCTATCCTGTGACCCTTGCCTTCTTCTCTCCCCCCACAGCTTAAATTCTTTCCTTAGCCTGAACGGCATTCCCACTGTCCTTCCTGCAACCCCTCCTCTCTCTGCCTCCCATGGTGCTAAACCTGCCATGCTCTCCTTCCACCTAATCCTTGTATTGTTTTTCTGTCTGCCCCCGCCCCCCCCGACTGTCTGCCACCAGTCTCCTCCACCTCTGCCCCTGCCCCTGCTTCTCCTTTTCTCTTTTTTCTCCACAGCCGCCGCCTACCCAGAGGAATCCCAATGGCTTAATCTTCTTCCCAGCTCCTCTGGTAATTCCTCCACACTGTTCCCCACCCGCCCTATCTGGGCAATTACTTATATAGTTGCCGGCAGATACGTGATTCATACTAAACAGTGAAAAACTATCTCCCCACTTCCCCATTTACTCGTTATACCCTGTAACCACTAGAGGGTGTACGACTGCATCAAACTTGCTCATACTGCACTCCACTGTCATTACATTGAACACTTCTCCTACCAATTCTGCATTATTCTTTATCATAATACCATATATCTCTCCTCACCCTCACTCTCCACACACCTCTTAAACACAGTTGAGCCTCACCCCACTTACACCTCTTACTGTACAGCTACTGTGTCCTTTCCATCTTTCTCACCCTTAATTCTCCTTTCAACTTTGTTACCTTCAACTCTGGGAGACCAACATCCCCAGGCAGCACAATGGCTACCATGCATCTCCTGCACAGTTTAGTCATCCTGCTCATAGTGCCTGTGCTAGCAGGGCAGTCTGGGCTGCATCCACTGCTGCCCTTATCACCTACTGTGCTAAATAACATCTATGATGCCCATGGCTCAGGCACAAGATCAGGTGGTCTCTACTCTGATACAAATGAGATAATACCATTTGCCAAACTCAGCTGCCCTAAACTTGGCTGTCTGAATCCTGCTAATCCTGCTTGTTACCCCCATCTGTCTCTCCTCTCCTCTCTTGCTACAATATAAAGCAATGGATATCAAGTAACTGCTCCAAGTTTACTCCAGAACCTACCTTATCACACAAGCTGCTGAATGAGTAGCTAAAAAGGCTCATCTTGCCGTTACTGCTACTCTCTGGCAATGTCCACCCTAATCCTGGCCCCCAACCACAAGCATCCAAAGGTGAAAATAAACTAGGTGTTCTCTCACTGGCGTCTATTAACATCTGCAGCTTGCTGGCCAAGATGGACAATCTCCGCATCTGGGTCTCACAACATAACCCACACATTCTCTCAGTTGTCGAGACATGGCTCTTGCAGGGTTTTATTTCACTCCAAAAATTGTTTAGCGTTTTGCTCATAAAACTGTTAAAACATTGTGAAAATGCAGAGCACTTGCCTCATTGTGTTAAACATAAAACTTCTAGAAAACCTATATAAATACTTTCTGTACAGTTAGCATTGTCCCAAGAAAAAACAGCTAATCAATTATTTAAAACTCTGCTCTTGCCAAACATTTTGGATGCCAATATTGCCCTTCCAGGATACAGCGTATCCAGGCAGGACAGGCTTACCAAAAGAGGTAGAGGTTATGTAAACGACACAATTAAGGGGCATGTATAAACTATGCCAAACTTAGGGAGTGATATCCAGATGCTAGTTACTAAAATCTTGCTTGGTGCACATAATAAAACTATAACTGTAGCATCAGTGTACATCTCACCTAAACTCAAAGCCTTCAGAGTAATATCTGTATTAAACTGTATCCGTAGATGACACCCCAATTCTGAAACCATCATGCTCGGTGATTTCAGCGTGAACTGGTTGTTCCCTGATGCTTATACCTATATGGATGCAGTCACAGCCAATCACTTTGTACAACCTGTTGAATCCCCAGCAAGAACAAATTATCAGACTAGGACCCATACACTTCTATACTGGGTCCTCTCCAATCGTCCAGACTGTGTCACCAACATAATTGTACTCCCAGGTGCTTTCAGTGACCATTCCCCTATCCTGTTCAGTTGGTCTACCAAGTTCACCAAGCCCCCAGCTAAAACTATTACTACTAGGGTCCTACTCCGAGGGTACATCAAGTCAGTAAAACTTCAACTACGCGTGCTCAACTGGTTCCCGATTGACAATGCTAATGATGTAAACACAGCACTAGAGTACTTCATCCATCACTTCAATGCTGCCTATGATATCCACACTCCATTTGAAAAAACGTAAAGTCAACGGCATCTGCAACCCTTGGATTTCTCCAGATCTAACTGCACTTATGAAGAATAGAGATCACCTTTGGCAGAGAGTAAGGGCCACATGCAGACAAGACGACATTCAAAAATATAAAAGTGCAAGGAATTGCTGTACCTGGGAGATCCACAACCAAAAAAACATTGGTTCTACATGGAAGCGCTTACCATATCCTGGAATGATGGAAAGAAATTCTGGAACAACATTAAGGAAATAACGGGGAAAGATCTGAAAGAGCCCCCTGTAATGATCAATAGCGATGGTACACGAACACTTGACCCTACAACCATTGCAAATACCTCTAACAAGGCCTTTAATGACCTTGGCAGTATCCTACCCCTTGACTTCTTTGAAACCTCCCCAAACCCTGATAAGGCCAATAATCCTAGCAAACTATGGGTCCACCCTCCTCTCTATTTTAAAGCCATTACAGTCTGTGAGGCTAGAAGTTATATATCCAAAAGGTACTAGGGAAATCTAGATTCAGTGGGGATTCCCTGGACTTGAAGCTTACTGCTCTCACCCTGGAAGAAATTCTACCCCCATTAACCAAAATCTTTAATCTATCTCTAAGCCTTTCACAAATTCCTAACAAATGGAAATCGGCTTTAGTGACCTCAGTGCACATAAGTGGTGACAAGGCATTACACAGCAATTACAGACCAATCTCCATTCTCCCACCTCTCTCAAAAGCCCTCTAATGAATCATTGTGGATCAGCTTGTTGAATATCTAGAGAAATACCAGCTACAATGCCCGCAACAGCATGGGTTCAGAAAGGGACACAGCACCACCACGGCACTCCTTGAGTTCACAGGCTTCATACACTCATCGCTTGACGAAGGCTCACTGGTTGGGGACGCTTTTATTGATTTATCCAAAGCCTTCGATACAGTTAACCACACCCTCCTGCTTGACCAACTGTCAGCTATAGGTCTATCAATGGAAACTGCTGATTGGTTCAAACGTTACCTCTCTGACTGACTGCAGCAGGTGAAGATCAATATCCACCTCTTTGATAGGTGAATAGTCCATTTGGGGGTCCCACAGAGGTCCATTCTAGGTCCCCTTCTGTTCAGTATATTCCTGAATTGGCTACCTTGTTCCAGTCATGCCCATATGCTGCTATATGCTGATTATGCAGTTATCTTCTCTAGCAACAGTGATCCCAAGCTCCTTGAAGACCAACTACAGCAAAGCTTTTCAGATGTGGAAGCCTGGTTCAGTAGTCACAAGCTCATCCTCAACTATAAGACTAAAATCATACTTTTCAGTGGCCAGCATAGTAAATTCAGATCTCACCTCTTAACTGTCAGCAACTCTGTAGGTGCTTCCTTGGAACAGGTTCAGCACTTTAAATATCCAGGGATTACCTTGGACAGCTCACTTGTACTCTCAGCATATTGACTTTGTTGCCAAATCTGTCAACATCCATATTGGTTTACTCCATAGGCACAAACAGAGTCTGACTACTGATGCCTTAAAGTTAGCAATCCAAAGCTCTCTGATACCAATAACTGATTCAATCAATCAATCAATCAAAATCTTTATTTATTCAGTCGAACATCATTGAGCATAGCTCATTTACAAGATGGACCTGATTGGTCATAAACAACAAAATGGTTTAAACTCACAAATATACAAATATAAAATGAGTACAGTAACAAAGACTTTTTAAGAATAAGCAACAAAGAATGAGCAAATGCAATAATATACACATATATACAAGGCAAGTAAACACTGGTATTGGGCACCAGAGCAAATATAGAAAAAAAGTAATGAGTAGGGGTTTAGGAGGTAGATAATATAGAAGTTAATGGATGAATGCATGAACAGATAAGGAGGGAATCTAATGGGGGCAGGGGTGAAAAGGGTCTGAAGAGGCTAGGAATTGTGGAAGCAGTTGCATATCTCTGGGAAAAGATTTAGGTACAGCTTTTGAAGGAGACTACAGGAATGAAAGTGTTCAGCTTCAGGGACTTTTGTAGAGAGTTCCAGATGTGTGCTAGAAAGTAGTTGATTGCAGCCCTTCCATGTGGGTACATGCCTTAGGTAGATTCTAGCAAGATGAGGTTATTGCTTCTAGGGCATATGCCTTGGAGTAACAAGAGAGAAGCAATCAGAAATGTAGGATGGTAGTTTATTTGTCAGAGCTTTGTATATCCAAAGAGCAGCATTTTGTTCCTTCTGTGATGTAGGGATGTCCAGCCAACTGCAGCATAGAGAGAACAGTGGTGGGTACTGAAAGGAAGGTCAGTGATGAACCTTAGAGCTCTATGATACAGGGTATCCAGTTTATTTAGGTAGGACAGGAGCAGTGGCCATATAGGAAGTCTGCGTAATCAAGGAGGGATATAAATGAAGCCTGGATTAATCTCTGCTTAGATTCTCTGTTTAGAAAATGTTTGATCCTGAAGAATAGGCCAAGCATTTGCCTTAGTTTTTTTCAGGAGCTCTTCAAAGTGCTGGGTGAAATCAAGCCTGTTGTCAATCCAGACCCCCAGATATTTGAATTTATCTACATAATCAAGGCTCTCACCAAGGACGGTAGAAAGTTGGGGAAGAATGATCGGTGAGTAGGTATTGGTGGAGATGAACATAGCTTTAGTCTTCTTGGCATTTAATAGAAGCTTCTTTTCAAGTAATTTGTGTTGCAGTAAGGAGAAGTCGACATAGTACATCATAGGCATTTTTGGTGATGATGCTTAACATAAGGACAGTGTCATCTGCAAAAGGTGAACATTAGAATTTGTGAGGCCTGAGTCAATGTTATTGATGTAGATGGCAAAGAGGATAGGGCCCAAGATGGAGCCTTGAGGAACTCCTCTTAAGAGTGGTTTTGAGGAAGAAAGGTTGCCTTCACTTTTTACCTGCTGCACCCTACCAGAGAGGTAGCATTTGAACCATTTAAGAGAGATAGGGTCTAGGCCTAGGGAGTGCAGTGAGGAGATTAGAAGATCATGATCCACAGTATGATTACGGACTTGCAATATATGGATCTGCCACTGACACAGCCCTCCGATGTTTATCCATAGCTCTGAACAAGGCCTGTAGGCTCATCACAGGTGATGCTACTTACGCACACCTGTACGCCAAGACAAACTGGCTTCAGTTAAAAGACAGAATCAAATATCAAACACGTCTACTTGCCAAGAAGATTAGCCTTGGGCTTGCACCACCCAGGGTTCAAAACTTCCTTATCCAGTCAAGTATTCCCCGTCAGACTAGGGGCTCCATAAATCAAATCTTCCAGGTACCCCACTGCCACACTACCCAGGGCCAAAGATCCTTTGCCTACTGTGGCCCTCTCTGGCTCAGTTCCCTTCATCACAACATCTCTTCTGCCTCAAAGCTGGGCCCTTTTAAACACAAACTCTGACAATACCTAACTTCACACAACAACTGTGACTGTTTCTATTGAGCAGAGACTTCCTTTACTGTCCCCTGCACTCTTTCACTGATTCTACATGCATCGCACTTACTCCCCTCCCCCACAGCACTAGCACTTATTTTTATTTATTTTATTTTTGTCTTTGATAACTGGGTAAGGCCCACTAGGCACAAGTGCCTGTTTTCAGGGGTGACCTGGGAGCACTGGGGAGGTTAAGTGACTTGCTTAGAGTCACACAGTATTCAAGTGGAGGTTGTGGGAATCAAACCCAGGTCTGCCAGATGTACCAAGCTCATTCACAGCTCGCTACTCTAACCTCTAGGCTATATTGCCAGTCTCATCTCCTTTCACTTTTCCCATACCTCACTTCTACCCTCTCCTCTCTCACAAGCCACTACTCCCCCTCCCTACCCTCCTCTCCGTAGCCATCACCACCCTCTCTCCCTTCTCACAACCGCTATCCTTCCCCACCTTACTCCCACCCTCCCCTTTCCCTCACCTGTCACCTTCCTAGTTTCTTTCCCCCCTGTGTCTTTGCCCTGCTGCCCATCCTGCTTACCATTTGACATGGACTCCAGGCTGCCATTCCTTGCTCCTTTCTCACTCACTCTCCTCCTCTGACTTCTCTGTTACATCTGACAATGCTGCCTGGCTGCTCTACTTTCTACTCTAATATTACGTGTACTTTGAATTTTTACTTACTGCACCTGCTCACTGGCATACATTGTGCAATGCTACCAAATGGTGCACCACTGTATATACCTGTACTACCTTGATTTGATGTACTCCCGTGTTCTGTATCATAACCTCTGTTGTTCTGTATCATAACCTTTGATAAACTCCTCTGACGTAGAACCTATGAAATGAACTCTTGCTTAAACATGTTCAATCTGAGATCATAATAAATGATAAAAAAAATAAAGAGAAACTACAATATAAAAAAAGTTTAAAAACACTAAATTTATAACACTTATGTCTTAACTTTATTGTTTCCAGTTATCTGTTAGTTTGTTTTTACATTTTGGCACTGTTAGTCTACTAAATATTATAGAGAATGCTGTACTTATTCCATGGATTCTTTCAAAACATATTGGACTCTCCCCTGCTAACCATACAATTGCTGTATCAAAGCGCTGCGAAGATAACATGGGAGAGGCGAATGTTTTTATACAGACATTTTTAGATAGATTACCAAGATGTACTGTGTAAAAGGAACAGATGAAATGGAAAAAAGTATTCTCTAATAAACTGCAATTGCCAAAAAATGTATATGAAAGTATATGCTGAAGTGCAGAGTTGCTCAACTCATTCTCTCCCGGTGGCCATTTTGGGTAGGGCTCAACAATGGATGGTTCCAACGCTATATGATGGTTATGGGACCAAAGGAGTTAAAGATGCGATCACCGGCTAATGTTTGAAACCCACAATGATATGTGAGTCAAAACATTCTATGTTTAACCTTATTTAAAATAGCCACCTCAAGCTGAATGATTAAAGTAAGAACAAGGTGATATGGTGACCTTTAGGAGAACCTCATGTAGCAATGACAGCTTCTTTTGATCACTGTTATGATCCATATCTGAACACTAGGACCTTCAATTTAATTTCAGAATTGAATGTGATTCTACATGTATCAAGAACTGGATCACTGGCATCAGTCTTGCCTCTTGTGATCACTGATCATGTATATAATTACAGTAAGACTGTTTTAGTCTTTTAATTGCCAGACCCATAACTCTCAACCTTTCGTCACTTAGATGAGGGACACAGACACTTAAAATGAAGGATAAAGCAGGACACTGGCCCCTCATAATGAGGGACATATCCTCAAACATAGAACTACAAGTTCAGAACACTGAAAATATTGTGTTTACTTGCACAAAGTTTTTATTTATTTTATTTAGCATCTTAGAATATTGTGACTTTCTGTTTTAAAGTCTTTATTTACAGCACATTCTCTGTGTCAGCAGCACTTTTTCCATGAGGGGGGACAGAGCAATTTTGAGAGGTAAAATGAGAGATGTCCCTTGAGATCAGGGTCAAGTTGAGAGGTATGACCAGAGCCTGGAAAGGCTGCCTGTCTCATAGAACCCTAATTTCTGAAATTCGGTTGAGAATCAGTTTATGTCCTGAACCTAAAAGCACATCAGCATGCAAACAATGAACAGACTGAGGCCAGCTACTTGACTAACTACTTGTCTAAGGTTATTAAACATGTAACCACCCCCCCACCTGGGTTGGGGGCTTACCTGAACTGCCACCTGCCACCCTCCTGAGGTTCCCAAACTCATGCTGCTGTGTTGATGATACAGGAGTCTGCTCTCTTGCTTGACCCCATGTGTGGTGCAGAGAGAGAGAGAGAGAAAGAGAGAAAGAGAGAGAGCACTGTGCTGCATGGAGACTTTGGTGCCTCCTGCGCCCACTGGATTCAGTGGTTGCGGGATGCAATTCTTAACTCTCGGTCCTCCACACCAGGTAGAGGGGGCTGGAAGCAACACAGACACACTCCTTTTTTCAGTGCCTCCTGCTCCAAAGGAGAATGCCACCATTGCCTTGGAATGCATGCCTCAGGGGCTCCTCCCCTGTGCTCACTGCTTCTTCTGACAATGGCCAGCATGATTCATGGACCCACCACTCAATGACCACATCAGCTCAACTGGATATCAGCTCTAGAGGGCTACAACACATCCCTGAGGCCAGCACACAAATAAGCGGGCACAGAAAGAAAGACAGACTTTGGAGCACAAGGCACTTCTACAGACATGACATCAGCCATCTTGCTGCCCCTTACCCCTACCAGCTGGCACCTCAGAGGGCTAGGAAACCTAGCACTGGCCCAAGGGACTTGTGAGGGATTAGTGGCATCAGCATTCCACCCATCTGTAATGGCAGAATAAGAGGATGATTGAGAAGCCAAGGCAGGATAGAAGTACTGACAGACAGCCCTGCCTGACAAATCAGACTCTGAAATTGAAACAGAAGTTTTTGGGCACACATGGCACTTGTGACAGTTGGAGAGAGATGCTGGCATGAGCAAACCTGCTGCTGGGTGAAAGAGCTGCAGGCTCAACCAGGATTAAACCTGGGCTCATCCTGCTAAAATGCTGTGAGCTTTATCTGGGGCTCATAGTGCTGTAAGACTATTCCACAAGAGCACCTGTTGAAAGTGAGCTGCTGAGAAAATGTGGCTGTGAAGGCATTTTCTCTTGAATGAAGCTGCTGTTATAAAGCCCAAGATCCAATCCTGAGGAAAACTGCTGAATGGGGAAAGTGGAGACAGATACCTGCATTCCAATCAAGTTGCTGCACAGCCCGGAAGGGGGCTTGCTAGTCCTTATTATGTGGGGCAAATTAGGGAATGGGGAGCTATGAGGCACATGCCCAGAGTACATGGGTACTCCTTATCTGGGGGGAAACTGGACCATGGGGGTTGCTTCCTGGTTCTGGGCTCCTTTGAACTGTAAAGCCACTGTGTAGAGCTCCTGTGACTGCCGTGAGAGTTGATCCAGAAAGGCTGTGTTACTGAGAAGCATCTGAGAGTGAATCTAAAGTGCTTCATCTCCAGACTGCTGAGGTCTGCTCCTAAATGCTGCCTGACCTGCTGCTTTTTGTTGGTTCCCACCTCGACTAAGCTACAATACTGCATCTGTAGGACATGTGAGTGCTGGGATTGTCGGCTGGGGTCCTCTGCATGCTTCCTGATTACTGTAATCTCATTTGGATTACAAAATTGTTTTCAAGTATTGTCTATTTAGGATCTAAAGTTCATAAATTGTGCTAGCACACCATGGACGCTTTTGGGGGGGGGGGTAAAATGTAATCTTGTTTATTATCAACAAGGGAACAGAAAGAACCAAGGCAACAAAACTACCAGGCCTGCAGCAGGACTTAGTGTAACTAACTGCCATTTTCATACTTGCAACTATAGTTTTAGTACTGCTAACAGTTAAACAGCATACCGCATCCTGGGTAGCGTAAGTTATCTTATTGGTATCACTACAGAAGACAGACACTCATTTGTCTGACACCCGTAAGCCTCAGACCAACTTCCCGACACAGAAAATCCCAACAGTGGGATTTTGCCCATGGCAGAGTTGGTTATTATAATACTTACACGGGGTGAGGTGAGGGGGTGGGGGCAAAAGCCCCTGAAACATGAAAAACAGTCCGCTGTGGGCAAAATTCCACTGTTGGAATTTCTGGTGTTGGGAAGTTGGTTTCAGGCACATGAGTGTTGGTCTCCCATAGCATCCATCTTATTGTGTCCCTTCACTGGGCGGGTGCCTACAGTAATTGTATGGAAACTGAGATGGTTGTAGTTACCCACAGTACAGTGGCTCTGAGGGGGCATTGGTATAGGGTGGAAGTGTTAAAAGTGACTTGCAATTGCCTAGCCCCCTCTTTCATGTCAGTTTCCAGACTTGTGTTGCACAATAAAGACATTGTTAATTTGTTGAACTTTACTTTTCTGAGTGTGCCCATTGTAAGTAATTTGCTTAGTGTTTACAGGTGAAAGTAAAACTGTCTCATTGGTCCCCAGGGGTGGTCCAGTCCAGTGTAGGGAGGTGGGTATGCACTGCATCCCAGGGGATGGTACTGCACACAACATCTGGCCCACTTATTCTCTCTGGGTGAAGGCACCACACTGTTTCTCATCTTTTCTAGAACTCCCTCCCCACCACAAATTAGACAATGAACCCAACCCCTCAACCAGGTGAGCCCTGTATAGTCAACAGGCAGGAATGTGAACCAAGACATGGCGACCTGGGGCTCACTTAAATACACACACACACATTACATGAGTGATATTTTCCATTTAATCTATTGCATGTCGTATATGTTCTAGCGTGAGAGATAAGTCAAGGATAAGTGATGTTGTACAGTACATCTTGGTTGTTGTTTGACATGAGTTGATACCCGTACTTAACTGTAGAGTTTATTTAACACAAAACATGTTACTTACACAGACACAACTCAATCAGACTGATGATTAAATCTATCATTTACAACTTCTTGGGAGGACTGTATTATAGTCCCAAAAAAATGGATTATTATGGCATGTAAGAAGTGAACATTAGGTTGGGGCTTTCCTTCAAAATCAGAGAAAACCTTTACCCCAAAAGCCCATATTGCAATTGCCTGTGGCATTTTGCTACCCAAATTGATCTATGGGATGGCCATATACTTCTCTGCCTCCAAGACTGTCCTCCAGAAGTAGGACGTATCATATTTTATTTAATATATACATATACATACATACACACACACACACACACACACACACACACACACACACACACACACACACACAGGTTTGCCTTGGCCACCAACAGGTACACACACCATTTCACTCTTTAATGCAAAGTCAGCTGGCTCCCCCTACTTGCCTAACATAGACTCACTTTGGGTTATGTGGTTTTAAATGTGGTAACCAAACAAACTCATTTGTTCCTTCACTTGCTCCTTATTCCTGACATCATCTCCTATCCATGAAGGTCCAATGCCCCTGGTTCATTAACCATCCCCAAGACTAAATCGAAGTTAGGTGAACTGTCCTTCTACCACTCTGTCCTGAAACTACGGAATTCTATCCCAGCCTTGATCTGGTTAAATTCTTCTAGTCTATCCTTCATGTATTGGTATCATTCTTTCCTCTCCACGGCCTCTGTCTGTAAGTGTCTGTAGTCTGCCTTGGTACAGTAAATAGAGGCGCTACACTCGTTTGTGTTACTTATCATAAACTCCAAGTTTATAACCTTCAGAGTCTGACATCATGTTTTCAACTGCTTTTGAGATTATCACTGTGCAGTACTGTTGTTTTTACTTCCCTATCTTCCCTATATCCTATACTTTGTCTCCCAGTTATTATGCTTAGTATTTTTATTTTGGATATTTCTTTGCTTACAAATATGCAACTGTGTATGTTCACCCTGTATAATGTTTTTGTTTACCTCCTGTTTTGTGATTTTGCTCAGTGGTGCCTGAAAACAGACACATGTCTTGTCTAGTGCACCCACCTGGTAAATAAAAACTAACTAAATATATAATACAGTAGATATTATTTGAATTTTATTGATATAATTTCCTATTAAGGTTAGGCAGGAACAAAACATATTCATGATGTCTACCCACTTCAATTTAATACTGGCCTGTTGCCTCTGCCCCCCAATATCCAGTTGGAGTAATTTTTTCCCTCTAAACTAAATTTTTATCTACCACATGCACTTGTACTGTTTAAGATTATGCTCATTTGATGTAATACATTGCTTGTTTGGACTATTAGTTTTGTATAACTGTTACTGTACTTTTATTTTTCTCAGTTTTTATTATATTCTATCCTCCCCAGTAATCCCCTGATGCATCTGGAAGCAAGCTGTAATCAGCTCAGTATGTTTTTATTGGCACACTTGAAATAAATATGGTTAGTCACTAATTATTATACTTAAAATTTATGTTTCATAGACAAGGGTGGGGTAACATCATTAGTAAATGTAGTTTTTATTACACCAAGGTTCAAATAATTAAGCAATAATAAACAAAAGGGTGTGGTATATCATGGGATATTGTCACACCTTGGGTGAGTTGTAAGCTACGAGACCACAGGCCGAGCGTCTCATGCACCCAAGGAGTGACAATATCCCATGATATACCATACCTTGGAGTGTATTATTATTATTATGATTAAAATTTGTATTAATAAAAAAAAAAAAAAAAAATCAAAAAACACTTTTAAAGGGACACTGTCAGCTTCTACTTGATTTTTTATATCCCAAGTAAAAACCATACCTGCAGCCATCTGATATAGTAGTCTTCCTATAAAAATGTGTAGCTTTGCATTTTGGCTGGTTTTGATGATATTTTTCTTTACTTATCTTACTCAGTAAATCCCGAGCAGTCCACTGCTCCCTGTCGTGCACACTGCAACATGGCTCCCAAGAGCCCGTAAACTCGTGCACGTACGAATTTGATTTTCATAGCACTTATCGGATAACGTAATCCCCTATATTTGGCACATGTCCAAGCAACAGAAAGTAAGACAAATGGTGAAGTGAGTGCTCTAAGAAGACTTTCTGTGTCTGAAAATAAAAGCCATAGCTCTGGACCTGCACACTAATGTTGCGTTACTGCACATGCCTAGAACCTCAGCTTTATTTTTTTCAAACACAAACAGTCTTCTTAAAGCACTCGCTTTACCAGTTCTCTTACCTTCTAGCACTCAGGACACTTGCCACATTCTGGCCTCCCTGAGGAAGCGAGCAATCTCGAAGCACCAGGGCTTGTAAGCATGGTTCTGGATGGCACTGTTTTGTAGACTTGTGCAATGAAGCATCTTTTTTGCAGCTGCTGGAGTGCTAGATTTTTTTTGTGTTCTACATCTGCATATTTTTAGTGTTACAGAATGTCTGTATTAGTGCTTATAAAGTCCCTCCCAAACACACACATAGATACAACTATGGGGGTTACTGTAAAGAAGTCATTTGGAGAAGGCCTGAACTTTTGCAAGTGGGAGAAGCTACTAAATAGTGTCACAAGTGGGCTGGACATGGTGTCTAATATGGACAGATGGGACTGTTTACTAAGCCACTAGCTGTGTTAATGGACAGACAAAAGCCAAGTTAAGTGACCAGAGAGGATTAGCAGAACCATTAAAATAATGGACAGGGCAGGCAGGAAAGTTTGCCAACATTTACTGAAGTCAATAATAGCATTATAGGACTAATGTGACAGGAGCATGCACAAACTTCATTCTGCTGTGGCATGAAAGAGTGAGCGAAGTGAGGGATGGTAGTTCAGCAGCTGCTTTCTTGAAGTCTCAGTAAGAGCAGGTAAGGCATGCAATGGTAGTTTAGTATGAATGGTGGTTGTGACTGGCATGTGAGCAGGAGTTAATGGCAACAGTGCAATGAGCCCAGGAAGTTAGATTGTTAATGAGCAATGTTATGGGCAGATGGGTGAATGGATCTGAAATAAGTAAACAATCTGCTGGCTTGCATTTTTTTCTTACCAAGTATTTAGAAGTTTAGGAGCTATGGGGGGAGGAGGGAGATGGGGCCTAGTGCATGTGTTCAGTGGGACAGGGTCTGATGGCTTATGGCAGAGTTAGGAGAGCAGCTTGACTGCAGGGGGCCGGGTGGTAGGGTACCGGTCATTCCAATAATTGCTTGGTTTGCTACCGTAGATTTTACTTATTATAAGAGCTGCTGACTGTAACCAAATGATGATTAATGGCAACTATCAGTGGGCTTTGGTGGGAGAGTTGACAGGTTGTGGGTTACAGGGTGGTTTGAGTAGGGGGGTCGGGGTGGTTAAAGGTTATTTAATTTTAGGGTGAAGTCAATTAGGGTATTAATATAGTCATATTTAAGATACCCGAATCCCAACATCTGATGACATCTGAGGGTAGGATAAGATGTCCGATTCCGATACTGATTATCCTAGCTCAGATCAGATTTTAAGGCATCTGAGCAACCCTACTGGACACCCTCCCCAGTTTCACTGATGAACATGATGAAAATATTGAACAGGACAGTAACCTCTCTCTCTCCTCTAATTTAGTCCCATTCACTACTACCCTCTGTTTCCTTCCCCCTAACCAGTTCCCAATCCACCATACAAGCCCTTCCCCAGATCCACCAGCTTCTTTAGTAGCCTTGTAAAGAGCATTCAATCAAAAGCCTTACTGAAGTTAAAACACAGCATATTGCCCCTGTTCCCCCAATCCACTGCTCTTTTGACCCAATCATAAAATACTAACAGGCTGGCCTGCTATGACCTTTCTACAATAAAACAATGCTGCTTACTGTCCTGTACATCATCTAGGTATTCCACTATTTGTTCCTTGACAAAGGTCTCCATAAGCTTATCAAGAACTGAGATACAACTGATTGGCTTGTAGTTATCCAAGCCTTCCCTGTTCCCACCCTTGTGCAGTAGAACCATATCTGCAGACCTCCAGTCCCCCAGAACTCCCCATTTTCAGGAAGCACTTAAACAGGTCTGCCAGGGGCACTGTCAGTTCTTGTCACATTTTGTTCAGCACCCTTGGGTATAAACAGTGAGGTCCCGGCAGTGCCTTGTTCGACATAAGGTCTCCAAGCCCTTTCTTCCCCTGTCACTCATGATCATTATCTGCTCCATTCCTTTCACCCTTCTCGTGGAAGCCTTCACATTTACTTTAAGCAGCAGTATTTGTTAGTCACAGTGATGGCAAAGTCTGCAAACTACTCTTCCCTTAGTCTTTGTGGTGAGTTTACAAAGATCTGGTAAGTTCACCCTTCAGGAATAGTGCAGATCACAGGGAAATACTATGTGGACTTTGCATTTAGCTACCACCACTTTGTTGGCGAAGCAGCTATGCAAAGCACAGCAACTACTAAAAATGAAAAAAATAAACAGTATACACTTCCCAACACTAGCCTGGATTAAGTATCAAATGCAAAGCACAGCACTTCACTAGTAACAGTAACTTAGACACACTACTGTAGAGGCAGAACATAAAAAAACAAGCTTTAGCAGTAAAAAAATACAAAAAAACAAACAAAAATAAGTTTTGAGGAAAAATACAGCCAACATCAGAAGACTACGTACTATAGGACTGAAAGAAGAAACAAGCAATCACCCCAATGTACATATTTTTTTATTTTAATTGTTTCCTATAATCTTTGAGGACAGTGTTTGAGGTTAGGAAGGGATCCATGGAAGGATAGGATATTTGCTCTTTGTCCATTTCCAGCAGAATGTCAGCATAAGGTTGGGGTTGTCAGCAAATAGCTGAAGGGTATGAAAATAAGTTTGAGGGTATGAAAATAGGTTCAAGAGTGTTGAGGTGGAATAGGGGGCTTGTAATTCAGAAATTCCGACCTAGCACTTATGGAAAATTAATTACATATCCAGGGAACAGCAGACCCACTTTTAAATGCCTTACCATTCAAGACAGATTGAGCTGGGGCCGCTCGATGGTGAAAAGGAAGCACGTCACATTCCCATAGCAAAAACACAGATTCTGAAGCCAGCAATTGGTTTTCCAGGCTATGAGGCAGCGTATCCCAGCTGGGGAAGGAAGGCAGCACACTTTGGTGCTAAGCTGGTGGGTCAGGAGTGATTGTAGCCTCCTCCATCAACTCGGACATCTGGAGGGTTAAAACCCTTAAGACCCCATCATGGGAAAACCATGAGGGACTTACGTTGGGCTATATACCTGGGTAATGTGGGTGAACAGGCTGGGGAGGCAGGCCAGACAGCAGCAAGCCAAGCATAGAAGGAGCATAAACAACAACAAAAAATAGACTATGGCGCTCTGCCAAACGGAAGTCAAATATCCTTTGGCATACAAGTGTGTGGGTGTGATATTTACTTTTTGTTTTTACAATTTAACTAGGATAGCCCAGCTAAGATGCAACATTTTATTTCCAGTGAGGTCCTGCTTCTACCTATTTCTGCAGCTGGGTGGACTGGAGTATTGAGAGGATGTGGAACTTGTCCAGTCACACAGAGTGAATAAGCGGCTGTAGCAGGGTTTGAACCTGTGATCTCTCATTCCCAAGCTGGTGCTGTAACCACTAGACCACACTGTCTTATACTTTAATGGCTTCACTTTGAGATACAGTACAGTACGTGGTTTATGAAGTGCAAAATATAAAACCCAGTTCTATTCTATAAAATCAAACACATGGTTGTATATACAACCAACAAAACAGGCAAGCAACTATATTTTGTAAAGCCTCCAATTAAAAAATATGGAACACTCTATGAAACCAAATTTTTAGGTACGAAATAATCCTTTCCCAATCAATTCTACAGGCGCTATAAAGGGTGAACATTTGACTTGGCAAATCCAAACCAAACTCGGATCTGCAAATTCTTAGGTTAGCATGCAAGACTGTGATTTAAGAGGTCTGCAGTTCAAACCACATTGGAGCCCTTATAAAAACCCTGTTTATTCTGAGCTTGTCATAAAATCTAAAACAATGGGTGCCAAAGTGTGATATAGCATGGCATGGTATGGTATTATATGACATGATACAGTGTGGTATGGTGCAGTACAGACTGGATAAGCCGCTGCTGAACTGGCATTCAGTGAACATGCCAAAATCTGGCATTCTGGACACAGGCGAGGCAGATTTGAACAACATTTTTTTTTTTTTTTTTTTTAATTCTTTGGTATCCATGCAAGGCCCACTGGGCACAATGCCTATTTCTAAGGGTGACCCTGCAGCACTGGGGAGGATAAGTGACTTGCTTAGAGTCGCACAGTATGCAACTGGAGGTTGTAGGAATGAAATCCAGGTTTGCTGGACGTACAACGTTCATTCACAGCTGATTATTCTAAACTCTAGATTACACTGCCAGTCCCCAAGCCCCCATATTTACCTCTGGCATTTCAGAATTTTGATGTCCTAACACAGCACTTATTACAGGGTACACAAACTAAGCATGTTCAAGTTGTTGGCAAGCCACATCACCTGTAATCACCAATCAGTGATGCTGGAGGTCAAGAACACCTCATGCTGTACACATTTCATTGCCATTGGAAGCTCCCTCTCACAAGGGAATGACTGAACCACTGAAGGAGCTCATTTTATACACAATAGAGTGACTTTTAATTAGGAAACCCTTGAAATCATCATAGCATTGTGCATTTTCATTACAGTTAGCTAATTCTCATTTCAGATGTCATTTCAGGCAGGCAGGCTAGTGAAATCATTCTACAGAGGAGAGGGTGCATCGTGTACAAGCCTGCACAGGCAGCAGCAGTCCCTGCAGCAGGAATGGTGAGAAATGAATTTAGAAGACTAGGAATAGAGCAAGGGGAATTTTTTTTTATTGAGTGCTTGTGGTGTAGAAGGCACACAAATCCTTTTTTTTTTATTTTTTTATTTATTTCATTTTGTTTTACCTAATGCAGCAGGACAGAGGGAATTTAGCAGACTGGAAAATGTGCAGGGAGAAGCTTGAAGGGTCAGATAAACAATCCGACTACCGGTGGTATGGACTGTGGCACAGAAATCCATCTTTATTTTGTTTGTTTTACCTATGAGTGAAAAACTAAGTGACCTAGGCTGCTGCAGTGAGACACTAGGGGCTCAATTCAGAAAGCCCTGGGAATGGTGCAAGCAGCTTATGCCAAAAAGTTTGATGCAAAATGTGGCTTGCGTCAAACTTTGCATCAATCATGATTCAAGAAAGTGGCTTGCATCAAACCCGGGGCAGGCTGTGCCAAAGTGGCCTGTGCCATGCTTGCATCCAAAACCTGGGTGTGCCATGTCGCAACCAGGCTTGCATCACAAAACTGATGCAACGTTCCCTTTTCTGGGATTCAGAACATGGTAGCCCTGACACTGGGCCGATGATGGCAGGCATCGGTCCTGGTCTAACCACAGTGGTGCACAGAATGGAGTGGATTCAGCTACAGACAAGGAGGAGGACGAGACAGCCCTGACACCCCTATGGGGTGGTATATGGACTGCACATGTCATTGCTATGGCAATATCATCTGCCATATGGCATTTCATAGGTCTCATGCATGCAGCTTTTTGTGACGCAGCTTGCATCAATTTTCATCCACCCCATCATAATTTTGGTGCAGTCTGCATCAATTCCCGCTCTATACTTCCCTCCTCTGTTTTCACCCACTGTCATGGTGCCTCAGTGTGGGCATTCATGCCCCTCCTGCATAGCCATTGTGGCTCACCTGGAGGCATTCGCACCTCATGCTGTTGTGCTTGGGCTTGCAGCACTCTCTCCACATGCGTTACATCTTTGACACAACAAACCTCTTGCATCACTGCAGCTGACTCTGCTGCAGAGACTGCTCATCTTTCTGAATACAGCGCAAGGCATTTGGTGCACAGGCATTTGACGTAAGGTGGCTCTTTGACACACCTTGCATCACTCTGAGGGTTCTTTCTTACTCGAGCTCTAGATCTCCTATTGAGGGTGAGGAGGAGGCTATGTATGAGTAAGTAACCAGTGCGTATACCCATCTAGTGTTGGGTCATGTAGAAACAAAGAGGAAAATAAATGGAGGGGAAAATGAATGCAAGGGGAGGAAAGAAGTAAGTCAGTACCAGTTGTGCAAGCAGTGGTGATGGAGAAGGAGTTGGGAATGGTATATAAGCAACAAGACATGATGGAATGTGCGTTAGACAGTTCTAACGCATGACTAGGGGGTATAGTGAGAGACTAGGGTTACCACCTTTTAAGAAGTCCAAAGTGGGACATTTCTTACTGAAACATGATTTTTCGCAGGACAGTAGTAACCTCGACCAATGCAACAGACTGGTTTTCTATATATATTTAGAATTAAGGCAAAGTATTGTAGTTTCTTGGTTGCTTCTATTGTTTCTAATCATTTTAATGTATTTTACTTATGGTATTATAGTTTTCTGCAGCATTTAGTGGAAAGTTAGAAAATATTTTTTGAAATAAAAAGTCAGGACATATAGTATTTTTCATGTTTTTTTGCAGGACACAGCTGCCAAAATCAGGACTGTCCTGCAAAAATCAGGACAGGTGGTAACCCTAAGTGAGGCACGAGGCTGCAGGCCAAGTGCATCCAGTCCCCTAGCCATACATTAGAACTGACTAATGGACATCCCCGGAGTGGCTTATTGTACTTATAAAATGTGTCTGTGTATTCTAAATGGGGTTTCTAGATTTAGCCATGCGCTAGACTCTTCTAACGCACGGCTAACAACCAATCAGATTTCTTGAAATCCTTTGCCCATTTTATAATGCAAGTTGAAGTAACGGGGCAAATGCTTCACCTCAGAGAAGAACTTGGGCTGAACACTTGGTAGTATGGCCAAAGAAGCCATGTTTCGTTAGTCCTCAGAAGTTGCTCGATGCTAATTTTGGCCTTTGACTGCACCCTGGAGGCAGTGCTGCCCCACAGGCAGCATAGGTAGCCACACCTCTGCTTGCTGCCTATTGGCCATGCATTATTGTAATCCCATTGGTCCATTACTGTATGCACCCTGGAGGCAGCACTGCCCTGCAGGCAGCATAGCACTGCTCCTATACTGTGAAATACAAAACCCTGGGCAGAACTATTTCTGAATAAAAATAATCACTAACAAAAAAATAAAGTTTTTATTCTGTCTTTTCAGTTAGCTATTTTGTGTGAGTACTATTTTCTCCTGGTAGAAGTCACAATGGCTATGTGAGTGATTTTTTTATAGCACTAATTAATAGTATCCCTGTCCCTAGTAGAATCACATCCGATGACAGCAAAGGCTCCCAGTTGGTGTATTTGTGGTTTCTATAATCAGCTTGTTGCCTGCCAACTCTCCCACCCCACCCCAATCTCGCACACACGCACGCGCGCACACACACACACACATACACACACACACACTGTCTCAGTGTCTCTAAGAAATAGACTACACTTCTTGCAAAGGTATTCCTAAAATAAAAAAATTATCAGCTAAAAACCCAAACATGCTGCCCTGGAGGTAGCCCCTACCCAAATGTGCTGCCCTGGAGGTAGTCCCTACCCAAACGTGCTGCCCTGAAGGTAGCCCCTACCCAAACGTGCTGCCCTGGAGGTAGCCCCTACCCAAACGTGCTGCCCTGGAGGTAGCCCCTACCCAAATGTGCTGTCCTGGAGGTAGCACCTTCCCAAATGTGCTGCCCTGGAGATAGCATGTACCTAAACGTGCTGCACTGAAGGTAGTCCCTACCCAAATGTGCTGCCCTGGAGATAGCATGTACCTAAACGTGCTGCACTGAAGGTAGTCCCTACCCAAATGTGCTGCTCTGGAGATAGCATGTACCTAAATATGCTGCACTGAAGGTAGTCCCTACCCAAATGTGCTGCCCTGGAGGTAGCCCCTACCCAAACATGCTGCCCTGGAGGTAGCCCCTACCCAAACGTGCTGCCCTTGAAGTAGCCCCCTACCCAAATGTGCTGTCCTGGAGGTAGCACCTTCCCAAATGTACTGCCCAGGAGATAGCATGTACCTAAACGTGCTGCACTGAAGGTAGTCCCTACCCAAATGTGCTGCCCTGGAGGTAGCCCCTACCCAAACATGCTGCCCTGGAGGTAGCACTTACTCAAATGTGCTCCCCTGCAGCTAGCACCTACTCAAATGTGCTGCCCTGGAGGTAGCACCTACCCATATGTGCTACACTGGAGGTAGTCCCTACCCAAATGTGCTGCCCTGAGGGTAGTATCTACCCAAATTTGCTAGGTTTGAGTAGGGGCTACCTTCATGGCAGCATATATGGGTAGGTGCTACCTCCAAGGGCAGCACATATGGGTAGGTGCTACCTTCAGGGCAGCACATTTGGGTTTTAGCTGATAATTTTTTTATTTTAGGAATACCTTTGCAGGAAGTTTAGTCTATTTCTTAGAGACACTGAAACAGCCCAAATATATGTGTGTGTGTGGTTGGGGATGGGAGGTGGGAGGTGGAAGAGTTGGCAGGCCACAAGATGATTATAGAAAACACAAATACACCGACTGGGAGCCTGTGACTGGGAGTTCCTGCCACTCGAGGACTGACCTTTTCTTAAATCTGTTGCAACAGTTCTTCTATTTCTTAGCCTAATCTATCCATTACAATTTCTAGTCCATAAGGTTGGCCTCCCCCTTCCCTTTCTTGACTATGCTGTAGCATCCTCTTTAATTTTCCATTTCCCTCTCAGGTCCTCATACAGGGAGGTTATTGTGGTGACCTCCAAGCGAATGTAAAACAGGTTGTGTTTATCATTGTTGGATTTAGTATGTAACAGCACTATGTCACAAGATACCTTGATGTATATACCTTATGTTTATGAAACCTGTAAATGTTGAAAATACCATGGTACTAGGTGTTTTTGATAATGGTAGAAAGTACTAATTAACTATTACAGAAATTAAGTTAGTTGTGCTATTTAAAATGCATGTAAATTGCTGTAAACTGAACAAGTCTGAAATTTCATGGTGATTGCATATATCCCATGGTGCTTTGTATTATGGAAGTATGTGCGATGTGCTTCTTTGAAACTTGGCTTATTGTCAATGCCCTTTGGAGTAACCCAAGTTTCAGTGCTTCTCCATTGAGGTTCTTTGTCTTTAGATTGTTCTTTTTTTTTATTTGAGCCCCCACCACCCAACAAACAAGGCCCGCATGGGGTGGAGGCTGAACCCCAATTGCTAAGGTAGATCAGAGATCAGTGTCAGTAGATGCTGGTTAAGTGCAGAGAAAGGACATGCATAGTCTGTTGCTTCAAATTGATGTACTGAAGAAGGGATATGCCATTGCTTAAGGTTATCCTCTGTATTTTGAATAAAAATCACACAGAAATTGTGTGTTGAACTTGAAGTTCGGTGTCTGGTCCATCTGTTATACCACAACCCCTCCACAGAGCCTTTGCTGACATCGGATGTGATTCTACTAGGGACAGGGGATACTATTATTTAGTTCTATAAAACAAATCACTCACATAGCCATTGTGATCTCTACCAGGAGAAAACAGTACTCACACAAAATAGCTAACTGAAAAGACAGAATAAAAAGTTTGTTTTTTTTGTCAGTAATTATTTTTATTCAGAACCAGAAGCAAATGGTTTGATACCTTTTATTAGACCAACACAGATGTTACAAAAAGAAGAAAGTGCTTAAGCTTGCAGACTAACAATGTTTATTGGACTTTGTTAGTCCGAAAGCTTAAGTACTTTGTTCTTTTTGTAACATCTATGTTGGTCCAAAAAAAGGTATCAAACCATTTGTTTCTGGATCTGTTCTTAAAAGGACCAATACAGCAAAACCGGAATCTGTATTTTTATTCAGCAATAGTTCTGCCCAGGGTTTTGTATTTTACAGTAGAGAAGCAGTGCTATGCTGCCTGTGGGGCAGCTCTGCCTCCATGGTGCATACAGTAATATACCAATGGTATTACAGTAATGCATGGCCAATAGGGGGCAAGCAGACGTGTGGCTACCTATGCTGCCTGTGGGGCAGCACTGCCTCCAGGGTGCAGTTAAAGGCCAAAATTAGCACTGAGCCCAGAAGTCTGATGGCTCCACTGACACTGCAAGCACCTTTTACACCTGGCAGTCTATGTATACATGGGCACAACTGACAGTCTGCCTTGAAGCACTATATGATAGCCCTTACCCCCAAATCATGCATCAGCAACAATACCACCCAAAAGAGTGCTGCTCAGTCAACATGTAAGGAAAGTAACAATGAGTCAGAGTCTGGCATGGACACTGCAGTTAAATCATCAGAAGAAAAAGTACAGTTGTTCATGGGAGTATAAGGCAGGGCAAGATATACCAACCTGCAGTTCTACATAAGCAAACCAGTAGCACCACCACCAAAGTAGGTTATGAAAGTGGAGTCGTCAAAGCAGAAGCATGATAGCGAGGAGTGGGGGGGGGGGGCAGAATCTGGATTTAATGGTAGGCTGGCAATGAGTGTGAGGAAAATACAGTGCTTAAGGTTTCACTCTGCGGCTAACAATTCAGATGGGAAAATGGAAGAATTAAGAATAAGGGATTTATAAGGTACTCGGCTGAATAATGCTGCAAGAAACACATATTTGAGATTAGTATTTGATCTAAATTTAAGCTTTTCAAAACATTACATTTTATTACTACATATACCCTCATGATCTGAGGGTGGGAATCTTCAAGATGGACACTGGCAGTAAGATGCTGAAGGTCATAAATGATGGGGATTCCTCCCTGCACCTTGTTTTTCACACACACACTAAATCTAGCAGCGAGTCATGAGTTTGACGCTCATGGCAATGCTACTGGATCCTAGAAATAAAAATGTATTCATCATTCCTCCTTGATGCAAGGAGTATACAAATAGAATGGGCTGCAGACACTGATGACGAAGCAGTGAAGACAGCCTGACGAAACTGACAAGAATATGTAAACACAGCCTCCTGGTCATACTATTCCTCCTCCTCTGCTGACTTCACTTAGTGTCAGTGTGAGTCATCAGCATGACATGGAAGTAGACAACTTGGACTGTGATGATCCTGTCATGAGCAAGGACATCAGGCCCAGTAATCTGAGATATACCCTGGCAGAAATGTACCAGCTCTGGGCAACTTCCTGAGCTTGGGCTATCAGGCACTCTGCCCTGTTTTGGGGCAGGAAGGCCTTTCCCTGTGCCGAGTCCAGAACTGCCCCTATATACTGCAACCTTTGAGATGGTACTAGAACTGACTTGAGCAGGTTGATGGTAATGCCCAGAAACTGGAAAAGCTGAAGAGTTTGCTCCAGAGTCAACAAAAGCTGTTCCCCGGACGGGGTCTTTAGAAGCCAATCATCCAGATAAGGGAAGACATACAGTCTCTCTCTCTTCTGAGAGCCACTGCGACCGCTGCAAAGCACTTGGTCAAGACTCACGATGCAGAGGAGAAGCCAAAGGGTAACACTTTGAACTAATAATGCTCACCGTGAAAGGCAAAACGGAGAAACTTCCTGTGAGAAGGAAAGACCGAGACATGCAGGTAAGCATTCTGCATGTCCAGTGAACAGAGCCAGTCCCCTGTCTTGAGGAGGGGCATTAGGCCTGGCAAAGTTACCATCCGGAACTTTTTGTACTGGACAAACAGATTGAGGTCCTTTAGATCTAAAATGTGCCTTAGATCCCTGGTCTTTTTTGGGACTAGGAAAAATCTGGAATAAAACCCCTTGTTTCCCTGGCAACTGGGCACTGGCTTCATGGCCTGCTTGTGCAGAAGAGACTGTACTTCCTCCCAGAGAACAGACAAGTGAGCCGGGGCATAAGTGGATGGTGGAGGCAGGGTGCCTGGAGGTTGCTCTATGAGCTCCAAGGTGTGCCCCTTTTCTATGATGTGTAGAATCCATGCACTGGTTCAGACGGAGGGAGAACTGACTTCTGATCCCCACCTCCTGGTCTAGGACCAGAGGAGGTGGAGCCAGACACAGAGGCTGGTCCCTCACTTCTCAGGTGCTTAGCCACTGCTCCAGCACTAGAGGGGTAGGCAAGGGAGCCTGGGCTGTGCATTTTCCCTGGGGGTGAGGAGCTGTTCCAGGCCTACTGTTCTGTTTACAAAAAGGAGGCCGTCCTCTACCCTTTGGATGGGTGTGATAGAGAGAATGGACCAATTTGAGGGCCCTGCCCAAGGCTTGCAGATCATTTATTAGGCCCTGGACATCAGGGCTAAAAAGCTTGGCACCATTGAAGGAGGCATTAAGCACTTACTGTTGCACGTCAGCTGCAAACCCGATACTTTGAGCCAGGAGTGCCTGTGGAGGCATATGCCTGTGGCAGCTGCCCTGGCAACAGTATCAGCCATGTCATATAAGGCTCTGAGGAGATGTTTGCCAACATCCTTAGCTGCCTGGAGGCACTGATGCAGCTAATGCTTTTGGGTGCCTTTTGGAAGGACCTGGACCACAGCCTTGCCCTTCTTCCAACTGGCATTTTGGTATTTAACCATGTGTGACAGATAGTTGCAATCTTCAAACCTAGCATGAAGGAGGCATAAACCCTTTATCCCCATAGGTCAATTCAACAAGACTGTTTGGGGGAAGGGAACTAAGGTGCTTAGGTACCTTAGATTTGTCATGAGCTGCCTTAATGACAACTAAATCAGTCTCTGGCTGGGCAGCATAACACAGAAGATCCTAGAGGTATGATAAAGTTTGTCCACACTGTGTGGCATAGCTGGCACCATGTCTGGTCTGTGCCAGGCTGCTGTGGCTGAATTCTTCAATGCTGAAAGCATTGGAGGAATGATCTTTGGGGGAAGATTCTGGAATCTCCAGGAAATCCACCAGATCTGTTCTGGTGGCATCCTCTTCCTCAGTGTGGAAGCCCATAGCAGAGGACAGTTGTTTCATCACACTAAAAAATGTGGAGACCTGGGAGTATGCTTGACAGAGTCCTCACTGACAGAGGAGCCTCTAGACCATTCAGAGAGTAGGGCCTCCTACTCTTCATCCTCCACATCATCAGGCAGAATGAGGTCAGGATGATACACCTCCTTGGTGTCAACCTCTTCAATCTCTGTGTCTGGCATCAGGTGCACTATCGACGGCTCATAGGGAGCCTCCTGGGGCCAAGTTGGTATCACCGATAAAGCTGCCATTGACGCTGTCGGCGAAGGAGGCCTGTTTTAGTTGCCCAGTTGCTGTACAAGCATATTGGTGAACTTGATCAGGACCTCATTCAGGTTGACGGTGGATGTCGGTGGAGGAGGGTTCAACAGCACAGGTGTTGACAACCCACCTGCTGTGTCCTGAGAACCTGATGAGCCTATAGCCCTAGTGGTAGAAGGTGCAGTCCTCAATGGAAAAGCTGTTGATGATGAACCTATCATCGACAATGGAGGGGCCGTGATCCGGAGTTAGACGGCCAGGCACCCTGAGAATTGGGCGGAGGTGCTGTCAGTATGGGTCTTGTGGGCACAGAGACCTGGACAACAGCTCTTTTTGTCAGAGCCGCTGCAACTGACAGAGATCCCCTAGAAGAAGGAGAGGCTGATGGGGAGCAAGATCGATGCAGGGTGGGAACAGTCGCAATCTTGGGCTTTCTTATTACCCCCGAGGACTTGTCTCAGGCCTTGGAGACCTGGGAGCTCGAAGAACTGACCAGTGACTGGGGGGGCCCGGAGGACGGATCAGGAATTTTTTAAGAGCCTTTTAGCATCACTGAAGGGTTGTTTGATTAAACTTCTGGTAGACCTCACAGTCAGGAACTTCACTGTCAGGCCCAAGACAGCAGACACAGATGGAATGTTTGTAGAGGCAATCTTCTTTCCACAGCGGCAGTGACAGAAGAGAGAAGTAGAAGGATTAACTCCCTGACATAAACAAAAAAGAAGAAATCTCTTGAAAGAGATTTTTTTACAAGGTAAATGAAAAAAGCCATAGGTTGAAAAAAGTTGCGAATACTGCAATGGAGCATCTGTGGAGACCCATGTAAATGAGTCAATAGTGGGAAAGAACTGAGGAGGAAACAGGGCCACACACGCATATATAGGGTTGGTGACATCGACAGACATCAATGGCATAGGTGGCCCCAGCTGTACTGCTGAAAATCTTCTGTGTGGATTCCCCTTCACCAATGGTGAAGGTTCCTATAGTGTTACCTGATGACTGAAATACCCCCAAAGAAGATCTGTGCTTTCACTCCATTTCTCTCTCTCTCTCGGCATTGCAATCTTCATGCACGTCACCAGCTTGCCACAGAAATCCAATTTTATGTTCTTTAAACAACAAAGCGAATACCTGCTTCACAAAATCAAAAACACTGTCTTAAAATCAGTTTTAATCGTAAAAAAGTAGCTTACTGTTCCATTTTGACATGTCAAAATGTTCTCCTTCAGTGCTCTATTTCAGTGCACCACTCATGCTGTTCCTCTTAGGCAAGAAAATGGAGCACAGCAATTATATAAAACAACACATGGGTATGTGTCAAAACTCAAATTATATACCTAACCTTGGTGTGTGATGATAAACCCCTTGAGGTTTGTGTAGCATTCCACACCTCGGGTGTGTATAAAATTCTCAATATACGCACATACCGATGTATTATTCTATATATAATTACTGGTCAAAATTGATATCAACCTGAAACACTGAAACCAGTTGCTGTCTAACACTGTAATACATAACTATGACATATAAGGAAATATAAGGAAACACAGAAGAAGCAGGGCAGAGAACTACATCAGTTAAAGCAGAAGGAGGCTGGGAAGGCAGTCAGAATAGCAGAGGCCCAAATTGAGGAAAAGATAGCCAACTCCTTTAAGAAGGGAAATAAAACCTTTTATAGGTACATTAGGGAGCAAAGAAACACCAAGGGAGGGATACTGAGGCATAATAAAGGGGAGGGAATGTGGGCAGAGGGTGACAGTGAAAAAGCAGGGATACTGAATAAATACTTCTGCTCAGTATTCGCAAAAGAAGAGGAGGGGGAGGTACCTAAACCAAACAATAGAAGCACTCTGGATAGGGGAGTCAATACCATTCCATTCACGGAAGAAAGGGTTCTGAAAGAACTCTTAAAATGGAAGGTAGACAAAGCAATGGGGCCTGACGGGATTCTCCCCAGAATTCTAAAAGAACTAAGGGGAGAACTAGTGACACCACTGACTACCCTCTTTAACAAATCATGGGAGGATGGGGCAGTACCTGAGGACCGAAAGAGGGCAGATGTGATTCCACGTCACAAAATTGGGAGCAAGATAGAGGCAGAAAACTACAGACCTGCTAGTCTGACCTCAGTGGTAGGGAAAATGGTGGAATCACTTCTGAAGGAAAGAATTGCTGAGTACCTAGAGGCCAGTGGGGCAGCATGCATTCACAGCGGGAAGATCATGTCAGATGAATCTAATAGATTTCTTTGACTGGGTGACAAAAGTAGTAGACCAGGGAGGGACTGTGGACATGGCCTACTTAGACTTCAGCAATGCATTTGACACAGTCCCACACAAAAGATTAATATACAAGTTAGCCAGCCTTGGAGTGGTTTCCAAGGTGGTGGCCTGGGTAAAAAATTGGCTGGACAACAGGACACAGAGGGTAATAGTAAACAGAGTCCACTCTGAAGAAAGGGGGATTACTAGCGGGGTACCGCAGAGTTCAGTACTAGGACCAGTCTTCTTTAAAATCTTTATAAGTGACATTGTGGAGGGACTGGAAGGAAAAGTATGTCTTTTCAGATGACACAAAGATCTGCAACAGGGTTGATACACAAAGTAGGGTGGAAAGGATGAGAAGGGACTTGGCAAGGTTGGAGGAATGGTCAAATGAATGGCAGCTTAGATTCAACGCAAAGAAGTGCAAAATAATGCACCTGGGAAACAAAAACCCAGGGGAAGAGTAGACAATGGAGGGTGAGGTACTAACAACAACAGAAATGGAAAAGGACCTGAGGGTAGTCATATCAGATGACCTAAAGGTGGGCAAGCAATGTGAGAAGGCAGTATGGAGGGCAGGGGAATACTGGGATGCATAGAGAGAGGCATCACCAGTAGAAAACAGGAAGTTGTCATCCCTCTGTACAGACAGTTGGTGAAACCCCATCTGGAGTACTGCATGCAGTTCTGGAGACCCCATCTCCGCAAGGACATAGACAGGATGGTGGCTGTCCAGAGGAGGGCAACTAAAATGGTGCGAGGTCTGCACCAGAAGCCATACAAAGAGAGACTAAAGGAGCTTAATATGTATACCCTCAAGGAAAGGAGGCAGAGGGAGGACATGATAGAAATATTTATGTACCTCAAGGGAATCAACAAAGTCCAAGAGGGTAGCATCTTCCAAAAATGAGTTGTGCATGAACAAGGGTCACAATTTAAAGGTAGAGGGAGGACTGCTCAGAAGTAATGTGAGGAAGTATTTTTTCACAGAGAGAGTTGTGGCTGCATGGAATGGCCTTCCTGAGGAGGTTGTGGAGTCAAAAAGAGTGGGGGAATTCAAGAATGCATGGGACAAACATTAGGCAATTCTAGTGGTGGGGTAGGAGGAAGTAGGCTGTTGGTTAACTAGGATCTGCAGCTTATCCATTAGGTAGGGATATGGGCAGACTAGGTGGGTCAAGTGGTCCTTATCTGCCATCGAATTCTATGACATCACAAACATGTAATAGAGCTCTGCCTGCAAACTGCTCAGCTGGTTTCAATCTTAGCCACAAAATGCCATCACCACTATCAAACACCATGCACTGATCTCCCATGCTAACCAAAACATCTTTCAGTTTAATTTTTGTTAAACCAGTAGTTGTAAAAAATAAAGTAATGGTCCGTGTTGTTCTTGATTTTTTTTTTTTTTTTTTTTTTTACACCCCCTCAGTGTGTGATACTTTTAAGAAGTATACAAGCAGGCCAGCCCAGTGGCACTGAGGGTTGAGGCGCTGGATGCCACACCTCGCGCCACGCTGGCAACTTGAGTTCAGGACTGAGCTTGGGTGCCAGGGATGGGCAAGGATTGAGCACCTGCGGGCAGCTCTCCTCCCCAGGGGAAGGGGGAGGGATAGCTCGGTGTGCCAGCGGCTCCTGGTGGAGATCAGGGGCGGGCTGCATGTCATGCAGCGTGGATGACGCTGGCAGGGTTGCCTTGCACCAGAACATCATGGGTGCACCACACAGGGGCAGGGGCACCAAGAAAATGGAAAAACATGGCTCTTGGGGAGGTGACAGCACCTGACCTCCCATGCCCACCACCGGATCCACCCTGCCTGGCTTTCCAGGTCCTCCGCCCAGGGCTACTACCACAGCTGGAGTCTATGTGTGCAAGAGCACCCAACGAGGAGGGGTGGCCCCACCCCGGAGGGGCTAAGCCGGGGGTGCTGGCTGTGGGAGGGGTGGAGAGAGGAGGCACAGGTTCAGGGGGACCTCATGCGGGCAGCATCAGGCAGGATGCCAGAGAGATGCACCTGCGGGCCGCGACTGGAGGGAAATAGAATAATAAAAAAAGTATACAAGCTTTGCTCTTGTGGTTTACGTAATATCATGCATCTCAGGGGTATAAAACAGTCTCATAACATGCTGACACCCATACATTATTTGGTATATAACTACACTATGTTGAACATATTCTAAGAACTTCAGGTTTCAAACCATTAAGTCAATATGAAAATATTTCTTACTTCATTCATCGGAGGTAACGTAGTCCATGAATTGTTATCTGGGTCATACATCTCTCCAGAGTTAAGGGTTACATTGTTTTCATCTTGACCTCCAAACACAAACAAGAATCCCTCTAAAATAAAGCAAATGGAAAAAGAATTAAAATTATATCAGTTTCCCCATGGTAAGAGTAGGAATACTGTCACTATTTTATCAAGCAACTGTACTGAATGCTCTGGAATCATAAGAAGCTGGCAATGCTTTTAGAGTTAGTAAAGCCCAAAACAGCAGATACATATTAATCATAAGACATGCACCAAACCCCTACCATCGCAACCTACTACTCAGAGCGAATTTCTCCTCCAGCTGCTCCTGTTTCAGCTAACAATTTTTACTATTATGTTGTTGCTGTCTAAATGTATAGGAAATGTACAGTACACTACCCTCCAATTCTTTACACTGTATGTATCTACCGTCTGTTACTTTCTGCCAAATGTTTATAGGTGTAAGCCTTTGCTTTCCCATATTGTACTGCATATGTATTAAATTCATGTTATGTATTGGGTCTCGGCCCCCAGGTCGCATCTGGAATCGAGCATGTTGTTCAGTATGCCTTCCTGGTAAATCTCATAAATAAATAAATAAAATCAAACGCAGCCAATACTTACTTTTTGCTGTAGAAGCATTTCCATTTTAACAATTAGACAATTTGCTACCTAATTCTACTTGGCATGGTGCGTAGAACCAAAACCTACTACTGACAAATCTCGTGCTCTTCCTCTTCATACCTCATCAGAATCATGGCCTCATTGTGACATCAGTGGTAACAAATCTGGCAGGGGGACAGGCTCTCCTGGGCTAGTCATGATGCAATAATCAGCGAGGTCATAATGTTGATGTGGTATGAAGGGGAACAGAACTAGGTGTGTCAGCTTTTAAGTTGAGTACTCTCTAGCACATTGCATCTAATACTGTTTGAAAAGGGAACAATAAAAAAAAAAGTTTTCAGCTTTGAAAGGTATCAGCTGGGTACTTTAAAAAAAATAAAATATATGTTACAAGAAGGTAATATTTTCTGAGAGTGTATTGGCTCTTCAAACTTAAAGCAGCAAAATCTCTTAGTTACCATGTATCTGATAATAATGTATTTCTGGCAAAACATTGTTCTGCCTATATTTCTTTTAATTTTCTTACATTCCTGAAATGAGATACAAGATTCTGAAATTTTCAAAAGTTCCCGCTTCCGCGCCATACCTGCCATGATAAAAAAATGTAATATGTTGTTGAGGTGCTATACCATTTATCTTCAGAAACATGTGGTAGCACCATCTTAATATGGTTCATCCATGCCAGTGCATGAGCAATGTGGGTGATGTACTTGTGTGCGCAGGAAATATGTCACCTGGAATTATTGTGGGTGACACTGCGCCACCCGACAGTTGCAGTGACAAAGCACAGTCTGCTGAAATACGTAGGTTTTGCGGGGGGTGGGGCCCACTGCACCCCTCCCAACTAAATATAACCACCTCTGAGCCGGGCATGCTGTGAAGGTGGAGTGAATATTGGAGATGCCCAATAAGGTGTCAGTGCATAATGATCTACAATCCAGATCGTCCCTGTCACTCATGTCCTTGTTGCTTCGCCCACATTACTCCGCCCTAACAATGGGATGCCTCCTAATATAGCTATCTTATGTCTCTAGTATGTAAATTCAAATGGTAACCTCAATGGAAGAGATATTTTGTAATTGTGAATGATTGCTGTTTGAAAAATATCTGAAGGTATTTTTACATCGATGATAAATCTAAGAATTTTAGAAATACGTTTTTGCCAAAACATTTTATGATGAAATATTTTTGACAAGTAATAAATACAGATCCTTTAAGTAGCTATGGGTGTCCTGGCAAGGGCCTATACGGAGCACCAACAGAAACTGTAAGTGCAACTGAAACAAAGTTAAGTTGCAACAATGTAGCATATTAATTTCTGCTGAGTGACTGCTGTACTTCATCATTATATTTCTATACAGTATGACTACAAGCAACTAATGCTTTATGTGTGCTTGTAACATGGCAAACATATTAGCAGTGTAGGGAAGAAAGGTGATAGGTCTAAGAGCGTCAGGTGGTACAAGAGCAACACAGCATTATGAGACGATAACGCGATGTTGAACTTGTGAACGCGTTTAGAAAGCTCCCTGACTTGTGTCCTCAGCAATAGGTACATTCCTAGGTCGACCAATAGGTGGCGCGATTATCCTAAGAGCAGAGAGCGGGTAATGCAACCAGAGAGCAAACAAGCCAGTAGAGCGGGGTGAACAACGATGCGGCAAGTGTGTGTGGGGGCAGGTAGGGAAGAAAATTGAAGTCTGGTGTTGCCGACCCACGCACCAACCCAGCGCAAAGTTCACCGATGTGAGCAGAGTGAAACTCAGTACTGCACAGCAAAAGTAAGCAACACTGCATATATCAAGGCAGCACAGTTTTCCTCAAGTCTTAAAAGCGCCACCTATTAGTCAGAAATGGACTCTGTGTCTGGAGCAGACGTTCGACTCAGTGTTAGTGCGCCGACGAATAGGCAGTAAAGAAGATATATTTGCAAGGTCAAAGTGTTCTGTTTGCAGTTCATGGCGGCACCCAATGCATATAGCAGTAGTGGCAGCACAATACCATAGCAAAAGTAAAAGATCCTGAAAGATGTCGTTGACAAAAACAGCAAAAGGCATCTGCTGTTGAACAAGTGCCACCTGTTGGTTGGAAAGATCAACGGAGCTCTGCACAATCAGCTCAGGGAAGTCCTGTCAGTGTTTGGGCACACTAAACTATGCAGTGAAGATATAGTTCCCACAATCCACCAGGGCAGCAATATGAGTAAAAATAGAAGCAGACGAGTAGAGCAGCCAATCAGAATGGCAAGGTTTGTAACTGAAAAAATAATGTTATGCATGTCTTGCAATGTTAATCAAAGTCTTAACATGTCACAAGTTGGTACACACTATGTAAGTGGATGTCGGCAGTGCAACGTGCATGTGCACTGTGGCACTTACACAGAGCCTTATAAAGAAGGACATAGAAACTATAATTGAGTAAGTGATATAATCCCTACTAGTGATGAGTGTGTTATAACAAGTGAAACAATATCCACATAAAAGTAGCATTGCACAAGCCATGTTACAAGAGCATTAATTCACGACAAAGGTGGCATCTAATGGGGAATTAATGCATGGTTGGTCCATTGTAGGCACGAGGCCGCCATAACGGTCCCAACCATGCATTAATTCCCCATTAGATGCCATCTTCATCGTGGATTAATGCTAACCTGTAACATACTACTGTTACTGTTATTCTAGAGTCCAAAATAATTATTCTTTCATGGCCCTATGTTTTGTTTCCAGACTCCCCTACCATTCTCTTTCCATTATTCACAGAATGTATCGCTGCATATGAACTTAGCAAGAGGCAGAGATAGTGGCCTCCTCTGAAGTCCCCCCCCCCCACACACACACACACAAAGAATGGACATTGCAGCATTATAAGATCTTAGTCTTTACTGGCTCTGTGTGCAAAGGATCAGAGGATGGTTCTATTACTAGGCCTACTGCATGGAAGCTCAGGGCACTGAGCAAATGGACATGTCTGTCATATTACTTTCTGTAATAAGAAATGACTACTAATGTCATATCTAATCCATAAATTTCAGTGCACCCCCCCCACCCACACACAACATAGCATATTTAAACTTCCCACTGCCAAAAATGGCTATATTTACTTTGAGCTCCATGTGAGGAAGTGGGTCCTCTCGGTTTCAGACAGGAATTCCAGCATGAGTAAGCTAAATCACCAACGTCAAGGTGGGACCCTTGATTTAGTCCCTAACTTTCCAATACCTCAATGACTAATGTAACTAACTGGCTCCTTTTATACACTGTGCTCCCATCAAGGATTTTACACAGGTGTTTCAAATGGAGCATGCTAAGAAGGAGCACCACAAACTCCTAAAACTCAAACAAATCCAAAATAGCATGCTCAAACCTTTTAAGTTGCTTCACACACTAGAATTCACATTTTTTCTCCCTCCCCACTACTGCCACAACTGTGCAAAGTCTTATCAACCCTATTACTATTTATAAAGAGATTTGTTTTTAGCATATACTGTATATGGAACGCTAGCTGTATAAGCTGTTTAGACACGAAGTGTAAAAATCAATCAATAGCAACTAAAGTAAGTGGCACTGTAACCAATCTGCTGGATACATGTATTGAGAAACAATTATATGACTTCCAGAGCATGTATGTGCTGTACAAAGCTCCAACTGAAATTAATGAAATATGGTATAGAAAATGAAAAAACAAACAGAAACACAGAATTTGCTGGCAGATAAGGATTACTTGGCACACCTAGCCTACCAATTTTCCCCTGCCTATATTGTCACCACAGACTCTACCTGATCTCTTGCCATCTCTCCTCGCCCCCCTCCGCTTTCCTACCAAGATTGCTTTGTGCCTGTTCCATGCATGCTTGAAACCCCACCACTGTTTTTGCCCCACCACCTCCACTGTAAGACTGTTCCAAGCATACACCATTCTTTCAGTGAAGTACTTCCTCACATCCCTCCTAAATTTCTGACCTTTTAGCTTCACTGCATGCCCCCTTATTCTGGTGCACCTTCTCCTCTGAAAAATACTCCCCTCCTGTACCTTATTCACTCCATGAGGTATTTATAGGTCTTATTATGTCCTCCCCCCTGCCCTCTTCCAAGATGTACAAACCCAGATTCTTCAGTCTCTCCTCATAGGGCTTTTGATGCAACACCTGCACCATTTTATTTATTTATTTACTGAGAATATAGGAAAACATACCTTTGAGTCATAGACTCCTTTACAAAGGTTCCACTTCAGAAGTACAGTGACAACAGTTACAGTAACAACAGTTAGCAATATACAGTTACAGCAAAAGGAGAGTTTGCAACGTACAATTTTGCATCAGCAGTTACAGGCAACAGAGATAACAGTTAGCAAATACAGACATTACAAGAAAGAATGCAGGTATACAAGTGCAGTGTTGCCACATCATCTACATAATAACAGTGAGAAAAGTTAGCAAATACTAACACTAATGGTCGTTTGCACCAGTCAAGTGCAGGCAGAGACCTGAGTATACATTAAGAGCAGGCTGGACAGAAAGGGTGTCCATTGTCTACATGAGATAACAAGGACGGTGGCAGGACCAGTAGCATGGTCCGCTGTCAATGCAGAGAGAGTGGGCTGGAATTAGTGACAATCGCAGACAGAGTCTTGGGTAATAAGGTTTCATAGGTGGGTTTTGAACCAGCCAAGCTTGGCTTCAGAGAAGAGAGAATTTGGAAGGGAGTTGAGCCAGAGGGGGGCCCGGTATCGAAAGGTTCTTTGACCTATGGAGGTTTTGCAGAGGGGTACCCGGAAGTGGGTGGTCTCAGATTGTCAGGTGTGCCAGGTGGACAGTGGGGGATTGAAGTAGGGGGGCAAGAGCAGGTGGCAACAGGCTAGCAGTGATTATTTTAGCAGAGAGGCATGTCTGATATTTTAGCTGCCCATCAAAGTTTAGCCAGTTGGCGGTGGTGTAGAGGGTGCAGGTGTGAGTGAGTCTGTCACAACTGGTAGCTAGTCTATAGGCCTTGTTAAGGGCCACCCTGATTTTATTAAGATGTGAGGAGTCCACTGCCCCATAGATTATGACACCATAGTCTATAAGTGATTGGATTGATGAGGAGATAGCCAGTAGCAGGGCTTCGGGTGGGAGGCAGTGCTTGTACTGGTGCAGTAGGCCAGTACACACATAAACAGCAGTGCTCAACTACTGGTAGGTGAGTCCAGAATCTAGGGTGACACCCAAATATTTGAACGAGGTAACCTATTCAAGGGGGGCGTTAAGGGAGTTCAGTATGAGCAGCGGTAGCCAGCTGTTTTTATTTTGGGTGTGAGCGAATACCATGGATTTTGTTTTCCTATAGTTCAGGACAAGCCTATGCTGAACAAACCAGGATTCTGCTTCACTAAATGATTTTTGGAGAGCACATCGGAGAGAGGCAGGGTCAGTATGGGAGCTGAAAAGGACGGCATCATCCGTGTACATAAGTAAATTCCCTGAGCACGCCTTTGGCAGGGAATTGAGAAACAAGGAAAACAGTAGGGGGGCCAAGAATCAAAACCCCTGCGGGACCCCTGAGTTGACTTGGAGGGGGAAGATTGGGTGTGGGCCAGCCTAACGTTTTGAGTTCTGTTGGACAGATAGCTGGTGAACCAGCCAGTAGACTCCAGTGACAGACCTATATGTGTAAGGGAATCCTGGATAAGTGTGTGGTGCACTGTATCGAACGCCTTGGATAGGTCTATATAAACGGCACCAGCAATATGACCCATATCAAGGGATGTGTGTAGGGCATTGGTAAACTCCTGGAGGGCTGTAGTGGTGCTATGGTTGTTGCGGAAACCGTGCTGCTCAGTACCCTATGTTCTCCTGAGATGTCGTCTCCAGAATTGGATACAGTACTCCAGGTGGGGTCTCACCAGTGATCCATACAGTGATAAAACCACCTCTCTCCTTCTGCTGGTGATACTCCTCCCTATGCACTCTGGCACCCAGCTGGTGCTTCTTACCTCGTCACATTGCCTCACCACATTGAGGTCATCAGATATGATTACCCCAAGGTCTCTATCCTGTTTTGTGACTGTCAATTCCTATCCCCTCCATTTTATAATCTGCTTCTGGGTTTCTGTGCCCTAGATGCATGAGTTTTCTCAGGTCTCTAGACATTCTCTTCACCCCCTCTGGAATGTCTACCCTATTGCAGATTTTGGTGTCATCTGCAAAGAGGCATACCTTCCCTTCCAGCTCTTCTGCAAAGCACTTACACAGACATTAAAGAGGACTGTTTCCAGTACAGAGCCCTGAGGTACCCCGCTTCTCACTCTACCCCCTCCAGAGTGAGTGCCATTTACCATCACCCTCAGTTGCCCATCCATCAACCAATTTCATATCCAGTTTACCACCTCAAGATCCATCCCAAACTGCCCAGTTTCCTTATGAGCCTCCTATGTGGTATGGTGTTGAAGGCCTTGTTGAATAAGCGACTTGCTCAAGCCCACACAGTATGCAAATTGCAGTTCTGGGATACAGGCCCAAATCTGCTGGGTCACCATGTTCTCAGCTTGGAGAGCTAAACTCTAGCCTACACAGCCCCCTCACTTTAAAAAAAATGTGAAGTGCCTGCTAAGAATCAAATTTTAGGTAGGAATGCAGCAGCTCTGCCAGGTAACCCAGACCCAGCCTGTGTAGGGTCTTATCAGTCAAAAGACCTATTTAAAGGAGATGTGCCAGCACACCGGCAGCCAATGCAGTTTGCACAGCACTGGCGAAATGTGACAAGATCTTGGAAGACATGTCAACAGCTGCAGGCACCGTAACACAGCTCCCCTAACCCTGAGGTAGAGCACATACCATATTTGAGCCTCAAAGTGACAAATGTGTGTATCAATGTGGCCAGATCTTTAGTAGCGATAAGGGATTTTATTCGGGCAACATTCTGGAGATGGTAAAATCCAATTTGGACAAACGCCGACACCTGGGCATACAGTGTCAGCTCACTGTCCAGAATGTTGCTCAGATTTTTCACTTTAGTGGAGGCCTCCAGTTTGGATGACCCTAAGATAAAGTCTCAAATCCTCTCCTGAGGCCTCCGCTCCCCCTCCAGCATGGCTCAACCACCAACACTTCAGTCTTTCCCGGGTAGAGTCCCAGCCACTTCGACGACATCCAATACCAAATCTCGGCCAAACACTTATTCAGCACATTGACTGCATCTGTTCTTCCCAGTGTGAATGACAGGTAGAGCTGGGTATTATCAGCATAGCAATTAAACCCAAGCTCATACAGTCTGATTACCTTGCCCACTGCGAGTAACATGGGAGAGAGGACAGAACCATGGGGTACTCCACAGGACAGGGCCACTGGGTTTGAGGAATAATTCCCTAAAACCACCCTCTGGGTCCGCCCTGAAGGAAAGACTCAAACCAGCTGATGACCTTGCCAGTCAGTCCAACATATTCCCTCAGTCTGTCCAACAACAACCCATGATCCATAGTTATAATGCCATGGCCAACATTTCCAACCAATAAAACAGGTCCTTGTAACCCAACCATTCAGAATACACCTGGAAACAAGCTATCATGCTTAAAGTGTGCTTTTCCTAGCACAAAATTAGAAATGAAAACAGCAGATTATGCTAGCTGCCCACTTCCACACAGAAGACCAAGCTTCATGTGCAAGCCCCAGAATCTCACACTTAAACTGGCAGGGGGCCACACGCATTGTGGACGAGAGGTACACAGCCCATCTGCAGACCAAGGAGCGACATTAACTGTGAAGAAGACTTCTTGTACAGTCTCCCTTCCACATACAGAATGCAACTATTGTCACTCCAATCATCAGGGTGGAGAACAGAAGGAATCAAGGGAAAAATAAGTGGAATAAAACAGATCATGCAGATGAGTCAAAGGAATTGGATCTCAGTGGGGAAAGAAGGGCCAACAGCTGAAGTCACATGATGTGCCGAAGCTACCGTAAGCATCCCAGAACAGCTCCGACAACCTTAGCCATTATACTCAGACAAAACCAAGGCAATCAAAGTTAAAATATGATTTGTTCCACCACCCATTTATTAACAATCATCAACTCTCCCTACTGCTCAAAAATGACAAAAAACATGGACACCAGGGCTGAGTTATTGCTGATTTTACACACACCTCCTCCCCTGCCTGACTGGGTCCAGGGACCCAAGTGTCTAAAGCAGACTACTTCTCCTCTAGGTGGAGTAGGAGGCTCCAATATGGCATCAATGGCTAGAACGCTTCCTGAGAGAGCTATCCCCGCTGAAGGAGACTATGCTTGACTTAGCCAGTGACATCAAAGTGATCCGACCTGCTTTAGAGGAACTTGTGCAAGTGGAGGATGCTGAGACCAGGGTGAGCTCAGAAGAGGACTGGCAGAACTGGATGGAGCCTGAAGTTGTGGCCTTACGATGAAAAGATCGCCCAATTGAAGAACGTCTTGAGGAGCAAAAGGGCAGGTTTCGATGAAGCAACATAATGATCATTGACCTACCAGAAAAAGTGGGGCAGGGGCTGATATGCTTTTATTTGTCCAAAAGCTGTGTGCCAAAACTGCGGGCCCCTCATCCAATGACCTCCATTATGTCATTGTGCGGGTGCACTGGGCAATCAAGCCAATGCTACCAGAAGGAAACTGGCCATGATGCATCATTATACAATGGCAAGAAAAAATGCTGACCTCTGATTGGTCAGTCTGGGACTGGACCCGTGATGTTATCCCAGCACAACATCACAGGTCTAGTCCCAACACACAAAAAGACCACACCAAGTGTAAAATTGAATTACTCCACGACCACGATGGGCTCATCTGCCTTTCACAGTGCACAACAGCATCAGTAGTCACTTGCCACCACCACACACACTAGCAAGAACCCCCCCAACCAACCACTGACACACAAACAGTATGCCACCAAACAAATAAATGTTTAAAAAGTGAAAAAAAGCCATCGTATGAAGCAGTGTTTCCATCCCGCTCGCCTGGAGCGTGAGTGCTTCCAAATATCAATGCTCATTGCTTGCTAGACAGACCTCTCGCTACCACTACATCAGGCTCCCAAAAAAAAACAAAACAAAAAGTCAAACCTCTTTATTTGTCCCAGGGTAGACAATGGGGCCAGTCTGGAGTAGCCAGCATCTTCTATATGGATCGCGATCACTATAATACACTGCACCACTTTTCACATGAAATGCTCCTGGTCTCCCTCAAATCTCGTAGCACCAAAAGTTCAAGTTCACTGAAACAATTGCGTGAGATACTACCATACATTTTTTTTTTAAAAAAGGAAACAGTATATTTGTGTGTGTGTGTGTGTGTGTGTGTGTGTGTGTGTGTGTGTGGGGAAGAGCAGGCGCAGAGAGGGCTCATTCATTTACCACCAGCGCCACCTACTGGCCAAAATGGAACCATTTTATGTCTTGATATACCTCCACAATCATAAATTAACTAAAAATCTCTTAAAAATTTTTTTTTCTATTTTGTTCGTGTACATAAATGAGTCATTGTATAATAGCAATAATGCACTCCAGGGTGTGTGTTGTGCTGGGATAACCACTTCTGGGGTGATTAGTCGCACTCAGCCTGCGGCCTCATGCCTAATCACCCCAGGCATGATGTGATCCCAGCACAACACACACCCCGTCGTGCATTATTGCTTAATTTTATGACTCCTTAACTTCTTGGACAAGGTGTATATTCTAAATAAGGTCCAAGAGGCTAAAAAAATCTTATGGGAGGTCTGCAAGATCTTATTCCAAGATCTCAGTCCCCAGATCCAAGAAAAATAGGCTACATACAAGGACATTAAATCTAAACTCAAAGCAGCCCACATTAAATTCTGAGTACAGTATCCTGCTAAATTGATTGTAAATACGAAAAGTGGGCAGAAAACATTTCAAACTGCTGAGGAGTCTTGGAGGGAACTCGCACTACTCTTTCTTGACTTATTCAGCAATGCCTGAACAGTCCCATGCTCCCTAATCAGAACAGAATTTGACAATAACAGAGGAGCAGTGAGTGTTAAACAATGATGTCTTAATTCCCCAAACATGTTGCCAGGTGTTCCTTGGTTACCTAATCGACTTAGCCCAAACACCAGTGATCTATTTCGGCTGCAGTTCATGTGTGAGAGCACAGAGATGGTGGATGATAGTTAAAGATTCCAGCCCTTCATGTATTTCTTTTATCTTCTTTGACTCTGAAGTTATCATGCTCCTGATGATAGCGGGCAACCAGCTACTGTAAGAACTAGAGCACGGACATATAAGAAATGTGATGAGACATAGCAGTTATATAGGGGATGAAGAGGGGATACATATTTTAAAACAAAATAACTCCATTCCTTACAATGGTATTAGGAGCATGGCACATACAGTGTAATAGGATGTATGCATATGACACAGAAGAGACTGCCCAATAACATGCCACTGAACTACGCCAGGAATAATGCATTCCAACAAGTTAACACAGAGGTGAGTGGTGATCTTTCACTGAATCGCTAATGGGTACACCCATTCTCATGCCGCCCACTTCACTGATGTAATTTGAATACAACATGGCTGCTTATACAAGCTGAAGAGCAAAACTGCATTACTGAATAACAATGATCAATGTGTCATTATGAACGCTTTCTTAAATGGGTGACTGTCGATCTAGAAAACATCCACAACTGGCAGACACATATGACTCTGGGGTTTTGGGTTACAAGCCCACTTAACAGGGCTAATCATTGTCTACCATATTGTAACTGATTGGGTTGTAGCATATATTACTCTGACATGTTATTTGCTGTTTATCTGGTTTTCGCATAAGGTTTTTGTTCGCTACCTTTTACCGCTTACAATATATTACCTGTTTGTGTGTGTGTGTGTGTGTGTGGGGGGGTTAAGGTGGTCTCCTTGTGAATTGCATAGTGAAAAAGGAAAGAAAGGGGCGGTAATATCAGGCCATGGTTGTGGAAAGCTATTGAAAGGAGGGGGACCCAACATGATCCTATTTCGGGGTGACATGCAGAACACAGTTTGAAGTGTTAAATGTCTTCCATAACCCAATGCATTTCTAATGCAACTGCAGTTCTGTGTGGGAGTGTAGTACATCACAGCAGACAGGCTGTGATGGCTGGCGGGGGGGTATAGGTGGGGAAAATAAAAACAAAGATTTGAATGATCTTAATTAGGTCACCTAGGAGGGTGGTTGGTGCTGCGATGCTGACCTGGGCTGGGACCACCACAGATCAAGGTGAGAGGAGCAGCAGTCTCTGGGCCTCTGGGGGTGATACAGAGGTGAAGTTCAATGTTTTTTGTGGAAAATATGTTTATCTGTTTCATAATGTTGCATGTTCTTTATGTGTTGGAGCATTTCTTATAGCAGGGAGGGAAGGAGAGGCATTTCATATAGCATGGAGGGATGGAGTGGTCATCCAGTGAGTACATCAGATTGGGTAGACACTGTACAGGGGGCAGATCACAGTAGGATTTAAAGATCATGTGCAATGGTTTTTACGTATTTTTACTAAAAGTTTGAAAAGTTGAAATTCAAGTCCCTGAGTCATGATTAGTGTTTCCTGAAAATTTCATGCTGTTTGGTTTTGTGTTTTTTTTTTTTTTAAATCCTCATTTGTTAACTTGCTCTACAGTGGATGAAAAGGGTGGAGTCATTTCTGTCCTCTCAGTCAAGCTTAGAGAGTGATGATATCATTTTGGAGTAGTTTGCTGTTTCAGTTTCCCAATCAGAGCAGCAGTTTGTAGAGTTAATGGTTTGCTGAGCTCTCCAGGTTTCTTACAAACCCAATCTCTGGTCTGTGGTTAGATAGATCAGCCTAAAATCTATCATTGCCTTATGATAAAAAGCTGATCATCTGAGTTTCAATGCTGACGTAGTGGAAACCCTTCTTTGAGAAATCAGCTTGCCTGTAGCACAGCTCTCAGTTCTTTCTAATCAAAACTATGATTTTTTCTAACTATATAACACAGGGCTGTTTAATAAATATAAAAGAAATCTAAATTTTGTTCATTCACAGAAACAGTTTGTCTTTGATGTAGCCTTCATAAATATATTCATGTAAGAACATTTTTTTGTCATGTCAGATTGACAAACAGGTGCCTGTCACACTCTGCTATAGTATTTCAAGCACATGTACTGTCTGAACTCAGAAATTTCAATTCTTTGGTGGTTTCTGTATGAAAATTCTTCATGTAAGTGTATAACTAGAAACACTATATGGCATCCCAATGCACCGTGTCTCTGCCCCACAGCTGAGGCAGCTGCAGGCTACTACCACCTGTTCCCTGCCCCCACAAGCCCCATGCCTTCTGCTCCACTATCGAGGCTGCTGCACCCTGCTGCCCACTGTCTTCTCCCACACAGTCAGGGATTGTGCACCCTGCTGCCTCCATCCCCTGTCCAAAGAATCAGGGCTGCTGCACCCTGCTGCCCCCTGCCCAAACAGTTGGGGTTGCTGCATCCTGCTGCCCTCTCTCCCCCACCCTCACAGTTAGGGACGCTGCACCTGTTGCTCCCATTCCTGTCTCCACAGTCAGGGTTGCTGTGCTGTGCTAAGCCCTAGAGTGCCAGGTTCCCTGCCTCCACAGCTGGGCTGCTGCACTTCCATTGCCCCAAATGGGCAGATCTTCTGCACAACATGTACCCCATCTCACAGTCAGGGCTGCTGTACCCTGATGCCCCCAGTGTCCTGCACCACAGTCGAGACATCTATACCATGCTGTCCTCTCTCCTCTGTCACCACAGACAGGGTTGCTGCACCCTGCTCCTTTCTACACAGTTGGGGTTGCTGTGGCCTGCTGTGCCATAGAGCCTCATGCCTCTGAAGTGTGGGCTGCTGCACCATGCTGCCACTTGCCACAAGATTCAGGGCATTTACTGTGCCCTGTTTCATGCTTCCTCAGTTGAGGCAGTTGCACCCTGCTGTCCCCCTGCCACCAGAGTCAGATCCTTTGCTACACCTTACTGCCCACATCCATTGTCCCAAACAGACATGGCTGCTGCACCCTGTTCCACAGTTCGGGCTGCTGCATCCTGATGCCAGCTCTATCTCCTGCCCGAACATTCAGGGTTGCTGCATCCTGCTGCCCTCTGTCCACACTCTCACAGTCAGGGCCACAGCACCCTGTTGCCCCCATTCCTATCTCCACAGTCAGGACTGCTGTGCTGTGTTACACGCTAGAGTCTCATGTCCCCTGCCTTCACAGTTGAGGCAGCTGAACCCTGCTATGCATTTCCATTGCCCAAATGGGCTGGGCTGCTGCAGAATGTGCACCCTGTGCCATTGTCAGGGCTGCTGTACCCTGATGCCCACCTGTGTCCTGCCCCACAGACAAGACTTCTGCACCATGCTGTCCTCTGTCCCCTGCCACCACTGTGCCCTGCTGCACCACAGAACCCCTTGCCTCCATAGGCAGGGCACAGGGTGCAGTAAATGCCCTTACTCTTGTGCTGTACCCTTCCCGAACAGTTAGGGTTGCTGCACCCTGCTGCCCTTTCTCTCTCCCACCCTCACAGTCAGGGACATTGCACTTGTCGCCCCCTGTTCCTGTCCCAGTATGGTGTAGCAAAGGATCTGACTCTGGTGGCAGGGGGACAGCAGGGTGCAACTACCTCAACTGTGGCGGCATGGAACAGGATGCAACAAATGCCCTGAATCTTGTGGCAAGTGGCAGTATGGTGCAGCAGCCCTAACAGCAGAGGCATGGGGCTGTAGGGCACAGCAGGCCACTGCGACCCCAACTGTGTAGAAAGGAGCAGGGTGCAGCAGCCCTGTCTGTGGAGACAGGGAATAGAGGATAGCATGGTGCAGAAGCCTTGACTGTGGGGCAGGACACTGGGGGCATCAGGATACAGCAGCCCTGACTGTGAGATGGGGTACACATGGTGCAGCAGCCCTGCCCATTTGGTGCAATGGAAGTGGGTAGCAGCGTGTAGCAAATGCTCCACCTCTCATGGCTAGGGCAGCATGGTGCAGCAGACCCAGCTGTGGAGGCAGGGAACCTGGCACTCTAGGGCTTAGCACAGCACAGCAGCCCTGACTGTGGAAACAGGAATGGGGGCAACAGGTGCAGTGTCCCTAACTGTGAGAGTGGTGAAGAGAGGGCAGCAGGGTACAGCAACCCCAACTGTTTGGGCAGGGGGCAGCAGCCCTGATTCTTTAGGAAGGGGATGGAGGCAGCAGGTTGCACAATCCCTGACTGTGTGGGAGAAGACAGTGGCAGCAGGGTGCAGCAGCCTCGATAGTAAAGCAGAAGGCAGGAGGCTTGTGTGGCAGGGGACAGGTGGCAGTATACTGCAACTGCCTCAACTGTGGGGCAGAGACACAGTGTATTGGGATGCCATATAGTGTTTCTAGTTACAGTTAAAGCCACTTAAAGCGGGCACGTTCATGATATGTCATTCTACCCGATATAGAAAGTGGCCGGTTTATCAAAAATGCATGTTTTGTGGGGCTTTGCGGTGCAAATGTCACTCATGCACTGACTCCACGCTAGTTTAATTCTGCAGCTGACCTGTACATTGTTTCATTTCTCAGGAATCAGCTTTCAGTCTCAAGACTCCGTCCTTCCAGGTACAGTATTTTTGCCTACTAGAGCCAAATTTGTGGAGTTGCTGTAAGAGACTGTTAGAGTATTGTACATAGCCGCAGATACTCACTCACCAGTCGAAGCTGTCGGCAACACAGCAGTCAGGCAGCATGACACACTGCTGACTCATGGGATGAGACTTTTTTCTTCTTGATATCTCTTTAATACAGTATGTCACAGATACTGTATTAAATTAGCATGAAGTTCGGAAGAAACGGGGGAAATGGAGTTGTGAGAGACCATTAGAGTACATCTGCATCTGCGGGATGCTCACTCCCCAATCAAAGCTGTCGGCAACACAGCAATCAGGCAGCATGACACACTGCTTACTCATGGGATGAGGCTTTTTTCTTTGGAGGAAATGGGAAAATGGACAGGGGGAGCAGACAGAAAACGGACGAAATAGCAGGCGGGCAATGTCCGTATTACAGATGTGTTTTTTCACTGCGGTTGCTTTAAATGGCAAATGGATTTTGCATTCTGCCCGATAAAAACAACTGCCCGTGGTAAGTGTAGGCGCTATAAGTGGCGGATTCTGTATATACATACATGATATATGTTCACTAAGAAACCACTAACGAACTGAAATTTGTGCGTTCAGACAGTACATGTGCTTGAAATACTGCAGCTGAGAGTGACAGGCACCTGTTTTGTCAATCTGACATGACAAAAAATGTTCCTTACATGAATGTATTTATGAAGGCTACATCAAAGACAAACTGTTTTTTTTTTTTTAAATTAAATGTACTTTATTTTGTTATAACCTTTCAAACAGATTTATCAAGGAATTGCACGGGTACAAATTGGTACAGATAGTTCAAGCAGAAGCCTTAGGGTTACATTGGCTCAAATAATACAACCTAACTATCTCCCAACTCACCTGTTACCTCCCCCCAACCATCCCATCCTCCTTTACCCTACATTCTACCATCACAATTAAAACATGTGGTCATGATTATACATAAGGCAGCAATTTAACCGAACAAAATGGCAACTCTATTGGACTAACTTCCCTTGTGAGCCTGTCCCTAGTTGCTACCAAGGGCCCTACTGGTGCCATCAACTCCTGAGATACTATGAAATGTAAAATATAACAGATACATCATAGAGGGAGGGGTTTTATTTGTTATATAGGGAATATAATGTATAAACTTTGCCAAAAGACAAACCGTTTCTGTGAATGAACAAAATTTAGATTTTATATTCATTAAATAGCCATGTGTTATACAGTTAGAAAAAAAAATCATAGTTTTGATTGAAAAGGAACTCAGAGCTGTGATACAGACAAGCTGATTTCCTACAGGGAAATATTTCTACTACTTCAATTCAGCATTGAAACTCAAATGATCAGCTTTTTATAAGAAGAGAATGATAGAGTTTAAACTGAGCTATCTAAACACAAACCAGAGACTGGGTTTGTAAGAAACCAGAAGAGCTCAGCAAACCATTAACTCTACACAGTGCTGCTCTGATTGGGAATCTGAAACAGCAAGTTACTCCAAAATGATGTCACTGCTCTTGAAGCTTGACAGAGGACAGCAATGACTTCACTGTTTTCAGCCAATGTGGAGCAAGTTAACAAATGCTGACTTAAAGAAAACCACAAAACCAAACAGCATGACATTTTCAGGAAACACTAACATGACACAGGGACTTGAATTTCAGCTTTTCAAGCTTTTATTAAAAATATGTAAAAACTATTGCACATGATCTATAATAACAGCCTCAAGACTATAAATGGAGAGTAGATATGATATGAAATGGAACAGAAAAGGGGCCCAGGAAAGAAGAAAAGGATATGCCATACTGAAACACCTTAAAAAACTGAAGGTGGGTATTGTATACTTACAACAAACCCATCTTAAGAGGAAGCATATCCATTATTTCCATAGGGAGTGGGTGGGGCAGGTCTATGGAGAGAGCAATAGACATAATGATCAGGGAGTGGCTATACTGATGTGCAAGGACTGTGGAGTTTCAATTAATTACAGAGATCTGGGAAGGGGATCGATGATATCTTTTCCTTCATGGCAGGCTGGGTCACGGGGAATTTTTTGGGGGGTCAATATATGGCCCAAACATAGATTCCCCTTAATTTTTTACCAAAATAGCCATGGAGCTGACCCCCTTTAGCCATATACCTATCCTGGTTGGAGGGGACTGGAATACTGTCTACCAGCAGGATTAAGACAAATCGGACATTAATGGGCGAGGGCTTTCCCCAGATCAGTGGGGTTTATGAGAACTACTGGACACAACTGGACTTACTGATCCATGGCATCTCTTAAACCCCACCAATAGGCAATACACATTTCACTCTATACCACACAACTCTTTTCAAGGATTGACTTTTTTATGATCAACCACAAAAGTATCCAAGGTCTAATCTTGTGTGAAATCAAAGAGATGGTGCTAACTCATCACACTCAAGTGCAGTTGAAACAAAATTGGTTTTGGGGGTGGAGACAGAGTTTGGAGACTTAATACACAACTTTTGAAAGAAAACATTACTAAAGAGAAACTCTAGGAATATCTTACTTGATTTCTCACTGGCAAATCAGGGGAGTACAGACCAGTTAGATATGTTACGGGAAGCTATAAAATGCCCTATACAAGGCAAATGTATTAGACTAGCCTCTAGGTGGCATAAAGACAGACATCAATAGGCCAAAAACCAACTGCAACAGATTAAGGACACAAAGAAAAATTTTAACTCGGTATCCTGGAGCCTGTATGGCTACAGCTCAGCTCAGTTCGGCTTGGGCTACATATGCAGACTTGCTAAATAAGAGAGCTGAATTAGCCATTTTTAAGGCACATACATGGTACACAGAACAAGGTGAGTGGACGAGAAAATTATTTTCACTTAGGATGAGACAGCAGAAGGCCCAACGACTGATCCCAGGCCTTAAGGTAAATAACAACCCCCACCCCTGCAACTAAATCTAGGGAAATCGCAGCAGTTATCAAAACCTTTTATAAGCACCTATATCACAATAATCAAAATGGCACCCAGATACTAACATACTAACATACTAAAATGCCAGCAGAATAGGCCTAATGGTCTTTCGTGTCTGCTCGTTTGGTCAGCCCCCACCCTGGGTGCTGACCTTGCTGTCCCCCCTCGCCTTCTCTGGCTTCTCCCTTCCCAGTTCCGGATATTCTTGCTGCATTGGATTTTGCTTCCTGAACCCTTCCCCTGTACCTGTCCCACCCCCTCTTGAACCCCTCCACTGTCTCTGCCTCCACCAGCCCCTAGGTAGTGCATTCCATGGCTCTACCACCCTCTCAGTGAAGTAGCACCTCCTCCTTTCTCCCTGAATCTTCCCTCCAGCTTCCACCCATGCCCTCTAGTGGCCCCCTCCTCCTTCCTTCGAAGCACCCTCACTGTTCCTCCCCTATTTACCCTGTTCATGTACCTGAAGACCTCTATCATGTCCCCCCGGTCCCTTCTCTCTTCCAAAGTGTACATATTTATTTAGCTCTTCGAGCCTCTCCTCATAGGTCCTGTCCCCCAAGCCCCAAATCATTTTGGTTGCCCTCAGATGTCAGAATGAGTCAGAGCATACTTGCAGGACATACCTAGCTGTCTAAATTGCATTGTGAGTCTTCGAGTGCCATCTCAGCAGAGGATATTAGTATTACCATTAAACAGTTTATGGCAGACAAAGCACCCAGCCTGGATAGTTTCCCATCTAACTTTTATAAATCCTTTAGTGTGGAGCTGGCCCATGTCCCAGCCAATGTCTTTAACTACCTTTTCTCTGAAGGCAGTCACGATTACACGCTGATGGAGGTCAAAATCACACTTCTTCCCAAACCAGGCAAAGGCGAGTTTTTAGCAGGAAGCTACAGACCAATATCGTTGATTAACATGGGCTTTAAAATTCTAGCAAAAGCCGTCACTAGTACATTGGATCATTCTGATCAGACCTGAACAGGTGGGATTCATGAAGGGACAGGTGTCGAGTGCACCTACATAAACTGTACCATCTAGTTTCTGTGTCTAAGGAGAGTGGAGTCCCTGCAGCCCTGGTCTCACTATATGCAGAGAAGGCATTCAAGAGAGTGTACTGAGCCTGCCTATTGTGAGGTATTGAGGCACTATAACATCCCAGAAGAAGGATCTAGGTTATAACAGTGTGGACGGAATAGCGGGGCAGGAAACTGTGCTAAAAACAAGAGCCGCAGAAAGTACTTCTGCTCCAGCCTCACACCCCTCGACTATAATATAGTCAACTCTGAGGGGGGGGGGACATGCATGGCAGTTGGCATAATTTGGGTGGCTGGACAGCATTAATGGAGGAAGTGGGCAGCAGACGCAAGTTGGGTGGGGGGAGAAAGAGGAGATGGGGTAAGTTGGGGGGCATAACAGGTTGGGGAAACAGGGATTCAGAGTATGTGTAGGAGGGTAGGCAAGAAGGGTGGCGGCAGCATGACAACAAAGTGAAAAAAAAAAACAAAAGAGTGAGGGAGGGTGAGACCTGAACCCAGGCAGACGTCGGAACCCTGCCGTACACAGCCTGGAGCCCTGTGAAACGAGCCACGAGGATGGCGATGGCACGCTGGCGATTCCACATTTAAAAGCTGAAAAAAGCCACAGGGATAGCACTGTTATGTCTGTGCTATACTTTCCCTGTTGCTGTTTTTACACAAGTAATTTTGCCCGTGCAGTTCTGTGCTGTGCTATTCCATCCACGATATGTTAACAGGATACCCCAGAATACATTACATGGGTACAATTTCTATACCAACAGCCAACAGTACAGATTAAGTACAATGGGATTCTGTCAGACAAGGTCAGATTGGAAAGAGGTACGAGACAGGGTTGCCCCTTTTGCCCCTGCTCTATAACCTCTATCTAGAACCTCTTGCCATCCATCTACAGAACAATCCCCACATAGAAGGCATAACAGTGGGACAAAAAAGATATAAATTTTCATCTTATGCAGACAATATATCATTCCAAGTAGAGAATCCCAACACATCCATCCCAGCTGCCCTGACAGAGATAGAAAAGTTAAGTCATTTATGACCTACATGTTAAATACTAGGAAAAAGAACAGTTACTCAATAACTTACCCTAACAATAGATCTTCAAGGGGATCTCAGTCATCAAGTAACACCATAGGAACCTTCAGTGGTGGTGAAGGGGAAGTCACACAGAACATTTTCAGCAGTACAACTGGGGCCGCCCACACCGTCGACGTTACCAACCCTATATAGGCATGAGCGCCCTTGCTCCCTCCTCAGTGCTTTTCCTCTTAGAGAGACGAAGGGAGCTAGGCTCTTGCCATGGGGGACCAAGGAAAGAGAGAGGTGCCCCAGCCTAACAGAAAGGCTGGATACACCAGATAGCCAGTTCCTAGACAGGAGGTGGTGGGAGGAAAAGCATATCTGATGACTGTGATCCCATCGAAGATCTACTGTTATGGCAAGTTCTTACATAACTGTTCCATCTTCATCGGGGTTATCTCAGTCAGCAGTTTACACCGTAGGAATGAGTCCCAAGCAGTACAGGTACAGACAGACAGTCTGGGAGGAGGCTGTCCATAAACTTAAGACAGGAGGCCCTGCAACACAGCCCTGCCAAAACCTGCATAGGCTCTAGAGGCAATATCCAGACTGTAGTGCTTGGTGAAAGTATGGATGGTACTCCAGGTGGCAGCTGCCACAAATGTCAGTGGCTGAGACCCACTGGAAACAAGCCACTGAGGTAGCTATTCCTCTGGTGGAATGAGCTTTGACAGAACCAAGCAAATCTTTGCCATACTTGTAGCAGAACACAATGCAATTTGCCAACCATTTGGATAAACACTGTTTAGAAACTAAAATGCCCTCTCTACCCAGGGCAAAGGAAACAAACAACTACTTTGACTTTCTGGACTCCTTAGTCCTACCAGGTAGTACTTGAAAATTCTGTGCACATCTAATGTATGGAGCAGTGCTTCCCCTGGATTGGCACACTCTGGAAAATAAACAGGAAGGTGGATAGACTGATTGAGTGTAAACTCTGAAACCACCATGGAGAGAAACTTAAGATTTGTGCATAAAGACACCCTGTCTTTGTGAAAAATCAAATAAGGCTCCTTGCACCAGAGGGTCTGAAGCTGTGAAATTATTTGAGCAGAAGTTATTGCAACTCAATTCTTTCTAAGAGACAAAGTGCAAATCGCTAGTTGCTATTAGCTTAAAAGGAGACGGTAAATTTTTCCAGAACAAAATTCAAGTCCCAAGCCAGGACAGGGGAATGGATTGGTGGTTTCAGATGCAGGATGCCCCTTAGAAAGTTATGGGAGCCAACCAGCTCAGCAATCGTGCAGTCACCCACGGGCTGGTGAAATGCATAAACAGCAAAAAAGGTGGATCTTGATGGAAGAGTACTGGAGGTCTGAGTCAGAGAGTGAGATCAGGTTGCCCAGGATATGATTCACCAAGTAGGTGAAAGGGTCTCAGCTATGCTTGGGAGCCCAGATGGCAAACCACTTCCACTTCATGGCATATGTGTCTCAAACGGAAGGCTTCCGGACGGCCACTAGGACATCCGCCACCCTGTTTGGGACCCAGAACCTGGCAATGGCTATGTTCTCATGAGGCAGGTATGCAGATGGAGGGACCTGAGGTTGTGATGGACCAGGGTCCCCTGAACCTGGGTCAGCAGATTCCTGCAAAGAGGAAGAGGGACTGGAGCTTCCTCTGCCATCTGCTGAAAGAGAGGGAACCATATTTGGTGAGGCCAGAATGGAGCTGCAAGAATCATGCTAGTCCCCTCCATCTGCAACTTGATTAGCATCCTCAAAATCAGAGGAAATGGAGGGAATGCATAAAGAAGCCTCCAGCTCCAAGAGAGGGACAATGCGTCTCACGAGAAAACTCCAGGCCCCAGATCTAGTGAGCAGAAGCTAAGCAGTTTTGTGTTGAGTGGGGACACCAAAAAGGTCCAACTCTGGATGACTCCATCAGTCGAACAAGTCTTCTGCAATTGATGAGAGAAGCTCCCATTCATGCATGCTGGACTGAGTCCTGCTATGACTGCCCGCCAGCATGTTTAATATGCCTGGCACGTGGACCACAGGGAGTGTCAGACTGTGATCTAACGCCAAGTACCACACTCTCATGGCCTCCCTGCAAAGGGGGTATGAATGAGTCCCCTCACTTGTTGATGTAGTATACTATGCTTAGATTGTTCAACTGCACCAGCATTTGATACTGAGCAAGGTGTTCCTGAAAGGCCTGCAAGGTGTACAGCACTGCTCTCATCTCCAGGACACTGATATGCAGGGAGGCTTCCCTTTGGGACCAAGAGCCCTGGGTCTGTAAGGGACCCAGGTGTGCTCCCCAGCCCAGACCTGAGGCATCTGTGGTTAAAATCTGACATGGGGAGGAGATCTAGAAAGGGATGCCTTAAAGGAGATTCAAGTGGTCCATCTACCACTGCAGTACCTTGCGTACTGGTGAAGAGACCAGGACTGGCTGGTCTAGCTCATCTGTGCACTGGTCCCACTGTACCTTGATGATCCACTAGAGGGTACACATATGGATTCTGGCCAGCGGAACAGTGGGTATGGCAGCTGCCATCATGCCCAGCAATCTGAGGTATACCTTGGCAGGAATATACCGACTCTGGGTAACTTCCTGAGCTTGGGCTATGAGGCACTCTGCCCTGCTTTTGGGCAGGAAGTCATTCTCCTATGCTGAGTCCAGACCCGCCCCTATATACTGCAATCTTTAGGATAGTATCAGGGAAGAGCTGGAGAGTTTGCTCCAGAGTCAACAAAGCTGTTTCCTGGACGGGGCCTTCAGGAGCCAGTCATCCAGATAAGGGAAGACATACAGCCCCTCCATTCTGAGAGCTGCTGCGACCACTGCTAAGCACTTGGTAAAGACTCGCGATGCAGAGGACAAGCCAAAGGGTAGCACTTTGAATTGGTAATGCTCACCCTGAAAGGCGAATCGGAAGAAATTTCCTGAGAGGAGGAAAGACTAAACTGTGCAGGTAAGCATCTTGCATGTCCAGTGAACAGAACCATTCCCCTGTCTTAAGGGGGGGCATTAGACCTAGCAGAGTTACCATCCAGAACTTATTGCACTGGAGATGAAGACTGAGGTCCTTTAGATCTAGAATAGGCCTCAGATCTCCGGTCTTTTGGGGAACCAGAAAAAACCTGTAATAAAACCCCTTGTATCTATGATGCCTGGGCAGTGGCTCGATGACCTGCTTGCACAGAAGGGACTGCAGCTTCTCCCGAAGAACAGACAGGTGAGCCATGGGGTAACAGGAGGGTGGAGGTGGAGTTTCTGAAGGCTGCTTGATGAGCTGCAAGGTGTGACCCTTTTCTATGATCTGCAGAATCTATGCATCCAAGTTATGATTCTCCATTGATTCAGATAGAGGGAGAACTGAGATCCGACCACCACCTCCTGGTCCAGGATAAGTGGTAGGGGGTCTGGCAAGGAGTCAAGCAGAGGTGGAGTCAGTTGCAAGGGATGGTCTCTCACTTCTGGGGAACTTGGCCGCCGTTTCAACACTGGAGGGGGTGGGCAAGGGAGCCTGGGCTCTGTGTTTTCTCTTGGGACAAGGAGCTGTCCTAGGCCTATCATACTCTTTATGAAAAGGAGGCCATCCTCTACCCTTTGGCTGGGTATGGTAGAGGGAATGGACAGACTTGAGGACACTGCCCGAGGCTTGCAGATCATTAATGATGTCTAGGGCATCAGGGCAAACAGCTTGGTGCCATTAAGCACTTTTAGCTGCACAGCAGCTGCAAACCTAGATACTATGAGCCAGGAGGGTCTTCGGAGGCATATGCCTATGTCAGCTGCCCTGGTAACTGTATCAGCCATATCATACAAAGTTCTGAGGAGGTGTCTGCTAACATCCTCAGCAGCTTGGAGGCACTGTAGTGGCTCCTGATTTTGAGTGCCCTCTGGAAGGGCCTGGGCTGCAGCCTTGCCCTTCTTCCAACTGGCATTCTGATATTTTACCATGTGTGACAGAGATAGTTTGCAATCTTCAAACCTAGAGTAGAGGAGGCAGAAACCCGTTTACCCCAGAGGTCAAGTCTATGAGACTCTTTGTCTAAGGGAAGGGAACTAAGGTGCTTAGGTGATTTAGATCTGTCATGAGCTGCCTTAATGACCACTGAGTCAGTCTCGAGCTGGGCAGAATAACAGGGAAGACCCTGGGGTGTATGACAAAGTTTGTCTGCCCTATGGGGCATAGCTGGCACCATGTCTGGTCTGTGCCAGGCTGCCGTGGCTGCATTCTTCAAGGCTGGTTGCACTGGAAGAATGATCTTTGGGAGAGATTGAGGATAGCTCCACTAGATCTTTACTGTTGGCATCATCTTCCTCAGTGTGGAAGCCCATGGATGAGGACAGCTGTTTCATCGCATTGAAAAATGTGGGGTCCTCATGAGGAGACCTGAGAGTATGCTTTACAGAGTTCTCACTGACAGAAGAGGCTGTAGATCTGTCAGACAGCAGGATCTCTTCCTATTCCTCCTCCACATCATCAGGAAGAATGAGGTCTGGGCGATACTCCTCCTTGACGTCGACCTCTCCAATATCTGGGTTTGGCAATGAGTGCACTGCTGGCAGCCTCCCGGGGCTAATGAATAATAATAATAATATAATAATAATAAAATTTATTTGATTAAGTGCCTTTCAAAGTTTTCAAAGTGCTGTACATCAAGAAAAACACAAACATATTCAATACATACATTAAAACAGCTCTAAACGAATATTACGATACTACAGTATAAAGTTAAAACAAAGAAGAAAACGCCTTCTCCCATAGAAAAGTCTTTAGTGCCTGCTTGAAGCTCCCCACCATCCTGCTCTTCCGGAGCTGACTGGGCAGAGAATTCCAGAGGGTAGGTGCAGCGAATCCAAAAGCATGAGCTCCAGAAGACTTCAAATTTACCCTTGGAATCTTCAGCAACCCCTCGTCAGCCGAGCGGAGCTGTCTCAGAGGGGTGTAGGGCACCAGGAGCTCTTTCAAATAGTTGGGACCTAGACCGTGTAGGGCTTTGTAGGTCAAGAGACCCACTTTGAAGGTGATCCGCCACTGTATTGGCAGCCAGTGCAAGTCCACGGCACAGGGGTAATATGAGAACTCTGGATGCCCCAGTCAACAAACGTGCTGCCGCATTCTGCACTAGCTGCAAGCGGCGGATATCAACCCCAGGAAGTCCTAGGTAAAGGGAGTTACAGTAATCAAGGCGAGATGTCACAAAGGCGTGGACCAAAACCGGCAGGTCGCTAGGTGGAACAAGGTGCCTAATCCTGGCAATGTTCCTAAGGTGAAAAAATGCAATCTTGACAACTGCAGACACCTGATAACAGAGGGTCAAGTCAGTGTCAAGCTCCACTCCCAGGCTACGCACCCATTCAGAGGTGAGGATCTGGTCCACCCCCAGGATTAATCCAGAGGGGAGCCCAGTCCTCAAACCCTCTACTCTGCAACCCGGGTCCACCACCATAACCTCAGTCTTTCCTGGGTTCAACTTTAGACCGCTGGTGTTCATCCAGTCTTGGATATCAGCGAGGCAGTTGTTCAGTACCGAGATAGCACTAACCTGGTCGGGTGCAAAAGACAGGTAGAGCTGGGTATCATCAGCATAGCAGTGAAACCTCAGCTCATACTGTCTTACAATGTCTCCGAGGGGTAGCATATATACTGCAAATAACATGGGGGAAAGCACCGAGCCCTGAGGTACCCCACAAGGCAGAGAGAAGGCCCTGGATGAATACAAACCCGAGACCACTCTCTACGTTCTCCCTTCAAGGAAAGATGAAAACCACCTGAGGACCATACTCGATAGTCCTCAAATGGACCTCAGGCGTTCGAGCAAAATCCCATGATCCACAGTATCAAAAGCTGATGACAGATCAAGGAGAACCAAAATAGAACGGTGTCTCTGATCTCTCGCCATCAGGAGATCATTGAGCACCCGAACCAGAGCAGTCTCGGTACTATGCCTCTTACGAAAACCAGACTGGGAGGTTCATATAAACTATGGATGGTCAAATGGTTATCCAGTTGGACCGCCACAATTTTCTCAATAACCTTCCCCACAAAAGGGAGGTTAGAGATTGGTCTGTAGTTTGCTAGGTCATCCGGGTCTAAAGAAGCTTTCTTCAGAAGGGGGGTCACCACCCCTTCTTTCAGAGAGCTAGGAAAAACTCCCATATCTAAAGAACACCGGATAATCCAAGCTAAGGCCAGGCCGATGATCTCACTACAATCCATAATCAGGGAAGTAGGGCCAGGGTCCAAACTACAGCATGCTGGACGCATCTCATGTAGAGTCCTCATAGTGTCTACGAAATCCAGCAGGTCAAAGGTACTCCAGGAAATTCTGGGCTCTGCGACAGGACACCGATCAACTGTAACAACCTTGGAATGAGGTTGGAGGCACTCCATCCTGATGTCTTCAACCTTATTTGCAAAGAATCGAGCGATCTCCTCACAATCAGTTTGCGTAAAGGCTCAACGGATCTGCTGACAGGCTGGGCTGCACAGTCTGTCAACAGTTCTGAAGAGCTGAGCCGGTCGATTCCGTGCGACAGAAATTTCCCTGGACAGGAATTCTGCCTTCTTATGGGAAATTGCTGTTTGGTAGAATTTATAATGCTCTAGCAAAATAAGATGGTCGGCATCAGAGGTAGTCTTCCTCCAACGATGCTCCAACCTACACCCCAACCTCCGCAGCCCTCTCAAAGCCCCATCAAACCATGGGGCAACGGGACAACGCGGGAGGGGGCAAACACGGACTGGTGCAATCTGATCGAGTGCCGCTGATATGGCCCTATTATAGGCCACTACCAGCTGCTCAGGATCAGTGCAGAACTCGTCAAACAACGAGAGGTCAATAACCGCCATCAGGTCTTCAGGGACAATGTCCCATAATGGGCGGTACCTGACCAACTCCACAGGGGCCGACCTACCCGGGGGGCCTCAAAATTGAACCCAACTGAGTAGTGATTGGACCAACCGACTGGTTCCACCACTAAATCGGAAGTCTCGATCCCCAGGAGGAAGACCAGGTCAAGAGAGTGACCTCCCTTGTGTGTAGCTGCGGAAACAACCTGTATAAAGCCCAGAGATGTCATCACCTGGAGGAAATGTTGACCAAAAAGCGAAGATTCATCGTCGACCCAAGCACTGAAGTCACCCAGAACCATCAATCTGGGCGACTCCAAGGCCATGTCGGCAGCAAAATCTGCTATTTCCTGCAGAAAAAGCTTCTCATCACCTGGTGGACGATAAATGAGAGCAATCCTGCACCCTACACCAGCTACCACAGTACACTCGAATGACCCGGCCTCCTCAACTGGTACACCAGTTAGGCCCAATTCGGTCTTGAAACAGACCGCCACCCCCCCCCCGCGCGATCCAGTATCGGGTGGTGATAACTAAGCACCGGTGGGAAATAGCGACTCTAAAAAGGGGGTCAGATTCCTGTCCAACAAGGTCTCAGTAATGCAAGCCAGATCTGCCCTTGCAACAAAATCTGCAATAAGACCAGTCTTGTTGCACACAGATCTGGCATTGCACAACAACGCCCAAGTTGGATGAGGTTGGCGAGCTGTCCCAACCACTTGCCCTCCAAAACTGGAGGTGCCCTTGGGTATGGAAACCAGAACAGGATTACCATGCTCAAGCCATTTACATAGGCGCCTTCTAAACCTAACCACCCCTATGGAAAAGCACCGCTCACTCCGCTGTCCACAACCCCCCCAGCCTCCAGTTCCCACTCCCCCTTCGAGCAATCCCTAGCGCCTGACACCGATGATAGATATGAGCGGGCAGGGGGGTAAAGAGAAGGGGCGGAGGGCATGGAGAGCGGAGGCCGAATAGCACAAGACAGGCGGGGCAGGCAGGCACATCAAGCTGCTCAAAATAAAACAATAAATATAATAAAACTACCCGCAATCTTCCTACAACTAAAAAACTAACTAATACAAAAAGTTAACTTAACCGACACTCTAACACAAAACCTAATTAATTATTTTATCCCACAAGCCCTCTCACAGCCTGAGGGACCACCAAAACTTAACCAACACAACTCTAAATTATTCCCAGGTCCTCTCACTACCTGGTACTTAAAACAATTAAACACTCTCATAAAATAAAAAAAAAAAAAAAAAAATTAAATCATAATAATAATAATGATAAAATAGTAGACAGAGGGAATAAATTTAAAAACCACCCTCCGGGTCTCTCTCACCGAACCAGATACAGGTGGAATAAAAGATGTAATAAAGCACTCTCACTGCTCAAATTGTTCCCTCAAATAAAATATAATTACTAAACAAAATTATAATTGCAAACAATTAACGTCCTATCTATATACAACAAAATATAAATATAATGTAACCGGCCCAACATCAACAAATATAGTTCAGTTTCCGAAAATCCAGAGTTTCTAAATCCACATCAGTTTGGCATGATAAAAGGCCACCAGCGGGCCACAGGATCCAGCCAACCCAAAAGATCAGTGGTCCACTACTTCCACTCCAAGAGAGGCAAGCCCCCCGGCCGGCCGACCCAGGAGTGTAGAGGAAGGGGAGATTAAGGACAGGCCCTCCAGCCTACCCCACTCCCCACCTCTGTGTGTGACACCAACCCAGGGCCCCCCAGAACACTGCAAGCCCAACTAATAGGCCAAGAAAAGTCAGTTTCTCAAAATAACATTTAAACAGTCAGAAATGTCATTAAAAGTTTCAGAGTCACTTATCTTGCAGGCTCTTTGGGACAGCTCCGTCAAATCACTAATCCCCACGATCCAACTGACCAGGAATAGATCCAAAAACAGACAAGGAACACAGCCACATAGATAAAATCCATATATCCAGGGTGTTAATTCGGAGCAGAGCTTAAAATCAACCAAATAGCCACAAGTCAATCAGTCCTCTCCTAGAACAAATGAATAATTCAAACCACACAGGAGGACACGATCCAAGTCCTTTAAAGAAAAAATAAACGGCGACTCAGGGACACTTTGCTAAATAGTACCAGGATTCTTCAGAACTCCCCGAAACACAACACAAGACTCTCCAGGTCTTCACCCTTGGAGCATCAAGCCTCTTCCCAGATGCCAAAAGTCCATTTCACTAAATTAAGACCCAACTCGTGTTGTTCAGTATTAAAACACTGAACACACCAGGTCTCACTGAGTCCTCGGTGCTGAAACACCACGGCTCGTCCCAGATTTCCACAATCCAACCCCGGACAAGGTCCTGGCCCGTAAAGCAGAACACAAAACGGGCCAAACCAAAACGGAAGAAAACGCATAAACGGACCAAGTCTGTTAACACAAAACAAGATGGGCAAACAAAGCGAGTAATAACAACGATAAAATAATGCCTGCAGCAGGATTAAAAGAGCAGCAAAATTACAGACAAATAAAATAGAGTGGACAAGGCGAAATAAACAAAACGAAGTGGAACAGAGCAAAGCAGTTCAAAGTGGCTAGCCCAGCATGGCCGCCATCTTACTCTGGTTAGACCTCACCTCGAGTATTGTGTTCAGGTGTGGTCTCAGCTTAATGAAGCTGCCATTGACGGTGTCAGTGAGGGGGACCTGTTTAAGGTGCCCAGCTGTTGCACAATCACTTTAGTGAACTTGATCAGGACTTAATTCAAGTCAACGATGGTCATCGATGGAGTGGGGTTCGACTGCACAGGTGTTGATGACCCGTCTGCTGTATCCTGAGAACCCGACAAGCCTATAGCCCTGGAGGGAGAAGGGGCAGGTCTTGATGGGAGAGTTGTTGATGATGAAACTGCCATCGACAATGAAGGGGTTGTCGACCCAGAGGTTGATGGCGGATGCCCTGGAAAACGGTGGGTGCTGTCAGTATGGGTCTGGTGGGCACGAGACCTGCACTGTAGTTCTTTTACATGAGGCCGCATCCACTGAAGATTCCCAGAGGAAGGAGAAGCCAACACAGAGCCGAGATCTATGCCGGGGTAGGGGTGGGGGGAGAGAGCAGTCACGATCTCTGTCTTTTGTGACTTTTCTCCGGATTGTCATTGGGTCCTGAAGGCCTGGAAACTCTTAACTCGATGAGAAACAAAAGAAGGAATCTCTTTACAAAGAGATTTTTAAAAGGTAAGGTTAGAAAAGCTGTAGGCAAAAAAAGATGTAAATTCTGTAAAGGAGCTGTGTGAGACCCATGCTGGCAGTCAGCGTTGGGAAAGAACTGTGGAAGCTGGTAATGCTGACAGACGGTGCTGGTGCGGGCGGCCCCAGCTGTACTGCTGAAAATCTTCTGTGTGGATTACCCTTCACCAATGGCGAGGGTTGCTAGAGTGTTATCTGATGACAGAGATACCCCCAAAAAAGATCTTGTGTCTTACCATTAAATGAGCTGGTCTCCAAGCAAGAAGTAATTGATATGGGATTCCAATGGGATCCATGTATTCACACATACTTAGGCATCAAAATTACTCTACATCTGAGCAACGTAAAGAAAAACAACCTTGAACAGTGTATTCATTCTCTCTCTCTGGATCTGCAGAGATGGAAGGTGTTACCAATGAGTCAATGGGGTAGGATAAATATCGTAAAAATGAACTTGCTACCTAGACTTTTATATCCTCTAGGAATGTTAAATATTGGGCTACCTAAAAAGTGGTTTACTCACTTACAGACACTTACAACAGAGCATCTCTGGAAAGGCAAAACAGTCAAAGGATCCTATTTTAAACTCACAAACTGAAGGGCCAATGGGAGACTTTGACTCTCACATAAGTTCCTTTACTACCTTGCATTGTATGGTAGTAAATTCCTGCAGTTGGGCAAGCTGGAGGTAAATGGGAAACACATAGGCTATGAGACACAATGGTTGAGAATTGAACAGGACATAGTGAAGACAGTGGAGGTGACCTGTAAAAATCTGCTTTTTCTTTCACCTGCTAAATTACCTAGCTCCCTTAGGATGACTTCCATGGTCCCTTAAAGCACATGCACAACCTGGCACATATTTACATGCTAAATTGCCATATGATTTAGGGCAACCTTTAAAATATAATGCTAATTTCAAAACAGCAAATCACACCAGCACTGATACTTTTTGGCCTCAAGTAAAAATTCCATCAATAACCTATCTTACTCTGGGGGGGAAGACCTATAGGCACAGAGATGTTTCAGGCAAGGTACAGATTACAGACAGGTACCCGCTTTAAGTTCCTCCAAATACTATATTCCATTTCTACCCACCTAGGTCCTCCATCATGGGGGACAGAAGGGGGACATATTTGAGACTCTTTTTCAGTGATGCAACTCAGTTTCATGCCATTTCATTGCTCTATAGATAACTCAGGTCTTTAGACAGAGAAATTTATCTGGTTAGTGTCATTTCTGGCAGGAGGCTCTTCACATGGACTGGAACCTAGAGGAATGGTATAAAGTTTGGGCTGACCTGTACAAATACATCAAACAGGACAGATATCATCTAATGCAGTTCAAAGTGTTGCATAACCTGTGTTTTACACCTGCCAAACTACACAAAATAATCCACTTAAATAGCCCACTCTGCACACATTGTAGCAAAGATGAAGGAACACTGAAGGATATCCTTTGGGAATGTGAGAATATTTCTCCCTTCTGGATAAGCAAGAATGGGTGGGTTCTGCGGGACTGCAGTGTGTCTGCCTCCATACACGCGTGTGCGGCTGCAGTGATTGCAGGGAGGAAAACAGAGCTGGCAGGCTCCATGATGATCCCGGCGGACAGCCGGGACCAGATGTGACCCCCCCCACCTTCCCAAGGAAGGGGGGCAGAGCCGTCTACCAGCTCCCCTCAAAAAGCCAGGAAAAAGAATCCTTAGACTCTCTATTAGGGCTAGAGGACACCTTCATCCCAAAGTATATGTGGTGGGTAACTATCATGGTACAGTGTACAGCCCGAGGAGAGACCATATAGCTTTGACTGCAATAGTGGCCAAGATGACAGTGTACCGAATCAAGGTGAATGGCACAATAACATTTTAATAGCATTAAACACTGAAAAACGTATGGCCAGTATTAACCAGTTTCAAGTATACAGAAAAAGATGGGGAGGGCCGGCCTGCCGGCACAGCGGTGGGATTTCCGCTTGCGATGCCGGTGACCTGGGTTCAGTAATGGACCAGAGTCATCGGAGGGCAGGCCGGGGGGAGAAGGATAGAGCGTCCCATGGATGACTCTTCTTCTCTGGGGCAAGGTGGGGAAGTGTCCAGCACACTGAGGACTCCTGGCGGAGGCCAGGAGATACTCACACTCCGGTGCTCATTTCATGGGAGGTGGGGTGGATGCTGGTGTCATTGCACGTCCCTACCTCCAAGAATACAGGAAAAAAGGAGAAGGCTGGCGGAGGTCACTGTCTCAGTGAAGCCCTCCTCGGGGCTTTGATTAGCCGTCATCGCCACTCCCCCAACAAGTCACTTGTTCCGTGGCATGGATTGGGGACCGTTACCACAGCCCCACCCTCAGGGGGGTAAGCCGGGGGTAACTGGGGGAGTCAGTGGCAAATAGATGATGGTGGGAGTCCTGGGGGCCATGACCAGGGCTGAGGACTGACAGTGGCCCTGCCAGGAAAAACAGAGAATAAAAAAAAAAGAAAAAGATGGGAAATTTTACACACACCATTGTCAATAATGTGATGTTTTTTAACAACAGCTACCACATGTGGAGCTGCACCATACCTAATCTACTGTAAAGGGGTTGACTGTAACTCTTCATGCCATTAATTGTGAAATATAGGAATATATCAACTGGATGTACTCAGTGCAGGGGAGTCAAAGGATCTGTGTACTGTTGTATTGTATTGTATTGTAATGTCTTGTATTGTTTGTTTAAAAATCTCTAATAGTGCCAACCTTGTGGTGCTGAGGGTTGATAATGCTGGATGCCAGACCTTGTGCCACACCAGCAACCTGGTTCAGGAGCAAGTCCAAAGTGCTGGGGGTAGCCAGGGAAGAGAAGATTCAAGCATCCAATGACAGCTCACTTTCTCCAGCGAGGGGAGGACTGAAGGCTCTGGCAACAGTATGCCTCCAAGCGGTGGCAAGGAGGTATTGAGCTAATAGTCTTCCATATACATGGTGGTGGGACATGATGGATGACAGAGTGGTGCACACAGGAACATATGTGCCTCCCCTTGGATGTCACTGTATGTCCATGTTCACTGATTGGGGGGGAGTAAATCTCCATGCAGAACAAAGACACCGGATACTGGAGAGACTATGTCCCCCAGCACCACGCCCAATGTTGGATCCTGTCATCCTGGGTCCCTAAGCATCCTGATCTTTACCTCCTCCCTCTGGTAATTGGATATTTGTAAAAGCACAGAGGAGTAAAAAGCAGCCCTGCCTCAGGGGAGGAAAGCCAGGGGGTTGCCTGATGGTATGTCATTGGTGGGTTGGAGTCAAGGGGTTCCCTGGCAGGGAGGATCTCAGACAGGACAGGAAAGCTGGGGTGACTGAGGGAGTTCCAGTAGTCAGTGACCAGGAGGGGGAAGAAAAAAAACTTAAAAAAAAAAAAAAAACTCAAATAAAATTTAATTAGTGGAAAAAAGAAGGTCCAACAGCTGTACAGAGTGGAATCTGAATGTAGCTTACAATCAAATTCCTCATTAAGGAATTTAAACATCTTAAGGGTGCCAGCGTCTTGGAGCCCTTTGACTTGAGTTATATTTTTTAAATGTCATCATAAGTCTCATTATAAAATTAATGTCAGTTTGTTTTTTGTTTGATACAAATGTTATTTGTTTCTTAAATGTTATCTGGAAAATCAAAGTGTTTCAAATATAGATGATTCCTTTATGTCTGTTTTAAGTGTTGGAATCTTATATATTTACATATGGAATAAAAGATGTGTTTTTGAGTATTCTATGTAAATGACCAGTCCTACTTTAGAACATTTAATTCTGGCATGTTCCTGTCTTTCTGGTGCTGTGTGGTGAGAAGCAGCTTAAACTTCCATTCCCCACGGCTAAACAGCTGAGTGCATTTTGCTAAAAAACTACTCACATTCTTCCCTTATTCACCTACACCTATATAAAACAAATTCTATACAGTTGGTCATTGTCAGCTATAATATTCTTCCTACTTACCTTACTACATTAAACCACTATACAAAAATGACACGTTCCTGTGACAGGGAATGCCCCTACCACTGTAAAAGGACCCCTTTTTCTCCCTATGGTTGCAACCACTCTTTTCTCCTTCTGCTAAAACTATCCCTTTCTTTTTCGTCTGGAGGCAGGCCACCTCCACACAAACCTCAGTTCTTCTCCTTTTTACATTTCCTTCCTTCTATGGGTCCGAAAGGTAGGAGGTCAATCTGGCAGTGACCTCTTTGTCTCAGGCTGGCTGATACACTGACTCTAAGCTAGACAAGAATGCCATTAAAGAAGTGTTTGGGCTAAAAACAGCCTGAAAGTGTAAATGAAATATGTATAAACTGTTATATAAAGAAAAAGAAAGAAACAGTATTGTCTTAAAAATATGTACTAAGTGTATACAGGTGCCAATTCCCTTTCCCTTTTTATTTTCTGCATCTTCTATGCCACTCCGTGTCTCACCAGAATGCAAAATAATAATAATGATCTAGGCTGTGCACTGACCTGCAGTTTGGGAGCTGCTTTCAGCATTTCTTTGCTCTGCTACCCAGCGACGAGTCTATCGTTGCCTTCAGCGGTGTTTTACCACATGTTTAATCACTCTCCTTGGCCCCCGCGTACCCACTGAAAGAGGCATGATCACAGAGTCACAGAGAGGAGAGGGTTCTGTTTCTTCTGTACAGGACAGTTGTGATATGGAAACCCTCTCTCATTCTCTTGCTCTCTTCCGAAAGCCTATGCACACGATGCAGTTGTACGAGGAGCCCTCCCTCCCCAGTCTCCTAAAACGTGGAAACAACCCAGTAATGGAGTAAAGAGACATAAACGTCTTGGTGAGCTCCCTATGGGAGCAGTATCTTTCTATTTCTATTTACAATATAAAGGATGTATAAAGAAACTGCCTGGTTCTCCAAAAGCCAATTTGATATTTCAAGCCGACGGCTTGAAATTGCAGCCGTCAGCACCCCTGGTCATATTGTTTCTTTATGTATTCGTCCTATTAAGTTGCGACATACATATTAAATAAACAGGCAACAATTTCTATGCTTATTGCAGGTTGATAGAACAACATACAGCTTGCAAAACTAAACAAAATACAGAAAGTATTCTTTTCTGTGGGTTTCTTTAATTCATTTAAGCCCCTAAGTATGTAATACTGTAGAACAGAAACAAAGAATATTTTTCTTAAGTATGGTGAAGTCATTAATTCTAATTGTAACACGGTACTATTGACAGCTGTAGCAGGGGCGGCACGCGATAGGCGAGATGGCATCACGTGGTGCAGGAGCAACGTGGCATTATGAGACGATAATGCCGTGTTGCTTTTGCAGTAGCCACGGTAGCCACTGGATGCGAAATAGTGCTATGTCCGCCCGGCGCTGGCCACACAAAGAGGCATACAGGCAGCGAGGAGCCAGACTGTAGCATAGGGATGGAGCGCGGGGACAGGTAGAGACGACACATGTAGGCAGACAGACGTAGGGAGCCATAGACACTGTAGGGAAGAAGTAGATGGCAGTGCAGTTTAGTTTATGTGTAAGGGAGCAGAGGTATGTAGTCCTGCCGTGGCGAACGGTGCAGGCAATGTGGTGAGGCACTGTGAACACACCCACTGAGTAGCCCGGCATGCAAATGAGGGGCTCCCGAGTCGCGCAACGACCAGGGGAACTGCGGTCCTCCAAGGCAGGCTGTGACGGAAACGGCTGCTCTGAGGCACAGAAGATCTGTTCAGAATGCCAAGCTAAGAACTGTGTCCCCGTACAGCGAAAGCAGTTTTGACACACATCTGTATGTAACAGAGCACTGTGATCGGATCTGAAAGTAAGAATAAAGATCACACAAATTTGTCTACTTGCCGGTGTCTTTCTTGTCAGCCACTTAGCACACTCTGTCCCCTGGGCTAGTACCAAAGTTCTCCGTGTTACAAGCGCATTAATCCCCACTGACAGTGGCATCTAATGGGGAGTTAATGCATGGTAGGGGCGCTAGCCGACCTCGGCCTCGACCTTAGTCCCTATGACCCCCATGCATGACTCCTCCCATCGCTACCTTCAGCGGGGATTAATGCTTACATAATCGTTGCTGTTCAGAGCTACTCTTTTAAGGTCTGTACTCACCAAGAAATGTATGTCAACTGTGGGTGCCTATAGGACTGCAACAGCCCCTAGTGGCCATATTTTATACATGGCTAGCTGTCAATCATTGCTTAGTGGAAAGTTTTCCACCTTCACATATGTGTAGTTTCATTTCAGTCAGGACCTTTTGTTTTCTGAAAGTCTTTTTGGATAATAGATGTGTTTAAGAAGCCCTCTAGATCTGTATAAAATATAAAGGGGGCTTAAATAAAATGTTTCAATATTGTATGATGTGAAGTCAGAAGAATGCTCAGGGGGTTGCCAGTTGAAATGTAATGCAAAGAAGTGCAAGATAATGCATATGGGGCACAAAAACCTTGGAACAACATATCAGTTGGGGGGTGAAGAAACAGCATGCACCAAGCAGGAAAGGGATCTTGGGGTTATCATCTCTGATGACCTCAAGGTAGGGAAACAGAGCGACAAGGCAGCAGGTAAAGCAAAATACCAAGCAGGAAAAGGGAGGTCATAATTCCACTATGCAAGACACTAGTGAGGCCCCACCTGGAGTACAGTGTACAGTTCTGGATATCTTACCTATGTAAGGACATAGACAGGGTACAGTAGGTTCAGAGGAGGGCAACAAAGATGGTACATGGATTGCATCACAAGTCCTATGAGGACAGACTGAAGGACTTGAATATGTACTCTCTGGAGGAGAAAAGGGAGAAAGTGGATATGATAGAGACATACAAGTATCTTACAGGGAGGAACAGAGTACAGGAATACACCATTTTTCAGTGAAAAAGATGCAATGATTCAGCAGAAACGTGAAGAAGAATTGCTTCACAGAACAGGTGGTGGACAAGTGGAACACCCTGCCAGAGAAAGTAGTGGGGACTGAAAGAATCACAGAATTTAAGAATGCATGAGATAGACATAAGGGAATTCTGGAGGTCAGGGTTAAGAGGCAACAGACTTCTAGGAAAATATAACGTGAACTTACAGGCTCAAATGGGCAGACTGGGTGGGCCGTAGGCCCTTATCTGCCGACCGTGTCTATGTATCTATCTAAATCACCTGACCATAAGTGGGTGGATATAAAAGTCTACCTGAAGTAGCAGAAGGTAGATAAGGTCAGTCTCTTCTGACAGAGTGTAGGCAGAGGACTAGGAGGATCTGCTGCTACATCAAACACAGTGTGGAAAAAGGGAATTTTCCTAGTAACATTTATTTTGCTTTGTTTTGATCGTTTTATTTTGAATTTTATGGTGCAGAAGCTATTTGTTGTTTATGAGAAAATAAACATTCCGCTAAGAAAACAGTGGGTTGCACCTTAATGACTTGTGTTGTGTCCATCTGTATTTCCAGCGCCTTCACAGTCCCCAAATAGAAATAAGTTGTTTGTATACTTCGGGGATTGACAAGGCTCCAATAACAGTCACAAATAGGCAAACCCATTTTGTTTCAAACCAAAGTTTCTTTTGTTTATTTGACAGTAGCTTTGGGTTTTGACCATGATACATGTGACTCCAACCTTTCACCCTTATAATGGCTTCCTCAGGGAGATCATGGTTCTTTTTTCAATTCTTTGGTTATAGTTTACATCAGTTTCTGTCTCGCATAGGTATTAGTTTGCAGTCTCCACATATGTACAATAAACCTCTTAAAGGATTGTTCATTTACTCCCGTCTGTTTCAGCCTAAATATAGTGTTGCAGCACATTCTGCTTACTCCTCAGTCATTTACTAGATATCTCTAAGATACTGCCTACTGGTTAGAAGCAGAATGTGCTGCAACACTATATGTAGGCCAAAATGGCCACAGAGACAGGAGTAAATGAGCAATCCTTTAATAGGCTTACTCTACATACAGTATGTGGAGAACGCAAACTAGTACCTATGTGAGACAGAATTTGATTTTAAACTATAACCAAAGAGTTGAAAAGTAAGCACCAACCATTCAATACATTTGTTAACAGTACATATAAATTCGGTTTTACTACAGGAATCTGAAAAAGCTAATATTAAATGTACCCTTACACACGTCTAGGTGCAATTGAATATGAAATATTAAAAAAAAATAACAAATAGGTTCCTGTGCATTACAAGGCAGTAATTCCATTGACAGGTTCTGGGGACACAGAGTATCTTGATAGTGAAGCTCGAGAGGTTTCCATGTCCCCAGAACCTCGAGACAGAATTACTGCCTTGTGACGCACAAGAATCTATTTGTTATATTTTGAATACATGGATCCGATTTTTTTTTATGTTATTTTGTAATGGGTGGTTGGTCACTGCAGTGAAGGAATCTCTCCATCCTGGCCGACCACCACACTGTTTCAGTGCCCCCAACCCCCCTTAAACAGGCTACAGTTGAAAGCTGTGTATTTGTTTGTTATTAGGCAGTCCTATCTTTTCTGTGTTTGAAGAATGTAGGATCAACCAGATATTTCCATTTTTTGAATAATAAAAAAAAATTAAAAAAAAAAAACGGGGAAATGTTCCCGACGAGTAATACTCTTGCTAAGTGAGAAACTGGCCGCCATGTTTTTGAAAGTCTCCTGCCCGCCCACACAGGAAAAGTGGCCAATTGGAAGGCACACTTTGGAAGACATGGGGAGACAGACTAGCGCTTGCGCTGTTGTCTTTTGGTGATAATAGTATAGTTCAGGTCCAGAACAATGGTATTACCAGACCTGAATGATAGTATTATCACTGGCAAAATGTTGTATTATCAGTCTGGGAATGACTGTATTATGGGGAATTTTTTGGATGCTTTAGTGCAGTATTAATTTTATAATCCATATATTATATGTCTTTTTGACACTACAGAAGGGCCATGATTTCAATTTCAATTTAATTTTTTTATACTGGATAGTATTTGAGCAAAAATGCCCATTTTCACAAATGTCCAGTGGTGCATAAATTCAATGGTACAGAGAAAAAGGTAAAAAACAATATTTGCAATATTTTATGATATTTACAATAGGGAACAGTGTATGTGACAGGGTCATCTAGATTAAAAGTAAAAAGGAAAAAAAAAATGAGCACACAACAATGGAGCCTATATACAGATACATATAAACTTTAAGGTAACTCAAGGGGTTGATAGATCTCCCTGATGAAGCCCTTATAAAGGTGAAACACTGGGGTCACTTGTATCATGGTCAAAATCTGATGTTACTTTTAAATAAACAAAAGAAACTTGGGTTTGAAACAGAACTTGGTGTTCGACAATTTACGAATTTGACTGTTGCCATTAAAAAACAGCAGGTCACTTTTACAAACACCTATTCTGGCTCCCCTCAATGACAGCAACATCAAAGAACAGCTACTCACTGTTGCATGATTATTTTTTTTTTGGCATATAGTGTTTGTCACAATTCTGATTAATCCTGCCATGCTGCTCCTGCTCCCAACTGTTACCAAAGTAGCAGAGTGGCACCCCATAATCCCCCATGGTTAACATCACATCCAGGGAGGAGCTGTAGGATTACTTATAGTACAAATAGCCTTTTAACTATAAATAGCTCTGGTCTGCTTCTTGCTGTTCCCACTCCTCTCCAAATACAAAGTGTAGGCCATATGAACCCCTCCCCTTCTTGTGGCTGCCATGGGGACTGTGGGATTTTGTTCTGTAGCTTTGTTTACATTTGGACAGGGAACAGCATGGCAGGATCAACTAGACTGCAGAAAATTATTTCAAACACAAAGTGCTAATCGGGTTCTGCCTCACACAGTACGTGTAGGGCTTTTAGGTGGATGTTCCCCTTTAAGAGAGCAAAATTCAAGGGCCCCTAACTACCATTATACTGTGTACATTTGTGCCGATGTTCAGGCTGTCAACCACCACTGCTCTAAGGAGGAGTTCAGTTTTTGTTTAAGTATTACATTTAATTCAACTGTACACTATTTCCACTTTAAAAGAGTTTCTTTGTTCTTTAATGAAGTATGATTAACAAGAAGTTGATGTCTCTTCAGAGCATCATTTCATACAGACGCAGACAGTCTGAATCACTTAGTTTCACTTTGCAGTCCTCATGTCCAGACCTGCGTGGAAGGACACTCCCATAACATAAAAGACATTTCCAACTAGACACACAGTGTTAACTCACCAGCATGCCCTTGTTCTGGCAGATTGTTAACATACAGAAAATACTTCCTACTTGTGATAAAAATCAGCAATTTAGAGTGTGGGTATTTATAGCAAAAATGCTTTTAATAGGATCTGCAAAAAGTGTCATATTTAAGGCCACTCATTTGTACTGACTGAAGTTGACAAGTTCTGTTTTGAAGGATATAAATTCCAGGAGTTGTAATGACAAATGCCACTCTGAGATATATATATATATATATATATATAGATATATTTATATCTATCTAGATATATCTATATCTAAATATATATATATATATATATATATATATATATATATATATAAATTCTGAGTCTCTCTTCCCCTACACCCCTCCAGTTCCGTATCCTCGGGACCGCCAGTGGAGCCACCCTTGCTACCGACCTTACCTGTTCCGTCCCGTTCCCCCACGGAGCGGCGGTCTTCCCCCCCAGGTGGGGACGAGGTCCATACACCCTGAACACTTGTCTCATTGGGTTCAGGTGGCCAGGCAGGTGGGAGCATATCAGGGTCTTGCTCCAGCAGTCTGTCTCCTCAGAGCTGAAAGGTATTTTCTCCTTTTTCTTGCAGACATAATGTGCACCCCGATATCAAGGCGCATAGTGCTGATGTCCATTACATCCTCCCCCACTGTGTCTGCCTCGGTGCCTACTATGCCCCAGACTTCCACCTGGGGCCAGTCAAGCACCAAGTCGCTACCCCACTCCTTCCCTGTGCTTGTTCCTGAATCCAGTTCACTGGCATCACGAGTGGTAGTGCTACCGCTGCTCCGATGGGCTGGTCCTGATTTCCATATTTTATACAGATTCTTAGTTTAGTTCATTAGAAAAACCCCTGAGCAAACTTTCCCTTTTTCAAAGGTGACCAGGTCAAACATACACATATTAATAGATAAATTCACAGTTTTAACACATGCTTTTTATAACTGCAACACAAGTTATCCTGTAAGTAAGATAGTAAGTGAGCGTTAAAAGAATAATTGGATTCAAAATTTACAATATTAGTCATGAGAGTTCCAGATTTTTACAGCATGAGCAAGAAAAGATCACTGACCAGTGGTAGATTTTCTTAGTGGAATTTGAAACTTGCTATCTGACATTAAAGGGGCACTGTCAGCTTAGCCCCTTGTTTTTTGAAAATTTACCAACACTAGCTTGCTATGCACATAACTGCTGCGTTGTTTCTGAGGAATGCATATAAGTGAAGCACAAAGGATTCCTCTTACCAATTTTCGCTAAACATGACTTAGTTGTACTCCTGCTGTCCCGAGTGAAAGTCTCTGTGCACCGGAAGTAATGTAGAGAAGGTGCCGGGAACGTGCATCTACCTGTAGTGCTATCACGGCGTGCATATTTTATCATGGCCATTGAAAAAAAAAGTGAAACCTCTGTTAGCGCTAGTTCCTCTAAACGTCTCTTGGTATATGATACTTAAAACCGAGTGCTATTTTTTGTGTGAAACACTATTCAACACTGGTGTCCAAATCCTGTGCAAGCGCAGCAGCGACCAGGTTAAAGATCCCGTGCATGCGCAATAATGAGCCGCTGCTGCGCATGCGTGGGATTTGGACACCAATGTTGAATGTGTTAAATAACTAGCCTGGGTTTAAGTATCATAGACATTAGAGAACTAAGCATGGCTGAAGACTGTTTTCATGGCCATGATAAAATACTGCGCCGTAATGCAAGTGAGCTGCGTTCGGCTGTCTCTATAAACACTTCGGTGCGCGGAGACTTTCCTCAGGATACGCTGAGGCAACAAGTATTAGCGAAAATTGATAGCGAAATCCTTCGTGTTTCACTGTCCATTCCTCAAAGCAATACGGCAGTTGAAAATGCATAACGGCAGCAAACCCTAACAAAGCAAGAGGCTGAGATGTTGACGATGCTTTAAACTAGACTAACTGCTTTGGTATAAATGTCACATTTCAATGTCAATAGGTCACAGCAGGTGATACGCTCACCACTAAGTCTAAAACATCAGTAAATCATGGGTTCTTGCCCCACACCAGTTACTCAGGGCAATACCCATAACTGACACTACAGTGCAATACGAGGGGGTGCTGCATTGTTATGGTGTCATTCTTTGGATAATGGCTTCAACTGAGGTCCCTTCTGCCCATTTCTTACTGATTAAGTGCAGTGGGGTTTCCTCACTGTCATGGCCAACATTCGCCTAGTCATTAAAACAGATCTGTGGAAACCCCCCCCAAATGCATTTGGAAACAAGCCATCATACAGTAGCTCAGTGTGCATTTCATGCTCAAAATGAAAAATAAACAAATAAATAAAAATAGCATGCAAGTCTATGATTTTTACCAGCATGCAGACAGGCAAATTCCATAGTTTGTCCTGATTTCCTGGAGAAAACTGCAAAAAAGACTGTTATTAGCTACTTAAAATTAAATCTTCATTCTATAACATACAGCAGCCCACCTGCTGAAAGAACTCCATGATTAGTGCGAGGAAAACTCAAGGGTTGTAGTTCAATCCAGAGTTGTCTATTACGGTCATAGAGAGGGCACATACACCGCATCATTGCTGTAGGCTTCCGTGTGCTGAAGAACAGAACATAGAAAACTGTCGATGAAACACAATTGTTTTAGTTACAGTGTCTGTTCTGTAGTGTCTTCACAACCCAAAAAATAGTTTTAAGCAATGTAGATCCTTACCTTTTTACTCATGATGGCAAAAAAGACTATCCTCTGTCATTATTTAACACTGTAGATAGTGTGCTCTAGCAGTGTTAGAGCACAGGCTTGGGAACCAGAATATTCAGGTTGCAATTCCCCAAAAATCATTAATCAAATTCAACCAGAACAATTTACTCAACATTTGACCTTGATCAAGTCACTTAAACCTCCCTGTGATTCATTCCTCCCAACTATAAAATGGAGTAGGGGCAGGACCCTACTGTAAATCAGATGTTGTATCAAATAATAAGCTGTAGGCTTAAATACATCTGATACAAACAAAATTGTATAATGTTCCCAAAAATACACAAGACCAAATCTGGACCAGCTGCAGCACATGCAGTGGGAGGCCATTATGCAGGTCACAACTAGAATGCATAAAAACACACACATCAAAGCAAGACAACACACAGAAGTGCACTTCTGTGCAATCAGCAGCACCTATGAAAACAAACTCTGGTCAGAGCTGATACGGCTGCACAGTGCTTTTATGAGTGCTGGCAGAAGGGTCATTCCAGGCTAATTTTGCAGGCGGAATTCCACATTCAGCACAGCACTAAGCACCGGAGTATGCCATGCACAAGATAGCGGTGATGACAGAACTGTGCATGCCTGATACTCGTGCATGTGAAGTCTGACTCAGTGGCCATCTTGTGCATGGTGGCCATCACCTCCACAGTTGCAGAAGAAAAAGAAATGCCCCATGAAGTGGGGATGTTTATGCAGCCAATGGAGGGGGAGGGCCGCACAAACACAACCACTGGACACTGTGTCAGAGCACTGTGGAAGCACATCAGATGACGGTCCAGTCACATGCTTCCACAGTTCTCTATTAAAGGGGAAGTCTCCCATAGTTTCACACCCATATTTTCCCAACTCCTTATGTGCAACTGTTGTCTTCCTCCTCTAGTTGCCAGCAGTCCTATTGCTGTCCAAATCTAGATTTTAAATAAAAATATACAGCCCCCAGAAGTTATCAATGTGTTTGTCCTCCATTTTACCATCAATGCTGCTGGAGGATGATGTCATCAGAGCAACAGATATGGTGCTGCACTAAATGGTGTTCCACCAGTAAACAGAACCCACAATGTTTAGTCCCCCACTTGAGTAATGGGGGAACTCTTAAGTGTTGTGCACATCCTGAAGTGCAGGTCTAATAGGGACTAGGACCATGTGAGTGTGATGCAGCACTGATTTGACATGTATATACAGTATGCATATAAGGAAGTGCCTGTATGTGTTGTGTTAATGTTTCTGTTAGCAAAAACAGTTTACCCAATAAATGATTCTGGGTACAACAAGCGTCTTCAGTGGTATTACATAGCTGTTGTATTATGTTTTGTGTGTGTTAGCATTCTCTGTTTTGATTGACACCAGCAGTAAGACACAATCTTGCACAAATGCTCTTTTCCCTTTGTAACTAGGCAGTCAGTGATTGGATGGCTGATGTAAGGCAATAAAGAGTTCAGCTATCATAAGGAATTGGTTACCAGGACAACATCAGCTGCAGCACATGGAAGAAGAGTAATCTAGTGGTTAAAGCACAGGCACAAGAACTGGGAAACTCTGGTTCAAATCCCACTAAAGTCCCTTGCTCTCTAACCCTTAACAAGTTCCCCTAACCTCCTTGGGAACTGTGATGGCCCCTCAGGTCTATGACTTTAAAAGTGCCCCCATTCCCATTATAAATCATTAGCAGTGATGCGAGAGCTACAGCACTTCACTTTGAAGGTACTGAAAACAAGCTGTAGCAGCCCCCCCCCCCTTGTAATGCCAGCATTTGAGGTAGGATGTCCCTCACAAATCAGATGCTACACTTCAGCAATTGTAGGTAAAGAAACTAAACAATCTCAGTGTTTGTAGTACTCTGTATTTGCTTAGCTCATTCCTCCCATGTCATATACATTCTGTGTCTTGGTATTTCCAGTCAGAACCCAGATGTAAGGAGCATTTGAAATGTAAAACAATACACTTTATAATGTAAATGATCTAGCTCTCCACTTTCAGGCTGCTGAAAGGGGAGTGTATAATTTGTGCAAAGGAGGAATTCAGTCTTGTGTGATCCTTTGGGAAACTGCTCAAGCCTACCTTGTAAAATAATCCTCTCAGGGGTGTTCACCTGGTTCACTACAGAGTGACTGACTGACTGCTCGATTGATTTATTGGTTGGTTGATTGGTTGATTAACTGATTCAGTCTACTGCTTTCCACAACATGTTACAACTGTCTCACAGAGAGAAATGAGCAGTACACGGGAACAGCTTTTGTTTCCTGTGAATGAAATACTATTAGATGTATTATTTGCTCTACACATGCAGTATTAAAGCTGCAAGTACCACTCCCTGTGTGAGTTGCATGACAGAACTGTCTTAAGCCATTGCAAACTTAAACTAAAATCAGGATAGACAGCATTGATACCCTTATGTTTTGTTCTGCAGGGTTGCTGCAGTGACATCAAGGAATGGGAGGGGCTGTATTACAAGTGACCTATCTGCAGGTAAATGGAGGCGTGCTGCTTGACATTTTCCTACCTTGTGTCAGAGCCTTAAACTCTAGATATGTGTTGCAACAGAAGAAATGACTGATCTCTTATTGACATATGTACAGTACTTGATGTAATGTATAATAAATACATCAGATAGATCCAAATCATACATATAGAGGAGTCTTCTCCTTTAAAGAGATGATGATGGCATAACATCTATGGAGCTCTGCCCACACAGCCATAACAAGTATTCAATCAGTTGAAGTCACTGGGAAGTGTTTTTTTTTTTTGTGTGTGGTGTATGAATGGGAATATGGAGGATTGTGGCAAGCTGTAGGACAAAAGCACAAGGAAGCACATTAAAATGGGAAATTCAGAAAGATGGAACACTGAGACAGTCAGGAAAGGCAGAATGGAGTTTATTCATTGATTTATTTATTTTACTTCTGTTTAGGAAAACTGAGTCAGTGGTGAGTGCTACGAAGGGGAAAGAAATAGACACAAGCACAACATCAAAGCAGATTGAACAGTTTCTAAAGACCCCGGGGCAGACAATGGTGTTGGGAGATGTAACAGATTGCAGTGTCCTGACTGGGAATGGGAGGGAGAACAAAGACTCCCTTATTTGTATAATTGGGGCTAAGAGGAAAAATGCAAGCTGCACATATAAGAAATGAGCTGGAAATTACAGATCTTTGTTGAAAAATTCATATACCCAGTGCAATAGCCTCTAGGGTATATGGCTTTTCTTCAGTGCAATACATAATTAAAGTGCAGAGGAAGTGCAAGTTCACAGTGCAAAGCAGAAGTTAGTGTGTAACAATGCACAAATTAGGCGATTTGTAGTGTTTCAGGCCAACTACAAACTAAGGATCAAGACATTTGTTTTTTCTAGAGTTGAAATAGGATATGTATAGAATACTTGCTTTCAGCAACGATTAAAAATCATCTGCTGCATAAAATTTTAGTCTATATCTATCTATCTATCGTTCTTTGTTGGAAAACAAATATATCCAATACAATAGTATTCAATCAATTTAGTTCACTGGGGAGTGTTTTTCTTTTGCCTGTAGGAATGGACCCAAGGAGGATTGCAGCAAGCTGTAACACAAAAGCACAGGGAAGCGCATTCAGATGGGAAGTTTCGAAAGATGGAGCACCAAAACCAGTCAGGGAAGGGAGAATTGAAGTTTTGATTGTTTGTTTGTTTGTTTATTACTGATGTTTAAGAAAATTGAGTCAGTGGTCATGGAGGGGGGAAGAAATAGACACAGGCACAAAACCAAAGCAGACTGATTAAACAGTTACACCTGACCCCAGGGCAGACAGCAGTGTTGGGAGATGTAAGAGATGGCATTGTTCTGACTGGGAATGGGATGGAGAAGAAAGACTCTTATGTGTATGATTAGGGCTAATTGACTCAAGTGGCACATACAGTCAGACCTGATTAATCCCTAAGCATTTGTGTTTGCCAATTGTGTTACATAATAAAAATGTAAGTAGTAGCCAGACACTGACCAGATTATGATTTATTTTCAAGATTTATTACAGTAGAAAATTACAAAAGTTTAAAACAAAATACATATGTGGTACATTCAGTACAGTAGTTTAGCAGTTAAAATCAGTGTGCTTCAGTTAAATTTAAAATAATCCATTATTCCTTTTTGTTTGGCATTTCCTGCCCCTTTTGCACTTTCGGAGGCTGATGTGGCCAATTCAGTTCAGAGTCTGATTTGGACACTTGGATCAATTTGATGTGGTCAGATTATGAATGGAGCAGCAGCATTACAAAAAAAGCTGATTTGGCCGATTTTGAGACTTAGGACTTTTAAAACAGGAAAGCAGGATCCACACAGGAACAGGCTTGTCAAACAGGGTTTGTAATTTTTTTTGTAAGCTTTGCTGAATGGAGCAGTACATACACTATATAAATCAAAGTTTTTCAACACAACTTGGTTCGGAGCTTCATTGAATGGGGCAGCAGCACTTCGAAACAAGGACTGGCAAATGCTTTTAAAACTAAAATCAACGGCACATATACTCTGGGGGATGACAGTTCAGTGCAGGTTGAAAATGGGACACCAGCAGGCAGTTTTAAATTAACAACAGCAGCTGCACTTCAATACTGGACACAGGCTGATTTGGAGACTCAGGGGTGGGGGTACGGGGGATTTGTTCTGCGCAGACTGGGCAGTAGCAGAATCTTTCACAGATTGAGGGGCTGATTTGCTTGATTTGCAGAATCTGGGCTTTTAAAATGGGGAACCTACAGCACAGAAGCAGGACCTATACAGGGACACTAGAACACTGGAACAGAACTGGGTTTGTAATTGTTTTGTAAGGTTTACTGAGGTTGACTTCAAGACTCAGGGTGATTCCTTATATGCATGCTTTTAAAACTTTTTCAGCTCATTATATCCTTTGGTTCAAAGCTGGAGCCTGATTTGGACACTCGGGTAAATTTGTTATGGGCAGATTGTGAATGGAGCAACACGCTTTCAGCAATAAGTGAAACTTAGTGTATAGCAGTGTGTACTACTAATTAGATGATTTGCAGTTTATCAGGCTAACCACACACTGATGGGCAAGACATTTTTTCTGGACTCGGAAGTTAATCTATAGAATACATTGCTTTCAGTTGAAATTCAAAATAAAGACGATCACATATGACTACTTTTGATTTGCTTTCCTGTAACAAAACTAAGAGTTGCAGAAACATTTGCAACCATTCATCATTATTCATTGTTTTGCCTCCATTTCCCCTTTGTACCATGGATTAGATTGTGTTGGCTTGTATGGGTGACACAGGCAACACAACAAAGCTAGCACTTCAGGGTGACAGTGCAGATGCTGGAATAATAAATTCTGCCAATGTCAGTAAACATCTTTGTCTGTCTCAAGATGTGACTGAGGTGGGGGGCCGTGGATAGGGGCCAGTCGGCATGGGGGGCGCAAAAAAAAAGTTACAAGTTCAGTTTATCCCCATTTTCAGGTAAGATGCATGACATTACATCATCTTACAGAAGAAACAGCTGATTGGTTGACAGTCAGCCAACCAGGTGTTACTACTATATGAGGATGTAATTTCATTAATTTTACCTGAATAAAGAATAATGACCTTAAGGTGGGGACCCAGTGCAGCAAAGCAGTGGGCAAAACTAACAGGATGCTGACATGCATAGGGAGAGGGATAACCAGCAGAAGGAGGGAGGTGCTGATGCCACTTTACAGGTCCATGGTAATGCCACATCTGGAGCATGGGGTACAGTTCTGGAGGTCCCATCTGAGAAAGAACATAGATGGCATGGAAAGGGTGCAGAGAAGGGCCACTAAAATAGTGCATGGGCTACGAGGGATGGCATATGAGGAGAAGTTGAGGGAACTGGATTTGTATCCTCTGGAGATAAGAAGGGAAAGACGGGACATGACTGAAACATTGAAGTATGTGAAGGGGATCAATAAAGTGGGGAAGAGCTTATTTACAGAGATGATAGATACAAGAACTAGGGGGAATGGACTGAAGGTGGAGGGGGGAAGGTTTAGGGGAAATGTTAGGAAACATTACTTCACAGAGAGAGTGGCTGAGCCCTGGAACAGACTGCCAGAGGAGGTGGTGAGTGCCAGTATGGTGGAGGGATTCAAGAGGGCCTGGGACAAACACAGAGGGCTGTCAAGGGGAGGATGACTGGAATCTTGGGGAGGGTGACAAGTAGAGGGAGGGAATGGGCAGACACGATGGGCCAGGAAGGCCCTTTTCTGCCATCATGTCTATGAATCTATAAGAAGAGTGCACAAAACAGTTTTCTCTGCACCGGACTGCTAAACTATGGATCTGTTTCAAAAGGGGCAGAACATCAAAAAACAGAAACAATGAAGCAATGCACACAGAGGCTCCAAAAATGACAATGTATTCAGGACATACAAGTTCCCCCATGCTTCAAGGGAGAACTCTCTTCAACAGGGGTTCTACTGTGCTGGGGAACTTTTCTGTCCTGAATAACTTGTCAGTTTTGGAGCTTCCGTGTGAATTGCTTCATTGTTTGTATTTTTGTATAAAGAAAAGCACATCCTGCTCTTCCCTTGGACCACCTATTTTCATTGAAGTTAAACTTTGGGTGCTGAGTGAGGGAGTGGGGCTAGTGGGTAAGTTGGTAGGGGATACTTGTGGACTTAGACTTGGTGGGATTGGGTAGTGCTGTGGAATATGCCAGGTGATTTGTGCATTTGAGAAAGAGTAATGTGCTTGGGGACAGCCCAAGTTCCAGTTGTCTCAGAGGCACAGCTGGTTAACGCAATCGGAACGGTATTCTGGACCTGAGCAGCCTGGGTTCAAGTCCCAGCGGAGGTACTTACTTCTTACTTCTTTCTCATCTCTGTTTATATGTGTTCCATCAATATGCACACCACACTCCTGTGTGATTGTTGCAAATGCCTGTAATGCTAACTGAGCTTTCATTTGTTGTTGAGTGAGGCTGTATGCAGTGGGGAGGGAAGGCATGAGAGCATTTTCGATTTGACCATTCAGTGTTCCTGTCCCCCTCCCATTCCCCAGTAAAGCAGAAGTAGCATGACGCCTGATCTTAGCCCCAAATTATGACCACATATGTGGTTCAGTGCTGGGGGCTGTAACCAATCCTGTCCCCAACCCAGCCTTCCAGTGTTCCCTGCTCTGATTACACATTTTGCTGTCCTGGACCAAGCGGAGAAGATAAACAAGTAAAAAACTAAACCAGGCAGCTCTTGGCATTCCAGCATTTTCCACTGCAGAGGCAGATATGTTCTTTTACTGTAGGATTTGTGTGTGGTGTGGTGTGGTTTGCGGCTGGGAAAGGTGGGCATGGATGTAGCAAGTAGTGGTTAAAAAACTAGACCATAATTTGCTTGCACTGTTACATGCACTTGTTCTACTTCCATTGACAACTATTTACTCTCATACTTGAACAGTATTTTAGTTGTCCAAATATGCCATTTTACTACTGTGAAAATAACATTCAAAGTATCAATATTCCAATTTTTCCACACTCTTGAAAAAAAGCATACATTATATTTATATATATACTCCAGAGAAATTGTACATCTTTAATTGTAAACCTGTATTTTATACCAACATATAACTAAGTGCATTCTGTGTTCAATGTCTGCACCTGTAATGTTGTCCAATGTTGTATCTGCACAATGTTCTATTGTCTTGCCCTCCCTGCAATGAGGTGTCTTTGTAAATGAGTCCCTGACTCAAAGGTTGTAAATCTGACTTGTACAAATAAATATATGTTAAACTGGAAAACAGTGATTCATTCCAGTTATTTGCTAAGAAAGTCCAAAATCCCTGTATAAATGTACATGTGAAAAACAGGTGCTCAATTGTTTCCTCTTGTTGCATACATTTTATTCTACTACATTGTCTATCTGTTATCTGTTTGTGTTTTTGGTTTGATTTAATATTTATTCATTCATGGCAGCTCAGCCAATGCAGATCCCACATTCTAGGGGGTATTCGTGAATTCTGTAATAGCTGAAGAAGACAATTGTGATGTTTGTCCAGGCATTTAGGGAAATCTATGTGGACAGTGCAGATCTAATCCAATAACTGCTTGTACAAGTTTTTCCTATGTAATGACATTACCACGGTGCTGGTAACTTTCTATTGTTTGAATCTTAAGAATGTCTCTCTCATATACTGTGGAGCTAGAGGAATACATTTTACTATTTTTAAAATGTTTGTCTTCCATTGTTTAAACCAAACTCCGCAGGACTCAAAGACCCAATGTTCCCACCCTTTGTCCATATTTACTAGCAGAGGCTTTACATTTGCCATAAAAAATAGTAACGGATGGACCATATTTAAGCTACCCTTTGAGACTGGTAAATAAGTTGTGTCTTTCTTCATGGGGTTGAGGTGACTGCCCCATAAGGCCTGAAAAAATAAACTCAGCAGCCTTGTTTCTAGCACCTTTAGTGGTGGAAAAATATAACTCAAAAATAAAAATACTGCGATAAGATAGGTTTTAATCATGTATACCCTCTTTTTTACCTCGTTTTCCATTTATTCCAATGATTCACCTTACTTTGCCCAATCTCAACTTTTGGGCTCCAATTCAATACATCCAATGGCACATCCCCAAATTGTATTCCTAGAATTTTGATTGGGTCTCTGCTAATTCTTATATTTGCAATAGAGGTCTCTATCCGACTACTGTCCTCCAATTCTCTTCAGATACATTTTGTGAAATTTAAAGATTCCCCAGATATGTTGCCAAATACTATGCACTGATGTACAGCTTCCTGAACTGCCTGTACATCTGCTACTGTTAAACTCTTATCGTCTGCGTATGTCATTACTTTATATGGTGTGGTGTGTACTGATGTATATATTGGAGAGATCTGCTGGGATTCATTTATACATTTAAGTAAAGGGTCTAAAAAATGTACAAAAAAATAGGGCTGAGTGGGCAACCCTGCCTCACTCCTTCTATCCTAACCATAAGCCCCTTCCACATTCATTCATTCACATATCTGGACTGAGTATACGGTATGGGCTGCATGCCCACTGGCTCATGCTGTGAACCAATGGGCATGCAGCTCAACCGAGCTGTCAGTTGGCTGGCGGCAGGCGGGTGGGGTGCTGCCGGTCGCCAGCTGATGGGGCAGGGCGGTGGGGCTCAGTGGGCGGGTGGGGGGTACACTAGACCACCAGGGTAGTGGGGGTATTTGATGAGGTACTGATGCCCGCGATCGGGCAGCGATCGGTCCACTGGACCACCAGGGATATTGGAGTGGGGGGGTTCGCTTACAGATGCCCGTGATTGGGCTCAGTGCGGTCCATTGGACCACCAGGGATATTGGATTTGGGGGGGTTCGATTACAGATGCCTGCCATGGTACAATGGGGGGGCAGGAACTCGGGTGGCCACCCACAGGTGGCAGCTGCTGTGTTGCGCCCTGTAATGTGGCAGCTCACCTGTGGGTGGCCATCACTTGTTCCTTTTTTTACTGGCGTAACTTTGTACAGGTGCAGGTAGGGGTTGCGCATGCATGACTCTGCACATCCCGGGCTGAATATCGGGCTGTACAGGTTATCTGTGCCTGCATTCATTACTGATGCGCTCCGGCGCATCGGGATTTGTGCGGCGCACTTTTCCCTTTTAAATATCGTGCCGGGACGCATGAGTGGGTTGTGCATGGCACAACACGCAACCCTTTTGAATATCTGGGCCTCTATGTATTGTGTGTTACTATTCTGTTTACTAAATTGTTTTAATAAAACTTGTAATTCCCTTTTTGTGTCAGTCCACCATACTTGTACGTTTTCACATAAAATAGAGACCGATTTTCTTGCTGGTATGAAATGTTTAATTTGTTCTAGTAAAATCTCCTTTTGTAATATGGATGTGTTTAATTTCCATGTTCCAGGGCCTTTTATAAGAGCATGGTCTGACCCTACAGATATTGACAATAAGTTGTGGTCAGAGAATTCTGTCACCTCCACTTTAGCTTTAGATATCCATAAATGTTGTGAAACAAAAAAATAAGTTTATGTGGGTAGCTAAAGGGCCTTTATGAAATGTTGGAGTGTGTTCCTTTTCAGTGGTTTAACAGGCATCCTGAAGTCTAGCTGATTAAAACTGTAGCAAAAAAAAAATTGAATTACAGAACATTTGGGATGTTTTAGTAGTTTTAAATCTGTCCTTTGTTGATAATCCACAATTAAAGTTGCCTCCAAAAATAACATATTGAGAAGTATGTAAATATGCCTGTGCCAATTTGAATAAGTCTATCCTAAGTGATTTAGTTTGTGGTGCATACACATTTAGTAGTCTATATCTTAACGTTGAGAAGTAGCATCCTGCCAGGGAGTAAATCCAAAACTTTTGTCACTTCTGTGATAGACGTATTAAAAAGAATCCCTACTCTAGAGCAGGTTTCTTGCCAGAAGGACCAAAAGGACAGGCCCAGAAACCATGCTTTCTGTGCTTGGTTTACTTCAATTAGAGAATGTAGCCTTACATCTTATAGGAAAATAATCCCCACTGTTAGGCTTAATAAAAAAGAAAATACTGTCTCTCTTGGGCTGCCTTTTTATACTGTTCACGTTCACAGTATGTATGGAGAAAGAGGGAGCCATTTAAATAGACAAGCAAATTTTACAAAAGAACAACCCCAAAGAATTGTCACCTTGGTCTCCCCCTTCTGGGCATACTTTCTTTGTGTTTAATTTTTGCTTCTGCATTCATTTTTTGGGGCCCTGAAGTATCAATTGGTATCTCTGCATCTGTTTGTTCAGGATGGGAGGATATTAGAGATGAAGTATCAGAATTTATGTCCTCTGAATTATCTTGCAATAATAGGGTACCCCTTTTCTCTACTTCCTCTTGTAACTCTTATCATAGGGGTAGCTACAACTGGGGGTTCATTCTGTCCATATCCATCACTGTAGTAGCCATTGTACTAACTGTCTGTGCAGTTTCTACCTCGGGGGGGGTGCTGTCTCTGCCAGGGTCTCTCTCTTCTCTCCGAAGACAACTGGAGTCTGCAAAGATGTGTGGGGCTGTGGGTCAGGAGTCAGGGACAAAGATCCAGGTACTACAGGGTTTGTCTGGTTTGCTGTTATTTTTGTTCTTTGTGCTAGGGTAATCATCAGTCTTTGTTCCTCTCCATCTGACAGAGTAGGAGAATTATGGGCTGCCCATGTACATTGCTGGAACGTGTGACCAGTTTCTTCACATAACATGCATTTTGGTTCCTCTACACACTGGTTCCCTGAGTGCCCTACTTCCCCACAAACAGAACATTTTACTTTGTCACAGACACTGCTTAAATGACTAACTGAACCACATTTATAACAGGCCTTTGGTTGGCCTGGATAAAAAAGTACCCCTCTATCTCTCCTGAACATAAAACTGTTTGGTAAATGCCGTATCCCTGTTTCTGTAGTTGTTAACAGAACCCACACCTTCCACCCCCAAATCCAAAAATTCTCTGAGTCAAAGATTGCTCTGCTGTAATTTAAGACCCTACATCATTGTTTTAGCCACACAGTCATATCACTCATGCTAACCCCCCTCATTCCTGAACAGAATTGTAACCATTTTCTGTGCAGGCTTAGTGAGGGGGGTGGCATTGAAAGAGGCCCATAAAGGGGTATTTTTTAATTTATGAAACTTTGTCCAAAACCTTTCCAATCCATTTAATGTTTTGAAACTCACATCAAAATTTGGCTCATGTGAAACATGTAGTAAGGCATGAATTTCGTATGCAAAAAATTTCATAGACTCTTTTAGTAAAATTCGTCCCACAAACACCCGGTCTGGCATTTCTTCCATTCCCTCTACGTATTGCAGTCTTACCATATTCTGCCTCTTTGCTTGTTGGGTGGGCACCGAGAAACAAGAAGCATATGTTCTAAAGTTTGTAGAAGCTTTTAGTGCTGTGCTTGCCTGTGGTTGTTGCAATCGAAGTCCAGGGCCCTGGGGGTTTCATGGCCTTGCATCGGATAGCCTGACTGGAATTCCTTCCTTACTCCACGTACCTGGTGGGAGACTCAAGGTCGGAGTTTGTGCGAGTTGTAACTCTGGGGGTAAGGATATGTCTAATATTTGTGAACTGACTCCTGCTGCATCCTCATCCTCTTGTTGCACCTGTATTGCAGACGGACCCAAATGCCAGGTCCCCGTGTCATTGTCTTTCTCCCAGCCAGCTGCTCAGAATGCCTTGTAGACTGTCCACACTTCACTTGACTCCATGGAGGACCCATCTGTCAGAGTACGTCTTAGGCCAGTATGTACTTTTACTGATTCTGCCATTCCCGACGTACCCCCGACAGTGCTGTGTGAGGACTCTCTTGCTTTTTTTCCTTCCATGCTGGAAGGTTGCTCCAGAGCATTTTGTTGTTGAACTTCCCCTGGTTTGACAGCATCAAGGATCAAAGCGGGGCCTTTGATAATTAGCTGGGGTGAGTCATTGCCTGTTGAAGGATCTGTCAGTGGGCCTGTTTGCAAATGGGCCAAGAGTTCTTTCTTTTTCTCCAAATATCTTTGCTCTTCGAGAGCCAAAAGTTTTTTCATCTCTTCGCTCTCTGTATTGTTTTGGGCTGAGCTTGTACTAGGAGCAGTTTATGGTCTTGAGATAGTCTGTTCATTACTTTTTGTATCTTCTGTAGACATATCTTTTATATTCTTTATTAGTGTTGTAATTGTAGTCAGGCAGGTCTTGGTTCCTTCAGTTGATTCCATTTGCCATTTCTCCTTTTCTCTTGGCCTCTCGCAGTTCAGAGACAGGGAAGGAGACTGTCTTCCCTGCCTCTACCACCTCCATGCTCTCCTCAGCCACTCCTGGGTTGGCCATCATGGTGGCATGCCAGGATGTAAGGGTCCCCCTACCTGTGAGTAGGGGAATTCTTATTAGAAAAATTGGCCTACGTTACATTCAAATGCCAAAATCAACATACAAAAAAAGAAATCAAATTTTACACATTCAAAGGGAGAAAACAAAGAATAGTCAAATACGTAAAACAATCCATATCTCACTTTGATAAACAATATAAATAAATCTAACCATCAAAACATTTTGTGCAAGTAAATTAGCTGTTGTTACTTTGAAAGTTATAGGAAACCATAATTGTCCATCTATTCATCATTGCTTATATACAATAATGATTCAGGGGGGCTTAGCCCATTTCTCACTGTTGATCCACAGTGAGTTCATTTTCTCATCCTTAAACAGCTTGGCTTCAGAAGACCACATTTTCTACAAAGCTATGATAATATTCCTAAACATTTCTATATAAGTTACCTGTCTCTGTTGTGTTACCCACACACAGCGCGCCTGCAAGATCTAATACCTGATGGTTGCTAACGCAACATATATAGTTTCAGGGTGATACCGTCTCCATATACCCTCAAAGTCACCATATACCAGTGTAGGGTAAGTTAAATTGCAGAAAAGGGGTTCTCCACATTCTTTTGCTTGTAGTCTCCAGAGTGGTTTAATAAAATCACATTCCAAAAAAAGTGCTCCTGTTTCCAGAACCTGTATGCAGGTCTGTCTTAAACAATAGCTATCCTGCACCTGCTTATGTTTATCGCTATTCCGTACACCAAGCCTGCCATGCAAGGAGAGCCAAACGGAGTGCCGAACAAATTCAGACACTCTTTTTGATTTTAGCATATTTAAATTAAACTGCATCTTATCTTGAGGACATACCCCAAGGGAAATATCTTCTTTCTTTTCTTTCTGAATTATAAGCTTACTGTATATATTTCTTTCCAACTTTTGATCTGCAGGTCAATGCTGGAAATATCCAATTTTATAAGGGTCTTTAGTTGTTCCAGTGCATCTGTTGGAAGCTCTGGAATATTATGTAATGCTCTTGATTTTTTCTGTTCCCAGGCGACTAAACTAGGGGTAAGCCAAAGTCCTACTAGATCCTTCCAAATCCTATATCCTGGTTTTAGTACATGACTAATGTTGAAAAGCAAAACAATGCTGCTGAAAAAGACTCCTGGATTTATCATAGCCAGTCCACCTTCCTCTGTACTCCTATAGGTGACTTCTCTTTTGACTGGATTTAAACGGTTGCCCCATAGCGTTTGTAAAAAGGTAGAAAACAATGGAACAAGTAGTGAGTGTGGGGAAGGAAACGTGGCTTATATATAGAAAAACTGGGATTAAAAGAGTCTTTATTAACAAGATTCTTTTCTCTTTAGCTATCTGCTGCCCTCTCCATGAGTTAACTAATTTATTGGCCTTATGAAGGCCTGCATCCCAGTTACGCTGTGCCATCTCTTCCTCCCCCAAATGAGATACCTAAAATACTGATTTCCCCTTTAGATACTTTCATACCTGCAAATTTGTCCATGTCTGAGCAAGGGGTGCCACCTAGAACTACACATTTACTTTATTATAATTAATGTTAGAACCAGACAAAGTAACGAAATCCTGAAAGATTTCTTTCACTTTATGTTCTCTCACACTGGGGTCTAGACAAAGAACCAAGTCATCAACATATGCTAACATTTTGATGGAGGGGGATTCTGGGATTGGTCTTAGTCCTATAACCTGTTGACAAGTTTCTAATCTCCTTAAAAGGACATCTATGCAGAAAACACAAAGCAGCAGGCTAAGTGGGCACCCCTGGCGAACTCCTCTTCTGACACTTATTTTTTTTCCCTATCCATCCATTGATATTAGGGACAAGAGAAGCATTATTATACATTAACTTAATCCAATTTACAAATTTATTTGGCACCCCGTAAGCTTTCAGGACTTGGTACAGGAACTGGTGTGAAATCCTGTCAAAAGCATTCTCTTGATCTATACCCAGTATGGAGCCCTGCAACAACTTCTTCTCTGCTTTAACAAAAATGTCCTTAAGTATTATTAAGTTATCATACTGGCTTCTGCCAGGTGCTATGTTCATTGATTTTGCTAGATTACTTTCTTCTAGCATACAATTTAGGACATTTTCTAAAGCTGAAGCCAATTCTTTGCTAAAGGATTTATAAAACTCTGCCCCAAGTCCATCAGTCCCTGGTGCAGAGTTGTTCTTAAGTCCATTTATAGCCATCTTAACTTCTTCTACTGATATTGGGGCTTCTAGGAATGTTCTAGCTTCTCCTGAAATTTGTGGGAGTCCTATAAGCATCTCATTGTCTTCTGGGGTATGGGGGCATACTCAAATATTTTAAGTGTGTATTCACATGCTTAAGTATCTTATTTGGAGATTAAAGTATTTGTCCGGAATGAGTTTTAAGGCCAGTAATCATTCTATGATCAAGTCTATCACTGCACCCTTTAAAAGAATCCGTGGAGCACTTCCTCAAGTTAGTTCCAAATCTGAGCTCTTGCTTAAGTGATTTTGCCCCATTATATTGCAATTTAAACATTTCTTTTTTATAATAATAATAATAATAATAATTTATAACGCGCTTTTCAAAACCAAGGCACATAATCAGAATAATTAAAACATATAAAACATCATCACATTCAATAAATACAAACATGTCAGCCAACATCTTCACTGTATGCCTTATTCCACAGAAATGTTTTTAGAGCCTGTTTGAATCCCCCATGGTTGTGCACTCCCTAATCCAACAGGTAGAGAATTCCAGAGGGTCGGGGCCATAAACATAAATGCCCAGGCTCCCCCAGATTTTAAAGTCACCCTCAGAATCTCTAGTAACCCCTCATTGGCCGGGAGAAGTGGTCGCTCAGGGTGATAAGGAATCAGGAACTCTTTCAGGAAGTCAGGGCCCAGTCCGTGTAGGGCTTTGTATGTCAGTAACCTGACTTTGAAGGAGATCCGCCACTGGACCGGCAGCCAGTGCAGTTCCCGCAGTACTGATGTGATATGGGAAGATCTCGCTATTTCTGCTATTCGAGGTCTGTAGTCTCACCTTGTAGTTTCAGTTAGTGAAATGAGTTTTTGCAACTCTGCCCTAAGCTTTCGATAAGAGAGATGGTTCCCTGTTCCTGCCTCCCTAGATTGTTTCTGAAAAAAAATCTTTCCAAGAGGATTTTGTGTCCTCCCACCAGGTGGCAGCATTTTCATAAACTTCAGCCACTGATAACCTAGCTAGCCATTTCTTCTTCTTCCAGGCAGATCTTATTTTCTCATCACTTAAAGGGCACTGTCGGCTTTGCCCCCACGTTTTTTATCACTTTCAAGTAGTGTGCCTGCTGGCACACACCTATAACATTTGTACCCTGGAATGCATCCATAGATCTAAAAAATAGGCAGTTGTACCTGGTTTTGTAATTATCTGTAAAATTCCTTGTTCACTCGGTCGACCTGCCACCAGAAGCATATCGTGGTTGGGAATGCGCGCCAGGCATGAGCGCATTCCCGAAGGGGAATTTTATACCATGGCCACTGTAAAAAGATGTTTCCTCTGTTAGTTCAGCAAAATGGAACCGCTCCTGGTGCTTATTAATCAAAACCGAGCACCAAGGGTGTAGCTACTGATACTCCAAGTAAGCCATGGCATACAACGTTTAGTAGCGGGGGTAGCAAACAAGCTGGCCAGCATTGCTCTGCCCTCTCTAGCCCATCACATTTGCATTCCTTTGTTTGGCTTCACTGGCTTTTTCTTTTCTCATTCAGCTTTGTTTTGGGGAGGTGACAGAGTGGACTGTGGATGTTGAAGCTGAAAGTCTCAATTAGGTCCGCATGGTCTGCCTACATAGTGATTGGCTGCAGCATCTGGTAGGGGTGTGGCAAGTCTGGTGCAGTGAGTTTAAATGACCTAGCAAAGTTAGAAGCCATGCTATTAGTTCAGTTGTACTGGGAATGAGAGAAGCAGTAGAAAACCTGAAGAGCAGCAGCCAGAAGAATAGACTCAGAGCCAGCTAAAAGGATGAAGACTTCATGTGGAGTGGCAAGTGGAGTGAATCTGCCTACCTGCGTGGGAGAGAGAAGAAATTTCTGCCATGGTCTTGGACTCCTGGTGCAGTCAGTGGCATTTACCAGCAGGCAGCGAGCACCACACTAGCAGTGCAGACAGACAGCAGGTCCAGTGTGGGAATCAACTGACTGGAGCCAGAAACGTCGGACTCAAGTCATGGGGTTGGGGGGGGCAGGCATGAACAGTGGAGGAGGGGGAAGCAGTGTGGCAGGCTGGTGTATAAATCTGAAATACCTGGCTACACCCCTGCCGAGCACTACAAGTATCAAAATTTACATTTCTAGACAGGAGCCGAAATCATGCGCATGTGTAAAAAGAGACATGGGCAAGGATCCCGCGCATGCGCAACAGCATGCTGCCCTTGCATATGTACGGGATTTTGGCTCCAGACTGGAGTGGATTATTTCAATTAGATAACGTAAAAGTGCTTTATTTAAATGATTAAACAGGTTTATAATTTTTTACAAAAATGTTTTTTAATTTGTTTATAACAATACCCCTCCCCCCCCAAAAAAAAAAAAACATTATCAGAGACAGATAGAGTTTTGGATTTTTTTAAAGCAGTAGCAAGATTTTGGCAGTGTGAAGGAAGCTACTGGGCAGTGTGAGTGATCCCAGGGAGCTGCGTGAGTGATCAACAAGAGCTGCACAGCAGTGTCAATGACCACCATGAGGAAGCGCAGAGTTAGCATGAAGAGTGATCATGGGTAAGGAGTGTCCTATGAGCAGCTGAAATGGACTAAAAAAGTACCTATGATGAGAACTGTGAGGTAGGAGATGCTGTAGGAGGTTTTTTTTTTTTTTTTTTTTTAAACAGAATTGCAGTCGAGGTGTTGTGATCTGATCAGGATGGTGGTGCCATGGGTATAGTAGTGGAGTGTGGTCCAGCAGTGGTTGGTGGCATGGAGCTCAGAAGAAGCTGTGGCCTAGATTCTGTTTTTGAGGTACTGGCATATTTGTGGTATAAAGTAACATGCATGATCTACGGTCGCGTGCTTTGTGGGATTTGAGCACTTTTTTTTTTTGTTTAATATATGTGGTAAAAACTACTTTGGGCTGTACCAGATTCTATGGAGTTTTGTCTGAATTACTTCTGTTGCTGCCACCATCTGGTTCCCCAAGGAAAATACCTCTGTCCTTCTCGGGGACTTGAAAGGGCAAACACAGTAATATCTGTTAGACTGCACTTCGCAAGACAGACTTTAAACAGATAATTTTCACTTTGCCCAGCAGAAATAATAAATGTACCTTTGCAATAAGGATGCTCAGCCACTGGTACTATAAAAACAGAGTTTTACTACTATAATGCTGCAACATATTACAAACCAGATATGTACAGCAAACAAAAAGATCTACACATTTACAGGAAAGGAAAGGAAAATAAAGTAGTTTAAACAGATAGATGACATACAGAATAAACTCACAATCCAGTCTCACACCAGGATCTATATTTATCTGCCTGCTAACTGAAAAGAAACATTCACTAAGCCTGTTATTTCCTCACCCAGATAAGCAAGGTATGGAAGCAAGGCTCTCCTTCCTACTGGGGAACACTCACCAAGAGACAGAACCCCAGGTCCTCTCAGAAGTTTCAGGATGTCAGAGAGAGAGAGAGAGTTGTGGTTAAACTCTTCTACTTATGGACTCTGGGCAGTAGGATGCAACCTCTCTAGAGTGACAGCCCCCCTCCACTATTCCCCACTGACGTGAGTGCATATGGGGTATGTGTGTGTGATTACATTGGAGAGGCTGCATTGCCCTTTCCCACCTAGCAACATCCTCTTGTCCTATTGTCAGAGTGTGAGAACCCAGTACTTGAAAAGCTCACTCAGTTTTTATTACGTTGTTTATTCCTAGCTGCTTGGTTGCCTCTTTGGCAATAGTAACACTATTATAACTGGCAAGCTGTTTCCTTTGTAGGTTTCCCAAGATAGCTGCTGGGGCATTTGGCCTGAACTCCATTTTGTTTGATCCATGCCATTCCATCAACAGAAAGAACTTATATGAAAATAAGTAGAGAAGATAATAATTGCATTAACAAAAGGAAGGTTACATTAACATGGTCACATTCCTGTCACAATATAATCTTTTTTTGTTAAAAACTGATGGCTTCAGTACAGTTTTGGTTTCTTTAATGAGAGAAGATGGTGGCAGAATCAATGTTTTTCAGGGGATACAAGGTGTACTGATTTTTTGTGTGTGTGTAAAGTGGTCTGCTTTACCTGTGGTTTATGATGGGATTTACAAGATGCCAGTTGACCGGTCAAGTTACAGGATTTTCAGACCCCACTGTATAATTTCCCTTTCCTAAATTAGACAGTACTCAATGTTACAGCAGTTCAGTACACTACTTGTTGACTACTAGATATACATTTTAGGTTCTGTTCTGGGTGTTTCTTATGGTACAAGAGACTCCGAGCATGAGGTATGGCTTAGAGGACAGCAAAATGTTGCTGGGCGGTTCTGACTGCTCCAACCTCATGAGAGGACTCTCTTATCCCTGAATGAACAGAGGTGTACACCTTACTTGAGGTGTATACACTATGTATATCTCAACTGCACCTCATGTACACCTCACAATTACTGTGCTCCTCAACTATACCTTAAACATTTTATATTTAACAGTATACATCACATCTGCACCTAGTAAACTTAACTTTTAGCAATATTTACCTAAACCAGACCTTGACCCCCATATTTAGAACTGGACGCAGATATGCCAAAAATAATGCACAGCCAACTCTGGGCTATATTCAGCCAGCTGGTATGCACTAATACAGCACACTATAGTGGCTGTACCTATATGGTCCAAGGCTGCATGTGGCCCACAGAAGACAACGCTGCCCCAAATGGGATAGCACCAGGGTTCCTGTGTGCCAAATTCAGCCAGACCATGCAAATGAGCTCACTGGGCATGCACGGTGCTAAGGGTCATCTGCATGCCCATTATGGGCTCATTTGCAGATGCACAGTAGACCCCTAGCGCCAATACAGGTTGGCAGTGGTACAATATCCCTAGTAGTTTAGTGAAACTTCCTCCCCCAGATCGCCCCATCATATGGTAAATTCAAGCCACCATTCCCTGGTGGCCTAGCCCCCCACACCAAGTGACACCGATGCCCCATCTCCCCACTCACTAAGGACACTTTACCCTGCTTCCCACCCCAGTTAACACCTCAACATCTGTGTTCAGATCAATGGCTGGCATAGCGCTCTGCTCACTTCCTCGGCTGGCCCCATCAGACAGTCACAGAGGGTGATCAAAATTAAGTAAGAAAAATACTTTCAATTTTAAAAAAAGTTACTGCTCTGTAAGTGTTTGTGTGTGTGGGTGAGGGGGACATTAACCAACAGACAGGGACAATTTATTCTTAAGAACAACTTTTTAGTGCTAAATAGTTTTCTCTGCAAAATAATACATATCCAGTATTTTATACAATTGTAAGTAGGATCAATTTTATAAAGATAAAACCTTACTATTCCTTTTTCATCATTTGTGTTCAGTCCCCTTTCTTCACCATTCTCCAATTCCCCAGTCCCCAACACTGACCATCATAACTACGCCTTTTTTGTAGTCAGCAGGATAGGCAAGCAGTTGTGTATGTTCTTACAGCTGATGCTAATGCCAACCCTTTGACTGCCCAGCAAAGGGGGAGGGGTGGCCAGTGGGCAGACTGTGCTCTACCCCGCCAGGAGCCATGTGCCTCACCTGTGTGACACATTAGCCCTTCAGTTGGCCCCAAAGTGGGAGAACAGGACTCACAGCCAAACCTGTCTCAGATGTGCTGTTGCTGCACTACTTCCTTAAGGCAATCAAAAAAATGGGAGAACTGGGGCTGTTTTGGGCAGTGACATTCAGAAGATGATGAGGTCCACCTGAAATGAGTAAAAGTGTCAGATTATCAGGGTGAAGCAGACGAACACCTTGACTAATCACTGGATCTTTGGTTGATGAACTGAACTAACAGCCATCTGTGACACTAACAAACCCAGGTTATGCCCAGAGTCCAGATCATCAGTGGCCAGCAGGAGGACTGTGTAATCTCAGGAGATGCTCTCCTCTTCTGGGGAGCAAGGGAGGGAGGGTTGTAGACGCTACTGTAAATTGACAACTTTCTCTGGTTTGTAGGTCCCAGCCCAAAAACAAACATTTTTCCTCTACATGGGTGCTTTGGGGTAGGTTGCTGATTGCTACCAAAGCCCCCAACTGCTGCTGCAGAATTTCTGCAGAAATAGGAAACTAATGCTGCAGAAGTTAACTAATGCCACAGAAGTTCTATGGAAACAGGGAGACTTGCCACAGAATTTAGACACAAATTGCCTCAGAAAAATCATGGCCTTGATATTGCTTATCCACTGTGCACTGACTCTGTATATGCATTTTGGATCTGTATTATTGCATACCCTGTTTTGTTCATTATTCATTGCTGTGATGCTCCATGTAACCTCTCCATGTTGCAACAAGAAACACACCTATCTGTACTGTTTGCCTACCAGGTAAAATATATTTTAATTAAAATAAATAAATCAAATGTATGAAATACAAGCTAAGCCATGTCCAGATATTATATTTTAGGAAGCTGGCTGGTGCTGGACTCCCTTGAGGATGGAGACAAACGTTAGGTGGCAAGGCAATTTTTACTTATAGGGCACCCATTCCTGGAGGCTCTGGGTGCCTAACAAAACATCAATAAATAGAACAAACAATTAAAATGCAATAAAGATAAACTTTAAAAAATAATAAAATACAATCTAAAACTCAGCATCTTAAAAGAAAAAGCTTCAGGTTTTGCCAAAAGTACGGACTGGACATAAAAGATGAACTCAGCAATCTGTGAAAGCCAAGCTAAAGAGGTGGGCCTTCAGCCTCAGCTTAAACATCTCAATCATGGGGACCTCCTGAACTGCAGGTGGAAGCGAGTTCTACAGGGTTGGCCCAGAGACAGTAAAAGCATGGTCTCCCAATGTCCTGAGCCAAACCCTAGGAACGTCCAGGAGGCCCCTTGAAGAGGAGTGGAGGGAGCGAGCAGAGGTCGCCAGTGTCAGCAGCTCTGACAAGTAACCAGGACCCAGTCCATATTGGGCCTTTTAGGTGAGTAAATCCACCTTGAAAAGGACCCTCCACCTGACAGGCAGCCAGTGCAGAGCACACAGGACAGGGGTCACGTGACTGGACCTTGAAAGGCCAGTCAGCAACTGGGCCACTGTGTTCTGCACCAGCTGTAGTCTGTGTAGGGTCCCTCCCATGATCCTGAAGTAAAGAGAGTTACAGTAGTTGAGCCTAGTGGTAACAAAGACATGTGCCAATGTCGGCAGATCCTCGGGTGGAAGGAGGGGCTTAATCCTGGTGATGTTCCGCAAGTGGTAAAAAACACTTTCGACTACAGATGACACCTGCTCTTCAAAGGTCAATCCACTATCCAGGATCATGCCCAGATTTCACACCCTCAGGGAAGCCACAAACAGAGCAGAATCCAGCACAAGACCTGTGTCAGCCCCGGGTGGCAACCCATCATGCCCATGACCAGGATCTATCACTAGTACGTCCGTCTTGGCCAGGTTAAGTCTCAGCCAGCTGGAAGCCATCCAGTCATTGATTTTAGCTAAACAGTTTTTGCTTTATTTTTTTTTTTTTTTATTGTTTACTTTTTTTTAATTTAAGTTTTTGTTGAGTGGGTAAGTGCACTAGACAAATTCTTGTCTATTTTCAGGCACAACTCAGGGAAGGGGGATGCAGATGAATGCCAACTGACCTTGAACCAGATTAAGCTGTTGGTGGTACTTTAAGTGAATGAGGGGAAATTTGGCCAGGGCACCAGGGAAATTCCCCTACTCGCCACAGGGGGAATTTCTGGCCACCCAAGATGGTGGATGAGAGTCCAAGGAGAGAGGTGGATGCTGTGTAGGTGAGAGTGTTAGCCTCCTCTCAAACCTCAGCTCTATCAGAGGCTAATGATAAAACATAGTTGGGTACCAAAAAAGCGATTCCAGAGGAGGCAAGAATGGAAATAGATGGAAAGAACCAAGGAAATAGCTCAAAGGGTGATTCTGCACAAAAAGAAGGTATGATGTCTGAGTCAGGCCCAGAATCAGCAGAGGAACAAATGGACACAGAAGAAGCGATTAAGTCAACAGAGACACAAGAGTTGTGGAAAATGCTGGAAATGGAGGATTGGAAGTTGTTTGCGAAGAAAGTGAGCCTCATGCAGAAGATTCAGCAGCTGAAACCTGACAGCGCGGGTGTCACTGTTAAGCCACAACAGCTGATGGAAGTGGTGGCAACATCAAAGGGTGCACCGTCTGCAAAGGACAGCAATCCTCCCACAAGTGCCTCTGAAACAAGGATTGCAATCCCAGGGTCTGTGAGTATGAGCAAAAGTTCTGCTGATAATTATATGCCTTGCAATAATCTTCAGGGGAATAATGTGCCGGGGACTGGGTCTTGGGTCCATTGAAAAAGCACTACGTGGTGCTGGCTGGAAGCAGAAAGCTGACTCAGCACAATGGGTACCAGGCACCTCCCCAATTAGAATGCTGGTACCAGAAGACTTTAGCCAAGGCACTTCCGATGCTCAACAAAGTGATGGTTTGGGACAAAATTTAACAAATTACACCCTTATTATTCCTGATGAGCTAGTTTTAACACAAAACGCTGTGTTACATATTACTGTCATTGAACAGTCAGAGGGGGGTGAGACTACTGAACAAACACGAATGGAAGCCCCTTTAAATAAAAGGCCAGACAACCAAAAAAATACCTTCTCATCTCTGTTTAGAAATCCAGGATTACCAGCAAAATGGCACAACACCGTTAGACTCTTGTATGTTTAGGGGGGGGGGGGGGGGCTGCCAGAACCCCTGGATCAAGTCTATGTGGCACGAAATCTCCTCAAAGACTCCATGAAATTCTCTGCACATGAACTATATGCCTTGATCCATATATCTCCAGTGAAACAACATTTGACATCAGTTTTAAAACTACCAAAGGCTTAGAAAGGTTCTAAACTGCACTTTGGACTCCATTCCTGGCCATACAACTAACTAAGCCTGCAAACAAGACAATATCCATCTTGTTTAGGAATAAGGGGGAAGACCTCTCAGACGTTTTGTACTGGTTAAAAATGAAGTGCACTGTGATTGGGGATCCAGAAGCAATTCTGGATACCAAGAACATTTGGACAGGGGGTGGAAAGTAAAAGTTCTACTGAAATCAGATGACAAGGGTATTATGCACCTGCCTAACTCCTTTTTCGTAGATCGGGATAGGGGGTACTATTTTACCCTGACCAGCCGAAGGCCTGCTATAGGTGTGGGGATCCTACACATTTAAGTAGTGTATGTGACACTGTCAAGTGTAACCTATGTGGGGAGCTAGGCCATATCAGTACTGCTTGTCTTAACGAGTATAAATGTAATCTCTGTGACGAATTAGGACACGCATTCCAAAATTGTTCATGGGCAGCCCATAATCAGGAACACCATGACGGGGGCAGACCAGCGGTTCATTATTTCTCAAGCCCAAAAAGCCAGATTTAGAGCAAGAACAAACCAGATACAGATAGACCCTGACTTGGCTGAACCTTCTACTTCCAGCTCTGTGCCCCAAGAGACAACTAGGGCCCCGGAGGATGTTGTACAAGGGGACTGCCCACCTAATACAATGATTCCAATAGAGGACAGACAAATACCTCCTGAGTCCTACTTACAGGCAAATGAAGTAATGCCCCCGAACTGAGGCAGATGGGCTATAGATGCTCCACATGAACAAAACTAAAAGCCCCCCCAAGGCAGTCAAGACTTACCCAATACAAACTTCAAACCCATATGAAATATTACAAGACTCATTGGCGGGATCTGGAGACAAATCCAATTCCTTCTCGATCCCCTCCTCCCATCCAGAAGGTACAACAGACACAGAAGTCTATTCTAAGGGAAGAGGGGCACAAAAACAGAAAGCTAGAACTAAAACTAAGGGAGCTGGAGGAACAGGGAAGAAAAAATAAAATCTGCAGAGAAAAGGAACTAGTTCATCCACACAAACAAATAAATGACACACTCTTTCTTTGACTGCCACACTATAAATGTGAACAGTATAAAAAGGACTGAGAAGAGGAATCTAGTGTTTACCTTCCTCACAACTCTAAATGCAGGAATTATCTTCTTGCAAGATGTAAGACTCCATTCCAGATCAGAAATTATACAAGCTCAGTGACATTGGCTTTGTGGGCCTTCATTCTGGTCCACAGGCCCAGATCCCTGCTCGGGGGTTGGCATTTTAGTGCACGGAACTGATTTTAAGCTCTTAAAACTATACAGTATAGTTCCGGGCCATGCACTCATACTAGATGCATTAATATTTCAAAAACCCTACCGTCTTATAAATATATACAGTCCCCAAAATAAGACAGGGAGAATTGAGACCTTATCCTTAATCCAACCATATGTATATACTTCGAAATTGCTCATATTTGTGGGGATTTTAATTGTGGGTTAAGCCTTAAGGACAATAATTCTTATGCAACAACAAAGAAAATGTACTGTGATTCCCGATCCCTGAACAGACTCTTAAATCATGGCACAGCTACGGGATGCATATTTTGAAATAAAGAAAAAACACTCCCCAGCATTTCAAAAAGGAGTACTGGCAACTCGTATTGATTATGTTTTTATATCAAAGAATGTGCCAATTGCAAATACGGCAGTTAGCCCCTTGGAGTTCACAGATCACAGAAAGGTCTCCATCTCCATAGGGAATTACCCCCCGCTCTTGAATGGTCCAGGGTTGTGGAAATTCAACACCTCTTTACTTGCAGATCAGGAACTACAAAATGTATTAAGCCACTTCCTAACAGCTAGGAAATCAGTTATTTGTTATGAAAATAATATCAATTGGTGGGAAGACACAAAGGTAGATCTAATACAAGTATTAAAACAATATAGCAAAATTAAGAGTAATTTGGTATATTTGACATATTTACAGCAATGACACCATTTGCAAAATGTGTACTCAATAATGTATACAACAGGACAAGACTTGACTCATCAGGTCCAGTTAATCCATAATGAAATGAAAAACTATTTAAAACAAAAATCTACCCAAATGTACAAGCAACTCAAATTTCAAACACAAGGGTCTACTCAGGAAATTTACCCATTCCATTATAGCTCTAACCAAACGGAGAAAAAAATTGATGTCTGAATTAATTGATAAATCTGGAATAGTACATAATTCTATTGGGAAGATGTTACAGATTGTGACTGATTATTCCTGTGAGTTATTTTCAGAAATTTCCTCCGATACCCTGGAGATTCAAAAGTACCTACAAGATATATAAATCCCCCCCCCCCCCAGATACTGAATGAAGTAGGTCTGCCAATCACAAAAGAAGTAGTAATGGAAGGTATTCAGCAACTTAAGAATATTTCCCCAGGTCCAGATGGGCTCCCTAATGAAGTATACAAGGTACTGGGGGAACATCTAAGTACAGAACTAACGGAAGTATATAATACAATGCTTGATTCAGGGAATATCACACTGAACATTAAGAAAGGGACTTTGATTTATCTACACAAAAAGGGGGGAAAACAGGACCTGAACAATTGGAGGCCCATCTGCATGTTAAATGCAGACTTTAAAATACTAACTAGAATATTGACAAAACGATTAACTAAAATAGCAGTGTGCGTTATTGCATTAAACCAGGTGTGTGCCATACCATAAAGATCCATATGGGATCATTTAACTCTACTAAGAGAGACTTTTTTGCAGGGTGGATCAAACATAGTGTTGGATTATGTGGTTTTGTTGGATCAAAGGATGGCCTTCGATTTGATTTGTCAAATATTTGTGGGAAGTGCTTAAACATTATAAAGTTCCAGTAGGGGTGGTAAACTGGGTTAAGGCCCTTTATAGAACTGCTACAGTGATACCGGTAATAAATGGGAAAGTTGGTCCTATGGTGCCAATAAAAAGGGGAGTGAGACAAGGTTGTCCCATGAGCCTCCTGCTGTATGTGTTTTTTATTGACCTCTTGTTGTGAAAAATAAGCAGTACACAAACTATTAAGCCCATAGTTGGTCCAAACATTCAGAATAGTGCAAAAGTTTTAGCTTAAGCAGATGATTTGTACTTACTAATTGTAGATAGACAATCAGTCCATACAGCTGTCCTAGAATGCTCCTTTTTTGGGAAGGTCTCAGGCGCCTCCCTAAACCTTGAGAAATGTTGTGGGAAAAGGCTAGGAACCCACACAGAGGAAGGAAACACCCTGGGAGCTATACAATTAATTATGAACCCAATTTCAATTTTAGGAAAGGGGCAGTAAAGAGCTCTGGGCATGTACGTGATGAACCACCTGTAGAACCCAGGCATCTGCAGTGATCTCCCTCCATCTATTACAAAGAGAAAGATATAGCCTCCCACCAATACATCTTGAGGCAGGGAGGCCCGAGGTGCAGTGGGGGAGTCAGAATGCACTGAGGGCCAGAGCAAACATGGACACCAGGGGGCAGGCTTGTGGCCTGGGAGGTAGAGGGCTGAGTCCTCTGTGATCTACAGCCAGGGCTTCTGGAATAATCTCTCCCAGGATGGGCATTTGGCCTGTAAAAAGCACCATGGCCCCTTCTCCTGAGTTTTGGGTTCAAAGTATACAGGTATCTGAGAGTCATTCTCGAAGTCATAGTTTAGTAATCGGGGAAAACACTAGGCAGTTTTGGACATTAGTAACTAAAGGCTGTAATAACTATTCTATATTGCTGGATACATATATTCAGCCAAAGCAATGGGAAAAATATTTCCAAATGGTTAATTTTACATTAGAGAAAATCAAGCTAGCATACTTCCCACAATAGAAAAAAAACTATATGACCAAAACTCTTTGTCCCCTTCCACTATTTATTTTTCCAGATCACAAGTGATCCAGACAATCATACAAATGAAACATAACATGGCCCCAAGTCCAGACAGAAAAATGTTAGACACTTTCAAGAAGAAAAAAATTACTTACCACAGTAATCTTGTTTCTTCTAATGGAATATTGCTGTATTCTGACAATATGCAGTTAGCCCTTCCAGTTCAACTGCCCCAGAGACGAAAGAGTTAACTCTATGCTATAGCAAAAAACATTGAGCTCGGTTTTCAAACACCAGTCCCTGGTACATTCTATGTAACTGTCAGATTCTTACAAGCACTAAGTAGTTACTACTAAGCATGTCTTTAAAAACAGTGATAAATAACCCAGCATGGCTAATAACCAAACAAGGGTCGACAAGAAGACTCAAGTCGAGAAATGCCCAATAAAAAACATGGCACCAAAGAGGTACAGCACTTAAATTCCTGCTGACATACAAGATCTGCCTCTTTTAGGTTCTGTCAGGGAAGGCAGGAAGGGAGGTCAGAATACAAGATGACTCCATTAGAAGAAACAAGATTACTGTGGTAAATAGTTTTTTCTTCAAACAACATGTCATCTTGCTGTATTCTGACAATATACAGACTACCAAGCAGTGCCCCGTGGAGGTGAGCTCAGAACCTACTTAGGAAATGGGCTCTGCAGTACTGCTGTGCCAAACCTGGCATCACTCCTGGCCTGAGTGTCCAGGCAGTAGTACTTGATAAATGTGTGAACAGTTTTCCAGGTAGCTGCTTTGCAAATTTCAAGCAGGGGAATGTCTCTAGCAACTACAATGGAGGCAGCTGTCCACCTGGTAGAGTGGGTCCCGAGACCCACAGGTGGCTCTTTCCCCAGTTTGCCATAGTAAAACTGGATGCAAGGCACCATCCACCTAGCAATAGTCCTCTTGGTGGCTGGCTCACCTTTGCCCACTACTCCATAAGTGAGGAACAACTGAGTACAGTCATTCCTATGGGCCTTTGATCTACGCAGTAGCTAATGGTCCTTTTTACATCCAGGCTATGCAGTCTTTATTCCCCCGAGCAGGAGTGCTCAGTAAAGAAGACAGGTAATGTCATAGGCTGGTTCAAATGGAAATCTGAGACCACTTTTGGGAGAAATTTCCTGTTTGTTCTAAGGGTGACCTTTTCCCTATGGAATGCTATGTAGTCAGGTTCCACTGACAAAGCCTGTAGCTCAATAATCCTTCGGGTTGAGGTTATGGCTACCAAAAATAGTTTTCCATGTCAAATTCTTAAGCTCAGCCAAAGACATGGGTTCAAGAGGGGGCTACATTAGCTGAGCTATGCAGATATTCAGGTCCCAATATGGGGTAGGTTCACTGTGAGGGGGATGTAAGAAGAACAACCTTTTAAAAAACTTCTTGAAGACTGAATGAGATGCCAGGGAAGGTCCCTTCCCTGCAGAGAGATAAGCAGACACAGCTGCCAGGTGCACCTTCAGGGTAGAGGGCAAAGGTCTAAGGAATGCAGATGGACCAAATAGTCCAATATGGTTGCCAGTCCTGCTGCTTATGGATCGATTTCCTTCTGTGCACATCAGAAGGAAAATCTCTTCCACTTGGAAGTATAAGTCTTTCTGGTCGCTGGTTTTCTGGAAACCTTCAGAATATCCATAACCCCTTGAGTGAGATGCAGGCCTGCATACTCCAAGTCCTCAAGAGCCAGACCTTGAGCCTGAGGGACTTGAGGTTGGGGTACAGGATCCTCTCCTGAGAGGATGTCAGGAGATTGCACCTCTGGGGGAGGCAAATTTGACTGGTCACTGTCAGAGACAGCAGCATGGGGTACCATGGCTGTCTAGCCTAATCCAGAGCAATTAGAATCATTAATGATAGCTGGCACTCTGAAGACCAGAGGGAATGGGGGAAAGGCATATAGGAACTTGCCAGTCCAATCCTAAATCAGTGCATCCAGAGGCACAGGGCCCAGCACTGGGGGTCTGAAACAGAACTGGGGCAGCTGATGATTGTCTGAGGCTGCAAACAGGTCTATCTCTGGTTTGCCCCATCTCCTGAATACTGCATGTAGCATTCCATTGTTCAGAGACCACTTGTGGTGACTTTGATTTATATTGCTGAGGGCATCTGCCAGAACATTGTCCTTGCCTGGCAAGTGCACAGATGAAAGGGAAGTCTGAAGGGAATATGCTAGACTCCAGATCTTCATTGCTTCCATGCACAAAGCAGAGGACCTTGTCCCTCCCTACTTGTTGATGTAGTACATGGTGGTGGTGTTGTCTGTCCTTACCAGAACCACCTTGCCTTGCACCATCTCTAAGAATGACCGAAGAGCCAGGAACACTGCCCTGAGCTCTAACAGGCTGATGTGAAGCAATGACTCCTAAAGAGACCACGTCCCATGAACAGTGTGGTCCCCAAGGTGAACCCCCCATCTCAGGAGTGAAGCATCCATGGTCAGAACTACTGTCGGAGACTGTTGGAGGAAAAGAACACTCTCCATGAGATCGTCCTTGTCCAGACACCACTGTATCACCTGTATTAAGGTGGATGTCACTGGAATCAGTTTGGATAGGGGATCTTTTTTTCTGGGACCAGAAGGATCTGAGATGAAACTGAATGTCCCTCATCTGAAACCTGGCTCCTGGGACCACTGCTGTGGAGGCTGCCATGTGTCGCAAAAGCTGAAGAAAATGTCTTGCTGGCCGAGATACCTGCAAGTGAAAGGAACCTGCCAGATGGATGAGGTTGTCCACCCTTTCTATTGGCAGGAGAGCTTCTGCCTGAACCGTGTCCAGTTCTGCTCCTATGAACACTAGGTTCTGGACAGGTTCCAGTACTGATTTTCTTTGGTTTACCAGAAATCCTAAGGATCCAAGGGTGTCCTGGACCAGAGCCAGAGCTTCCCTCACCTGCGGAAGGGACTGTCCCATGACCAACCATTTGTCCAGGTAGGGAAACAGAGACACTCCCTGCCTCCTCAGGTAGACCACCACCACTGCCAGGCACTTTGTGAATGTTCTGGGGGCGGAGATCAGGTCAAAGCACATTGCCCTGAACTGATAGTGGCCTGAGGACAACTAGAACCATAGATACCTTCTGTGGGAGTGTCCGATAGGTATGTGAAAATACACATCCTTGAGGTCCAAGGAAGCTAACCAATCTCTTTGTCTGAGAGTGGGAAGGATTTTGGCTAAAGCCACCATCTTGAATTTGGGTTTTGTCAGGTGCTTGCTGAGATACCTTAGATCTAGGATGGGCCACCACTCCCCAGTCTTCTTTAGGGTAAGGAAGTATCTTGAGTATAACCCTTTTCCTTTGTGAAGGACAGGAACAGGTTCCACTGCTTTTAGCTCTATAAGCATGGAAACCTCTGCCTCCAACAGAGTTGCCTCTGAACTGCTGACAGGTTTGAAGGATTTTACACTGGTTCTTGGGAACCATTTGAAACTCAGAGAAAGTCCCTGGCTCACTACTTCCAGGATCCACTTGTCTGTGGTAATGGATTTCCACACCTGGAAGTAGTGAGCCAGCCTGCCCCCTACTGGCAGAGGGGAGGCGGCCCTCTGACACATCAGGGTGTCTGGCAGGAGTCTTAGGATAGGAGGTGGATGCAGCTCTGCTCACATCTCTCTTACCTCTGCCCCTGAAAAAGAACTCTCTGCTGCTGATAAGCAGGGAATGCCTCTGCCTGGTAGAAAGTCCTCTGATAAAGCCTGCCCCTGCCAGGCCTAGATTGCTGCTTTTGTGGAGTTGCAGCCTTTTCGTTTGCAGCTGCACTTTTGTAAGTGGTCCTATACTCGTCCATTTTCTTCATGTAGGATTCCGTTTGCTCCCCAAACAGAGAATTTTGGACAACAGGAAAATACATGGCCTTTCACTGGGTATCCTGAGAAGGGTTGATACACCTGAGCCAGGAGAATCTCTTCAGGGAAACTGAAGTAGCCATGTTTCTAGAGGACACATTGTTAGAGTCCACTGCAGCACGAAACTGCACATTAGATGCCTCAATGCCATCCTTAACTATCTGCTCCAGATCCTTGGCCAGTTGGGGTGGGGCAGTCTTGGCCAAGTCCAGGATGGATTCCCATCTGGACTTTTGGTATCTGGCTACATATGCCATGTCGGAAGCTTGCCCAATACCCAGAGAAGAGGTCAAATACTGTTTCTTCGCCATGGTTTTAACCCTCCGAGAGTCCTACTCAGGAGGGTGAGAAGCTAGAGGAATGCCAGTCTTGCCACAGGCAGCAGCCTGGACAATTCCTACATGGTTACAGTGGTTATAGAGAAACTCTGTGCCACTGCCTGATAGCATGTACCTCTTATCCATCCTTTTGTCAACAGAGGGAATAGAGGTGGGCATCTGCAAAATTTTATTAGTCTGCTTTTTCAAGGATTTATGGAACGGTATAGACAGTCTTTTGGAGTCAGGAACATCCATCATCTTGATGAAATCTGGCTCCTCCTCCTCCTCCTCCTCCTCCTCTTCAGCTGCCTCCAGAGTAGGGAGCTGTAAGGTTTCAGCAACCTTTTTATAACAGAAATAATGGGAGGAGTGCTCCCCAGGATGTCTGGGAGGGGAGACAAAGTCTGGTCTATCCGGAGAAATATCAGGCTCAATGGGTTTCCCCAGGCCTTCCTCTTCTTCCCCTTCCTCCAGCTTGAGTTCATAGTAAGTCTCCAGATCATATGAACTGGTGGGAAATGAACCATTAGACGACCGAACCAAGGGGCATGTAATAGTATTCAGTCTTGGTTCGCCCGGTTCTGTTTGCAGCAGATTGCACAATTCTGATTGCTTTAGCTATTTCATCCGTGGTTGGTGCCGGAAACTTAGGCTCTGAACCGGCAGATTTTCACTTCTCTTTTGCTGGTACCAAAGCCTCAGTATCTGCTTATCTTTTGGTTGAGGGGGTTTCACACTGGTCAGAGGGCACCTCCTCCGGTTCTTCTGTACCCTCTGGAGCCGAACTGGACTGGCCATCTGGGTCAGTGGATTTTTCGGCCATTCTTTTCTTCAGCGGGGTTAAACGCTTCTCCAACATGGCCTTAGGAAAGTTTTCACAAATCTGGCAGTCTGTTTTCAGGTGGTCAAACCCCAGACAATGAACACATATGAGGTGGAGATCTGCCTTGGAAAATACCTCCCCATACTCTGTGCAGTGCTGAAACCCAGTGGGTCCAGTCTTTTTCTTGGGTTTCACAGACATAGTGCACTGAAGTCAAAGTTACCCTTTGCGTGGCGGTCAGGCTAGAGTAACTAATTAAATTTTTATGGTTAATGACCGGTTCAATGGTCAATGGAAAAAATAACACTTAAACTTTAAGAATTTACCTCAAAAAATAAATCAAATCAGTCCTTTCTTGGTTACGTGGACTGAAAAAGGACCGGAGACTTACCAATTGGAGATTCAATATAATCTAGTTTAACCTGTACTGTAGACAGATGTTTGAAGAACCGAAAACAAAAAGCGGTTGAATAAACTGATGAAACACATCACTTTGAACCGAAGTGAGCAAGGAGAAATCTCTGGAGTGACTTCACAGGCAGGCGGAGTAAAGAATCTGACAGTTACATAGAATATACCAGGGACAGGGTTTGAAAACCAAGACTGAGCTCAACATTCTGTGCTATGGCATAGAGTTAACTCTCATCTCCGGGGCAGTTGACCTGGAAAGGCTAACTGCATATTGTCAGAATACAGCAAGACTTCATATTGTTTGAACATACTTTCTGGACTGATGGACTCTGTCAATTATTTAATTACATCCTGGATTCCCAAAGTCATCGAAGACTAATATTATTTACCCAATTCATAAAAATTGCCAGTCGAATGAAACACAAATGTATAGGCCAATTAGCTTAATTGATACTGCACAAAAAATCTTTTCTGGAATTATTCTCTCAAAATTACATCAATGGACTGAGTCAAATACTATACTTGAAGAAGCCCAAAATGATTTTAGAAAGAACCAGTCAACTATTCAACACTACATGGTTCTTTCGCATTGTATAAGTCTGTGGCAGTTAAGAAAGGGAAATATTTTTGTTGCTTTGTGGATCCGAGAAAGACTTTTGATTCAATCAGTAGGAAAACATTATGGGAGACCATAAAGGATTTGGAAACTGACATATATTTGCTCGATATATTGTTAAGAATTCAAAAAGATACATGATCTTATACAGAATACAACTATCATGGACATCTTAGGAACAAAATAAAAACAAACCCTGGAGTTCATCATGGTTCCATACTTTCCCCTTTAGTTTTTAATTTATACTGTATATAAATACAATTATTTAAAAACTGCATAATCAGGAATACTATATCCCTAAAATAATGGATAATACAACATCATATCTCACTTATGCAAATGATATTGTGTTAATATCGACCTCTCTTCTAGGTCTTCAGAGAAAGATCATTTCAATAGTCTCTGCTACTAAAAAAATACTTAATCGATAAACAACTATTAGTCTTTGGAAGTTCTAATAAAGATTGTTAGTCTTTTTTTTTTTTTTATATACAGTACCATACTTCAGACAGTTAGTACACGATTACTTAGGGGTAAGATAAAATAAAGAATTTAAATGGGCAGCTCATGTAAAATATCTTAAATATAAATTACAGTCTACCATTAATGGTGTTTTCAGATTTATCAGGGATTTTGGATGTATATCTGTAAGTGGCTGTCTCACAACTATAAAAGCAAAACTTAAAGCTTCAATAGTGTATGCATCAGAAACATGGGGTGTGACCAATAAAAATCCACTTGAAAAACTTTGAATAAATTACATAGGTGCCTCAAAGCTTTTTGAAGACGTGCGTCCATTATAGCTCACCATTAATTTAAGAATAACCCACAATATTATTAGTGACAAGGTGGTTGCCTAGGCGTGTCTTGAATATATCCATGCTACTACTGGCCACAACTTCGATAGAAAGTTCATTCCATATCTTGGTCACCCTGAGAACCACCGTTTCCTTTTTTTCTTTGTTTTAAATCATTCACCCTCTAGCTGCAGGGGGTGAGCTCTGGTATTGTACACCTGATCCCTGAATATGAGGCCTAGTTGTTCCCACAGTATCATATTGGTTAGTGCTCTGCAGATCATGCACATACCCCCCTTTAGCCTACGATATTCCAGGGAATACAGACCTAGCAACTTGAGTCTGTTGTCGTAATCCAACCCCCTGACCTTTATCCGACGGGTGGCTCTCCTCTGCACCCTCTCGATTGGCCTTATCTCACCTTTACCTCCAGATGCCCAAAACTGTGCACAGTACTCGACGTGGGGCCTCACCAAGGAGGTATACAGGGGCAGCATGACCTCCCTGTTTCTACTCTATGTGCTTGTTTATACAGTGTAGCACACTACTAGCTTTTTTGATGACAAGGTTGCAATGTAATTTAGGGCTAAGGTCATTGCTAGCTCTGATGCCAAGATCTCTCTCATCTTGTACTGCTCTTAATGCCGCCCCTCCCAAGAAGTACTGTGCCTGGGTATTGTTCTTCCCGAAATGCATAACTGTGCATTTGTCAATGTCAAAGGTTAGTTTCTTCATTTTTGCCCAGTATTCAAGTTCCCCCAGAGCTGTTTGTAGGGTTTTTCTATCTTCTTGGTTGTTGTCAATATGCCCAATGCGAGTATCCTCAGCAAATTTGGACAGCCATACACTCTTTGTAGTATTCAGTGTGGAAATACAGGTATAGACATTAAAGAGGCAGGGGCCAAGCACCGATCCCTGGGGCACCTCACTGGTCACCTCTGCCCAATCAGAATACAAACTCTTTATGCTTACTCATTGCTTCCTATTGTAGAACCATGCCATAATCCACCATGTTATCTTCCCATGGACCCACTGGTTGATTAAGGCATCGACAAGCTCCCCGTGTGGGACCTTGTTGAATGCCTTTGAGAAATCCAAAAATATAACATCGACAGAATCTCTGTTGTCAAGGGCCTTACTGGTTTTATCATATAGTTCTAGTAGGTTGGTCTGGCATGACCTTCCCTTGGTGAACCCGTGTTGTGTGCTATCAATTTTTTCAGGTAGTAACTCAGTGATGTGGTCCTTTAGGATACCCTCCAAGACCTTACCAAAGACTATATTATTATAGAATATTATACCGAAATCTGCTAAATTCACCAGTATGTGTTCTGGAATCGATATTAAGAATGGAGCTTGGCCAATTTTCTTTAGACACAACAATTAAGATCAAGACAGCAATATTTATCATGGATTCCCAAATACTCAGTGATTACAGGGTGCCAAAAAATGGTTTAAAGAACAGAGTATTTAAACAATGGATTCTATTTTCCACTTATAAGATTAATGAAAAATTAAGTTTATACTGCTAGTTTAGCCTTTATTGTAACATATACTAACAGAATACCAAGAATTCATTTAATTTAATTTAATTAATAACCAGAGATATAAAGATATTGCTGCTAAAGCTGACCTAACCACAATACAGAACTCTAAGGTACATTATTTCTTATAAATATTTCAAGCAAATATTTGGTAGGGAACCGTTCTTGTAATATTTCAAAAATAAAACTGAAAAATGTCTTGTCTTGACATACAGAGTTGATCTATTCCTGCAGTAATTTCCTCTTGTTTCAACAACACAGGCATGAATCTCTGTCCCCTTACTACAGCTGTGCCAATGGTGAGGTATATGATCTCAAACATGTAGTTTTTTTGTGTCCCTTTTACAACAACCAGAGATAGAAACAGCTAAGTGAGATTTTACCAAAAGATACTCATTCTTCAAAAGCAACAATAACTTGTTTTCAACTAATAATCAGGAGACCTGGGGAAAAATAACAGCTTTCATTAAGTCTATAAAACTAATTTAAACTACAATAGAAATCTTGATATCTGTGTTATGTCTTTATAGGACTGGGGTCTGCTTAATCTAGAGTACTAGGACTCATGACTGTCTTTACAAAAGCTAATTATTGATAACTATCTCATGTAATTTGTAATGATGTATTCAGGAGATAAAGCCATTAAATTGTGAAAATCTACTGAATATATAAATTAGGAGGAATTCTAGATCTTTTTGGTGTGATAGAATATTCCCCCCATTATTTTTGGCTATGGGATTACAGACTTCAATATGCCATCCAAGCATGAAGGTAACCAGACCCGACTCTGGTGGGGTTCTGTTTACACTCAAGATTTTTGAGTTAGCCAAATAATTACTGCAAACTCCTCTTGAAAATAAACAGAATTATGTGTAAAAAATGAAGATTAAATGTGGATCTAGACTCTTCATAGGAATAGATTGGACATTTGTCTGAAAAGTTAAAAGTTCTGAACAAGAACTTGATTGCAATCTATTACTTCTTGTGTTGTACGTTATGCATACATTCTATCCAGTTTTAACCGTATAAGTGTATAACGTTTTCAATTTTTGTTTTCTTTGTAATGACCAAAAGTTGATCTAATAAACTTGAAAAATCTTGAAACATTCCTGAAGTCTACAGCTCCTGTTTTTTCAATGTCAGTTCCAAATAACTGCTTTCCTCTGGAAGAAGCATTCATTACTGATTGTTGCACATCAGAGGAAAATCAGTCACTCTAAACCAGAAGTGGCATCTAATGCAGATTCCTGAGGCACCAGATCTGCCTGCAGCATCAGAAACACTAAGGAGATGCTTAGCAGCCTCTTGGCCATTAGCAATTATTTGCTGAGCCACTATTTTATCCTGGCCTTTAGGCAATTTGTCTGCTAGAGTAGCCACAGTCTTCCAAAGGCAATTCTGATATGTAATCATACACGCCTGATAGTTTACAATCCTTAGGTCAAGGGTAGCTGAGGCAAAAGTTCTTTTACCCATAACATCCAACTTCATGAACTCCGTCAGGAAGCAGGGAGCTCATGTGTTTGAGCACTTTACTTCTATCATGAGGTACCATTCTAACCAGAGAATCTGTTTTAGGCTGTGATGAACAGTATGGCTTAGCAGTAGGGGCAGGATATTGTTTATCCACCTTTTTAGGTACAGCAGGCAATTATGCCAGCCTATGCCAAGCAGTCAACATAGCATCCTTCTGGGCTAAATGTACTGGAGGAATAATCACTGTAGGAAAGACTGAAACTTCAAGAACTCAAAGATTTCTCTTGGAAGAGTTTTCTTCAGCCAGGAACCCTAATTTGGCCAGCACCATTTTAAGGAAGGCCTGAAATAAGGCAGCTTCAGGAGGAGATCTAAGTATATTCACTACACTCCCTTCCCCTCAGAGCAGGAGGCTAGAGTGGAGCTTGATTCAACCACATCTATAATCTCTTTTTCTTCCAGTGCTGCCTCCTCTTCCTCCATGTACTCTGGATTATGCTCCAGTTCTTCATCAACGTCCAGTGGTACAGACATGTGGTTGACAACAGGAGGAGAAACTGACTGGGGGGGTCAATGACGAAGACCCGTTGACAGCGGTCCATCTGAATCTGTCTGAAACAGCTCAGACCTTGTTTGATAAAATGCCTGCATATCCACAAACCCCTTCAGGGGCACTGAAGGCTTAGACATCAACGGGACAGTGCCAAATAGTGGAATAGGCTGCGAGTACCAGATTGGGAAGGATGAGATGATGCTGGACCCTGACCCTGGTATCTGTTAGAAAGTCAGGGAGGGTGGCAGGATCCATGGCCTTAGCTGGGGCCTTGTGTATTTTTTTCAAGTGACTAGCCCTGTAAGTGGGAATGGTCAGGAGAAGCTTCTTTTTTTCTTTCGGCACTTCTCTTAGACAGCACGGTGGTGTTTATCTGCTGACTTCGATGATTTTTCTTTATCTTTTCTCTTTGAGGAGTCAGGAACAGCCACCATCAACCATGGAGATTGACAGGACAATGTTGAGCCAGGATTGGGGGCGGGCAATGCCAATGAAGCCACCTTCACCACATCCTCACTCTCCATTTCTTGCAAAAGTAGAAAGTTTTCTAAAGCTTTCCTGTGATATCTCCTGGATGCCTGGTTAAAGCCTAGGCAGATTTTGCATCCCTTAATGTTATGGTCTTGTCCAAAGCACTGGATGCAAATAAAGTGGTCATCTTCATAGATTTTAACAGAGCCAAAATGACAACAGCAGGAAAATGGTTCTTTGTCCATTTGCAGCATAAAATATCATTTAAAATAACAAACAGAAGTCAGTATACAGCGACAGTGAAATACTTGCAAATGTTCAACAGCATTCTTGTGGACTGAGGAGCAGTTGGCAAAGAATGGAGACATGTTGGGGATGCTGATGTTATACAGGCACTGATGTTGTGCAGTGACATGGGTGGCCCCAGCCAATAAAAAGCTTTTGAGTGGTCCTGACACAGATGGCTTACAGTTCCATGATGCAACATAATGGAAGAAGATATCCTCGAAGGTCTGGGAGGGGGATCATAAAAGATAAAAGGCTAAAACATGACAAGCAGTGTGCATCTGTGGGGCTGGCAGTATAGCCTATTTAGAGGTTAGAGCAGCAAGCCGTGAATGAACTTGGTACATCCAGTGGACTGGAGATTGATTTTCACAGCCTCTATTTGCATACTGTGTGACTCGAAGAAAGTCACTTAACCTCCTCAGTGCTTCTAGGTTGCCCCTAAAAACAGGCACTGTGCATAGTGGGCCTTACTAAATTACCAAAAAAGTCATAATACTTATAATAACTGCTTCCATGGGAACCAGAAGTATACTGCAGTGCATGAAAAAAGGGTGTGGGGTTAGTAGAAAATGTTAAGTAATTCTTTCATTTTCCAAGACCCTGGTCAAAACCCAACTGGAGTACTGTGTACTGTTCTGGGTTCTTCAATAAAAAAATAAGGACTTTAAAAACAAATGAGTTAGTGAAATGTAGCCCCCCCCCCCAAAAAAAAGAACTGTGGTATGGGGGAACAAAAGTTATGAGGGGAGGCTGGAGGCCCTTAACATGTTCACTCTGGAGAAAAAGAGACAGACAGGAAACATGATCTCAGTATTACGTATACTCAGGAGCATCAACAAGATCACATAGATGGATCTAGTGTCCTCTTGCAGGATATATGGGCTAAAGAAGGAATGAGGGGGCTAGAACTAGAGGGCATAGCCTAAGATTGGAAGGAGGAAGATACAGAAGGAACTAGGACAATATAGAAGCAATGTGAGGGGGACATTCTTCACAGAAAGGGTGGTGGAGGCCTGGAATAAACTACCAGAAGAGGTGGTAGGGTCCAAAATGGTGGAGGGCTTCAAGACAGCATGGGACAGACATATGAGGCTGAGAAGTTGGGGAGGAAGGGGAGGGCCAGTTAAAGTGAAGATGAGTAGGGGAGAGAGAAAGGGCAGACTAGATGGGCTGGTTAGATCCTTTTCTTCCATCAGATTTCTGTGAAATAAAGCTGAAGATCCACCAGAAGCTGAAAGACAGAAAATGTAGGGGTGATGTTAGGAGGCACTTCTCCCAAAGAATGGTGAACCTATGAAACAGCCTACCATTGGTGACACAGAATTTGAAGACAGTACAGGCCTTCAAGGTAAACTTAGACGAATGTCTGCCTGCAGTACTTGGGGTATTAAAGGATACTCTGGCTAGCAGGCTGGGGAAGGGGGGGTCCCTATAAATTAGTACTTGTTTGCACAGCATATTTATTATTCCCTGGATATAAAGATGGGGGAGCAACTTGATGAAACCACTGTGCTTTCCAGTCTCAAATTACTTTGTATATATGTATGTATGTTTCTATGACGGTAAACTATGTCTTTCTAAAACTAGGGGTGGTGGTAATGCATGATGCTGTTTGTTATTAGTGAATGGATTACCTTTTTCCTTACACTATAGTGAAGCACAATTTTCTGACACTTAATACTTACGCTCTGTCCTCTCCACCGACGGTGACTATGCACTCAGAGTACCCTCGAGGTTTAAAGGAAGCAAGAAGAGCCTCCCCTTGCTGGGGCTGCATAAGAGGAATATTATTACACTCCCTGACAATCTCTCGCACCAGTGGCTCACTCATCATTTGGTCTCGTACGTAGCTGGAATCTAACCCTTGAACCCACACTCCTGTCATGACATCTCTCATGTGGACCTGAAGGGAAAAAAACACTAAATCAAACAGAGCTGCAATCAAACAGAGAAAACGTGCAAAATATTTACAAATCTACTAACAAGTAAACTCTTAATGCATACTGAAAATGCTTAAAAGGTTCAGGTCTCTTTAATACTTCTTAATGTATATAGAAATTTCTTACATGTTTATGCATATGCTCTTTGAAAGTTGTTCCTTCCCCCAGCTGCACTTGGTAAGATGCAAAATGAGACTGTTTCACACTAATAAGTGGAAACCAGCAGGTCCTGGGCCTAAGAGCTGACATCCACACAGAAAACATATGTATTTACTGTAACTAGAGATCTTCCAGAATATCTTTTCCATGGAGTACCACACTTGGGTCTAAGCTGGAGGTGCCAGGAACCTGCAGTAACAAGTCTTTTGGCCAGGGGGCCAGTAACGGCCATTGGCCCATAATACCTGTTTGACACTACATGCTGAAGTGCACTTGCTAGTCAAGAAGGAAGGGTGGCTCAAAGCACTGATGGTGCCCTAGATGAAAATTTATAAATAAGCTGGGGGTCTGGAGGCCGTCAGACCCCTAGACACCTAGAAACTGTAGGTTTGCAGCTGTTCTATGGTGCATTTTGAGTGATTTTAATACAATTGTATGATATGTATAATTCTCTAGTCATAATAAAACCCCAGCCAAAACGACACCAACATCATCTGCATGGATATGGTGAGGAAGGGAGCACCACTACATGCCAGGGACTTACTGTAATTGACACAAGACAGAATGGTAATCGGATGCCACCGGACACTGGGGGCTTGCTGGAATGAGATGTAGGTGTCTGACTGCCTCCAGACCCCTAGACCCCTAGAAACTGTAGGTTTGAAGCTGTTCTATGGTGCATTTTGAGTGATTTTAATACAACTGTATGATATGTATAATTCTCTAGTCATAATAAAACCCCATTTCTGAAACATCATTTACTTAAACCTAGGAACCCCCTCCATCAACCCATCTCATGCCAGTAAGCCCCCAGTGTCTGGTGGCATCTGATTACCATCCTATCTTGTGTCAATTAAGTCCCTAGCATGCAGTGGTGCTCCCTCTCTCACCACATCCATGCAAATGTTGTTGGTGTCTTTTTGCCTTCCCTTAAACCATTCCCAAACCAAAACAATCCTTGGCATCTAGATGCTCCCCTCCCTCAGCCCATCCCAAGCCAGTAAATCCATGGCATCCAGTGGGAACTGGTTCTGTCACTCCATTACATGCTATTAAGCCCTTGACTTCAGTGCTCTGAAGTTGCACAGGAGAGAGAAAGACTGCAACCATGGCATAATTCAGGCTATGTAGTAATTATCAGAGTCCAACTCACAGTCAATGCTGTACACACTGAATCTACAGATGTAGGATAAATATTTTATTAAGAAAACAACAAAGATGTGGGAATAATGATGGCTCCAAGCAGCTAGGTCCCTGGCTCCCAGTGGCACCCCTCACCCCATCCCATGCCAATTAGTCCCTGGCATCCAGTGAAAGCCCATAAATTACTTTATTCCATGCCAGCATGTCTCCTGCTCCTAGAGGCACCCCAACTCCATCCTATGCCAATAAGTCTCTGGCATCCAATGGTACCCCATTTCATGCAAACAAGTCTCTAACATCTAGCTGACCCTCATCCCATACCATACCACGGCAAAAGACTCTGGTAGCCAGTGGCAGCCACCCACTATGATGACTGACACAACCCTCCTTTCACCCAGTCGGCATTCTACTGTTTGAATCCTTTATTGTAAACAATGATTAATGAAATAAAAGCTCTCTACATGTATTTAATAAATCTCTGCAATAAAGGGTTCACATGGTGGCCAGCTGAGAAGGTAAGAAGATGGCTGTGCTAATTACTGCTGGGGTCGGGTGTCCCTGGTTACCAAAAATCTTTGGCATGGGTCAGGGTGATGCATGGTACCAACTAGACACCAGGACCTATCTGCGTGGGTGAGGAAGAGGGATGCTGTGAGATTGAGAGAGGGAGGCACTATTGGGCTCAGTGATTTACTGGCACTGTATGGTGTGAGGGGGTAACTATACACCAGGAACTTACTAACAAGGAATGGAGTTCGGGAAGTACCACTAGACACCAGGGACTGTCTTTGTTAATGCAATTTAAACAGACTTCTTCTTTTACACTGCAGGACTGTCTGCTGGTGCAGCTGGTTAAGAAACACTCTAAGCAGGCTGTCATTCTCAATGTGGTGCTCACCAATGTGGAAGTAGTAGGAGGGGTCAGGGTAGCAGAGTCACCAGGGTCCAGCGACCATAACTCTATATGGTTCCACATGGCCCTTGGGAAAAGTAAGCTCTCATCAAAGGCTGAAGTTATGAGTTTCAGAAGGGCAGACTAACAGGATGAGGGAGCTGGTCCAAGACACGTTAGTCGGAGTGGACAGCATCAGGGATGTGGAGGACAGATGACAGGCAATCAAGGGGGACATTCTTGAGGCAACAAAGTCTTGCATGAAAACAATAATCAAAAGAAAAGGTACAAGAGACCAATATGGTTCTCTGGTGAGGTCAGGCAAGCACTGAGAGCCAAGAATATGGACAGTACCTAATGAGAACAAGAGAAACCAAAAGGGTGGTCAGAGAAGCAAAGGCAGACATAGTTACGTACTGCAGAGGGGTCAAGGGTGGGGGAGAAACAGTTCTTTAGATATATTAGCAAAAAAAGAAAGAAGGGGAAGAGGAACTGTTATGCTAACAGACAGAGGTAGTGTAACTGAGGAGGATGGGCAGAAAGCAGTCATTCTTAATGATTACTTTTACTCTGTAGCCACAAGAGAAAACAGAGGCCTTCTGCCAGAGAGTGACATTAAGGCAGCTATAAGGGGGATCCCAGAAATGAGGCAGCAAGAATTTACCCATGAAAGGATTTGGAAAGAGCTAGCAGCCCTAAAGATAAATAAGGCCCCCTGGCTAGATGGGGTGCACCTGAGGGTGTTCAAGGAATAGGCAATGAAACTAACTGAACCCCTTGTGAGGCTATTTACTAGTTCAGTTCAGACAGGAGTAGTTCCAAAAGACTGGAGGGTAACAGATCTAGTCCTGTTCCATACTGGAGGAGAGGACAAGGAGCAACTGGGTATCTACAGAACTGTCAAGTCCTACCTCTATTGTGGGTAAACTGATGGAAACACTAATCAAAGAGGACTTCATAAACTACCTGGAGTACAATGGACTCCAAGACAGTAAACGGCACGGGTTCATGGCAGGAAGATCTTTAGGGTACTGGATAAGGGTCATGGTGTGGATTTACTCTACTTTGATTTCAGCAAGGCTTTCAACTTAGTGCCTCACAGAAGAAGAAGCTAGAGGATTTGGGTGCAGCGAAAGACACAGATGGGTGAGAAACTGGTTGGAAAGGAAACAGCAGAGGGTTGTGGTTAATGGAGTCAAATCAGAAGAGAGGGAAGGCACCAGCAGGGTGCCACAAGGATTGGACCTGGGCCCAGTCCTTTCCAATATGCTCATTACCAGCATTGGAATACACTAAGCTATGTGACAGGGTAAACAGCAAGGAGGTGGGTATGGGGATGCAGAGACTTGCAAAAGTTAGAGAGGTGGTCAAAGGGGTTTATGCTGAAATTTAATGCTGCAAAATGGAAGGCGATGCACACAGGGAACAAGAACCAGAGGAAAGAGTACTGGATGGGGGGTAGTGTTGTGCATGACCTCTGAGGAAAAAGACCTAGGGGTCATCATCAGTAACTTGCTAAAACAATCAAACCAGTGTAACATGGGCTACAGTAAGCCAAACAGCATGTTGGGGTGTATAGAAGGAGTACTGGCAGCAGAAGGAAAGATGTACCTCTCTACAAATCACCGGTAAGGCCCTACTTGGAGTACTGTGCCCAGTTCTGGAGTCCTCTCCTAAGGAAAGATAAGAGCAGGCTGGAGAAAGCACAGCATAGGTGATCAAAATTATTCAGGGTGATCAAAATTATTCAGGGCAACAAGGGCACACCTTATGAGGATTGGCTCAAAGGATGGAACATGCACTTGCTGGAGGCTAGCAAGAAAGGGGAGATATAACAGAAACATTCAAGTCCCTGAAAGGAATGCAGAAAGTAAACTGTGAGGAACTATTTAGCATAAGATCAAGAATACAGGGGCAAGAGTGGACAGTGATGGGGGGGTTTGAAGAAGGAGGTGAGAAAGATTTATTTTACAGAAAGGGTGGCGAACATGTGGAACAATCTGCCAGCTGATGTGACGGGCACCAAAACTACTGATGGTTTCAAACATGACTGGGACAGAGTGAAGGGCTTCATGGTTGCTCAGGACGAAGTGGTAGGGCAGGGATCATGGGCGTGGATAATGTGGGTTAGAACCCTGTATGGACAATAGGTCCCTGGTTTGTTAGGGTTTATGGGCAGAGTGGATGAACCAGAGGCCTTTTTCTGCCATAAATGTCTACATTTCTGTTTCTATGTTCTCTTATGAGGTTTACTAGGTAATTCTGGGCAAAAGAAGGCATAGTTGCCCATCGAGATTGCCCTCTACACCTGTGGGACATTTAAACAATACTTGCTTTCAACAATAGGAATCATCTAATACTTTTTTGAAGCTAGAAACATTGTTTATATTGAGTATCTCCTGTGGCAGATTATTCCAGGCCTTGTTGTTCTTACAGTAAAGAAATGGTCCCTTTTATTTGTTGCAGCCCATGGGACCACTAGTTTCTTATTATGTGATCTAAGATTACCTCTTGCCAAGTAGAGTTGTAATCTGCACTGGGAACTTTGAGACTGCAGTATTTTATCTATTAATAGTAGATCACCCCTCTAGTGTTTGCTTTTCAAAGAAAATAATCTGGTTTCTTTTAACCTTTCTTGATAAGTCATATGTTTTAACCTAGAGATCATGTTTGTCACTGATCTTTGTACCCATTTCAACTGTTCAAAGTCTTTAATCGAGTATGGTGACCGGACCAGGGACCCAAAGTCCAAATGGGGTCTAACATGATTTCTGTATTAAGGAATTATAGACTGCTCATTTTTGCAAATGAAAGTTTGCTTGATTCTTGTAATCATTCCATTAGCTGTTCTGGCCACAGATGTACAGTGGTTGGCAGAGGATAGTTTGTTATTTATTTGAACTCCTACGTCATGTTCTAATAGGGAAGGTTTAATCGGGATGTTATTTAATGTGCAGGCATAATTAGGGTTATTCTTCTCATAGTGCATAACCACACACTTGTTAATGTTGAAAGATATTCCATTTGTTGCTGCCCAAGTCTCAATTTTAACAAGGTCATCGACTAGGGATATATATATATATATATACTTTGCTATCATGTCCACCTCTCCTCCTACTTTGGTGTCATCAGTGAATTTTATTATCCAGTTATCCAGATTATAGTTCATATCACTAATAAAAATTCCAAACAATGTTGGGCCCAGGGCAGAGCACTATGGAACCCCACTTCCGACAGTCCCTTCTATAGACAAGTCCCCATTTATTCTTATGTGTTGAACCCTATTGGATAGCCAACTATCAATTCATTTGACAAGGCTAACACTTATACCCAAGTTGGATAATTTGTTAATCAAGGTGTTAGGAGGGACAGTGTCAAATGCTTTTGAGAAATCCAAAAGGATTACATCAAATGGGATACCCTTGTCAAGACTACTGCTCACATGATTATAGAAGGTCACCAAGTTGGTGGTACATGATGTCACTCTCCTAAAAGTGTTAGTAGGAATCACTTAATCCCATGTCCGATATTTCGGCTTATATCCTAATTTTGATCAATCTTTTCATTACCTTACAGCACAGTGAGGTTAGGCTAATGGGCCTATAAATCTCTAGTTTGCTCTTGTTTCTCTTTTTGAATATTAGAACCATAGTGTCTATGTGCCAATCCCTTGGCACCAGCCCCTTATCCAAAGATCTGTTGAATATAATTGAAAGTGGGTATGCTAGATAATGGGCCATATCCTTTAAAAAGATCGGATTAATACCATCTGGTCCAGGACTAGTGGTACTCTTGATGTCACTTGAGTGCAGAACAGACTTCTTCCACTGAGAAGTGGCACACATTTTTTATCTGGTTATTAAAACCTTCATCTGATACCCCCTTTGGTGAAACAAATGGGCAGAAATAGGCATTAAAAGGTCTGCTGCTTCTTCATTATTATATATTACAATATCATTGACTAAAATCGGTCAAATACTCCTAGTTGAGGCATTGCTGTTAGTATTTATGTATGAGAACAGTTCTTTACCATCTTTAGAATGTGCAACCTTAAATTCAGCTTTCTATCTTGCATTTTTTTTTTATCATGGTTTTTAATAGATTTTGCTCCTTTACATAGGCCTGTTTATTATTTATGGTAGGATTTTGTTTGAACCTTTTATATGCTTTCTCTTTGGTTTAGATCTGTTTTTATACCCCTAACATCAACTGTGGTGGGACTTTACCCTTCCTATTGTATTTCTTTTTTTCCAGGACTAGTTTATTTTCTCATTTCAATATTATTCCTTTAAAAAATTCCCAAGACTGATCAACTTACAGACCAGCTAGTTCGTACTCCCAGTTAATGTTTAAGAAGTATTCTTTTATCAAACCATAGTTAGCCCTATTGTAATCTCTTAGTGTAGTATTACTGAAGATTCTAGGTCTATGAACCCTTAGACTGCAAGTCACGATTCAATGGTCATGGCTCCCTAAAGGATTTAGTAGTAAAATATCAGAAATCTTGCTTTCAATGTTAGACATTTTTAAATCTAATATGTTGCTACACCTAGTGGGTTCTAACACCAGTTGTTCCAATCCGTATTTTATAAGTAAGTCCAGAAATGCATGTTCTGGTTGATTACTACCGAACATGTTCTCCCATCACTCAGTATAACAACATCCGCCAGGTTGGAAGCATGAATTATTTAATTAAACACTGACTTGTTATAGTCCTTGCTGGATGAGGGGGGTCTATCCAGGCAGCATTGACAGGATGGTATATCATCACTAACATAAACACACACCCCACTGCCTACTCGATCAGTCCTATTTTTGGAGTACAATTTATAACCTGAGATTTCATTTATCCAACTAGGCAACTCATCCCACCATGTTTCACTAATTGCCAAGTCTATTTTTTTTTCCTTTCATAATGGCTTCTAGTTCGGGCCCTTTTCATAATTATTTTACACACATCAGGAGTTATAGTATTATTTATTTCCACATGATTGGACTGTTCCAATTTTACAAAAGGTGAACAATGTCCCCCCACCCCCATTATTTAGTTTAAACAGTTTTATTTTTAGCAGGACAGGGATAAATGCAGAAAAAGGCAGTAAGGACAGGGATGGGGCTAAAAGGGGTAAGGCCATAAAAATAAATGGAAGGTGATGAGTACCAATGTCCGCAGTCTGTCCAACAAGCTCCCTGAACTAGTGGCCTTGATGAAAGAGGGAAGCCTGGATATTGTGGCAGTCAATGAAACATGGTACACAGAGAGCCATGACTGGGATGTCAACATACCAGGATACACAGTCTACAGGAGGGACAGGGTGGGTAAAAGAGGAGGAGAAGGAAGAGTAGCACTCTATGTAAGGGAAGGGATTAAAAGAACAGAACTAAAGAGTAAACAGGAAGTTGATGAGTCACTCTGGGTCATCCTGGAGACAGGAAATGGCACCACAATCTGTTGTGTAAAGACCCCCATCTCAGGGGGAGGAAATGGACAAGGAAATGATAGAAGGCATCCTTAAAATGGCAGAAAAAGGGGATATAATGTTAATGGGGGACCTGAATATGCCAGATGTTAACTGGAGTACCTTTGCTGCAGGCACATCCAAGAGCAGGGTCATTCTTGATGCCTACAGGGCATGCCTCAGACAGCTAGTGAACCCCACTCGGAGGGCAATCTTAGACCTGGTACTTTCAAATGGGGAAGGAGAAAGGATCTCAGATTTGAAGTGGTAGCAATCCGGGACGTGACCACCAGTGTGGTTCACAATAAACACAGCCATAGAGTCAAGCCATACAAAAACAAGAGTACTGGACTTTAGGAAGGCTGACTTTGGGAAAATGAGAGAGTGTCTCAGAAAAGCACTAGCAAACGGGCAAGAAAAAGGGGTGGAGGAACAATGGGGAATAATCAAAACAGCAATCGCAGAGGCAACAAGCCTTTGTGTAAAGCAAATCAACAAAACAAAATGAAGGAAAAAAATGCTATGGTTCTCAAAAGAGGTGGCAGGAATGGTTAGGGAGAAAAGGACAGCATTCAGGAAATATAAGGAAACGCAGAAGAAGCAGGACAGAGAACTTTATCAGTTAAAGCAGAAGGAGGCAGGGAAGGCAGTCAGAATAGCAAAGGCACAAACTGAGGAAAAGATAGCCAACTCTGTTAAGAAGGGGGATAAAACCTTTTATAGGTACATTAGGGAGTGAAGAAAGACCAAGGAAGGGATACAGAGACTTAATAAAGGGGAGGGAATGTGGACAGAGGGTGACAGTGAAAAAGCAGGGATACCAAACAAATATTGCTGATCAGTATTCACAATGGAAGAGAAGGGGGAGGTAACTAATCCAAACAAGGAAGACAATCTGAATAGGGGGTTGATACCAGTCCATTCACAGAAGAAAGGATTTTGAAAGAACTCTTGAAACTGAGGGTGGACAAAGCAATGGGGCCTGATGGGATTCACCCAAGAATTCTAAAAGAACTAAGGGTAGAACTAGTAACACCACCGACTACTCTCTTTAACAAATAATGGGAGGATGGGGTGGTACCTGAGGACTGGAGGAGGGCAAATGTGATTCCACTTCACAAAAGAGGGAGCAGGGCAGAGGCAGGAAACTACAGACCAGTTAGTTTGACTTCAGTGGTAGGGAAAATGCTGGAATCACTTCTGAAGAAAAGAACTGTTGAGCACCTAGAGGTCAGTGGGGCACAGGACCCAAGGCAGCATGGTTTCACAGCAGGAAGGTCATGCCAGACAAACCTAATAGATTTCTTTGACTGGGTGACCAAAGTAGTAGACCAGGGGGGCAGTGGATATGGCCTACCTAGATTTTAGCAAGGCATTTGACACAGTCTCACACAAAGATTAATATACAAGTTAGCCAGCCTTGGAGTGGGTCCCAAGGTGGTAGCCTGGATAAAAATGGCTGGACAACAGGGCGCCAAGGGTAATAGTAAATGGGTCCACAGTGAAGAAAGGAGGGTAACTAACAGGGTACCGCAGGGTTCAGTACTGGGACGGTCCTTTTAATGTCTTTATAAGTGACATTGGAGAGCACCTGGAAGGAAAGGTATGTCTCTTTGCAGATGACAAAAAAGATCTGCAACAGGGTTGATACAAAAGGTGGGGTAGAAAGAATGAAAAGGGACTTGGTAAGGTTAGAGGAATGGTCAAATATGTGGCAGCTCAGATTCAATGCAAAGAAGTGCAAGGTAATGCATCTGGGAAACAAAAACCCAGGGGAAGAGTACACAATGGGGAGGTGAGTTCATAACAATGACAAAAATCGAAAGAGACCTAGGAGTAATTATATCAGATGACCGAAAGGTGGGTAAGCAATGTGAGAAGGCAGTAAGGAGGGCTGAGGGGATACTGGGATGCACAGGGAGAGGCATCAACAGTAGAAAACAGGAAGTTGTTATCCCTCTGTACAGACAGTTAGTGAGACCCCATCTGAAGTACTGTGTGCAATTCTGGAGACCCCATCTCCGCAAAGACAGAGTGGAGGCTGTTCAGAGGAGGGCAACCAAAATGGTGCAGGGTCTACACCAGAAGACATATGAGGAGAGACAAAAGCAGCTTAATATGTATACCCTTGAGGAAAGGAGGGGAGAGGGGGGACATGATAGAAACTTTCAAGTTTCTCAAGGGAATTAAAGTACAAGAGGGTAGCATCTTTCAGAAGAAGAGATGTGTAAGAACATGGGGGCATAATTTGAAGATGGGGGGACGGCTCAGAGGTAATGTTAGAAAGTATTTTTTTCACAGAGAGGGTTGTGGATGCATGGAACAGCCTTCCTGAGGAGGTTGTGGAGTCAGGAACAGTGGGAGAATTAAAGAATGCATGGGGCAGTCATAAGGCAATTCTAGTGGGGGTAGGAGGAAGTAAGCTGTTGATTAACTAGAATCTACAGCTTATCCATCAAGTAGGGAAATGGGCAGACTAGGTGGGCCAAGCGGTCCTTATCTGCTGTCAAATTCTATGTTTCTATGTTAAACAGTCAGATATAAATTATTCCATTTTTTTATCTAGTAAGTTGCTCTCCCTTCTACTAAGATGTAACCTGCCCTAGCAATAGAGGTTATGTCTGTCTAGAAAAGTGTTCCAATGAGTCAGACAGTGAAAACCCTTCAACAAACACCAATACCATAACCAATTATTTATAGCTTTTGTTTTTGTCATTCTAGCAATAATTGCCCTTGGTGCTGGGAGAATTTTGGAATAACATATCTCAGAACCTTTAGCAATCAATTTCTCACTCAGTGCTACAAACTCTTTTTTAATAGCCTCTGTTCTGGCAGAGTTGATGTTATTGGTTGCTACGTGGATACTGACTAAGGGTTTTTCTCCCTCGTTACTCAGGATGTTGTCCATCATGAATGACAATTCAGAAATTTTTGCTCCCCCAAAGCTACAGCTCATCCTGATAGTTTTATCTGGATTACAAACCAAATGGTCAATGTGTTTAATAATGGAGCCTCCAAGAACAAACACGTGGTGAGGAACTCTCACCTCCTGTTTATTATTGCTATTAATGGAGCCTCTTTCGACCAGTAATGTTGATGGACAAAGGTTCCCTACTGGGTCGTTAACTGGGGGCACTAGGTTTAGCAGGTCTGAGTTAATAGGAGTGTTATTAATACATTTGTCTTCCTCATCCATAGTACAGCTTTGCCCTGGTAAGTCCTGTGTTGGGTCCTTACCACAGGGATTTCCTAAGCTCCCGGTATCAGTTGAGACATTTGTTCATACATCTTCCCAGAGCTCATAGAAATGGACTGCTGTATAATATCCCTACCTATGGACTCATCCTCCTGGTCAATATTATTATCTACTGGACCTTGTGTTGGTTCAGTATCCTCCCTGGATACCTCATTTGTTTTGATAGCTTGAAAGGCTGCAAAGGTGGAGTATCGATTAGAGGTTGGTGTCACAAATCCACTCCAGAAGTCAGGCCCTCTGCTCCCATAGTGCCCAACCCTGAAGTGCGATTCATAAACAGGGACACCCTCCTGTTTGTTTTGTGTCTGAGCAAACTATGAGGCTCGAGTCCTGGGGTCAATTATGAACCCTTTGTAGCTAGCACACCCAGGTAACAGGTCCGAATATCACACTTTCTTCAGGGAAAGCAGCACAATACTTGACCCATCGGGCATGCAACCAACCAGGTTCACAACCCTCTACCGACTCAATTGAGATGCTGGTATTTTCTTACCTTGCTGGATCTTTTCACAGATCCTTGTGAGCATGGCTGCATATGGTGACACTCTAAACAACTTAACATATATGTCAGAATTATCAATACTGTTTCACCAGTCACACTCAAAATGAGAAAATGTCTCCGGAGGTTTGAAGGAAAAACAAAGTTTACTAAAATTAAAAGTAGTAAATAAACACAGTACATAAAACAGACATATATACATTAAGGTTACAGTCAGAAAATAAATGGAACGTTATAAATAAAGCGCATTAAACTGAATACTAATTGATACCTCAGTCTTTCAGTTAGCAGATGGTTTAGGTTAAAGTTACCTATCTTGGCAGACGTGTCCAAAATACCAAGATGACTCTTACAAGTCCAGTAAAGAGTGTGCCTTCCAAGTTCAGAACAAGAGTGTGTATCAGCCCTTTCAGCCAGCTTGGCAATACCAGAGTTCAAGTCCCAACCTCCTTGTGATGTCATAGCACATTAAGTCACTTTTAGTCCTGTAATTAATTTGTAACATGCAGCTGCACAGGCAAACATTTCAGGTTACTACTTAACTGGAATCTGCAAATACTGCAATATTTTTAATTATAACAAGACAATCACTTCTTCATCAAAGCATAGTTTTTTATGACGGGTTACAATATCCTTTTGATCTCTCAGGAAAACAGTCTGAGAACCACCTCTCAACATCGTGAGATTTTTGGCATAGACCGACTAGGAAGCAGTCTCCCTCCTGTCACCTTGTAAATAGGCAATATTTTCACTTCGAAGCACCAACTCTCTGAGAACATGACTTTTATCATTTCCACACAGGTTTTTGTCAGGCATGTGTTAGTTCCTTTGAAGTTAGTTGTTTCTTTCCACTCAGAGAGAACAGTACATTTTCAAAAATCTAATGTCCCAGGATGCCTTGTGCTGACTGCCATGTTTCACAAACAGAAGTCAAAACATATATTTATATCAAAATTCTATACACATAGCTGGCAGATGGCGATTCCCGTTACAGTTCATACCTCAAATCTCTGTGTCTTCCACCCGCTCTTAGATGTTGGTTTGCGCTCTACCAAAGTCCTTCCATTTTCAGAATCAGTGAGGACGGGGTCATCATGGTCTCTCTCCCATTTTTTGTTTGCATTTAGTTTTGTATGCTGTCCTACACTATAAATAGCGTCTTGTTACTGATAAATTAGTTTGTGTGACACCTTCTCCTTTATTGAGCGTGTTCATTTGATTCACAACAACCAATTCTTGGTATAATTATTCCTGATTGGTTTATGTTTTCTATTGGCTCTGGATGGAGAACATGTAGGGAGGAACTTGTCCCTGCCTTTGGGTGATCCTTAAGTAAATTTAGTCTCTTTGCCATTTACATTTGGCTTTCCTCTAACATGTCCAATTTACTATAAAACATGTTCACCTCAATTTGTAGTGCAATATGCCCTGTGCATTTGTCACAAATAAATTCCCTCACTTCTGGAGCATTGTTCATATTTTTGTACATTTGGCAGTCTGAGCATTTTTTAGCCATTTCACCATCTAGGGTGGTGACTGTGTCAGCCCACTTAGCCATATTGACTGTATAGTAGCATAGACTCATCAGATATTTAAAGGTATTCCTGTTATATGGCACAACATATGATAACTTCTGCAGGAAAGAGGGTAGGCCGTCTTCCTCAGTGGACACAGGTAGATGCTGCTTGCCTCTGCCAGCGCTCGCATCCAGTCACTAAGGTGATGTGAATTTATCCTCACCCAACCAGAAGTGCTGCTCCGGTACTTCTGGGTCCCTGGTTTTATGTAAAAGCATTAAATTCCACTAAATAAGTGGCTGCACTGTTATCCAGCCTTTAAAAGGGCAAAATAGTGGTACTAGGGATCACAAGGGATCTCCAGACAGCGGATTCTTATGCTGCAGTAGCCAACAACCTTGTCTCTCACACCCAGGGAATGTTTAAGGTGACAAAGTGCCCAGTTCAAATAACACACTCAACAGTGATTAAAAACACCTCTCATGTGAGGATTTTGTAAAACAGAAGTATAGCCTGGACCTCAAAGAGGTACCCTTCACTCTTTCAACCCATTCTTAGCGATAGTGCCATATAGCGTTGGAACTATCCATTGCTTAACCTGACCCAAAATGGCAGTACAAGATAGAATGAGTTAAAAGACAAACTTGAAGGAACAATGTGTTTTTCTTCCTTAAGCTGATCAGTCAATGATAAATATTTCCAAGATTGAAGACAGTTCGAAGTAATTGTAAAGAGGGAGAAAAGAACAGTTACTTACCATAGCAGTAGATATTCAAAAGAATCTCTTCCATTAGGCCACACCTGTGGAACTATACCGCATCAGTACTAGTAGGACCACAAGAAAACTTTTGCTAGCTTGACCCCCCCTTCCCCACAATGACATCATGTGTCAGTGTCTATATAAATGTGGGCGGTACCATCATTTCTCAGTTCCCCACTGGAAATTAGACTCTGAGGATTTCCAACCATGGGGAACCATGAGACCAGACCAAGCATATAAGGTGAGATATGGGGCCGGACAGAACAGCCATGGATTGGGATCACACACAATATCTGACAGAACCCTCACTGAAGTAGAAGGGGGGTAGAAGGAGGGAGGAAGGGATGGCATGGCCTAATGAAAGAGATTCTCTCAAAGATCTACTGTTACAATAAGCACAAAATTATTATGTCTTCTTCCTCCATTAGGCAACTCCTTTGAAACAACTCCCAAGCAGTCCCAAAAGCCTCTTGGAGGCTGGTACAGTCTGATACATACATTCAGACAGAAGGCCTTGCAGAACAGCAAGAACAAAGCCAGCATGTCTAAAAGAGACTATATCCAGACTGTAATGTTTAGTGAAGGTGTGAAAAGTGCTCCAGGTGTTTGCAGCACAAACATTAGCAGCTTCAAAAACAAGCAACAGACATGTTAATCTTTATTGTAATAAACAGCAAACATTCTCATGCATTACTTGGGCTTTGGCTTCTTTTGAGGGAGGGGCTTAGTCTTCAATCTAACCTCTTGGTGAATCTTGCTGCCAATATTACAATAAAGATTGTTATCCTGACACAATGCTGCTGTGGATTTTGTAGTGAATGGAGACCAGGAAGCTGAGTCTGCCTGCTTCAGTGAGTACCCTTCTATTGCTTTGTGGCTCCAGTGCTTTGTTGATTTAGCCACCTTTGTGACTCTTATAAGCAACAGCCATGGCCATTCCCCTTGTAGCGTGGCCATGAACCTCACCAGGAAGTTTCTTTCCATACTTCCTGTAAAAGGATGTAATACAATGTGCTTGGATAGGCACAGTTTAGACACAGGGGCATCCTCTTTCCCAGGGGTGAATGAAATAAAAAGATAAGAGGACTTACTTCACTCCTTGGTGTGAGTCACACAGTATCTCCATATTCTATGAACATCTAAAGCATGGAACAGTACCTCATCCTGATTGGCATACTCAGGGCAATAAACAGGAAGATGCATTGTTTGATTCAGTATAAATTCAGATACTACCTTTGGTAAAAAAAAAAAAAAAAAAATTAGATGAGGCTCACACATTAAGAGCATGCAGCTCTGAACCCTTCGAGCAGAAGTGACCTCAACCAAAAATAACATTTTCCATGACAGGAAATGTAAACCACAACTCATGACTGGCACAAAAGGAGCCAGCATCTGTTTGTCAAGCACAAAATTCAAGTTCCAAGATAGGACTGGATTGTGGTTCATATGCACAATACCTTGCAGAAAAGTATGGGACACCTCAAACTGGGCAACTGTATGACCCTAAGGGCATGGAAAGCTGAAATAGCAGCCAAATGCACCTTAAGAGAGGAATACCGTAGATGAGAATCTGACGGCGACAGCAAGTATTTCAGTACAGCACCTACAGGGCATGTAAATGAGTCAAAATTTCTGGAAGCAGCCCACAAAGTGAATAACTTCCATTTCAAAGAATATGTATGTCTGGTAGAAGGCTTTCTAGCTGCTTTCATTTCAAAGAATAAGTATATCTGGGAGAAGGTTTTCTAGCTGCAGCTAGCACATCAGCAACCTTAGTTTATACCCCAAAACACACAATGGCTATGTCTTTGGGAGCCATGCATGCAGATATAGGGACTTCAGGTCTGAATAGAGCAAGGTCACCTATCCTGTGACAACAGACCTTGCCACAGATCCACCATCATTTGCTGCAGAAACAAACCATATCTGACGAGGCCATAATGCTGCAATGAAGATGTAATGATGCAATGAAGATGAGGGTGGCACTCTTCATTCTCAGTTTGAAGAGTACCCTCTGTTTTAGAGGAATGGAGGGAAATGTGTATAGGAGTTTCCCCTTCCAAGAGAGGGCCAACGTGTCTCACCAGAAAACGCCAGGCCCTGGAGCAATTTGCATTGTGTAGAGATACAGAAAGGTCCAACTCTGGATGACTCCATCTTGTGAATAGGCTGTCTATCATGGAGGTCAGCAGGGCATCTTAGACTGTGACCTGCCTAGCCAGGCTGCTAAGATATATTAGAAACTTGGAGGATGCATGACTGACAGCTGTAGTCTCTGTGAGAGAGTCCAGTACCACACTCATATTGCTTCCCTGCATAGGAGACAGGGATCAGTGCCTCCTTATTTGTTGATGTAATGCATCACACTGGTGTTGTCCATCTGGATAAACAGAAGACTTGGACCTAGATGGTTCTGAAAGGCCTGAAGGCTGTAGGCTGTAGAGGACAGCCCTCATCTCCAGGAATTCTATGTGTAACTTGGCCTCCACCTGGGACTATGAACCCTGCATGTGGTAAGGGCCCAGATGAGCACAGCAGCTGAAGCCAAAGGCACCCATAGTGAGGATCTTTACAGAAGCTGGTACAAGGAATGGAACACCCTGTGAAAAGGTTGTCATGATTCGTCCACCATAGCAATGTTGTGTGCAATGTGGACATGATGAAAACCATTTAGTCCAGCTCGTGGGTTAGCTGATCCCACTGGACACTAAGTGTCTGTCATCGAGGCACAAGTCAGGAAGCATAGGAAAACCAGGAGCAGTTGTAAAATTCACAAGTAATGTTTTATTATCAATAACAGTAAAATAAAAATGGTTCAGTATAGAAGGGGAAGATCTGCCTGTTCACTTATAACACTAAGCTTTGCATCTACAGACCCCTGGTGAGACCTCACCTAGAGTACTGCACCCAGTTCTGGTGTTGTCACTTCGGAAAGGATAAAGATAGGTTGGAGACAGTGCAGTACAGAGTACCAGTAATGATTCAGGGCCAGCAGGGCAGATCCTATGAGGAGTACCTCAAAGCACTAAATATGTACTCACTGGAGAAAAGAAGAGAGATGGGAGATATGATAGAGACCTTCAAATTCCTTAAAGGAATTAAAGTGAACTCTGGGGAACTATTTCGCCTGAATACCAATTCACAGTCATGTCAGCAAGAATGTAAATTAACAGGAGGCAGGTTCAGGAGAGATGTGAGGAAGTATTACTTTAAGGAAAGGGTGTCGGAACCTCGGAACAGTCTGTTGACTGAAGTGGTGGGTGCGAAAACAGTCAGGGGATTCAAGCAGGGCTGGGACATAATGAGGAGAATAGTGGTTACTGGGGGCGACAGGACAAATGAGAACAGAGAGAGAATGAGGAGGGTTAGTACCCTGAAGGAACAGTAGGTTCCAGGGATAATAGGGAACTTAGGCAGACTGTATGGACCTCTGGTCTTTTTCTGCCATCATTGTCAATGTTTCTATGTTTGCAACAGGGTGGACACACCAGGGGTAGTAGACAGAATGAAGGGGGATCTAAAGAAGCTGGAGGACTGGTCAAGAGATTGGCAGCTGAAGGTCAATGCAAAAAAGTGCAAGATAATGCACATGGAGCACAAAAACCCTGGAGCGTCATATCATCTGGTGGGGGAAATACAATGCTCCAAGCAGGAAAGTGACTTGGGGGTGATCATCTCTGATAACCTCTAAGGTGGGAGGCAGTATGATAAGGTGGTGGGAAATGCTAGCAGAATGCTGGGGTGCATAGGCAGGGGACTCAACGGCAGAAAAAAGAGATGCAATGACTCCACTTTGCAGGACTTTGGTATGGCCTCATTTGAGTACTTTGTCCAGTTCTGGAGGCCCCACCTGTGTAAGGACATTGATAGGGTGGAGGCAGTTCGGAGAAGGACAACCAGAATGGTGCAGGGATTACATCACAAGCCCTATGAAGCTAGGCTGAAGGAATTAAACATGTTCTCCTAGAGGAGAGGGGGGATATGATTGAAACATTTAAGTACCTCACAGGGAAAAGTAAGGTACAGGAGAATACAATTTTTCAGAGAAAAAGTTGCTAAAGGATGAGGGGACACAAGATTAAATTGGCAGGAGGGAGAGTCAGGGGAAATGTGAGAAAATACTTCTTCATCAAGAGGGTGGTGGACAAGTGGAACAGCCTGCCAGTGGAGGTGGTGGGGACAGAAACAATAAATGGATTTTAAAATGCTTGGGAAAGGCACAGAGGACTACTGGTGACTGCAGGAGGGGGACAACCTAATACTGGAAGACCATAAAAGAACAAAGTCATTGGAGGTATTGAGGCAGACTAGGTGGGCCAAAGGCCCTTACCTGCTGACCAATGTCTTATGTTTCTACAATATGCGAAGAGGCAAGAGAGGAGAAACCACAATGTTTTTTTCTGTTGCTGCCTGCAAGGTGGGGGGGGAGGTTAGGGTTGGAAACCCTAACACCACTTTTCCCCACTTTTGTCACTTTAATCCTAACTAGTGCATTAATGAAGTTATGAAGTTTTTTGCAAATAATTTCATACATAGATTGTCCCTTAACTCCAAAGACTGACAGAGTTACAGCTTGTTAAAGTTGCAATGTTATTCTATGGGAACTGTAATTTTTAAATTTTTATGTTTTTTTTATGGGGACCCTGAAACCTTTTGTGGTTTTATGTGTTAGTGTTGTAGACTAGTACTCACCGAGATCTTTCTTTTCATATACACTGTATATTCTCCCTTACTTACATAGTTATGGCTTGTTAAAGTTAAAATGTGGGAAATAGAAACATAGAAAGATAGAATTTGATGGCAGATAAGGACCGCTTGGCCCACCCAGTCTGCCCTTTTCCCTACCTACTGGATAAGCTGCAGATCCTAGTTAACCAGCAGCCTACTTCTTCCTACCCCCACCCCCTAGAATGGCCTTATGACTGTCCCATGCATGCTTGAATTCCACCACTGTTTTGACTCACAACCTCCTCCGGAAGGCTGTTCCATGCATCCACAACCCTCTCTGTGAAAAAATACTTCCTTAAATTACCTCTGAGCCACCCCCCTCTATCTTCAAATTGTGCCCCCTTGTTCTTGCACACCTCTTTTTTTGAAAGATGCTACCCTCTTGGACTTTGTAGATTCCCTTGAGGTACTTGAAAGTTTCTATCATGTCCCCCCCACCTCCCTCCTTTCCTCAAGGCTATACATATTAAGCTCCTTTAGTCTCTCTTCATATGTCTTCCGGTGCAGACCTTGCACCATTTTAGTTGCCCTCCTCTGGACAGCTTCCATCCTGTCTATGTCTATGCAGAGATTGGGTCTCCAGAACTGCACGCAGTACTCTAGATGGGGTCTGACCAGCTGTCTGTACAGAGGGATAATAACTTCCTGTTTTCTACTGGTGATGCCTCTCCCTATGCATCCAGTATCCCCCAACCAACGCTGCTGCCCTCTCCATGCTTGCCACCTTCAGGTCATCTGATATGACTACCCCAGGTCCCTTTCCATTTTGTTGTTGTTAGTATCTCACCCCCCATTGTGTACTCTTCCCTGGGTTTTGTTTCCCAGGTGCATTACATACACTTCTTAGCATTGAATCTAAGCTGCCATACATTTGACCATTCCTCTAACCTTGCCAAGTCCCTTCTCATCCTTTCCACCCCACCTTGTGCATCAACTCTGTTGCAGATCTTTGTGTCATCTGCAAAGAGACATACTTTTCCTTCCAGTCCCTCTTCAATGTCGCTTATAAAGACATTGAAGAAAACCAAGTCCACATTCTTTTTTTCATACGAAGGGATCATTTTTCATGAGACTGTGTCATTCTTTAGTTACTGTGTATTTTATCTGATGTATTTATTAATTGTGTGTGCAACTGTTTATTGTTAAATGTCAGGCATGACTGAAAAGGGGCTGTACCCAGTTCACTTCCTGGTAAAAAAAAAAAAAAACAAAAACAAAACAAACAGGGTTCCTTCATACAAAAAACAAATGTGAAAAAACCTAAGTCCAAAATCTTTTTTCATATGAAATAATCTTTTTTTTTGAGAGATTGTGTCATTCTCAAGAAAAAAGATTCCTTCATACAAAAAAAGAATGTGAAAAAAGCCAAGTCCAAATTCTTTTATCATATGAAGGTAATCTTGTACAAAAAAAAATGTTTTCTCATGAAACAAAATTACACTCATATGAAACAAAATCCTTTTTCATATGGCTAAATTATTTTTTTGTATGAAGCAGCTGTCCAAAAGGGTGTACTGAGCATGCTCAGAACTGAAATTTCAAATCTTTGTAACTCTGTAATGGATTATTTTTTCACCAAACCAATGAAAGGCACCACTCTGAGATAAGCTCGTTATACCCAAAAACCAATGAAATGCACCACACTGGGGTAAAGCTCTTTCTACCCCAAGGATTTCAGAGCAAAATTCCAGACCATCTGGGCACTAAGCAATTACAAAAAACTGCAAAAAACTGATTTTGTCCACTTCTTTCACTATCTAGATCTCAGAATTTGTACATCTGACTAGAACAAAATTTGGCATGTCAAGAGACCCTGCCCCCAGGACTGTGCATGCAACATTTTGTGTAAATCTGTTGAACAGGGGTGAAGCTATTAAAGTGCAAATTTAGGGGTTAAACATTAAACATAGATATTGACTTTGACGGCACATAAGGACCGCTTGGCCCACCTAGTCTGCCCAATTTCCTACCTACTGGATAAGCTGCAGAGCCTAGTTGACCAACAGCCAATTTCTTCCTACCCCCCACAAGAATTGCCTTATGTCTGTCCTATGCATTCTTGAATTCCCCCACTGTTTTTGACCCCACAACCTCCTCAGAAAGGCCATTCCATACATCCACCTCTGTGAAAAAATACTTCCTCACATTACCCCTGAGCCGTCCGCCCTCTATCTTCAAATTGTGTCCCCTTGTTCTTGCACATCTCTTTTTCTGAAAGATGCTACCCTCTTGGACTTTCTTAATTCCCTTGAGGTACTTAAAAGTTTCTATCATGTCCTCCCTCTCCCTCCTTCCCTCAAGGGTATACATATTAAGCTCCTTTAGTCTCTCCTCATATGGCTTCTGTTGCAGACCCCTGCACCATTTTAGTTGCCCTCCTCTGGACTGCCTCCATCCTGTCTATGTCCTTGCGGAGATGTGGTCTCCAGAACTGGACACAGTACTCCAGATGGGGTCTCACCAACTGTCTGTAGAGAGGGATAACTTCTTATTTTCTAGTGGTGATGCCTCTCCCTATACATCCCAGTATCCCCACCACCACCCCTACTGCCTTCTCACATTCCTTGCTGACCTTAAGGTCATCTGATATGATTACCCCCAGGTCCCTTTCCATTTTTGTTGTTGTTACTACCTCCCCCCCCATTGTGTACTCTTTCCCTGGGTTTTTGTTTCCCAGGTGCATTACTTTGCACTTCTTTGCATTGAATCCAAGCTGCTATGCTTCTGACTATTCCTCAAACCTTGCCAAGTCCCTTCTCATCTTTTCCACCCCCCTTGTGTATCAACCCTGTTGCAGATCTTTGTGTTGTCTGCAAAGAGGCATACTTTTCCTTCCAATCCCTCTGCAATGTCACCTATAAAGATATTAAAAAGGACCGGACCCAGTACTGAACCCTACAGTACCCCACTAGTAACCCCCTTTCTTCAGAGTGGACTCTGTTTACTATTACCTTCTGTGTCCTATTGTTCATCCAATATTTTACCCAGGCTACCACCCTGGGACCCACTCCCAGGCTGGCTAATTTGTTTATTAATCTTTTCTGTGGGGCTGTGTCAAATGTCTCGCTAAAGTCTAGGTAGGCCATGTCCACAGCCCCTCTCTGGTCTACTGCTTTGGTCACCCAGTCAGAGAAATTGATTAGATTCATCTGACATGACCTTCCCGCTGTGAATCCATGCTGCCTTGGGTCCTGTGACCCACTGGACTCTATGTACTCAACAGTTTTTTCCTTCAGAAGTGATTCCATCATTTTCCCTACCACCAAGGTCGAACTGACAGGTCTGTAGTTTCCTGCCTCTGTCTTGCTCCCACCTTTGTGAAGGGGAATCACATCCACCCTCCTCCAGTCCTCAGGTACCACACCATCCTCCCATGATTTGTTTAAAAAGACTAGTCGGTGGTGTCACTAGTTCTCCCCTTAATTCTTTTAAGATTCTGGGGTGAATCCCGTCACGCCCCATTGCTTTGTCCACCTTCAGTTTTAGTAGTTCTTTCAGAACCCTTTCTTCTGTGAAAAGACTGGGATCGACCCCCCTATCCAGAGTGCTTCTATTGATTGGATTAGGTAACTCCCCCTCCTTTCCTTTAAACAGCCTACTCAACCCTAACTATAGTTGGGCTACCGTACCACTGTAAGATATATCTATACAGACAGACAGATTGACAGACTGCACAAATGCTCCCTGTTGGGGGCTAGCAGCAGTCAGAAGTACAAAAATGAACTAGAACAACCAAGAAACTTGTCTACACAGCTTACAGCAAAAGACCTGTAGACTTATTTCATGGATACTAAAAGTTGGGGTAACATGACAGCAGCCCCAAATGGTGCCAGTCCAGGCTCTGACCAGGTATGAAGTTGTAAGAGAACAGCAGCAGCAACAAAGCCATCATAATTGCACTAATGATACTGATTTTGAGACTCAGGCTTTGTAACTAAACAATAGGTTCCTTAAAAGGGGATATGAGAAGAGCCTCCTTTTAAATAAAGCATTTGCAGAAGTTAAGATTAATAAACAAAGTGAGTTCCTTTAAAATGAACATGGTCAGAACCCAAGAAATAAAAATCAGGAAAAAAAATCACATTTGTGATGAGCTATAATTATGTAGCAAGCAAGACTGGGAATATCATTTGGAGAAATTGGCCTATTCTTCTGAGTGACTTGATAGCAAAAGAAATTTCAGGCAATGAACACAGAGTCACATTTAGAAGAGGTAAGAATGTTAGGAACAAGTTGGTACATAGACAATTTTAGGGGCAAAAAAGTACATCACTCACTTGGATACCCAGTAAGTCAAGTGGTTGCCACAGATATTTTAACTAATATTTACAGCTACATGGTATTGAGCAAAACATTCAAACAACCTATGAAACAGATTTCAGTTGAAATCAGAGATTTTATTTCTTGTAGGACCATGCTTGTTGTATATGTTTTATGGTGTATTTGTGGGTTGTGTTATATAGGGTGAACAGTGAGAATGTTTAAGGAATGTGTCCAGGAGCATGTTCATACTATTTTGAATCAAAAAACAGATACTCCAGTTGGAAGACACTTCTCAGAACACCATAATTCTGACCCAAAACGCCTGAAGTTCATGAAGATTGAGAATGTAAAACCACCTAAAAGAGTGTGTGATAGAGTTAGAATGTTGCTGCAGAGAGAAAACTTTTGGATTTTTAAATTGAATACAATTAGACCTTAAGGACTGAATGAAATATGGGATCTAAAGCCCTTCTGAATGTAATTGTTCATTAGTTCAGTATTTGTAATGTACTAACCCCTTATTGTATTTGTCTATTTCAGGTCTAATAAGATGTGGTCTCTCCCCTTCAACCCTTCCTCAAACTACAACCCAGTGTTTGGATAAAAACTCAAAAGTGGATCCCCAGGACTATCCATTTTCCTAAAAAAGCTTTTGATACTGGGTGATCACTTTTTTATTCAACTAGGGATTCTATCTATATTCTCTCTTTTCTACGTGCTTTTGTGTTTTGCCTTGCTTATATTATAGTTAGATCATGTAAATGTGTGATTAAAATGATGTGCTATAGCTGCTCTCCGTGTCATTGAGAGATGACTCTGCATATAAGAATTTAGTTTAAAAAAATGTTTCATAGTAGCAATATTTTTGTGAAGTGCACTTCAGATTACGATGTCACTGCTGATGTCACAAAGTGGTTACTATTTAAATGTATGGCAGTCTCTGGACCCTGGTGAAGCCTTGATTGATGAAGTGCTGGGGCTTTTACTCCTGGGTGACTGGCCTGTGCTTGAGAGTGTTGTCATTTTCACTGTTTAGATAATGAAATTGTCAACTGGAATGGCAGTCTTTTCACTCTCAAACTTTGCTGTTCACATTGGAGTGCAGTATCATTTTCTTCTAACGATGAGCTTACCCTGCAAGAAAGACAGACTTATAGGGATTTGCCCCATTAGGAAGGCCAAACACCCCATAACCCGATACAGCCTGAATGAAAAGGAACAGATTAAGCATAATCTGAGAACCACTGATAGGGATACTATAAATGAAATTAGGCTGAGTGATCAGGACACAACCAGGATGTAGTGTTGTATACAGCAACTAATAGTAATATACCCAAGGTAAAGGGATGTACCTCGGGGGGGGAGAGAGGTTACAAATCTCAGAAATGGACGTAAGGATTTTTTGGTTAATTGAGCTAACCTCTCTCTTTTTCCCCAAAAAAACTATTTTGTGTTTTTTTTTATATTCCCGGAAAAGGATTTGACCTCAGAGAGGGAGGAAGCGAGAAAAAGTAAGAAGTCCTGTGTATTCCAGGCAGAGTGTTCATAGGAAAGGATGTGTTGTCCAGCAGCCCTGGCTCATAACAAAGAGGGGGATGGTGGATGGTCGAGTAATACTCCATGAAGAAGATAGCCTGAAGATATCCAGTTAGTGGCAAGGCAAGGCAAATTTTATTTAAAAGACACCCAATCCCAGAGGCTCTGGGCACTGTACATAAAAACAAACCAACAAAGTAAACACATCAATAAAAAGCAGTAATAATAAAAATCTACAGTAATAAATAAATAAAAAATTCAATAAAGAAATAATGAGATCAGGGATAAGCAATATAAAAAGTCAGAACAGGGTGATATTTACACAACAGGGCCAGGAAAAGCCTGTGCAAACAGGAAGGCCTTGAAGCGTGCAGTGAATACCTCCACCGAGGGGGCCTCCCTTACAGATGGAGGAAGCAAATTCCACAGGATGAGGCCGGTGACCCTAAAGGCTCTATCACCAGCTGTTTTTAACCTCATCCTGGAAAAAGCAAGGAGGCCCCTCGAGAAGGAACGGAGGGAGCACACTGAGGTATCAGACGTGAGAAGGTCTGCCAGGCAACCAGGGCCCAGGCCATGTAGGGCCTTAAAGGTGAGCAAACCCACCTTGAAGAGGACCCTCCACCTGACTGGCAGTCAATGCAGTTCATCCTGACTGGCAGTTAATGCAGTTCATGCAGCACTGGGGTGATGTGACAATACTTAGACTGCCCCATCAGCAACCTGGCGGCTGCGTTCTGCACTAGCTGAAGCTGGCAGAGGGTACCTCCTGAGACCCTGAAGTAGAGTGCATTACAGTAATCAAGCCTCGATGTCATGAAGGCATGCATTAAGGTAGGGAAGTCCAGGGGTGGAACTAGGGGCTTAATCCTGGCAAAATTCCTCAGATGGTAAAAACTGGTATGGACAATGGCCGACACCTGAGCCTCAAGTGTCAGTCCACGGTCCAGAATAACGCCCAGGTTATGCACCCTAGCAGAGGCCTTCAAAGGCACAGATCCCAGGACAAGTCCAGTCTCTGCACCCGAAGTCATCCTATCACACCCTCTGTTCGACTCCACTACCAGTACCTCCATCTTATCAGGGTTCAGTCACAACCAGCTGGAGGCCATCCAGTTGTTGATTTCAGCAAGGCAGTTGTTAAGCATGTCCACTGCATTGGATGTCCCAGGTGTAAAGGAAAGATACAGCTGGGTATCATCAGCATAGCAATGAAAATCCAAGCTGCATTTCCTAATGAACCTTCCAAGGGGCAGCATGTACACAGCAAACATTGGTGACAAGACTGAACTCCGAGGTACTCCACAAGACAGGAGGCTAGGGGAGGAGGAGAAGTTCCCCATCACTACCCTTTGCCTCCTGTTTGTGAGAAAGGACTCAAACCAGCAGATGACTGTGCCCGCGAGTCCACAAAATTCCCTCAGGCAGTCAAGTAACATACAATGGTCTACCATGTGGAAGGCTGAGGACAGATCAAGAAGAATGAGAATTGTCCCCTTCCCTCGATCTTGGTGCAAGTATGTGACTTTTTTATCTTCCCAGAATCAATCTTCTCCATTGAGTCTCACTCTTGTTCCAGCGTGCCAGGCTTTTCTAATTAATAAGAGAGGAGCCAGCTCACCCTGAAGTTAAGGGTACAGCAGCAGCCCTCTACATGGGGTAAAACACCTCAGAGAGAGAACTCTTGCTGGTCTGGAGGGACCAGGGACTGGTCGGTATAAAGCAGTGGCTCCTTGGGTATAACTGCCACCTGACCCAAGAGGAAAATAAATGAGCCCCTAGGTGGTGGGAACTGAACACCTTTTGCCAGGCCAGAGAGGATAATCAGGATATGCAAAGCCATGACATCCACCCAACAGAGACAGCTGATCCAACTAACCTGGAGGCGACCTTGTTGCACCATACAATACCCTCCATTGGTACTGCACTGTTTCCAGGTCCTTAATTGAAACGCCAATAGCCTGCATGATGACCTCACATTCAGGCACTGCAACAAGCAAAGAATGCACCTGCAGCCTCACAAACTTTCACTGAAGGCCACCATGTGAGCCTAATGTGCCAAGATACACATCAGAGAATGTGCCAAGGTAAAAACCTTTCATCCCATATGCATCAAATCCCACTGAGTCTTGACTTGACTGGGAGAGCGGTCACATCTGGAGTGCTGTGACCCAGTCTTGCTCTGCAGTACCTAAAGCCCTAAAGTGGGTAGAGCTATTGCCCCATCCAACCTAGTGTGTGCACAAAATTAGATAAGGCAATTCCTAGGAATGGTGGAGGTGGAAAGAGGACAAATCCACAATGCCCTTGATGTCTCCAGCATGGCTCTAGCCAGGGAGAAATGCCGCAGGTGTCAGTATTGTTAACTCAGAGGAGACCCAGTAGCAGGGCAACCAGATTGCAACTGGTAAATACCTGTAGGTCCAATGCCTGTAGCATCTCCACCATGAGATGCTGGTACAGAAAGTACTCAGCAGAAGAAGCCAGGTAGAGGGATGATTTGTTGTTCTCTGATGACACTAGGGGGGATATGGTGTAAGCATCACCTGGGTTAGGCACTGGAAAGGGGCCCTGAACTGTATCCTATCAGGCTCTCTATAACACAACTCTATGGTACCAATCCAAGAACGAAGTTGCACCCATGTAAGAGGTAAAGAGGCTTAATGTATATGAGCAACCTGTCTACCCTCTTCTGAGGCCCTGGACAAAAAGAGATAGCTCAGGCCATTAGTCTGCTGAGTCTAAGTCTTTGGAAGGGCCTTGAGGCTCCAAAGACACTCTTGCCCAAGGAGAGGATCGAGTGCAGATTCTCTTTTATGACACTCATACGATGAAGGAGGTGGAAGAACAGTGGCATTGAAGGGGGAAGACCCCAGTATGAATGGAAGAATTCCCACTGAGGAGCAGGCAACTTTGGAAGGCCTGATCCATGACTAGTGATGACAAAAGAATCGGGAACAGGAGAAAACTCTGCCACAGGGTTGATGTCAAGTGGCACTGATCTCAGAGGTGACAACATCCACTGCACATAGATCCTCCTTGTTGTTGACTTCAATGTTGACACTACCCCATTCAAAAGTGTCACAGTCAATCCCAATACCATCCCCTTCCCTGGTGCTGCATGTTGTATTGAGGTCAGAGACAGTGCTTCAGCTGACACCATCAACAATGCCAACATCAAAGCCAGGCATGAATGGTGTCGGTGCTGGACCTGTCACTGCTTTTAGTGTCACCCACAGAGTCAACACCATAAACTGTGACAACAGCATAGGCAACACTGCCAGCCAGCATTGCCAAGTCCACCAGAGTGGACTGTGATAGGTTTTCCACCGGTCACCTCGAAGAAGCCAGCAGTCCACCCAACTTTACCACCAATTTCTCCAGCACAGCCCCAGTACAGTGGGCAGAGCAAAGCCTTGTTCCTCAGCAAACCCCGAAAAGTGGTGAAGGTACACGGGGAAAGGGTCCAACACTCTCTCCTGGGACTTCCAAACTGCCAAGGAAACAGTAGCACGAACAGTAAAAGAAGGGGACAAGACTTTCTATAGGTACATTAGTGAAAGTGTCAGTGGCTCTGCAGGTTGCACACTCACCTCTGAGGCTGGAAGATTAGAAGGATGTGAGTTCTATCCCCACACCAGGCACTTGGGTTAAATCCCAATACTGTAGTGCAGCATGAGGGGGTGCTGCACTCCTGAGGTGCCGTTTTTCAGAAAAGATGTTAAACCAAGGTCCCATCTGCCTGTTCTGGTGGTAGTTCAGGTGGATGTTAAAGATCCCATGGTACTTCTCGAAGGAAGTAGGGGAAATATTTATAATCATTCAAAACAAAACATAAGAAAAATAAACTTATAATAATGCAAAGGAAAATCAAATACACAAAAGGAAAACCTTTAGACAATAGCAAAAAAAACCCCAAAAAAAACATCACCTAATATCAGTGGTAAAACCACAAGAATACCTCATCCCACCCAATCAATCCTTCTCCAGAGCTTTTCACAAAATAAGGTACCCCAATGAATTAGTTCCACCTGGTATAGGGCATCCAATTCTGACTGTACATTAAAAAAAATATCGTGAACAGTCACCGCTTCTTGATTCAGATCTCTCTGACATCTAACATGCCAGATAGCCCACTTTAGGCAAGCAAAAATAACATAAGCAGTACTATAGTGCCAACCACTCCATAATGCAGAAAGGTGACCATAAATGAGGGCACCATACGTCATCTTTGCAAACCTACTGGTGCTCCAAAAGACATCCAACTGCGTCCAAAACTCCTGTATAAAGGGGCAATCAAAAAAAAAAAGATGCCGCATGGTTTCAGGCTGCTGCTGACAACCCACAAACTCACGTACAATCTTGTACCTGCTTGTGTTTGTGGTTTCCACCAACATTTAACTTCTCATGCCCACAAAGCCACAGTGTCTTACATCTTCTGTGGTATTCTGGCTTCTAACATGCAATTTAACAATGAGGCCACATCAATTGAGGGGGCCAACCTTAAAAACAAGTTCCTCAAAATAAAAGTTCTGCACTATCGAAGTATAAAAGGCCTTCCTGGAAACTGTCACAACCCACATCATATTGATCTTCCACAACCTAATAAATTTCAAACAAAACTGTACATACACAGGAAGCAGGGTCTCATCCCTGTGCCATTTCCCCCGACCCCAGGCAGTAAGAAACCTCAGTTTCCACCAAGACATAGCTAAAGTCCCAGCCATGTCCCAGTCCAATAAGACAGGTTGGAGACTGGTAAAAAAAAAATTCCCAAATAGAAAAACTAGGGGCTGTACCATGTTCAAACCTCCATCTTTCCAGGCACAATATGTATGACTTCTTTTGATGAGGTTTAAACTGCTACCCCAGAGTAGTGTAAAAACAAACCCAAAACCTTAGTGTACATGGTGAAAGGCAATGGAAAAACATGGGAAAAACAAAGGAAGCAAGTATGTTTTAGCTAGATAAACATGCTTTTTCCATGTCATTTTCCATGCCATCCATTTCAAAACTTTTGCTTGTACTGCATTATAGACTAAATCCCAATTGCTTTGTATCACCTCTGAATTGCCAAACCAAACCCCCAGTATTTTTATCTTGTGTGCAGTCATGGGTATATCAAAGTCAGATATCAATCAATCAATCATCAATCAAAATCTTTATTTAGTCAGGCGAAATATCAAGATATATCAAGGGGGCCCCACCTAGTGCCAGAGCCTGACTATTAGTGGTATTTAGTTTAATGCCTGTAATTCCCTGAAATTGCTAAAAGATCCTAAGGACTTGTGTCCCCGAGAAGACATCCCGAATAAAAATTGTACAATCATCTGCATAAGCAGTGACAGTCACAATGTCCTCGCCATGCGTGTTTCGCATCAGGAGAACCCGGGCATCTCCTGCAATACAGCGTATCAATGGATCCAAGGCAAAAACATATAATATAGGCTAAGAAGGCACTCCTGTCTTACCCCATTCCTGAGATGCATGGGGAGGCCCAGATGCCCATTCACCAAAGGTCTTACTGTCACCTCCTTATATAACACCTCCTTCAATAATTAAACAAAATCCTCCAGAACACCATATTCAGCAAGACAATCCCACAAATAGCTATCTCCTGATCAACAGATAAAATGTAGCCATCCAGGTGTCCCATCATATCTTGCTCCACAACCTCCCTGAGGAATATGAGATTATGTTTGATGTCTCTCCTTGGAATTGCACAAGTCTGTGTTCCAAAAATAACATATTGTGCCACTTTTGAAAGTCAAACCATCAAAACCTTTGCCAATATTTTATCATCTGTAGTAAGCAGACTCAGGGGTCTCCAATTGTGGAGGTCCGTCCTATCACCTCTCTTAAATAAGAAAAACATGATCCCTTCCGCCATACTATGACCCAGTCTATGCTCCTCCCATATATAAAAAAAAATCTCTGTCAAAAGGGGGGCCAGTTGATCACAAAAAGTCTTATAAAATTCATTGGAAAGACCATCACCCCCCAGGGAAGTATGCTGGGAAAGTTGTCCAATGGCATTCCACACCTCGGTCTCTGAAATGGGCTCCATACGCATTGTAGCCTGTATTGGCGAGATATAGGGTAATATAACCATTTCCAAAAGGCTGTTTGACCTCAGGGTACTCCCAACCTGAAATCTTTTTCCTATTTACTTATGGACAACCGACTCCAGAACAGGAAGATCATGTACAAGCTCCCCATCAGCATTCATCAGTGCCATCATGATCTTCTGATCAGCCATCCTGGAGTGTCCATCAAAAGGGTTTACCTGTCTTGTTGTCCCGTGGGTGCCATATTTTTGTTGATGTGCCATTGTTTTTTCCCTCCCCAACAGATATTCATACATCTGTCTTTTAATCTCAGAAAGGGTCTGTAAACAATCTGACCCTGTAGTCCTCATTAGAGATAGCAATCTCAAGAATTTAGCCCACAATCCCAAATAAGTCAGATATTGCCCTTCAGCCTGTTTAACAGAAAAGGAAATTAATAATTCTTTCAATCCAGATTTGGTGTTCTCCCACCAGTCTACTAGACTGTCATATAGGAGCTGAATATCATGCCTGGTTTCCAAAAAAAGTAAAACCTCCCACCTGTAAGAATCGACGTGTAGTACAGCGGAATTTAGCTTCCAGAAACCTCTTCCCATGCTAAAACCCTGCTGTCCTAGGGTAACTTCCCCAGCTGCATGATCAGAGGTCTCAAAAGGAACAACACGTACCAAAGCATCTCATGTTCTATTAGACAAAAACCAAAAGTCAATTCTTGAGGAAAAGTTACTTTTATAGAAGGTATGGGTTGGAGGAAAATCCACCAAATCATACGCATCTACTAAAAGATGCTTGTCTAAAATGCTACACAGTAGATTAGTGTCACAATAAGATTTCCCAGTTTTTCTACCCCAATCCCTGCCTGATAGGCCACAGTTAAAATCTCCACCCCAAAGAACCACTTTAGAAGTAATAAGGTAGGATTCTAAATGGCGAAATAATGTTGTACAATCTGCCTTCGTTTCTCATGCATAGATACTAAGTAATCTATGTGCTACACCGGCTACCACTATGTCCGTAACTAAGGCCCTACCAGGCAAGATATCAAACACTTGCAAGGTATGAAAGTTCAGATCCTGAAATATAATTCCCTGGCCAGAACATGTATCCTCCCCCAGAGACCAAACAGCAGGTCCCCAGTGCCAATCCAGTTTTGCCTGCTCAATGTCTGAGTGTGTGTGCAGTCTAGTGTCCTGTAAAAAAATGTTGTTGTCTTACTCCATATGCAATTTTGCAAAGGTGACAAGATGCCTGTTCCTAGATTTTAAACTGTTAGCATTCAGAGTAAATATTTAAAAAAAACACCATTGGGGGAAGAGAAATGAGAAACAATACATAAGAATCATCCAGCAAAAGCATAATAAACCACAACATTTCCATTTTTTCTGTTTTTTAGGCTTAGCTGTTCCTTCAACTAAAGCTTTACCTCCAGTATCATGCTGTGAGGAAGCTACAGAGGATACCTCTGAGCCCCCATCAGAATCAACAGTCTCACTATCCATCAAAACCTCATATGAGTTTTGGACAGTAACGGGGTCCACATCCTGACCTTTAATCAAAGGGGCCGCACTTAGCATGACTGAGCGAGATCGGATGACACAATGAAATGGTGGGTCCTCAATAGTAGCCGGGGAGGGGGGCATGTCAGTTCTCATCTGACCGACAGGAATCAGAAAATCTGCTTCTGGGAGGACTGGGTCTTCCACAGTACCCGGGTCAGTTTCTTGTGATAGGGCCAACTCTACAGGCTCTACCTCACTGAGTTGTGTTCCTGATCGGAGGGTGGGGGCTGACTCTTCAACAGGGTCTGGACCCACACCTAGAGTTGACTGAGTCTGAACTATATCTGGTTCCTGTTGCCCTCGAGAGTTTCGGGTGTCGGTACATGCATTGGAGCTGGCCCCTGGACAGTTGGGCTTTGTAATAGTAACTCCTCTATTTTTAGCCGCTCTTTTTGTGCAACGACAACATAAACATCTTGTTCAGCCCTAATGGAGTCATCTAAACCATTGTGTGACACCCAAGGGCAGGCATGAAAAACATGGCTAACATCCTCACACAAATTACACTTCATGGGGTTAGGACAATGCATGCTAGAATTTCCTATCTCCCCACAACAACCACATTTCAGCCGTGTACAAACATTGCTCAAATGCCCTACTGCACCACATCGATAGCAGGCTCGAGTTTGCCCTACATAGAACAATATCTCTTATCACGCCCCCCAAAAAAGAGTTTGGTAAATGCTGTATCACTCCATTTTCCTGCTTAAGAGTGATTTTGTACCGCCACCCCCCTGTCCACAAGTGCTCATCATCCAGTACAGGCTCCGGTGGACCACTGATTGTACAGTGCTTTTTCAACCAACAAGACATATCAGCCACAGTCACCCCCTCATTTAGAAAAAGTATTGTAATTCACTTGAAAGCTGGCTTCATCAAAGGAATTGCAATAAATTGTTTCCAAAGTGGTGTGTTTTTTAGCGTTAAATACTGCTTCCAAAATCGATTAAGACCAGCAGGGTGTTTGAAACTGATATTAAAACAAGTGTCTCCAGGCATGTGGATCAGTGCATAAATTTCATATGCATAATACTTTATGCTAGCCTTTAACAGGGTCAGGCCACAAATAATCTGTGTGGGATATCATCTAAACTGCCCCTATATCGTAGATGTACAGCATTTTTTTTTTGTTTTGTTTTTTGGCCTAGGCAATCACTGTTTTGCTTTGTGTTTATTTTTTTTTTATGCTTCATTTTTATTTTCTCTTAACATCATAATACATACAGACCTTTCCTACTTCGCAGTGTACAATTCCATTTTCCGATACATACAGTCAATATGCCAATATTTTACTATAAGCAATAAGTCTATTCAACTCATAAAAACAAAACTTCAGCCTAATTTCTGTTCACTTGATATTACCAATCATATTTAAAGCTATTAGCTTAGAGACAAAGTGCTTTCTATTTTCTCTACTTTATATTATATTTCTTTAGTATAATAGCCATCTTCAAAACCTATAACTTCTTTTCTTTCTTACAAGTATCCTTTATGGACAGGAACCTCAAGGAGCATCTCTACATTTCATCTGAGGGCCCGTCTCCTATACTTTTACAATAAGTGAAAAGAAAAAAACAATACCTTATTTGGTTGTTCATGCTTCTCTCTTTTTTTTATTCCATTTTCAAAATCCTCTCCCTTATTTGTTTACCTATAATCCTTCCTCTTTGCTTCACAAAAGGATTAGGATGGGCATAATAACACGAACAATCCTCTAGTTCCCTTTACCAATCAGCCCAGTTCTCATTAAGCTGCTTTATACCTCCGACCCTGTTTTGATAATATGTTTCTCTCTCTCTATTTTTACTTTCTTACTTATAAAATTTTAGGTCTCCCCTTCCCCCTCTCCATCAATTAGGGTCAGCTCCCATCTATTCCACCTATTTTCGAACTGTGTTCGACTCTGCCTAAGTGAGTAAGTAACTCTCTCAAGCATTTTTATTCCCTCAACCAGCTCTTTCCACTCCTCCATCGTGGGAGCACTCAGGGCGCACCATCTTCTGGAGATCGCCTTTCCAGCTGTGGCAATCAATATGTTTCAGAGATACCTTGCCTCCTTTCCCTTAAGACTTTCAGGGTGCAACCCCAAAATCATGTGTTCTGGTCCTAGTGGAGACGCTATACTGAACAATTCCCTCATGTGCTTTTGTATTTTCATCCAGAATCGCTGTAACTCAGGGCATTGCCAAAAAATGTGCGTCTGATTGACCACCCCCGAACTGCAATTCCTCCAGCAACTGGTGGTGTTAGAGTTATGCCAATTAGCTGTCTGAGATGGGACCCTAAAGAATTGCACCCTTAATTTCCATAAAAAGTCCCTCCACCCCGGAGAGGATGTTGTGCACCATGTATTTTGCCACATTCTTATCCAATCCTTATTACTTAGCATAATCTCCAACTCTCGTTCCCATTTTACTTTTGTATATTCTGTTGTGTGTTGTAGATCTTTTACATAATTTTGGTATAGAATGGAAATGGCTCTTTCCCCCCTATCCGAGTTCCAGATTACCTCAAATATGTTTGGTACTGGGGAACCACCCCCTCTCTTAGCTGAGATGTTCATTTCTGCTCATATGTAATCTCTCATCTGATAATAGTAAAGTAATTCTCCCCTTTTCCATCCAAATTTGGCCTATGCTTCCTCAAACGATATAACCTGGTCTCCTCTAAGGAGTTGCCATGGGGCCACACAGCCCCGTCATTCCTGTTTTTTGTACCATGGGTTTGTGACTGCCCAATTCCTCTCTACATTTATGGGCCACCAAATGTACTTCCAAAGGTAGACTTTGGTTAGCCCTCTCATGAGTCCTTGCCTGTAACCTTGAGTGGCCGTTTCCGTCCCCAGATAAGGTGTATTCCTCCAACCAACCCCCGGGTTTAATGTCGTGCACTGTGCCAATAACGGGGGAGAGAAGTTTACAGCTAGGTCCAGCTCCTTCCATCTGGCTACGTAGCACAGATGCTGTAATAACAAAACTATTCTCGTCTGAGTTGCTATCCAGTATCCTGCCAGTAGGGGGACAGCTAACCCTCCTGCATTTTTGGGGAGATATAAGGTTTGCTTTTTAATTCTGGGTTTTTTAGTTAAACAGATAAAATTCCCTATGATTTTTTGCCACTTTCCTGTCTGTTTAGGTGATATTGGGGCAGGTACACACTGGAATAAAAATAAAAACCATGGCAAGACATTCATTTTAATTGCTTGTACCCTCGTCGTAATAGAAATCGGCAGAAGTCTCCACCTTCGTATATCATCCTGTATCTGGTCCACCAATGGCGGGTAATTTAGTTGAACTATTTGAGCAGTTGTCGTTGCTAGTTTTATGCCCAAATATTTCATATGTGGAAGCTCCCACTTTGTAGGGAAGTGGGTCTTAAACTCACGGGTTGGTTGAAAATTAAGTTTCAGTACCTCTGTTTTAGTTTCATTGAGGGTATATCCAGATAAGGTTGAGAACTTCCTAAGATGTTAAAATAAACTTGGTAAAGATTTATCTGGTTGGGTTAGATAAAACAAGATATCGTCTGCATACAAGGCTAATTTTTGCTAGGTCTCCCCTATTTGCACACCATATATATCTTGATTCTCCCTAAGTCCCTGGGCCAGGGGTTCAAGGTATAGGGCAAATAAAAGTGGGGAAGGGGACATCCCTGTCTAGTTCCTCTTTCCAGTATAAATGCGTTTGAGTGGTGTCCATTTACTCTTACATATGCCTTTAAGGTAGCATATATCTTTTTAATTAAGGCCACAAACTGCTCCGGAAAACCAAACCGTCCGAGCACTGCCTGGAGGAAACTCCACGAGACTTTATCAAAAGCCTTCTCCGCATCTAAGCTGAGAAGGATAGCAGGCTGCTTAGTGCGGTTAAGATGGTCCAGGATATGCATGGTCCGCCTTAGGTTATCCTGTGCTTGTCTACCTGGAATAAACCCCATTTGATCTGTTTGTATTAACACTGGTAAGATTTGTTGTAATCTACAAGATATTATTGCCATAAATAGCTTGTAATTCGTATTAAGGAGAAAGATGGGTCAGTAAGAGGGGCATAATTTAGGATCCTTACCATCTTTAGGTATTACCGAAATGACTGCTTGTGACTATGACTTGGGGCGGGGGCTTCTGACATAAGGGTTTCATTAAATACCATTTAGCAATGATGGGGCCAACTGTTTCTGAAACTGTTTGTACATCTCAACAGGATATCCATCTGTCCCCGCGCATTTGTTTGCTTTAAGCCTAACTATTTCCTGTCTTAATTCCTTGCTGGTCATAGGTTTCGTAAGTTGACTTCTTGCCGATTCTGGGATTATAGGCAGGGAGATCTTCTTTAAATATTGCTCTATGTTCGGCTCCTCTGGGGTTGGGGGGGCCTTGCAGAGTTCCTTGTAGTAGAATCTGAAGGCTTCCGCAATATCTGGTGTAGTTTTTATAACCGCCTTGCTTTGTGGATGTTCTGCTTTGGCTATGTGTGCCCTTGCCTTTTGAATACGCAGCCTAGCTGCAAGGATTCTGGTTGCCCTAGGTCCATCTTCATAATATCTTTGTTTAATATATAACAGTTTCTGTTCAACATAGTACTCCAATTCCCCATTTAACTCTTTCTTTAGTTTATTTAAACTTTGAAAAATCTTTTTGTTATACTGTATTTCTCTTTTACTTTTGCTTCCAAACCGTCTATATTTCGTTCTTCAGGGCTTCTATCTTTCCCTCCCTCTGTTTCTTTTTGTACGCCACTATAGATATTAATTTACCTTTCGCTATAGCCCTTATCATATCCCATAGGAGTGCCGAGGATATATCTGGGGATGTGTTTTCTTCTATGGCTTGTTTGATGGCATCATTCACCTGTTCTTTAACCTCTTTGTCCTGCAACAAAGAGACATTCAGTCTCCAGAACATTTTTTTCTGAAAACCCCCTAAATCTAATTGAAGGAGTATCGGGGCATGGTCAGAGACCACAGCACTCCCCATCCAACTATCTTTTACTCTGGCCATCAATTCTTTTGGCAGGAGAAAATAATCTAACCTCGAAAAGGTCTTGTGTGGAGGTGAGAAAAAGGTATAGTTTCTTTGTTTGGGATGACCTGCTCTCCATGCGTCCATATACCCTATCTCCCCCAAGAATTTAGATAGTTTCTTTGAGACCCCCCCTCTCTCTTCGCCCACTCAGAGTCATGGAGTCCAGTGTTGTATTTAGGTCCCCCCCCCCCAATATAACTTGCCCTTCTGCCCACAACTGCAATTTGAGCAATATTGTTCTGTAGATTTGAAAATTTGAGTTAGGTGGTTCATATACTGATGCCAACGTTAACATATTCCCCTGATATCTACCTTTCAGAAACACATATCTCCCCTCCCTATCAGTTTGTTTGTCTATTACTTCATATATTGTGTTCTTTGGTATTAATATTGATACCCCCCTCCGTAAGAAGCACTGACCTCATAATTGAAGCCCATTTTTCCCAGTTTAGTATGTTCTGGGGGGAAGAGATGCATCTCTTGCAGTAAGATAAAATCAGGTTTCTCCTTTCTGAACAATGCAAGTACTTTACTCCTCTTAATCGGGTACATCAGCCCATTGACATTAATAGAGCATATCACAGTTGTTTTATCCATTCTTATACCTTTTCATATCCTTCAATATAATATCACCTCCTTTATCCAATTCCCACATGGCATCCCATACCGTGTTCTAATCCAACAGCTTAGGTGTAGCATCTTCGCTCTAAAATTACTTTTACACAAATTAGGCTTATCCAACTTTAAAGCCAACCTTAAACACATATCAGATTCAACTGGGGTACCTTTTAACCCAGTGACCTCTCTAATCCTTATTAATCTAACACTATAACCACTTAAAAATGAAAGTAAAGAACAAACTTTTATTTTTTTTTTTAATTAATTAGCAACTACGTTACTTCCAAGGTAGGGGCTCCCAACACTGTGGTGCCCTAGTTCTGCCCTCTGCAAGCTTGAAGTTTGGGCAGTTACGAGGGTTACTTGTCTCTTTTATTTAGAGATTTCCCTCGCAAGAAAGCCTCCGATATCGGTGGTTTCTTCAATATGCAAACACCGCTGTACGGTCAGGCAGCCCTACTTTATATAGCACACAAGAGATGACTTATGCCCTTCTTTCACCTCCCACCTCGCATAATTTAAGTTTCTATAACCCTCCCTCGGACCTTCCTATATTTTTCCCATTGTCGCCCTGGAATCCTATCAAGCAATTCTGTGGAGGTTCTGTAGCAAGTTTTCTTTTTATTTTACCCAAGTTATAAACTTTTTCCTCCACAGCTAACATTATTCCCTTTATAATTCTCTCCCTATTGCTGCTCCAATGCTGTCCCCCCAAACCTACCAACCCCTCCACCACCACCCAACTCCATCACACCACCCCTCCACACCCCATCCTCCCTGCTCACCTGTCCCCCCGCCCCCGAATCCCCCCATCTTCGAATCCTCCCTCTGCCCCTCTCTTGTCACAGAGAGAAGGAAGGAAGAAAAAAAAAAGGAACTGTATCATTTATCTCTATCAACTCGACGACAAGCAGCATATACGTATCTCTTACCACCCTTAATTGAGCGCTCAGATTCCTATACTCTAATCAAGTAGGAGGGGGAAACGAGACAAGGGTGCAGAAAAGGGCGGACACAAAAGCACACAAGGCACAGGGGAACAGACCCAACAGGAAGGGGGCTAGAAACAGAGAGGAGGGAGGGGGGAAGAGACAAACCAGGAGATATATATTTCAGTCCAATCCAATCCAAGGTGAGACCATTTATGTACGACTGCAGTTCTAGACCATATAGGCCTTAACTTCTAACTGAACTTCCTCTTTACTCCAGGACAAACATGTAAGGGAGCAGAACGAGACAAATTTGAGCATTAAACAGTTTCTGTTCATCTGACATTCTCTGGGGATTCAGGGTCACCACTCAATGCTCCTTTCTTTGCCATAACCCTCATCTTCTCAAGGGACTCCTGGAGTAACCTTGTTGTAGCTCTCCATTGCTGCATCCCCAGTTGAAACCAGTCCGAGAGGAACACCTGCCTCTTGCCTATTTGTTCCGTGTCATCGGCCGCCAACATAATTCCTCTCTTCTTCATAGCTTCCAAAGCCTTATAGGGAGACCCATATGTTTGTGTGCCTTCCTGCCAGAAGATTCTTAACTTTGCAGGGAAGGGAGTCTGAAAGCAGATCCCTTTCCCTCTTAGTACACGCAGTATCGGAGTATATTGTTGTCTGGCTTGCTGAATCTCCATGGGGTAGTCATGATCCAATGTAATTTTCGACGATAGGTATGTAAGTTCTTTCTTTGCCCGTGCTCTACGTAAAATATCTTCTTTAACTTGGTGACTCGCCACCAGAAATATTATGGAACGTGGGCGTGCTTTTGGGTCTTGCAGCCTTGCGCCCAATGCTCTATGAACTCTCTCAATCTTCAGGTCATAATTTGGTGGGAGCTCTAAGATATCTCGGAGTAGATTTTCAATAAAGGCTGCCACTGGTGACGTCTCAGCACCCTCTGTTAGCCCATAAAGTCTCAGGTTATTTCTTCCGGATCTGCTCTCTAGGTCGATGAACTTGGTCTGTAATGCCATTGATTGCTGTATTAGAGTACTGACCACGTGGCCTAAGCACGTATTTACATCTTCTACCCCTGATATTCTGGTTTCTGCCTCCTCTATTCTGTCGTCTAGCTTTGACAATTGTATAGATAACCCTTGAAGATCTTTTTTCGTTTCCAATCTAGATGACTGAATCTCCCGTAGAATCGTTTCATAGCGTGACTGAGTCAACTTGTCTTGCTCCCCCTCCGTATCGTAATCCGAGCCTCGCGTACTACTTCTTGGCGAGTGACTCCAACTATGTGGCCTATGTCCCTCTGTAATGCGCTCTGCATCTGCTGTTTTTTTCATTAACCCAGCTTTTGAGGAACTGTGTTTGTCTCTTCTGCGAGGGTCCTTTGACATGTTTGGAGGCTTTTTCTATTTTGTGCTGTCCGAGTGGATTTTATTTCAATTTTCGTCAGGCGACGTGGAGAGTGTGCGAATCAAGCTGCCTAGCCATCTGTGGTGGAACCGGAAGTCCTCCACATACAGCATTTCTACGTGTTGCAGGTTCAGAGGCCAATCTTACAGTTTCTGGGAATAAACGTTCACGGACAACTGTGCACCAAACACTTGGTGGTTGTTCACCCTCTCAGGCCGAAGTCACCCAACGGGCCTGGAGATTGGCTTCCTCAGGCTGCTCGAGGGGTGGAGCTGCACTCGTAGCAGGTTGCTGAGGCAAAGGAGCTGGGGAAGGAGCTGCTACCAGTGGCGTGTCTGGTATAGTGGTAATTACAGGGTCCTCTTCCAAAAACCTGATATGCTGTATAGTGTCGTGTGGGGTTGAACCTGGAGTAATCATACTCACAGAGGCCCCCAGAAGTTGTCCAGGAGGTAAGGATCCAGTTTCTGCAATTCCAGATAGGGGGCCTGAGGAAGGATGGGGATGAAGCACTGTTCCCTCTATTGTCATCCGTGCATCCAAGTCAGGGAGCCACCCTGCTCCACTGGAAACCCACCCAGCCCCTGTCAGAGCCTCCCAAACCCACTCTGGGGAAGGGGCAGCAGCTTCCACCAGTGGCACTGAAACAATTTTTATAGTGGGAGTGCTGAAAGCCATTCAACAAAACTTTAAACCCTGTATAGGAAGCCACAGGAAACTGTACTTGAAAGCAAGGGTGTGCTGCCGCCCCCCCCAGCACCCCTAGTTCCAGCACCTATGGCTTCCACTATAGTAAGTTGGTATGGCGGGGGAGGGCAGACAAGACCAGTCTTAAAGGTCAGTTCTTGTCTCTCCGTTTAAACTGACCAACCAATACTTTTGCTGCAGCAGCCGTTTTTGTGGGGCTACTTCCTGAAACCCCAATCATGAAATTAACAGCCTGAGGCAACAAAACAGGGCCTACCGGTTCCATCTCCCCTTGCGTTGTAGCATTGCCCATGTCTACTGTGTGGGAATCTGCTGCATCTTGTATAGAAACTCCCAAAATATTTCCAGGACAGAAGCCCCCTGCTCCCATGTGCTCCCTGTGGTGACCAGTCCTGACCCATTTGACAGTACCTGTGACTCCAGAGAGCTTGCAGTAGATAATCCAATATCAGTGCCCACACTCCAGGAAGATACACCGGACTGTGTCTCCTCACTACCCGGGCACTCATTAGGCAGCACCATGGAGTCCTTCTCAAAGCCTGTCCCAAGTCGCCAAAGCTCCCCTTCAATGTGATTCCAGACTGTAGCAGACCACACTTGCCCAGAGAAAAAAAAACACCCAACAGCTGTTCCGTGAAGAGACAGCCGAGAGCCGCCTCTGAATCTACACCAACCTCACAGAAATCAGCAGATTCTCCTGCTGGGACTGTCTCCATTAATACAGCAGGTACATTCGTTGATAAATCATTAATATCCATCGGTACAGCCTCTGTAGCGCTCAAGACCGAGGAGGAGACCCTCACCTCAGCCCTGCAGATGTCTTGCTCCTCCATCTCCTCTGGGAAGACTGGCCCATCAGCACCAGTCACAGCACCCCCTGCCGTAGAGTAAGGGAATTTCCCTGGTGTCCTGGCCAAAATTTCCCCCATTCATTAAAAATACCACCAACAGCTTAATCTGGTTCAATGTCAGTTGGCATCCATCTGTACACCCTCCCCTAGGATGAGGCTGAAAATTAGCAGAATTGTCTAGTCCTCCTTTCCCGGTCAACAAAAACTAAATAAATAAATAAAAAGGAGAAAGTCCAGAGGGGGTATTGCTAAGCTCAAAGGGGATAAGGGGAAGTGTGTGGAGAAGGATCAAGGACAAGCATCTATCCTAAACAGATACTTCGACTCAGTATTTACTGAGGAGAAGACAGGGCAGAGCCCACAGCTCAGTGCCATGGACACGGGGGGAGGGAGGTGTGTACAAGTCCATTCACAAAAGAAAAGGTCCTACAAGAGCTCAATAAGCTCAGGGTGGATCAGGCAATGGGACCTGATGGCATACATCCCAGGATACTGAAGGAGCTAAGGATGGAACTAGTAGAGCCATTAGCAGAACTGTTTAGTGAGTCTCTGAGCATAGGAAAGGTCCCAGAAGACAGGGGAAGGGCTCGTGAGATCCTGCTCCACAAGAGTGGCAGCAGAGAGGAGGCAGGGAACTACAGACCAAGCAGTCTTACCTCAGTAGTAGGCAATATTATGGAGGTACTCCTTAAAGAAAGGATAGTGCAACACCTGGAATCCACAAAAGCACAGGATCCAAGACAGCATGGGCTTACAACAGGATGGTCCTGTCAAACTAATCTCACAGATTTCTTTGACTGGTGGACCAAGGGAGTGCAGTTGATGTTGCCTACCTTGACTTGAGCAAAACGTTTAATACTGTTCCACATAGAAGATTGATTAACAAGATAGGTAGGCTCGGGGTGGGTCAGAAGTTAGTCAACTGGGTGGCAAATTGGTTGTCAGGCTGAAAACAGAGAGTGGTGGTAAATGGTATACAGTCAGAAGAGATGGAAGTCACAAGTGGGGTACCTCAGGGATCAGTCCTGGGGCCAGTCCTCTTCAATGTCTTCATCAGCGACATTACAGATGGACTGGAGGGCAAGGTTTGCCTGTTTGCAGAGAGGACACCAAAATCTGCAACAGAGTAGATGATCCAGATGGGGTGGGCAGAATGAGAAGAGATCTAGAAAAACTGGCAAAATGGTATGAAGAGTGGCAACTGGGGTTTAACACAAAGAAGTGCAAGATCATGCACATAGGGAAGAGAAACCCTGTAGCTACCTATAGGTTGGGAGAGGAGTTTCTGGCAATCCCAAGGGAAGAAAGAGACTTGGACATCATCATCACAGGTGACCCTAAATCATCCAAGGAGATCACTAAAGCAGTAGGTAGGGCTAGAGGGATGTTGGTATGTATTAGTAGGGGTATCACAAGTCGTAAGAGGGAGGTAATAATCCCTCTTTACAAGATACTGGTTAGGCCCCATCTGGAGTACTGCATGCAGTACTGGAGGCCGTACCTACACAAGAACATTAACAAAATGGAGACAGACTAGAGAAGGGCAACCAAAATGGCGCAGGGACTGCATCAGAAAACATATGAGGACAGATTAACGGAGCTCAATACATATACCCTAGAGCAAAGGAGGGGGAGAGAGGTGATATGATTGAAACATTCAAATATCTTAAGGGCATTAACAAGGTGAAAGAGTCTAACATGTTTCAATATAAGAAAAACAGCAGGACAAGAGGACACATCATGAGATTAGAGGGAGGCCGATTAAGGGGTAATGTGAGAAAGTTATTTTTCACAGAAAGGGTGGTGGATGCATGGAATGGCCTACCTTAGGAAGTGGTGGATATGAATACAGTACAGAGCTTCAAACAGGCATAGGATAGAAATAAGGGAGCAATACAGATGAATAGGAATAAATAGACCATTGATAAGAGTAAAGGTCTATGGCACATTCATATGGTAAAAAAATGGGCAGAAAGGATGGGCCTTGCGGTCCTTATCTGCCATCAACTTCCAGGTTTCTATGTTTCCTGGATTGACATCTGCCTACAAAAGTATTGGGCTTCCCCCCATTTTGAAGCACGAATTTGGAGGGTGCAGAGATCCAAAGAGAAGCAGGCATCACAGGAGTTCATGTCATGTCTTGATCTGAAACAGGAGTAACATGTCTTATGCCAGTCATTGGCACTGATATTCTTTCCACATTCACAACACTGAAACAGGGAGTTGTCACTCTTTGACAAGTTGGGCATCATGGAAAATAAAATGAGACAAACAAGACAATGAAGGCAAATGTCAAAGCAAACAGAAGTGATACTCCAATGGTGTGCACTCGATGTCAAGAAAAATGGAACTGAGTATGCCACTACACAATATCAAACAGGTTTCAAGGGCCAATGACTGTTGCTGTGCCCTGGGCAAAAGACTTGCTCCCACAAGGTCCAAGCGCCTATGGCTTAGGTCTAACAGTGGGACTCCATGGAGAAGAGCGATTCTGGAAAGATAAAGTAAAGTCTGGATCCTCAAACCAAGGTCCACTTCATGAGCTGTTTGTGTAGAACAGCCATTTAACAAACATGTAATGCAGCTGTTCATTAAACTAGCAGCACCAAAAATGGCAGACAGAACATTAGAAACATTTTTAAAGAAGTCACTTGTAACTTTTTATTCCAGAAGTATGCTTCATGTTTCAATTGCTCATTCGAAAGTTATCTATCTGACAGTAGTGGGTGTGACAGGAGGAGCACGGCTTACCCTGGCAGCTGACATATCTTATTGGATATACAAGAATTACAGCATGGTAACCAGAATGTTGGGGTGTATTGGGAGGGGTTTCAATAGCAGGAGGAAAGAGGTAATACTATGGATCACTGGTGAGACTCCATCTGGTGTACTGTGCCCAGTTCTGAAGTCCTCAACTGAGAAGGGACAGGTTGGAGACAATGCAGCATGGTGTAACCAAAATGATACAAGTCCAACAGGGCAGATCCTATGAGAAGCAGCTTAGGGCACTGAACATATACTCACTGGAGGCCAGAAGGGGGGGCAGGATACAGACATTTAAGTTCCTGAAAGGTATAAAAAATGTAAATTGTGAGGAACTATTTAGCAAAATCAAGGGCATGTGAAGGTAAGCTGGTGGGAGGAGGGGTAGAGATTCAGATGGGATGCTTGAAAGTTTTACTTTACCAAGAAAATGGTGGAGCCATGTGTAACCCCTAGATGGCGCTATCCCAGGGGCTACTACCCCTGCCTGATTTGCCACTAACAGGTTGAGGGGCCTGGATCCAATGGCGGGTGCCTCCACCCAGAGGTCAGGGTTTGCAATAGTTAAACTAACTTGGTCACAGCCCTCTGGGACACTGCAACCCCCCTTTCTTCCCACTAGTGGCCCACACAATATATCAGAATTACCTTCACAGTATACACTTACCCCAGGTCTGGTTGCGTACTGGGACCTCCTGTGAAATGAGATACAGTGCAACAATCACAGTACAGTACTTTAACATAAACAAATACCTCAGGCAGTATAACTTTGCTGAAACAAGCAGCTCTGATTTATTTAGGGGATATAACAAGGACGAGGAAATCAGGTTAATTAGCTTATCACTTTAATAATCTACCTATGGCTCTGTGCAAGGCCTATCCCTATCAGTTACTGTCCCTGGGTACCCAAGCCCTAGTGGCTAGTCCAAACCGTGGCAGCTGGTGGGGCCCTTTCACACAGAGAAAAGAGAATTAAACAGTCAGCAGTACAGTAATTCCATTTGGATTTAATGTGGCAATTCAACAGGGAGGCGACCCTGAATTAGTACTCACGACCTCCAAATAAGATAGGGTCCTTCAATGTCAGCAGGGCTCACTTGAGGTGCACAAACCTCTTCACACATCCATATAAAAGAAAGCACTATACCAGGCAGGCTGCATCTGTATCCCGATCGCAATTACTGCACAATACCCGGGAGAACACACAGCAGATTCAGTTCCTGACAGACCGAGTGTAATTTTCAGCAATTCCTCCAGTCTTCTACAGGGTGAGCCTGGTTTCTACTCTTCAGAGATCCTTTGATTCTTTTCACAGGACGGATTCAGTCCTAACAAGCTGCAGACCGGAACTCTGGGCCTTACACATGTTTTTTGACTAAAACTGCACACTGAAAAAGCACAGGGCTCCTTCCTTCTTCACTGCCAAAGCTCAACTCAAACTCCAACCGACAAAACCGGGCACTTCCTTTGAGTTCCTCCCAGTTCTTGACTGGATTGGCTGTCACTCACAATAGACTGCTGCTGTTGGTCCAAAAAGGTGCTGAAGTCTAAACTACATCTCCCAGAGTCACTGCCCATACAATCCTCTTGTGGCTGGCTCAGATTATGAGTCAAGTTCTGATTCGTCCAAGGCACCATTTTAGAGCTAGCTTACCCCACACTGATTGGTCCAGTTCAGCAGTTCAAAACTAGAATGGGAACTAGCAGACACAGTTCTGACTGCAAAGAAAGCAGGTTAGACAAACTGTAATTTCATTATTACTCTAAATAATTTCTGGCAAACAGTTACATCTGTCAGATAGGTTCCTTTGCACTCCTAGTGACTGCAAAAATGAAGTGAATTGGCAGCAGCTTGGTGGTACTCAATCAAAGAAACACACAGTCCCCATACAAACTAATTATGTCTGCAAGCAGACAGCTCTTAAAGAGACAGTACCAGAGGCTCAAAAACACTCACTGATAAATAACTTAAATGCCAAACACCATTCAGGCTTGGAGCATTCAAGCAAGCTCCTGGAAGTCTTTTGGGAACCCCCATTTGCGGGGTTACACCCTTCCTGGCCTGGGAAAGCTGGCGTCCGCGTCAAGCAAGTACCCATAAGTTTCAACTGCAACCATATACATTTGCATTAGGCTCGACATGTAATCATCAGTCAATATATCATTTTACCAAGAACACATTTCTGAAACAATGCAGTACATCACTCTTTACACAGTATTACATACACATTGTACCATAACTCAAGTTATTACCTCTTGTACATGAAACCTGAAGAGGGGCCCTTCCATATCAGTTACCTTGGGCTGGATGGGGCAGGGCACCATATAGAGGGCAACACAAGTAACTTGGAGTAGCACTGATGCTCAGTTTGGGCAATGAGCTCGGGACACATACACTCCTTTGTGGACAACATTGAGAGGCAAGTCCACAGGCCTCCCAAGTGAATCATAACTGAGGTGCACCACAGGCTTTACAGCTCGACCAGTCTTTCTAGGGGAACTGTTATAGTCTCTGAGCCTCATTTTCAGCATTGTCCTCACTTGTCGGGGAGTCTCCATGGGGGTGAGAGGCTAGAACTTGGGGCACTTTCAGCTCCAGGAGTTACAGTTTCTGAGTCCACAACATTTGGCTCGCATGGAGCTTTGGACACTGGCAGTGGACTGTCAGGGCACTCAAAAATACTCTTCTTGTTCGGTGTATCACCAGTCTGCCCCAATCTATCATTTTCCTCCCTGAAAGCTCAAACAGTTCAACCATGCACAATGATTCCATTTCATCTGATCTGATGCTTTGCACTTCACTTTCTGGGAGCATTGGCTCCAGGGATGAAGCTGGGGCTTAGACAGTCCAGAAGGCCCAGCTTCATCTCCAGTATTGACTAGGGATTGCCCCGAAACAATTGACTCAGTTCGTAAGAAGGATAGTATTCAAAGTCACTCTCACTTTCTTCCGATATGGACTGACAGTCATGCTCAACTGGGACTTGTGGAGGGAACACTTTAACTTTGCTTCTGTAGGTGCAGACTTTCTTGATCTTTCTTAGCAGCAGCTCTAGTCACTGGTCCAGAGGGGCATCTTCTAGGGGCTCAGACTCAATTAAGATTTGTCCAATGGGCAGTAAATGATTTCTATGCATTGTTTTTACATCTTTTGAATTATTCTCAGGCCTTACTTTGTACACTGGCAGATCATCTAGTTTGCCCACTACAATGTGAGGGAGATGGTGCCATCTGTCAGCAATCTTGTGCTTGCCATGCAGTCCCAGATTTCTTAGCAATACCGATCTCCCTCCTGCAGTTCCTGTGCTTTCACCTTTTATCATACCTTTCTTTGTTGGCCAGATTTCTTTTGGCAGCCATGGTTTGAGCCAGTTGGTACGCATGAGTTAGCTGGCCTTAACTTTGCACATACTGTAAATAGTTGTCAGCTTGAACCCCATCAGGAGAGACCCCAAACACACATCTACTGGTAGTCGAGCTTCTCTTCCAAACATCAGGCGGTAGGGGAGAATCCAGTGGCATCACTTTGGTGCAGTTATAAGCATGTACCAGGGTGCTAATTTGTTGGCTCCATCTAGGCTTGTCCTTTAGGTGCAGGGTGCCTAGCATATCTAAAGTACGGTTGAAAGCGTTCAGGCTGTGGGTCCCCTGGGGGTGGTAAGGAGTGGTTCTGGACTTCGCTACTCCACAGAGAAAGCATCTCTTTGATCAGGCGACTCTCAAAGTCTCTCCTTGATCAGAATGGATTCTTTGTGGAGCCCATAGTGAACAAAAAGTTTTCTACAAGTACTTTGGCCACAGTGGATGCTTTCTGGTCTTTGGTGGGAAAGCTTGGGCATATCTGCGTAAATGGTCAGTGACCACCAGCACATTACTGATATTTCTTTGATCTGACTCCAAACTCAGAAAATCAATACAGACCAGCTCCATGGGTGCACTGGTGGTGATGTTAACAAGGGGCAGCCCTCTGGGAATAAGCTTTCCTCTGTAAGCAGACTACAAGTTCGAATGTGTTGCTCCACATCAGCCCCATCTTAGGCCAATAGAATCTGGATCTCACCAAGTCAAGTGTTCTGTCTATACCAAGGTGCCCCATGTGGTTGTGCAAGGACCCCAGTACTGAGTCTCGAAGGCAGTGGGCAGCACTAGTTGTTGTTTGTCTACTTGTCCCCCTCTGTCTACTGTTTCTCTGTATAACAGTTTATTGATCAGTTTCAACTTAGGACCTTCTTTGTATAACAGTGCAGTTCTCAAATCAGTGGGCGTGATTGGACACATCTTTTCCTGCATAGAGGGCTTCTAAGCTGCTTTGATCATGGGATCGCGGGAGTTGAGCCCGCGAATACTGTCATTGTCCAGCTGAGGCACTGCACCAATGTCTATTGCAGAAAAGTGGCAATAAGCAGCAGGTATGCAATTCTCAGAGGCTCCCAAGCAATCCACCATGCAGTCCACTGTCCGTGGACATTTGTTCCTCCCTGTCAAACTTCGGCAGAGTGCCCGAATGTCAGGTTCTGCCAATCGGACCCAATCATTCTGGGGAACAGGCCTCCGGGAGAGAGCATCAGCATCTATGTGGTTCAGACCTGCTCGGTATTCGAGAGCATAGTCATATGTAGATAATGCAGAAAGCCACCTATGGCCAGTGGCATCCAACTTAGCTGAGGTCTGCACATAGGTCAAAGGATTATTGTCAGTTTTTACTAGTATTTTAGCCCCATACAAGTACTCATGGAATTGGTCAACAATAGCCCACTTCAAAGCTAGGAACTCTAACTTATGTACAGGATAGTTCTTTTCGGATGGGGTCAGGCTTCTACTGGCAAAGGCCACTGGTCTCAGGCCATTCTTGTGCTCTTGGTACAACACAGCCCCAACCCTTGCAAGCTAGCATCAGTGTGCAAGGCAAGGTTTTCTTGGATCGGCATAGGCCAGCACTGGAGCATGGGTAAGTTGATATATGATCTCATGAAAAGCAGTCTCACAATCAGAGTCCAGCGGGCCCCAAATACTTCACTCGGATGAAAATACACTCTTTCAGTCTTGAGGGACGCTGACTTTTGGTATTTTTTGTGGGTTGGGGAATACCCTTGAGTAAGGTTAAGTAAAGGGCGGATCACTCTTGAATAGTCCTTGATGAGCGCCGATAATAACCACAGAATCCCAGGAATCTTTGCAGTTCTTTTAGATTTTTGGGCTGTGGCCAGGTGGTCAAGGCCTCAACTTTACTTGGGTCGGTCTCTATTCCCTCGGTGGATACTATGTGTCCCACATACTTTACTGATGTTTGAAAGAATTGACACTTATCAATGGACAGTTTAAGGCCAAAGTCCTCCAGTCGGTCCAATACCTTAAATAATCTGCTCTCATGTTCCTCCAGTGAGCTGCCAAACACAATAACATCATCTAGGTATACCAGGCACTCTAGTAAGTTCATGTCCCCCACTGCATGCTCCATCAATCGTTGAAAAGTGGCTGGGGCACCTGAAATCCCTTGAGGCATCCTCATGAATTCATAGAAGCCAAGCGGACAGATAAAGGCCGTCTTCTCACGGTCCTCTGGGGCCATCGGGATCTGGTAGTACCCACTGCGGAGATCCAGCACAGAGAACCACTTGCTCCCATTTAGGCAGTCCAAAGCATCCTGAATGCGGGGCATTGTGTACTGATCAGGATAGTCCACCGTTTATAAGGATAATCCACACATCCTTACTGTTCCATTCTTTTTCCTCACTACCACAATGGGGAAGCATAAGGGCTTCTGGATTCTTGTATTACACCAGCAGCTAACATCTCTTGCAGATGCGTCTCACATCATCTATGTCAGCAGGTGCCAGGCGTCTAGGACCTCTCACAGAAATGGTCTTTCGTCATGCAGCCGGATATTGTTCTCAGCTCCTTGCACGCATCCTACATCCCATTCCTTTAAAGAAAACACCTGGTCTCTCTGGGCAAGCTTCTCACTGATCCTCACTTTCCATTCAGCTGGCAGCGGAGTCGCGAAATCAAACAAGTCAGGCGTTACTCTGTCATTCTTCCTTGAATTCTTGCTGCTGGGTAGCACTGCAGTGTCTGCACAATGCACATTAGCCAGGATGCAACCTCTGTTTACTCGAATGTCTCTTTCAGACACATTATGAACTTGGACCATTACCCTTCTGGCATAAGCATGGGCTCTAGCGGGCAAAATACTAGGCTTGACCAGCAGTCCCTCTGGCAATTTTCCATCGCCTGGTGCATCCAACATTAATATTTTATTCTTAACATCCTTTCTGTCTACGGACCTCTCCCTGTAAGGTACACTGGGCATTTGGCGCCAGGATCAGAGACTCAGGATCCTTCTTCCATACAATTCCGACCGGTTCCTCTGGTTCTGTTTTTCAGCATCTCTGTGCCTCATAGGCCTTCTTAATTAAAGCCGGAACTCTTAAAGCTCTACTAGTCTTTGACCCCTGTTTTTCATAACACAACTGTGCCAGCCTTCCGAACATATGAGCATTTGTTCCAATCAACAAAGGGCCGCCATCATACAGTCCAGTGGGGGACACACTAAGGCTAGGGTCTCTACTTGTTCGCCACTCCAGCCACGGAGGTGGGGAAAGACAGCCAAATTCGGATATACCCGAATAGGGGTAGGCCTTCTCACTTAACCCCCATACATGCAGTCCTTCTAATGGTTGTAAGTGCGTCCTGACAAATGCTTCTGATACCAATCCTGGAACATAATTGTCACTTGGGAGCCACTGTCTAATACAGCTCTTGTAGACACTCCATTCACCTTTACAGTGGTCTCCATGGAGGACCCACTATTCTGGACCAGTCTGGAGGCGGTAGTGGGGGCCTGGGCAACTGACCTTGCCACAAAGGGCGTGAATTAGCATTTTGGTGCCCTCACTGGGATCATGTGCACCTCTTAACCACTGATTTCTTCTCCAAGCTCTCCTTGTAGCCTATATGCAACTTTGTCAGTGTCTTTTGGGGACTGGCATTCCTTTCATATGCCCATCTTTCCCACAATTATAGCAAAACATACTTTCTGGAGTTTGAGCTGGCCGAGGCGCCACACTGGGAGCCAGGGGGGGTATTACTAACTGGAAACCTGGGTGCCATCTCTGTCTGCGGCGTGATAAGCATTTGGAGACATCTAGCAGTTTCTCCACTTCCATAGTCAAGGAATTGAGTTTGGAGCTGTTATCAGCAGGAGATACATGGTGGGTACCCCACCCCCATAGCAGATGCAGTCGGATATAGGTCAGGGCCCTGCACTTGCAGGCGTGGCCTTCATAAAGGGACTGTTTTTGAATTCCCGGATCTCTCAACAGTTAGCCCCATTGTGGCATATCTTTTCCTTGTCAGAGCACTCATTGACTGTCAACCTCTGCCCCTGAACTTCACTTGATGGGTCACCCTCAGTCACTCGGGTCGTAGCCACAGCTGTTGGTGCAGGTACCTCCCGAGGTCGCCTTTTCTCAACTCCTCGAATTTCTCTCATTAACTCATCATAGGAGGGTGGGGATTCCAGTCGATTTGCCAGGCGTAACTGAAGCAACAGCAGTTCTGAGAAGGGGCAGACTTAAGGATTCTGTCCAGTCTGGTTCGTCCAGTTCAATCGCTGGCAACTACCCTTTCTGAGGCATTCTTGCAACAATTTTTCCAGCCGAGAGACATACACAGACAACAACTCCCCTTGGTACTGTTGTGCATTTCTTACTCTCCACCACAGATCCTCATCAGAATCTGGGCTCCCATACACATTCTCCAAGGCCTCAAGATAGGCCTGTGCAGTCGCTTCAGGGTTACTGGCCCGTTTAGCACGGATGGTAGCCAGGGCAGGACCTCGGAGGCTCTCACTAACCCTCTTTACGCTTTGCCTTCGGCATTGCCATTCTAGCACTTGGGGGCAACATAGTCTATCCAGGTCTCCCAGTCATCCTCCCTTGGGGGTGGGAGGTGCCAGAAGATCCTCAACCTTGGTGAAGAGTCGTGACTAATGGCAGGTGCAGAAATAGGAGTCTGCATTGGTTCAGCCACCATTACGGGCACTGGAGCAGGAGAGGTGTTGGGGAGGAACACCCCAGGTGGCAAGAATAGTTTCTTCAAGTCCTCCACAGTTTTCCCCTCTCCCAGCAACCATTCAGCAAATTTCTCCTCAAAAGTTTCAGATAGTGGTGGGGGCTGATTCCCCCCCGGGTCTTTACTGTCCTTAGTTATCACTCTCCAAGCAGTGAGGGCTCCCTCTGGGGTAATGGTCTGTGGCACTTTGGAGCTATCTATGGGATCCTTAAACTCTACTAGGGCCAGGAAAGTGTGGGTGAGCAGATTAGCATGCCGACCCACCACCACAGGGTTTGTAAACCTTCCACCTTGGAAAGTACTCCCTGCACAGTGTCCGTATTGATACCCAGGGGATGTCCAGGATAAACATAGCATTTTGGGTCGATCTCCTCCCAGTACACCCTCCACCAGCGGTGCACAGCCACTTCTGTCGGTGACCCATTTTTCTTAACAGTGGTTCGTAAATATGGCCACTAGAGGACACACAATCCAGCGGTGAGCCTCCAAGATGTAACCCCTAGATGGCGCTATCCCAGGGGCTACTACCCCTGCCTGATTTGCCACTAACAGGTTGAGGGGCCTGGATCCAATGGCGGGTGCCTCCACCCAGAGGTCAGGGTTTGCAATAGTTAAACTAACTTGGTCACAGCCCTCTGGGACACTGCAACCCCCTTTCTTCCCACTAGTGGCCCACACAATATATCAGAATTACCTTCACAGTATACACTTACCCCAGGTCTGGTTGGGTACTGGGACCTCCTGTGAAATGAGATACAGTGCAACAATCACAGTACAGTACTTTAACATAGACAAATACCTCAGGCAGTATAACTTTGCTGAAACAAGCAGCTCTGATTTATTTAGGGGATATAACAAGGACAGGGGAAATCAGGTTAATTAGCTTATCACTTTAATAATCTACCTATGGCTCTGTGCACAGCCTATCCCTATCAGTTACTGTCCTGGGTACCCAAGCCCTAGTGGCTAGTCCAAACCGTGGCAGCTGGTAGGGGCCCTTTCACACTGAGAAAAAAGAATTAAACAGTCAGCAGTACAGTAATTCCATTTGGATTTAATGTGGCAATTCAACAGGGAGGCGACCCTGAATTAGTACTCACGACCTCCAAATAAGATAGGGTCCTTCAATGTCAGCAGGGCTCACTTGAGGTGCACAAACCTCTTCACACATCCATATAAAAGAAAGCACTATACCAGGCAGGCTGCATCTGTATCCGATCGCAATTACTGCACAATACCGGAGAACACACAGCAGATTCAGTTCCTGACAGACCGAGTGTAATTTTCAGCAATTCCTCCAGTCTTCTACAGGTGAGCCTGGTTTCTACTCTTCAGAGATCCTTTGATTCTTTCACAGGGACAGTTCAGTCCTAACAAGCTGCAGACCGGAACTCTGGGCCTTACACATGTTTTTGACTAAAACTGCACACTGAAAAGCACAGGGCTCCTTCCTTCTTCACTGCCAAAGCTCAACTCAAACTCCAACCGACAAAACGGGCACTTCCTTTGAGTTCCTCCCAGTTCTTGACTGGATTGGCTGTCACTCACAATAGACTGCTGCTGTTGGTCCAAAAGGTGCTGAAGTCTAAACTACATCTCCCAGAGTCACTGCCCATACAATCCTCTTGTGGCTGGCTCAGATTATGAGTCCAAGTTCTGATTCGTCCAAGGCACCATTTTAGAGCTAGCTTACCCCACACTGATTGGTCCAGTTCAGCAGTTCAAAACTAGAATGGGGAACTAGCAGACACAGTTCTGACTGCAAAGAAAGCAGGTTAGACAAACTGTAATTTCATTATTACTCTAAATAATTTCTGGCAAACAGTTACATCTGTCAGATAGGTTCCTTGCACCCTAGTGACTGCAAAATGAAGTGAATTGGCAGCAGCTTGAGTGGTACTCAATCAAAAAACACACAGTCCCCCATACAAACTAATTATGTCTGCAAGCAGACAGCTCTTAAAGAGACAGTACCAGAGGCTCTAAAAACACTCACTGATAAATGGCTTAAATGCCAAACACCATTCAGGCTTGGAGCATTCAAGCAAGCTCCTGGAAGTCTTTTGGGAACCCCCATTTGCAGGGGGGTTACACATGGAAAAGTCTACCAGCAGGGATGGTGGGCACAAAAACCATTAATGGGTTCAAGCATTGTACAATGCTTACTTGGACTATTTAAACAACTGTAACCAGACAAGGCAGTGTTTTTCAAGCAGCGTCTTTGTACTCTGGCTGAGTACGACAGCAGAGTACAGTGGGTGAGTGGTAGTCTCATGTTAAGTGCTCTTTCCATGCATATGCTCACTACTATCTGTCAGTCGTGAAAATCAGCCCACTTCCAATTCCTGTGTGCTGGCCATTGAACTACAACTGCATTAGTAAGATCTGCTTTGAATCATTTATAATCACCAACTTTGCCCAACTGCTGCTGTGCACTGAATTTTTTACCATGTGCTTAATGCTCAGCATCTATTAGGACAGTGGCTGTATTGCTCTGAGGTCCCTATGCTACAGTAAACTGTAAGTGTTGATATTTTAACTGCCTTTTAATGCTACTAAAAGACCTTGTAGTAATGAATGATGATTTTAGTAACCATTGGATGTTTGGAAGATGGAGAAGGTTTGTTTTAGGTGTTGTATGTTAAAAAACATTTAGTATAAAAGAATAGGCTAGAAAAGTAAAAAAGAAAAATAGTAACATTATTTATAAAATAAGCAATTTATAACCTTGCACAGAAATGTTGACCCCCCAATGTTCATTAAGATTTTAGACTGTTGAAATGAGGAGATATTCATTTGAAAAAACACATGAACTAACAGAAAATCTGGTTTGCTAAAAAAATTGCATAAGTAATGAAATGAAGGCAGAAAAGCAAAGTATGACCTTGAGCAAGATTTGTGACCTTTCTAGGAATATTATGTAAAACCATATGGGAGTGGTTAAAATCGAGCAGGACTATATAAAGGCAAAGTTAAGTAAGATGGTATAAGTAGAAAAGGATTGAAGTTATTTAAAAAGTGACATAAGTAGTATGTAAAACAGGTGATTACAGAGGTACAAAGAGGCAGAATACACACTATTATACAGCTCTGATGATGGAGACTTGCTCTCCGAAACGTCAGCATGTTAGCATCACCTGATCTTTGGAAGCTGTGTTACTCTGGGCAGGAAGAAGATGGAATGGGGTTGGTAAGTGCTCTGGAGCGCCAAACAAGCATTTGAATAGAGTTTTTGTAGCGCGTCTTGTTATATGCAGACAGAGGACAGCACTAGATATCGGGCCAAAAACTAAGTTAAAAAGGTGAAAGCACACAAAGGAAAGGAGAAAGAAGGACTTTGGGGAATAAAAGGAATTTGGAATAGACAATTGAGCCAAGAAGAACAAACAAGCAGAAAACGCCACAGATGTGAACTTGGTGGATGATAAGAATGGTAAAGTACAGACAAGGAAACTTATTTAGAAAATAAAAACTATGCTGAAAGAATAATAACATTTTAAACAATTTCAGAAAAGTTTAAATCAGTTAAAGCAGTTTGGAGTTTTTCAAGTACATGACTTAAAAGGATAAAAATAAAAAAATATTTGAATTTACTCTTCCCAATGTGTGATGTCTTAAGAAAACAGGAATAACAAGTAGTTTGAACATTGGAAGGGGAGTGTAGAGAAAGCACCCTGAGGCTTAGGCAGTGTGCAAGAGTAGAGAAATTCTTGTTACGGGTGATATGAATCATAACTTGAACAGTAAAACTGATGTTACAGTTACGGAAGCACTGTCAAATGTAATGTTAAATCAGATTATTGAGAATCCTACAAAAGTCAATTATAAAACAAGTAACTTTTCTGGTTTCTGATATTATAAAAATTAACAGCCTGGTGTTCTCTCTGACCATCTCAGCGACCACTGTGCAGTTTTTTGCTGCTGCAGTACCAGATTAATCTCAGTTCCTCTAGTGTCCCTTGTTCTAGAAATTTCAAAAAATTAGATATCTTAAAATTCCAGTAAGTTTTACATCAAGTTGATTGGTCTTGTTTAAATCAAATTAATTCCACTGATGATGCCATTTCAAAAATTTGGTTTACTGTTTAATTCAGTGTGTGATAAATTTATTCCTTTAAAAAAAAACAACTTAGAATTAGAGGCAATAAGCAGGAGTGGATCATTCTAAACGAATTGATTTGATGAGGGACAGGGTATGAAGTAGAAAGAGTTTAGGAGAACCCAGGATGCTGCCAGCTTAATTGCCTACAAACAGTTATGAAATAAATGCAAGTCTATGATTAGATGGCAGAAACAACAACTTATTAAAAAAAACACAAAAATGTATTGATGAAGATGTAGTTGGAACCTGGAGTCTTATTAACGAGTTATTAGGAAAAAAACGTAAGACCAGTCCCAATATGCCTTCTACTGGCTCAGGTGTGCTTAATGACCTAAGTTGTATAGCAGAAGAATTTAATATTTTTTTTCTTTACTAATTTGTCTAAATATATTCCCAAAGATTTGGTTTATTGCCCAATATCAGTGCCCCCTTTTCTGTCCAATAGTGTTGCTCTTGGCTTCTATTCTAAAGTGCTTACTCCATCAGAAGCTTATATCTTACTAAAATGAACCTTCGGTCTTTAGTGAGAATTGATCATTTGGATTACAGGCTCGTGAAGATCACTGCAGGTATTTTATGTTTTCCTTTATCAAAAATCTTTAACAATTCTCTTTGTTTGGGCCAGTTTCTTTAACTATGGAAAAGTGCTACAGTAATTCTCTTGCATAAATAAATCTGGTGATTTTTCTAATATTCAAAATTATCAACCAATTTCTCTCCTTGCCCTCCTCTCCACAATTATGGAACGTATTATCTTCGATCAATTTTTGGATTATCTTATTAAGTATGGTGTTTTGACTCCTGTCCAGTATGGTTTTTGCTTAGGTCACAGGACAGTGATTGCCTTGGTGGGTTTTATGCAGATAGTCCATGAAGCTCTGAATAACGGACACTATTCCATGGCTGTTTTTGTGGTTATCACCTAGTCCATCGATCTAGTTACCCATCAACTTCTTCTTAGTGCATGTAGTGGCCTGCAGTTTTCTGAAGGCGTGCTGGGCTGGTGTCATGACTACCTGCTGGCGTGAACACAGAAAGTTTTAATTTCCAGTGTTCTTTCTTCTCCAGCCACAGTAGCAATGGAAGTTCCTCAGGGATCAATCCTGGCACCCCTTTTGTTTAGTTTATTTTTGAATTCCCTTCCAGCAGTCTGTAAGAAAACCAGAATTTTGTTATATACACATGATAAGGTGATCTTCATGTGTGGGTCTAATCTTCCTGATTTGAAGGAAATGTTACAAAATGATTTTAAAGTGATTTTTGGGAACTTAGGGTAACACCTTCAGGATATAGTACCTTAATGCCATGATAGTCCCTCAGTGTAAGTTTTAATATTTATTTGCCTGGCATTTTTAAGAGGTATGGGATTGTATTTTGGCCCTGACGAGGTGGCTAGTTGATCCCTTCCATGTTCTAATTGCTGAACACACCCCTGTGCTATGACATCCAGCAAGGGAGAGCATGGGGTACAGCCCCCTTGAAATGAATGACACTGATTTTTATGTACTGTTTAATACAGTATGATGGCGACTTGGAGATTAATAAGGGCCACCAATTGACAACCTAGACCCTTGTTAGTCGATTGGTGGTCCTTATTAATCTCCAAATCACCACCACATTGTATTAAAACAGTACATAAAAATCAGTCCCATTCATTTCAATGGGGCCCACCTCGGGGCTCTACATTGCTGGATGTCATAGTGCAAGGACATGTTCAGCAATCAGGAAGTGGAAGGGATTGACTGGCCACCTTGTCCGGGGCAAAATACGAACCCTTACCACTTAAAAATGCCTGTCACATAAATATTAAAACTTACATGGAGGGACTATCACAGACTTAAGGCACCTTATCCCAAAGTGGTACCTTAAGTTCAGCAAGTGTACTAAATCACTTTAATCTTGCTCATAAATGTTTTGCATCTCAGAAATTGTTGTTAAAAGCTACTAAAACCAAATCCATGTTTTTTCATAATGCGAAAGAAAGCTGCCTCCAGCCTACATCATGAAATTAAAAACTATTCAGGGTACTTTCACAGGAGAGATTTGTGACCTTAAATATCTCAGCCATACCCTGGACAGTACACTCTCCTACAATTCTCAAATTTTGATTTTGGTGAAAATTGTACATCAAACAATGGATGTTCTTAGACTGAACTCAGTTTTGCTTCCATCGACTAGGCTATTGCTTTTGCAAAGCTTCTTGCTTCCTATCAACAACAGTTGAATCAACAAAGTCCAAGAGGGTAGCATCTTTCAGAAAAAGAGATGTGCAAGAACAAGAGGATACAATTTGAAGATAGAGGGGGGACGGTTCAGGGGCAATGTGAGGAAGTATTTTTTCACAGACAGGGTGGTGGATGCATGGAACCACCTTCCTGAGAAGGTTGTGGGGTCTAAAACTGTGGGAGAATTCAAGAAATCATGGGACAGACATAAGGCAATTCTTGCGGGAGGTAGGAAGAAATAGGCTGTTGGTTAACTAGGATCTGCAGCTTATACAGTAGGTGGGGAAATGGGCAGATTAGGTGGGCCAAGCTGTCCTTATCTGCCATTTAAGTCTATGTTTCTATGTAACAACATATTGTTTTATGTTTCTGCTGGTGACAGCGTACTATCCAAGGTTAGAGTCTTGTATAATCAAATAGCTAGGTTTGTCACTCAACTTCCCACTCAAACACATTACTGTGTTCTTTTTAGTACACTGCAATGGTCTTCTTTAGACCAGAGGTTTAAGTTAAATATTGGATCACTGGTTAGGAAAATTGTTCTGAAAAAAGTGGCTGAATTATTTCATTGTTTTTTCCAACAACAGCTCACCTCATCCGGTACCCATGCATCTTTAAATAATAATTTTCACACCCCCACTTTGAAAACTAGTTTAGGTCAAAGATATTTGTTATACCAGTTGCCATATTTTTATAATTCATTACCTTAAACAGTAATTGCTGGTTATCTCAAGTCCTTCAAATTTCAAACCTGCACTGAAAAATACTTACTAGATACAGAGATTTAGCAGTGTAAAGGATGTTTTGCACTATGTACTTGAAATGGGTTGTATGAAATGTACTGTACATTAATCTGTGGTTTTCTGTATTGTAGTTTTCTTTGCATGCTATTGTACAATGTGTATCTGTATTGTAAACCTTTGTCTACTATATCACAACTGGTCAACCATGAAAATGGGCATTACGCTCATGGTTTCACCAGATTTTAAATTAACAACCCAAAAACCCTTCCTGGAAATAGGTCAAGGGGTAGTGTATGGTAAAACTGGGCAGACAGGATGGACCAATGGTCTTTTTCTGCCAGCAGTGTCAATGTTTCTGTGTTTCTATGGATAGGGTTTCAGATATATGCTTGTGTGTAGACTGGACTCCTCCCAGTATGTGCCTATTTTTCAGGGTCTTGAGTCAAGCTGATCTCAATTGAGTTTTTCAGAGTCTGCTATCAACTGGAAATCTGACACTATATTCTTCATATCAACCAGATTGATGTGGAGAAAATCTCTGTATAACCTGGGGTGAAGTCACACCAGGTTTATAAGAAGAAAGTCAAAGCTGGTCAATTACCAACATGAGAAGCTGTTACACTGTTACAGTAGTTGAAAACAGCTGTGAAAGCATCTGTTGACATATTATCCTTGCTCTCTTTTTTTTTTATACAGGCTCACTTGTTCACTTTTTTTAAATACAAAATTAACATAGTTCTAGTCGATATCAGATCCTAACCAATATTAAGAAAAATAAAATATGGGTGACTGTGTGATGCAAGTTTTCTTTTTTACCAACCCTTGGTGTGTTTTGACTTTTTGACTTTAAAAAACACTCAAGCTTCGCTCTCATGGTTTTTGTGGTAAAACACACCATAGGTGTGCAAAAAAATTTTTAATCACCCATACATTAGTCTATATGTATCGCCTTAGGATCTTATCCAGTGGAAGTATGTACACTGTGAACAATACAGATAATAAGACTGACCCCTGAGGTACACCACTGTCCAACAAACTTATGCATGACCAGAATGAACCCATTACAATCAGACTGCCACCATCCTGAGGGGAACAATCAGAAACATGTGAGAACAGAACCTAACAGTCCCCTCACCTACATCCAGTCTGTCAACCATCACCCAGTGGTTTGTGGTAACAAATGCAGATGACAGGCAAAGAAGAAACCAATACTGCTCAAGTTAGCTGCAGTCTGAACATGATAATAGTGTTTTAGTAATAAGAGACTTGAAAGTCTGATATACAGTTAGAATTGTTTGCAAGAATCCTAGATTAATAAGGTCTGTCACATGTCTAACAGGTGTGCGAAATTAAGGATATTAATGAAAGAATAGAGTTATAAAGGCCTCTGGTGAAAAAACAAAAATCCCATTTCCTGTGGGGGTAAATGACGTGCACACAAAGAACGATCAAGCAATTAAAAAAAGTCTACACGTCATTGGATAGGAAGTTGAAATCCATGGGACATAAACATGTTTTCTCTGAAATTTTACTGGTCCCCAAAGCTTCTAAAAAATTTAAATATTCTGGACTGTAAGTATTGTAGTCTTTGGATTTTTCATGAATGAAGTGCCAAGATGAAGCAAAAGTGTATCTGAAACAGAGTGTTAAGTGATGGATTTAAGAGGTGGGTGCACTACCCTGTTGGTTTGCTAAAATAAAAAAAGACAACAAGAAAAACAGAGAATAAATATCTGGTTAGATGAATGGACTTGCAAAAAGATTTTAGCATGGTTAAACACTGGGACTTATTCTTTGATGATTTGCCACTCTACACCAAGGATAAATTACATCTTAATTTGAGCACTGCCATTGTGTTGGGGAAAAGGTTTATCAAAGCACTGGATAAACAAACTTTAAACATATAGATTGGGACTGAGGGGGGAAAACATGGAGAATGATGGTAATTTAACAAAAACAAGAACAGACTCAAAGATATTAAATAATTAAGTGGCCTTTCACTAAATGTAAGAAGCTTAATGAACAAATTTGATGGTTTTAAAATTTTACTGACTTCTACAATTCCTGATACAGTGGCTGTTATTGAGATTTAGTGAGATCCAGAGAATGACTAGAACAAAAATATTGATATACCAGCTATTACACAAACAGAAGAGAGAAAAAGGGTGGAGGAGTAGCCCTGTATATAACCAGACACTTGACACTTGAAGAATTAGAGTCAAATATGGAAATGAACAACCTAGGAGGAGTGTGGGCTAAAATAACTAACCTCAAACCCAATAGTATTATAGTAAGTAGTTTTATATTTGGTCAGACTGTAAAAGGGAACCATTTAACGGCTATATTTTACATATTAAGGACAAATTGAAAAAGGAGACATTCAACTAATAGGTGATTTTACTCTCCTGAAAATAGACTGGGAAAAAATGAAGGAGATGGGGTAAAGGTAATCAACTTCTGAACACAGTGAGGGAAGGTAGCCTGAATCAACTTATAAGAATACCAACAAGAGGTCAGAACATATCGGATTAGTTATAACCAGTATTAATAATTTAACAAAATATAATATTTTGGAGCCCTTGGGAGTCTACATAGGGATGAGGGACAAGATCCAGAAATGGAAATGGGAGGCTGATCTAACAGGTAAATGTGTGGACGAATCTTGGGAAATGTTCAAGGGAAAGATATTATATTTAAGAAACAAATATGCTGAGTGCAAGAAACTGTATAATAAAGCAGGGGAAATACCATCTTGGTTTAAGTAATATTGATTATAACTCAAGGAAAAAAAGGCCTATACACTAATGAAAAAGCCACCCCTGTCAAGGCAACAAGTCCAAAGTAAGATGTTTAACAAAAACATTGAAAAAAAGAATTAAAGGCTAATATAAACTATGAAATCAGGTTACCTACTGATAAAAATATTAAGGCTTTCCGTGGTCATATAAACAATAAGAAAAAAGAAGACAACATATCGGTCCAATAAAAATAAAAGATTAATCACGAATGAATGTGATATGGCCAATCAACTTAACAAATATTATTGTTTGGTGCACCAAGAGCAGGGTAAAAACTATCTACTATTAAACCACCTGATCATCTAGATAAAATACAAAGTAGAGAATTCCTTAAGCATCTACTATCTCTATAGGCAAATAAAGCAGCAGAACCAGATGAACTATCATGCAAGATACTGAACACAGTACACACAAGATACAGTGGGGCACAGGACCCAAGGCAGCAAGGATTCATGATGGGAAGGTCATGTCAGACGAATCTAATAGATTTCTTTGACTGGGTAACCAAAGTAGTAGACCAGGAAGGGGCTGTGGACATGGCTTACCTAGATTTTAGCAAGGCATTTGATACAGTCCACACAAAAGATTAATACACAAGTTAGCCAGCCTTGGGTGGGTCCCAAGGTGGCAGCCTGGATAAAAATTGGCTAGACAACAGGACGCAAACAGTAGTAGTAAATAGAGTCCACAGTGAAGAAAGGAGGGTTACTAGCGGGGTACCGCAGGGTTCAGTACTGGGACCGGTCATTTTTAATGTCTTTATAAGTGATATTGCAGAGGAACTGGAAGGAAAAGTATGTCTCTTTGCAGATGACACAAAGATCTACAACAGAGTTGATACACCAGATGGAGTGGAAAGGATGAGAAGGGATTTGGCAAGGTTGGAGGAATGGTCAAATGTATGGCAGCTCACATTCAATGCAAAGAAGTGCAAGGTAATGCACCTGGGAAACAAAAACCCAGGGCAAGAGTACACAATGGAGGGTGAGATACTGACAACAGTAAAAATGGAAAGGGACTTGGGGGTAATTATATCAGATGACCTAAAGGTGGGCAAGCAATGTGAGAAGGCAGTAAGGAAGGCTGGGGGGATACTGGGATGCACAGGGAGAGGCATCAATAGTAGAAAACAGGAAGTTGTTCTGCCTCTGTACAGACAGTTGGTGAGACCCCATCTGGAGTACTGTGTGCAGTTCTAGAGACCCCATCTCTGCAAAGACATAGACATAGTGGAGGCTGTCCAGAGGAGGGCAACCAAACTGGTGCAGGGTCTGCACCAGAAGACATACGAAGAAAGACTAAAGGAGCTTAATATGTATACCCTTGCGGAAAGGAGGGAGAGGGACATGATAGAAACTTTCAAGTACCTCAAGGGAATCAACAAAGTCCAAGAGGGTGGCATCTTTCAGAAAAAGAGATGTGCAAGAACAAGGGGGCACAATTTGAAGATAGAGGGGGGATGGCTCAGAGGTAATATGAGGAAGTATTTTTTCACAGAGAGGGTTGTGGATACATGGAACAGCCTCCCTGAGGAGGTCATGGAGTCAAGAACAGTGGGGGAATTCAAGAATGCATGGGACAGACATAAGGCAGTCCTAGTGGGGGGTAGGAGGAAGTAAGCTGTTGGTTAATTAGGATCTGCAGCTTATCTGTTAGGAAGGAAAATGGGCAGACTGGGTGGGCCAAGCAGTCCTTATCTGCCGTCAAATTCTATGTTTCTATGTTAATAATTAGCTAATAAAATGGCTCCTATCATGACATGCGAGCGAGGCAAAGCTTGGAGGAAACAGAAGGCCTCCCAGCTTCCCCCAGACTATGCCAGGTATCACATGTTAAAAATGCCTGCACAAAAGCTACCAGACTTGCCAAATCTGAATATTTTAAATCATCTTGTCTCAAAAACATCAATTCCCCGTCCAAATTCTGGAAAGTGGTCCATGCCCTTTCCTCCCCACACCCTTCACATTTGCCTCCCCCAGTGCTTAAAATAAACAACTCATTGGTCTCCCAACTGTGCACAGTGGCTCAAGAGTTTAACTCCTATTATACCTCCTGCGCTACAGCACTTCTGAAGTCCCTCCCCCTCCTCATCCTCCCACACCCAGCACTCAACCCCTCCATGCCCACCCTTCCTTCTCCTTTTCTGCTGTCTCGCCAGAGGAAACACTAACGTCCCCTCTCTCTCTCTCTCAATCCTTCTAAAGGCTCATCACCTAATGACCTTGACCCTAAAGTCCTCTACCTTTCAGCTTCTGCTATAGCCTACCCTCTTTCCTTAATCATACATCTCTCCTTCTCATCCATCTCTTCATCCTGGAAACATGTGGTGGTCCTCCCTCTCCCATAGGGTGGTGACCCCTCCTCTCCTGCAAACTTTTGCCCAATCTCCCTCCTCCCTGCCCTTGCTAAGCTCCAAGAACACCTGGTCCTCTCTCAACTAACCTCCTTCCTCAATGACTCTTCCTTTTTCACCCCGTTCCAATCTGACTTTTGGAAGAACCACTCCACTACCACCTCCTTACTCAGGCTCACTGACTCCATCCTCACTGGAATGGATAATGGCCTCATTACCTCTGCCATCTTTGTTCACCTCGCTAAGCTTTCAACTCAGCCTCCCATGCCCTACTTTTAGACTCCCTTATGGCTGCTGTGTTGTCTATGTCTGCCAAAAATGGGTTTAGAGCTTACCACTCAGGCAGAACACAATCAGTCAAGATCCAGGATACAATCTCCCCCCCCCTCCCTATTTCCACAGGAGTCCCTCAGGGCTTGGTGCTTGGACCCATTCTCTTCTCCATCTTCCTAAATGACTTGCCCTTAGTATGCTCCCCCTCTTCCTCTATCCATATGTATGCTGATGACATCATCCTGTTCTCCTCTGCCAAAAGCCCCCCCCCCAATGTAGCAACCACCCTTCGGCATTACTTCCACCAGGTTCAGCTATGGTTTGCCTCACATCAACTATTCCTAAATGACAAAAATACGGTCTCCATGACTTTTGGCACTAGGCAGAGACTCTCTAGGCTCTACCCTTTACCTTCTTTCCATACCCTTGACGGGACAATCCTAGAGGACACCTCTTCATTCAGATACCTTGGGGTTTGGCTGGACCAACACCTCAACTTCTCTGGCTACATTGATGCCATCCTGAAAAAATTGTGCCCCAAGCTTGGTGCCTTATTCAAGAACCACAGCTGCATCCCTCCTACGGCGCAGCATGAACTAGTCCAGAAGATGATCCTCCCCATTTCTGACTACTGTGATGTAGTCTGCAGTGTCACTCCCAAATCCTCCCTAACCAGATGGGAGGCTCTCTCTAACTCTTTCTGTCATTTTGCCCTTGATGCTCCATCACGCACACATCACTGTGACCTCTACCATGCCCTGTCCCTTCCCCCACTTGCGATCAGGTGCCTCACTCACTGTGCCAAACTCGCTTCTAAATTTTGGTTAGAAGAACTTCCCTCCTACCTCTCATGTTCACTCTCTTCCCCCTTCCCACTCCCTCAGATCCTCCGACACTCGCACTTTGTTGGTCCCCAATTGAACCACTCTCATTGGTCAGTCATGCTTCACCCATCATTTCCCACAAATCTGGAACCCCCACCCTCATATATGGCACTCCTCCTCCTACTCCCTTGACTCCACCTTACACAACTTTCATCTAACTGTTCCTACTTTAAACCCTCCTTAACTGCCCTCCTATACCTCTGCTCCTCTCCATGACACACATCCCCTATTAAACCTTCCTCCCACCAAGACTGCTTCTCAGCATGCTCTCCTCTCTCATAACTGCTTACTCCCTCACACCTACCCCTAACCTTCTTCCATTACCAACTTGCCCCTGCTTACTTTTGACCTCTGGCAGGGTTCTCAGCATCCTGAAGGGGTTCAGCACTGGGCAAGCCTCCTCCTCCTCCTCCCCTTCCCCTCTCTCATTTCTACCCAACTTGTTCTCGCCTAACTCTGCCCTCTGTCAGGATTCTTAGCAACCCTGGTGATGTCTACTCTCAGGTAAGTTTCTTCCCTCCCTCCTTCCTTTTTTTCCCCTTTCCTCTTCTGTCCCCCCTATCTCCCTCTGCCCAACTTGTCCTCCTAAACTCTATCCCCTAGCAGGGTTCTCTGCATCCTGGAGGTGCCCAGCACTGGGTAATCACTCTTCCTTCACTCCCCCCATTCTTTCTACCCAACTAGTCCTTGCCTGATTCTGTGCTCTGGCAGGGTTCTCAGCATCCTGGAGTGGCCTAGACTTAGGCAAGCTTCTTCTTTCCTTCTTCTTCCCTACTTTCCCTTCATCCTTTTTTTCTCTCTTCCCGATGCGCCCTCACCTAGTTCTGCCCCCTGGCAGGGTTCTCAGCATCCTGGAGGAGTTCCAGCACTGGGAAATCACTCTTCCTTCCCTCCCCTTTCCCCTTTTTCCTTTCTACCTAGCTCATCCATGCCTGACTGCTCTCTGGCAGGGTTCTCATCATCCTGAAGAAGCCTCATCTTAGGCACGTTTCTCCAACCCCCTTCTCCTCCTTCCTTTTACCATCCCCTCTGGTATCTCTACCCAACTTGTCCTTGCCTACTCCTGCCCCTTATTCAAAGTCCTCACCTCACTCTATCACTGGCAGTGATCTCCGCACTCTGCAGGGTCATCCTTCACTAGCCTATCCCTTACCCCCACCTCCCTCCTGCCCCCCTCTCTGCCTCCCTGCACTTAAACAAAAGACTTAGTTCACTCGAGCTAATAACTTGCACTTTTTGTTCTGCTTGAGGTGCTCCCATATTGCACTAGCCCTGTGTTAACTTGTCCCCCTCAACTGATTTTTTGCTCAATTTACCCTGGTAATGTTCCCCCCATTGTTATCCTCTCCTTCCTCCAGCTGGTTTTCCCCGTCTACCCCTCTACCCTCCTTGATGTCCCCTCATGCACCTCATTCATTCATTCATTCAATAATTGATAAATTATCTGCCTCTTAACTGTGATCCATTATTGTAGGGATTTGCTCCAAGGTTACATTAAATTTCTTTACTATGTTCCTCAGATATGCCACTTGTATTTAAATGCATATTCCACAGGTATGATAATTAAACTATGTTATGTCACAAATGCGATTGTATTTATGTTATTTTTTAACTGTATACCTTGTTACAAATGTAACTGAATGTTTAATTTCTCTGACATGTTAAATGGTAAACTGTACATCTAGTTATTCATCCAATTGTAACCCCCAGTCATAACCTGGAGATGAGCAACTTATTGTTCAGTGTTTCTTTGTGGTGAAACATTTCAATAAATAAAAATAAATAAATAAAAAACATATTTAACTTGTCACTTTCAGAATGCAAAATCCCTCAAGATTGGAGAAAGGCAGAAATGACACATTTTTTTAAAAAGGAAATAAAAAGCTGGTTGAAAATTACAGACCAATTAGTATTACATCGATAACTGGTAAAATAATGGAGAGATGTGTATAAGTAAGGCTGGAGGAGGACTGTAGAGAGAAAAACAAATGATAAAAATTAAGCACAGATCTAAAGCTAGGAGGTCATGTATTACCACTCTGCTGTCCTTCTACAAATATGTGAGCAGGGAATTGGATGGGGCTAGAGCTTCGGATCTGGTTTTCCTGGATTTCAGTAAAGCATTTGATGTTGTTTCCCATAGTAAATTTGTAGAAAAAAATGAATAAGTTTGGATTAAACAACAGACTAATACACTGGATTTCAAATTAGCTTGATATGAGGACACAAAGGGTCAAAATTAAAGGACATCCCTCAGCAGAGGGCAATGTAATGAGTGGGCTGCTGCAGGGCTCAGTGAAGTGTTAGTACCAGTGTTATTCGGCATCTTTATTAGGGATCTGGGTGTAGATGTATCAAATATGAATAACAAGTCTGCAGATGATACTAAAGTTGGAGGTAGAATTAATACAGGTCTAGAGGCTAAAGGCCTGCAAAGGGATCTACATAAATTAATGGACTGGACAAAGCAATGGCATATGGAATTTAACAAAAGAAAATGTTCCCTTATGCATCTTGGCATAAATTATTTAAATCATGATAGCGTTGGAAATGGCGGTTGACTGTAGTTGTGGCATTCGCTGAGGTCCGACGTGCAAGTTTCGATGGTGGGAAAAGAACTGAGGTGGTGTGGGGGACCACTCTTCTATATAGGCTGTACTGATGTCAATTGACTGACGTCGGTGGGGGGCAGTCCCCATGATAGACTTCTAGCTAGAAGTTTTCCATGTGATCCTAGTGTCCGGCGGCTTAGTCCTACCGGTGTGACCTGTTGCAAGAGCCTTCCTCAAAATAAGATCAAATGATTTGACCAACAAAAAGTAATTGATCATCATATATCAAAAAGCTAATTACTCAATACTATCAGAAGGCATTTTTTTTATTTATTTAATTCTTGGATTACAATACCTTTGAGCTAGAAGCTCATTTACAAAGGTTCCATGTTAAAGTAACACTTTCTCACATAAATCATAGCGTGTAATTCTTCCCTTGTATCGAGCTTATGTAAGACCAAGTTTGGGACAGATTGGGTATTGGTAATAATATAAAAATTGAAAAGTTACAACACAGAGCCAGCAAAATAATTAAAGGAATTGAGGTACTACGATATGATAACAGACGAACACACCTGGGTCTGCATAACCTTGAACAAAGGCGAGTGATAGGTGATCTGCTACTTTTATTCAATACACATAAGGACAAGGAGTATTTTAAAGTTGGAATTTAGGGTGGGGCAAAATTAATACATGTTAAGGAGACAGAATACTGTAAATAGGACTATTACATTACAGGACAAATAATAGGAAACTCTTTTACTCTCAGAGGGTTGTAAATGTATGGAACATGTCAACTTCAGAAATAGTTAATAGTAAAAGTGTAAATAGCTTCATAAATAGCCTAGATAAATGGACAGTGAAACAACAATGGAAGGGATATCTGTATTGATTTAGAGGTAGCCTAGAAAGGACAGAATTGTCTGATCCTGCCTCTGACTTCTGAGTATTAACCGGAGTACAAGAATAAGAATGAAAATCTCTCCTCAATCCCTCATGAAGTGTAGATGATAGTGGGCTTTTACAAGAGTGGTCTCCTTGCTATAATGCTGTCTGAAACCAAACTGGAATGGCTCAAAGACACTGTTGCTTTCAAGATACTCAAACAGTGTTCTGTTGCTACCTTTTCAACAATATTCATTAAAACTAGGAGGTTGATGACTGAAATCGAGTGATGGACTCTGGAGCAAAGACTTCACTACTCAACAAAGAATAGTAGCACATCTGGAATCCAGCAGAGAGCAAGACCCAAAACAGCATGGTTTCACAGCTGGAAGGTTGTGCCAGACAAACCTGGTTGACTTTTTTGACTGCATAACGAAGGCAGTGGACCAAGGGAGAGCGGTGGATGTGGTCTATCTGGACTTTAGTAAGGCCTTTGACTCAGTTCCGCACAGACGGCTGGTAAAGAAGCTAGACCACATTGGCATAGGTAAGGAAGTGGTGGGGTGGGTGAGCAACTGATTGAAGGGAAGAACACAACTGGTGCAGGTAAATGGAATGGTATCAACAGAGAGGGAAGTGACTAGTAGAGTGCCTCAGGAGTTGATGCTGGGGTCCCTACTCTTCAATGTGTTTACAGCCGGCATCAGTAATGGACTGGAAGGGAAGGTGTGTCTGTTTGCAAATTACACCAAGATCTGCAACAGCATGGAATCAGACAAGAAGAAACTCGCGGAGTGGTCAGACGCCTGGCACTTGAAGATCAATGCCAAACAGTGCAAGGTCATGCACTTAGGCAAGGGAAACCCCAAGGTGGGATACTACCTGTGAATGGAGCAGCTGACTGTTTTACTTACACACTTTTACCTAGACTCTGACTGAGGAAAGATCTTTGGAGCACTTGTAAATAGATATTTAGAAAGATTTCAAATCTAAGTGCTGTAAGTAGGAATTTGCACTGTTTAAACCTTGTTCTTTTAAAAGATTTGTATGTCTGGTGGTATAAGAGTTCCGTATTTTGCGTTTTACATATTTTTAACTATTTTACAAAAATTCTTTTTAGAACTTACTTGGTCTGTCTTTGACTTCTTTTTGGTTGTAAGAAAAGTATATGGTTATTGCGGATACTAAACACAAGCTTGAATGGTGGTACCAAACTGGAAAGAGAAGCGTTTTAAATCTGAGGTCTTTATTAACGTTTTTAAGGGTTCATCTCTGTATACTTAGGTGCCCACAGGCAAAGATATCTGGCCCCCCCCCCGAAGACAGAAATATCTGAGCTTGTGCATTGGGTATGCTAGCAAGAGGTTCGCAGTTTGAATCCCTCCAGAACTTGAGATCAAAGGTTGATCCGAACTCACAAAAACAGACAAGTGGGTTACCTTGTCTGTTACACTGTTCACAAGACTGCACTCAGACGTTGGCACTTTGGGAGTAGAGGGCCTGACCTGCTGAGTGGGCTTGTGACACTCACACCAGGAAGAAGTTTTCAAAAATGCTTAGTTACACTTCTGCCACCTACGTTTAAGTCAGCAGGAGAAACCTGGTCTCAGATGCCAACAACCTTGACTTTCAAGAACAGATTATGCCACTCTCATCTTACCAGGGAGGCAGACGACCTGTACTGGAGACAGTCTAGTCCACAAAGCTGCAAAAATGGGTAGAAACACAGCCTACTAGAAACAAGAAGTTATGTCACCTGAGCTACCCTGATTAAATAAATTGCAGAAATGGATGGAGAAGACTAACCACAGTGCAAACAAGACTAGTCCATTATTCTCACCTGCAATAAGCCCAGAAAACAATTTCTTCTCTTCTGAGCATATGGCTTTTCAATATCTCGCTTACTACTGCATTAATAATGGTCAAAAATGTATGAGGAGACATGAAAAAACATCAGACATGATCCTTACATCTATTCTTCATAGAAACTTACAAATTACAGTACTGAATCAGGTAAACATCAATGGTTTCAAGCACAGCTGGGACAGAGTTAAGAGACTGTTACACAGGGGGTAACAGTAAAGCAGGGGGTGAGGAAGGGGGAAGGAAGGGCATAAACCCCATGTAGATAATAGTTCATAAGGTAACATAGGGTATAACAGGGAATACTGGATGGACTGATGGTCTTTTTCTGTCAACACTATGTTTCCATGAATATAACTTGGTTTTTGAGAGAATGCAACATTTCTGCTGCTGACAAACAGGGTCAGTTTTTGGTGAAACAACATACTGCTTGAAATGGTTATAGAGCCCAGACAGGCACAATCCAGACTGCTACTTTCATCTGTTGCTCAGGGGGTATGATTGGATGAATAAAGGGGAGTCTTTTAGAGTTACTGGGGGATTCAGATTACAGATAAATGCTAGTTGTCCCTGGTCCACCACCTCTGGGAAAAAGAAGTTATGTAAGAACTTACCATAACAGTAGATCTTCAAGGGGATCTCAGTCATCAGGTCACACCATAGGAACACCATGGGAACGCCACCATCGGTGAAGCAGGATCCACATGGAAGATTTTAGCAGTACAACTGGGGTTGCCAACATCCATTGACATCACCAACCCTTTAAAAGCATGAGCAGTCCCGCTTCCTTCTCAGTTCTTTCCCCCGGAGATGAAGGGAGCATAGCTCTAGCTATGGGTAACCAAGGAGAGAGAGAGAGAGAGAGAGAGAGGTGCCCATACCTAAATAAAAGGCTGGATACACCAGACAGCCAGTTCCTAGACAAGAGCCCCAAGAAGGGGGATGGTGGAAGAGAAAGCAGATCTGATGACTGAGATCCCCTTGAAGATCTACTGTTATGGTAAGTTCTTGCGTAACTGTTCTATCTTCTTCAGGGGTATCTCAGTCATCAGGTCGGACCATAGGAATGAGTCCCAAGCAGTTACAGGTGCAAACTTACAGTCTGTGAGGAGGGCTCACCATAAACGTAAGACAGGAGGCCATGCAGCACAGCTCTCCAAAACCTTCGCAGGCTCTTGAGACAATGTCCAGACTGTAGTGCTTGGTGAAAGTATGGATGGCACTCCAGATGGCACCTGCACAGATGTCAGCAGCTGAGACCCCTTGGAAATAAGCCACAGAGGTAGCCACGCCTCTTATGGAATGCACTTTAACCACACAAAGCAATTCTTTGCAATACTTGTTGTAGCAGAACACAATGCAATTTGCCAACCATTTGGATGAACATTCCTTAGAAATTGAAACACCCCATCTACCTGAGATGAAGGAAACAAACAACTGCTTCAACTTTCTACCTTCCCTGGTGCAAAGCAGGTAGTACTTTAAAGCTCTGTGCATGTCTAAAGAATGGAGCAGTGCTTCCCCTCGATTGGCACACTCAGGAAAATAAACAGGAAGGCGGATAGACTTTGTTGAGTGTAAACTCAGAGACCATCTTATGGAGAAACTTAGGATTTGTGTGCAAAGACACCCTGTCTTTGTGAAAAATCAAATAAGGCTCCTCGCACCAGAGGGCCTGAAGCTCTGAAATTCTTAAGGATGCAATACTTGAAGCAACATCCCATTGTGTTAGGGAGAAAAGCAAGAGCAAATGAAGGAGGAAACCACTTTGGTTCTCAGAAACAGTAGCAAAGAAGATCAGAGCCAAAAGATTGACCTTCAGGAAATATAAGGGGAATGCAGCAGGACGACGATAGGGAGGCATACCAAACTTCCCTAAGGAAAGCAGGGAAGGCAGTAAGACAGCAAAGGCCCAAAACAAGGAAACACTAGCACAAACAGTCATAGAAGGGGACAAGGCTTTCTATAGATACTTTAGTGAAAGGAAAAAGTCCAGAGGGGGGGTATTGCTAAGATCAAAGGGGATAAGGGGGAGTGTGTGGAAGAGGACCAAGGAAAAAGCATCTATCCTAAATAGATAATGCTCAGTAGTTACTAAGGAGAAGGTAGGGCAGGGCCCATAGCTCAGCACCATGGACACAGGGGAAGGGAGATGTGCACCAATCCCTTAACAAAAGAAAGGGTGATACAAGAGCTCACCAAGCTCAGGGTGGACAAGGCAATAGGACCTGATGGCATAGGAGCTAAGGGTGGAACTAGCAGAGCCATTACCAGAACTGTTTAATGAGTTTCTAAGCACAGGAGAGATCCCAGAAGACTGCAGAAGGGCTCATGTGATCCTCTGCTCTACAAGAGTGGCAGCAGTGAGGAAGCAGGAAACTACACCCTAGTCAGTCTTACCTCAGTAGTGGGCAATATTATGGAGGCACTCCTTAAGGAAAGGATAGTGCAACACCTGGAATCCATAGGAGCACAGGATCCAAAACAGCATGGGTTTACAACAGGAAGGTCCTGCCAAACTAATCTCATAGATTTCTTTGACTGGGTAACCAGATTGGTGGACCAAGGGGGTGCAGTTGATGTCACCTACCTTGACTTCAGCAAAGCGTTCAATACTGTTCCACATAGAAGATTAATTACTAAGCTGGGTGGGCTCAGGGTGGGTCAGAGGTTGGTGAACTGGTTGGCGGGCAGAAAACAGAGAGTGGTGGTAAATGGCATACAGTCAGAAGAGGTGCAAGTCACAAGTAGGGTACCTCAGGGATCAGTCCTGGAGCCAGCCCTCTTCAATATCTCCATTAGTGACATTGCAGATGGACTGGAGTGTAAGGTTTGTCTGTTTGCAGATGACACCAAGATCTGCAACATAGTAGATGACCCAGATGGGGTGGGCAGAATGAGAAGAGATCTGGCTAAACTGGCAAAATGGTCTGAAGAGTGGCAACTGGGATTTAATGCAAAGAGGTGCAAGATCATGCACATAAGGGAGAGAAACCCTGAAGCTACCTATAGGTTGGGAGAGGAGTTGCTGGCAGTCACAAGGGAAGAAAGAGACTTGGGCATCATCATCACAAATGACCTGAAATCATTCAAACAGACCACTAAAGCAGTAGGTAAGGCTAGAGGGATGTTGGCTTGTATTAGTAGGGGTATCACAAGTCGTAAGAGGGAGGTAATAATCCCTCTTTACAAGGCACTTGTTAGGTCCCATCTGGAGTACTGCATGCAGTACTGGAGGCTGCACCTGCAAAAGGACATTAACAAAATGGAGGCAGTCCAAAGAAGCGAAACCAAAATGGGGCAGGGACTGCACCAGAAAACATATGAGGACAGAATAATGGAGCTCAATATGTATACTCTAGAGCAAAGGAGGGAGAGAGGTGATATGATCGAAACATTCAAACATCTTAAGGGCATTAACAAGGTGAAAGAGTCTAACATGTTTCAATATAAGAAAAATATCAGGACAAGAGGACGCAACATGAGATTAGAGGGAAGCCGATTAAGGGGTAATGTGTGGAAGTTATTTTTCACAGAAAGGGTGGCGGATGCATGGAACAGCCTACCACAGGAAATGGTGGATATGAATACAGTGCAGGGCTTCAAACAGGCAGGAGATAGGCATAAGGGAGCAATACAGAGGAGTATGAATAGATAGGTCATTGACAGAGTAAAGGCCTATGGCACATTCATAATGTAAAAAAAAAATGGGCAGACTGGATGGGCCTTGTGGCCCTTATCTGCCGTCAACTTCTATGTTTCTATGTTTCTTCAAGCAGAAGTAATGGCAACTAAAATGATGCTTTCCAAGAGAGAAAGCATAACTCGCAAGTAGTGACTGGCTCAAAAGGAGATGGGGTCAACTTCTCCAAAACAAAATTTAAATCCCAACCGGGACAGGAGAATGGACTGGAGGTTTCAGATGCAGGATGTTCCTTTAAAATGTATGGGAGACAGCCATCTGAGCAATTATGTGGTCGCCCATGGGCTCATGAAAAGCAGAATAGCTGAAAAGTGCACCTTGAGGGAGGAGTACTGGAGATATGAGTCAGACAGAGAGATCAGGTAGTCTAGGATGTGGTTCACTGGACAGGTGAAAGGGTCCAGACTCTGTTTGGCAGCCCAGTTGGCAAACCACTTCCACTTCATGGCATATGTGGCCCCAGTGGAAGGCTTCCGGGCGGCCACTAGGATGTCCCCCACTCTGCTAGAGAACCCAAATCTGGCTATGGCTATGTCCTCAGGAGCCAAGCACGCAGATGGAGGGACCAGAGGCTGGGATGGACCAGGGTCCCCTGATCCTGGGTCAGCAGGTTCCTGCAAAGGGGGAGAGAGACCGGAGCTTCCTACACCAGCTGCTGCAGCAGAGGAAACCATATCTGCTGAGGCCAGAATGAAGCTACCGGAATCATGCTGGCCCCCTCCATCTGTAGCTTGATTAGCACTCTCTGAATAAGAGGAAATGTAGGAAAGGCAAAAAGGAACCTTCCACTCCAGGAGAGGGACAACCCATCTCACTTAGGCCCTGGATCTAGCAAGCAAAAACCGGCAGTTTTATGTTGAGTGTGGATGTAAAAAGCTCCAATTCTGGACAACCCCATCTGTTGAACAAGTCTTCTGTGACAGATGAGAGGAGCTCCCATTCATTCATGCTGGACAGAGTCCAGCTGAGGCTGTTCGCCAGAGTGTTTAACATGACTGGCACGTGGACCACCAAGAGTGTCAGACCATGATCCAGTGCCCAGTACCACACTCTCATGGCCTTCCTGAAGAGGGGTATGAATGAGTCCCCCTTCTTGCTGATGTAGTATACTACACATAGATTGTCTGACTGCACCAGCAGCTGACCTGGAGCAAAGTGCTCCTGAAAGGCCTGCATGGCACAGAACACCACATGGCATAGAGCACCACCCTCATTTCCAGGACACTGATATGCAGGGAGGTTTCCAGCTGGTACAAAGAGCCTTGGGTCTGGAAGAGACCCAGGTGTGTTCCCTAGCCCAGACCTGAGGCATCCATGGTGAGGACCTGCTGCATGGAGATCTTGAACAGGACAGCTTGAAGCAGATTGAAGGGGTCCATCCACCACTGCAGTACTTTGTGGACTGGGGAAGAGACCAGGACTGGGCAATCTAACTCGTCCATGCGCTGGTCCCACTGTACCCAAAGGGTCCACTGGAGAATGCACATATGAAGTCTGGCCAGTGGAACAGTTGGTATGGCAGCTGTCATCAGGCCCAGCAATCTCAGCTACACCCTGGCAGGAATAGAGTGGCTTTGAGCAATTTCCAGAGCTAGGGCTATAAGGCACTCTGCCCTGTTTTGGGGCAGGAAGGGCTTCCCCTTCACAGAGTCCAGTACTGCCCCTATATACTGCAGCCTTTGGGATGGTACAAGAACTGAATTGGGCAGATTGACGGTGATGCCTAGGGAGTGGAATAGCTGGGGAGCTCTCTCCAGAGTCAGCAGAAGCTATTCCCTAGATGGGGCCTTTAGGAGCCAATCATCCAGATAAGGGAAAACATACAGTCCCTCCCTTCTGAGAGCTATTGCTACCACTGCTAAGCACTTGGTAAAGACTCACAGTGCAGAGGACAAGCCAAAGGGCAGCACCTTGAACTGATAATGCTCACCCTGAAAGGCAAAACGGAGAAACTTCCTGTGTAGAGGAAAGACCAATATGTGCAGGTAAGTGTCCTACATGTCCAGTGAGCAGAGCCAAGCCCCTGTTTTGATTAGAGGCATCAGGCCTGGCAAAGTTACCACTGGAACATTCTGTACTGGATATACACATTAAGGTACTTTAGGTCTAGAATGGGCCTCAAATCGACAGTCTTTTTGGGGACCTGGAATAAAACCCCTTGTTTCTCTTCTGGGGTGCTTGGCCACAGCTCCAGCATTAGAGGGGGCGGCAAGGCAGCCAGGGCTCTGATTTTCCCTTGGAGCCTAGAGGTGGCACCAGGTCTACTGTTCACTTTGTGAAAGGAGGGTGCACTCTACCTCTTTGTTGAGTATGGTAGAGGGAGTGAACAGACTTAAGAGCCCTGCCTGAGGCTTGCAGGTCATTGATAATGTCCTGCACATCAGGGCTAAAGAGCTTAGTGCTGTTAAAAGGGGCATTAAGCACCTTTTGCTGATCATCAGCAGCAAAACCAGATACCCTCAGCCAATAGTTCCTATGTAGGCATATGCCCATGGCAGCAACCCTGACAATGGTGTCAATCATATCATAGAGGGCTCTGAGGAGGTGCTTCCTAATGTCCTTAGCTGCATGAAGGCACTGGAGCAGCTCCTGCTTTTGTTTGCCATCTGGGAGGGCTTGGGCAGTGGCCTTGCCCTTCTTCCAATTAGCATTTTGGTACTTTACTATGTGAGACAGGTAGTTTGCAATCCTCAAACCCAGTGTGGAGGAGGCATACACCCTCTTACCCCAAAGGTCAATTCTGCAAGACTCTTTATCTGGTGGAAGGGAACCAAGGTGCTTTGGTGCCTTAGACCTGTCGTGAGCTGCCTTAATGACCACAGAGTCTGTTTCGGGCTGGGTAGCATAGCAGAGGAACCCTTGGGGGGCATGGTAAAGTTTATCCACCCTGCGAGGCATAGTTGCCACCATGTCTGGTCTGTGCCAGACTTCTGTGGCTGCATTCCTCAATGCAGGCAAGACTGGAGGAATGCTTTTTGGGGGAGACTCTGGGATCTCCTGGAAGTCCACCAGCTCTTTCCTGGTGACATCCTCTTCCTCAGTGTAGAAACCCATGGCTGAGGACAGCTGCTTCAACACATTGAAAAATGTGGGGTCCTCAGGAGGAGACCTAGGAGAATGTTTAACTAAATTCTCACTGACATAGCAAGCTATGAACCTGTCAGAGACCAGGATCTATTCCTCTTCTTCCTCCTCATCATCAGGAAAAATGAGGTCTGGATATTACTCCTCCTCAATGTTAACCTCCTCCAAATCCAGGTCTGGTGTCGTGTGCACTACAACTGACTTGACGGGAGCTTCCCGCAGCCGATGGGCAGGTGTCAATGACAAAGCTGCCGGTGAGGAGGGCCTATACATGCCCAGCTGTTGAACGATCACTGAAGTGAATTTTGTCCGAATTTTGTTCAAGTCAACGATGTTCGCCAATGGAGGGGGTCAACGGCACTGGTGTTGATGACCCACTTGCTGGGACCTGTGAGCACGAACAGCCTGTAGTCCTGGAGGGAGAAGGGGCAGACCTTGATGGGAGAGGCATTGATGAGCCCATCATCGACTAAGGAGGGCCCGACAACCCAGAGATCAATAGCTGACCACCCTGAGAATTGGGCGGGGTACTGTTGGTATGGTTCTGGTGGGCACAGAGACCTGGACAGCAGTTTTGCACGTCAGTGCAGCTGTAGTTGATGGGGATACCCTAGAAGAATGAGAAGAGGCCGTTGGGGAATGAGATCAACACTGGGGGGAGCAGTTGCGATCTTGGTCTTATTTGTGACTTAGCCTCAAGGATTTGTCTCAGGCCTTGGAGGCCTGGGAGCTTGACGACCCCATCGGTGACTGAAAGGCTGGGACCCTGGAGAATGACTGCATGGAACTGGCTATCTGTTAATCCATCAGGAAATTTTTGAGAGCCTTTCTGTGTCACCTTAGGGTTGTTTGGTTAAACATCTGGCAGAGCTCAGTCAGAAACTTCATGGTCAGGCCCAAGACAGCAGACACAGAGAGAATGTTTGTCTGTGGAGACAATCTTCTTTCCATAGCGGCAGTGACAGAAGAGTGAAGTCGAAGGATTAGCTCTCGACATAAACAAGTTGGAAGAATCTCTTTAATAAAAGAGATTCTGAAAAAAATAGCTGAAGAAAAAGCCGTAGGCGAAAAAGGCTCAAATACTCCATCAGAGCTTCCACGGAGACCCATGCAAGAGTCGACGGTGGGAAAGAACTGAGGAGGGAGCAGGGCTGATCATGCCTTTATAGGATTGGTGACATGGGAGGATCCTGCTTCACTGACGGTGAAGTTCCTATGGTGTTCCTACGGTGTGACCTGATAACTGAGATACCACTGAAGAAGATCTAAAACAGACAAGACAGTGATACAGCATACAAAATTAAAGGGACAAAATCTTACTCCTATGCTACTTGTATGTCTGTGCTCTTCAACAACCCCTTATATCTCATACTGGGAACGGTTTCTGACAATCATTCTCAGCTGTCAATCAGAACCAGCCTGTAAAACATTACCTTTCTAGATTCAATATCATGGTTTAGCCACCTGACAACTGCTTCAAATATATATTTTTCATTTCCAACATTCAGCTTCTCAATAGAGATTACTTCCTTCAGTTTCTGAGGCATTAGTTCCACGAACTCATCAGTACTGCAGACATCACGGAAGTGAGTTTCTAGGTACTCAGTGGCAACATGCTGAACATGGTGCAGGGAGTAATGCAAAGCAAAGTCCCGGATACCTATACAGTTTTCAGCAGCGATGCATCCCTCTAGATAGTCACAGCACAAGGCCTTCAGATCTGTGAAGAGCAGTAGGTCTGCTGCCTGGACAACATCCTGAATGGTGTCTTGACTTAGTCTGATCTTGAAATTAAACAAAAAGAAAACAGTGAATAAATTAACTCATCACAAAAGCAAAATATATGGATGCTTGTCAATTTACATGTTAGACTGTACTAATATCACTGTTTACAAAGCTTTAATAATAGAGGCCACTCGTACTGGCTTGGGGAAACACAATGAAATAGAAAACAAGACAAGTAAACATAATCACCATGTGTCACACATAGCTACCATACAAAAAAATGTTTATTAAAAGACATAAAAATGGGCCTTTCATTTAATTTGGTCATTTTTGTATGTAAACCCTCCAAATTTATGAGGGCTTTCCAGGTGAAACAGTAAATCATTCACGTTTTTTGAAGGTTAGTGTTGACTTATCACTATACATCATCAAATGTCATGATATGGTTATCAAGGGAGATAACGATCCAAGTGTATCATCTACATCACGATTAATCATCAAGCACATTAGCTTTCAAATGGTCAACTGATGATTGTTTATTTTGTTCTGCAAGTTTAAATCTGCATGATAGTTTTTGATGGTTTGTAAATGATCAAGTGATGAACTGCACCTCAGAAAGGATATAGACAACGTGGAGGTAGTCCACAGGAGGGTACCTAAAATGGTGCAGGTACCAAAAGCCCTATGAGAAGAGATGAAGTGATCTCAACATGAACATCCTGGAAGAAAGGAGAGCAACAGGGGACATGAGAGAGACCTATAAGTACCTCACAGTGGTAAACAGAGTGCAGGAAGTGTCTTTCAAATGAGAAAGAGCACCAGGACCAGGGGACATGAGATGAAGCTGGATTGGGGAAGGGGGGAGAGGGATGAGAGGAAGTACTACTTCACTGAAGGAGTTGTAGACTCCTGGAACAGATGTTAGTGGAAGTGGCAGAGGAGAAAACAGTAGGGAGCTTCATGCATGCATGGGGCAGACATCAGGAAATACTAGTAAACTTGCAGGGAGGATGGAGGGTTACCACTAGCCTAAGACCAGTTAGGGTCTGTGGAAACAGACCATGCTGGGACCATCTGGGCAGACTGCGTGGGCCAAGAAGTCCTTTTCTGTGGACAAGTTCTATGTTTCTATGATAATCATTAATAATTCTAATAATTCAGTTCTATAAGAATTTAAGCCACATTAGTAATATTCAAGAAAGTTTTTTTTTTTTTTACTAATATGAAAATCTGAATGTTTCAAATATCTTCAAAATTAATTATAATGTAAATAATGCGAAGTACATTTCTAATCCCTTAAGGTAGAGTATATACATAGAATTTGTCAGCAGATAAGAATCACTTGGCTTATGTAGTCTGACCATTTTTCCCTGTCTATAGTATCACCGCAGATCCTACTTGATCTCCAGCCCATTCGTCCCTTCTTCCCTTTCCCTTAGTTTCTCTTATGCCTGTCCCATGCATTCTTCAATTTCACCACTGTCTTTGCCTCCACCACCTCCCCTGGAAGACTGTTCCAGGAATCTATCAGTCTTTCTTTTTTCTGAAAAATACTTTCCTCTTGTACTTTGTTTATCCTGTCTCTATCATTACCCCCCACCCCAGGGTGTACATATTTGGTCCTTTAATTCCTCTTTGTAGGGCTTCTGATGCAGGCCCTGCACCATTTTAGCTGCCTTCTTCTGGGATACTTCCACTCTGTGTATATCCTTTATGAGATTTGGTCTCCAAAACTGGACACAGTACTCCAGCTCGGGTCGTACCAGTGATTTGTGCTCTTTCTGCTTGTGATACACCTCACATCCCAGTATCCCGCTCGCCTTCCCAACTGCCTTGTCGCACTACCTGACCACCTTCAGGTCGCCCGATATGATCACCCCCAGGTCTCTTTCCTGCTTGGTGGTCATCAGTACCCCCATTTTGTACTCCGCCCGTAGGTTTCTGTGACCCAAGTGCATTATTTTGTGCTTTTTTCACAATGAAACCCAGCTGCCATACCCTTAACCACTACTTTCATTTTCTCAGGTCGCAGTTCATCCTTTTCACCACCACATCCCCCCCCCCCCGAATGTTCACCCATTTGAAGAGTTTGGTTTCATCTGTAGAGAGGCAGCTCTTCCCTTCCAGTTCCTCTGCAATGTCACTTATCAAGACATTAAACAGGACCAGCCCAAGCACTGATCCCCGAGACACGTTGGCAGTCGCCCCCCTTCCTCTACATGAACTCTGTTTACCACCACCCTCTGCTGCCTATCCCTTAAAGGAGAACTACCTGGAGAGCTGAAGCCCCGACCGCTGCAGAGATCAGGGCTTCGGCTCTCTTATCACCCCTGGAAGCACCATTTCAAATAAGGATATTTTCTACCATAACACTCGTAAAATCGTAATCCACTCCAATGGCCCTGACATTTTGAAGATGGTGCTCAGAACCCCCGGGATCTTGCTGGTATTACTGCGAGATGAGGTCATGAAATTACCCTTGCCGTAACATTGTCCTTATGTCGGAAATAAAACTAAGTGTAGATATTCTATACCAAGCTCTGTTGTTATTAATGTAGCCTAAATCCCATGTGTATGGCATGCATACACATGGGATTTAGGCACATGAAGCAAAAACGGAGCTTGGTATGGGATATATACACTTAGTTTTATTTCCGTACATAGGGACAGTGTTACGGCAAGGGTAATGCAGGGTCATCATCTTGCGGTAATACCAGTGAGACCCGGGGGGGGGGGTCCAAATGCCATCTTCAAAAGGCAGGGGCCAACAGAGTGGATTACAGATTTTACGAGTGTTAAGGTACAAAATATCCTTCTTTGAAATGGTGCTTCCGGGGGTGATCAGAGAGCTGAAGCCCCGATCTGCGCAGCGGCTGGGGCTTCATCTCACCAGGTAGAACTCCTTTAACCAATCTTTTACCCAGTTTACCACCTTTGTACCCACTCCTAAGCTACCCAGCTTGCTTACTAGTCTGCTATGTGGAACAGTACTGAATGCCTTACTGAAATCTAGGTAGGCTATGTCTATCGTACCACCCTGATCTAGTTCCTTGGTCACCCATTCAAAGAACTCTATCAGGTTTGTTTGACGTAAACCTCATCCCCTGTGAATCCATACTGCCTCAGGTCTTGTAACCCACTGGATTCAAGATACTTCACAATCTCTTCCTTCAGCAGTGATTTAATTAGCTTTCCCTCCACTGAAGTCAGGCTGATGGCCCTATTACAGTCTTCCCTTCCACCACTTGTCTGAAGTGGGACTACATCTGCCCTCCTGGATCACTCCCGATCCTAATAAACTGTTAAACAGTATCATCAGAGGTGAAGTCAGTACCTCCCTGAGCTCCCTCAATACCCTTGGGTGGACCCTGTCTGGCCCCACTGCTTTGTCCACTTTCAGATTTGCAAGTCCCTTCAGGACTCTCTCTTCTGAAAACAGACTAGTGTCCACCTCCCTCCTTCCTTCTGTTACATTTTTGTGGCCCATCCCTGTCTCTATCATCTGTGAACACTGACCAAAAGTATTTGTTCAGGATGTCTGTCCTTTCCTGTTCTCCACTGCACAGTCCCCCTCTTCCCTTCTTAACCTTATAAATCCCACACCTGGTCTTCCTTTTTTTCATTTACATAAAAACGGTCCTGTCCCCTTTTGTTACTGCCTTAGCTATTCCCTCTTCAGTTTGTGCCTTTGCACTCCTTACTGCTCTCACTGCTTCTCTCATTTCCCCTAATATGCCTCCCTATCCTCCTCCCGTTATGTCTCCTTGTACTTTCTGAATGATACCCTCTTAGCATTTATCTTTTCCGCCACCTCTTTCAAGAACCATAACAGTCTCTTTTTCTTCTTTCTTTTTCTCCTTTGCTTGACACACAGGTTCACTGCCTTCACTATGACCAGTTTCCATTTCTCCCATTGTTCCTGCACCCCACCCAGCTCATTCCACCCTGCCAGGTCATTCCTGAAGCATTCACCCATCTTTTTAAAATCTGCCCTTCAGATGTCCAGGACACTCGCCTTTGCGTGGTATGATTCCACAGCCATCCTTATACTGAAGCAACCTGGTTGTGATCACTGGTCTTAGGTGGCCCCGCATCTTGATGTCTGCAATACTGAACCTGCTGATGAGTACCAGATCCACTACTTCTCCATCACAAGTGGGTTCTCACAGACTAGTTGCCTGAGGACTCCCTTACAGGGAGTCCAAGATTTCCTTACTTCTAGATGAAACCGCAGCTGGGAGGCTCCAATCTACATCCAGCAGACTGAAGTCCCCCAAAAGCAGTACCTTCCCTTTTTCTGCCATCTTGCCAATGGCTTCCATTAATACCTTATCTAGCTCCTTCCCCTGTGTTGCAGGTCTATAGATTACACCAGTGCGAAAAAAGGCTCCATTCTCCACCTCTAGGGTGACCCACAGTACCTCTGCTCTCCCCGTATTCCCTGTAACTCCATCAGTTTAATGCCCTCCCTCACATAAAGTACCACACCACCTCCTCTCCTTCCCACCCTATCATGCCTTAAGATAGTATAGCCTGGTGTGGCCATGTGCCAGCCATGGTTTTCAGTGCAGCATGACTCAGTACTTGCCACAATATCCAAGAAAGCCTCTGCTATTGTGGCATCTAGGTCTGGGATCTTATTTCCTAGACTTCAAGCATTTGCACACATGATTTTCCAGCTTTTGTTATCACTCTGTTTGTTACCCCCCTTTTTTCTTTTTTGCTTTCCCTGCTTCCCCCCCCCACTGTTTTTATTGTACCCACTTGCATCTCCTTCATTTCTTTCACTCTGCTTCCTGTATTAATTTGCATCCCAGAGGATTCAGCTCTTCTTGGGTTCTCCTTACTCTCTGCTTCAGCCTGTGGAGGGAGACAAGTTCAACCACCCCTCTTATCTAGTCTAAATGTTCATTGAAGCAACATTTAAATCACCCACTGAGGACTGTGGTTCCCCTTCTAAATGGATGTGGGCCATCGCCCCTGTATAGGCCCTTATCCTCCCAGGTGGGTCCCCAACCTCTAATGCAGCCAAACCACTCATCTGCACCATTCCTTCAGCCATGAGTTGAAGCTCCTGGTGTGGAGCTCCCTCTCTTCCCCCATCATAAATGGGCAGCATCTCACCGAAAGATACTCAGCGCTCTACCTAGGACCCCCTCCCCAGCTCCATAAACTCCCCCTGCACTATACCAGTCTTGTCCCTAGCCAGATCATTAGTCCCCATGTGGACAATGACATCCCGGTCTGCCTCCCGTCCTGCTGCCATAGCAATCCTTAGAATCTGCTTCCCATACCTCCGGGCCATGGCACCACATAGGCACCTAATCTCCCTGTCCTTTCCCTGTCCTATTCCCAAATCTATCTCCCTCACAATCAAGTCCCCTACCAGAATTTACTTCCTCCTTCTCTGGCATCCTCTTTCACCCTCCTTGGGATCTTCATTATGAAGGACCCCTACATCCTCTGTGGCCTCTACCATGGGTGCCTCTTCGGCCAGAGCAGTGTAAGAATTGCATAGAGATACTGGTTGAGGAATGTGCTGTTGGCCCACCATCCCCATTCTTTCCAAGCTCACCACAGTCCAGCTGTTTCTCCTCCCTAGAATCCTTTGAGGCAATGGTGGCAGAGTTGGTGCACCCTGGGTGGGGGAAGAGGACATGCATGCTACATCTGGTACACTACATACAGTTGCATAATTAAATATTTTAAAAGCACATTTTATGTACGGCACGTTTTATTTCTAGGGCACCCAGTCTCTAGGGCTCTGGATGTCTTACACAATCCAATAAACAAAGTCTACTTTCTAGGAAGCACAGATAAAAAAAAAAAAACAATTTCACAGGTTTCATAAGGTTTTTCAAGCTGCGTAGAATTGCATCCTTAATGCTTGCCTAGTTTATTCTATATTATAGTGTTTTTTTGTTTCTATAGAACTTATCCAAATTAAGTTTGAAAGAGTCCATTGTTTTACTCATCACCCCGTCTCTTGGTAAAGAGTTCCAAAGCTGAGCCCCTCTCTGGCTAAACCAGTTTTTCCGCTTCAAGGTGTTCCACTTATCCTGTTCCAATTGTAACTTATGACTCCTGGGTTCATACAGGTAGTTCTTTCTTACCCTAAGTTCCAAATCTTCCCTTAGTTGCTCATCCTGAAGGGCCCTGTATATCATACACACAGGGCTCTAGATAAGATTTTTTGGGATGAGTACCTGTACTCCTCCTTTTGAAAGTGAGATAAGTAAAATGAAATTCAGATGTGTACAAATGTATTGCTAGAGTAGACTGAGGAGTACATTTATTAAAAAAAATGTAGTTTTCTTTTCTATATAAGAATTGTAGGTGCCAACAATGCTCCAAATAATGTTGGCAGGTAGGAATTTACTCACTAGTTTTAAAACATAGTGTGTAAAACAGAAGTGGGATGCATACAAGTACTGTAAATCTGGCAAAAAACTGTTCCTTTTGATCACCAGTTATGTTATGAAGCATTATTCTTTGGCGTGTGGAGTATTTAAAAATGTTGGGTGAGTACTGGTATTCATTAAAAAAATTTCTGAAGAGTATTTCCTAAAATGAGGTGAGTAAAATAGGCCAGTACACACCTTATCTGGAGCCCTGCATACACATATCCACCCTTATTCTATGATATTACAATGTGTATAATCTTAAATTGTGTAGCCTCTCCTGGTATGATACATGTCCCTGGCCTGTAATTCTCTTTGTGGCCCCACATTGCACTCCCTCCAACCTTCTAATATGAGCTTTTCTGCATGGGGACCAAACCTGGATGCAGCACTCAAGATACGGCCTCACCAATGCCTGGTACGGGGCAGAATCACCCTACTGTTTCTGCTACCAATATGTCGTAGTATGCAATTTAATGCCTGGTTAGTTTTTTGACAATAAGACCACAGTTTGTACTGAATTGTAAGTCTCTAGTTACTCTAACCCCCAGATCTCTTTCCTCCACAGCCTGATGGAGCTGAACTTCTCCAAGATTGTACTCAAATTTGACATTCCTGTTTCCCCAAGTGCATTACCGCACATTTGTTCAAATGGAGTTCTAGCTTATACTGAACTGTCCACTGTATCAGCATATCTAGTGTCTTCTGTACATTGTTCTGGTCCTCTCTACTGTTCGCAATGCCCTCAATCCTGCAGTCATCTGCAAACTTACTCAACCAAATGTTGGGGAAGTTGCACTTAATTGAGGAGACATACAAATTAAATAAACATGGGCCTAAAACTGAACCCTGTGGGACTCCACTCGTGACTTCTTCCCAATTCAACAATACCCCTTTGAGTGTATCCCTCTGCCTTCTATTATCCAAACCCATAACTTAAGTTATAAAAATTATGCTTTTAAAATGGATTTAAAAAAGTCCTTCCAGGGCACCCCTCACACATGCAGTAGCATGGCATTCCAACATAGAGGTGCTGCTACTCCAAAGGCTCAATCTCCTGAAGATTTTAATCGAGACCGGGGAACACACAGGAAACCCAGCTTGGTGGAATGGAGAGGGGGAATGTGGGTGTATGTGGTCCATTAGTATATTTTTAAAATAACTTTGACTTTACAATATTAGTTTGCATTCTGCAAGTAAATGACTAATGGCATAAATCAAGTACTTTTTGGAACTTAACACACCCATAAAAGGAACCACTTTATGAAGATATATAAACCAGTTTGAGCCTCTCTAACATGAGTAAGATATGTAAAAGCAAGTGCATATGAAAGCGGTGTGTTTGGATAAAGATGCATCATATAACTGATGAGTCCAATGAAGTTGTCAGTGTAGAAGACAAGATAAATTCTGAAAGTACAGAAAAAAGGTAAACTCATGTTTTTTTTTTTTTTATTTACTGCAGTTGTATTGACCATAGGCAATCATGCAAATTCATGATAATACAAGAGCCTCATTTCCATAACATTCTGCTTTTCAACTGGCAGTCATTTTACATGTAAGCAATAACCCAAGACAGGGTGTGGGGTTATAGGCATTTAATCCACACCTGGGGTGTGTTGTGAGGCACAAGGCTGCAGGCCGAGTGTCCTCACAGCACCCCAGGCGTGGATTAAATGCCTATAACCCCACACCCTGGAGTGGGTTATTGCGCTTGTAACATGGGTTACCTCACCCATAGGCCAGAAACCCACAAAACATGTTTTCCCTGTCTTTTCTTGCCTAAAATTGATATTATCCTTCTGCTGTGCAAAGTAGTCCCTTAGAAAACATCTTTTGTTTTTGTTGTTATGAATGCTGCAGGGTAACTATATGTCTATTAAGATTATTTCTCTGATTTGTGATGAATTACAAAGTAACACAGGACAGCAGAGTGGCATGTTATGACTTTGTGAAATACTTTCACTGGCTGCTTTTCCTCTGTGTGGTAGCCGTGGATTAAACTGCAAGTTTAAACCGTGGTTGGTATCCGATCCCTGAAGTGCCTTATTGTATAAGAAGTGCTGCATCAGTTAAAAACATTTACAGACAGCTCCCTAAAGCCCACAGTACTAACAACTGACTACTGAATACTATTAAATATTGGTAATTATGTGGCCATCACAAATTTAGCAAGATACTGACTCGCGCTCAGTGTTCCAGGCATTGCATATGGTGCAGATGCATTTTGCGGCCAGCCTAGAATGTGGCTAATTTTACCTTTTACCCGTTAATGCAACCAATCATGCTCCCATTTGCTTTCCTGACTGAAACAGTTATAAACAGCTCCTTAAAGCCAAGAATACTAAATACTGACACTAAAAATTCATGCTGCCAGACAAATAAAAATCTACAAAGTTACCACTGACATTTCTGCCGAAAACAAATATACATACAATATGACTGTTATATTACCATTGCATAGTGTGTCTGTTGCAAGCTCTGTGCCTCAACATGCATCTGCACCACGTTTTTTTTTTAAAGTCACTGTTTCTGGATCTGCTGGCAATTGTGTCTTGTAAGCTCCTGTTATTGTATTTCCTTGCAGGCTGCCCGCAAAATGCATGGGCACCACATTCAGTGCATGGAAATGTGAATGCGACTGAGTACCCTAGTCAATTTGTTTTGTAGTGTGTGCTTTAGCGAGCTCTTTCTGTTTTCTGACTGAAGCGGCACTTGGGTATACAACGAGACAGATCCAGGATTTCAAGTTTCACTTTTGCAGTGCAGCAATATAGCAGGAGTCGCTATTTTGAATTGTGGGCATTCAGTAGTCAGGAATACCACTGTGTCAGGCATACAGAGTCAAATGATGATCGGGAATTAGGGTACAGCTGCCTGACAGTACAGCTACAGAACACATATATAATTGTTGATTTCTACAATGGCATGAGCCTGCTGCACTACAGATTCAGCTTTCCTGCAGCATGTGGAGAATTGACTGGACTACACTGAGCGAACTGACTTGTCACTGGCATATGCAGGCTGTCTCCTGCATTTACAGGTTCTTTGACAGAGTGAGTAACTGGCCTGCTGTCTCATGTTGCCCGCTCCACCAGCAACCACCGAGACAAGAAGGACGTCAGCACGTCGAGAACACCGGGATCTGCTACAACTTCAGTGCCCATTGCAGGGTGCTCTGGTAAGCCACTTTCATAATTTGATAGAGGATTTCACACGGGAGCTGTGTTTGACAACTGGCACTTCATTTACCTGACGGACAATGGCTCCCCCATCAGGACACTTCTCTTTCAGCCAGTGATCTACATTTTCTTCACCAAATAATAATTTATCTCCATTTGTTCATCAAAAGTCTCACTCTCCTCGGCTCACTAACTACAAAAAAAAAATGGCTACTTTGGAACACTAAAAGAGGAGACTGTGCAGATCCCTCCAGTTTGTTAGCAGGTTTTCCCAAAGCTGAGAAAACGGATCCGGCAGGTTAACCATGGATTAAATAGGGAATTTAATCCACGGCCACCTGACACGTTCTGCCCAATGACAGTTCTTGGATAAGGTAACCCATGTTATAATGTTTAATCACTGTTCGTCAGAATCACAAGGATGATTTTTGAAAACTGCACATAATCTTTGATTATAACTGATAAAGATTATTTATACAGCAACATGATAATATCATCATCTTTCAGCTGGGTTAGCAGAGCTCTCTGTCTGGCAGTGCTGGCACTTCTCCTCAGCCAGCCCTGCCGTAAGAAGAGCCTTCTCATTCATGGTCCCAAGAATTGCTGGGGACTACACAACTTGGCTGAAGCAGCAGCTCCTTTGCCCAATGGCACAGACCTGCATTGGACTGAGGAGTGGCTCCACAGCTGCCAGTGAGTAACTGTAATTAAATACATAATTTGGCACCCTGTCATAGAACTGGCAAGGAGCACAGTGAAGATTCAGCCTACAAGCAGAGCATTGCCAGCGCTCACAGTTGCTCTGATCCTGCTTCTTTATTGTGTAACGTAGACTTACTCTGTTGAAATTCTATTTTTTCTTCCTTTTGTCTTATCACACTCAAACATTGTATGTATTGTAATGCTTTTCCTCTGTTGAAATGCCCTGCCTTCAGTTGTCATGTAACCCAGACCATATGTTAGTAATGTTAATTGTTACTGCATTCAAATATTTTATGTATTGAAATGCCTTCTCCTTTGTCAAGTCCCTTCAGGACCACCTTGTAAATGAGCCTGCTCAATGGTGTTATTCCTGGTACATTAAAAATTGATTGATTGATCCTCTGCTGGAGCCCCAAAATATAGCAGAGGTGTCAGGAATCATTGAATACTATTCAAATCAATTAAAAAGTGTCCCCTGGCATGAAGAAGACAGCAGCAAGCCACACTGAGGGATGGAACATGTAAAAAATAATAAAAAAATAAATGCCCAAACAGTCATGGGCACAGTCATCAAGTGCTGCCCTCCAGGCTCTACGACCTGAAAGACAAACAGAACTGCAAGGAGTCCAACTCCCACTAGATGTCCTAGGTAATAATATGCTACAGTAGGAATGATGGCCCACGCAGCATATAATAATTCAAAATATTTTTTATCACAGTTTAAATATATGGACTTGTCTAATGTGCCAGAGTTTTATCAGCGCACAGGCTATCTTAAGGCAGTAGGGTCTAAGGTAAACTAAATCACATAAACTTTTTAGGGAATTAATTTAAGTGGATGATCAGTCCAAAAACCTTTTACAGGTGAAATCATACTGTGCCAAAATCATACCTGGTATTTTAGACGAACTTCACAATCTCACAATTTCTTAGCATCTTTATGTGTCTTTCATAAATATAAATTAAATAACCTAGTAACCATATTTACCTTTGTATGAGATGCTGTTACACCTTAGTTATCCAAAATAAGGGAAGTAGTTCCACTCACACTAGTTCCAGGTTAGAAAACATCATTGCAAGAGAAAGAAAACCAGCACAGAGACGAGGCACATAACTTATACAAGTTGCTTTATTGTACTGCAAAGTGGGAAAAAAAATCAGCAAACTTCCAAGGGCAGGCTCACATGTTGGAAAACAAACAGCTAGCAGTTGCTCAGATTGGTTTTGCACATGCATGCTTTCTCAGGGAGGCCAGTCCAGTGCAGTGGCAGTCATTTTATAATATATCCTTCTTAAAGGTACAGTATATTCCGCAAGTTAAATTGTTTGCCAACAAACAAAATATATATAACTATAAAACATGAAATAAAAGTGAAGTCAAGTGCAGAACCCAAAAATTATTAGCAGAGTTAAAAGAAATAAAATCAGCAGTTCTGTTACTCCCTAATCAATACAGTACACAATGGCATCCCAAGGAGACCCATACCATACAAAGTGACTCATAATACCATAGTAGGGTATAATTGTGCCTCCCTTATTAAAAAAACAGCAATGTTATGTCATATATATTGTTCTAGGTCACAGAGGTTACCACTCATGCTTACATGCCAAACATCTGCATGATAAGACAGCACGAGATCATATTTAATACTCATCATATCACAATGGCATACTGAATGAGGAGCTCATACCAGATCCAAGTCCATATTCACACAATACACTTCAAAAACTAAGCATTACTTTCAACTGCATAAAGCAGCGGGGGAATATAAAAAGGTATATAGAACATGGATCCAATAAAGATCAATACTAAATGACGTGACTCGTAGTACCATGCTGGGTATCATTGTGCATCTCTTGTAAAGAAAAATAATTCAATCTGCATAAAGTGAGAGGCCACAGAGGTCACTGCACGTACTTACATACTTACTAAAAGATTTTTTAGTACGGTGCTTTATGGACTTGCATCCGGTATACAATACTTGTTCAGTATGCCATTGCTATATGAGAAGTACCAAGTATGATCTCACAGTGCCTTATCATGCAAATGTTTGGCATATGACCACATTAGTACCCATAGTATCTCCATGACATCCAACTCTATATATGACATAACTTTTTTTTAATAAAGGAGGTGCCACAATACCCTAGTATGGTATTATAAGTCATTTTTTTATGGTATGGGTCTCTTCAGGATGCCAGTGTGCACCATATTATGGAGTAACAGAATTCCCAATGTTAGTGCTTTTAACTCAATCAGCTATTTTTGGGTTCTGCACTTCACTTTATTTCATGTTTCATGGTTTTATGTTTCTTTCCACATACTTACTAAAGTATACTGTACCTTTAAGAAGGATATAGTATAAAATGATTGCCACAGTGGTGGAGCAGCCTCCCTGAGGAAGCGCGCATGTGTGAAACTGGTCAGGGCACCTGCTAGCTATTGTCCTGTTTTCTAACAAGTGAGCTGGCCCTTGGAAGTTTGCAGATTTTTTTTTTCACACTCCACTACAGTAAAGCAACTTAATCTGGTTCAAAGTCAGTTGGCATTCATCTGTATCCCCCTCTCCCAGGTCGTGTCTGACAATAGCAGAATTTGTCTAGTGCACTTACCTGGTCAACAAAAACTAACTAAATAAATAAATAAACTTGTGTAAGTCAAGTGTCTGGTATCGGTGCTGGTTTTCTTGTATCCAGTGAACAGAGTGACTGAGACTGAGCAACTGCAAGAACGGTGACTCAGTCTCAGTGCCTGTGTTGTGGACCACCCTGAAAGGGTAGTGATGGACAAGAAGGAAGGCAACCGGAACCACACCATGGAAGATGGAAGGGGAGGGAAGGTATGTGGGAGGCAGTGCAGCAGAAGGCTGCTGAGCTGGCTGTGTGGCGTGGTGGTAAGGGAGGCCAGCTTTGGTGGGGAGGGTGTAGGGTTTGGGTCTGGGGCGAAGCAACAATTTTTTGCGGTCGCACCATCTGCTTATTTTTTTTTATTTTTTTTTTTTACAAGTCCCCTCACCCACATGCACCCCCCTGGAGTTGAGAATCTTTAGTTAGGGGGATACTGGGGCATATGACAAGTAGGTCCTGTTGCCGCATTGTTTTCACCGTGAGAGTACATCGCTGTTTTTATTTTCGTCAACGTACACTTGCCCTAATGGCGATCGCCATTCAGCAATCGTCGTCGTCACATAGAACCTGGTTTTCTTTCTCTTGCATACAGCTTAGTGATAACTAATAAATTAATTATATGTTTATATTTAAACTCATATTTACAGATCATAGTTCTGTTAGGGAAAGTACCCAACGGACTTGTTGTTTCTATTATTTCAGACTGGCTAACACTTCATATCATACATATTATGTTTAGTCTTCATACATATTATGTTTAGTCTGCTACCCACATATCGAAATTATCATATGTATATTTATGTATACATTTTTGATATTTGATGCCAGAAAGTACATATTTTTCTATATCTGTAATAAGATTACATAATCATGAACATTTCCTTGTAATGTGCTGCAAAGCCTACCTTAGGTTTATGTTTTCCTTTATGCAAACAGGAGAGACTTTCTCTGTGTGTGAGCACTGTAAGATGGGAATCAAGCTGCTTAAATATCAAGGCTAAAGAGATAATAACCAAAATACTGCCGTTTTAAATCTTTCTTTTCCACAGGTAATGAGTGTCTCATCTGAAGTGTGGCATGCCACTCCTGGCTCTCTCCCTGCCTGGAGTAGAGAGCGAGTGGCACAATAACATAGCCATACTGAGGGATGGGACACAAAGATAATAAAGGAAAAAAACATCCATGTAGTCATGGGCACAGAAATCCTGATTACATTAGGCCCCTTAAGATAGTACGAGAGGAGCAAAGGTCACAGATTTTGCTGAGGGGAGCCAGGCAGGAGGTCCTCTAGGCCTCAATACACACCTCCCTATGGCACCAACCAAGTCCCTGCAGCCGAGGGTCTGCCGGACTATTGAGTGAATTATGGGAAGGCCATAAAATATCAGCCCAAGGAGAGTGATTCTGTGATACTTGTGAGTACCTCAGTCAATTAACATTGAAGCTTGAGAAGTGGGGCTGCTATAGAGTGCCTTATCAGCTCAGATTTGATTGATCCAGAGAAGAGTACAGAAGTGTTCTCTGTTGCTCAGCATTTAGGGTAAGCCCAGCTTGAAATCTCTTCCTAGGATTTCTTTCAAAACAGAGTCAGATCCTGAAACTAAAGTGAATGCATATGACTTTAGTATCTGGAACCGGGGATGCGTTGCTGAAGCTTGGGTTCTGTGAGGGAGGTCAACCATCTCTCTACAGATCCTGCTGCTAGGATTCACCGTGGTATACAGTCAATTAGCCTCAACCTTGATTGACTGCCTTCTCTCAGAATGGATGAAGAGGATTGTTGCCATCACAAGTATTTCTGCAGGGCCTGCACTCTATAGTTACATAAATGTAGTAAGTCTACTGGTCCAGTGTTTCAACAGCCCATGCACCCAGATCACTGAAGAGGATGATCCAGAATGACTGATTCTATTGCACATAACACCAGGTTATAAACACCAAACTAGGGCCTTGCCAAGTCAATGATAGTTAGGTTAGGGATAATTAGAGCATCTGTGTGAGTCCTCTGTGAACTCAAAATAACACCCAGTAACCAGCTGTCTACAGAACTGGAGCTAATGTCCCAGCCTCAAGCCATTCACCAATACAGCACTGCATGGACCCCATATGAAGACCAGTAGGTGGCCAAAGCACCTGGGCTTAGTGTCCTCTCACTATGGAATAAATTCCTTTGATTGGCGAATTGTGCACTTCAATTATTTTTCTTACTCCTGACTGCAGATTGCATTTCTATGGACCCCATACAAGCCTGCAACCTTCACAGGTACAATGCACATTAAGGATTGTGGGAGTTCCTATTTTAGACTTTGGAGCTACTGGTGCACCAATGGGAAGGTCTGCTGGGTCAAATACTACCTGTGAATGGTAGGGCATGGGTTTCCACTTGGGGTGATCAGCTATGTATTGTTTGTTATATTAACCTGCATTCCCTCCCCTAGAACCTGTTTCTGAGTCCCCTTAATAATGTCCTGGAATTAAATTTGTACCATATCATTATCTCTATTCTTGTTACTGAGTTATGCTATTACTGTATTGCCTGTTATATTGCATATGGGTTATGTGGGGAGGGATGAGGATATTATGTGGGTTGGGAGCATATTATTTGGGTCACGGGTATCTTAGAGGGGTGAAAGTATTTTAAATGGGGTGTGAGCATTTTGTTTGGAGTGTGAGCATATTATTTGTGTTCCTTTCCCTGACCGAGGGAATGCATGCTTTCCTGTGAGGCAGTACCCTTACAGCCTCTGTCTAAAGGATCCCAAATAGAGTAGGTGCAGAGCCACTTATTAGTCCCAATACTACCTCAAAGCTAGGCACCATTCACTCGAGGGCCTAAAGACCTAGCTAAACCCTTTAACTACAGTAACAGGCAGATTCACGCACCTCACGAGTGAGGAATCCATCTAACAGGTGAGTTGCACATATCACACATAGAGAATCCTTCAAACTAACAGGCCAAATCACACATCTCATGCCTGCGGAACACTCCCAACTAACAGGCTGAGTCAGGCACCTCGTGGGTGGGGAATCCTTCGAAGTAACAGGTCGAGTCACATATCTTGCAGCTAGGGAATTCTTCCAACAGGTGGAATCACTAACAGGCAGAGTCACACATCTTGCGTGGTCAGTCAGTAGCATGCTCCCCTCTAGGGACAGAAGATCAAGATGGCCCTGAGTTCTAGCCCCACACCAGGTACTTGGTGTAATACCCATAACAGACACTTTGGTGCAGTATGAGGGGGTGGTGCACAACTGATGTGCCACCCTTTGGATGAGATGTTAAAGCTAGGTCCCTTCCACCCATCTCTGGTCACTGTCCAGGTAGAAGTAAAAGATCCTACGGCACTAAGTGATGAAGAGTAAGGGAGTTTTGTTGGTGTCATGGCCAACTTTCCCCAGTCAATATAACCCACCCCCAGGATGCACCTGGAAACAAGCTATAATAGCTTAGTGTGTTCCTATAAAAAATTGAAAATAAACAAACAGGCCAAGTCATGCACCTCGCTGGTGGGGAATTCTGTTGTATGATATTTGTAATATAAAAATATAGTACGTGACTGTCTCACATAAGACAGCCTGTGCTTCCATGGGTGCCCCCCCAGGTTTCAGTGAAGCTACAGGATATGTAAACTGTCCAGGAGATTTCTGTAATGTAATTAACTTCCTTGAGAAATTGCATTTTATGGCCTTTTTATGACCTCATGCTTTGGAAGTTGGAAACTAAATATACATTTTATTACAGGACAGGACGTCATTTAGCAGATTCCTGTTAGCTATAGTGCACCTAGGTGATAGACTGCAGGGTTGTAAACCTAAAAGAAACTGGTTGATGAAAGACTCATAATTTGGGAAATGAGTTTTTGCTGATGTCACCTTATTTAATATACCTCCTGATAGGACATCATGTTTTTATTTTTTATTTTTATTCTAAAAGAAGGAGCTAGATGACTCACAGAAGGGGTGTGGAGACAGTTTAAACTAATACTTGTGTCTGAACTGTTGGACATATAATTTTGGGACTCTAGAAAGACACAGTTCTCTAATTTAACTGCACTTACAACAGTAATACATTAGATAGAAAAGATCTAAATGTATTTCATTAGGAGTTTGTTCTGTAGTTTTCCTTGTTTTTCTTTTATGTGACTGTGATGCTCTTTGATATTTGTTCTGTAATTTATCTTACTGTTTTTATCCATTTTTAGTAAACACATTCTTTAAGATTCTGCCTGGGTCTCCTCCATCATTTTTGCATGTGGAGTGCCTGTGTTTTTAAGTCTGACAACTGTTCAAGGGCTTGATGGTGTTACTAAACTGGGAAAAGGTAAGAATATACCCAAGGTCTTTGAAAGAGTTTTAAGGGTTCATTTTGGAAGCCTGGCTTGGTGCCCCTGGCAAAAGGTTGTACCTCAATCCCCAAAGAGGGTACGTATCTGAGCCTGTACCTTGAGTACGCTAGCATAAGGTTCAAAGTTTGAATCCCCAGAACTTGAGACTAAAGGTGATTCAGACCCAAAAGCAGACAGGAGGGTTACCCTGTCTGTTACCTGTTCACACTATTGCACTCTGAGGTTGGCACTGTTGGAGCAGAGGGCCTGACCTGCTGAGCGCATTTGTGACGAGTGTGTTCCTATTAAAAAATTGAAAATAAATAACAGGCCAAGTCACGCACCTCGCAGGTGGGCAATTCTTCCAACTAAAAGACCCCAGTCATGCACCTAATGCGGGTAAAAAATCCTTCCAGCTAACAGGCCAAGTCATGCAACACATGGCTGAGGAATCCACCCAACCAACAGGCTTAGTAGTGCATTTTGCATTCGGGGAATCATTCCAAGTAACAGATCAAGTCACATACTGCATCTTGGAGTTGGGGAATCCTTCCAAATAACAGATCCAAGTCATGCACCTCATGAGGGTGGGCAATCCTTCCAACTAACAGGCCAAGCCATGCAGCATGTGGGTGGGGAATCCTCACAACTAAATAGCAGGTCACAAACAAGCTGAGTCAAGCATCTTGCAGGTGGGGAATCCTTCCAACTATCAGTCTGAGTCATGCACCTCGCAGGTGGGAAATGCTTCCAACTAACAGTCAGAGTCACGCACCTCATGAGGGTGGGGAATCCTTCCAACTAACAGGTGAGTTATGCACACTGCACGTAGGAAATCCTTCAATCTAACAGCCTAAGTCACACACCTCATGGATGGGGAATCCTCCCAAACAACAGGTGGAGTCACGCATTCTGCAGGTGGGGAAGTAACAGGTCAGGTAACATATCTTATGGGGGGGGGGGGTTTATTAACAGGCTGAATCATGCACCTCATGGGCAGGATTCCCTTCAACTAACAGTCTAAGCCACACACCTCATGTGGGTGGGGAATACTTCCAACTAGCAGGTCAAGTCATGCACCTCGAGTGTGGGGATCCTATCTGACTAAAAAGGCTGAGTCACGTAATTTGCAGAGTGGGTTGTCAAATGTATGAAATCAAGCAGAGTCAGTACACGTGAAGCCACCTCTTCCGAAACCCTTTAAACAGGACTCTCCAAGGCACTGTTTTTCAAGAAAATCAGTACAATGATTTCAGCCTGTCTTAGACTCTAAACCAGCATAAACTTGAGTTAGCTAATTTTGATTTGCATGTGGTTGCAATATCAAAAGTGAATGGGCATTACTGCTACATAAATGAGTAATTTTTATTTTTATAGCACTTTCCCAAGGATCAAAGCATTGTAAATGGAATTTAAAGTATACAGATAATATATAAAAATGCTGAAGTGTTATTCATGTTGAATTGTTATTCACGAATTATAATGGTGAGTAAAATCCTGCAATATGATTGGTCAGTCATATTCTGCAAACCTTATGTTAAATGTCAGATTAAGTATGCATGCAGAGTAGAACCTCATCACATAATATGAGGCTCATCAATACAAGTAATCTGGATGCCTAAACTTGTTTCTGTCTGCAGGTGGACTTCATAGACTCAATGTGTCTTAAGCAATGAAACTGTCAATTAACGATTGTCATTTAATGTGACTGCTGCATGGTAACAGCCCTTTTCTTTCCCTCTCTGCAGGTATGGTGCAAGAAAGACTTTCACCCCCACATCCCAACCCCTAAACACAAGGCATCTAAGCACAGCAATCCCTGCTATCTATTTTTCTCTACTGAACAGCAGCAGCTGAAACACTGATGAGTCTACTTTTCTTTCCTATTTTTTTCTATATCTGACTGCTGCTGGATCCTGAACCATGGCCTGGATACAACAATAGCAACATAATTGATATTGACCTGACCACTGGTATCCAGCACCATGAGCAGTACCACCGTATAGAGCACTGCCAGTACTCGATGGAATGGAATTATTCAGTACTCGGATGCTCATGTATAACCCTTTACTTGTCAACCAACTGATGTATATGTAACCCCTAGGTGGCACTATCCCAAGGGCTACTACCCCTGCCTGCTTGGCTAGTAGCAGGTTAAGGGGCCTGGGTAATGAAACGGGTGCCTCCACCCAGTGGTCATGGTTGTTATTGATCAAGCTAACTTGGGCACAGCCCTCTGGGACACTGTAACCCCCCTCTTTCCCTTCTAGTGGCCTGAACAATATACAATAATTACTTTCACAATGACCCTTATTCACCAGGCAATTACCCTCACTGTTTGCACTTACCACCAGGGCTGGTTCCTCAAGCTTGACCCTGGGGACCCCTGTAAAACAAGGTTAAGCACAGGAAATAGCAACAGTACAATACTTTTGGCAAAAACTGGAACCAGTCAGGTTAAATGCAAACAAAGTTAAATCTGATTTATTCAGGGGACTTGAACAAGGGAGGGGTGTAATCAGGTTGATTTACTTAAAAGCTATATTAATCAGACAGTTATGCATGCAGTTCAGAGTCCCTATACAGTCACACACTCTGGGTACCCAGGTAGGAAAACGGTGGGCTAGCCAGGAACATTGCAGCTGATTGGGGCCCTGTGATGGAAGAAAGCAACATGCACAGCACACACTATTTGTAATCTGGAACCGGAGGGCTCAGTTCATGAAAGAAAAGGCAACAAGACAATCAGATGACAGCACTTTTAGATTTAGCTGTTGTTGCAGGGAGCTACCCTGATGTTTACTCACGATACCCAATACTAGACACAGGCAGGACGAAATCGAGACTACAGGTTGTTGAGCTGGAGTGCCAAGAGAAGCAGGGCCCACACGAATCACCAAGGCATCATTCCTGTTCAAGGCGCTGAGCAGGGGGCTGATCCCTGGCTGGTCTCTCGTCTATGACCTTCTCTGCATAGCAGGTATTCTGGCTGGGCCAGTGTAGCAGGGCCCAGACAGATGGAAATGGATATGGATTCAGTCCGTGAAGCTGGATACAGCCTCCAGCAAGCAAAACACAGTTCAGACACACAGTGGGGAACCAAATCATGACCCACTATAAGCACACAGCACAGTCACATGTAAGGAAATTCCACTGTAACAGGCAAATGGCTCTCTGGTCGCAGTTACAGAGTCTCTGCACAATCCGGGAGTTCAGAGGTAGCTAGAAGTCCTGACAGGCTGATCGCATTCAGCAAATCTTCAGTCTTGTTCAGGTTAAAGCCTGGTCACAATTCAGTGGCTTAATTCGCTCTCCAAATTCGGATTCAGTCCGAAAAAAGTGCAAGGTCCCTCTCAGGAACAGCAGGCAGGCATGCAGGCCAAACTCAGGCCTTTCCACAGTTCTCCCACGTGAATCCACTATGGACTGCCGCTCGAACTATCTCGAGCTGTTACTTCTTCACTTCCCAACTCAGATCTAACTGAAACTGCAAGCACTGTGGGACTTTCTCCAAGATCTAAAAGGTTCGGTTGGCTGATCTGTCTCTCAGTCACAACAAGGGCTCCACCTCCAGATTATTTTAGGTGCCAAAAGCCCAAAACTACAATTCCTTCAAGTTTTGGTCCCACCAAGCCCCTGTAGGCAGGCTCCATTTTAGAGTCCCAAATTTACTGATTGGCCCATTCTGCAGTCCAGGACCAAGATGATGGAAACAAACAGAACTGTCCATGCTGCAAAGAAGGCAGGTTAGAACAAACTGCGATATTATTACTACTCTAACAAATGATCAGCAGACAAGTACATCTTCTAACAGAGCTCCTTCTCAGATGAATTACGATTGCAATCCAGGCAGCTCTTAAAGAGACAGTACACAGAGGCTATACAGGCACTTTCTGACAATACATTTAAACAGCTAAAGCATCAGAACACCAGTCTGGCAGTGAGCATTTAGGCAAGCTCAATGGAGACTTTTCAGGAACCTCCATTTGTGGGGGGGGGGGGGTACATATACACAGATACAAATCAAAAGAAAAATTGCAGGCAGGATGACTATTTTATGTTAAAAACATCTAACATGGCAGAAATTGTATTAAAAAAACACCAATGATGAAAAACCAGGAAAGCAGGCTGTTCCCTTCAGGCATGGTATAGAGTTATACACAGTAGGTGTTCCTGTCAGCACCTTTCTGCACAGCCATTGGTATTCTTTCTCAATCAGAAACCTACAATCCAGGACAGCTTAACACCCTGTACTGTTGCTTCCCCAACCACTTCATCATACAACCAGTTCAACACATTTACCACCCTCTGAGTGAAACAGTGCTCCTGACATTCCACTTTGCTCTGCTGATTCAGTTGGTTGATGTATTTACAGTATATTACACATCCAAACAGATCAGGAATTCATTTTGGGAAGGGAAGGTCATAAAGAGCATGCCTCTTAGAACATTCAGTATGCCTGGGAGGAGAGAGTAAACTATGTGTCCTTGGGTTTCCAGAGGTTTCTGACACTGAGGGGTCACATCTCCATAAAGTAGGTCCACAGACCTGGGACAGGGAAACTTGTCGGGACGTGTATAAGATGGGGGCGAGACACTTACAGTCACCAAGCAAGAGACAGACCTTGGGGTAATAATATCTGACAATCTCAAGGTGGTAGAGCAGTGCAACAAGGCAGTAAGCAAGGCTAGCCAGAAGCTGGGGTGCATAGGAAGATGGTTTTCTGACAGGAGAAGGGTGGTGGTGTTGCCAATGTGTTGCTCACTAGTGACACCTCACATGGAGTACTATGTCCAGTTCTGGGGGCCATACCTCTGCAAGGACATTGACAGGGTGGAGGTGGTCCAGAGGAGGGCTACCAAAGTGATGCAGAGGTTGCACGAGAAACCATATGAGGAGAGGCTGCAGGAGCTCAACGTGTATTCCCTTAGAAAAGAGTGAGAAGGGGACATGATTAATTTCTGTAAGCACCTCATGGGGTGAACAAAGTGCAGGGGGAGGTTCTCTTTCAGAGGAGGAAGAGCACCAGAATACAGGGGTATGCTATGAAGTTTGAGGAAGGGGAATATGAAGTGGGAAGTGAGGAAATACTTCATGGAAAGGGTAGTAGACACCTGGAACAGCCTGCCAGAAGAGGTGGGGGTGGCGGCGAAGACAGTGGGGAGCCTCAAGCTTGAGTAGGACAGGGATATGGGTAGAATAAATAAAGGAAAGAGAGGGGCAAGAGAGAGACACCTGTGACCAAATAGGGTCCAGGTTGTAGTAACAGGCAGACTAGATTGGCCTAACAGTCCTTTTCTGTCAAATAAACAGAGTAAGAGAGAGGGGATTGTGTGTTACAAGGCTATAGTACCATCGAGAGGTTCTGGGAACATGCAAAGCTCGAGAGGTTCCAACACTTCCACAGAACCTCGAAATGGTATTTTAGCCAAGTAATCACAGTCCCCGGTTAGTTGTATTTTCTTTTGTAATATATGGATCCAAGCATATACTTAAATGAAGCCCATTCGGGTGCTTTAAACTTAGCCACAATGTGGCTTTCATCTGGCAGCTCCTGACATCTCCCGCTGCACTGCCCACCCCCATGTGCTGCATATAAACATAGAATGTAACAGCAGATAAGGGCCACTGGGCCCACCCAGTCAGCCTTTTTTTTAAACTTTCTTTTTCTGCAGACCCTAATTGATCTACGGCTCAATCATCCCCCCCCCCTTTACCTTTATGATTCCCTTGTGCCTGTCGAAGGCATTTTGGAACCCCACTACTGTTTTCACCCCCACTACCTCCGGTGGAAGGCTGCTCCAGGTATCCATCATCCTTTCTGTGAAGAATTACTTCCTCCCATCCCTCCTGAATTCACCCCCTCCAGCTTCATAGCATGTCCCCTTGTTCTAGAGTATCTTTTTTTCTGAAAAATAAACACTCCCGTACCTTATTAACACCCATGAGGTATTTAAAGGTCTCTATCATATTCCCACTTCTCCTCCTCTCTTCTAGGGTGTACCTATTTAGTTCCTTTACCTTCTCCTCATAGAGCTTCTGATTCAGTCCCTGCACCATTTTGGTAGCCCTCATCTGGAATGCCTCCACTCTGTCTCAGGAAATGCCAGATGAAGAAAGGGACATTTTAACGTGGCAGCTGCTTTACTGAATGGTGTTTTTGTTGAGGCATTTTAATATCAGTTGCTTTGTCAGCTGTGGTGTCAACCAGCTTTTACTGTACATGACAGTTACAGTAAAGGCAGCTCATGGACAGTTGAGAAGAGTATGCACGTGGCGCGAGGAAGCAGCATTCTCATGTCACTGTGTTAGGAAATCCATCAACAGTATTATGGGATATTGCAATACTATAGAGAAATATCAAACTATAGTATTGCAGGATCTCATGATAATATTGATGGTATTAAGGTGAAAAAACTGCACAACTTTCAATAGTATTATTATGGTTATCCCTATATTACAATATGTTTATACAGACATTACTGGTAGCATGACCCATCTAGCCATCGCTATAAGTACAGTACTGGATACTGAATGCTGCTGCTGCCTGGTTGGCAGGTGGCAACACAATGGACCCTTGCTCTTTTCTTGATCTAGCATTTCACGAGTGTTAGGATAGGTCTATGAGACAGACTGGAACTCCGTTTCACCACCACAATAATTTTGCTACGTACACTAGCATGCTACATGGATTCAGATTCAGTGAGGTGCCATTGTCAAATCAAGCTTTCAGCACCATGTACAAACTGCCCAAATTGTATTTCAATATGCCATCAGATTCCTGACATACAGAAGTGCACAAATTAGGGTTTTTATATAGAAGTAACCAAGGAACCCTGTCTAAGGAAGCAAGACCTCTCTTGCACAATGAGGTCTACGGCATTTTCCCTGGTCTGCCACTTTAGGTAAATACTAAAAACCACCAATAAAGTGAGATAATCACAAACTTCAACAGCTATAATATTTTAAGGGGTTTTCTGATTTTCAGCAACAAAACCACAGCTGGCATCAGCAGAATTCAGTAGCACAAAATGCCTGAAAAATTGAAATATCTAGACATTCCATTTATTACTGAAGACATATTGCATGAAAATAGGCTCTTAGACATTTAGGCCTCCCATATTCAGACACAGCCATTTGTGCTGCACAAATCCTAGACCTGCAGGCAAAATACCATGATGCAATTAGGGGAAATATAGACTTTAACGGCAGATAAGGACCACTTGGCCCACCTAGTCTGCCTATTTCCCTACCTATTGGATGAGCTACAGATCCTAGTTAACCAACAGCCTACCTCCTTTTACCCCCCCACTAGAACTGACTTATGTCTGTCCCATGCATTCTTGAGTTACCCTACTGTTTTTGACCCCACAACCACATCAGAAAGGCCATTCCATGCATCCACCACCTCTGTGCAAAAATACTTCCTCGTGTTGCCCCTGAGCCATACCCCTCCATCTTCAAATTGTGTCCCCTTGTTCTTGCACATCTCTTTTCTGAAAGATGCTACCCTCTTGGACTTTGTTGATTCCCTTGAGGTACTTGAAAGTTTCTATCATGTCCTCCCTCTCTCTCTCCTTTCCTCGAGGGTATACATATTAAGCACCTTTAGTCTCTCTTCATATGGTTACTGGTGCAGACACTGCACCATTTTAGTTGCCCTCCTCTGGACTGCCTCCATCCATGCTAGACAGGACATACGGCCTATATATTCATATAGGCAGCATGTCCTCTCTGGCACATGCTACCTATATGAATATTGGGCTGTGATAGCACTGCTCAGAGTGTATATGCATAGTGCTCCACAGCCCCCCTGCTGCAAAACTCACCAAGAAGCATTACTAGGTATTAAAGACAAGAGAAGGCTTATTGCCCATCGAGGTTGTCTCCCTCTCTCAGTGGGTGAATTAGCGGTGGCCAAACTTGGTTGTTAAGCAGATGTCCAATTTGTTTTTAAATCCCCCCAAAAAGTGGATTGGTAAACTAATTCCTTCGGCAGCTGGTTCCATAGATGGGCTGTCCTTATAGAAAAGTAATTTTGTCTTTTTTTAGAGTTAATCCTTGGTTTCATAAGTTGTCTTGTATGTGATCTAAAGTTTGGTGATTTAGTAGAGAAACTTAGTCCGCATTGAATCATTTGTTTTGGATCATTTAGAATTTTATAAAGTAGTAATAGATCTCCCCTCATTCTTCTGTACTTCAGTGCAAATAATCCAGTTTTATTTAATCTACTGCGATATGTATCATTTATCAATCTAGGAATAATTTTTTGTCACTCTCCTCAGGACCCTTTCCACCAGGTCGACATCATGTTTGAGGTAGGGACTCCAAAAGGGGAGCCATAATCCAGGATTAGGCAGACATATGTTCTGAATAATGGAATGAAGCATTGTTCATTCTAGGTAATGAATGTACATTGGACTCCTTTTATTAACCTATTAGCGGAAGCTGCAACTTTCTTACAATGATCAACTGGTGACGTTTGTCATTTATCAGTATTTCTAGGTCCCGCTCCTTGTGGGTTGATTTGAGAGAAATATTCATGGATACAGTGGGTTTCCTTTACTGAAGTGTAACACATGGCATTTGTCTAGATTAAGAAACATTTTGTTTGATATGGCCCAATCCTCTATGGTTTTTAGGTCTTCCACTTTAGATTTTTATTTGTTTGGTCCACTCCTCCCAGTTTGGTGTAATCTGCAAACTTGGACAAAAAATTCCCGAGTAATACCAATATCGTTAATGAAAATGCCAAACAGAGTCGGGCCTAAAACTGAGGTCTGGAGAACCCCACTGTTAACATCCCTGCTCGCTGAGAGGTTTACATTCACTCTCACATGCTGGCTACATTGGAATAGCCAGCTTTCTATCCATTTAACTACACCCACGCTGAAACCCATGGCTATCATTTTCTTGGCTAGTATGGCATGGGGGACAGTGTTAAATGCCTTTCTAAAGTCAAGCAGCACCACATAGGTAAGGATGCCCTTGTCCAAACATTGACTAATTCTGTTATAAAAAGATATCAGATTTGTTGTACATGAATAACCCCTTTTGAACCCATGTTGGTTGTCATCAGTTCTGCCCAAGGTACATATTTCGGTTTCTAGGATTTGTTTTATCAACTTTTCCATTATTCTGCTGCACAATGAAGTAAGGCTTATTGGCCTGTATAGTTGCATACTTGATTCCTATTTTCCTTTTTATGTTTCCTTGCGTGTGTGCAAAAAACATCCTGCTATGCTTCAGAGAATGACATTTCAGAGGAGTGTCAGGGACTAGCCCAATACAGATCAATCGACAGTGGACTCGTCCCTGACAGACCAATAACCATGCAAGCAGGGTATGACAGTGGTCCACAGTTTCATGGGCATAAACTTTGTGTATGTGAAACGAATGAAGCGCTCCAATGAAAGCGCTTCAGTCCTTTCATTTACATAAAGAGTAAGCCAACCGGCAAGCAACTGAGCAGCTTTAAAAATGAGGATGCCTTGTGAGTGTGCTAAATGAAACAGTACACATTTTCCCCAAGGCTGCATTTGTCACATTGCTGTGGAGCTGGCAAGGCACTTTCTCACTTGCTCAGCTCTCCCTCTCTTGGCACCTACCGCTGTGCTACCTCCTTGCTCTGAACTCCTTCCCCTCCCACCAAGGCTTTGACATTTGCCATGCATTTATTGGTGCATTTATTTATTGGCTGCATTTATTGGTGGCTCCTGGCGCCCTGAGCCCATGTGTCCACCTCAACTCGCTTCACAATTTTCTCGCACATGAATTTCCATTGTAGGACCAACTATTGGTGGCGCTAGCCAACTCTGCTATTTATTTATAATCAAATTAATTTAATTTCAGACATACTCATCCAAACTCAGTTTGTAAGTCTTCCCTGATTACCCCATGGAATTTCCACACCACACAGCAATAGCATTTGGTCACACAGTATCCAAGATCTGTAGCAGTGCAGTATGTGGTGTGTTGTCTTGTTCCTGCCTGCTCACCCAGACACTACATTTAGAATCTGCTTTGATCAGCTTTGCTAGCAATGAAAGACCTATGGTGTGTGTTACAGCTGCTGAAAATATTAGGTAATAATATTTCTAGCAAGTATTTTAACATTGGGAGATCTCCAGATATACTCATTTGTTTTACATGGCATACATATTCTCTGACACACCGACACACTAACATATGGCAGAGCAGTGAGCTCAGAAGTGAGATGCATCTACATGCCAGCCTGAGCTACAAGCTATCTCCGCTTTTCGCTCCACTCCGGATTTGTGGTTTAAGTCAGTTACTTTAATTCAATGTTTCCTTTTTTGTATCAGGGTTACTGTGGGTTACAGGGTTAACAGTGCTGCAAGCGAGTCTGAGTGTGACATGCTGACCAGATCAGCAGGACTGGCTGACTGGAGTAACAAGTCTGCTACCCTTCTGCTTCACTCCAGCTATTGTATTTCTTCAAGCAGGGTGCTAGATGGGCCCAAGGTCTTATGTGGGTTCACCCAGAGCTGGGGAAACAGGGCAGAATGGGGGACCGGAAGTCTCGGAACCACAAGGAGAGAGTTAAGCATGAGTTCACACTGTAATGTTCATACAGTTTTATTTATTTATTGATCATGTAATCATCGGAGTCAGAAATGTTATTTAGTTCAGATGATGATACAGCATTTCAACATGTAGGGGCTATGTTTCGGGTGTGTGAGGGCATGAAATGTTATTTGTAAGTTTGGCTTCATGTTCCTCCCAGATACTACTGCAGTTGCCTCAGTCAGTGATCAAGTGGTATGTGAAACACAGCATTAGGACAAGTAGAGTAAAACAGCACCTTCTAGCTATCTTTGGGAAAAGATACAGCACCATATTTTTCCTATTGTGGCTAAAGTGGTGTGGAGAGATGTAGGGGATCAAATTGCATGTACAATGCATCAGACTGTTGAAAAACACAAAATCGATTAACAACTTTAATACTAAAAACTGAATGTGTGTGTGTGTGTGTTTAGGGGGCGTGGGGGGAGCTTCCCATGTGGGGTGGGTATGAGGTGTGTGTGTGTTTGGGGGAGCTGGCCATGTAGGGGGTAACTGGCCATGTGTGTATAAGTGTGATTTTGTGTAGGGGAGAGCTGGCCATGTGTGGAAGGGAGGAAGAGCTGGCTATGTCTGTTTGGGGGTGGTAGTCTGTGGCAGGGGGAGGGTCAGGCCCATGGTGATGGTGAGCTTTGCACGTGTGTTGGGGGGTAGCTGGCAAATGGGTGTGTGTGCTGTAGCTTCAGCTTTTCCATGCATGCACAAGAAACATCTTGCTTTGCTTCAGAGAACAGCATTTCAGAAGGGTGTCAGGGACTACCTAATACAAATCAATCTACATTGGGCTCATCCCTGACAGACCAATGTCCATACAAGCAGGGTATGACAGTGGTTAACAGTTTCTTGAGCGTAAACTTTATGTACTTGAAATGAATGAAGCACTCCAATGAGAGCGCTTTAGTCCTTTCATTTACATAAAGTGCAAGCCAGCAGGCAAACAGCTGAGTGGCTTTATTACTTCTACTGTTCTCTCTCACGCTCCCTCACACAAAAATAAAACACATACCCCAGCCCAACACCCCTATGTTCACCAACGGGATGCTCAAATATTGACTCACTTGATTCGCTCAGTTCTGTCTCTCTCTGCACTCGCCGCTCTGCTGCTGCTACATCCTTGCAATGAACTCCCTTCCCCCTGCTTAGGCTTTTTATTTGCCGTGGTGCGGCTTCACTTATTGGTGGCTCCTGCCACCCTGCGCACTCTCCATCTCTTCCTCCCCACCGTGCACTGCCGTCAGAGCAGGTTCACTAAATAGCATCTCCTTGCTACTCCTGCTCCAGCCGCTTCCACCCCTGGCTGCCTCCTTAACAGCAGCTCCTGCTCCATCCCCTCACACCCCAGGCTGCCTCCTTAAGTCCCGTAGGGCATAAATAAATTGAAAATGCTGCCACTGGAGCAGTAATTCGGGAAGGTGGGAGGAGGCGCTTTGCTCCCCTGCCTCCATCTCCTGCTGACTTGCTTTTGTTCCTTTTCTCCCACCAGTGCGGAGTAGGCCACAGCCTAAGCTCTGTATGGGCTAGGAGTTTACAGTGCCTGAAGGCACTTTCACTTAAGCGCAATCATGCTAGTGAGACTGGCTGCAACTGCAGCATCTGGCAGGGCACCTGACCCCCTCCTCACACTAGCACAGAGAGAGTAGTAACACTGCTACTGTGCTTCCAGGCTGACAAGCTCAATTTTAGTTTTATTTACTTAGAAACGACCTACAGCAAGCGTGCCAACTCCTAACTGTAACTGCTTTTATCTGACCACATATAGTGTGGAGTTATCACATATGGTGGATATTTTTCAGCAAGTCGATACAAAGAAAATTAAACATTGTTTACCAAGCATGATTTAGGACCCTGGGTGTTTGGATTCTGAACAGCTGGGTAATGGGGTGTTTCTTTTTTAAATTACAGAACAGTACAGGTTTTTTTGGGGGTGGGGGAGACTTTTTGGGGGTGGGATGGGGGAGGCTGCTGCATCTGAATTTGAATTAGCATAAGGTTCCAGCACTGAAAAGCTGTTGTACCATAGCAGTTACATACAGTGTTTTTAAATCACTACTACAGTACAACAGCTTATCTGAATGTATGGGATTTCTGGACACACCAATGTTAATTTTGTTGAAACTGACAGCAAAACCGATAGCAAGTCAGTTAACCCTTGATGAAGAGCCTGGCACTAGTGCAAATACATCAGGTTAATGGAGACATTTGGTATGTTGCTTTTTGTAAATGTTTTATTTATTTCATTGAAATTACTTTAGAACTTCTTGTAGTTCAGCCCTGCTGGTTAAGTAAATCATCCACAAAAAATGTTTATTTAAGACTACATAAAACGCTATTGCAAAGAGGCAGGCAGCGAGAACTCTGCTCTATCCCCGATATGTCCACCCCAATTCACTTCACAATCTTCTCGCACATGAACCTCCGCTGCAGGACTAACTACTGGTGGCACTAGCCAACTCTGCTATTTATTTATAATCAAATTAATTTCATTTCAGACCTACTCATCCAAAGAGAGTTTGTAAGTATTCCATACTGTCCTGAACCTCAATACTTAATATGGAATATTATATTCATTACAAAAAAAAAACTCCATTAATGCACTGTTTAACTGGAGTAGAACAGCTAATCAGTTCAGGGAGTTCACATCATGGAAAGCCATGTGTGCCAATGCCAAAAGCCTTAGCAACAAGATGGAGGATCTGGAGGCTGCCATGGTACAGTCAGACCTGGACACTGTGGCCATCACAGACACCTGGTGTAATGATAACCATGACTGGGAGATGGTCATACCCGGCTACAACATATTCAGAAGAGACAGGGCAGGCAGGAAGGGAGGAGGAGTGGCACTTTATGTGAAAGATGGCATAATGGCCACAGAGATCCAGTAGGAACAAAATCCACACGGGGTGGTCTACAGACCACCAGCCCAAGAGGAAGAAACAGATGGGATCTGATGCTAGCCATCAAGAGGATGGCAGGCAAGGATGAGGTGGTGCTGGTCGGAGACTTCGATATTCCAGATGTGGACGAGAGCCTACCAACAGCAGCATCAACCAGGAGCAGATTTATCCTGGGCATCCTTCAAGGTGCCTTCCTCAAGCAACTGGTCATGGAACCAACTCGGCAGAGGGCAATACTGGACGTCATGCTAACAAACAGGGACAGTGTGATGAGGGTAACAGTGGGGGAGCACCTGGGGAACACTGACCACCGGTCACTGTGGTTTGAAATCACAGAAGGAGAAGAACCAAACTGCACAAAAACACATATTCTGGATTTTAGGGGGACAGACTTTGGGAAAATGGGGAGATGCCTGAAAGAGGCATTAATGGGAATGGGGAGGGAATCGGGTTGATGAACAATAGGCAATATTTAAAACAGGGATTACAAGAGCAACAAAATTATGCATTAAGCAGGTTAGCAAGGGGAAAAGGAAGAGGAGGCCATTATGGTTTTCCAAAGAGGTAGCGGAGAAAGTGAAAGTTAAAAAGATCGCATTCAGGCAATACAAAAAGACACAGGCAAAGGTGGCTAGGAAGAAGTACCAGAAGAAGCAAAGGGAGGCAGGGAGGTCAGTAAGGGAAGCCAAAGCTCAGAAAGAAGAGCGCATCACAAAATCAGTGGGTAGAGGGGACAAAACCTTTTACAGGTACATAAGGGAAAAAAGAAGGGCAAAGGGAAGGATAGTGAGACTGAAGGGGGAGGATGGGGACTGCATGGAGGATGACAACAGTAAGGCTGACATACTGAACAGATATTTCTGCTCAGTCTTTACTGAGGAACAGGAGGGTAATGGGCCTGAAGAGAGTACAAGGGATGGGAATGGCGCAGAAATGGACACAAGTCTCTTTACACGGGAAAGGATCCTTAAGGAATTGGAAGGAATAAGAGTCATAAAGCATTGGGGCCAGATGGAGTGCACCCCAGGGTCCTAAAGGAACTAAGAGAGGTGGTGGCTGAACCTCTGGCACTCCTGTTTAGCTGATCACTGGAAACAGGGGAGGTACCCAAAGACTGGAGGACAGCAGATGTAGTTCCCTTATACAAAAGCAGGAATAAAGAGTAAGCGGGGAACTACAGACCAGTCAGCCTGACCTCGGTAGTGGGGAAGACCATGGAAGAACTAGTGAAGGAAAGATTGGTAAAACATCCGATTGCCCAATGGACTACAGGACCCAAGGCAGCATGGTTTCACCGGGGGGAGGTCATGCAGGACCAACCTCATTGAATTTTTTGACTGGGTGACAAGGGAGGTGGATCAAGGGAATGCAGTGGACGTGGCCTATCTGGACTTCAGCAAGGCCTTTGACACTGTGCCACATAGAAGGCTATTAAACAAACTGGGGAATATGGGAGTGGGAAGGACAGTAGTGTGGTGGGTAGGTAACTGGCTGGGTGGCAGGACTCAGAGGGTGGTGGTAAATGGCTATCACTCCACAGAGAGAAGAGTGACCAATGGGGTACCATAGGGATGAGTGCTGGGACTAGTCCTAGTCAACATCTTCATCAGCGGCATTGCACAGGGCCTAGAAGGCAGAATTTCCCTGTTCGCAGATGACACGAAGCTTTGTAACAGAGTGGACACGCCAGAGGGTGTAGACAGAATGAGAAGGGGCCTGCAGAAGCTTAAAGAATGGTCAAGAGTTTTGCAGTTGAAATCCAATGCAAAGAAGTGCAAGATAATGCATATGGGGCACAAAAACCCTGGAACAACATATCAGTTGGGGGGATTAGGATATAGCATGCACCAAGCAGGAAAGGGACCTTGGGGTTATCATTACTGATGACCTTAAAGTAGGGAAACAGTGCAACAAGGCAGCAGGTAAAGCAAATAGGATGCTGGTATGCATATGTAAGGGCATCACCAGCAGGAAAAGGGAGGTCATAATTCCACTATACAAGACGTTAGTGAGGCCCCACCTGGAGTACAGTGTAAAGTTCTGGTGACCTTACCTACGTAAGGACATAGACAGGAAAGACAAGGTTCAGAAGAGGGCAACAAAGATGGTACAGGGATTGCATCACAAGTCCTATGAGGACAGGTTGAAGGACTTGAAAACGTACTCCCTGGAGGAGAGAAGGGAGAGAGGGGATATGATAGAGACATACAAGGTAGGAACAGGGTACAGGAATACACTATTTTCCAGTGATAAAGATGTTCCAGGACTAGAGGGCATGAGATGAAGTTGGAGGGAGGGTGATTCAGAAGAAACGTGAGGACGAATTTCTTCACAGAAAGGGTGGTAGACAAGTGGAACACCCTGCCAGAGGAAGTGGTGTGGGCTGAAGCAATCATGGGATTTAAGAATGCATGGGATAGACATAAGGGAATTCTGGAGTTCATGGGTAAGGGGCAACAGACTTCTAGAAAAACATAAAGTGAACTTACAAGCTTAAATGGGCAGACTGGGTGGGCCATGGGCCCTTATGTGCCGACAGTGTCTACGTATCTATGTATCAGTTAGGGTTGTCATTACAGCAACAAAAGTTTGGAAATTCAATGTTAGAGTTACCAACCCCACCCCCCATCCCACCCACCCTCCACACATCAACAGGCAACAGGTCATCGGCCCGAACGCTAATGTTTATCATTTTACTTAGGTCTACAATTCTTGCCCCTCTAAAACTACTACAGGTGCAGTTTTCTTTGCATCATTACATACAACTTTATCAATAAATTTGATGATGGAGTCCCCTAAAACATAAACATTTGCCCATTCAATTTCTGAAATTTCTTCTTCCTCACACTCTTCTCTGTCTCTTTTGTTGGTATTTTTATTAGAGGTAGATCCAAGGTTTAATAATGGATCAGAAGGATTTGGGACAGGAGTAAAGGTAGAATCGAGAGCTGCCTTAGAGATTAGCTCAGCAGGGTTATCAGGGTTAATACTAGGAATATCATTTGCTAAGGTGACAAGTTGGGTGCCATTAGTGTCAGTTTGAGGGCTATTCATTTAAGTTTTTTTAGCACAGACTTGGCTTTTTTCAAGTAAATCCAATTTACTATAAAAATTATTTATTTCTAAAAGTAGTTTGATGTTATTCTTACATTTATCGCATGTAAATAATCCAAGATATTCATCTTTATTTATGAGTTTATACATGCAACAGTTGGGCATTTTACTCCCATTTCTCTATCTAAAGTGAGGAGTTTATCGGTAATTTCTAGCACCATGTTATTATCAGATGGTACATTAAGAACGGCCAGTACTGTGAGGAGAAGTCTACAAAGGGAATTGTAGCTACTACTTTTTTTTTTTTTAAACATCTAATAGGTACAATACTCTACTTCCCATCTTTATGCTCACATGCACTATGTTCCAAACCACCAACTTTCAACCGAGGAACCTTAGTACCGATATGTCCTAAATGAATTATATATCTGTTACCTATTCTTTGCTGGTTGAAAAGGACCAAGGATCTGGCCACCTCCCTTGCCTTTCTTGGCTGACACCGGCAGATGCAGCTTGCCTCTGCCCATGTTGCCCCCGCAACACATTCGCCTCCACTCGCTGAGGCGGCGCTTTTTATGTTGCAGAAAAATTACATCACGTGGTTGCCTAGCAACCTGCGATTCAGTAACCAGTGAACTTTTGTTATAACCCGACTTTAAAAGGTTGAGTTAGCTGACATATAAGAGTGCACAAAAGGGCACACTAACCACCAGTAGTGTGGTAGTCCCTATGGTAGTTTCTCCTGAACGGGGGAAAAAGCCAACGCTGTATCACTGTTTAAGCTGCACTTCCCAACCTCAGTCACACACTTTTTCTAGATGTTTTAAAATAGTAAAACTGCTTTCCCATACATAGGACCTTCATAGCCCGGTGTGCCTTCCAAACTAAAAATGCACACAGAAGTAGAGCTTTTCATGTTGCAGAGAGCTGATGTCACATGGCTGCCTAACAACCCAAGATCCAGTAACCAGTGGACTTTTGCTATAACCCGACTTTAAAAAGTTGGGTTAGCCAACATACAAGAGTGCACAAAAGAGCTCCCTAACCACCAGTAGAGTGGTAGTCCTTATGGTAGTTTCTCCAGAATGGGGGAAAAAAAACAATGCTTTATCATTGTTTAAGATGCACTTCCCAACCATCTCTGGAACCCAAGCACATTGTACAATGTGCAAAAAATGCATTTTCTATCTGTCCATAAAGCAGCAAAGTTATTTCTTCTGGCTCAACTGCCTAATTTAAGAGTAATATCCCAGTGCTTGCTTTTCAATAGATTTCCTTCCATGGCTTGCAGTTTACAGGTGGTCCCAGGACTGGGACTTCAAAGCAGGGCTAATGTGTGTGCATGCACCCGCATGCATGACATCAAAAGAAATGTTAGCTCTGACATCATGCATGCAGGTGCATAGACACATTACCCTGACGTTGTGTGTGCAGGTGCGCATGTACACATTCCCACTGCTTTGAAGTCCTGATCTTGGGACCACATGTAAACTGCAAGCCATAAATGGACATCAACTGAAAAGCAAAAATCGGAATATTATTCTTGGATTAGCCAATAGAGCCACAAGAAATAACTTTGCTGCTTTATAGACAAAGAGAAAATGCATCTTTTTGCAGACTGCATGCTGTGTTTAGGATCCAGAGAAGTAGAGAGAATTGGATAATAACAACATTACCGTATCTTGTTTTATTTAGTTCCAAAAGTTCATACTAAGGTAGAGGAAAACAGCTAGTAGGCCGAAGCCCATAATGCTCTTATGCTAGGCCAAAGAATAATATGACAAGTTATACCCAGACAAAATTAACTTATCAAGGTGTTGTTTGAAAATATCTTTAGTGTTACTAATAACTATAGCAGATGGAAGCCTATTCCAAGGACCAGTAGATCTCAAGGTAAAGAAGAACTTCTGATTATTAGGTACAAAGGATTTGCCAATGAACTGAAGAGAGTGTCCTCTAGCATCATGTGTAGATAGCCTGAAGGAAAGTTGTGCTGATAGACTTTGCATGTTTTCAACTACTTGGCCGATTTGGGGGTTGATGTACCCTGAAACTTCCCTTCTCTCATGTACCTAACAAGGTGGACTTTGAAGCCATTTTACAGTGATTATTGAGCAGAACAGACAGTTTGTTTCATCATCTCTACACTCTTCTATGGTGTCACCTCTTGTGTCTTAAGGTGTCAGAACTGCTCACATTTAGGATCATGGTACTGTCTCCCAAGAGGATACGTGAGGTGAAATTGTCTAGAGTGCAGATACCACTCGGCATCTGTATTTACACATACATGAAGAACCTCACAGAAATATATTTTACTCCAATCTTGAATCACTCTATGAAATACCAAAATTAAGGTCTGCTTGGATGCTGAGCCACAGATTCGGATTAATCCAGTTCTGACTGATTTTTGGAATTAGGTTTTTCGGAACTGCGGTTGTACCCCCCCTCCAAAAAATGGTGGCTTATATTTATGGGCTATGTGGCCCAAAAATGAAAAGGAGTCCTAGCCCACTGTCAGGCAGCAAGGCCCGGACATGAGAAAAGGCAACAGAGGATGAAACAAAAGAACTGCAGATGTAAACATACTGGGCAACATCCATGCAATTCCAAGTCTCTGGCTCCAAAAAAACTGCTAGAAAATGAGTCAGAGGTCACAGCTCTCCAGCCACAGAATTTGGGTCAATGATTTGTTTGTAGCATTACGGAATACACATGCATGCCTTGCATGGCTGGTCTGGCATTCCAAAGCAAAGCCAGCCTGGGTATTTCCAAACCAATAGGGCATTGAGTTCAGAAAATATAAAGGGAATTAAGTAAACAAGCAAAGGTCAGCTAGTTCTGCCAATGTGGCAAACAGATAGGAGCTGTGAGCTGGTGAACCCATCTGCCAGGCACTGCGAGCCTGAAAGACCAAGCCTAGGTAGGCAAAGCAGTCCTCATCTGCTGTCAAATTCCAAGTTTCTATGCAAGTCTTGGATACCAGCAACTGACTCATGTGAAGCAACCAAAACTTTTTATCAAAACTGCCATTTGAAAGGAAGGATTGAAGTTGGGGTTTTCCTGCCTCACTAGTGACTTTCTACTATGGGGACGAGCTCCTTCAAAGATCAACTGACCAACTGAGAAGGCTGCTGCCTGCTTCAGGGTCCCTGGACCACCTGCACCTGCAGCACCAGATCAACCATGAGAGAACTGAAACCGGTGAGTGAACACCAGATCACCCTAGGGAAGCCTACTATCCAGCCAGAAGCACATGCAGCGGTCTCACCTGTTTCATCATCAGACACTGGCGATATCTGTGAAGCTACAAAACTGTAAGTAACCATCAGAGTTTCTGCCTCACAACAGGTTAAAACTGTGATTTTGCTAGGACTGAGGGAGAAGCCCTGGGCAGGTCTTTGTCACTTCGATAGGCCCAGGCAAAAGACCTGCGGAGGCCATCTGGCTACCTATTTCTGTGTGGATTACAAAGAGGGGTGTCTTTACAACAGTTTAATTTTTCAGCAACCGTTTGGGTTTTAAAATGTGTTTTGCCTACAGCAGTTAAAGCGTGCCACCAAGCTCCTACCCTGCTAGAAGCAATCACATCCCCAGTGAGGTAACCACTGCAACTAAAAAGAGAGCATTTGCCTATCGCCACAGGGGGGATTTAAGTTAGGAGCACCCACTTGGGGTCTGAAAGACTGCCAGGGAGTGGGCAGATTGTGTGGGGCAAATTGTTGTTGTTACTGCACAGAGTAGAAGGATTTTACTGGTATGCAATTTCTCCCATTTTTCCAACTGTTTCCTTGTTCTTTCCATACCCGCCCTTTTAAATAATTTGTCTGACTGCATTTCTTGGTTTGGGAGTTGTTTTTGCTGTTACAGTATTACTTGTTCTGGGGTGGGACTAAGTGGGCAGGGGTATTAGCCTTGTATGTCAGCATCCAGGTACCCCATATTGCCACCCCAGGTGAAAACACTGACACTTTTGGGACCGACTACCCCGTGTATCACAAATTTAGGCACCCTAGCTGGCCCCCTTGGAGGGTTTGGAGAGGTGAGCCTCAGGATGTCTGCTACATGGTATAAAACTTCTTAATACTGAAATTGAAGGCTAAAACAGGTTTTACACATCAAACTAGGATTTAGAAATTAGGGTTTGATATCTAATTCTGTTTCTGAGATCCTTTTCAGTACTGGAAATTCCTAAATTGTTAAAAAGTCTTATCAGATTGAAATTGACCAATTCCTATCATCATCCCCAATAAAAACCTTGTCTTGTGGTGCCCATAAAGCCTATGGGTCTTTGACCAATTTGTACCAAAATAACCCATCTGATACCACCTAAATATGTTTTGACTGGGTTTCCTGGCCATCTCACAACTGTTAGATCTCCAGACAGAATAAGCTTTACATACTTTCAGATTAAAGTAAAAACTGGCACATACGTGCAAGAATGTGGCAGCAGTCCTGTGTTTAATGACCTGAGTAATGTTAAAGGGTGCATCTACTGCAGTCTGGAATTCCGATGAAGACATGCAGGGCAACAGTGCTGAAGCCAACGGGATTCTCAGTTTCTTTCTGAAAAACAGCCACCTCTTCAAGGATCGAAAGCAACGCTTTTAGTTAGACTTAAAGTAAACCTACCAACTTAGTTATGGAACTGTATTAACTTTATATAGTTTCTCAATGAAGAAATCAGTAATTGATGGAAAACATTTTCTATAAGTCTTTCTTAAGTATTTTTTGAAACATCTATTGGTTTTCACTACAAACAAAAAGGTAGAGCAGAAGTGGAGCACAATATCTTCAATCACTGAAGAGGTTTTACTGTTTTGTTCTACGCAATGGAAGGGACTATGTCAATCAGTCCCACTTGGGCCTGACAAAAAAAAAAAAGTGTGTAGTAGATTTGGGGGTGGGGGGGTCTCACAATATGGTAAATATTTTCTTTCAAGAAAATACAGTACTTCAAAACAGCAAAACACCTAAATCTATTTTCTCTTCAGATCTTAAATGGAAATTTCTGAGATTCTTTATTGGGCGTCTCAGTTCATTTCCCTAATGCAGCAAGTCTGTGCGCAAAAAAAAACAAAACAAAAATGTCATAGTGTCCTGTGAGGTAGGGAAGGGACTGTAAATCTGTCCAAACTGCCAGACAGTCAGTCCCTTCCACTCTCGATCTGCCGACCCCACCCCCAAGCTCAGATGTCTTATGACATTTTACCAAGGAGAGCGTGAGAGCATGTCTGATTTAAGCCTACTGGGGAAGTTTTAAAAAAGTTATCATCTGTGTTTACATGTATCCACATTTAAGCTACCTTTGATAAAAATGAAAGCCACCGCTGAACTACCAGGGGCCCTATTTACTTTTTTAGAAGCTCCCCCACAGGCTTCAATGGGATGCACCCCTCACTCTCCCTGGTAAGACATCACAAAACATCTGAGCATGGGCATATGATTGTCAAACTACAAAGTTGAAGGGATTGGCTGGCCAGCAGTTCAAAGTTCAATACTAGCCACACAGTGGCTATCATCACAGCCCAAAGGCTGCTTCCAATGTGGCCACTGCAAGTTTTGTGAAGTAATACCCAAAAGGTTACAGTTTTCAACTGTTAACACAAATAAAAACTTTGAGATTAGACAGTCTGTTCATTGTTCTAGTACAGGGGTTGTTTACTTAGCAACAAGTGTATGCAGGGCTTTTACTCAGGGAAAAACAACTAGGATGCTGAAACTTAGGGAAGGGGAACACCTCAGTGACATGAGATGTAGTAATGAAAAAAATGCACTTGCCAAGCACCTTATACAGGCTGATGGCGACCACACTCACAAATTCCAATTCTGTGGCATTGAGAAGGTGACCATGAGACCTAGAGGTGGCGATCTGGAAAACACGCTCCTTTGTAAGGAAGCATTTTGGATTTATCAGCTAGGGGTGTTGGAATACCCAGGCTTAAATGACAGTTTTGATATTTCCCCATTCCTAAGGAAAAAATATGGACTGGCTGGTATATAGCTCCTTATGTATCTATTAGGGTACACTTCCCACTGTGAGATTATTAGCTGTTTGCTTTGTCGTCTTACCGCAATCTGTTGCACTGCTGTGAACATAAAAATGCATGTAGTCTAATTGTTTGTTCATCCTTTCTTTTCTTTCCACAGCCATCGAAGCCCCAAGTCATCATAGCATGTTGCCGTGACAACTAGTGGAACTATGATGCATCCTGAAGTGGCTGGGCAAAAAAATACTTATTTTGGACCATTACAGTTCTTATTATCAGTACTTTTGGTATTGAATCAATCACTATATGAAGTGGTCCTTTATTTTGGCACTAGATTGTTATGGATTTCGTACTTAAGAATATCTATTCTTATTTAAATTTGCAATTCTGCTATTTATTGTATTTAAATCCATATTTTAACTTTGTTCCATTTACAATTAATTTATGGGTGCACTGTCACTTTTAATTGGTTACACTACTTAAGTATGTTTGTGAATGGAAGCATGCCATCCCTGAGGAAGCGCACATGGGCAAAACCGGTCAGGCCTTTCTGTGAGTGGAGGCTGTATTACCCATGTGGCACCTTAGAGGTTTTATCACACTGGAAAACTTGTAACTGTGAGTTAGCAACAAAGTTCTTATCTTGATTTATGATGGACGGGTGCCAAGCTTTTTCTCATCTGAACAGCAGTTCAGCCAGATTTATGATCCTTCCCCTCTCTTCCAGGACACTATGATTTTTTTTTTGCACAGACTATCACCACATTAGAGTAACAAGCTATGAAGCCCACAAGAGAAAACAAAACAATGTACTTAAATGGGATGTTACAAATGTCCAGAAGTATTTAAAGAAATGTAATTTGGAGGTGGTGGGGGGGAGCACTGTGTTCAACAATTTTATCTGAATCTATTTTGGAGTGCTGCAAAAGACACACTGTGTATATAGGCTACACTGCCTACCCAATATACTTATTGAAAAAAAAATTAAAAAAAAACTTAGTGCCTATCGCCCCACAGCCCAGCAGTAGCGCATTATGCAGAGTTTGGAAGCAGACATTTGTCACGTCTGGAGGCAGACCAGGCTATAGGCAGCTTCTGAAAGGAGGGTTGGCAGTGGGTTCTGCTAGAACGGTGACCCTTGTGGGTGGGTCAAGGAGGCTACTCCTCCCACGGGCGAACTGCTCATGCCGGGGGGGGGGATGGGAGAAAAGGAAGAAGTAAATATAGAGTAAAACCCAGAGAGAAAATTCCAGCTATCTACATGGTAGTGCATATAGCCATAACAAGGCATACCCCTGACAACAGGGTATATGTCTGACGGGACGCCAGGGGATCGGGATGAAAAGTATATTGAAAGGAATCAGCATATGTGACAAAAAGTCACATAGCAAATCCAAACACAACAAGCCATGTGATTCCATCTCTGGAGTCTTAAAACAATAGAGACCATTTCTGATTACATGAAAATTGTTCAATGGAATCATAGCCTTGCTGTACATGGTTTCGCTCCAGAAGCGGGAACAGAACGGGAGCAACAGGCATAAGGTAAGCCCCATATTTGGGGGGGGGGGGCGTTACTCTCGCCTTCCTGTTCATGCCGTAGAAATGAGACTCACCTTCATGCTCATGTCACAGAAACCAGACTCACCTTCCTGCTCGTGTCACAGAAATGAGATTCACCTTCCTGTTCATATCACAGAAATGAGACTCACCTTGTTGCTTCTGTCACAGAAAAGAGACTCACTTTCCTGCCCCTGTCACAGAAATCAGATTCACCTTCCTACTCATGTCACAGAAATGATACTCTTTTCCTGTCACAGAAATGAGACTGGCCTTCCTGTTCATGTCACAGACATGAGACTCATCTTCCTGCTCATGCCACAGAAATGAGACTCACCTTCTTGTTCATGTCACAGAAATGAGACCACCTTCCTGTTCATGCCACAGAAATGAGACTCCTTCCAGTTCATGTCACAGACATGAGCTTCACCTTCCTGTTCATGTCACAGAAATGAGACTTGCATTCCTGTTCATCTCACAGAAATGAGACTCACTTTCCTGCTCCAGTCATAGAAATGAGAGACTGTTCATGTCTCAGAAATGAGACTCACCTTCCTGTTCATGTCGCAGAAATGAGACTCCCCTTCCTGTTCATGTCACAGACATGAAACTCACCTTCTTTTTCATGTCACAGAAATCAGACTCGCCTTCCTGTTCATGTCACAGAAATGAGACTCGCCTTCCTGTTCATGTCACTGAAATAAGACTCGCCTTCCTGTTCATGTCACTGAAATGAGACTCGCCTTCCTGTTCATGTCACTGAAATGAGACTCGCCTTCCTGTTCATGAGACTCTCATTCCTGCTCATGTCACAGAAATGTGACACGCCTTCTTGCTCATGTCTCAAAAATGAGACTTCTAGTTAGATACACCATTATATCCTACTGCGTGCAATGTAAAAGGTAAGATGTAGAAACACACAGAGAAAAATGTTGCTCTTATGTTATAGTGTGGTCAGTGCACTGTCTGTTCTCTGCTCTTAAACAAATGCTGCATTGGGGAAATATATGTTAACCATAAACATGGCCTTGGGAGCTGGATATTCTCCATATAGTCAATCACCTCAGGCTTCGATACAGCGCTTAGGTCCTCACTGATATTCTGTGACAGGAAATTGTTACCAGGTTTTCTGATCCTTTACAGACAGGATGACATCATACCGTACACCAAAAGCATTTAGGCTCAAACTCCACACAAAAATCATGAACAGGCACTAAAGGAGGTATAACTAACAACAGCTGAGATGTGAAGGAAAATTTCCTTCCCCTCACAGATAGGCAGTGAAACAGGTAGAACTAACAACAGTTCAGATGTAAAGGAAATCTCCAGAAGGAAAACCTAGAGAGTCCAACACCTTCAGAAACAACTAGAACTAAAGCCATAATGTCAAGGCTACAAATAACTTTTTGTGGATGGCTGTCCTTGGGACAGGTGGAAATAACATTTTACCTGTCCCACATACACACAATTTATACCGGTCGAAATAACTTTGAGGCAAATTTTGAAAAAAGGACAGACAATCTGGTTTTATATATGTGTATGTGTATATATATATATATATATATTATGGTAGCACGGTAGTGCTACCATAGTTAGGGTTGAGGAGCCATTTCTATGTTAAACCCCAAAATTTTGCATCTTAATAACTATGCAACCGTTTGACGTATTTGCTTGAAATTTGAAATATGTGATCAAGAACCATAGGCCTTGGCATCTGCCAAGATTCGTACCAGTCGGATACATGGCTGCGGAGTTATTAAGCATGATTTGCGCACCTGTTTACACTTTTTCTGGAATTCTACGGTCACGTGTACAGGTCGGACGGTTTGGCGACCGGCCTGAAATCTTCAGGGAACCTGCGGCCGGGGTCCCCAATGTGCCTTTCAAAGATTTGGTGAAAAAATATTAAACGGTTCAAAAGTTATTCCAAAAACAATTTCCCATTATAAGTCAAAGGGAAAAGTTAACAAAAAGTTCAACATTTTCGCAAATGCATTTTTACTTTCGCAAATGGGCCTGTTACTTTCGCAAATCAGTCATTTTGTTTTCAGTTGGTGATCAGAAAAATGCTTGGCATTTAAATTTGGGACCCTCTAGCAACCTAATTCTTTTTGTATTCACCTAGTCGGACCCTGAGGATGCTAGCCATGTCTTTATTTTGAGGTAAAACACCCCAGAAATATGTTTTCAAATTTCTGAAAAAGTACTTCATAAGTACCTTTATGCTCCGAAAGATGTCATGAAATTTTTGTGAAAGCTTTGCAAATTACGTACAGTAGTTTTCTAGTCTGTGGGAAAATGACAGCAATTCTTTGGCACTGCACTGCAAAAGAACGGTTGGGAGTTTTGGGCTGAAATTTGGAGGGAACGCAGCCAACATCTCACAGATGTGCCTTTCAGTTGTAACCCCTAGATGGCGCTATCCCAGGGGCTACTACCCCTGCCTGATTTGCCACTAACAGGTTGAGGGGCCTGGATCCAATGGCGGGTGCCTCCACCCAGACGTCAGGGTTTACAATAGTTAAACTAACTTGGTCACAGCCCTCTGGGACACTGCAACCCCCCTTTCTTCCACTAGTGGCCCACACAATACATCAGAATTACCTTTACAGTATACACTTACCTCCAGGACTGGTTCCGCACTGGGACCTCCTGTGAAATAAGATACAGTGCAACAATCACAGTACAGTACTTTAACATAGACAAATACCTCAGGCAGTATAACTTGCTGAAACAAGCAGCTCTGATTTATTTAGGGGATATAACAAGGACAGGGGAAATCAGGTTAATTAGCTTATCACTCTACTCATCTATTTATGGCTCTGTGCAGGCCTATCCCTATCAGTTACTGTCCCTGGGTACCCAAGCCCTAGTGGCTAGTCCAAACCGTGGCAGCTGGTAGGGGCCCTTTCACACAGAGAAAAGGAGAATTAAACAGTCAGCAGTACAGTAATTCCATTTGGATTTAATGTGGCAATTCAACAGGGAGCGACCCTGAATTAGTACTCACGACCTCCAAATAAGATAGGGTCCTTCAATGTCAGCAGGGCTACTCTTGAGCTCCAAGAGACTCCTCACACATTTATATGGTAAACAGTCACAGGCAAAAGTCACTTAATGGCAGCAGGATTCACTTGAGGTACACAAACCTTTTCACACATTTATATGGTAAAAAGAAAGCACTATACCAGGCAGGCTGCATCTGTATCCCGATCGCAATTACTGCACAATACCGGGAGAACACACAGCAGATTCAGTTCCTGACAGACCGGGTGCAATTTTCAGCAATTCCTCCAGTCTTCTACAGGGTGAGCCTGGTTTCCTACTCTTCAGATATCCTTTGATTCTCTTCACAGGACGGATTCAGTCCTAACAAGCTGCAGACCGAACTCTGGACCTTACACATGTTTTTGATTAAACTGTGCACTGAAGGAGCACAGGTTCCTTTCCCTTCACTGCCAAAGCTCAACTGAAACTCCCAACAGACAAACTGGCACTTCCTTTGAGTTCCTCCCAGTTCTTGACTGGATTGGCTGTCACTCACAATAGACTGCTGCTGTTGGTCCAAAAAGGCGCTGAAGTCTAAACTACATCTCCCAGAGTCACTGCCCATACAATCCTCTTGTGGCTGGCTCAGATTATGAGTCCAAGTTCTGATTCGTGCAAGGCACCGTTTTAGAGCTAGCTTACCCCACACTGATTGGTCCAGTTCAGCAGTTCAAAACCAGAATGGGGAACTAGGCAGACACAGTTCTGACTGCAAAGAAAGCAGGTTAGACAAACTGTAATTTCATTATTACTGTAAATGATTTCTGGCAAACAGTTACATCTTTCAGATAGGTTCCCTTTGCACTCCTAGTGACTGCAAAAATGGAGTGAATTGGCAGCAGCTCGAGTGGTACTCAAACAGAGAAGCACACAGTCCCCCACACAAACTAATTATGTCTGCAAGCAGACAGCTCTTAAAGAGACAGTACCAGAGGTTCTAAAAACACTCACTGATAAATGGCTTAAACACCAAACACCATTCAGGCTTGGAGCATTCAAGCAAGCTCCTGGAAGTCTTTTGGGAACCCCCATTTGAAGGGGGGTTACACCCTTCCTGGCCTGGGAAAGCCTGACGTCGCGCACAAGGTACCTCTTAAGTTTCAACTGCAAACCATATACATTTGCATTAGGCTCACACATGTAATCATCAGTCAATATATCATTTTACCAAGAACACATTTCTGAAACATTGCAGTATGTCACTCTTTACACAGTATTACACACACATTGTACCATAACTCAAGTTATTACCTCTTGTACATGAAACCTGAAGAGAGGGGGCCTTTCCCTATCAGTTACCTTGGGGCTGGACGGGCAAGGGCACCATACCTAGAGGGCAACACAAGTAACTTGAGTTAGCACTGACGCCAGTTTGGGCAATGAGCTCGGGACACATACACCTTTATGGACAACATTGAGAGGCAAATCCACAGGCCTCCCAAAGGAATCATAACTGAGGTGCACCACAGGTTTTACAGCTCGACCAGTCTTTCTAGGGGAACTGTTACAGTCTCTGCACTCTGAGCCTCATTTTCAGCATTGTCCTCACTTGTCAGGGAGTCTCCATGGGGGTAGAGAGGCTAGAACTTGGGGCACTTTCAGCTCCAGGAGTTACAGTTTCTGAGTCCACAACATTTGGCTCGCATGGAGAGCTTTCGGACACTGGCAGTGGACTGTCAGGGCACTCAAAATACTCTTTCTTGTTCGGTGTATCACCAGTCTTCCTCAATCTATCATTTTCTCCTGAAAGCTCAAACAGTTCAACCATGCACAATGATTCCATTTCATCTGATCTGATGCTTGCACTTCACTTTCTGGGAGCATTGGCTCCAGGGACGAAGCTGGGGCTTGGACAGTCCAGAAGGCCCAGCTTCATCTCCAGTATTGACTAGGGATTGCCCCAAACAATTGACTCAGTTCGTAAGAAGGATAGTATTCAAAGTCACTCTCACTTTCTTCCGATATGGACTGACAGTCATGCTCAACTGGGACTTGTGGAGGGAACTCTTTAACTTTGCTTCTGTAGGTGCAGACTTTCTTGATCTTTTCTTAGCAGCAGCTCTAGTCACTGGTCCAGAGGGGCATCTTCTAGGGGCTCAGACTCAATTAAGATTTGTCCAATGGGCAGTAATGATTTCTATGCATTGTTTTTACATCTTTTGAATTATTCTCAGGCCTTACTTTGTACACTGGCAGATCATCTAGTTTGCCTACTACAATGTGAGGAGATGGTGCTATCTGTCAGCAATCTTGTGCTTTGCCATGCAGTCCCAGATTTCTTAGCAATACCGATCTCCTCCTGAGTTCCTGTGCTTTCACCTTTTATCATACCTTTCTTTGTTGGCCAGATTTCTTTGGCAGCCATGGTTTGAGCCAGTTGGTACGCATGAGTTAGCTGGGCCTTTAACTTTGCACATACTGTAAATAGTTGTCAGCTTGAACCCCATCAGGAGAGACCCCAAAACACATCTACTGGTAGTTGAGCTTCTTCCAAACATCAGGCGGTAGGGGAGAACCCAGTGGCATCACTTTGGTGCAGTTATAAGCATGTACCAGGGTGCTAATTTGTTGGCTCCATCTAGGCTTGTCCTTTGGGTGCAGGGTGCCTAGCATATCTAGCAAAGTGCGGTTGAAACGTTCAGGCTGTGGGTCCCCTTGGGGGTGGTAATTAGTGGTTCTGGACTTTCGCACTCCCCACAGAGAAAGCATCTCTTTGATCAGACGACTCTCAAAGTCTCTCCCTTGATCAGAATGGATTCTTTGTGGAGCCCCATAGTGAACAAAAAAGTTTTCTACAAGAACTTTGGCTACAGTGGATGCTTTCTGGTCTTTGGTGGGGAAAGCTTGGGCATATCTCGTGAAATGGTCAGTGACCACCAGCACATTACTGATATTTCTTTGATCGGACTCCAGACTTAGAAAATCAATACAGACCAGCTCCATGGGTGCACTGGTGGTTATGTTAACAAGGGGGGCAGCCCTCTGGGGCAAAGCTTTCCTCTGTAAGCATCGACTACAAGTTTGAATGTGTTGCTCCACATCAGCCCCATCTTAGGCCAATAGAATCTGGATCTCACCAAATCAAGTGTTCTGTCTATACCAAGGTGCCCCATGGTTGTGCAAGACCTCAATACTGAGTCTCAAAGGCAGTGGGCAGCACTAGTTGTTGTTTGTCTACTTGTCCCCTCTGTCTACTGTTTCTCTGTATAACAGTTTATTGATCAGTTTCAATTTAGGACCTTCTTTGTATAACAGTGCAGTTCTCAAATCAGTGGAGCGTAATTTGGACACATCTTTTCCTGCATAGAGGGCTTCTAAAGCTGCTTTGATCATGGGATCGCGGATTGAGCCCGACTAATACTGTCATTGTCCAGCTGAGGCAGTGCACCAATGTCTATTGCAGAAAAGTGGCACAAGCAGCAGGTATGCAATTCTCAGAGGGTCCCAAACAATCCACCATGCAGTCCACTGCGTCCGTGGACATTTGTTCCTCCCTGTCAAACTTCCGGCAGAGTGCCCGAATGTCAGGTTCTGCCAATCGGACCCAATCATTCTGGGAACAGGCCTCCTGGAGAGAGCATCAGCATCTATGTGGTTCAGACCTGCTCGGTATTCGAGAGCATAGTCGTATGTAGATAATGCAGAAAGCCACCTATGGCCAGTGGCATCCAACTTAGCTGAGGTCTGCACATAGGTTAAAGGATTATTGTCAGTTTTTACTAGTATTTTAGCCCCATACAAGTACTCATGGAATTGGTCAACAATAGCCCACTTCAAAGCTAGAAACTCTAACTTATGTACAGGATAGTTCTTTCGGATGGGGTCAGACTTCTACTGGCAACGGCCACTGGTCTCAGGCCATTCTCGTGCTCTTGGTACAACACAGCCCCCAACCCTTGCAAGCTAGCATCAGTGTGCAGGACATAAGGTTTTCTTGGATCAGCATAGGCCAGCACTGGAGCATAGGTAAGTTGATAAATGATCTCATGAAAAGCAGTCTCACAATCAGGAGTCCAGCGGGCCCCAAATACTTCACTCGGATGAAAATACACTCTTTCAGTCTTGAGGGATGCTGACTTTTGGTATTTTTTGTGGGTTGGGGGATACCCTTGAGTAAGGTTAAGTAAAGGGCGGATCACTCTTGAATAGTCCTTGAGGAAACGCCGATAATAACCACAGAATCCCAGGAATCTTTGCAGTTCTTTTAGATTTTTGGCCTGCGCCAGGTGGTCAAGGCCTCAACTTTACTTGGCTCGGTCTCTATTCCCTCGGTGGATACTATGTGTCCCACATACTTTACTGATGTTTGAAAGAATTGACACTTATCAATGGACAGTTTAAGGCCAAAGTCCTCCAGTCGGTCCAATACCTTAAATAATCTGCTCTCATGTTCCTCCAGTGAGCTGCCAAACACAATAACATCATCTAGGTATACCAGGCACTCTAGTAAGTTCATGTCCCCCACTGCACGCTCCATCAATCGTTGAAAAGTGGCTGGGGCACCTGAAATCCCTTGAGGCATCCTCATGAATTCATAGAAGCCAAGCGGACAGATAAAGGCTGTCTTTTCACGGTCCTCTGGGGCCATCGGATCTGGTAGTACCCACTCTGGAGATCCAGCACAGAGAACCACTTGCTCCTCGCTTAGGCAGTCCAAAGCATCCTGAATGCGGGGCATTGTGTACTGATCAGGGATAGTCCGCCGTGTTTAGGTGCGATAATCCACACACATCCTTACTGTTCCATTCTTTTCCTCACTACCACAATGGGGAAGCATAAGGGCTTCTGGATTCTTGTATTACACCAGCAGCTAACATCTCTTGCAGATGCCGTCTCCACATCATCTATGTCAGCAGGTGCAGGCATCGAGACCTCTCACGAAATGGTCTTTCGTCATGCAGCCGGATATTGTGCTCAGCTCCTTGCACGCATCCTACATCCCATTCCTTTAAAGAAAACACCTGGTCTCTCTGGGCAAGCTTCTCACTGATCCTCACTTTCCATTCAGCTGGCAGCGGGAGTCACCAAATCAAACAAGTCAGGCGTTACTCTGTCATTCTTCCTTGAACTCTTGCTGCTGGGTAGCACTGCAGTGTCTGCACAATGCACATTAGCCAGGATGCAACCTCTATTTACTCGAATGTCTCTTTCAGACACATTATGAACTTGGACCATTATCCTTCTGGCATAAGCATGGGCTCTAGCAGGCAAAATACTAGGCTTGACCAGCAGTCCCTCTGGCAATTTCCATCGCCTGGTGCATCCAACATTAATATTTTATTCTTAACATCCTTCTGATAACGGACCTCCCTGTAAGGTACACTGGGCATTTGGCCAGGATCAGAGACTCAGGATCCTTCTTCCATACTATTCCGACCGGTTCTTCTGGTTCTATTTTTTCAGCATCTCTGTGCCTCATAGGCCTTCTTAATTAAAGCTCGAACTCTTAAAGCTCTACTAGTCTTTGACCCTGTTTTCATAACACAACTATGCCAGCCTTCCTAACATATGAGCATTTGTTCCAATCAACAAAGGGACACCATCATACAGTCCAGTGGGGGACACACTAAGGCTAAGGTCTCTACTTGTTCGCCACTCCAGCCACGGAGGTGGGGAAAGACAGCCAAATCTGATATACCCGGAATAGGTAGGCCTTCCTACTTAACCCCCATACATGCAGTCCTTCTAATGGTTGTAAGTGGCGTCTGACAAATGCTTCTGATACCAATCTTGGAACATAATTGTCACTTGGGAGCCACTGTCTAATACAGCTCTTGTAGACACTCCATTCACCTTTACAGTGGTCTCCATGGAGGACCCACTATTCTGGACCAGTCTGGAGAGGCGGTAGTGGGGGCCTGGGCAACTGACCTTGCCACAAAAGGACATGAATTAGCATTTTGGTGCCCTCACTGGGATCATGTCGGCACCTCTAACCACTGATTTGTCTCAAGCTCTCCTTGTAGCCTATATGCAACTTTGTCAGTGTCTTTTGGGACTGGCATTCCCTTTCATGTGCCCATCTTTCCCACAATTATAGCAAAACATACTTTCTGGGTTTGAGCTGGCCGAGGGCCACACTGGGAGCCAGGGCGGGGTATTATTAACTGGAAACCTGGGTGCCATCTCTGTCTGCTTGACGTGACAAGCATTTGGAGACATCTCACAGTTTCTCCACTTCCATGGTCAAGGAATTGAGTTTGGAGCTGTTATCAGCAGGAGATACATGGTGGGTACCCCACCCCATAGCAGATGCAGTCGGATATAGATCAGGGCCCGCACTTGTAGGCGTGGTTCATAAAGGGACTGTTTTTGAATTCTCGGATCTCTCTCAACAGTTCACCCCATTGTGGCATATCTTTTTCCTTGCCAGAGCACTCATTTACTGCCAACCTCTGCCCCTGAACTTCACTTGATGGGTCACCCTCAGTCACTGGTCGTAGTCAGCTATTGGTGCAGGTCCCTCCCGAGGTCGACTCTTTCTCAACTCCTCGAATTTCTCTCATTAACTCATCATAGGAGGGTGGGATTCCAGTCGATCTGCCAGGTAACTGAAGCAACAGCAGTTCTGAGAAGGGGCAGACTTAAGGATCCTGTCCAGCCTGGTTCGGTCCAGTTCAGTCGCTGGCAAACTACCTTTTCTGAGGCATTCTTGCAACAATTTTCCAGCCGAGATACATACATACACAACAACTCCTCTTGGTACTGTTGTGCATCTCTTACTCTACCATAGGTCCTCATCAGAATCTGGGCTCCCATACACATTCTCCAGGGCCTCAAGATAGAGCTGTGCAGTCACTTCAGGGTTACTGGCCCGCTTAGCACGAATGGTAGCTGGGGGCAGGACCTCGGAGGCTCACTAACCCTCTTTCGCTCGCTTCCAAGCATTGCCATTCTAGCACTTGGGCAACATAGTCTATCCAGGTCTCCCAGTCATCCTCCCCTTGGGGGGGGGAGGGTGCCAGAGAAGATCCTCAACCTTCGTAAGAGTCGTGGACTAATGGCAGGTGCAGAAATTGAGTCTGCATTGGTTCAGCCACCATTACGGGCACTGGAGCGGGAGAAGGTGTTGGGGAGGAACACCCCAGGTGGCAAGAATAGTTTCTTCAAGTCCTCCACAGTTTTCCTTCCCCAGCAACCATTTAGCAAATTTCTCCTCAAAAGTTTCAGATAGTGGTGGGGCTCATTCCCCAGGTCTTTACTGTCCTTAGTTACCTCCAAGCAGTGAGGGCTCCTCTGGGGTAATGGTCTGTGGCACTTTGGAGCTATCTATGGGATCCTTAAACTCTACTAGGGCTGGAAAGTGTGGGTGAGCAGATCAGCATGCCGACCCACCACCACAGGGTTTTGTAAACCTTCCACCTTGGAAAGTACTCCTGCACAGTGTCCGTATTGATACCAGGGGATGTCCAGGATAAGCATAGCATTTGGGGTCGATCTCCTCCCCAGTACACCACCCCACCAGCCGGTGCACAGCCACTTCTGTCGGGTACCCATTTTTTCTTAACAGTGGTTCATAACATGGCCACTAGAGGACACACAATCCCAGCGGTGAGCCTCCAAGATGTAACCCTAGATGGCGCTATCCCAGGGGCTACTACCCTGCCTGATTTGCCACTAACAGGTTGAGGGGCCTGGATCCAATGGCGGTGCCTCCACCCAGACGTCAGGGTTTACAATAGTTAAACTAACTTGGTCACAGCCCTCTGGGACACTGCAACCCCCCTTTCTTCCCACTAGTGGCCCACACAATACATCATAATTACCTTTACAGTATACACTTACCCCCAGGACTGGTTCCGGCACTGGGACCTCCTGTGAAATAAGATACAGTGCAACAATCACAGTACAGTACTTTAACATAGACAAATACCTCAGGCAGTATAACTTTGCTGAAACAAGCAGCTCTGATTTATTTAGGGATATAACAAGGACAGGGAAATCAGGTTAATTAGCTTATCACTCTACTCATCTACCTATGGCTCTGTGCACAGGCCTATCCCTATCAGTTACTGTCCCTGGGTACCCAAGCCCTAGTGGCTAGTCCAAACCGTGGCAGCTGGTAGGGGCCTTTCACTAGAGAAAAGGAGAATTAAACAGTCAGCAGTACAGTAATTCCATTTGGATTTAATGTGGCAATTCAACAGGGAGCGAATTCTGAATTAGTACTCACGACCTCCAAATAAGATAGGGTCCTTCAATGTCAGCAGGGCTACTCTTGAGCTCCAAGAGACTCCTCACACATTTATATGGTAAACAGTCACAGGCAAAGTCACTTAATGGCAGCAGGATTCACTTGAGGTACACAAACCTTTTCACACATTTATATGGTAAAAAGAAAGCACTATACCAGGCAGGCTGCATCTGTATCCCGATCGCAAATACTGCACAATACCCGGGAGAACACACAGCAGATTCAGTTCCTGACAGACCGAGTGCAATTTTCAGCAATCCCTCCAGTCTTCTACAGGGTGAGCCTGGTTTCTACTCTTCAGATATCCTTTGATTCTCTTCACAGGACGGATTCAGTCCTAACAAGCTGCAGACCGGAACTCTGACCTATACATGTTTTTTGACTAAAACTGTGCACTGAAGGAGCACAGGGTTCCTTTCCCTTCACTGCCAAAGCTCAACTGAAACTCCCAACAGACAAAACCAGGCACTTCCTTTGAGTTCCTCCCAGTTCTTGACTGGATTGGCTGTCACTCACAATAGACTGCTGCTGTTGGTCCAAAAAGGCTTGAAGTCTAAACTACATCTCCCAGAGTCACTGCCCATACAATCCTCTTGTGGCTGGCCTCAGATTATGAGTCCAAGTTCTGATCCGCAAGGCACCTGCTTTAGAGCTAGCTTACCCCACACTGATTGGTCCAGTTCAGCAGTTCAAAACCAGAATGGGAACTAGGAGACACAGTTCTGACTGCAAAGAAAGCAGGTTAGACAAACTGTAATTTCATTATTACTGTAAATGATTTCTGGCAAACAGTTACATCTTTCAGATAGGTTCCTTTGCACTCCTAGTGACTGCAAAATGGAGTGAATTGGCAGCAGCTCGAGTGGTACTCAAACAGAGAAGCACACAGTCCCCATATAAATTAATTATGTCTGCAAGCAGACAGCTCTTAAAGAGACAGTACCAGAGGTTCTAAAAACACTCACTGATAAATGGCTTAAACGCCAAACACCATTCAGGCTTGGAGCATTCAAGCAAGCTCCTGGAAGTCTTTTGGGAACCCCCATTTGCAGGGGGATTACACAGTGTTGCATTGAAAAAATATTACACGGCAGCAAAGTTACAGCACTCCAAAGTTGACGGTTTTTCCCATAGGATAACATTACGGCGCCCGACGCATTACAGGAATCCTTTGGCACCCTGCTGCAAAATAACGGTTTGGTCTTTTTTCCTGAAATTTGGAGGGAAGACAGCCAACAGCCCACAGATGTGCCTTTCAGTGGTTTGGTGAAAAAATATTACAGGGAGGCAAAGTTATGGCACTCCGAACTTCTCTTTTTTTCCCATAGGATAACATTACGGCATTCGCTGCGCCTTTCAGGGCCCGTATCTCGGAAACGGTGCGAGATACGGACTTTTCGTCAGAAAAATACTTAGCTCCCTGATGGGGGCTAAGTACAAAACTAGTCAGGACAGTCATAAATCATATGACTTTTAAATTTTTTTCCTACGTCGTACGGTTCCTGAGATATAACCTATTTAGTATTCCAAGTCCTCATTTTCTGCTCCGATACCCATTATTATGCATACATTCTTTGTACTCACTGTCTTTCTCTATTCAGCTTTGGGGAAAACCAGCCTGTGCACTTACATTACTGTTACCGCTGTTCTTCCGCTCGGTTCCATGCCCGTTTCACTTACCGCTGACGTCACGCCACCATGTGCGTTATCCTTTGTGCTTTCATTTGCGCTATGCTTGTTATTTTTTGCCATTTGTGTCTACAGTACTGTTTCTTTGCGTCACCATGCCCATTGACATTTCCATTTGCAGGCACCATGTTACTATGCGACAACACATCACGTGGCAGACCGTTCCGGCCCACGCCACCATGTAATGCTACTCTTTCTGTTCTCATTCGCGCTAGTACATCATGTGCGCCTACTGCCCGCGCTCGTTTGCTATGCTGTTGTTCCTCGTTACGCCACAAGATTATATGGCGGAAGGGCCTTTGGGGCCCTGCTCCCCGCCACAGAGAGTGAGGGGAGCGCGAGGCCCAGAGGGCCCCAGGCCTCCCCGCCAGCTGCATTACATTTACTATTTCTCATCATTCTCAAAAGAAGGGAATTAGAGGCAAAAACTCGCTTAATGCATTAGTTAGGTTGTTCCACAGCGACAAAGTGAGGAAATTCGCTGTTAGGGTTGGAAAACCCTAACTCGAATTCACCCCCAGCACCACACACACACACACATATGCAAGTATGGGGAGGACCAAGTCAACACAACCAATGACAGACATCCAGCAACAGGTGACAGAAATAACAAACAATTGTCTAAATGTACTACGAGACATCCCCACCCACCTGACCAGGTACTACATGCTCAGTGGAGATCAACAGCAAAACTGAGGCCATGTACACCAAACGTACACATCCCTGATTGCAGCTGCACACAATGTACCACACTTAGTAGTTGCATGGCCTTACCTACCGATGCCCCACACCAGACCACACCACATGTGGTGGGCCACCTGAGCAATAGAGTTGAGCAAAACCAAGGAGTTGTACAGGTATAATATCTCTGATTATAACAAGGGTTTGAGAAATGCAGCTTACTAATGGACTGTAAACATTGTAACAGCCTTTATGTTTAGTTTTTATTAAGATACATGTAGAGCCTAACCATATGATGAACATGGTTTAATGTTGTTTAAAAAACAGTTTTATATGATAGCAATAAGCTACTCCAGTATTATGTTAATGGTCAGTTTATCACTGTCTAGCGACATGTGGCACCTCGGCCATGCCCTCATTCAACATTAAACCCCTACAGGGTGATTAACAGACCATTTAACATAACTGTCGGTCATGCCTTATTGCTTAATTGTCTTTATGAGTAGATACTCTCCTCTGCTAGGCACTGCAGCAGCTTGCAACACAGTGTCCCACCCAGTTACACCATACACTGTCTAGTTACTGGAGAATGGCTGTGAATATGAACTCATGAAGATGAACAGTGTAACTTGATCATTACAGTCATCGAAACCTTAGTGTGATTATAACTGACAAAGTCAGTGATAGAGAATAACCCCTGCTGTCCTAGTACACTTATCCCATTGTGAGTTAAATCAATACTAAAAGACATTCTGTTTATATCTACACTATACCTACTTGATTCCTGTTGTACCACAATTAACATAGTTATCACTATGATAGCATCAGTGACAGAAGTGTGGCAAACCCAAACACTAGGTATACAGCCTGAGTATGAAACAACTGTTAAAAAAATTACACTGTGTCTATAAGTGGCATAGATCACTCATTGCAACAATAGTAAATGTATCACTATTTGAATAAGTTAGTCATCACAGATGCAATGAGATTGTCTTTCTCAGGTACAACATACTCAGTAAGTGCCTATAGGAATATCTATCCTATAGACATCTCCTATACAGGTACGTCATTATTGGCCTCAGTAGTGCTATGGATATTTAGAAGCTGCTTGGCCTGATCCATGCAATTACACTGTTTCTCAAAGAATACTTTCTGCATCTTTAGTATTGAAACACACTGAAGGTCTATGTATTTACATCAGCAGTACACCTTCATCAGTAAGAATGCATCTGATACTGGCAGTACAATTTCACAGCGCTGAACAGGCAATGCTTTTCCATACGCTTACATCAGCCTCTCTATCCTGAGTAAACACTTGCAGTAAATGTACTACTATGTAAATCACATACTAAATGTAACACTACTTTTATCTTGAGCATGCTAGTGTCTTGTAGTTAATTTATGTACTTTCTTAATTAATGTATACTCACTAGTGTTAAAACCTTTCTACAACTGTCATCATGCACCTTCAGCATTTATATTGACTAATGGCACAGTACCAGTTGTGGTGTGGTGGAGCATCGGTAGGTAAGGCCATGCAACTACTAAGTGTGGTACGCTGTGCGGCTGCAATCAGGGATATGTACGCTTGGTGTACATGGCCTCAGTTTGCTGTTGATCTCCACTTCAACATGCAGTACCTGGTCAGGTGGGTGGGGATGTCTCGTAGTACATTTAGACAATTGTTTGTTATTTCTGTCACCTGCTGCTGGATGTCTGTCATTGGTTGTGTTGACTTGGTCCTCCCCCATACTTGTGTGTGTGTGTGTGTGTGTGTGTGTGTGTGTGTGTGTGTGGTGCTGGGGGGGGTGAATTCGGAGTTAGGGTTTTCAACCCTAACAGCGAATGTCCTCACTTTTGTCGCTGTGGAACAACCCTAACTAATGCATTAAACAGAGTTTTTTGCCTCTAATATATATATATATATATATATATATATATATATATATATATATATATATTATAGTGGCAACGTAGTGCTACTATAGTTAGGTTGAGGAGCCATTTACTTGGTAAACCCAAGATTTTGCACCTTAATAACTTTGCAACCGCTTGACGGATTTGCCTGAAATTTGGAATATATGATCAAGACCCATACGCCTTGAGATCTGCCAAGTTTGCACTGGTCAGATACACAGCTGTGGAGTTATTAAGTTGATCTGCACTCATGCGTACGCTTTTTCTGGAATTCTAGTACGCTTAAAGGTCGTTCCTTTGCTTCGACCGCCAGAAATCTTTCAGGGAACGTGAGGCCAGGTCCCCAATGTGCCTTTGAAGATTTCGTGAAAAATATTAAACGGTTCAAAAGTTATTCAAAAACAATTTCCATTATAAGTCAATGGGAAAAGTTAACAAAAAGTTTGACAGTGTCGCAAATGCACTTTTTACTGTCGCAAATGGCCCTTTTACTGTCACAAATCTGCCATTTTGTTTTCAGTTAGTGATCAGAAAAATGCTTGGCATTTAAAATTGAGACCCTCTAGCAACCTAATTCTTTTGTATTCACCTAGTCGGGCCCTGAGGATGCTAGCCATGTCTTTATTTTGGGGTAAACACCCCAGAAATATGTTTTTCAGATTTCTGAAAGTATTAAGAAAGTAGTAACGCTCACGAAAGTGTTGCAAAATTTTGCAAAACTTTTCAAATCACTACACTACTTTGTGACACTATGCCTAAATGACAGTAATTTTTGGCACCCCTGCAAAAGAACGGTTTAGAGTTTTGGGCTGAAATTTAGAGGAACGTAGCTGACATCTCACAGATGTGCCTTTCAGTGTTTCGTTGAAAAATATTACATGGCGGCAAAGTTACAGTACTCCAAAGTTGACACTTTTTCCCATAGGATAACATTACGGCGTATGACGCATTGCAGCAAGTGTTTGGCGCCCTGCTGCAAAATAACGGTTTGGTCTTTTGGGCTGAAATTTGCAGGGAACACAGCCAACATCACACAGATATGCCTTTCAGTGGTTTGGTGAAAAAATATTACAGGGAGGCAAAGGTATGGCAGTCCGAACTTCTGTTTTTTTCCCCACAGGATAACATTATGGCATTCGCCACGCCTTTCAGGGCCCGTATCTCGAAAACAGTGCGAGATACGGACTTTTTGTCAAAGATTTCTTAGCCCCCTAATGGGGCCTAGGTAGAAAACTAGCCAGGAAAGGGATAATTCATATGACTTTTAAATTTTTTTCTATGTCGTACGGTTACTGAGATATAAGCAATTAACTATTCCAAGTCCTCATTTTTGTGTTCCGAGAGTCATTATTTTGCATACATTCTTTGTACTCGCTGTCTTTCTCTATACAGCTTTTGGGGAAAACCAGCCTGTGTGCTTACATTACTGTTACCATTACCGTTTCTGCTTGTGGTTCCATACCCGTTTCACTTACCATTCATGTTTACGCCACCATGTAGCTATCTTTATGCTTTTATTTATGGTTGTGTTTGCATTGTTTTTAACATTTTGTCTACAGTACTGTTTCTCTTCTGTTTTGCTTTGCATCACCATGCACATTACTATTTTGCGTTTATGGGCACAATGTTACTATGTGACAAGACATCATGTGGCTGCATTATCAGGCGAAGCGCATGAAGGGCCTAGGGCTCCGCCACCACATTACAGTCACTATTTCTCATTATCATTCTCAAAGAAGGAATTAGAGCAAAAACTCCGCTTAATGCATCAGTTAGGGTTGTTCCACAGTGACAAAAGCGAGGAAATTCGATGTTAGGGTTGAAACCCTTTGCACCCCTCCAGCCTACCCCTAACTGGAATCAAAAGCATTGGGGTCATCATTCCAACTGTCACCCATTCTCCTATTCCTCAGCTTTTTCCACATGTGATGGGGTGACAGTTAGGCCCGATGACTCCAATGCGCACCCAGATTCCAGTTGGGGGGTGGGCTGAAGGGGCGCAAAGGGGGTTTCAACCCCAACATCGAATTTCCTAACTTTTGTCGCTGTGGAAAAACCCTAACTGATGCATCAAACAGAGTTTTTTGCCTCTAATATAATATAATATATATATGTATGTATGTAGCTGTTTGGTCCCCATCGCCTCCTCCAACCAACTGATGATGGAGACACATATGCATTTTTTATTTATTTTTAGATTTTCCCTGACCCCGAGGCCCCAGCACATGGCCGAGGCGAGGATGTGGAGGCATGTTTCGCGACCCGCGGCACCAGCTCAGCCCTTACACCTCCTGCTACTTTGCCACCCCTCTCTGCCTACATTGCACACCGGACCTCCACCTGGTGGCAGTGGAACTACAGGGGGCACCAACCCACCCCCACCACCCTCAGGAGAGGAGGGCCACTGGCAAGCTCAATCCTGCTCTGCCCTCCCCCCCAACACTGGCACCCCTATGATCCAAGGTCATTCCCGAACCTGGGTTGCCAGTGCAGCACGAGGTAAGGCGTCTAGTGCCTCAGTCCTCTGTGCCACCAGGCCAGCCACTGAATTTGTTTTTAAATCTCATCCTTGCTCAGCCTCAGACAGTCAGACTCAGTTTAATGAGAAAAATTCTAGATATGGATGTTGCTGCAGTGAAGTACTATTGGCAGTGTATAAGTAATACATTTCATACCCTCCTGAGGCCCTTGTTTTTCAAGGCAACTATAGCTAGAAAAGGCTGAAAGCACAGACTGGAGGACCATCTGACTTGCTCTGATGGCACTGTCTATGTTTCTAGGGACTCCTAATTGTGTATTTTCCCCACCAGTGCTTCACAACACTTCCCTCACACAATGGGCAGCTGCTCTGCTGCAGTGCCTGTAGTTCAGTAAATAATTTCCATAGCCCTGGAAAGGGCTTCTATTGGCATTGTCCCTACCCACACTAGAAACAACAACACACACTCTCCTATTCCTAATGGCCATGTTGTGCTACCTGCTTTCACCTCTCCTCCATGCCTACAAGGACAGAGCCTGCATTGCCTCTACTATTTTCTACCCCCAATACCTAGCCTGTGGTGGAGTGGTGGTAGGCAGACTTTTTATTTGTTTTTTACTTGTCCCCCAGAGTCCTGATGAGGGCTGTTCTTTTTAAATAAAGAGCTTACCTCATGTTTTCCATTCTTTCTGTCAGTTGGAAAGAAGCGAGGATGTCATTTGCGCAAGTACAGTGATGAAAAGTGCATGTGCAGTTGTAAGTCCCTCCGACTCTCAAGGCAGATTCCCACTCCGTCTGCAGCCCCACTTGCTGCTGCATTGTGATGGATTGGAATCAGGCTGGCAGATGGCATGCAAAGGAACATCTGACCTGCCCTGCCCTGCCTGCTCTCGCTGCCCGTTCCACAGCAGTCTACAGCTGGATCCTAGTGCCCACCAGAAACAGAGGTTGCAACAACTGCTTGTCCAAGGGACAGGTAAACACTTGAACTCAGCTGTCCCAGTTCAAAACTGGCTTTCCAAGATGGGTGGACAGCCAGTTATTTCAAGCCCTTCATAATGTACTCTAGCACCACCTCCTAAAGGTCCCATAAGTTCCTGTTTGCCTTAATAGGCTAGTAAATACTGAAGCAGGAGGCACAAAGTGAGGATGAGATACATTTGTTATGGGACCAGTCCTATTTTATATATTCACAAGTGACATAGTGGAAGGTATCCACGGAAACTTGTCTCCCTGCTGACACAAAGATATGTGGCAGGGAAGATCATGAGGAAGGGGTGCAGGTGATATGGATGGACCTTGAGAAGACAAAGAGATGGTCTAAGGTCTGGCATTTGAGATTTAATTCCATGAAAAGTAAAGTAATGCACTTATGGAGACAGAATTCTCTCACTGAATACCAAATGGTAGGGGTTAGATTGGTCACTTTGACAGAGGGGAGTGATCTGGGGGGCATTATTAGTGTCTCCCTCAAGAAATGAGTCAATGCAACAAAGCATACAGCAAGGCATTAAGGAAGCTAGGTTGTGCAGGGAGGGGTTTTGATAGTAGGAGAAGCGAGGTGATTCTGTCACTGAACAGATCCAGAGTGAGGCCTTACCTGAAGTACTATGCCCAGTTCTGGAGTCCTCACCTGAGGAAAGACACTGACCGAGTAGAGTCGGTACAGTAAAGAGTCACCAAGATGACCCAGGGCCAGCAGGACAGATCCTATGAGGATCATCAGAAAGCCCTAAATATGTACTCACTGGAGGCCAGGTGGTGGAGGGACATGATACAATCATACAAGTTTCTTAGGGGTATAAACAGGGTGAATAATGAGGATCTATTTGTATGGAATAGGGATGCAGTCACTAGGAGCATGACTGGAGGTTGATTGGGGGGGTAAGTTCAGGAGAAATGGGAGGAAATTTTACTTCATTGAGAGGGTGCTGGAATTATGGAACAGACTACCAGCAGAAGTGATGGGGTGGCTACCCTAAATGGATTTAAACATGGCTGGGCAGCAAAACAGGACTTATAATCTTGGGGGGGAGGAGATGGTAACAACCCACCAGCCCATCAGCTTGGTAGTTCGGTGAGGAAGAGCAGACTTGATGGACCTTCAGTCTCCTTATGCCACATGTTTCTGTGTCATTTTTTTTTTTTATTTTCAAGAACAGATGAGAACAGTAACCCTTCACAGCCTTGTCAATACCAACAGCAATGTTTTCAGATGTGACTTCAAAACTGTGAAAACAACAAGAAACTGCTCTTTGAGATGTAGTTAAAGCATGATAATGATGAAAATTTTGACCTATACGTTCCTATTCTATTTTAGGTCACTCCTTATCTCCTGACTTGTACGACACCCTTCTTTCACTATTTTGAGTCTACCTTAGTACTTTTTCCATATTTAAAAAAAATATATAGGGAGTGTTCCTTTTAATACTCCCCCCACAGATTTTCCTACCACTCCCCAGGTAGCCTTGCCAGCGGCGTTAGCTATTGCTATGAATGCTGGCTTATACTATCAACCTACGCACTTCACTGCTACGCATGTACAATCCTGCTGTCACGATCTACTAGGTTGTTTCCACTGAGTACTATGGCTGTCCAGTTCTGTAAATCTCTGTATTGTTGCAACCTAATCCATTTGTACCAGTTGTTGATGTAACCTTATGTGTGTAACCTAAATTACTTAATGTGCTGCTATTCCTTGTACATTATAACCTATAATTCATGTCACACTATGTATAATTCTGCTCTCCCTCTGTTACCCCTCCCCCAAAAGTCGCAGCGTGAGACGAGCATCCTGATGCTCAGTGTGCTTTTCTTGGTGAAACATTTCAATAAATAAATAAAAAATATGGCTTATACCAAATTTCCATTAGCATTCTCAGCTGTTTTTGTACACTGATGGTCCCATGAGTCCAGGGAGCACTGCCTGCTGCATGCTACTTCATTTTGGTCACAACAGAAGCAATATTAAACAATGGGTATTCAAAATCAACTGAGAATACTGATAAAAACCTAGCCTAAGGGCTATTAAAAAGTGTGCTCCTTTTATTTTTTGAACTGTAAAAACAAAAAAATGATAACGCAGACTCAAAATGTGGAAAACAAGTATTATACAAGTCAGAAGCAAGGGGCAATCTAAAACAGAATGAAAAGGTATAGGTTAAAATTTGCAATGCTATCACATACTGCTGCTTCAATGATATAATATACTGCTGCTTAAAAATGAAGTTCCTGTAGACTAATAAAATGAAGTTTAGTCTGTAGAGTATTCTATGCTGATACTAAAGAGGAGAAGGATGAAATAAACACAGTAGAATGATGAACTTGTAAAATACCTGTCCGCTGAAGACATAGTCCAGTATTTCTTTCATCACCCGGACAGAAATTCCTTCCAGTTCAATCTTGTATACTGACCCGTCATCCTTTGGTGGATTATAATTCAATTTAGATCTGGGTGGGGGGGAATAAACACTTTAGTTAAGAACTAAAATTCTTTCTGTATGATCATATTAACCAACACACAGAAACAGCATTTTTTTTTTTTTTTTAAGATAGCAAGATGGGCAGTCTCCTAGTTTAGAGTACATGCCCATAGTAGTTACAACTATGCAGGCTGAGGCAACTATTGCACTGCTGGGGATGAAGGCTCCTGTTTATTCAAAACAAAACTGCAATGCAAGGTGGGTGTTTCTTTTCCCAGAAGAAAATCCTTTTTACAATAAGCCCAAAGATTTCTGCTGTTTTGGTTTATGTGACTATGGGACAGAGTTGTCAGCACAACAAATATGAAACATGCAACAGTGTGCAATGATAACGTCTTATTTCAGTCCATGATAAGTCAAACTAAGATCTAGATTCTAGGACCTTGTACACACTTGTGAACCAGATTTAGAAACTTTTTTCAAAATCAGACTAACGTTTACCGTGCTGAAGCATCCACATTGATTTTTAAACCATTTTTTGGTCCAGCCTTAAATACGCATGGCGTACACACTGCAGTACAATGGCAACAACTGTGCTTAGCTGTTTACACAATTACTGTACCTTGAATGGGAGTGAAGCATGAAAACACATACACATTACCAGAGGTAAGCGTGTTACAATTAAATCATTTTTGAAACCAGACTCTAGACTATAGTAGGTAGACAGCAAGGTTAAAGCACGGTTATCAGAAATGGTTTAATTACAGCTGGGAATGTGTCTCTGAACCAAGATAGGCAGGTCTTAAACCATGTTAAGCTCTCTAACACAGTTTAAGTACCCGAGTGTGTATGGGGTATAGATGGTCAATAGACGTGGTAACATTTGCTGCTGAGCAGTTTGCTCCGTACAACTGGAGTCATAGCTGGTATCTGCAACACTGCTGTGAAGACGTTATCATGCCCCTATCATTAAGTATTGCTTTGAAAATCAGCAGAAAATTGTTGGGCAGAGTAGTGAGAGTCACAGACTATTCGTGGTATGAGCATGTGTGCACTGCTGAGCTTTTAAGCGAACCTGTGCTGCAGCAGCCATAACTAGTACTGGCTAGGCCCACTTCTGAAGGAGAACTGCACTCCACCTGTAGGTCACTTGGTCTTGTGGGAAGTTGAATTTTTCATACAGGTTCCCATTTTGCTACAGTTCCAAATCTACTGGCCTTTTATTAAACTCAGTGGGAGTTTCTGATTTGCACAATGGTGGCAACTGTCCATTTTAGAACTGTATGATGAACACTAGTTTATGTCCCGTTCAGCTACAGAGTTCTATAGTGGAACAAGGATGCATGGTAATTAGAATGTAAGAAATTAACGTGGACATTAACTATGATATACAGTTCTGAAGTGGATGTTACAATCAGTGTGTAACTGAGAAACACTTAATGAATTTACTAGGAGGCCAGTAAACACAGAACAATAACTGAAAATGCAGCTTCTCAAGTCTTGCAGATTTAGGACAGTGCTCCTTTCAAGAGAGATTCTAATAATAAGGCAACTTTAAAACTGATATTTAAACACGAATGCAACTTTCTCTACATACAGTATCTCTTTCCATCACTGCTTGCTATAGTGGATGGATCTTGTGTAACCAAAAGCTTTTTCCCTCATGTCAATCTTTCACACACTGTTAGAGTATGCATGAAGTCACTGTCCAACTAGTGACATTACAATGGTTTCCATTGCAACAAATTGTTTCTATAACCAAGATAAGATTATAATGCTAATAAATGCTTCAGTAGTACAAGCAGATGGACGGCATTGAAGAAGGCACTTAAATTAAAATGCTTCAAAGAATGGCAGGCTGATTGTATGACAGCCCCCCCTCAAGTTTTTCAGTGTCAATTCCCTCTTTAATGAGGGTTGGGCATGTGTGTTATTTACAGCTGTTTGCAATGTTCCATGAAAAAAAATATATTAATAACCCTGTTTACACTGGCCATTCTGACACTGGTGTAGTTGTTTGGATAGCCACACCGCAGTACATCTGCACGTGTAAACCATGCAGGCATCAAACTGGTGTGGCTCTTGTGCTCCTCTTCCAGACAGAGCAACTTGAACTGGTGTGGGCATTTCCAAGGTATGTGTAAATGGTGGCTACTTTACATATCACTGCCTGAGGTTAAGTCAGCATCACAATGTACCAGGGCATTCCTTGCAGGATGGGTCCCACAATGCAGTTTGCAAGACACTAGTGTAAAACCAGTCTGGAAATCAGCTTCCTGAAGTGGTGTTGGCTTCAAAAACGGTGAAGACTGGCACCAGTGTGAGCCACACCAGTGGGTAACAGCTTGGTCAATGTAAATGGGGCTACAGCTCCATATTTAACTGCACCTGAATAAAAGTAGATGTTAAAAAAAAAAAAAATGTGTTTTGGATTGTTTTGTGTTTACGGACAACATTCTATACAGTTCTTATGAAACCTGTGATTTTGGAGTTTTGACCATCCTACAACTTACGTATAGAAGGTTAAGCATGAGCTGTTGACCTATCAGAACAGTGCTCAGATTTTTGTACATAAACAGTGACATAGTCCTAACTAATAGTGTGTGAACTTAGAAAAAATTTGCTTTGTGAATTCCCTGCAATTCACGAAGTTAATCTGCCTTGCAAAGTGCCAAATCACAGTACAGGAATAACTTCACAAATCATATAACCTCGCCAGCTAAGTGGTGCCCACAAGCAAAATTTGCTATGTATTATGGGACTGAAGGTCACATGGTACTGAAATGAGCTATATGCCATGCAGAGGCTGTGTTCAGCGCAGTTTTCTGAAGAGAGAGTCGAAGAGAAGTCTATCCCTGCTTGTCTAAACAAAAAAAGTTAAAATCAATCCAAAAATTATTTTGAAAAAAAAAAAAAGCTCACAAAACATTCTAGAGGGTCTTGTACAGCTAGATTGATGTTTGTTTCTGGTGTTGCTGATATATCTTATTTAAAGCAGTGTTTTATTTTTGTCTAGCAAAGCACTGTTGTGTGGGGGACATGTCGGGAGGTGTTTCAGCTAACATGGCATCCCAGAAAGATCAGTTACTGAGCGTTTTTTAATGTGAGCATTAGTCAGAGTACAGCAGATATATTTGTTTACCTCAGTCTGTCTTCTTAATTTTTGTCTATGGTCTGTGATTTCTCATTTTATTTCTGTAGTACAGTTTGGTGTGGTTAAGCAAAGTACTGAGTCAGCCTCTTTCTATATTAGTTGTAGTTATTTTATTTACTAAAGTGATGGTGTTATAGTAACTTGTTAATTACCCCTATTGTATGTGTCTTGTTAATCCCCATCATGTTAAAAAGAAATAAATAAAAACAACTTTTTGGTCATTTTACTGTACTGTAGCTACTATTAGCTCAGTAAACTGTTCTGTTCAGATCACGGAGGAGGTGTCTGCTGCTAATACTTAGTTGTACTGCAGGGTTTCTTTCAATTTTTTTTCCTCACAATTTTATCAATCTAAATATATAAAATGACTGGGAAGAGATGCTCGACTAAAGGGAGAGGTGCCAAGAAGGTGTCAAAGAATTGTGTAAGTTTTATTTATTTTATTTATTTAAGATCATAGGAATTACAACCCTTTGAGTCATAGACTCATTTTCAAAGGCTCCACGTCACAAAGAAAAATGAAACACTTTCAGTACATTGACATAGGAAACAATTAGAAGCAGGGTACAATGGGGTATCATACATGTGTGGTATAATTGGTAAGGTTTGAAACATCGACAAAGCAGTCTAAGCAGTTCTAAATTGAGAGTCATGGTACATACAAATCAGACAAGAGTAAATTGCCTATAGAGCTTAGCTAGGATCCATTTACAGAATTGATACAAAGTTAGACACAGTTGCTACCTCAGAGAGGTATTGTCGTTTTTTTTTTAGTCTCGAGGTCTTTTAGATTAAGCTAGTTGGACCTTCGACTGGCGACTCAGCAGTGCACGACTGAGGGCAGCCTCAGAAAAGGCAAAGGTAGTGCCAGGTGGGCCCTAATGCTATGTGCTACATTAGAAGAGGTTAGTGGATACAATGACAGCTACATGAGGCCAGAATATGCGATTTTAGCACTGCCTTATGTAACCCCCTTACAAATGGGGGTTCCTAAAAGCCTTCCCGGAGCTGCTTAGGAGCTCCTTGCCTAACTGGTGTTCGGCACAATGCCGCCAAAATGCGGCCACTGTAAATGTTTTTAAAGCCTCCAGTACTGTCCCTTTAAGAGCTGCCTGCTCGAGGCTTCAGTGGTTTGTACGGGGGAGGGGGAGGGCCGGGGTTTTCTTACTTGAATTCCGCCTGAGCTGTGGGGAAATCGCTCCCATTTTGTAGTTGCTGCAAGTGAAAAAGGGAGCCTGGCTAATAGATGTAGCTGTTTGACTATAATCATTTAGAGTATTAGTGAAATTACAGTTTGTCTAACCTGCTTCCTTTGCAGCTGGGACTTTGTGCGCTTGGCCCCTCCACTTTGGACCTGGACTATTGAACTGGGCCAATGGTAAATGAGGGGTAACAAAAATGGAGATCTGTTGAGCCAACCAGGATCGGGACTCATTTTGGAGCTGGCTGGCCATAGGGGATGCAGTTAGTAATTCTGGGATATGGAGTTCTGGACTTCGGCGCCTTTTTGCACCAATAGGGGACCGAAACAAGTGACTGGCATCTGCAGCCCACCAATGGGATCGGGTAGCGCCCAAACTGAAGGTCCCTGCCCAAACTGCCAAGGGGCAGAGTCGTTGTGGTGGAGAGCGAGGAAGGAGCTCTGGGCTCCTGCATTGTTGAGCTTTCGGGGAAGCGTGTGTGGAAGGCCAGATTTCGGGGGAGTGAATGCCAGCAAGTATCGGACTAAATCTGCTGGGCAGTGGTCGGAGGAGGCTGTGCAAAAGTGCAGCTACCTACCAGGCATCACCCTGTAGAGGACTGGAGAATCTGCTTAAATTGTGCTCAGTCTGTCAGGACAAGTGAAGTTGCATTGTTTGGGCCCGGTGTTCTGTGTGAAAGCAATCGGGATTATACAGCAGCTGCCTGGTATGGTACACCTCTGCTCTTCATATAAATGTGTGGAGAAGTGTTGAATTCCAGGCTCGGTCCTGCGAGTGGTGGGAGAGTGATCTTGTTGCTGGAGTTGTGAGTACTAACTCAGGGTAGCTCCCTGTCAGATATTCATAGTGAGGGCAAGATTTGTCTGGCTACGTTACTGGCTACACGAACTGAGCCTGCTGGCTCTACTTAATCCTCTTAGGAATCAAATGCTTGTTTTCAACGTCAGGGCCCCAACCAGCTGCATCAAGAGGCTAGCCTTCTATTGCCTGGGTACCCAGAGACAGTGACTTATAGGTAAGGCCTCAGTACAGTGCCCTAGATGTATACACACACATATATATATATATATATATATATATATATACACACACATATACATACACATATACACACACACACATATATATATACACAGTATATATATACACACGTATTTATTTTAGAGTGGTAAGCTAATTAACCTGATTCCCCCTGGTCCTTGTTATCGCCCCCTAAAATAAATCAGATTGGTTGTTTTGCAAAGGTATACTGACTGATCTGTGTGTCTATGTTGAACTACTGTACAGGTGGTCATTGCCTAACTGCATCTTACTTTACAGGGGGTCCTCAGGGCCAAGCTGACTGAACCAATTCTGGGGGTAAAAGGGTATTGTAAGGGTACTGTGATTGACTTGTGTGGGCCACTAGTGGGAAGAAAGGGGGGGTTGCAGTGACTCAGAGGGCTGTGACCAGGTCACATTTAACTGTTCCAACCCCGACCTCTGGGTGGAGGCACCCACCATTGGATCTGGGCCCCTCAACCTGTTATCAACTGAGCAGGCAGGGGTGGTAGCCCTTAAGATAGCACCCCTTGGGGGTTACACTTATAGGAACCAAGCTTGGTAATGGCTTCCTGATGAAGTGTCCCGGAGAGGACATGAAGTGCTGAGGTATAGTGGTGCGGGTATTTGCTCCAAACTGCATTTAACTTTTGGCGTGTTTATTTTCAGTCTGAGTGCTTACTTTTGTGCCTTTATGTTAATTTTTCAAGTTTAGCACCCGCTTGTCTCCTATTAACGCACTCGCCTGTGTTTAATTAATGGATGAGATAGCCTGGGGGAGGGCATTGTACCATAATGAGGCTCTGTACAAGAAGGATCTTTGCTCTAGGGATGACCTGACCTTTGGTACCTTCCAGACAGTTTTGGAGGCAGCCCGAGTAGTAACAAGTGGAGTGGCTGACTGAAGGGAGACCGCAACACCTAACGGGGTTAGTCCAAGATGTATTTTTTTTGTAAGTAGGCAGGTCTGGTACTGTAGGCGCTCCTCTAGCGAGAGAATATTAGCGAGAGCATAGAAGGCACAGGTGTGTGTGCATTTATCTGCACCCGAGATGAGCCAGCAGGCTTTGTTGATAGCCAGTTTGATTTGGTGAAGCGCTATGGAGTCAGCAGCTGAAAAGATTGTAAGGCAATAGTCAACTAGGGACATGACTGAGGATGTTACTGCCGGGTGTAGAGCTTCAGGTGGGAGGCAGTCTTTGTGCCAGTATAAGAGGCCTATGAGGTTGATGGCCGAGGTGAGAGCTTTGATGTGCTCATGGAAGGTAAGCGAGGAGTCAAATGTAATTCCCAGGTACCTGTAGGTTGAGACCTGTTCCAGGGGGACACGTGAGTTGGATAGAATTTTAATGGGGTGGTCTCTGGCCTTGTGCTGTCGGTGCACAAATAGCATAGATTTTGTTTTCTTGATGTTGACAACCAGTCTGTGGGCTGTAAACCAGTTTTCAATCTGTTTGAAAGAGTCTTGTAGGGAGCTCTGAAGGGTGGAGGGGTCAGGGTGGGAGGCTATTAGTACTGCATCATCCGCGTATAGGAGGATGTTTCTAGTGCAGGAGCCAGGCAGGGCATTTAGATATACACTGAAAAGGAGAGGACCTAGGATTGACCCTTGAGGTACCCCTGAGTGTACCGGTAGCATGGATGACAAGGTCTTGTTTATTTTGATGCACTGGGACCTATTAGTGAGATAGCTGGTGAACCAGTTGAGAGGACCTTGGCCAACTCCTAGGTGTTGGAGTGTGTCCAGGAGGAGGGGTTGGGAGACTGTGTCAAAGGTCTTTGAGAGATCTATAAACATGGCCCCAGTGAGGTGCCCTTTATCCAGTGCAGAGTGGGGTAACTGGGTGCTACAGTTAGAAAAAAAAAAAAAAACTACGTCTGCAGCGCTGTCATCAATGTGCTCCATGGCTGACAACAGTAGTTAAGGAGTGGTTAGCAGCAGTGGCACCTGTGTGATCAAATATTTCTCTGCCACATCTATGGCATCCATGCTGGTGGGAATTAGAGGAGGTAGCAACAAGAGGAGCAGTCCAAGAGGTAGCAAAATGTCTGGCTCAGGCACAGTGGTCAAGGAGGAGGTTGTTGGTGTTCCCATGGCTCCTGGTTGTAGCGGCACTGAGCCCGATTTTTAATGACAGTTTCCCATTACAAAATGAAACTGTGGAGCTCAACCATGAGTCAGAGCCTGAGGAAGGAGATCTGACTGTTGCAGTCAGGAAAGACTAAATTGAAAAATGTGTCTGTGGCTAAAGATGATAAGATGGAGAAAGAACCTGAAGAAAGTGAAGATGAGGAGGACAGAGCTCAGGAGGAGAAGGATATCAGCTGTGGTGGAGAAGAGGATTTGGATCCCCTACGGGAACCAGAAAAGAAAAAGAGGAAGGGTGATGCTGCTTAACACATGGGGCTTTACATACCAGTATGTCACAGAACTACCAAAGTGCCCCCCTCCCTCCCATACTATTGGGGGGGGGGCAGATGCTGATATTCCTATCGGTCCACTGCTATTCATCCCAGAGTACTGAAGGAGTTAACAGATGTTTTGGCTGCACCATTGGCGGATCTCTTATTGCTCCAGACAGGGAGGGTGCCAAGGGATTGCAAGCAGGCGCATGTTGTGCCCATCCATAAAGGGGGATCGAGTGAAGAGCCAGGAAACTATAAACCTGTCAGTTTGACGTCGGTGGTGGGGAACGTAATGGAGCGCATACTTAAGGAAAGGCTGGGAGGTTTCTTGGAGGAGTTTGGTTACCTGGATGACCGGCAGCATGGGTTTGTGCCAGGCAGATCGTGTCAAACAAACCTTGTAGAGTTCTATGAATGGGTGACATCAGCACTCGACAGGGGGAGACCAGTGGATGTACTGTTCCTGGACTTCAGCAAGGCATTTGATTCGGTCCCTCACATTGGCCTAAGGGAGAAGCTGGGGGGGGGATGGGGGTAGGCCCATTGACGATTAGGTGGATTGGAAACTGGCTTTCAGGTCATACTCAGTGGGTAGTGGTCGGAGGGAAGGTCTTGTCTCCTAGGGAGGTCAAAAATGAGTCCCACGGAGATCAGTCCTGGGGCCATTCCGGTTTAACGCCTACATCTCCAATATCAGGGAAGGTATCAGGTGTGAAATGAGTTTCTTTGTGGATGACTCTAAGCAGGGGGTGGTGGTGGAGGAGGGGAGATTGGCCCTGCAAGAGGACCTGGATACTCTGGATAGGTGATCCTGCACCTGGAAATTGAAATTCAACTCCTCCAAGTGCAAAGTGCTACACCTAGGGTGGGAAAACCCCAACTATGTGTACATCCTGTGGGGGTGAGTTGCAGGTCATGGCAGGGGAAAGAGACCTAGGAGTCTTGGTGGATGTTAACATGAATAATTCAGAGTAGTGCAGGAGGGCTGCAGTCAGGGTAAATAGGATGCTGGGATGCATCGCTACGGGGATTACCTCAAGGAACAGGTAGGTGATTTTGCCACTGTACAACAGCCTGGTTATACCACATCTTGATTACTGTGTGCAGTTCTAGAGACCGCACCTAAGGAGGGAAATCCAACTCCTGGAGAGGGTTCAGAGGAGAGCAACCAGGATGATCCGGGGCCTGGGGAATATGACATATGAAGAATGAACAGGGGAGCTCAACCTGTTTTCACTGGAGAAGGGACCTGGGGGACATGACTGAGGTCTTCAAGTATCTCAGGGGAGTAAATAAGGTAAGCAGAGATAGGCTCTTTCAACTGAAGGAGGGTGGAATCACCAGAGGACACATTTGGAAGATTGAAGGTGGTAGGATTAGGGGGGAAAGGATGAGGAGGTACTTCACCGAGAGAGGGGTGGAACTGTGGAATGCGCTGCCCGGGGAGCTGGTACAGGCAGCTACAGTGGAGAGATTCAAGAGAGGATGGGACAGGTATAGGCAAGGGGTGAAGCAGAGGCTGGTTTGCCCGGGGGGGGGGCAGGACTGGGGGATGGGGGATGGAGTAACAGTGGAAGAAGACAGACAGAGGGAAGCAGACTTGATAGACCAATAGAACTACTCTGCTGGCATCTAGTATGTTAGTATGTATACTATAATAGCTGTTCCTCTTACTAGACCAGTGTTGCGCCCATTACACCACGTGAATCACCCAGTGTCGAGGTGCATCAATCATCCCCCAAAACACCCATTTCCCTCTGTCCTCTGTTCCACTCCCATAATCATGTAAAATCTAGTGGCACAAAATACACTGCTTGGGGAATTTCATATACTGGACACAGCTGATGAAGCAGTTACTATCGGGTTACTGTGAAGACAGCTTGGGGAGAATAACATGGACAAAAACCGCACATGCAAAACCGCAGGCTCCAGAACTGTGTAGAGCAAGTTGCAGAGACTCACTGTGGGGGATGGAAAATTGTGGAGTGGAAAATCAGTGAGGCACGAGCAAAGCAGACACACCCACCCACAAAAACTCTGTGGGGGAACCAGCCAGTGGGGTGGGAAACTTATGGAGATGAGCACAGTAGAATAACATTTTCTGAAGGGGGCTATGCCCCCTGCATCCCACACGTAGGGAGTTTCACCACCCGCACACCCCTAAAAGATATATATATAACCAACCCCAAGGGAGGCAACAAGTGGTAGGTGAAAGTCTGTGAGGGGCCACAGTAAAATAACAGTATACACTGCCCACAAAAATGTCTCAGGGCAGCCTTGAACCCAGGTCATCTGCACTGCAGCCTGTAACTGTAGCTACTATGTTATAGTGGCAGGCTGTGCAGGAGGCACACACTCACGGTCCTGTAGTCACCCACGTGCACAGCACTTGTGTGGCAACTACAGGACTAGCGCTGTCATGTCTCGTGCTGTAATCCTGGTCCCTCTCCATGCAATTTTTTGTCTGTGCTATTCTCCCCTCTCTGTCTTTACTGGATATCGTTGCTATCAGCTGTGTCAGGTGCAAGTTAGTCGGGGGGGGGGGGTGAGTGGGACTCAAGAGACCTGATTTTAATTAACTAATCTTACTACACGCGATCAGGTCCTTGGGGAGTTCATTGAGCCACTTGGGACCACGGAAGCAGAGGGAACTCTGGGCTTGTGCTGTTCACTTGAATGGCACCACAAGCCCCCCCTTAACTGCATTTCGTGTCCTAATAGTAGGTTGGGCAGTTCAGAATAGGAAGGAGTTTAATCTAGGGGTACACCCCAGCAAGGACTTCTTAGCAAGTAGGCACATTTGGTATATAATCCTATGATGAAAAGGGAGCCATCCTGGCTCTTGATAGAGGGCACAAGAATGTGTCCAGTGATATACCCCCAGAACCATTATCATCTGCATTTGCCAAGGCATCCAGAAGTGGCTGAGAAACAGTCCTGGTGGAAGGAGGGTTGACTGAGCAGGACTTCTACAGAGATAAGGAGACGTCTTTGGGACCATAGCAGCAGTGGTGGGTTGAGCACTAGCATTTAGAGGCACCAAAGCATAGTAATCCCAGTGCAGAAAACATCCCAAATCACCGCTTTTATTCAAGCAACACCCGTGAATCCCCAGGAGTCAAATACTATACCACCCATCACAGCACCACGCCAAGTCCAGCTGTTTGGTAGCTCAACACCCAAAAAGGTCCAGCCTACACTGCACAGCATGTTTTAGCATCATGCCAAATACCCACCCAGTCATGCTACTGCATCTGAAATGAATGCAGCAAGAGGTGAAATGCTGGCAACTGATCTACTGCCATTCTCTTTTGTAGAAAATATGGGATTTAGAAGGTTAATGGCATATGCTGTCCCAAATGGCAGATTCCCTCAAGAATTTACTTCTCCACATGTTCCATTCATGAAGTTTATGGGATGGTGTCATGTACAGTAAGCTATGCCCTGCTGCATTCAGCATCACCATCATCTCACCGGATATGTGTACCAGTGGCCAAACAGCTGGTAGCTCCTATCTGTGTATTACAGCACAATGGACACAGGTACCTGGCATAGTATTTGACTCTGGCCAGGGGAAAAATTATACTAACTCCAACTGCGGGTAGTAGCAACACTCCAGGTATTAGCAAGCATGCCATGCTCACAATGAAGAGTGTAAATGGACCACACATGAGTCAGAAAATGTTTGAACTGTTCTTGACAAACTGATGAGTTGCTGCACCCCCATTCACTGAAAGTGGGTTTCACTGTGAGCAATAATGGCTCAAATGTAGTGAATTGTATGTGTGATTGGGGGGGTTCTGAGGGTGACATTTGTGGCACACTATCTTAGTCTCACTGTGCAAGAGTTTCAAACATATTGGGATATCAAGTCCACGTTGGCTGTGGCCTGTTGCATCTGTGCTCACACTGCCATTCCGGAAAGGCCTGTGACCATCTCAGGCACCTGCAGATTGCACTTGTAAACTAGAAAAAAGTAGGGGGGATGGTCAAGCTGCTAGCAGTTGTTTGAAAAACTGGGTCCATAAAGAAACATTTGGATGGCTCCATTTTGGTCCATAGAACTTCCTCTTCTCTGTGGGACTGTTTCTGTGTAGAAAATAGCACAAGCTGGTTGCGGGTGCTCTGATTTAGTGCCACTGAACTCCAGTAATTTCTGAATCCAGCTCAGGCATTTTAAGCATTTTCCAGTGCAAGGAAACTTTTCTGGGTGAGTTTGAGAGTACCTTTTTTACACGTTAGTGAGGCTAGCAGGGTCACCAGATTCTTATTGGTGATTAATACAACTCAGGAACCAGGTTGATTATTTATTATATTACCTCATGTAAATCACTGCATAGATTCTGTGTTCAATTATGTGGGTCAGACATTATTTTAGTTCCTGACACCGCTAGCAGGGGTGTTCAGGTAGCTAATAATCTCTATAGTTGCACAATGCGATAATGTTCATAATTTGAATACTGTGCTGGCAATTTCTCAACTAACATTTTCCTAGACAACCGATGCTAGTAGAAGCTGCAGTGCTAACATTTCTAAGACTGCCAGTTTTGCAAGTTTAAACAGTTGCATATCTGCAGAAACATACTCGTGTGGTCTTGTTTGATCTTTGTTGTAGGATATTAACAAATGGCTTAGCCAGGTGGCTTCTTACCTTAGTAATGAAGTTGTTCTTTATAATAAATATTTGTTCTTTACAAGAAACACACTGGAGCTCTAGGGTGTGCTTGCAACCTGTTTTGATGCACATAAGAACTGACCTTAGGAGAGCAGGACCCCCCCCCCTCAGGTGGGGGATGGACTTTCTTCAAGTCACATGTGCATCAAGCAACCTATTAGGTGTTCACAACCCATGATGTCATGAATGTGGAGTGCCTCAGAGATGTATACCCCCACAATCACCTTTACTAGGTGAGTAAACTACCAATATGTAGCATCTCAGCTAGACTATCCTAAATGAAAAAAATAAAAGAGCTCAGTAGTTAAGCACATTGCCTGAGTATTGTAAATCTGTATTTTCCGTGATACTCTGGCTGTCATGGGATGGGGGTTGTGACTATCATGACTTCTGTGCTTCCTCTGGTATCCTAAATAGTTGATGAAAAGTGTTTTTATAGGTTTTGTGCGGAGGGAGTTAAAGTTAAATATATCCTTCCCTCTTTTTAGCAGTTCAAGTAACTATTTCAGCTGCTGCTTGGGGTACTTGTTGGGATAATTCTTTAAACTATAACATCTGCCACCTCAAGCATTGTTTAAACTGTAAAAAATATACACAATCTTAGAAGGTAAGAAAGCTTTAAGACATTACTTAGTAAAAGCAGTCCTTGTTTCATAGAAACATAGAAACATAGAAATTGACGGCAGATAAGGACCGCAAGGCCCATCCAGTCTGCCCATTTCTTTTTCTACCTTATAAATGTGCCATCGGCCTTTGCTCTGTCAGTGGCCTATCTATTCATAGTCATTTGTATTACTCCCTTATGCCTATCCCATGCCTGTTTGAAGCCCTGCACTGTATTCATAGCCACCACTTCTTGTGGTAAGCCATTCCATGCATCCACCACCCTTTCTGTGAAAAAGAATTTCCTCACATTCCCCCTTAATCGGCCCCCTCTAATCTCATGCTGTTTCCTCTTGTCCTGACATTTTTCTTATATTTAAACATGTTAGACTCTTTCACCTTGTTAATGCCCTTAAGGTGTTTGAATGCCTCGATCATATCACCTCTCTCCCTCCTTTGCTCAAGGGTATACATATTGAGCTCTGTTAATCTGTCCTCATATGTCTTCTGATGCAGTCCCTGCACCATTTGGTTGCCCTTCTCTGGACTGCCTCAATTTGGTTAATGTCCTTGTGAAGGTGTGGCCTCCAATACTGCACGCAGTACTCCAGAGTGGGGCCTAACCAGTGTCTTGTAAAGAGGGATTATTACCTCCTCTTATGGCTTGTAGATACCCTACCACATCCTAACACCCTTAGCCTTACCTACTGCTTTAGAGGTCTGCTTGATGATTTCAGGTCATCAGTGATGATGATGCCCAAGTCTCTTTCTTCCTTTGTGACTGCTAGCAACTCTCCTCCCAGCCTATAGGTGGCTTCAGGGTTTCTCTTCCTATGTGCATGATTTTGCACTTTTTGCATTAAATCCAGTTGCCACTCTTCTGACCATTTTGCTAGTTTATCTAGATCTCTTCTCATTCTGACCACCCATCTGGATCATCTACTCTGTTGCAGATCTTGGTGTCATCTGCAAACGGACAAGTCTTACCCTCTAGTCCATCTGCAAGGTCACTAATGAAGATGTTGAAGAGGACTGGCCCCAGGACTGATCCCTGAGGTACCCCACTTGTGACTTGCATCTCTTCTGACTGTATACCATTTACCACCACTCTCTGTTTTCTGCCGTCAACCAGTTTGCCACCCAGTTGACCAACTGACCCACCCCAGCCTACCCAGCTTATTTATCAATCTTCTATGTGGAACAGTGTCAAAAGCTTCGTTGAAGTCAAGGTAGGCGACATCATCTGCTCCACCTTGGTCCACCACTCTGGTTACCCAGTCAAAGAAATCTATGAGATTAGTTTGACAGGACCTTCCTTTTGTAAACCCATGCTGTCTTGGATCCTGTGGCCCTATGGATTCCAGGTGTTGCACTATCCTTTCCTAAGGAGTGCCTCCATAATCTTGCCCACTACTGAGGTAAGACTGACTGGTCTGTAGTTCCCGCCTCCTCCCTGTTACCACTCTTGTGGAGCGGGATCACATGAGCCCTTCTCCAGTCTTCTGGGACCTCTCCTGTGCTCAGAGACTCACTAAACAGTTCTGCTAATGGCTCTGCTAGTTCCACCTTTAGCTCCTTAAGTACCCTGGGATGTATGCCATCAGGTCCCATTGCCTTATCCACCCTGAGCTTAGCAAGCTCTTGTAGGACCCTTTCTTTGTGAAGGGAGTAGTGCTACCTCCCTCCCTGTGTCCATGATGCTCAGCTGTGGGCCCTGCCTTACCTTCTCTTCAGTAAATACTGAGCAAAGTATCTATTTAGGATACATGCCTTTACAGGGTCCTCCTCCTCACATGCTCCTTTTCTCCATTAAGCTTAGCAATACCCTCTGACTTTATCCTTTCACTAATGTATCTATAGAAAGTCTTGTCACCTTCTTTTACTGTTCGTGCTAGTGTTTCCTCAGTTTGGGACTTTGCCTGCCTTACTGCCTTCCCTGCTTCCCTTAGGCAGTTTGGTATGCCTCCCTATCTTCATCCGCTGTGTTCCCTTATATTTCCTGAAGGCCAGCCTTTTGGCTCTGACCTTTTCTGCTACTGTATTTGAGAACCAAAGCGGTTTCCTTCTTCTTTTGCACTTCCTTTTCTGTCTAACACAATGGGATGTTGCTTCAAGTATTGCATCCTTAATGCTTACCCACTTTGCCTGTACCCCCTCACCTGTGTTTCTTTTCGCCAGGGCTAGCTTAACTCTGTTGGCCATCTTATCAAAGTCCTCATCTCTTTCCTGTCCTTTCTGAGGTGCCTTGTTCACACGTTAACCCTCCTCCCCACTCCGGTTATGTTTTTGCACATTTCCTCCCTTCTGATCCAACTGAGTCTGTAGGCACTTTTACATGCTGCTTACTTTTCTGTTACCCATTCAATCCAGAATCATGTTTCAGCATTCCTTTTACAAACAGCTCCCAGTTTGTACAAAATGCATTCCCCTGCATATGTTTCTGTGTAGCGTAGGAAGGAGGGGAGTATCTGAGCTCTGCTTAATGACATGCAGGCTTGAAATTGGAGATGAGTCAGAAAAAGTACAAGAGGAGAACGGGCCGTGGATATGCAGAATTAGAGATTATAACCCCACACCCCATTCTCCTCTTGTGCTTTCTCCGACTCATCTCAGATTTCAAGCCTGCATGTCATTAAGCAGAGCTCAGATACTCTACTGCTTCCTATGCTGCACAGAAACACGCTGCAGGGAAACACATTCTGTACAGGCTGGGAGCTCTTCGAGCACTGTAGACTTGCCATTTCTCAAAGCAGCAGGTGCTGATTATTGAAATACAAGCATGGACTGGCGCTTATGACTTCTGAGGAAGGACTTTGTTAGTCTGAAAGCTTAAGCACTTTGTTCTTTTTGTAACATCTATGCTGGTCCAATAAAAGGTATCAAACCATTTACTTCTGGATCTATACAGATCACAGAAATTTAAGGAAATATCTGACCATGTCATTTGCTGCAACTGCACAATGCATGTCATACATACGGGCATACTGTAAGTCATACTAAAAGGATGTGCCATTCTCCAGTCTAGATCTAGATCAACAAACTAATTCTTTCCCATCCCAACATATTAACTGCAGCACTGTGGAACTTGTGTCTTGGAGCTGCCTATTATCAGTACATGCAAAACATAATGTGAGGGGTCCTCTGTATAATTTCTTATAGAGGGGGGCAACTAAAATGGTACAGAGTCTGCACCAGAAGCCATATGAAGAGAGACTAAAGGAGCTTAATATGTATACCACCCTTAAGGAAAGGAGGGAGAGGGGGGACATGACAGAAACTTTCAAGTACCTCAAGGGAATCAACAAAGTCCAAGAGGGAGCATCTTTCAGAAAAAGGTGTGCAAGAACAAGGGGCAAGCAATTTGAAGATGGGGGGTGGCTCACGGGCAACGTAAGGAAGTATTTGTTCACAGACAGGGTGGTGGACGCATGGAACGGCCTTCCTGAGGAGGTTGTTTGGTCAAAAACAGTGGGAGAATTCAAGAATGCATGGGACAGACATAAGGCAATTCCTGTGGGGGGAGGTAGAATGAAGTAGGCTGTTGGTTAACTAGGCTCTGCAGCTTATCCAATAGGTAGGGAAAAGGGCAGAATGGGTGGGCCAAGCGGTCCATATCTGCCATCAAAGTCTATGTTTCTATCCTATACTTTGCATAGTAATGTATTTTACAAGAAATATGAGATAACAGCAAATGCCTGTGCCTCTGAGGCACTAAACTCCATAAAAGCCACTGACATTCTAACACAGCATACTCCAAATGAGACAAAAGTGTTCTAGGAACTAGGCCTTACTATTACACCACTTAAAAGGCCCCAGCAGAACCTTTTCTAAAACCAGAAATAGCCCATCTTAAACAAATCTCCCTTCTATCTTCTCTTAAGTTGTAGAGTCCAATGGTTCCAAATGTTGGTCCCACTTTTTGAGGGGTGGGCAACCTCCCCCTTCACCACCACATACTAATCATCAAGTTTACTGCAGCAGTACTTTTCCTCTAGTTGGGCAGGCAAGCGGTTGCCTTTGAAACCTGCATATATGATGCTCTGTGGACAGCTGGCATAGAGTGAGTGAATGTAATGTGGCCCATATCCTTCTTCCACTGAAGCTAAGTGCATCACTTTTACACATCACACCCAGCACCCCACTGACAGGACCAGTACCAGTCTCCACCCCTGAGCCTTGGGGAGAGGACAGCAGTACTGTCAGCAACATTCGGCACTGTCATCTCTCCCTTCCCACTGTACAATAAGTGAGCCATCAACGAATATCCCACAGATAACCTTTCCACTGATGAGAGAATGGCACAAAAATGAAGCAGCACCAGGTGTGTTTCTGCAAAAATATCTTTTTACTAACAAAATTGAAGAATACAGGCAGAAATAAACACACAGCAGTAATATAAACAGCAACTAAATGCCCAGCGCTTCGACTCTTAAGCTTTGTTTTTGTGCCATGGTATTAGTTTGGCTGGTTACCTTTTTGTAGCCTAGCACCAGACCCGGTCGAGCAGTGTCGCTTAAATCTGTTATTGAAATTCCACTGATGAGAGCCATGGGGAAGTCTGGGATATTTTGTTTATTGAGATGGTGGGTGGGAGGAGATACAAGATTGACCAGATTGAAAGGTAATATTTGGACATATGAGATGTGGTTAAGGTCCATTTTGCTCTCGATGAAATTCTCTCAGGCTCCTTATTGGAGAGAATTTATTTGGAAGTATCGCACTTGTTTCTTTAACACCCCTAATAGATTTGTAAAATACCTACTGAGATCATATGGGGTTTGCTGGACAACATATGGGCACATTTTGGCCAATTGTCCCCATGTTTTCTGGCATTGTCTGGTTATTTCTATCTTTTGGTGGGAGCTAGAGGGGTGCCTGCAGCAGTTGGTAAGCCCTGAACTGCTCCCATCTCCAGAACTGGTTCTCCTGTATATTACTTCAGATAACCAGCCCCTTCCCTCCAGAAATATGCTCTATACATACTTAACAGCTGCAAAAAAGGATCTTACTTGCCTATGGCGCCAGCTGACTTCCCCTACACCTGCTCAATGGCATACTATTGTGAATGATATTTATTACATAGAGAGATTAATAGTTCACTGTAATGGACAGGTAGTTCATTTTGAACTGCATTAAAGATCTTGGGTGTTTCATGCCTCTTTGAAGGATGCCTCTTTTATCCCATGAGTTTTCAGTATGAGAGGGAGCTCAATTTAATCTCATAAAATGAGGGGGGGGGGGGTAACATTATAAGTCAGGGTGGGGCTACTTCTAATATGGGAAAATTCTTTGGGTATTCCCCTCTCCCCTCCCGCCCTCTACTCTTAAAGTTTGGGTTCTTAAATTAGTCACTTCACTCCTGATCAGATATATTACATAATATACAAGTTTTTGTTTTTATAGTTCTCTTACCAATTTATATTGTAATACTGGCTGTGTATACGATGTATTACACCTTCTCTGCAGAAATAGAGTTTAAAGAAAAAAAAGGAAAAGTAACATTTGGAAATAGTAAATAGCTAAAGAATTATTTCAATTGGCAACTTAAATCCACATCTGCTGGTGCCACTCTAGTATGTGGTAATGTTTCCATTTCCTTCCCTTTAATTTTAGTTTTGGCAATGAACTTCACCCTTGTAGAATAGGGAGAAATACAGTACCTGTGTTTAGACCATTAGTTTTCACAGTTGCTAAGATATTGTTGTGTATAAATTAGAGCTGTAGTCCATTCCCACAAGAAACTTTCTTTATTACCTTTATACGTCAACAGATCAACGTACAGAGAACTGCATCATATACATAGATACACAGAATTTGACAACAAATGAGGACTGCCTGGCCCATCTAGTTTGCCCCTTTTACCCTACCCCCAAGAATCTCTTTTCTATCCAGTTGTTTTTTAAAAGTAATTTTTACAAACAAACTGGTATTTCTTTTTTTGAATCTGTTTTTATTCCTCCTTCCACGTTGATCATGCCCTCCTTCCAGATCACGCACTCCCGGCCCATCACCTAGCTTCTTATGGACATAACACTGACCTTGTCTATTTGCCACCCATGGTTTACAACACACACGCACACGTGGCAGGGATGGCAGGGCCCCAACTGCCACTGTTCAGGATCCAGTTCTCAGGAGGGCCATGTTGATGCAGAGTCTGCAAGGTGTCGACCCACCATGCCGCTGATCAGCATTTTTTCTGCTGATTTCTACCGATCCCCTTAAGATACTGACATGAACTTGTGCACAAGGTCATTGCATGCAAATGCAGAGAACATCACCGTCGCTGTCTCCCTGCCCAGTAAGTGGCTCGGAGTGTCCCACTTTCTGTGGTCACCCAGGTGACAGTTTTGCACTGGAGCTGTCCTCCCTCCCCAGAAAAGAACAGCATCCTTCTGGGATGCTCAATCCCCCACCAGCACCCAATGACCCAGGCTCACTTCTCAACCCAGGTCTCCAGCATCGGGAATGGCAGAGCTACCACTGCACCAATGGGCCAGCTCACACACTGGTATTTCTAACTACAAACAGACAATCACACACAACAAATACTTCTCTCTTGTACATTATTTACCCCCTATGAGGTATTTAAAGGTCTCTATCATATGCCCCCTTCCAGGATGTACATGTTAAGGTCCTTTAGTCTCTCCTAGTAGAGCTTTGGATGCAGACCCTGCACCATTTTAATTGCCCTCCTCTGGATTAACTCCACTCTATGTCCTTCCAAAGAAAAGATGTGGTCTCCAGAACTGGACACAGTACTCTACATGGAGTCTTACCAGCAATCTATACAGATGCAACACCACCTCCCTCTTTCTGCTGGTGATACCCTTCATTATGCACCCCAGCATCCCACCAGCCCTCCCGACTGCCTTGTCGCACTGCCTGGCCACCTTTAGGTCATCAGATACGATTACCACAATATATTTTCCTGCTTGGTAGTCACCAGTATCACTTCATCCATTTTGTACTCTGCTCCAGGCATCTGTGCCCTAAATGCATTATTTTGCACTTTTTTGCATTGAAACCCAGCCGTCATACTCTTGAACACTCCTCTAGTTTTCTCAGATCTCTGCTCATCCTTTCCACCCCCCGAAGTATCCACTTTATTGTACAGTTTGGTGTCTCTGCAAAGAGGCAAACCTTCCTTTCCAGCTCCTCTGCAATGTCAATTATACAGACATTAAAGAGGACCAGTCCCAGCTCTGATCCCTAAGGTACCACTCTGGTCACCCTCCCTTCCCTGGAGTGAACTTTGTTTACCACCACCCTCTGTTGCCTATCTCTGAACCAATTTCTTATCCAGTTTACCACCTTTGGACCCACTGCTAAATTACCCAGCTTTCTTACTATTCTCCTATGCGGAACAGTGTTGAAAGCCTTAATGAAATCTAGGTGGGTTGCATCCACACTGATCTAATTCATTTGTTACCCAGTCAAAGAAATCTATAAGATTCATTGACATGACCTCCCACCATAAACCCATGCTGCCTCAGGTCTTGTAACCCACTGGACTCAAGATATTCCACAATCCTTTCCTTCAGCAGTGATTCCATGAACTTTCCCACCACTGATGTTAGGATGACTGGCCTATAACTGCCAACCTCCTCCCTGCTACTACTTCTGTAAAGTGGGATTACATCTGCCCTCCTCCAGTCCTCCAGAACCACTCCCGTTTCCAGTGAGCTGATAAACAGGACTGTCAGAGATACAGCCAGTACCTCCCTGAGTTCTGTCAATACCCTAAGATGTAGCCAATCTGACCCTATTGCTTTCTCCACCTTCAAATTAGCAAGTCCCTTCAGGACTCTCCCCCCAAAAAGTCTAGCATCTACATCTTTCCCTCCAAAGCTTCTGTTACTTTTTTCTGGCCCCTCCCCATCTCCTTCCTCTGTGAACAATGAACAAAGGTATTTGTTCAAGATAACTGCCTTTTCCTGGCACCCCTCTGCACAATGCCCCACCCCTTCCATTTTTAGCCTTAAAATCCTACCCCTGGTCTTCTTCTTTTCACTTACATACCTAAAAAATGTCCCCTTTTGTTACCTCCTGGGTTATTCTCACTCTTCAGTTTGCACTCCTTACTGTTTTCCCTGCATCCCTCTGTTTCCCTCGATAAACCTCCCTATCGTCCTCTCTATGTGTCTCCTTATACCTTCTGAATGCTACACTTTTAGCCTTTTACCTTTTCAGCCACCTCTTTCTAGAACTGTAGCAGTCTCTTTTTCCTCTTGCTTTTGCTCACTTGTTTGACACAGAGGCTTGTTGCCTTTATTATGCTCCCTTTAAGCTTCGCCCACTGTTCCATCACCCCACCTAGACCATCTCCTCTGCCAGGTCATCCCTGAGGCATTCGCCCATCTTTATAAAATCTGCCCTCCTGAAGTCCAGGACCCTTGACCTTGTGTGGTTCAACTCCACAGCCGTCCTTATATTGAACCACACTATACGGTGATCACTGGTCCCCAAGTGGCCTCCCATCTTGACACCTGTAACACTGTTCCTGTTAGTGATTACCAGGCCCAGTACTGCCCCATCATGAGTGGGTTTGATGACTAGTTGCCTGAGGAATATCCCCTGCAAAGAATCCATGATGTCCATGCTTCTAGCCCAAACTGCTGCCAGGAGGCTATCTACATCCAACAGGTTGAACATCACCACCAACAGCACCTCCCTCTTGTCTGTCATCTCACTAATGGCTTCCACTAGCACCTTATCTAATTTCTCCCCCTCCCCCATGCAGGAGGTCTGTAGATTACTCTAGTGAAGTGGCATCCTATGCTTTCAGAAGCCATGCATGCAGATTCGGGGACTTCATGTCTAGATGAACCAGGCACCCCTTGCCCTGTAACAGCAGACCTCAGTACGGAAGTAGAGGAACAAGATGCTCCACTGCTAGATGTTGCAGGAGTGGAAACCATATCTGGCAAGGCCATTAGGATGAGGAACAGAGTGGCACTCTCTAACTGTATCTTAAGCAGAACTCTCTGTAGTAAAGGAAATGTGTACAGGAATTTCCTATTCCAAGAGAGTGACAACATGTCTCACCAAAAAAAAAAACAGGCCCTGGAGCAAGCAAGCAGAAACGCGGCAGTTTTGCATTGCATGGGGACACAAAAAGGTCCAACTTTGGACAACCCCATCTTGCAAAGAGGTTGTGTGCCACAAAGATCAACAGTTACCATTTGTGAACCATGGAATGAGACCTGCTTAGCTTGTCTGCCATGTTTTGGAGACCTGGGAGAAACATGGCAGACAGCTAAAGATCATCAGACAGTGCCCAGTACCATAACCTCACTGTTTCCCTGTGTAGTGGAAAGGAATGAGTTCCTTGCACACTAGGTAGGAACGAGTGTTCCCTTATTTATGTAGTGCATGACACTGACACTGTTCATCTGTATTACCAGAGAACCAGAGAAGAGATGGTTCTGAAATGCCTGGGGGTTATACAGAACAGTTCACATCTTGAAAAGATATTTATGTGGAGATCGGCCTCCATCTTGTTCCATGACACTTCTGTTTGGAATGGAACAAGATGAGCACCCCAACCACAGCATGAGGGATCCATGGGGAGGAACTGTACAGGAGCTGGTATAAGGAAAGGAACGTCCTTGAGTAAAATGTTACAGTCCAGCCACCAGTGATGCACTACAAAGAGGGGACATGACAAGACCCATTTGTTACAAGTCGTCCGTTAGCTGATTCCACTGGACCCCGAGTGTTCATTGCAGGATTCGTATATGAAGCAGAGCTAACAGCACTGTCACTATGGCAGCAGACACCAACCCCAGGATCCATAGTATCAACCTGATATATACATGGTGGCTCCTGTAAATCAAGTGCACCTGAGCAATCAGGGTGACTGCCCTGTCCTGAGGCAGGAAGGCACATCCCTTCTCAGTGTCCAAGACTGTCCTATGCATTGCAGGCATTGGCAAGGAGTCAGTATGGACTTTGGCACATTCACTGTGACACCTAGATCCTCAAACAGCTGTCACGCTCTGGAGAGGGCATGAAGAGCTTCCTTGGAATTGGCCTTCAGAAGCCAATCATCCAGATAAGGGAAGACATAAAAGCCCTTCCTTGTGAAGGGCTGCTGTAACCACTGCTAAGCATTTGTTAAAGACCTGTGGTGCAGAGGACAAGCCAAAGGGTAATACTTTGAACTTACAGTGCCTGCCCTCCAGCATAAATCAGAGGTACTGCCTGTGACACTTTCTTATCTTGATGTGAAGGTATGCATCCCTTATGTCCAGGGAGCAAAGCTAGTCCCCTGTATGCAATAGGGGAATCAAGACTTCCAGAGACATCATTTGAAACTTGTTCCTTTCTTAAGGAGAAACTGGTTTGATAGCACACTTCTGAAACAGGGTTTGAATCTCCTTTAGAATGGACAAGTGGCCTGGAGGATAAAAGGAACAAGGTGGAGGATGATCTGGAGCGGGGGTTTGTTAATTCCAGAGCATGCCCTTTTGCGATCTTCTCCAGGACCCACTCATCTGTGATGATCTTCCTCCACTGCTTCACATGCAGGGAGATCCATCCCCCCACAATTGCTGCTGTTCCACACTTGTCCCTGGAGGCAACAGCTGAGGGGGAAGGGGGTTACAGCATTCAGCTCCCAAATGGAGATTCCGGCGTCCTGCACAAGAGCAAGAGCCACAGCCTGCAGCTGCAGAAGGCTCGCAGCATTCGGCTCCCAAATGGAGCTTCTAGTGTCCTGAGCAAAAGCCAGAGCCTGCTGCTGCAGAAGTTAAATGGAACACTAATAGCCTGTCAACGCTTCATGTCGACTGCTCCACCCACCCTGGTCTGTCCCAGAATTTATACATCATTACAGTAATGTGACGTATCACACGATCACTGCAGCCTGAAACTATCACCCTATTTCTCCATTAGTCCTTATTACTAGCTGACCACTAAGAGTCAGTGTTGCACTCCACCTTTCTAATGGCTGTTGCACTCTGCTGCTCCTCTCCACTTGCTCTCCCCCTACTCTGCTGATCCAGCTGATCCTATTTTTCTGCACCTCTCCCTCTAATTCTCTTTCCCCCTCCCTGGATTCGAACCACCGACCCTCTCTGCGAGAGTCGGCAGCACTAACCACTACATCATTATAGCTGCCACAAATTAGGGTGGTTACTTGTTCTCTTTAACCAATTCATCAACCATGCCTGCTATACTACCTCCACATCCTCCTACCCTTGTCACTCACCTGTTTTCTCAGCTTGCCTTCCCTTGACCCTCCCCTACACACTATACTAGCCTTCACCAGTTCTGACCTTGCATTGTTGTCCTCCTTGTCCTAGTGCTGTTACACTAAGCTGATCCTATTGCTATACTTGCCCAGCAACATTGTTAGTTTTAAAGCATTATTATTGTGTTTACTGTCTTCTGGGGAGCCTACATAACATCATTCAATCCAAGATGATTAATTTCTTGGTTCCCTTTTCTACATCTCCTCCTTTTATTTGCAACCCTGCTGTTACTTCCATCCCCCTTTCCCTTAATACACTTCCATCTTACCAGACACCTGCTGGCAGACCCCCCCCATTATTATACACCCCGGGCACAGCCTTGCTATAACCCACACCACTCCAGATTTATCCTGGACACATTCTCCCATACAGCTATCTGCTTCTCTTACTTCCTTACCTTGCTCCCTTGCTATTCTCGCCCTCATCAAATTTCAAAACCCCTAGAGGAAAATCCCCTCACCCCACTCTCCTGTCTCCACCACTCTGCCCTGGTTCAAAAGCACCAAAACGTATCTTATTATCTCCCTCCTACTTCTCTCTGCTGGTGATATTAATCCCAATCCAGGCCCTACACTGGCAACTAGCCCTGTCCTACCCTCCTCCCGCCCCCACCAGCCTCCCCTTTGACCCTCCCTCATGGCCTAAAAATCCTCCACCTTGACATTTGTAGTCTACTTCCTAAATTAGACCTCCTACTCCCTCAAGTTAGATCCCTCACTCCTGACATCTTTATTTTATCAGAGACCTGGCTGACTAGCAAAATCTCTGATGCGTCTTTTACATTCCCTGGGTACTCTGTCACCCGCCAAGATCGTGTTGGCAGGGGAGGGGGTATAGTTATTTACTCCTCCTCCCTACTCCAAATCTTGACGGTCCTGTCCACATCAGTATCAAGTGCCTATGAAGCACTTGTCCTTCAACTATCCCTTCCCTTTTCTGTACCGATTTTTATAGCCGGGGTTTACTGCCAGCCTGGTTTCTACCACTCCACAACCACTGACCTAATTACTACAATAAGGTCCCTTTCAGTTTCTGGTGAGCTTTATTTGTTAGTCGACCCAAACCTGAACTGGTTGTAGCCCTCCCTAGGCAAACCATGTGTGGACATTACTGCCCTCAACTTGTCCCAATTAATTACTGAACCTACCTGTTTAAATCACAAAACATTAAACCACACTCTCTTAGATTGGGCCCTCACCTCCCACCCCCACAGGATTGTCCAATCGGGCTTACTACCAGATGTGCTCAGTGATCATCACATGATCTACCTACAGTAGTTAGAAAAGTTCATAGACCTAAAGCCCCCCCCAAACTCCTTACTATCCATTCCTACAACTCCCTGGATCTTGCTCCGCTCCACCATGACCTTGCCCAAGCTAAGTGGGGTCCAATAGCCTCTGCCCAGTCCATAGATCATGCTTTAGCATATTTCAATGACACTCTTCTCTACATCTGGAATAAACATGCTCTATTAAGGCAAGCGAGAGTTCGGGGCTCCCACCTCCCCTGGATCACCCCTGAGCTACTGGCCTGCCAATGTGCTCAAGACCATGCCTTGAAAACCCACAAATCCACCAAACTTCCTCGAGATCTTGCTATCTACCGCTCGCTCAGAAACTCCTGTACTAAGGCCATTTGGCTTGCCAAAGTAGAATATTTCAAATCCACTTTCAACTCAAATATTAATAACCTTTCAAAGTTCTGGAAGGTGGTCCATTCCCTTTTCACCCCTCTAATTAATACCCCAGCCCCTGTCATCAAAATGAACAACCAGCTCTTAGTTGATCACCCTGCTGTAGTGGCAGAATGTAATTCTTATTTTACAACCTGTGCCTCGGCACTGCTAACCTCCTTATCCTCGCCAATACATCCCCCATCTACCCCTATCCAACCCCCTTCCCACAATCACCAACCATGAGTTTCTCCTTCTCTCCCATCTCTCCACATGACACCCCACATGCGCTCCTCTCTTTAAACCCCACAAAAGGCAACTAGCCTGGATGGCCTTGACCCCAAGCTACTCTACCTATCTGTCCCTCCCATCCCTATCCTTCTAACTAATTTACTCAGTTTATCTTTCTTCACTGCCATTGTCCCAGATGCCTGGAAGCATGCTATTGTTCTCCTTCTACCTAAAGGTGGTGACCCCTCTGCTCCAGGGAACTACTGCCCCATCTCACTACTGCCTATCCTGGCTAAACTTCAGAACACCTGGTTCTCTCTCTCAGCTACCCTCCTTCCTGGAAGATGACTAATTTCTTATGCCATTCCAATCTGGATTTTGGAAGAACCACTCCACCACCTCCCTACTTAGGCTTACTGACTGTATCCATTCTGCCATGGATAGAGGTACTTTCACATCTGCCATCTTTGTCGACCTTACCAGGGCATTTGATACCATCTCCCACACCCTCCTTGAGACCCTCTCCTCAGCTGGCCTATCCCACTCAGCCTGTAACTGGTTTAATGCCTACCTAGTAGGCAGAACTCAATCAGTTAAAATAGCAGATTCCACAATTCCGCCACTGTCTATCTCAACTGGTGTGCCTCAAGGCTCCCGGTACTTGGTCTACTTTTATTCTCTATTTTCCTTAATGACCTACCGTCAGTTTGTTCCTCCTCATCTATTCATATCTACGCTGACGATACAGTCTTGTTCACCTCTTGCCACTCTCCCTCTGATGTATCCGCCAGCCTCCAGCTCGACTTCAATAATGTTCAACGCTGGTTTAAGTCGCATCAGCTTTTCCTTAATGCCAAAAAAACAGTCTCCATGACCTTTGGCATGAGGGAGAGACACTCTAGGCTCCCTTCCCCTACCCACTTCCTTGATGGGACCAATCTAAAGGATACCACCTTCTTCAGATATTTAGTGGTTTGACTTGACCAACACCTAAACTTTTCTGAACATGTCGATACCATCCTGAAGAAACTGATCCTCAAGCTGTGTGCCCTCTACAGGAACTGCAGTTGGTTGCCTCTGTCGGCTAGGTGCGACCTTGTTCAGAAAATGATTCTCCCTATTTTTGACTATTGCGACATAGTCTATTGTGCTGCTCCTAAGTCTTCCCTATCCAGATTGGATTCCCTTTTCAATGCTTTTTGTCACTTTGCTCTTGACTCTCCCCCACCATACCCACCACTGCTCTCTCTACCACCCTCTTGCCTTCCCCTCCCTGAACTGTAGACGACTCTTGCACTGTGTAAAATTTACCTCTAAATTCTGGTTTGGTTCTCTTACCTCTTATCTATCCTCTTCCTTTTCCATTCTGCCATGCTCACACCTCTCAGATCCACTGACTCTTGCACTCTGACTATTCCTCAATGTGCCACTACAAGTGGCCAGTGTGCTTTCTCATATCACTTCCCTAAACTCTGGAACTCACTACCCACACCCATCTGACACTCCTCATCCCACTCTTCCATCTCCCAGGCTTTGCAAAACTTCTACTCCTCAAACTGCACTTGCCACTGATGATTCTGCTGCATTTCTTAATTGTTTATTGCACTTCAAGCTTATATTGCTTTGTCGCAGTATATGTATAACCTTGCCATTTCTACCTATGTATATGTCATACCAAACTATAATTTCAAATGAGCATTCATCTTATCTACACTGTATTGCTATGTATATGCCATACCAACTGTAACTGCAAATGTGCTTTTGTTTTATTTGTATTATATTGCCTATGATCCCCTTCTCCCCTAAGATGCACTGTAAGATAAGCAATGTGTTGCTCAGTGTGTTTTTCTGGTGAAACTATTCAATAAATAAAATAAATTAAATTAAATAAATAAATACATAAATGGAGGAGAATCAGGTGGAACCAGGGCAGCAAGGCTATCAGAATTGATTCCTTTGGGAGCTTTGGCATAGGCACGGGGGGGGGGAACCAGGAGGGAACCATCACCCATGCTATGGCCTTGCTGAAAGAGTTATCTACAGTTACCCCCTTGGGTGTGGGGTAAAGGAATTTAATGGACCTCAAAATCAGAGGACTGAAGGCTACAAAGTGCTTCTTCAACACCATAGCCAAACAGTTCAAAGCCCTTAAAAGGAGCATTCAAAACTACCTGCTCCACATCACTGGCAAATCCAGCTACTCTGAGCCAAGAATAATGTTCAATACAAATACCAGAAGCTGCAACCATGAAAAAGACATCAGAAACATCATAAGATGAACGTCATTAGACAGCACCAGCTAACAAGGTTTGAATCAACTCAGTCTTGGAAGGTCCATCAGGTAAAGCCTGGGCTGCAGTATGATCAGCCTTTCAGAGGCTATTCTGATATTTTATTATATGGGCCTCTTGACTTGCAGTTCTAAGGCCAATGATGCAGAAGCATAAGTATATTTGCCTATAACATCCAGTCTCCTAGATTCTTTATCAGGAGCCAAAGTATGTATGTGCCTAGGGGCATTAAAGTGATCATGAGCAGCCATAATGACTACAGAGCCAGTTTCAGGCTGAGTAGCATAGTAGTTTTGCATAGTAAGGCATAGCAGCAGAGCAGGGTACAGCTTATCAGCCTTACTTGGAATTGCGGGCAGAGTAATAGGCCTACGCCATGCAGTAAAGTTAGCATCCTCTAATGCAGCACACAGAGAAGTAATAATAATGGAGGATGTGCAACGAACCTCCAAAAATTCCATAAGACTCTTTTTAGTGGACTCTTTAGCCTCAACAGTAAAGCCCATGGCAGACTGCATCTGTTGTAGCAAGCCTTGAAAAGAGGGATCCTCAGGGGGAGATCTGGGTGTATAAGCCACAGTCCTCACTGCAGGATGAGAGAGTGGAGCTTGAAGGCAGATTCCCTTCTTCAAAGTGCCCCTCACCATCATATTCCTCCTCCACATCCCCCTCAATATCAATGAGGCCAGGATTATATTCAACCTTGTCATCGTCATCACAAAGAATGACAGGAGCCACAGAGGGGAACCAGTGATCTTGGCAGTGGCTAAGAAGGAGGAATCTGTTGTGTGCTAGAACAAGGTGCAGATGAGGGCCCTGGAAAAGGCAGCCCTGTTGATGGCATAGCTACTGTCTGCAGCAGAGATGGTACCAGGCATCACAGCATATCCCAAAACTATGCTAGCATGGCCTGGGTGATGCAGGCACCCTATAAAGGGTCCGAGACTACCTGTGCCGAAGGGCCAGAGCCCAATGACAGCAATGATGTACTATTCATAGTAGGTACGGCAGCACCTGAGCCAAGTTCTGACTTTGGTGTCTCTGTGACAGTCAGCAGAGATTTTCATCAACACTGCTGGTGTGAGCAATGATGAGGGTGTACCTGTTTCCTCAATGGGGACCTGGACCTTGCTGGTGAAGCAGACATTTCTTTACGCTTATGGGCGGATGAGGAGGCTCATGACGATGACCACACTCCTTATCCTTGCCTTCTGACTTCAATTACCAGTTCTTGGTCGACGGTGAGGGAGAAGCAGGCCTTGAACCCATAGTCATTTCCATGGCTTTTAGCACTTCCTAAGTGAGGAAGGTCCCCAAGGCCTTCAGATGGCATTGTCTTGTAGGCTGGTTGAAACTCTGGCAAATTTTACAGGTGCTCACATTGTAAGACAGGCCCAAACAGCTCACATAGACAATGTGTTGTTGTCCTTGAAGATTTTGTAGCTGCAAACACAATAATTACACAAAGGCTCTTTGTCTTTCGGCGGCATACAGAGACAATGATGGATTAACTTAAAATAGTTAAAGAAGCAAAATAACGAACAACAGCTATTTCAACATTGTTTTTCTTGAGCAGGTCTAACAAGGATGATCGACAGCAGGAGAAGGAACTGAGGAGTGCTGGGGTGGCCCATGTTACATATGCATCAACACTGTGCATCACAGTGGATGGCTCTCGGCTGGCAAAAAGTTTCCATGTGATTATAACCCTTATGGCTTACAGTTCCAAAGGTGTGGCCTAATAGAGGAGATATCCTCAATGAACATCTCATATTTTAGGTTCTGACCCTAAGCTATCCCATGTATGAACATGTTGAATTCTCATAGAGGTTAGTTACCTGGTCAATGAGACTGTTCCTTAAAGAAGCGGAACTTGATAAAAAAAAAAAAAATGAGCAAATTGTAATAAGTTCAAGCAAAACAAAAAAGAAAAAAAAAAGCCACTGCCAGGGAAGGCAGTGCACTAGTAACAAAGAAGGCAATTAAAACTGCCACTGACCCAGAGCACAAAAGCACTTGTGAGTCACACATAAATCACATGAATAAAGATGTACTTTGATAGCATGTAGTCTCTTCATTGTGTGCAAACCAGAAATCACAGCAACAGCAGTTTCTGCAAGTAAATAGCTGCCTCCTATACCCGCCAGAATTCCTGAAGGCATTACACACAACATTGTTTTGTCAAAGGAGTTGCCCCTAATGGTATTATCTAGCTTACAAGCTGCCAATTTGAAGGTAGAGCTAATCAATTAGGCACATTATATGGCCAACACCCCTAGAAGTGTTTGTGTGCTAAAAAAGTTCAAATCCAATTTTAAAAACTAAAATTAAGAAGACCCCTGTTTATTTGGAGTTCACTAGCTGAAAAAGTCACTTCTACTTATAGCAAACTGCCATTCTCAGAGGTTGCTACTACACTATGTTAATGTAGGTGGCAATAATTTTTGAACTTGCACTATCACAATTTCATCAGACATTTGACTATAAACAAAATATAACAAATCCCCCTTAGCTATGATACAGAGCTCTTTCTTTTTTCCTACTTACACGTTACCCTTTATTTTTGTTAGATCACATGACCCTGGGAAAGTGTAAAGAAGGTCAATTCTTTCATTTGAGATTTCACAATTTTGCAATAATTAATTATTAAGACGTAAAAATTAAAATATATTCCTTCTGGACTTAACAGTATTGGCTCTTTAAATTATTGTGTGGACTGAGTCACTACACACACATGCATTCAGCAGTCCAAATAGAATGTCAGGCTTAATTTGAATTTCTGTACAGTTTGGGAATTGGAATAAAATACTTAATGTTAAAAGATAAAATGACTGTAACTGAATATCCTCTAAGTGTGGTGCTCTGTGACCTTTATATGTTGGTCTATTTTGAATTAAACATAGTTCAACATTAAATTTACAAAACTGAGATTTCAACTTTGAATGAAAGAATGGAAACAAGGAAGAGCTGAGGAGGTATTTCATTTTATTTAGTCTTTGGTAACTGGGTAAAGGCACTGGACCAAAGGTCCCTTTTTAGGCCAACCCGGACATAAAACAATAATAAACAACATTTGTAAAAACAAACAAACACAGTTTACACATCACAATTACATACACATTTCGATAACAACTAGGACTTGAACCGAAATTTAAAAGTTGGAAAAGAAGGGGCAAGCCTGATCGATATAGGAAGTGTATTCCAATAAGCAGGTGCTGCTACTAAGAAGGCCCTAGTAGAAGCCTTCAAAGAAAACATGGGACTATGATACATTGGACCAGCAGCTGCCCTCAAACCGGGGAGTAATTCTTGTTTTTTGACTAGAGAGAAGAAAATCTAAACCTAAATGATGACTTTTAAACAACAAACATCCAACTGAAAATTCCAAATGACAACTGGAGAAAAACTAACCCAGACAAGAATAACGATCACACCAATGGGTCCTATTAGGGGCACCCAAAATGAACCTACAAATATTATTATAAACAACAGATTAAGCTTGTGTCTCCTTAGCCCCAATATTATAATATCAACTAGATATATAGTAAAAATGAGGAAGAAGGGATCCAACAGCAATAGCCAGCCTTGTATCTTACGAAAAATAAGGTTTGAATTTATATAATACCCCAATTTTTTGATTTACCTTTTTCACCAATGCTGCTACCTGAGAAGAAAAAGTCAAACAGGGATCAAGAAGCATTCAATGGTATTTAAACTGAGATACCTGCTTCAACACACCACCAAGTGGATCAGGTATCACAAGTTGAGGAGAATCTTGCAACATGGATTGAGTTCCGAACAACATTACTTTTGTTTTGACAGAATTCAAAACCATCCTACTGCTTGTTAACCAACAGTATACATTACCAAAATCCCATTCCATGGAATGAACGAGTTCAGATACAGAATTTGATTGGGCGTAAATTATTAAGTCATCTGCATAAAGCAGTGAATTTCCCAGTTCACAAACCTTAGGTAATTGGTTTGCAAAGATGGAAAACAATAGGGGTCCCAAAATGGACACCTGAGGAACACCGCAGGCAGTAAACTTTATTTCAGAGGCAGCTGTGCCAATTTGAACAAATTGGCTTCTATCTGATAAATAATCATAGAACCAAGAAACTACTTCCTCTGAAAACCCAAGACCTTGTAACTTAATACAAGTGAAGTCATGACCTATCAAATCAAAGGCCTTGGTTAGGTCCACGAACACCGCCCCGGTCATCCTACCACTATAAAAACCTCACAGGATGGTGTCCATGAACCCAAACAAGGCTGTTCCTGTTCCACAGTGCGTCCGTAAACCATGTTGCTGTTCAGACATCAATCCACTAGACCCTAAGTAATTACCTATCTGCTCAGCAACCACCTTCTCCAGTCATTTACTAATAGGATATACAATTGATATAGGTCTAAAGTCATCCAATCCTACGGCATTACTCCTTTTAGGGATGGGAACAACCCTCACTTTTTTCCAAGAAGAAAGAAAAATTCCAGAGGACAAAGACATATTAAATATGTAACAAATGGGGTCAACAATAAAGGGAATCACCAACTTAATAAATCAACCATCAAGTCCATCCTCAAAATCTCTACCCTTATTCGGCAAGGACCGTAAAAGTTGGACTGCTTCACTAGGAGCAACATTCCCAAACATGAACCTTGGACCACTCGACATAGGGTCAATCAAAAGAGGCTTAGTATAACCAGGCTGAGAGGATGTGGGCCTAAATCTAGATAAGTCAGAAAACTTGCAATTTAACAAATTTACAATTTCAGATAAATCATCGATTTTGATGTTACCAATTCATATTTTCTGAGTTTCAGCCTCAGATTTGGGAGACAGTAAAGAATTAACATTATTCCAAAACCTGTTTGGGTTAGCCCAACTACCCTCAAAATGATCCCTGTGATAATCCATTTTAGCCGGACAGTGGAGGAAACTAATTTACAAAACTTACGATAAAGATTTAAAGTAGCCATACCGGGAAAAGATTTAAGTTTACTCTAGGCAGCAACCCTGTGTTGTATCAGTTTCTTCATTCCAAGATTAAACCATCCAGAAGGAGACCCCTACAGCGAATGGTCCATTTGGGGGAAAAAAAATGATCCTGTATATGTATAAGTTGACTACAAAAGAAGTCAAATGCAGCATCAACATCAGGAACACATTCGAGGAAGGACCAATCTATTGAATCTAAATATGAGTAAAGTTGGGGAAGATTTACATGTCTTAAAAGATCTAACCTGAATCTGACATGCAACGAGCCTTAGGCAACGGAAATTTAAGACACAGAAAACTGCCATATGCTCACTTGCAGAGTCAGACAAAACACCACATGAGCTAATTTTCCCAACTCTATTGGTTAAAACCCAGTCTAACAATGAGTGAATTAAAGAGATTGGATTTAACAGAGTAAGTTTCTTTATATACCGAGTTAAACCATAAGAGAGGAGAAAAGACTCCAAACCCAAAGAGTCACAATTCATCAAATTCAAGTTCATATCTCCAACAATAATGGTATCACTCTGTTTAATATAAAGGTCACAACCATCCAAGCCATTTCTTGACCCTTGTAAACCACAGCATGGAGGGTTATATAAACAACCAATAGTAAGTTTCTTCCGTCCCCCTAAAATAAGTTCTGACAGCAGCCAATCAGCCTCACCTCCCATAGCCTCACTTGACTTTAAAAGATTAACTTGAGGCCAGCCTGGTGGTGCTGAGAGTTTAGGCGCTGGACACCACACCTCGCTCCATGCTGGCGACCCTGGTTCGGGAATGGACTCGGGTCACCAGAGGTCGGCAGAGGCGGAGAGGGATTGAGTGTCCGTGGACTGCTCTCCCTCTTTGGGGGAGGGGCGCTCCCAGCTGTTGGTGCATTAGCAACCTCTGGTGGAGACTGGGGGCAGTGCACTGGCACTGTGTGGTAGGGGTGAGCTTGGGGCATGGCGCCAGGAGGAAGCATGTGCAGACGCGTATGTGCTCCCTCCATTGGCGTCACTGCACACCCCAGTCCACGTCAAGCCAAAAAAAAAAAGGTGAAAGTATGGCACTCAGTCTCGGTAGCTTGATGGCTGTCAGAGGGAATGCCTCGTCTCGGGGGCACCACCGCCCAATAATGGATCCTGTGTCAGTTGGGAGTGAGAAGGACTACCTGCTGCCCCACTGTGGAGGGCAAGCTATGGAGGTAGATGGCGGTGGGGGATTCACTGTGGGCCAGGGCAGGACCAGACGGTGGCTGGAGATGGATGGATGCCGGGACGTGAATTGCAGACCAAAGGGCCACACAGGTAAAAAGTACTAAAAAAAAAAAAAAAAAATAGATTAACTTGCAAATTTTCCCTAAAGTAAACCAAGACCCCACCACCTCCTTTTTTACCCTTTTGGTCTGCCCTAACAAACCTATATCTTCTATATAACACCACTATAGTAGACAGAAGCAAGACTGGGTGCAGGTGCTATGATGCACGTCATCAGAAATGCATGTGAGCACTATCCAGACATATCCATACTGTGACTACGGTATACATAACCAAAGAAGGGCCTTTGGGAAAAAGATTGTTAAAATCTCTTGGAAGCCACCATATTTATTGGCAATATAATTGACAGTGGACCTATGTCTGTGGTGTCTTCGCATCCTGTGTGTTTTGCTTTAGATAATTCTCAAAGGCCTTAAACACAGAATCAAAATGAAAAATTTAAGACACTTTCATCCCCCACACACTTACTTTTAGCTGAATAGGCTGTGAAGGAGAGTGTCATAGTCAAAAGCTACTGTCACCTCAGGGAAAAGTTTCTCTTTAGAAACAATTTTATTTACATTTCTTATAATTGTTTTCTCTAAAGCTCTTTCTTTCATTCTTAATAAGGTAATCTGCCTGAAAACAGAATCTCTATCCCTTGGACTTCCTCTGACCCTGGTGCTTGACTACAAGTGAACGCATAGTCTGTAACATCATATTCATTTCCACAGGCTACAATGTCAACAGTCAAGAATTATATCATGTTTTACAGCCAAAATTCTTATTAATAAAGGTAAATTAGTACAGAAAATTATGAAATACTGAAGTTCTGGTGTGTCACATTTTGTTACGGTGCACAGGTGTGGTCTGCACAGAAATTAACCATTAGAAGAATGGAGACTGTGTGATGGATTACAATTTTGGGGCAGAAATCACAACATGACATACAAAAATTTCTTTTTTTTTTTTTTTATAAATAAATAGACCAGTTTGCTACAGTAAGAAAGTTATTTGGACTGCACACACCCTTACCTTCTGGCACTATAGAGATTAAGGCAAACTCCTTGCCGTACCCAGAGTACTGTGTGCCAATATCTACTGTAATTAGTACAACTATATGAAGCAATGCATTAAACAGCTGGAATAGCATAGCAAAACACTAGGCAAAACAAGGGTTAATGCTAACCATTTCCAGAAATGCACAGCAGTAAAACTGCTAACCATTTTTTTGTGTGACTCCATGGCACAGTAGGCAAAATTAATAAAACACTTTTTTTTTTTTTTAACTTTGCTAACCATTCTGTGCTAAATGTTACGCATTTCACAGCTGATTAGCACATTTACACGCCAAACGGCTAATCAATATGTTTCGCTTATTTAATACCCTGTGAAGAAACTATTAGTTCATCCTAGATTTTCCTCACAGAGATGCTAACTGAAAACTACTCGGGGAAGCTGCCACTCCTGAAGCATGCAGTATTACAGAAATAACAAATCAAATATGACAGGCATTATTAGTCTCATGTAAGTGCAAGAATTGTTGGATAAAATTAGAATTCATAATGACATGGGATTAACAACTTCTTATGTATGGCAATATTAAAAAATAGGAGATTGATGGTTTATACAGGTTTTTCTTAACTCAAAATAATTTGTATTTATGTAGGTCTATTTGGACAACTGCATCCCACTTATTTTACAAAGTGACATCACAATTTAATTAGGTTTCCTATTCTTCATTCAAAGTGGCTCTAGTCATTCTAAAATCTGTATTTTTTTTTTTTAACGTCTCTCTCATTAGTCTTAATGGGAAGTCAGCCCCTATGGGTAGACTTGATCCCTATAACTGAAATGAGCAACTGGATACCCATGTAAAACAGAATTAAATTAAGTGTTTTATTTTTAACACTTTATAAGAATATAAAGACAGCAGTCTATTGGCAGTAGAACTGCTTAGTTAACGTGTTTCCTTAATCATCATATTCCAACCCTAAGGAGGGTGAAAACATTTATTAGCCTACATTTAAGTAGTAATTCATGTTAGCCATTAAAAAGAAAGGCATGAGGGGGCTCTAGACAGCTGCGTTTGTGACTGGCAGCATTCCCCAAAGCTTTGCACTTCATGCTCCCAAATATTGCAAATAAATATATTTTAACAAACTTGTAACTGTAGAGGGGTTAGAGATTTCGATAGCCTACAGCCCAAGGAACAAGAAGATGCCAAAATTGTCATTGGCAGAACAAAGGGAACCACTAAAGGATCATCTCAAAAGTTCAAACCTCTACCAGCCTTGAGTCAACCAGATGGGCCAGACCAAGCAGCGGGCCAGAGTGGTGGGAAAGATACTCCTCCTTGGGAAACTGTACTGAGTACAGTAAGAGAGATGGACAAAAAATTAGAACACATCCTGGATCGCCTCAATGCACAGGACACAAAAATCGACTCGGTGACCAAAACAGCACAAGAAGCAGAAGCCCAATCAAAACAGACCCAGGCACCACTAGTAAAATCAATGTCGGAAATAAAGCATCTGCGTGCCCGCATGGAGATGAGGGAAAACTCAGAGTGGGCAATGAATATAAGGTTGGTGAGGATCCTAGAAGGTACAGAAGGGGCCAATTTGCTGATATATTTAAAGAACTGGTTAGCAGCTTCCCTACCTTTGGATCTGCAGATTGAGGGACTCTTTCAGGCAAGCATTTCGTATTAACTTCAGGAGGGCCCAACTAGACTGAGAGACCCAGTGTACGATCCTGTTGATCACAGATGGCCCAGCTACCAGAGATGAAATCCTTCAATGGGCAAGGGTGAATTATCCAGTCAGAATGGAAGGACAAGAAGTAAAGATATTTCCAGATTGGTTCTTTGCAACCCGGACCGGAAGAAAACTGTTTGACCCACTCAGGAAGCAACTGAAGAGTTTGGGGGTTGCCCATTCTCTGTTGGCCCCGGCTCACCTATGTTTGACCTACAAAGGGAAAACTTATCAGTTTAACTATCCAGAAGAGGTGAAAAAAAGTGTGGAAGCAATCACCAGTGAATTCAGAAAGAGACCACCGGAGAAAGTACAGTTACGTAAGAACTTACCGTAATAGTAGATCTTCGAGAGAGGCTCTTGCAGTAGGTAATTACATATAGGACTGATGCCAGCAGGCGGCAGAACCCCACAGAAAAATTTCTAGCTAGAAGTCCCTGGCGAGGGACCGCCCCCATGTCAGGTGACCAGCATCAGGAGACGTCGGTAGCCCGCCTTCCAGTTCTTTCCCGCCACGGGACAGAAAGGCCAGACGAGACAGGAGTGCATATTTTCCTCACTGGAAAAGGAGCTGAAAAAGCCTAGGGGGATGGAGGGCGGGAGGGTACTACCTACTGCAAGAGCCTCTCTCGAAGATCTACTGTTACGGTAAGTTCTTACGTAACTGTACTATCTTAGTTCGAGAGGGCTCTTTCAGTAGGTAATTACATATAGAACTGAATCCCAAGCAGTCTGGAACAAAGAGAGAGGCACTGGGAGGAGGAAAACTACTCCAAAAAGCAGTTCTAGCTGTGCAAGCCTCAAGATAAGAGGCTTGCAGAACAGCCAGCCCGGCCTGCTCTACGGCGAGAGCAACATCCAAAACTGTAGTGTTTAGTAAAGGTATGGACGTGAAGTCCAGGTGGCAGCAGCACAGATGTCTGCCGCAGACACATTCTTGAAACAAGCCACTGAGGCAGCTACTCCTCTTGTGGAGTGGCCTCTTACTTGACCCGGGAGGGTCTTGTTGTATTTGTCATAACAGAAAGTGATGCAATGAGCCAACCACTTAGATAGGCATTGCTTGGAAACAGCATTGCCTTCCGTTTTATGAGCAAAAGAGACGAACAATTGATCAGTCTTTCTAAGATCCTTCGTCCTGTTGGTGTAGTATCTCAGAATCCGATGAACATCCATAGTATGGAGTAAATACTCCCCTTAATTAGAGTACTGCGGGAAAAAGGCAGGTAACTCCATGGACTGATTTAGAGTAGACTCTGCTACTACTTTCGGAAGAAACTTAGGATCTGTGCGAAGAGCAACACGTTCCTTGTGAAAAATCAAGTATGGGATTTTGCACATCAGGGCCCAGAGCTCAGAAATTCTCCGAGCAGAAGTAATGGCCACCAGGAAGAGAGTCTTCCATGAAAGGAACTTCAAATCCGCAGAAGCTGCAGGTTCGAAGGGAGGGACAGCAAGTTTCTCGAGGACAAAGTTCAAGTCCCAGGGGGGAGCAGGAGTATGGAGGGGGGGCCTCAAATGGAGGACCCTCTGAGAAAGGTCTTTGAGACCTCCAGTTGAGCGAAAGTTTTGTCTACGAAGAAAACATGGTAGGCCGAGATAGCCGCCATGTGTACCTTCAGAGAAGAATGACGGAGACCCAGGTCAAACAGATGCCGTAGATACTCCAGCAGAAGCACCGCTGAACAGGAGAAGGGTTCCACGTTCTTGGAAGCAGCCCAGATAGTGAATCTTTTCCACTTCATGGCATAAGTGGATCTGGTGGAGGGTTTTCTGGCCTCCACCAAAATCTCCGCCACTTTGGGAGACACTCCAAAACGGAATTGGGCCAAGTCTGCAGGAGCCATGCATGCAGTTGAAGGGATTTGAGGCCTGGATGGACCAGGGTCCCCTGATCCTGGGTCAGTAAACCTCGAGAGAGAGGAAGAGGAAGAGGAGGATCCTCTGAGTATTGTTGTAGGAGAGAACCAAACTTGACAGGGCCAGAAAGGGGTGATCAAAATCATTCATGCTCCTTCTGAAGCTAGTTTCTGCAAGACTCGTGGGATAAGTGGAATTGGGGGAAAGGCATAGATGAATCTGCCCTTCCAGTCTAGAGACAGAGCGTCGCTCCAAAAAGCACCTCACTATGGAACAAGCGAGCAGAAGACGGGAAGTTTTGCATTTAGAGGGGATGCGAACAGGTCGCCCTATGGTGTTCCCCAAAGTCGGAAGATACTGTCAAGGACCCCTTGGTCCAGTTCCCACTCGTGAGTCAGAGCAGAAGAGCGACTTAGCTTGTCTGCCAAGGTGCTGTCGACTCCCGGAACGTGAATTGCCGTAAGGTGAAGGTCGTGTTGTGTTGCCCAATCCCAAACCCACATTGCCTCCCTGCAAAGAGGGTAGGACCGAGTCCCTCCCTGTTTGCTGATGTACCACACCATACACATGTTGTCCGTCTGGATGGCTAGGTGGCCGGGAAGGATGTATTGGTGAAGGGCTTGGACAGCGTACAACACTGCCCGAAGCTCGAGCACACTTGATGTGGAGAGCTTGTTCTAGCTTGGACCAGGAGCCCTGGGTCCGATGAGGGCCTAGATGGGCTCCCCAACCTTCGCCCGAGGCGTCTGTGGTTAGAGACTGGGAGGGGGAGGATGAAAGAAAGGAACTCCCCGAAACAGGTTCTCTCGAACCATCCACCATTGCAAGTCTCGAAGCATCGGCGAGGAGACCAGAACTGGGTGATCTAGATCATCCACTAACTGATCCCATTGAGAGCATAGAGTCCACTGAGAAATTCTCATGTGGAGTCGAGCGCGAGGAACCGTTGGGATAGCAGCCACCATGAGCCCGAGAAGGCAAAGGACCGACCACGCAGAGACTGTCCTGCGGTCAGACAGCAGACTTATTTGGGTCTGGAGGGTGGACGACCTATCCGGAGGCAGGAAGGCCTTGCCCGTGGTTGTATCGAGAATCACCCCAGTAAACTGTAGTCTCTGGGATGGATCCAGATGAGACTTGGAATGGTTGATGGTAATACCCAGGCAGGCAAAAACCTGCTGAGTAAGGGAGAGGCAACGCAGGAGTTCCTCCCTGGATGAGGCCGCCAGGAGCCAATCGTCCAGGTACGGGAAAACCTGCACTCCCCTGGTACGTAGGTGGGCCGCCACCACTGCCAGGCATTTGCTAAACACTCGGGGGGCCGAGGATAGACCAAACGGGAGCGCCTTGAACTGGTAGTGGTCCCCTTGGAATGTAAAACGAAGGTATATGCGATGAGATGGGCGAATGGGAATGTGCAGATAAGCATCCTGCATATCCAGAGCACACAACCATTGACACGGCCAGAGGAGAGGCAGAAGGCTCTGCAAAGAGAGCATCCTGAACCTTTTGTATTCTATGAAAAGCTTCAGGGAACTGAGATCCAAAATTGGTCTGAGATCGCCTGTCTCCTTTGGGACCAGGAAGAAATGGGTATAGTAACCCGTCCCTCGCAGATGAAGGGGGACGGGCTCTATTGCTTGTTTCAGCAGGAGAGCCGAAATTTCCTCCTGGACCAAGAGAAGATGTTCCCGTGAATATGACTACTTCAGAGGGGGGTGGCGGGGTGGTTTCTGAAGAAACTCTATTGAGTGTCCTTCTGCTATGAGCTGGAGCACCCAAGAATCTGTGGTTATCCTCTCCCATCCCGTAAGGTGGAGGGAAAACCTCCCTCCTACCAGTTCCTCCGGGGAATCCGGAGGCAGTGGGAGAGGAAAGGAGTCAGGTGGTGTGGTGCAGTGCTGCAGCTGAAGCACCCGCTGCTTTTTTGGGTGGGAGGGGCTTAGCAGCTGTGGGGGCCCGGCGTTTTGTGGCCCGCCTTCCTTGGGGTTTCGCTTTTGGCAGATTCCGTCTGCGAAAGGGACGGCACTGCTGCTGATGGGGACAGTACATGGAATCAACTGACTTCAGTGCCGTCCCCTTCTCTTGAAAATTGGTGATGATGTCCTTGACATCACCCACGAAAAGCACCGACCCCCGGAAGAATGCTTCCTGGATAGCAGATTGCACCTCCGGGACCAACCCTGACACACGGAGCCAAGCATGACGCCGTAGGCCTACAGCAAAAGCTGAGCTCGGCCCAGCAGTGTCCACTGCATCGCATGTCGCACGAAGCATGTGTCGACTGGCCGAACGAGCAGAGCGGACAAGATCAGCCAACTCCTGCTTGACTTGGGAGTCAGGCAAAGAGTCCAGTTTGGCTTCCACCTGAGTCAGAATGGCCTTCTGGTAGTCCCCCATATGGCCCACATAGTTCAGGGCCCTGATCCCCAGCGTGGAGGAAGCGTAAATCTTTCTCCCATACTGGTCCAGAAGGCATGATTCCTTATCAGGTGGTGACGAGCTAAGATGTTTTGGATTTGCCGACCGGCCATGAGCGGCACTAATCACGACCGAGTCAGCACGAGGGTGAGAATCCAGGAAATCAACACCCTCTGGAGCCTGATATAGCCTGTTCGACTTCCTGGGAAGCGGGGCTAAAGCCGACAGCTGTTTCCATATTGTGGTAACAAGGTCGGCGTGAGGCTCTATCCAGGATGCCACCAAGGTAGGAGCTGTCACGGGCAGATCCAGATGTTCAGCGAGTTTCAGACGCTGAGGATCTGGTTCCAGGGAGTGCCACTGATGAACCTCCTGGATTTTCCTAAGCAACTCCTTAAAAGAAGGATCCTCCGGAGGAGACCGGAGGAGTCCTTGGCCTGGGCTTCGATGGACAGCGTGGCTCGTCATCTCTCTCTTGGAGCAACCATCGGAAGAATCCGAGGAGTCCAAGGGTGAAGAGGAGGATGAAGAGGAAAACGACTCCCTTTCCCAACCCAGGGGAGGAACAGACCCCTTGGGAAGTCCACGGGGAAACGTGTCCTGCCTTTCCCTGGATCCAGATGGAAGAACCCTGGAATCCGGAGGTGGTGAGGGAGTGTGCCGCCTCAGACATACGGGAACCTGGGATGGCACAGTCGTCGGAAGGCGGCTCTCTACCTCTTTAGTGAGCTGAGCCTTGGCCTCAGCCCACCAGGAGGCCAGAGTCTCCTGCAGGTCCACCGCCGGCCAAGAGGGCGGTGGAGGAGGAGGAGGTGGGGGATAAGGATACGGGTTATAACTGTACGGAGCGTATCCAAACCCGCCTGCAGGTAGCGCAGCATCGGGTATTGTGGCATTGGGTACTGCGCGCCGGGACGCCCGCCCGTATTGTGGTGCCGGATACTCAAGTGTCCTGGGTACGCCAAGGCCGGATAGACGGAGGCACCCGAGCCAGGGGGCTGCCGAGCAGACGGCCCAGCCTGTGGCTCTCGCGGGCGGGTCCACATTGGAGGGCCCGGAGGGCGGAGGGAGAGGAATGTCTCCCGTAGTCGGTAGGGCCGGCGTCAGGGCCGATGTCTGAGGCCCTGGCGTCGAAGGTACCAACGTCGGAGGGGCTGGCATCGGAGCCGGTGTCCGGGGAGCCGACATCAGATCTGGTGCGCCAGATGGCGGAAGGACTGATGGAGGAGGAAGGTCCCCAGCTTCGCCCGGGGATGGAGGGGAGAAATCCGCGGGGTCATGTTGGTGAAGACTCTGGGTCCCCAGATGGCAGCGAAGGCTGCGGGGAACCGGGTACGAGAGACGTGGGAGGGTCCATAGTCGGTTCCTTCACCAGCTGGACGTGGACAAGCCGACGTGTGGTTTAAGGGCGAGGTCCCGGCAGGCGCCGGAGGAGCCGGCGCCCGACTTATGAGAGCCATCACCAGAGGCAGGTCGAGTAGAGGGATCAGCCTGGTCCAGTGGAGTGGAGGCCGTGCACCGCCCCAAAGGGTTGGGCGTCTTACCAGCCCTCTCTGGGCAGATGTCGGAGAAGCCGATGCCCAACTTACCAGAGTCGCCCACAGTGGTAGGCCGCAAGCCTGTGGCCGAACCAGGGCGGAGGCCTCCAACTGCCTGGAGGCGCCTGCAAGGCCCAAGCACGAGCCAGACGGGCCGGCCGACGCCGGAAACCTCCGAGGCGGCCGTCGAGGAGCGTTCCCCCAGAGAGGATGTTACCTGTGTCCCAGCGACTCCCAAGGGAGACGCGGTAGAGGAGCCCTTGTCCCGGTGCCTCTCTTTCTCTTTCTCCTTCCGATGGCCTTCGGGGGAAGTGGACGCCTGCCTCAGTTTTTTGAGTTCCTTTTCCATTGAACTCATTTTCTTCTTCAGAATATGGGCTTCCAAGGATTGCTGCCACCTTTTCCGGGTAGCCGCGTTGAAGCTGAGGCAGTGCTGGCACTTCTCGACCAGGTGATCAGGACCTAGGCAGAAAAGGCACAAGGAATGGCCATCCTTGTGCGGTAGTTGGGCACCGCACGAATCGCACTTATTTTTGTACTCAGAGGGTGTAGGGGATGACATACACCGATGATGGTACTGATGTTAGTCAAAAAAAGCAAGTATTTCGGTAAAAAAACGACGAAGATAGGGCTGATAAAGCACAAACTTTTCCGCGAGGTGCTGCACGAGCTAACTGCGGGAAAGAACTGGAAGGCGGGCATCAGGGACCGCCCCTTTATACCGACATCTCCTGACGCTGGTCACCTGATGTGGGGACGGTCCCTCGCTAGGGACTGCTAGCTAGAAATTTTTTCGTGGGGTCCTGTCACCTGCCGGCGTCTGTCCTATATTAATTACCTACCGCAAGAGCCCTCTCGAAGTAAGATCTTAAGATTACCATTGGAGTCTGATGAGAAAGAGGACTAGCCCTAGTTGTTAACTGGACATTCCATTTGTCTGCTCGCTTTAGTTTCTTACAAGCTGGCCACGAGGTTGACTACTTCTATGACCACGAACTCAATTTAAGACTTTAGTCTTTACTGCTTTGGTGTTTATGATGCCGTCTTCCGACAGTACCTTTATATGACTGAGTTTGAGTCTTTAACAGGGCATAGACCAGATAACAGATACAAGTACCATCTATGTTTGCAGGAGGGATGTTTTTAGTGCAACCCATGAGGCAAGAGCTAGACTGGGGGCCTATGAGTAAAAGATAGCAAAATGATCCATATTACGCAACGTTATGCCAGTGTAGTGAAGCAATGCTCTGTTAAATTATGGAAAAGGATTGAAGGCTGACTATTTCTGATAAAATGTTTAGAGTGTTATACCTTTCTATGTTACAACTGTAATTGGAGTTTGGGGGGGGGGGGCGTATGAGTGGAAAGGGGGATAGAACATTCCTTAAGCAGACGGGTAACTAAGTGGGCATAGTGGCTGAGGGCCAAGGTATGTATCCCTTAAGTTTTACCTAAATTCGTCTTTACCCCATAAGTTTAATGCTGCTCAGCCATCCTAAATGTTAACAGTAAGAATACTTATTAAAAGACTGTTAGGAATGTACCCCTTATCAAGTAACACAAGGCAGCTGACAATTAATACTGATGCTAACATATCTGTAATATGTTAAGTACTGGAGCTTATGTAACCTTGCTCTGCTGTCTGTAAAGCTTTCTATGAAGTCATTGAAAAATGAATAAAAGAAAGTTTAAAAAAAAGAAAGGCACTGCTGTCTGAAAGGGATCTCTGCTGCAGTTGGTCTAAAGTCAACACTGATGGATGAGTGCTGTCTTTTCTTCAGATCCACAGAAAATAACTAAGGTAAACATAAACTATTTTTACAGTGAGAGATACAGCATATGTGAACTTCACTAGCAAAGGTGATGTGAAGTTATGAAACTTCATTCATACTGGCATAAACAACTTTTGCAATGTTTTCTGCATAAAGTGGCACTTTTTCCACAATGTGTTTGTGAAGTCTGATCACTTCACATGGAAACAAACTGGTCAGAGCCGATACGGCTGTCGAGAGCTTTTAAGAGTGGCAAAAGCATTGAAAAGAATATGCGGTGCTCTCACCACACCGGAGTCAGACATAACTGATACTGCAGCGATTACAGAACTCCACATACGTGACACTCTCACATGCACATGTAACCCCACTGTTCCCTGGGTTTACTAGAATCCCATCAGTGTCAGTGTTAGGTAGGGAAGGCAGATGGTGAATAACTAGTTAAACGGATTTTCACCTGGTCCCTCTCTGCTAGCTTGGTTTCAGCTGAAACAGAGAGGAGATGTCATTTAGAACTCTCACAGCATCATAAGCCACATAGCTTACTGTGAGTGGGGAGTTTTAGAATTTTCAGTTAGTCTTGGTTCTGAGTCTGCAGCAGTGCATGAGTGTGAGCAGTGGAGGAGTGAAGAGCTGCTGTGTGGGCTCTGAGGAGAGCCTACTTTTTCTCACCCTAGTCTGAGAACCATCTGCCTGCCTTGTTGAAGTGGTAGAAAATGAGCATCAGGATTTCCCGATGTTCTCATCCCCAGTGGGATGAGAAGGACTGCAGATGGATTTGAGGGGCAATCCCCGATTTGATTCAGGACATTTGAAGCTGCCTTTGTGTACAAACTGTGAGTAATTCTATCTGTGAGTTCCCAGGAGAAATGTTCCTGCTTGTGTTTTCTTTGGGGTGTTACTCTGACAAAGGGACCTATTCACCCAGTTCTGTGCCAAAACTGTTCTCAAGAAGTTTTCCTAAAGTTGGCTGACAATAGGGGAGTCCCAGGTATAACTTAACACTTTGTACAGAAATTTAATTTTGCACTCCTGTATAGTGTTTTCTCATGCTGAATGTGCCAAACATTCTGAAGAAGCATAGTTCTATTGTTAGTTAACTGTCGAGGTGTAACTCTGAAAGAATGGCTGGGTATGGATGAGGAAGCAAAAAGGTGGGCAATCCCCCATCTGGAGTGACCAGTTCAACACTTCAGATTCTGTAAGGGCACCTGTTTATTCAGTGCATATGGCCAATGCCTGAAGAGTAAAGTTTACCCACTGGTGTGGGTTGTCCTAGGCTTGAGAACCAGTGTGCTCTGTTGTGGCAAGATGCCACATTTCCTACTTTAAAGCCTATGTCATACTGGAAATTATCTAAGTTGTGGCCAGTGCCACTAGAAGAAGTTGCGTGCTCCGTGGTGACCATTGCCACTAGAAGACGTCTTTTCAGCTCAGATTTGCCACTGAAAAGAGTCCAAATCCTATGATATACAGTAGCAGCCACAGACACTGCCAGATATTTCCTGAAATTTCTGTGGTATTTCCAGAAATATCTCCTGCTTTCTGCATTTCCACAGTAGGGGCAACAGAGAGAAACTCTTCAGAAATTTCACGAAATATCTAGAAATAGCTGGCAATGTCTCTGGCTACTATGGTATGGAAAGTTAGAGTTTCTGTCAGCATACAGATGGTGGTGTTCTGCAATTGCCTTGTGCCATGAAGTGTAAATCCTTGGGGGTCCATCTTTGCTTTTGTGTACCAACTGTTTGGAATAAAGCCACACTCTAGAATCCCAACCTCGTATGAATAATCTAGTTACTGCTTCCCATGTGGATTTACTGGCTACCCCTCCAGAAGTGCAAACCTAGCATAGCCCTTAGCAAAGTTTCTCTTCTTAGGTCCTGCATCAGTAATGGCAATTTTTGCTGTCATGTAAATACTGGTTTATTGCTTTGTGCCCCAACCCCTCTCTTTTCCCCTAGACAGAAATAGTATGGAAGGTGTGCTTACTAGTTAAACAAGTGGCTGATGGAAGGTTACACACAGTTTGCTCCCGAGTCAGCCACGAGTAACATGGCAGTGCTGACATAACTACGTATGCATGATACTCACATATGCGCAGTTTAAGTCAGTACAGTCATGTTGCACATGGTGGCTGTCAGTATCTCAGCAAAGCTATCCTGTGTCAGTACAATGCACGCAGACATAAACATGGGTAAAAGACCCCACAGAAAATTAGATACTGCATCTCAGACAGGCTAACCTGTATCAGTGCATTGTAAAAATGAGTAAAATTGGGACCCTCCTGAAAAAGACATACTGCATCTCAGCAAAGCTATCCTGTGTCAGTACTTTGCCAAAATGGATAAAAGTTTAAGCCCACTGAATACGAGATACTACATCTCAGTCAAGCAATCCTGTGTTAGTACATTTTAACAGGGCTATAGGCTCATTCACACTGCTGACTATGAGCTGTTGTCAGTGGTTCACAGCAGCAAGATCAGTGCCCCTGCCCATGTGCGAAACATTACCGTGTTACTGATTTTCCATTGCATACCATTGCCACCACGATCCCTCTTTCCTTGGGTTTACGATGCAGTGTTGGTGGTTTCCTGTGCTGTGTGAATTGCTAAACCACACCTGCAACACCACAAATCCCCACCTACCTAACACTGACAGGGACAACACTTGAATCGCCAGAAAGGAAAAGGGCAACGGCAACACTGATGCCATGTGAATGCAGCAGTCTTGCGTTTCCAAAGAATTTTTAAGAATGATTAGAAACTAGCCACTGTGGCAAGGCGCAGTGTGAATGAGCCTTTTAATACCATCAAGAGGTTCTGAGGACATGCGAACCTTGAGAGCAAAGCTTTAGAGATTCCTACATTTTTCCAGAGCCTCCATGATATGTTGCAGGTGAGTTTTACCATTTAAAATAAATAAGAACACATAAAACAGCCTTAACATTTGCCATAGTGATTTTACTGGCAGGCATAATAAAGTCAGTTGCGTACATGTAATGATTTGAGCATACAGGAAAATGTACAGGAGTTTTGTCAGAGTTTTACATGGAAAACACAAGGAAAAGGAAGGTACCCTACAGTGAAATGCTTTGTTCAATCTGACATACTCTTTGTACATTACGTCAGTTGCTACAAGTGTCATTAGGGTTGCATGGGTGGAGCCTGCAGTCCTTTAATGAACAGAGTGAAGACTCTGCACTTTTTCCTTAATTAAAAAAAACCCGGATTCTCTCCGCCCATCACAACCCTGCCCCCTCTCTGGTGCCCATGCTCTTTTAATGCAGCTCCTCCCCACCAAGCTCTCGAAACCCTCCTGCTACTGCCCACTGTGCACTGTACCGCCCCCACCCCTCTGTTCCCATCCTCTTTATTCTGAGCATCACACTCAGCCAAATCTCATAGTGCTCAAAAAATATCCCCCACAGGCTTTCTTCAAGATCTGTGTGCGTTTTTTTAAATCTCAAACCAGGGTCTGATAGATTCAGTATAGGTCCTCTGCTGGCTGTTAAGAGAATCCAAGTCCCCGCAGTGCCTGCCCTCGTTTGTTATTAATGACCGGTAACTGCTAATATCTAGTGGGGTTGTTTCCAATTCACCATGAGTTTAAGCATCTCTCTCATTCTGAGGCCCTCAAATGACTTTAATCTAGTACAAACAGAGTGCGGTTCAAGTTTACTAAAGGAGGAAAGTGCAAACACACACCTAGAGAGACAGAAAGTGAGAGATACAGAGACAGTCTCAGAACTGTATACCGTCAGGAAGTGTTAGATGCAGACAGCGCTCAGCCAGCACGCAGCAACACAGATCCTTAAAGGACAAACACATATCCTCCAATTGGAAACCACTGAGAAGATCAACAAGCATCCTTTCTGGGAAGCTTGGGCCATCTGTCTTTGTAATTTATGCTCTGCTTTTAAAGGCAGGTGCAGTCTTTTCCACACACAGACATCAGCTGGAGCTCAGAGGCTCGGCTCCACTTCCTTTTCCTCTTGCCTAGATCTCTTTACTCTCAGTGATGCTGAAGCATGCATTCAAATGAGCTCATGTCTGCAGGGCAGAGGTTGGCTTACAAAAGAGTGCCATATCCTCCAAAAGAGACCGTTCAGGACAAAGGAAAACCCCCTAAAAATGAACATTAGCTCCAAACCTTATCACCCATTCTTTAACAGAAATACTGTGTCACTAAAGCAGCTGATACACAGGTATGGCGGGTGGGGGGGCTTAGCCATGAGCTAGACACTGTGGAACTAAACAACTACATACTTTGTCCCCTGACTTTTGTAGAACTTTATTTTGCCGGCTATATGTTAATCGCCAAAGGACTGGAAAGTTTAATAGGAGTGTATGGTATCCTTTTATGACGTGAACATCACAGGGAGGTATACTGGTGTATTTCTTTATACAGTATATATACTGTATGAGACTTTTTCCCCATATAAATGAAGTCTCTTTTGTTGAGTTATACTTTTCTGTGGAACTTTAATTAGGGTCTGTGTTGGCTGGATGGCTGAATGATGCTATACACTCTTCAAGATGCAAACGTGTGGCAACACATGACATTTTACCGCAGTCTTGCATTTATTAGAGATGCAGGAGGAGGCATCTGCTGCAATGCTTTCTTAACATCTGTATGGTGTGTGTGTGACTGCAGGCATACTGTCACTTCTTCACTGTTAACTGAGTTTCATATTCAGAACCTATTTGTCTGGGGACTGTGTCAGAGCAGGTAAAGCAAGCCCTGTCATACCTGTCAGCTGCCCCCGATTGTTAGGGATATCACCAATTATTTTCCTCAGAATTTTCTTCTGTCCCTCATAAAATTTGTGTTTTTGTGACTGAACAGCGGGGATTGTAAGCACAACATAATGTCAAACATTAAAATTACTGACTTGTTCTTCACAAAAGGCATCGTACACCAATTGATCTATGTGGGGTCAGTCTTCATAGCAGAAAACATACTGTCAGGGTGATAGTTAAGTTCTCCTTGGAGTGCCAAGAATGATTTTTCTATTTCATTTGCATATTTGTGTCTTCAGCAGAGTAAGCCAGTGCTGTTTCAATTTCTAACAGACAGACAGACAAAAAATGCTGCCACTAAGCAATGTTCAAATTGGTGTTCACCAAAACGAGCAGACAGCTCATAACAACTTAAGACACAGATCCAAAAAGTGGTGTCACCTGGGTCTCCTGCCACTAGTCTGGATGAATCCAAATAAATTCACAGGTAATCCAAATATATTCAAAAAGAAATTTATTCAAGGCAGAGACTACCACCCAGAGCTTCGACTCCTCGCAAGTCTTCCTCAGGGGTGTTCCAATTTCTGACTGAGCAGAACACATACTGTCAGGGTGACAATTTTCTATTTCTTTTGTATTTAACTACAGCCTCAAATGCATATTTTGCCTGCAGCAGAGTAAGATTGAGTGTTGTTCCCATTTCTACTGCTTTGCCTATAAATCCATTCTGTGAAGCAGACCTGAAGCTCTCTGCCAGGATGTTGCTAAACTTGTTAATGTTCTAAACTTCTCTCTCTGTTTCTATAGCTGCTGTGGTGCATTGCATCTGTCTGATACATTTACAGTACATTATATATACTTTTATAATTCATTTTGCCTGGTAATGACCTCTGCCTGTACTATGCTTTCAAGCAGAGTCAGTTGCGGCTCTAGCCACAAATGGTTACCAGGGCACAGCTGGGGCACAATAGATGGCAGCCAGGGCACTGATATATTGTTACTATGGAGGAAGCTCTGCACCATATGGGGCACCAACTGGAGCACAGCATTTTTTTTTTTTTTTTACCAGGGCACGTGCCCTGGCGGGCCCTGGTGTAGAGACGCCACTGAGCAGAGTTAGGTAATCCATCTCAGTGGACTAGCCAGAGAAAAATGCATTTGAAGCTGCAGTTAAATCTTAAATGCAAAAGAAAATCAATTAAAACAATGTCCTTGTAGCACAGTGTACACCTCCATATATTTTCCTAATAATGTGTATGCCTTCCTTAGAACAGAAACTAAAACAAATCTTACTACTTACAAATCATTGCGTTGCTTCTCCATACCCCCTTAACAATTCCACACAACTTCACTAATGGGTGCGAAACGACTGCACTAAATCAATCCACCAGAAGAAAAATGCATACTACAGAGATACCCTCACGAACACCTGGGGCAAGGGAAAATCCTTCTGGGACAATCTTAAAGAAGTAACTGGGAAGCAGCCAAAAACCTTACCTACTATGTTGGTCATTGACTGTGGCATAACTCTCGACCCTACCACAACAGCAAATATGTTCAGTGCTGCGTTCTCTGGCTTCAGTAGTGTTCTCCCTTCGGACTTCTTCAATGATGACCACCCTCCTTCTCCTACCCCCAGCCCACAACACCCTCCCTCCAACCACCCACCGTTCTACTTTAAGGAAGTCAGAGCGCATAAGGTCCATAAATACGTCTCTAATGCAATCGCCAAATCCAGAACTAGTTTGGACTCACTCGACCTCAAGCTGGTGTCCCTCACCTTTGATGAAGTGCTACTTCCACTAACAAAAATTTTCAACCTTTCCCTCACTCTCAGCCAGTTCCCCCACAGTAGTCCTGGTCCATAAAAGTGGGGACAAGGATCTGCATGTGAACGACCAGCTTATCTCCATACTCCCCCCCCCCACCACCACCAAGGCCACTGAACTTATGATATCTGACCAGCTAACGGAATACCTGGACAAACACAACATCCTCTGCCCCCAACAACATAGTTTTCGTACAGGTCACAGTACTTCATCAGCCGTCCTTGAATTCACTTGTGCTATCCACAGCTTGTTGGACAACAGCCTCCTAACTGGGTCAGTCTTCACTGACCTGACCAAGGCTTTTGACACTGTACATCATAATCTGTTAATCACACAGCTATGTTCTGCTGGGCTCTCACCAGAGTCCACTACCTGGTTCAAGAGCTAGTTGGAGAACCGCTCCCAAAGAGTGAAAATACCTGATGTTCTCTCAGATGCATGTCCTGTTCACTCAGGAGTTCCTCAAGGCTCCATTCTTGGGCCACTTCTTTTTAGCCTCTTTCTGAATGATCTTCTACAATCGTGTCCAGCACAAATTCTACTGTATGCTGACAACACCATCATCTTCTCCACTCACAAGGATCCAGACCACCTTCTAAAGAATCTACAGCTTGCCTTCACCTCGATTGAAACTTGGTTTAGTACACATAAATTAGTTCTCAACTACAAAAAAAAAAACAAGTCCATGCTCCTCTGCAGCCCGCACAACAAACCCAGACTCAATTCCATCACGATCAAAAACTACCTTGGTGCAACCCTTGAACAGGTTAATTCCTTTAAATATCTAGGTATTACCATCAATTGTAACCTACCATATGCTACGCACATTGACAACATTGCCAAGGCTGCCAACACTCACATTGGCCTACTCTTCAGGCACAGGCAATGCCTTACCTCAGATGCCTTAAGGATTGCAGTACAGAGCTCAGTAATCTCAATAATCGACTACGGCCTGATCATCTACAGCTCTGCCTCTGCCACCGCCCTCAGGCACATATCCATTACACTAAACAAAGCTTGCCATCTCATAACTGGTGCCATTGCCTCACTCACATGTAATTAGCAGGGATGTGTCTGGGAAGGTATGAGGGCCTGGGGTGGGCTAGGATAGTGTATGGGGCACCCCAGCTGCATGATTTACGGCCTTTTGTCAGCCTCCCAGTATCTGTTAGTACAGCTAGGCACTGTAAGGAGGTTGGAATAGGGAGAAACCGTATGATTCGCCTGGGTTGGGGTGCCCCATGCACTGCAGATGGTGGTAGGATCGAGGTAGTGGGGTGTAGAAGGCACTCTGGGATTAGATGGGTCCTAGAGAGAGGCCAGATGTATTTAGTTCCTGTCACTAGGGTTCCCAGCAGACCGAGTGGGCAGGTAGCCAGAGGGGCTGCACTGTCCACCAATCCCCTGAGGGCAGTGCTTTGCAATGCCAGATCAATCAGAAACACGACTGCAGTTATAACAGACTTAGTTTCTTCGGCCGATCTGGTTTGCATTATGGAGACCTGGATTGGTGACGATGCTGGCCCGGTTTTAGAGGCCGCCGTCCCATCTGGATATACCATGGTGCACTTCCCCAGAGTGGAACGCAGGTGTGTGGGGGGGGGGTAGTTATCTGTTTTAGAACCGAACGAGGCTTCACCCTGCAGCCAGTGGAGCACCACATTCATTTGAATGTGTGACCATCCATGGGGATCCAGGCGCAGGTTGCCATATTCCTTTGATTTATCGCCCCTCTGGGGCAGTGGGAGACTTTCTGCAGGAGGTGGCCAATTTCGTGGTCGGAGATACATTGGAGGCCCCCAGATGTTTGGTGCTGGGGGACTTCAATGTCTGAGCCGACGACTAATCATCTTGGCTTGGTTCCAACTTCCTCCAGATGACATCTTCCTTGGGCTTTGCGCAGAGTGTTTCCTCCGTAATGCATCTGGGTGGCCACATGTTGGATCAGGTGTTTGCACTGGGGCTTGAGATTAATAGTCTCAGGACAGATCAGGTCGTTTGGTCTGATTATTACACGGTGAAGTTCTCATTCAGGGCCCCCCTGGTAGCCCTCCCCCTGCAGAGATGGTCAGCTATCGCCCTTTGAGGGGGTTGACCCCTGAGGGTTTTCTGGTGGTGGCTGACTTATCTAGTGTGGATAATGCATGCGTTGGGGGTGTGTGCACGACAGTGTATGCCTATAATAAGGCGCTTGCTGGTGCGCGCGACTCCCTCGCACCAGTCCGTGTACAACCCAGGTCTTCTCACTTGAAGTCCCCTTGGTATGATGGTGAACTCAAGGGGATGAAGACCTTAGGTCAGAGACTAGGGTGCTGCTGGCGGAAGTCTGGCCTGGAGGTGGACAAACTGGCCCTGCGTGTGCACTATGGTGCATGCCAGGAGGCAATCAACTGTAAGAAGGCAGACTTCCTGTCCACGAAGATTGCTGCTCGGAGGAACTGACCAACTATGCTCTTTCGGACTGTGGACAGGCTTCTCCATCCTTCCTGTTTACAACCGAAGGTAGTCTTTTCTAATGCATTGTGCGAAGAGTTTGCTTGGTTCTTCTCGGACAGGGTGTCTGCCATCAGGCAGGAGGTTCCGCCAATGGGTCAGAGTTTGGCCAACAGTGGTCGCCATAGGCAACCGGAGATCTCGCCACCTGGTTGGGGCGAGTTTAGACCAGTGGAGGTGGCTGAGGTCATTGAGATTGCTTCCAAGCTTCGGCACACCTTTTGCGAACTGGACCTGGTGCCAACTTGTTTCTTAATAATATGTGTTGACTCAGTCGGCCCAGTGTTTACATTGATTGTCCGGTGTTCCTTATTGGAGAGGGTCTTTATCAATGTCTTGAAGGAGGCATTGGTGAGATCCCTTCTGAAAAAAACATTGTTGGACCCTGAGATCAAGGCAAATTACCGTCCTATCTCCAATCTTCCCTTTTTGGGTAAGATTGTGGAGAAAGTGGTGGTGCTTCAGCTTGAGGAGCATCTCGTGGCCTATGATCTATACGAGCCGCTCCAGTCTGAGTTTTGTGTGAGGTATAGCACAGAAACCGTACTGGTTCGGGTGCATAATGACCTCCTTAGAGCTAGAGATCGAGGGGAAGGGACAATTCTTGTTCTCCTCGATCTCTCTTCAGCGTTTGACACGGTGGACCATCGAGTGTTATTTGACAGCCTAAGGGAATTCTGCGGACTTGCCGGTACTGTCATCTGCTGGTTTGAGTCTTTCCTAACAGGAGGCAGCGGGTAGTGATGGGGAATTTCTCCTCCTCCCCTGGCCACCTGTCATGTGGGGTTCCCCAGGATTTGGTCTAGTCGCCGATGTTGTTTGCTGTGTATATGCTGCGCTTGGGAGAGCTCATTAGGAAGTACAGTCTGGATTTTCATTATTATGCCGATGATACCCAACTGTATTTTTCCTTTGCCCCTGGAACATCTCGTGCAGTGGAACTGGATGGCCTCCAGCTGGCTGCGACTGCACCCCAATAAGATGGAGGTACTGGTGGTGGAGTTGAACAGAGGGCATGATAGGTTGGCCTCTGGTGCAGAGACAGGGCTTTTTCCTTGGTTCTGTACCACTGAAGGCCTCCTCTAGGGTGCGGGTCTGGGTGTTAATCTTGACAGTGGATTGACACTTGAGTTTCAGGTGTCTTCCACTGTCCGTACTAGTTTTTATCATCTAAGGAATATCACCAGGATGATGCCCCTAGTTCCGCCGAGGGACCTCCCCACCATGGTACATGCCTTCGTGATGTCCAGGCTGGACTACTGTAATGCACTCTATCTCAGGGTCTTTGGGGGTACCCTGCGCCGACTGCAGCTGGTGCAGAACACGGCAGCGAGGCTGTTGACAGGAAAGTCTAAGTACTGTCATATCACTCAGGTGCTGCGTCAACTGCACTGGCTACCAGTTAGGTGAAGGGTCCTCTTTAAGGTGGGTTTACTCCCCTTTAAGGCCCTACATGGCCTGGGCCCTGGTTACCTGAAGGACCTTCCTATTCCTGCTGTCTGTCCGCTCCATCCGCTCCTCCTTTAGGGGCCTTCTTGCGATTCCCAGGATGAGGTTAAAAACAGCAGGTGACAGAGCATTTAGTGTCACCGCCCCCATCCTGTGGAATTCACTTACTCCTGCTGTTAGGAAGACCCCTTTTGTGGAGGTATTTAAAGCCCGCCTCAAGGCCTTCTTGTAAAATCAGGCCTTCCCAGACTGTACTTTATTGTCCTTGCTTATTTTTAGAACTATGTTTAGGTTAGCCCTGGCTTTTTAGGTATTTGCTGTTGCTGCTTAGGCTAATGTTTATATAAATTTTGTTTTTTGTTAATGTTGTGTTTGAGATATTGTTATGCATTTTGTTTTATAATCTATAGTATTTATTTTTAAAATGTTCTGCACCCAGAGCCTCTGGGATGGGCGTCTCTTAAATAAAATTTGCCTTGCCTTGCCTGATCTCTACGCACAGACTGGGTGGTTTCAACTTTCAAACCGGATCAAGTACCAAACCTGCCTTATGACAAAAAAACAAAAAAACAAACAAAAAAAACACTAGGCCTTGCTCCCCCAAGATGTCCAAGCTCTCCTCTGCCCAGTGCAGACTACTCACATCACCAGGGGCTCTGAATCCCAGCTTCTGCATATCCCGCGTTTCCGCACCACACTAGGGCAAAGATAGTTTGTGCACAGAGCTCCCAGCTGGTTCAATGGTCTCAACATTGACATCACCTCAATGCCAAAGCTTGGTCCGTTCAGATCCAGTCTCCATCACATCCTGTCTGCATCTAGCTCTTGTGACTGTCCTTCCTAATTGTTCTCCCCTCTCCTCTTTGGTCTTTCCACCTAGCACTTAATCCTCTTCCCCCTCAACTCCCTGTCCCATACACCCATTCATCCTCCCCTCCTCCCACCCTCCCTGTAACACTTTTTTATTTTATTTATTTATTTATTTTTTTAATACTTTCTATTTTATCCCCTCCTCACCCCAGAGCTATGCTTCTTCGGGAGACACCAAGGTACCACCCCGCGACTTGCCTTACCTGAATCCCCAGGAGTTCCCCCATGGAGCCATGGCTATACCCCCCAGGCAGGTACGGGACGGGACCCCAACGTCCCGATAACTTCAATGTCTCGTCGGGTCCCCCGGTGGTCAGGCAGGTAGTCACCATTAGGGTCGGGACCGGTGCTCCATCTACCTGTGCTCTGACGGTGTATTTTCCTCCTTTCTGAGGAAGTGGCCAGTGCCCTGACGTCAAGGCATTCCTGCCAATGTCCTCCAATTCCAACCCTTTTTCTTGCATGCTCCTGTGCTTGTTATACCTCCGGCTTCTGCCAGAGGCCACCCAAGCACTGAGCAGGTGCCCCCCTCCCTCCCAGGAGAGAAGAGCTGTCCATCGGATGCTCAATATTCTCCCTCCCCTGCCGACCTCGACGGGTCCGGGCTAGTTCTCGAACCTGGTCGCCGGGCGTGTCATGAGGTGGTGGCGCCCAGCTTTCAACCCTCAGCGCCACTGGGTCGGGCCTCCTTGTAGCACTTTAATTGATATTTGACAAGTGCCTATAGCTGCACCCCACTAGTGTGTCTCTCCTCCATACTGTGTCAACCCTGTTACCAGACCTCCTCCTGGCATTTTTGCCACTGTATTGAATGTATAAAATTTATGTAACTGCCTGTAACCCACTGTTATACTGTTATTCAATGTCTTGTTTGAATTGTACCTCAACTGACGTGGAACCTTTGTAAAAGTGCCTTGGCTCAAAGGTAGCTGTAATCCTAGATTCAAATAAATAAATTTAAAAAAAAACTTCATTATGCAGCCCTGGTGGATCTGACCAGACTTTGTTTTCTTCTGCTCTAACTCTTATCTTGATTGTAAGGCTCTGTCACAACCTTGAAAAGTCTCAAGCCAGACCGCATTTATAAGCAAATGAGGCACTTGTAATACAATCCCTCCAGGGGCGTAGCTACAAGGGTGTAGGGGGTGCAGTCGCACATGGGCCCACGAGGTTTGAGGGGCCCAAATCATAATTTTGATGTTTATTCAAAACTGGGGGGGGGGGGGCTATAACATATCCTTGCACCCAGACCCTCTGGAATTTGCTACGCTACTGAACCCCTTCTATTCCCTGATGTCACCAGAGCAGCAGCTCAGAAGAAAGCATACACTGTAGTTTTCAATGCTTACTATCTGTATTCTATTTTAAGTTTGTGATGGCTTAAGACAGTCCTTTCATGCCACTCACACAGTGTGTAGTAATACTAGTAGCCTATATTTGTGCATAGAACATAATACATATAACATTATTTCATTCACAAGAAAAAAAAAATCTATTTATTTGTGCTGCTTAGCTCGCACTGTAAGACAGCTGTAACATGCTGTGGGGGAGAAGTAGACCAAAGGCTTCCTTTGCACAGATGACATATATTTTATTTATTTATTGAAATATTTCACCAGGAAGGGCACACTGAACAACAAGTTGCTCATCTCATGGTGCGACCTGGGGAAGGGGGTTACATAGGGCTGTGAAGGATGATCAGTTACAATAGTATGTGGGTAGTACAAACAGTACGATATTGTAAGATTATGCAACAGTTGGAACACAAAGTATTGTACAATGAACAGTAGTGGAACATTGTGTAAATTACAATACATGTCCAAAATCACACAAAAGAACATATAAATGTACAAAACAGTAATAGTGTGACAGAACCATATATAGTGCATGAATGTACCAGGAGCAGGCTCAAGGTTGCACGCAAGTGCTGTTGGAGTAAAAAGGATAGGGTAGGTCATGCACATGGGTGACCCAGAAGGGCAGGTGGAGAAGAGAGGGGGAGAAGCAAGAACTGAATATGAGGAGAAGGGGTAGTCATATCCTCATTTCAACATCTGGGAAAATGGACAGCTAGATGACTTAGTTTAAAAAGTGTATTCTTTACTTTTCAAATGCTCCTAAACTCACAATAGCGGACTGAAAATACAAACAGAGGGAATAAATTTGACATAGGAGAAGTGAGGTAAGCAAATGCACAGCACTGCATACATGAGACTTCTTTAAGCAACTTGAAATTTGGAAGTGCTTATCTTAATGATCAGATGTTATTTATGTTAGAAGCATTTGACACTTCTTGAGACAGCAAAGGACCTCTTGTGTGTGCGCATCAGAACTTAACTTTGTCATGCTAGACAGCATTTATGTTTCTCAGGCTTGCTAGACACATGTAAAGGAGGCTGGAATCCTTATCTTAGATGCTACAGTATATTGCTATTTATGTTAAAAGCACTTGACAGGTCTTGAGATCCAAAAACCCAGCAGAGAGAAAGGAGTATTTTATTCAACTGGGTAGTGATTTGCAATTGTGTGGAAGGATACACTGAAAAGTACTAAAATGTGCTTCTGTATCCCATTTTTCCAGCTACAGACAGCAAGATGGCTGAAGACTCCACCCACAGCCATAGAAAGGGCCACTTCACCTGGCGAAAATCCTGCAAAATCACCATTTCAGGATGTCTGCGAACTTTGTGGGGTTCTGGCAAAGGAACTTTTTTTTAGCTTCCCACATCTCTACTTACAGTAGCACGATTCAGTAAGGGGGGGTCCAGGCGCACCTTTATAAAATTGAAAATCGCAGTACTATTTTTTCACATCTAACATGAACTGCTACTTTATGGATTAAGGCAACATTAATGTCAGGGATCTCCTCTAAATATATGATGGTACCTTATGCTCACAACACTCTTTGCCATCAAGTTTCCCACATAGTTGCAAATGTAATTTAACGTTGGATAACTTTTCCAACGATCAGTTACAGTAGGGAGAGTACAGCTGTCCATTTGTAGATGACCACAGTCAATTGGTATAAGACAAAAATTATACAAAATTCTGTACATCGTACAGAAGTATTCTTGCACACTTTGAACACTGACTTGGATGATTTAGCATACAATATCATACCAAACGTTTGCTATTTATGCATGAAACAACAACTCTTTAAACATTAGAACAAAAACTTCCACAGATGAATGGCATGTGATAAACAGGTAATGGCACTATGTGGGACAGCCTGTGTTTTCCTGTGTTTTTATGTAAAGCGGTTCGAAATTTTATACAAGGCACTATTTGAATAGTTATGTCAAAACTTATTAAAAATAAAAATTTCACTTCTTTAATGTCTTCTAATAATGATAAGAAAGGCACAGTCTGGCAGAAGGAAATGAATGTAGCCAGATTGCAATAAAATCCTAACTTATCCCAATCCAGTCACATTTGTTGCACTGCTGTTTTAAAGGGGAAACACAGGTGAGCATGTACACCCATAAGATACAATGGAGGCACACATATTGCACATGTAGCCCAGGTGCCGTGTGCCAGAGGGCTACTACCCCTGCCTGTTGGCCCTCTAACAGGTTAAGGGGCCCTGGGTCCTGCTACAGTGGTGTTCAGGGGTCCTAGCTCAAAGGTAAAAAAAATAATGCAGTGCCTCCACCCAGAGAGAATTAGAAGTGGGTTAGGTGACTGGCTAGCACAGCCTCCTGGGATGCTGCATCTCCCCACCTCCCCTACCAACCACCCCACACATTGGATGCTCAACAATTCAGTACCATCATAAACCATGAACAGTAATGCTTTGACAGACTCAGAGAATTCATGCACACACACACAATTTTCAAACCATAAACCACAACTTTATTTGGGGTAAGGACTAGGAAAGGGGTACTGGGACAAAGGATGGCTGTGGATAGAAAAAACTGGTTAATGAAATAGGCAACAACAACAAACATTGGGGCCAGCAGACCAAACCCACCCCCACTGGTACCAGTGTTTCCCAGGATGTTCTTTGGTGGTATCCACGAGGTGCAGGCCTGGTACGGTGCCGCGGGTTGGCCGGCTGCTGGGGCACTGATGATATCTGAAAAGGACTTGGTTTAAGAAAAACAACACAAATTCCCTTTGGTTTTTGTTTCCAGGAACTAGGTCTTGGTATTCATGGTTTGTTGATCTCAAAACACAGGAGGATGGAGCTCCCTGGTCAGTGCAGCAAAGCAGACACAGGCAGGCCAGGATCCCTCTGTCAGGATGGAACTTGCTTGAGGATCTTGCAGCTGGTCACCTTGATTGTAGTTATGGCTGCTTGTCACCTTCATCCGCTTCTGGACCATTGCAGACCACTGTGGCAGGACACCACCAGCCCCAGAAGGCCCAGACCTGGGAGTGGCTCCACAGCCTGGCTCCCGTGATGGGTTGTAGGTGCCCTAGCACTCCAGCAAGTGCCGGTGACCTCCTGAGACACTGCGTCCCACTTGGAAGGGGTTAAGAGGTTCCTTCCCTGGCTCTGGGTGAGAACTCCTGAACAGTGGGGGTCCTCCTACAGTCGCTGCATTGAGCTACAAGCAAGAAAAGTTCACAGGCAATCCCTCCGATAAAGTCCGGTGCCAATTTGAGTGGGTGCTAGCCTTAATTCCAAGAAGCACAGGTGCAATTCAACAGAGGAATCCCAGAACAACAAATTCCCTGCACACCAGTTCACATTTTCCAGTTAAACTGTGTGCACAACCTTTTCTTCGGCTGCAGCTGGGCCTCATTTCTCAGCCACTCTCACCAGTTCACTCAGGACATGTACAACACCTGGCTAGCACCCAGACATCCAGAGATGCTTTACTTCTTTAAAATTTCAACTTTAGTACCACACAAGCAAATGACCTCTCAGCAGCAAATGTAGCACTCAGGTAATTCACACAGTTCTCTCAGCTAGTTCAGCTTCTAGTGCAGGGTTTCTGCAGCGTTTATTTTCTCCCAACAATAAGCAAGCAGTTTCTCAATACCTGGGGAATTAGGATCACAGTTCAGTCTCTTTCTCTCTTTCCCCTTCTCAGTCTGATTCTACAACACAGCAATCTCCAATTCTGCAACACTACAATCTCCACATAGGCCCTGGGAAAGCCCCTGATGTCCAAAGTCCACTCTCATAGGGTACTCCTGACTCATACAGAGCCTGTAAACAGACTGAAGAAATCCCAAAAAGTCCACACAGTTTCAGCTAAGAATTCAGTGTTCTGATTGGCTGATGGAGCCTATCAATAATTGATATCCATAGAGATCAATATTTCCTGCTTGTTTATTGGGGCATGATCTAGGTGCCTGAATTAGTCCCCTCCTTTTCTCTGGAGTCCCACTGAGTCAAGTTTGGGCACCTAGATCACTGATTGGCTGCTAGAGAGGGGTCAACAGTCACAAAAATGTCAGCTCTCATTTATTTATATGGAATCCCATACAGCTTAGTGCAATTTCTCCCCTTTACAAGTCTGGTGCAGCCCAACACAGTGCTTTATTTTCACAGACTCCCCACCAGACTGTAGACCCAACATTCCCCTGTCAAACAAGCCCACTCTTGTGCAATAACTCCCAGCACTTTTGCTGTCGCTGCCGCCAAAACTCTGCCCCCCTAGGGGGCAGGCAACAACCTCATTAATATTCATGAGGGCTCATGAATGATTCATGAGCTCTTGTTCATGCTCCCATTCTAAACTTTATTTTTAAATATTGATGAGGCTTGGGTCCATCTCCTTCAGGTCTCTGGTCCTCATTTAGTACACTAGGGGCACCGAGACTGACAAACACCTCCTGTTTTGACTGCAACGGCGGTTGGAAACATCAATGCACTCTTCCGCACATGTGTGAGTGCTGGCAGCATTAGGGAAATGCCAGCAGCTCGTGGTCCAAGTTATAAGCCCAAACTGGTCCGGAATCAAACACAAGGCCACTTGGGGCGGACCTGGGGCACCAGAGGTGATGGGGGACGCCAACAGGCAACGGGAAATTGGGGCAACCAAGGTAAGCCCCCATGGGGGGGGGTTACACACAGTAAAGAGTATATGAACCCTAGAGAGATGTCACAGATGAAGAGAAAAGAACAGGTACTTACCATAACAGTAGACCTTCTAGAGACTCTCCTCCACTAGGCCATACTTTTGGAAATGTAAACCATCAACATCAGAACCACTCAGAAACCTTTGTTAGTGCCAGACTGCCCACAATGACATATGACGCTGATGCCCGTGTAACGTGGGTGGCCCCACCACTCCTCAGTTCCCCCCAGAGACAAGTCTGGAGGATATTAGGCTGAGAGGAACCAGGACCAGCCATGCTTGGAGAGGCAAGGGATGGGAAACAGAAATGTAAACATATTGTGCTTATGGGTATGACAGGGTTAAATAAGACCCTGTCCCATTTGTTTTGCAGAGAGTTAAAAGCAAGGATGAATTTTGTCCTGTCCCATTTCTGCCCCTTATCTGTCTTTGCCTGTCTGATTGCGCAATCAAGTCTTCTTCTTCTGGTAACTAGGGACTGGCCACCTCAATGGTTGCGCAATTTTCACATCCAATCTTCCTTCCTTCACTTGCTGTTTCTATTCTTTCTTCCATTCCGTTACTTCTTTGTGGATATAAAAATATATGCAGATCTTTGTGTGAGACTGGGTTTCCTGCTTTGGCAATGTATGTACGATAAATTATCTTATTTGGAAATGTATGTACTTTCTTGTTGAAATTTTGTGGAAAGTTTTTTTTTTTGGGGAGCATTCAGAGAAAAGATAGCAAGCTGAACAAGTGAGTTGACCTTGAAAAATATTTTGTCCTCCTCGTTTGTTAGGAAAGTTATCTAAACATGGGTTTCAGCCTCGGACAGCTATCTTCCAGTTTAGATTTTAACAGAGTAGCATTTTTTCTTCACATCATACTTGTTGTATTTAATTTAAAAACTTGAAACCGAAGTATGGCAGAGGCAGGGACGCCCATTTACTGAAAAGCAAATGGAGCGTCCCCTGCCGCTTCCATACTTCTGGGTTCCAGAGTCTTTAAAATTAAAATACAGGCAAGTTGCGGCGTGAGAAAAATGCTGTTCTTCTTGTTAAAATCTAAACCGGATGGTAAGCTGTCCAGGGGCGGGAGCCCCACATTTTGGACAGCTTTCCTTTAACAAAATTGCCAACAGGAGACCAGCAACAGAAAGCCAGTTCTATTTGCTTACACTTGTTGAGCCTAGATTTATTCTAGTCCAGAAAGAAATTGACAAACTTGATATATTTTGTGAAAAACAGGATGTAGAGTTAAAAAGCTGTCAGGCAAAGAGATCTTTTAAAAAAAGAAAAATGTCGTTTGGTTTGACAGCTTTAGATTTGGACTTTAAATCTGGTGATGCACTCAGAATGAGGACTTATATTTGAAATGCCTGTACTGAAAAGACATCCTGTACATATCTTATTTTGTAATTTTATTATTAATAATAAAGTGTTACTTGCACATTTTATAACTTCTCCTGGACTGTCTATGTTTCCTGATCGTTGCTTCTACAACAAAGGGCACCTCAATGAGGCAGTGAATACTGCCGTCAGCAACTGCATTAATCAGAAAGAAAACAAGGGAAATAGGATGGGTGCACTGTGGCCCAATGGATGAGATTCTCTCAGAAATCTACAGTTACGGTAAGTAAAAGTTCTGTCTTCATCGAAGATATCTCTTCCACTAAGCCCCATCACTGGAATGCTTCCCAAGCAACACATGGAGTACACAGGGAGGATGGCAGTGTCTGATATGACAATTACAGGAGGTCCTGTAATACAGCAAGGCCAAATCTGAGAAAGACAATGTCCAAACTGTAATGTTTAGTGGAAGTATGTATAGCACTCCATGTGGCAGCAGCACATATGTCAGCTGCAGAAACATTCTCGAAACAGGTAACAGAACCAGGAAGCTCATTACAGTACTTCCTGTAACAGGAAGCAGGACAGCACCATCCAAAGAATATCATATACTGGGATGTGTATCCACAGGCATAAACAGCAAGAATGCAGAGGTCATCCTGCCACTGTAGAGGTCACTAGTTATTTATTTATTTGTTTTTGTTTACCAGGTAAGCACACTAGAAAATCAAGTGCCTATTTTCAGGTGAGACCCGGGAGATTACAGGGGTACATTCAAGAACATCAGTCAAAAACAAGTACAAATTACAGAGGTACCTTTGAGAACATCAGTCAAAAACAAGTACAAGGTACACATTCAGGAGAATCAAGGAGAGCAAGGACAATACAAGAAAATCAGGTTTTACATAACCACATGGTCCAGGCAAGGAAGGCAGTGGTCAACATACCTGGGCAGCTACGTCCCAAAGGATTAGGGAAGCAGGTAAACTTGATTAGTATGGTTGGGGATTGGTGAGACAAGGCAGAGCATGATGGAGGGGCAGTGAACATATACACGGTAATGGGCAGAAGGGCCTGAGTGGACCCAACATAATCATTTCTTCTAAACATCTGTCAGCTCACTACTGAGTAAGGGGCAGAGCCACTCTACCTTAAGCAGAGGCTTCGGGTAACGAACTCAGCCAGTCACTAAGTGCAGAGGCAGACGGAGGCCGATTTGAGGAATCCCCAGAGGGAGGCTTTAGAGGAGGGATGGGAGGTGGAGAAGCGAGTGCTTGTTGGGAGGGCATTCCATAACCAGGGTGTGTATGCAGCGAAGGCCCGGTCTCCCATTTGTGTGCGAGATTTTGGAGCCAGGAGGACATGAGAGCCACTAGATCTTAAGTGGTAGGAAGACGTAGTGGGTAAGAGGGATATGGGCGAGGGCAGAAGGGCTGGCGTTTGAACCACATTGTCAATTAAGTTGCCCAAGACAAAGGTGCGGTGCTGTTCCGGTGGGAGCCACTCAAGCCGGGAGTAGAGCTCACACCAGTGGGTGAGGCATGGGGCTGGGAGTGCAAAGCGACAGACACTGTTGTAAGCTGTATCCCATTTTGAGAGACTGGTTTTCGTGACATGGGCAAAGGTGACAAGTCCATAGCATAGCATGGGTAGGAGGACCCCCCCCCCCGGCTAGGGTGAGACGAGCAGCCGGGGTGAGACAGCTTTTAGCCATGTATGCGAGACCCAGCTTACAGTTAGAGGCCTTACATGTGTTGCGTATATGCAACGTGAAATCTAGTTGTGGGTCAAGTGTCACCCCCCAGGTACTTGACATGATCAACAGCTAGCAGAAGGGACCGTCGGCACATGAGATCTTTAGAGGAGCAGGGACAGCTTTTGTCTTGGCTGTAGAGCCAAATAGCATGGTCTGAGTCTTCTGCAGGTTGATAGTGAGCTTGTGGTCCTTTAGCCAGGTTTGGATTTGGTCAAAGTCAGAGTTTATCTGGGCAGTGATGACAGAGATGTCCTGGGAGCTGTTCAGGATGACAAGGTCATCTGCATATAGTGTAGATCGCCCATGAGCTAGGGCTGAGGGCAGATCATTTATGAAAATGGAGAACAGGAGAGGCCCAAGCACAGAGCCCTGGGGGACCCCGCAGTTAACTGGAGAGGGCTCAAACGGGGCCTTGTTGAACTTAGTATACTGCTGTCTGTCCGTGAGGTAGTTGGTGATCCAGGCAAGGGCTGGGGAGGAAAGTCTAAGGGACAGGAAAGAGGAGCAGAGGAGTGAGTGGTAGACCTGGTCGAAAGCTTTCAAGAGATCGACGAAGATGGCACCAGTCAGTTTACCTCAATCTGCAGCCGACCTGATCTCAGAGGTGACAATGTCAAGGGCAGTGGAGGTGCTGTGCTCTTTTCTGAAGCTGTGTTGTGAAGGAGAGAGTAGATCGTGGGTCAGCAGGTAGTGGGTGAGGCTGCATCTGCAGCACAGTGGGCAGAACCGGATCCCTTACCTAAAGAAAGACATCAAATTACAGGAGACAGTGCAGAGAAGACCAATCAAGGTTACAAGAGATCCAGGGACAACAAGGCAGGCTTTAAGATGAGGGGCTCAGAGATCTCAACATGTACTACTCCCTGGAGGACAGAAGGGAGAGAAGTGACATGACTGAAACCTTTAAACAACTTAAGGGTTTCAACGAGGTGAACTTGGTCTATAGGGCTATACAATCTTAGTACAAACAGGTCCACTATGGGCCACTACCTCACGCTGGCAGGGGGACACTTCAAAAGGGAAATGAGGAGGCACTTTTTCACTGAAAGGGTGGTGGAAAACTGTAATGAGTTGCTTGAGAAAATTGTTTCACTAAGGACTGTAGACAGCTTCAAGAGGGGATGGGACAGGGTGAAAGAGAAAACTGCATGGGAAGGGCAGGCCAGGGGGTACACTGACGTGGAAGGAGAAGTGAACAGTAGGAAGGGGGTGGATTCCTCAGTAGATATTGAGGTCTGCAAACTTGGACTGACTAGACAGATAAGGCTTTTTTCTGCTGGTTATTTTCATATGTTCGTAAAACAATACAGCTGCAAGTTGAGGGGCTAGCTGCACAATCAAGCAGACTTGATAGACCGCAAGGCCTGCTTCTGCTGGCATTTTCTTATGTTCGTAGCTGGCAAGCCATTTTGACAGGCATTGTTACAGTAGTTACTGGGATGCCCTCCTTATCAGACACATATTGCACAAAAAGCTGAGAGGATTTCTACAGCCCTTAGTGTGACTGAGATAGAAATGTACTGTTCTATATGTACATCAAGTGTATGCTACAGAGAAAATATAAGAACAAAAAAACAAGGTGCTGCATCAGCATGTGGTCTGAAAACAAAACAAAAAGGTAATATTAAATACATGCTGAAAACAGAAAACAGAGTTAGAATTATATTTCGGTCATAGGTCTTCTTCAGGAATTAAAACAGAAAAAAGTAAAGTTAATGAAGAGGTAGAGGAAAATAAGGGGTATTTATGTGAGGAAAGACAATAGGGAGAGGATCTTGAAGAGAAAGTGATGATGGGGATGGTAAGACTAAAAGCTGGAAAACAAAAAGCCGAATATGGGTGTAAAAAGGCATACTAGGAGTGAATGAGCTGAGAAGCCCTCAAGTGGAGAGTAACTAACATGGCTTAGTAAGAGGGCTGAAAGGTGACAGATGTGTGGGAAGGAGACAGAGACGGACATCAGAAGAAAATTAAAATAGAAATGCACACATGGATGGAATGCCTATGTGAGCATACACCTCTCCCCCCCCCAAACAACACACACTGGATAGAAGTGTGTGCAGGCATACCCACACATGCAGACATACCTTGCACATATGCAAGCAGAAATACGGCCAGGGGTAGGGGTGATAAGGACAGACTACAGCAGTAAATCATAATGTGGCTGAAAGACATTAGTAGAAAACACGTCTGTCATTTAAATCAGAGGGCTGCTGGGAGCCTAGGCAGATGATTAGCTTGATTTCTGTTTTTTTACTTTGGTCAGCATCCCATAACCCTGCTAGAGGACACAAACAGAAAGATCACTGACATTATGGCCCCTGGTGGTAAAATGGAATACAATGGTTTTATCAATCTCTCCATTCCTGACTGGCCCATAATGTTCCTGAATCTGTCAGCTAGACATCTGTCAGTTTTTCCAGTGTAGACAGCTGAACACTTTCTGCAAAGAATACAATATATCACATTACTGGAAGTGCACCTATCTAAACCTGACATACCTCAAGTTCTAGTTGATCTACAGAGCATCTATCGCAGAGTACACAACAGCTCATTTCCCTAGTGAGACTCTTCTTCCTGCAGATGACAACATTACCAGGAAAAGCAATGACATCAATCCATGGACTTCCAGGACATTTTGCTGCTGTAGATTATTTTGCTAACCAATGTATGAAAGACAATACTAACTTCAATTTTCATTGCAGGCGCTATCACTCTAACCAGACCGCAAGTGAATTTGCAGCCCTTTGATCTCTGCAACACAAGAATGACATTGTTATTAAACCAGCTGATATGTGGAGCTGCTGTGGTCTGGCAAAATGAGCTGTAAATCATTGAAAACACAAAGCAACTCTGACATAATTTTTATGTTGTTTTGCTTGTGGGCAAGCAACATCTTGCAGTAGTAGTAGCACAGTGAGAGGTGTGTCAGTGTTGCCGAATGCAAAGCACGCCTCAGTAGGTGCGGCCCTCATTCCCCAATTAGCCAGCATGCTAGCTCTGACACAAAAATTATGTAAAGTGCCACCAACTTGAAAGAAATGTGCCGCTGCAATCAGAAACAAGTTTGTCATGCAGCGGCAGAGATGACATGCCTCCCATACGTGCCTTCCCTGGTGAAACATTTCAAGAAAAATGGCAGTGGCAAGACAATCACCAAACAAAGCCAACATCAGGGGTACAATCCCTGTGTCAGCATGCCCCCCCACATTATGTGGCACACTGGGAGCCCACCCCAGTGTGCCGCCACTCACACAAAGCCGACCATGTCAGCATGTTCCTCCCACTGCCACCCCCATTGTGTGGCACACCCAACAAATTGTCCTGCGATGTCCAGTTCCATTTTTTGTTTTTACCTGAAAAAAAGAAAACGGTCCCTCATTATCCACGGTGCCCCCAACCCACACCCATCCTCTGTGCACCACACCTCCCCACACACCCCCACCCCAAACTTACCTCCAGAGGTCTGGCGCTGCGATCTTCAGTGGAGCAGGAACATGTCTGGACTCTTCAAAGCCGAACAGCAAAATAAATAAATGGAAGTAAGCTGTATAATGGCATCAATGGTGGGGGGGGGGGGGGTTCAACTTAGGTGGATATCTCAGCCATGTTTTTGAATTGTGGCTCCAAATTTTCAGTATGGGGTTCTTGTGCCCCCACCTCATGAACACATACACTGTCATCTCATTATTCGGTCCTGAAAGGTGATTTTGCAGTCACTGGGCAGAATCACCTTTTGGGACTGATTAACGAAACGACAGTGCCACCGTTCATGAGGTTGGGCCCGCCAAAGTCTATGTTGAAAATCTGGTGAAAAAAATCCAAAAAATTACTGTGTTATGAGCATGCATTGTGCAGTTTCCATGCACACTCATAACTTCGACAATTGTTTATATTTTCAATTCAGATTTTCAACATTGCCATTTTTTCACACCTACTTATGAATAGTACAACTATCATTTTTCACATCCTGCCTGAAATGTGTTTTCACACATCTGGCACACAATAGTGTGTTCGCTGTGGGAAATCAACTTTTGGGACAGATTAACAAAATCACAGTGCCACTGTTCATGAGCAGAGGTCCCAAAATGACTATGTTGAAAATTTGGTTAAAAAAATCCTCAAAATAGTTGTGTTACGGGCGTGTGTTGCACAGGTTCTACGCACACTTGTGACATCACCAATATTTTCACTCCATATTTTCAACGTTGCTTTTTTGTACCTCCTCACGAACAGTACAGCTTTCATTTTTCACATCCTGTTGAAATGTGTTTTCGCACCTGTGGTGCCAAATGGCGCAGACGCTGTGCAAAATCACCTTTCAGCTAACGAACTGATAGTGCCACTGTTCATGAGGTGGGGTCACAAAAAAGCCCATGTTGAAAATTTGCAGTGAAAATACCAACAAACACCTGGGCCATTACGGTTTCCAACCTCAACGCCCCACCCTGTATAGACTGACAGGTATCGGGAGTGTGACTTGGGATTGTCAGCTGTAATGCTCGTGCCATTCCACCCCCATCCCCACTCTGTAGCCAGTGACAGGCACAGAGGTGTGCCTTGGACTCTTTGGCCCCATAGTTCACCCCATTCTCCTATACTGCACCCATCTCGGCGTATTTCCTTGTGGAATGGGGTGAGCATAAGGCCAGAAGACCCCAAGGCACACTGCTACACTTGTCGGTGTCTGCAGGGTAGGGTGAGGTGAACTGGCATGCGCATTATGGCAGACGACCCAAAGGCACACCTCAATGCCTGTTAGTCTCTGCAGGGTGGGGATGGGGTTGGTGTCAGTTCAATACTTCACTGCCATTCCTATTATGCATCTCTCTAACTCCTGCACTACCAATGCCAGTGCCAGCAAGACAGCATTTGGCATTGACAAATGCTCGTCAACTCTTCTCTTCCACAGGACCCCACTACGAACTATCAGACAGAGGTTACCACTACCATCACCTCTGCTACTGGAAACAAAGAACTCCCTGTCTCTGCTAAAAAACTCATACTGCAACATCCTTACGTATCCAGGATCTATCGCCTTCTCAAAATCCACAAAACGGATAACCCTGGATGCCCTATCATGTCTGCCTGCTCCTGCCCCACATCCCGCATCTCAGCATTTCTGGACAACCTCATGAGACCACTTGTTGAATTCCTTCCCTCCTACATTAAAGACATTACCCACGCTTTCCAGCTGTCTAACAGGTTCGGGTTTAGTGGCTCACATCATCTCATCTTTACCTTGGTTATCAAATCTCTTTACATAGTGATTCCCCACAATGAAGGCCTGACAGCTCTGCAGCATTTTTTGAATAAGCGGAAAGTTCAGTAGCCACACACACATATATATTAACCTAACTGGCCAAACTTTTTCTTAAACTTAATGCTTTTACTTTTAATAACAGTTTCTCCTGCCATGAGAACCAGGATGGGTAACACCTTTGCACATCTGTTTGTTGGTTGGGTTGAGGAACAGTTATTTTTGTCCTTCACAGAGACTGTGCGTGACTTCTACAAACACTACATAGATCATTGCATGGGGCCACCTCCTGCTCCAGGGAAACCCTTCAAATCTTCTTGGACAAGTTTACCAAGGCCCATCCTTCCCTTTAGCATACTGTCAAAGTATCCTGCTCCACAGTGACTTTTCTAGATATCAATCTGTCAGTGCAGAATACTGATCAGAAGACATCGGTTTATTACAAACCCACTGACTTAAACAGCTTTCTACTCCACAGCTCCTTCCATCCCAAACATGTTTAGAATGATTTGCCATATTCACAGTTTCTTAGACATCACAGATTATGCTGTGAAAATGAGGATTTTGCTGAGCAGGCTGAAATAATATACTTTTTTTTATTAACAGGGGATATGCAGAAAATACAGTAGACAGAGCACTCTTCCGGGGTAAGAAACATGCCCCGTAATCATGACCCTCTCAGGAAGGATGCTCTCACGGAACAATGATGACACATTCCACTGGTGCTTCCCTTCCATTCTAATACCCCTTCTCTTTTCAGGACCATCACTAGGAACTTCCCTAGTCTGCAAACTGACCATAATATTGAAGTTTCCTTTACAGAGTCACCAACTGCCTCCTACTGCTGACCACCCAACCTGTGGAGTCTCCTGGTAGGAAGCAGCCTACAAATTCCTAACAATTTCTCCCCACAGATTCCAAAGCTTGCAACAGAACTCACTGTTATACCTGTACATGTATTTCTAGTGTCACTGAAATTCAAAGTCTCACAGGTGTTTTTCACATCATCAAGGAGACCTAATGCACTCCCAGTAATGTATATGTAACCCCCAGCTTCCCACTAGGGTTACTAGAATCCTGTTAGTTAGTGGATTTTTAGGTAGGTATGCTGAGCAGCAAAAAAGTTAAACTTACAGGGCTCTCTTGGCAGCTTCTGTCAGTCACTCTGGGCAAATGTTCCAAGTGGGAGTGGCTGTCGCAGCAGCATGAACCATGATGGAATATTGTTGTATCAGTCAGTTTTCTGCCTCAGAGCAGTACAGTTAGCTTGGGGTGCTGACTGAAAAGAGCCTCGGGAGAGGTACCACCTCTCTCCTGACCCTTTTCAGCCCCTAGTTGGTTCACAAAGAGACTTGCATCGAGTCGTGGTGGTGGCCTTCTCCTGTATAGAGCCCCTGAGGAGGTGAAAAATCCTAAAGACAATGGGTCCTGTAACTGGGAGTAACACTTGTAGTTCTCCATAATTTCTGAGAGACTTTTGACTGGAAAGTGCTGCCCAGTTACTGGAATGACCAGGTTTTGCCCTCCCCACAAGGAAATTCCTGTGTGTTTGGATAATTTTACCTCACAAACTGTCAGAGGACTGTTTTACTACTCAAATGGTGCCTTCACAGTGATGAATTTGGAAAAGAGCTGCCTCCACTCTTTGGAATTATTAGAAAAATTTGGAACTATACTCACTTCAGTCTGGTATATAAGTAGAAAACCTTTTCTCGTTTGGGTTAAATTCTATTAGAACTGTTTCTCACAGTTTGGAGGAAATGCCCTGGCCTGAAAAGACTTTGTGGAGATGGGACTTTGGGAATAGGGGGGTACCCAGAGTTGCCCACCCCAGGACATGTGAACCCAGTGTTGTTCACTCTCTGGAAAACAATGGCGATTGGTACATTGTGAGCCCAGCATTGTTTGCACTTACTTGGACAAGCTCTGTCCTACCTCCATAGCCCAGAAGAAGGATGGACAGAAACCTTGTTTCTTGTACTCTCTAAGGTGAGGGGGGAGGACGTGAACAAATGTACTGGTAGTAAATCACTACTGCAGATTTCTGGACTTTGTTGTACCTGTTCTGCACCTGTAGCCCTAGTGGACAAATGTCTGTCAGTCCATTGTGTACAGAATAAAAGCTACTACTTGGTTCTAGTTCTGCTTGTGGACATTCTTCTGAGAGTGGACTGTGTGTTTTAATGATATCCCCCCCCCCCAGTGTTAAGGCCCACCCTGGTTCCTGGTTAAAATACAGATCTTTCTGTGTGCCCCCCCCCCCACGAGAGCTGAGCCAGGTAAACACCCTAGCAGGGGGAGTGCAAAGATTGTCTGTTGCCAAAGTACAAGGAGTTACACAAAATGGGGGCTCATCCTGGGATTTGTGGGGGTTAGGTTGCCAGACAAAATAGCATGGAGTGGTGAATTTGGTGGCGGTGTACCCATAAGAGGAAGAACTAGTTGTAAAGTCAAGTGGTTTCAAACCACGGTTCAAGCAGTGAAGAAGTGTGTATTCAATTGCAGTTTAAAATCCTTCCCAGAGAGCCTCTGAATGCAATTGAAAGGGAGAGTGAGAGTGAGTGAGAGAGAGAGAGAGAGAAAAGAGAGCGAGTGTGTGCCCCTGCCCTAATTTGCATGGTGTCAAGTAACTGGCTGAACTGGTAAGCGCCGCCCATTGGACTATGTGCTGTGCATGAGGGGATAGGCAGAGCATTGTTGGAAGTCGGAACTCGTGGAGCAGCAGTATTTGATTGCAGGCCTAGCTGAGAATTTGGACTTTGTGAAGTTCACCTGGATTGTGCAGCAGATGAAACCCTTGCTCTCAGGAAGTTGTCAGTCATGTCTGTGGGTGCTACAAACCCTGGAGATGGTTGCACCATCCCGTGTATCGTAGTGTGCTCGGTGTCGAGCAATCGTGTCTGTTCAAGCAATACAGAAAAAAGTTTGAAAATAGCTGGACTGTGAGTATTCTAAATCAAATGCACTTTAGAAATGTCGCAAACTAAAGGGAGCAAATGTAGCAATTGCACAGCAACTTTCAGGGAGACAAGTTTTCATTTGGTAGAGTAGACCACGGGGCCGTAGAGCATGGGATGAAGAGCAGTTCAAATTGTAAATGCAGATTGCAGAGGTACAAATTACACCAGCATGGACTATGAGTTTTGGAAATTTCATTGGGCAAGCAGGGATTCTGGAACGGAGACTGTGAGGCCTAGTTATGGTGCAGTTAACTGAAGCTCAGCATGCAGAGGCTTCAAAGCACAGTTAAGCATTGTGAGGAAATGTTGCAATAGCACTTCACTTGTTAACTCAATTACACCTCAGCGGCCATTTTGTATCAAGGTTAAGCAATGGAAAACTCGGACTTCAAAAAGCACTCCAGGTGGTAATAAGTAGAACTTGGACTGTAAGACTGAATTCCAGTGCAAAGTTAAATTGTAAAGAATTGGCATGGGGATTGGTAACAAAACGCACTGCTCCCCCCCACCACAACTGGCTATTCCATTCATAAGGCCTTCTAAGGCAGGGAAGGTGTGCGAGAGTTGAGATTAATGTAACAAACTACAACTTAAGTTGCTGTGTGTGTTTTGCAGTATCTAGAAAAGATGGACCACAGTGAAGAGATGCATTACCCTCAGCATGTGCTCATCAGGGTTAGCCAAAAGGAGAGGGAGCTTAAAAGACTAGAGGAAGACAGTGGATATTCTGGAGCACCAGACAATGTGGCATTACCTGGGTGGCCTGTGAATGTGTGTGTAGTTTGTTTCCACAATGGGAGGGACATTTCCAAGTACCTCACTGTCAGGCATCTTGAGAGACTTATTGACTGAGCCAACCACCGAGGCCTGTCTGGACAAAAGCCAGCTGCGCCCAAATCATGAACAGATGGGATGATGATGCAACACCATTCAAAGAAGATGACTTAGATGAGTTCAGTGAGGACAGGCTAAAGCAACTGCTCCACAGAACCATCACTTCTGGTTTGGAAGTCTACTCCTCATCCGAGGAAGAACCCTGGACGGTCCAGACAGGGGAAAAGTCGCCGGTGCAGGGACACCCAACAGGATCAAGCCACAGAGCTGGGGGATTGGCATAAAGAGGGATTTCCCCAACACTGTCTACAGTGGGTCTTGAGGCAGAGCTCAGTGTCTGTGAGCTGAGAGAAGAAATGGAGGAGGAACTCTCAATCTGGGTTCCAGGAGCCGAGTCGCCAAATGGCTCCTGGGGAACCCAGATGGACAAATTGGATCTCCGAGCAGAGCACCTTCAGCAGTTCCGGAGCAACTGGAAGAGCCAGCAGAAGATTCTGTGCTTAGAGAACTACCCCAAGACACTGCCCTGCCTACTGCCACCAGTGCTACTACTGCCACTTTTCCTGCGGAATCCTTGACAGCTGAGGAAGAGGTGGAAGATATAAGTGTCCTAACAGCCTGGGAAAGGGAAGCCAGGGATGACCAGATCTGGCCACCACTCAGCCAAGCTGGGGAATGTCATCTGCCCAAGAGCAGTAAGGAGGAGATAGTAATCCGAAAAAAGGTAGAACAAATCTTTGGAGAAGAATATCTGTACCTGCAATGGTGGGCCTTGTACGAGATTGAGGACTGCCATGAAGCATGGCTCATGGAGAAAGCAATGGCAATGGACGTTGGTGGAAGTTATCTGTGGACTTCCACAGGAGCGGCCGAGTTACAGAGAAGATGTGAAGAACGCATCAAAATGTGCAAGGATTGGCCACACTCTACATATGGATGCTGTGATTTGCACAGACAAAGAGGGGAGGCAGACAGTTCACACTTAGACTATGAAATGTCCAGATGGCACCATTGCATACCAGCCTGATGCTGACTGGTACTCCTGAGGAAACTTCTGGACACAGTCCAGACTGGCACCTCAACGGAGCGCGATATACAAAGTTGCCTTGTTGGTGAAGAATTTGTAAACACTGTAAGTTGTGGTCAGTGGGCCACATTCTGCAGGGTATCTGCCAAAGAGGAGGATGACTTGCCACTGCATCTTCATCACTCAAAGGAGAAGAGGGATGTCTTAACCTGGGTCCAGTTCCAGTTCCATAGATCATGAGGGAGGTCAGAGTCACAAGGTCTGCATGCAGCAGTTCCGGCCACAGCAGGAGGTACCAGCTGGCAGCAGCCGTGAGTTCCAGTGTCATGCTACACATCAGAACTGGTAGGGCCAAGTTTTTCTTATTTCTTGTTATACACGTTCCTGTAGAGTGTTCACATCTCCAATGGGCAATGTGGACAGTATGCCATCTTTTCTGGACATTGTACCTGGACATTTCCAGCAGGCATTGTGCCTTGTTTCTGAGGATTCAAACTGCTCACCATCTGATTGTCAGAGACACTTTTGTCTTGTCCAGCCCCATTGACATTTCTCCTTAGATGGACCAATAGGGTTCCTTTTCTCCAGTTTTTTAAATATTTTATACTGTTTTGCATAAAAATACAAAAAAAGAAAAAAGACATTTTTATAAAAAAAATAAAAAAAAGTTTTACAAACATTTTAGAGCCAAGTAGTATGTAGTTGCATGCTTTTGATTCTTGAGTCTTTTGTAAGTGCAGGTGAAGAGGAACATGAGGCAAGGCACGCCAATTATATTTGTAGGGTGCTCATTCCCAGAGGCTCTGCGTGCCTTGAAAAAAATCAATACTATAGAAAACACATTTAAAATACAATAAAATTCCCCAAAATATACAATATAATAATAATTCAGCAACTTTAACAAGCTTCGGCTTGCCAAAAAAGGCAAACTGGACATCACAGATAGAATTTGTCACTCTATGAAAACCAGACTGAAAAGGTAGGCCTTCAGGTTACGCTTAAACACCTCAAGGGGGCCTCTCAGACAGCAGGTAGAAGCGAGTTCCACACAGTCAGCCCAGAGACATTAAAAGCACGGTCTCCTGAGGTCTGAGCTAAATCTTTACATTGATGCTTCATACACCCTTTATATCTCTGAGTATCCTTTAAATATCCTTTAAAGCTGTAATAGGCTTTATGTACATTTAAAAACGCTGTGTTTTTCATTTTGGAGATTTCACTTTACTCCACCAGTGCATGCAGGCTTGGAAACGTCCTTTTCCTTTTCAGCATGCTGCCGTTTGCCAATTTAGTCAGTAACAAGATTCAAAAGGTTCCTTATTCAAAATTTTTCCTATGATAGAAAGGATTTTGCATTTACATAAGTTGCAGACCCTTTTGGTGCTTCGTTTTTAGGAAATCTTTACACTTTTTTTCGAAATGTAAATATTTAGCTCTTATACAGAATATTAGATGTTCAAAGAAAGGAGAGAAAATAACCCATTGTTAAAAATGAGGCAGCAAGCTTGTCAGCAAAATTTATGTTTAGCATGCCATTAAAGGACTGAGATGGTAAGAACTGAGCATAAGAAGACAGTACATGGTTAGTAAACTGAAAAGTGTAATGGTGAAGTAATACAAGATTATAGAATGATAAATGTAGTAAAATATGGATGTATTATTGTTTTAGAGCAATTTATGATTTACACACCATAAGTGCTAGAACAAGGAATAAGTGCACAAGGAAACGTGCTTCTGGTAATGTTTCACAAATAATTAAGCATTCATAAAAAAATAATATGTCAATATATGTAATCTATGAATGAATGAATTATTATTTTATTACAGAAAAGCCCTAGGAAAAAGCACATGCAATGTGCGAAATGTCAGGGCAAAGAAAAATAAAAGAATTAACAACTAGAGAACCTTTCTGTAGGTGAAGAAGCCATTTTCCTCCTGACTACATAATTGTGATAAAGTGACTGGTCCTAAATCAGGGTGGAATAATAAAACTATTTGGCAATTATCCATTTCCAAGGGAATTATGAACATTTGAAGTGGTAGCATTTAAGGGCTGATTCAAGGATGACCTGCCATCCATGGACGTTGGAACCAATTAACATTGTTCTTAACTGAACTAACAGCAACACCAGCTATTGAAGATTTAGTGGAACACTTACCACCATGAAGACGAACTAGACTTGTTCAATAAATAACTGTGAATCAGTATGGAGCAACAGGGAATAGAAGCATTCCCTGATGTTGAGTACAGCGCCCAACAGTCCATGCACTACATGACTTATTCTGAAGATGTGAAGAAAAAGCTAGTCAATGCTATGAGGGTGGGGAGGCACATGAGCCAGCAATTACAGGAGGATAACAAATCACCTGCACAAAAGACAGAGAACCAGAAATATAGAAATACTAGGTTGGAATGGCATGGCCTCACCCTAATGAAATATTTGGAATATAACATGATATCTCGAGGTTTGAGAATATTTATAGAACCCAATTTAGGAATTGAAACAGATAAACTTACCAGGAAATGGGATGGGATAAGAAATCGAGCATCATGTGATTTCATGTATGCACTTATTGAAGCTATTTTAGAAGAGAGGGAGAATGTAGAAATAGAAAGTATGCTCATGGAAGAAGCCCTAGGCTTAAAAATAGCAGAAGAGGCATTTAAACTGAATCTAGAAAGTTTGAAATCTAAGCTCAAGGAGTATGAAGATAGGCTTAAGCAGCAAAAGATTAAAAAAAATTCCAAAGAGATACAAATGATTATAAGGAAAAGAAAATTTATACCTATAAAAAATACAAATTGAACAGGGCTGGGGTTAGAAGTGACAATACACTGACACGAGTACAGATAGTGAGGGAAGCTACACAAGAGACCAGAATGTTAGGGACCCACCAGGAAGTGAGACAAGGCCAACATGACCAACAGCAGGTGGGCCCTTCCAACCAATCAGAATTCACATGAAAATATCCACTAAGAGACAGAATGGGGGGACAGGGGGTTCAGGGGAGGTGGGGCGGGCAACAGAGAGGAAGGAGACACACCAGCTAGAAGAACAATAAGACAAGCAAGTGGACGGGGCAACAGGAATTAGCCAGGGACACAAGTGTTGATAAGATACTGATTTTCAATATTAGCAAAAGAGAACTCATGAATTTAGAGACACAAGTGCTCAGCCTTGGCCTCAAATTTGCACCAACAAAAACATCAATGAGTTTGAATTTACAGAGGTTGTTTCGCTCTGTACGTTTAAAAACCATGTATGATACAGAACAGGCCCCCACATACCAACAAGACCTAAGGGCAGCATTGAAAATAAATCCAAATACAACCCATCAGTAGGTAGAAATCATGCTGTAGAAACCTACTGTGCAGCAGTCCAGAAGGATATGCACAATTTATGTAAACAAAAAACTACTACATCAGGACAAAACAACATGATTGCAGCACAGAGGACAGCACTTAACTAGAGATAATATTACAAAACAAGCTGACAAGGGGGGAGGTATAGTATTAATGGATAAGGCACATTATAGAGCAATGTGATTAAATTACTAGACAACAGACAGAATTATGACCCCATTCCAAGTGACTCCACCACTATGCTACAAAGACAGTTAGCATGCACACTTGAAGAATTTGAGAATAATGGCTGGCTAGAAATCTGGGAAACAGAGGCAATTAAATAGAGGAACCCCAGGAGGCCCACCTTCTATGCTATCCTGAAAATCCATAAGAACCAGCTTGACCCCTTGGGGAGACCAACAGTATCAGAAAATGAATCCCTTTATGAACCTGTTGCCCAATTTATTAATTTTCACTTACAGCCCCTGATAGAGAAAACAGAGATCATTGTGCAAGACACAGGTGACATGCTTAATAAATTAAAACAACTCTCAGATCAGGGAATGACAGAGGAAGAGTTTCTAGTTACAGTTGATGTTGTAGATCTCTATACCTCCATTCCACATGAACAAGGGGTTTATGCTATGGCAAAATATTGGACAAAAGAGGATTAAACACCAGACCTAAAACTATAGTACTGCAAGAATTAGCAAAAATAATATTGGCCAGCAACTATTTCAAGTCTGATGGGCAGTATTATTTTCAGAAATGAGGGACAGCAATGGGAAGCATGATGGCACCAGTATATGCTAATGCCTTCATGTATGATTTAGAAACTCAATACATATTAAATATTGAAAAAAAAAATCAATTTTTCCAACATGTGAGGATTCTGGCATAGATACATTGATGATGTGTTTTTCATCTGGACAGGGAGAAGAGAGGGACTGGAAGCTTTCCTACTGTACATAAACAACATTAATGACAATATTAAATTTGTCATGAACAGCAGTCAAACAGATAATGTCTATCTTGATCGGAGACTAATTAAGCAAGGGACGACACTGGTCACAAATCTATACAAGAAAGAGATTGACAGAAACACTGTCTTGCATGGACAAAGTTTTCATGAATGCAAATTAATTAACAGCATACCATATTCACAGCTAGTTAGGGCTAAACAGAACTATACAACAGAACAGAATTCTGATAGACAAAAAAACGCCATATTAACTAGATTCAGAGAAAGGGGCTACACAGCATTATTTTGGAAAAAAGTTGAGAACAGGATAAACCAGACAGGAAGAGAGGATCCTATGACACCACAAGAAAGACCTTCTAAGGAATAAAGACTAGTTTTTACAACCAAATACAATGATAAATTTACAGAAATGCGAAAAATCATAAACACTGGCACCTTTTGACAATAGGTTGCGACCAACCACAGAGCTATCAAAGAAAACCACTAGTAACAGACAAGAAGGTGGAAACCCTTAAGGACAAACCAGTGAGATTGCAGTTTAAGCCCCCAGAGAAAAAGGATGTACAACTACTGTTAGGCCCCCTGAAACCAGGAATGACCCCTCGTGGACACTGTTCCGTGTGTGAGCATACATTGAAAAAAGATTTGTTTAGACATCCACATATAGGTCAAACATTGCCCATTAGGCAGAATATTAACTGCACCACAGAAGGGGTGATATATGTCATCCAGTACCCCTGTGACCGATTAAATGTAGGATAGACAACAACAGCCCTAAAAGCAAGGATCCAGGAACATAAGAGTGACATAAGGAGAAATGATGAGACATCTCAAGTGCCAATCATTTTATGCAAGAACAACACACTAGAGCTTCCTTGAGGTTTTGGGGGGTTGAGCAGGTTCTTATACCAGAAAGAGGAAGGGACTACCAGAAAATCATGGATAAAGCAGAGATGAGGTGGATTTTCAAACTTAGGACACTGGACAGGACAATTGTATTAAACACAGATGAATTGGAATGCATGTTGGTAGAAAAGGAGTAGGTGGAGTCTCTTTGCAGATGACTCAAACCTGGGAGCACTGACGAACAGAGATGAAGTGAGAGAGACAGTCCAAGTGGACCTGGATACCTTGGAGGGGTGGTCACGGAGGTGAGGATTGAAGTTTATTGCAGGGAAATGTAAGGTGCTGCATCTGGGGGTCAGAAACCCAGGCCATTTATACACCTGATTGGGGGGTCACACTGCAAGCCACATTGGGCGAGAAGGATCTAGAGGTGGTGGTAGATGTCAAAATGAACAACACTGCAAACTGTAGAAGAACTGCAGCAAATGCAAACAGGATATTGGGCTGCATATCCAGTGGGATTATGTCCAGGAGGAGGGAGGTGATCTTCCCTCTGTATAATGCCTTGGTCAGGCCGCATCTCGAGTACTGTGCGCAGTTCTAGAGACCTCATCTTAAGAAGGACATAGCACTGCTGGAGAGGGTCCAGAGAAGGGTGACCAGGATGATTCAGGGCATGGGGGGGGGGAGGCCCTATGAGGAGAAGCTGGAAGAGCTTGGGCTGTACACACTGGAGGAGAGGAGAGATGGGAGGACATGATAGGGGTCTTCAAATATGTAAAAGGAATAATCAAGGGTGGAACCAAGTAGCTGTTCAGGCTAAAGAATGGGGGAATAACCAGGGGACATGAGTGGAAGCTGGAAGGGGGAAATTACAGGGGGGGGACGTAGGAGACATTACTTCATTGAGAGATTGGTGGAGCCATGGAATGAGCTGCCCGGGAGTCTGGTGGAGGAGGGCACAGTGGAGGGCTTCACAAAGGGGTGGGACAGGTACAAGGGGAAACTGAAGCCGAAGAAGACTCTCTTGGGAGCTGGTGGGTTGGGATAGAGAGCACCCACTAGGTGGCTGGCTACCGTGCAGACATGACAGACCATTAGGCCTATTCTGCTGGCTTTTAGTGTTTTAGTATGCTAGAACCATGCAAGGTAGCAAGCATTTTTGACTGTGATATACATTGTAAGCCAGTATGTACTAATAACAATCCAAATTAAGCAGCATCAGTAAATTAAAAACACCACACTAACAAGAGTAAAACGTAGTAAGGGAAAAGACTGCTGGTATCTGGGAGGTTGACCATGGGTAGTCACTCACCCAAATAAGGGAGTCCTAATAATGTAAGAAATTAGATCCTTTCTGAAGAAGTGCATAATTGGGACCTTCCCATTTTCAGCTCCCCCCACCCCATCTTGGTCTCACTGCACATAGGGAATTTTGATACTTTGCAGTTTATCGTAATAGGCGAGGAGCATCTTGCTTGTTTACGCTTAAGAGTTTAGCTTATAAATGTTCCGATGGCCCCCTTGTCTAGGCATCAGACTGTTTTTTTCTTCTTAAACACAAGCACTGAACATAGGTTAAACATTCAAGTCCAGTACAGTGATGCACGGGCCTGATCACGAAGAAGTTGCCGTGTAGCTTGTTTACATGCTCCATGGCAACCAAATCAACGTTAGTCATGTCAATATGTCACAGCATACAACCATGTGACTCTTATGTGATCAGGCCTGAGAGGATAATTGGGTTATACGCTCCTCTGCAGCCATCTCTATTAGGGACCCCATCAAGAAGCAGCACACGCAGAGAATCAGGCAAAAAGTTAAAGGAAACAAGCAAGGTAAAAAGTCTAAAGATTTCCTAAAAACACAGCACCACCAAGGTCTGCAACTTATGTAAATGCAAAATCCTTTATATCGTAGGAACATTTTTGAATAAGGAACTGTTTGAACCTTGTTACAGACTGAATTGACGAATGGCAGCACGCCAATAGGGAAAGGGACGTTTCTAAGCCTGCATGCACTGATGGAGTAAAGTGAAATCTCCAAAATGAAAAACACAGTGTTTTAAAGGTATATAAAGCCTATCACAGCTTAAAAGGATATTAGAAGGATACTCAGAAATAAAAAAAAGGGTATATGAAAAATCAATGTAAATATTTAGCTCGTATATAGAATATTAGATGTTCAAAGAAAGGAGAGAAAATAACCTGTTAAAAATGAGGCAGCAAGCTTGTCAGCAGCATTTATGTTTAGCATACTGTTAAAGGACTGAGATGGTTAGAACGGAGCATAAAAAGACAGTACATGGTTAGTTAACTGAAAAGTTTAATGGTGCAGTTGTATAAGAGTACAGAATGATAAATGTAGTAAAATATGGATGTATTATTGTTTTAGAGCAATTTAAGATTTACACCATAAGTGCTGGAACAAGGAATAAGTGCACAAGAAAGTGTGCTTCTGGTAATTTTTCATGAATAATTAAGCATTCATTCAAAAATTAATATATGTCAATATATGTAATCTATAAATGAATTATTTTATTACAGAAAAGCCTTTTGAAAAAGCAAATTCAGTGTGTGAAATGTCAGGGCAAAGAAAAATAAAAGAATTAGCAACTACACAAGCTTTTTGTGGGTGAAGAAGCCTTTTTTTCTCCTGACTATATAACTGTGATGGAGTATGAGGATTGTCTGTTGCCAAAGTACAAGTGGTTACATATACATTGTATTTTTTCTCCCCCCCCCTTTTTTTTATTTCATCTTTATTCGGTTTTCCAATAAAGGAGAAAAGAACAGGACTATAGTAAATACATACGCAAAAGCCAGCTGTCTAGCATCATAAAACTAAATAATACATCAAGTAAAAGAGTCAGTACCTGTCATCTACTGAGTTCACAATCACTAAATTTGTTATAATCAAATTACTTTTCATGGTACAACAAGAAGATTTTGTGTGGATATATACATCACCCATCATCTCCACCCCAATTCAAATGTGGGGGTATCTATTAAACTGAGCTGTTATCTTTTCCATATTATAAATAAATATCATCCGTTTCCCACCAAGCTGACGCAGTGGGGGGGGGGGTGTAGATGTTAACCATGTAAGCAATAAGACATGACGGGGTGTGCATTACGATGTGATAACTGCACTCCTAGGGGTATAGTTAGGCAGTGCTGTTATCACACCATAATGCACAACCCCAGAGTGTCTTATTATGCTTATAAAATGGCTCTTTATTTTTAGAAGCAGTTTTTTTTTTATTTTGAAACATTTTTAAATAAGTAAAAATTTAAGTGAATCTGTGCTTTTAACATAAAATAGTCCTTCTGCCTATTGGTGCTAGATTAAAGTAGTGTTATATAGTGTGCATCTCCCTGCCCACTTAAGCTTCATATTCCCTTGTCAGCCACAACAATTCACAAATACTGCTTTCCTCATTCTAAGTATGACACATAGCCCCCTTACTTTATTTCATTCTCCTCATTCTGTAGACAAAACTAAAATGAATCCATAACAGAGGCTTCTCAGTTCCCCAATGCTGCAAGCATGAGCATGGCTCAAAACTGCTACACTCACTGACAGCATCATTAACTGCTTGCTCTGTCCAAAAAGCTAAACAGCAGGGTGAGCCATTTACCACCTTTTTTCTTTGTTTATATAGTATTATTGCTTACTTTCTCCATTCTGTTTTTTTCTCTCTGTTTCTCCCCACATTCAAGAAATGGAATGTTTATCATGGACTACAGGAATTCAAAACTCTCTTCAGTTCCACTGGTAGAATGTTCCTCTCCTAACATATTGTATACACACACATACAAAGGCCTTTTCTAAAGCCACAGCCTCAATTATCTCACTATCAGGGAGAGCAGAAGAGCTTTCCCTGATGAGCATGGTAAAGACAGAAGGGAAACTGTTCACTGTTAGTAAAGGAACAGTTGTAATGAAAACCATAAATAATACTTATTGTTTTAAATTTGTTTATGTGTGTAAGGAGAATGTGATGATCAAGGAAAACACATTTAATTAATTTGTCATTTTTCATTTAAGGAAGTTTTATTTTTAGGGCTGAGTTGAAGGTTTTTACAGTGTAAAGGTAGCAGCCATGTTTGTGATGGAAAATCAGTTCTGGTTGTAGGAGTACTGAAGGAAGATAGTTCTGGTTGCTTTGCTAGATTTGTTAGATTTGCTTATTGTGTAATGTGGTTTAGGACCAGGGTGACTGTGCGTATATACAGATTTAATGTATGGTTAGCTGATGTCTCTTGGCCAATGAGATTTTTAGATTTTCTCATGCCATTTTATAAAGTTTAGTAATCACCTTTTTGATATCAACCATTGCAATGTTGAACAGGTTTTATTAAATTAGGATTCCTACAGCTGTCCAGAGCATCATGAAACAACATATGGCTAGTGAGTTGGAAAGTGATTCCAAAGAGTTCAAGCAATTCTTGGCTATCCTGAAAGAAAGGACGCAAAACTTGTCAGGACCAAAAGATATGTCCACGGGTTGTCTTTGCCTCACCAAGTGAGCCCCTAGTCAACATATATTTAACCTGCTTATCTGGTGTGATAAAAAAAGAATTACTGTTTTCCAAGAATACTCTCTCCAGATATGAGATGAGAGGACCAGGCACTGGGTCCACTGTTGGTCAGTGATAGGGAAGCCAAGGTCTCTTTCCCACACTTGTTTTATATGTTGTGTAGTATAATTCTGCTGTTCCAGCAGAATATGGTAAATACAGGAGACAAGGTGGTGTGTATCACATTGCCTTTGAACAGTACTTATAACTAATTAAATAAAGAGGGGAATCTCAGTCTCCTGGTGTCATGACTTAATATGTGATTGCATAAAGACATGTGCTTATAAATACTGAAAAAATGTGGCTATTAGGTAGACCAAATTAAGATTTAAGGTCCTCAAAAGAATGAACCACTCAACCCTGCAAAAAGTGGAAAATGTGATGCAGCCCCAATTTTGCCCTTGCCAGAAATCCAGTATCCAGGGTAGCTGGGGAAAAGGTGACCATATCAGGCAGGAACAATACAAGGAACCTACTTTGAGACATTTTGTGACCCATATTTCTTCCCTCAGTTAACTTTTCTGCCTACCTCCCCCTTCCTCTCTCCTCTCACTCACGATTTCTTGATTACACTCTCCCTGGTAATCCCCTCTCTCACCTAATAAGATGTGGAGCCTCTGTGTGGTGTCCTAGTGTATGTTGCCTTTGCCCCCACAAGTGTCTGATGCTTTATTAGATGTCTTATCTTTGCACTTCTCCAGTGGATTATTTGAAATTTGAAAATTGCCAAGGCACTTACCCTGAACCCAGCTTGTTGAAACTTCACTTGATGTATTATGCAAATATCTCTGTTACCTTGTTTGCTATCATATTTGTTGTCCTTTCATTATTTTGTGCCTAGCTGTCACTGGTGCACTTATGTTTTTTGTTTTTTTTTCCCCCAACTTGCTGTCCCATGTTATTGTCTAACTGTGACTTTGTAACCTCCTGGGCCATGTCTGAAAATAGTCATGTCTGTGTCTAGTGCACTGACCCGCTAATCAAAAACTAAATAAATAGGGAAAAAGCGGACGCCAGTGAACAAGTGTAGAATTAGGGTGGGGATTCTTCATCTGCAGAGGAGTAAAATTAGTCAGAAGTGATATTAATACTTTGAGTCCGTCTACAATATGGCCCTCGAGAAGCTTCAGGGATTTTCAGTGTGCCTGATATGTAGGGTGCAGCCAATATATTATTGGACCATATTTGTACTGCTGTGTGATAGAGAAGCAAGTTCAGCAGTACCATACCACTTTTTGATTTAGGAAGCTGCAGCACCCTCATGCAGATTCTTGGGCACCTGCCCTGCCAGAGATAGCTGGAAATTAGTTAATTCCAGTGTTGGAAGTAACTAGATGGTAGTATTGCCAGAATTATTTGTGCTAAATAAAATATTTGGGGAAGTAAGGTCTTACGTATAATATCAACTCTCTGTATGAGAGGGAGAGGCAAGTGCAACCATATTTCTGTATCTCTGGCTAGGTGTCGAGAGATCTGGTCTTAGTTAAGGGAGATGACCATTTCAGCATTTTTGGAAATAGTTACACCCAAATACCGAAGGGAGGGGAGATCCCATCTGAATTGGACATGCTTCTGGATAGTCTCCAAAGGGGTACAGTGACTTTGCAGCACATTGGTTTCTGCAACATTTAAACTATATCTCACTATTTCCCCAAAGTGCTGCAAGGTATCCCATAAATGCAGATGTGCCCTCTCTGGAGTCATCAGATAGATGAAAAGGTCATCCACATAGAGGGCCAGCATCTGTTCCCTGTCCAATAAAGGGAATCCCGAAATGTCAGAATGCTGTCAGATAGTTTGAGCAAACGGCTCCAGATAAAAGGCAAATAATAAAGGGGACAGGTAATAACCTTGGCTTGTTCCACCACACAAAAAGGAATAGGTCTGATAAGTGACCATTAACCTTTACATATGCGGTAGGTTGATGGTATATTGCCTCTACCTAGGAGGCAAATTCCTCTGGCATTCCAAAGCATTTTTTCTGGGGTTTTTTTCCACATCTTTTTCCCTCCTGTCACCAGTTCTGAGGCATCCCCAGCTTGTCCCACCCAGCCTAAGACTCCCCTTACCCTAGGTCATCCCTGGAACCCTGACCCAGCACCCTGTACAACCATAGCCCCTGGCTTCTGACTCCCAGGGTGGGGCCACCCTCCTCTTACCTAGGTGCTCCTTCAATCCCTTTCAGTGGTCTGCTGTGGGCCAGAGGATATTGGGACCAGGGAAGGTGGGGTCTTACAGTGGGCATGGGGCTGGTGTGCTGTCATCTCCTTCAGGAGCCAGGGTGTTTCATTATTCTTGTGCGTGAACGTGACCCCTACAGAGGCACAGTCATGCAATGATGCTCAGCGCAAGTCGGGCATGCTTTCGCACTCTTCTTGCGAGCTTCTGCCGCCGTCTCCTCCCCTAGCATGCGTGATGCTGGCATTGGCAGCCCCAGTCTCCACTAGGAGTCACTGCTGTGGAGGATCGCTGGCCCACCCTCACCAGGAGAGGACAGCTGCCCTCCAGATACTTGATCCTCTTTTTCCCAGCAGACCACCGGCAACCTGAGCTCATTCCTGACCTTGGGTCACCGGTGTGACACGAGGTGTGGCATCCAGCATCTCAACCCTCAGTGTCACAGAGCTGGCTAGATTCCAAAGCATCTTAAAACATGAAATAAAAAAGGGTCATGCCATCTGGTCAAAAGGTCTTCTCAACATCTAGACTCAGAAGAAGAAAAGGAGTCTCCGACCTAGTGGCATGATACAGGACACGCAGGGTCCTCTTAATATTATCCTGTGTCTGTCTAGACTGCACAAATCCTGTTTGATCAGGATTAACTAATAGGGGTAAAAGAGGTTCCAGATGCTTGGCTATTATAGTAGTGAAAATGTTATAGTCCATATTACAGACTGATATAGGATGGTAAGAGGCACAGCGGCTCCCATCCTTTCGTGGCTTCAAAATGGCTGATATCATAGCGTGTCTCCAGGTAGGTGGAACAGGGTTACCATGCATAAGTCACACTCTTACACGTAATAACACTAGGGCAAGGGAGCCCTGAAATGTTTTGTAGAATTCTTTGGAGAAACCGTTCAGGCATGGGCTTTTGTTATTTTTTACATTCTGTATAGTCTTTTGAATTTCATCCCATGTCAATGGGGCTAGTAACACATGTTGCTGGGGTTCAGATAAGGTAGGACATTTAAAAAATGTTTAAATGATCTTTTATCTCCATCAGAAGGGGGGTTTCTTTCTGCTCTATATGGGTGTCTGTAGAACTCCAAAAAAGGCCTATAAAATCCTGTCTGGGGATGTCTCCATCTTAGTGATGGGAGGCCTAATGTGAATCACCATGGTATGAGCTATTTTTCTGTCACAACCTATATGTTAAGAATTTAGAGGCACAGGCCCACCTTCGTGATATCGCTGTTGAAAAATGTGAAGTGCCATCTCCATTTTTAAATTGAGAATGTTTTGTATTTTTTGTCTAACCTGATTTAGTTGGGGTAAGACCATATGATTCCCCCACATGTGGAGCTGCTGGAGAGTTTGCATTTCTTCTTGCAGAGATTGTAAACATGCCTGTTATTGTTTTTTTTTATTTAGTTGCATAGACAATATCATCTCCTTGCAGGACTACCATTAAAATATCCCATAATATTGATGGACTCACACTGTCCTTATCATTTTCAGCTAAAATTTGCATAATACAATATTGTATTCACTCTTTAAACTCATTAAAATTCAAAAACAAATTGTTGAATTGTCCATGGAGAGGGTCCCTTCCAAGCACCCAAAGCAAGCTCCACAGTCAGGGGGGCATTATCAAAGAATGGGGGAAATTGCATATCTATGTACTAAATGGGCTTATTCCACAGAAATTAATATGCTGTCTATTTTTTACACATACCCTGGTGGGTCTGAACAGAAACACAGAAACACAGAAACATAGAAGTTGATGGCAGATAAGGACCACAAGGGCCATCCAGTCTGCCCATTTATTTTTCTACCTTATGAATGTGCCATCGGCCTTTGCTCTGTCAATGGCCTATCTATTCATACTCATCTGTATTGCTCCCTTATGCCTATCCCATGCCTGTTTGAAGCCCTGCACTGTATTCAAATCCACTACTTCTTGAGGTAGGCCATCCTATGCATCCACCACCCTTTCTGTGAAAAAGAACTTCCTCACATAACCCCTTAATCAGCCTCCCTCTAATCTCATGCTATGTCCTTTTGTCCTGCTATTTAACTTATACTGAAACATGTTAGACTCTTTCACCTTGTTAATGCCTTTAAGGTGTTTGAATGTTTTGATCATATCACCTCTCTCCCTCCTTTGCTCTAGGGTATACATATTGAGCTCCTTTAATTTGTCCTCATATGTTTTCTGATGCAGTCCCTGCACTGTTTTGGTTGCCCTTCTCTGGACTGCCTCAGTTAGGTTCATGTCCTTGTGAAGGTGTGGCCTCCATTACTGCACGCAGTACTCCAGATGGGGCCTAACCAGTGTCTTGTAAAGAGGGATTATTACCTCCCTCTTCCGACTTGTGATACCCCTACTAATACACCCCAACATCCCCCTAGCCTTATCTACTGCTTTAGTGGTCTGCTTGGATGATTTCAGGTCATCGGTGATGATGATGCCCAAGTCTCTTTCTTCCCTTGTGACTGCCAGCAACTCCCCTCCCAGCCTATAGGTGGCTTCAGGGTTTCTCTTCCCTATATGCATGATATTGAACTTCTTTGCATTAAATCCCAGTTGCCACTCTTTGACCATTTTGCTAGTTTATCCAGATCTCTTCTCATTCTGCCCTCCCCATCTGGATCATCTACTCTGTTGCAGATCTTGGTGTCATCTGCAAACAGACAAAGTGAGTATAAGGTCATTTCTGTGGATGTTGGAGATACCAAATGTCTACCCATCATGCCATTTCAAGAAAAAGGGAATGGCTTTGCTTCTGTGTGGGGGCATACCCAAGTATTATTTTGTTGGTTATATCCCTTGTGGAGAGAATAAAATTGAAGTCCCCTCTAGAAGCAGGAAGCCCTCTTGAAATTCCACTATCTTTCAATAAAGTTTCTTAAAGAGCACATTTCATGATGGTCCAAAATGTTACAGCTTGTAGTCATTATATGCAGTACTAGACCCGAAAGGGTGTGAGCATGTGTTATTTTTGGCCAACATTTACTCTGCCTTCCATATTTTGCATTTGTTTTTGAGCTCTGCTTTAGCCTTGCTGCACTTGCTTTGCTGTTCAGCTGCTAGGCTGCTGGCTTCCACTGACATTACTATATGGCAGAGAAGTGACTCTCTGCAGTACAGTGCAGTGCAGTTGCAGCAGTTTTGCAAGGGAAAATTACCAGTACTAGTTGTACATACTGTGTCCCCCCTTCCCCAAGACACCCTGTTAGCAATGCATTATGCCAAAATCCAAATGTCTTGTCAGTATGTTTTTTTTTTTGTAAAATTGTTTTACTTCTACCTCCGTAACAAAGCATGGGGAGTGAGAGAAGAATGGGAAACCAGTATCAAAGAGCCCACTCGCCCAGCATAACAGCAGCATACACTGCAGTTGTTTACATTTGTTAAACAACTGTGCGAGAACACAGGTGAATGCATCTCCTGTGTGATGGAGGAGCGGGCTCAAGAGGAAGAGAGTGCCTGCATCCTTTTAAAACTGTATCATAAGCAGTAAACATCATTTTGTACCAGCCTGCATGACAAAGGGGTGCTACGCACACAGTACAGGTATGAGCGCTTTTTGTCAGCCTAGTCACCCCTGTCCGAATGTAAAGATTGCAAAGGACAAATATTTATAAAAGTATACTTGTATTTTCAGATATAACTCATGTTTATTATGATACATGCTGAGGTAGTAAAATAACCAAGATCAAGAAAACTAGCAACAAAATAAAAGGCATGAACATTCCATATGAAAGGACTAAAAACAAACGGTGCAGTTTAAAACTGATGCTGGAGTTGCAAGGATTTCAGATAAAACAAGCATACTAAAAAAAAAAGTTACTTCTATCATTCCAGGCATGTTTTGAAAAAACGACAAAGTTAAATAGCACTGTCACAGAGCACTGACAAAAAGTTAACAGAGTATTTGACCAGTTAAAGTTATTCCAAATATTATGAAATGAAATATTTTAAGAAATTCAAAACATCATCTCTGAGGCCAAAAGATTAGAAGGCTGTGGGTTCTATTCCCACACCAGTCACTTGGGTTAAATCCCAATATTGACACTGTAGTGCAGTATGAGGGGGGTGTTGCAGTCTTGAGGTGCCATCTTTCAGATGAGACGTTAAACCGAGGTCTCATCTGCCTTTTTTGGTGGCAGTTCAGGTGGATATTAAAGATCCCATGGCACTTCTCGAAAAAGAGTAGGGGAAACTTTTAGCAACATTCAAAAACAACAAACAAGGTAAACAAAAGCTTTCTGAAAATAAACAAGAAACTTTTCATCCATACCCTTAAGTCTTAATCAATTAACTTATAAGATTAACCTATAGAAAGCTGAAAAAAAATAGAATGGTATATAATGAAGGTAATGAAAAACAAATGGAGTCTATAACCCACCTCAACCTCTTCTATTATGCTATCTATGCATGCCCATCACCAATAAACACAAAAAAGGCATACTATGTGCATATCTTAACCTCTATCTAATATATCCAGTCTATGTTTAAAGGGGAAGTCTCCCATAGTTTCACACCCATATTTTCCCAACTCCTTATGTGTTACTGTTGTGCTCCTCCTCTAGTTGCCAGCAGTCCTATTGCTGTCCAAATCTAGATTATAAATAAAAATATACAGTCCTCAGAAGTTATCAATGTGTTTGTCCTCCATTTTACCATCAATGCTGCTGGAGGATGATGTCATCAGAGCAACAGATAATGGTGCTGCACTAAATGCTGTTCCACCAGTAAACAGAACCCACAATGTTTGGTCCCCCACTTGAGTAATGGGGGAACTCTTTAAGTGTTGTGCACATCCTGATGTGCAGGTCCAATAGGGACTAGGACCATATGAATGTGATTCAGCACTGATTTGACATGTATATACAGTATGCCTATAAGGAAGTGCCTGTATGTGTTGTGTTAATGTTTCTGTTAGCAAAAACAGTTCACCCAATAAATGACTCTGGGTACAACAAGAGTCTTAAGTGGCATTATATAGCTGTTGTATTATGTTCTGTGTGTGTTAGCATTCTCTGTTTTGATTGTGTCTCATTGCTGGTGTCAATCTTGCACAAATGCCCCTTTCCCTTTGTAACTAGGTAGTCAGTGATTGGATGACTGATGTAAGGCAATAGAGAGTTCAGCTATAATAAAGAGTAGGTTACCAGGACAACATCAGCTGCAGCATATGGAAGAAGAGTAATGTAGTGGTTAAATCACAGGCACAAGAACTGGGGAACTCTGGTTCAAATCTTACTAAAGTCCCTTACTCTCTAACCCTTAACAAGTTCCCCTAACCTCCTTGGGAACTGTGATGGCCCCTCAGGTCCATGATTTTAACAGTGCACCTATTCCCATTATAAATAATTAGCAGTGATGTGAGAGCTACAGCACTTCACTTTGAATGTACTGAAAACAAGCTGTGGCAGCCCTTCCCCCCTTGTAATGCCAGCATTTGAAGTAGGATGTCCCTCACAAATCAGATGCTACACTTCAGCTGTCTTAGGTAAAGAAACTAATCAGCCTCAGTGTTTGTAGCACTCTGTATTTGCTTAGCTCATTCCTCCCATGTCATATGCATTCTGTATCTTGGTATTTCCAGTCAGAACCCAGATGTAAGGAGCATCTGAATTGTAAAACAATACACTTTATAAGGTAAGTGATCTAGCTCTCCACTTTCAGGCTGCTGAAAGGGGAGTGTATAATTTGTGCAAAGGAGGAATTCAGTCTTGTGTGATCCTTTGGGAAACTGCTCAAGCCTACCTTGTAAATGAATCCTCTCAAGTGTGTTCACCTGGTTCACTACAGAGTGACTGATTGACTGCTCACTGATTGGTTGGTTGATTGGTTGATTAACTGATTCAGTCTACTGCTTTCCACAACATGTTACAACTATCTCACAGAAAGAAATGAGCAGTACACAGGAATAGCTTTTGTTTCCTGTGAATGAAATACTATTAGATGTATTATTTGCTCTACACATGCAGTATTAAAGCTACAAGTACCACTCCCTGTGTGAGTTGCATGACAGAACTGTCTTAAGCCACTGCAAACAAACTAAAATCAGGATAGACAGCATTGATACCCTTATGTTTTGTTCTGCACTGTTGCTGCAGTGACATCAAGGAATGGGAGGGGCTGTATCACAAGTGACTCATTTGCATGTAAATGGAGGCTTGCTTGACATTTTACTACCTTGTGTCAGAGCCTCAAACTCTAGATATGTGTTGCAACAGAAGAAATGGCTGATCTCTTATTGACATATGTATAGTAACTGATGTAATGTATAATAAATACATCAGACATATCCAAATCATACATATACAGGAGTCTTCTCCTTTAAGTCAGAGTGGTCATACTCTCACCATCCTGGGATAGGTGTCATAACCCACCCACCCTACATTGCTCCATAACACTGTAGAAACCTCCTGTCCTGACGATTGTTGTTCATAACAGTATACTCTATCTCATCTTGAACTTTAAATAAAACATCCTGTTGTATATATTCATACTATAGAAATCTTTGGCACCGCGCTTGCCACAAAGACCATTTTACATGTTATCATGCTTATTTTCCATTTCTTCCACTCCTTTGGGATTTGCCCTAGTACTAGCAAGTCACATGACATCTGACAAAACAATTCTTCATCCCATAATGCTGCTAAATCTATCCAGAAACCCTGTACATGGACACACACAAAAAACAGATGCCTCATTGTTTCTATCCGTCCTAAGCATTTCTGCTCACCACATCCCCTATCTTCTATCTGTTTATGCATTTGATTGCCTTTAACAGTTATATTTTGGTGTCCACTTAACCATAATATATCCTGCATCTTCAATGGTATCCTAGGTTCTATAATGCTGGCCAATTAGTTGTACAGTATTGATGTTAGATGGAACAGTAAACACAGGTTCTTCGAAATAACAACGCTCCACAATTATCTTGTAAAAATATCCCTTCCCCCCAAGTTAAAAACCTGCTGAGTTCAATTTTCCAACATCTAATGTAGTTTAACGTGGTTTGTATATATGTTGAAAGTCCCTTGTCCAGAACATGCCATTTCCCCTCTTCCCCAAGCCTGCAGAAAAGGATTCCCCCAAACTAATTTCCCCATTTCTTCCTTTTCAAACACTAGGGGGCGTACAGAACTATAAAAAATATATATATACTAAATAAGTACACTAAGGGCTGCAGCATATTCAATCCACCTGCCTTCCAGGCCCTATATGTATGAGCTTGTTTTACTGGGTTAAGCCTGCTTCCCCAAAGTAGAAGAAAGAAGAGGCCCCTTACTTTTTTATGTATGGCATACAACAACGGAAAAACATGGGAAATATACAGGAAAAGTGGAGCTATATATGCCCTAATCAGGAACACCCTCTTTTTCCCTGTGATTTTCCATGACTTCTAAGACATTACTTTCTGATGTGCTACCTCATATGCATTTTCCCAATTCAAACTTTCCGCTTCCTTCATGCCATAATATATACACCCAATATTTTCACATTTCCTTTTGTCACCACTAACACCTTACTTTTTTCCACGATATTTCTCTCTGGGATTGCACAAGTTTGAACCGGAATGATTAATTTCTGAGAAATCTCTGCTAACCTAACCATCAATATTTTATTTTGAATTTTGTAGTCCAAAGACAACAAACTCCAAGGCCTCCAATTTTTTATGTCTTGAGGGTACCCCTTTTTGTAAAGAAAGATCATTACCCCATCCTTCATGCTGGGCACCAACCCATTTTCCATCCAAATAGCATCATAAACTAACTGCAACCAAGGTACCAAGATTTCAACAAATTCTTTATAAAAATTATTAGGAATTCCATCCCTGCCTGAAACAGTATGGGAGGTCAACTTAGCCACCGCCTCCCTAATTTCCAGCAAGGAGATGGGTGCTTCCAACCCCCGTTTCTCCTCCTGTGATAACTGAGGAATGTCTAAATGATGAAAAAAGGAGTCCTGTCTAACTACAACCCCTTTTTGGAAAGTGTTCTGTATGTGTGTATGAATGATATGTTGTATCCCCCATCTATCATCAACCATTTTTCCCGTGCTATCCCTTAAAGCTGTAAAGACTACTTTCTGAACTCCATGTAACCCTAGATCATACAGGTTTGCTTGCTCTTTTGTTCCCTTGGTTAGGAATTTTTGCTGCCTAGCTACCCTATCCTCTTTTTCCTTGAAGTAACAATACATTTGATTTTTCACATCTTGTAATTAGTCTGACAAGTTATTCCCTGTCATTCTCCTCTGAGTCAATAATGTCAAATATTTCACCCCCCATCCTAAATACTGTATTTACTTTTCACCCTTATACTAACATTCTGAACAAGCAAAATTTTGAGATCTCTTTGTGTCTTCCCACCAATCAATGGGGCTATCATACAAAAAGCTTATATCTGCCAGTTGCTTTAAAAACCCATAGATGCCCTCTTGAAGAGTTGCCTCCTGTAAGATGTTCACATTCAGCTTCCAATATCCCTTTCCCACTGGAAATTTCTGCTTCTGTCCTATAGTAAGTCTCACTGCCAAATGATCCAAAGTTTCTATTGGCAAAACTAAAACACCAATGCTCGTCATTCTTTCTGAAAGAAACCAGAAATCTATCTTTGTGATAGAGTTCCTTTTAAAAAAAAAAATTATGTTTTGGTATGATTTTTAATATGTCATATGCATCCCTCAGTTTATTTTGCTCCAGGATTTTTTTTAAGGTATTTGTCACTAAAGACCTTCTCCATTTTCTTCCCCCAGTCCCTGTGAGCAACCCCACAACTGAAGTCACCCCCCCAAATCACCAACTTTGAGGTTTGCAAATATGGTGTAATATTCATAAATAAAGAAGATTGCTCTGCTTTTGTTTGAGAGGAATAGATATTAATCAGATGATATGCAATCCCATGTATCATTAATGCTCTACCTGGACATACATCAATCACCTATAATATTTTCACATGAATCCCAGTAAATAAAATACCTAAACCAGTGCACTGTTCTTCCCTAGTTGACCACAGGGAGGGATCCCACCTCCAATCCCTTTGTGCCTCTCTGATCTCTGGTAATGTGTGCAATCTAGTGTCCTGTAGAAAATTAATTTGCCCTCTTCCCTCCACTAAACTTGCATAAGTAACCCTCCATTTCTCCTGGGTCTTAATGCGGTTAACATTCAGCGTGATGACAGTAAGTTCCCCATCCATAAGAGAAAAAGGTTAATAAGACACATGTAAAACTAAACAAGGAGCAACAAGTCACTTTTGTTTTTTCCTTTTTTGGGGCTTAGATTTATCACCCATGCCAATGTCCAAGACTGCTTCAGGTTGTGATGAGGTTACAGAAGAAACATCCAACTCCATCCCTTCCTCTTTTTCCAATAAAACTTTATATGAGTTTTTCAAAATAACTGGGTCCGCATCTGAGCATACGTTTTGGGCATCCGCAATTTTTTTTTTCCAGGCTATTGGACTGCATTACCCTCTTAAAAGAGGAGTCCTGCACAGCTTCTGGGGGTGGCATGCTACACATAGTGGCAGGACCCGCTGACCTGAGTCCTGCTCCTCCAGCAGACCTTCCCATCTCTACCTCCTCTGAGGGTTCTATTGTTGGAAGTTCTTCCTCCACACCCAATCCCTGTGACCTAGGTCGGGGGGGGGGATACTGGAGGTTGCTCCACCACAATGTCGGCTGCCAGGGTCTCTTTCCTAGGCCTTGCCTCTTTATGAGATTTAGGGTCTGTCGGGGTCAAGTTCATCATCAATTCATGCATCCACATTTTTTCTTTTTGGGCCGTGGCCACATAAACATCTTGCTCAGCCCATAAGGCTTGATCTATGCTGTTATGCATGGCCCAGGAGTAATTGCAGAACAGACGAGCATGCTCCTTGCACAGATTACAGCGCAAAGGTTGCTGACACTGAGCACCAACATGACCCACTTCACCACATAACCCACATTTCTGTTTTTCGCAGACATTACTTAAATGTCCAACATCCCCACACTTATAGAAGGCCTTTTGTTGTCCTGTGTAAAAAAATCACCCCCTTGTCCCGTCCCCCACAAAAAAAAAAAAAAGAGTCAGAGAGATGCTTGCTTTGTGAGCCCCTGATCCAGTTTCAATGTAACCTTGTATCTCCATCCTCCAGTACACAAATGCTCATCATCTAGAATCGGTTCTGGATATCCATTAACGATACAGTGTTGTTGCAGCCAGTATGTAATGTCTGCAACATTCACCCCCTCATTCCTGAACAATATAGTTATTTTCTTAAACATGGGCTTTGTCAGCAGAATAGGAAAGGCTTCCACAATGGAGTATATTTCAACATCTGGTACTGCTTCCAAAATCTGTCAAGCCCAGCAGGGTGTTTAAAGCTGATGTCAAATACTGAGTCCCCCGGTACATGTATTAATGCATACAACTCGTATGCATAATATTTCAAACTGCCTTTGAGCAAGGTCCATCCAACAAACAGCCTATCTGGGACATCTGACATGTGTCCATGAAACTTTAGGTGGACAGCATTCCTCCTGGCTGCAGGCTCGAAAGCATGTCTCACATTATTAGGAAATAACTGATCTCAAACATTCGTATGCCATATATTTGGGGAGCCCGATAAAGTAGCTCTGCCCCAAATGATTTTGAGGCTCCCCAAGAGTAGCCTATTCTAGTGGGACTTCGTTCCCTGTTACCACCAGGGGAGGGGGTCATCTACACATTATTCAAGGGCTCCTCTCCCTCAAGTTCCCTAATAACAGTTAAAACTGGGTTCAGGGTTGAACCCAAATCATTTTGTACCCCTTGTACAGGGGATTTTTGTCCTGGCATTACAAGGGACTCAGGGGTCACCTTAGTAACCTGTGTCTGCTGTGATGCATAATGTGAAATTAAGACTGAAATCGGGGCTTCACCAGAAGGGTCAGGGAGGTTTGCATCCCAACCAGTGCCTGATAAATTCTTCGCCCATCCAGCAGCCTCCAGTGTTGAAGTCACCCAGCCAGCTGGTGTAGTAGAGGGCCCAGCAATTTGTTCAGTGTTCCCACATTTCTCTGTAGAGGAAGACATGCACACCCTTCAATGCCTGGAGCATGTTTTTTTTTTTTGCTCTTCCCTGCAGATTCTTTTATATCATCTTTTTCCCCCCATTCCCTCCTGTGGAAACTCTTATATTGAAAGTAATCTGTTTAGCTTGTAAGACAGATGTATCCCCCACATTGTTAGTTATCATTTCGGTACCAGCTGACACTTCTGTTCCCCCTCCCATGGTAGCATTTCATTTTGTCCTGTTTCCTGTAGGAGTGCTTCCCGCTCCCATCCAATTCTCCTGCCACCATAACAGTTGCTACCTGCATCCTCGAAGAGCCATTCCAATCATCCTCCAGTCCAAAAACTACCCGATTCACATTAATATGAGCCTCTTCCACTCACACTGACCCATCCAGTTTCCAAGCTGCATCTGGCCCCTGTGCTCTCGGTTCAACTTCCCGTTGTTGCAGTTCCTGCTCCAAATGATTTTGTAGTTCCTGGAACCTTCATTCTTCTGCTTCAATCCTCTTGCTGATACCTTCAACTGTCATTTCACTAGGTGTAGCCACCTCTAGAGATTCCACATCCATCTCAACAGGTCTTGCTTCCATGTTTCTAGGTGCCAGCGATTCTGCTGCCAATACAAAGGCTTCCTCCAGTGTTCTCTCTGACTCCATCGCGGTCTCTAACAAGGGGACGGCCGAGGAGGAGACCTGCTCCCCAGCCACCCAAACATCTTGCTGCAACTCACTCCTAGGAAGACTGGCCGTCTCAACTCCAATCACAGCACCCCTATCAGGAAGAGTAGGGGGAGTTTTTATTGAGAAAAAACACAACATCACAAAGAAAAAGAGCAAAGTAAAAAAGAACAATATGTTACATAGAATCCACAAAAGAAAAAATTGTTTCACAACAAAGGAAAATGTTTCCATAAAGCAATCATTTTGTCATTAGAATGGTGTTTTCTGTCAGTAGCATATAGGGAAAGTAAATCATTATGAACAGACTCAAATGATAACTGAATAAGAAATCTGTTGCTGTTGTAATACAAATTTACACCTGGCTTCCATAGAAAATACTGTAATAAAGCAAAGAAACATGTAAAGTACTTTTATGATATTTTTCCAAAGCCCTGTATAATCACCCAGAATAAGAATATTATATGTTAATGATGAAAGATGTGGCATTTTCCAATAAAGTGCTGCTTTGTGACCAAAAAGCCTGACTATCTATGCAATCTATAAAGAAATGTTGTTGACTCTCTTCTATATTAATACATTGTGGTTTTAGACAATATCTGTCATGTAAAGGTTTGTATTTCATGTTTCCCGGACACCTAATCTTCCATGGACCGACATCCAAATAACGCCCCAGGTTTTAACTGGGATTCTGTAATCTGTTAATTTGTGTAGTGCTAGAATCATTTTAGTAGGGGTACACTGAGGAAAAGTAATGTGATTTTTGAACTTCATAGACAATATAAGCATAAAACGCTTTCCGAGACAAGGTGAGTAATTTCTACAGCGAATCTTCCACTGATAGAGTTTCTATGTAGCAAGTCCATACTTAGGTAAGGAATCAGAAAGAATGATTTTTGGGAAAAAGACCATTTAAAGAAATACTTGTGCAAATTGACTGGCCCAGAACTGCCAAGGTAACAAGGGCTTAATCCAAAGAAAAGAGAATGATGAAAACAAAAAGTAGAATGAAAAACAACGGGATTAATCATAGTAAGACCTCCATCCTTTTAGGAAGGTATGTGTATTCTCTCTTTATAGGGTTAAGTCTGTTTCCCAGAGCATCTGAAAAAAATACTATATAACCTAGTTTCAATAGAAATAGGGGAGGAAAACATGACTTATGTATGTAAACTGGGGCAATAAAACTGTTTAATGATTGCTACTCTTTTTGCTTACTAAAAGACCAACTTTTCCAGAGATTTACTTTTGACTCTCCTATCTCCAGTCTTTTTCCCAATTATATAGGGCTATATCCTCAACTCCAAACCATACCCCTAATATTGTTTGAGGAATACGTGATACAGGTATATCTAAATAGGTGGATGCTACTGAAGGGGAATTTTGTAAGGGTATTATAAAGCTTTTGTCAATATTTAGAGACGCACCTGAGAACCTTCCAAAAAAGGAAAAAATCTCTAATGCCCTCTGTAATGATGAGACATTTGCTAATAACAGAGTAACATCGTCAGCAAATGCTGTAATTTTTACTGTATCCAACCAAGGGAAGGAAAGCCTATAATCTGATGGTCAGAGACAATACTCCTAATGACTGGGTCCAAAATAAAAGTATATAGTAAAGGGCTTAAAGGACAACCTTGCCGTACACCTCTCTTAATTTTAATTTCAGAGTCCATTAGTCCGTTAACCAGTGGAATAGTAACTGCCTGACTATATAGGTTACTTATCCATTTAACAAAAATTTCTGGAATGCCATAATGAGTTAAAACAAAATATAAATAGGAATGACAGACCGTATCGAAAGCTTTTGCTTGATCTAAGGCCACTATAATACCTGAACCTGAAGAGTTTTGTGACGACACAGAAAAAATATCTCTTACTAAATACAGGTTTTGTTGCAGGGTTCTAGAGGGTATAGAACAAGTTTGTGCTGGATGGATTAAAATTTCTGCAGCCTTTATTAACCTATAATGCAAGATCTTAGTTAATATTTTATAGTCGGTGTTTAATAAACTAATCGGTCTCCAATTAGATACCAAACTCTTATCACCTTTTTTAAATAAAAAAGTCATAAGTGAGGTAGATAAGGTTTTAGCAGTGGAGATATTCAAAACTGAATTAAATACTAGGGCCAAAAAAAATTCCATATATTTAGAGCAGGCTTTATAGAACTCATTTGGAATCCCATCTAGACCTGGAGCAGTTCCAGATTTCAAATGTTTTATTACTTCTGCAACTTCATAAGAGGTAATAGGAAGTACTAATGATTGTAAAATGTTTTCGGGAAGTTTAGGTATGGTAGGAAGTTCATTAAGTGGAAACGTTTCTATAGGTAATGTGGTTGAGATCGAGAAATATTCTTGTATGTATTGTTGGACAATAGATAATATCCCAATCTCAGTAGTAACTAAGTCCCCTTGAGAATTAACAAGTCCTGTCATTACAGTATTAGTGAGACAGGTTTTACAGGCCTGAAAGGGATCAGACATAGGACTATTCTTTATCCCATATTTAAATTCTAAATCTAGGGACTTTGCCCTATCATATTGATAATCCTTCATTGATTTTTTTATGATTGTAATTTGGGAATGAAGTAAGGAACGTTCTTTAGGCGGTAGGGACATTAATTTGTATAGGTGATTTCTATGTAATAAATATTGAAGGTATTCTGAGTGTACTTTAAGTTTACCCCACTTAATGAACAGGGATTTAATTTCAAGTTTCAATTGTACCCACCAGTCATAATAATTATCAAAGAGACCCATGGTGGAGAATTTAGCAGTAAAAAAGCTCTCTAATTTAGAAAAAGATTTATCGTCCTGCAAAAAGGAAGTGTTTAATCTCCATCTGCAGTGTAAGGAGGAAAAAATGGGGGGTATACGGGTTAAAGAAAGATTACTGAATAAAATATTATGGTCAGAAAATTCAGTAGGTAAAACTGAACAATTCTTTGGCAAAAGACATCGTGAAACAAAAAACATATCAATACGGTTGAATAAGTGTATCTAAAATATGTTTCACCTCCCCGTGGATGCAAGCTTCTAAAAAACGTCGGTAAGGCCTGAATCTTTAATCAGTTTATGAAGAAAATTAGAGTCGCACTATATTTTTTTCCCCAAGTAATTTGTTCATATTGTTATCTAGGAGCAGTTAAAATCTCCCAAATAATATGTTTCCTAGTTAACAAAAGGGTTTAACTTCTTCAAAATCTCTATTCGAGATAATTTTGTCTGAGGTGCATATAAATTAATCAGACGAAAGGAATATTCCCAAAGAAAAAATCTAAAACTAACAACCTACCAGGTCTAAGATCCATTACTCGAGATATTTTAAATAACGAATGTCCAAATAAAACCCCAAGCCCATCTAGGCATCTGGAACCAAATGTCCAGAAAGAAGGACCCCAAATCCATTTCCTTTGTAATTGTGAAACTTCAAAAAGAGTTTTTACCCTGGTTTCTTGTAGAAGAATAATGTCCAATTTCAAAGACCCCAAATACATCAAAATAGGTAAATGTCTTTGGAATGATTTCAAACTACAGACATTGTATGAAGCCAATTTTAAAATGGACATAGGGAATCAAATCAAGGGCTATTTTTTTGACTGACCTTCCTTTTTTTTCCCTTTCTTTTCCTTCGCTAGCTCTGTTGTTTTACTCTCATCATCTTCCGTAATCAATTCTGATATATGAGAGGTATCAGACTCAAGGTCTGATTCCCTGGGGTCATCTTGAAGAGGGGAAAAGAAGTTCTCTGTAGGTAAAGGAGCTATGGGGGATTGTTTTATAGAAGCCCTTGTAAGTCGCCTACTTTTAATGGTTTCGAATGGGGGAGGCATAGAAAGGTTAGTAGTTTGTTTACTGGAGGCAGAAGATTTAGAAGCAATATGGTTATCTGCAGAAATATGGGGTTCTTTAGGAACAGGTCTTGTCATTTTAGGGATTACCACATGGTCTGCTACTGAAGAGGTTGAAGGCATAGGGGCAATTTTATCAACAGGATCATGCCTTTTTTTTGCCTGAGCTTTCTTCAGTAGCTCGTCTTGATCCCAACCTGCAGTGCAATTTCTGCGGGCCCAGGGGCACTGGTGAAAGGCATGGCCTTTTCACGCAGAGAGGTTGTAATTGAAAATATTAGTGCACATCTCAGAGAGTGACCAAACCTCCGCACAAGGGGCACTTGAACATATCGCAGACACTACTTAAATGGGTTTTAGCTCCACACTTGTAGCAGGCCCTGGTTGTCCACTATAAAAGCAACTCCCCTATCTTTTCCCAAAAGAAACTATTGGGAAGGTGTATTACTTCAGAGTTGACCAAAAAAGCTTTACTTTGAACTTCCAACTCCCAGTCCATATGCCTCGAATCTAGTAAGGCTCTCTGCTAACTCAAATGTCACATTTAGACTGCAACCAATGATAAATGTCACTGACATTCACCCCTTCGTTATGAAACATGATAGTAATATAACGAATTTGAGGTCTAGTAAGTGGAATAACGAAAAAAGGGGTCCAAATTGGGGTAGTCTTAAGGGTAGTATACTTATCCCAAAATTTGTCTAAAAGGGTATTAGACTGAAAACTTACATCAAACAAATCCTCACCTGAAATATGAATTAAGGCATATATATCCAAGGCAGAAAATCCCATAGAGAATTTTAACAGCTGTTTAAATACATAATATCTGTCTGGATGCTCTGGGAGACCACCTTTATAGCGTATCCTAACAGCATTACGTCTCAGGGCCTGTTCTAATTTATTTTTGAATAGTTCCAACATAGGAGGCCTGGTCTGGGATTCTGCACCCCCTGCCTGTGAGAACCCTTCAGTATTTCCCTTTATAAACCCAGCAGTATCAGAAATGGAGGTAGATGGTTTCGGAGAAACCAAAATACTCTCCCCACGCCTCAGTGAAAACAGCACTCTCAAGAGAGGTTTCAAAAGTACCTGGGCCCAGTAATGCTGAATCGGTGGCATGCTTGGTGGTAGTAGGGTCCGTCGAAAAGGTAGTCCAGTCCGGATCAGGAATCCAGCGTCCAGAGTCAGTTTTGCGCCATCCCGCTCCCTGTAGAGCCGAATCCTCCGACCAGTCAACGATAGAGTCCTGTGGGGCCTTTTCCTGTATGCCAAAACGCCGTCGCAAAACCTGTGACACTCGCTGTCCGTTCGTGGAATCCGTCCCTGTCGATCCTGTTCCCGTGAAGGAAGTTCCGCCTGAGCGCTCGGTGTCGTATCAGTCCCTAGGATCATGGAGGAAACTGCAGAATCGAAACATCTCATTGTTGGCTCCACTATCTCCTCAACTGCCGAACTCCCGCTTGCTGGAATATCTCCAGCCACCTCCAATGAACTCGTTGTAGCTTCCGGTGCTGTTTCCAGTGCAGGAGTATCAATAGAGAGATCGGGTGAGTCTGAGAAAACAGTAACAGCATCAGTCTCAGGAACGTTATGTAGATCGACCTCCATCCCTAACGATAGTGGCTGTAATGCTGCCATCCTGCAGCGTGACGTCAGCGAAGCTCCCACTGGCGGCAACAAGGCAGCCAGTAGGGGAATTTCCCTGGTGTCCTGCCCAAATTTCCCCCATTCACTAAAAATACCACCAACAGCTTAATCTGGTTCAATGTCAGCTGGCATCCATCTGTATCCCACTCCCCTAGGACAAGACTAAAAATAGGCAGAATTGTCTAGTCGTCCTTCCCCCATCAACAAAAACTAACCAACTAACACATTAATACAATGCAATGCAACATTTAAAATCAAACTACATAAACTGTTTCCTTTAGGACATTGCAAACAAAATAAATAGAAAACCTTTACAGGAACCCATTATATGTGCACTTTGCTTAGAAGGTATGCATCTCACATCTAGCTAAGGGGAAGACAAGCCATAATGGCAGTAGATGATTTAAAATACAGGTCCACTATAATGGCTATCAACTACATGTTTAGAAAATGATTCTTCTGTGATTTTATATAAATATATATATATATATATATATATATTAGTTTATAAATTATTTTATAGAGATACATTATTGTAATTGAAGTCCATGTGAGGAAAGCATCAGACTATCACACTCACAAGGTAAATTCCGATATTTATTTTCCACAGAAAAAAAATATTTTATGAATATATAAAAATGTACACTATATTAGAAAACAACGTTATCATCATATTAATTTACAGATATGGAAGCCCTTTAAAAAAAGCTTCATATTTGGAAGCGAAACATTGAGGCAAGTTTAGAAAATAAAAAAATAATTATTAGAACATATGCACAGATTTCTTTCACTTCTTTGAAGAATGAATGGGTCCTCCACACCTTCTTAAACACACCTGCCAGTCATCCCAGTTTATGCACTCTGCAGCGGACAGCATCTTTTTAATCTCAGCTTGCTGGAGCAATGTGGTTACATCATGGAAGTAGTGAACACCCTCCTATATTATGGGAAGACCTCTACTAACAATGCCTACCACTGCATTTGGAACCATTATTTGCATTGGCTCAGGGATTTGAGCAATTCCTTCTCATACACTGTGTCTGCAGTGTTGGCTTTCCTATAGAGAGGCTTCAACATGGGCCTCAGCCCAATCACACTCCATTTGCAGGCGGTAGCTGTTGGATCCTTGCTGTGTTTCTCCAAGCCCCAGCCTCTGGGGACACTTTCTCATGTCACAGGATTTTTCAACACGCTATCTTGCTGCTCCATCCACAAGTCAAAGACAGAGAATCCTCTTGGAATTTGAACTTTGTTCTAAATGCTTTAACTCAAAAGCCCTTGAACCTCTGGACTCTATTCACCTTTGTTGGCTTATCCTTAAGATAGCTTTTCTCATGGCCACCAACTCAGCCAGCAGGGTTGGCAAGATGTGGGGGGGCGGGGGAAGAGGGGCTGGCTGTCTCAAGAGTTTGATCTGATTTTTCATTAAGACAAGCTGGTACTTCACACAATTCCTGAATTTGTGCCCAAGGTTAACTCTGCCTTTCATCTGGATCAGGAATTGATCCTTCCTGCTTTCTGTCCCAGTCCCACAACTGAGGGAGATTGTTCCTTGCATACCTTGCTGGACCATCATGCACGCCATCAAAAGATATCTCTGGAGAACCAAGCCATACAGAAAGTCTTCCAGTCTTTTTATGCACCAATCACCAAAAATGTTCTTCTCAGCCATCAACCCACAAAACAGGTCAGAAGGCATCAAAGTCAACCATCTCTAGATGGATCATGGAGTGCACTACTGATGCATACAATGCAGAGGGTCAAGTTCTTCCTCTAGGCATAAAAGCACACTTGACGAGAGCTATGGCAGCGTCATGGCCAGAAAGGAAGTAACTTTATATGTGGACATTTGTATGGAGGCCATTTAGCCCTCCCAACATAGTTTCACAAAGCACACAAGTTTTGATGTGGCCTCCTACTCTGATGTGGCCCGTGGACGCTATGTCTTACAAGCTATGGTGTTATAACCAGTCTACTCTGAGCAGGTCTTGTTATTTGATGCCTTTGTACCTTTTGCAACCTTCATACTGATTTTCTTGGCTTTTCAGATCCCTTTGTGTGGTTTGGATCACTGCATATACATCCCACTCATTAGGAGTGACTGATGGACCCAATGCGCTAAAGAAAGGAAAATGTCTTATCTTCTGGTAATTTCTTTTTCTTTCAATGGAGCATGAGTCTCTCGGTTATTCCCTAGCTCTTCTGAAATTAATATCTGGCTATTCTCCTCTGCCTTCTGGGCTGTACATAGTTGACATTGTTGGTGTTATCAGGTTATTTTTTCAATGTCAACATTACGTAAATGATCACAGTAAAGCTAGTGTAAATTTGGCTTCTGGGAAGTCCTTGAATTAGAGCTACAATGGCTGCCTAGGGACCAATGGGATGTCGGGACTCTAATCTCCTGCCTATCTGCAGCACAGGATGGAACTACCCACTCATTAGGAGTGATATATGCACAATTGCAAGAAATTATCAGAAGGTAAGAAATGTTCCTGAATATAATATCTGTAGGTTACTCTTCCACATCTTTTTTTTTTTTTAATTTCCTTAAAGAATGAGACTAACTTTGTTCGACATGGTTTTCCTACAACACAATCCAGATCAGGACACTGAATCAGTGTTGTGTTTTTATGTACTGGCATAACAAATATGCACAGGATTGACATACTGAATCCCAATGTGATTGGACAATGAAGCGAGTGGGGACTTCTTTTGGAGAAGTGCGTGCGTGCTCGCACGCACACACACACTTCAAATGAATGATGCATCATCCTCTCCAACACCCTTGCCCTGTCTTTAGCATGGTGGCAACTAGAGTAGTCTACACCAAGCAAGCAAGTAAGCAATTATTTATAAAACACTATTCCAAAAGATCATAGAGTTGTACAACTTTTATAAAAGCAGTTATCAATCAGCAAAAAACTTATAAAACAAGTAATAAAACAACAACATTTTAAATAACAGGGAAAGCTGACTCAAATAAATAAGTTTTCAGGGCAGATTTAAAGGCCTCAACTGACAAGCACTCTCCACTACACCAACTGACCACACTTAGCAGACAGACCACCACTGAAATCCAAACTCACCAAAAGTGGTCTCTTAGCCTGTGGAGTGAATTCTTCCGCCCCTGGCCCAGATTACCACAGCAGATTCACAACTACCAGATACAGATACGAAGACCAAGGGCCTGTCCTCCAGACCACCGTCCATCATTACCGGTAAGAGAGTCTTGACCTAAGCTTATGCCACAACACGTCAGAGGGACAGAGAAGAGACAGCAGCATGAACAGCAAATTCAGCTGGAATCTAATTTCATGGGAAGTAGGGCAGCTGCTAACATAACTGTTAAAGAGACACTGTCAGCTGTTTGTGGAACTTTTATTTAGTAATTAGTGATACTGCCTACTGCCATCAGTGTGTCAAGAGATTATATATATGGCCCATGATTTTCATATAATAATGTTTTTGTTTGATATTTTGCTAAAAGTACTTTTTAATGACCCGACCTTTGCTTGCAGCCTGATCCTGAACTGGTTCATGAGCTCAATATGGCACAGAGGCACCGGTAAACTCGTGTATGCATGAGTGCTTCACTTTTTAAGTGATAGTTAATAAATGTATTCCTTGAAAGTGCACCATTACCTGAATGTGGTAAACATATTCAAAAGTGAAAGAGTGTTCTAACGTAGTAAAGACAAGGTCTAAAAAGTAAAGCCATGAGTCCTGGTATGCACTTCAGCATCGATGCTGATGCGCATGCCCCCAGTCACAGCTTTACTTCAAGGAATACATTTATCCACTAGTGCTTAAAAAAAATGAAAAACTCATATATGCACGTATTTAATGATGCTTCTGTGCCCTATTGACCTCTTTAGTGCGATTCAGCATCAGGCAGTGGACAAAGGCTGGGTCACTAAAAATAATATTATCAGCTAAACATCAAACAAAAACATTATTATGTGAGAAATCAAAGGTTAAATACAATCTCCTAACACACTGAAGGCAACAGACATTATCATAAATTACCTAAATAAAAATTGCCTTAAAAGCTGACAGTATCCCTTTAAGGTGTTTCCATGTAGTGGTGCAGGGAGCTGAAAACTGCAGTGAGTCCAGGGACACAGATAGGGGGTATATATGGAAGGACTGGAGTTGGGGGGACTGATATCAAGTTTGTCTTGAGATTCTTCAGGACTTAAGGCTGACTCTGTTGTACTGTATTTGATTATTATTCCCATTAATTGTCCTGGATCTCATTTTGAGAATATTAATCTACAATTTCCTGGTTCTGATGAAGAAATGTTTTGCAATTTAGAGACAGTACATCCAGGAGTTTACTGCACCAAGCTGTGAATCTGGAGATCCGGCAGACCTGGGTTTGAATCAGACAACTTTCACTGCCATATAGGGTGATCTTGAGCAAGTTACTAAACCTCTCTATGCTCCCAGGAGGACCCTAGAAATAAGAGTCAACTCAGTGTGCCACTTCCAGCCATAAATCAACAAAACAAAAATATAAGGACTACATGGGGCTCCCTCCTATCATCAGGTACTACAGGATATACAATAGCCGGATTAAAAATATCCAATTTATCTTCAAGTGTGAGGGGGCAGGACCATAACTCATGAGTGGTAGAGCCACAAGGGAGTTATGAAAGTCCTACCCACTCACAAGTGAAGATAAATTGCCTATTTTGAGTCAGGCTATTATATATTTGAAATATACAACAGTAGTTTACAAGTTATCGTTTTTAAATCTGCAGGTTATTTAAACATGTTGCTGCTTTTCTTTGGTTTTAACTGCTTGTGTCAGTGCTACACTAGGCAATATGATATCATCAGCATTGTAGAAGCTGCTCTCTGATTGGTTCAGTATTCCACTGTGACGACAGTAACTTAAAAGATACCCACTGTGAAAACAGTAACAATGATATTTTTTGATAACTTTGTGTCACTGATGTCACCAACTAAGACATATTTTTTATCTTGTCATTTTCACCAACACTCCTATTGTATATACCTTGCTCTGACTGACTCACTGGATATTATTCAAGAGGTGTAACTACTACATAAAACTGCTATCTTAAAAGTAAGCAATAACGCACCACAGGATGAACATTTGCAGCACAGGAAGCCCCCTCGCTACCAATCTTTATATAAAAACACCCAGGGGTTCAGTTAATTATATTTCTTTGAAAATCAAAAACTTCCAAGGGTTCAGATTTGGAAGTATTTTTAATAAGTCCCTGTTCCCATATTTGAAAAGTCTGTATGCTAAAATTGTCTTGTACCCATATGAGTATACATTTTGATCACCTGCAGTTCATTTATTTATGCTTCAATTAATTTGCGTATCTTAGTATGTATGTCACTTTGAACAGGCCCTCCTCGATAGCACTACTCTGTTGCTCTAGCTGTTCCCTTTAGGACCCTCTTGAAAATTAAGCATAAAGCCTAAATGGTTATTTCCTAGCACACAAAGCTTTCATATCAATAAAAAATAACAAGTAACCAGAAGTGCAACTACTTAATGTTCAGTTTCTTTTTCTCAAGCCACAAGTTTGGAGCTCACAAAACAGGATCAATATTTAAAGCAAAAAGAGCACTGTACAAGGGTGTGGTAAAAATAGTGACATATTCAAAGAAACATAGAATTTGTCAGCAGAAAACAATCTCCTTGGTCCAGCTAGTTTACCCATTATTCCCTACCTATACTGGCACCGTAGACCCTACCTGATCTCCAGCTGCCTGCCATCCCCCAGCTTCCCAACACCGATTCCTTTCCATCTATCCCATCCATGCTTAAAGCCCACCACTCTTTTCGACTCCACTGCAAGACTGTTCCAGATATATCCCCCTCCCAAAAGGGGGCTTACCTGGACTTATCTTTGGCTCTCTCCTGAGCACTGCTGCTGCTTTCCTCTGTACTGCTCTTTCACCTCAGTCCCAGTCCAGACTGCAGCTGCAGAAAATGGGGCTGGAATGAACACTATCATTTGTTCTGCAGGCTTGTTCAGCACCCTTCTCACCATGGCAGGCACTGCCACCTCTGTTCGCTCAATCAGCCTCTGGACTGCCTTCACAGGGAACCCTTAGCATGGAGATTGCTGTTTCAAGCAGCTCTCAAAGCTGCACAAAGTACACAACTGCTCATCTCCACTAAGATCATGAACTTGGGGATACTTAAAAGCACTCCCCTGCCACCAGTTCATCCCCTCAGTCCCACCAGATGGCAGCAGGGACTGGAAGGTATTGATCCTGATGGCCAGAAGCCCCACCAAGGGACAGAAACATGTTAAAATAGAAGATAAAGTGAAAGAGTACAAAAGCAGCCATATTTGTAGTTTCTCTAGCCCCAGGACTACCGAAAAGGGGTCAGAGGACACAAAACCTGGCTGGGAATGTTGGGAGTTCCAGTGTTTAGCTTTGTAGAGCCAGCTAGCGGGAGGCTAGCTCAGCTGTGCAGAACAGCGAAATTTCAAGTTGGCTCGGGACTTGTATGATTGCTTTTCCCCAGCAGCGGACTGCCAATGACAGCAATGGGTTTAGCATAATGAATAATGCATGATATGCTAGCCACTGATATTTTATCCATGGATTTCTGCACTAGGGAGAGACATGTATTCAGTATTCACACTTTTATTAAATCGACTACTGGTCATTACAAAATCAGTTAAAACATTTCTTTACAATAATAAAAGAGAATAATACCTACAAGTTTAAAAAGAAAAAGAAGTTTTTAACATAAAAATAAAATAAGTCAAGGAACAGCAGCAGTTTTGCTTCTATGCCTTAGCACAGCTTCTATAAATTTAACAAACCTTCTTCTATCTTTCACATCAGTATGCTTCAATGAACACTTCCATACAGCTTGCAAAGCTGAATTGTACAGCCTGATGAAAATCGACCATATATTTGTTCTTCCATTTCATATACTGTGGTGTAACATTTTGTACAGTAACATTTATTTCAGTATAACCTATTATACTAGGTAAACTGAGTGTATAAGTATAGCTCTTTACAGAATGTGTCAGTGTAAATTTCTTATACTATAGAACCAAATGTGTTTACTCAAATAGTTAGCTATGACAGTTTCTCACAAGACCTAGAGTCTACAGTATCCCCTGCTCTGCCATGCATACAAATTGCAGAGCCTGGCGGCCCCACCAAGCCTAACAGGAATAATCATGGCTAAGCCTAACCCTCAAATGCTCAGGACCTCTGGTCAGTCCCTACTGGCAATCCCCAGAATCAAGACTCACAAGGGAGGAAATTCCTTCACTCTCACAGCCCCTAAACTGTGGAACACACTCTCTCACCTCTAGCACAGGAAGCCCCCTCGCTACCAATCTTTCGCACTAGGCTTAAGTTCCATTTGCTCGGGACAAGCTCATGCCACTATGAGGGTATAGGATAATCACCCCTGATCCTAATCACAACACCCAACCCCCCTCTCTTCTCACCTTAACCTACATTAAATCATGCCTTAAATCCTTAAATCTTTCAAGTGTTGCACTTATGGTCTACAATTTGAATAATTGCCTGTATTGTTATCCTCATTATCTTGTCTACTTCTCGTAACCCTGTATCACCTGACTGTATGTATTGTATTGCTTCTGGATCACCTGATTGTATGTATTGTATTGTATTGCTTCTGTTCCCCGGGTCACCCCTGAAAAAGGGACCTTCGTGAGCCCAGTGGGCCAACCCGGTTATCAAAATTCAATAAATAAATAAATAAATCTCACATGTCAACTAGCTTAAAAAAATAAGCTTTTTTTTATCATCTTTTATAGCTCTTAAGCAAGCACTCATGATAGCTCCAGCTCTCATTAGTCCTGCTGAGTCCTCTGATTTTGTAATACAGATACACGCAACAGATCAGGTAATCAATGTAGTACTGTTACAAAAGAGCAGGGACGTTACGTCCTGTGGGATATTTTTCTCATGTATTAACACCTGTGAAGGAGACATATGAGGAATGTGTAAAACATTTGTTAGCTGTGTACTGGGCTATACAAGCCACGAAACATATTCTGGAGTTTAATAAAATTATCCTGCAAACATCTCACACTCCAGTAAAAAGGATGCGAGAAGTGTGTCTTCCCAGTGACTGGTTAAATGAGCTTTAGCTCTGCAAGAGGAAAATATCACAGTAGAAAAATGTATCTCACCTATGTTAGCTGAATTAATGACATGGGAGGGAGAGGCACATAATTGTGGAACTGTAATGAAAATTGATTTTAAACTCATATTTGCTGCAGAACCAAATACTGAAGCAAAAGATGTTTATGTAGATGTGTCTGATTTTTGGAAGAATGGACATTTCCATACAGGATATGCCATATGGACACCGAGTACTAATCAAAAAATATTAGGACGGTGCCCATCAACATTTTCTGCTCCTAGAGCAGAATTAGAGACAGTCCATGGAGCTATTATGACTTACCCTCAGGAGGCTATTACTATCTTCTCAGACTGTGCTTTTATAGTAAATTCCTTATTTGACTTTTTTCCAATTTGGACTAAATGAGAAATGCGGACAGCATGTGGAGAACCTGTCATATTTGCTCCCATATTACAACATATATGGGACATAGGAGCTCAAACACCTTTGAAAATAGCAATTTGTAAAGTAAGAGCTCACCAAAGGAATCCAAAAAAGATATCCATAAATTAAACAATAACTTAGTGGATAATCTTGCTCAGCAAAACAAACAAACTTATGGATAGACCCTCTAGAAGATGACTCTACACAACTGTGGGAGATGGACAAATTTGATAAACACCATATTAAATGGATAGCTGCCATCTAACAAGTCCCAAGTTTGGGGCGTATCCAAGATACAAATGCTTGGATAGTGGGTTGTCAGAACCCATTGAAAGACACTAGACAGTGTGCAACCAAACATGTTACCATATGGGAAAACATGGTAGTATGGAAATGACAACCTGGATTTAGTAAGTGGATACCACCCATTTCAGTAGGAAAAAGATATTATCATGAATAATCATCGAACTGGGGGTCATTGTGGACTCCACAAAACTTGTAAAATATTGGCTCAAAAATATTGGTGGCCAAAAATGGGAAAAGATGTCAAGCAGTGCCTGGAGGCTTGTCTCATCTGTGCACAGATGAATCCTCCAGTGCCTGGTAAGAGGGTTCCATTAGGGCGCATGCCCCTGGCAGACGGTCCTTGATCCAGCTTACAAATTGATTATGTGGGGCCCTTGCCTACTGTAAAAAAGGGGGGTGGGTTCTGATATTTACTAGTCATTGTTGACATACTTTCCAACTGGGAAAAAGCATTGCCCATACAAAATGATAGTGCTACAGCTACTGCAAAAGCACTATTGGAACAGGCGTTCTCACGATGGGGTTTTCCCAGAACACTTGAAAGTGATAGAGAAACTCACTTTACGGCAAAAATAATGACAGCATTGTGTGATATTTTGGGTATCACACAACGTTTGCCTCTACCCTATCATCCACAATCATCAGGGATGGTGGAAAGGTTAAATTGCACTCTAAAAAATGCACTGAAAAAGGCAGTGTTGGATACTGGTAAAGGGTGGGTGACGCACTTACCAGAAATCCTAATGGGTATTAGAAGTACGGAAAACAAGAGTACTGGCTATAGCCCATATCAATTGATGACTGGATGAGATATGCAGCTGTATTATCCATTGGATCCAAATTTATCAACACCAGTGTTAAATCGCATCAAAAACTGATGTATTTTTGCAACAACTGCAAAATCAGTTAGCTGTTTATTTACCCCACGCTGCCAAAAATATGGCACAGACTCGCTGGAAAAACCAACAGAGACATGACAAAAAAGTGATACCGCCCATTAAAAGGGGTCATCACGTCATGGTGAAAAATTTTGGTTAGAAGGGACCATGGAATGCTAATTGGATGGGACCCTATGATGTCATTGATGTTTTGGGACCATGGGTCATTCAGGTCTGACAAATTCGTCAAGGGTCTACAAAGACCAAATGGGTCCATGTGGACCAATGTAAATTGTATCAGCCTTTAAAGGATAAAAACTGATACTGCTCTGTTTCTCCCAATAGGTAAAGTACAACGCTGTTTCCTGTTCTTATACTAAGCAGTACCTTGCTGATCCTGGCAACTTCGGACAGATATGAAGGATGTACAGGGCATATATGGAACAGTTTATATAATTAAAATTATGCCAATCGTTCTGCCTGGGGTATTCCAGTGTTGATAGGAAAATGACAAACACACTGGATATCTTCTTGTCAAATGGTACTTTATGGGCAATGTCAAAATGTGACATGGGGATACTCGCCAGACGCCTGACCTGGCATGGTGATGTGTCTCGTGAACAAAACAGCCTAGAAAGTAATCTATATCCGCTCTACTTTGGGGGATGCTACGAATTTAATAAAAGAACAACAACAAAATTTATTTCAAATAAAACTAAAGAACATGTTACATTATCTATCTAATCTTACGTTGTTAAATACATTTTATTGGGGTGTAAATGCATCATAATATGTGGCATTTTTTTAATGTAATGCATCTATTGTGTAAAAATTATACAGTAGGGTTAAATGTAAATTACAGTATTATAATGCGTTACTACATTTGCCTTTTCCATGGTTACCGCTTCAGTGTAAGTATCAGGCCTCAGTATTGTTGTGGCAACAGTATTATAATAATACTTTAAATCAATACCATAATAGACACAGAATGTGGTCATTTCAAATTCCTGCAAAACCAACACCAGGCTTATCCTGTCGTAAAAGAGACGTATGGGGCTGGTTAGGCTAAGGATTACAAATTGCTGATGGTATTGATTCTACAGTTTTAAAGGGTCATATTCGTTCTTTAGAGACGACTTTAAAAGATATGGCAACTGGACCATTATCGACTACTGTAAAATTAGCAGCTGATAATGAAGAAATTAATTGGTTTGCATTTAAAGAAACTTTACAAAATGTTAAAATTATTGCTCAGATAGCAGCACGTTTTTACAACTCACTTTCTAATATGTCTAGAAAAAGTTATATAGAACTGGCTTGTTCTCAATTAGCTGCTGAAGCACATGCTTATCTAGTTTATGAGTTGAATAGAATTGAAACCAATAGGTTACCCTTAGGAATAGGTGAGACCAATGTAACTAGATTATTGGATCATCCGACTGTATTCCTACCACCCTTAGCTATAACAAAAAGGTATAAAACTCACCGAATCAATATGTGCAAGTGCTACAACATGCGATTCCCATTCTAGTGATAATACCTGTATGTTTAGCACCACCAAAAATATCATGGCAAATCAGTAATTTGGGAGTATTAATACATGACCAAAATCATGAGACTCCAAATACCAGGTGACACTATTATTACGGTACGCAATGAATATGTTGTCTTACCTAAGCAACAGTGCGTACAAGAACATGAAACCTTAATATGTGGGGAAGAGACATCAACTGCCCCATGCTTTCCTGAACAATGTAAATTTACCCTAATGTCTGAAAATCAATACCACCTAGCTATGAGAGGGAACCAATCATGGTGTGTAACTGTAGGTCAACCTTGGAATGTATGGGGATGTAGTGACAAGACCTGGTGGGTTGCAAATTGGACCCTTCGGGAATGTCCTGCCTGTAGCCAAACAAATGTTACCCATATCGATGGTTCCAGTATGACCTTGGATTTACTCAATGATTTGGCCACTCCACCTCATTTCGACTTACCCAAAATTGATAAAATGACACTTGGTACCTTGTTGTATCGTCAACAAACAAAAGGACTTATTTTGACACAAAAGGCCTCTGCTAAAGAGGTAAAAAGACAGTCATCGTATATCCCTATTATATCCTGGTGGGATTGGGGATTGGCTGCTTTGGATACTAGTCCAACCCTCATAGTGGTGGGTTGCGGTATTGCAGTAATATGTGTTGTTATTATACAATTGTTATTGTATCGTAAAATGAAACACATGGTTTGACAAATACAAATGTTACAATGGCAACATCATCTTGTGTGATCTCCAAGTATAGAGAGTCACAAAGGGGGGGGGACTGTGGTGTAACATTTTGTACAGTAACATTTATTTCAGTATAACCTTTTATAATAGGTAAACTGAGTGGTTAAGTACAGCTCTTTACAGAATGCTTCAGTGTAAATTTCTCATACTATATAACCAAATATGTTTACTCAAATAGTTAGCTATGATAGTTTCTCACAAGACCTAGTCTTGTGATGATTACACAACACTTTACCTTATGATTTTATAATGGTCAGCATTTAGATGTTCTATGGTGAACTGGAACAGGATAGTATGCCCTTATTAGGATGGCATTACCTGTTTATGAATGGTGTGCACACAAAGAACCTTCTAAATGAAGTCAATACTTATGAGATTGTGCAATCATTATATCTAATAAACACCTTGTGATGTTATGCGTAACACAGTTATCGCTTTGCTTTGACTGTTATTCACCACACCCTAAGATTAATAGGTTATCTTGTTATATGATTGGCCTATATTAGGTAGTTAGTAGTTTTTGAGATAAGAAAACTTTATATAAACCTTGTATAAAACTTGAATAGTTAGCATCAAACAAAAGCCAGAAATACCTGTATTTGAGAAGTTGACCAGAATACGTATCGATGTTGAAGACTCGCAAACCGAAAATAAACCAGATGGAAACATTCATTTGGTGTGGCTTGATTTATTTGGAGATAGAAAAACACAACGCAGCTATCTTTTTACTCCTTACATATACAAAGAACAAGGAGAAGGAACTATAAGGGGGACAGGATCAGATCTACAGTACAGCAGCTTCTTGTTTTACATTGTTTTTCGTGAATTCTACTTGGCAGAATGTTGTTTCTTTTCTTTCTTACTACTAAGGGGCTAGCAGGGTATTGTTTGGGGCTGTTGGAATTTTGAAACCTGTTTTGGTAGCTATAAGTGGGCTCATTTGTTTGGTTCATTGTGTGGCAGGCTGCATTTGTAGAGGCCTATTTCTTCTGTTTTAAAACATACTTGGTGTAATTTAACTGGGTCCGTTTCTTTGAATTGGAGACCTATATCTTCTAACTCCAAGCCTATTTTGATGTGGTGTTGGTGAAGCTGTTTGAATTGGAGTCCTGTTTCTTTGGGTAGCAAACCTATTTTGGGGGCTTTGAGTAGAATTGTGATTCATTGTTGCTGGCTTCACTAGCTGCAAAGTTTCAGTGCACAGTGGGGGAAGGGTGCTAATGGTCTGGCCAGGTCTCACTCAGTAGGGAGACAGAGCTGAATCAGGTGTGGAGTCATTGCTTTGGCTTCTCAGAAGGAACTAGAAGGGGGACAGGATCAGATCTACAGTACAGTAGCTTCTTGTTTTACATTGTTTTTCATGGATTCTACTTGGTAGAATGTTGTTTCTTTTCTTTCTTACTACTAAGGGGCTAGCAGGGTATTGTTTGGAGTTGTTGGAATTTTGAAACCTGTTTTGGTAGCTATAAGTGGGCTCATTTGTTTGGTTCACTGTGTGGCAGGCTGCATTTGTAGAGGCCTATTTCTTCTGTCTTAAAACATAATTGGTGTAATTTAACTGGGTCTGTTTCTTTGAATTGGAGACCTATATCTTCTAATTCCAAGCCTATTTTGATGTGTTGTTGGTGAAGCTGTTTGAACTGGAGTCCTTTTCTTTGGGTAGCAAACCTATTTTGGGGGCTTTGAGTAGAATTGTGATTCATTGTTGCTGGCTCACTAGCTGCAAAGTTTGAGTGCACAGTGGGGGAAGGGTGCTAATGGTCTGACCAGAGGTCTCAGCTACCTGATTGTTTCTGGAAGACTTGGGCTGGTCCCACCCACCCCAACCCCTCACCCCACCCACCCCCGTCCATTATTTCCTTTTATACTAGGGTTCTGACATCACTCTCAAACAGGCAAAGGATATGCACCTGTCACTGCAGAAGCAGACATCCAGGAAAGGAACAGCAGCAAGTGAAAAGGTGACTGCTCTCTCAGTGGAAGGGAAGTAAATGCAAATCTAGGAGCTTTCATTATTACTTTTTCGCATTGATATTGCATTGGGAAAAGGAGGAGTAGGAGTTTGAAGAAGGTTGTGCAATGGCTACTTAAAGTCTCTTTTTGAGTGTGGATAGGAAGGATAGGAATATAAAAGCAGTTGCTCAATATATCTAAATGTGTGCAACAAAGGAGGTAAGGGAAATAAAGAAAATGTTTTGCACTGATACAGGGAGGAGAGGGGAGACTTGGGGGAGTGTTTGGTATCCTGCATCTGGAAGGGTGGGGGGGTCGCTGGTGGGCAATGACAGCAATGGGTAGGGTGGTAGGCTGCAACAACTGTGGTGCACCAATCTTTCTAAACATTGCCTGGAGTGTGGGAGGATGTTTAGTGTGCAACCACATAGAAAAACTTAGAAAGGAGATTGAGGGTCTGCAGGAGGAACTAAGACAGGCAAGGCAGATTGGGGGTGGGTTTAGCCCAATACTGGAGGGAGGAAGAAGGGGAGATGAGGGAGGGCAATTTAAGCCAACAGTGGTGAGGAGAGGTCAGAAGAAGGGAAGCAGAGACAAAGGGGCCCAGGCCAGGAAGAACGACTGCCGGGGAAACCAGGTCAGGAGACAAAAGACAAATGGAAGGAGGAGATAGGGACTTGTGAGGGGAGGCAAAGAAGTGGCAAAAGTCATGGAGTCGAAAGGAGAGAACAGGTTACTATGAAGAGAGAGGGAGCGGGCAATTGTGAAGGGTCTTCAGGAAACATCTGTGCACTGCTAGAGAGGAAGAAAGTGGAGGAGGGAAATGATGAAATTAGAGGAGTAATCGATAAATGCCTGGACCAAACTGGAGCGGGGGGAAGCTTTGCTGGGAGAATTGCAACGGGGTAAAAGGAGGAAATGTGCAGGAGGAAGAATAGGAGCTGGAAATGAGAGAGGGAGATGAATGGAAGCAAGCAGGGAGTAAGAGGGGTGGAATCTTAGTGCTGGGGGACTCAATACTAAGAGGAGTTAGGTGGGGTAGCAAGGGGGAGAGGCATAGTCGCATTTGGGTGGAGGCCATGCCAGGAATGACAGCGGAAAGGGTGGGACAGTCTGTTCTGAAATATGCTAGAAGGGGTAGGGACAAGCCTCATTTAATTATACATCTTGGGACAAACGACCTGGCTGACAAGACAGTAGATATAGTCCAGAGGAGGTTTGAGGAACTAGCACAATTTTGTGAGGGGGCAGGAAGATCAGTAACTTTTTCCGAGATACTTCCGGTGCCAAAGGCAAGCACAACAAGAAAGCTGAGAATAGAGGAATTTAACGGATGGCTAATAACCTGGTGTTGTGCTAAAGGGTATGGGCTGTTGGGGGAGTGGGGAGGGACCTGGGAGGACAGTAGTCTCTATGCCAAGGACAGACTACACTTGAGTGAGGAGGGAAAGAAAGTGTTGAAACAGAGGATGGAAGAGTATATAGAGGAAGTTGGGAATTTAAACTAGGAGTGGGGGGTGGCAGTTGGGGAAGAGATATGCAGAGACCACAGGTTGGGAAACCATATGAGCTTACCCCCCATAACAGTGACAAAGGACAAATGGCAAGTACTATTGGTGATGCTAGGAAAGGAGGGCAGGATGGGAGGGGGAAAAGGTGGAAGGTGGTTACCCTTAATGCTAGGAGCCTTGGGAGGAAAACTGCAGAGTTACAGGTTCTCATGGCAGAGGGAGAGGTGGACATTGCAGCCATCATGGAAACATGGGCCACCCAATATAATGACTGGGACCTGTCTGTACCAGGGTACAGGTTATTTCGTAGGGACAGGGTGATTGGGAAAGGAGGGGTGGCACTATATGTGAAGGAAGGACTGAAGTGTGTAAGGGAAGAAGGGGAGGAGGGTAGTACGGAGTCACTTTGGATGCAAATCCAGGATTCCAAGAATAGGATTCTTAGAATGGGAGTGGTGTACAGGCCACCATCTCAGACGGAGGAGTTAGACAGGAACTAGCAGGACAGATCAGGAGGACCTGCGAGAAGGGTAGTGTGGTGATTGTGGGGACTTCAACATGCCAGGAGTGGACTGGAGCATCCCAACAACCAGGAACAGAAGGGAGCAGGTACTGCTGGATGCCTTCCAGGACAGCTTCCTGCTGCAAATGGTCAGTGAACCAACCAGGTTAGGGAATACCCTCGACCTTGTGCTGGCAAATGGGGACTTTGTAAGAGAACTTACAGTGGAGGAACCACTGTCAGGGAGTGACCACCACTCAGTATGGCTCACATTGGATATGGGCAGGGAAGGAGTGGAATCTGGCACAAGAGTGCTGGACTTCAGGAGGGCCGACTTTGGGAGGATGGGGGAAGTGGTAAAAGGGTACCTGGCCAGAATTCAATCTAGTATGGATACTAACCAGAGGTGGGAGCTCATAAAGCTGGGGATAGTGGAGGCAATCAAAACCTGCTGCAAAGCCCAGAGCAAGAAGGCTAGGGTTAAGAAACCAAGCTGGTTGAGCAAGGAGGTCATGGAAAAGGTAAGGAGGAAAAGAGCTGCCTTTAGGAAGTACAAGAAAACAGGGAGGGGGGAGGACAGAGAGGAGTACTTGACAGAATCGAAGGAGGTGACAAGGGCAGTAAGGGGAGCCAAAGCATCTACGGAACTCAGGCTGGCACAAGGCATTAAGAAGGGGGAGAAGGACTTCTTTAAGTACATCAGGGAGAAAAGGAGCTGTAAGGACCACATAGTAAGGATTAGGAAGGAGGGGGGGTTGGGTGGAAGCAGGGTACGATAAGGCGGAAGCACTAAATGAGTACTTCTGCTCAGTATTTACTAAAGAGAAGAGGGGGGTGACACCCAAGGTGGGAGAAATGGTGACAGATGGGGAAATCATGGAGGGCAGAGTTTGAGAGGGTTTGAAGGCACTGAGGGTGGACAAGGCACCAGACCCAAATGGCATCCATGCCAGGGCACTGAAGGAGCTGGCAGAGGTCCTTGCAGGACCTTTGGCAGACCTATTTAATGCCTCACTACATTCGGGGTGTGTACCTCAGGACTGGAGGATGGCTCATGTGGTGCCCCTCCACAAGAGTGGCCCCATGGATGAACCGGGAAACTACAGACCAGTGAGCCTCACATCCATCATGGGTAAGCTAATGGAGACTATCCTGAAGGAGAGGCTGGTGGCCTCCTAGAGGCCAAAGGACTACAGGACAGCAAACAGCATGGCTTACATACGTGGCAGATCCTGCCAAACCAACCTGGTCGGAGTTCTATGACTGGGTAACTAGGCAACTGGACAGGGGCCATGCAGTGGATGTCCTGTAACTGGACTTCAGTAAGGCATTGACTGTGTGCCTACAGAAGGCTGGGAAGAAGTTAGTAGGCACAGGGGCGGTGCAAGCTGGTGAGATGGGTAGGAAACTGGCTGCAGGGAAGGCAACAGAGGGTGGTGGTGGGTGGGAGCTCTCACACCCAAGGGCAGTGATGAGCAGTGTCCCAGAGGGCTCGGTGTTGGGACCAGTGTTGTTTGGGATATTCATTGCAGACATATCATGGGACATCAAGAGCAAGATCAGTCTGTTTGCTGATGATACCAAGGTTGGTGCGGTGGTGGATGACCTAGGGGATGGCAGGGATTGCAGGATGATCTGGCAAAGTTTGAAACCTGGTCAGACACCTGGCAACTGGGGTTTAATGCCAAAAAGTGCAAGGTGCTGCATTTTGGGATGAAGAACCCAAGGAGGAGTTACCAGCTAGGGGAGTGCAGCTAGCCCAGACAGAGGAGGAGAAGGATCTGGGTGTGCTCATTACAGGGTCAATGAACAACTCAGCACAATGTAGGAAGGCAGCTGCAAAGGCCAACAAAATGCTGGGTTGTATTGCAAGGGGTATATCCTCGAGGAGGGGGAGGTGATTCTGCCACTGTATAGGTCATTAGTTAGACCACACCTGGAGTACTGCGTGCAGTACTGGCGTCCGTATCTGAAGAGGGACATTAAGTTACTGGAGGGGGTGCAGCGCAGGGCGACAAAGATGACCAAGGGGCTGGGGGACTTATCATACGAGAGGAGGTTGAGGGAGTTGAACATGTACTCACTGGAGGAGAGGAGAGACAGGGGTGACATGATTGAAACCTTTAAATACATGAAAGGAATAAACAAGACGGGTACAGAGGGGCTGTTCAAAGTAAGGGAGGGGAGGGCCACCAGGGGCTATGATATGAGACTGGAGTGAGGAAGGTTCAGGACGGAGATGACGAGACACTTTTTTACAGAGAGGGTGGTGGCAGGGTGGAATGCGTTACCTGCAGAAGTGGTATGCAATAGAACAGTGGACTGCTTCAAACGAGGATGGGACAGGACAAGGGGGAGGGTCAATGAAGGGGAAGGGTAGAAGGGAGGGGCAGCTGCAGAATAAGGGGTGCTAGCTGCACATTCGAGCAGACTTGATAGACCTCTAGGCCTTTATCTGCTGGCAAATTTCGTATGTTCGTAACAAATAAATATTATATGAAATAGAACTTCCTCCTGACCAGTTTTACTAGAACATTCAACCTCAGTTTTCATTCACTTTCCATACCTTACTTTCAATTTGTTCCAGAGGTACCAAGTCATACCTACACATTGTAAGAACTCTGCAGTCTTCTGCCTCTCCAGAAAGAGTTAGATAATGTTCAAACATGGTAATGTTTATACCTAACATGCCAATGTGCGATCTTTAAGTTAGCAATATTAATTATATCCAATCCCTGTGCTAATTCTAATATTTTAGTTTTCATTTGATGTTTATATATACATATTGGATATTATAACACCATTAAACACTCTTGTCACAAGTGCCAGAGTTCTGTCCGCTTTAAACTCTCTTGCAGAGTAACAAGCAACATCGATTTTTTTCTGTGTTTGTACCAAACTTTTTTTTCTAAGCTCAATCTAAGCCCAGGGTTATCTGAAGTGTTCAAAATATGCAACCAATAACTTGTTATTTTCAACCTCACAAGGGTACTTATTGAAAACCTCTCAAGTTCAACTCTTACCATCTGCTCAGGATATGACTTACTAGTTCTCAATATATTATGATACGAGAGAGACTGATACTTCTACAGAGAGGCAAACAGTAACCCAAGACCTCAGATTCATATAGAAGTATAGTGTTAATCTTTGCCGCACATGCCCTCATAACTGGAATAACACATGTCCCCGTATATAAAATTACACTTTTTACTTGCCTTTAAATTCTGTTTTACCATTTTAATTTGTAACTGCATACGTTTAACCCACTTGCCACTGGGTAAAAACATAACACCCAAATAACAGTATTCCTTAACTGTTTCCAGTTTCTGTTTAAGTATGATTTAAGATTTTATGCAATTTATGGTTAACTTGTGATTAAAGCTGATAAAAATGGATCAATTTTCACTGAAGACCCATATGGAATAGAGAGAACAGAATTATACTGTCTACATATGCAAGAGCCGCAAATACAGAGCCCTTGATGTTAGGTGAATTATTTGAGTGTTTTTTTTTTTTAATACTTCATTTACATAGATATTAAACAGCATGGGAGCTAGGAGGCAGCCCTGTTTTACATCTTGGCTGGAGTCAAACTGATCTGTAAAGTTTCCCTGTGTATCAAATCATATGCAAGTCCTATTGTTTGAATATGGTTGAGCAATTGGTAGAAGATAAAGGGGACTGTGCAATGCAAGCAGATTTTCCCATACAATACCTCTAGCTATGGAATCAAACATAGATGTAACATAAATATGTGTAACATATAGTTTCAGCTTCTTTCTGTGCACATATTTTTCAATTAAATATGCAAAAGTATGTATATATATGGGATACATGATGGGCATGAGTGTGATATGGAAAATATTTTCACTCCTCTAGAGTGACCTCTGGATATTCACCACGAGTGAGTATCCAGAGGTCACTGTGCAGGAGTGAAAATATTTTCCTTATCACACGAGTGCACATCATGTATCTGATTTATACAACAGGGGCCCCATTGTGCAAAAAGTTACCATTTGCGTGTCTTGCGAAGGTTAGCGCGGGTTTGCGCCATTGAATAAATGTAAATATTTTCATTGTGGTGACGTCATTACCATGGTTATTCAACAGGAGTGAAAATATCACTATATATTGAAATGGTTATTGCTTCACCTCTATTGTATAAATATATTTATTCACTGCAAAAAATGTTGTTAATGCATCAATTAGGGCTAAAGCAACAAAAGTGGGTAAATGAGATGTTAGGATTGAGCCCCTAACCCATCCCACTACCCCATCCTCCACAGACCGACAGAGGCTGGGGTGTGCCATGGGGTTGTCAGGCCCAACTCTCACCCCATTCCATGTATAAACAGATTGACATGCTACAGTAAAGGAGAATGGGGTGAGAGATGGGCCTCACGACCTCATGGCACCCGGCATCTGTCGGTCTGTGGAGGATGGGGTGGGTGGGTTAGAGCTCAACCCTAACTTCTCATTTCCCACTTTGTCACTTTAGCCCTAACTGAGGCATTAATGAAGTTTTTTGCAACGAATTTCCTTACTTTTGAGAAAGTGTAATATAACTAGTAAATGGTATGTGTTGGTGGGAGCACGGGGCCCGCCAAACCACTCATTTGTGCATAATGATAAGCGACTTTGGGAGCACAGGTGCTGCGTTCCCACTTACACATAACTACGGAGCCATACAGCAGCCCTATAGTGCAAGGAACACTTGTAACACTAATTTGCCAATATCTCAGCAACCATAGCAACTATGAAAAAAATTCTAGTGCCATTACAATCATGACAGCGAAACCTCCACACAAGATAAGTTGACTAAATCCATATCTCGCATCGTTTCTGAGATACAGGCACTGAAAAGTGCTGCGCTCCCACTAAAAGATAACAACGGAGCTATACCATAGCCTTATAGGCCTGAAAAGGAACTCTTGTAACACTAATTTGCCAATATCTCAGTAACCATACAACCTATGAAAAACATTCCACTGCAGGTGTAATCTATGACTTTTAAACTTCTTCACAGGGTTAGTTCACTAGTGAACTAAGCTACGGGTAGCAAAAAATCTGTATCTTGTTTCGTTTTCGAGATATGGGCACCGAAAGTCGCTATGGGCACTGCAATGTTATCCTATGGGAAAAATCTCAACTTCATGATGGCATATCTATGGATCTGATTAACTTTTCAATATCTAAATAGCATAATTCACATCTCTGGGACATCCCCTTTATACCCCACAAATGTCAAGCCAAAAGACCGAACCGTTCATTTACAGTGCAGTGGTAAAGTTTTTAAAATCCTAGTTCGTGAAGTCTCAAAATCCCCATTCGGGAGGTCAATCCCCTTTTGCAAGCTGACAAAATCTCCATTTGTGAGCTGATCTCCTTTTGCGAGGTGTCAAAATCCCTGTTCATGAGCCAATCCTCATTCGCGAGAATGACCATCTAGTCACGAAATGACGATCAAGGATTTTGTCAGCTCGCGAATGGGGATTTTGTCAGCTCACAAAAGGTGATTCAAAAACCCATTCCCCTTTTGTGAGGTGACAAAACCCCCGTTCGCAAGCCAATTCTCATTTGCCAGATTGGCCATCTGGTCCCTAAGTTGCAATAAAGGATTCTGCTACCTCACGAAAGGGGGATTGGCTTGTGAATGAGGATTTTGTCAGCTCGTGAATGAGGATTGGAAGCGAGTTGTGAACGAAGAATTTCAAAATTGAAAACAGCCATTTGTTGGCCAAAATGAAGCAAACCGAAGGTATAGGTTTATAGAGAGAATCACCCTGAACCAAACCCATGCCTTATTGTCACAAGAAGTCACCTGAGGAGCAAGCTACAACATTTTGTTTGGGGGAGAATGAAAACAAAATGGTGACCCATGAAAGAAAAATTTTTCCTCATGAACAGGGATTTTATAAATCCCCATTAGCGAGCTGACAAAATCCTTGATCGCGAGCCCAATCCCCTTTCGCAAAAAAATACATATAAATCTTGGCGTGAACTGAGCATGCTCAGAACCCGAACCTTCAAAATTAAATAACTTTGGAATGGATTAATATATGTTTTCGCCAAACCAGTACTGGATTGTTCTTTGACCAAACCCCTTCCTACCATGAAAATTTCAGACCAAAATACCAAAACGGTGTGACCGCAGTGTGATGGGCAAAAATCAGCAGAAAAGTGCCAACAAAGGCGAAAAATGCATTATTCAGCGCTTCACTGCACATAAACCACAAGTCTGACTGAAATGCAACTTGGCAAATCAGAGATCTACCATACAAGACCGCGCATTCCAAATTTTGTTCAAATCTATTGAACAGCTACAAAGTTATTATAGTGCAAAATTTAGGATTTAACATTAAACTGCTTACTCAACGCTAACTATATTGGTGTGACTGTGCCAGTATATATAATTATATATTCTGCAGTAGAAAGACCATTTCTAAATCTTGCCCACAGAGGAGATGTAATTTTTGAACCATCAACACATTTTTGCAGTCTAATATTCCAGAGGAAATGTTTGCTATTGTGTCAATCAGGCTTACTGGCCTAAAATTGTTAGGCTCTTTGAAGTCCCTTTACTTGAAAAGGGGGGAGGATGATTATGTTCACTTTCCAACTAGCAGCAACAAAAAAATTGCTTATACATTTATTGTAAAAATTCATGAGTACAGGAACCCAGATGTTTAAATGTACTTTATAAATATCTGCACATAACCCCTCTATGCCAGATGATTTGTTAGGTTTACACATTACAACTGCATCTTCAACATCCAATAAGGAAAACATTAAGGATCTAATATTCTTGGGGAGAGACATGCTCAGCAAAGCAGATTTGTCTGGGAGACAAAAAGAGAAAGACCTGTAAGTGAAGTCATCAGTCAGCCACAAGGTTGGAAGACAGCTGTTTAAAGAAGCTTTGCAAAAAATTTCTGTTTCCTCCAGGCACAACACCAAAACTCCTGCATTGGGCTTTGAGAGCCATCAGGACATGGCCCAAAAGAGGGTTTAAGTTGCCTGAGGCCCCGAGTGATTGCCTTCTTCTTGGACGTGGCTGAAGCCAAGTCCCTAATGTGGTGAAGAGGATACCGGAAATCAACAGGGCCCACACCCTTCAACACCGTGAAGTGTGTTGTGTCTGCCGCACCTGTAACATCATCTACATCTGCAACCCTGAGAGAGATCTCCCAACAGAGCCAGCCTACAGAGTCTGCTAAGGTCGTGAGGTACTGGGTCAATACCCTTCCAATTCTTCTGCTAGTCAGGAGCAGGTGCTGAGGATTTCTGTGTGATTATTTTTTAAAGCCCCTTTACAGAACTGCAACAGACAGGAGCAACTAGCATTTATGCTGAATAATTAGTTTCAGTCCAAAACCAAGAGCCTTCTTTTGGTACCAAACCATGGTCCTACATCAGGCCTGCAACTGCCCATTTTGCGCACATAATTTATGAACTGTATCAGAAGCTCCCATGGGACATCTGTATTGGGAGCTCCCAAGGGACTGCGGGGTGCTGGTGCACCAGTAGGGGGAAACAGTAAATACTGTGTGGGTACTCATCAGAGGGTGGTGGGGTTTAGGTAGTGATCTCAGAACTGTTTCACTGCACTTAATCCATTCTGTTCCTTCATCCAGAACCTGTTCCTGTCCCCCTAATAAATATCCCTTGTGTTTAAACTCAGTTTACTGTGCTTTGCATATTGTTGTGTTTGCATGCAGAGTATAAGTTGGGGGCTGTGTATAATCATAAAGGTGCCCTGTCATGAGGGTGAGTGTTGCATTCATTTCCTGTGGGTAGTACCCTGGCAGCCATTTGTCAAAAGAATCCCCATGGGTGGATGCACCACACCATTTTTGTGTTACTTCCAATACCAACCAAGCCCAGGCCCTATTCACCTGTAGGCCATATAGATTGTGACCAGGTATTATGGGACAGGGATAGTCTCACATCTTGCAGGTGGGGGTGGTTACACAAGCATCCACCACTCTTTCTGTGAAAAAGTGCTTCCGCACATCGATTCTAAATTCCTCTCTCATAGCTGCATTGCATGCCCACTTGTTCTCGTGCACCACCTTCACTGAAAAATACTCCCCTCCTGGACCCTTATTTATCCCCATGAGGTATTTATAGGTCTCTATCATGTCCCCCCCTCTTTTCAGGGTGTATACATGGAGATACCTCAGTATCTCCCTATAGGGCTTCTGATGCAACCCCCTGCATCATTTTAGGTGCCCTTTTCTAGACATTCCCTACCCTACTCTATGTTCTTTCTTAAGATGTGGTCTTCAGAACTGGACATAGTACTCTAGGTGGGGCCTCATCAATGAGCTATAAAGTGGTAACACCATCTCCCTCTGTTTGCTGGTGATACCCCTCCTTATGCACTCCAGCATCCTGCTGGCCCTATCTATTGCCTTGTCAAACTGTTTCACTGCCTAGAGGTCATCCAACATAATAACTGCAAGGTCCATTCCCTTTTTTGTGACTGTCAATACCTCCTCCCCCATTTTATACTCTGTCTCAGGGGTTTCTGTGCCCCAGGTGCATGATTTTGCACTTTGTGGCACTGAAACCAAGTTGCCATACCTTAGACCACTTCTAGAGTTTTCTAAGTTCTATGCTCACTCTCTCCACCCCTTCAAAAGTGTCCAACGGATTGCAGATTTTGATGTCATCTGCAAAGAGGTATCATCCAATTCTTCTGCAATGTCACTTACAAAGTAGAAGACTGGTCCCAGTACTGAGCCCTGAGGTACCCTGCTGGTCACCTTCCCATCCCCCGAGTGAATGCCATCTACCACCACCCTCTGCTGCCTAGCCAGCAACCAGTTTCCCACCTTAGGACACATCCCAAACAGCCCAGTTTATTTATGAGCCTCCTATGTGGTATGGTGTCAAAGACTTTGTTGAAGGCTAAGCAGGCCATGTCTACTGCACCACCCTGATCTAATTCTCTGGTCTCCAGAATAAAAGGGGTTTAATGTGCACTCACAACTCCTATACAGTAGTCGATCACTCATTCAGAAAAAAATTGATCAGGTTCATTTGACATGAACTTTTCCATTCATCTGTGCTGCCTTGGGTCTTGGCAACCAGCCAGATTCAAGATACTACACACGCCTTTCCTTTAAAAGCATCTTCATTAACTGACATCAGACTGACCAGCCTACAGTTGCCAGCCTATTCCCTGCACTGCTTTTATGTAGCAGGACAATATCTGCCCTCTTCCAGTTTCCCAGAGCCATGTCTGCTTCCAGTGAGTTGTTCAACAGGGCTGTCAGATATGCTGTCAATATTTCCCTAAGATCCATCAACACCCTTGAGTGTACCCCACCTAGCCCTGTAGCTTTATCCACTTTCATATTAATAAGTCTCTTTGTTTGGACCTGCCAATTCAATATCAGACTGAGCAGAAATATCTGTTCAGATTTCTATAGGTTCACCACCCTCTGGGAGCATATCAGATAAAATCAATGCCTGTTTGGCTTAGTCTAGCCTTTACCATTGGGACCTGATAGAGACCTGATTACCATAACATGTTAGGAGGAGGTGCTAAAGGGCTAATGAGTTAAGACTATTTTCTGTTAACCTTATTTTTTCCAGCTTCATTCAATGTATGTTGATATACCTGCCTCTGCCCTCTCCCCCTTTCTCCTGCCTGAGAGCTGAACTAAGCACAGTGTGGTACACACTGATAAGATACTGTCTGTGAGAATATCCCTACTGTAGCTTCACACAGTTTAACTGAATTTGACTGTGTGTGTGCGCACCACAACAATGAGATAGCAAAAGTTGTTTATGTGTGTGGTTCACATGGGAATAAGGGTGCAATGGATTGCCTTGTATGTGATGCTGAGTTGCAAGAAAACTGTTTTCTGAAGAGTGTATTTAAAGGATTTGTAACTTAAGTACAATGAGATATGACAACCTGTGAAATGAGCTGTTGAATCATATCTGCCTTGTACGTCTCCCAGAAGTAGGTAATTAGCTACTACTATGTTTCTGTACATTACACTGCAATAACTATAAGCTGTGCCTAGCTATGGTTAATAAACCTTGTTTTTGGAGATCAACATTCCTTTTCACCAGTTCCTGTGTTATTTGGTCAAAATACCAACATTTGTGGTAAGCCAGGCAGGAGATAGGAAGCTTAAATCACTCCATAAACCAGGCATTGGTACATATGAGGACCGCAACCTGGGCAACCCAGATGGTAGGAATTGATAGTTGGGAGGGACTGCTGACACAAGGTCATGTATTTTCAGACCCAATCTAGCAAGAATTTGGCAGGATTAGAAAGCATGGAAGACTATGTATTGCATTTTGTTGTTTTTTATGATTGTCCATGTGAATCAGAATCTAAGCAATGAAGCTAGACATAAAGGAGATCCCTGGAAGTATGCAAAGCAGCAGTTTTGTTTAGAACTAGATAAGAACACTGTTACTGTTCTGACTTTGCTGGACAAAGTCAACTGTATTAAGAAACATATGGCAAAGTTGCAAATATTAACTATGAACTGAAAATGAGAAACAAAAGGAGAAAGAAAGACTGCTAGTGCATTTGACATGTATGACTTGTGATGGGATCTTAAGGGAGCCACTCATGTACAAGCACTAGCAAAGGGGAAAGAGACTCATCTCTCCAAATGTCACCAAAAGCAAAGAAGATTGGAAGGCAAGCTTTGAATGACAAAGGTTAGAGATAAGAAGGAAAACAGCAGTATACCAGATAACCTTTTACTTAAAGTTTATTCAGTTGCAAAAAAATGTATTAAATTTTTAACCAAAACTATAAACACAAACTACTCACAATGTACAGTTTGTAATAGTACAACACAAATGAAACACACAAAAAACAAAAGTAGAAAAAAAAACACATCACACACACACAGCTACAATCATGGCCGTAATGTATGAAATTGTACCCTCAAATATGATACCTTTAACTTACTTTGACTTTCTCCATTTTGAGTGGCCATCCACATTTTTTTGTTCAATTTTAGTGTGCTTTTTGTATGCCTATCCTTCCTATCTTATCTGTTATCTATCTTAGTTTGATTGCCCAGGATAGGCATTTTCTACTGTTCTTTTTGACTTCTCTGTCTTCTTACACACACACACACACACACACACACACACACACACACACACGGTAGTATACGCTGCTTCAGAAAGGCAGACATGGCTTCGGCTTTTTTTTTTTTATTATTGTGTTTTTCTTCCTCCTCCTGTGGAGGTGGCAGGTGGCTCCAGCCCTCTCTCAGAGGGCTCGTTCTCTGACCCCTGCACGCCCCATCTCAGTCCTACCCCCAGGAATTCCCTCATGGATTGACCCCCATGGCGGGGCCGGAATGAGACGCGTCAATTCTCTCCTCTCCCCAGAACAAAAATCCAGAATTTGGGGGAGGCTGGTGAGGGGCACAGCCAGGCCATCATGCAGCTTGCCAGTTCCAATTTCACATTTTCTCCCTTCCCCTGCTGCGGTCACTCAGGTGCATGTAGAGGCATGCACATGCAGCGATTCACAGCACCCCTACTCTAGCCACTCTCTGTCTGCATAACCCTCAGGCCTCCACCTGGGGGCATCCCTGCAGTGGGAGTGACTGGGTTCCTCCGCAGGAGAGGAGAGCTGCCTTGCGGTTGCTCAATCCAGCTCGCACACTCACCCCCCCAGCTGAACCCCGGTGACCCAGGCTTGTCCCAAATCTGGGTTGCCGGCATAGCGCGAGGTGTGGCATTCGGCGCCTCAACCCTCAGCACCACTGGGCCAGTTATGGATTTGGCTTTTAGTGCAGAGAGGTTAAACACTACAATTTGGTATTTTACAAATGCTCAGATATTATACCATTGTGTATTATATGAATTTAAAGTGGGATATTTCTACTCTGTATAGCACTGTTAATTAAATGACCTGTTAAATCTGCTGACAGGAGCCAAGCACAGGAAATAGCATGGGCTGTGGAGTAGAAGGGGCATAAGGGGAAGTAAGCCCACCTACGGCACAAGTTGTAGTAACATAGAAGTGCAGTCAACCCAGGGGCTACAGAACCATAAATTGCAAAACAAAAAACCAAAAAAAAACAAACCTGACATCATGAAAAAATACTTCTCAAACACCAAGCACAGGGACCTAGAAGGAGAGCAACATGTCTAGGAAGAAATAGAAGGAGGGCTTCAGAAACAGACAACTAGTGTAATAGCTAACAGACAAATAGTGTAATAGTGTAATTATACACAAAGTGTAATAGTTGTATAAGTGCAGAATAATGTGGGGAGTGGTGTAATGCAGCATATGCAGGGCAGCCATATTCAGGCAGACCTTCTGGACACTGAGGTGCTGCCCTCTCTGCAGGCATCTCTCTCTGGACTACAGGAGGAGGAGGAGGTAGCCAGACTCAGAGCAGAGGTAAACTGGGTCAGGAATACCATCGCCCCCATCCAGAGACCACCCAGTCCAATGCCGCTGCCTCAAGGGATGCCACGCGAACAAGGAGCACTTGGACAATGGTGGACTCAGGGAGGGTTAGGATGGTCAGGTAGAGGCAAATCCCAAATCCTATTCCACTCCAGAACTCATATGTCAAACTGGCAAATGGGGACAACCAGACAGAGGCACCCAGAGAAGTGGAAGGGAAGGACGTGGAGGTCAACAAAGAAGGTGACCTCAGTGGGGGGGGGACCAGTGGACCCCACAGAAGGAGGAAGCAAATCCTGGTGGGGGATTCTATCATACAGGGGCTCGAGCTAGGAACATGTGAGGGTGAAGACAGGGAGGTGAGGTGCCTACCAGGTGCCCTGGCATGGAGGGATGGGAGGAAGATCCTGGGGATCACCGGGAAGGCAAGACGGGAGGGAGAGCTGGAAGTCATTATCCACCTAGGAACTAATGACCTGGCAAACGGGGAGCCTAGGGAAGTTCAGGAAGAGTTTAGAAAATTGTGGAGGGGTCTCAAGCAAGTAGCTACATCTGTCACCTTCTCAGAAGTACTACCGGAGAGAGGCATGGGACAGCATAGGGGGTGCACGCACCAGGAACTTTAACACATGGTTGCAAGAACTGGTGCTGCAAGGAAGGGTTCAGATTCATTGGTGACTGGGGACCCACCTGGAGGGATGGTGGCTTGTTCAAGCCTGATGGCCTGCATCAATCCTGGAGGGGAATCCAAGCACTCAATAAAAAGTTTAAATGCTACACGGACAAGCATTTAAACCAGTAAGGGTGGGGCAGGTCAGCAAGAAGGGTACCCAATTGCCCACCCCCCATAGCTAGCAGTGGAACCAGAGAACAGGAGGAAGAGATATCACTACAAAGCAGTGTGAAAAAGATGGAGACCGGCACCCAAGGGGTAGATAGACAGAAAAAGAACAAACTACAACAGAAGGGCAGACAGCAGGGAGAACCAGGGATAAAGGACAACCAGGGAGGAGACTGGAGTAGAACAGAAAAACAGACTAGGGAGGTCACATCATAAAAAGCCATGTGTGCCAATGCCAGGAGCCTTAGCAACAAGATGAAGGATCTGGAGGCTGCCACGGCACAGTCGGACCTGGCCATTGTGGCCATCACAGAGACCTGGTGTAATGATAACCACAACTGGGAGATGGCTATACCTGGCTACAACACATTCAAGACAGACAGGGCAGGCAAGAAGGGAGGAGGAGTGGTACTTCATGTGAAAAAAATGGCATAAAGATCACAGAGATCCAGGAGGAACAAAATGAAGGGGGATACTGTGGGTTAAGCTGGAAAAGAAAACAGGGTCAGCCATCCACATAGGGGTGGTCTACAGCCCACCAGGAAGAGACAGCTAAGGAGTTAATGCCAGCAATCCAAATGATGGCGGACAAGGGAGAGCTGGTGCTGGTTGAAGACTTCAATATTCAAGATGTGGACTGGAGCATCCCAGGAGCAGCCTCAACTAGGAACAGATTTATTCTGGACTCCCTTTAGGATGCCTTATTTAAGCAACTGGTCATGGAACCAACTCAGCAGAAAGCAACACTGGACCACCTGCTCACAAACGGGGACAGTGCAATGGGGTAACAAGTGGGGGAGCACTTGGGGAAGAGTGACCAATGGTCGCTGTGGTTTGAAATCACAGAAAGAGCAGAACCTATCCACACAAAAATACATATCCTGGATTTTAGGAGGGCAGATTTGGGGAAAATAGAGGTATGCTTGAAAGAGGCACTATTAGGAATGGGGGGGGGGAGAAATCAGGGGGTGGAGGAACAGTGTGCAATATTTAAAACAGGGATTACAAGAGCAACACAATTATCTGTTAAGCAGGTTTGCAAGGGGAAAAGGAAAAGGAGGCCATTATGGTTTTCCAAGGAGGTAGCCGAGAAAGTGAAAGCCAAAAAGAACGCATTCAGGCAATACAAAAAGACACAGGCAGAAGGGGATAGGGAGAAGTACAAGGAGATGCAAAGGGAGGCAGGGAAGTCAGTAAGGGAAGCCAAAGCTCAGACAGAAGATCGCATCGCAAAATCAGTTGTTAGAGGAGACGAAACCTTTTACAGGTACGTAAGTGAAAAAAGAAGGGAGCAGGGAAGGATAGTGAAACTGAAGGGGAGGACAGAGGCCAGCATGGAGGATGACAACAGTAAAGCTGACATACTGAATAGATATTTCTACCCAGTCTTTACTGAGGAAGGGAAGGGTAACAGGCCTGATAGGAGTACAAGGGTTGGGAAGGGCACGGAAATGAATTCAAGTCCCTTTTAAGGGAAAGGGTCCTAAAAGAACTGGAAGGAATATGAGTCAATAAAGCAACGGGGCCAGATAGGGTGCATCCCAGGGTCCAAAAGGAACTAAGAGAGGTGGTGGCTGAACCTCTGGCAATCCTGTTTAGCCAATCACTGGAAACAGGGGAGGTACCCAAAAACTGGAGGATAGCAGATGTAGTCCTCTTATACAAAAGCTGGAACAAAAAGAAAGCGGAGAACTACAGACCAGTCAGCCTGACCTTGGTAGTGGGGAAGATAATGGAAGCACTACTAAAGGAGAGACTGGTGGAACATCTGGTTGCCAGTGGACTACAGGACCCAAGGCAGTATGATTTCACTGGGGGGAGGTCATGCCAGACCAGCCTCATTGAATTTTTCTATTGGGTGACAAGGGAGGTGGATCAGGGGAGGGCAGTGGTCATGGCCTATCTGAACTTCAGCAAAGCCTTTGACACTGTGCCACATAGAAGGCTGTTAAACTGGGGAATATGGGAGTAGGCAGGACAGTAGTGCAGTGGGTGGGTAACTGGCTGGGTGGCAGTACACAGAGGGTGGTGGTAAATGGCTATCACTCCACAGAGGGAAGTATAACCAGTGAAGTGCCGCAGGGATCAGTGCTGTGACTGGTCCTATTCAACATTTTTATCGGTGACATTGCGCAGGACCTAGAAGGCCGAATTTCCCTGTTCGTTAATGACACAAAGCTCTGTAACAGAGTGGACATGCCAGAGGGTGTAGACAGAATGAGGAGGGACCTTCAGAAGCTTGAATAATGGTCAAGAGTTTGGCAGCTGAAATTTAATGCAAAAAAGTGTTAACTAATGCATATGGGGCACAAAAACCAACCCTGGAAAAACATATCAGTTGGGGGGTGAGAATATAGCATGCACCAAGCAGGAAAGGGACCTTTGGGTTATCATCTCTGATGACCTTAAGGTGGGGAAACAGTGTGACAAAGTAACAGGTAAAGCAAATAGGATGCTGGGATGCATAGGCAGGGGCAACAACAGCAGGAAAAGGGCAGTCAATAGTTCCACTATACAAGACACTAGTGAGGCCCCACAGGAGTACAGTGTCCAGTTCTGGAGATCTTACCCATGTAAGGACATGCGATGGAGAAGATTCAGAGGACGGCAACAAAGATGGTACAGAGATTGCATCACAAGTCCCATTAGGACAGGCTGAAGGACTTGAATATGTACTCCCTGGAGGAGAGAAGGGAGAGAGGGGATATGACAGACATACAAGTACCTTACGGGCAGGAACAGGGTGCAGGAAAACACTATTTTCCAGCAAAAAAGATGTTCCAGGACTAGAGGGCATGAGATGAAGTTGGAGGGAGGATGATTCAGAGGAAACGTGAGGAAGAATTTCTTCCCAGAAAGCATGGTGGACAAGTGGAACACCCTACCTGAGGAAGTGGTGGGGGCTGAAACAATTACAGGATTTAAGAATGCATGGGATAGACATAAGGGAATCCTGTAGGTCAGGGTAAGTAGCAGCAGACTTCTAGAAAAACTTAAGTGATCTTATGAGCTCAAATATGCAGACTGGGTGGGCTATAGGCTCTTATTTGCCAACAGTATCTATGCATCTATGTAGTCTGTTCAAGGTTACAGCGTTGCATATTTTGAGAAGGTTATCTTAGACAGCTACTGAGGAAAAGCTGCACTGGGATGTGTTTACACTGAGAAGCATTATGTGATTTTTGCTTTGAATATGTTTGTATTATTCTGTGTTTGAATGTGTATGTATGTGTCTTATGACAGTACAAGGAGATGTTTTGATGCAAAAGGTATGGTGTGGTGTGAACTAATGTGATTACACTGCCTATGTTCCTACTGAAAACATTTCTTCACTGGCCCGGCTGCCACAGCTTTCACTGATTTGAACCTGGTGGGAAAAATGGGGGGGGGGGGGGGGGGGTTATAATTCTTAACTGGTAACAGAAACAAGAAGGTTTTCCTTCAGATGTTATTTTGCTTATTTGAAGTTATTTGTAGCTTTTCTGTTTCATTGGCACATTTACGCCATCTCAGTTGCAAAGGGGTCCCAACTCTTCATATACTCCTATTGTGTAAACAACAGCTTAACTTTTTGGGTCATACCCTAAAAAAGGAAGAGTGTACCCCTGATCAACACAAGATTGAGATGATCAGCTGTTTGTCCTTACCAATCCCAGAAACAGACTCAGGGAAATTTTGAGAATTTTGGGTCTTGTAGGATACTCTAGGAATTTTATTCCCCATCTTGATGATCATGCCACACTATTGTACACCCTTAAAGACAGGAGTACAGTGAAAATGGCCACCGGTACATACAGAGGCAGTACTGTCCCTTGAAAGAGGCCCTAAAAAAGGCTCAGGCCTTGGCATACCCAGACCAGACTTTATTCTTCCATCTAAAGGTAGCTGCATCGGAGCACTTTGTTGCTGCTGTCCTCAGGCAGGAACATCATGGGAAGTAGTTGCCCATAGCATATTCTTCTTCAATGTTGACCGTGGTAGAAAGGAATTATACATAGTGTGAGAAAAACTTGTTAGCAACATTGTGGGCTTGCATCCTCTCATCCTACATACTTGTCACACTCAGTATCTGCTGTCAGGTAGAGTTAAGGATGGAGCTGTTTCAAATGCAAGATTAACCCATTGTGCATTGTTGCTACAAGACAGGGACATGGCCATTAAGCATCAGAACACTCCATCTATATTAGCACATTCTCTCTTGAATGAGGGAGAACCCAGTGAATGTCCTGGAGTGGATTACAGGCCAGATCAGTGTTTAAGGTGTTACCAGAAGGGCACTCCATTACAGAGGAAATTCAGGCCTTTGTAGATAGTTCGTTACTACCGGGATGGAAAAGCCTATACTAATTTTGGAGTGTATGTGATACAAGGTAATGAAGATAAGGAATTTTCCTTCCAATGTACCCCACGCTCAGAACAGTGTGCCAAACTTTCTGCTGTGGCATGAATTTTGCAGCAGTGCCCAAATGTGCCACAAGGTCTGATTTTTTTTTCTGATTCTGTCTGGGTTTGTAATGCTTTAAATGAACAGAATGACTTCAGGTCATCTGATGACAAACAGTATACCATACGTTGCTGTATTACATTAACATTAAAGTTAAACAACATGTGGGAATGAACATTGTTCATTGAAAATGTAAAAGCCCATTCCAAAACTATGCTTTATGCCTCTGCTAATGAGAAAGCAGACAACCTGGTTAAATCAGGTGCCAAGAACAGGATACTTTTGAAGCCATTCAAATGCAGAGGTGCCTGAGGTTGCCATGGCTGCTATGACCCCCCCCAAGGTCTGACTGGCCTCTCTGCCCTACAACAGCAGGATCCTCAGCTGAAGCTCATTATATCTCAACTACATAGGACCCTCGCCCTATTACTACTATGGTCCACAAATAATCAATGACTATGTATTCTAAATGGGCTGAGGCCTTCCCAAACAAGAATGAGACTATAAATGTTACTGCAAAAGTATTAGTGGAACAACTGTTTCCCAGGTGGGGACTACCACCGAGCACAGATTCTGATAAGGGATTGTCTTTTATAGGGGCTGTCATGCAACAGACAATGTATTTGCTAGGAATTAAACAAAAGCTTCTTACTTCCTTTCACCCATAGTCATCAGGTCAGGTGGAAAGAGTTAACAGAAGCATTAAAACTATGAAGAGGAAATCTGTGGCTGAAAACAGTAAAACCTGGGATGTCTTATTACCATTATTTTTGATGGCCCTGAGGGCTCCTCCTGCAAGGCATACTTCACTGACACCTTTTGAAATTATGACTGGCAGAAAACTGAGGCTTCCTGAACATTTGCTAAGACACAGTCCAAGTGAACAGATATGTAAAGCAACTGAAAGAAAGCATATGCCAGGTTTATCTAAAAGCTGCACAAAGCCTGGGAAAGCATAGGGCTCAGGTAGCTAAGTATTTTAACCAAGGCTTGTAAGAGACAGAATGGCAAGCGAGTCAGAAAGTTATGATACGGTCATATGGTAAAAAAGACCTCCTTCTAGGACACAAATGGGATGGACCATGTCATAACATTGACAAATGCAGCCCATCAGTGTATATACAGTGAATAACCAAGAAAAAGAAACCAGCGGATAAATGGTTTCATATTAACCAGCTGAAATTTATTGTAGGGAACCTAAAAGGTCTCCCCTCTATCCTCCATCTCTTTTGGGGGAGGGGAGTGATATCTTTACCTATTTGTGCTTTGTCATTTCCAACTGCTAAATGTTGTTGTTACCACCTTTTGCCTGAGTGAGTGTGCAGTAAATGGACAGATGGCATGCATGGAACAGATGCCGCCAGTACATGACAGGGAGTTTTATTTATTTATTTTAACAGTTTCAAAGACATACTGACCTGGTAGCAGCTTGTTTCCAGATGTGTCCGGGGGGGGGCAGGAGATAAGATGTCAGTCATGAGTAACAATAGAAATAGAATTTACATATCAGTAAGAAACAGAATTCAGCATCAAAAGCTACAATAGATAGGCAATTTAGACAAATACGTACAATTGGCAAGCAGCACATATAAGCTACAATAGATGGCTAAGCATTTTGTACAAAGGCAAGGGATATAGCCAAAATGCATCCAGGAGGTAGCAAGAGGGTGTTAAAGTGCAGAGTGCAATAAATGCAAGCAAGTGGTAACGAAGTTATCCAGAGGTATCAGGTTATACCATACATTCTCCTTCCTGTTAAGGGTTGGAGGATGGACCTTCTGTAAACTCCCATAACCTGTGGAAAGCTCCCCAGAAAAAACAGATCAAGTCCGTTGAATTAATTGCTTTATGGCAGTGGCTAATTCTTATAGTTTATTTATTTTATTTTATTTATTTAGCTTTTGTTGACCGGGTTTAACTGTTCATACAAGAGCATACAAGAAATTCCCACAGTCACCCCAAAACTGAAATGCTGTAAGCAGGTCCAGGAACAAATAAACACTACTGTCACCTGCCCTGTGAAGCTCATGAAATGGCATCTTCTTAGAGTTAAATGATGACAGTCACCTCAAACATGGCTGGTCAGTATTGTGTAGTTATAAAGCATAAATTATTTGGTTATGGGACATTGGCATGCCCCAGTGACTATTCCAAGCTTCTGCTTCACACCACTACTCGCACTATCATTGGTCAAACCATTATACTACCAGTGCCATTTCATGAGGAAAAAATTCTTAGTGAACCTAGTCATCAAAATGTCGTCATACATTACATCCCAACCTTTAGAGTGCATATTGTTTCTCTCTCTCTCTCTCTCTCTCGTAACCTAAGCTTTTATTAGAAAGCAAAAATGAACTGATTTGAATTAGTAATAGTACGCACCTGGCTCAGTGCTACACAGACACAGTGTTGATTTCTAACACTTGGTTAGAACTCACTTTCAAATCATTTGTGTTGTAAGCTGTTTTATGATTATATTACTCTTGTAACCCAGCTGTGCCAGTGTATGTTCATGCTGTCTTAGATATGAGGTTTTAGTTTGCTGCTTATGGCTTGATTGGCAGAACCATCTTGGGCCATGCAATTATAGAAAGCTTTATTAAAATTGGCATGTTATGATAATGATGCAATTACTTTGCCTGCATCAAGGTGGGGACTGTTGGGACCTGACAATTCAATATCAGACTGAGCAGAAATATCTGTTCAGATTTCTATAGGTTCACCACCATCTGGGAGTACATCAGATAAAAACACCCTGCCTGTGTAGCCTTGTCTATCCTTCACCATTGGGACCTGCTAGAGACCTTAAGACCATAACACTGAGTACTAGCAAGAGGTACTAAAGGGCTAATGAGTTAAGACTATTTTATGTTAACCTTGCTTTTTTCTAACTTCCTTTAGCATATGTTGATATAGCTGCCTCCTCCACCTTCCCCCTTTCTCCTGCCTAACAGCTGAACTAGGCACAGTGTGATACTTATTGATAAGATGTCTGTGAGAATATCTCTACTGTAGTTTCACACAGTTTAACTCAATTTTACTAAGGGCATGTGCAGCCACAACACTGAGATGCAAAAGCTGTATATGTGTGTGGTTCACATGTGAATAAGGCTGCAATTAATTGCCTTGTATGTAATGCTGAGTTGCAAGAAAACAGTTTTCTGGAGAGTGTATTTAAGGGATTTGTAACATACCGCAAGTACAATGAGATGTGATTACCTATGAAATAAGATGCTGAATAATATTTGCCTTTGTGCCTCCCAGAAGTAGGTAATCAGCTACTACTATGCTTCTGTATGTTAGACTGCCATAATAAGTTGTGCCTAGCTACAGTTAATAAACCTTGTTTTTGGAAATTGAAGTTCCTGAAGGATTCTCTTGTCTGTGAATGGACTTGTCTGCCTTCTTCCCTCAGTGTTCCTGTTGCTTTTATGTGGTCCATCCCCCTCTCCTTCCACTGTGAAGACTGAACTGAAGTATCAGTTCAGGATATCTGCTTTTTCCTGACTCTCCTCTGCACAGCCCCCCCCTTAACTTTACAATCCTCCCCTTATCTTTCTCTTATCATTAATGTACCTAAAAAGGTCATGTCCCTGCAAGTTACTCCTTTAGCAATCCTTTCCTCAGTTTCACCTTTGCACCCCTCACTGCTTTCCCTACTTCCCTCTGCTTCTCCTGGTACATCCACCTATTCTTTTCCTCTGTGTCTCTTTATACCTCCTGAATGCTACCCTTTTAGCCTTTACCTTTTCAGCCGCATCATTAGACAACCATAGCAGTCTATTTTTTCTCCCGTTTTCATGCATGCCTTTTATGCAGAGGTTTGTTGCCTTCACTATGCGATCCTTTAATTTGGCCCAGTGCTCCTTCACCCCACCCAGGCCATCCACCCCTGCTATGTTGTCTCCAAGGCATTTTTTTTTTATCTGCCCTCCTAAAGTCCAAGACCCTTGCCCTTTGCAGTCTGCATCTGCTGTCATCCTTATGTTAAACCACACTGTATGGTGATCACTGGTAGCCAAGTGGCCTCCCACCTTGATGTCTGCAACACTGTCCCAGTTAGTGAGCATCAGGTCCAGTGTTGCCCTATCATGAATGGGCTCCCTGACTAGCTACCTGGGAAATGCCCAGTGCAGGAAGTCTAGGATGTCCCTACTTCTGGCTGAGGTGGTGGCTGGGAGGCTACAATCTACATCCATCAGACTGAAGTCCCCCATCAACAGCAGCTCCATTTTTTCTGCCACTGTGCCGACGGCTTCTCCCATTGCCTTATCAAGTTCCTCCCTCTGTGTTACAGGTCTACATCACACCCTAGTTTAACTGGAAACACACAGACTGAGCTGAAACATTAGTGTCACTTGCATGCATGTCAGTGTGCACATCCTTCTGACCCATTCCACTAGAGTCCAGCTAATGCACCACTGAGGAAATCCTGTGTATTGCCCTCCATAAGATAAATGGATACAGATTAAACAAAAGACTTACTGAAAACTTGAGGTAGCACAATAGAAATTTGTTTCCAGTTCTAGACTATGTAAATGTGTGCCATTTCTTACCACATCCTGGTGCTGTACTGTTTTGCTTTGTAAATAAATAAATAACAGACTCATTTAAGGACATCAGTAAAAAATATAATGAGTAACATATAATTTCTGCACAATCAATTCTTTATTTCCACACTTTCAAAATTGGAAGTTTATTCATTTATTTATGTATTGAAAACTTCAGAGAATTACCTTAAGTAAAGTCACTGAATTTCCTTTTTTATCTTTTCATACTTCCTCCCCTTGTATTTTGGAAGCTTCTCCCTAATGCGTAGAGGTTTAATACTTTCAAAACAGAGTTAGCAGGATCAGAGTTAACAGGAACAATGCAAACACCTCAGGTGAGCTGTGCAGCCACCTGAGAAGTTCACAAATCCCCGTACAAAAGTACACCCTGGACTATGTCACTGCACTTATAAAATGACTTCTAAAAGAAAACAAACGGTAAAAAAGTTAGTTATTAGGTCATGGGGAATCGAGGTGTATAACTGTGTTTGTATAATTACACACCTTTGGGATCCTGTGGACCAACCAGATAACTTTCCTCAATTTCCCCAAGCCATTTTAGAATTATTGGATGGAACTAGTCTACTCCAGCAGTTTTCATATTAAATGTATCATTCATAATATGGCTTTGCAGGTTTTTTTATGCAATTCTTGTCTTTTACACAATTATGTTATGTATGCATGACCTTAGATCCTTTGAAAACATGTTCTCGCCAGAAGGATTTTTCATCTAATAAAATGAAATTCCACTGAGTAATTTGTCAACCTCTTCATTTATCATAAATGGGTAATGTAATTTATCATCTGGTTTTGCGCAATACGTACATCATTAATTTGCCAATTTAAGTCAAGTCAATTGTAATACTGCATCAGTTGCTGTCAATATTGTACATAAAACACAGACATAACAGAACAGCCACTATGCACTCCTCATAAAAGCATAATAATAAACATCCTAAACACACACATAAAATCCTTGCACTTTAATAATACCATAATAAATGACACTGTGCCCTACAATCAGCTTCCATATTTGGCCCTCATAAGTGCTGCAGCAATTTTAATAGCAATTTAATTAACAGAAGCTACTAAAACCTTGGTTCCCCAACTCCTCCTCTAGATCAACCATCTGCACAGAGCTCATCTCCATGAACTGCAAAGAAAACCAAGTCCCCTTCCCTCAACAGAAGCCAATACTGCAAAAGTAGAGAAGAAAGGAGTCAACAATAGTATCCCCCAAACCCTACTCCAGTTTAATTATAAAGCAGGTGATGTACCACATTTCAGTCACAGCACAACCAAGTGTTAATTCCAGCGGGTATCTTCACAAACAGGTGAGGGCTAAGAATAGCCAAAGAAATCAACTGCTAATGAAACCAAAATGTGGCTAATGAAAAATACAATGTGACTAGTAGAAATTACTGTAATCTGTTGTATTTATCACAAATATTGCAATTAGCAATATATGCTTTAAACCTTTTTCTCCATAGTGCTGAACAACCAGGCCAAAAAAAAAATGTAACCAATGCACATTTAGGAAAACAGAATTATACATTAACATAGAAACATAGAATTTTTTGGCAGGAAAGGACCACTTAGCCCACCCAGTGTGCACAGAAGGTTCCTGCCTGATCTGTCTCCACATACCCTAAATGAACTCCTACAACCCTACTATTTACTAATATTCCCCATGCCTATCCCACACATGCTTGAAGCCCCCCACCACTATATTAGTGTGGCAGAACTACATTCTGCCAGGCCTTGTACCCCGGTGGAGGGATGTCTATCCTATTATCTTTTCTTCCTACTATAAATCTGTTGTGCAACAGTACTTCTTTACCCTATCCTTTGCCTTTTTCTAGCCCTGACATAGGTTGGCCATCTACGTCAGTCTTTTTCTTGCTCTCTATACCTTTTTCCTATTCAGTTTATCCATCCCTCACCACCATTCACATGTAGCACCAGGTCCAAGTCCAGCATGCCAACTGCCATCAAAATTATTAAGGCGCTTGTAGGGCATAAAATGCAATGAATGAATAAAAGTGCATCTGGAACAATATAAAGTGCATATGTGCATTTAAAATGTTCTTGGGTTAAATAAAATTCATGTAGTGCATTAGGTGCAGAGAATTAAGAAGTGCTATAGTGCTGAGATGAATAAATTGAAATACACAAATAAATGAGTGAGGGGGATATTACGTTAAGCACTTGGATGCACTTCTTATTAAAAAATTATTGTGTTGAATCTATTCAGTGTGACAGCCCCTATGAGAAAGACTTCCCAGAAGCCTATAAAGATCCCACAACAGAAGCAGCAGATAATGAAATTTTGAACACTGCTGCTCTGCTGTACAATGAAACAAATTAAAGGGACAGGATGTTCCTATTTTATACAGTAGTGTATAAACTTGTTCGCCCTCAGTATAAAATAAAAAGGCTAAAACTGATAAAATAATGACTGAACCATGAAGTCCCCTGAAACAACATGTTCAGACATAAAGCAATATGTCAAGACATATAGATAGGAAGACAGCGGCCCATAGTGGCCTATATCTATAATTAATTTTTGCATAACCATGCTGACCAATGGGAGGAATTTACTTACATAATGGACCCTTATGTTTAACATGGTACTAACACTGACCAGATAAATGGTTATTTGTATTAGTTTATATTGTTGGAAAGCTCTCTATAATCCAGGCTTAGAAACACTGATTTCTTTTAGCATAGGCCTTCTTGTGAGCCTCTAGAGAGACAAACTGTTTAACTGCCTTTTGTGGGTGGGCCTAAAATTAAGTGGGAGGGCTATACGACCCCCCAAACCCAGACATAGGCAGATGAGCTGAGAAGCTGGTCTCACTTGTCTGAAGTAAGACAAGAGGAAGAATCTGTACCTGGATAGGTACTGGTAGCAACACAGCAGACAACGCTGAATTGACTGTTTGAACTGTCTGAAACCTGAAGGAAGGTGAATCTACTTAAAGGAAATAGCATTGTGCTACTATTTTTCTTTGTTTTGTAAATATTATTACATTTATTTATTATTTTTTATACTTTTCTATAAAATAAAGCCACACTGAGGTTTGTCGTACCTGACATACTATGTCCAGTGTTATCCTTACCCACAGTCCTATTACAATTAGTCTCCACCACTTTTGTTGGCAGTCTGTTTCAGGTGTCTACCATCCTTTCAGTGAAATATTACTTCCACACATCCCTCTTAAACTTCCCTCCCTCCAGCTTCATCCCATGCCCCCAAGTATTGGTGCTCTTTCTCATTTGAAAGAGACTCCCCCTCATGCACCCTGTTCACCTCTCTGAGGCATTTGTTGGTCTCTTGCATCTCCCAACCTGCTCTTCTCTCTTCCATGGTGTATATGTTGAGATCCCACAGTCTCTCCTCGTAGGGCTTTTCACGCAACCCATGCATCATTTTAGTTACCCTCCTTTGGGCTGCTGCTACCCTATCTATGTCCTTTCTGAGGTGCAGCTTACACAACTGGACTCAGTGCACCAGGTTGTGTCTTACCAGTGAGTGACACAGTAGCAACACCACTTCACTCCTCCTGCTGGAGATGCACCTCCCTATGCACCCCAGCATTGCACTAGCCCTACCCACTGCTTTGCCACACTGCCCTGACACTTTGAGGTCATCAGTTATAATAACCCCAAGGTCCCTTTCCTGCTTAGTGAATGTCAATATTTCCCCCATCCTATACTCCACACTTGGGTTCCTTTGCCTCAGGTGCATGATTTTACACTTTTTGGTAGGAGGCAGACAATTACAGGCCAGAAAGTCTGACATCAGTGGTGGGAAGGTTAATGGACTCACTGCTGAAGAAAAGGATTGTGGAATATCTTGAATCCAATGGGCTACAAGACCCAAGACAGCATGGTTTCACAAGGAGGAGGTTATGTCAAATGAATCTGATAAACTTCTTTGACTGGGTGACCAAGGAACTAGATTAGGGTGGAGTGGTGGCCATGGCCTAACTACATTTCAGTAAGGTGTTCAACACCGTTCCACATAGCACAGTAGCAAGCAAGCTGGGTAGCTTAGGAGTGGGTCCAAAGGTGGTGAACTAGATAAGAAATTGGTTAGACACTAGGCAACAGTGGGTGGTGGTAAACAGAGTTTACTTCAAGGAAGGGAGGGTGACCAGTGAGGTGCCCCAGGGATCAGTGCTGGGACTGGTTCTCTTTAATGTCTTTATAAGAGACATTGTAGAGAAGCTGGAAGGGAAGGTCTGCCTCTTTGCAGATGACACCAAAATCTGCAATAGGGTGGACATTCTGGGGGGGGGGAGGATGAGCAGAGACCTGAGAAAACTAGAGGAATGGTCAAGGGTATGGCAGCTGAGTTTCAATGTGAAAAAGTGCAGAATAATACACTAAGGGCACAGATACTCAGGGGCAGAGTACAAAATGGGTGGAGTGGTACTGATGAGCACCAAACAGGAAAGAGACCTGGAGGTAGTCATATTGGGTAACCTATAGGTGGCCAGGCAGTGCAACAAGGCTGTAGGGATGGCAAGTGGGATCTTGGGGTGTGAAGGAAGGGGTATCACCAGCCGAAAGAAGGAGGTGGTGTTACCTCTGTGTAGATCACTGGTAGGATCCCACCTAAAGAGTATTGTGTCCAGTTCTGGAGACCATGCCTCTGGAAGAACACAGAGTGGAGGCAGTCCAAAAGATGGATCAGAGGCTCTATGAGGAGAGACTAAAGGACCTCAATATGTACACAGTGGAACAGAGGAGGGAGAGGGGAGATATGATAGAGACCTTTAAATACCTCATGGGGTTAAAAAAAGATACAGGAGGGGAGTATGTTTCAGAAGAAAAAGTGCTCAAGAACAAGGGGACATGCTATGAAGCTTAATGGGGGTAGATTCAGGAGAGATGTGAGGAAGTACTTCTTCACAGAAAGAGTGGTAGATTCCTGAAACAGTCTTCCAGCGGAGGTGGTGGGGACAAAAACAGTGGTGGGGTCAAGAATGCATAGGATAATCGCAAAGGAATCATAGTGGAAAGAAAGGGGGGATGGAAAAAGCTGTAGATAGGGCATGGTCTGATGTAATAATGTAGGTAGGGAGAAATGGGCAGAATGGATGGGCCATGTGGTCATTATCTGCTGTCAAATTCTATGTTTCTATGAACTCCAACTCTGTGTGGAAGATCTCAGGATGTCCTTATATACAATATGCAACTGTAGGAGACGAACGACCCTTCACAGAAACACTTGAAAGAAAGTGAAGGCCAAAGGATCAGCTCCTGCAGCAAGTACTTTTTTATGTAAATTTTATTGATACCAACACACCATTGACATTTTGTGGCTAGTTAGGCCACTTCGTCAGAACACATGGTGGTTCCTACAGTAAAAAACATATGCATGAACTTAATATACAGCTTATTTTACATTTCTGTTAAATACATTTCCATTAAATAAGGCCAAACCTTAAAACAAAATTTAAATTTTTTAACAAACTACCCTCTACCATGACCACCAAAGGAATATCGGGCCCACCACAGTGAGGAAATCATCCAATACTATTGTGACTCTGATAATTATTTAAAGCAATACCCCATAATTAAATGGTTAATTTTAAACTTTAAATTACTTTCTTAAGTTTATATGAGCCACATGTTTAACCTAGGTTATGGCTTTAACTGCCAGGAGGCAGGACGTAGTAGTGGTTAAGGGCACCGAGCTGCAAATCTGGAGACCTGGGTTTGAATCCCATCAGCCCCCACTTGCATGCTGTGTGACCCTGAGGAAGTCACTTAACTTCCTTGTTGCTCCCAGGTCGCACCTGGAAACAAGCTCCAGCTTAGTGTGCCTTTCTTGGTTAAACAATTTTCCCTCCCCCACCCATTCTTCATCTTCAATACCGTAAAAGTTTCCTTAAGTTTCAGTTCAACTATACTGCATCCATTTAAGTTATCTTATATTGAAATCTGATATCATAACATCTTTCAGTAAGGAAGACATGCACTGAGTTGCGTAGTCTCTCATGTTTTGCATCTTTACAGATATGCTGATGAACTGTTAAACTAATAACAGAATAAACAGAAGTTAATATCAAAATTAAGCAGGTAAAGCCATAACCTATTTTTTTTTTTACTTTCTAATCTTTATTTCATCATTTTAATCCATACAAAATGAGAAAACCAACAAATATACAATAATTGAAACAGCACAGAGTGAAATCTAAACACATTAGAGCATAAACTTCCAATAATAGACTCAACGAACTATGATATGAACCGCTAAAAAAAATAAAAAAAAAATAAAACCTAGACCCAAACATACCTATCCCAACCCCCCATTCATCAAATTGTGTGAACTGCATATGTCTGGAATAAAGATGATTAACAAAGATAAAAGTTAGAACCCCAATAATATTGCCTAAGCTCCTCCGGGACAACTGTATAATCATAGAAACATCCAGTGCAACAAATTCCAATTTTATAAATACTATGGTTAGAGAATGTCTATTCTGTGTTTAAAATAACATGAAGAACAACTAGATGTACAGTGTTTGAAGTTAACATGTAACTAGTAACGTATAAAAATTTTATAATTCAATAACTTAATAGCATAAGGAGTGTGCTTCCAATCTAAATTAATTAACTGTTAATTAACAAGTCATAAAGTTTACTCCATGTAGGAGTAAAGTGATTAAATCTACCATAGAAGGATTCAATAATTTTAATACACTATAAATTCAGTTGAATGTTAGCTAACCATTCAGAAAAAGAAGGATTCTCCTTATCTATCCAATGTTTTACAATTATTTAGTCAATATTGAAATAAAGGTTATAGTAGCTTTATCCGATAAGGAGGTAAACCATTCAACATGAACTAGGATATACCATTCCAAGTTAAATGCATGTTTTATTCTAAGGTTATCTATCACCTTTATTTTAATTATACCCCCAAGTTTTTGAAGTTCCGAGCATGACCATAACAGATGGGACAACAAGGCAATGTCCATGTTACACCATCTACACTTATCCGATGTACTAAAACCAAATTTAAACATTTTGACTGGCATTAAGTATGCATTATGTACAATATTAAATTGAATCAGTATAAGACTGTCTAGGGGGATATATTTAAAAATATTCTGCCATACATTAGGCCAATTTTGTGGATTAAATTTAGTTTCTATCTGCCAATAATTTGATTGAATGGGCTTATTAGTAAATTTTGTTACTAGTAGAATTAAGTATAAGTTAGCAATTGAGTGAGATTTACCAATAGCAGATTCCCACCTTTGAGTAATCTCTTTGAAGTTACTTTTCCATGGGGGTGCTACAAAATGTGCTTTGAGAGCAAGTTTATTATTAAATTACCAAGAAACCTTTTACTAAGTTTAAGGTTTGTTAAAATTTGTTTTAAATGTAAGAAATGGCTTTCACTCAGAAATGACAGTACCAATTTATTATATTCCAGTGGCAACTACAAGCGATCAAAATAGTTCCCATTAATTAAGAAATTTGGGCTGTGAGATAACTTTTGTTTAAGATCTTGGTCCAGTTTAATCCACAGGAACTTACAAATCTGGTTATCAACTTTCAAAGAAATTCCTATAGCTAAATTTTTAAAGAGTTTTGGGGATATTTTTATAACTCAAGTAAAGTAGATTTTCTTGGTCCAAGTTACATTTCTTTATATAAGCTAATTCTATTTCCAGCCATCTCGGGGTATATAAACTATATTGAGATGCACTGTAGATCCATTTTAAATATTTTTTAGGGACAGTGGCCATATAATACAAAGCAAAGTTTGGAATTTTAAGTCTGCCTTGTGCTTTAGGACACATAAGTTTGCTTAATGCAATTATCAAGGTTTTCCCGTGCTAAATAAAATTAATAATTAAAGTGTGTAACTGTTTAAACCATTTTAAGGGTAAAGAGACATTTAACATGTTAAGGGGTAGAAATGTTTGGGAAAAATATTCATGTTAATTATATGCACTCTCTCCCACAATGAAACAGGAAGCTTTTGCCATCTTTTTAAATCTTGTTTAACCTTAACAATTAGATCTTCTATGTTTAATTTGATGCTCTGAGAAGGGTATGTGTATAAGTAAATACCCAGGTATTTTAAACCTGTTGGGGACCATGAAAGTCCAAGATTTATTATTTCATTCCTAATCTGGGAATTATTTAAGGGCAATGCTTCAGTTTTCTCTCTATTAAGTTTATAGTTAGAATAGGTACTATAGCCATGGATGGTTTGTAATGCTGATTTGAGTGAAGAAATTGGATTAGTAATGCAAAGCAAAATATCATCAGTAGAAGCTGACAGTTTGGAATCTTGCTTTCCTATTGTGATACCTGTAATATGTGGATTATTAGAGAGGTTCTAAATAAAAGTTGAATAAAATAGGAGACAATGGGCATCCCTGATGGGTACCACATAGCTATTTAAAAGAAGAAGAAATAATATTGTTACAAAAGATTCTTGCTGTGGCAACAGAGAATAAAATCTTTATCCAGTTCACAAAAGGAGTTGGAAATCCAAATTTATATAATGTGGTATAAAGAAATTTGTGATCCACCCTATCAAAAGCTGCCTTAACTATATCTTCCCTTATTGTTCCCTTTGGTGCTTCTACCACTCCCTGGCAATTCCCCTCCCATGAGGCAGTTTCTCAGGCAGTCTCCCATTTCTTTAAAATCTGCCCCCCTAATGTCCAGGAAAGGTTTAAACATACTACAGAATTGGACAGTGAACAAGGGACAAATATTTAATACAAAGAAATGCAAAGTCATGCACTCCAGCTACTGAAATAATATGTACTAAAACAACTCAGATGGTGCAGTTCTGGAAGGATGGAGGAAGACCGAGATTTGAAGTGAATCATTGGATCTGAAAAGTACATGGCACGAGGTTAGGTAATGTTAAGAGGTCATTTGATAGTAAGACAAAAGGGGTGACAATTCCTCCCTAACAGAGCCATGCGAGGCTACATATGGAATATTGCATCCAGGTGTGGTCATCTTATATGAGAAGAGATGTGGAGTTCTTGGAGATGGTGCATAGGAGGATCACACGGATGATGGAAGTAATGAGGGGTGCGACTATGCAGAAAGACTGGAGAGGTTGGAATGTTCTCCTTGGAATACAGATGTTGCAAGGAGACATGATTATTACGGTCTTTAAAATACTGCACCATATGTTGGTAATATCTGTGATTTCAGTAAAATCCATCAAATGAATACTGAGGGGTAACACAAAGGTGTTTAGGCTTGATATTAGGAAACACTTTTTTTTTTTTTTAAATCAACAGAATAGTAAGACTATTGAACAGTTTATATTGGGAGCTGGTGAAATCTAAGAATGTGGAGTCCTTTAAGAAGCTCTTAAACATGTATCTGAGAAAAAGCGGGTTACTGATATGCCCACTAAACTAGCAGGGAAATTGACATGATGGGTTCTGCCCCTTCCAATTCTGATACTGTATTGTACTCTATTTTATTACTGTAGCTCACTCTGAGCTGTGGCAGTCATAATATGTTTTACAGACTCTGTCACAACACAACAAACAGTAATTCACAGCAGATGCATGCCAACAGCACCTGCCACAAATAGAGTAATTAATATTCATTGATGACCCCAATGCTTTTTGCCTCTATTTCTAGTCTGCTGTACTCCATGTTGATTACTGCATTGGGAGCTAAAGAGGTTCAGCTGAATTCTCAAAGCCACAAGGAATTTATGGACCCCAACTCGAAGCTGAATCAAAGTTGTCAATGTCCCACCTTCTCTCAACCCTTACTTGCAGGCACTCATCAAGGAAAATGCGCAGTTCTAAATTCTTACTTTATGGGTGCAGTTTCATAAAACAATCAGTACCTGTAAGAACTAGGCATATCATCCCCCAAACAGACCCACCTGAATTATCCCGATTCGGTTCAGCAGCCTCGATAGGCCCCTTCATAAACAAAACTGCAAACCCCATCCAGTCTCTTAAACACACATCTCCAGTCTATAAGACTGTTCTAGCTTTTTAAAAATACAGTATACTTTACTTGGCTCTTTATGGGATCTCTGAAAAGAAAAAAAAAGTGGTTATCTAGGAAAAAAAAAAAAGTGTTTCTCTAGCACTAACCACACAAACCGAAATAGGTCCTGTTGGGATTTGAATGTGCAGTGTCAGAAAACACTTTCCATGAGATCTCACGAAAAGCCAAGTAGTGCACTCTGTAAACATTAGCAGTATCAGTATCAATAATTTATCGCCCGGCCATAGCCATTACAAATATCACTAGACAGACATATACATACTACAAATATGTTTAAAAACAATACACACACACAAAAAAAAAAATCAGCATTCTTCCAATGTCAGATCACTACTTTTGACAGAACTATATTACATTCACATAGTATACATCTGTTTATCATTGTGCAAACAACTTTATATCAATTAGGGAGTATGCCATTCATTCAGAAGCCAATACATCTGATGACTACATACCATATGGGTAATCATGAAACCATTTTTTTTTTTTTTTTTTAACTCAGATGATAAGCAAGTTTATTTATAAGACCCTAGGAAACAGTGTCCTAGATTTGCATTTAGGTATAATATCCAAATGTTAAAACCCATTACATGGAGTACATGAGGTTTTCATATTTTCATATATGGTTTTGTCAAAACTATGTTCCTTTTCCTTATTTTACTTATTTCCACCAGCTATGACGCCAAGTCTTTCAAATGTTTTTCATTTTCTGTATTGAATAGTGATCAAGTATATATCTGTATGGGATTCCCATATCTGTTATATTTTCCCTTGGATACTTCTTCTTCTTCTTCTGTTTGTTGTACCAAGGGCATCTTAAAATTATATGCTTCAATTCTTCATTCTCCTATAAGCAGCAGTAACAACATTTTGTTAAATTTTCTTTTTTTTTTATTGAATCTGGCTTCTAGCATATTGTTTAGGAAGTTTTCAAACCTAAACCTGGCTAAAAGATCTCTATGCTTTGAATCTTTTACAATATTTAAATATGATTTGAGCAAATGCTCCTTTGTGTATTTTTAAAAGCCAGCTTTAGGTTTTTAGATTACTTATATCTTTAAAATCATTTTGTTTGGAATTTTCATAAACTCTTTGTTATATATTTTATATATTTCTCATTAATGCAACTATCCTGCTTAGTCCAATTCCTAATGTATATTAATCCATTGTTCTCCATGATTTGTTTATTATATTCATCCACCCAGTTGTACTATACTCTAAATATTTTTTGTTCTCTTCCAAAACAGGTTTTTATCAGTTGGTCTGATTTATTTGCAGTTATTTTGATCCAAAAATGTATTATCCTTACTTGTACCATATGTTTATAGCTTGGTTGACCCAACTGTCTCCTCAGCAGGGTATTTGCAGCACTAGACTGCAGTTTAAGTAGTTTTTTTATAGGATCCATTAATAGTTGATTCTATTTTATTTGAATTACTGATTCACCAAATTTCAGATGCAGATAGGGCTTGACGGATTACTTTTTCATTAAGAGTTCTTAAAAATGGTACTACGGTATGTCCACCAAAAAGGTGATTAAATCTATGTAGTGCCTTTAGAGTGTTTTGTACTTTGATAAGCTGGAATAAACACATAAATTATACAGTTAAGTTATTTGAAACCCATACTCCAAGATATTGAAATTCATTGACATACTCAAATTTGTTTACTGTTAAAATGTAATGTTTCTATATTTCTTTTTACTTCCAAATACTGTTAGTTTAGTTTTGTTTTTTTTCTTGCATTTTGTTTAAGATTATCCTTAACATACATTTTCTCCATTTTTTGCAGAGCTCTTTGTAAACCTAATCTGCTAGTTGAGATTATGGCCAAATTGTCCATGTATGCTAGTACCAGAACCCTAATGTTGTTTATCTTTGGGGAATGGTGTTTAAATCATCCATAGCAATTATAATTTCATTAATGTAAATATTAAATAATGTAGGGGACAGAAGACAGCCCTGATGTACCCCCATATTTGATTTAATTCTCTCTGTAAGATTCCCTATTTTATCATACTTTACTTGGGTCCAGGTATCATTATATAACCTATTTGCCAAGTTTATCATATTGATATCAGTTTCTAGTGCATTCATCTTCTCCCACAATAAAGGTCTAAGTACAGTATCAAACACGGAAGAAAAATCCACAAAAGCCACAAACAATGGTTGTTTAATAATGTTACAATATTTTTCAACAAGATGACAAAAGAAATATTTGCGCTATTGTACTTTTATCTTCAGTGAATCCCACCTGAAGATTAGAAACTGTTTGATTATATTCTAACCATTCAGTCTATTCAAAGTCACTTTAGCAAATACCTTAGATAAATTATCTATCAGGCTTATAGGTCTGTAATTATTTGGGTCCACTAATAAGCCATTTTGCTATAACTGTATAATGTAGTTTCCATGCTAAGAATGTGGGAAATATGAGTGCATTATGGATTTATTAAATAGATCCGACAATGTATCAGACCACCAATCTACATCTAGCTTACAGAAATCAATAGGTAGGTTGTCAAGTTCTGGGGAATTATTCATTTAAAAAACACTCTTAATTGCAGCTTGTACTTCTTGCGATGTAAACCATTTAAAGTTTTCATTTATTTCCATATAGTCTATTTTAGTGCCTACTTTTTCATTAAAGATCAACTTTTGTTAAAGCTTCAGTCCACTTATCTGGAGTTATATATGTATCTATACCAGTTCTGCTGGCTACTAAAGCCCATATTTTTTTTTTTTTATCATTCCCACCATTTACTGCATTATACAAAGTTTCCCATAGTTCATTTTGATGTTTCCTTTTCATTTCTTGTACGAACTCCCTATATTTTTCTTTTGTTCTTTATGAAGTAAAATTAGGTTTACCCTTGTGATTTTTTTTTGTTTGTTTTGTTTTCCTTACTAACTGGGCCAGTTTCTTTTTCTCTGTCCTGCACTTTTTATGGAACCAATTCTCATATTTGGAATTAATATCTATATCTGAAGGTTCTTTTATCATTTCTTTCATACCATTATTATATTGAACAATTCTGTAGTAAATAATCTCTGGATCAAATTATTTAATTAATACCTCTTCCATGTCTGTAATAAATTGTTGACTTAATCCATCTGCCATCCCTTCTGGAATCTTGTCCCATTTTATTCTGTTATTTCTAAATTCTACTATCTCTTCTTCTTTTCATTCTATTGGAGTATTAGCTTTTCTATATAATAAAATAGGCAGGTGGTCACTTTCCATTCATCGTATAATTTTAGGATCTAAAAATTAATCGAAATCATAAGGTGTGCTGAGAATGTAATCTATTGTAGTTAAGGCTTTAGCAGTTATAAAAGTAGTTTTCCCCTCTGAATCAGCTGGTAATTGGCTATTTAGAATAAGTTGCAAAGCATTACTAAGTTTTTCCATTTGATGGTGCTTGTCATTATTTTTCTATATATACACTGAGTTTCTAGTAGGTATACCTACCTGTAGATGTTCTAGGATTTCAATTTGACAGTTACTATTTAAGTCTTTGTCATATCTAATATTAAAATTACCAGTGATTAGTAATTCAGTATGTTGAAGACCCACCAATACTTGTTTTATATCTTTAACCAATTGCTCAACAAGAGTTATGTCGTAAGATGGTGAATTATATGTTGGATTGTAAACATTCCTTATAACATAAGATGATCCCATATTGTTAACATGATAATGAGGTAGTTCTACATTAGCTGCTGTAGTAGTAAAGGCCTTTATTTTTTCTTTTTACATGATAGAACTGTTAGGGCTAGAAGCCCTGTTTACAAAGTCATCCTGTTACAGTTGCATTGTTGCTAAATCTGATAAGAGGTACAGAGTTAGAATTTACACAAATCTAAGCAAGATCTGCACAGTACTTTAGGAAAGGGGAATTTGTTTAACCAGGAAAGGCACACTAAGCCGAAGTTTGTTTCCAGGTGTGACCTGGGAGCACAAGGAAGTTAAATGACTTTAAGGTAGAATGATACCCTGGATAGTATACATTTATTTGTGAGTGCACAATTACATGTTCTAAGGGAAGGCTGTGCCTCAATTAAAAAGCAGGTGCATGTTCTGGACAGTTACTTGTTTATGGCAGTTTTGATAGCAGCCATTTTGGGGATTTCCTAATGTCTGAGAGTAGTGAGTTCCATAGTTTAGTGAGACAATACTTTGAGATCATCTTTCCAAAGGTGTTTTGAATTTTGGGGGCATTGAGACTTCTGTTTGATTTCTCTCAAATTGTATCTGTGGATCACTGCTTTTGGGTCCTGGTCCACTAGGCTTGGGGTTTCTCTTTGAAAAGTCTGAAAGCCATACTAGTGGAATGTTTTTCTGGCTCCACAGAATTAATGAATCCAAGATTAGACTTCTGAACATCATGCAATGGTGGGTCTCATAGGGACATACAGTAGTAAGATGAAGCTGGCAAGCTTACTTTAGGTCACATCTAGCTTGTCCAGAAAGAGACTGCTTGCACATCAGTAGACTGAGCTCCTGTATTCCAATACTGGAAGAATCAACTGCTGTGCAGTTTTTGCCCTGGCATCCTTTAGGATGAAAAAATCTGTGTCTCAGTGCCCTAATTTTTGAGTTCACATTTTTACTTACAGTATGTTGTGTATGTAGATATTAAAATGAAGACAATAGTCAATCACCAGCCCTAGGTTTTGTGTTCATTAGTGTTTGCAAATTTAGAACCATATCCGAGTTTAATGTCCAATCGCTTGAGTCATTTTTTGAGTTGAGTACCATGTTGGACTGTTTGAACCATTTCTACGGTGAACGGAAATCATTTTGGAGTTTTGATTCAATTTCCTTTTTTTTTTTTTTTTTGTTCTGCAAATCAGTACAGTGTCATTTACATTAAGTTTTTTGTCTGAGTAAGCAATGCAATTGAGATGGTTGGTTACATATGCAACCAAGTTACCATGGGTATTGTGATTACTATCCATGCCTTGTGGGCCCAAACAAGGTTGAGGGGACAGGGTTATTTTCCTGACTGGGGAGGTTCATGTCAAGATAGTTTTAGTGTGTGCAATGCATCCATTCATGGATTAAGTTTAAATGAACCTGGTGTCTGAGCAGTACTACCCCTAAGATGCAGTACCTCCCCATTTCCACAAAGTGTCTCCCTACACATGAGAAAGCACACTGCAAACTTATATTCAACAAACATGCAATTAATGACTTACTAATAATATGCTCATGAGACAAAATATAAAATAATAACAACATATTTACTTGAGAATATTCACAAGGGATAAGGGAATACAAATCAGTTATTTGGAAGAAACTCATGAACTCTGAGCACTGGACTGACGTTAAGTGCCTGAATAGGCGTAGTATATTAAACACTTTAAAACAGCAATAACCTTAAGCAGCAGTGCCCATCCCCATAAGACAACTCAATACAGTAGCTTTGACCTTTGGAATTACCAGCTCACCTGTACTGGAGGCACTACCCACTTCTCACTGATACCACTTTAATTCCTTTTTGAAACCAAGTGGAAGCTTCCTGTGCTTCACTGGGTACCCAGCCAAAGAAATGGTGCAGGCCTGAGGGAGTTGCAGCTGATTTGCTGGCAGTGGTGAACTTTAAAAGGAACAAACATTTTGTTAAACCCAAACCCCAAAGGCCAGGCAACTGCTAAAACAGCAAACCTCAAATGAGGTATTCGTAGATCCTAGCTCGATAGCCAAAGCTGTAGCTTTGGTGGCAAACTTTATAGGCAAGGCAATTTTAGTTGTATGGCACCCATTTCCAAGGGCTCTGGGCACCTCACAGTAAACAAAACAAGGTAAAATACAATACCAATAAAAGAAAAAAAAATTCTGAAAAATGAAATTAATTCAAAAAATGCCATTAAACAGCAGCACCAGGCCCAAAACATAATGCAGATAAGTGTATTTTCAAACTTGATTTGAACATGGCCTGGAAAAAAAGCACATCTTGCCTCCAGGGGAAGGGCATTCCAGAGAATAGGGGGTAGTAATTCCTAATGCCCTATCCCCCGATGACTTTAATGGGCTCATATAACAAATAAGAGGCCTGTATCCACTGACTGAAGGGGTCAGCCAGGAGTATATGAGATTATACAATCCCAGATGAAGGGCAAGCCCTGAGAGTACTCCCAGTTCTTGTGTTACCAGCTTCCTTGACAACTCGGGCTCCTCTTCTTCATTCTGTTTCTCCTCTGCAGATGCAAGTTCTCTCGAACAGTTCATTAATTATGCAGTGGGGGTGGTCAGCTCGATAATGCAGATCTCAGGCACTTCAGGATGTGGATCAGACATTCAGCTCTTGCAGTAGTCTGGACCTCTCTGGCTCTTCTTACTTCCTCCTCTGCAGGTCAGACCAGCCTATGGAGTGGAGACACACACACACACACACACACACTCTCCTAGGTTTCTGCACCCTCCTGTGGTAAGTTAGCCAGTACCTAATAGTAACACTAACTAGCTGTCTCCCCAGCCATCTGCTGTTTCAGTGCAGGCTTTCACACACAGTATCTCGTCACACACAGGCTGGCAACTGTGGCACACTTACAGGAGTAGCATGCTTTTGCCTCCTTTCACAGGAACAGTCTCTTTCACCAAAAGTTGTCATTCTGATACAATCCGCTAACACTCAGATCAGTCTCTGTACTTTGTAAGACTGTAGAAACTGGATCTGCCCTCAGATTTTGTCTCGGCAAGGGTAACATCCGATCAGCGCAAAGGACTGTAAGTTATTGAAATTAGTATACAGAATGTTCACTTCACATCTTGTTGGTCAGCAAAAAGGGTTCCAAGCAAGCAGCACAGTCATTATCCCAGAATCCTCTTGTGATTACATGCCAAGATCCCTGACCTCTGGCTGTTGGCAAGGTCAAAGGTTGGCAAGATGACATTCTCCACAACACTGGGAATAATGACTCCAATAAAAGTTAACACTTTAGGGCTCCTACCTTTATTTTACTTTAGCTGACCCCAGAATGTTGCAGGCATACCTATGCTAGTTATCCAGTCAAGCATGTGGTGTTGTTGGGGGTTCCCCCACCCTGTCAGGAGCTCCATTGTTCTTGCTCTCCTGAAAGACAGGGTGGTCCTTATTGCTGGAGCACTTGAGAGCTGTGCTGATGACAGGCGCCAAACACATGGTGCTCCTAGTTCCCTTCCCAGTGTGTCTCCAGGCCCCCAGATGTCTTGCTGGTGTCCCTGGGGCCAGTGCACATGAAAGAGGCATCCATTTCCATCAGCCATGGCTGTGGAGCTGAGAGCAGTTCATATAGGCAGCAATCAGCGCCGGGCAGGCTGAGAGCTGAAGATTCAAACAGCCCAGACAGCTGCAACATGAAGAAGCAACATAAAGAATGCTCCTCTAGTCCCCACATAGGCTGCAGTTCCAGGGGCTGGTATGAGCAAAACAAAGTGATAGCAGTTCAGGAAAAGGTGGAGATAAATCCAGGTAAGCCCCACCATTTTGGGGGAGGGCACATACATCAGGAACAGCACAGGACCTAGTATGGATCCTTGTGGGGACACCTCTGTGGAGGGTGCATACTCTGGACAGAATGCCCTGAACAGCCACATGCTGAGACCTTCCAGTTAGGTATGAGTTGATCCAGCGTGGCCCCCTAACGAAAACCCACCTAGTCGGAGTGCCAGGGCATCCTTTTGGTTGCTGCACATTGGTGTTGTGTGAATTATCTTGCTATCTTGCTGTGCTATGCTGATGAAATAAACCTTTTTGCACTCAGCACTATTAAGCAGAAGTCACAAATGGATGGAATCTGGTAGTGCGTCTCTTCCTGTGTTGCCCAGCTTCCCCATACAGCCCTATTTGGGCCATTGTTTCAATTAGGATTTTGTGATCCACAAGGTGAAATGCATTTTAGACATCAACAAATGCCTCACCCATGGAGTGCAACAACGGTCAGGTTGTGCTAGAAGTGAATGTATATATAGTTCTGGAAAGTAGTCGGTAGACTGGAAGATGTAGAACAGAGAGGGATTACATTAGTTTACAGAAATTTCCAAAGAAGGTGTACCTTTTAAAGTACATTGAGACAAGTCTGGTGACATCTGCCAGGTAATTAATTAAATACTTATAAAAGCACATTTAGCGCAACAAATACAGTACTACCAAAACTGAACAGTGGTGACCGCGATGTGCACACATTTAGTAGCATGCATTCAAAATCTGTTGCCAAACTAAATGTCTTTCACTCTGTTTTTGTGCCACTGCTATGCTGTTGTATTTCAAAAGTAATCAAGGCACCTTTGTCAGACATGAGTAAGAAGAATGCAGAGACTGGATTGTATGATGCCTCTGTGCAATCCCAGCTCACCTGTAGTTAATCGTGAGCAATGGGGCAGAAATGTTTTTGTGCAGCCTTGTTAAACTTTTCCCATGGTCAGGAGTTGTTAAGCAAAATTAAGTTAGCAATAACCCATGACAGGGCATGTGGTTATAGACATTTAATGCACACCTGGAGTGCATTGTGAGGCACGAGGCCACAGGCCAAGTGTCCTCACAGCACCCCAGGTGTGCATTAAATGCCAATAACCCCATACCCGGTCATGGGTTATTGCACGTATAACATGGGTTGTGTAAAAAATATGGATGGGGCAGAGAAAGGGCTTTTTCGCCTTTGGAAAGACTAAAAAAAGAAGTGTATCCTGCTGCCTCCCAAAGTAGTACCTCAGAAAAAAAGGATACTGCATGGCTGATATGTACAGAGAAATGTAATACAAACACTACTGATGTGATGTGTAACATTTCTTGTGTCTGACATGGCTTTCCACTTTGTGAATCACATGTGTCTGATGCACCCTCCCCAAGGGAGCACACATACTGATATGCACTTTCACCTACAGAAGTATACGCTCCGCTGACTCTGACTAGTTCTCAATGTGTGTCAGTTGGTCATACCCTGGCTGGAGAAGGACTCATGTTCACTCAGTACTGACCGCATGTACACTGGCTACTGTGCAGCTGCATGCAGGACTGCTGCATGGCTCTGCTATGTCTGTGCCATTCTTATCACACACACACACACACACACACACCTGTAAGTGTGAAAAGTTAGAGACAGAGCCACAAGTCTGCCACAATTCTACAGTACCACTCCCGATGTCATTGTCACTGCATGTCTCTCTCTCTCTCTCGCACATCACTGCACTTCTGCACTACCGAGACCCCCTCACACAGAAACACAACAGGGACTGTGGCACTTGTTCTCTCTCTCCATGTCAGTGTCTCTCTCTCAGGCATGATGTACTGGTGGTCAGGGGAAGGAAGAAGGGGCCCCAGCAACAAGTTTCAACTGTCTGTCTCTCTCTTTCTCTCTGCGCACCTCTCCCCCACCAAATCCTTGGACCTGTCCCTCCACAGCACACCATGCACTTTCTAGCAAAGCAGTGGTGTGGGCAACTGCTTAACAGTTCACACCCTATGATGCCACACTTCCTCATGGCAGGGGAATCCAAACTCACTGTGACCTCCTGGGTGTCTCTCTCGCAGTCCCTCTTCCCTGCACTGCACTGCTGGTTCCTGTATTCCCCGTTTTCTGGGACCCATTACTGCTTTTCACAGGTCTCTCTCTCTCTCTCTCTCTCTCTCTCTCTCTCTCAGGAGGGGGTACTGTCTGTCACTTCACAATGTTTTCAATGGCTGCAGTTCAACTTTTGCTAGCTCAAAGACAGAATGAGAGCCAATGGAACTTTACATGACTCGCTCCACAGAACCATGCATTAAAGAGTGAATTTAATGCATGGTTTGCTGCTGCTGCTGAGACTATGAGAAGCCTACTTCATACAACCCATGTTATAAAATGTAGTTAACATGGTGTTCTTACCATTTCCTGTTTTAGGTTAAAAACACCATTGCAATAAAAGCGTTTTTCTTTGTTTTGTTTAAAGTTGGTGATTCATCTAACTAGATGAACTGCCAATTTAAAAAAAGCATTTATTTTAATGGTGCTTCTTTTTATGGTCTGTATATTTTGGCAGGACTCTGAAGAAAGTAGTTGGGTACCAGGACTCCACTGCTGAGAACTGTGGGACACAAGACATTAGCATGTACCTTCTATCTGAGCTGAGAATTAAAGAAGGTTCTGACCACACAGACTCCTTAATTTCAACTGTGTAGTTTAGTTTCATTCCTGATACACTTGGCTTAGGATAACCTGAGAATGATTATGAACCTGGGAGGGGAGGGCTTAGTCCCTTACCTTTAAAGCAGCAGTATTTGTTAGTAACTATATATATATATATATATATATATATATTTTTTTTTTTAACAATAAGGTTTGTCTGGCAAAAACATCAATACGTATTTTTCTTTTCATTTTCTTTCATTCCTGAACCAGGATATGGGATACTGAAGTTTTTAAAAATTCCCACCCCCATACCATGCCTGCCACGAAAAAATCATATATATCTTGGTACAGTGTTGTGCTGTTTACCAATCAGAAAGATCTGGAAGCACCATGCTAATACATTTACAGGTAAACTTAGCAGAAGAGATTTTTAAAACTGGCAACTGGAGGCCATCTATAATGACGTGTCATTAATTACAAAATTAGCCATAAATGCTGTTTTAACAGTATCTGAGAAATAAAAATATAGAGAGCATAAACCTTCGGCTGCAGGAAATACATTTTTGCTAAATAAAACTATATGATGTTGCCAGCCCACTGGCACAGCAGTAGCATTACCGCTCACGACGCCAATGACCTGGACTCAGGAATGAGCCCGAGTCATCAGAGGGCCAGTCAGGGGAGGAGAACTGAGCATCCCAGAGGATGCTCTCCACCTCAGGAAGGGAGGTTCAATGGACTAGGCCCTGCTACTTCTACCTGGGTTACCTTGAGTGACAGTGCAAGCAGAGCCATGGAACGGGGGGGGTTACTGACATCATGCAATGCTCACATATGCATGCATGCACGACTTGAGTTCTCTTGGCATCCCACATGGGGTGGCACAGAAACCTGGAAAACACCACCAGATGCTGCAGAAGGATATCCATCCCTCACCCCCGGCCCCCCATTGCTAAGCAAGGCACTCCTCCCCAAAACAGTACCAACCAAGTCTCTGTCAGGGGTATGAGCACCCATCCTGGAAGCCCTGCCCTGTGGGGTAAGCCAGGGTGTCTGTCAGAGATGGAGCTAAGTCCCGGGGAAGGTGGGTGAGGGGGTTGGGTGTGAAGGTAGGACCTATGGGGACCGACTGGTGTGAAACGAGGAGAGTACAGTAAATAAATAATATGATGTGTTTTTTTTGGGCTGCCTAACACATACTGGTGCTTTAAAAGTACTCAGCATAGGATCTCAACATGAGCAGAAGCATCTTATAAACATTTATTGATGGTTATTTTGGTTGCCTCTAATATCCAGGTTTGTACTTCAACTCCTCTTAGTTCAGGACCTTAGCAAATTCATGATAAAATTAGGATGATGCAAATTGGAAAGTTTCATGGTTTTATAGAGCAGAAACTTGACAAAACTACAGACTGCACAGTATAGTTGTGCGAGAGGGTGAGACTTTGCAACAGCTGGCAAGATTTATACAGATGTTGAGCCAACAAAAGAACAGCTAAAAATATCATTCAAAAACAGCCCCAAGCAGCCACATATCCCTATTTTTTATTTTATTTTATTTATTTATTTAAGACAAATATCAGATTTACAACCTTTGAGTCAGAGACTCATTTACAAAGGCACCTCGTCACAGGGAGGGGAACAATCTAAATGTGAGGTAAGACAGTGGAGAACAGTACAGGTGAATTACATGCAACATACAATACAGAATCATTAAAGTGCCATTTAAGTATTTGGGTTTCTAGGGGAACCCACAACAAGTCACTGGGTTCCCAGGGGGACATCCAGGATACAAAATGTCGCATACAGTTTGACGGCAGGCAAAACTTGGGCACTGTTATATATTTAGTCCTGCAGTAGCTGATAAGTCAGGAAGGCACTCACAGTAGGCTCTGGGATAGACACGTACATCTCTGTGAGCTAATGAGGTGTTTGCGAAGGGCGATTTTGAATTGGCCAATTTTAGCGGCGCTAAGACATGCGAGGGAGGAGTTATACCAGGACGGCGCTCTATGATGAAAGGATCTTTGGGCGAGGGAGGTCCTGGCTCTAGGCACCTGGAAAGTGGCACTGGTAGCCCTGCGGGTAGCAACCGAATGGGAGGCCCGCGGAAGCAGTGCGGTGACACCGGGGGGACAGAGCCCAAGTAGGGACTTTTTAGTTAGTATGCAGGTGTGATATTGCAGCCGTTCTTCAAGATTGAGTATGTTAGTGGTGGAGTAGAGTTGGCATGTGTGCGTTCTACTTGGGGCACCAGTCAGGAGCCTGCAGACTTTGTTGATAGATGTCTGGATTTTTGTGAGGGCAGTGGGGTCAGCGACAGCATAGGTGGGGAGTCCATAGTCAACCAAAGACAGGATGGAGGAAGTGATTGCCAGCCGTAGGGCAAATTCAGGGAGGCAGTCCTTGTGGCGATAGAGGAGCCCAATTCGGGTATTCATGGCCGAGGATAAGGCATGGATAGGGGCATGGAAGGAGAACGCCGAGTCGAAGGTGATGCCCAGGTATTTGTACGTGGCTACCTGTTCAAGGGGGTGAAGGGTACTGGGAAGGATGCAAAGAGGAGCATTTTTGAAGTTACTTTGCCGGTGGGCAAAGATCATGGTCTTTGTCTTCTTGAGGTTCAGGACCAGGCGATGGTCGAGGAACCATTTTTCAGCCTGGTTGAAGGAGAGCTGCAGGAGCACTGGAGTGGAGTGGGTCGGGTGGAGGCGACTAGGGCTGCATCGTCAGCATATAGTAGTAGTTTGCCTGAGCAAGAGCTGGGAAGGGAGTTTAAGAAGAGACTGAACAAAGTGGGGCCCAGGATGGAGCCTTGGGGTACTCCAGAGCGTACGGGCAGTGCCGTAGACAGGCTACCATTTAATTTGACATGTTGAGATCTGTCACAGAGGTAGCTGGAGAACCAGGTCAGCAGACCGGTTGAGAACCCTAGTTTATCGAGGGTTTCTAGCAGCACTGGGTGGCTCAGTGTCGAAGGCCTTGGACAGGTCGATGAAAACTGCCCCGGCCAGCTCTCTGGCATCTAGTGCTGAGTGTATATAGTGGGAGAACTCCAGCAGAGCTGTGGTAGTGCTGTGACCAGGGCGGAAGCCATGTTGTTCAGGGCACAGAATGTTGTAGGTGGAAAGATAGTCCGCGAGTTGCATGGATACTATTTTTTCCAGGGCCTTAGAGAGAGGGGGGAGGATGGAGATAGGTCTGTAATTGCTTGGCACAGTGCAGTCTCCATTCTTATATATGGGGGTGATTTCGGCCAGCTTCCATGCATTCGGGAATTGATCGAGGCACAGGGAGCGGTTAATAAAGTCCGTGAGGGGGGTAATCATGACATCCAGGGTTAGGCGGAGCATCTTGGAGTCAAGGGGGTCGCAGCTCGGGTTATGGGAGGAGAGGGCTTTTAGAAGGATTGGTTTTGTGTCCTGTGGGGAGATGGTCCTAAAGTAAAAAGGGGGACGAGAGATATCTGGGTAGTTGGTTGCTGGGATGGGGTCAAAGAAGTGGGACGGTAGGATAGCACTTAGATCAGAAAAAGATGCGTTCAGGCAGTTGGCAACACAGGAGGGATCCATGCTAATAGCACCATTTATGACCATCTGAGAGGGAGGAGGGGTGCGGGTTGTACCATTTAATTCCTTCATGTTATCCCAGAAGGAACGAGCCGAGCCACAGGAGGAAGTCAAGATGGATTGGTAGTAGTAGGCTTTTGCTTGCCGTATGGCCCAGGTGCACTGGTTCCGAGCTGTATTATAAGCTTGCCTGTCTGCTGGTCTGCCTGTTTCAACAGCAATGCTCCAGAGGTTATCGCGCTGCTTAAGTTGCTGGATCAGGGAGGGGAAAATCCAGGCAGCAGTGCGCCTCTTAGTGCGGGTGTTGATAACAGGGGCGAAGACGTCGCAGGCCTTACAAAAGGCACTAGTGAGAAAGGCTAGGGCGATATCTATATCTGATGCAAGGGAGATCGGGAACCAATCGAGCTGGGCAAGGTGCTGCTTAAGTTTGCTTAGTCCTCCCGGGTGGAGACAGCGACGGGGGGGTGGCTTGGTGCATGGGTTTAGGTGTGGGGGAGGACCAGAAGCAGAGAATGGGTGAGTGGTCACTGAGGGAGTTCGCTAGGACTTTAAGATCCTTTATTTTGTGTGGACGGTTAGAAAACACAATGTCAAGTAGAGAGCTGGTCCCACTTGACTGGTTAATTCTGGTGGGTTGATTCACAAGTTGGGCTAGGTCTAGGGCTGAGAAGTTGTCCTTAGTCGGCGTTGAGTTGGGGCCCAGCCAGTTGACGCTGAGGTCACCTAAGATGAGCTGTTCAGCCTTGCATGGCAGGGTGGTGAGGTAGTCAGTGAGGGAGAGGATAGCTAGGCTTTGCTCATGTGGGGGTACATAGGTGGTAGTGAGGTAGAGTGGGCCTCGTCCGGGGTCAGGGGTAATTTTTAATGTGATGGCTTGTACTCCATGGCCAAGGTTAGGGGTGGGTAGAGCATGACCCAGGAGGGAGTTTGTAAGGTAGACAGCGCATCCACTGCCACGTTTGCCCACGCGATCCTCTCTAAAGAGGGTAAAGCCAGGGAGGGAGACAGTCGAGTCTGTTGTCAAAGGTGAGAGCCAGGTTTCAACTATGGCAAGAATGTCGGGCTTATGTTGGGAGACCCAACATTGGAGCGCAGCCATCTTCCTTGGGAGACTGCAGATATTCATGAAGGCAATGCGAAGTCCCTGCTTTGGGGGGGGCGATGGAGAAGGACCTGGACCAGGGTTAGGTGGACATTCCCAGAGAGCAGGAGGAGTAGTATGATGAGGCAGGGGGAAGGGACTGCCCGGTAATGGTGGGGCTGGTATAGCAGGCCGAGGATCTGGTGGCGGCAGTGCAAGGAATGGGTAGGGAGATAAGGGTGGGCAGCGCTTGGGCAGGGGAATACCACCTGCTACTGTGGGCTGCAGGGGGCATGGGTACCGGTGGGGGGTGGGGTGGGGTAGATGGGTGGCTCAGAGTGTGTGGTGTGCCAATGGAGATTGGGTGGCAGAAGTGAGGTTTGGGGGCAGGAGGGGGATGAACTGTGCTCACATGTTCATAAGGAGGGGAGTTAGCAAGATTTTTGGTGGTTATTTTATGGGGGGGGAATGGGACAAAAAGGAGCAGTGTGAGAACTCCAAGACATAGAGTAGGCATGTTTACTGACTGCTTTGCGAGAGGGATGAAGGCTTGGGCATGCAGGATCCTCCTAGTGTTCAGCCAGTATAACCTGCAAGTGGAAAAATGGGCTGATAGGTTTGGTACCACCGTGATATCCCTATAAAACAAAGAGCTGACCAAGGGTGGTGGTGGGGGTAGTAGGGTTCGGCTCAGCGCCTGCAGCTCTTGTTTCTTCAGCCATACCTACTTTCTGTAGTCTGGGGCGTGGTGGCAAGTCCCGGACCCGCTGGAGGTCGACTTCTGCTGTGGGAGGTGGGCAGTATCTCGGTCCCTCAGCGACCTTATTTCGGCCTCCTGAGCTGTTGAGAGAGGAGACAGCTTTTAAGCACTTTACATTCGGAGGCGGGGCTGGTAAGAGGAGAGGCAAGACATACAGGAGAAAAACATTTTAACTGGTAATCGCGATACAGGTACACAATTGCAATTAAATTTCCTGACTGAATAGGTATCTGTGAGCGGTAGGCTGGCTAGAAATCAATACAGCAGCTGGTCTAGGCAGTAAATCAAGAGGTTTTCCAGAGGTTATGGTTTTCAGTGTGGCTCCCTGTCCCCTAGTGGCACTCTCTGTTCAGAGAGACGTTGCTCCCAGTTCACCAACAGAAATATTTTGTATTCCTCGCTCCCTAGTTCACCTCCCCAAAGCCCCCAGCATACTTTATTAAACAGTTCAGGTCCCTCTCCCAACTCATAACCCATAATTTAGAAACAGTCACTGTTAGTTCCAAGCTAGCCCCCACAGTGTAACATTCCTTTGGTACCAGGTAATCACAAGTGTGCAGTCACAGTCAAAGTGAACTACACACCAGTGAAGAAGTCCAAAATCATAAATACTCCCACAATGCAAAGCATCATGGTCTGTATATGCAAATCACCACAGAATATTATGCTGGTTTAACTTTAACCAAAAATGCATGGTGCTGAAAGGCCCCTCACACAGTTTACAAAGGGTGCCAACAGAGAAATGAAGAAGTCACTGTACGGGGTTACAGTCAGTAAAGTAGCCTATCCAGGGCTGGGAGACATTGTGTTGGGAGGCACTTCAGGGCTGGGTGCCAGTGTGTTTGTGGCTGAGAACACAAATTATCCTTAATGGTTAGCAACTCTACGTCCCTCTACCCAACCTACTTACTGCCAGTGAGTGTCTCCCCCAATCCAGAGAGAAAAGGGATTTACAGGTAATTGTATTTATTTATTTAAAAGTTTCACCAGGAAGGCATATTGAGCAGACAAACTGCTCGATTCCAGATGTATCCTGGGGGAAGAGGGGAAAAGGAGACAGTACAGATAATACACAGCAATACAGAAAGGAACAGTACATTTTACACAGAATACAATAGTTATGATACTGTACATTTTACACAGATACAACAGATAATTAGGTACAATTCAATAGGAAATTACTTCAAATATACAATCACAGATGATTACAGCGAGTTCAAATATATACACAGTCAGATGTTCAAGCCGGTAGCATGAATTGACACCCTAGCCAGACAGGTAGAAGTGCTCAGGCCTTAGTCGGGGAAATGGAGGGATTAGGTGCATGCGCATGTGAAGATGAAGTGGGCTTTGAGGAGAGAGAGTTGAGGCAGTGTGTGGAGGAGGCATGATGAATAGCCAAGGGGAGCGAGTTCCACAATTTAGACATGTCGTATGAGAAGGCTGCCTAGCCTGCAGTGGTGGACTTATGCAGGATGGTGAAGGAGCAGGTGTCATAGTGTCTGAGGGAGTACGAAGGGGGGGGAATGGGACTAGGGCTGCAGAGAGGTACAGGGGCAGGGACTGGGTCCAGAACTCAGCTGTGAGTCTGGAACAGTAGGACAGCCTTCTATCCTGAAGAGAGGCGAGGAACAGGGATTGGTAGAGAACACAGTGGCGGGTAATGGGAGGGCAGTCAAGGATGAAATGGCAGAAGAAGTGGAAGAGGGTATCGATAATTATTAACAGTTTAATATCCTCCTCTCAGTGTAGTAGGAAGTAGGTGATTCTGTCACAGTACAGGTTGTCATATTAGACCATTCCTGGAGTATTGTGTGCAGTTCTACAGCCCAGACTTAAAAATGGACTGGGACAAATTGGAGACAACTAAAAGTAGAGAAACAAAAGTGGTCTACAGCCAAAAGAACAAGATATTCAAGTAGAGACAGGAGGACCTTACCATGTACTCACTGTAGTCTAGAAGGGACAGGGGTATATGACAGAGGTGCAGCAAGACATATGGGGGTACAACAGGGTGAATCATACAGAAGTGTTTATGCTAGAGAACTAGATAGCTAGATAAATAGTAAGTAAACTTTATGTACATAAGGTGCCCTTCCAAAGCTCATGGCGCCCTTACACCACACTCACACAAAACACAAATAAAGCACATTAAAATTATACAACTAAATTCAGCTTAAAAATCAACAAATAAAATCTTAACATCTTAAGTTCCTTTGAAGGCATTTCGAGAAAGACATGTCTTAAGGGAATTTTTTTTAACTCTTTTATGGTCAGGCTCTCTTGTATCCGACGAGGTAGAGAATTCCACTTGGTAGGGGCCATAAAGGCAAAAGATCTTCCCCCAAACGTTTTTAAATGTATCCTGGGAACCTCTAGCAATCCCTCATCGGAGGATCAGAGTGAGCAGGAGGGGCGGTAGGGAGAAAGGAGGTCTCGCAGGTATTGGGATCCCAGATCGTGTAGGGCTCTCTAAGTCAGCAACAGGACCTTGAAAGTGATTCACCATTGTACAGGCAGCCAGTGCAGTTCACGCAGCACAGGTGTTATGTAACTGGATCTAGGGGTTCCAGTTAACAACCTGGCCATCACGTTCTGCACCAGCTGCAGGTGGCGAATATCTACTCCTGGTAGCCCTAGGTAGAGGGTGTTGCAGTCGTCAAGATGTGTGTTAAAGGCATGGACCAATGTAGAAAGATCCTTGGAAGGAACCAAGTGCTTCACCCTGGTGATGTTTCTTAGATGATAAAAGATGGATTTGACTATGGCCGACACCTGAGCCTTCATATAGATAGATAAATAGATAGATAAACTTTATTTGTATAGCCCTCCTTCCCGGAGGCTCGGAACGCTTAACAATATTAAAAATACACGTATTCACAAAATAACGTATGAGGCAGAGACTAATACAAATTCTATCTGCCTAACACTCAACAATAAACAATATAGCCAGCCTGGTGGTGCTGAGGGTTGAGGCCCTGAGTGCCACACCTTACGCCATGCTGGCGAGCCGTGTTCAGGAGCGAGCTCGGGCCATTGGGGGTCAGTGGGGAAGGAGAGGACTGAGCATCAGTTAGACAGCTCTCCTCTCCTGGGGTGGGATTCAGGGACTGGCACACCAGGTAGCGGTTCCTAGCAGAGATTGGGGGCACCACATACCTTGGTGAGGACAACCAATGGGGGCACAGTGTCGGAGGGTGTCTGCGGAAGGGAGCATGAGAGCGCACTCCACGTGCTAACACAACTGCACGACCACACTGGAGGGCAGAACAAGTGAAAATCCCTGGCACCTGGTAGGTGAAGGTGAGCCCAGGGATCAGCCCTCACGTCCAATGCCAGGCCTTTCCAGCAAGCAAGCAACCAATGCTCCCCGCAACACTCCCTGGTCACTCAATTAGATTCTAGATAGAGCACCAGAGGTGTAGGCAGTCCTGCCCTGGGGAACTCAAAGCAGGGGGAATCGGGCGACTAGGGGATGAGGAGTGGAGATTGGTCCATGTCAGGAGGGTGCTGGAGGGTTTCAGGCAGAACGGAACCAGGCTACATCAAGTGGCTACACTGGAGAGAGTCCAGGGGTTGCCAGCACAGAAGGTAAAAGAAAGTTGAAAAAGGAAAAAAAAAAAAACAGACAATATTTCAGTAAAAATGATAATCCATCATTCCAAAATCAGAGATAATAGTCAATAGTTCAGTAAATTAATAAATCAGCAGAGATAATTATCAAATAAAACACTTGCTCAAAAGCAACATTTTTAGACCCGTTTTAAAGGCTTCCGCTGAGGGAGTTTCTTGCAGATGTCAAGGTAAGGAGTTCCACAGGGCTGGCGCAGCTACTAAGAATGCCCAGTCCTCAGATCAGGGCTCGAAATTAAGTTTTGCATTCACTAGCCAGAAGGGCTAGAGACTGGGAAAATGCACTAGCCCCACAGACTTTTCTACTTGTCCCAGCTATTGTACTTATTGAAATATTAACCTTCCCAATATGAGCCTGTTGGGCTATTTAAATAACATTTTTACTAGCCCAATATAAAATCTACCAGCATTGGGCTAGTGGGCTAGGGACAATTTCAAGCACTGCCAGATTGCCGCAGCCTAGCCCTGGGGACCACCAGGAGGCAACCTTGGGAGGAACAGAGAACCCAAGATGGGCGGTGAGGAATCAGAAGGTCTTGCAGGTAGGCTGCCCCCCCATGCAGGGCTTTACAGGCCAGCAGCTGACCTTGAAGGCAATCCTCCACCTCACCAGCAGCTAGTGCAGTTCACAGAGGGCAGGTGTGACATGGTCAAATTTTGAAATGCCAGTCAACAACCTTGCTGCTGCATTCTGAACCAGCTGTAACTGGCAGAGGTTGCCTCCAGATAGCCCCAGGTAAAGGGCATTGCAGTAATCCAGCATGGACATGACGAAGGCATGCAGCAGGGTGGGTAGGTCATCAGGTGGCATCTGGACTTGGATCCGGGCAATGTTCCTCAAGTGGTAGTAACCACTCTTAAAGATGGCCAACACCTGAGCCTCGAGTGTAAGGCCATCATCCAGGACCACACCCAGATCCTTCATCTGAGTGGAGGGAACCAGGGGAACTTCCCCAAGGATTAGCCCAGGGGGGTCCCCAAATCCCCTTCCATTACAATGACAACCTGGCTCCACTACTAGAATGTCCATCTTGTTCAGGTTGAGTCGCAGCCAGTTGTGTGTCATCCAGTTCTGGATCTCCTCCAGGCAGCTGTTAATCACCGAGGCCGCCACCTGATTCCCGGGTGCATAGGACAGGTATAGCTGGGTATCATTAGCGCAACAATGAAAACCCAGCCCATACTGCCTGATAATGTCTTCCAATGGAAGCATGTACATCGTGAACAACAAGGGCGACAGGACCGACCCCTGTGGAACACCACAGGACAGTGGCATCAGGCTAGATGAGGCTAATCCCATCATCTCCCTTTGCACTCTGTCCGTGAGGAAGGACCTAAACCAGTTGATGACTGTTCCAGTTAGTCCAACCCAGTTTCACAGGTGGTCCAACAGCACCTCATGATCCATGGTGCCAAATGCTAAGAGATCGAGGAGGATTAAGATGGTACACCCTCCCCTATCCCTTGCCATTAGAAGATCATTTAGTACCCTCACCAGGGCGGTCTTGGTGCTATGCCCAGACCTGAACCAAGACTGGAAACATGCACAAGTGGCAAAGGAGGCAAGACACATCTTGAGCTGAATAGCCACCACTTTCACTAGAACCTTGCCTAAAAATGGGAGGTTTGAGACCGGCCTGCAGTTGCTGAGACACTCTTGGTCCAGGGAGGTGTTTTTTTTGGTTTTTTTTTTTAAATAGGGGTCTAACCAAAGACTCTTAAGGCCCTGGGGAAGACACCACTCTTAAGGGAACTCTGACAATTCCAGCAACCATAGGCCCTAACAGGTGCACACATCCAACCAAAAGACGGGTTGGACCTGGGTCGAGGTCACAATATGTTGTCCACAGCATCAAGATTATGTCAACCACTTCCTCCACTCCAGCCGGATCAAACTCAGCCCAGACAAGAGGGGTGCCTCGACATGCCTCAGGATGAACCCCACAATCCCTTTGAGCAGTACTGGAAGAGATCATGGACCTGATAGAGGACATGCTGACGGCGAAGAAAAGAGCAAAATCATTGCACCTTGTGCTTGAACATGCTCTCCCACAGGGAGACAGGACAGATGTAATAGCCTACCAACCATGAGAAAGAGCTGAGCTGGTCTGTTCACTGCTGCAGCAATCTCCCTTGACAAAAAAAAAAAAATCAGCCTTCTTTTGGGAGATTGCCCCCTGACAGACAGCATAATGTGTCTTCAGGGCCAATTTGTCCTCCAACAGGCCAGAACTCCTCCTGTGCCACTCTAACCTCCAACCTTTAGTCTTTAACTCCCTAAACTCCCCATCAAGCCAGGGGGGCCTTCAGCAAGTAGACAGAGGTCAGACATGGACGGGTGTGATCGAGTTAAAGGCCACGTTGACAGCCCCATTATAAGCCGGCACTGCCTCCTCTGGCCTGATCACACATGTAGTCTCCACACTCGATAAGTCCAGTATTGCCTGTAGTCCTATTGGGGACAATCCCCTTAATGGGTGACACCAGAGCATCTCCAGAGGCCAGACTCTCAGGGGGCCCCAAACGTAAACCCCACGGTGCTATGATCCGACCAGATGACCGGATCAATTCTGAGGTCATCGACCCCAAGACCCAGAGTGAACACTAGGTCTAGGGTGTGGCCGCCCGAGTGGGTCGTTGAGGTGACAATGTCTGACAGGACCAGGGCCTCTATAATCTGCAAGAGGTCATGTCCAAATGACGAGAACCTGTCATCCACCCAGTCGTTGAAATCCCCCAGAATTATGAACCGTTCAACTATCCGAGTCTCACGCTGGCAACGGGGAAGTTTAGGAATGACATCATGAAGTATTTTTTCAAGGAGAAGGTCATGGGCAAATCCTGCTAAACAAGGTTTCAAAACACAAAGGAACAATTTTAAGGAGATCATTGGGAGAAGGGAGGAAATTACTAATGGAGGAGCATTCCCCTTCTTAGTTCAGCTGCTTTGCCTTTAGTATTATCTCCTCTCCTTCCTTCGGCTTGCCCCTTCCAACCTTGCTACCTTGTGCTTCAGCCCCTCCTTAAGTTCTATTTCTCCCCTGCTTGCTTCTGTCCCCACTTACTGTGCATCAGTTCCAGCTTGGCTCTGCCCTCTTCATCCCTAGTGCTACCTTTGCTTGTTCTGAGCCCATTTCTTTCTTTCCTGCATTAAAATATCTGGATTCCTGTTTACATTGTGCTGTCCTCCCATTGGGAGGTCACATTATGTTGCATTCTAGTGTGCTATTTTAATTGCCACCATGCCAAAACTATTGGCTAGCTTCAGTTATTGCTCTTGGTTTCCTGCAACATCACTGATCTTCCATGCCAACTTGCTGTATTAATTGTTCTGTCTTGTCCCCCCCACTCCCATCCCCACCTGGGATGCATCTGGAGATCAGCCTTGGCTAACTGCACCCTTCCCAGTCACTAATTTTCAGATAAACAAATTTGGGGGGGGAGGGAAGGGTGCAGTAATGCTAGGAATTAATTTACTAGATTGGCTATACAGTTACTCTTCTGAATACAAGAAGGCAACATTTAATATTTTAAGAAACCATTTTAAAAATGAAGATAAAGGCCAATTATAGACAGAGGTTGTTTTATAGAAATCATTAACTTTGCAAATTTTAAACAGGGCTTAAATCAGGTGCTCAAGCAATTACTGTACCAGCAAAGGGTAGGAGAAAAAACAATGCTGCCAATGCACTAAGGTGTGGGCAAGTACATGAGATTTGTGCATACCCAGCCTGCATAGCTACACACCCAGGGACAGGCGCAGGGTGCATGATATTCACAACCACCCACTCCTGCAAGGTGCCTGTACGCGGCCCCGGCCCCCAGCACACAGCTGTATGGGGCAGGGGGTTTCAAGGCAGGACACAGGTGGGCATCTAATTGGATGCCTGTCCTGGGTGCTGAAGTAGATCCCCTACATGTGGTCCCCTGGTGCGCAGCTGTACGGGGGGGGGGGTGATTCCAGGCACAAGGTATCATCCAACTGGATGCCTGTCCTGAGTCATGAAGTGGATCCCCTGCTTCACATAAGAAGGACGTAATGGGAAGGTGCAGGACTGCCTTTTTATTAAAGTATGTGTGAGTGCCAGATTGGCGGCCCGCAGCCTTCCCCATCAGCCTGGGGGGCTGGGGCAGCATGGTGGAGGGAGTCTTTGTCCTGCCACAGTGGCAGGAGTTCTCTTGGGGGGGGGCAAGTAACAGATATAGCAGGATCCCTGTTGACATATCCTAAGCCCTCTTTGCCGGGTGCGCCATGTCTTAGTGAATGACTAAGTGTGGGCACACCCCCAGGCAACCCCCCGGCCACCCGTAGTGCATAGTCATGTCACTGACCAAGAGATCATGTGCACAAGGAGTGCACTCCCCTTCCATGAATGCTGTCAGGCCTCCACTGGACCCTGGTGCACAGCATTCCAACTTAGGGTTGCCTATGTGCCACATACTGCAAGCCAAACCTTAGTGCATAGACTCCATTAAAACAGTCAGCACTAAGAGGCCCACACTCAAGCATGGGGTTTCTGCCAATCTGCACTTTGTGTGCAAAAAACATTCTTTGTTACTTGTTGCTTACTGCAGTATAGTAGATTTCTTAAACTAATTCTGTTGACTTGCAAGCTGACATCTTCTCTAAGTACAAATCCCAGAATCCCCTGCAGCTGACATCAGAATAGGACTCCAGCAGTGGAAGACTCAATAGCCTGCAATGCATGTTAAAGAGCTACTGATGCCTCAAAGAAAACTTAAAAAAAATACATAATAATTAGGTACAATTCTGCTTGCATTCCATTCATATTTTATATATTTCTCCTCCCCATAATTCATTACTAAGGAAATGTGTATGAATATATGATTGTTGTCCCGTATGAGTTTATTTTGAGTTCACCTGCCTCTATAGCTTACTTTCTACTCCAAGTCATAATCCTCTGTTGTGACATCAGTCTGTTGACATGGGAGTAACTGTGAGATCACAAGGAGGGCTCTATAACTTCAGGTAGGGAGAAAGTAGTAGGAATAGATGAAATTTCCAGGAGCAGAAATCCTGTTTTCATACAAATTACCTCAGTAATAAATAATAGAGAGAAGAAATGCAGAATAGGAAATACAAGCTGGACTGTGTCTAAATATTATGTTTCGTTAAAGTCCACCAGAACGTGACACCAGCTCTTTAAGAGTTTTTATAAGCACTGATGTTTTGTTTGCTGCTCCTGCTGTCCTCCCTCGGCTAAGTACAGCCCTAGAGGGACATAGGAAACAACTGAGGAAGATCCTTCACCTACTATGGGACAACTCTACAAAAAGACTTACAACTGAGAAACACAGAGCATTACTAGATCAAATTATACAGCTGTTACTGGAAGATACAAATATAACCATATTTATGAACTAAAGCTAGCTCTATCAATCTTTTTTTTCAAAGGACTAACTTTGGAATGGGTAGCATTAAAAATGAACTTCTTTTAATGACACCTTGGAATCAGGGAAAAACACAATAGTTATACAGATACAGATTGTAATTATCAGAATCTGCTAAAATATTAACAATAAGTTTCATATTTTATCTATAAATATTTCTAATTAACAGTTCCAAAACAGCCCTTTTGAACATATTTTCTTGGATGAACTAGCTAGCTGAGCGGAAAGGACTGCTCTGGCATGCTAGCAACCTGGGTTAAGATGCCAAGCCCAGGATGTCATGAGTGGAGGACAGCAAGGAAGGGTTCAAGGTGGAACAGTCAGCAATAAGAGCACAGCATCCAAGCAAGAGTCTGGACCCAATCTGCACTTTGTTGCAAACAATTTTTTCTTTCATTTGCTGTTTACTGCAGTAAAGTAGAGTGAATCAGATGTATTTTGCCGAGTTCTAAGCTGACATTTTCTTTAACTACAAATTCCAGTAGCCACTGCAGCAGACATCAGAGGAGGGATGCAGCAGTGGGAGAGTCAATAGCCTGCAGTGCATATCAGAGATTTATAAGCTCTGTTCTGCTTTTGTGTTGGTCCTGCTGTCCTCCCGAGGCTAAGTGTGGTCAAAGAAGACTGTTCTTAGCCCTGGGAGAGCAGAGGAATCAGAAACCATCTGATCTGAGCCTATAAAATCTCTAACGTGCACTGCAGGTTACTGAATATCCCACTATGGCAGCCCTCCTCTCATGTCAAAACTAATCCTGATATAATCTACTATACTGCAGCAAACAGTAAAAAAAATAATAAATATATATATATATATATATATATATATATATATATTTGCACAAAAGTGCAAACTGGGACTAGTCCTGCACTTGCTTGTAGGCTGCTTGTGCTGACTGTTCCCCTTTAAAACATCCCTTGAATACGCCCCTCCCCAGTTACGAGGGCTGTGTTGCACTGCTACTGTTTGAAGCTGCTCCTGGTGACAAGCATGGCAGTGGTGCTGGAGGCAGTGCTGGTAATCACACATTGCTGGGCATCCTCCAAGGACATCATGGAATGCATGCAGGTGGTAAGCTGGTAGAAAATCAGGATAAATGTAGCCCACTGGGCTCATGCCCGACTTGAGTGGTTAGAGGCCCCAAGGGAGTCTGGAGACAGAGTCTAGCTGTGGTAGGTGAGTCAGGCAGGTAGCAGGATCCTGCCCACTGAAAGCTTAAAATAGTGGCATGTTCTGCATGACTGAGAAGAATAAATAAATTACATACAAAAATGCATAGAACTTTAAAACTGTTAGGGCTAAGAATTAGGTTTCCATTTAAATGGAAACATGGAGTCATGGTAGCATGGTTTATCTTGTTGGTTCAGTTTCTGTGCATTAGTATACTTCAGTACATGTGGATAAGCAGTCGCATACTTTTAATCATAACACTGTCTACAAGTGTATAGTTCTATATTGATGTAAGCGGCTGCATGCAAACTGCATTGGTAGGACCTGTCCAGGGGTTGACATTAGCGATAGCCTGGTGGCCCAAGGCCATCCCAAATTTATTTGGGCCAAAAACACTCTTTCTTTGCTAGTCTACTTGTCCAGCACTTTTTTTTTTTTTTTTACACTAGTATTGCATCCTGCACCTTTAAGACTCACCAGTGCTAACCTCTTCAGCTGACTTCTGGAAGATAGCCAAAGTGTAGCCAAGGATATTCTGCACCAGCGTGTCTTAGAGTCGGGAGCTCACACGTGCGCACTTTCAGATTCTATGTTGCGAGACACATGATGCATAATGGGAGCCAAGACTGTAGTATGCCAGCCACGAGACTGTGCTGGGCTCCCATTGGCATGATCAGATCACTGATTTGTAGTGCTGCGAATTATTGGGCAGCACAAACAGTAGACGTATCAGGAAGCCAGACAGACAACTGACAGACAGGACAATTAACTGCAGCACATTTAGAAAAGTGTTAGAGCGCTTCTTACCTGTCCTCTGCACCAGACAACATTGTGACTTGATGAAGGCAGAAAAAAGAAGTCTGCATAAGGAAAGTTAGCTAGTGTTTTCTTTTCTAAACTTGAGTAACTAGCCCAGCAAGCTCTAAGGTGGTGGGAGAGTCCCGTTCCAATGCAGATTACTGTTTTACAGCCTAATTTATTGTAGTCACTCATTATCTGAATAGAAAAAAAAAAAAGATAAAAGCCTGTATATAGGAAAAAACAAGACAAAACTACAAGACTGTGAGCCATGTCCTGTTCTAGTCTCCCTCTACTAATTAAAAAAAAAAAAAATACAAAGCAGGAAAATAATCCAGTGTGCCTTGACATTCTACACAAAAGCAATCCATATAAATTGAGAAAAAAAAAAAAAACCTGAGAAAACATGGGAAGGGATATCAAATTAAAGTCACAATTCTCATTTCTCATCAGGCTACCAAACTTTCTTGTGGCTCAGAAATTTTGTCCCATGGACTGGCCCGGTAGCCACCATTTTGTTTCTCCAAAAACTCAACCATGTCGTGTATCTTTGCCACCACCTAGTATTTATGATCTTTTGCCATACAAATGAGAATGTGATGATTCCTTAAACTGCTAGGTTAAAGTATACTAGTAGTACAGTATTCCATCAAGAGGCTCAGCTTTTATCTAGTTGTTATTATCCATATAAGAGTCTGAATGAATACAAGAGATGGTCAGGTGTGCTTGACTGATGATGCAGGGTAAGCAATCAGAATGGTGACAACAATTAATCCTAGCTGCAGCTCCTCTAATTCACACTTTGATTGAGTTATCACAAACTTCTCACTGTAGAGTTATGAACTAGAAAATACTACATTTCTGCTATTTCCGAGACATTAAAAGTACCTCCACCACCTCTCCCCACTAAAAAGATAAAAAGACAAGTGTGGCAAGAAAATAAATGATATATGGTATGGGTGTTGCTCATTTTTTGTCAGTGTAAAGTACTCACATATCCTGACAGTTCAGGAGTGAAGCACTGTGAGTGTATTCTGGGGCCTGAGTTCAATTCCTAGATAATCCACATTATTTCTTTCTCATTACATATTTCAAATTTTGGACAGTGACTAATTCTGTATTAATAACTAAGTGCCACTTCAAACCAATCTATCAAAGTGCTAGCACAGTGGCACAGCATAGTGTTATCATTTTCGATGCCTACAATCCAGTTCAGAAGTGAGCCCGAGTCATCGGAAGGCTGACTGGGGAGAAGGACTGAGTGTCCAGAGGACCACTCTCCTCCTCTGGATGCAGAGTTCCAGCTTTCAGTGCATGGTTCTCATCTAGAGGAGGCTAAATGGTAGCAAGCTCTTGCTGCATAGTGTGTGGGCAGTTCTGCTAGACAACGGCACACTGTATGCAGAAGCACTCACACACATGCCTGGGGCACCACTACACAGGCAACACCAGAGGAAGAAATTGAAAAAGGTTGCCAACCAGACATATGAAGGTTCACCTTGCCCTTATATCCAATACAGGGCCTCTGCTGCCTGGGTCTAAGGATCCTTCCAAACTTCACCCCTACCCTGGGACTGAATGGATCATGTGGGGAGTCACTGCAAAACAAAAGGTCACCCTGCCCCATAGGGAAAGCCGTTGGTGGGTTCAGACCTGGGATCTGTCACAGGGTGGTCAGGAGCTACAGGTTTCAGGTATGAGGTCTCTGGTGGACAGGATGGTGGTGCTGGCAATGGCCAAAGGCTCTGGTTGGTCAGTGAGAGAGAGGGTTAAAAAAAGAGTAGAAAAACTCTATGAAAAAATTAGCTAGATTTAGTAAGGTGTTAAAATTAACTGCTTTCAGATGGGTTGTATCCAGGGTTACTCAGGGAGCTGGCAGCAGAATTGACAGAATACTGGTAGGTCTATTCAACAGCTCAGTGGGGACAGAGGTGGATCCAAAGGACTGTATTACGGCAGATGAGGTTCCGCTCTGTAAGAAGGGTTGGACAAGGAACAAGCATGGAACTACACACCTGCCAGTCTAACCTCAATTGTAGGGAAGCTCATGGAGTCACTGATCAAAGCAGATCTCATAGACTACTTGGAGAGCAACAGGCTCCAGGATAGTAAATAGTATGGATTCTTGGCAGGGAGGTCTTATCAGACTAACCTGATAGTGTTCTCTGACTGGGTGATGAGAGAATTGGATAGAGACCATGCTGTGGATTTGCTCTACTTCGACTTCACCAAGCCTTTCAACGCAGTGTCTCATACATGCTTGCTGAAGAGGATGGAGGATCTGGGTGCAGCTATGGTCATAGTAAACTGGGCAGGTAACTGGCTAATGGGGAGGCAGCAGAAGGTAGTGGTCAATGAGGTCAGTTCAGAAGAGAGGGAGGTCACCAGCAAGGTAGAAGAGTGATCTCTCCCAAGTCTGGTCCTCTTCAATATGTTCATCACCAACATTGGTGAGGAAATCTGGAGCAAGTCATGTTTCTTCATGAATTACACTAAGCTCTGTGGAAGGGTGGATAGCGATGTGGGAATCAGGGAAATGCATAGGGACTTATGAAAACTAGAAGGGTGGTCTAAGGTTTAGCAGTTGAAATTCAGTGCCATAAAGTGCAAGGTAATGCACCTAGGGAACAAGAATCCCAGATCTGAATACTGTATGGGTGGGGTGAAACTTAGTACTACAGCTGAGGAAAGGGACCATGGAGTATCATCAATGACTCCCACAAACAATCAAGTCAGTGCAATAAGGCATACAGCAAAGCAAGTAGAATGCTGGGATTTACCGGGAGGGGTACTGATAGCAGAAGGGAAAAGGTAATACTTTCCCATATGTAGATCTTTAGTGAGGCCACATCTGGTATACTGTGCCCAGTCTGGAGTCCTAACCTCAGGAAAGATAGAGATAAGCTGGAGACAGTGCAGTGGAGGGTGATGAAAATGATTCAGGGTCAACAGGGCAGGTCCTATGAGGACAACCTCAAGGCACTGAACATGTAGTACTCAATGAAGACGAGCAAGGGAAAGGGGGAAGATATGACACAAATCTTTAACTTCCTAAAAGGGATTACCAAAGTGAATTGTGGGGAACTATGTAGCTTGAATACTAGCTTATGATCACATGGACATGAGCAGAAACTAACAGGAGGGATGTTCAGAAGGGACATGAGGAAAGGGCAGTGGAGCCATGGAACAGTCTGCAAGCTGAAATGGTACGTGCAAAAACTGTTGGTGGTTTCTAGCATCATTAGGACAGAATTAAGGGTATAGTGGTTACTTGGGGTGACAGAAACTGGGAGAAGAATGGGGGGAGGTTGGTGAGGGCTAGGACCATGGAAGTTGCTGTCCCAAAACAGGAAGGGTGAGAGTTGTAAGGAGAGGAGAGAGTAAGCATACAGAGAAACAGGAGAGGGGACACAAAATAAGACATGATAGGAGTGGTGCAGTGCAATGGCTGTGGGGCGGCAGTATTCTGGGAGACATTCTGGAGGCTGTGATGCTGCCCTATTTGCAGGCACCTCTCTGGTCTGAGGGAGGAGGTTGCCCATCTCCAGGCTGACCTGGCTAGGATTCGTGCAACCTCCTCCCCCACCCAGGGACCACCAGGGCCAATGCCACTACCTCAGAGGTTGCCAAGAAAGAAGAGAGGCTGGACCAGGGTGGGCTCAGGGAGGAAGAGGGTGGTGGAACAGAGTTGCATCCCTCCAGCTGTACCTCTCCACAATTCATACGCACTTCTGGTGGATAGTGGTTGCTCTATGGAGGCACCTGCCAAGGAGGATACTGGGAACCTTAACAAAGGAGACCCACAGGAGGGTGGCATGGGACCCCACAGGGGAAGGAAACAACTCCTGGTGGGGGACTCAATCATTAGGGGGTAGAAATGGAGAAATGGGGGAGGAAGGTGACAGGGAGATAAGGTGCCTGCCTGGCGCCACGGCTTGGAGGGACAGGAAGTGAATCCTCAGGATCGTGGGAGCAGCTGCACAAGGGAGGGAGTGGGATGTCATTGTCCACCTAGGGACAAATGACCTGGCTAGGAATGGGATCACAGCAGTGCAAGAGGAGTCTGTAGAGTTGGGAAGGGGCCTTAGACAAGTAGCGCATACGGTAACCTTCTTGGAGGTACTGCCAGTTCATGGCAAGGGTGATGCTAGGGTATGCCTCACCAGGGAATTCAATGAATGGTTGAAAAACTGGTGTGAAGCTCAGGGTTTTGGCTTCATTGGGGACTGGGGAGCCACCTGGAGGGATGCAGATCTATACTGGCGCGATGGTCTGCATCTGTCCGGGGGGTAACCAGGATCCTAGCTGAGAGGTTTAAATCCCAGTCTCCCCCACCCACAAAACACGATAATTAGTGAAGTAAACACCAAGGTAGAGAAGACATTAGGGAGCAAGACAGAGGTAAATATAAAAAAGGCAAAGACAGTAAAGACAGGAATGGGGCTAAAAGGGGTAAGGCCATCAAAAAGTGGAGGGTGATGAGTACCAATGCCTGTAGTCTGTGTAACAAGCTCCCTAAACTAGTGGCCTTGATGGAAGAGGGTTGACTGGATAGTGTGGCAGTCACAGAAATATGGTACACAGAGAACCATGACTGGGATGTCAACATACCAGGAAACACAATCTACAGAAGGGACAGGGAGGGTGAAAGAGGAGGAGGAGGAGGAGCTCTCTATGTAAAGGAAGGGACCAAAGCAACAGAACTAAAGAGTAAACAGGGAGCACGTGAGGCACTCTGGGTCACCCTGGAGACAGGAAATGGCACCACAATCCACATGGGGGTTGTATACAGACCCCCATCTCCGGGGGAGGGAATGGACAAGGAAATGATAGAAGGCATCCTTAGAATGGCAGAAAAAGGGGAGATATTGTTGATGGGGGACCTGAAAATGACAGATGTTAACTGGAGCACCTTTACTGCAGGCACATCCAAGAGCAGGGTCATTCTTGATGCCCTACAAGGGGCATGCCTCAGACAGCTAGTATTGGAACCCACTCGGGAGGGAGCAATCTTAGACCTGGTACTCTCAAATGGGGATGGAGAAAGAATCTCAGATTTAGAAGTGGGTAGCCATCTGGGAACAAGCGACCACCAAACAGTGTGGTTCACGATAAACACAGCCATACAATCAAGCCATACAAAAGCATGAGTATTGGACTATAGGAAGGCTGACTGGGAAAATGAGAGAGTGCCTCAGAAAAGCACTATCAAGCAGGCAGGAAGGAGGGGTGGAGGAACAATGGGGAGTAATCAAAACAGCCATCACAGAGGCAACAAGCCTTTGTGTAAAGCAAATCAACAAAACACAATGAAGGAAAGAAAACGCTATGGTTCTCAAAAGAGGTGGCAGGGAAGGTTAAGGAGAAAAGAATAGCATTCAGAAAATAAGGAAACACAGAAGGGGCAGGACAGAGAACTTTATCAGTTAAAGCAGAAAGAGGCTGGAAAGGCAGTCAGAATAGCTAAGGCCCAAACCGAGGAAAGGACAGCCAACTCTGTTAAAAAGGGGGGATAAGACCTTTTATAGGTACATTATGGAGTGAAGAAAGACCAAAGGAGGGATACTGAGGCTTAACAAAGGGAAGGGAATGTGCGTAGAGGGTGACAGTGAAAAAGCAGGAATACTGAACGAATATTTCTGCTCAGTATTCACAAAGGAAGAGGAGGGGGAGGTACTTAAACCAAACAAGAGAAACTCTCTGAAGACGGGGGTCGATACCAGTCCATTTACAGAAGAAAGGATTCTGAAAGAACTAATAAAATTGAAGGTGGACAAAGCAATGGGGCCTGATGGGATTCACCCAAGAATTCTAAGAGAACAAAGGGTAGAACTAGTGACACCGCTGACTACTCTCTTTAACAAATCATGGGAGGATGGGGTGGTACCTGAGGACTGGAGGAGGGCGGATGGGATTCCTCTTCACAAAAGCGGGAGCAGGACAGAGACAGGAAACTATAGACCAGTTAGTTTGACTTCAATGGTAGAGAAAATGATGGAATCACTTCTGGAGGAAAGAACTGTTGAGTACCTAGAGGCCAGTGGGGCACAAAACTCAAGGGAACATGGATCCACAATGGGAAGGTCATGTCAGACGAATTTAATAGATTTCTTTGACTGGGTGACCAAAGTAGTAGACCAGGGAGGGGCTGTGGACATGGCCTATCTAGATTTTAGCAAGGCATTAGATACAGTCCCACACAAAAGATTAATACACAAGTTATCCAGCCCTGGAGTGGGTCCCAAGGTGGTAGCCTGGATAAAAAATTGGCTAGACAACAGGACGCAAAGGGTAGTAGTAAACAGAGTCAACAGTGAAGAAAGGAGGGTTACTAGCAGGGTACCGCAGGGTTCAGTACTGGGCCCGGTCCTTTTTGTCTTTACAAAAGTGACATTGCAGAGGAACTAGAAGGAAAAGTATGTCTCCTTGCAGACGACACAAAGATCTGCAACAGGGTTGATGCACAACATGGAGTGGAAAGGATGAGAAGGGACTTGGCAAGGTTGGAAGAATGGTCAAATGTATGGCAGCTCAGATTCAGTGCAAAGAAGTGCAAGGTAATGCACCTGGGAAACAAAAACCCAGGGGAAGAGTACACAATGGGGGGTGAGATACTGACAACAGTAAAAATGGAAAGGGACCTGGGGGTAATTATATCAGATGACCTAAAGGTGGGCAAGCAATGTGAGAAGGCAGTAAGGAAGGCTGGGGGGATACTGGGATGCATAGGGAGAGGCATCAATAGTAGAAAATAGGAAGTCGTTATCCCTCTGTACAGGCAGTTGGTGAGACCCCATCTGGAGTACTGTGTGCAGTTCTGGAGACCCCATCTCTTTAAAGACATAGACAGAGTGGAGGCTGTCCAGAGGAGGGCAACCAAAATGGTGCAGGGTCTGCACCAGAAGAAATACGAAGAAAGACTAAAGGAGCCTAATATGTATACCCTTGATGAGAGAAGGGAGAGAGGGGACATGGCAGAAACTTTCAAGTACCTCAAGGGAATCAACAAAGTCCAAGAGGGTAGCATCTTTCAGAAAAAGAGATGTGCAAGAACAAGGGGGCACAATTTGAAGATAGAGGGGGATGGCTCAGAGGTAATGTGAGGAAGTATTTTTTCACGGAGAGGGTTGTGGATGCATGGAACAGCCTCCCTGAGGAGACTGTGGAGTCAAGAACAGTGGGAGAATTCAAGAATGTGTGGGACAGACATAAGGCAGTCCTAGTGGGGGGTAGGAGGAAGTAAGCTGTTGGTTAACTAGGATCTGCAGCTTATCTGTTAGGTAGGAAAATGGGCAGACTAGGTGGGCCAAGCGGTCCTTATCTGCCATCAAATTCTATGTTTCTATAAAGGACAACAGGTACCAGGGCCAAACAGGGAACTCAGGCAGACTAGCAGTGGATGAAAAATTCCCAAGTCCGAGGTCCAGGACTCACCTGAACAGTTGCAGGACTTGATGCTGTAGCTCTGTTTAAGTCTGATGGACTTGTCTCGCTTTGCCACGTTATCGCGCATGTGCACCTCTAGAAATCTCATATGGCAATCTGTCCTCCTCCCCCACCTGCCCAGAAGTGTGTGTGCACAATAATTTTTTTTTTTTTTTTTTTTAAATAACTTAGAATTCCACGCCTCATCATCCGTGAACTGGGGGGGGCTAGGAGATGTCTTCCACAACAGCTTAGTGACGCTAGTAAATGGTGTGTGTGTGTGTGTGTGTGTGTGTGTGTGTGTGTGTTTGGGGGGTGGGGCAGGTAGAAGATGTAATGCCTCACCCAGCATGCAATGTCAGGAACGTGGGGACTGTGCCTGATCGCAAAAAACCGCTGCGTCCAACCGCCAACATGGGGACTTGCACTGAGGACTGGATCCACATAAATGGACCCATGGCTATTGCAGACAGAGTCATGCGGTAGGTGAAGTGCACATGTATATGAGGGGGAACAGGTGCCATTTCATTCTAGCACTAAAGAGAGATGGACGTCGCTTTGTAGTAGTGATTTTACTAACTGCAGGTATGGTGAAAAACTGAATTTGGTTTTAGCAGCAAGCAGGCTTAAGATGGCATGTTGAGAGTGGGTGTACAATGAGAAGGGGGAGCAAAGTACCAGCCAAGCTGGCCCGTGGCCTTCTGCCTGCAACATAGTATCTCTGAGGGGTCCTGTGCCAAGCCTGGGCCACAGAACTGCCATAAAACTGGGTGTCCCAAAAGATGCAAGGATCCAGCTGGACCTAGTGGTGTGGCCCAGATACTGTTTGAATTCCACATGGAAGACTCAGGAATGGTAACTATGTCAGAGCAGTCTATGAAAAGGAAACTGAGAACATATGCATAGAGATTCCCACTGGAGTTTCTGCAGAATTTTTCAGAAGTCTGAGGATGGACTGACAAATGAGGACAGTATCATGACTATCTTGATGAGATCCCCTGCAATTCACTATAGCACAGACTTCAGGGATGAGGGATACCTAGCTTCTTTGCTACTGTGCTTGCATGGCATGGAGAGACAAGTGAAACAGAGGAGAGTAGCAACTTCTATGCACATTGTATGCCTAAAGAACATGGAGACATAAGGGACAGAGGTGGGCAAGCCAGGAATTGTTCACTTAGAGCCGAGCCAGGGGCCTGACTTGACTCTACAAGCCAAAGCATGAGTCGAGCCATGGCTGCTGCAGGCCATCCCCTACAATACTTATAGTGTTCCTCATGACTTTCAATCACTACTCTAACTGCTTAATCTGACAAAAAAAATGCTTGCTTTGACCATAACTGGCTCTGCTTGACTGTGGCTCGTGACTGCTTATAGAGATCAAGTGAAGCTGACCTCTGACCATAACTGGTTCGGCTTGACCTTGGCTCTCAATTGCTTACAGAGGTGGAGTTAAGTTGAACCAGGCACTAGGCTCGAGACTGCTCTAGCATGCCCACCTCTAGTAAGAGACAGTGACAAATATGGGTGTAGACCCCCACCTTAGGAACTATGTAGCTTTAACAGAGCCTAGTGACCTCTAGGTGCCAATTGTCTATGCCCTTGGAGGACAGGGTCAGTTGGTCTCATTTAGTATTCCAAAGGGAATGAGTCAGTGGACTGTACTGAAGGGCAGAGATTGATGATTCAGAGTTGGCAGGAGAGGCACTAAACAACTCCCACTGTCCTGAAATTTCCTTTCAGAGCCTGGCATCAAGAAAACGTACCTGTTCATGTTGCCTGCCATTATGAGAGCCTTGAAAGGGTTGCCTCCTCTCCAGCTGGAGAAAAAGGAGTGGAGTGAAGTTGAGGTCTATCTGATTGAAAATTGGTCCAATGGAGTCATGCGGGAAAAGGCTCTGAGGTGATGTTCACTCATTTAAAGTGACTTGATATGACATCCAGTGGTGCCCTCCCTCCCTATGTGAGGAACAGTGACTGTGAAGTTGCAGAATTCCTGTCAGCAAACAGGAATGTACCTCAGTGCTTAATGTGTAGGCCAGACTGTCCCAAAAGGTCTGTGTAGCGCCCGTAAGCACCAGATGAGACTCCCAGGTGGGCAAAGTGCAAAACTGTTTCAAAAGAAAACTCTGTGAGGACAAGTGTATAGGGCTAGACTCTGTGGGAAGTCAAGGTCTCTTCATGGGTCAAGGACAGGATCTAGTAGTGCTGCCCAGCTGTCAGAATGGGAACTGTGAAGTCTGCCCAGGGTTGTGAAATAGAAAAAATGGACTAGGAGAACCTGGGAAGTCCACGCCCATGCTGCCTGGGGTGGTGGACTCCAAGTGCATACACAGTGACTCAACTGTGACCAGTAGTATGTCAAATAAGAGTACCCCACCAGGGCTGAAGCCAGCCCAGGATGAAAAGTATGTTCCCTCAGTGATGAAAGTGTGATAAGCAAACAGACTGTGCCAGCTGAAGCATGAAGAAAACAGTGCAAGAGGTTTAACATCAATTTCTGTCAGCTCATACAGAAGGAATAAAGGATCTGGTTTTGTTTGATAACCTATGTTTGGACATTTGTACGTGTTCTGCTTCCATGTTCCGCTAACCATTTCCTTCTGCAGCTCCATTTTGCCATGTGTCAGTGACACCCTAGAGGTCAGCCTCAAGCTCAGCAGGTCAAGTAAGTGGTTTTAATTTTTGGTGTGCTGCCCCTCCCTGAACAATCCCATATTCCCCTACACAAGAAAAAGTGACCTTACAAGGGTTTGCACCAGGGTGTCACTGGAGGGGTTGTGGGATAACAGATGGACCATACACAGAATTTCAGTTTCAACACACAATCTCTGTGTGATGTTTATTCAAAACAGCAGATAGCCTTCAGCAATGGCATATTCCTTCTTCAATTCATTACTTTGCAGCAACAGACTATGTATGTCCTTCCTCTGCACTTGTCAACACCTATTGATCTACTGATATAAACTTTTCAATGAAAACCTTTCATCTCTATGGTTGCCTTGTTTGCTTGGGTGGTGGGGGCTCAAAAAAAACAAACAAGCTACAGACAAAGAACCTCAGTGCAGAAGTACTGAAACAAGGGTTACCCCAAAGGACACTGGCAATAAGCCAAACTTCAAAGAAACACAACATCACACATGTATCCATAATGCAAATCATCATGGGATATATGCAAATCACCATGACATTTCAGATTGGCTCAGTTTACAGCAGGAATGCATGATACCAATTTACATGCATTTAACAACACAATCAACTTAATTTCTATAATACAGTCACCTAATACTTTTTACCTTCATCAGAAACACCTAATGCCATGGTATTTTCAACATTTACAGGGTTCATACACATATTGTATATACATCAAGGTATTTTAGGACATAGTGCTATTATATACTAAATCCAACAATGATAAACACAGCCTGTTGTTTTACATAAGCTTGAAGGTCACCACAATAACCTCCCTGTACGAGGACCTGAGAGGTAAAAGGAAAATTAACGATGACACTATAGCATAGTCAAAAAAGGGGAGAGGGGCATAGGTAGCCAATGTTACGGACTAGAAATTGTACAGGATAGATTAAGCTAAGAAACAGAAGAACTGTTGCAACAGAGTCCTCAAGAGTGGTAGAATCTCCCTGTCACAGTCTCTAGTGTATAGGTTTTTTCCTAGCCCATAGGTCACGGAGGTGCTCCATCTGTCTGGGAAGAGTTCAGACTGATAGAGATGGCCAAGGTCATTGAGGTTGTCCTCAGGCTGAGGCACACTTATTGTGAACTGGACCCAATGTGTTTCTTGATGGAATGTGTCAGCACTGTTGTTGGCCCAGAGATCGTCGGAATGGTCAGGTGCTTGCTGTCGGATGGGGTCCTCCTTGACATTTTAAAAATAGTGGTGGTGAGGCCCCTTCTGAAGAAACCTTCCCTCGACCCCGACATTCTGGCAAATTACCGTCCCATCTCCAACCTTCCCTTTTCGAGTAAGGTTGTTGAGAAAGTTGTGGCACTTCAGCTACAGGAACACCTTATGACCTATAACATCTATTAGCCGTTCCAGTTTGGTTTCAGGGACAAGCATGGCACCGAAACGGTGCTTGTTAGGGTGCACAATGATCTATTCAGGACTAGGGATCGAGGAGAATAGTCAGTTCTTGTTCTCCTTGATCTTTCTTCAGCTTTTGACATGGTGGACCACATGATGCTTCTTGATCACCTCAGAGAGTTTTGTGGGCTCACTGGCACTATAATTTGCTGATTTGAGCCCTTTCTCTTGGGCAGGAACCATAGGTAGTCATGGGTACTTACTCCTCTACCCTGAGGCCCCTGTCTTGTGGAGTTCCTCAGGGGTTGATCCTGTCGCCCATGTTGTTTGCTGTGTATATGCTACCCCAAGTGAGATCATTAGACAGCATACTGTGGGTTTTCACCATTATGCTGATGACACACAACTGTACCTGTCTTTTGCCCTTGGAACATTAGCTGCCATAGAGGCGCTAAACAACTGCTCGGCTGAAATCAATGACTGGATGTCCACTGGTTAGCTGTGATGTAACCCAGACAAGATGGAGGTACTAGTGATGGAACCAGGTCATGGGAGTGTCACCATCACAGGGATGCCAGGTGTACATCTGGGTCTGGTGCCGTTGATGACCTAGAGCACAGGTCGTGATCTTGGTGTGATCCTGGATGACAGACTGACACTAGAAGCTCAGGTGTTGGCTGTCATCCAAAGCAGCTTCTATCACCTTAGGAACATCACCAGGATCAAGCCTCTGATTCCATCAGATGATCTGCCCATCCTGATACATGCCTTTGTGACCTCAAGGCTAGACTACTGCAATGCTCTTTACCTCAGGATCACTCGGGGTACCCTCCGCTGACTGCAGCCAGTTCAAAACACCGCCACCAGGTTATTAACTGGTCTTCCGGGGTCTAGTCATATAACTCCTGTGCTTCGATCATTGCACTGGCTGCCTGTTAGGGGGAGGGTTATTTTCAAGGTGAATTTGCTCACCTATAAGGCCCTACATGGGCTAAGCCCTGGCTACCTGGCTGAACTCCTGACACCTTGCTCCTGTTTGTGCTCCCTACTCTCCTCATCCAGAGGCCTCCTTGAAGTTCCCAGGATCAGGCTGAAAACTTCCAGTGACAGAGCTTTTAGTGTCACTGGCCCGGTCCTGTGGAATGTTCTACCATTTTCACTCAGGGAGGCCCCACTGGTCAAAGCTTGTAAGAGTCTTAAAGACACATCTTTTTGCCCTGGCCTTCCCAAGCGATGCTATTTAAACACAATTAAAAGTTTGGAATTTAATCTACCTGATTTTTAAATTTTATTAGTTGGTTATGTTTTATGGTTTTGACTTTTACTCTACCTCCGTTACCGTTTTATGTAAAGCGCTCAAAGTCTCCAGGATTGCACGCTCTATAGATAAAGTTTGCCTTGCCTTGCCCTTGCAGTTCCATGACCCAGTCACCTCATCCAGACAACATCTGGAACCAGGTTATAAGCAAAATAATTTTGGCTAAAAATTTAGATTGGGGTGGGGGGGGGGCACAGGAAAAGTCAGTTTTCTGAAAACAGAGAGCATTTGCAGTGCACCAAGGCTGAATGTGTAATTGTATAAGAAAGTTGGGAGCAAAGGCCCCAAATGACAGCCATGTGGCACTGAGGTGCACTGTTGTAACATATTGTTAAAATGTACTTGCTAAAAAGCAAACAGCTTAACCCCGTTCGTACCTTTTATTTCAGGAATTAAAAAACAAAACCACCGGTCAGTGTGTTTTTGCGCATGGCAGCAGCAAATTCGCAAGCAAGTTACAACCCCTACTGTTACAAGTACTGCTTCAAGTCTAGGCAGGTAATGGCATCACTTGAGGTCCGGATGTATGAGTAATGAGGACTGATATACACTGTCGGTAACAAAGTAGTAAGGGTGTTGGTATCCCTGGACCAAGAGGGATACACTGATTTCAGTCAAATATGTAACAGTTTGATGACAGCTACCCCATCCCTACAGAAACAAACACTCAGTACCACTACTACACAGAACAGGACCAGAGACAAGAGGTCCTGGTAAGGAGTACGGGATATGAAAGAATTTCCATTTGGTGCTGATCTTCCGTCAATAGTCAGTAAGCATGAGGCATCACATTTTGGGTAGGTTAGGAGACGCCCGTGCAAGCACATATTCCTCAACCGCTACCGCTTGTTGTTGCTGTTCTACATAATAACACAAACAATGCCATGCTCACCTGATGTAAGGGCTGGCAGCGGCCAGAATGTTTTTCTGAACCGGTATCTCTTCGCCATCTAGGACCAGAACCGCATCACAGAATAAGAGCTCTTCCCGAAACGAGCTCAGCGCCCTGAGCAACTTGTTCGCATGCTGCGGGTCGGATTGAACTGACACCGAACCGGACTCCGACATTATTAACACTGGAGTGATCAAGCACGCGACTCAAACAAGAGTCTCAATAGCAAAACTTTGGTACAGTATTCGGTACTGCTATAGTACAATTAAAAATGACAGCAATGGTGAAGTTCACAGTTCTGTTTTACTACAAGGCGTTTCTATGTTACCTTCCCTTTAGCCGATATTACTTTTGAATTATTTACATTGCTGACAGTGGCGTGGTACCTCACATCAGCGTACAGCACCACCTCCCTGCGCCGCTGCATTGAACGCAAACATTCCAGCTGCAGACCTCAGATCTGAAGAACAATCCGGTTTGTCGGCAGCGATGACGTCATTTCTTTGCGACTTAAGGACTGTGCAGGTGTGTTTTGGAGTGAGGGGATTCCTAGTGTACCACGCTTAGGTCCAGGTAGCTGGTATACGCAGTGTGTTAACTTCAAACTTTTGTTTTCGTGGAATCGTGTCGTTTACACGTATGTTTAGTTACTGGGATTATACAGTCGCAAAAATGTCAGTTTCCCGGTAACCAAAACTGTATGTAAACGGGATGGATATGGATTACGCGCTACAGTGTGACGGATACGCCCTGGTTGTTTAGCTCCCTGTGTATAGGGCGTTGCTCCCGGAGAGCCCACTATAAACGCGTAATGCAGACAGTTGCAGCTCGGAGGTTGCAATCGCTGGTTAAGGCCGTTTAGCAACGCGTACCATACCTCCCAACTGTCCCTCATTATACAGCTCTGAATTGATGTCCCGGTATCTCACAGGTAAAAGGGGCTGTCCTAAATTGCTGATTATGTTTCGTGAAGAAATGCATACTGAGTTAGGAAAGCTGCTGTCCAGTTGACCTGGGGGATTTGAACCCGCCCCCGCCAGAAAAAGAAGAAAACACCCTGATCAATCCCGATTTCTCCCCTGATCTTGGGGTCTGGTTTTCACTTGCATGGCTGCATCCCATTCTGGGGAAAGGAAGAACAACATGTGAACATGAACTTAACAGTACAGTGCCCAGGGATTTGAAACCACGAAGTGACATATTCAAAACTCAGAATTATTGGTTTAATGAAAGGAATGTTGTCCATACAAAGAAAACAATACAAAACACAACTGACAGATTCAGCTTTTATTCGGACACTGTTAAATAGTGATGCTTTAGAGGTATGAAGATAATTTATGAAAATAGAGACATTTCAAGCAGCTACACATAAGTAATCAGTTCCTGTCACCTTTAGACATTCAATGCATTTACTTACTTAAAGCAATTGTCCAATTCGAGGACATTTTCTGGCACATATATAGATTTCCAATGTTGCATTCAACACATTTGCTTATTTAAAACAAGTGTCCCTTTCGAGGACAACTAGTAGCACATTTATATTTTTCCAAAACAAACCTCGCTCTTGGCAATAACGGTTCCGTTATCTCACATGGGCTTCTTTCTAATTAAACATGCTATTTAGCATTAGCGCAGTTGGGCTCTTTGGGGTCGATTCCAAGATGAATGGTGCAACTCGCAGGCATATGCGAGTTGCGACATTCGCCACTATGCCGGGGATCCTGTGCCGTATTCTAAGAGTGGCAGGGTCCCAGCACCTGTGACCTGCAACTTACAGCAGGCATGGGTTAACGCTTCTGGAGCTTGCAGCGTATTAAGCTCTGCTTACCCATGAAGTCGTAGCCGCTGTAAACTGCCCACCCAGACACCACAGCCAAGCACCAGGAGGGGCACTTCCAGCAAACCTGCTCCGATTGGCCAGGACTTTTCCTACTTTTTGCCCTGGCGCTTTTACAATTAGATTTAGCTGTACCTAAGCAAAATTCAAGTGTCTCATAGAAGGATTTCAACTGTATTAGCTGGATTGTAATTTCTACTACTGTTTTAAAGTGCTTACAACTCTTCTGTTGTTTCCTTGCTCCTGCACCCCAACCCCCCTATCCAAGCACTCAGCCTTGGCGTCAAAAAGTCTCACTGTCCTTTGTCTTGCTAAATTGCTCAATCTAAACCTGTCCTGCCTCTACGCTATTTAACCCCTGCTATTTTTCTTCTCTCCAGCTGCCTGCCCTTGACAGGGCTGTTAGCTCCCCCGCGATTCGGGGCTGGCGCAGCCGACTGGGGCCAGGATGCCTGCCTGCAGCTCTTTGGAAGAATGCGGTGACAGTGCAGCCAATCAGAACATGGGCGCTTCCAGCAAACCTGTTCCGATTGGCCAGGACTTTTCCTGCTTTTGCTGCCTGGTGCTTTTTACAGATAGATTTAGCTGCAACTAAGCAAAATTCAAGTGTCTCATAGAAGGATTTTAGGCCCTCCACCCATCCCACCACTGATTAAATACACCTATTGCCCGCCCACATTCCCTCTTGCTCCATCATTGGTTAGTATGCCTAACAGCACTCGCTCCCTCATTGGCTAATAAGCCTAGCAGCGCTGCTCGTTCCCTTATTGGCTACCTAAAACCCTCATTCCCTCTGCTCCCCCATTGGTTCCTAGTCCTTACAGGTCCCTATAATTTCTCTGCCCCTGCATCCCAACCCTTCACCTTCTCCACTAAGTAACTACAGCACCTACCTTCCCCACTAAGTAACCACAGCAGTAGGGTCCTCCTAGCACCTGATCCGCACCATGATCCTTCTACCAGGCCACCTGACCCTGCTCATCCCTGTTCTCTTCTCCCTTCCTTCCTTTCCAACATGCCACCCACCTCCCACATGCCCCCTCCCAAATCCTGCCAAACCTTGTTGAGCTCTTCCATCCCTCCAGCCTGGTGTCCACCTCCCCTTTCACCCAAGCATGGACACACTCTGCCACATGTCCCAGCCCATTTCTTTTCAACCCATCGCTCCCCTGAGTCAGTTTTCAACTTATTCCCCTATGCCCAGCTCATATACGCCATCAATCTGAGACATGTCCGCTCGCAGCCAGTCATATACAGCCATTCGCTCACTACCTAACCCTCGCTCTCCTGCTCCTTGCAGCAGGTGACATCCACCCTAACCCTGGCCCCAATACTACCCCCCATGCCCCTCTCCAACATTGGCCTCTTCTTCACCTCACTCTGAGGACCTTCTCCCTTATGGCCTGCACCTAAATATAAGAAGGCTTGTGCACAAGCTTGACTCCCTTCAGGTTCTTGCCGTCCACTACGCTCCAGATATCCTCACCCTGTCCGAAACCTGGCTCAACAAAAACAACGACTCCTCTGTCGCTATCCCAGGCTACACTATGGCCTGCCAGGATAGAGCCTCTAAAGGCAGCGGAATAGCCATCTACGTAAACTCGGACTTGCACTATTCAGTGGTCCTGACCAAGTCCAAACCAAAAGTCCTTGAAGTAATACTAATTCAGCTTGTCATTCCCTTCTTGCTACCAATCTACATTGCTGGGATATACTGCCGACCTGGTACACCAGCTTCTGCTGTCACTGACTTCCTCAAGCAAATCTCCTGCCTAACCACGACAGGGGGAACTCTGCATTATGGGTGATCTTAACCACAATTGGCTAGCTCCTGCCCTCAACAAAACCAGGACTGAAATTTCTGCCTTAAACCTCTCACAAATCATTACTGAGCCCATCTGGCTTAACCTAAAATCTGGTAACCACTCGCTCATCGACTGGGTCTTTACCACACACCCCCACTGGGTCAAACAAGCCGGTATTCTTCCTGACTCCCTTAGCGACCACCATGTAACCTTCTTAGTGCGTAAAATCCACTGCCCAAAATCCCCCATTAAATTTGTAGTCCAACGCTCCTATAAATCTCTCAATCTAGCCCCTATATTAGATGACCTTGCACTAGCAAACTGGGCCCGTACCCCTCTACAATCTCCATTGATGATGCCTTCCTACACTTTAAAAACACATTCCTCAGCATCTGGAACACACACACACCCTACTGTGTCGTACAAGAGTACGAGGAAACCACCTACCTTGGATCACCCAAGAACTGATTGCATATCGCATGGGACAAAGCCAGGAAAATGCATAAATCTTCACGCCTCCCACAACACCTCTCCACATACCGCATGCTCCATAACAAGTGCACCAGAGCCACTCATCTTGCAAAAGCAGAGTACTTCTGCAGCTCCCTCCAGTCAAACCTAAATAAACTCTCTCAATTCTGGATGATCATTCACTCCCTTTTCACCCCACCGGCTGCCAATCCCACTCCAATGCAAAATGTTAATATCTCTTTCCTATCAGAGCCCATAGCAGTCGCCACTGAGTTCAATGTGTACTTCTCCACTTGTGCTGCCACCCTCTTCTCTTCCCTGCCCAACACTACACCTCTCGCACCGCCTACAGACATAAAGACCCAGACTAGGCCTTGCCCCTTTTCCTTCAAAGACATCCTGCAACTGAGGCCCTAGATGCATTATTTTCTCTCAACCCTTCAAAAGGCAAATCCCCAGATGGATTAGACCCCAAACTTCTATACCTCTCCGCCCTCGCTATAACAACTCCCCTTGCCAAACTCCTAAACCAATCCTTTGCTGCCGCTACCGTCCCCCATGCATGGAAGCATGCCATTGTCATCCCTCTGCCAAAAGGAGGTGCCTCTACCTTCCCCCTCTAACTACCACCCTGTCTCCCTCCTCCCAGCCCTAGCAAAACTACAAGAGCACCTTGTGCTCACCCAACTTACCTCCTTCCTCACTGACTCCAAATTCTTCACGCCATTTCAGTCTGGCTTCAGGAAGAGACACTCCACTACCTCCTCCCTGATAAGGTTTGCAGACACTATCCTGACAGGCATGGACAGTGGACTGATCACCTCAGCCATTTTTGTCGACCTTGCAAAAGCCTTCAACACAGTCTCCCACCCCATATCGCTCTCGAGTCTCGCTGAATCAGGCCTCTGTCGCAGCCACAAACTGGTTCAGATCATACCTCTCTGATAGAACTCAGTCCGTTAGAGTTTCAAATGCGATCTCCACCCCCCTTCCCTTAACTACCGGTGTCCCACAGGGGTCTGTTCTTGGTCCCATTCTGTTCTCTATATTCCTAAACGACCTGCCACTCATCTGCTGTACTTCCTCAATCCACATGTATGCAGATGATACTGTACTCTACTAATTGGGCTCTGCCCCTGATGTGGTACAATCAAACCTCCAAACTGACCTCAACAAGGTGCAGCAATGGTTTAGCTCACACCAGCTCTCCCTAAATGCAAAAAAACTGTTACTATGACCTTTGGCACATGACAACGCCTGGCCAGACTCCCCTCCCTTCCCTACTTCGCCACCCTAGATGGCAAAAAACTTGAAGATGTCTCCTCATTCCGTTACTTGGGGGTCTGGCTCGACAGCCATCTCTCCTTCTCTGACTACCTCGATGCTATTTAAAAAAACTATGCCCCATGCTCAGTGCACTATATAGGAACCACAGCAGCCTCCTTCCCCGAGTCCGACATGAACTAGTCCTGAAGATGATACTGCCCTCCATCGACTACTGCGGCATTATATACAGTGCAGCCCCTAAGTCCACCCTATCTAAACTGGACACACTTTATAATGCCTTCTGCCACTTTGCTCTCGATGCCTCTCCCCTCACCCACCACTGCGACCTCTACCAAGCCTTGGCACTACCCCTACGTCCCTCAAAAACAGCCACATCTCTCACTTTGCTAAACTTGTCTCCAATCTATGGCTCAGGTCCATCTCCATCTACCTTGCCACTGTGCTCATAGATGCCCAACCCCCCTCCCATCATCTTAGATCCAGTGACTCCACCAACTTTCAGTCCCTAGGTGGAAGATCTCTGCCGGTCAAGCTGCCTTCTCACACCGGCTACCCAAGCTCTGGAACGCCCTCCCACCACAAATTCGGCACTCCTCCTCTTCCTACTCTCTGTCTGCCGCCCTAGCAAACTTCCTTACTAAAAATTGCTCCTGTCCCTGAACCTGCCATGCCCCACTATCCCCTCCCCAATGTGTGACCAGCGGCCTTAGCCTTACTACAGAAGCTGGCATATAACTCCAACCTTGCACTTATGTCCTGGGCCTGTTTTGCCCTATGTACTGTGTGTAACTGTATGACTGTGATATACATCCTTTGTTGTTTACAGCTGTTACTACTGTGCTAATTTACCTTGTCTGCTGTTTCTTGTCACAAAAATTGTTATTTGATACCATAATATCCTAAGCATTCAACGTGTGCTGCTTGTATAGTCATGCAATCGTGTATCCTGATGCTGCTTTTTATTTGCTTCTGTTAACTGTTCATTTGATAATCTGTGTGTTATCATATCCATGTGTACCCTCCGCCCTCGGTCGCACCGGGAGACAAGCATCTTGTTGCTCAGTGTGCCTTCCCTGGTGAAACAATTGTAATAAATAAAATGGGGGGCTGGACAGGTGGCACAAGCATCCAGGAAGGCACTATCATAAATGGACCCCGGGGGTCCCCAATATTCGGGGATGGAGGGTATGGACGTGTTCAGGGCACGGGAAGCACAGCGGGACCTTTGCCACAGCACTGCAGAGTGGGCATCTGTCGATTGGCACAGATGGATGCCACTTACACCACCTCCATATGGTGCAACTCCACTGCACCAGTGCGGCTCTTGCAATTACGTAAGTGGGTAATGGCAGTCACCATTCTGGAATAGGATGCAGTTGCTGCCGTAACCCACCCTTGTGCCATGGCATTGCAGTTTGCGGCATAGTGGGTGGTGTAACCCACATTTGGCAGAACCCACTTAGGGCATGGTGCAGGTCATCTTTTGAAATACCAAATGGTGTAACGTATGGCACAATTACATGTTACACCACGGGATTTGGCATAATTCAGCTTGCACCACGTGTAAGTAATCTTGGAATCGGCCCCATTAACTTTAGCTCACTTGGGCTCTTTTAATTCAAGCACATTTATATATTAACTGGACTGTTCCTGGTTACTCAGCTAAATAAGGTCCACCCTTTCTGGGCAGTGATCAGACACAACAGATGCAGGGTGCAGACCACCGAACAGTTCCAAACAGTTAACCATTCTCTACTGTCTTTGCGGCCTCATTAAGCTTCTCTTCATTTAATTCTCTTCTATTTTCTCTTTATTTTCCCCACTTGTCCGCCGCAGATATCTGCCTGGTCACGGCGCCTTCAGCTTCCAGCTTACCCCACTGAGTTCCCCTTTGTAACCTCCGACTTGCACCTCGGAGGGCGGGGGGTCGCAGCACTGGCCAGGTGCCGCGATCAATGGGACTATCTTTGGGGAGCCAGTCGGGAGGCTAAGCTGAAGCCAGAGGCAGGCTTCATGGAGGTGGCAGACATGCAGGGAGGCTTTTTTCCCTGTATACAGGGGTTGGGGACATGCAATGACATCCAGTATCCACCCCGCCCCCTAGAACTGCTGTGCTGTAGCTTGCATGTACCTCTAGCCTCCAGTCCAAGCACCGGATGGGAACCCAGCCTCCCCCGAGAAGTGAGAGCAGTCCACAGGATGCTGCATCCTTCTCCCCCCGGCTGGCTCTCCAGTGACCCAAGTCTGTTCCCAAACCTTGGTCGCCGGCGTCGCAAGCGGAAATCCCACCGCTGTGCCGACAGGATGGCCCTAATGAATTCTCACAGATACAAGTTTACTCACTCGGGCATCCTCACCAGAATGGCTCTCCTTACTCTGAGATTCCTGAAGACATCAGCCCTATCACAGCTGGCTTGGCATCAAGTTGCAGGACCCACATTTTCTCTAAATGTGGAAAGGATTTGAGCTAGCCCCTGGAGGACATTTTCTGGCCACCCCCAAGCTAGCAGGTTTTGCTTTAGGCAGCTACTTGGTCTTCTTTTGGCAAAGAAGAAGAAGTCCCTCTCTCCTATTGAGAGGCTTGCACTGGATCACTGGGCCCATTTGGTTTGCTGGGGGCCTGAGTCCCCACCCCATGGAGGCCTCCTGCTTGAATCTGAAAATCTGCCTGAAACACTGTCTTTTATGGGGCTCTTCTAAGGCTTCCTAAAAGCTGAAGCTAGTAGCTGCTCTGGCTCTGATTGGCTGAAAGACTTGCCAATCACAAAAATGAATTATTCATTAACCTCCCTTGATGTACAATTGGTTTTGTGTTTTGGCACCTGAATTTAGGTCCCTGCAGGTCCCAAAAGACTTGGAAGTTTCCCATGAGCTTTGGCAAAAGTCGCACAAGTTCTGGCTTAAAAGTCCAAGTTTCTGATTGGCTGTTGCTGCTCTGAAATGGCTGCAAAATACACAGTCCCTGAAGCAGATTTAACACAGTCCCAAATAAAGTTCTGGTGCAGCCCGAATAATCAATATATTTGCCCACTTGTTCCACAGTTAAGTAGCCACATATGTGTCCTTAAGGTCACTGCCCTGCTTAAGCCTGTGCATTCAGTCCTGAGCCTGTCGCTGCTGCCAATATTTTGTAACACCCTTTTTCAGCAGGCCGTCTGTTATGAGTCCCAACATTACACTGGTGCAGCCAAGATTATTTATTTTTATTTAAACATTCTCCCTCTTTCAGCATTTTCCCTCAAATGTCTAAACGGCAACTGCTGCTATTATTTTGTTTCCTTGCAGCTGCCGCGGAAACGTATCAGTTTTCCCCTAGGGCAAACAGAACCCTCATTAATATTCATGAGGATTGGGGCTCTGGCTCATTAATATTCATGAGCCCCTATCTATGGCGCTTTGTGGAACTCTTTATTTATTTTTAAGAGAGGGCTCTCTTAGCGCTTGTTTTGGTCACCGGTCTCTACTCTGCCTAACACAGGGACCGGGAACGGTGAACACTTTCCCACTTGACTGCAAACTGAGCGGTCGGGAGATCAAAAGTGCAGCCTTGCGTGATCTCCGAGGCACCAGAGTGCGAAACCAAACAACGGGGAGGCACGGCTTGCATTTTGGAGCTTGAGATGGGCTAGATTCACACAGTGGCTGTTTTTGGGGCATCAGGGGTACAATAGGACTGGGGACACACAGGAAGAAGCGGCAGGCATATTAGGAGGAGCAGAAATATGAGCAAATGGGCCAAAGGTAAGCCCCCAAATTGTGGGGGCATTACATATACAGCAAACATAATAGGACTGTGATGGTGTCCATCAAGGAGTGCCTTGGCCAAGTAGGTGGTGCTGCCACTACCTTTGGTCGACTGGTGCAGTCTGGTAAATTGTAGTTTGGGGGTGAGTGCTGGTGACATGCCAGTTGACTGAGGGGCTTTGGCTGTTGGTGGGCTCAGTAAGGATATCAGTAATCTCCCTACCATGTGGGACTCAATAACCAGCTCAAGTTTAACAGAATAATACAGTTTTATTAACCGACCAGCTGCAAAAAAAAAAAACCAGTGCAGATGTAAAATTTAAACAAGGCCCTTTAGGCGCCCTCCTAGGCCAGCCAGATCTACCATTTCCCATTTGATTCCAGGTTTTAAACAGACCAAAATGAGAGTTCCTTTAACTCTGTCCTTGTTGATTACTGCAGGTGTTGAATCGTTGCAGGCCTGTAGATGTTACCATGGTTTGGCAAACATAATTTGCTCAGTTCCCCAAACCCCACAGGAAATGCAGTTGCTTAAATGGCAGGAAACGCATCAGAGTATTTGTAATCCAAACTGAGAAACACAGTGGAACAACAGGTGCGGTCTCTTGAAGCAATGCATACTATAGCAAACTCTTGATTCCTGAAATGCTCCTCCTGGTGCAGCAAGCCACTTTATCTCAGCTTCCTTAGGGCCTCGATGATGCAGGCTGGCTTTCTCTCTGCCCTGTGTTAAACCGGCTGTCATGAACCCACTCCTGAGAGTCAAGGCCACCGGGCTCACAGTGCCCACCCCTAAGTGCAATCCATGACAGGGAGAGGGGGAAACAGTGTGACCCACCCCATGTGCTTCTAGAATGCTTACCGAGGTCATGACTGAACACTCACCGTGAGGTTTCAGGGAAACCTTCTTTACCTCTGGGTAGGGTATAATACCAGTCTCGAGTCTTGTAGCTAAGTAAGAACTCTCATTGGTTACTAAACAAGGGAGGAGATCCAGTGTTACAACCTCTTTGGGGTAGCGTTGTAATGCTGATTTTGCCTTCTCCCACAAGGCATTCAATAACCTGGTTCAAATTCCGACAGAGCCTTCTTTGAGACTTTCATATTTCCTCTATCTTTATCCAGTCTTTACCCCTGTTACAGACCATTGATTTGGTAGCTATGGATGACACCCCTTTGGCAATTACAGTTTAGTCCCAGCGTATTTATAACCATCTACAGTCCACACACACACTAAGAAATTCTCTCAAGGCAAGTTTTCTTAACAAAACACATGTTTTTACTAAAATAATTACTAATACATTTACAACTAAAAGATGTTTAATTTTGGCAAATTTGTCACAGAATAAACAGAAAAGTAAAAAGTGGACCATGTTCGAAAGAAAATGCCTTAAAACTGTCAGCTGAGTTCTGTCGTAGATATGAAGATTTCAAAGTCCAGAGAATGGCTGGTTTGTAAAATATTTCAGTATTTCTGTAGCATCCTTTAGCTCTTAGCCAGTCTCTATGCCAGCAGTTGTTCTCATGTTCAGGAGAGAGTTCAAGCAACATGACCCTGAGTGTCTGTGTTTGAGCATTTAAATAGGAATGACCAACCACAGACTGTGAATAGAGGCTGGCCCTTCCATTTCAGGCCACCGGGTGTCACCCCTGCGCCTTCCCCAAAATCTTACCACAGGACACATACCTTCATTTCCTGGCACTTATAAAAAAAGAATGTCAGTGTACTTTGGGAACCTTTTCCATCACCTCTTGTCTAAGACTAGTTCCCTTTTGATCTTAAAGGTTTACAACCGGGGAAATAGCTTCTCTCATCCTTGGATTTTATTATACCAGTTAGCTAAGCAGGGACTTCCAACCCTTTGAAGATGTACTTGTCAGTTTCTGTCAGTAGCCTGTTCTTAGATGTGGAATAAACATAATTTCCCTAGGAGGCTGTGTTTTTCAGCTTTTTGATTAAATTAGTAATGTCACACATCTAGCAAGACTTTCTCTCATTTCCTTGGGTTTTTCAGTAATCCTGTGCACTCTTTGTTTAAAAAAAAAAAAAAAATGGTATTCCTTTGTAGCATTTTACCATACCCCAAATCACATAAGAAAACCAATATATAACAGAGATATTTGTAAAATAATGATTGGCAGTGGCTAGCTCGCCACATCCCTCCCTCCTAGACTGAATTTGTGGGAACACACCCCCTACTGCATGGTAAGGTTTCCACAAATTTTGTTATTGTTCTAACTGGCAAGCTAGGCCATCTGCGCTGGCATTTGCCGACCCTGCCCTGTGCGTAATGGTCATGTCATAGGCCTGTGGGGCAATACTTAACCTCAAAAGATGGAACATTTGTCTTGCGCATCTGATTTAACCACACCAGGGGGTTGTGATCAGTTTGTACCTCGAAGCGTCTCCCATAAAGGTACGTCTCTAATTTCTTCAGGGTCCACACCAGTGCAAAACATTCCTTTTCAACTGTGGAATATGCCTGTTCCCGGGGGAGTAACTTATTACTAAGGTACACTATTAGGTAATCCTTTCCTTGATTAGATGTCTGACTGAGGACTTCTCCAATCCCCACATCCTAGGCATCTGTCTGAAATACAAAGTGCTTACAGTAATCTGGACTGGTCAACACGGGCACTGCACAGTGCCTCCTTTAACCGAGTGAAGACTCGTTTATAGTCTCGTGCCCAGTCAACCCTTTTGGGCTTCCTTTTCCTTAGTAGGCCAGATATGGGAGCTGCAAGGGTACTGTAATTTGCTACAAACCTTTGATAGTACCCTGCGGTCCTTAAGAAGCTCCTAACTTGCTTCTGGGTTTCCGGCATAGGTCACACTTCAGTTGCCTCAATCTTGGCTCACTTAGAGTGTCACTGCTCCCGTCCCACTACATGGTCTTGGTAAGCCACCTCCACCATAGCTACTTGGCACTTTTCAGCCTTTACAGTGAGTCATGTCCTCTGTATCCTGCCCAACACTTCCTTCAGGTGGACAGGTGCTCCTTCCAGCTGGCATTGAAGATGGCAATATCATCCAGATAAGCCACTGTGTACTCTTCAGTACCATGTAGCACCTGGTTGACCAACCTTTGGAAGGCAGCAGGGGTGTTATTCATGCCAAAAGGCATTACCCGGAACTCAAATAATCCTATTGGAGTGATGAAGGCCGATCTCTCCCTAGCTCTGGCAGTTACCTCCACCTGCCAATACCCTTTTGTCAAGTCAATGGTGGTAAGATATTTTGCCCCTCACAACTTGTCTAATAGTTGATCTGTCCATGGCATTGGGTGGGCATCTGACTTCATGACTGCATTGAGTCCATGATGGGCCACACAGAAGCGAGTAGAGCCATCCAGCTTGGGAACAAGGACTACAGGTGAGGCCCAGGGACTGCAGGATTTCTGGATTACCCCTAAATCCAGCATTTCTTCCATCTCCTTCCTAATGTCCTTTAAGATGGCCTCAGGCACCTGGTAGGCTGTCCGTCTGATGGGTGCTTGTGTCCCTGTATCTACGTCATGTGTCGCTAAGGGGGTACATCCTGGCTTGGCTGTAAATAAAGTGGCAGTCTTGTAAAACCCTCCTCACTTCCTGGGTCTACTCCGGGGTTAACAGGGGTGACAGCTTGATTGTCTCCACAGAGGACTCCTGCTTGCTTTCCTCTGGCAAGTCCAGGAAGGGGGTCTTCCTCGTCCATCCCTTCCCCAGGACTACATATTGCAAATACCATGTCAGCCCTGTTGGTATATGGCTTCCTTATGTTGACATGGTACATCCTATGATTGTCTCTTGTCAATCAGTTCTGCAATGTAGTTAAGGTCATTTATCTGTCGGACTAACTGGTACAGTCCTGCCCACTCTGCCTGCAGCTTGTCCTTCTGGACTAGGATAAGGACCATGACTTCCTGACCTGTGCTGTATGTGCGAGCTTTGGCTTAGTGATCATACCAGACATTTTGTTTCTGCTGGGCAGCAGACAGGTTGCTTTGGGCCTCCCCCATAAGGTCCTTCAGCTTCTCCCTAAACCTTAGGACATACTCCACTATGGGAGTTCCCTGGGTGGCATGCTTGCCTTCAGAGTCTTCCCGGATCAATTCTAGGGGCCCATGAACCCTACGTCCATATAAGAGTTTGAAGGGGGAGAACCCTGTCGACTCTTGGGGCACATCCCTTTAGGCAAACAACAGGTGGGGAAGATATTTCTCCCAGCCCCCTTCCATGCTGTTCAGCAAACGCTTGCAGCATCGATTTTAGGGTACCATTAAACCTTTCCAAAAGTCCATTGGCTTGTGGTTGATAAGGTGTCGTACACCTCTGCACCACCCCACACTTCTCTCAGAAACATTTTATCAGGTCTGACATGAAGGTACCCCCTTGATCAGTGATAACCTCCTGCGGAAATCCAACATGGGATAAAATCCCTAGCAAGGCATCTGCCACTTTGTCTGTCCTAAGTGAGGATAGGGCGACCGCCTCTGGGTATGTGGTGGCATAGTTGACCACCGTCAAGATAAACTTCTTCCTAGAGGAGCTTGGGGTATTCAAAGGTCCCACAATATCCATTCCCACCCTCTGAAATGGCTCCTCCACAATGGGCAAGGGGATTAGGGCAGCTTTGGTTTTACTGCCTGCCTTTCCTATGTGTTGGCATCAGTGACAAGACCTGCAATATTCCTTCACCTGCTGGGTGAAGTTGGGCCAGTACAAATTTTGGGCCAGTCACTGCATGGTGCACATGAAGCCCAGATATCTGGACATGGGGTATCATAAGCGATCTTGAGCAGCTACTCATGGTACCCCTGGAGAACGACAATCTGCCTGCCAGTCACCCCTCCCTCTGTCCTCACGTCCTTCATATACAGCAGTCCATTGTCCCCATATGTCCTATGTCTTATGTCACTTACCTGTGTCCCATCAAGTTCTGCAGAAACCCTAAGCCTCTCCAAACTAGAGTCAGTTCTCTGAGCAGCTGCAAACTCTTCACATTTTCCCAAGGCATGGGACATGTCCCCTTCAGTATCACATGAGGATAGCAACTGAATATGGGCGACCATCAAAACAGCGACTCATATTCAGGACTATCACCATGGGCTACCCTGCAAGGGTAGTAATCCTACACAAAAGTGAGCATAGGGAAGGACGACTAGAAGGGGGGGGGATAGTGAGGGGAAGGGGAGGGACAGGGAAGAGGTTTTAGGGGACTGGTTTACCTGCTGCCACTGAGCTAGCCGTGTGTTGTGGTGGTGAGGGTGGCTAGCTCTGGTACAACAGGTACTGGGTTCAAGGCTGGGGACCAGCGCACATTATTTAGCCGCGGTCTGTGGCTGGCTTAATTTTTTTTTTTTTTTTTGCCACAATGGGTGTTTCGCCCTCTCCCCGACATGCACCCCCCTGGAGTTGGGAATCATTAAGTGGGGGAAGGGCATGGGGGGTGCTGCCCTTCCCCCCGCATAAACACAGTTTAGTGTTACCGGATATTGGGTCATGAGAATGTGTATATTGCTGAATTGCTTTTCGGTGATATACACTTGCCATAATAGTGATTGCTATTATAACATGGAACCTTCCCCTTCATTGCCTAAACTGGGGTGCATAGCTCTAGCATTAGGACATTCAGGGTCACTGCCATCCCCAACTTTCTGACCATTTGTTATCCTCCCTCCTCGGAGTAACCTTCTGTAGCTGTCCTGTGAATGGCTACCTGGGGGAGTCCTACCCTCATTTCACTACGCTCCATGTCAGGAGACACAGGCTGAGGAACCAGCCTCCCATTTTTTTCCCATTGGGCTTCTATGGAGTTCAGGGAACTACAATCAACCTTTGCCACCTGACTGTGGGTAACTGCACACACCGCCCCCTTCTAGAGGTTGTTCCCTGTTATTATATCCAGGGTGAGGATGTCTGCCACAGCTACTTTTTGCTCTGTCTCTCCTGTCTCACCCCAGTCCAAGAAAATGCTAGCAAATTCCCTTTTACTAAAGTAAGGGACACAACCCCGTGTCTTTTAACCCATGGGTCTGCACCCCATTTACACTGACTGGGTGCATGTGCTCCTTCATGTTTACAGGCATGCTTTCCGGGATACACAAAGAACCCATCTCTTTTTGAGGGCCACTTTGCGCACTTTGTATTTTTTTAGGACAGTGTCTAGCAAGATGCCCTGGCTGTTTACAAAACCAAGAGAAATCCTTTTTTTGTAACCTGGGGCTTCCCCCCTTTCTGTGGAGGCAGTGAGGGTTTTAGCTACCCTGAAGGCATGCTTTTCCCTTTCTGCACTGCCACACCCACTCCACTCCCTTTCAGAGCAGGCCTGCTCCTGGCATAGCGATCCCAGAGCTCAGCAGCTTGCTGTGCTGTTTTTTGGATCTCTATCCTCTAGCCAGGTTTTCAACTCTGCTGGGCAAGCCCAGAAGAACTGCTCTAACAACATAACCTCCTCAGTTTTTTCTACTGCCTTCCACCATTATTTCAAAAATTTATGTTGCTTTGTGGCGAGTTTCTCATAGCTCATGTCAGGGCTTCTGCGGCGCTTACGGAACTTAACCCTGTATGCTTCAGGAGTCAACTCATACTTTTTAAGCAAAGCAGTTTTAAGTTTCTCATGATTGCAACTGTCCTGATTGTCCATTTGGCCTAGCACCTCATGTCCTGTACCAGTAAACAGCGGGGAGAGCTGAAAGCTCCTGGATTCCCTGGGTATTTTTACCCAAATACAGACCTTTTCAAACAAATTCAAAAATGCATCCATATCCTCTCCCTCTTTAAATTCAGCTATTAATTTATAATTTAACTTCTACCCCAGACCTGGAGGCTCAGGTTCAACCCTGCCACTCACCCCATTTGGCGTTGGTTGTTGGAGTCTTAGCTTCTCCAGTTCAAACTCCCTCTGACATTGTTGTTCTCATTCCTTGGCCTCGCTCTGAAGCTGTTCTTCTCGTTTCTCAGCCTCTCTCTGAAGCTGTTTTTCTCTTTCCTGCATCTCCAGTTCAAACTTCCTCTGCTGTTTTTCTTGCTGGTGCTGTTTTTCCTCTGCCTCTCTCTCTCTGTCTCTAAAGTTGTGCTTCAACCTTTCTCTGCTTGAATTACAGCTCCACTTTTCTCAATTTCAGCTGCATCCTGATCCCTTCTAGCTCCAGCTCTGTGGCAGCCTTCCCCTGCTGCTGTGGCTCTGGGTTCCCTCTGGTCTTGCTGCCCTCCTCCCTGGATCTGGACACTGCAATGGATCCTTGCACCCCCACGCCCAGGCTCTGGTCCTTTTCAGTCACTGGCAGTGACTTAAGGTCCTGGGCAACCACTAGCTCATCAGCTGCCACAAGGGCCTCCACAAGGTTCTTTTTGGTTAGACCCCTGTGTCCTGACACAACTGCCTTAGGTAGTCTGCAGTGTATGCATTATAGTTGGAAGCCATCTTTTTCCCTATTACTACACTAGCTTATATTGAAAAAAAAAATAAGAAAAGAGGTAGTGAACTTCATACTGTGACCAAATTATTTTTTTCCAATCTCTGCCTTGATTGTGTGTGGATTGTTTTCAGTTTATCAGTCTGATACACTGGCCTTGAATCCAACTGTTATGCCTGTTCCACGAGTATATCTTGAATCTCACTGCTACTAGATCTTTCAGATCCCACTGTTGTGCACCAGATATATCACAAACCCACTCCTGAGGGTCAGAGACACTGGGCTCACGGTGCCCACCTCTAAGTGCAATCCGTGACAGGGAGGGGGGAAAACAGGGAGACCCACCCTGTGTGCTTCTAGAATGCTTGCCGAGGTCATGACTGAACACTCACCATGAGGTTGCAGGGAAACTCTGTTTACTTCTGGATAGGGTATAATACCAGTCTTGAGTCTTGTTGCCAGATAAGAACCCTCTGTGGGTTATTACACAAGGGAGGAGATCTGGTTTACAACCTCTTTGGGGTAGCATTGTAACACTGATTTTCCTTCTCCCACAAGGTGTACAATAACCTGGTTCAAATTCCACAGACCCTTCTTTGAGACTTTTGTATTTCCCCTATTTTTATCCAGCCTTTTCCCTTGTTACAGACCCTTGATTTAGTAGTTATGGATGACACCCCTTTGGCAATAACAGTTTAGTTCCAAATTATTTATAACCTTCTACAGTCACACATACACTATAAGAAATTCTCTCAAGACAAGTTTTCTTAACAAAACAAATGTTTTTACTAAAATTATTACTAATCCTACATTTATAACTAAAAGATTTTTAACAATGGCAAATTTGTCACAGAATAAACAGAAAAGTAAGAAGTGGACCGTGTACAAAAGAAAACACCTTAAAACTGTTAGCTGAGTTCTACCTTAGATATGAAGATTTCAAAGTCCAGAGAATCGGTGGTTTGCAAAACCATTTCCCTTTTGATCGTAAAGGTTTATGATTGGAGAAATAGCTTCCCATATCCTGGGATTTTATTATACCAATTAGCTAAGCAGGGACCTCCAACTCTTTAAAGATGTACTTGTCCGTTCCAGTCAGTAGCCTGTTCTTAGACGTGTGTAACCCCCTTGTTACCCAGGGTTACTAGAATCCCAGTAAGACCTAGTGGTAGGCAGGGAAGGCAGCTTGTGAAACTCCAGTTAAATAGATTTCACACTTTCTCACTCTGTTCTCAGTCTCAGCTGAGACTGAGGGATGACATCACCATAGAACTGTTGCAGCTGCATGAGCCACAATGGAATCTGCAGCAGGGAGTTGGAATAGAATGTAGGGAGGTTTGAACAGTAGTCTGTGGGTCAGTTGGAGTTTGGAGCTTGCTGAGAAGGCAGCACAGCAGCTCTGGTTAGGCTCTTGGAGCCTCAGCCCTGATATAGGGCTACATTCTGAGAAGAAGGTGTGTGTTTCCACCTAAAGAGAGACACATAAGCAGTTTTAAAGTGGTGGAGACCACTGATTCGGGTCTCAGTGCCTCATCCTCAGGGGATGGGGCAGGAAAGGTTTTCGTGCTTATTCCAGGGGCAACCCCCTGATTTTGTGCTAGTGGAGAAGCTGCCTTATTTGTTCAAGAGTTTTTGGGAAACAAGAAGATTTGTGAATTGCCTCTGGGGCACATGCAACCGGAGGGTGAGTTTCTGCTCTTTCTAAAGGGCCCATGTTTTCACCCTGGGACTTGTGTGATAGTGGGGATTGGACTACTGAAATAGTGGGAGGCCTAGAGTAATAGGCTTAGCTAAAAGTAAAAGTATGTTCAAGTCCAGCACATATGGGAAGTCAAGACATGTAGAGGAGATGTGACATACGTCTACCCAGTAATCTACATTGCCAAGCTTTCAGAAAAGAGTTGTTTAGTTTCCAGAGAAATGGCCGGGTATGGATTGTGGGAGCTGGAGGTAGGAGACCCCCCATCTTTAGTGACCAGGTCCACCTCTACGGATTTGCTCTGTGGATTTCTACTTTGCCTCATGCACTTGGCCAGTGATGAGGGAAGTACCCAGACGTGGGATTGGAAGGAAAATTCCCTCTAGGAGTCGAAGGCTCTAAGGTGGTTTGGGGAGCCACCAATTGGAAAACTGGTTCATTTCCAAAATGGACCGTGGATCAAGTGGCCGGCAGGTGAGCCAGGCCCATGGGGAAAACCCAAGTAGTGTACAAGTCGGGCTGTGTACCCAAAGCTGCATGCAAGTCCGGGCTGTGTGCCTGGTAGGTTCAGAGCCTGAGGGCTGGAAATGTGAGGAAGTGTTCTGTTGTCTCTAATCTGCATTACCAGGAATGTAGCCCCGTGGGGGTCCGTCTATGCTTTGTTTGTTCAGCTTGGATGTGAATAAAACCACACTGTAGAATCCCATTCCTGGTTCTGGACATTACAGTTATTGCTTCCTGTGTTCGGATTTACTTAGGTGCCTGTGCAGAGTAGCCAAACCTAGGTCCCCTGTGCCGAAGTAACCTTGTCCTCCCTGAACCCAGTCCCCACCAGGTACTGCTGTCAGCTTCAACAGCATGCCACCTGTCATTTTGCAAAAAGGCAGGGGTCCGGAGGTTACACGTGGAATAAACATAATTTCCCTAGGAGGTGGAGGCTGTACTTTTCAGCTTCCTGATTAAATTAGGAATGTCACACATCTGGCAAGATCTCTCATTTCCTGGGGTTTTTCAGTAACCCAGCGCACTCCTTATTAAAAAAAGACATTTCTTTGTGGCATTTTACCATACCCAAAATCACATAAGAAAACCAATATGTAACAGAGATATTTATAGAATAATGACTGGCAGTGGCTAGCTCGCCACACCGGCTACCTTTAACAGTGGCTGCAGGCTCTTCCAACCTCATTCAGCTCTGCTGTGGCCCAGATCTGATCCTCACATATTATGACTTCCAGTCCCTTAGGTCAAAGGAGGCCAAGCACCATGCTGAAGTGCATGCTACATGACCTGGATCAGTAGTCCAGTTCAACATTTGCACACCATTTTCTAGGCCTGGGATGGCATAGCTGATACCTACACCCAGCACAGCAGACCTTTACACCATGAGTTCTCCACCAAATCAACCCTGTAACAGCCTCTTATGACTGTTTCACCAAGAATACTAGTAAAATATAGTTAGTTTCAGCACATTTTATACAATAGGTTAGTAAGGACCTGGTTCTAGTCCTGGGGTAGGTAGGAGCTGCCAGAATGGAAAAGGGTGGCCCTTGCAGTAAAATAAAAAGCAGTATCAGTAACTAAATAAAATTAAAAAAAAAAAACAGTAAAGCATTCTAAATAGAATAGCTGTATAGCGTGAGCATATTATTAATTGTTGAAGGAGGATGCAGTTCGGGGGGGAGTATGGAAAGAGCTACCTAGCCCTGGATTTCTTACCCACATGCAGTTTTGTGCTCATTTTTAATGATTGGCAACTTTTTATATAAACTTAGTTGTAATTTTAGTGAAATAATAGACATTTGATTCACTGATGGTCAGTGGGCTAGTAACCCATTTACCCTAGCTACCGTAACACAGCCCTGGTGATCCAGTGGTTTTATTTGGTCTGCCTGGGTTGCTCAGTGTTATTATAATAATATGTTTTATATAAAGAAAGAATTCCTGTGGATAAAGAGTATGTTCTGCTCTGTTTTAATTTTAAAGTGTGCATAGTGGCAGCTGCAGGTGCCGGCTGCACCTAGGAGAGGAGTGGGTAGTGTAAGAAGCTGAGAGTCAGCTCCACAGCAGAGCACTACTGCGCTCAGTAGGGGAATCCCCAAGGTTGATTCAGGGTGGCCACTCCTTTACCCTGACCTTGGTTGCAAGTTAGGCTTCATCCTACTGCCTGTGTGATGGTGCAAGAGGGAGCTACAGTGCAAGGCACTCCTCTCACAGGCAGACTCAACCAGATATGTTTCTTTTAGAACTATAGGCAACAAGCACCAGGAAATTGGTGTAGGGACTGGCTCACAGAATAAATAAAATGTGGGGCACAGTCTGGACTTTTGATCTCAGAGGAGTCCTGAGGAGAAAACGGAGTCTGAATGTGGGAAAAAGTTCACTAGGATCCATTTTGTAGAGAAATGAACACGTTTTGCCTAGAAAACCGATGGCAATTGGGAAGGCATAAAAGCACATGAAAATATATTTTATATTACAAATAAAGCCATAATGGGACTAAGAGAACTCCTAGGTATTACATAAAATAGTGTGGATTTTCAGAAATGCCTAGTGTTAAAAATGGAGCGATTTCAAGAGATAGCCTTATGAAAATAGTCACACACAGTCAGATAATGCATTCAGGAGACATGATCAACTTTAATAAAGTGCTGTAATTACCCCAAACTTGGTAGACGCATAGAGAAAATAGTGCTATATTTGGGGTAAATAATTTCAGTGGTGATATGGTTAAGGAAGAGTCACTAACCTTTGTAGGTAGAGTGGGTCCTTTTCAGATAATCCATGCAGGCAGTTACACAGGAGGTGGAGCTAAGCATGGGAAAAAATGAATATTCAATTTCTAACTAAAAAAACTGTTGTGATCAGTGTACGTAAAGGAGAAACTATTATTTCTAAACAAAAGTGAAGTAAAAAATGTCCAGGAATGTATAATTTTAAAGTTTAATGACAAATAAATTCAAGATTTAGTGGCTCAGGTTTCCTGTGGGTCATTTTGTACAGAAAAAATCAGGAGAGAGCTAGAGATTTTAGCTTTCCACCCGTAATATAGAGAAAACTCTTAAATGTAGAGAAAGTGCTTATTTCTTATGACAGAGTGAATGTGTACACAAATTGGACTCGGAGTGAGAAAAAAGGAAGGCCTTAGAATGTTGAGCAGGGCAGTTGGAATTCAAAACTATGTATTCCATTGTGGCTTATGATGCTGTTGAAAGGATTGTGATTGGTGCTGAGCCCCTGGACAGGTCAGTGTCCTCTCAGTGACCAGTAATTAGCATATGTAAATTAGTTTGGGGCATAAATGTAGCTGCACAGCCAGTGTACAGTGAGTTGAAGCAGGGAGAGTGACCAAGGAGGAGGGACCCAAGTCAAGTGGGTGTTCAGTTAGAAGAGGCCTACTGCAGTGATAGAGCCTGATGGGGACAGTCCTTATTTAAATAAAGTGTATAGGATTAGGGGATTACCTGTATCCCAGTGTGCATTCAGACAGGGTAGTGAGTGAGAACAGGGTGAGAATAGAGAGCCTGCTGCTTCAAGTGCCTGATGATCCTCTTGTACCGAGTTTTCCTTGTGACAGGGAGATCCTGCCACTCTTGAGGACCGACCTTTTATTAAATCTGTTGCAACAGTTCTTCTGTTTCTTAGCCTAATTTATCCTTTACAGTTTCTAATCCATAATGTTGGCCACCTCCTCCCTTTTCTTGACTATGCAATAGTGTCCTTTTTAATTTTCCTTTACCCTCTCAGGTCCTTGTACAGGGAGGTTATTGTGGTGCCCTCCGAGCTGATGTTAAGCAACAGGCTGTGTTTCTTGTTGTTGGATTAGTATGCAGTAGCACTATGTCATAAAATACCTTGATGTACGATATATGCCTTATGTGTATGACACCTGTAAATGTTGAAGATACAACAGCACTAGATGTTTTTTATAAAGGTAAAAAGTTACTAGGGAACTGTATTATAAAAATTATGTTAGTTGTGTTATTTAAAATGCATGTAAATTACAGATTATTTGAGAAGCCCTTTGGCACCGTGCATTCCTGCTTTAAGATGAACAAATCTAAAATATCATGGAGGTTTGCATGTATATCCCATTGCATTACGGGGGTATGGGTGATGTGTTTCTTTGAAATTTGGCTTTATTGCTAGTGCCCTTTGGAGTAGCCCTTGCTTCAGTGGTTCTGCACTGAGGTTCGTTGTCTTTAGCTTGTTTTGGTGTTTTTCTTTTTTGAGCTCCCCATCACCCAAACACACAAGACCAACATAGGGATGAAATAATTTTTACTAAAGAGACAGATCATTATGTCAGTGGGTGCTTACTAAGTGCAGAGGAAGGACAAGCATAGTCTGTTGCTACAAACTGATGTACTGATGAAGGGATATGCCATTGCTGAAGGTTATCCTCTGTGTTTGAAATAAACATCACACAGAGATTGTGTGTTGAACCTGAGGTTCTGTGTCTTTGTTCCACCTGTTATCCCACAACCCCTCTACATTCCTCACAGGAGAAAGCTACAACCCAAAGAATTCATCGCTTCTCCAGTTTCCCATCAACAAAGTATCTTGCTCCAGAAGGCCTCAGAAGAATTTCTGAGTTTTCATCAAATAATTTCTTCAAAAAAATCCAAAGGAATGTGGTATTGTAAAAAAAATATTGCTATAATTGGGAGACTATATTAAGTCAAGTGACATTGAAGTGCAAGAAATCTACCTCAGTCCTCCTGCATTTTAAAAAGACTTTGTCATCTGAAGGACTGAAAAGTTCAAGGACTGAACGGGGAATTGTCCTAGCTTTTAATGTACCAGTATGTGATATGTTACATGCCACTGTTATTCCTGATTCCTTAAAGTGTTTTTTTATATAGAAATGTTAAATTATTTTAACTGTGTAGAGCTATAGAGTGAATAAGAAAAGTAATTGTGTAATAGATACCAGAGTAGGTATCTGGTGTAAGGAGTAAGTGGTCAGACTAAGGTGGGATAAGACTTGGTAGCCACTGTTAATCATTAGGGCTCCAGAACAAGCTTGAAGATTAAGCCCAGAGTGGGTGCTTATCCTGGGACTAGCTTATGTGTGTTCTGGAGGGTTGGTGGGTGGTGTGTGCCTGCAGTTTCAAGGGGAAAAGTGTATGGTCTGAAGGTCTGGTGGGTAGTGTGTGCCTGCAGTTTCAAGGGAAAATGTACTGGCGTGGTGTGCCCTTCTTGGAAAAGAGAAAGAAAAGGTGTCTATTCAAACTGCAGTTCATGTTCATTTGTTCACACATTTATGCAAAGGCGTGTTGTGCCATTTGTGGCTGTACAAGCTACTTTTTCACCTTTTCAATAAAATTTACTTTCTTTTTTCACCAATCCAAATGTCAGTGTCTTTGCTTACAGAGCCAGTGTATCATTCCTGCAGGTCTTCATGTCAGTCTAGTGCAGAATCCCCTACCCTTGGCAGCTCTTGGCTGCACCAGTTGGGGAGGTAAGGTACCGTATTCAGGTAGTACCCAACTGGAGAGGTGTCGGGGAAGGAACAAAGAACCTATGATGAATGGTTCCAACTGTGGCCAGTGGGTAATGCAGTAGAGGGGTGCATTGTCATAACCTGCTTCCACCACAGCACTGCTCTCAGTCTGTCTCTATTCTTGCTGGGGCTACTACTTCAGGAACCCGACAGTCCACTAGACAGAGAAAGGGCATCAGAATCTGGGGCAACTCCATTCCCCCTGCAGCTTCCTGTAGTCCCCTGCATTGCGAGGTTTCTGAGTGTGAGGGCAGGCTTTCCCAAGCGGGTCCATTACAGCACGTATACAAAAGGTAAGCAAGTACAGGGTAGTGCAATTACAGTAAAAATAATGTGCAAATATGGGCAGTGCAAACTTGGCAAAAAGAAGATCAGTGCATGAAATTACAAAATGCATATTGTGTTCAACTCACCAGTAGAACAATCAGTTGCATTTGATTGCCAGGCAGGAAGCATACACTGCAGTAGGGATCAGGAGCATGACTGGATGAATATAAGTGGCAGTGTAGGGAGACAGAATATTATTGCCTATATAGCTTATTAGGATTGTATTGCATCTTATTACACAAGAATGCATTGCTAATTGCTAACCAATATATTATAGTGGTGCAGTAGTGCCACTATAGTTAGGGTTGAGTAGGCTGTTAAATGTTAAACCCAATTTTTTGCACCTTAACTTTGCCATCATTTAAACAATTAGCACAAAATTTGGCATGCGTGGTCAGGCTGTCAGAGTCTCAGGTTGTGTGAAGTTTCACAAGGACATCTTGTACAGTTTTTGAGATGTGGGGTGTCATAAAAAGTGGGGAAAAAAAACTACTTCCCCCCTTCCCCCCAATACTTTACATGGGGATTTTTTGCTCTTACCTGCAGCCTAGACAATATTACATTTTTTTAACAACATTTTCAGGGATGATGGGGCCTGTGCCAAGAGTGTGCCTTTGGATGGTTTGGTGAAAAAAAAGCAGTTTCTGAATTTTAACAGTTTCTTGAATAACATTGAAATTTGACCAATTAAAAAAAAAAAAAAAAACTGCAATCGGTAAAACGTTGTTCGCAGGTGTTAACAGGTCGTACTTTACTGTTCGGTTGTATAGAGAAATAACAATCACAAAAGAAAAAAAAACAGACATTGAGTGTTTATGTAAATAATTTTTCAGGGTTTAAAACATTACAGTGACACATTTCAAAAGACCTTTCCAGGTACCAATTGATCTTTCTACAATATCAGTTGATTCTTACACTGAAAACCGCACATTGCAAAGTAATCAGAGCCCAATCGATTCTTATGGTAATGGGCTGTAGGAGTATATATTTCTTTTTATTTCTTCTAAACATGATTTACGTCTGCACATTAACTAGGCCTGGTGTCTAGTGGTGCACCCACTCACCCCACCCGAACAGTGCAGCATGTCTGAGGAGTATAGAATCAGCACTGGCAACTTGTCACAGGCTTTTCCCCTTCCGTCCTCATTGGCTTGTCGGTTTATGGAAGCAGCCTCATTTGATCTTACAGGAGACTTGGTATGCCAGCCCCCACAGTCTATACAAAGGGGACTGGGGAGTGTAGCAACAGCTAATGTTGCTTGTGGCAAGTACACTTGGACATACAACTCCCATTCTCCAGTTGCCATCCACGTTTATTAAACATAAATCCCTGGTGGTCCAGTGGTCCTTCCCCCCTCCCCTGTTCTCTGATAGCCATCCCCATGTCCAAAATATATTCCATGGTAGTGCAGTTGTCCCTCCCCCATTCTCTGATTGCTGTCCCCATGTCCAAAATATATTCCCTGGTAGTCCAGTGGTCCCCCCTACCCTATTGTCTGATCTCTGTCCCATATCCAAAATATATTCTCTGGTAATCCAGTGGTCCCTTCCCCTTATTCTGGTCACTGTACTGAAGTTTTTTTTAAGCCTCCACAAAAAAAAAGTCCCTCACCGATCAGCCCCCTGCCAACCCCACCTCCCACTCAGCAACCACCACCCACACACCCCCCAGTACATCTCCCCCCCACACACCCTCACTCACCTGAACCGGTTCCAATTTTGAGAACCACTCTCCGATCGAAGACGTGTCTTGCTGCTGGTACGGTGAGTGCAATATGAGAAACTAAGGTAAATGCAGTTCAGTGTATTTCAATGGGGAACTCAACTTTGGTGCATAACTTTGCCATGTTTTAACATTTTGAGCCCAAATTTTCAACATGGCATTTTGGGGCCCCTGCCTCATGAACAATATGACTGTCATTATGAAACTCCTGCCCAAAAGGTGATTTCACAGTCACTTGGTGAATTCACCTTCCGGGTGGGATTTGGAAATTTTTTCTGCTGTTGTTCATGAGGTGTGATCATAAGAAGGCTGTGTTGAAATTTGGGTCAAAATATTTAAAAATGGCACAGGTATGCCCGTTCATTACTTGTTTGCTATGCACACTCGCAACTTTGGAAATTGTAAATATTTTAACTCCAAATTTTCAACAGAGCCTTCTTATTACCGCACCTCATGTATGTGACAGCTGTCATTTTTCAAATCCTGGCCAAAATGTGTTTTCACACCTGTGGTGCAGAATGGCATTGCAGTTGTGCAGAATTACACTTTGGTGGGGATTAAAAACATTTATGCACCCAGTACATGAGGTGGGATAATAAGATGGCTATGCCGACACTGTCGACCAATGGGTTTACAGTTGTACAGTACCTGTCATTTGGTGGAAAATTATTTGTTTAATTTCCTAGTATTTCTGTATTTCCTCTGTTGTATATCTTGTAAATTTAGTGTGCATATTTGATACTTTACGTTTTTAACATGAATATGTGACTGCTCTGTTTTTGTAGGCACAGATAATCCAGTTTTTTTGGGGCAAAGTTCATGATCTGCTTCTCTTAAGGATTCTACCAATCTTAAAAGTAAACCTGCAAGGCTGGCTCTGTGGCACCAAGTGGTTGGGTACCCACTAGCATGCTAGTGACCTAGGTTAGAGCCACGAGCTTGGGATGTCAGGAGTGGAGGCTGGCAGGAGGGAGGGTGGGTGACTGATCTCTCCTCCTGGGAGAGGGTGCTGTGAGCACCACTCAAGAGTGACACCTGATGGTGTGCAGAACTTTGCCAGCTTGGGTGACCGCCACAGTGCACGCCATTGAGGTGTGGGGAGGGGCCCAGAAAACTAGCACCTGTCTTGGCCTTCTGGATGACAGCTGCCTGGTTCCCCTAGGCCTGGTCCCCTTAGTGCACTACTCCTATCCCCCTCAGCCCTGCATACCTTAGAGGACCCCCCAAGAATGCTATTCCCCTACTCTTCCCCAAATAGGGGGGGTCCACTGGCACAGAAAACACAGACCCTCTCAGGATACAGGGACAGCCTGGGGAGCCATGTAGCAGGAAACAGCAAGGAAGAGTGAGACTGGTGGTCAGACAGGGACATTGATCAGCCAGAAATAGTGGGAGGTTGGGGGTCCAGCGGAAGGAAAAAAAAAAAAGGGCAAACCTGTGTCTTATACAGAGGTGGATAGAGGTTATCTGGAACAACTAAAGGGTCCCTGTGTCAAAAAGCATTGTTCTGTGTGAGCAAGTACCTGGCCTTGTGCTGTATGCACAGGAGCCTGAGGTCTGACAGGAAAGGAACAGACCCAAGAGAGTTGTAGCCAGGTTTAGGGCAGCATGCAAATGTAAATGAACCAGCTCACCCTCATCACACCACCCATTGCTTCCAAAGGAATTTGTTTCTGTGTATGTGAGGCAGTCCCACATTTCAGTGAAGGTTGAGAGGTATGCAATGGAGCATTCCTTTTAGGACTTTTTTTTTCCTTTATTACTCACTCTAGCACTCTGATACAAACTAAGCTAAACATGCATTTAATACACCCAGATGTCAGTGATTTAATAGGTGGCATGCTTGCATATTTGTCTATAAAGTGGAAGGTTCTAGTCCCACACCAGGAACTTGGGCTGCTACCCAATACTGGCTTTGTAGTACAGCACAGGGTTGGGCAACAGCACTGGTAAGGCACTGTCCTCCAGATGAAGAAGAATATTTGGGGGGAGGGGCAGTGACACTGAGATTGTGAGAGAGAGGAATTTGATGGATAGCTACTCTTCTTTCCCAAATATTTATCTACGTATGTATGAGATGTTAAACCAAGGTCCCTTCTTCCTGTCTCTGGTAGCTCTACAGGTGGAAGTTAAAAACTTATTATACTGGCCTAGCCAGCCCAGTGTTGGGGCACTGCCTACGTCACCTAGGACCCAAGTTCAGAAATGGAACTGTATTACCTGCAGGCTGGTCAGGAGAAGGAAGATTGAGTACCCATAGATGGCCCTGCTCCAGTTTGAGGAGACAGTGTGTGCTGCTACTTAGATACCAACTGCAGAGGCTGGGCAGAGGCATTTGAGTATGTGCAGTGTCTATACACTGCATGCCCACATATTTGCATGCATGCTGACTTTGAGGAAAAGAACCTAACCAAGGTGAAAGTGTCCCCAATGGACAGGATGACTGGCTGACCACCGACCCCACACCAGATGACTCAGGTGCCACTAATGACAGGATCCATGCCTTTGTGGAGGTAAGGAAACATGGTGAAGGACAATCGGAGGGTGGGGGAGCTCCTAGACACTAGGGAGGCCATGTACATTTGGGGAACAGGTGTTTAGGGTGTGGGGGGCCACCTGTCACCATTTCTGCCATGGCAGGTGGCCACAGGAGGGGTGCAAAGCTGCCACCATTTTCCATGCAAATGAGCCCATAATGGGCATGCATGTGGCCCTTAGTGCCTTGCAGTGCCATTGGGCTCATTTGCATGTTGCCAGCTGACATCACCGCGCTTGAAGTCTTGGCAGCAGTTCCTCGCTCTTCCCTATGGGCTGCATACAGCCCAGATATATGTTGAGACAGCACTACTTGACTTTGTGCTGCCCTGATATGGCCCTATATTCAGTCAGATAGAGCCGGTGCACTATCCAACTGAATATAGCATCCTCAGAGTCGGGCACAAAGGCACGCACAGTTATTTCTATAATGCTTTGCACTCCGTTTTGGCCTATTACTATATATCTGGCCCTTGGAGTCTGACCAATAATCCAGTTTGTTCAGGTCCTCCTGAAGATTGCACCATCCCTAAGGAAGTCCACCACCCTGGCCAACTTAGTGTGCCTTACCTAGACAAAATTACAAGTCAGAATACTACTAGTACTTAGAGGTATCAAGAAGAGGTAGAACCTCATGGAAAATTAGATGTGGCATCTCAGCTCTATGACTATATGTAAATAATTTGTTTGTAAAGTAGAATATAGGGCTGGATTCAGGGTACTGACTAATGATGGTGTTACAGCTGTGAATGTACTCCGTCGATCTGTAACTACCACCCGATAGAAGAGTGGCCCTGTCACCTTTCCCACATCAGACCCGCTATCAGGTTATGAAGCGCAATGCAGGGTGGCTGTGTATATGCCCTGCCGCTAGGGGACCACCAAGCACATTAGCATGTGCCCTGTATGGGAATACTGCATATACAGCAGGTTAGTTGTTGGACAAGCAGCTAAGTTGGTAAAATATCCAGTGGTACTAATACCACAGCAACAATGGCATTCAAAGAATCAGAATCCAGGCAGTGGTCCAGACATTGTCGAGAAAATATCCAACTTGGCTGTCCACCAGCCACGTCTAGCACCAGAGCCCACCCAGTAAAAGCGTGCATGCCATTCATTCTGACACCCGGCAACACCAGACTGCTAGGGCTACTGGTAAAGTAGCTAATGACAAGGTTATAGCTGGAAGTCGCAGCAGTTCTGCACCCCTTGTATAGGACGACACATAGTGTGGTCCTTCCCATTCTTCCATGTACTCTGTTCTGCAGAAATGTGCCCTGACTTTTGGGGGTGTTGTTGGTATTGACCACAGTATGCAGAGCTGTCTTCCTGCCCCAACACACAGCACTGCATTAGCAGATGGTGCATGGAGCACTGCACTGCTGCCAGTGGGCTCATGCATATTCATGAGTAGCCACCCACCTGATCCATGGATGAACTACCACTGATGCTACCCTCAGGGCTTGGGATTCTATATCCCACAGCAGGCAGGCAGAGGTAGTTCTGCTGGTAATTATAGAGGTAAGGCCTGGATTCCTGAATCCAGCCCATAGTTTATGAAAAGCACTACATAAGTGAAAATTTCATAATTTTTCTACAGTTGTAATGCTGCCAGCATTTGATCAACATACCAGTGATAGAAGTTCCAAGTAAACATTTCTCTTTTTGCCTTTCTGTTTTCCTCAGTGACCTCAGCTTTTGCTTTTCATCCACTACATCTACTGGATTCGAGGGCCACAGGGAGTGTCAGCTTGTTTCCTCAACACTAACACACAATGTGCCATGTGGCACAACATGCTTGTTTGATCACTGCTAGCCCCCAGTGGAACAAGGCAGTGGTGCACACAGAGCACTTACTCATTCAGCAAAACAGTCAGCCATCCACTAGAGATCACCGAATGAGACACCCATTACAGTGTGAAGTAACATATCCAAGAAGTAGAATAACATATAAGCAGTTTTGAAGAAGCGCAGTATGTAGGATGCCTAAACAATAAAAAAAGAAAATTTCAAGTTTGTTTCTTGTAAATCTCATCAAGGCGTATACATACATTAAAGCATAAAACACTAGGCAAACCATCTTGAGTAATCAAGACCTTCTGTTTTGGGGGAGGTGGGTAAACTGTCTAGAAACTCTCAACTACATTCTGCATAGAGGCAGTATAGCAAAAGTCAAAGTGGGAGGCCATGTGGGAACCAGTGATCATCATAAAGTGTGGTTCAACATAAGGACAGCAGCAGAAGTAAATCACATAATGACAAGGGCCTGGGACTTCAGGAGGACATTTTTTTTTTAATGGGGTGACTGCCACAGTGATAACCTAGGTGGGGAGATGGCCTGGGTGGGGTGGAGGAACAGTGGGTCAACTTAAGGGATGGTATAGTGAAGGCAGCAAACCTCTGCAAAATAAGTGAGCAAAATCTGGAGAAAAAAAGAGATCACTATGTTTCTCAAAGGAAGTGGTTGCACAGATTAAGGCTAAAAGAGTAGCATATAGGAGGTACAAAGAGATGCAGAGGAAAGAGGCTAGGGAGGTGTACCAGGAAAAGCTGAGGGAAGCAGGTAAGGCAATGAGGAGTGCAAAGGCATAAACTGAGGAAATGGTAGCTAAAGGGGCAAGACCTTTTTTATGTACATAAGTGAAGAGAGGAAGATGAGTGGAGGGATTGTGAGGTTGAGAAGGGCAGGCGGAGATGGTGTAAAGGAGAATCAGGAAAAAGTAGATGCCCTGAACAGATGCTTCTGCTCGGTCTTCACAGCTGAAAGGGAGTTGGATGGACCACATAAAAGCAGCAGGAACACTGAGGGAAGGGAGGTAGACTCAAGTCCATTCACAGAAGAAAGAGTCCTGAAAGGACTCACAAATCTGAAAGTGAACTAATCTTTGGGGCCAGACAGAGTACACCAAAGAGTGCTGAGGGAGGTACTGGCTGCACCTCTGGGGTGAGATTCCTGGCCACAGGGAAAATATGTCACCACCTGAAGACAGCATTTAAAAAGTGCAGAGATACTGCCCTACATCCAATCTGGCACTTAGTTTTATGAATCTTGTTCACCACTTCTTGTTTTCCAAGTGAAATGAGGACATAGACAAGATTTCTGCCTGCAGAACAGAGCTGTGAGAGCCTGGGGATACACCTGTTTGGAAGGAATATTTGGCATGTTTAAAGGATTAATAAAAGTATGCCATTGTTGCCCCAGTGGTAATTTTCTATTAATATTTCCTAGAGGGGAGTTTGGAATCACTGCAGTTAGCACATTCTCATTTATTTTTCCCTGTAGAGCTGTACCTGAACAAAGACATTTGTAATTCTGACTTCAGTATGCATTGTAGCCTGGAGTGAAGACAGGAGCCCTGATGTACCTGGGGCAGAAGTGAGAAAGCAGAAGTGAGTGAGCCAACTAGAAGCAAACGGGAGCAGCCTGAGAAGAGAGGAGCCAAGAACAGTGAGTCATGGCCTTGTTGAAAAACCTGGGACCTGCTGTCCTCCCCATGTGAGGCCTGGAGCCATTAGTCCCAGTTTTAGTCACACAACATTCAGTGTCCCCTAGCCACACCATCAATCTGGTGGATAATGCTGAATGGCCTGATTTGAAGCCATATTTGAGTTAAAGCATTTGGGTGCTTCCGGTGGCTCTAAACCATTTGCCTGCCTGTACCTGGCCACACTGGACTGGTAAAAATGTTTTTGTTTTAGTCAAACTGCAAATCTAGTGGCCCAATCTATACTGCCAATTTTAGATTATGGTCAGGAACAAACAGTGTCTTGCCCTTCTTAACTGACCCAAACACTAATGAGTTTTTACTACAGTATTACGCATGTGTGAACTGAAAGACAAAGTAGAGTCGAAAATTAGGTCCAAGTAATTAAATTTGTGTACTAACTGTAATAAATTCAAAGAAAACCAATTTGCAACTGTGTTAAAATCAGCCTGAAGGATGGAATTTAGATAGTTTAAATCTTTATGGGCGTCATCGGCATGATGTTTTATAGAACACTTACTAACAAAGGAAGGCAAGAGATTAACAAACACATTAAAAAGGATAGAACACAAAACAGAACCCTGGGGTACTCCATTGTGCATAGGAAGAGAGGAAGATAGGTACCCATTCCAAGAGAGAGATTGGCTGCACTCGTATAAATAAGAAGAAAACCAAGAAACAACATTTGTAGAAAAAAACATGAAAAAGCAAACTGGATAAAAGTAACCAGTAGTTTATAACATCAAGCGCCTTGGACAGATCTATGAAAACTACCCCAATATATTAACCATTGTCCAAGGCATTTGAGACAGAGTCACGAAAATCAATCAGAGTAGACTGAGTGGAGTGATAAGGATGGAAGCTGGACTGAACTGCAAATAAAAGATGATACTCACTTAAATATTTTGAAATTTGCTGGTGTACAATTTTTTTAAGGAATTTTGAAAGGACGGGTAATAGTGAAATTGGATGATAGTTATCGACTATAGATTTGTCCCCACCTTTGTGCAGTGGCGTAACCACAGACTGCTTCCAAGCAGTAGAAAAGATCTGAGATGTAAGAGATAGGTTAAATAAGTGGGTTAACAAAGGAATGATAATGTCAGTGCTGGATTTCAATCAAAAAAATTGTCCAAATTATCAATACCCATTGCAGAGTTTTTTTCAAGGAAGTTTCAATTCACTTTATTTTTTAAAAAAGGCACTATTCTGAATGATCATAGTGCCTGTACAATAAAATTCAATAAATAAATATTCAGTCATAAAACCAGAAAATAAACTCAGTCTAATAATCACAGTCAGGATAGGCAAGATCAAACAAATGGGTTTTGAAAGTAATTTTAAATCCCTCCACAGTCAGGCATTCTCGCATCCAACAAGGTACAGAATTTCACAGGGTAGGGGCCACAAACTCAAAAGCATGAGCCCCAGATGTCTTCAGCTGAACCCTGGGAATCTTCAGCAATCCCTCGGTGGAGTAAAGGGGTTGAAGGGGTCAGTAGGAATGAAGGTGCTCTTGCAGGTAACTCAGACTCTGTCTGTGTAGGACTTTATAGGTCATCAAACTGACCTTGAAGATGATCCACCACTGAACTGGCAGCCAGTGCAGTCCATGCAGCACAGATGTAACGTGGCTGGATCTAGACAACCCAGTCAGCAACCTGGCCGCTGCATTCTGCACCAGCTTCAAGCGGTGCATATCAACACCCAGCAGCCCTAGGTACAGGGAGTTACAGTAATCCAGGCAGGAGGTTACAAAGGCATGGATTAGAGTTGGAAGGTTGTCAGGTGGAACAAGGCACTTAATCTGGGCAATATTCCTCAGATGGTAAAAAGAGGATTTGATGACAGCCAACACCTGAGAATGTAACACCAGTCTATTGGCAAAAATAACACCCAGATGCTGCACCTGCTCAGAGGTCGGCAGCTGTTGGACCCCAAGTCAAAGCCGCAAGACCTAACCAGCTGCTGGCCCTTCTACCAGGTTACCTGGGTCCACAACCAGCACCTCAGTCTTGTCAGGATTCAACTTCAACCAGCTGGTAGTCATCCAGTCCTGGATCTCAGTGAGGCAGTTATTAAACACAGAGACCGCACTATCCTGTTCAGGCACAAAAGTCAGGTAGAGCTAGGTATCATCTGCATAGCAGTGAAAACCCAGCCCATACCATCTTACAATGTCTTGCAACGGCAGTGTATACACCTTGAATAACATGGGGGACAGCACTGAGCCCTGCGGCATCCCACATAACAGACAGAATGAGTCAGAGGAATTCACCCTGGACACCATCCTCTGAGATCTGCCAGTGAGAAAAGAATGGAATGATCTGAAGACCATACCAGACAGGCCACAGATGAATTGCAGATGCTCAAATAGCACCCCATGGTCCATGGTGTCAAATGCTGCAGAGAGATCAAGAAGAATCAAAATGGAAAAGCTCTTTTGATCACTCACTATCAGGAGATCATTGAGCACCCAAACAAGGGCAGTCTCCGTGCTGTGCCTCTTCTGAAATCCCAACTTGAGAGAATCCTAGATATCATGGATGGTTAAATGATTCTCCAGCTGCTGCGTGACCACTTTCTCAATAATCTTCCCACAAAGGGAAGGTTAGAGACTGGTCTGTAGTTAGGACAGTCCAGGTTGAGAGAAGCTTTTTTAAGGAGGGGTGTCACCACCACCTCCTTCAGAGAGTCAGGAAACTCACCTGTCTGCAATGAACACCAGACTATCTCTGCTAGGACCAGGCAGATGACATCAACATACCCCAACAGGAGGTGAGTCAGACCCGGATCCAAACTACAGCAGGTTGGCAGCATATTCTGGACAATCTGCATGACATCCATGATCTCCAGCCAGTCAAAGTAGCACCAACCAAACCGAGGAGTAGCAACCTCCCACCGACCACCACCACCCCCACAAGAGTGAGCTGCATGGATCTCGGATCTGATGTCGGCAACCTTATCAGCAAAGAATCAAGCAAACTCATCACACTTTTCTTGTGAAAATGCTCTCTGAACCTGCAGACAGACTGGATTGCACAGTCTGTCCACAGTTTGAAAAAGCTGAGCTGGTCGATTCTGTGCTGTGGCAATCTCGTTGAACAGGAACTCTGTCTTTTTACATGAGATAGCCGATTGATAAACCCTTTAATGGTCCATCAATCTAAGCCTGTTGGCCTCAAGGCCCAATTTCCACCAGCAACACTCAATCCTTCTACCTACTCGCCTCAACTCCCTCAAGGTTCCATCAAACCATGGGAACCAAGGGCGAAGGGTGAGAGGACAAACACGGACAGGAGCAATGGAATCCAGAGGTTCTGTCACAGCCTTGTTATAGGCTTGCACCAGGTTCTCTTGACCCACATTTACACTTGGAAATCTCAATAGGTTAAGTACCGCCATTAGACTGTCTGGGGTCACACCCCTAAAAGGGTGGTACCAAACCATCTCCACAGGGGCAGGCCTATGGGGGGAGCCTGGAAACAGAACCTTATAGTATGATGGTCAGACCACCCAATTAGTTCCACCACCAAGTCAGATGTCTCCATCCCCAGTAGGAAGACTAGGTCCAATGAGTGACCATGTCTGTGTGTCACAGAGGTAACCACCTGTGTGAGACCAAGCGAGCTCATAAGCTGGAGCAAGTCCTGACCAAAATGTGAGGTTTCATTGTCGACCCAGGCATTGAAGTCACCCAGTATCATCAATCTGGGTGACTCCAAAACCATGTCAACAATGAAGTCTGTGACTTCCTGCAGGAATAACATATTCCCCCTGGGTGAATGGTATACAAGAAGAATTCTGCATGCCACACCTGTGACCACTGTACACTCAAAGGATCTGGTCTCTCCCATAAGTACAGCTACAATGCCCAATTTTGGTCTAAAATAAACTGCTACACCCCCACTCCTGCAATCTTGCCTCAGGCGGTGTATCACTGAGAACCTGGCTGGAATAGCTGACTCCAAAATGGGGCCAGAATTTTCATCCAGCCAGGTCTCGGTGATGCACGCCAGATCTGCTGACCCAACAAGATTGGCAATAATAGCCATCTTGTTCTTAATGGGCCTGGCATTGCACAACACCATACAAGTAGGATGAGACACCGAGGCCAGCTGAGCCACCGGACCACCAAATGTGGAGCCCTTGGGTATGGGTACCAGGCATGGAGAACACTCTGGGATCCATTTTGCCCCATGGTATTTCCTAGTCCCCACTACCCCCAATCCAGCCACACCACTACCACCCTCCTACATGTCCCAGGACCACCCCTTCACCTCCTACCAACTATCCCCAGAGCCCTGCAGCATCTATACACAGCTGCAGGCAATGGAAAACAGTTAAACATTTTTGTATAATCATCAGCAGCTGAACTCTTACTCCAGCAATCAACTGTACATGTAAAAAGTCATAGATAACTTTGGAGGGCCTCTCACTCCCTCTAACCAAATTAATAGGTAGCAAATTTTCACCACTGAACCAAATAAAGAGCAGTTTGTCCTTACAAGTCACCCAGATAGTAGATATAACATCCAGCTCAGTCTTCAGCTCACTAATGGACCCCCCAATAACTACCGCAGGGACAGGCAACCCCCCGGGATACAAGGGCTGAACAGCAGGGACCCTCCAGCCCCATTCCAAGAGTCCCAGAGGCTGACTCCCTCCCAGAGGCCAACCCAGTCCCCATAGCAGCCACCAGGCAAGTTCTACAGGCCACACCACTCGGCAACAATTCACCAGTCCAAAATGGTAACCACAATGTCTGCTTTTTCTGGGGCAGCCCACATGCCAAGCAGTACCACACCACTGGCTGGGGGTAAGAATCAGCCCCGGACAACAAAGGGCTAGGGCCCGATACCATGGCAGTTCTTCAACAGCCCAATGGCACCAACACCAGCCAGTGGCTGAAGCCCCCACTCTCCAGCTGGCCACACCATTGACTATTCTCCTCTAGTCACTCTGGGCCAAAAACCATCTCCCACCCATCACAGACAACCCCAAGAAAAGCAGGCTAATAATACCCCAATGCCCACATTTCCAAGCAATCCAGGCACTTGAACACCAGCAAAAACTCATGGCCCAGAAGTCCTTAGTTGTTCAAATTCCTCTTAGTCCAGATGGTAATCCTTCCTTGGCCAGTGAAACTCCCTTCTTCGGATATTCCAGTGCAAAACCGCCAAAAAAAAAAACAAATGACTATCTAATGATCCCCTTCAACTTGCTACATCAATGAAAGCACTTTGCGACTGAGACGGAACTGCCAAGCAACCATCTTTGAGGAGCACTGTCGGTCAACAGAAGTGCTTCCTCATCACAGATCAGAAAAAATTAAGCGGATCATCCTTGTATAGACCTCGTCAAAGATTTCGAACAATGGCTGCAGGTCATGGTCTCTTGCTCTGACACTAGTCAGAGCAAACAGCAAAGCACCACAATGCCCTGCAGCATACAGTTAGCGCCAGCATGCCGGGACCCAGGCGGTAACAAAAATCAACCTGAAAAAATCTGTATGCTTACTAATTTGCCTCACTTCTTTGACCCTGGCTAATCTAACTCAAAAATAAGCACTAAAAAAGACTAAGAAAGCAAAATAAAACAAATGAACAATAAAAACTACTAAAACTAATGGGCTAATGCTCTGGCTGGCTCACGGCGGCCACCATCTTGCCCTCCCTCCATCCACGTTTCTAAGTGCTTGGGGAACAAATCAGGACTTAGCACAGCACCAGGTAGCAAAGACCTCATTTTGATTGACTTGTTTTAAATAAAAATGGGGTCTAGAAAAATGGGAAAAGCCAAGGTTACTAGAAAGTGAGCTAGGGAGGGACAACCCTGCCTGATTTAATAACTGACTAGGGGCTTCTACAAAAAATTTGTTAGAGTCCACTAATGTCCTCATTAGAATAAACTATATGACCATTGTAAGACAAGTTGGAAGTATTCAAAGTAGTTGGATTTTTCCACATGGAATCGACCAACTGCCAGAATTTTCTTGGGTTGGATCTAGAATCTAACAAATTGAAACATAGACTTTGATGGCAAATAAGGACCACTTGGCCCACCCAGTCTGCCCATTTCCCTACCTACTGGATAAGCTGCAGATTCTAGTTAACCAACAGCCTACTTCCTGCAACCCTCCACTATAATTGCCTTGTGTCTGTCCCATGTATGTTTGAATTCCCCCACTGTTTTAGACCCAACGACCTCCTCAGGAAGGCTGTTCCATGTATCCACCACTCTCTCCATGAAAAAAAAATTCCTCACATTACCCCTGAGCCTTCCCCCCACTAACTTTAAATTGTGCCCCCTTGTTCTTACACATCTCTTTTTCTGAAAGATGCTATCCTCCTGGACTTTGTTGATTCCCTTGAGGTACTTGAATGTTTCTATCATGTCCCCTCTGTCCCTCCTTTCATCAAGACTATACATATTAAGCTCTCAGTCTCTCTTCATATGGTTTCTGCTGCAGACCCTGCACCATTTTAGTTGCCCTCCTCTGGACTGCTTCCATCCTGTCTATGTCCTTTGTAGATAAGGTCTCCAAAACTGCACACAGTACTCCAGATGGGGTCTCACCAACTGTCTGTACAGAGGGATAACCACTTCCCTTTTTCTACTTGTGATGCCCCTTCCTATGCATCCCAGTATCCCCCTGGCTCTCCTTACTGACTTTTCATATTGCTTACCCACCTTTAGGTCATCTGATATGACTACCCCCAGGTCCCTTTCCATGTTTGTTGTTGTTAGTGCCTCTCCTGCTATTGTGTACTCTTCTCCTGGATTTTTGTTTCCCAGGTGCATTACTTTGCACTTCTTTGCATTGAATCTAAGTTGCCATATGTCTGACTATTCCTCCAACCTTGCCAAGTCCCTTCTCATCTTTTCTACCCCCCTTGTGTATCAACTCTGTTACAGATCTTTGTGTCATCTGCAAAAAGGCATACCTTTCCTTCCAGACCCTCTGCAATATCACCTATAAAGATGTTAGAGGACTGGACCCAGTACTGAGCCCTGAGGTACTCCACTAGTAACTCCCCTTTCTTTGGAATGTGTTCCATTCACTATTACCTTCTGTGTCCTGTTGTGCAGCCAGTTTGCTACCCAGGCTACCACCCTGGGACCCACTCACAGGCTGGCTAACTTGATTATTAATCTTTTGTGCGGCACTGTGTCAAATACCTTGCTAAAGTCTAGGTAGGCTATAGCCACAGCCCCTCCCTGGTCTATTACTTTGGTCACCCAGTCAAAAAAATCAATTAGATTCATCTGACATGACCTTCCTGCTGTAAATCCATGCTGCTTTGGGTCCTGTGTGTGTGTGTGTGTGGTTTTATAATAGGAAGATTTAGATTTCCTTATCAAGTTCACACAATAATTCCTAAATTTTTAGAAACATTGCCAGGCTTCCGAACTGTCCAATTTTCTAGCCTTTTGGTACAATTTATCACAATTTTTTAATTGAGATATAATGAATGGATTTATCCAGGGGGCATTTATTTATTTATTTATGAGTTTTACCAGGAAAACATACTGAGCAAACATGCTCGATTCCAGATGTGACCTGGGGGCCGAGGCCCACATACAATTTGACATACATAGACTGTACAGACATGAGCATAGGCTTGTACAATTAACAATTTAGGAGAACATTTGAGAGTAAATTGCAGACATGGGTAGGAAAAATACATACAGTGTAACGACATTTAGACTGAATACTTACATTACTTGTTTAATTATAAGAGCATGACATTTGAGAAAATGTACTTAGATTAAAATAATCCTAGTTAAAACAGGAACAGCTGGAGGTGAAGTGTGCTCTGAGTAATTGGTTACGTAGGGTGGGGTTTGGGGTGTGTCTAATGGGGGCAGGTAGGGTATTCCAGGTCTGGGGTATCCGGTACTTAAAAGTGGCCTGTCCTTTGGATGTGCACATAAACGGGACATGGAACAGTCTTTGGTCCATAATCCTAAGGGAGTACGCAGGTGAAAGTTGTTGGGAGAGGACAGAGGTCAGGTAGGGGGGAAGGGAGTGGGCCCAATATTTGGCAGCGAACCTAGTACAGTTAGTTTCTCTGCGGTCATGTAGGGACGGCAGGATTAATGAGCTGTAGAGGTTGCAATGGTGTGTGGATTGGGGGCAGCTGAGGATGAAACGGCAGAAGGAGTGGAACAGGGTGTCTAGGCTGGCCAGTGCAGACCCAGGGGCGATAGAGTAAACTATATCGCCATAGTCAAGTACCAGAAGGATCATTTTTTGAACAATGACACGCCTTGTCTGTGTTGGGAGGCAGCTTTTGTTACGGTGTAGTGCGCCAAGTTTGGGGAGCAGCCGCTTGTGTAGGGAGGTGATGTGAGCCAAGAAATCTAGATGTTGATCTAGCCAGACGCCCAGATATTTGAAGCTTGTGTGGCTATCCAGGGGTGTTCCGTCCAAGGTTTTGGGGGGGGGGCTTGGCAGGAGAGTCTTTGAGGTGAGCCAAAAGTTAGTGATACTTTTTTGGGGGGGTTAAGATATAGCTGGTTAGACCTGAACCAGTTCTGGATGGCATTGAAATCATCCTGGAGGAGAGTTGCTACACTGTGTGTTGTGGGACCAGAGGTGTAAAGGACAGTGTCATCTGCATACATCTGAATGAAAGAGCGGGAGCATGCAGTAGGAAGGTCGTTTAGAAAGATGGAGAAGAGTAGGGGACCCAGGACAGAGCCTTGGGGGACACCTGCAGGGACTAGCAGTGGGTGGGAGGTGTGAGAGGCAATTTTAACTACTTGTTTCCTGCCTACTAGGAAGTCATGGAACCAATTAGTGGCCTGACTAGAGAGCCCTGCGTCAGTGAGTTTGGTGATGAGTATGGGGTGAGAGATGGTGTCAAAGGCATGACGAAACTTAACTTATTTTTCCAAAAATGGGGCATAGTAATTTAAAATAGAACTAAAATTATAATAGAAATAATCCCAGGCCTCATTAACATCTATAAGTACAACATATTTCCCCCAGTCAACATTAAATAGACTAGAACGAAAGGCCTTGAGATGCTAAATTAAGGGTTGACTGTTTCATGCAGTCTTAGGGGATTTTAGTGTATTTAATGTATTCTAGAACCCTACAGAGCTATTTTGTGTATTTTTTTAAAGTACTGAGTTGTATATGTCACAAACACACTCAGTGGGTCAGGCCCTCTGCTTCCACAGTGCCAACCTCCAAGCGCAATAATGTGAACAGGTAACAGACAGGGTAACCCTCCTGTCTGCTTTGGGGTCCAAATCACCTTTAGTCTCAATTTCTGGGGGGCTTTGAACTGTGAACCTTATGCTAGCGTACCCAATTTACAGGCTCAGATATGTACCCTCTTCGGGGCCTGCGGTACAATCTTTTGCCAGGGGTACCAAGCCAGGCTTCCAAAATGAACCCTTAAAACTCTATAAAAGACCTTAGGTGTATTCTTACCTTTTCCCAGTTTAGTAACACCATCAAGCTCTCCAGAACAGCTGTCAAACTTAACCACGTATACATCACATGCAAAAAGAACTTACAAGACACATCCAGGCAGTATCTTTCAAATTAATATTTTACTAAAATATGATAAAAATATAAAAAATGTAAACACAGAACAATATATCAAAGAGCTCACAATCACATAAAAGAACAAGGGAAGATTACAAAACAAAAACCCCTACCACAATACAGTTAGACTTTTTCTGTCTAATGTATTACCTCTGTAAGTGCCTTAGATCAGAGATCTGTCTTTCTTGAGTCCCAAAATGATATGTCATATTCCCCAGTTACAAGGATCCATTTCAGTTTCATCCCCCCACCCCTTGATGAGTAATCTAGCTCCTCCTTTTTAGAATTAAAAAAAATACAAACATGATGTCCTATCAGGAGGTATATTTTAAATAATGTGACTTCAGAAGGAAAAAGACATTTCATAAATTATGACAGTCTTTAATCAAGCCTTTCCTTTGAATTGGTGGCTGATTCCTGTTCCCAAGGCATATCAAAGGATTTTACAACTTCTGACACCAGGTTGGTATAAAATGTTCTTCCTATAGGAATCATAAAACTTTTCGAGCCCTATATCCTGGCAGCTGAGTCAGTTCTAATTAAGACAAAAAAACAGGAGACCCTTAATTAAGTCTCTCTGGTCTTTTAATTACCTCCTGGTTTCAGGTCACTTGTCACTGTAGCTTCGCTGAAACCCGAGGGGGGGAGCACCCATAACCACAGGCTGTCTTATGTGAGACAATCACCTACTATATTTTTTTATATTACAAATATCATACAATAATCATAACCAGCTAGCCAAGCATCACAATCCTCCCCACCTAGACTGAATTTTGGGGCTCTATCCCCTGCATGAGATGAGCTTCCCAAGTCAGTTCACCCCTCATACAGACGCGACAAGCCATTTGTGTTCTGATTGGTCACTCCAGCCCTATATAAGATTGGCATGTCACACCCTTGCTAGGCAAGACTCCATCTTAATAGTCTACCATTAGTTTTGCCCATTTGTGTCAGCCAAACCAGGGGGTTGTGGTCATTTTTGTACCTCAAAATGCTGCCCATATAAGTATTGCTCTAACTTCTCTAGGGCCCACACTATGGCAAGACACTCTTTTTCCACAGTAGAGTAAGCCTGCTCCCAGGGAAGTAACTTTTTACTAAGGTACACTACAGGATGATCGTTCCCTTGATTGGATGTCTGACTCAGTACTGCCTCAATACGCACATTTGAGGCATCCGTGTGGACTATAAAGGGTCTGCTATAGTCAGGACTTGTCAATACAAGAGCACTGCACAGTGCCTCCCTCAGTCTGGTAAAGGCTTTTTCACAGCCTGGTTTCAAGGTAATTTTCTTAGGCATCTTTTTTATGTTGATTGTGCGCATGTGCAAGAAACATATTGCGGCAGCTTTCCAGAAACAGGTTGTGGAGGTGCGGCACTGTTGTGGCCAATGCTCCCACAGCTTTTAAAGGCTTGTCCCACTTTCTCCAATGCCATGGCACACTGCTGCTGACACTAGTTCAGCCAGCGTGCCACAACCTTGTAAGGTTTAGCTGCTGCAATCAGGGACCACCTCATCATTGCAGCATAAGCTATTCACTGCAATGAGGAAGTGACCCATCACTGCTGGGCAGAACCTTGTTACAGTGATACTGTTAAGCCGCTGTGTTCACAAACAATATTAAGCCCCCCGATGAGGGGGTGCCCAATCACCCTCAGCAGCATGTGCCCACCCACTGTATTTGTTTATTGATGAGGGCCCCAATCCCTCTTGGCTTCAGTGCCCCAAGGTTGATGTTGCAGACGGGGGAGCCCACTCCCCGTCGGCATTATGTAACCCCCCCCGCTTTTGTTGTGCGCCGATGGGGTGCCCAATCCCCAGTCGGCTACAGCTGCCCCCCCAAAAAAGACTCTGTTGGCATGCCAGGAGCCCACCCCAGCGTTCCACATGCCACTGTAAAAACAAAAACAGTCCTGCAAATTTTTTTTTCCCCCCTGTGGAAAAAGGAAATGGTTCCTCAGTAGTCTCCCTGCCCCTCCCATAACCCGCACCTACCCACTGTGCACCATGCTTCCCCACACCCCCCTTACCCCACACTTATATCTAGAGTCTGGCGCGACCATCTTCAGTGGACCGGGAACACATCTGCACTCTTCAAAGCCGACTGCAAACTGAGGAAATGCTGGTAAGCTGTATAATGGTATAAATAGTTTTTTTTTCAACTTTGATGCATATCTCAGGTATTTATTTGGAATTTTGGCACCAAATTTTTAACATTGGGTTTTTGGGACCCCTTCTCATGAATTCTGGCACTGTCATGGCGTTATTCGGCCCCTGAAAGGGGATTTCGCAGTCACTGCATGGAATCCCCTTTCGGGACTGATTAATGAAATGAAAGTGCCAGTGTTCATGAGGTGGGCTCTCAGAAAGCCTATGTTGCAAATTTGGTGGGAAAAATCAAAAAATGACTGTTTTACTGATATACATTGCACAGTTAATACTCACGCTCATAACTTAAGCGAATTTGCAATATTTTCATGCCAGATTTTCAACATTGCCATTTTTTAGATCTTCCTCAGAACAGTACAGCTGTCATTTTCCACATCCTCGACAAAAATGTGTTTTCACTCTGGCGAGAATAGCACAGTTGCTGGGAAATCAGTTTTGGGACAGATTAAGAAAATGACAGTGACACTGTTCATGAGCAGAGGTTCTAAAATGCCTATGTTAAAAATTTGGTGACGATACTCATAAAATGACTGTGTTCAAGCATGGCTATGCAGTTTGCACGCATGCTCATAACTCGCAAATTAATAATATTTTCACTCCAGATTTTCAACATTGCCATTTTTCCACACCTCCTTATGAACAGTGCAGCTGTCATTTTTCACATCCTGGCTGAAATGTGTTTTCGCTCTTCTGGTGCACAATTTCGCGTTCGCTGTGGGAAATCAGTGATCGGGACACATTAAGAAAATCACACTGACACTGTCATGAGCAGAGGCCCTAAAATGCCTGTGTTGAAAATTTTGTGATGAAACTCCATAAAATTACTGTCTTACGAGCGTGTGTTGTGCAGTTTCAATGCACCCTTGTAAGTTCGCAAATTAGTAATATTTTCTCCCCAGATTTTCAACACTGGCATTTGTTCACACCTTCTTATGAACAGTACAGCTGTCATTTTTCACATCCTGGTCGAAATGTGTTTAAGCGCTTCTGGTGCAGAATACCGCAGTCACTGTCAGAAATCAGTGTTTGGAACAGATTAGGATCGAGCGACTGAGAGAGGGGGAGAGTGACTGAGCTCAATTGAGCTCTGTTGGGATTGCTGCAGATTTCTTTGTGGGCAGGAGCCCAGTACAAAAGGGCAGCCTGCAGCGCCGGGAGACACAGAACGAGTGAGTGAGGGAAGGGGAGTGAGTGAGCTCAACGGAGCTCAGTTGGGACTGCTGCGGATTTCTTTGTGGGCAGGACATGGCAGCATTGCACCAGGAGCCCAGTACAAAAGGTCAGCCTGCAGCGATGGGAGAAACAGAATGAGCGACTGAGAGAGGGGGGAGTGGGCAAGTTCAACGGAGCTCTATGGTGACTGCTGCAGATTTATTTGTGAGCAGAAAAGGGCAGCAATGCAGGCAGGAGCCCAGTACAGAAGGGCAGACTGCAGCACCGGCAGAAACAGAATGAGCAAGTGAGACAGGGGGAGTGAGTGAGTCCAACGAGGCTCTGTTGGGACTGCTGCAGATTTTTTTGTGGGAAGAAAAAGATGCCAGCAGAGGCAGGAGCCAAGTATGAAAGGGCAGCCTGCAGCACCAGGAGAAACAGAATGAGTGATCTTAACAGAGATCTGTTGGGACAGCTGCGGATTTCTTTTCTGGGCAGGAAAAGGTGCCAGCTCAGGCAGGAGCCCAGTACAAAGGGGCAGCCAGCAGCACCGGGAGAAACAGAATGAGCGACTGAGAGAGGGGGAGTGAGTGAGCTCAACGGAGCTCTGTCGTGACTGCTGCAGATTTCTTTGTGAGCAGAAAAGGATGGCAATACGGGCAGGATCCCAGTACAGAAGGGCAGCTTGCAGTGCTGGCAGAAACAGAATAAGCGAGTGAGACAGGGGGAGTGAGTGAGTGAGCCCAAACAGAGCTCTATCGGGACTGCTGCAGATTTCTTTGTGGGCAGAAAAAGATGCCAGCAGAGGCAGGAGCCCAGTACAAAAGGGCAGCCTGCAATGCCAGGAGAAACAGAATGAGCGAGTGAGGCAGAGGGAGTGAGCGACCTCAACAGAGATCTGTTGGAACAGCTGCGGATTTCTTTTCTGGGCAGGAAAAGGTGCCAACTCAGGCAGGAGCCCAGTACAAAAGGGCAGCCTGCAGCACCAGGAGAAACAGAACGAGAGAAGGGGAGTGAGCGAGCTCAACGGAGGTCTATCGTGACTGCTGCGAATTTCTTTATGGGTAGGAAAAGGTGGCAATGCAGGCAGGAGCCCAGTACAAAAGGCCAGCCTGCAGCGCTGGCAGAAATGGAACAAGCGAGTGAGAGAGGGGGAGTGAGCGACCTCAACGGAGCTGTGTCAGGACTGCTGAAGATGTCTTTGTGGGCAGAAAAAGCCACCAACGCAGGCAGAAACCCAGTACAAAAGACCAGCCTGCAGCAGCAGGAGACACAGAACGAGCGAGTGAGGAAGGGGGAGTGAGTGAACTCACCGGAGCTCTGTTGGGACTGCTGCGGATTTCTCTGCAATGCATGCAGGAGCCCAGTACAAAAGGGCAGCCTGCAGTGGCAGGAGAAACAGAACAAATGAGTTAGAGAGGGGGAGTGAGTGAGCGAGCTCAACGGAGCTCTATCATGACTGCTGCGGATTTCTTTGTGGGCAGAAAAAGGCGGCAATGCAGGCAGGAGCCCAGTACAAAAGGCCATCCTGCAGCGCTGGCAGAAACGGAATGAGCGAGTGAGAGAGGGGGAGTGAGCTACCTCAATGGACCTGTGTCAGGACTGCTGCATATTTCTTTGTGGGCTGAAAAAGCCGCCAACAGAGGCAGGAGCCCAGTACAAAAGGGCAGCCTGCAGTGCCAGCAGAAACAGAATGAGTGAGAGAGGGGAGTGACCCACCTCAATGGAGCTCTGTCAGGACAGCTGCAGATTTCTTTGTGAGCAGAAAAGCAGGCAGGAGCCCAGTACAAAAGAGCAGCCTGCAGCATCGGGAGAAACAGAATGAGCGAGTGACACAGGGGCAGTGAGCGAGCTCAATGAACCAACGCAATCAACATTTGGCTAGGTCAGATAGGGGAGCAGCCAGGGCACTGTAATTGTGTACACATTTCCTATAGTACCCTGCTGTCCCTAAAAAACTTTTGACCTGCTTCTGCATTTCTGGTCGGGGCCATGCCTTGATCATCTCTATTTTTACTTGGCTGGAATGGAGCTGCCCCCGGCCTACAACATGCCCGAAGTATGCCACTTCAGCCATGGCCACCTGGCACTTCTCAGCTTTGACAGTGAGCCCGGCCCTCTGTATCCTGCCCAGCACTTCTCTAAGGTGGGACAGGTGTTCCTCCCAGCTGGCATTAAAGATGGCAGTGCCATCCAGGTACACCATGGCGTACTCCTCAGCACCATTTAACACCTGGTTCACCAACCTTTGGAAGTGGCCGGGGCGTTCTTCATTCCGAAAGGCATTACATTAAATTCAAATAAGCCTATTGAAGTGATGAAGGCCAACCTCTCCCTAGCTCTGTCAGTTTACTCTACCTGCCAGTACCCCTTTGTCAGGTCAATAGTTGTAAGGTAGGTCGCCCCTCCCAACTTGTCCAGGAGTTCTTCCATCCAGTGATTTGGGTGGGTGTCTGACTTCATGACTGCATTCAGTCCACAATAGTCCACACAGAAATGAGTAGAGCCATCTGGCTTGAGCACAAGGACTACAGGTGAGGCCCAGGGGCTGTGAGATCTCTGGATTACCCCTAAATCCAGCATTTCCTCCACCTCCTTCCTAATGTCCTTTTGGACAGACTCTGACACCCGATATGCTGTCCACCGTATGGGCATCTGTGTCCCTGTTTCCACATTGTGTGTTGCTAAGGGGGTTAATCCAGGCTTGGCGCTAAACAGTGGGACAAAGTCTGCTAAAACCTCCCTTACTTCCTGGATCTTGTTCAGGGCCAGCTGGGGAGACAGTTTAACTGCCTCCACAGAGGACTCCCACTTGCTTTCTTCCAGCAAGTCCAGAAGGGGGTCTCCTTTCCCCATCCCCTCCCCAGGACTACATACTGCAAACACCATGTCAGCCCTATTAGCATGTGTCTTCATCATGTTGACATGGTACATTCTTTCTTTCTGTCTTCTGTAAGGTAACTCAATGATATAGTTCACATCATTTTATCTTTCTAACTACTTTGTACAGTCCTGCCCACTCAGCCTGCAGCTTTTCCCTCCAGACCGGAATAAGGACTATGACATCCTGATCCACTGTGTACGAGTAAGCCCTGGCTCTGCGGTCATACCACACTTTTTGTTTCTGTTTGGCAGCTGCCAGAGTGCTCTGGGCCATCTCCATAAGCTCCCTCAGCCTTTCCCTAAACCTAAGGATGTAATCCACTTTGGGAGTTTCCTGGGTGGCGTGCTTGCATTCCCAGTCCTCCCGGATCAAGTCTAGGGGCCCATGTACCTGGCGTCCGTATAACAGCTCAAAGGGGAAATCCTGTCGACTCTTGGGGCACCTTCCTGTATGCAAACAACAAGTCGGGAAGGTATTTTTCCCAGTCCCTCCCATGCTGTTTAGCAAATGCTTGGAGCATTGACTTCAGGGTACTGTTATATCTTTCCACGAGCCCATTGGCTTGTAGGTGATAAGGTGTCATGCGCCTCTGCACCACCCCACACTTCTCCCACAAACATTTCATCAGGTCCAACATGAAGGAACCCCCTCGATCTGTGATAACCTCCTGTGGAAACCCAACATGGGAGAAAATTCCAAGTAAGGCATCTGCCACTTTGTCTGTCCTCAGTGAGGATAGGGCGACTGCCTCTGGGTACCTGGTGGCATAATCCACCACAGTCAGGATGAACCTCTTCCTGGAGGAGCTGGGGGTATTTAAAGGCCCCACAATATCCATTCCCACCCTTTGGAATGTCTCCTCCACTATGAGCAATGGAATTAGAGTGGCTTGGGTTTTCTTATCCGCCTTCCCTATTTCTTGGCACCGGTGACAAAAACCTGCAATACTCCTTCACCTGCTGGGTGAAGTTGGGCCAATAGAAATTCTGGGCCAACTGCTGCATAGTGCACACAATTACCAGATGACCAGACAAGGGAATAACATATGCAGTCTTGAGCAACTGCTCGCGATACCCCTGCGGAATGACAAGCTGCCTGCCTATCACCCCTCCCTCTGTCTTCACAGCCTGAGCATACATCAGTCCATTTTCCCAATAAAATTTATGTTTACTGTCACCTCCCTGTGCTCCATCAGAGTCTGCCCCCTCAGCTTCTCTAGACTAGGGTCACTTTTCTGAGCAGCTGCAAACTCCTTACACATTCCCAAGGCATGGGACAGGTCCCCCTTCAGTCTCTAAACTACGGTCCCTAGCACTAGCATCAGGGCACTCAGGATCACTGTCATCACTAACCCTCAGACAATGGGTCACCCCTCCTTCTTCAGAGTAACCCTCCATAGCTGTGTGGTTAACTGCTACTGGGGACATTTCTACCTCCTTTTCATTTGTCTCCATATCAGGAGACACAGGCTGGGGAACCAGCCTCTCAATGGTTTCCATAATGGCTTCTGTAGGGTCCAGGGAACTTACATTTTCCCTTGCCACTTGGCTATGGGTAACTGCACACACCATCCCCTGTTTGAAATTGTTGCCAAGGATGATGTCAACTGCTAAAGTTTTGGCTACAGCCACCTGTTGCACAGTTCCCCCTGTTTTGCCCCAGTCTAGGAGAACACTAGTGAGTGGCAATGTGGTCTCCTCACCAGTGAACCCTTGCAGAGTTACAAATTCATTGGGTATAAGCTGACCAGGTTCTTTCAGATCCCCTTTTACCAATGTCAGGGATGCCCCTGTATCTCTTAACCCTTGTGTCAATACACCATTCACTGTGACTGGGTGCATGTGTTCCCTCATGTTCACAGGCATGCTTCCAGGGACACACAAACAACCCACTTCTTTCATAGCCCCATGTTGCGTATTGCTCATCTTTTTGGGACACTGGCAACATGCCCAGTTTCTTTACAAACCCAACATTTGTTTCTTGTCTTAAAAGAATCTTTTCTTTGAAACCTGGGGCTAACTGGTTTCAGTGGAGACAGTGAGGGTTTTAGCTGCCCTGAAGGTGCGCTTTTCCCTTTCTGTGCTGCCACCCCCCCTCCCCATTCGCTCTCAGAGCAGGTCTGTTCTTGGCATAACGGTCCGAGAGTTCAGCAGCCTCTTGCACTGTTTTGGGATCTCAGTCCTCCAGCCAGCTTTTCAGCTCTGCTGGGCATGCCCAAAAAAACTGTTCTAACAATATAGCATTTTCAATTTTATCTGCAGAGTTTGCTTCAATTCCTTCCCACCAACATTTTAAACACTGAGGTTGTTTCATGGCTAGCTCCTTGTAGCTCATGTCAGGGCTTCTCCTGAGTTTACAGAATTTAGCTCTGTATGCTTCTGCAGTTAAATTAAACTTTTTTAAAAGTGCAGCTTTAAGTTTGCTGTAATCATTACTATCCTCATTGTCCATTTGACCCAATGCATTTTGAGCTTTCCCAGTAAGTAGCGCGGGGATAGCTGGAAGCTCCAGGACCCTCTAGGAATGTTTGCCTGAATACAAACTTTTTCAGAGGAATTTAAAAAGGCATCCTTATTCTCCCCCTCTTTAAATTCAGCTATCAGTTTGGAATTTAATTTGTAACCCAGTCCTGTAGTTCCAGTTAAACCCAAGCCATTTACCCGCTCTGGTGCTGGTGGTTGGAGTCGTAGCTTCTCCAGTTCATGTCGCCACTGGCGCACACACTCCTCATGGTCAGCCTCCCACTGTTCATGCTCAGCTTCTCACTGTTGTTGCTCCCTCTTCTCCTCTGCAGTTCATTTCTCTCACTCCACTTCTCGCCATTCTCGTTCAGCCTCCCTCTAGAACTCCAGCTCCATTCTGCACAGCTCAATCTGCAACCTGATTGCTTCTGGCTCCAGAATGCTGGTGACCTTCCCCTGTTGCTCTAGCTCTAGCTGTTGGCTTGCACTGGTCCTGCTGTCCTCCTCACCAGATCTGGACACTGTACTGGCTGCTAGCCCCTCCATGCCCAAGGTTTGGTCTTTTACAGTCACAGTCTGTGACTCAATGCTCTGGACATCTGCTGCCATCAGGGCATCCATGAGGTTCTGCTTGGTGGCTCTCCCCTCATGTAAGACTCATCTCTTCTTGCACAACTGCTTCAGGTAGTCTGTATTGTGTTCACTGTAGTTGGAAGCCATTTTCTTCCCTAACTATGGCTACTCTAACTTGTACTTTGAAATAAAAAATAAAACAGGTAGGAACTTGGCTGTAAGCAAAATTATATAGTTCTGTTTCCTTTTTTAACAAATAAATCACTGCCTTATTTTGCAAGTGAGCTGTACAGTATTAAGCTGACACACTGAGCAGTTAAAGCTTGTGTTACCAAATTTATCCGCACCGCTGCCAACCAAATCTGTCACAAATGCACTCAGTAGGTCAGACCCTCTGCTCCCACAGTGCCAACCTCCAAGCACAATAATGTGAACAGGTAACAGACAGGGTAACCCTCCTGTCTGCTTTTGGGTCTGAATCACCTTTAGTCTCAAGTTATAGGGGGATTCAAGCTGTGAACCTTATGCTAGCATACCCAATGTACAGGCTGAAATGCGTACCCTCTTCGAGGATTACGGTACAATCTTTTGCCAGGGGTACCAAGCCAGGCTTCCAAAATGAACCCTTAAAACTCTATAAAATACCTTAGGTATAGTCTTACCTTTTCCCAGTTTAGTAACACCATCAAGCTCTCCAGAACAGCTGTAAAACTTAACCACATTTACATCACATGCAAAAAGAACTTACAAGACACACCCAGGCAGTATCTTTCAAATTAAGATTTTACTAAAATATGAAAAAAATATGAAAAATGTAAACACAGTACAATATATCAAAGAGCTCACAATCACATAAAAGAACAAGGGAAGATTACAAAAGAAAATCTCCTACCACAATACAGTTAGACTTTTTCTATCTAATGTATTACCTCTGTAAGTGCCATAGTTAGATCAGAGATCTGTCTTTGAGTCCCAAAATGATATGTCATATTCCCCAGTTACAAGGATGCATTTCAACGCCATCTCCCAACCCCCTTGGTGAGCCATCTAGCTCCTCCCTTTTAGAATAAAAAAATGCAAACATGATGTCCTATCAGGAGATATATTTTAAATAATGTGACTTCAGAAGGAACAAGACATTTCCTGAATCATGACAGTCTTTAATCAAGCCTTTCCTTTGAACTGGTGGCTGATTCCTGTTCCCAAGGCATATCAAAGGGTTTTACAACTTTTCTCACTAGGTTGGTATAAAATGTTCTTCCTATAGGAATCATAAAACTTTACGAGCCCTATATCCTGGCAGCTGGGTCTGTTATAATTAATTTATTGAAAAAAGATGTGGCTGTCAACCTCCAGAAACAGGAAATGAACTCTCATATGAAAAGTTTTCAAAGTTTATTTCCAGCATCAGTGTTACAGTCTTTATGCAGTTCCATGTTGGTTTCTCTTTGTCATCAAGCAGTTATTGCAAACCAGCTTTTTTGTAATATGTTCTAACTCTTTTTCACATTTTATCCAAATAGTGTTATGTTTCAGGACCAATGTCCCTTCATCAGACCTTAGAGTAGCTCAATATACTGCTGTAAAAATCAATTAAAACAATATATTAATTATCCTGTTTCTTGTCCTCTCTTTACCAACAAAAATGTCAAAGATATTCAATAATTTAAATATAATGGTGATAGTAGATAGGTGGGAACAAACCTCTAATATAAAACACACACTGACTGTATTTCAGCCAGATGGACTCAGGAAAAACTTCCTTAACTTAATCCCTGTAACTAGACAAATGAAACATAAGCCTTCTTACAACTTAAATCTCAAATTATAACAGCTATAGTCCATAATGACACAATATTAACTTCTATGTATTTAAAGATCTAGTCGTCAGTTCTTGTCAGAGAACATATCTTAAACATTTATTTGTTTTTTGCCTCAAACGTTTCAGACTTTTAGAAAACAAAGTTTTAACCTACTTATGCTAAATAAGGGATTCAAAATGCCAGTGGGACTCCATTTCATTATTTTTTCCTTTTGAAGATATATCCTGTGCCATTAATCAAAACGCCACTGAATCCATTCGAGCTAGCCTTCTTCTTGAAGGCATGGAAGGGGCCAGGCTATCTAGGGAGTACGTCAGAGCATGATTAAATCATGCCCACATATACACCCTTAGCAGCCCGGTCAAAATTTGAAACAAACTAGTGGCTCTATAAAAGAGTCCCCCTTTCCATAATTAATTCTCATTCAAGATATACAAATAAAGTATATATTTGTGAAGCTAATTCCTTTCAGACAAGGGGTTATGACATGTATTAAAATCCACAATTGTCATAAATACATTATTCTCAGAGATATACAGCCTCAGAAAAGTAGAATTTGCATTGGTGATATACAGCACAATTACAGTACGAAATATATCTGTCGTTGCAAGATATTAATACATTCTTTCTAACCTGGCAATCCTATCAATTCAAATGGTACCCTTTCTTTTAGGGATCATTTAATACTCTGCCTTCAAAAACCAAAACTTTTCCTTCGGAGGTCACCATTCTGTGCAAAACGTCAAAACCAAAAAAAGATTTGTAATATGCGCTCTTATAATTACAGTGTGTGATCATGACATTGGTAAAGAACCAGTATACTATTATATTTTAAAACCTCATTATTTAAACAGTCGATGCCTCACCTTTATACCAAAAAAAGTTTTATCCAGAAGTGACTTGTATAATCTAATTTTCAAAATTAACTAACTTAGTCTATACATGTACCATTACCTAGACATGAAGGAAATAAATTTCAACTTGTAGCTTATATTAATTTATGCTTAAGGCATATATTCAAGAATTGTGTATCACAGTGGGGGTCACTATCTGCTGCAAAAGGTCAAATTTCAATTTATCCATTTTGCATTCTAAGAATGTGATAAAATTAATTAAAATTGCCATTATAACATCCGTTGTAATAAAAAAACATTAAAGGAACATAATATTCTGGTGAAAGTCACTTCATTTATTAACTTTATCGTTTATTAAACCAAAAAAAAAAATGTTTTAACAAGTCTTTTAGCAATCGAGCCTGCAACCTACATAAATGCTTAATACTATAAATGTGCACATACTTCCATTCTTTTTTATAAAAGAAAGAAAGGGGCCCTGTGTATAATGGATCTTGCCAGAGAGCACATTTTCATATAGAATATTTTGTTCACTTTGCCATCAATTTCTGTCACATACACAACGATAATAATTTATCTGACTGCATCACAGGTCATTATCTGTATTAAAACTTCATAATGTAATAAAATACATTTCCAAATAAGGGTATTGGAAAAAGGAGAGGGAGGAAGAGAGAGAAGGAGGAGAAACCAAAAAAGATAGAAAAAAGGTATGATCCTGTTCATTTAAAGATAGTCCACACCAACGCTTCATTCAGTCCATATTTCTTGACATTGGTTTTCAATGTGAATATCCACCATGCTTCTCTTCTTGTTAACATTTTACTATGGTCTCCCCCTTGTGCTGGTTAATGAATTTTTTCTATACCACAAAATGTCAGGGTGGAGACTTGATGTTGTCTTTCCTTAAAATATCTTGCTAAGGAGGATTTTTCATCTTCCCTCCTTATGCAGCTTTTATGCTTGGTAATTCTTTGTTTTAATGGTCTAGTAGTTTGTCCAATGTAGTAGAGGCCACAGGAACATGTAATGCAATATATCACAAAATCACTATTGCATGTGGTTAATGTTCTGATTTTATATTTCTGATCCTTACATGTACTTTTTATTACCTTCATTTTTGTGCCATTGTTGCAATAGATGCAGTTTTCACAGGGGGAAAAAACTTTAACATCTCTATTTAACTAGGTGGTTGGAAGAGGGGGTGGGGTCCAGTGTTGGGTTTTAACCAGTTTTTTTTTTTATGGTCGTGTTTTTTTTGGCTGTGGCCCATGGTTTTTCGTGGAACACTGTATTTCCATGATCTGTTGCACATAATATACCTCCATTTTTTAGTATAGTATTTTTAATTTTCCCCAAAACATCTAGAATATTGCATTGACATTGTAATTGTATTGCTGATGTTGGTATCTTTTCCTTTTTCTTGTAGAAGTTCCTGTCTGGTTTTTCTGTTACACTTTTGTTCAGCCTCCTCAAGTATCTTGTCATTATATCCCTTGTCTTTAAACGTCATTCGCATCTCTGCTACATTTTGCTCACATTTTTCTTCATTTCCACAGTTCCTTTTTACTCTTAGCATCTGACTGTATAGAATGCTGTTGTTTAGGTTGGGGGGGGTGAAAACTGTTTGCATGGAGAACGGTGTTCCTCTCTAAATCCTTCCGATACAGATCTGTTATGATTTCTTTCCCTTCCTTAATTTAATAATAAGTCTAAATATGGAATCTCCTTCTCTTGTTGATTCATTGTGAACTTAAGGTGTGGTGTGGCTCCATCCAGATATTCATAGAACTCCTTTAGTTGTTATTCAGTCCCATCCCATATGATTAAAATGTCATCAATAAAATGCTTGTATCATTTTAAATGTGTTTTATATTGGTTCATGTTAGAATACACAAACTGATTTTCAAATTCAGACATAAATAAATTCGCATAGGTTGGTGCTAGAGTAGTTGCCATTGCTGTTCCAGTTAATTGTCTGTAACTTATCTCCTCTAACTTGAAATAATTATTTTTCAGGACAAATTCTGTTAAGTTAATCAGCAGTTGATTTTCTGGTTTATTATCATCTCTTCTCTCCAGAGCCAACTTCAAAGCTGAAAGTCCTGCTGAATGTGGGATTGATATATACTGACTTTTAACATCCAAAGTAACTAGAATACACTGGTTCATATCCATTTCTTGATTTAATTGTTCTATTATTTGTATACAGTGTTTGCTATCTTTAATATAGGATGGAGAAATCAGAACTAGATCTTTACAGTAATGGTCCACAAAAATGGAAAGTGGTTTTGTAATGGATTCAATACCAGATGTAATAGGTCTCCCAGGAGGTTTATTTTCATCTTTATGTATTTTAGGGAGACAATAAAAGAGTGGTACTTTAGAATGTTGATTCATAAGTTCCGGTTTAATCCATTCTTCTATCCACCCCCTATCAGTTGCTTCCGTGATGATTTTACGTATCTGAGCTTTCAAGGTATTATAGGGTATAGATCTTACTTTTTCATAAGTCTCTGTATCACTTAGTTGTCTCAAACATTCCGATTGATAATCTTCATAGTTCTGTATCACTATAGCTCCACCTTTATCTGCCGGTTTAATTACAATGTGTGTATAATTTGCTAGGGATTCTAGAGCTTCTCTTTCTAATTTGTCGAGATTATGAGACAATACTTTTTCATATTCTTTTTTTATTATTTTTTCGACATCTCTATTGATTTTTTTCTATGTAAAATGTAACACTGGGGGGACAAAAACCTATTAGATTGAAAGTTGAGGTGGTACCTAGAGCCTGTTTCAATTTATATTTATTGTGTTGGCTCTCTGTATTAGGTAGATCACTTTCCTTTAAAGAGAAAAAATGTTTTAGTCATAATTTCCTGTAATTTTTTTCTAAATCTAGTCATAATTCAAAAGGTTTAATTTTCTCTGTAAGACTATAAGACAGACCTTTACCCAACACTTCCCTCTCTATTTCAGTTAAAGGTCTTGTGGACAGATTATAAATAATCAATTTGGTGTTGTTTTGGACCTTGTATCGTATGCCTTGTTGTTTATTCTGCTGTATAAACCTTCTGTTTCTCTTTCTCTTTCTTTTTGTCTTTGGCCTGATGTAGATGGCTTCACCTCGTCCTGATGTCTGGGAACATTCTGTTCATAATATCTATCCCTAGACATTGAAGTTTGTCTGTAAGGTTCATACTGTTCATCTCTCTGATAATATCAGTTTCTATATGAAGTATACTGTCTGGAATATGCTTTATAACCTTGATATCGTCTTTCATTTCTAAAGTAATTTCTCCTGGGTTTTTCCCCTCTGTTGTATTTAGGTTCTGGTGTATCTGATTCTGAAGGGTGTATCGATGTATCTGTTTCATCTAAATTATATACTGTGGTTTGATACTCAGATCTTTTCCATGAGAAAATCTTCCCTTCTTTATAATCTATAATGTCTCGATGAAATGTTTGTAATTTTATATTTTCAGTATGATTGTCATATTCTTGTGAAGACTTCTCGATTCTGTCCATCAGTAATTTAAGCTGAGATAAAGCTAGTAAATGAAGTGACTTTCACCAGAACATTATGTTCCTTTAATGTTTTTTACTATAACAGACATTATAATGGCAATTTTAATGAATGTTATCACATTCTTAGAATGCAAAACGGATCAATTGAAATATGGCCTTTTGCAGCGGATAATAACCCCCGCTGTAATACACAATTCTTGAATATATGCCTTAAGCATAAATTAATACATGCTACAAGTTGAAATTTATTTCCTTCATGTCTAGGTAAAGGTACATGTATAGACTAAGTTATCTAATTTTGAAAATTAGATTATACAAGTCACTTCTGGATAAAACTTTTTTTTGGTTTAAAGGTGAGGCATCGACTGTTTAAATAATGAGGTTTTAAAATATAATAGTATACTGGCTCTTTGCTAATGTCATGATCATACATTGTAATTATAAGAGTGCATATTTAAAATCTTTTTTCGGTTTTGACCTTTTGCACAGAATGGTGACCTCCGAAGGAAAAATTTAGTTTTTTGAAGGCAGAGTATTAAATGATCCCTAAAAGAAAGGGTACCATTTGAATTGATAGGATTGCCAGTTTAGAAAGAATTTATTATTATCTTGCTATGACAGATGACAGATATATTTCGTACTGTAATTGTGTTGTATATCACCAATGCAAATTCTACTTTTCTGAGGCTTTATATCTCTGAGAATAAGGTATTTATGACAAATGTGGATTTTAATACATGTCATAAGCCCTTATCTGAAAGGAATTAGCCTCATAAAAATATACTTTAATTGTATATCTTGAATGAGAATTAATTATGGAAAGGGGGACTTCTGATATTACTCTTTAATAGAGCCACTAGGTTGTTTAAAATTTTGACCTGGCTGCTAAGGCTGTATATGTGGGCATGATTTAATCATGCTCTGAAGTACTCCCTAGATAACCTGGCCCCTTCCATGCCTTCAGAAAGAAGGCTAGCTCGAATGGATTTGGTGGCGTTTTGATTAATGGCATGGGATATATCTCCAAAATGAAAAAATAATGAATTGGAGTCCCACTGGCATTTTGAATCCCTTATTGAGCATAAGTAAGTTAAAACTTCATTTTCTAAAAGTTTGAAATGTTTGCGGCAAAAAAAAATGTTTAAGATATGTTCTCTGACAAGAACTGATGAATAGATCTTTAAATACATAGAAGTTAAAAATGTGTCATTATGAACTACAGCTGTTATAATTTGAAATTTAAGTTGTAAGAAGGCTTATATTTCATTTGTCTGGTTACAGGGATTAAGTTAAGAAAGTTTTTCCTGAGTTCATCTGGCTGAAATACAGTCAGTGTTTGTTTTATATTAGAGGTGCGTTCCCACCTATCTACTATCACTATTATATTTAAATTATTGAATATCTTTGACATTTTTGTTGGTAAAGAGAGGACAAGAAACGGTATAATTAATATATTGTTTTAATTGATTTTTACAGCCAGTATATTGAGCTACTCTAAGGTCTGATGAAGGGACATTGGTCCTGAAATGTAACACTATTTGGATAAAATATGAAAGAGAGCTAGAAAATATTACAAAAGAGCTGGCTTGCAATAACTGCTTGATGGAAAGGAGAAACCAACATGGAACTGCATAAAGACTGTAACATTGATGCTGGAAATAAACTTTGGAAACTTTTCATATGAGAGTTAATTTCCTGTTTCTGGAGGTTGAGAGCCATATCTTTTTTCACTAAATCAATTTAGGAATTCCATTTGTGCTGCTCCCCCCCCCCCATTCTTTTTCAAGGATATAATAAATGAACCAAGGGAAACATACAAATATCAGTTATAATTAAGACAGAAAAACAAGAGACCCTTAATTAAATCTCTCTGGTCTTTTAATTACCTCCTGGTTTCAGGTCACTTGTCACTGTAGCATCACTGAAATCTTGGGGGGGGGCACCCATAAGCACAGACTGTCTCATGTGAGACAATCACCTACTATATTTTTTATATTCTACTTTATACTGATGACACAGTTGTATTCACACATGGCTCAAATCCAATTGAGCTTGAGCAACAACTTCAAAGTGACTTTACCAATCTTGAGAAGTGGTTCACAGATCATAAATTAATCTTGAACTATAAAAAAACTAAAACTATGTTGTTCTCCAGCTCCCAAAACAAGCATCATGGCTACCCATTATCAATACGTAATGTTGCTGGAACCACCCTGGACCTGGTCCAACACTTTAAATATCTGGGGATCACCATTGACAACTTGTTGTCCTACACTCTACACATTGACAACACGGCCAAAGCAATTAATAAATGTATTGGGATGCTCTATTGGCACAGGCACAGTCTGACCCATGAAGCCCTCAAAATAGCTGTCCACAGCTCTGTGGGCTCACTCATTGACTACAGCCTGCCGATCTATGGTGCAGCCACTGACACCGCACTCAGGCATTTATAAACTGCCTTAAACAAAGCATGCTGGCTAACCCTAGGAGCAACTAAGCTGACTCATACCTGTGACCTGTATACCAACGCACAATGGCTCCTGCTCAATGTTCGACTTAAATTCCAAACTTGCCTGCTGGCAAAAAAGATTTGCCTTGGAACACTCCTGACTGGGGTTAGTCAACTCCTGGTACCTAACAATAACCCACGGCACGCACGTAACTCTGAACTACAGACCTTCATAATACCAAAATGTCACACTTCCCTAGGCCAAAGATCATTTGCATACCTGGCCTCACTCTGGTTCAACTCCCTCCAGGCAGATCTTGCTCATATGCCTACATTGGGTGCTTTCAAAGTCCACCTCAAGCAATTGCTGCTAAATGCCACCCATTGCGACTGTCGCCCATAGTTTCACCCCCTTCTCCTCACTGGTATTTCCATGCTCTCCCCCACCCCTCCCTACCTCTCTCCATGCCTTGTCACCCTATCCTTTTCCCACCCCCACACCCTCCCCTTAACTCTCCCTTGATCCCTCCCTCCTTTACTCTCTCTTCCCTCAACCTGATTCCTCACCTGAGTTATGCTCCTCCTCTCACCCTCACCCCTGACTCTCTCCTGAGTTATACCCTCCTTATTTCTTCCCTCCCCTTTTTCCTGCTATCCTCACACCCCCACCAGACTTACTTCCTCCCAATATCGCCTCCTCGATGGCACTTGGGGTTCCTCCTCACCTCTTCTAACACTTATTCTTCTGCTAATCCTAAGTTCCTGCAGACAATTGATTGGTTTTTCCTTTCAGGCATCTTATACTCTTAAGTGTCTTTTTTGTTAACTCCACTTTCAATATCCTAACTTCCTCTGTAACATGTTCAATCCCGGCTGCATCTGCTGTATCCACAATTTTTGTAATTTGTATAACCCAGTTTTGTATTGTTGACGTGGAACCTGTGTAAACAGCTTTCAGCTCAAGTGGTGTTATCCTAGACTTCAATAAATAAATAAATAAAAATAAAAAAAATATTACAAATATCATACAAAAACCATAACCAGCTAGCCTAGCGTCACAGTATAAACCTGTGGTCAAAAGGGTAGATTCTGGCTACCACAAAGTTAATGAGAATCAGTATACCAGTATTTAAATAACTGCCATTACTACTTATATTTTTTCACAGTAGCCTGAAATATTCAAAACTTTGAAACCTATAAGCCTGAAGTGCTGCACCTTTGCTGTTCAAAGCACTCTGCCAGACACCAGACATCTAGCAGACCTTCAAACTTGGGGACATATCACAGTTATTATAGCTCTCAGAAATGTCTGCTCATCATTCTCCAGTCAGTTTAAAGCTGGGTGCAGTATAACTTACTTATTGGTTCCCGGGTCTTATTTCTTTTGGCCTGATAATTGCTGGACTTCCATATAGTTTATTCTCAATTTCAAGACCACAGAGGAGCTATTCTATTTTTAAAGAACAGAACATTTGAAACATTTATCCTTATATTTTTGTGATACTGTGTATTTTGGACAAGACCAACAACATACTGTATATAAACTGTGATTGAAATGGAATTCATTAAGGACTAACACATGTTATTGAAATGTATATTATTATTTCCGACTATATATTATATACTTTTCTTGTTCTAAAATAATTAACTGACATATACTAGTTGAAGTCATAGTGCAGTCCAGGGCCAGGATTCACAAAGGGAACCCAATGTAGGTGCAAACGTTTGCGCTGCATTTCCTGGCTGTGCTGGTGGGCAACAGAGCTAGTCACAGTCGGACCGCCCACAATAGGGGCCAGTGGGGGCAGCGCTAACCCAGAAAAAGCAGTGGAATACCTATTAGTGCTGCCCCCATAGCCAATTACGCTTAGGTGCTGAAGTGCTATTCATGAACAGAGGCATGCAAATGAGCTTGTTGGGCATGCAAGGCGTTAGTGGCCATCAGCATGCCATTTATGGGCTCATTTGCATACCATTAGTGTGGCAGTGTGCCCCCACCAGCCCAAGCACCACACAGACTTATTCCCCCAAAGTGTAGCGGTGACCTCCCCCACCCCAATCGCAGAGCCGACAGAAAAATAAAAATATATACTTCCATAGTGTAGGGTCCTTCCCCAGTGCCTGATCATATGAATTCCCACCCATTCACATAAAGAAGTACTTGCCATGGTGTAGCGGTCTCACCCCAGTCCTCGATCGTCTTATTACCCAGCCATTATGAAAGTAAATTATTTCCATAGTGTAGTGGTCCCACCCTAGTCCCTGATCATCTGATTTCCCACCTGTTATGAAAGTAACTTATTCCAATAGTGTAGTGGTCCCACCCCGGTCATCAATAAGCAAAAATGAGAAATAAATCAGAATAAGGGAAACATATGGCAAAACAGTACTATAAGACAAAAGAACCAAGGATGTATTGAGCCTGACCCCTCTCTAATAATTGTTGAAGTAAATGAATCAGAACCATTAATCTTTTTTTCAAGAAGAACTGAAGGATAAGGAAATAAAAGGTAGATGACTTAAAGAGCCTTCTGTAAATTAAACAAAAGAGTGGGGAGGAAAAACAAAAGAAAAAAGAAAAAGGTCATGCAATAGACAGCTCTTTGCCATCCACAGAGACAAATAATGGACTAGGTCAAGAAACAGAAATTCAAACCCCAGGAATCCTCCAGTATGTTTAACTAATTCAGTTAGCCTCCTATGTTAAACTGAACCAGCGAGATTGGAACATGTGTAAATGATGGAATGTGTCATAGGCTCATGCCACAGTTCAAACCACTGCCCCGAGGTGCTGTTGCATTCTAAAGCACTGAGATTCATTTTCTTCACCTGCCTAGTAAAATGCCTTGGAGAGCTCTCCGCAGCATCTTGTTAAACTTTGTTGTTTTCCATTTGAAAAAAACAGTACTTTGGTAAACTAAATAAATATTAATGCTGCCCCTGGTATCTTTAAGGTTAGTCAGTTAGTTATTTGGTTCCAGGGCACCTATGTATGTTGTGGGGGTGTGCGTCACAGAGAGTTAGACAGGCACAAGTCAGGTGAAATGCCTTTGGCATGGCGTATGTTTATTGCATTCTATTGTACATATGAACAGTTCAGGCCACAGTTCAATTTATGTCACTTTACTTCCAACTGATCTTTTTCAACTAAAAAACACTTCTCTTTTATATCCATCCCAAGGACCACATGATGGACTTGTCACATAATTATAACACCACTTTAAAAATAATTATGCATTTAATCCTTCAAGCATGTTTTTTTTTCTTTCAGTGTCAACATCTATACATTTTGGCAAGTATATATTTTTGCTCATATGACAGACATTTCATTAAAGTTATTCTGAAATCTAGCAAGACCTTAAATACCCTAATCAGAGCATGTAATTGTATTATAGTTCCACCTATGTGCATGTTTTTCTAGACTGCATAATACAAAACAGGTGAGTAAAGGTCCATTCAGCCTTTATGCAAGCTGTATTTGCTTGGTGCAGGAAATTTGAGAGACACAATGGCTTAATTATCTTTTTCATTTCTTCAGATTTGGCAGTCAATAAATCTTTTTTGTAGTGCAGTCTGTCTTTACTTATAACTAAGTAGTGCTATACATACTGTATATACATAATGAGCTACACAACAAATGTAAATAATTGTATGTTAACTTTCCTGCTGCCTTTGCTGTCTTTGCATGTTATATAGTAACACTCAAGGTAGCCAAACCACGACTCAGGCCACAGAATAGCAGTGCTCTTCTGTTTGGACTGAGTGTCTGTCTTGTTTTGGGTAACTGCACTCCCCTTTCCAGTTGTGATGTTCAGCTCCTTTTGACTAATATTATGGCCCCAGGAAGTGGAGCACAATCCCTGTAGTGTTTCACTTGCCTGCTGCTGATTTATGTCAGGCAGCATGGACAGCTTAGGACTCCAAGGTTAAGGTCAATTTCCATTCTTGTGCTCTAATGACTACCTAGACTTGGTCGTGCACCAAGCTGGTAAACCAATGTGACACCTTTGTTGTAAAATTTAAACATAAATCTCTGAGGCATATTGTATGTGTCACCTTCTGTATCTCTCTCTTGACTCACTCTTGCCACTAGCAGTGCAGATGGGGAGTAGGAGAGAGCACAGCACCATATTTTATTTTATTCTTCCAGTAGGGAGACCATATTTAAATAATCCCATCACTCCTGCCAGGCTTTTCAGTTGCCACCAGGGCATGGGCTGCTCAGACCACTTGTCTGTTCCTTTGTGTGTGTGTGTGGGGGGGGGGGACTCAGAGAAGGAAAGTAGAAAGAAGAAAAGATAACAGGAGAGACAGGAAAGTGAAACCGAAGATTAGCAAGTGTAGATACAGGACAGAACAGAATATTTTTTAACTTTTAATAAGCATCATGGGAGGGGGCACCTTTTCATGGCAATCACATTTATCATAACCACTCCCATTTCAAAACCTGTGATAGGTACACCGTCACCCTGTCACATACCTCTCTCTGTAAGAGAACACCTGTTTTCTTTTCTATTCCTTTAAAATCAGGTTTCCTAACCCCTTTCTTAATACTCCTTCTAGCTTATTCCAAGTATAGAGCCCTATACATTTGGATTTTTTTTTTGGACAGTTCAGAATATGCAATTTCTATTCAAGACAGTATACTCTTTCTATACCCTTTATAACTCTGATGCAGAGAAGGATCTCATCATCCCTCATTCAGGGATTCTATGCTTTGGAATCTATCTAAGGAAAAAGCAGTACTCCGGACTGTCTTTTTTCCCAACTAAGTACCCAAGTAGTGGCTGTTTTAGGGTCATGGCCTCTTATTCCCCATAGAGAACACTCCACAAATGCTCAAGGCCTGCTCATTCTACTCAAGAAAATGCAGAATCACTCTTATTCTCTTACTTCAATTCACTTGTCTCTTACAATGGCACCCAGGTCGGGTGGTTACATGCATTATGAGAAAACATCACCAGTCCTGACCTAGGCCCTGGTTTCACCAGCAAAGGCTCAGCAAGGAACCCAAACATGCAGGAACACAAACAGTTGTCTTGCTCACTGATCTCCTTTCTTAAACAGCCTTGCATGATCTGGGTGCTAGAGGAGGAGGAGGAGCAAAGAAACTCCCTTCCAACTGGAAGCTCCACCCGGAAGCTTCACCCTCCAGGATCTTCATTTCTAAAGGCGGGATATCCCTCTAAATGTCAACCTTACCCAGGATCCAAGAGAATTTCCTTACTTCCCAGTACTCTTCTATGGGTGCACTAGATGCAGTCCCACCAGTTTTATTCTATTCACATGTTCAGAATTTTCCCCTATATATACTGTATTCTATATATATATATATATATATATTTTTTTTTTTTGGGGGGGGGCGCCAACAGCATGTGTCATACAGCAATATACAGTGAGCATTTTAGATTTAACAGATACCACCGTTGCTTCTGTTACCCAGTGACATTTCTTATTACCACAATATGTTCCCTTTTTAAACAGTTCTCAGTCAGTTCTCCTGGCTGATTACCCTCGGTTTAACTGTATATTCAATTCTAGTTTCTCCATCGTAGCATTACAATGAATCTATTACACAGTGCTCACTTCCTTTATGTTTCTCCCAACCCTGGAGGAAGCATGCCATTATTTCTAGAGTACCACCTTGTTCCCATGGCTGACATCCTTTTTGGGTCTTCAGCCTCTCCCAGCCTCAGGGAAGTAAAGGCTCTTTTCTGCAGGATAACCACAGCCTTCGCCTTCTTTGTTACAGCCAACCATTGACTGGCAGTCTACACAGGATCTACCGTAGGTCACTACCTGCCTGTAGACTCCTGGCCAGTAAAAATGTGGCAAAAGACTTGCCACAGTTTCCCTCTTACCCAGATGCCTTCCATTGTGACCAGTATGGGCCCACTGGATCACCTGCACACGATACTTAAAAGGAACAACCACGTGTTCTACTATTTTCATTCTGTGTTTAGGGTGTAACCTAAACAGTACCCCGTGCTTAATTATATAATGGGGACTGGATTTGTTTACTACTCCAGGACCAATAGTTACCCCATCAATCATTGTTACATGTTGGTACAATTTGCAAACATGTTTATCATCATTTTGCTGCTTACCCCAGTCCCACAGACTCCATGGAATCTTTGGTTTAGCCACAAAATCAGTCCCTTCAGCCATCTCACAGGCTTCTTTTTCTGTGCTGCTTGACTGCTCTGCTAGAGAGACCACACCTCCATCTTGTATCAGACAATGTGCATACAGGATCGGTATCTCTTCTCTGCTATGATCAGGTACTTCATTATCTGCAAACACTGCAATACTCTTACCTGATCCTTTACAGCTCAAAATCAAATGTTCCTCCACTTCTGATTCAGGATCAATGAGGTAACACCCAGGATATGCTGGAAGCTCCAACATCTCAGTCTTCATCACTGACCTCACCTCTGTGGACAGGTTCTCTTTGCTCAGTCTGGAATTCCTCTGGCCTCCATCTGTGCTGTAGGGATCCTCTCCTTGTCTCTTTACCTCATGCAGGGACTTACGTTTCCAGGAGGACATGCAGTGCTGCTTCTGGTGAACTACTTGTTCCACTGCGTGAAATTTTTTCTCCACCTCTAGGCATCCCTGTTGTGCATCCATCCATCTTTCAACAAGCCAGTTTGCCAAATCTGTTAAGATTCTCATCACCTGCTTCACTTCTGTCACTGCAAAAAGGTTGCATCTCGGCCACTCTATTGCATCTCTGGTTTATGCACTGTGCCAGCCATCTGCTTGGTGTTCGATGTATTCTGGACATACACTTCTGCTGGACACTCAGCTTGCTGTTCTACCACCTTTTTTACTGGCTTACTTCTTTCACTGCCATCTACTGACCCTCTGCTGTACCAAGGGCTGGCACATCTGTAAAATGCTCCCCCTGTCACAGCATGAATGGCAGATCCCACTGTTGACACCATATGTTGTGGGGTCGTGGGTCTCAGAGAGTCAGACAGGCACAAGAGTCAGGTTAAATACCTTTGGCATGGCGTACGTTTATTGCATTCTGTTGTACACATGAACAGTTCAGGCCACAGTTCATTTTACGTCAGGATGTTTGAGGCTGTTTTAACTATGTGACAGTCTTTCATCGAGCAACTTTCTTCAAATGCCAGGCAAACTTTTAGAGCATTAGGACTGCTTCTAACAGATAGCTTTACCTCTTTAAAACATAAGGCCTTGGCCTCTTTGTCTGTAATTTCAAAAAGCTTTGGTCCTTCTCTCGGGTCAGAGCATAACTCTCAGCACCTCTCAGCTTGGCTATTCACTTCCAACTGAACTTTTTCAAATAAAAACACTTCCCTTTTATGCCCTTCCCAAGGGTTACAATGGACTTGTCACATGATTATAACACCACTTTAAAAACAATTATGCTTTTATTTCTTCAAGCATGCCTTTTTTTCTTTCAGTGTCAACATCTATACATTTTGGCAAGTGTATAATTTTTGCTCATATGATTGACATTTCATTAAAGTTATTCTGAACTCTAGCAAGACCTTAAATACCCTAATCAGCGCATCTAATTGTAATATAATTCCATCTGTGTGCATGTCTTTCTAGATTGCATATTATACAATGGCTACCAAATGAACCACAAAATGCTGCATTTTGACTGGCTGACTGGCACCTTTCCAGCATTTTAAATCCTCCAGTATACCAACTGGAAAAGGTGCCAGCCACCAGTCTGCCACATCAGAAACTCCCCCTAAAATCACTCTGAGCACAACAAAGCCAGGACTCGCAAAGAGGGCAAGAGATGTCGAGATGCAGAATTCCACAGTAAACACTACCGGTCGTTCCCATTCTAAACCCACCGAACATCGGGTTCTGTTCATCCTTCCGAAAAAGGAACAGGAACACTGCCAAAGGCCATACTGGGGCCAAAACAGTCTTTTTTTTTTTTCCCAAACTAATTTCCCTGTAACCGCTTCTTCACAGCTCACCTTTTTCACTTTTCGTTTTCCACTGTTGGCTCTGCTCCATTCAGATGTTCCCCAAAACATTACGGCTCACAAAGTCACTGAACGGTCCTGCAGAGTAACTAAATCTAGTAATGTCCCCATTAAAAATGAACTCCTTCAAGTCAGAATGATAAAAAAAAATAGCGCTTCAACAACGAAGGCACCCGGAAACAGACTGTTAGGTACGGCAGCCACTAGTTGGTTCAAACTTAAACCACATGCTGAACTCACTCACTACACACTGCAGCCCAAAATGTCACATCATAGGGGAGAAAAAAGGCAAATCCTAAACCTGTCAACAGTTGGTGCATACTGATTTTGCCCACTGCAGCCCTTTACTAAAGTAAAACAAAAAAACAATCTCCAGATTCAGTGCCAGCCATCCTAATACAGGACAGGGCTAACTTGATGTCACTTCTCAAGTTACTATATTCTGCCTATTAACAGGGAACTATTTTTCCCAACACAACAATAAATAAATAAAAAAAGATTTAAAATGAGAAAAAAAGCCTGTATTTTTCTTTTTTTTTGTTATTGTATAATAGCAATATACCATGACAGAGTGTGGGTATATAGGTGGATTTATCACTTCTGGTGTGGTTAAGTGACCGAACCGCACCAGGTGTGGTAAATCCACCCATATACCCACATCCTGTCGTGGTATATTGCTTAAATATAAAACAGGTGACTAAAGGTCCATTCAGCCTTTAAACAAGCTGAATTTGCGTGCTGCAGGTAAATTTGAATGACACCATGGCTTAATTATCTTTTTCTTTTTTATTTCTTCAGGTTTGGCAGTCAATAAATCCTTTTTGTAATACAGTCTGTGTCTTTACTTATAACTAAGCAGTACAATAGATATATACATAGTGAGCTACACAAGAAATGTAAATAATTGTGTTAGCTTTCCTGCTGTCTTTGCATTTTATATTAACACTCAAGGTAGACAAACCACCACTCAGGCCTCAGAATAACAGCACTCCTCTGTTCGGGGCTGAGTGTCTGTCTTGTTTTGGGTAACTGCACTCCCTTTTCCATTTGTGAGGCTCAGCATTCTAGCTGGCCTGCTAAGTAAATGGCATTTACATTCACTCCCTTATAAAGCTTGGTGGGGTGGGGGGATACCAACTAGGAGCACATAGCTTTCTTTTACTTTCTCTTCCAGCTGCCCTACACCCTGCTCTGGCAGAGACAGTCTGAGGAGAAAAGATTACTTTTTCTCATATATACTTGTGTGCATCATCCCTTTTGACTGATATTATGCTGAAGAGGTGGAGCACAATCCCTGTAGTGTTTCACTTGCCTGCTGCTGATTTATGTCAGGCAGCATGGACAGCTTTGGACCCCGAGGTTAAGGTTCATTTCCATTCTTGCACCCTAATGACTACCTAGACTTGGGCGCACACCAAGCTGATAAACCAATGGGACACCTTTGTTTTAAAATTTAAAAGTAAATTTCTGATGCATATTGTATGTGTCACCTTCTGTATCTCTCTCTTGACTCACTCTTGCCACTAGCATTGCAGATGGCAAGTAGGAGAGAGCACAGTACCATATTTTGTTTTATTCTCCCAGTAGGGAGACCATATTTAAATAATCCAGTCACTCCTGTGAGGCCATTTCAGTGGTTACCAGGGCATGTGCTGCCCATACCACTTGTCTGTTCCTTTAGGGGGGGACTCGGAGAAGGAAAGTAGAAAGAAGACCAAGATAACAGGAGAGACAGGAAAGTGAACCAGAAGATCAGCAAGTATAGATACAGGACAGAACAGAATGTTTTTTACTTTTAATAGGCATCATGGGAGGGAGTCCCTTTTCATGACAATCACATTTATCATCAATCACTCCCAATTCAAAACCTGTGATTGGTGCACCCTCACCCTATCGTAACCATCTCCTCAGCTGGTTCTCAGCTACTTTCTGCATTTTTAGTTCTTTTCACTTTGGTTCCTTATCCTTAGGAGCTGTATCGAATATTTACTGTAGATTTTTTCTGTCATTTTCTCGGTTCCTGGGAACCGACTGCAGTCTTGTATTGTTGACAGCTGGGGTTGTTTTATTGTGTTTTGGGAACTAACCGCATTTCTTTTGCTGTCGGTTCCACTGTTATTTTTCATCTTTTGATTAATTGAGCATGTCATAGAGACCCAAAAAGAAAACAGGACTGACTGGTTTTAAAATTGTATCGAGTGTGGTCAGGCTGTTGCCAAAGCTGACAGGCACAATCTGTGCATAGTTTGTCTCGGTCCTAGTCATATCTTCTTCAGTTGTCAAATTTGCAGTTCATTTTGCCCTAAACCTTTGAGGAAAAGAGCCAAATAAACTTGAAGAGATTGCTTCCCATTCGTCTCTGTCGAAATCCCCAGAAGAAGATTTCTTCTCACACCCTCGGAAGGATAGGCCTAAGGACTCTGGGGATCCTAAACCCTCTGAAAAGTATGCCTCTAAGTTCAAGAGGACAGCAGAACTGGCAACAGAACTAGTTCCTACTAAACGAAAGCACAAGGAGAAACATGCTGCTGCACCTCCTGCTGAAGAAGCAAAGGAGCCCTCAGCAAATAAACCAGCAATGCCCTCAGCAGAGGACATAGTCAAGGCCTTATGGGTCCTGCAGGATTTTCAGGCTGCTAGTTCCCTTGTTTCTAGCCTGACTGCCCCTGTTCAACCACAGGTTCAAGCCCTGGTTCCTCCCACCCAGGAACCAAAGTTACTGTTTGAGGAACCATAAGAGGAAGGGGAACCTATCAAACCTGAAGTCTCCCCAGAGCAGGACTTTGCCACTCCCCCCAGGGAGCAGTGGGATTATACCTCCCATTATGCATTTGTACGGCAGATGGTCAATACCCTTGACCTTGCCACCCAGGAGACAGTGGCGAATGAGGAGTAGGCAGAGTTTTTAGACATAATGGGTTTAGTCCCCACAAGAGTCTCTTGCTGCCTATCCACAAGTCTCTCAGGAAGGCTGCTCTTAAAATATTGCAAACTCCCCCACTTCCATACCTGGGGTAGACAAAAAGATTGACAAAAAGTACCAGCGATACAGAGCAAATGCTGAATTTCTTTTTCTCCACCCTGATCATGAAGGAGTTGTCCTACTAGGTCAGTTCGCCATATGTAGAACGACACATGTTAAAACCACACAACAGAGACAGCGCAGGTGGGAATAGTGACAGGGTGCAAAACCGCTAAATGGTCTATGCACAGTTGTGTACCCTGTCTCTGTTCCCTCACAGAGGATAAGTCCTCTGCTGGGAGGAGGGTCCACCAAGCAGCTACCATGGCTTGATAGGATGAGCCATAGGCAGCAATGGAGGTGGTGCATCTGCAGACTGGGTATTGAATCCTGGTCCCAGACACATGAAATTTTTCTTTATTTCACACTTTGTGCAATTTAAGTGTACCCCCTACCTCGAATATGATTATTTTAGTTGGGGGTGTTCAGGGGCGCAGCCCTCCCATAACGGGGGGAGGTGCAGGGGCAGCGCCCCTCGCAAAACATAGAGAAATGCTGCTGGCAATATATTGCACTGTATCGGCAGCACAGTATATTGCTGTGGCATTGTGTTGTGTGACATTATGACCCCATGCCGGGTGTTGTCCAGGCTGTGGACTGTGATAAAGCCAAAGTACTCCTGTCTTCACATCCTCCAGACAAGGAGTCCAGGAAACTTGACAACATGGGGAAGAAGGGATACTTTGCAGCTTCTCTGCTGCTCAGGCAAGCCACCTACATGGCTGATACAGTGCAGTACCAGAAAGTCATGTGGTCATTTGTCCTTTCTATGACTGACAAGGTCACTGGGGACATGGCTGTAGACCTGATGGACACAGCCAGGATGGCATTGAATGCAACCAAATACCAATTTCACATGGCAGTAGATGCCAGTGACACAGCAACCAGATTTATGGCCCTGGCTGTCTCCTTGCCGAAAAAGGCTTGGCTCAGGGCAACCAACCTATCCCAAGATACTCAAGGTAAAGCAGTGGACTTCTTCTCTGAGAACAACTCGGGGGGACAAAACTGAGGCCTACATGAAAAAGGTGGAAGAGTACAAGTCCACTTTTAGGAGTAATTCTGCCCAAGACAGGCCTTCCACTTCATACAAGACTCAAGATAGGGGAAGCAGGGGAAGAGATGCATACCATAGGCTTTTCTTTCAGGCTCAGGCAGGTTCAGACTACCAACAACCCAGAGGTTATTTCAGGGATAAGGGCAGGAATCCCACAAAGTGAACAGAACAGGCATCAAGGGGCCAGGACCCAGCCCAAACAGACCCCCTGATGCATTTATTGAGGTCACCACCCCACTCCCTGTAGGAGATCAGTTAGCTCACTTCCTCCAAGCATGACAAGCCATTACCACAGACAAGTGGGTCTTGGAGGTACTGAGCCAGGGACTCTCCCTGACCTTCAAAACATTCCCCAAGTTACCCAGCAATCATTTCAGGCCTGCGACCTCTGCAGAGAAAGTCCTCTTGGAACTAGAAGTCGGAAACTGTTAGGCAAGGCAAGGAAAGGCAAATTTTATTTTTCCAGGTGCCCAATCCCAGAGTCTCTGGGCACCATACACATCAAAATAAACTATTCATGAAAAATAAGACAATAAAAAATGTCAGCAATAAATTTAAACAGGCCATAGATAGACGATAGACAGCATGTATTCGTCCCAGGGAACTCGTGTCAGACAAACCTTATGGAGTTCTATGACTGGGTGATGAGTGCTTTGGACCAGGGTAGACCAGTGGATGTCCTCTTTCTAGACTTCAGCAAGGCATTTGACTCTGTTCCTCATGACGGCATGTTGGATAAGTTGGGAGAAATGGGGGTGGGGAACCAGATGATCAGATGGATAGGCAATTGGCTCCAGGACCGGACCCAGAGGGTTGTAGTTGGCGGGATAGTCTCATCCCCAAGGAGGGTCATTAGTGGGGTCCCCCAGGGATCAGTCCTTGGGCCCCTCCTGTTCAACACCTACGTCTCTGACATAAGGACAGGTATCAGGAGTGAGATGAGTCTCTTTGCGGATGACTCAAAACTGGGGGCGGTGGTGGATGGGGAGTAGGGAGGGTGTCCCTACAGGGGGACCTGGAGGCTCTGGAAAGATGGTCTAGAAAGTGAAAGCTGAGGTTCAATGCAGGGAAATGCAAGGTACTGCACCTGGAGGCCAGAAACCTGGGCCAAGTGTACACCCTGGGGGAAATGCTACAAGTCTCAGTGGCTGAGAGGGACCTGGGGTGTTGGTGGATGTCAAGATGAACAACTCAGAGACTTGTGGGAGGGCAGCAGCCAAGGCCAACAGGATTCTGGGATGCATCGCTAGGGGGATCGCCTCCAGAAGGAGGGAAGTGATACTCCCTCTGTATAATTGCTTGGTGAGGCCGCACCTCGAGTACTGCGTGTAGTTTTGGAGGCCACACTTAAAGAGGGACATTAAACTCCTGGAGAGGGTCCAGAGGAGGGCATCCAAAATGATTTGGGGCTTGGGGGACAGGACCTATGAGGAGAGGCTCAGAGAGCTAAATATGTGCACATTGGAAGAGAGAAGGGACCGGGGGACATGATAAGAGGTCTTCAGGTACATGAAGGGGGTAAATAGGGGAGGAGCAGTTAGGGTGCTTCGAAGGAAGGAGGCCACTAGAGGGCATGGGTGGAAGCTGGAGGGGGGAAGATTCAGGGGAGAAAGGAGGAGGTGCTACTTCACTAAGAGGGTGGTGGAGCCATGGAATGCGCTGCCTAGGGGGCTGGTGGAGGCAGAGACAGTGGAGGGGTTCAAGAGAGAGTGGGACAGGTACAGGGGAAAGGTTCTGGAAGCAAAATCCAATGCAGTGAGAATATCCGGAACTGGGAAGGGAGATGCCAGAGAAGGCGAGGTGGGCAGCAAGGTCAGCTCCCAGGGTGGGGGCTGACCAAATGAGCAGACGCGAAAGACCGTTAGGTCTATTCTGCTGGCATTTTAGTATGTTAGTATAAGTAGACAAGGCCTAAGCTAAAAACAGTAGCTAAAAGGGGCCCTCCCAAGGATAAGATCTAATAGACAGTGTCTGGGAAGGCCTGACTGAAAAAGTGGATCTTGAGACGGGCCTTGAATACCTAAACTGAAGGGGCCTCCTGTACAGATGGTGAAAGCGAATTCCACAGGATGGGACTGGTGCCATTAAATGCTCTGTCTCCGGCAGTTTTTAACCTCATCCTGGGAATTGCAAGGTCAGTCAAGGAGGCCCCTAGAGGAGAAGCAGAAGGAGCGGACTGAGGCAGCGGGTGTAAGAAGGTCTGACAAGTTTACAGGGCCCAGCCCAAGTAGGGCCTTAAAGGTGAGCAAGCCCACCATAAAGAGATCCTCCACCTGACTGGCAGCCAGTACAGTTCCCGCAGCACTGGAGTGACGTGGCAGTATTTCGACTGCCCCATCAGCAACCTGGAAGTCGCATTCTACACTAGCTGCAGTCTGTGGAGGGTACCTCCCGAGACTCCAAGGTGGAGCGCATTACAGTAGTCAAGCCTTGACGTCATAAAGGCGTGCCCCAAGATAGGGAGGTCCAGGGTCTGAATTAGGGGCTTGATCCTGGTGATATTCCTAAGATGATAAAAGCTGGTCCGGACAATGGATGACACCTGAGGATCAAATGTCAATCTGCTGTCAAAGGTCACACTAAGATCATGCACCCTAGAGGAGGCCTTAAATGGCATAGGCCCTAGAAACAAACCTGTTTCTTCGCCAGAGGCCATTCTATCACACTCTCTGTTCGACTCCACAACCAGTACCTCTGTCTTATCAGGGTTCAGTCACAACCAGTTAGTGGCCATCCAGTCAGTGATCTTGGCAAGGCATTCATTTAGCACTTCCACCACATTGGATGTTCCAGGGGCAAAGGAAAAATACAGCTGGGTATCATCCATATAAAAATGAAAGCCCAAACTGTATTTTGTAATGAGCTCTCCCAGGTATGGCATATGCATAGCAAACAACATTGGTGACAAGACCGAACCCTGAGGTACTCCACACGACAGGAGACTAGGGGAGGAGGAAGAATTCCCCATCATTACCCATTGCCTCCTATTCGTGAGATAGGACTCAAATCAGCAGATGACAATGCCACTGAGTCCACAAAATTCCATCAGTGGTCAAGTAACACACAATGGTCTACCATGTTGAAAGCTGAAGAGAGGTCGAGGAGAATGAGAATTGTCCCCTCTCCTCAATCACTAGCCATGAGGAGGTCACTGTGCACCTAAACTAATGCAGTTTCCATGCTATGCCTCGCATGAAACCCCGATTGGAGAGGTTAGTACAACTCAAAGGCCACAAGGTGCTCTTCAAGCTGTAGTGCCACAACCATCTCAACAACCTTCCCTAAAAATGGGAAGTTGGAGACTGGACGGTAATTTGGCTTGACGTCAGGGCCTAAAGATGCTTTCTTCAGAATTGGCCTGACCAGTGCCTCCTTCAAGGCATCTGGAAAGACTTCCTCTTAGGGAGAGCACCAGACAATCAAGGTGAACACTGGGCCAATGGTGTCAACATACCTCATTAAGAAATGCATCGGCACTGGATCTAGTTCACAATATGTGTGCTTTAGCCCAAAAGCAACCCGAGTGATCTCAGCTACCTCCACTTGTTTAAACTTCCCCCAACCAGGCAGAGTGCTGTCTAGATGCCAAAGGCAGCCACTGTCAGCCATATTATGGCTCACTGGTGGTACACCCTGCTGGATGATGTACACCCTGTCCAGGAAGAAGTGAGCAAACTCTTTGCATAAAGTGTCGGAAAATGCTTTTTTCAGCTGTAGGCAGGCTGGATTTAATAGCCTGTCCACAGTCCAACAAAGCACAGTTGGTTGATTCTTCCCAGCAGCAATCTCCCTGGACAGGAACTCTGCTTTCTTACAGGTAATTGCCCCCTGATACTCACCATAATGGGAACGCAAGGCCAGTCTGTCCACCTCCAACCTAGACCTCCGCCAGCAGTGCTCTAACTTCTGACCCAAAATCTTTATTGCCTTGAGCTCTGCGTCAAACCATGGGAACCTCAAGTGAGAGGATTTGGATTGTACATGGACTGGTGTGAGAGAGTCAAGCACTGCTGACATCGCCCTATTATAGGTGATGACAGCCTCGCCCGTACCCCCATGCATGCACTATCCACACTAGATAGATCAGCTACTGCCAGAAATCCCTCTGGGGTAAAAACCCCATAGAGGGCAGTAGCTTACTATCTCTGCAGGGAGGGCCTCGGGGCCTCAAACAAGAACTCCACCATGCAATGATCGGACTAAATGACCCGATCAGTCTTGAGGTTGCTAACCTCAAGCCCCAACAAGGAAACCAGGTCCAACATGTGGCCGCCCTGGTGGGACATGGAAGAAACTTCTTGCGACAGGCCCAGAGATGACATCAGCTGGAGGAAATTATAACTTAGCTTAGAGGATTCATCATTGGCCCGAACATTGAAGTCCCCCAGAATTAGACATCTGGGGGACTCCAACGTTTCACTGGTGACAAAGTCGGCTACCTCCTGCAGGAATTCACCTGTTGCCCCAGGGGAGTGGTAAAAAAGGAGAATCCTGCAGCCTGTGCCTGGACCCTCAGGTACAGCCACACATTCAAAGGATCCCAGTTTTCCCACTGGGTGCACAGTGAAGCCAAGTTCATATCTAAAACAGATGGCCACTCCCCTGCCCCTGTTCTCCACTCTTGGTCAGTGCATTACCAAGTACCCGGGTAGGACGGTGGCCTCTAAAACCAGACCAGCAATGTCATCCACCCAGGTCTCAGTGATGCAAAGAGCTCGATAAGCTCAGGGTGGACAAGGCAATGGGACCTGATGGCATACATCCCAGGGTACTAAAGAAGCTAAGGGTGGTACTAGCAGAGCCATTATCAGAACTGTTTAGTGAGTCTCTGAGCACAGAAGAGGTCCCAGAAGACTGGAGAAGGGCTCATGTGATCCTGCTCCACAAGAGTGGTAGCAGGGAAGAGGCAGGGAACTACAGACCAGTCAGTCTTACCTCAGTAGTGGGCAAGATTATGGAGGCACTCCTTAAGGAAAGGATAGTGCAACACCTGGAATCCATAGGAGCACAGGATCCAAGACAGCATGGGTTTACAAAAGGAAGGTCCTATCAACTAATCTCATAGATTTCTTTGACTGGGTAACCAGAGTGGTGGACCAAGGGGAAACAGATGATGTCACCTACCTTGACTTCAGCAAAGCTTTCAATACTGTTCCACATAGAAGATTGATTAATAAGCTGGGTAGGCTCAGGATGGGTCAGAAGTTGGTCAACTGGGTGTCAAACTGGTTGTCGGGCAGAAAACAGAGAGTGGTAGTAAACAGTGTACAGGCAGAAGAGATGCAAGTCACAAGTGGGGTACCTCAGGGATCAGTCCTGGGGCCAGTCCTCTTCAATATCTTCATTAGTGACATTGCAGATGGACTGGAGGTAAGGTTTGTCTGTTTGCAGATGACACCAAGATCTGCAACAGAGTAGATGATTCAGATGGGGTGGGCAGAATGAGAAGAGATCTGGATAAACTAGCAAAATGGTCGGAAGAGTGGCAACTGGCAACTGGGGTTTAAAGCAAAGAAGTGCAAGATGATGTACATAGGGAAGAGAAGTCCTGAAGCCACCTATAGGTTGGGAGGGGAGTTGCTGGCAGTCACAAGGGAAGAAAGAGACTTGGGCATCATCATCACCGATGACCTGAACTCATCCAAGCAGACCACTAAAGCAGTAGGTAAGGCTAGGGGGATGTTGGGGTGTATTAGTAGGGATATCACAAGTCAGAAGAGGGAGGTAATAATCACTCTTTACAAGATACTGGTTAGGCCCCATCTGGAGTACTGTGTGCAGTATTGGAGGCCACACCTTCACAAGGACATTAACTAAATTGAGGCAGTCCAGAGAAGGGCAACCAAAATGGTGCAGGGACTGCATCAGAAAACATATGAGGACAGATTAACAGAGCTCAATATGTATACCCTAGAGCAAAGGAGGGAGAGAGGTGATATGATCGAAACATTCAAACACCTTAAGGGCATTAACAAGGTGAAAGAGTCTAACACGTTTCAATATAAGAAAAATAGCAGGACAAGAGGACACAGCATAAGATTAGAGGGAGGCCGATTAAGGGGTAGTGTGAGGAAGTTCTTTTTCACAGAAAGGGTAGTGGATGCATGGAATGGCCTACCTCAGGAAGTGATTGATATGAATACAGTGCAGGGCTTCAAACAGGCATGGGATAGGCATAAGGGAGCAATACAGATGAGTATGACTAAATAGGCCATTGACAGAGCAAATGCTGATGGCACATTCATAAGGTAGAAAAAGAAATGGGCAGACTGGATGGGCCTTGAGGTCCTTATTTGCCATCAACTTCTATGTTTCTATGCAAGCCAGATTGACCGAGGAAATCAAGTCTGCTATAATTGTGGTCTTGTTCCTGATAGATCTGGCACTACAAAGTACTGCCCTCAGGAGATTGGTGGATAGTGTAGCCCTTCTGGTTACTAGCCCACTCAGTCTTGTGGGAACCAAGGGGATGGGAACCAAACATGTCTGGCCTCTCGCTAGGTTCCGTTGACACCCAGGGCACCTTCTGCACCTGATAACCTCAATTCTACCCCCATCCACAGAGCACGAGGTGTCCCGCCATACCTGGTCAGTGCAGGACCTCTTAATCCTGACCTCCCAACAGTGACATGCTGCAGTGGTGGAAACTGAAAGGTCAGTAAAGGGCCACAGATCGAGAAGCTGGAATGCCCTGTACACAATTCTAACCCACCCCTGACCCATGGACCTCCCCAGACACCTACTGTCCCACCGGATAGCCCCCATACACCACTAGCAAAATACCAGTCACACAAACAGCCACACAACTAATACAAAACTTAACCTAACCAATCCCACCACACAAACACTCATTTAAATTTAAAACCCCACACCCCAAACCCAACCCCCATGCTACACCCCAAAAGAAAGCAAGAGACAATAGAAGGCAGCAGTTCAGTTTAGGAGAGCAATATCCATCGATCTCTTTATAGTGGGGCCCAATCGAGATGGGGGCAGAGTTATTGTAAATGCTGAACACAGATTAAAAAGAAAAACAATTCTTCACTGCCCAGTTAGAGACGGAGGGCCCTCTCACTGACCTCCACCTCAGGGCAAGATTTTATAGGTGACGATACTTAAGTCAGAGTGCTGGAACAAAAGCAATTCTGGAAATTACCACTTCAGCTACTCTCGCCAGCTTACATGGGTCCAGGAACAGAATCATTGCCAAAGTATGGAATTAGACAGTCACCGTTCAATCCAACCCCCCTTAACGGTAATCCAATGGGGGGGGATGGAAGACCTCAGGCTGGTGATCTTCAAACTCTGGCAGTCAGCAAATGATGAAGAAAGGCTGGTGAAACAGAACAGAACTAGGATTACTTTGGCAGGGACTGCAGCCACAAGTTCGATCATTCTCCCAGGAAATGAACGTGGCAAATGCCCTCTGCTTCCGCATTCTCCCGGGGAAAGTCCAACAAGCAAAATGGCACCAACCAGCCCGGTCGGTCCTTGCATTGGATAGAAGTGAAGCACCTTCCTATAAGCCCAGTTGGGCTGATGCAGGGGACAACCGTAGATGGATTAGTGGAAAAGTCAAAGTCACATGATCCTGGAAAAGTTCAGTCGGGTCAGCCCCTTCGAATTAAAAGACACCACCTTCTGATAGCACACCAGTCCTCACACCACAAGCCCCTGCCAGACCGCTGCAGCAAGGGAAAATGGGAGTTGGGATAGGAACAGCAACTAAACCTCTCATCCAGCACTCAGCCAAGGTAGGGATCAAGGGTTACTACCCTAAAACAAAAAAGCTGGCTCCTACTTCTTGCTCACTTCCCAGCCCTGCCTAGCACTAAAATCTTAACTATCCCCCTAACTCTAAGAGACAACTAGTGTTTTTGGATCTCTGGTCACAAATGCAGATCAGGAAATCAGCACATCCAAATTTGCTCTCCAAGGGATATACAATTAACAATAAAAAATAAAATACAAGGGGGGAGAAGGTAGATTGCTCACAGAAACAGAGAGCTGCAAGATGCTGAGCACAGATCTGCTGCCATCTTTGCTGCACCCCCTCAACACAGGAAGTTCCCCAGCCTGGACAAAATTAAGGGTGATGTTGCAGATGAATGCAGTAGAACCTGTCCCCACATCCCAAATAGGGAAGGGATTCTACTCCAGATACTTCCTCACACAAAAGAAAATTGGGAAATGGTGACCTATTTGGATCTCAGACTCCTGAACAAGCACCTAACAAGGCCAAAATTCAGAATGGTCACTTTGACCAAGATCATCCCCACTCTGCAACAGGGAAACTGGCTAGCATCCCTGGATCTCAGAGACGCCTACTTCCACATATTCATCAGGCCCAGTCACAGAAAGTACCTGAGATTCAGACTTCCCTCAGACATTTACCAGTTTGCAGCACTCCCTTTCGGGCTTACTTCTGTGCCCAGTGTATTCACAAAGTGTATTGCTGTGGTAGTGGCACACCTCAAACGACTAGGTGTCGCAGTCTTCCCATACCTGCATCACTGGTTGGCCATGACGAAGTCCTCCCAGCATACCAGAGAGTCCCTCTCTCTCACCTAGAGCATCCTGGAATCACTGGGTTCCTCATAATCAGGCAAATGTCACAGCTGGAGCCTGTACAGGTCCCAGAGTTCACAGGTGTAGAGTTGGACTCTCTGCAAGGCAAAGCCTTCTTCCCACAACAGAGAGTAAACAACATGCTAACCCTGGTGCATTCCTTCAAACTGGGCAAACCCAGGCCACCCAGACACTTCCTGCATCTGCTGGGCCATATGGCAGCAACCACAGTCATAGCACCAGGCTCCAGATTCCAAATGAGGGGGATTCAGTTCCACCTCAAGTCCTTTTGGTCACAAAGGAGGGACTCCCTCTCCAAGCCAGTGCCTGTTACAAAGCCCCTCCTTCAGGCCCTGGAGTGGTGTAAAGATTCAGACAGTCTCAGAGAAGGGCAGCCCTTCCAGCAGCTGGCTCCATTGGTCATTTTGACAACAGTTCCCTCACTTCTCGGTTAGGGGGCACACCTCGGAGATCTGACAGTAAGTGGCACCTGGTCCCCCCAGGAGTCACTGCTGCACATCAACCTGCTAGAATTCAGGGCAGTTCTGCTAGCTCTGCAGTCCTTTGCCCCTCAGTTAAAAGGCAGAATGGTGCAACTCAGGACAGACAACACCACAACTATGTATTACATAAACAAGCAAGGAGGTACTAGGTCCACCCCACCTATGCACAGAGGCCATGAAAGTGTGCAACCTAGCCTGTTCACTGCATGTCTCCCTCTCTGCTATCCATCTGTCAGGCAAGGACAATGTCCTGGCAGACTCACTCAGCTGAATCAGCCAGAGCCACCATGACTGGTCTGTAAACAAGCAGGTCCTGCAATCAGTTTTAAGAAGGTGGGGCACTCCAGAAATAGATCTTTTCACCTCACTAGAGAACTGTCAGTTGCCCCAGTCTTGTTGCAGACCCCCAGCTCAAGGAACAGTGCCACTGAATGCCCTGGAACTGGATTGGTTGGGGGAAATTCCTCTATGCCTTCCCTCCCTTACTTGTACTACTCAAGGTCCAAATCAAGCTGAGGAGCCAACCAGCATCTATGATACTGGTGGCCCCAGTTTGGGCCAGACAGCCATGGTACTCTCTCCTGCTAGCCCTATCAATGGCACAGTCAACCCACCTTTCTCAGAGGCACAATGTCCTAACCACCTCACAGGGCAGAGTTCTTTACCCAGAACTCAAGTCTCTACATCTGAAGGCCTGGTTCTTGAAGGCCTAGATTTCTTGACTCTGCAGCTCTCTGAAGAAGTCCTACAGGTCCTTAGGGTTTCTAGGAAACCCTCAACCAGGAAAACTTATGCTTCCAAATGGAAGAGATTCTCCCTCTGGTGCAAGTGGAGGGATATCAGTCCCTCTCAGGCTGGACTACCAGCACTCCTGGATTACCTGGTACTCCTCAATTCACTGGGTCTCAGGCCATCCACTCCCAAGGTCCACTTGTCTGCCATTGCAGCATATACATTGGCTGGCAAGGAAGGGTCAGTGACCTCCCATCCTATCTTCAAGCAGTTCTTTAAAGGGCTCCGTCACCTTCATCCACCCCACAGGGAACCAGTTCATCCCTGGGATCCAAACATTTGCATAGCTAGGCTCATAGGACCCCCCTTTTGAACCTTTGACAACTGCAGACTTAAAATATGTCACCTGGAAGGCTGTTTTTCTTCTGCCATCACTCCTGTCCAGAGGCTCAGTGAGCTGCAAGCTTTATGTACAGAGATCAACTATATCTCCTTCCACAGGTACAAGGTAATGATCAGGACCAATAGGAAGTTCCTTCCCAAAGTAGTCTCTGAGTTTCACTTGAATCAGTCAATCTCCCTACCAGTTTTCTTCACGGACCATTCCAGCTCAGGTGAGTGGAATTTGCATAGCCTGGCTATCATGAGGGTACTTAGCCACTACCTTGACCGTACTAAGGCTTTTAGGCCACTTTACACACAGTTGTTCCTCACCTATGGTGAGGTGGTAAAAGGCAGACCAGCTTCTAAAAGAACCATTGCATGTTGGATTGTTGCCTGTATTCAATTTTGCCACAGTAAAGTTGGCAAACAGCCACGTTAAGGCCTCAGGGGACACTCTACATGGTGTACAGCTGCCTCAGTGGCAGCTGAAAGGGGCATTCGCCTACTGGATATCTGCAAAGCAGCTACCTGGAGAACTGTACACCCCTTCACAAAGCACTACTGCCTGGACATCCAGTCCAAAAGTGATGCCATGTTTGGTACAGCAGTCCTGCAGAACCTTTTCCTCAAGTAGGTTCTGTACAATACCTCCCAAAGTACTGCTTGGAAGTTTGCATTAGTTAAGCATACTGTTGGATTCCTTGGGTTTGAAGACAAAATTACATACCATAGTAATGTTTCTTCCAGGGAATCCCTCAGTATGCTTAGATCTCCCACCCTGCCTCCCCTACCAGAACCAGAAAAGGGGTCTTATCTTCTGCATCCCTGCCGGTCAGTTCTTGTATTGTAGTTGATTGTTAAAATAACACTTGAAACCAGTCTGTTGTGTTTTCACTGTTAACAGTGTTGTCTTTTTTCCCCTCTTGGGGGCTTAAATATTATAGGATAGCATAATTTAAGAATCTTTTAGCTAGTTAGGCTTCATAATGAATCTGAGCAGTTTAGAACGCAACAGCACCTGGGGCAGCGATTTGAATTGTGTCACGAGCTAATGATATATTCCATCATTTGCATACATTCCAATCTCTCCAGGGCAGTTTAACATAGGAGGCTAACTGCATGAGTTAAACATACTGAGGGATCCCCTGGATGAAACAACATTACTATAATTTTTTTCTTCCTGACGCAGGTTTAATAAGAGCAGTTACAGAAGCTGAAAATCTGCCAAGTATTATAGATTGGGAGCTGACAGAAAGGAAAAATCCAGATACATGTATTTGTCTTACTGGAAATTAGACAATCATAAACATCAAGAGCATCTACAAACTTAGGGGTGAAACAAAAGGAAAACTAAAGGAACAGTACTATTTTATGCACTAGGAACAGCAAAGATCCTGAAGATCCAATCATTGTTATTATAAATACACTATAAATAAGTAGGTTGATCTGAAAACAGGCATTGATGGTTAGCCAGCTAGGAATTCAAACTGTTCTTTCATATCTGGAAGAACCAAAAGAGAATGTTATCCATGGCAAACAATTTCAAATTGATAACCTGGAGTCTAATTTTAAAGAAAACCTAGGTTAAGAAAAATGAACAAAACATGCAGTCTCAGCTGATCTTAACTATTAGCGGTAACATTCCAAGACAATCATATAACACTAATGCAAACTATATGCTATCTGATTGGAAAAATTATGGGTGTCCAATTGGGTTATAAAGGAGTAAAGTGGGCATAAAGAGACAGAGGAATTAACACAACCATGGGCCTAACACTATAGGTATAAGAGAGAGTTTTCTATATAATCAAATACTTGCTGAAGCCTACAAATTGGCTACTCTGGGAATTCTAATCTGTGATGAGGCAGCCTTTTCAGTGATTACATCTGGGACTGCATTTCATCTGAAAGCTAGGGATGCAGCTACAGTTACTATCATTTTTGATAAGGGTAATACTGGTAATAATTCTGGCAAAGGAGACTACTCCACAATAGAAATACAGGGGAAAGATGGGTGTCAGATTATTATAACAAATACAGTATGTTTGAACCATTAAATCAACGACAGGCTGACTGACAGGAGGCATCAATCATAGGTACCGCTATTGGTAATAAGAATGGTTTAATGTCACTAGCGAGCATTAAAATGCAAAATGACATTCTGTCTTGGAATATTGCAAGGATCCGTAAGAATCTAGCAGATAATCACTTTAAAACTTTTCTCAAACAATATCATATTGTAGCTTTTCAAGAAAAATGGCCAAAAAAAATTACATATGGCTGGAAGGGGTTGATTGTATTTCCTCTAAAGCTATAAAGAAGAAAAGAATGGGTAGATCAATTGGTGAATAAACCTTTTTATTAAAAATATCCAACTACATTGAAATTAAAGCAGAAACAGTGATGCAATCAAACATAACAATAATATTTGTCCTCTGGGGTGGGGAATCATAATTACTTTGCAATTGTTGGGGGAATCATATTTACTTTGCAAATGTTATACTGTATACCCCCAAGTAGTACACATTACTATTATCTGTGAGGAAGATGCTGTATGTGGGATACATTGGAAATGCAAATAACAAAGGCTATTTCTAAGTATCTGGAAGCAGGGCTTATAATGATGGGTCATTTAATTCTCGTATTGGCAATATGGCTATGCATTTAATAATTTATCACATGAAAGGGTCTCCAAAGACACTATTGTAAATAGGAATGGCAGAAGACTTCTAAAATTCCTGGGGAATACTTGACTGAGTGTACTAAATGGAGGACTAGAGGGAGACAGACCAGTAAATTACATACATTTCTCCCCAATGAGGGCAAGCCTAATAGATTATTTTTTGACATTCTGCTGGCAATTACATAGATACATACATAGATACATAGACAGTGTCAGCAGATAAGGGCCTATGGCCCACCCAGTCTGCCCATTTAAGTTTGTAAGTTCAGTTTATGTTTTCCAGGAAGTCTGTTGCCCCTTACCCCTGACCTCCAGAATTCCTTTATGTCTATCCCATGCATTCTTAAATCCCGTGATTGTTTCAGCCCCACCACTTCCTCTGGCAGGGTGTTCCACTTGTCACCACCCGTTCTGTGAAGAAATTCTTCCTCACGTTTCCTCTGAATCGTCCTCCTCCAACTTCATCCCATGCCTCTAGTCCTGGAACATCTTTTGCTTAAAAATAGTGCATTCCTGCACCCTGTTCCTCCTGTAAGATACTTGTATGTCTCTATCATATCCCTCTCTCCTCCTCTCCTCCAGGGAGTACATGTTCAGTGCCTTCAACCTGTCCTCATAGGGACTTGTGATGCAATCCATGCACCATCTTTGTTGCCCTCCTCTGAACCTTCTCTACCCTGTCTATGTCCTTCATAGAGTAAGGTCTCCAGAACTGCACAGTGTACTCCAGGTGCGGCCTCACTAGCGTCTTATATAGTGGAATTATGACCTCCTTTTCCTGCTGGTGATGCCCTGCCTATGCATCCCAGCATCCTATTTGCTTTACCTGCTGCCTTGTCACACTGTTTCCCGCCTTGAGGTCATCAGAGATGATAACTCCAAGATCCCTTTCCTGCTTGGTGCATGCTATATCCTCACCCCCAACTGATATATTGTGCCAGGGTTTTTGTGCCCCATATGCATTATCTTGCACTTTCTTGCATTGAATTTCAACTGCCAAACCCCTGACCATTCTTCAAGTTTCTGCACATCCCTTCTCATTCTGTCTACACCCTCTGGTGTGTCTACTCTGTTACAGAGCTTTGTGTCATCAGCGAACAGTGAAATTCTGCCTTCTAGGTCCTGCACAATGTCACTGATGAAGATATTGAATAGTACCGGTCCCAGCACTGATCCCTGTGGTACCCCACTGGTCACTCTTCCCTCTGTGGGTGACAGCCATTTACCACCACCCTCTGTGTCCTGCTGCCCAGCCAGTTACCTACCCACCGCACTACTGTCCTGCCCACACCCATATTCCCCAGTTTGTGCAATAGTCTTCTATGTGGCACAGTGTCAAAGGCCTTGCTGAAGTCCAGATAGGCCATGTCCACTGCCCTCCCTGATCCACCTCCCTAGTCACCCAGTCAAAAAATTCAATGAGGTTGGTCTGACATGACCTTCCCCTGGTGAAACCATGCTGCCTTGGGTCCTGTAGTCCATTGACAACCAGATGTTCCACCAGTCTCTCCTTCAGTAGTGCTTCCATGATCTTCCCCACTACCGAGGTGAGGCTGACTGGTCTGTAGTTCCCCGCTTCCTCTTTGTTCCCACTTTTGTATAAGGGGACTACATCTGCTATCCTCCAGTCTTTGGGTACCTCCCCTGTTTCTAGTGATCATCTAAACAGGATAGCAAGAGGTTCAGCCACCACCTCTCTTAGTTCTTTAAGGACCCTGGGGTGCACCCCATCTGGCCCCATTGCTTTATCAACTCTTATTACTTCAGTTCCTTCAGGACCCTTTCTCTCGTGTAAAGGGACTTGTGTCCATTTCTGCACCATTCTCACCCTTGTACTCCATTCAGACCCATTACCCTCCTCTTCCTCAGTAAGACTGAGCAGAAATACCTGTTCAGTATGTCAACTTTACTGTTGTCATCCTCCACAGCCCCATCCTCCCCTTCAGTCTCACTATCCCTCCCTTTGCCTTTCTTTTTTCCTTATGTACCTGTAAAGGTTTTGTCCCTCTACCCACTGATTTTGCAATGTGTTCTTCTGTCTGAGCTTTGGCTTCCTTACTGACCTCCCTGCCTCCCTTTGCTTCTCCTGGTACTTCTCCCTATCCCCTTCTGCCTGTGTCTTTTGTATTGCCTGAATGCAATCTTTTTGGCTTTCACTTTCTTTGCTACCTCTTTGGAAAACCATAATGGTCTCTCTTCCTTTTCCTCTTGCTAACCTGCTTAATACATAATTCTGTTGTTCTTGTAATCCCCATTTTAAATACTTCCCACTGTTCCTCAACCCCTGATTCCTGCCCCATTCCCCTTAATGCCTCTTTCAAGTATCTTCCCATTTTCTCAAAGTTTGCCCCCCTAAAATCCAGGATACATGTTTTTGTGTGGTTTGGTTCTGCTCTTTCTGTGATTTCAAACCACAGTGACTGGTGGTCACTGTTCTCCAGGTGCTCCCCCACTCTTACCCCTATCACACTGTCCCTGTTTGTGAGCACAAGGTCTAGTATTGCCTTCTGCTGAGTTGGTTCCATGACCAGCTGCTTAAGGAAGGCACCCTGAAGGGAGTCCAGGATAAATCTGCTCCTAGTTGATGCTGCTGCTGGGATGCTCCAGTCCACGTCTGGAATATTGAAGTCTTCAGCCAGTACTACCTCACCCTTGTCTGCCATCCTCTGGATGGCTAGCATCAGCTCCCTATCTGTTTCTTCCTCCTGGGCTGGTGGTCTATAGACCACACCTGTCGGATGGCTGGCCCCATTTTCCTTTCCAGCTTAACCCACAGTATCTCTCCCCATTTTCCTCCTGGATCTCTGTGGCCCTTATGTCATTTTTCACATACAGTGCCACTCCTCCTCCCTTCCTGCCTGCCCTGTCTCTTCTGAATATGTTGTAGCCAGGTATGGCCAACTCCCAGTCGTGGTTCATTACACACACCAGGTTTCAGTGATGGCCACAATGTCCAGGTCTGACTGCACCATGACAGCCTCAGATCTTCTTCCATCTTGTTGCTAAGGCTTCTGGCATTTGCACATGACTTTCCATGATTTGACCTCCCTAGACTGTGTGCTGTTCTCTCAGCCCCTTCCTTGGTTGTCCTTTATCTCTGGTTCACCTTGCTGTCTGCCCTTCTGCTGAATTTTGCCCTATTCTGCCTGTCCACCTCCTGGGTGCTAATCTCCATCTTTTGCACTTGGCTAACCTCCACATCCTTTCCTTCCATTTCTCTGGGTACCTCTATTTGGTTGTCCCTGTTTGGCAGTGTGGCATTTGAGTTCTTGAGTGGAATAGGATCTGGGATGTGCCTCTGCCTGACTGGTCTAACCCTCCCTGAGCCCACTGTCATCCAAGTACTCTCGTTCTCTGCATCCTTTGAGGCAGCTGCATTGACTAGTGGTCTCTGGATAGGGTGATGGTACTCTGACCCAGTTTACTTCGCTCTGAGTCTGGCTACCTCATCCCACAGTCCAGAAAGATGCATGCAGATAGGGCAGCACCTCAGTGTCCAGAAGATCTGCCTGAATATGGCTGCCCTCAGCCACTGCATTGCACCTCCCCACATTATACTGCAATTATACTGCTATTCCACTACTTGTCTGCTACTGAAGCTCTCCTAGTTCCCTTTTATTAATTTACTGTCCTAAAATCCTGCCACTGTTCCTCTATAATATTTGAAAATACATACACTTCTATCTCACCTCTTTATCCTTACCATCAAAAGGTAACTACAATCACAATAATCTACCTTCTACTAATACAGATTCTAACACAGAATCAGAGCACAATGCAAAAACATCTGCTACTTAGCAACAACAAGCAGGTGACAACAAACCAAGTTGATGTAGCTTTTTTTAAAATAGAAAAAAAAATGTAGTTGTTTAAACCAATAGAAATCTGCAGTTCCAAAAGCACCTTGAACTACAAGAAAGAACACAGTACCACACCTCTGCCACAATAACTAAACAGTTCTAAAACATTGGAGAAAGAAGAGAAATTCAAAAGAGAAATTTCAATTCTTTGATTTTAAAACATTAACAGTTATGGAAAGACCTGAATGTGACCATTTTCCAATGCAACTAATATTTAAAAGGTCTAGTATGGCAATAATCACACCAGAGGAAAATCAGCTTGCTCCCGGTATAGAAATCATGAGCAAGAAAAACATCATTTTTTTCTGAAGAATTGGGATGTACGTTGGTAGAGGTGTTAAGAGCACAGAAGGTCAAGAATCTGATAAAAGTATTCATGCCAGCTCACTCTGACCAAAGAAATGTATGAGGGAATGAGAGGAATGGATAGCTAGCATCTGCCCTAACATGGACACTGAGTGAAAATGGGCAGTCGTCAAGCTAGCCTTGGATGAGGCCACTAGCACATGTGTAAAGAGCCAGAGTAAGAGGTTCAGGACCCAGAAGCCAAGCTGGATGAACAGGGAGGTAGGGGAGAGGGTGAGGGAAAAGAGGACTGCTTTTAAAATCTATAAAAGATCCAACAAAGAGGATGACAAGGAGGAATACATGAGTAAATTCATGAAGGTAAGTAGACTAATAAGGGCAGCCAAGATATTGAGAGAACTGAGGCTAGCGCAGGGGATCAGGGAAGGTGAAAAGGATTTCTTCAGGTATATATGGCAGAAGAGAAAGGCTAAGGATCAGATTGTTAGGACCAAAAATGGCAGTGGTTGGGTGGAAAAGGGAGCAGAGCAGGCGGAGGTACTCAACTATACGCCAGTTCAGTATTTACCAGGGAGAGGGAAGGGCCAGTACCTAAGGGGAAGGGTGGGGTGGGAGCAGGGGTGCAGTCACAGATGGAGTAATCGCAGAGGAAAGTGTGTTAGAGGGTCTTAAGTCTCTGAGGGTAGATAGGGCACCTGGGCCTGACAGAATTCATCCTAGAGTACTCAGAGAGCTGGCATAGGTCCTGGTGCAGCTGCTGGTGGACCTGTTCAACACCTGTTTGGATACAGGGTCCATGCCCAAGGATTGGAGGGTGGCTCATGTGGTGTCCCTCCATAAAAGTGGGCCCAGAGCTGGCCCGGTGGTGCTGAGGGTTGAGGCGCTGGATGCAACACCTCGCTCCATGCCAGCATCCTGGGTTTGGGATCAAGCCTGGGCCATCTGGGGTCAGCAGGGGAGGGAGAGGATTGAGCATCTGGAGGACAACTCTCCTCTCCTCTCCTGGGAGAGAGGGGGGTCCCTGCTCGGTGCTTGACCACCCTCTGGTGGAGGCCTAAGGCATGGAAAGCATGGCACTGACACTGAGGGTGAGGAGTGGCGACGTCGGCGGTGATGCCTTGGCATCAGGCATGTGCCACTCCCACAGCGAACAGGGAAAAGCACTCTCTGAGCTCTGGGTAGACGGAGCACTGAAGCAGACCCGTAATAGCTCTTGCTTGCCTGGTCCCAGGGTCTTCCAATGAAAGTTGAATAGTTCAGGGTGTTCTGCCCCACCTCGTCCCCGCCTAAGGGAAAGATCCACGGCTCCATGGGGGATCGAACTTGAGACCAGGTAGGTGGCAGGAGCATTGGCAGTCCTTCTTTGGAGCTCCCAAAGAAGCAGAGCTCGGAGAACGTAGGCGGGGGATAAAAAGAAATTTCACAAAAAAAAAAAAAGTGGGCCCAGGGATGAACCAGGAAACTTTAGGCCAGTAAGTCTTACCACAATCTTAGGAAAGCTAATGGTGGCTATCCTCAAGGAAAGGCTGGTAAAATGTCTGGAAGATAACTGTCTCCAGGATGTCAAACAGCACGGGTTTGTCTCAGGTAGATCTTGCCAGATGAACCTGATGGACATTTTTGATTTTGTGACACGGGCACTTGACAAAGGTCATGCAGTGGATGTCCTTTACCTGGACTTCAGCAAAGCCTTTGACTCAGTGCCTCATGGTAGGCTGACCAGCAAGTTGAGGAACCTCGGGACAAGCAGAAAACTGGTCAGATGGGTCAAGAACTGGTTACAGGATAGACAGCAGAAGGCGGTGTTGGGGGATGAATTATCAGAGCCCAGAGTAGTAACAAGTGGGATCCTACAGGGCTTGGTACTGGGACTAGAGTTGTTTATTGTTTTCATAACTGACATTTTAGATGGGATAAGAAGTAAGATCAGCTCTGTTCGCTGACAACACTAAGATCTGTGTGGAAGTGGATGGGCAGAAAAGTGACAAAGTACTCCAGAAGGACTTGGCAAAGCTGGAGGGATGGTCAAACAAAGTGCAACGTTATGCACTTGGAAGCCAGGAACCCCAAAGATAGTTACTGGTTGGGAGGAGTGCAGTTATCCACATCAACAGAGGAGAAGGATCTGGTGGTACTGGCAACAGGGGAAATGAACCACTCAGCCCAGTGCAGGAAGGCAGTGGCAAAAGCCAACAGAATGCTTGGGTGCATCACAAGGGGTATTACTTCTTGGAGAGGGGAAGTCATCCTGCCCCTGTACAGGTCCCTGGTGAGGCCGCACTTGGAGTATTGTATGCAGTACTGGTGCCCGTACTTGAAGGAGGACATCAAGCTTCTGGAGGGGGTGCAATGCAGGGCAAGAAAAATGATCCTGGGATTGGGACATAAACCATATGAGGAGAGACTGAGAGTGCTCAACATGTATTCCCTGGAGGATAGAAGGGAGAGGAGGGATATGATTGAGACCTTCAAGTACCTGAAGGACATGATCAGAGTAAACACGGAGAATATTTTCAAACTAAAAGGTAGGAGGGAAACCAGGGGACACAATCTGAAATTGGAAGGAGGCAGATTCAGGAAGGAAATGAGGAGGCATTATTTCACCAAAAGGGTGGTCAAAGGGTGGAATGCACTGTCGGACGATGTGGTATCAGCTTCGGTGAACAGCTTCAAGAGGGGGTGGGACAGGATCCAAGGGAGGGTTCAGACTGGGAGTGGACGGGTGGTGGGCGTGAGGGGAATGGGAGGAAAAACAGTGGGAAGGGAGGCAAGGGGAGGGAGGCAGCTGCAGTCTAATGACTAAAGTGCTTCACACCCGAGCAGACTAGATGGACTGTAAGGCCTGTATCTGCTGGCAATTTCGTATGTTCATATAATTTTGAAAAGTATTTTGCCGCTCCTATTATTAATAAAAAAAAATGTAAAACATAAAACATGGTTTAATATTCAGTGCAGACAATATAAAGTGACTGTAGCAACGTTTCTTCAATATGTAAAACAGAACCCATCCTGGGAAAATTATTCTCAATCGAACAAATTCAGAAAGCAGTATGAAACCTTTTTTCAGGAACAAAAAATATTATGCAAAAATGAGCAGTGGAGGGAAATGTTCTAACTGATCATAGAACATAATAGCAAGCATTTCTGGGTTCTAGTAGCCAAGGGACAGGCAATTTATGTGGAAAACATATCTGCACATATTCAACCACAGGTATGGGTGGGTTATTCCTGGAAGACTTTTTATACCCACCTTGACTTATGTGATTGTAATACAGTTTATTTTACTTTTATTTTGAATTTTGATGACTGGGTACACCCATTGGAATAAGAGTCCCTTTTACAGGGGTGTCCTTACTTACAAAAAAAGCATAATGACATACAGTAGGATAGACTGATAGGACAGTTGAGAACCAAATATAATCAATAGTCAAGGAGGCTGAGTACAGGGAAAAAATTACATATCTGAGAACATGACCTAAAAAGAAACAAGTTAGTCACAACATGTTGATAAGAACATTTATTTGCAGTTAAAATGACCAAGTTGAGGTAAGGGAAATGGGTGGGGTTGGGGGGAGCAGTATCCTGCAAGGGAGTCAGTAATGTGTAATGGAGATCAGAGTTCAGTGGGTGCAGAAACAGGGGTATGCGGACCAGAGATGGAATTTTAACCTTTTTCTAAATACCATTAGAGAGGGACTTGAAAGGACCTCTGAGGGTAGAGAGTTCCACAATTAAGGGTCAGCATAGGAGAAAGATCTCCTACCTAGAGCATACTGCACCTTGGGTATATCAAGCACAGGGAGGGCTGACGATCTGAGTGGGCAGTGGAATTGCCTGCGGTGGATGATACTAGCAAAGCTGGGCTTAGACAGGGGTTGCAAGAGATTGTAAGGCAATAAAGGGGGTATCGCATTCTATTCACAAAGGAGGGCCACCCTAGAGATGCTAGCAATCTGCAGTGGTAGTCTCTGGCATGGGCACCTATTGCAAACCTCCCGATCCTGTGATACAGTGTGCTAAGGCACAATAGGATGGATTCACAGGCAGCCTGCACCACGGAGGCATCATAGAAAAGGAGGGGCAGTAGGGAAGTACAGGAGATAGCCAGGCAAGCCTCTCTAGTGTGATAGGGAGAGAGACGATATAGGAGCCTGATCTTCTGGTTCAAGGTTCTAGTAAGAGAATCCACGTGTGGTTTGAATGTCATGGTTTGGTCCAACATCACTCCTAGGTATTTAAATGACTGTACCACCTCTAAGTTGACTCCAGTTAAGGTACAGAGATTTAGGAAATCCTTTCTGTCAGATCCTAGGTTGTTGTTTCCGAAGAGTACAACTTTAGTTTTTTTTTTGCGTTGAGGATTAATTTATTTTTCATGAGCCAGCTCTCTAGCTCGTGGAAGTCATTTACCAGGTGGGAGCAGATCCAACCCAGATTGGAGGAGGATTTATGGAGTCTGGCATCATCAGCATACAACTGAACTGATGCACCATCACAGTTGAGAGGTAGATCATTTACTGTATATACAAGGAGAAAAGAAGGGGACTGATTATGGAGCCTTGGGGTACTCCTTCAGAGAACAGTCAAGGGTTTGATATTTTACCTTGCCATTTGATGCACCGATACTGATCAGACAGGTAACTATGAAACCAGTGACAGGTGAGATCATCAAAACCCTTGCAGCTTTGTAAGCCAGACCACAGTAACTATAGACATGAAATGACCTATAAACTCTATAGACATTACACATCTTGAAATATCTGAAGCTATACAGTCTGTCAGAAAACTACAGATCAATAAGCTTAATCAACTATCTAGGGAAAATTTTCACAAGAATAATCTTGAATATGTTAAATCTATGGGTAAAAACAGATAACATATTAAACATTTTTCAAGCAGGCTTTTGTAAAACACATTCAACAGTAGACCAATGTTTTATTCTATGTCACATAATTGACAAATATTGTGTTAGGCAGCATCTCCCACTTTATGTGGCATTCATCAGTTTTAAGGGTGCTTTTGACTCTGTTTCTATATCTCTATTATGGACTAAACTGTCACACAACAACTATAGATAAGGATATTCTTCGCACTACTATAAAACTAATCACTAATAATTGGACAGCAGTTAAAAATTATTTAAATAGTAACACATCTGAAAGTTTTCCTTTGAATAGAGGTGTCAAGCAAGGATGCCTGCTAGCAGATTTAGTGTTTAGCCTGTTGATAAATGATTTACCAGAGTAACTGTAGGGAATTAAGGGACACTCTCCCGCTAAGCAGATGACTTAACTATTCTCTCATTTTCTCTGATGGGTTGAACTGCAAATTAGCAGTCCTTAAAAGCAAACATACTGAGGCCTATTCATTAAAGTGGTTGAGGTCATGTGCAGAAGGCATGTAACCCCCCACCCTGTGCAACTCTGCACCCCGGGAGTTCTGCACATTGGCCGTATTCTCGAACACCAGCCAATGCGCGGCTCCCATCCACGGCCCCCCCGACACCCAGGTTCATGGGAGTGGTCTGGTGCTGAGCTGCGGACCCGGACAGGCAGCCAATCAGCTGCCCATCCAGGTCCTTGCTAGATCCCCTGTGGCTCTGAGGCACCATGTTAGAAGCAGGCGTGAACGCACTTACGGCACATGGGGTTGGGGGTTCCCCAGATGACTGCCCCCAGCCCTTCTAATGTGCCCCAATGTCAGGGGTGATCTTAGTGTGTGGTCCAGTGACTGTCACCATCCCCAGCCAGTGGCAGCATCCCGGGGGGGGGGCATGTAACACTTATGGCTGCCTTCAGAAGGTGTAGCCAGCACCCCCCACACACTGCACCCACATCATTGTGGACGGCGTGGAGTGCAGACACATCTCTCATGCCAGCCCCTGGCCTGCTCCAGCATGGAGCTACATATCTAGCCAAGGACTTGGGCACCAGGGGGGCATATCTTGTATCTGCATGCCGTGCAGAGGGCACAGCAGTCGCAGGCAGATACGTGCAGACTGTGAGGAAAATACGCTTAAAATTAGTGTTGCTAAAAGGAAAATAATGTTGTATGGGAAGAAAAAAATGAAGCATAAAATGGAAACTATAAAATGGTATATTAGATACTGTAAAATCATATTGCTAACTTAGACTATTTTTCTCATCTAATAATTCATGGCTTAAATATACAGTGGCGTGAAAAAGTATTTGCCCCCTTCCTGATTTTCCCTATTATTGCATATTTGTCACACTGGATGTTTTCAGGTCTTTAGACAAAATGTAATATTAGATAAAGGGAACCTGAGTGAACAAATAACACTTGTTTTTTTTTACTTATTTCATTTATTTAATGAAAAAAGTTAACCAACACCAACTGGCACTGTGTGAAAAAATTGCCCCTAATTAAATCAACCAAATTAAAGGGATAATTAGAGTCAGCTGATTGAACACAGCCAGGCTTGATTACAGCCAGCCCTGCTCAATATAAACCTCACTTATTTTGACCCTTTACCATCAGAGTCACGTTGCCAGCACAAGATTCAACAAGCACATTGTGCCACGATCAAAGGAAGTTCCTGAAAAGATCAGAAAAAAAGTTGTTGCTATCTATCAGTCTGGAAAGGGTTACAAAGCTATTTCTAAGGCTCTGGGACTCCATCGAACCACAGTGAGAGACATAATCCCCAAATAGAGAACATTTGGAACAGTAGTGAATCTTCCCAGGAGTGGGCGGCCTGCCAAAATTACTCCAAGGGTGCAGCGTAAAATCATCCAGGAAGTCTCAAAGGATCCTAAAACAACATCCAAAGAACTGCAGGCTTCTCTTGCCTCAGCTAAGGTCAGTGTTCATGACTCCACAATCAGAAAGAGACTTGGCAAAATGGCTTCATGGGAAAGTAGCAAGGTGGAAACCACTGCTAACCAAGAAGAACATAAATGCTCATCTCTCATTTGCCAAGAAGCACCTGGATGATCCACAAGCCTTTTGGGAAAATGTTCTATGGACAGATGAGTCCAAAGTGGAACTTTTGGACGACATGGATCCCATAATGTCTGGCATAAAAGCATCACAGCATTCCACAGTAAGAACATCATACCAACAGTCAAACATGGTGGTGGTAGTGTGATGGTGTGGGGATGCTTCACTGTCTCAGGACCTGGACGACTTGCCATAATTGTAGGAACCATGAATTCTGCTCTGTACCAGAAAATTCTTAGGAGAATGTCCGGTCATCCATCCGTCAGCTGAAGCTGAAGCGTAGTTGGGTCATGCAGCAAGACAATGATCCAAAACACAAAAGCAAGTCCACATCAGAATGGCTGAAAAGAAGTAAAATTAAAGTTTTGGAGTGGCCTAGTCAAAGTCAGACCTAAACCCAATAGAGATGCTGTGGCAGGACCTGAAACAAGCAGTTCATGCTCAAAACCTACCAATGTTACTGAATTAAAGCAGTTCTGCGAGGAAAGAGTGGGCTACAATTCCTCCACAGTGATGTGAAAGACTGATATTGAATTATAGGAAGCGTTTGGTTGCAGTCATTGCAGCTAAAGGTGGCGTAACCAGTTATTAAGTGTAAGGGGGGCAATTACTTTTTCACACAGTGCCAGTTGATGTTGGTTAACTTTTTTCATTAAATAAATGAAATAAGTAAAAAAAAACAAGTGTTATTTGTTCACTCAGGTTCCCTTTATCTAATATAACATTTTGTCTAAAGACCTGAAAACATCCAGTATGCCAAATATGCAATAACAGAGAAAATCAGGAAGGGGGCAAATACTTTTTCACGCCACTGTATACAATACACCAGAAGTAAACAAATCCAAATTAAGGATGCCTTACTCTGGTTTAACAAAAGATATGAGGGGAAGGAGTCATGTGATGCAGCTCACTGAGTAGATGCTCCATTTCCTTTACTCCTTTCAGGTTCCTGTTTTTTTTTCTTAATTTTTACCGTACACCGGGGGCATAGTCTAGCTTTTAGTGCTCTTCCTTTTGTATCTTTGTTGTGCCGGCTAGTGGTGTTGTTAAGTTTGTGGTGAGTACTCTGTTTTCAGTTCACCATGATGGGGAAGATTGATAGTGTGGCTTCTCTGAAACCTTCTTAGCTCCACATGCCTCCTATTATGCTGGAGAAACAGCGGGCGACTAAGCAATTAAAAGGAGCCAATTTATCAGCCCCACACCCTGACCCTGAAGAAGAAGATGATTCTATTACTGGGTTTCAGCAAGATTTTCAGACTATTAAGTCAGTGGTGTTGAAATTGGAAAAAAATATGAAGACACTTTGCCCTACCTTAGATGCTCCTGCCAGTCATCTAGGTGATGCAGAGGCCCGTATCAGTTCAGTCAAGTACCACCAGGCTTGGGATGATAAAGAGCTCATTCATTTAAAACAAAAGGTTGCCAAATTGAAGCTTCGGTTAGACGACCAGGAGGGTCATAACCACTGCAACAATTTAGTGGTAGTGGGTATTGCGGAGAGAGAAGAAGGCACCTACATGTTGGGCTTTGTGCAGTGTTTACTTCAGCTGATAACTGGCCCTTCACCTTATGGTCCGGAATATATTGTGGTGCATGCCCACCCATCCTTGAAACCTATTCCAATCTCTTTGGAGCACCACAGGCATATTATATTAAAACTGCTGAATTTTCATGATAAAACTTACATTCAGCAAAAGGTGAGGAAGAGAGGTAGGCTTCTGTGGAACTCTAGAAGGTTCTACATCTTTAATGACTATACTCCTCTCACTCGACAGATGCATGGAGAGTATTGACCTATTAAACGCATTAATTCAAAATTAGCTGCAGCTGGCCTCAGATATAGACTTCTGTATCCTGCATGGTTAATAGTTACCACTGAGGGTGGAACACAGCAGTTTGCCTCTGCTAAAGAAGCCTGGGATGGCCTCCCTGCCTGTTTCCCTGATTTATTTCCTTCTCGCCCAGCAGCTACTAAACTCACTTTCTGAGACTTATTTCTGTGGACCCTTGCGAGTGATTTGATATGTTTGTCTGATACCTGACTGCAGTTTTGCTAAAGTTTTGTTGGACTGTACATCATTTCAACATTTGCTTTTTTGGAACTGTTTTTTTAATACAGTCTTGCCTAAATTTAATATTCCCCACGAGTTTATAACCCGGATTCAGGTTCTTTATTCTAACCCTATGGCTAGAATTTTTTGTAATGTGGTCCGCTCTGATCCTATTGTCCTTCAATGTGGTACGAGGCAGGGCTGCCCACTTTCTCCGTTATTAATCTTTTTTTGGAAACCTTAATTTGGAAAATTAACTTTTCTCCCTCTGTTCAAGGTGTCCCCTATAGGGCACCAACAATATAAACTTTCAGTATACATGGATGACATTCTTTTACATTTGGCACATCCTAAGTCCTCTTTACCAGTGATATTTGCCATTATCCATCAATCTGGTGTCCTTTTGAATGACAAATTGAATCGTGACAAAACTTTCATTGTGCCATTTAATGTCCATGCTACTAAGGCCGATGTCTGTGTGTCAGAGATGATGCGGGTTCCTGATACGCTTAAGTACTTAGCTATTTATCTAAGTTCTTCCCCAGAGAAGATAATACAGTATAATTTAGATCTGGTATTGCATCAAATTCAACAGAATTTATCCTGTTGGGCTCTCACTTACCATTATCCCTCTGGGGCAGGGTTAGTGTTGTTAAAATGAATTTACTTCCCTGGCCATTATATTCATCCTTATGTTGCATCAGTTTATTCCTCAGGTATGGTTTACAAAACTCCATAGTGTTATTTCATATTTTATTTGGAACAACAAATCTGTTACAATGGCTTTTCATAAAATGACAGCTCTTAAATTAGAGGAAGGGTTTCGCCTCCTTAACATTTAGTTATATTATTTAGCCATTTAGTTATATTATTTCGCCATCCATAGTAGTAGGTATTTTCACTGGTATAAAGACCCCCTGAATGACAGCACTATTTAATACATCCCTCAATGGCTGGATATTGAATTTTATCTATGTAAGCAGTTAAAAAGTTACCAGAATCCCTCGTCCGGCCTCTCTGGGTGGCATGCTTACTCCAGTCCCTCAATCCCAAACCCTTAGATCCTCCTTCTTCCCAAGGCTCGCCGTTCAGCAATGCTCTTCTAAAATGGGTGAGCAAGCCTTTGCCTACTTTGCTTCTAGGTTTTGGAATTCACTCCCACATCATATTAAGATTAGTTCTTCTCACCTCTCCTTTAAGTGATCACTGTTTTCTCATCTCTATTCTCTTGGTACCTGCAACTGCTTGTGACCACTGTATTGCCCTCTGTGCTCAAACTATTTGTGGATTATGTCCTATAGTATGTACAGTATGTTGTCTAATTTGTTGTTTTTTTTTTATTCTTTTTTCTCTCCCATGGCTAGGTTATTTTGATTGGTACCAATGCACTTGCCATTATTGTATCCTACCCAAATTGTGTATTTTATTGCTAAATTTTATGTCTGTATGTATACTTTATTTACTGTGATATTTGTTATCCTGTCAGGTATGTTTCTACATGCCTGTTTGTTGTAACTGCTGTAACCTACTGCCTGTTATTACTGCATTTTTCCTTTGTACTCTCCCGGGTTGTGCCTGAAAATAGGCAGGATTGTTGCCTAGTGCACTTGCCTGGTTACCAAAATCTAATAAATAAAGCTAATAAAATAAATAAAGTTCATTCACATATTGGGCCTGTGTAGCACAGTATGGTTTACACGCCCATTGGTCCATGTAGTGGACCAATAGGCGTACAGATTGTACTGTATGCTGTCATTCGGCAGGTGGCTGGGTGGTATGTGGGCAAGGTGCTGCCACCCACTGATGACAGGGGGGTGCTGGGTGGTGGGGGACCTCTGTGGCTGCATGGGGAGGGGGGGTACCACTGGACCACCAGGTAACTCTTTCGTTTCACAGCAGCCCATGATCAGGCGAAGGGGGTTACCGCTAGACCACCAGGGATATCTCTTTTATTACAACAGCTCATGATAAGGAGAAGGGGGGGTTACTGCTAGACCACCTGGGATATCTTTTTTATTACAACAGATTGTGATCGGGTGAAGGGGGGGTTTACTGCTAGACCATCAGGGATATCTCTTTTATTACAACAGCCCATGATCAGGTGAACAGGGGGTTGGGGGGTCCACTGGACCACCAGGGGGTATGTGTGTCTGGCAAAGGTGTTCTGGGTTGGCAGGTGGCCACCCACAGCTTACAGCTGCTGTGTTGCACTGTGCAATTCAGCAGCCCACCTATGGGTGGCCAGGACTTGCTCCTGTTTTTCTGGGGCTCAGCTTTGAGCCCCCCTGTATGGCGCAGTGCAGGGTTGTGCCAGCATATGTGCCACACAACCCGGGCTGAATATTGGGATGTGCCGTATATGCATGGGCATGCCCCCTGCATCTGTGCCGCTTAAGATAACATTGCACCCCGGTGCATCGGGACTTGCTCTGCGCCTGGCAGGCATTTGAATATCCTGCTGGGGTGCAATTCGAGGTTGTGCCAGGCAAACCTCTTTGAATATCCTGGCCTTAATGTTTTAATTATGAGCAAACTACATGTTTTACACTAAAATTATAAAATATAACTAAAAAATACACAGACGCAGTACTTTACTAATATGTTTTTATTACACAGGCAGTACCTGTAAAAATAAATATGTAAATATAAATAACAGCTTTGCAGTAGGGAAGAAAAATAAAATTAATCATAGAACAAAAAAAGAAAAACACCCTATCCTCTCTAATCACCTCCCTGCTGCCACTCTCAATGTGAAACACCAGACACCTTTCAATTAGCATAAAACCCCTCCACCATCCCACTGATCCATAATCACTTCTCCAGGCTCTGTAGTAAATGCAGCAGATTAACTAGTCAGACTAGGTACTGTTAAACTGAATCACGTGCTTCACAGTTTGACACTGACAAATGCTTGGTTCGATTACTGTCAGCATGAAGTGATGGGTTATCAGACAGACAGATGTAAAACTGGATTGCTGGCAGAATCAAAAAGCAAAAAATGGGTTTATAGTACTAGAATTTGCCTGCAAATACAGTACACAGATGCAAAAGGGTCAACCAAGAGGAAAAAAAAAACTAAAACTAACACAGTAAACTTATGGCAATATATAATACAGACCTACAAAAAAAAATCAAGAAAAGGGGAAAAAATGACAGTCTCATTCATAATTTTTTTATTATAACATTTCAAAAGTGCCAATATATTGTACATACAAGTTTATTTCCACCTATTGTAACAAATGTTACTTCATCAGGAGAATTAGCATATAGCTGACTTCTCCACCGCAGTTCTTTATAAACCATTAAAAATTTTTAACTAAAAAAGTCTAACTTTGTTTGTGATGATGTGACAACCCACCTCTCCCTCTGGGCTGAAACAGCTTTTAGAGAGGTGTCTGTCCTCGGGTATTCGCTGCCACCAGCTGGACTTTCCTTCCGGCACCTCTTTCAAGTGTACAAACTTGAATAATCAAACGTGCAATTGCACAAGTTAAAGTCTGATAGTGTGTCTCTCTCAGGTGGCGGATGCTACACAGAGTTTACCTCAGCTAGTGGAAACCAAATATTACCTTAGAAAAATGACATCACAGTCACAACTGTTGAGCAAATAAATAGCTTTAACTTAACAGAAAGGGCACTGAGCATTTACAGGATATATATTTACAACACAAGAGAATAACACTCATACAGGAAAAATAAACAAATGTTTTTAAATAACAGATGGCAAAAGAAGAAGGCTATTACTGAAATATGCTATCACTTAACTTACCCTTCCCTGTCCTTACAAGAGACACTGGACCCTGTTCTAACTGCCAGCTCCCACTGACATAGCTACAAGGTAGGCGCCAAACTTATGTTTCCCCTCCCATCTTCCAAAGCACAAGAGCCTTCTCTGCCTTTCAAAAGGTTAAATACTCTGTGGAGAATAGGGCATTCCTATTCTCCCTTTAAATGCACCAACCAACCAACATGTATGTATTTAGTTGTCCCAATCAGAGTGAACACCAATCAGTGACCAATTATATTCCCTTTTCACCTTAATTTTATATTTGAATGATCCAATCCATTCAAACTGCCCTGTGTCCGTGTCTGCAGGTGTGTGTGTGTCTGGAGATGTCCACTCGAAATTTATGACCCAGCTCTTATCTAGCGGCTAGGAATTCCACAAGCTGGATGCTGCTGGGCAGAGGATTTCAGCCTGAATGTATTTTTCCAAACTGCTAAAAAAATAAGGCACCTACAGAATCCAAACCATTAACTCTTTCCTGCCCATTTCTGTCACATCTCCCCCCAGATAATGAAGGTGTGTCCCTCGGGCCACCTCAAGTGACACAGCTGTTCATGCAATTACTGGGAAGTGCCCAAAAGTATCCAGCCAGGCCATTAGCCCTGTCTAGATAGGCCATCTGCATTTGCATTTTGTTTGCCACTGTGATGCTGGATGGTCATGGTGTATGCCTGCAGTACCAAACTCCAACGTAGTAGTTTACCATTTTGCCCACTGGACCTAAGAAGCCAAATCAGGGGATTATGATCTGTGACCACAGTAAATTCTCTCCCATATAGGTATGGCTGCAGCTTCTGAAGGGCCCACACTATTCCCAAGCATTCCTTCTCAACTGTGGCATATGCCTCCTTTCTGGGCAAAAACCTCTGGCTGAGGTACACAACCGGGTGCTCCTCCCCCTGCTGGGTAACTTGGCTCAGCATAGCCCCCAGCCCATGATCTGAGGCATCCACATGGACCATAAACTTTAAACTATAATCAGGGCTAGCCAATACAGTTGGGCTGCTTCAGGCCTTTTTTAGTTCCTGAAAAGCAACCTCACAACCTTCTGACCACTTCACTGTATGTGGCTTTCCCTTCTTGGTTAAGTCTGTCAGGGGCTTAGCCAGATCGCTATAGCAGGGAACAAACCTTTGGTATTACCCTGCTGTCCCTAGAAATGCCCTGACCTGTTTCTTTGTGGTAGGAGTAGGCCAGGCCAGGATGGCATCAACCTTGGCAGGCTCTGGATGGATGTGTCCACTACCCACCCGGTGCCCAAGGTAGGATAGTTCTGCCATACCTATCTGGCACTTCTCTGCCTTGACTGTCAGACCTGCCTTTATTAACCTGTGGAATACATCCCACACATTCTTGATGTGCTTATTCCAGGTCTGGCTGTATATGTCTATATCATCCATATAAGCCAATGCAAACTCACCTACCCAAGACAGAATGCGATCTACAAGCCCGTTGAAAGGTTGCAGGTGCATTCTTCATTCCAAATGGCATTATCTTAAATTCATATAAACCAAATGGAGTAACAAAAGCTGATCTTTCCCTGGCCGCAGGAGTTAGAGGTACCTGCCAATAGCCCTTTGTTAGGTCTATTACGGTCAAATACTTGGCTCCCCCCCAGTTGCTCCAGGGTCTCATCTCCTTCTTGTGCTGTTGTCTCTGGAGTTCATGCTGTCATTCTTTCTCTCTGTCTTCACATTCCTTCTCCTTGTCTTGCCATTCTTTCTCTCTGTCTGCCAGTCTCTTTTCTTCAAGTTCTTTCTCTGCCTCCTGTTTTCTTGCCTCTGTTTCAAACCTTCTTGCTTCTGCTTCAGCATCCAGTCTTTTCACCTCAGCATCCAGAATTTTCACCTCCAATGCCTTGTCTTGCAGCAGCAGCTGCAGTCGCTGTGCCTCAAGCTGGTTTGGAGGGTCTGCTGCCTCAGTTCCTGACTCACCCCCAACGACTGTCTGCTCCAGATCATGTGCCAAGAGAGTAGCTATGACGTCTACCTTTTTCTTCTGCTTTAGACCTTCAGACTTAATCCCCTTTTCCTGACACCTTTCAAAAAGCTGTGGTACAGTAAATGAGTCATACATCGTGGAGCTCATTCTCTACTACTACACTTTACTGTGTTATCTAGAAACAAATAAAACTGTTGTACAAATGTATCCTCTTGTATATCCTGTTTTGCAATGCTAAGGTAACTGTTCCACTGGCAAACTCTGTATCTCAGTGTGCTATGCAGTCCGCTATCATCACCCCACCACTGCCAATCAATATGTGACAACCCACCTCTCCCTCTGGGCTGAAACAGTTTTTAGAGAGGTGTCTGTCTTCGGGTATTCGCTGCCACCAGCCAGACTTTCCTTCCGGCACCTCTTTCAAGTGTACAAACTTGAATAATCAAACGATGCAATTGCACAAGTTAAAGTCTGGTAGTGTGTCTCTCTCGGGTGGCAGATGCTACACAGAGTATACCTCAGCCAGTGGAAACCAAATATTACCTTAGAAAAATGACATCACAGTCACAACTGTTGAGCAAATAAATAGCTTTTACTTAACAGAAAGTGCACTGAGCATTTACAGGATATATATTTACAACACAAGAGAATAACACTCATACAGGAAAAGTAAACAAATGTTTTTAAATAACAGATGGCAAAAGAAGAAGGCTATTACTAAAATATGCTATCACTTAACTTACCCTTCCCTGTCCTTACAAGAGACATTGGACCCTGTTCTAACTGCCAGCTCCCACAAACATAGCTACAAGGTAGGCTCCAAACTTATGTTTCCCCTCCCATCTTCCAAAGCCCAAGAGCCTTCTCTGCCTTTCAAAAGGTTATATACTCTGTGGAGAATAGGTCATTCCTATTCTCCCTTTAAATGCACCAACCAACTAACATGTATGTATTTAGTTGTCCCAATCAGAGTGAACACCCATCAGTGACCAATTATATTCCCTTTTCACCTTAAGTTTATATTTGAATGATCCAATCCATTCAAACTGCCCTGTGTCTGTGTCTGCAGGTTTGTGTGTGTCTGGAGATGTCCACTCGAGATTTATGACCCAGCTCTTATCTAGCAGCCAGGAATTCCACAAGCTGGATGCTGCTGGACAGAGGATTTCAGCCTGACTGTATTTTTCCAAACTGCTAAAAAATAAGGCACCTACAGAATCCAAACCATTAACTCTTTCCTGCCCATTTCTGTCACAGAGGGGTGTTGGGTGGGTGTGCATGTAGGGATTGAGTGCAACATGAAAGGTCAAGAACTTATATTACCAAGCCATTTTATTTATTCATTCTCAGATTGCAATACTTTTGAGCACATAACAGCTCTTTTACAAAGGTTCCACCTCAGTGTGAAGGGTGACAGACATACAACATAAATGGGGTCATAAAATTTTGACAAGAAAGTATTAAAAATGACAATATGACATTAACATTGCAACTAAAATTAAAACTATGAATCAGTAGGAAATCAAAAATAACCTAATAAAAGGAGGCAGCCCAAGGTGCTTTGTCAAATAGGTATAGGTAGATCTGGATGAACAAAAGTTCAGGTAAGTGAAGATAAACAGTGGAAAGAAGGTGGAGGGTGAGAGGGGTGAGGTGAAAGAAGGATCAGGGAAGGAGGCAGGAAATAGGGCAGAGTGGTTAGAGTGAAAGTGGTCATTCACAGAGAAATGGGAAGAAGTAGATACACAAGGATGTGTCAGTACTGCTGAGGTAGTGCCATGTCAGTTGAAACAGTCACAAGAACTGTTAACTGTGGCCCTGTCCACACTCATGATTGCGGGAGCGTAACGGTTTTGGTACCAGTTTAGCGCTTACCATTACAGCCTGTCCACACTATCCAGAAACCGTGTTTTGATCTGGTGTGGTCCCGCCCATCTTGCGTCCACATTTCACCACTCCAACATGTTTTGTGAAGGCCACCATGATCCGAATTCAGTGAAGTGATGCACATAATCCCAGCATGCAGTGCTTCACCTTGCAATGAATCCCTGCATGCTGCTGCTCATTTCCATGGGCACAGTACACAGAAACAAGCATGAGACTCCAGGGATGCTCTTTGCCCATAGTAGGTCAGTCACCATTTAATTAAACTTTTATAAACTGTCTTCATGTTGCATTTTCCCTATCACTAATTTATTTTTTCCACCTGGCCTTATGCAATGCTCTCTTAATGCATATATGCATTTGCTGCATTCCCTCATGGGATGCATGGTGGGGCCATGGAGGACCGGCTGTTACTGTAGGAGCAGTCTCCCATCTGCACTGGTGAGTGTAACGTGTTGGGCACAGGTTTAGCTGCTAACCATTTCTGTTCCAAATCTCGAGACTACCTTTCAACAGGTCTCGAGATCATTAGCAAAAACACATCGGGTACTGTTACCAGTGTGCACACAAACCATTTTTAGCATGTTCCAAAATGGTTGCAACCCACAGTAACAGTACTCACAGGCGAGTGTGGACAGGGCCTGTAAGATGCTGGCAAAGATTGCCTTTAAATGGTCCAAATTGTGGTAATGAAGAGATATCACTGGACAGTGCATTTAACCATAGTGGTGCTCTATATGCAAATAATTGTTGCCCTTGTGTAGTCCGGCATCTTGGGACAGAGAAGAGTTGGTTGTCTGAGCTACACGTGTGCTGGGAGCTGCAAGAGCGGTTGAGTAAGTTTGTAACACTAGAAGGCAGGAGCCCAAGAAGTGCCTTTTTAGTTAGCAAGCAGGTTTGATAGTGAATCCCCCCATTTAACTGAAGCCAACTTGTTTGTATATACAGTTCACATGTGTAGGTAAGGTGTGCTGCTCCAGTAAGAAGTCGGCATGCTTTATTGAGTGCCACTGATATTCTGTGGAGGGTAGTGGTGGAAGCTGAGCCATAAGTCATAGTCATGGCCAGAGCCACACAATTGGGGGGAGGTAGTAACAACAACAAAAATGGAAAGGGACCTGGGGGTAATCATATCAGATGACCTTAAGGTTAGCAAGCAATGTGAGAAGGCAGTAGGGAGGGCTGGGGATACTGGGATGTATAGGGTGAGGCATCGCCAGCAGAAAACAGGAAGTTGTTATCCCTCCATACAGACAGTTGGTGAGACCCCATTTGGAGTACTGCATCCAGTTCTGGAGACCCTATCTCTGCAAGGACATAGACAGGATAGAGGCAGTCCAGAGGAGGGCAACTAAAATGGTGCAGGGTCTGCAAAAGAAGCCATATGAGGAGATACTAAAGGAGCTTAATATGTATACCCTTGAGGAGAGGGGGGTCATGATAGAAACTTTTAAGTACCTCAAATAATGTCCAAGAGGGTAGCATCTTTCAGAAAAAGAGATGTGCAAGAACAAGGGGACACAATTTGAAGATGGGGGGGCAGTTCAGGGGCAATGTGAGGAAGTATTTTTTCACAGAGAGGGTGGTGGACACATGGAACAGCCTTCCTGAGGAGGCTGTGGGGTCTAAAACTGTGGGAGAATTCAAGAATGCATGGGACAGACATAAGGCAATTTTTGTGGGGTAGGAAGAAATAGGCTGTTGGTTAACTAGGATCTGCAGTTTATCCTGTAGGTAGGGAAATGGGCAGACTAGGTGGGCCAAGCGGTCCTTATCTGCTGTCAAAGTCTATGTTTCTATGGATATCCAGACCATAGTTAATAATGGATAATATGGAGCTATAGATAACTAGTATAAAGGCTTCAGGTGTTAGATTGTGTTTATGTCTGTGGAGTAACCCTATCTTGATACTGGCAGACCTGGCAACATTATAAACATACTGGGTATAACATAGTGAGCTATCCACGGTTACCCCTAGATACTTGAAATGTTGAATTTGTTCAAGCAGAATGCCAGAGGAGCTCCTGATGGTTAGGGCACTGGATCTGTGTTTGCTGTGAACACCACTGAACAACATGACTTTTGTTTTTTTTGTAGTTCAGAATCCGCTTGTGTTTCCTGAACCAGTCCTCCACTGGTCCAATGTTATCATGGGTTGCAAACCTATGTAAGCAAAAAGGAAAAACAGAAAAAAACTGTAAAATACAATCATACAGAATCATGATTTTGTTAGGATGTTAAAGGACAAAAATCCTTTCATCAGTATGTATACCTTGGGCACAGCCTGCACATATAGATATAACAAGGTTTGATTTCCATTATATAAGTAATAATTATCAAAGCAGTGTGGTGATGAAAAATAAGTGTTCCAGCTGGGTTTAGTATTACTAAATGAGAGGAAGAACAGTAGATAATTGTATGCAGGACCTAGATTGTTTGGAAAAGGTTATCTAGAACTGCAGAATGACAATGCTGCATACATTCATTTCCAGCAATAACACCATGATAATGCTTCTGTACGTAAACTATACATCCTATCTGACAATATATACAATCAATAAAAAAAAACTTGCAGCCCAGTCTCCTGTTGCTCAGTAGTTATAATGGGTAGGGGGTCAATTTTAAGATAAAGGTAGGGCCCAGGCAGCTCACACAGCTCAAAAGAGGGTGCATTCTAACATTGCTTAGAAATCAGAACTTGTATGCAGCATTAACAGTTCAGGTTTCCGGCAGTTAAGAACACAATGCTGTCTTGCAAGTCAAAGCCTATAACAATGAGGTGCTAAGAGATGAAATGGCCAAAGTCACAGTGGTGCACTCTGCAGACAGCAGTGGGGGTGGGGTGAAGGAAAGAAATAATGAGCTGTTTGCAGAAACTGTGAGAAAATCTGAGGAATTCAACACACCCCTTCCCTACCTCCTTACACCACTTTACAGCCACCAGTGATCCACCATTGGGGAGGGAGCTTCAGAGGGAGGAACGAGGATTTTTTTCCATCTCTGGTCTGCCTTTTCCCCCCTTTTAATTAGGACGGGGGAGCATCCAACTTCTCCAAACAGTCAGCCTTCACGTTGTAGTGTAATGTATTTTCAACCGTGCTTGCAGACATTAAATATCCCCCTGAACACTTTGCCTCTTTGCCAGGAGATTGCCTAAACACTAATAATAATATATATCTTGCCACTTATGTAGTGACTTTTTATGGTATATTTTTGACTGATTAAAACCATTTAATGAGTGATTATCATTGAATACAGTATACTACAAATTGGTGACTACAAAACTGAGTAGTACACCTGTTTTCATTTGATTATTTTTGTATAATAGTTATATTGTATTAGAAGTCGTTAATTAAGTGGCAAAATAGCATTAGTAGTGTTTTAGGCAAACTCCTGAGAAAGCCTGTAAAAACTGAGGTGCAACTTTGAGGGTAACATTTAATGCATGCTAGAATTGTTTTAAAATAAATTATACTGTAACCTGAAGACTGACTGCATTTAGTGTGAAGATCATTTGTATGGCCCATTCTAATAGTGAAGCTTGGGTATGTACTCATTCATAGATGGTATTTGTCAAACACAAACGCTATGTGCCATTATCAAAATCAACACTCATGTAACCCCTCATTAGGTTTGAATTAAAGTTCCTCCAACTACCATGTCTATATGGCTGACTGATGAATGTGCAACTACTGATTTTACATCTGTTTGTCATAAGCCAATTGAACCAGTTAAAATAATTAGACTAAAACAGGTGGCATTCTCACAATGAGTGTTTCAAGCAAAGAAAGTCCATTCTGGTCTGGGACAGGATTCCAGTTGGTTTGTAAAATAAATGGCCTTCTGCACTGGGATCCATTGCAAGCAAACTCATTAAAATAATAAACACACACACACACACACACACCCACCAGAATGCCCACATGTGATGAAATTACATGGGGTTTTATCAGACAGTAATAATGCAGAGACTGTGGATGTGTGCATTAGTATGAGTTTACAAGTTCTGGAGGAGGACTCTCCGACCACCACCACCCCAACCGGTGACTGTGAACTTTGAGCTGAGGTCTGCAGTAAACAAACTGGCATTCCATGGAGCAGGGGTAGAATGTAGTTTTATCATGTTTATATGTTACAGTCAGTAACACTAGTGATCTACAGTTTATTAACACCAAGACAGGAATGGTTGCTGCTGCATAGTGCTGTTCCAACAAATAAGTCTCAGAGAGACTGTGTGATCACTAATATATAACATTTTATATTGTTGTATTCTCTGTACTTTTTCAGAAATGTTCAATTGAGTACTAACATACTTGCAGTGCAAAGATGAATGTATTAAGGATATTTTAATGGTATGTTTGAGCAGTAGTATGCAGTGGCAACCGTTTATGTCTTGGTGTTCACATTACTGTCACTGCTTTGACCGAGATGAACACTGCTATGACTGATCATAAAGTAATGTACAAGAGCCCCCCCAAGAAAGGAAAAATTAAATGGAACAGTAAATGGTACATTGTTAGAATTGCAAGCGATACAGCATAACTTGTACTACTTTGAAGATGTTAATTATATACTGCTAGAGTGTTGCGAAAACATAATGGTACAAAAATGTACAAAATGTAATACAATGTTGCTATTGATTGCCCACTGGGAGACAAAAAAAGGCCAGAGGGAGGAGGAGGAGGGAGAGAAACAGGATGCATTCTCATAGACAGAGATAGGGAGAGAGACACAAAGAGGGTAACGAATTGTTAGCAATATTTAAAGTAGCAGTCAAGTGAAAAGCTTGCCATGAACAATACTGTATATCCACTGTCCATTATTGTAAAGAAAATGTGTTGTTGTTGTTGTTGTTGAGAAATGTTTAGGAAACACAGGGATAATATATGCAGTGGAAGAGAGGCCACATTTGAATACCTCTCAACCCCACCTTCACCCGAAAGTGGAGCATGATTTCAGGATTGGGGGGGGCAAAATGTGAATAAAAAGGAGATAGATAGATAGGTAGAAGAAATAGCAAAACAGAATATGTGTGGACACTGTGGAATAGGGGAAGTGTTGGTGGGGAAGGAAGAAAGGATACATGGGCGAGGTGGCTTGGGATCCCTGTCTTTAAGGCTCCAATAGTCTTGTATGTATTAGAAACTGATTATATATATAGAGAGAGATTCCCAGGATTTGGCAGTTGAAAATAACCATCACTTACAATCAGTCTCCCCATTTTTTCTCCTTCATGGTCAGTTCCCTGCCCCAAGGTTCCTGTGAAGTGGCGGAGCTGACAACGTGAAAGAGAAGCTATAGTGTCAGTTCCTTCACTTTGCTTCCATTTATACTGTACAGCACACAGAGAGAGGCAGGGTGAATGAATCGACAGAGAAATTAAAAAATATACTGCATCTTCAGTTTCACATTGTTTATGTGCTCTGCCACTTTACAGGAACAGGGTGAAATAAGGGGGAGACTGACTGTAACTGATGGAGCTGATTAATTCAAGACAATATCAGCCTATATAGCACTAGCATTGAAAAATCCAAATGAGCAAAATGAATCCCATCACCAATCAAAATTAGAGAGCAACAGTGACATAAGTACTGTACATAGTTTTAAAAAGTGAGAATAAAAAAAAAAAAAAAATAAAACAATCATACAAAGCAGCAGGCAGTACACTTTAAAGTTACTCAACGAGGCACCTGCGCAAGTAGCCCTTTGGCTCAAATCTCACTGAGATGTTAGCCAATACTTTTGATCAAATGCCCCCACCACCTCTAAACTGTAGCTTCCCCCATCCTTGGCCAGAGCCATAATCCCCTCCCCATGATTTGATGAGAGACCTCCGAACACCAAAAGTAGCAGACAGTAAAGGAATCAAAAGGATTATTAATATTATAGAATATTGACAAGATTATTAATATTATCAGTAGCATGTCTGTGAAATGGTGTGGGATAAACAAAGTGCTTGGACAAAAATTAGCAGAATAAACTTAAAAATTTATTATCTAGAGCGGACTGGAAATGACAAAATAATAAACCAAGCCAAAAAGTCCATAGTTTACATATCAGAGGTAGTACTGACTATCTCAGGACTGGGTGTTGACAGATTCACACCCTCCCCTACACTGCTAGCTTCCTAGGTAGTTCTGCTTATATAGCAGTTTCTACAGACATGTGACCTCATTACTCCAGTTTTAAAATTTTATCCATTCAATCTTTCTCAAAATAAAATATCTTATTTTATTTAAACATAAATAATATTTCAAAACATTTTGACATTCAAAACAAATTTTATGAGCTGTCTCAATATTTTAACTTTCACAGAAGGGAAGTTCCTCTTTGTAAGGGATAAAAACAGGAAACTGGAGCGCCGGTCCATAGGGAACAATGAAGCAGGGAGCTTCTGAAACAGCAACATTTGGCTACACAGAAACTTTAAAAAAACTACCTTGGTATAATTTAAGTTGCCTTATACAGGTAAGTCAAGTGTTACTTAATTCTTTTTAGTACAAGCAAACATATTTCTTCCTAGAGGTGTTGGTAATGTGAGTGTTTTCAGCAGAAGCAGAGGCACACAAACAAAGTTTACTCACATTACCAATACTCTCTTTCAGTAGTGCTTTTTAAGGGGAACTCCTTCTGTGCCTTGTGGAGAATTTACTTTAATTAAATGGCAGCACTAGCGATAGGAATATTGTGCCCAAACCAGTACTCTTTCAGGTGGTTTAAACAGTTTTCTACAGACTGCTAACTAAACAACAAAGGCAGAGCTCAGAATGAATTTAAACAGCAGCAGTCTGGACTTCTCTGTATCTCCCATAAAAGAGGCTTTTACTTCACTTGTATTTTGTTTCTTTTCGTCCGTTCTGTCTATAATGCAGACGGACACCCTTAATAAATTAAAGACTGCTTCCAGAGCCTTTTCCATCCTTGCGATAGTCGCAGTGTTTTGAGCAGACTTCTTAAAACGCACTGTCGCAATGCCTGCTTTCAAAGAGGCTTTAAACTAATTAATTGAAGACTTGAAGTTACAAGCCAGCATTTTCTTTATTTTAAATACATTTCTGCTTCACACTTAGTTTCCATAACTTAAGGCTGCTAGAGTTATGAAGGAGATCCATGATGTACACAAAGGGGGATCACACACACAGAAGACATAAAAATAAATACAGATTGTGGGTGGCCAGCCCAACAAACACAACATACAACATAAAACAGGACACAGTGTACATCTTGGAGTCCCTCTGAATGTCCTGCAGCATTTGAATTAAGGAAACCCAAAAGGGGGGCAGATGGATCTTCACTTGCTCTCTCTTACATTCCTCCACCCAAAACCAAACAAATTATGTTTGGTTTACAAGACTACTACTATACCTATCTTCAGATCTCTACTCAGAGATGGAGCCATAGCCCACCTCACCAAGGCTCCACCGGGTCCCAAAAAAAAAAAAAAAACTATCTATTATAGATACTTTCAAAATACTTATTTCTTTTAATAATCACTACCTTTCTTTACCCTGAGGCCTGAAGATAGGTAGGTACAGTTTCTACTCCATATCTAGATAGAAAGTCGGCATTCTTATGCTCTGAACCTTTTCTATATTTTATCAGTAAACCTGTAGGGTTGCATTGCTAAAATACCATCGCATTATACGGGTTTTTATCTTTCATCACATGAAGCCAACATAGAGGTTGTGGTCTACCCATAACTCAAATTCCCTACCCATAAATAAAAGCGTAAAGCTTCTATTGACCACTTGATTGCCAGACACTCCTTTTCAATAACTGAATAATGTTTTTCTCTCTCATGTAACTTCCGGCTTATAAATATGACTGGATGCTCTTCTCCCTGTATTAATTGAGTAGTACACCCCATACCACAATTGACGGCGTCTGTTTGTACTATAAATAGCGGTTAAAGTCAGGAGAGTGTAGGACTGGTGAAGAACATACCCGAGCCTTTAGTTTGCTGAATGCTTCTTCACATTCAGGTGTCCAGTTTACCTTATCTGGCTTACATTTCTTTAAGAGGTCAGTTAGAGGTCCTGCTATTGTGGAACAATCAGGAATGAATCGTCTGTAGTAGCCAACTAGTCCTAAAAAGGACCTTACATCTGTTTTTGTCCTTGGCTGGGGGGTATTTGCTACTGCTTCTGTCTTTGAGATTTCTGGCTTTACCAGCCCATTTCCAATTTGGAAACCTAAATACCTGGTTTCCTGCATTGCCAATGAACATTTAGGGGGATTTAGTGTCAACCCGGCTTCTGACAGGGTACATAATATAGCCTGTAGATGTTCTTCCCATGAAGGACTAAAAACCACAACATCATCCAGGTAGGCCACACTATACTCTGTATGAGGTTGCAGAATATTATCCATTACCCATTGGAATGTAGCGGGCGCCCCATGCAGGCCGAATGGCATCACTGTGAAGTGGTATAGGCCAATCGGTGTACTGAAGGCTGTTTTTCTTTATCCTTTGGATCTAGAGGAATCTGCCAGTATCCGCTTTTAAGTCTAAGGTGCTGATATAGCGGGCTGCCCCAGGTGATCTATGATGTCATCAATCTGGGGCATTGGGTAACAATCAAATTTGGATATGGCATTTAGATGTCGAAAATCTAAACAAAGCCTAATTCCACCTTCTTTTTTCTCCACTATCACCACAGGAAAAGTCCATTCACTATGTGATGGTTCTATAATCCCCAGGTCCTGCATCTTTTTGATCTCTTGTACTACTTCTTCCCTTAGTTTCTCAGGGATTCTGTACGCTTTTTGCCTAATAGGGGTGTCTTCAGATACCACAATATGATGTACTGCATGTGTAATTTTTCCGGATAAACTTGTAAATAGTGCTCTATAGGGCTCTAACATACTTTGTAATGTATATGTTTGTTGGGTAGTTAAATGTGGGTTAATTTGCACCTCTGAGAGGTTACTCGAACCCTCTAACCTTTTATAGCTATGTCTAATTCAGATTCAAATTCAGATGTTTCAGGGCTGACATAGTTACAGGAGAGAGAAGTTGGGTCCACCCAGGGTTTTAGCAAGTTGACATGATATACTTTATTTTATTCCTCCTTTCAGGACAAGCCACCAAATAAGTTACTGGGCCCTTACGTTCCACTATCTGATATGGCCCTTGCCATTTCATAAGTAACTTAGTCTCAGAGGAGGGTAATAAAAGTAGAACCATATCACCTGCAGTGAATTCTTCGAGCTTTGTTCCTTTGTCGTAGTATTCTTTTTGTTTAGTTTGTTGTTGTAAATTATTTTGATGTGCTTTCTTTACATAGGTTATTAACCTTCATCTCGGTTGTTGCCAATATTCTAAAGGTTCTATCTTATGTTTCCCTTCTTGTCTTCCCATTCTTCTTTAATAATGTCCAATGGGCCTCTTGGGTTATGTCCATACAGTAACTTCGAATGGAGAGAACCCGTCGAGAGCTTGTGGCACCTCCTATATATGCAAACATCAAATAGGGTAGATAAACGTCCCATTTATTACCTTCCTCTGTCATGTATTTCCTGAGCATTCTTTTAGAGTTTGGTTAACCTCTCCACTAACCCATCTGTTTGTGGATGGTAGGGTGAGTGAAAACCGCTTTAATGCCTAAAGCTTGGTACAATTTTGTAACAACTCTGAACAAAATTAGTGCCTCTATCAGTTAGAATGGTTTTGGAATCCCATACGGCTGAAAATTTTCACTAATTCCTCTGCTATCAGGTGGCGTTGGCAGTACGAAGATGTCGCTTCAGGATATTTTGTAGCATAATCTACCACCACTAATATAAAGTGATTCCCTTTTGTACTTCTCGGCAATGGGCCTACAATATCCATTGCAACCCTTTTAAATACATTGCTAACCAAGGGCATTGGTAACAGGGGCACTTTGTCTTTTCGGCCTATTGCTGCAACCTGTTGACACTCAGGACAACTTCTACAGTATTGAGCCACCTGTTCATGTATTCCCGGCCAATAAAACTGGTATAGCAAACATTGTAATGTTCGGTCCTTGCCCAGATGACCTGCCATAGGAGGGTCATGAGCAAGGGATAGTAATCTTTCTCGAAAGGGACAGGGACCATCAGTTGTTCTACCACTCCCTGTGTGGGAATTTATACCTACCCTGTACAATAATTCATCCTTAATAATAAAAATATGGTTGCTGAGACTCAGTAGGTATTGTTGACACTACCTGTGGAAAAAGGGATTAGTGTTTTATCAGCTTTCTGTACACTTATAAACTCTCTATTAGGTAACATGAAGTTTTCTGTTAATGTCTCTAGTCCAGTGTCTTTTGGTTCCAAGCCTTTTTATCCTTCTGTTTTGTGATTTGCTTTTCTACTTTTGCCAATGGTCCCAAATACCTCCCTCAAAAGGAAATATTTGCCCCAGTTCCATCTCTGTATTTTCTCCTGTAAGGCAGCTGCCCCAATATTCATAGCTAACAAAGAGTCAAAGAAAGGGTAATCATGTCCAATTATAACTGGTACAGGTAAAGAAGGTACTATGCCCACTTTCATTTTATGCATAGTCCCATTTATTTGTATGTCCATTTCTGTCAAGGGTACCAGTGAACATCTCCATGGACACATTTCACTCCGGTGGTTGCTTCCCTAATTTTGGCTTATCCACCAATGAGCATGAATCAGTGTCTGTTTACTGCCAGAGTCTACTAGGCCAGAAACTGTCCTTCCTCCAATCTTTACAGTGGTAACATAATGGCCCCAATTAGCAAGGGCTAGATGAATTGTTTCAACTTTTATTTGGACAGAACAGAGCAATATGGCCCTTGGTTTTACATTCATGACATATTATTTCATGATTGAAACCTTTACTTGGTCTATTGTAGTTCTTATTCTCAATGTTACCACTAGGGTGCAGCATAGGAGGACTAAATGATCTCACATTGCTACTAGGTTTTATAGTCGCAGTCTGGCTTCTAGAGTTCATAAACGTTTAGGGCTGTTGTGGTTTGGCAGTCAGGTAATCTTCTGCTAGCCTTATGGCGGTCTCTGAGGTTTCAGGGCGATGTTCCTTAACCCATAACTGCACATCTTGGGGTAAGACCCAGATGAATTGTTCCAAAATAATATTCTCTACAATCTGTACCACTGTTCTTGTGTTAGGTTGCAACCATTTATGATATAAATCTTTCAGATGTGTATACAAATCTTGAGGTGTATCTGTCGTTTGGAATTTATATGCTCTAAAACGCTGTCTATAGGTTTCAGGACTTATGTCATATCTTTTTAAAATAGCATGTTTAACATAATCATAGTCATTTATGTGTGCAAGGTCTGTATGACTGTAGGCTAATTGCGCCTTCCCAGTTAAATATGGTGCCAGCCTGACCACCCACTGATCTCTAGGCCAGGCACAAGCAGCGGGCCACTCTCTCAAATGTTAAACGATAGGCTTCTATATCATCTGACTCAGTCATTTTGACTAACCTTATGTCTTTTTGGCCCACCAGGGGTGTTGAAGGAGATCGTGTGGAACCGAGTACCTGAATAGCCCGTAGGGTGTCAGTCCATCTAGCAGCATTCTCTGCCCGATCTATCTCTCTTTCAACTCGGTCTCTCTCCCTTTCTTGCTCCAGTTCTGTCTGTCTCAAGCACAACCATCATAACAACTCATGGGGACCCTTTGGTGGCTCTTCTTCCTTTGGTTCAGCTGCTTGTGCACCCTTCTCAATAGCCTTTGTATCCTTGTCCGTTTCCATTTCCAAAGCATCTCCCTCCATTGTCACTTTAGCCACTTTTCTTTGAACTGTCGGCTCCAGCCCAGACAATAAAGGCAACCGTGTGGCTAATATAAATGACCTTGTAGCTGGGATAGTCCACTCTCCTGCCTTGTCCGACTGCATACACTTCAGAATCTGCACTCAGATCCAACAGGTCCTCCTCGAACCCGCATCCCACTTCTGACACCAAATGTGAAATGGTGTGGGATAAACAAAGTGCTCGGACAAAAATTAGCAGAATAAACTTAAAAATTTATTATCTAGAGCGGACTGGAAATGACAAAATAATAAACCAAGCCAAAAAGTCCATAGTTTACATATCAGAGGTAGTACTGACTATCTCAGGACTGGGTGTTGACAGATTCAGACCCTTCCTTACACTGCTAGCTTCCTAGGTAGTTCTGCTTATATAGCAGTTTCTACAGACATGTGACCTCGTTACTCCAGTTTTAAAATTTTATCCATTCAATCTTTCTCAAAATAAAATATCTTATTTTATTTAAACATAAAGTAACATTCCAAAAACATTTTGACATTCAAAACAAATTTTATGAGCTGTCTCAATATTTTAACTTTCACAGAAGGGAAGTTCCTCTTTGTAAGGGATAAAAACAGGAAACTGAGCGCTCAATAGGAACAATGAAGCAGGAGCTTCTGAAACAGCAGCATTTGGCTACACAGAAACTTTAAAAAGAAAACTACCTTGGTATAATTTAAGTTGCCTTATACAGGTAAGTCAAGTGTTACTTAATTCTTTTTAGTACAGCCAAACATATTTCTTCCTAGAGGTGTTGGTAATGTGAGTGTTTTCAGCAAGAACAGAGGCACACAAACAAAGTTTACTCACATTACCAATACTCTCTTTCAGTAGTGCTTTTAAGGGAACTCCTTCTGTGCCTTGTGGAGAATTTACTTTAATTAAATGGCAGCACTAGCGATAGGAATATTGTGCCCAAACCAGTACTTTTCAGGTGGTTTAAACAGTTTTCTACAGACTGCTAACTAAACAACAAAGGCAGAGCTCAGAATGAATTTAAACAGCAGCAGTCTGGACTTCTCTGTATCTCCCATAAAAGGAAGGCTTTACTTCACTTGTATTTTGTTTCTTTTAAGTCGTTCTGTCTATAATGCAGACGGACACCTTAATAAATTAAAGACTGCTTCCAGAGCCTTTTCCATCCTTATGATAGTGCAGTGTTTTGAGCAGACTTCTAAAAACGCCTCCAGACTGTCGCAATGCCTGCTTTCCAAAGAGGCTTTAAACTAATTAATTGAAGACTTGAGTTACAAGCCAGCATTTTCTTTATTTTAAATACATTTCTGCTTCACACTTAGTTTCCATAACTTAAGGCTGCTAGAGTTATAAAGGAGATCCATGATGTACACAAAGGGGGATCACACACAACAGAAGACATAAAAATAAATACAAATTGTGGGTGGCCAGCCCAACAAACACAACATACAACATAAAACAGGACACAGTGTACATCTTGGAGTCCCTCTGAATGTCCTGCAGCATTTGAATTAAGGAAACCCAAAAAGGGGGGGGGGGCAGATGGATCTTCGGCTAGCTTTCTCTTACAATGTCCCACAGTGGAGTGGCTTGCAGTCTTCATTCTGTTAAGTATTAATGAAAAGATGTCCTCCTATGATAGTAACACATGACTGGCCAACAGTCAGCCAATCAGCTGTCATGACTCTAGGAGGACATGTGTTCCTTCATATTTACCAGAATGAAGAAGACTGCAGACTGCTGCACTATGGGACCTGCTACTGATAATATTATAAATCTGATTTGTTTTACTGTCTGCTACTTTTTATCATATGGTGGGGGGGGGATTGTTTTACTTGACCAAGAATGTTTTTTCTCTTCCACAACTCTTGAATTGTACAGCACTGTACCTGAAAAATCTTTTTTTAAGTCTTCTCATCATTGTCATGTCTTCCACTTCCTAGAAACACTGTAACCTCCTATCTTCCAACATGGCAGCTTTCTAGACTACAGCATGCCAAAAATGATGCCACAGCTGATCAGAACCAAGAAATAAATGTAAGTTGTATCACATTCTTCATTCTGTTAAGAATGAATGAAAAGACGTCCCCATATGGTAGAAACACCTGACTGACCAACAGTCAGCCAATCAGGTGTTACTACTATAAGAGGATGTGTTTTCATTCATATTTACCAAAATGAGGAAGAGTGCAGTCTGCTCAGTGTCACTAATTTGTAAACCACATCTTTTGCATTGAAACTACCACCCAGTAAGCCTTACCTCTGTTGTAGGGAGGCTAATGGAAACACTTATTAAAAAAAGGCTGGTAAAATATCTGGAGGAGGAGGGCCTCCTGGATGACAACCAGCATGGATTCACAGGTGGAAGGTCATGTCAGACCAACCTGATTGAATTCTTGACAGAATTATGGAGATATGGGACCAGGAAGGGGCAGTCAACATGGCCTACATGGATTTCAGAAAGGCCTTAGACACTACCCCACACAGGAGGCTGGTAGGTAAACTGGGCAGCCTGTGAGTGGGGAGAAAACTCACAAACATTGGTTAGAGGGGAGGACACAGAGAGTTGTGGTAAATAGGGTGCACTCCAAGGAAGATAGGGTGATGAGTGGGGTTCCACAGGGATCAGTGCTGGGACCCATACTTTTCAACATATATATATTGGGGACATTTCAGAGGGTCTGCATGGGAAGGTGTGCCTATTTGCAGATGACATGAAGATCTGTAATAGAGTTGTTATGCGGGGGGGGGGATGTATGAGGGAGGTTCTCGTCAGGCTGGAGATGAGGTCAGAAAAATGGCAGCTACAATTCAATGCTAAAAAATGCATAATTATGCACATAGGTTGCAAAAATCAAAAGACAAAATACTTGCTTGGGGGGAAGAACTGGGGGTAACAGTTCAGGAAAGAGACCTTGGATCACAATTACAGACAATGTGAAAGTTTAGAATCAGTGCAACAGGGCAGTAGGGAAGGCAATCAGAATGTTGCCATGCATAGGGGAGGGGCTTTACAAGCAGGAAAAGGGAGGTGATCATGCCACTATACAAAACAATGGTCAGACCACACCTGGAATATGGGGTTAAGTTCGGGAGGCCATACTTACAAACGGAAAAGGACAGGTTGGAGAGGGTCCAGAGAAGAGCAACCAAAATGGTGGCAGAGCTGCATGAGAAGTCGTACGAGAAAAGGGTGGGGGAGCTTGGCCTGTACACAATCGAAGAGAGGAGGGTAAAGGAGGATATGGTTGAAACCTTCAAGTACTTGAAGGGTATAAACAGGGTGAGGGCTTACAGCATTTTCAGAGAGAGTGAAAACAAATCCACTAAGGGGGGCATGCAGTCAAACTGGAGGGGGTAGCTTTAGAGGTGATGCCAGGTAGAAATAGACTGCCAGAATGGGTGGTAGGGCTGGATTCAGTAGACAAATTTAAAAGAGCTTGGGATACCTATATGGGCCTAAGCAACAGGGGGGCATGGCAGGGAATGGAGAGAGGAAGCCTTTCCAAGGGGGGGAATTAGGGCAGACTGGATGGGCCATGGAGTACTTTTCTGCTAACAAATTTCTATATTTCTATGTTTAATAATGTCAATGAGTATATCTATAAGGTTTTCATCTATCAGTTTTTTTCTAAAACAGGCACAGAATTGAGTCCCTTGCAGGACTTTTAGAAACAAACTCTGGCCAGAGCCGATAGGGCTGCAGATGAGGAATCTGGGGCAAAAATATGGACATTTGTCTTTTTAATATTTTTACACTAAATTTGAAACATGGCCTTGTTAAGACCCTGCCTCATGAAGAATGGCAGAGAAAATGTTCAGCTCCTGGCATAAAGGTGATTTTGCGCAGGGACTGCAAAATCAACTTTCAGGGTGCAAAAATCACATTTTGAGCCAGAGTTGAAAAATGACAGCTGTCACATTTGTGAGGTGCTGTAAAGAAATGGCTGTGTTGTAAATGTGGCATAAAAATACTGAAAATTATCAAAGGTATGAGTCTGCATTTGCAAAATTCAATATATGCTTATAACTTTGTAGTTTTTAAATATTTGTACACTGAATTTTTAACATAGCCTTCTTATGACTCCACAATATGAACAAGAGTAGAGAACGTTTTCAACTTCTGGCCAAAAAGTGATTTTGTGCAGGGACCATGAAATCACCTTTTGGGATGTGAAAAAACAAAGCTCTCATGGAGTGGTTAGAAGGCATAATTTTCATTCAGAGGGGGTAGATAAGGCAAGGTGGAGATTGGTGGGGTTAAGAAAAGCAGCAGAGGAGGGCAGAAGGGTGGGAGAGAGGGGAAGGGTGTAAAGCAGATGTAGTGCTTAGGTGTCCTGATCTGGGCTTACTGAGAGTTGTTAGGTTGCAGTCACATTGCCCTTCTGTTCCAAGCTGGTTCATGGCCATATGTTCCATTCTAGGCATTAGAAAAATGAGGGGGGGGGGTGCTGCTTGAGCCGCTCTATGTCTGCAGGGACCACAGAGTGGAGTCACTCCTCTGTGATAAGCTACAGCACACTTAGCTACAAAGGATATCATGCATGTAAGGCCACCTAGGCTTCCCCAGGTTTTCAGAGCAGATGCAGAGCAGCATAGCCAGGAGTTGAGTTGCAACAGGGCACTAGTTTACATTGCAAACCATTGCTTCATTAGCCACATTCCAATGGTGCACATGTTGAACTAGCTCTGTGATGCTCTCTCAAGAAGGGAGTATTAAAGGGGAACTTCCTGTACAATCAGCAATTCTGCAGTCTATTCTGATTGCCATGCAATCTCTGTGCCTAGGAGGGTGCTCACAAACCTTAAATGCAGCTGAGAGTTCATTTACTGAGGTGAGGGTGGAAAAAAGTTAGCAGGATTAGTATGTGAAGAGGAGAAAATGTGGGAGAGGGGGAGTAATCACATTATGAAACCACTGGCCCAAAGGCTGAAGGGGCACCTCCACAGGCTGCACTTTTAATGGAGCTAATGTTGCTGCCTAGTACCAGGGACTCTATTGTGTGTGGCAGCCCATGGAGACCGAAAGCCACCTCTGATATATTGGGAGAACAGGCCCGTCCTAGCCCCTCTCTTTGCCCACTACATACATTATGGATTTTTCATGTGCCAACCCTGTTAGTATGTGCTACCTTCCCCCCTGAATACTGCTCACAGGTGCAAACCACAGGCAAACAGAGCACAATCAGTTCACCCACTGGGCAAAGTTTTGATCTAGGCCCAAATGTTTATTATAAACCTGGTAAAAGGATTTCTGAGCTTCCTGCCTATCTCGTCCCCTTAACCCTTCAGGCCTGGACATAAGACATATTCCTCCAGTGAGTAGTCTGCCAGCTCTGTTACCTCTAATTGTCACCAGGCCAGTCTCTCCTCCTTCCCTTCAGGACCGGGATATGCCTGCTGCACCACCCTTAAATAATGCTGCATCTGGGTTTGGAGTAGCCTTCCTTCTTTAATGTATTCCTGGAGTGTGGTAACCCTGATCCTAGCCTGTAGGGCTTGATCAGTGTCATTGGATTTGTAACCCTTTCTCCCCAACATATAACATGTCGCTTCCCCCAATTAACCCTATGCCCAGATAGCTCCCTGTAGTCACTCAGCAATTCTGAGATGTGAAGGAGGTTCCTTTCAGATCTTCTTACATAAAGAAGCAAATAATCAATTGTCCTTCTGTCTCTGGGTGTTCCCTCAATATTATAGCTAGGGTTTCCAGAGATATGACATAACAGCAGAGACAGGGGGAATCCCAAGCTTAAAGGGTTTAGTAAGGCTTCCATTAACTATTATTTGCGCTGTGGGGTTGAATCCTCTATTAATTTCCTTTCAGGACCAGAGTAGGGAGGGCCATCCTCCTCCCCCCCAGAGCATAATCCAGATGTGCCAGAGGGACCAAGTGACGGTACTGGCCAAAAAAAAGCAGGCAGGGCATCATTAAGACCTCCTAACTGTCATTTTTCCATTTTTCACCCCAGCACCCCCGGCCATGGTGGTATGCCAGAGCGTGCGCATGGAGGTGCGTGCACTCTGTGGAACCTCAGCCCCAACCCTTCAAAAGCCTCCCAGAACATGTACAATCACTAGGCCGCCACCTGGTGTCAGTCAAAGACCAAGATGGCCTAGCTACACCTACCAGGATAGGAGAGCAGCCCTGGGATACACAATCCCCCGCCCCCCGGCTGACACCCAGCAACCCAAGTTCATACCCAAACCCCAGGTTGCAGATTGGTAGACAAAAAACCTTAGTTCTCTGCGCAACTGAGGTGGCTAAAATATTTTATAGTCTAAAAATCTTTGTGTGAAGCTTGCTATACACTTGAGTTTGAATGCCAAGGAGTACAATGTGATGGCTTAGGGAAAATGAACCCATATATGGAGTCTTTGATGGTGGGGAGTATTGGTTGGCCACCACAACTGGGGAGAGGAATCCATGGGTCATCAATATGGGAATTATAATCAGTGATTCCTTCAAACAAACCAGCCGGTAGAATATGGCCTATAGTAAGGCATAGAGGGTGCTGGTGTTCATTGGGAAGGGATTTTATTGAAGGAAAGGGGATACTGCCCATATACAGCTGGACACTACACATGTCATATTTTATGCAAGCACTAACACACAATGGGGTGTGGGTTACGTACTGATAAGAGCACACCCAGGGGTGTACTAAGGCACGAGGCACTGATGCCTTATGCCCCTGGACGTGCTCTTATCAGCACTTAGAAAATGGCTACAATTAATTCTTAAACCTGATTGGCTGAGACAGGCTCTAAGTTGGGCATTTATTTTTCAATAGATGCCCAGCTAAAAATAATAGCCAGTCCAAGTGTCTCTTCACAGAGTAACATTCTCCGATGGGCCATTTTCTAAGTGCAATAATACCCTCCAGGTTGGGCATTATTGGGAAGTACTGGACCTTAGAGGGTCTATAAGGTCCTCTGCCTGTGGTGTCAGGCCTTATTACTCCCCTGGGCGATCTGGTATTTCCCAATAATGCCCACCCTGCCGGGTATTATTGCTTACATAACCCACACCTCAGAGTGTGTTATTGCGCTTATAAAATGGGCTTCTAAGTAACTAGTTTATAACAAAAAAAGAACAAAAAAAATAGGAAAAGCATGTAAACTGAGGTTTAAGACTGAACTAATAAAAAAACAGTCCCCCATTGGTAATTCCTGATGGTTAGTACAGGGTGCCATCTGCCTCCAGACACAGAAAGAGAGGTACTGGTCAAATTGTTTCTATTTGTCTGGTGAAACTGTATTTCTAACTGAGAGACAGTGATTTTAATTTTGTTGTCTTGTCATACTGTATTGCCGACTGAGACACCATATTTTAATTAAATGTGTGGTTGCTGAGCAGTAGAGAGGGCATTTCTTTAACAGCGAACATGCTGTGCATCAGTGTATCGTTTCAGAGAGAGAGAGAGCATGTTCGTTGCCAGGGGCTTTTATTCATTTTTTTTTTTTAAAGCTATGTATACGTTGACACCATTTCTAGTGGAGCGAGTAAGTCCCTTACTGAGTGTGTGATATAGTGGCCGCTGTACTGCCCGTTTTTCACTTCCTGGTTTAGCGGTCACCATACTGCCCCGTTTTCACTTCCTGGTTGTTGTGAAGGAAAGTGAATCATAGTATAATGATGAAAAAGTATACATGTGGAAAAAAAAGTTGTCCTGTGTTGTGTCCTGTCATGGATGTTGAGGGATGAATGAGAGAATGGAGAGTGCAGTTGCGGTGCCGCTGAGGTCGGATTTACCATTAGCGGTCACTCATTTACAATGCTTGGAGGGATTGAGAGATGTAACTGTACTGTCCAGGGAAAACCAAAGAAAAAAAAAAACATGAACAGGTACCCAGTTTGTACAGTTTTTTGGGGTGTAGAAATTGGGAGGGTGGGGGCTCCGTTGTTTTTGTTGGCAGTTTGGAACACTGTTAATGCTCTCTCAGTGCAGCGGTCATCGCTTACTACGAGCTCTGCCGGGCAGCGTTTCTGTTTATGCTTGGCAGAGGTCGCTGATTTGTTGCTGTGATAGGGCATGTTGGTGGGCAGTTGCCCAGTTGGCTACTATATCATCTGATAAGGACACTGCTCAGATGATGTAGTAGCCAATCAGATAGTTGGATCTATTTAGCCCATTTTATAAAATGCTTTAATTGTTCAGCAGAAACCATACAAAGAAAAACAAATGATAACATTCATCACACTGGTTGTCATGCCTGCATAATAATATTTTTTTTATTTTGTTTGAGTGTGTGGTGTATTTCTTTCTTTACCGCCAGTATAGCTCTTTCTGCACCCATAGGTATCAGCTTGGCCTCCTGCAGAAGAAGAGAGAAAAATACAGAGGCTCCATTACTTTTCAAAATTTTTAGACCAATTCAGTTGCACTACTGTATTAAAATATTGGGTGGACAGATCCAGTTTGAAAATCCTGTCCATAGAATTCATATCTTGAAGTAAAGGGGATCAGTAAAGAACAAAAAGTGACCACCACTATATGTAAAAGGGATAAAAAGTGCAAAAGTGGCAAGAGCCTAGATTACAACAATTATATCAAGATATGATTACTGTCAGGAATCACACACAAACACACACACACACAGAAACAGGTGCGGTCACTCCTCTACAGTTACCCCCCCCATATAGGTAAAATAATGAGGGTCTCTTACCTGTGTACTATGGAACAAGAGGTAAAAGTCTTGAAGGGACGACATCCAATGGACCTGTAACATAAAATATAGGAAAGAGGTCACAAAGAATCCTCAGTTCTTAGGGAATGAACTGGAAAAATAAGACAGGTTAAACATAAAGTGATTCTTATCTGATGGAGGAGGAGCCAGCATTCTGTCAGACCTGTTAAATTAATGAGAAAAATAACTTCATATGGAGAAAATACAGTAGCTAGGGCAGAGACAGAGAGTGGAGAGATACAAAAGGGGTATATGACAGCATAGCAGTAAAGAAAAAGGGAACTTCACATAAAAAGTTACAGGGAGAACAAAGCAGTAAAACAAAAGTACAGAGAAATAAAACAAAGGAATAAACAGATAAGAGCTGGCCTGCAGGCACAGTGGTAGCTCTACCACTCATGATGCTGATGGCCCAAGTTTGGGAACGAGCCAGGACTGTCAGAGGATTGCCTGGGGAGGAGGATTCAGCATCTCATTGGACGATCTCCCCTAGGGTGGGAGGGTCTTTCTCTGATTTCATCTGCTGATTGACCAAAGCTGAAAAGTTCACCTGTTCTGTCCACAGCAACTGTGACTGGGCTTCTATACAAAATCTTGCTAGAAATGCACAATATTCTGAGATGCTAGATAAAAAAATAAACTTTGTACAAGTAATCACTTTGGTTTCCACGATGTTCTGAGTTTGTATCTCACTTTTTGAAGATGTGTCTGTCATTATGAGGGCAGTCACCCTCACTGCCCCTCATTTTGAGTGTCTGTGCCACTCTTTTTAGTGCCAAAATGTTGAGAGAGAGAGGTATGGTTTTGATAAACAAATAGTAAATTTTCCCCAGACACCTCCCCCACCCACAGCATTCTATCTCCACCCAAGAAGACTTAAGCAAGGATATTTGGACAAACAGGAGAAAGAGTAATTACTGTACCTCACAAACTTGATGTTAAAACTTAGTGCTGCAGCTTGATTGTGACAGTGAGCACGTGACTACAAGGAGGAACCCAAAGCAGCAGCTGCTCATTCAGTACCGGGCGTGCACCAACAGGTGAGCCGAGCCAAGCCAAAGCCAGCTCCAAGCCACCAACACAATGTTTGTATGCCACATGCCCTGTCAATTGGTCAGAACAAATTTATATTGCATTAATTTTGTAAAAGAAACTCAGGTCTGAGCTGCTTGAGCCTGAGTTTTTGTTAGAAAATTAACACAACATAAATTTGTTATGACTGAGTTTAAAATGTATATGTTTAGACCGGGGCGAACAACAGGGGCACCTTTTCGTATGCAAAATATGGCATTCCTGGAGAACTCTAGCCAGAAAGTATGCATTCCGCGTCCGGCCAGAAATCTCCAGTATCACACAAAATATAGTTAAATTCAACCTGTGGGAATTCAGTAAAATTCACAGCCTGGTAATGTTCCTCTGTTCCACAATGCCAATTCTCACCCACTGGTGCATTACCAAATGCACACAAAACAAACACATGCACAAAGGGGCAGCTGAAGTTTGAATTAAAAAAATGTGGTCTGGCAATGAGTGAGGGAACAGAGTTCAAGGTGGGTGTGTTCTATAATTGGAGGAGCACATGTGGGTCCAATTACAGAAAGGTTGATTTTAAAGCTGGAGTCATCTCAGCATCAGAGTCAACCACAAGAGCATACTCCCTTGAGTTCTTCTTTTTCTAGGGAAATAAAGATATAAAAAAAAATATCACTGTTCTGAGCATAGTGTCATTTAGCTTTTTGAAAGTGAAGAAAGACCCCCCCTCCCAGGCAACAACAGCATACCTGTTATAAATAGAAAAGTGCATCTCAGCACACAGTGCACTTTCCCGATTAAAGTAGACCTCCGGCCACCTGTAGCTAATCTGTTTCCATTATGTCTCTCCTTCTCTCCTCAGCTAGTACATGCAGAATGTTCCAGTCTCTGTCAGAAACCAGACGGGATTCAACAGTTCCAATGCAATTGATTCCCCTTCAGTTGAGTTCAGTATCACCACAAAGGTTGTAAAACAGAGTGTCGAGAGTTGCACCTGCTGTTTAACTGTACACAAACAGATGAAGGTATCAAATTCGTGTCTGCTCAGCAAGTTTGTGACTTAAAATGGTTGTGAAAGAGAAAGCCGAAGCAGTCTTCTAACTAAATCTTAACTTTAGGGAACAGACTAGTGGTGTGACTACTTGCCGCTGACCCTTCCCCCTTGATTCTGGGGGGGGGGGAGTGGTCAGTGTGCTGTGGAATGTCACAAAGGAGTTTGCCTGGAGTGTGGGAAGTACTCATTCTTCAGCAAAGGTAGGAAAGGGGTGGTACAGTGCACAATGGGCGGTTGCAGGAAGTTGTTTTTTTTTTTAGTCAATCCGGGTTCTTTAATTCTTCAGAAGGAATGTGGAGTCCCTTTACTTACTGATTGTAAAAGGACTGCAGGGATACACCCACTGCAGCTCTAAAAAAAAAAACGTAAACCAGCTGTTCGGGACCGGAGGGTTGGGGGTAGTACAACACACAGTGTGCGGTTGTGGGAGGGTTTACAAATGAATTGGGAACAGAGTGCTGGGGATAGTACAGTGCACAGTGGGCGGTTGTGGGAAGATTTACTCAATCTGGGTTCTTAAAATTTTAGGAAGGAATGCAGAGTCCATAAACTCATCATAAAAGGTCTGCAGGGCTATTCCAACGGCTGCCATATAAAGGAACAAAAAAATAACTTTAAGAGGCCGATGTCCAGTTTCTGGTTCTTGGAACAGTTCTTCACAAAAAAGATTAAGTCGTTATTTCCAATGAACATTACAGCTTCAGATACTCTTTCTTATTAAATGACTAGAGCACTAATTGTGGGACCTAAATCTGGAGCAACTCCAATACCAATTCATGGAACCATAGTTTCATTCACAAAAGGAAATAGTTTTCGTTAGTGAATAGCCTGAGGAAACTGCAGTTATGTGAATAGATATTTCATGTTTCTTTGTAAATAAAAACTTCCACATATGTAATTTGTATAAAACATGTAAGAACTCTTAATTAATTTGTAGAGACACCATATCTTCTGTTACTCTTACAGCATTGTGAATTGTTAATGTGTGTGTAAATTTATTGTAAATGTCACTGATGCTTTATGTGTTGACAATTAAAATGGCAGCAGATTAAGGCATACTGTACAATTTAACAGACATTAAACACCAATGACTGGATTTCAGATACCGGAACCTGTGGCAACGCCGCTCACTAATATGTGCTATATAAAGCAATTTACCTAATAATTCTTACTGAATTTAGAAAACACGCCATATGCCAACAGCAAGATTTTTTTCCACATGCCTGGAATTACTCAATTTGTTGCTATTTTGTCAAATGTGCTAATAGAAAGAAGGAATATTTCTGCAGTTTTTAACTTTTGAAATAACTAATACTTCCCCTCTTTTTTTTGTGCACTAAGCTTAATCATTTTAATGCATGCTATATATGTTGAAATCTGTCTCTTATGTGACTGTCCTGTAATAAGAAAATAAAATTGCTATTTTTCCCCACATTTTATTTTTTTATTCAGACAATTTAACTATATTTACTGGCTTTACTGAGCAAAGTTGGGAACATACATTATGTTTCTTTGGAGTTCTTATCTCCTTTTATTGGAATTCCTTTATCACCTATAAATAACATTTAATAAAGCTGGGATTACGTCCATTCTACCTTCCTTCACCCTAGTAATATAGCATCAAATGCAAGCCTACGACACCAGTGGTCAAAAGAACAAACTGAAATCAAGACAGGTGAGGAAGAATGATGCTAGGCAGCTCCTCAGTTGACAAAGCCTCCTCTTTTCCTGAATACCAGCAACTCCAAGGTCTGCATCACTCTAGAAAGCCAGGGTAGGCTTCAAGACATCCATCCAGCCCATCACTGGAGACTTCTTGGCCACTATACTAGACCTTCATGCTGCCACTACTTCCCTGCCTCGGGAACCCCAGTCCCCCTATTTAGGAATGCATCTGATGAGAGTTCGCAGCCAGGCACCACAGGTTTTGGGAGGGACTGCCTTCTGATATGACCTTCCTCCCTTGTCTGGCTATCAACCTAGTTCTGTTTCTCTGAGGAGGTGATCAGGGAATCATGAGATGAGACAGGGGAGCAGCAAACTCTCTTCTTCCATTCCTGTTCTACATGACTGTGCTGCCAGGTACTGGTCCAGTCTTCACAGCCATGTTAGTGCATTCTGTATTGTGATTTACTGTAGGATGTTGAAGTTGGAAACAAAGTTGCACTGTGTGCATGTGAGCGAGAGAATATGTGTGTGTGTGTGTGTGACGTATAATCACCAAACTAACTCTTTAGAACCATGGGGTGGGGGCGTTACAGCACACAGTGGGTGGTTGTGGGAGGATTTACAGATGAATTGGGAACAGAGGGCTGGGGATGGTACAGTACACAGTGGGTGGTTGCGGGAGGGTTTACTCAATCCGGGTTCTTAAAATTTTAGGAAGGAATGTGGAGTCCCTTAACTCATCGTAAAAGGTCTGCAGGGCTATGCACACTGCAGCCCTAAAAATGATGATTTAAAGAATTCAAACTGTTATCACTCTCTCCCTTTCTTTAATTCTCTCTAACTCACTCACTCCATCTCTATCTCTCTTGCATTCAAATTTTTTTTTTTTGCTGCATAACTGGTAACAGGAATGTTTGGGTTCATTCAATGATGTTGTTTTCTTTTTGAAACTGTGGTGTTCGCATGTTGCATGGGGTACACCTCTAACGGAGTTGATCTTTCACTTTTTTTAAGGGGATAGGCATATCAGTTTGACATCCATTCCAACAGGTATTTCTTGCCCATTACCACCTTCCCAGTAAACACATTTTGTTTTAATGGGTCAGGTGGCTGATTGGATGGGGGGAGGGACCACTAGTCTCCAGGGAAGGGAATTTCTTTTTAACAGGTTGGGCGGGACACTGAATAAAGACAGCATGTTGCTTGTTCAAATGTGGAGCATATTGGTTCCAATAATAAACACCAGAAAACAAAAACAATGTCTCTCGGATTCGAGAGTGCCAGACTGTGGAGAGCTTCAGGAAGACACTAAAAAGTCATTTATTTAATCTTGCCTTGTGAATTATTGTGAATAATTACTGGTTGTGTGCATTGGATTTTAACTCCTGTTTTAAAGTTTATTATTTATATCTGTACAGCACTTTGATATTTGAATTGTGCTTAATAAATGCAAATTAGCATTATTATTATTATTATTACTCTTGAATTGTGGCCCAGTCCCCATGTATCATAGAGGGGGTCAATAAGCCCTAGGATCTAGTGGCACCCCCTCTCCCTCCAATTGTCACAAATAAGACATTTTGTATTTCATCTGTGTGTAGTGGTTACCCCCTCACAAAGTCCTTCGTGTCCTTGGTTTTATCTGTTGTCCAGTGGTACCCTCCACCCTTGATTTGTTGCCCATACCCCATTAGTTTTAATTTAATAAGCACTGGTGTCCAGTGCTCTCCCCCAGCCTTCTGATGTTTTTATTGGTGACCAGAGGTACCTCCCCCTACTCCCAAACAAGCTGACTCAAATGGCAACTTATAAGTTTGTGGTGCTCCTCTTACACAGCCTGCTCCAGTTATAGTTACTCACATGCAAGTGGAAAGGGTTGTGTAAAAAGAGCACCACAAAACTAGAAGATGGCATTTTTATCTGTTTATATTGTTTTTTTTTATTTTATTTATTTAACCAGGTATAGCACACTAAGCTGAAAGCTTTTTTACAGGAGCGACCTGGGAGCACAAGGAGGTTAAGTGACTTGCTCAGGGTCACACAGTACGCAAGTGGCAGCTGTGGGATTCAAACCCAGGTCTGGTCTGCTGGATGTCACCATATTTGCAGCTCAGAGCCTTAGGCCACTGCACTATACTGCCTCCTTGTACAGGCAGTGTCTACACTGTATAAAATGAATTTTTTTTTTTGATACTGGAAGACTGTTGCCATACTGAATTGCTTGCCCAGAGTAAGACGATCACAGAACTGTGTAAAAGTACCTATTTGATTAATTTTTTTCACACCTTTACACTTCTGTCTTCTCCTGTCCCTTTGCCTGCATTAAAGCTGTTCCAATATTTATTATATTTGTTATATTATTATACTGCTGCACAGTACCTGTAACTAAGTGCATAACAGGGTTAGTTGGTGGACAGACCTGTAGGTTACTAGCTGTTTTATTGCACATTTAGAGGAGGAGCCACCGCAGACAGCATGTTGTAACTACACTGCACTGTTTGAAAGTGTTGCATGTAATCAACTATAGGGACTCAACACCCCCCCCCCACACACACACAAAGAAATGTCATCATTTGCAATTTAAAACTGTGTACAGAACAAACTGATTTCACTTTTAATGTACTGCAGGTGGAGGGGCTGTACAAGTGAAAGGGAAGAGTGTGAGCCACCATTTGTTCCATTTCGGGGGTTGGGGATCCCATTCTCTACTGGCCCAGTGCCACTACAGTTAGGGTTAGTGAAAGTGTCTAATGTCAAAGGTCAATTTATGCAGGTTCATAACTTTAGAATAGTGCAACAGATTTGTATGAAATTTGGCATGCACCATCCGTATGCATAGGTCTCTTGATGTGGCAAGTCTGGTTTGAGTCCCTTGTGTGGTTTCTGAGATACAGAGTGTTGAAAAAAAACAGTTTTTTGTGGGTTTTGCTGGTTTGTTTTTTTTGTCCACCTGTATCTCAGAAACGGCTTTAGCTTCTGGGCTGAAATTTTCAGGGCAGAAAGCACTGGCCTCACAGATGTGCCTTTTATAGGTTTGGTGAAAACATATTAATCCATTCCAAAGTTATTAAATGTTGAATTTCCCATTATTTCCTACGGGGAGAAAAATAGATGACCAGAGCGACATGGGATTTTTGCATCGGTGCAGGAGTTCGGACCAGGACTGTGTGTCACAGAAGCATGTTAATCCTTTCATAAACAATGATTGCTGTATAGTTACAGATGTCGCAGAGTAATGAAATTATTACTGCATATTGTCAAACACAATACATTCAATGAATTTAGTGCGCATAGTTAAAAAATGTTAAAATGAATCAAATAACTGAAAGGATAGTGGAGCCATGTTTCCGGATCTAGAACAAAGTGATGAAGGGTGTACAGTGATGGTGGGAACAAAAGCAATAGAAATAAAGAAAAAGAAAGGTTTTAGATGTCTGAGTACATTGTTACTGTATATTTTCTAACAGTATAATGGGGAATTATTAGAATATGTCATCTAGCTAGCTAGATAGATAGACATCTTGTTTCCATAGCATAGTGGACCCCCCTCCCATCCCGAACCCCCTTCAAAGTAGGATCACTCTGTGATCCTGTTTCATCCCCCCAAGCAGACTGGGATGCTGGGGAGTCCACTCCCAGTGTCCCCAAATTATTTTAATATTTTATCCCCCCCACGGACACTGGGGATCCTACCCCCAGTGCCCAAAAATGCCTATCTTACCTGCAAAAAAGAAATCAGTCCCACAATGTCTTTCATTTTTTTAAATCTGCAACAAAGAAAACAGTCCCTCATCATTCCGCTGACTCCCTCTCCCCATCCCCGATGCCCGATCAAAGTAGGATCACACTCTGATCCTGTTTCCATAGTATAGTGGACCGCCCTCCTATCCTGATCCCCAATCGAAGCAGGATCGCACTGTGATCCTGTTTCATTCCCCCCAAGCAGTCTGGGACACTGGGGAGCCCAGTCCTAGTGTTCCTAAATTATTTTTATATTTTATTCTCCCCTGGACTCTGGGGAGCCCAGTCCCAGTGCTTATAAAAGCATATCTTACCTGCAAAAAAGAAAACAGTCCCACAGTGTCTTTACACTTTTTTAAAATCTGCAACACAGAAAACAGTCCCTCATCGTCCCGCTGACTCCCTCCCCCATCCCAACCCTCCCACTGAGCATCTACCTCCCTGCACCTGCCCCTTACCCTATGCTTACCTCCAGAGGTCAGCGGCTGTGATCTTCTGTGGAGCGAGACACCTCTGCATTGTTCAAAGCCGGACCACGAACTGTAGAATCAAGGTAAGTGCTGTACAATGGCTGTCAATGGCGGTTTGAACTTATGTTGATATCTCCGCCATTTGTAGGTATTTTTGCACCAAATTTTCAACATTGGATTCTTGGAACCCCACCTCATGAACACTAGCACTGTCATTTTGTTACTCAGTCCCAAAAGGTGATTTCTTTGTCACTGCGTGGAATCATCTTTTGGGACCAAGTAACAAAAGGACAATACCAGTGTTCATGAGGTAGGGTCCCAAAAGGCACATGTTGAAAATTTGGTGCAAAAATACCAAAAAATGACCAGTTACACGCAGTCATTGAAATTGTTCTATGCACTTGTGTAACTTTGCCAATTTATTATATTTTTACTCCAAATTTTCAACATACCCATTTTGTCACACCACCTCATGAACAGTACAGCTGTCATTTCACACATCATGCCCAGAATGTGTCTCCATAACTGTGGCATTGAATGGTGCCATTACTGCACAAAATCACCTTTCAGACTGAGTAATGAAATGACACTGCCACTGTTCATGAGGTGGGGTCCCAAAAAGCTCATGTTGAACATTTGGAGCAAAAATACCAAAAAATACCCATAACATTGGGATACTATTATACTATCTCAAAAAGTAAGCAAATTAATTGCAAAAAACTTTGTTGAATGATCAGTTAGGGTTCCTGCTAAAGCAACAAAGGCAGAGAAATTGGGCATTAGGATTTCCAACACTAACACCCCACCCCCCACCCAACCATACCATCACAACCCCACCCCTACCCTCCATACACCAATAGGTGTGGGGGTGTACCTTGGGGTCATTGGCCTTAACTCTCACCCCATTCTCCTATACTGTACCATCTCAGCTTCCTTATACATGAAATAAGATAAGAGTTAGGGCCAATGACCCCAAGGCACACCCCCATGCTACAAACCCATGAGTGAAAACCCAGGGTTTGCCCTTGTAACTGGGAGAAAGGAGGCATTGTGTTGGGAGTGAGAGAAAGTCCTGAGTAGGACTGTGCCAGTGTTAGAAGCCCATGCAGAAGATCCTTTGTGGACAGTTGTTCTACAGAATCCCATTCATATTACAAATACGGGGCCCATTTTCAAGATTCACCAGTTTAAAGTTTGTTTCTGGCAACTGTGTTTTAAAACTAATTTATTTTCAATTGTTTGAGTGCACCACTGAGCTCCACCCTGCTGCAGCAATGGCATTGCCAGTGTGGTACCCACTGCAGCATTTGAAAGATCTCTCACCCATGGCCTTTGGGGGGATTTAAGTGGGGTGCACCCACATTTGGGGTTCAAGGACTGCTGGGGGGTCTTAACAGTGCTGGAGTAAAGCATTAACTGTTATTGCATTGAATCATTTATTATTTCGTTTAGAGATATGTGGAGTGTAACCCAATTGCTTCCATTTCCCTTGCTACCCTTTGTCATCTCTGTACTCTCCCTTTAAATAAATTGTTTGGTTAAATTACATTTTATGGTGTGGGGCTGTCATCATGTGTAGAGTCAGTTACTTTGGGGGAAGGGATTGTGTGGGCAGTTTAGTATAATTTTCTGGGGTTGGGAAGCTTGTGTTTTATTTGCCAGGTACCCCATGTCACTACCCCAGGTGGAAGCACCGCACAGCTTTACTCCAGTGTAACACACCCATTAGTGAACCCAGGCCGGACCCCTTAGGAGGTGTGGATAAGTGAATCCCAAGGGCCCGGGTATGGCAGATTTAGTGCTGGGCTTACAGTTGGTACTCAAAAAACAAACTGACACATACTTTACAATCATAACTTATTTTTTTTTGACAGAGGGAGAAGACAGGAGAACATTTTCATGTTTCAGACTTGGAAACATTTCCCTCCAAGCTATTTATCTATATATACATAAAAAGACAAACTCCTTTTTCCATAGAATTAAAACGTGACTGTGGTTTGGATAAATATGAGACATTGAATTATATTTTCTTGTATTCCAAAAAAAGTGTGATTCTGTTAGGACAGAATGCCTGTCACTTTATTGGAGTCAGAATCAGGAAGAAGGTGAAACAGCATGGAAAGCACTAATGAATCTATACTCTGAAATACGTATTAGGATGTGATAAAATACATATGGTGACTGTATGCAATTCTGTCCAAGCAGCATAAAATCAAAGGTAAATGATTTATGAGTACTCATCATTGGGATCTGGACCTTCTCAGTATTTATCTTATAGGTGATTTATTTTCTTCTGGGTTGTTTGCCACTTCAACTGCTGATATCAGGGATATATGAGATTATAGGCATATTATGCTTATTAGATATCGTGGACCTGAGGCATCTTGTTTACATTCACTTGCGAAGAGTCGCCGTGGAGTTTTCTAAAGCTACTCCCCTAAGAATAAATACTAAACAATAAGAATAAGTGCATTAAGAAGCAGGACATACTCCCCTACTGTTACTGCTTTTATATTGATGATCCACATGATGTGGTTTATTGACTATGGCAATCATTTTATCTTCTGGGCATCTATGTATAAAAAAGTGTAATTTTATGCTTGTTTTTTTTCTTGTATTTTTATGTTTTTGTCAGTTGCCCTTGTAAAAACTGAACTGAGTAATGAGTAGATCAATAAACTTAATGAACTGTCTGCACCTCTGACAGCCCTGTTCAACAAATCACTAGAAACATGAGTGTTTCTAAAGGACTGGAGGAGGGCAGATGCAGTCCTGCTTCATGAAAGTGGCAGCAGGGGGAAGACTAGCAACTACAGGCTGGTCAGTCTGATATCAGTGGTGGCGGAGTTAAAGGGGATGTTTTTAAAGGAAAGGCTAGTGGAGAATCTTGAATAACATGGGTTACAAGACCTGAGGCAGCACAGAGTCACGGATGGGGAGGGAAAAGGTCATGTCAGACAGACCTGATCGATTTCTTTGATTGGGTTACCAGGGAAGTAGATCAGGATGTGGCAGTGAATGTAGACTTCAGCAAGACCTTGGACACAATACCACATAGGAGGCTTATAAGGAAACTGGGCAGTTTGGGGGTGGTACCCATGGTGGTAAATGGGGTAGGAAATTGGCTGATGACTAGGCGACAGAGTGTGGTGATAAATGGCATTCATTCTGTGGAGGAGAGAAGGACCAGCGGGGTACCTCATGTCTTCATAAGTGACACTGCAGAGGAACTGGAGGGAAAGGTATGTCTTTTTGCAGATAACACAAACATCTGCAATAGGGTAGACACTCTGGAGGGGTTGGAGAGAACATGTAGAGACTCAAGAAAACTTGAGGAGTGGTTAAGGGTATGGCAGCTGGGTTTCAGTTCAAAAAAAGTGCAGAATCATGGACTTTGGCCACAGAAACCCAGAGGTGGAGTGTAAAATGGGTGAAGGAGGTACTGACAGTCATTAAACAGGAAAGGGAACTTGGGGTAATTGATTTGGATGACCTCAAAGTGGCGAGACAAAGTGACAAGGCAGCAGGTAGGGCAAGCAGGAAGCCGAGTGCATAGGGAGGGATATTGCCAGCTGAAGGAGAGAGGTGGTGTTACCACTGTGCAGATCATTAGGGAGACCCCACCTGAAGTACTGTCTAGTTCTACAGAACATATTTCTGAAAGGACATAGACAGGGCAGATGCTGTCCAGAGGAGTACTACTAAAATGGTCCAGGGGCGGCATCAAAATCCCTATGAGGAGAGAGATGTAGGGATCTCAAAATATACACCCAGGAGGTGAAGAGGGAGGGAGGAACATGACAGAGACCAATAAATACCTCACAGGGTAAATAAGGTACAAGAGGGAAATATTTTTTCATAGGAGAAGGTGCATGACAACAAGGGGGCATGCAGTGAATCTGGAAGGGGAGACATTTTCGAGGGATGTGAAGAAGTACTTCTTCACTGGAAGAGTGGTGGATGCCTGGAACAGTCTTCCAGCAGAGGTGGTGGGGGCAAAAGCAATGTTGAGCTTCAAACATGCATGAGTTAGATGCAGAGGAATCATGATAGGAAAGCTGGGGGGTAGCTAGGCATCAGATAGGGTCTGCAGAGACAGTGTAGGCAGGGAAAAAATGGACAGACTGGGTGAGGCAAGCGTTTGTTATCTGCCATCAAATTCTGTGTTTCTATGTTGCTATGCAGGCCATATCACTACTCATACCTTACCGCAGCCAACAGATCACACTAAACATAACAATATTCTTTAAACCCGCACAAAGGAGTACATATGACTCCAAGAGGGGCTACATGCTATGCTTGCTGCTTAATAAAAAATAAATAAATCTGACATACAGGGCAGGCAGTTTGCAAGAACAGTGGTGTGCAGGATCCGCTTTGGATGCACAAAATATTACCAGAAGATCCTTAAATCCACATATAGTAGTCCCTACGTAATTCAACATAAATTGAGGTTGAGATACTCACATTCTTCTTCCTTTCTGCTTTGTGCAGTGCAAATTTGAGTACATGGTTCCCATCTCTGTAATTTATGAAATAACCAACATTGATTAATGCTTCCAAATTCAAGTTTGATAATTTTGGTGAACCAGCTGCAGGCCTTTATTGATTGAGGCAATTAACCTACAGTAGTTGAAAATATAGACACTTTGACTGCACCAAAAAAGAACCACTGACCCATCTAGTCTGCCCATCCCTAACTGTTGTATGCCGCAAATGCCCTAGTGGTTTATCACTCCCTTCCCCCATTTCATTCTCCCTCTATTTGCCTCACAAGCCTCATATAGCAGTATAGCTTTCTGATTAGAGCAAAGAGCTGTGAATGAGCTTGGTACATCCAGCAGACAAGTTTGATTCCCACAAATCCCTCCTGCATACTGCATAACACTGAACAAGTCACATAACCTCCCTGTTGTTCCAGGTCACCCCTGTAAATGAGCCTTTTGCCCAGTGGCCTTACCTGGTTACCAAAGAATAAAAATAAATAAAACATATGTCTATCCCAACTTGGCCGGAATCCCTCCACTGAATTTGAACAGACCAACTACTCTAACAGCCTTTTTCACTTACCCACAACCCTCTATGTAATGAAATACTTTCTGATGTCCTTCCTGACTGTCCCTTTCAGCAGCTTTGAGTATCCCTTCTGCCTGTGTTTCTGCTCATTACGAACATTACCCTGGTATCTACCTTGGTTATCCCATGAAGGAACTTGAATGTTTTAGTCATGTCCCCCTCTCCCTCCTGGTCGCTGGTATACACATGTTGAGTTCCTCGAACCTCTCCATGTAGGATTTCTCTTGCTGCTCCTAGAGTATTTGTCTTGCCATCCTCTGCACCACCTCAATCCCACCCCTGTTCTTTTTGAGTGTGGATTCCAGAACTGTTGTCACCTTAACTGGGAAAGCTCCAGTCCTTCCCAATATTCCTGCTGTTTGTAATGTGGCATCCACCCTGTTTCCAATCTCAAAGGTGAGAGAGGAACTGAAGGTGAATCCCAATGCTGAAGAAGAAGCAATTGGGAGGAGCTTCACCCCCTGTAGGTAAACACTCATGGGGATACAATATCAGCATACCATTTAAGGTAGAACTTAAAATCACTGGTCTCAGAAAAGAGCATATACATATTTTATGGTTTCTATCGAGGGCCATTGATGGCATAAGAAGTATGGCAATTCACCTGCCTTCCCCTGTGATTCTGTTCAGCCCCACTGTGCTTAACTAATGTTTTCCAGCCTACAACAGGCAGACTATGGGCTTTAGAAATAAACATCATGGTATATCTGGACAGAAAGTTTCTAATGTCACCATGTCTAGACTCCTAAGTGGATAATATTCAGGCAATAGTCCTGCTACTGACCATTCTAGGGTCCAAAATGAATCACCCCAAATCAGTACTGAGAACTGGCACTTTAAGTGTCTGTGGAATTCTGGGCATTCATCACTAACTCCACTCAGGAGATGTTGAGGTTTTCCTGTGAAATGATTTGCAACTTGAAGAGAAATTTGCAGGTCTGTGAAGAGGGTGTTTCTCACAGTATAGGAGCTTGTGAAGTTGCTAGTTCTAGTGTTGCTGCTCACCCAGGTGATATTTCTGGGGCAGCTTCATTACAGGTTCTTGCAATGAGACAAGACCTGCAACACGAGGCAGGGAACCTCTTCTAGGAGAGAAAGCAACCACTCTGAAAAAACCTCGGAAGGACTCCTCTCATGGCCACCATACTTAGAGAGCTGAAAGAACAAGGCCATTTTTGAATCCTCTCTCCAGTGTTGACCAAATGCTTGATCCTGCAGAATTCTGCAAGAAACAGTGCAGCTGAATTGCTGTTGTCATGTAGAAAACTGTGACACTATGTTCGATTCTAGCGGAGACCACTGTACCATGGGAAGTGGTCCCCAGAGAGGACCACTTTTTACATCAGTTGCTTGGAGTTGGTGCTCAGTACCTCCATTATCAAATACTTCAGGAAGACCAAGATGAAAGGTTGTGCTTTGTAGAATACGCTAATAGGAATGTCAGCATCTTACTAACAGAAACACTGTAATGCCATTTGGAGGAATTCAGGAGGCTGATGAAAAAAGGCATGCTGGTACAGAACAGTTTTGCCACAGTGCATCCTCTTTAGTTTTTGTAACTCTCTGCGGGGCATGTACGTGTTCTAAAGCCAAAAGCCCACAAAAACTCATGGGTATGCAAATCCATGTGAGCAGGGTGTGTGTTGGGGGGTAACTGAACTGGAAGCATTTCACATGAATGTAAATTCTATACTATTGTACAATCATGCCCTGTCATACTCACAATACCATAGTTACTAAGAGATACAAAATCAGTCTCTCCCATGTTGCCTTAAATTCTTCTGTTTCCTCAGCAGTCTTTCATTTCTTTTCCATTTCATTGCCATGATTTTAGGATGATACTGATTGCCAGTTTAATTGCTCAACAACATGGTACAACCATGAGCAGTCAGCTTGCGTAATCATTGCCAGACACAGACAACAAAGATAATATTTTGCATTGCACTTACTTGTGCTATAAAAATTCCAGACCAGTGTGTCACACCTAATGCAGTCAACAATATATGTGTTGGAGGCAGCCTAACACAAACTTAGTGCAACGCATTATGGGTGTATACATCCTGTTGTATGTGTGGGGGTGAGCTGTAGAAGAGATCTCTTAACTGGAACTACATTCTGCTGGCCATGTTACTTCTCAGATGAGTCAGACCTCACCACACCCAACTCATACACAGTACCTATAACAGTCTTTAATATTTACACAAAATGGTACACACGACTCCAAGCTGAACTGCAAACCATGTCTGCCAAATAAACATGTCTTCATAGCCTTGTAAGTGAAAGATTATTATTTACAGTATTGCTAAAACTGTGGGGGCATGTAGGTCAACAAGAGGGCCCGGAGCATACACTGTTAGTTAAAAAAAAAGTTCCTAGCCCTTTCTTTTCATTGTGAAGATATTTTGTATGGTGAAAATCAATACATACAGTATGAGTACTGTAGTCTTAATGACAGTAAGCCTGAACGCTGTCTTTCACCTAGTGAAGAGTTGCTGCTGTTACACTTTACTGGATTAGTGAATGCAAAGATCCATTAAATTGCTGATTATATTAAACAAGGCAATGAAGGAATCCAATTAGTATCTGAGAAATTTACTTAAAGTCAGAGAATTTGTATGACATGCCTTGCAATTAAAAAAATATCAGAGGTGTCAGAAGTTACTACTCTTTACTTTTGTAGTTTCTGAGTAACAGTTGTGGAAACAATCTTTAAAAAAATTCCATTGTATTTATTACACAAAATGCTGACCGAGTGTAGTCCAACTGAAATGGAATAACTGGTTTTCATTGGGGTCCTGTTTCTTCCAGTTGTTACAGCTGGGATAGCTGAAGGTTATGTGATCTACCCAATGTCACACAGAGTGTCAAGGGCAATGGAGGGTTTCAAGGTTTCAAACCTGCCCTTTCACAATACATTGGGGATGGGCATATACCTTTATAGTACTCTTGAATATCACAGATAATACAATATTTGTTACTTATGACTTAATAACAGACCTCCTGGTTTTGTATTGTACTGCTTGTCATGTAACCTTTCCAGTCGTACCTGAAAATAAGCACATTCTGTGTCTTGTGTACTTACCTGGTCAGTAAAAGCTGATAATAATATACAGTATTATTCATTTTGTTTGGTACGATATTCAAGAACTTCAAAATAAATATTCCCACTAGTGCTGAATAAATTGGATATGTAAATCATGTTGTTTTGTGGTAAACAATTATTTTAACTTAGAACATGTGTTATAAACTGAGAACTCATATTAATTCACTTAGAACATTTTATTCCCATTTAGAGTTATCTGATGGACTTTCTGACACCTGCATGCCCAATGCGCTCACTCTACTCTTTCGCAGAGGACTTCCTAACAGTTCCAAGGGTGCAGCTCAAGTCATCTGCAGACCGTGCTTTTGAGTTCGCCACACATTTTGTGGAACTTATTGCCACGACCTTTAAGGGAAGCTCCCTCTGTGGAAAGCTCCAAATGAGGACTTAAAGCGCATCTGTTTAAGCAAGCTTTTAACGTTTAGCAAAATTTTAAGGAGGTTTTAGAGTATTGATTTTATTGTTTATTAATGTAGTATTTTAATTTACTCTGACATAAATTATTGCAATTATTTAAATGTATTTTTTCCTGGCTCCACCCTTTCTACGTCTGCCCATCCCTCCAAACCCTGCCCATCCCCTGCTCCACTACATCCTCCCCCCCCCCAAACGTACTCCCAAAAATATAACAACCTGCCGCCCTATGGTTAGAGCCTTAGTCATCCTACTACTCCTCTCTGGTAATATCCACCCTAATCCAGGCCTTTCCCCCACCACTCCACCTACCAGACCCTCTGGACTCGGCATTGCCTCTCTAAATATACGCAGCCTGCCAAAGAAATCTGCAGCGCTTCAATGTTGGGCCACCCTTCACCAATCAGATGTCATTGCCCTAGTGGAGACCTGGCTCTCCAAATCTACTCCTGGTGCCTTTGTCTCGCTCTCCGGATACACCCTATATTGGGAAGACAGTGTAGGAAAGCGTGGGGGTGACTGTGCATTCTACATCAATAATAACATTATTGGTCACATGTTCCCACCCCCCAAACTCACAAATGGAGTACAAGCCCTCACCCCTCCAGGGGCCCACTATACCTCACAGTCGCCTACATACCCCTGAAGAACCAAAAGCCTGCTGTCACATCCCTCACTGAATACCTCTCTACCCTACCACACAATGCAGAACAGACACTAGTAGGGAACCTCAATATCAACTGGCTTGGCCCCTCGGCCCTGCCAACAAAGGACTCATTCTCAGCCCTTGACGTGGTCCAATTAGTTACCCAACCCACTAGACTTCACCCATCTACTGGTGTCCACACCCTCCTGGATATCATTATCTCTAACCGCCCCAACAAAATCCAGGATATAAAAGTACTGTACTCCCCGACTCCCTAAGTGACCACTCACCCATCCTATTCAAATGGACCTCTTCCACACCCAAACCCATAACCCAAACAACCTTCCGAAGGTTTTTCCACCCAGGAGGGTTAATAAAACTTAAACAGCTGCTCACCTAAATAGATTGGTCCCCCATTAATACAGCTCCCAGCGTCGACATTGCACTCAACGTGTTTACACAGGCCTTCACCAAGGTCTGTGACTTCTATGCTCCACTCACCAAACTCCATACCAAAAAGCAACATGCTCCTTGGATAACCCCCCCACACTCCAAATGTTGAGAGACAGGGATAATCTCTGGCACAAAGCCACAGAATCTGGCAGGTTGGCAGACAGACAGTCCTATAATGCCGCTCACAATAGATGGACTTGAGCCATCCGTAAGGCCAAAGCAGACCACTATCAAACCACTCTCACAACTATGTGGGGGTCTGCGAGGACCTTCTGGAGTAATATCAAAGAACTCAATGGGAAATCACTCTCCCCATCTCCCTCCCAGCTCACCATAAATGGCACTGCCTCCACAGACACACTCACCATAGTAAACTGTCTAAACACCACCTTCTCGGATCTCAGCAATGTTCTCCCTAGTTGTTTCTTTGACCCTGTGCCCCAATCCCAACCCCCAACCCTGCAGCATCCTTGTTTCCTCCTGCACAAAATATCCACCCACGAAGCTCGTCTTTACCTACAAAAAGCACTAAACAGCAGTAACACTATAAATGACCCCCTAGATGCCAGGCTCCTTCGACTAGTTCTCGATGAGGTCCTAGTCCCCCTAACAGACCTGCTTAACAAATCCCTATGCCTAGGGCAATTTCCTAGCACCTGGAAAACAGCTGTCATTACCCCCATCCATAAAAGTGGTGACAAAGCCTCCCCAAATAACTATCGACCCATCTCCATTCTTCCCCCCCTCTATAAAGCATTAGAAAAAGTGGTTGCCACCCAACTTACTGAATACCTAGCCAAGTATGACATTCTATGCCCACAGCAGCATGGCTTCCATTCAGGCCATAGCACCACCACACCCCTCCTAGAATTCACCAACTTCCTGCACTCCTCCCTAGACACCGGTATCATTGCAGGAGCTGTGTACATAGACCTATCTAAGGCTTTCAACACGGTCTGCTACCCTGTCCTTCTCAACTCTCTCCACCAACTTGGTTTCTCCACAGGCCTCCTAGCCTCATGCTCCAGTCAGCTTTCCGCCCGGTCCCAATGCGTTAAAATTAACAGAACCCTATCTGACACACTACCCGTCCACTCTGGGGTGCCACAGGGCTCTATCCTGGGGCCACTTCTTTTCTCCCTCTACCTAAACTCCTTACCAAAGGCCTGCTCCACAAAAATCTTATTATATGCAGAAGATGCAGTGTTCTTTACTGTGCATCATAAACCCACGCCCCTTCAGGACTCCTTCCAACATGCTTTCTCCCAGGCCGAAACATGGTTTAAGGACCGTAAACTTAAAAAAGACCAAATCAATGATCTTCTCTTACCACCAAAACAAAGCAAAAAGTGCACCTCTCCGCATCCTGTCCAGCACCCAGCACCCCCTTGAACAGGTATCCAACTACAAATATCTTGGACTTACCCTCGACTCGGCCATTACCTTCCATGACCACATAAACACCCTTGCTGCCACAACAAACACCCGGATTGGACTCCTTTACCGACACAGGGACTGCCCCCCCCACGCCCTTAGGCTTGCAATCACCTCATCAATACTGTCCCTAGTGGACTATAGGCTCCCTGTATACAGAGCAGCAGATAACTCTGCACTCCAGAAAATCCAGGTCTCCCTAAACAAGGCCTGCAGGCTCCTAACTGGAGCACCTAGGCTCACTCACACCTGCTCCCTCTATACCTCTGCCAATCTTCTCAACCTCAATGAAAGACTCCACTACCAGACCTGCTTACTGTCCAAGAAAATACTGCTCAGACTCTCCCTCCCGGGGTCACCGCCTCTCTTCATCCTGCCACCCCCACTATCTCCACCCGCAACTCAGAGAAAGCACCACTGGTTATGCCCAGGGCAAAAACCTCCCTTGCCCAGAGATCTTTCCACTACAAGGCCCCCACATGGTTTAATGCATTCCCAAACACCCTCACTAGCGCACCCAAGATCGCCCACTTCAAAACCACTCTTCGCAACCACCTCTTCAATATCCGCTCCTGTAACTACAACTAACATTTCACTGTCTCACCCACTCTGAACCAAATTCTCTGACAAAGTCCATTATGGATTGCAACCTCTGTCAATAATACCAAACCCATGAATAGGACTGACTACTCTGTTTAGATGCTTTCTCAAGCTAATAATGTCTTTCTTCTGTGATGATGTAAATATCATCATTCAAATATTGTAAATAATGTCTGAAAATATCTACATCCAAATATTGTAAATAATGTCTATGACAAATGTCTGTAACACATGCTTATGTAATTGTTGTTATACCCTGTTCTGTATTACCTTCTGTCTTATATGTGACGAGGTACCTTTGTAAATGAGCCTCTGGCTCAAAGGAAAGGTTGTAAACCTGATATATCAAACAAATAAATAAATAAATAAAATAATGTTGCACCTCTATTTAAAGCGTCCAGAACCTCCGGTATTGGGCACTAAACAAATAAAGCTTTACTTACGTACTTACTTACTAGAGACTGGCAATAGACCACAGACAACAATGGGCCAGATAAAGAGTTTACAGCTGAAAAAAAAAGACAATTTTAAGTTAAAACAATAAAGGCAGTAAAATTATGTTATGTATATCAGACATATGACAGACTGCAGTAGAATAACACATTTATTTCCACACAAGTGGATACCTCACCTTCCTTCCAGACAGTAGGCCCATATACTGGCATGCCAGATGACTACCAATGGATCCAGCAGAGTGGGAAGGGCAGAAAGAGAGGAAGCTGAGGTCTGCCAGATGAGACATAGGTCTGAGAGGAAATCAAGCAGTCTACATTACAGATCCCCATATCCAAGAACCTCAGGCAACCCTCCTTTTACTGTCCTTATGTTGACCACCAACAGGTTAGATGCCCTGTGAACACCTTCTCCTGGAACCACTGATTGACGCAGAGAGGACACATTATGAGAAGCAGGTCAGGCAATCCTTGGCATTTGGATTCGATTCCTGGTGATTTGCAACCCTGGGGACCATTCCTGATGTTGGTCCTGATCTGCCTAGGCCCTTAGAGACTGCCATAAACTAAATTAGCTTGGACTGTATCTAATATAGTTAAATAGATTATTCTTCCTTTGGTATGGTGAACTGGAGAGCCACCATGCAGCCTACCTTCTTTCAAGTTTGCTACTTACCACCTCAGTGAAGCCTTACCCCCCCCCCACTCTCTTGATGTTTGAAAGGGACTCAAGGGGGACTGGTAACCTTACCACCTTTGTTTCACCAAGGTCTGTAGCATGGGGATTCTGTGGAGGTTCCACTGGCTGTCTGGCAGGACTTAATATCTGAGGGTGGGGGGGGGTGGATACAAGAATGTGTCTGGATTTAAGGACAATAGTTCATGGACAGCATGACTATGTTAATTTAAATAGGTTTTCATGCTGTGTTGTTCTATATGTGTTATCGTGCTCTGCCTGCTGTATCTAACTGCAGGTATGCCACTAGCGTAGTTATGAAGATGTCTGTTAGGACAATGTACTGCCTGTCACAGATTTAAGCTATTTCCTCCCACCACCAACTTTGGCTTCCACCAGTCGCCTCAGTTGCCTGCTGGTAATACTGCTCCCTCTTTCTTGTAGTGGAGTTGCATTGGCCTTCTTCAGTCCCATGGAGTCTGGGGAAATGCTTGACAGTACTTCTATTTTACTCATGGCATTTATTAAGCCATGACAGTGTTTAAGAGTTTAGTTTTTGAATTTTAGCTAGCTGTCGTGTCGAATATGACAGTGTAGGATATGAGGTATAGTCCCCCCTCTGGATAATAGCTCTCCCTGGCTTCTCTATAAATGGGTAACTTTTATCTATCCTAGGGAAATGGCACCAGAGAACACTTGGAGCTGCTGGCACTGCACAGGAGCAGAAGAGGTGTTTACTTTTTATCTCCTTCCTGGGCACCCTTCCCCCCTTTATCCTACATTGCTCCCACATCCCCTACTCACTTCACCCCTGATGCTACCTGAGTGGGCTGCTAGTAGAAAAAGAAAAATTACACAGAAAAAAACATGAGTTTACTCCTTTTTTTTATCCTCTATTTTTGTCCTCCTACAGCCACAGCCCTGCCTTACCTCCAGCCACTGCTCCTCCTCACTGCTGACCCCGGAGTCCTGCATGCCCGGCTAGCATAAGCATCTGTACCATCGAGAGGGGCCCTCTCTGATGCCCCCATGCCCGGCCAGGATCTATTACCAGCACACGCCTCTATCCAGGCATTCGCCGGCCAGTGGAGCTGCGGCCATCAAGCTGCTGCGGGCTTGTTCTGCCATGTTTTCCTCCTATTTTATCCCTGGAGTGCAAGCTTGCAATGATGTCACAGCTTGCTGACATCTGCTGCACTCCACCCCTTACTGCACCACTCTAGTAGTGCCCACAGTCGTTGCCAGGGGCCACTACAGAGCGGTGGTTCCCTAGCTCCCTTCCTGGCATGGGAGAGCAGTCCTCCAGATGCTCAATCCCATCCTTCCCCTGCCAACCTCTGGTGCCCTGGGCTCGCATCTGAACCCAGGTTGCCAGTTTGGTGTGAGGTGTGGCATCCAGTGCCTCAACCCTCAGCACCACCGGGCTGGTCATGAGTTTACTCTTTATATTATAATTTACTGGATTGCAGTAATCCATATGGTCACAATAGCATTAGATCTTGACTCAGCTGAGCTGGGGTGGGGGGGGCGAGTTTCTAAATAGGTGTGCACTAAGGGCCAAAAAAATGTGAACCAGTGGCTGAATAGCTACCGCATGGCTATTCGGCACTAACATGGAGGTCCCCTCCACTTGGGGGGAGCATGGGGTCCCAATTAACATGATCCAGTGCAGGTTTGCTGATGGAACCTGCCCCCCTCACCACTTGAATTAACAGTTACCTACCAACAGGGAGTTAGGTATATTCTTTGTGAGGTATGTCCTCATAGATCACCCCCAGCATAACTTCAGGGCAACTGTATCTGAATGGGGTATATACTACGTGTTTATGTCACAGTATGTGCAGTTTAGTACAGCCTAACTCTTTTCTTATTTGCTGACAACAGCCATGACAGTGTTTAAGAGTTCAGCTTTTGAATTTTAGCTGGCTATGGTGTCAAACAAGTCTGTGTAGGATATGAGGCAGGGTCCTATCTCTGGATAATAGCTCCTCGCACTTCTCTGCAAACAGGGGGGAACCAAGCTGCACCAGACAACACTTAGATCTGCCTGGTGCTGCACCAGAGCAGAGGGGGTGTTTACTTTTTATCTCCTCCCTTGGCTATCCTCCCACTTAATCCTGCATTGCTCCCTCCCATCGCCTCCTCACTCCTGTCCTTCACCCTACCTGAGTGGGCTGCTAGTAACAAAAAGAAAACAAAACTCAGAGAAAACATGGAGAGTTCACTCATTATGTTATAATTTACTGGATTGCAGTAATCTCTAGTGTCACAATAGCTATGGATTTTGACTCAACTGAGTGGAGGGTGGGGAGTTTCTAAATAAGCATGCACTAGGGGGCAACAAGATATGAACCAGTGACTGAGTAGTTACTGTCACAGACCAACTTCTATGGGTCAGACCCACTGAGCTCACAGTGCCCACCCTTAAGTGCAATCCATGATGGGGTGGGAACAGGGATAACCTCCTGGTCCTTTTTGAATGCTCGCCGAGGTTACGACTGCACCTCTGCCATAAGGATCCCGGGCATCCCTCTAGCTCTGGATAAGGGCACAATACCAGTCTTGAGTCTTGTGGCCAAATATGAACCCTTTCCTTGGCTATTGCACAAAGGAGGAAGACCCAGGGCAAACACTCTCTTTGGGGTAGCAGTGTAAGCCTGATTTGGCCTTTGTCCTACAGGACATGCAACAGCCTAGTTCATAATCCCTGCAGACTTGTATGAGACTCTGGCAATCTCCTTATCCTTCCAGATGTCCCTTACAGACTCTTTTCTCAATTTGCTTGCTTGTGGTGGCCTCTCTAAGCAATTAACAGTTGTCACAGATTATTAATAATGGCCATGAGTAAAGGGACTCAAAGTAGCTCACATGAATATACAGAGCATCAGGAACAAAATGGCAGCTTGATGCATGGGTCCAGCACTACAAGCCAGATATTCTCTGCATCACTGAATCCTGGTTAAAGCCCTCCATTCTGACCCACGAGATAGCCCTCCCAGGTTTCTCCACCTTCAGGAAAAATCAGCACTCGATGAAAGGGGGTGGAGTGCTGATTTACACCAGAGCAGAGCTGGTAGTCTGTGAGCTACAGGACATTAAACTCTCCTCTGGGATTGAGCAGCTATTCATCACAGTGACCCTTGGACAGGCCAAATAATTATTAATAGGGTGCCTCTACCTACCCCCCAGTGTTGCAACTGCCTTCTACTCACAACTATTCTCGTTTTTAGACACTCTTTCTCATAAGGACATAATTCTATGAGGTGATTTCAACCTTGATTGGCCAGGGGACAACAAAACCCAGTACCTAGCTACACTCTCGGATGCCAGCCTAGAGCAAATCTTCAACCATCCTACAGTGGTAGCCACAGACATTGCCACCTAGTTCCCAAAATTTCTGTGATATTTCTGGAGAAATCTCCTGCTTTCTGCATTTCCACAGTAGGGGCAGCAGAGAGAAACTCTTCAGAAATTTCGCGAAATATCTGGAAATAGCTGGCAATGTCTATGGCTACTACTGTACATGACTGAATATGAAGATGGGTAAACATTGCCTACTGGACTGGATACTGACCAATAACAAGCACCACATCAGGTCGGCTGGAATTTTACCGGATTCTTTAAGTGGCCTCTTCCCCACCTACTGTGTCTGGAAGAACACCATCCCTGATACCCCCCAAAGTTATAAAATCATGAGACCTCTCTAACTTCAACACTGATGCTATCTTAAGAAGCTTGAATTCGGTCGATTGGAATCCCATCATTTCCCTACCAGACATAAACCTAGCCCTGGACTTCTTTGTGAACACCTTCTCCTCCATCCTTGATTCTTATGCCCCATTCAAACTGGGAAGAGCCAAGGGCACCCATTTTCCCTGGCCCACACAGGAACTACAGCATCCAATGCAATACTGTGACAAGACCTGGAAGATCTTTAAAAAATCTGGCCTCAACTCTGACTGGCTAACATACCGTCAATTAAAGAGTGCTTGTAAAACTAAAATCACCAGGTCAAAATGTGATTACTTCCATTCACTACAACTTAACAGTCTCACTAACCCTAGAAGCTTCTGGACACATGTCAATGCTCTAGTTAAGGGCAAGGAGCGTGCCACCCCCTGACTATGCTCAATAACAGTACAGTATTATCTACCCCAATAGAAATTGCTTCTGGTATAAATCACTTTTTCACTGACCTAGACAGATATAAACAGGGCCTACCAGAAGTTCCTTTCATCCCTGAAGATGCCAGTCCTGGTGCTCCTACTACACCCTTTCATCTGAGACTAACCTCACATGCAGAGGTTCTCAAGCTCCTAAATAATCTTAACCCCGATAGTTCACCAGGATTTGACACTCTACCTCCCAAATTCCTTAAAATTGGTGCCCCCTCTATCGCCCATCTTGTTGCACTGTTAATCAGTCAGTCCCTCATCTCACAATCTATACCTGACAAATGGAAAATAGTGGTAGTAGTTCCTGTACACAGGAATGGCCCAACTAACCAAACTGATAATTACAGACCGATCTCTATACCGTGCCCCCTAGTGAAAATTCAAGAAAGAATCATTTATAACTAGCTTTACTCCTTAGAATTAACAAATGCCCTCACTGTCTCAGTACGGGTTCCAGAAATTGCAAGGGACGGAAACCTCTCTCTTAAGAATCTCCACAGATATCTTTCATGCCATGGATCAGGAATGTGCTACTGGTGCAGTATTTATCGATCTCATGAAAGCATTTGACCTTTTTAATCACCAACTCCTTCTAGCTAAACTGAACAAACTTGGCCTCGACTCCAATTTCCTCTCGTGGTTTTCTAACTACCTATCTAACCAGCAACAGTGTGTCAAATGGTCTGGTGTTACCTCCCCCCCCCCCAGCACACATCTCGGACGGGGTCCTGCAGGGTCAATCCTAGACCCTTTCTATTTTCCATATTCATTAATGAGCTTCCCAACAACTACTGTGGTACATCAGTACAACTCTACGCAGATGATGCCATTCAATATAGATCAGACAGAAGTATCTCCTCCAATAAATTGGACCTTGAGAAAGATGTCTGGCTACTTGAAGACTGGTTCAGGTGAAACCTATTGGTACTCAATACTAAAAAAATGTAAACTATGTTGTTCCAGCATACCTCCTTTGATTTGTCTGCCGAACTACCCTTTGTAATCACCACCTCCTCAGGCATGTTCCTCAAAGGAGTGGACACCCTTAAATATTTAGGAGTTAACCTGGATGTAAATTTATCTTTTGAAGCTCATACCCATCAAATGATCAAGTTTTTTTTCTTTTGTTTTGCTTTGGGTTAATTCTGTTTCTGCTCCAACTTACTGGGACATCTCTCAGGTGGGCTTACTCGGCCTCACCTCTACTGCCTGCCTGATCCCTTCCCCTGACCAAGGAATCAGGTTCTGGGTCTCCCCTTTCCTGCCAGCCCTCACGGAAGGAGGTAGGGACCCCAGAGAGTCAAGTCGGGTCTGGGCCGGCATTGGGTGTGTGGGCTCGGCCACTGTAGCACCACAGGTCGCCTCACCCAGCAGCTGGGATATTTCCTCATTCTCCCCCCCACTGCAGACTATGCAATGCCAACCAGCACATGATGTGCATGCTCCAACCCACACCCACAGGAAGGTCACCTGATGCTGTCCCCCTCTCTACTCATCCTCAGTTGTAGTGTGCCTAGTCTACACTGGGCACCATTTGCATCACAGTACTTGGACTCCCTCCCTCCCAGGAGAGGAGAGCAGTCCATCGGAAGCTTGATCCTCTCCTACCTGGCCAAATCCTGGCTCCCTGGGCTAGCTCCCAAACCCGGGTCGCCATCGTGGCATGAGGTAAGGTGGATGCCTCAACCCTCAGCACACCAGGCCGGCACCAAATAATCAAGTTAACACACCAAAAACTGGGACTCCTATACAGAATTGCACCTTACCTAACCCCTTACTCCCAGAGAACCCTTGCCATAGCAACTTTACTCCATGGCCACTTTTATGGTGCCCCACTACTTCTTTTGGCTAAGTCCACTATTCTGCCCAAATTAAAGCAAACCTATCACAGAATCACTCGCTTTGCTGCAACACACCTACTCAAGCACACCATTGTGATGTCCTCAAGACCCTTGGATGGCCATCCTTCCAGGCAAAGCTAGAGTTCCCCTTACTCTGTACTACGTTCAAACTTATCCATCTCCCTTCCCCTCCTATCCTCTCCAACATGCTCACCTTGAAGCCCATTTCTAGAGCACTATGCTCCTCTCATCCCCTTTACTAAGTCTCCCCAGGACACAGTTAGCAGTAAATAAAGGTCCTTCTCCTTCCTAGCACCCCAAAAGTGGAACAGCCTACCGCACAATTTACTCTCCTGTACATCCTTTCCCCAATTCAAAAAATGCTTTAAAGAACTCTTCTTTCCTCTGCCTATCTATTCATGCTACTAAGACCTCCTTCTTATTCCTCTCCCTCCTCCACTCTACTTCCCTATCCCCATACCTTGCTCCCTTTCTGCTACCCTCTCTTCAATTACTACTGTCTAATTCCAATTTACTCCTACTGTATATGCTGTCACATTAATTCATTTACTTGCACCCCACTGCTCCATCTTTTTCATAAGCTGACCAGAACTGTGTGAATGAGTGATTCACTGCATAACCTGTTCTTTCAAACCGTGTGTATATTTTACCCAAATGACGTCAGCACTTTAGATTGTTTTTAATCATCTTACCATAGCACTTCTAAACTGCTTGTTAGAATACACCTCACTGTTGTGTTCCCTGTAACTTGAATTGTAATTACTGATATCAATCCTACTAAGAGTGCTCTTTGTAACTTGTTTTTTTGTTGTATTGCTCTTTATAACCCTTTTTGCTTTTATTTTTGTCTGATTACTGGAAATGTATTTCCCCGGGTCACCCCTGAAAAAGGGATTTTTAATCTCAGTGGGCCTACCCGTTCATCAAAATCCAAATAAATAAATAAATAAATAACAAACCTTCTACATTCACACATACAATATAAGAACTCTCACATAGGCAGAATTTCTTTAGAAAGCAAAGTTTTTACTAAAACACTTAAATAAATACAGTTACAGCTGAAAGGGAATACTAATTTGGGTTACAGTATGCAGGAACAAATGGCAAAAATATATACAGAAAAAATTCACTAAAACTTGTTAGCTATGTCTCTATCTTAGGTATGAAGATTTCAAAGTCTAGAGAATTGCTGCTTTGCAAAAATATTTCAGTCATTCTGTAGCAGCCTTTGGTTCCTAGGCAGTCTCTGTGCTGAAATGTGTTCTCTGTGGTCAGGAGAGTCCAAGCAAAATGTGTAAAATGGCCCTGAGTGTATGTGCTGGGGAGTTTATATAGAAGACCAACACCCACCCCAGTCTGTGAATAAAGACTGGCCCTTACAGGTCAGTGAATAGAGGTTGGCCTTTCTCTTTAGGCCACCGAGTGTCACACTTACACTTCCCAAATATCTTATTTTTCTGATCATCTTTGATGTGTCAGATTCCCACAGTTAACACAGGGTTTATATTTATAACCCCTGTAAGTGGGATTTCACACAGGTATGCTATAAGGATGTGTTTCTTTTTCTGTTACCTCACACAGGCCTGTTAGAAGGATATTTCCTGGCTAAAATATCCTGGGCTTTGAACTGGCTTAATTTAATTAGCTATAAGAAAGATCCTGTAAGTTTTATGATTATACAGGTGATTTTATTACTTCTGTTTCCCTTGGTCAGTTCCTATTGGAAATATCCCTTTGATCATGCACCCACAAGCTTTTTGACAAGAACTTGTCAGATTCCTGTAAGCAGCTGGCCTCTCAGATCAGAAGAAGGTCAAAACACTTTGAAAAGTCCAGCCTTCTCTCTAGGTGCCTTGTGCTGACACTGGCATATACATAGAATTACACACACACACAAAAAAAATTTACAACAGAATAATATCTACAAATAACGTCTAGCAGCAGGGGTAGCTCGCAACACTCCTCCCTTCTAGACTGAATTTGTGGGAATCCATCCCTAGGCAGGGTATGATTTTCACATATTCAGTTCATGTTTCTAATTGGCGAGATAGCCTGTCTGAGTTGGTATTGGCTGATCTGGCCCTGTGGGTAATGGTCATATTGTAGTCCTGTAAGGCAATACTCCACCTTTAGAGATGACCATTCATTTTCCCCATCTGTGTCAGCCACACCAGGGGGTTATGAATGGTCTGTACCTCAAAGTGCCTTCCATAGAGGAACAGTTCTAATTACTTCGGGGCCCATACCAGCTCAAGGCATTCCTTCTCAACTGTGGAATAGGCCTGCTCCCAGGGAAGCAACTTTTTGCTAAGATACTCTATTGGGTGATCTTTCCTATGGTTAGAGATCTGACTGAGGACTGCTCCAATCCCCACATCTGAGGCATCTGTCTGGACTACAAATGGCTTACTGTAATCTGGACTAGCTAACACAGGGGCACTGCACAGTGCCTCCTTGAGCCGTGTGAAGGCTTGTCATAGGCTTGATCTCATTTTACCTTTTTTGGGCCTTCTTTTCTTTAGCAGACCAGATAGGGGAGCTGCCAGGGCACTGTAATTTGGTACAAATGTTCAATAGTACCCATCGGTCCCTAGGAAACTTGGAACCTGCTTCTGGGTTTCAGGCCTGAGTCATGCCTCTATTGCCTCTATCTTGGCTTGATTAGGGTGAAGCTGCCTCACCCTACCACATAGTCTAGGTATGCCACCTCTGCCATGGCCACCTGGCACTTTTGAGCCTTGACAGTGAGCCCTGCCCTCTGTATCCTGCCCAACACTTCCTTCAGGTGGGACAGGTGTTCCTTCCAACTGGCACTGAAGATGGCAATATCATCTGGATAAGCCACTGCGTAATCTTCAGTACCATGTAACACCTGGTTGGCCAACCTTTGTAAGGTGGCAGGGGTGTTCTTCATTTCAAAAGGCATTACCCAGAACTGGAATAATCCTATTGGAGTGATGAAGGCCGATCTCTCCCTAGCTCTGGCACTTAACTCCACCTGCCAATACCCTTTTGTGAATCACTGGTGGTAAGGTATGTCGCCCCTCCCAACTTGTCCAGTAGTTCATCCATCCATGGCATTAGGTGGGTGTCAGACTTTGTGACTGTGTTGAGTCCATGATAGTCCACACAAAAGTGAGTAGAGCCATCTGGCTTGAGAACAAGGATGATGGGTGAGGCCCAGGGGCTGTGTAATTGCTGAATTATTCATAAATCCAGCATTTCATCCCCCTCCATCCTAATGTCCTTTAGGATGGCTTCAGACCCCTTGTAGGTGGTCCGCCGTATGGGTGCTTGCATCCCCATGTCTGCATCATGTGTCACTAAGGGGGTTAGTCCAGGCTTGGCTATAAACAAAGGGGCAAAGTCCGCTAAAACCTCTCTCACTTATGGGATATGTTCCAGGGTCAGCTGGGGTGACACTTTGATTGTCTCCACAGAGAACTCCCACTTGCTTTACTCCAGCAAGTCCATTAAGGGGGTCTTCTTTGTCAGTCCCCTCCCCAGGACTGCACACTGCAAATGCCATGTCAGCCCTATTTGCATATGGCTTCCTCATGTTGACATGGTACAGTCTATGAGCATGTTTCCTGTCAGGTAGTTCTGCAATATAGTTCATGTCATTTACCTGTTGGACTACCTTGTATGGTCCTGCCCACGCGGCCTGCAGCTTATCCTTCTGGACCAGAATTAGGGCCATGACTTCCTGACCTACACTGTACAAGTGAGCTCTGGCTCTGTGGTCATAACAGACCTTTTTCTTCTGCTGGACAGCTGACAGCTTGCTCTGGGCTGCTCCCATAAGCTCCTTCAGCTTTTCCTGAAACTTTAGGACATACTCCACTATGGGAGTTCCCTTGGTGGCATGCTTGTCTTCCCAGATGAAGTCTAGGGGCCCATGTACCCAACATTCATATAAGAGTTTGAAGGGGGAGAACCCTATTGATTCTTGGGGCACCTCCCTGTATGCAAACAACAGGTGGGGAAGGTATTTCTTCCAGTCCCTCCCATGCTGTTCAGAAAATCCTTGGAGCATCAATTTTAGGGTATCAAACCTTTCCATAAGCCCATTGGCTTGCAGGTGATAAGGTGTCAGGTTTCTCTGCACCGCCTCACACATCTCCCACAAACACTTCATCAGGTCCGACATGAAGGTACCCCCCTTTATCAGTGATAACCTCCTGCGGAAACCTGACATGGGAGAAAATCCCTATGAAGGCATCTGCCACTTTGTCCGTCCTATGTGAGGATAGGGCAACTGCCTCTGGATATCGGGTGGCATAATCTACCATTGTTAGGATAAATCTTTTCCCGGAGGAGCTTGGGGTGCTCAAAGGTCCCACATTAGCCATTCCTACCCTCTTTAATGGCTCCTCCACAATGGGCAAGTGAAATAGGGTGGCTTTGGGTTTACTACCTGCCTTCCCTATTTGTTGGTACTGGTGACAAAACCTGCAATATTCCTTCACCTGCTGGATGAAGTTGGGCCAATAGAAATTCTGGGCCAATTGCTGTGTGGTGCGCATGATTCCCAGATGTCCAGACATGGGGATATCATGAGTGATCTTGAGAAACCGCTCATGGTACCCCTATGGAATGACAAGGTGCCTGCCCATCACCCCTCCCTCTGTCCTTACATCCTGCATATAGAAACATAGAAACATAGAAGTTGATGTCAGATAAGGACTGCAAGGCCCATCCAGTCTGCCCATTTCTTTTTCTACCTTATGAATGTGCCATAGGCCTTTGCTCTGTCAATGGCCTATCTATTCATACTCATCTGTATTGCTCCCTTATGCCTATCCCATGCCTGTTTGAAGCCCTGCACTGTATTCATATCTACCACTTCCTGAGGTAGGCCGTTCCATGCATCCACTACCCTTTCTGTGAAAAAGAACTTCCTCACATTAACCCTTAATCAGCCTCCCTCTAATCTCATGCTGTGTCCTCTTCTCCTGCTAATTTTCTTATATTGAAACATGTTAGACTCTTTCACCTTCTTAATGGCCTTAAGGTGTTTGAATGTTTCAATCATATCACCTCTCTCCCTCCTTTGCTCTAGGATATACATATTGAGTTCAGTTAATCTGTCCTCATATGTTTTCTGATGCAGTCCCTGCACCATTTTGGTTGCCCTTCTGTGGGCTGCCTCAATTTGGTTAATGTCCTTGTGAAGGTGTGGCCTCCAGTACTGCATGCAGTACTCCAGATGTGGCCTAACCAGTGTCTTGTAAAGAGGGATTATTACCTCCCTCTTCCGACTTGTGATACCCCTACAAATACACCCCAACATCCCTCTAGCCTTACCTACTGCTTTAGAGGTCTGCTTGGATGATTTCAGGTAATCGGTGGTGATGACGCCCAAGTCTCTTTCTTCCCTTGTGACTGCCAGCATCTCCCCTTCCAGTCTATAGGTGACTTCAGGGTTTCTCTTCCCTATGTGCATGATCTTGCACTTCTTTGCGTTAAACCCAGGTTGCCACTCCTCTGACCATTTTGCTAGTTTATCCAGATCTCTTCTCATTCTGCCCACCCCATCTGGATCATCTACTCTGTTGCAGATCTTGGTGTCATCTACAAACAGACAAACCTTACCCTCCAGTCCATCTGCAATGTCACTGATAAAGATATTGAAGAGGACTGGCCCCAGGACTGATCCCTGAGGTACCCCACTTGTGACTTGCATCTCTTCTGACTGTATACCATTTATCACTACTCTCTGTTTTCTGCCCATCAACCAGTTTGCCACCCAGTTGATCAACGTCTGACCCACCCCAGGCCTACCCAGCTTATTAATCAATCTTCTTTGTGGAACAGTATCGAAAGCTTTGCTGAAGTCAAGGTAGGTAACATCAACTGCTCCCACTTGGTCCACCACTCTAGCTACCCAGTCAAAGAAATCTATGAGATTAGTTTGACAGGACCTTCCTTTTGTCAACCCATGCTATCTTGGATCCTGTGCTCCTATGGATTCCAGGTGTTGCATTATCCTTTCCTTAAGGAGTGTCTCCATAATCTTGCCCACTACTGAGGTAAGACTGACTGGTCTGTAGTTCCCTGCCTCCTCCCTGCTACCACTCTTGTGGAGCAGGATCACATGAGCCCTTTTCCAGTCTCCTGGGACCTTTCCTGTGCTCAGAGACTCACTAAACAGTTCTGATAATGGCTCTGCTAGTTCCACCCTTAGCTCCTTTAGTACCCTGGGATGTATGCCATCAGGTCCCATTGCCATGTCCACCCTGAGCTTATTGAGCTCTTGTAGGACCCTTGCTTTTGTGAAGGGACTAGTGCACACCTCCCTCCCCCCTGTGTCCACGGTGCAGAGCTGTGGGGCCTGCCCTACCTTCTCTTCAGTAAATACTGAGTAGAAGTATCTATTTAGGATAGATGCTTTTACATGGTCCTCCTCCTCACAAGCCCTCATCCCCTTTGATCTTAGCAATACCCTCTCTGGTCTTTCTCCTTTCACTGATGTATCTATAGAATGTCTTGTCCCCTTCTTTTACTGTTTGTGCAAATGTTTCCTTGGTTTGGGCCTTTGCCTGCCTTACTGCCTTCCCTGCTTCCCTTAGGGAAGTTTGGTATGCCTCCCTATCTTCATCCTGCTGCATTCCCTTATATTTCCTGAAAGCCAGCCTTTTGGCTCTGACCTTTTCTGCTGCTATGTTTGAGAACCAAAGTGGTTTCCTTCTTCTTTTGCACTTCCTTTTCTCACTAACACAGTGGGATGTTGCTTCAAGTATTGCATCTTTAATGCTTGCCCACTTTGCCTGTATCCCCTCACCTGTATTTCTTTTTGCCAGGGCTAGCTTAACCCTGTTGGCCATCTTATCAAAGTCAGTTCCTCTGAAGTCCCATATTTTTGCCTTGGAATGTGATGATTTTGTTCTAGTGGCCAAATTGAACCATACCATGTGATGGTCACTGGCCCCCAGGTGACCTTCTACCTAGAGATCAGTGATCCTTTCCCTGTTAGTCAGTACAAGATCTAGGATAGCTCTGTCTCTTGTGGGTTGTTGTACCAGTTGTTTGAGGCCTTTCCCCTCCAGGGAATCCACCATGTGTCTAGTTCTGGCAGATGTCCCTGCTGGTACTGACCAATCTGTATCTGGCATGTTGAAGTCTCCCATTATCAGAACCTCCCCTTTATCTGTTATGTTTTATATATCTTCTAACAGTAACGTGTCTATGTCCTCCCCTTGGTCTGGAGGCTGGTACACAACCCCAGTTCATATGGCTGTCCTATTTCCTGTTTCCAGGGTGACCCACAGTTCTTCTGGCTCCTTATGTGTATTCTGAATTTCTATAGCTTTGATGTTGTCACTGACATAAAGGGCCACTCCACCCCCCCTTTTTTGCACCTTGGTCTCTTCTGAACAGTACATAGCCAGGTACAGACATCTCCCAAGTGTGGTTACTGGTAAACCATGTCTCGCTAATGGTTACTATGTCCAGTTTAGCCTCTGTCATGATTGCCTGCAGGTTTGGGATCTTGTTTCCCAGACTGCGAGCATCTGTGTACATGATTTTCCATTGGTCAATAGTCAACAGTCCATTGTCCCAATATACTCTATGCCTCCCATTACCTCCCTGTGCCCCATCAAATTCTGTACAAGCCCTCAGCCTCTCCAAACTAGGATCAGTTTTCTGAGCAGCTGCAAATTCTTCACATTTTCCCAAGGTATGGGACGTGTCCCTTTCAGTTCCTAATTTGGGGTCCATAGCTCTAGTATCAGGGCATTCAGGGTCACTGCCATCCCTAACCTTCTTACTATTTGTTACCCCTCCCTCCTCAGAGTAACCTTCTGTAGCTGTCTTGTGAATGGCTATCTGGGGGAGTCTCACCTCAGTCCAGGAGAACACTAGCTAGTTGTAGAGTTTTTTCCTCCCCAATGAATCCCCTTACTGTTATGAACTAATTAGGTATAAGCTATTCAGGCCCAACCAAATCCCCTTTTACTAAGGTAAGAGACACCCCTGTGTCCCTTAACCTATGGATGTGCACCCCATTTACATTAACCAGGTGTATGTGCTCCCTCACATTTATAGGCATGCTTTCAGGAATACACAGTGCACCCAACTCTGTTCGATCACTTTGTCTGCTCTGTGCCTTTTTAGGACACTGTCTAGCAAGATGCCCTGGCTGTTTGCAAAATGAACAGTCATTTCTTTTATCTGATAAATCCTTTTGTTTTGTAACCTGGGGCTTCCCCCTTTCTGTGGAGGCAGTGGGGGTTTTAGCTGCCCTGAAGGCATGCTTTTCTCCTTCTGTGCTGGCACACCTGCTCCACTCCCTTTCAGAGCAGACCTGTTCCAGGCATAGCGATCCAAGAGCTCAGCAGCCTCCTGCACTGTTTTGGGGTCTTGGTCCTCTAAACAGGTTTTTAGCACTGCTGGGCAAGCCAAAAAGAATTGCTCCAGAAGTACAACCTCCTCAATTTTCTCTACAAAGTTTGCTTCCACTCCCTCCCACAAACATTTCAAAAACTGCCGTTGCTTTTAGGTGAGTTCCTCATAGCTCATGTCAGGGCTTCTCTGAAGCTTACGGAACTTAACCCTGTGTGCTTCAGGCACTAATTTATACTTTTTAAGCAATGCAGATTTAAGTTTCTCATAATTACTACTGTCCTGGTTGTCCATTTGACCTAGTGCTTCATGCTGTTTCCCAGTAAGCAGCTGGGACAGCTGGATGCTTCAGGACTCCCTTGGTATTTTCGCCTGGATACAGACCTTTTCAAACAAATTCAAAAATGCATCCATATCCTCCTCCTCTTTAAATTCAGCTATTAATTTAAAATTTAACTTGTATCCCAGTCCTGGAGTTCTAGGTTCACCCCTGCCACTTACCTCCTCTGGCATGGGTGTTGGAGTTATAGCTTCTCCAGTTCAAACTCTCTTGCTCTGGTTTTCTTTTTCCCACATCTCCAGCTCCATCTGGAACTAATTCTGCTTGAATTCCATTTGCTGCTGGGTTTCAACCTTTTCTGCTCAAGTTCCCTTTGCTGCTGGGCTTCAAACTTTTTCGGCTTGAATTCCAGCTCCAGTCTCCTCAACTCTAGCTGCAACCAGATTCCTTCCAGCTCCAGCATTGTGATGACCCTCCCTTGGTGCTGTGGCTCTGGGTTCCCTCTGATCTCGCTGTCCTCCTCCCTGGGACTGGACTCTGCAACATCCCTTGGCACCCCTACACCCAAGGTCTGGTCCCCTTCAGTCACTGTCTGTGACTCAAGGTCCTGGGCAATTGCTTGTTCATCGGCTGCCAAAAGAGTTTCCATGAGGTACTTTTTGGTTTGCCCCTCACACTGCAAGACACAACTGCTTTAGGTTGTCTGCAGTGTATTCACTGTAGATGGAAGCCATATTCTTCCTAACAACTGCTACACTAGCTTTCACCCGAGAAAAAAAAAAACATGTAAGAAACTTTATACTGTAACCAAATTACATATATATATTTTTTAAATCTCTGCCTTAACTGTGTGTGGACTGTTAATAGTTTATTAGTCTGATACACTGGACTTGAATCCAGCTGTTATGCCTATGCCACCAATATCTCGAATTGCAATGGTATGGAATCAAATCTCTCTAATCCAACGTTAAGCACCAGATCTGTCATGGACCCACTCCTGGGGGTGAGGCCCACTGAGCTCACAGTGCCCACCCATAAGTGCAATCCATGATGAGGGGGGACAAGGATACCCTCCTCATCCTTTTTGGATGCTCACTGAGGTCACGACTGCACCTCTGCCATGAGGATCCTGGGCATACCTCTAGCTCTGGATAAGGACACAATAGCAGTCTTGAGTCTTGTGGCCAAATATGAACCCTTTCCTTGGCAATTACACAAAGGAGGAAGACCCAGGCATCATACTCTCTTTGGGGTAGCAGTGTAAGCCTGATTTGGCCTTCACCCTACAGGACATGCAAAAGCCTAGTTCACAATCCCTTCAGACTCATATGAGACTCTGGTATTCTACCCATCCTTCCAGATGTCCCTTACAGACCCTTTTCTCAGTTTGGTTGCTTGTGGTGGCCCCTCTAAGCAATTAACAGTTGTCACAGATTATTAATAAACCTTCTACAGTCACACATACAATATAAGAACTCTCACACAGGCAGATTTTTTTTTAGAAAAGCAAAGCTTTTACTAAAATACTTAAATACAGTTACAGCTAAAAGGGAATAATAATGTGGGATACAGTATGCAGAAACAAGTGGGGAAAATATATACAGAAAAAAACACACTAAAACTTGTTAGCTATGTCTTTACCTTAGGTATGAAGATTTCAAAGTCCAGAGAATCATTGCTTTGAAAAAATATTTTGATCATTCTGTAGCAGCCTTTGGTTTCTAGGCAGTCTCTGTGTTGACAGGTGTTCTCTGTGGTCAGGAGAGTCCAAGCAAAATGTGCAAAATGGCCCTGAGTGTCTGTGCTGGGGAGTTTATATAGAAGACCCTCCCCAGTCTGTGAATAAAGACTGACCCTTCCAGGTCAGTGAATAGACATTGACCTTTCTCTTTAGGCCACCGAGTGTCACTCTTGCACTTCCCAAAAATTATATTTTCCTGATAATCTGCGACATGTCAGATTCCCATAGTTCACACAGGGTTTATAATCATAAGTCCTGTAAGTGAAATTTCACACAAGTGTGCTATAAGAATGTGTTTATTTTTCTATTACCTCACACAGACCTGTTAGAAGGATCTTTCCTGGCTAAAACATCCTGCACTTTAAACTGGCCTAATTTAATTAGTTGTAAGGAAGATCCTGCATGTTTTATGATTATACAGGTGATTGTATTGCTTCTGTTTCCCTTGGTCAGTTTCTATTAGAAATAACCTTTGATCATGCATCCACAAGCTTTTTGACAAGAGCTTGTCAGATTCCTGCAAGCAGCTGGCCTCTCAAGTCAGAGAAAGGTCAAAACCCTTTTAGAAATTCAGTCTTCTCTCTATGTGCCTTGAGCTGACACTGGCATGTACATAGAATTAAGAAAAAACATATATACAACAGAATAATATCAACAAATAAGGGCTAGCAGTGAGGGTAGCTCACCACAGTTACCGCATGTCTATTTGGCACTAGCATGGGGGTTTCTTCCCCTACAGGGAGCATGGGTTCCCAATTAGCATGACCCAGTGCAGCTCTGGTGAGGGAAACCTGTCCCCCCACCACCACCACCACTTGAATCAACAGTTACCTGCCCACAGGGGATTAGGTATATCCTTTGCAGGGTATATCCTCATAGATCGTCCCCAGCATAACCTCAGGGTAACTATATCTGAGTGGGGTATGCTCCCTGCTTATGTCACAGTGTGTGCAGTTTTGTACATCCTAAGTCCTCTCTTATTCAATGACATATTGGTAGAGGTTTCCAAGTTGCCTGCCCCCCCCAGTTGTCTCTCCTCATCCTTCCTTTCCTTTCTGTGTGACTGCTTCCCCCCCTCTGTCCCTCTCATGCCTTCCTCTGTCACTACCTAACCCCCCTTTTCTTATGAGGACTACACAGCCTGCAAGCTTTAGGATGGAGAGGGTGTACTACTATTGCTTAGATAGGTCTCAGATAGACTCCCCTCCTCATATCCCCCAGTTAGCCAGTGTTATTTCAGTGTGTACACACTGTTTGGCTTTGCAGTCTGTACAAGTGTTAAAAGGTTAAATTAAGGATTTAAGCAGAGTCATGTTTGTCCTCCAGTTGAATTTGGTTTTAACTCTACCTCAAGATGTGATACAGCCAATCCTCCTGATTAATGGGCTATGGCCTTAAAGGTGTGTGTGTTTCAAGCTTCCCTTGCCCTTATCAATCCTGTAGTTTTTATCTTTGGAGCTACCAGTACTCCTTTTCCTGTGTTCATGGAGTCCTCTGGGATATGGCTCCTTTTCTGTGTATCATTTTGGTTAGTATGTATAGAACTGTGATTTATATGGAATATTATCAAAAGTCAGTTTTAAGCAGACAAAATGGTCAACTGTTGTTTACCTTTTTCAGAACTGTAGTGTAAAGTTCAAGATGTCATCTTGTTCTTGCTCAAAACACCTGACTGTCATGAGTACACATTATAATTTCTTGACCATACACGTGGTAGTGACATGATATCCATTAACTGCGTGACCTGGAACATAAGGGGCCAGATATCCAAAGCTTTGCACCTGGCGCAAATCCATTGCACTGGAATACTGCCGGATTTGTGCCAGGCTGCAGTATTCAAAAGCCCTTTTAATGCTGGCACTGTGTGATAGCACCAATGCTAAAAGGTAATGTATTCAGGTGAGGGAGTGAGGGGAGTGGCCATGATGAATGCAGGTGCACTGGCATATTCAAAAGATTAGCGCCATGCTACAGGTTTTTGCACCACTTGTTGCACCGCGCTAAATACCACCTGCAAAAAACATACAGTAATGTGGCGGTGTTACTTGAAGTAATATGAAGTGTAACTTTGAATTATTTCCAGGTTTACCACAGTAACGTAGTGGACCCCTACCCCCCATGATGATCCCTGACCCCCATAGGTTTAAAAAGAATGATTTTCTCTGGTAGTCTAGTGGTCCCCCTAGCCCCCCACCATGATCCCTGACTCTGGTATGTTAAAAATTAATGAATTTCCCTGGTAGTCTAGTGGTCCCCCCAATCCCTCCATCTTCAATTCCCAACCATCCTAGGTTTAAATAATAATCATTTTCCTGGTAGTCTAGTGGTCCACCCACCCCCATCATGATTTCCGACCCCCATAGGTTTAAAAAGAATGTCTTTCCCTGGTAGTCTAGTGGTCTCCCCATCACGATCCCCGATTCCTGTATGCTTCAATTAACAACTATTCCCTGGTAGTGCAGTGGGCTCACCACCCAGTAGTGCCAACTCCCCTGCTCCCCCCAACCATCCCTGAATGGAGCCAGCAACTGGTTCAACTCACTGCTCACCTCTGCAGCCAGCCACTGACTGAGTGATTAATGGATGCATACCAGACTACTTACTCTGGTACGTGCCCATTCATCACTCAGTTGGTGGTTGACTGCGGCGGTGAGCAGTGGGTTGAGCCAGTCTTCAGTTCCATTCTGGGATGGTTTGAAGGGAGCGGGGGGATGGCACTGCTGGGTGGGGGGTTGGGGAGCCACTGGACTACCAGGGAATTGTTTTAATTGAGGCATACCAGAGTTGGGGATCATGATGGGGGTTGGGGGGAACCACTAGATTACCAGGTGAAATTCATTATTTTTTACACACACCAGAGTTGGGGATCGTGATGGGGAGGGGGACCACTAGACTACCTGGGAAATTAATTACTTTTTAGACATACTGGAGTCAGGGATCAAGATGGAGGATGTGGAAGGACCACTAGACTACCAGCGAAATTCATTATATTTTAATAATGGAGTCAGGATCATGATGGTGGTTGGGGGATCACTAGACTACCAGGGAAAATGATTTATTTAAAACCTACGGGGGTCAGGGATTATGATGGGGGTAGAGGGACAACTTAACTACCAGGGAAAATTATTTATTTAAAACCTACAGGGGTCGGGATCATGATGGGGGGACCACTAGACTACCAGGGAAAATCATTATTATTTCAACCTATGGAGGTCTGGGATAGTTTACTATAGCACTGTGGCAGCGCTCGCACTGACATCCCCCATAGTGACAGACACAATGCTGAGTGTCAGCATTGTGCCATCAGGGATGTCAGTGCGTTTCCGTCAGGGGTCTGTGCCCCCAAACCCCCCATGTGGGGGGTTCTGCCACCCACACCCCCCCGGTCTCTAAATATCTAACTCTGAGTCAGAGTTGGAACAGGAAGGGGGCACAACACTGGGAGCCACACCGCCGGTGTCTTCCTTGCACCAGCGCAGCAACTCTCCACAGACAGGTGAAATCTGTTACTGTGCTGGTGTTTGTGGTGGAGGAATTGACCTTGCATCAGCACACTGTCTAGGATAGTCATGGGGGATGGGTGGACCACTAGACTACCAGGGAAAATCATTATTATTTCAACCTATGGGGGTCTGGAATGATTTTACTATAGCACTGCTACAGTGCTCGCACAGACATCACTCGCAGTGACATACACAATGCTGAGTGTCAGTATTGTACTGTTGGGGATGTCGGTGCATTTCCATCAGGGTGGGGTGCCCCCAAACCCCCCCTGTTGGGGGCTCTGCCACCCACACCCCTGGTCTCTAAATATCTAACTCCGAGTTGGAGTTGGACCAGGGAGTGGGCACAACACCGGGACCCACACTGCTGGTGTCTTCCTTGCACCAGTACAGCGACTCACCGCAGACAGGCGAAATCTGTTGCTGTGCTGGTGTTTGCAGTGGAGGAATCGACCTTGCATCGGCACACTGTCTGGGATAGTGATGGGGGGTGGGTGAACCACTAGACTACCAGGGAAAGTATTAGCATTCCTGTACTATGGGTGTCCTATGTGTGAGTCTGTGTCCCACTATCTGGGGCATACCCCTGAACTGTCCCTGGATTTAAGGGATGTCCCTGAGTTTGCCTCAATATTTTACCCTGTCCCTCATAAACTATGTGTTTTTGTGTCTGAACAGTGGGGACTGTAAACTCCAAATACTGTCAGACATTACAGTTACAGGCCTGTTGTTCTTTGGAAACTGCATCTTACACTATTACCCTCATTCTGTCACATGTGTGGGTGGATATTACCAATGTATAGGATGTGTCCCTGAGTGTGGTCTGTAGTCCCTGATTTATTTAAACCTCATCCCTGATTTATGAGGCAAGAGGTTGAGAGGTATGTTCTTGAAAGCGATGTCCTTCACTGCCCCTCAGTCAGCACATCAGTGCCCCTCATTGCAGTGCTGCATGGGCTAGTGGTATGCACTGAATGTGCCTGCAAACACACATTTCCTACAGCATCCAGCCTGTACTTCCATTCCAACCAACATGGGGTTGTGTGTGTACTGTACACCCTGGTCTGCAGTTTCCAGCTTGTACTTCTGTTCTGACCAACAGGGGATTGCTGAGAACTTCATGCAATAGCGCCGGGCAAAGTACATGGGACTGCGTGCTAAGAAGGCCCTAATGAGATGCAAATGTGACTGTTTGCCCTTGGATTACCTACGTAGGCTGATTTGCATAGGAACTTGGAATATAACAATCTTTTGCCCCAGGCTACCCTGTTTGCACTGGGCTAATATGTTAGCTCTGTGCACTCAGGTTAGTCCCGGGCAAATCTCTCATCAGCATAGTACAGTTCTGCAGTGTGTGGCCTGCACTGTTGTTTGCAGTTGTTGTACAACACTTCATTGTGATCATCCACATTGTTCAACAACTGCAACTCTGCCTTGCTCCACCTCTGTGTTCATTAAGCAGCAGGTGTATTTTGGACTTTCATGTTGCTATCTTCAGAGCTGTCTTATTTCCCAGGCTATTTTAATGATGCACTCCCAGCCTTGTTTGCCCTGCTTCCCTTGCATGCTGTATTCAGCAGGTTTAGCCCCGGGGCTATTTCTTTGAATATAGCTTACTACTGGTTCAGGGCTAGGTTAGCACACTGTGCAGTGCTAATTTAGCCCTGGAGCTAAGTTTTAAATATCTGGTCCATGGAGTCTAAATGCTGCTATAAAAAGGAAGCAAGTCCTTACTCCATTAAACACGATAAAATATAGATAACAGTGCAGCAGGAGACTAAGCTTAGTGTCACTGAGGCAGGCAAGTGTGACATTTCTTTACCAGTTATTGTATTTATGCACTCATATCTATTTTGTAATTTTGCACTATGATATCTGTTTTTGTAATTTTGCACTATTGTATTGTTTAACTATCTTTTCATTTTTCCCTCTGCTATATTTGTCTACCCCACTCCCCTGGTCACACCTGGAAACGAGCTCTATCTTAGTGTACCTTAAATAAATAAATTGGTTGTGTACAGAGCAAGTGGGCCTAGAAGTACAGAGCTGTGCCTCCTCAGCCAAACTAGGGGGTTTCCATTTTACTGAGTAAAGCCCTATAGTTGCAGTCTTCACCAAGTCTTGGATGGGGATAGCAGGTGGGTGGTCACCAAACTGAATACCCCTGAAGTCCCTCTAATTGTGGTGAATAGTTACAGATGGGACACAGACAGACCAGATTTTTTCCACAAAAGCAATCAGAAACTATCCAACCTGTGGGAACCTCAAATGCCTCCAGTGGTGGGTGAGGACTTTAGTGTCATGCTTGAACCTTCCCTGGACAGGTCTGGGGTGGTCAAGAGTCTCACATGAGAGTTTAAGTAGCCCTGAAGAGAGTGTTGGTTGATTTAATCTTACAGATGTTTGGAAACTCAAAATCTTCAGGATCTGGATTTTACATGCTTTGATGGCTACATGGCTTTCTTCTTCCAAAATCACTCATGCTGCAATTGAAACATCAATAACTGCCTGTATATATCTTGAACCATACCCCGATCTCACTGATACTGATGTGGAGCCTGAATACCCAGAGATTAATCTCCTGGAGACTAGATCCCCTACTCTTGCAGTACCCCCAATTTCACTCATGGATCAGTGAAAAACCCACGTCCTTCTTTGAGCTTTAATGACAATGGAAAGGTCTGGATTACGTCACATACTAATGCAATTTAAGGCAACCATAAGAGGCCAAAATCATGGAATTTGCAGGCAGACACCTGAGGAAGGCAAATCAAAAAGACTTTGTATCCCAACTAGAGATCAAGGAACAGGAATACAGAAAAGGGAAGGACCAACACAAAAACAGCTTTACTGGAGGCAATTAAAAACCTACAGATGTAACTTTAACACTGTCTTAGCTAGGAAGGTGGAGCTGGCTATCCTGCTGACCAAGCACTGATATTGGGACAGGGGAGAAAGGCAAGCAGACTGCACTCTTACCAGTTGTGCAAGCAACAGACTGAGACATACAGGCCCTACAAGACAAGCAAGGGAACCTGTTCTCCAAACCTGAAGTAATCAAGATCATGCAAGATTTCTACAAAGAGTTGTACGCCTCAAGAGGCCAACTCAATTCTATCAATCAATCAATCAAAACTTTATTTGATAGAGTGCATTTCTCAATTTTGACTCAATACACTTTACAGTAGATTCAGGAAAAAAAATAATTCCCATGAAACTAGAGGATTTTTTTGTCGGGACTTCTATTGCACCTTCTTATGGAGGAACAGGAATCTAGGCTGGAAGCTCCACTCTCTTCACCAGAAATAGCTTTAGCCATTGCAGAGTTCTCCCCTCACAAATCTTGAGATAGTGGTGGCTTTCCTGTAGACTTTTACCAACTGATGGGGATGTGTTATCCTTAGTCCTTAGCAGAGTGTTTGAGGAGGCCCACTCTCAAGCTGTCCTACCTCCATCTATGAGGGAGGCAGTCATTAAGGTCCCTCTGAGGAATGGAAAGTACCCTACCTCAGCTACAGTCCATAAGCCAATATTATTGATAAATGTTGACTCCAAAATATTGCCTAAAGTGTTGGCCCTTAGAATGGAACAAGTCTTACCCTCAACTTTTTGTAGGGTGTGTCAGCTCTGATCATCTGTGATTTCTCTTTACTCTCATTTCAGTGTCCAATTCAGCCCCCACTTCATAAGCTGCTTCTGCAACAGATTTTGAAAAAATGTTCTGCTCCATGTAGTGGGGGGTACCTGCATGCCACCCTTCAAGAAATGGGTTTAAACTCTATATATGAAACTGACTGCATAAGTCCTGACCAGTGCCCCCTTCTCTCCCCTCCTTCTAATGAGAGGCATGCAGCAGAGGTGCTCACTATCCCCTCTACTTTTTATATTGGCTGTAGAGCCACTGATTCTAGCATTAAGATACCACAAAGACCTGGTAGGTGTCTCTGAGGGCTCTTTTGAGCTCAAAACTAAGTTACAGTTGTGATCAGCATCATGTTGTTTTCTGCCATGTGATCATGTAGCAGCATGTCATTTGGATGCTGCATTTCTGTACTCTCAGAACGTATCACCTCTTCAGCACTGACTGTATTTATGCATTAGGTCTAAACAGAATTATTGAAAGACACAGCAGATTCCATTAGTTTCAATTAAGAGGTGAACTATACAAAACCAGCCTAAGAGACCAATGGATAAATCAAAGAGTAATAACTACTTTGAACAGACTTCCTAGCAATGTGGTATCTAGTAAATTGTTAGATGTCTTTAAGAAGTCCTTTGGTTCATGGATTATAAAAAAATATTGCATAAGGTAGATGCTGCAAATTCTGAGTCTTATGGCCTGTGGCTGATGACTCGTATTGATTCTGTGATTCTGTGATTATTGTGCCAGTATATTTCAGTGTGTTTGCTGCTCACTACCACATTGTGTGGTTTTCAGCTGTCAAATATGTCCATGCACCAGCTCCATAGTGTTTTACTTGCTTTCCCTTACAGTGTTTTATGAAATATTTAACTACCTTTATAACCCCCTTGAAAACATGTTACCCTTATTTTTAACAACCTGGGCATTTGGGGAACATGTTTACTGAATTTCATGTTTGAACTACAGGAAATTCCAAAGTTATATTTGAAATACTTCTGTCTGATGTCTGAGAAGCACACGTAGGGAATCACAGAAAACATTTGCACCGCACTCTCCTTTGCAAACACCACACAGATGCACTTCTCAGAAATGCCTTTAGCCTTTTTTTAACCTCCTGGGCATTTAGGGGACTTCAGGGGACACCTTGGGGAATACGTTCTCCAAATTTCAAACTTTCAACTTTCAAACTTTATTGGATTTCAAATTAAGATTAAATTATCTCTTTTGCAGTTGAATCCACATTTAACATAACATCACATAAACAAACATACATACATAATTCAGTTTCAATATAATATTAATTAATTTTAGTTATACACAAACCCAAATATCAATAATTTATCCATAACAATTACAGTGTTTGCTATATAAAGTCATTAAAAAAGATTTAAAACAATTAAATGGTAACAATACTGTACATTTCCACCTTTTGGATATTAGTTCCCAAGTTTTAGGCACTAAATTTGAAATAGTTTTATCACCAAATTTTGTTCTGGTTCTAGATCTAATAAAACCTTTCCGGACACAAGATCTTAAATTATATTGACTCTGTATTCTTACTTGCAATATATTTAACAAAAAAATAGGCAATGACCGTTGTACAAACTTATACACAAATAAATTCCAATGATAATCTCTCCTATCAAATAATGAAAGAAGACCCGAATTTTGATATAGCACACAACAATGAGTTCTAAAAGGAAGATTTGTTATAAATCTCAACGCACTATTAAAGAGAACATCCAAGGAACATAGCAATGATTTTTTTGCATTTTTGTAAATTATATCACCATAATCAATATTGGTAAAAATAAGGCAGAAACCAATAATTTCCAAATCTTTAAACTAAAAAAGTTCTATCCCTATAAAAGAAACTCAGAAGTCTCTTCAGTCTCATTGACATAGACATTATATGCAATTCAAAAGTCAAATTTTTATCTAGTATAACTCCTAAATATTTATAGGAGTTTACTCTTTCTATGTCAATTGCTGATAAAGATCTAAGCTCCTTTATAGTTGAATCTTTAACATCTTTTCTACCAAACATCATCCACTGTGTTTTTCTCATTCAGAAGCAATCTCAAATTAACAAGTTCCTCTGCATTTTATTAAAATCTTGTTGCAAACAACCATTGCCATATCCACATCATCACTCATGGTGTACAAAATTGTATCATCTGCATAAAGTTGTATACAAGTTTTAGGTGAACAATAATTTGGTAAATCATTTATATATAATAGAAAAAGGAGGGGGCCAAACACAGACCCTTGAGGTACCCCATTTAATAGGGTAGCTGATGTTGAACACATACCTCCTATTTTAACAGATTATAATCTCCCAATCAAATAGCTAAGAAACCAGCCTAATGCTGGAATACCTAATCCAACATTTTTCAACTGATTAAGTAATATAGTATGATGAACTATGTCGAATGCCTTCAACAAATCCAGAAATAATGATGGAACTTCCTGTTTTTTGTCGAAAGCATTCAACAGGTCATCAACTACTTTTAAAATTGTATATGTAGTATTATGCCCCTTTCTAAATCCTGATTGTAAATCTGTTATTATATTATACTTAATAAGATAATTAGTTAATTGAATACTCACAAGTTTTCAAGTATTTTTGCACATATTGTAATACTGAAATTGGCCTATAAGATCCTGGTTTGATAGGGTCACCCCTTTAAATACTGGAGTAACAAAAGCTGTTTTCAGATCAATTGGTAATTCACAACTATCCAAGAAAAAATTAAAAATATATGTAAGATGAGGTGCTAATAATTCAGCTGCCAATTTCAGAAAAAGGGGGATCTCATCACATCCAGGACCTTTTCTAATATTTAAAGTCTGTAACTGTTTTTTAACATCATATAATTGAATTGGACTAAATGAAAACACAGGTCGTTTAAGTCCACTACCAAAATCAATATCCAAAACAGGGAGTGGCAAGTCTGGATGCATTTTATTAAATGCATCACCAACAGAGACAAAAAAGGAATTCAATACATTTATCTTGTCAACATCCATCACAAAAGTTTTTCCTTCAAATGACAAAGATGTTGGCAAGTTAGCTGAACCTAAATTTTATGTTTATACCACAAGTAATTAGAATTCCAAAGTTACAACTGCTTCAGTTAGTGTTGCTCAGATAGTATCCAAGAAGCAGGGATACCAAAAGATAACTCAGATTTGGCTAGATAGTTGCTGTGGTAGGATAGCAGCTCTATCTGACCATGGATCCAACCCACTAGGATCCAATGCACAGACCCAACACACATTGTGGATTCTGTGGATCCTAACAACAAATTTGTTGTGGATCCTGTGGATCCCAGCAACAGATCAACAGATCTGACCAACAGATCCAGCTTTGATTCTAAAAGTATCCAACCTATGATCCCTGGATCTGACCTAGGATCCCTAGATCCTAACTAAGGATCCATCAGTATCTGACCCTGGGCCCCTCATATATCTTTGGTAGAATTTCTGGTAGGATCCTAGACAGGATACCAGCTCTATCTGATGAAGGATGGTAGGATCCACAAAAGCACTATCTGAGCAACACTAGCTTCTAGCTGATGTTTGTAAAGCACATACAGGGACCCACAGGAGACATTCGAGCTGCACTCTGCTGCACAAACACCACAGAGATGCACCCCTCAAAACACATTTAACCTTTTTTGTAACAACCTGGGCATTTGGTAGACTTCAGGGGACACCTTGGGGAACATGTTTGCTGAATTTCATGTTTATACCACAAGAAATTCCAAAGTTAGAACTTCTTCTGTCTGATATTTGTGAGGCACACATTGGGGCTCACAGGAGACATTTGAGTTGCACTCTGCTTTACAAAGAAAAAATACATAAAAATGAAATATCCAGATGCATATTACTTCTTTCAAGGCAGTGACCCTAAACATCCTGCATCATTAGCGGCTATTGCTGCTGCGGGAATTAACTGGGTCAGGATGCCACTAGAGTAAGTACGCAAAGCAGCCACTAAAAAAGTGGCCATGCCATGAAAACATTTATATGGGGAAAGAAAAAAATGTGGAGAAGACAAGACCTTATTGCTGCCATTAAACGGTTTTATAAGTTTTTACAATGAAAACACTGCAAATGATGCATTGCATACTTGCATAAAATGTTGCCAGTTGTAGTTACCAAGCAGGGGCATTCAACTTGAATGTGAATCACGCATGTGCTGCAGTATATGGTACTGTATTTGTTGCGTGAAAACTTTTTTATTTTGCATATTTGTTTTGCACTTTACTGTTATGTGCTTTAATGACTCTGGTTTATGTGAATTTGTGAATACACTGTTACTGTATTATACTTTTCATGTTTTATGTCACAGAAAAGTGTACAGTAAAAATGTACTCATAATGTATGGTAAGTGCCTATTAACCACCATAATCAGCAGTCACACAGCTTTGTTATGCACTGTTTAGAATTTTAAAAGTTGTTAACCATACTTCGGAACTTCCAAACAGTGGCATAACAAAAAAGAATGCACCAGAGTTCCATAATTCTCACACATAGAAAGCAAACAGTGTTTGTTTGACCATACACTATAAAAGATGATGGCTGGGGATTGGGTGACACCACTTGAAATCACCTCTTCATGGTTGCTGGGCTTAGTAAACCTCTCGAGCTGCGCTCTCGAGGTTTACCATGTTGCCCTAGCAACCACTCGAGGTGATTACAGTGTGGTTATCACCCGATCCCCCAGTCATTATCCTCTATGTTATACACTGCTCTCTTCTAGCACAGAGCCTGTGACAGCTACTACATTTCTAAACTCTTCAGATGCTTGCAAGGGTACCTGGCTGCTGTCTCCACTCAATGTGACCCACACTTTGGGTATGTCTAGATCTGAATTCCACCAGAGCCACTGTTACACAGTACAGTGCTCCTTACCAAAGGGCAAATGACCCACCCCTTTTGTCACCACTGAGGCACTTTGCTTTAAAATATTGTAGCCATAGCCTTACTCTTCAAAGCTGGTCAATTACCCTGTTTATCTGTATCAGAAATGATTCAGTCACAGAAAACCTGAAGTATATAAAAGTATTATTTAACATTCTTAGATATTTACATATGATACAGGATAATATACACTAAGACTATGGGGAATACAGTATGTCTACATAGATAAACAAAAAGAGGTTTTGGAAACTGAAACACAGTAACCTAGCTCCTTCTGCTTAAAATATAAGCAGAGCAGAATGACGCTTACTCAAACTCAGAACTCAGTGAGTAAAGGTACAGTAGACTTGAATCCTTGATGTTGCTCGCTTAGAGGCTCAATCATTATTGCCCTTGACAGGTCTAACCACAAAACCTCAAAAGCCTTTGGTTGACCAGCCCACCATGACACATCATCCTGCATGTCACTCATCACAGATTCAGCTGACTCATTGATCCCTAGTGGACCACCTGTCTGGAAAACTGGTCCAAACCAGATTTGTCATTTTTCAGTCCAAATATGTGGATTGTAATTTCAGCCTATTATCCTCCCTGCTGTTCTCACTGTAGGATGCTGTCTTGTTTGAACCTGGTTCTTTCTGACCTCACAACAGCTCCTTTGTTTTGAAAAGAGCTCGTCTTCCTTTGAAGATTCCCAGAACAGCCCCTGGTGTAATACAAAACAAAATACATTTGATGATAGGAATTCCACACCCAACCCTTCTGAGAGCCAAAGTGGATTTTCAATGTTAAACCTCTTTTTCCCTCTGCTGAATTATCTATACAGAGTCCAAACTGTTTTAATAAAAATTAAAACAATACCAAAAAAAATTCACACATTAAAAAGTACATTAGAACTTTCTACAATACTGCATACAATATTGTGCTGGATTTAAAAATGTATTACACTGTAAAATATTTAAATAAAAGCCCCCCGATAACATACAGCAGTAGTGTGTATAAACCACAGGAGTGAGGCAACATTTCATTAAGTGTTCCTGGGAGGAAGGGAGATGCATCTAATCCAATAGTTTCCCAGAGATTTCTGCAACTGAATTCTTTTTCTCTCTCCTGAGAGCCTGGATATTGTAAAATGACATTGTCTGGCAAAATGTGTGGCACTTTTTTTAAGACCCTCATACATGTGTTGTACTTTATAAACAAATCCCAGTTCAAAAAGACATTTCCATGCATATGTCATGTACTGTGCAAGTAAGCATAAACAGCAAACTACGTCACACATTCACTAAGTTGATGTTCAAACTGGGCAGTGGCCACATTTGATTAAGTGCTCTCAGGAGGACACATCCAAGGCTGTGGTTTCCTAGAAATTTCCACCTGTGGTAATTTTTTCTTTTCTATGTGCCTGAAAGTTGTGAAATGACACTGTCTGACAAAAATGAGCAGCATGTTTATAAGACCCTCACACATGTGCTGTGCATTAATAACATAGAAACATAGAATGTGACGGCAGATAAAGACCACTTGGCCCATCCAGTCTGCTCATTTTTCCCTACTTACACTATTACTGCAGACTGTGCCCAATCTACTGCTCTTTCGCCCTCCCCTTCATTTCCAATGATTCCCGTGTGCTTATCCCATGCATTCTTGAACACCACCACTGTTATTGCCCCAACCAGCTCTGATGGAATGCTGTTCCAGGAATCCACCACTCTTTGCGTGAAGTAGTTCCTCACGTCTCTCTTGAATCTATCCCCTTCCAGCTTTGTAGCATGTCCCCTTGTTTTGAGCACATTTTCTTTTGAAAAATACTCACCTCCTGCACCTTAGTTACCCCTGTGAGATATTTAAAGGTCTCTGTCATATCCCTGCTCCCTCCTGTGTTCCAGGGTACACATATTGAGGTCCTTTAGTCGCTCTTCTCATAGGGCTTTTGATGCAGATCCTGCGCTATTTTAGTTGCCTTCCTCTGGACCACCTCCACTCTGTCTATGTCCTTCTGGAGATGTGGTCTCCAGAACTGGACACAGTACTCTGAGTGGGATCTTACCAGCAATCTATACAGAGGCAACATCACCTCCCTCTTTCTACAGGTTATACCCCTCCTTAAGCACCCCAGCATCCCACTAGCCCTCCCTACTGCCTTTTCACACTTCCTGGTCACCTTTAGGTCAACCAGTATGATTATTCCTAGGTCTCATTCTTGTTTGGTGGTCATCGGTACCTGTCTGCCCAATTTGTACTCCATCCCTGGGTTTCTGTGCCCTAAGTGCATTATTTTGCACTTTTTCACATTGAAACCCAGCCACCATACCCTTGACCACTCCTCTAGTTTTTGAGGTCTCTGCTCATCCTTTCCACACACATACCCCCGAGTGTCTATACTATTGCAGATGTTGGTGTCATCCGCAAAGAGGCAGACCTTCCCTTCTAGCTCCTCTGCAATGTCACTTATAAAGACATTAAAGAGGACTGGTCCCAGCACCAATCCCTGAGGCACCCAGCTGGTCACCTTCCCTTCCCTTCCTCTGAGTGAACTATGTTTACCACCGCCCTCTGTTGTATATCCCCTAACCAATATCTTATCCAGTTTACCACTTTGGACTCACTCCTAAGCTACCCAGCTTACTTACTAGCCTCCTATGTGGAATGGTGTTGAACTTCTTACTGAAATCTAGGTAGACCAAGCTTGAGTGAAATCTAGGTAGGCCAAGTCCACTACTCCACCCTGATATAATCCTTTGTAACCCAGTCTAAGAAATTTATGAGATCTGTTTGACATGACCCCCCCCCATGAAACCCCATTGCCTCAGGTCTTGTACCCACTGGATTCAAGATATTCCACAATAATTTCCTTCAGCAGTGATTCCATTAACTTTCCCACCACCAATATTAGGCAACTCCCTGCTACCACTTTTATGCAATGGGACTACATCCACCCTCCTTCATTTCTCCGGAACTACTCCTGTTTCCAGTGAGCTGTTAAATAGAACTGTCAGAGGTGCAGTCAGTATTTCCCTGAGCTCTCTCAGTACCCTCAGATGAATCCTATCTGTCCCCATTGCTTTGTCCACCTTCAGATTAGCAAGTCCCTTCAGGACTCTAGGCTCCAAAAAGGACTAGTGTCAACCTCCCTCTGTCCAAAGCTTTGGTACTTTTTTGTGGCCCCTCCCCTTCTCCTTCCTCTGTAAATACTGAACAAAAGTATCTGTCAAGGATGAATGCCTTTTCCTGGTTCATCTCTGCAGTTTCCCCTTTCCCTTTTTAACCCTACAATCCCATCCCTGGTCTTCCTCTTTTCACTTACATACCTAAAACATTTCTTTTTCCCCGGTGACTTCTGGTTCTGGCTTCTATTCATGTGGATATGAGCTGATATTGCTCTCCACCCTGACCAGCGAAATCTGTCAATCTGTCCCCCAAAAATGACAGATCAGAACCCCAAACCAGCTGAAATCAATATTGAGAGACCCATGGCATGGAAACAAAAGCCAAAAGAGACGCTACTGAACTACGTCCAGAAGACTTCAGCAAAGGAAAGCTGCGACATGAGGGTCCATAGCAGAAGCAGGTCTGCCTCAGTTGACTCTGGCCATTTAAGTGACATAAGTGAGGATGATGGAGATGAGAGGTTTACTATAACATCTTGTCAGCTTTTTTACGAGCTTAGAAATGTCAGTTCTGTTTTGGGAAAATTAGAAAAAACTGTCACTGACATGTCTTGAGGCCTTGAACAAAAGAATTATGGACCTCAAGTCAGGTCTGACTGAAGCCATGGGCACACTGGAACAGCATGATGTAGTTATCCACTACCTCCAACATTGGAAATGGGGCTTGCTGACAAAATGGATGATACAGAGCTCTGTTCCTGACATGACAATATTAGGACGCATGGTTTACCAGAAGGCATGGAAACTGGGTCCATAGAATCATTCGTAGAATCCTTTTTACAAGAAATTCTTGACTGACCCAAGAAACAGCTCCTAATAATAGTTAGAGTACATCAGGCCCTCGCTCCAAAATCTACTAAGCCCAAAGCAAGACTGAGATCAGTGGTTCTCAAGTTTTTAGTCCACTGTACAAAATATAAGGCAATATCTTTGGCCTGCAAGTTACCTTTGGGGATACAGAGCTGTTCTTTGAACATGATTTCACGCCACTAACAATACAGAAATAGTGGACTCCCTTAGGCATCTGGAAGCATCTTGCCACACAAAATATCAAAATTCAGATCCTTAGATCTTCCTCCATGTGGCCCTCAGTTTTTCAGGACCCTGGCAGAGGCTAAACCAGTATTTAAAAACCTGGGGGAGCCATCGAACTTATATTCTAGGGACATGGATATGGTGCAGTATCCACACTTCTGGCAGAATTCCTTTCCTTTTTAAATCCAGCCAGAACGTATTCAAGCTAAACTTCTCCCACACAGGTGGCATACTCCTTAGCTCTGCCTCATCATGTCAGATCTTCCTTTCTGCTGGAGGAGTCAGGTCTCCTCCTTTGTAGCTCTGTGGCTGGTGTAGGCCTCCAGAGTTATTTCTAGTTTCGTCATCGACGTTCATCTTCTCGGTTCAATTTTTTCACTCTGCTAACACCATGGATCATGATGAAGCCCGTTCTGGTCTCGGTTTTAAGGGTTTTGTCACTTACAACCAAAAAATGTCCTGGACAGACCTGCACTCATGCATTTATTGCCTCTGGGCAGAGTGTGATGCTCAGGTATGTGGTCTGTGTAAATCCCTTCTGCCCTCATCGCTCAAGGATTGATACACCCGCCTCCTCAGCTGGCCGGTCAAACTGGACCCTCCAGTCTGCTCAAAGAATGTGAGCAAGGCAGTATCCATGGCAGCAGGCTCAGCTACCCAGCTTGCAGCCAGGGAAGTGCCATCTGCCCAGGCTGTGGTGGGTGCTTCCTCATGTTCTTGCTGCTCCCAGTTGGGGCCAGCAATGGGTGTCCTTCACGAGCACATTCAAAGAAATGTGACAGTCTCTACAAACACACAGGGAGGGTCATTTCTGCAGCAAAAAGGTGAAAAAATCATGATGGTCATGCAACTGAGAATGAGCATGCCCTTTCCACTCCCGCAATTCCCCTCATCTGCTTGATAGCCATTGAGTACTCCACTTTGGCTGAGCTGGCTTTGGTCGAGGGTCGGGTCAGTAGCTCCACGGTACCCCTGTCTGGCTTGTCGGGCATGAGTACAACCGACCAGCTAGTGAGATTCTTTCTTGACCCTGTTGACCCATTTTCTGAAGGGATTAAGTATGACTCAGTCTTGAGGACTCCAGTTCTTTTGACCTTCTCCTAGGAGGGATGGGAGCAGTTGGTAGATCATACTGTCTCCTCTCAGGAGTAACCTCCTTTTGGGGTCCCACAGCAGGAGCCAGTGCATGTCCTGTGCACGGCCCCTCCACCCATTTCTCTTCACTGTTGACATTTCAGTTGTCAGTCGAGATCTAGATCTGGGTTGAGATCACAGTTAAGGGACTCCTTATGTTCCTGTGCTTGACCGTCAGCCTGGAAATGCCATTGGCACTCCTCTTCCTCTTTTGACAATGAGAGGTTGCATCACCAAGGTCTTCTGCCCAGCAACTGGACTTTCCAGTCGGCTGTCGGTCAAGATCACCAACTCAGATGATTCCAGGGTGGCTCATAGAGAAAAGCGTCTGAGGGAAGTCATTGAGGTGTCTTTGGATTCTGACAGGTCCATGCATTCTTCGAGGATACCAGGCTTCAACCATAAATCAGTCAAAGAACTAACCTTATGAGGATTGAAAAGTGCAATGCCACTCTTGACTCTGTGATGTCCTCCCAGAAGGACCAGCTGGGAAAGCGACTGAAGAAAAAGCCCTTTCTGTCCCAGCAGCCCAAATAGCAGCAGCCTTAGTTGGGACAATCGCAGGTCTGGTGACATATATCTAAGTTCACTGACTAGGGCTCCAAGAAGCCTGGGGATCAGGGCGGCAGGTTCCGTCTGGCAGCTGGTGCCAGTGCCTCCTCCAAGGCTGCTCGCTGATGGATCGCTGGTGTCTGCTTCCTGCCTGTCCATTCCCTGCCTCAACTTCTGGTGGGAACGACTTCACCATTTCTAGCACACTTAGTCTACCATTACCTCAGACAAATGGGTGCTATAAGTGGTGGGCAGTGGATTGCCTCTTGATTTCAAGGCTCTCCCGCCATACCAAGCCCCTGCTCCACAGAAATCCATGGTGTCACAGGACACATTGTCCATCCTCAGGGAGGACATCGCTCAGCTCCTAGAGAAAGAAGCCATAGCCCATGTCCTAGATACCATGGCTGGCCAGGGCTTCATGTCCAGGTACTTCCTGGTCCCTAAATGGATGGGGGGGTTGGTGCCCAATCTTCATGATCTCAATCAGTTCCTGAGGAAGTGCAAGTTCAGGATGGTTGCTCTGAACCAGATCATTCTATCTCTGGAGCAGGGCATGTGGTTCTCTTCTCTGGTTCTCCAGGATGCCTTATTCCACATTCCAGTCTGTCTGTCCCATTGGTGGTACCTCTGGTTCCACACAGAGGGGGTCCTCTATGAGTTTCAGGTCATACCTTTCAGCCTCTCTGCAGCCCTCATGCTCTTCACCAAGTGCATTGCAGTGGTGGCAACATTCCTGCGGTGCCAAGGAGTCTGGGTCTCTCCATACCTGGACTACTGGCCATCCAAGGAGGTGGTGGACTGGTCTAGGGGCCTGGCCCGCCAGACCTGCAGAGACTTGACCACATCCAAACTCAACCCCTCACAGGTTATCCACTTCATTGGGGCAGAGCTAGACTCCCTCCAGGCCAAGGCCCAACTCCCTGTGGATCAGGCATCAGATCCTTATCTTCTTTGCCCAATCATTTCAGGTCAGGCACTTGTGCCCTACCCGCAACTTCCTGTAGCTGCTTGGGTATATGGCATCCTGCACCAGCATGGCCAGGAGGGCCCACTGGCAGATGCACCACCTGCAATGGGAGCTAGCCCACCAGTGGTCTCAGCACCTAGGTCACCTGAACCAACCAGTCATGGTGACACAGCTAGTGTGGCATGCTGTCCAGTGGTGGCTCATCCTGGATCATCTGGAGGAAGGAGTCCCATTCATCCAGCCAGAGCCTATAGTCACACTGAGAACTAACATGTCTCTGGAGGAATGGGAAGTGCACCTGAGGGACCACAGGACCCATGGGCTCTGGACTCCCAGGGAGTTCCTTTACCACATCAACCTGCTGGAGCTTTGTGCAATCCCTTACGCTGATGGAATTTGCTCCCTCTGTCTGGGGTCAGGTTGTGCAGGTCCAGAAGGACAATACCACAACCATGTACTACTTGAATAAGGAGGGCAGAATGCACTCCCTTTGCTTGTGTTGGGAGGCCCTCCACACCTGGACCCTTGTGTGTGGCTTGGATACTGATCTCCTGTTGATACATGTAGCAGGAGCCTCCAACCAGCTAATGGATGCCAGCAGGTGGTTGGGGGAGGTGACTCATGAGTGATCCTTGCATCAGGAGGTGGTGAACCACCTGTTCTCCAAGTGGGGCTTTCCCCTGGTTGATCTGTTTGCTTTCTGGGAGAATGAAAAGCTGAAGCTGTTTTGTGCCCCCCCAACAGTGAGGCACACTACTGAGGAATGCCTTTGTGAGGCTCTGGATCCCAGGCCTCCTTTATGTCTTCCCTCCCTTTCCCCTGATCCATAGAGTGTTGGTTGAGGTGTGGAGGGACAAGACACAGATGATCCTGGTAGCCCCAGACTGACCCTGCCAGTTTTGGTACACAGATCTCCTCAGCCTTGGCAGCAGGCCTCTGTGGTGACTGTTCCTACACCTGAACCTGTTCTCCTATCACAAGGGGAAGGTTCTGCATATGGACCTTCAGTCCCTGCACCTGATGGCCTGGTTCCTGAGTGGCTAGAGTTCCAGGCTTTTGGTCTCTCTGAAGAGTTTCTCCATTGTGGAAGCCTCCTGGAAAGAATCAACTCACCAGTGCTACATCTTCAAATGGAAGAGGTTTTCCATTTGGTGCCAGGGCAGGGAGCTAGACCCCCTGGCCTGTCCATTGGCTGGCATTCTGGATTACCTATGGTCCCTCTTTCAGTTGGGCATGAGGCCGACAACCATCAAGGTGCAACAGGCAGCCATCTCTGCATGCTGGGTGTGGGCTGATATGCAGATGGTGGTGCAGGAGAAGGTGGTTTGGTGCTTCTTTAAGGGCTATGACCACCTCTCCCGGCCAGTGTGTGAACTACCACCACCAGCTTGGGATTTGTTTACTGGTACTGGTATTGGTAGTGCTCATGGGCAAGCCATTCAAACTGATGCACAGGTGTGAGATATCACACCTCTCATGGAAAACCACCTTCATGTTAGCTCTCAACTCCACCAGAAGGGTCAGTGAGCTCCAGGCACTCTCAGTGGAGTCTCCATATTTGGTGCTGCACAAGAACAAGGTTGTCCTTTGCCTCCACCTGAAGTTCCACTCAAAGGTTCTGTCAGAGTTTCACCTCAATCAGGTGATTAACCTCCAGGTGTACTTCACCACTTCAGCCTCAGAGGCCAAGCACAGGCTCCATACTTTGCACCTGAGGTAAGTGCCCATTTATTACAAAGAGCACATGGCTGGAGGTCAGAGAGAGGTTCACCAGCTATTTGAAACATACACTGAAGCCACACCTGGCAGACTGGCAGCAAAGCAGATGATTGGCAGGTAGGTCACTGTGTCAAAATGCATAGCAAGAGTAAAATAAATAAAAGGCCATTATGGTTCTCGAAGGTAGTGGCCGAGAAAGTAAGGGAAAAGAAAAGAGCCTTCAGAAGATACAAAGAAACACAAAAGAATGAGAACAGAGAACAATATCTGGAGAAGCAGAGGGAATTTGGGAAAATAATTAGAAGGGCTAAAGCACAGACAGAGAATGGTATAGCCTAGGCTATTAAGAAAGGTGACAAGACGTTCATCAGACACATTAGTGAGAGAAAAAAGATCAAAAATGGGATTGTTACTCTAAAGAAGGAAGGAGGAGAAAGGGTGGAGGATGATCTAGAAAAGGCTGAGATACTGAACAAGTACTTTTGCTCAGTATTCACTGGGGAAGGGAAGGGTGAGGGACCGAGACTCAATAAGAGAGGTATTCAGGGGAGGGAGGTAGACACCAGCCCATTCACGGTGGAAAGAGTCCTAGAAGAACTCTGGAAAATATAAGCAGATAAGGCAATTCAGCCAGATGGGGATTCACCCCAAAGTACTAAAGGAACTCATGGAAGTGCTGGCGGAACCACTGTCTCCACTTTCAACGCATCACTAGAGACAGGAAAGGTACCTGAGGACTGGATGAGAGCAGATGTGGTCCCTCTCCACAAGAGCGGAAGCAGAAAGGAGGCAGGCAATTACAGGCCTGTAAGCCTGACCCCAGTAGTGGGGAAAACTAATGGAATCCATACTTGAGGAGAGGATTGTGAAGTTTCTAGAGGATTGCAAGACACAGGATCACAAAGATCCTGCAACTCTTCAACACAACCTTCAACTTGGTTTCAGTTCTGTAGAGTCATGGTTTCTTAATCATAAACTGGTCCTCAATGACAAGAAAACCAAATCTATGCTCTTCTGCAGCTCTCATAACCCACACAAGCTACACCACTTGGCTATCTCCACCACCCAGGGCAACACTCTAGATCAGGTGGTGTCCTTCAAATACTTAGGGATTCAGCTTGACCCTAATCTCTCCTATGGACTTCATGTAGATAATGTAGCTAGAGCTGCTAATACATGGCTTGGTCTCCTCTACAAACACAGACCACACCTCACGCCAGAAGCTTTGAAGGTTGCAGTCCTGAGCTCTGTGATCTCTGTAATAGACTATAGTCTCATCATTTATGGCTCGGCCACAACCACAACCCTTAGACGCCTCTCTCAACTGCCTTAAATAAAGCATGTAGGCTCATCACTGGTGCTCACCGTCTCACCCACACATGTGACCTGTACACTCAGACCTGCTGGCTCCAACTATCAAACTGCATAAAGTTTCTCACCTGCTCCATGGTCAAAAAAATCTACCTTGGCCTTGCACCTTCTGGGGTCTCAACTCTGTTACAACACCGAATTAACAAACGGTACCTTAGGAGATCCACGCTACACAGCTACTGAAAGTCCCCCACTGTCACACATCACAGGGACAACGCTCTTTTGCTTATCGAGCACCACTCTGGTTCAATGGCCTCAGCCCAACCATCTCCTCTGCCCCAACTATTGGTATGTTTAAAACTAGACTCCAGGGCTATCTCACTACCAACAGCTCCTGTGACTGCCCAACTTAACCTTGTTCTCCACTTCCCTTTCTGCTCTAGTTGTCCCCCCTCTCCTGCCCTCCTCACTGGATTCTACCCTCACATCTTGGTATACCCAATGCTGCACTTTTCACCCTCTTGACACCGTTCCTACATTCCTTCTCCCCCCTACCCTCTTCCCTCTCCCTATGACTCTGGCACTTCTTATCTGTTGTCTGTTTTCTCTGACAAATGCCGCTGGCTACCTTGTTACAATGCTACCCTTGAACTGTATTTAACTGTACTAATCTGTACTCTGTTTGCAATGTCCACTTTGTTGTAATGCCTGTCTTGATGTTCCCCATAATTTGTATTTCTCTGACGTGGAACCTTTGTAAAAGAGCCATGGCTCAAAGGTATTTGTAATTCTAGACTTGATAAATAAAAGGATCCAAGGCAGCATGGATTCTCAGCGGGAAGGGCCGGTCAGAAAAATCTTGTATATTTCTTTGACTGTGTAACCAGGGTGGTAGATCAGGGAGGGGCAGTGGATGTAGCCTGCCTGGATTTCAGCAAGACCTTTGACACCGTCCCACACAGGAGATTGATAAATAAATTGGGGAGCCTGGGAGTGGGTCCTACGGTGGTGAAGTCGGTTGGGAACTGGCTAAGGGACAGGACTCAGAGGGTGGAGGTAAATGGCATGAAATCTGAGAAGAGGGAGGTGACCAGTGGGGTGCCACAGGGGTCAGTGCTGGGGCCAGTCCTATTCATTGTCTTCATTAGCGACATTGCAGAGCATCTGGAGGGAAAAGTGTGCCTCTTCACAGATGACACCAAGATCTGCAACAGAGTGGACACATTGGAGGGGGTGGAAAAATTGAGAAAGGGCCTAAGCCTATTAGAGGAGTGGTCAGTTGTCTGGCAGTTGAGTTTCAATGCTAAAAAGTTCAAGATCATGCACCTGGGTCACAGGAATCCAAGGGAGGAGTACAGGATAGGTGGGGAAATTCTGGCCACCAAAAGTCAGGAAAGAGACCTGGGGGTTATCATATTTGATGACCTGAAGGTGACCAAACAGTGTGAAAAAGCAGTGTGGGGAGCAAACAGAATGTTGGGGTGCATAGGGAGGGGCATAACAAGCAGGTGGAAAGAGGTGGTGATTCCACTGTACAGATCACTGGTGAGGCCTCAGCTGGAGTACTGTGTCCAGTTCTGGAGACTGCATCTCTGGAAGGACATTGACAAAATAGAGGCAGTCCAGAGAAGGGCAATGAAGATGTTACATGGACTGTGCCAGAAACCCTACAAGGAAAGACTTAAGGACCTTAATATCTATTCACTGGAGGAAAGAAGGGAGAGGGGAGATATGATAGAGACTTTCAAGTACCTTAGGGGAATAAACAGGGTACAGGTGGAAAGCATATTTCAGAGAACACTCTGCACAAGGACAAGGGGGCATGATATGAGGCTGAAGGGTGGAAGGCTCAAGGGTAATGTTAGGAAGTACTTTTTCACTGAGAGGGTGGTGGAGCCATGGAACAGCCTTCCAGCAGAAGTGGTGGTTGCGGAAACAACATGGGGTCCAAGAGTGCATGAGATAGACATAATTGTACCCTGGAGATGTGCAGAGCAGGACAGCCGCAGATCAAATAGGATCTGGGACTTCAGCAGTGAGTAGGGAAATGGGCAGAATAGGTGGGCCGTATGGTCCTTATCTGCCAATAGATTCTATGTTTCTATGGATTGTCTCCTGTATCCACCTCTGCTATAGGTTGGCTGGTAGGAGCCTCCCTAGGGCTTACGACTCATTCCATCAGACATACCTCTGCCTTGGTGGCTGCTGCCAGGGATGTCCCTATCCAGTAGATCTGCAGGACTGCTACCTGGAATTCAGCACACACCACACCACTACCACATTGACCTTGAGTCATGCCAGGATGCTGGTTTTGGGACCTCAGTTCTCCAGTTCCTGTTTGCCAGGTAGGGATGTGTGCCTTGCTCCCTCCTCCTGGAGAACTTCCAGGAGTCTGCCAGAAGTGTGGATAGTGCACCATATCCATGTCCCTAGGAATGAGGGTTATTGACCTGTAATAATAGTTCTAGGAGTGGTGCTTGGTGTACATCCCCACAACCCACCTGACCTTCCCTGGCAAGTGGCACACAGATCCCTTCCTCCAGCGTGCAAAATCTGACATCATGGGGTGGAGCTGAGGAGTATACCACCCAGGTGGGTGGGCGGAGTTTAGCTTGAAGACATTCCAGCTGGATTCAAAGGGGCAAGGAAGACTGCCAGAAGTGTGAACATGCACAATATACCACTCCTAGAACTGTGGTTACAGGTGCGTAACTCTAATTTCTCAGCCAGACCCAACCCCTGAACTGCACTTTGGACCATTGAGCTGGAAGAAAATCACCAGGTCTTGAAAAAGAAACTGACCACAAGGAAGTGGACCACCAATCACAGAAAGACGTGAGAAGGTGACCTTTGCAACAACAATGTTGCATCATACATCAGGCACTACTAGTTCGTAAATTCTTCTGTCTGCCTTAGTGTATGTATGCTCAACTCGGACTTGTTGCATTTTACAGTTTGAAGAGACTTTAGGAGCTCTGTATGTGCAATCAAAGATGATGTTACATTATCAGTCATGAGTATAATGGGGAAGGGGAATGAGGGGAAGAGTACAACATTATTGGACAATGTTGTGGGACCACTCAGTTTCCTCTACTCTCTGTATCACACATTGAGTGAGAGGACTTTAGAAATGGGGCAGAATAATCACTAGGAGGAAGGAGGGGATTCAGGCAGGAGCAGTGAGTCCCTGTTCATGGATTCTAGCTCTGTCACTGCTACATACTGTAGTTATGCAAAGATTATGGTGAGGGTGGATGTGCCCTCATCGGGGAGGAAGCCTCATTATACATAAAGCGCCTTTAGGACCCAACTGGACTGCCCTAAACACAGAGTGGAGGGATGGACTGGCACTTCCTGGGTTTGTCCTTGTAGCTCTTAAAGGTGTAGATGGTGGCTCTAAAGGAGAGGAATAGACAATCCTCTATGTCAATATATATGCTTCTGAGAACCTTTGGGAGCAAGATTCCTTCCAGAAAAAAGGACTTTTTGGAGAACCATGTCGTGGGCTGCTGGAACCTTCAGAGGTGTGGAGATACAATGTGGCTGCTCCGGGGACAGCATGCCGCCCTGGTTCCACAGCACAAAGCAGTACTGGACAACCACTGTTTCTGAGCATAGATCCAGGCAGGATAGAGGCCTGTCGATTAGGACACAGGAGTTCTGGGACTGGGAAGGCATAATGCCAGACCTACTCCACTCATAAATTAAGAGGTGGCATTTCCTCCAAAGGAGTATGGTCCAGTGGGGCAAGCACATGATGCCTGTGAGTAGTGGGGCTATAATCTCCAGTTGGGGGATGCCGCTCACAATCACCATCCAGGACACAAAGACAAAAAAATCATCAAGCACTGAGAGATGACTCAAATCACTGTAGCCTCATTAAATAAATAGAGAACACTATAAGTGGCTATGTAGTGGAAGGGAGAATAGTCTTGCTGCTCTGAGTGTGGGCACTGTTCTAAATAATGCTCTGGGGGAGAGGGGTGAAATAGGAGACTGTAAAAATGAGCATGGGTCCTATGGGGGAAATTTAGTTTTAATAGAGCTATCAGGAGGTTTAAGAAAGGGGGACAGCTCCGAAGGTACCTGATAAGCATAAGGCCTTGCAGTCAGAGGCCACACTTTGTAATCCACTGTACATCAGAAGGACATGCATGGTTTACAAATGCCTGTTTGAAGTTGTTGGCTCTTCTTGGAGTAGTTCTCATTGTTTACTGGTTAACGTGCACCTGGTCTGTTTTGTTTAACTCTGGGGGTGGAGAGACAAATTTTGGTGGGTGATGGGAGGGAGGGAGGATGTGTGGACTACAAAGGGAAATCCTTAACAGCATTATTGCAATCCACACCCACACATCTTTGCTCATACATTATAATGGAAGGTAGACTGGTAACACATACTGTTAGGGGTCTTAACAGCCCCATAAAACAATCTAGGGTTTTGAGTGAACTTAAAAGAATGAAAACTTCAATTGCTTTTTACAAGAAACCCAGATTAGAACATATTACACTAAAAAGGTCCTGGGTAGGAGCAGTGTATTCCTCCTTCCATCTTGCTCAACCATATAAAAGGGGAATAGCAATCTGTTACACAGAACTTGCCCTTTCAAGGCCGAGGTGATGAATCAGGACCCAGAAGGGAGATTTGTCTGCATAAAGGGTAGAGACAAAGCAGTGACCTGCACCTTGCTTGACATTTATGCTCCACACTAAGACTCAGACAATGCTGACTCCTTGAAAAAAGACTGTTTTGTGGCTGACACAGTTTTGAGGTCATCTCTGGACAAATCTGGTACAAAGACAGACCAATGTAGTAAGGCAGCATCTTGTTTGAAACGTATCTCAAAAGAAAAACGGACAGTAGATGTATGGTGCTTTATGAATCCTAAGGTCAGGGACTCTGTGTTTTGGTCAGCTCCATACAGAGCATACTCCAGAACAGATTCTTTTTTCTTGTCCACTGAATGGGTACATACATAGATACATAGACAGTGTCAGCATATAAGGGCCTATGGCCCACCCAGTCTGCCCATTTGAGCTTGTAAGTTAAGTTTATGTTTTCCAAGAAGTCTGTTGCCCCTTACCCTTGACCTCCAGAATTCCTTTATGTCTATCCCATGCATTCTTAAATCCCGTGATTGTTTCAGCCCCCACCACTTCCTCTGGCAGGGTGCTCCACTTGTCCACCACCCGTTCTGTGCTGTGAAGAAATTCTTCCTCACGTTTCCTCTGAATCGTCCTCCCTCCAACTTCATCCCATGCCCTTTAGTCCTGGAACATCTTTTTCACTTAAAAATAGTGTATTCCTGCACCCTGTTCCTCCCTGTAAGATACTTGTATGTCTCTATCATATCCCCTCTCTCTCCTCTCCTCCAGGGAGTACATGTTCAGTTCCTTCAACCTGTCCTCATAGGACTTGTGATGCAATCCATGCACCATCTTTGTTGCCCTCCTATGAACCTTCTCTACCCTGTCTATGTCCTTACGTAGGTAAGGTCTCCAGAACTGTACAGTGTACTCCAGGTGGGGCCTCACTAGTGTCTTGTATAGTGGAATTATGACCTCCCTTTTCCTGCTGGTGATGCCCCTGCCTATGCATCCCAGCATCCTATTTGCTTTACCTGCTGCCTTGTCACACTGTTTCCCTGCCTTGAGGTCATCAGAGATGATAACCCCAAGATCCCTTTCCTGCTTGGTGCATGCTATATCCTCACCCCCAACTGATATATTGTGCCAGGGTTTTTGTGCCCCATATGCATTATCTTGCACTTCCTTGCATTGAATTTCAACTGCCAACCCTGACCATTCTTCAAGTTTCTGCAGGTCCCTTCTCATTCTGTCTACACCCTCTGGTGTGTCTACTCTGTTACAGAGCTTTGTGTCATCAGCGAACAGTGAAATTCTGCCTTCTAGGTCCTGCGCAATGTCACTGATGAAGATATTGAATAGGACCAGTCCCAGCACTGATCCCTGTGGTACCCCACTGGTCACTCTTCCCTCTGTGGAGTGACAGCCATTTACCACCACCCTCTGTGTCCTTCTGCTCAGCCAGTTACCTACCCACCACACTAGTGTCCTGCCCACACCCATATTCCCCAGTTTGTGCAATAGTCTTCTATGTGGCACAGTGTCAAAGGCCTTGCTGAAGTCAAGATAGGCCATGTCCACTGCCCTCCCCGATCCACCTCTCTAGTCACCCAGTCAAAAAATTCAATGAGGTTGGTCTGACATGACCTCCCCCTGGTGAAACCATGCTGCCTTGGGTCCTGTAGTCCATTGACAACCAGATGTTCCACCAATCTCCCTTCAGTAGTGCTTCATGATCTTCCCACTACTGAGGTGAGGCTGACTGGTCTGTAGTTCCTGCTTCCTCTTTGTTCCCACTTTGTATAAGGGACTACATCTGCTATCCTCCAGTCTTTGGGTACCTCTCCTGTTTCCAGTGATCAGCTAAACAGGATAGCCAGAGGTTCAGCCACCACCTCTCTTAGTTATTTAAGGACCCTGGGTGCACCCATCTGGCCCCATTGTTTTATCAACTCTTATTACTTCCAGTTCCTTCAGGACCCTTCCTCGTGTAAAGGGACTTGTGTCCATTTCTGCACCATTCTCACCCCTTGTACTCCGTTCAGACCCATTACCCTCCTCTTCCTCAGTAAAGACTGAGCAGAAATACCTGTTCAATATGTCAGCTTTACTGTTATCATCCTCCACACAGCCCCCATCCTCCCCCTTCAGTCTCACTATCCCTCCCTTTGCCTTTCTTTTTTCACTTATGTACCTGTAAAAGGTTTTGTCCCCTCTACCCACTGATTTTGCAATGTGTTCTTCTGTCTGAGCTTTGGCTTCCATTACTGACCTCCCTGCCTCCCTTTGCTTCTCCTGGTACTTCTCCCTATCCCCTTCTGCCTGTGTCTTTTTGTATTGCCTGAATGCAATCTTTTTAGCTTTCACTTTCCTTGCTACCTCTTTGGAAAACCATAATGGTCTCATCCTCCTTTTCCTCTTGCTAACCTGCTTAATACATAATTCTGTTGCTCTTGTAATCCCCATTTTAAATACTGCCCACTGTTCCTCAACCCCTGATTCCTGCCCCATTCCCCTTAATGCCTCTTTCAAGTATCTCCCCATTTTCCCAAAGTCTGCCCCCCTAAAATCCAGGATACATGTTTTTTGTGTGGTTTGGTTCTGCTCTTTCTGTGATTTCATTACATGCATTGGACAGCTGTAAAATTCAACTGTACACCATCTCTGATCATGCTCATGTTAGTGTGGACATGCCCATTAATCCAGGGCTTAAATCCTCAAATTGGAGATTGAATATTTCACTCCTAAACAATGCAGATCATAAGGCTTTAGTAGAACAATACTTGGAAGAGTACACTGCTATGAACCCCAATGCAGACACTCCCCAGGCATGTGGTGGGAAGGACTGAAGGCTATGATCATGGGTAAAACAATAAGTTTTGCTTGCAACTTGAAGAAAGACTGAAAAGGCAGCAAATCCTGGAGGCCCGTATCTTTGATTTTGTTGTTGAAGATAAAATTACCCTCAACGAGGAGGTAAGAAAGAAGCTGGAGGAGCAAAGAGACAAACTGAATAAATTATTGGACATTAAAATAGAGGGGGCACTGAGGTACTCCTACCAAAAATGTTACGATGAAGGGAACAGGACAAGATGCCTTTTGACTTTGCAGCTCCATAAGGAAGCAGCAAGCAGATTTGTGCCCACACTGTGTAGGTCCACCTCAGCCCAACAATTTGAAACCGATCCCTCCAAAAATAGCAGAACAGTTTGCAGTCTTCTATAAAGATCTGTATAAGCAAGAAATTATCCATCTTTATACGGAGACATTAGATGCATTTTACAGCAGTCAGAACCCATGAACTCTCACAGGAACAACAAGACCTGCTGGAGGCCCCCCATTATGATGGAAAAAGTGCACATGACCCTGAGCAACCTAAAAGGTAGGAAGGCCCTGGATCTGGATGGCCTAGCCCCAGAATTTTATAAAACCTTTAAAAAAGAGCTGATGCCGCACCTTTGTGGGATATATAGAGTCATTCAAGAGGGAGAGCACCCCCCATTGCAGCAGTATGCCCAGAATTTAGCTATCCCAAAGCTGGTGAAGGACCCTACCATATGTGAGTCGTATAGCCCAGTATCCCTGCTTAATGAAGGGATTTACATCTATTCTGGCCAGGCATTTCCAGGGCTGTGTGGGGTATCTTGTCCACCCAGATCAAATGGGGTTTATTAATGGCAGATTCTTACATGATAATGTTAGACGTGTACTAAATTTGATTTATTGGCAACGTTAATCATCAGACCTTGCAATAGCAATATTTATGGATGCAGAAGAAGTCTTCAATTGGGTGGACCGGAAATACCGACACAGGGCCCTGGAGAAAATGGGAGTAGGGCCAAAATTCTAGGAAAGTGTACAGGTGACATATGCATCCCCACAAGTAACAATCAAGGTGAATGGAATACATTCAGACTGATTCTACTTAACTAGGGGCACAAGGCAGGGATGCCCCCCTCCCCCTTTTGTCTGTATTGTGTAATTGAATTACTAGCAGTAGCAGTCAGGCAAGATCTGCTGATAAACGGGATTAGGGTGGGAGACAGGGATTACAGGATCACCCTTTATGCAGATGACTCCTTATTTTTTATCACATCCCCTGACACCTCCTGTACCAGCCTTGTTACAAGAGCTCCAGGATTATGGGGCGATTACTGGTTACAAGCTAAACCCGGATAAATCAGAAGTGATTAGATTATGCAGAAGCTGCACATCAGTCTCTTCATTTAAATGTGATAAAGAAAATGAAGTAAGATATTTGGGAGTAAGAATCACCCCAAAGATAGCCTCTCTGTTTTGCCTGAATTGTGAACTACTGATGTGAGAAGTAAAAGCAGACACTGCTCACTGGAACCCGTTGCCACTCTCACTGGGTGGCACAATTGCCCACCCCCCACCTTTAAAATGAATATCCATCCCTGTTCTTATTTTTTTCCAGGGCCTCAATATTAATAAATTCAAGAGGGAGAGGTTCCCCTCCAAAACAAAAATAAACAAAAACTAACTAAATAAGTAAATATACCAGAACATTTCTGGGGAAGACTCCAGAAAATGCTACTCACTTTTATTTGAGCAGGAGGCAGACACACAGTAGGCAAAAAATTACTGACACTCCAAAGAGAACAAGGAGGTTTGGTGATGCCTGACTTTAGATTATATGATACTGCTGCCCAACTTGTCCCTATTGTGTCTTGGACTAAGCAGAGGGGAGAGACAGGGTGGCTAGACATGGAAGCCAGCCAGCCATTACCAGTATCTTTATTTACCCTGACTCGTGCTACTCTGTCACCAAACCTTTGGAAAATTATCTCTAATCCCTGGACCAGACACATCTTCCGGGTCCTAGTAAAGGCTGGAAAGATAACTAACACCCCAAATGAAATAGGCCCCTTGTCCATCATTATGGGGGATCTGGATTTGTCACTACCCAGAACTGATCCCGGCTTCCTTAGATGGAACAGGTTGTCCCTTGCTAGATACAAATCCTTGGTGCAGGCTGAGCTAGTGGTATGGAGGGCTGAGGCAGCAATGCCTACCTCCTGCTGCACTGGTGACCCATGTTCATGGTGTGAGTGGGTCGTCAGGAGCTGGCTGGGGTGGGAGAGGATCGAGCATCTGGAGGACAGCTCTTCTGTCCTGGGGAGGGGGGCAACAGAGGCTGGCAATTGCCTGACACCTAGTGGAGGCTTGGGGTTGTCACGCCTGGCCCTGTATAATGGGGCATTGAGGTGGAGCAGCCGGTGGGGCATGCTGCATGTGGATGCGCACATGGCATGCCCCTCCTGTTGGCATTGCACGCTCTGCTGACAGAAAAAAACAGAAATTGGTGTCCCTGGTTGTGCAGCTTGATGGCCGTCCATCGGGAACATGCCACCTCCAGAGGGCATCACCACATACTGGATATGTTCCTGGTGGGGAGTTTGGGGACTCCCTGCCACCCCGCCATGAGGGTAGCACAGTGATGTTACTAATGTCACTAATGTAAGCAGGAGCTTAAAAAGGCATAAGCCCTTATGTGCTCCTATGTGGAGTAATAATACTACATTTTCACACCTTCAAGCATTAGTTTGTCAAGACTTTTTTTTAAATCCCCTTTCTTAGCACACAGTACTAAATTTTCTGGTAAACTATTCCATGAGTTGACCACTCTCTCACTGAAAAAATATTTAATGCTTATTTATTCGAAAACACCTGCCCTGGACTTGCAGTGAGTGCCCCCCATGGTATAGTTTAAATCTTTAAATGTAATTTCCAATTCCCTACCAAGGGTTACTTTCTTTATAAAATCATAATATAATAATAAGTCACCATGTTTCTGTCTGTCTTCCAAGGAGTATAGACCCAGCTTATTAATTCTATCATTATATGATAAATGTTTTACCCCTGAAATAAATTTGATAATTCTTCTTTGTGTTCTTTCCAACCTCATTATGTCTGTTTTTTTATGGCAGTTCCACAATTGGCTACAGTAGTCCAACTGAGACCTTACATAGGACCTATACAAGAGAAGTACCACCTCGGCACTCCTGCTCTTGATATTCCCACATATTGCTCCTGCTATTCTGTTTGCTTTGGAAAGAACATTGGTGCATTGTAGACTAAAGTCCAAGTCTGTAGCTATAAGAACTCCCAGATCCCGTTCACTACTTGCCTGTTTTAATATGGTACTACTAAGAATGTATGTATTTTGTTTATTATTTTTCCCCAGATGCAGTACACAACATTGTTCCATATTGAAGCTCATACCCCACTTGTATGCTCAGTCTGATATTAGGTCAAGGTCCTTTTGTATCACTTGTACAGGTTCATGAGACTCACAAGATCCACCAAGTATCGTATTGTCAGTGTATTTTATTAGTTTACTTGTGATGTTTTTCCCCATATCAGCTATGAACAACTGAAAGAGTACAGGGCCCAGTACAGAGCCCTGCGGTACACCTCTGGTGACAGGCCACTCACTGGACAAAAAATTTTTAATTGTGACTCTCTGCATCTGATTTGTCAACCAATCACTTATCCACTGTACAATATATGTGTTTATTTTTAATTGGCTGATCTTTTGAATAATTGCCCAGTGAGGTACTATGTCAAAGGCTCTGGAAAAATCAAATAAAATTACATCTGCCAGGATACTTCTATCCATACACCTGCTGAAAGTGTTGTAAAAACACACAAGGTTTGTTAGACATGAACATCCGACAATAAACTCATGTTGAGATGTATCTATACTGTTTGTTTGCTCAATATGCATACTCAGTCAGTTTTTAATGATTCATTCAAATAGTTTTCCTGGGATGGACGTTAAGTTAATTGGTCTGTAATTCCTAATATCACTTTTTGGTCCTTTTTAATGTGTGGGGGTAATTTTTGCCGTTCTCCAGTCAGATGGAACCTATCCAGTGCTCAAAAGTTTGTTATATAGTATTTCTAATGGCCAGCAGATACTGTCTTGTATTAATATAAGCATCTGTGGGGTTATGTTATCAAGGCCTGTGGCACCAAACTTTTTTAAATTTCCGATTTTAATCCTCATTTCCTCTTTTGTACAGAGTGGGACTTCGTTGTTGTTAGCACAATTTACATTCCTAATACTGGGTTCAGAATAAATGGAACAGAAAGAGTTATTAAAATATCAGCCATTTGTGTGGGCTCAGACATAATTTGTGTATTTTCAATAATAGAGGTCAGCCCTGTGTAGGAATGTTTTAATGAATTTATGTACCATAGAAATTGCTTACTGTTACTTTCTGTTGCAGTTCTAGCTGACTTTAGTTCTAACCTTTTTTTTTGGATCTATCAATTGTATGTTATTAATTTCATGATTCATAGCTGTTTTATTTGCTGTGTTGTATAAAAATATTTCTGTACATCCTAATAGATGTTTAGGTGTACACTGAATGTCAAAGTTTATAGTTCTGTGGTCACTATTGCCAAGAGGGGGTGATATTATACAGTTCAATGTGCTTATGCAACTGGATGAGATGAGATGATATGAGATGATGCTTGTGTAACTTGATTTGCTTTGTGGCTTTCCACCTCTCTATCTATGGGATATACCACCCTGTAGGGTACAATGCAAGGAATCCTAGAGGAGGGTTCCCCCCTTACAGGTGCCATAGGAATGAATGAGTCGGCTAAAGGTAGGTTAGGAAGAAGCCCATGGGTAAGAGAGACGAACCACTGGAGGAGAAGGGGTGGATGATAGGCAATGAAAAATGAATCCTGAAGAGGTCCAGGATGTGTGACCTTTTAAGCCCGATGGAGGAGTGACATTGTTACTCCACCCATCGAACCTCAGGCTTAAAGCCCTCCCATTCAATGTGCTTCCACAACTGGATGAGATGATATGAGATGATGCTTGTGTAATTTGATTTGCTTTGTGGATTTCCACCTCTCTATCCATGGGATATACCACCCTGTAGGGGTATGATGCAAGGAACCCTAGAGGAGGGTTCCCCCCTTACAGGTGTCATGGGAATGAATGCATCTGCTAAAGGTAGGTTAGGAAGAAGCCCAAAATGAATACCCAACGATGTCAAACTTCGAAGAGGCGAGGATGATGAATCAATTCTGAGAAGATAAGGGCTGCCGGAGAGAAGGGAAAGCCGAGGCCACCATCTGCCTCCATCCAACAGCGAAACCTAACTAACTAACTGAAGAAAGCACTAACTCTAACTAATATTATGACCATTGGCATGGAGGAGAGGAAAAACCCCCTTTGAGGAGGAAACCTCTGGGGATCCAAGGCCTAGGTTGCCTTCACTCCAGGCTGACGACATTTGATTTGAGGACATATGTCGGTAAAGAGAGTGGTTCATTAACGAGGGATAGGAGTAGGGAGGATGATGACAGGATAGGGGAAAAAACTCCAAAGAAGCACAGATTAAAGAAGGAACATGACGCAGCAGGGATCCAAGAAGAGTATGCTCAAATAGTCGATGGGAGGGAGTAGATCCATGTAGAAGTCAGAGGAGTAAGGGGTATCCAGATGTGCTCATGAGAAGACTCCAGATGTGCTCACGAGGAGACTAAGGATAAAGCAGACTGGCTTGATTGAGTGATGATAATTGCTGCAAGAGTGCAGCAGTTCAGTATGAGAAGATCGGGGAAAAGGAGACAGAAAATGAACTTGAATGATGGTAGAGAGCAGCCAGCCAGTCCATAGCAATGGGCGATGGACAGGAAAGCATGGCCAGGAGTGGAGATACAGCTGAATCGAGGTGACTGAGGAAGATGAATACTGATGATGATGATTGCTGTGGGAGCACAGCAGGTTGATTAGGTAGCATGAGACCTAATGAGAGGTAGCCCAAAGAACTATCGATTGCAGGCCAAATGGAGACAGCCGAGGCATACTGATTGAGCGATTGAAATAGATGAGCAGGTCAAGGTGAGGTATCATAGACCAGCATGTCCTTGACTGGATATCAAGCCGATTTGAGGTAGCATGGAGATGAGGCAGCAAAGGAGCCATGATAGGTATGCCCAAAAGAAATATGGAATGCAGGCCATGATGGGAGTGAATCCTTGAAGGCCAGTGGAGGATGAGTACCGCAGTAGGGCAAGTCAGAGGAGGTGAATCCTGATGGCCAGTATGAAGTAAGGCATGGGAATGATGAGACCTGCATATGGAATGAGATGCTCGAAAGCAAGGAAGCAAGATAAGGGAAGGAGGAGCGAATGAGATGTGAACCCTGAGGTTGGAGTCGATGAGGTAGCAGAGGATTCAATGATAGGAAGGCATGTCCTTGATTGGATATTGAGTCAATTCGAGGTGGCTTGATTGATCAATGTGAGTAAGTAGACTCTGAGACCAATGAGGCATGCTTGATTATGTGATGTGAACGATTAGACCCAAAGGTTGGAGTCAATGAGGTAACATAAAAGTTGATAATAGGAATGCTCCAGTAAGCAATGTAAGTAGATAAACCATAGCATGATGAGAGATGGAAGCCATGACTGGAGTGAATCCATGACAGCTGATGATGGATGGAATCAAGAACCTGATACATGTGGCATGAGGGCAGCAGATCGATGAGGTGGCATGTGAGTAATGATAGGTATGTCCAAAAGAAATATCGAGTGCAGGACAGATGAAGTCAGCCAAGGCTGACGAGCAGTTAAGGCATACATAGAGAGTGAGTGAAATAGGAAGCTCAAGTGAGTGATGAGAATAAGTAGACTCAGAGGGCCTACACTAAGTCAAAAAGGAATGAAAGGGCTCCAGAGAATCATGAGAGGTGCCTGCTGAGGCCAGGCAGGACATTGTGAATGAGACGGTGAAAGCATCAAGAGAACCAGTGCTCATGAGTACCAGGCAGCACCAGCGTGAAATTACCAGAACAGGGACAGATGGCCGATAGAGCAGGAAATCCCAAAAGACTGAATTTTTTTTTTTTTATAAACACTATCCATTCGGGAAGCAACATGAGCCAAATAGAAGCAGATGGGAACCCAGGGAACCGTGAAATGGTACAGAGGAAAAGCAGAAGGGCTAGAGCCCAACAACGTGAAAATTAAATGAATGCACGCTTAATAAGCTGTGGAAAACCTGAGCTGCTCAAGCTAAAAATAAATGAAAAGCACAGCTCAGAAAGGGTGAGAACGACATTAAGTGAAATGATATGGAGGCATACCACATAAGCCGTGGAAAACCTGAGATGCTGATGAGAGAAATAAATAAATAAAATGCCCTGCACTGCCAAATGCAGCAGCTGAGAAAGGGCGCCTCAGCGAGACCCAAGTTCGGGAGAAAAGTAAGGCAGCTGAAAGTGAACCTCAATTGGGGCTGAGAAATACCCCAACAGTACAGCTTCGAGGATGTACGGCAAACAGGGCAACAAAGGAAAAAATGCCAGTCTCACTCAAAGATATCCCGGGTCACTGCCAGCCCAGTGGCGCTGGATGCCTTACCTCACAGCACGCCGGTGACCCAGGTTCGGGAATGAGCCCAGGTCATCGGAGGTCGGCAGCAGGGGGGGAGGGAGGAGTTGGATTGAGCTGTTGGCAGGCAGGCTCTCCTCTCCTCTCCTCTCCGGGGAGGGAATGTGGCACCCCTCGGCCGATGATGACCCCTAGTGGAGGCCAGGAGTGGCACGGGCTAAGAGGGGGCCAGGCGCTAGGCCATGGGGTGGGGGAAACGAGCCATAACCGGGCCATAGGGTGCATGCGCGCCTCCACGTGCATGTGCCCCTACTCCTGGGGCTCCTGGGTAATAACTGGCGGCAGAAAACATCAGTGGCAGCAGGATGATGACTGACTCCCTGCAGGCTCTGCTCCTGTGCCAGGCATAAGGTAGGCACTGGATATTTTGGGGGACGGGGCTGGGGGGGTCAGTCGGAATGGGGCAGCCGACCAGAGAAGCAGAAAATGGAAATAAGAAAAAAAAAGAAAAAAACGATATCCCAGGTCTGTCAGAGAGCAGAGGGGGCAGTAAGGCCCAGAGGTCAGAGCAACAAACTGTGGACTAACCCGGCACAAGCAGCAGATCCGAGTTTGAGTCCCACAACCTCCACGTCAAGTGTACCTGAGAGGGTGCAGTACTAGTGCCAGGAAGACCGCAGGACAGGGATGGTATGGTAAAAGAAAATGATAAATGGAACAGGAAATTTTGAAAACACTGAAAACCAACCAAGACATAAAAATTTGAGAACTGCCGGCTTATCGCTGTCAGTGGATGAGAATTGCAAAAATGTACAGAGTTATAAAACACTTACTGAATCACAACAGGTTATCCCCTAGCAGACAAGGCACACTGAGGTGTTGGAGATGGACAGGAAAATGGGAGTTGCGGGAAGGAGGAGGCAACGAGTGACAGGGCCGAGCAGCTGCGAGAGCGGCATGATGACCAGATGGCCAGACCTTCCGGATGGGATGCACAGAAATGACTGCAGTAGGTAGGTATGGACAGCAAGACACACCAAGAAAGCAACAAGAATGAGGCATAGACAGTGCCAAAAGCAAGGAGCAAATGGGAATGAACAAGTGGCAAAAAATGCAGCAGAAATGAGCGATACGGGGAGGAAGACGGTGGCTGGAGGCAACCGCAAGAACAAATAGACTAGATGTAGAAACAGGAAGCAAGGAAGAGTGGTGCCTCCGGCTGCAATGAGAAATGAATCCTGGTGAGGCCCAGGATGTGTGACCTTTCAAGCCTGATGGGGGAGTGATGTTGTTGCTCCGCCCATCGAACCACGGGCTTAAAACCCTCCCATTGTCAATATTTATGTTGTCAAAACCAAGAACTAAATCCAGGATGTTCTTTTCTCTAGTTGTTTTTTTATATGTTGTGTTAAGTTATGTTCCTCACAAGCTTGCATAAATACTTTACCAGGTTTACTGATGGCTTTCCCTCTAGTCCAATCAATATCACTCAAGTTGAAATTGCCTGTCAGTAGTAATGGTCCACATTCCACTGCAGTAACTATATCCTCTAACAGAAGGTTATGAGTGTTCTCATTTGTGGATGGAGGTCTATAACCTAGTCCTAGGGTAAAGGAGTTCGCAGTTCTTGTATTAATTTGTACCCATATTGTCTCAGTTTCACCACTGTGTTTTTTGATTTTTGTGGTCATATCAACAGCATTTGTGGTATTGTTTATATACATGGCGATTCCGTCACCTTTGCTGGTATTCCTGTCAAATCTAAATAAGTTATAATCCTGTATCTCTTTATTCCAACTATCATTATTTTTCCACCACGTTTTGGTCACCAAGATAATGTCAATCTTTTCGTGGATTAGATACCCCTGTAGTTCGTCAATTTTGTTAAGACTTGTGGTTGTTACACAACAAACATTTTATCTCACCGTTACTCTGGTGTCCAGTTTTCTTAGGTCTGTTATGTCTGCATTTTAGTTGTGTCCCTCCCTCTTGTTGGTTTGACTTATTTCTTAATGGTGGGAGTCCACCGACTCCAGCCCTATTTCGTTTAAAGGAATGGTTTCCATGTGTTTCTTGATCAGTCTTGCTAACTGATGTACACCCTTATCATTCAAGTGCAATCCGTTGCCACAGTAAAGATATTGTTTGTTATGGAAGTAAGCCCAGGAGTCTATAACTCTAATGTTTCCCTGCATTGCCCAGTTTTTTAGCCTTGTTTTGATTCTGATTATGGTGTTTTTTTCTATTTTGGCACAGGGGACAGGAAGTAAACCAAAAATAACCACTTTGGCTCCTAGTTGTTTTAATTCCCTTGTGCTGTCTAATAATTTTGAGCAGATATCTTTCTTGTGACTATATCCCACGTTGTTTGAGTGCACATGTAATGTAACCACCGGGTTTGGTTGACTTGACTGTATAATATCTGGTGCAATTAAATTTAGGTCTTTTATTTTAGCCCCTGGATAACAGAGCACCATTCTATGTTGTTTGTCTTCTTGATAGATTATTCTGTCACATTTTCTTATAACAGAGCCTCCTAAGACAATATATTCTCTAGTATTTTGGTTAGTTTGTATATTTGTTGGTTCTTCAGTTTCCATGTTAGCCAATATGCTAAAGCTGTTTGATGTTTGTGTCATATTTATTTCTGCTGTCTGATAGCCCGAAGGTGGAGGATGGTGCGGGATGGATGGTGGCCGGAGATTCCAAGAGGATGCCAGGTCAGAGGAGCCAATCGGGGGGCCAGTGAGAGAAAGCATCAACAACAAAAAATCCTTTGTGCAAAATGGACAATGTCTTACATATAGGAACTACAAGATAAACACGGTCTCCCAAAACAGGATTTCTGTAGGTTCTTACAAGCGGGATACTACCTCATGTCTAGGGGGTTGGTATCTAAAGTACATAGAGAACTAATCTCTTTGGAGGATTTTAATGTATTGGGGCAGCAATGCTACAAGGCAGAGGAGGTATGACCTCAGTTGCCTGCAAGGCCCTACAGGAGATAAGAACATCTTGAATCAGGAAAGATTTGTTCTTAGTGGGAAAATGAAGCAGGAATAGTTATTTCAGAGGAGGAGGAGGAATGGAAATCATATGGGAGAAAGGCTGAGGGTCACAGCCTCACCAACTTGGCATAAATATATATGGAAATGTGTGTCCAGGTTCTTCCACACCCCATCCATAACACAACATTTCACTCCTGGAGGCATCAGTCTCTGCTGGAGGGGGTGTGGGGAACCTGGTACCCACTACCATATAATCTGGGCATGCTCAGGGATTCAGAAGTATTGGAAACAGATATATCATGTGCTTACAGAATTGTGGGATGATGGGGTCCCATCTTCTTTTCGGAATTTGATTTTAGGTACTAAAACAAATGAAATAGGCAACTCAAAGCAACAATACTTACCTAGAATCATGTGCACAGCTGCAGTAAAGGGTATCACTAGCAATTGGTTACAAGTCTTGGCTCCCACAATTGACTTGTAGGTAGTGAGGATTTAGAATATAGTTAGAATGAAGATTTATAGCTGCCAAGATAAGGCTTACACTGGAAAAACAAATGAATTTATGTTCCAAATGGGAAGCCTGAGTAATCGAGGCCTGTAGGGATGGTTCTGAAGCAGCAGGGGTAAGACCAGAAGGAAATAGGGAGCCACATACTCCTGAACTCACTGAAGAAGCTTCTTAACTCCCCACCTTGGACAGAGCATAGGATAGGTGGGTGTGGATGTGGAAAGTTTTGTAGTCCGAAAATGTTCTTGTGAGGATGTTAGGGTATGACATAGTGCTTTCCCCTCTCCATATTTACCTGATTCCGCTATAAGCAAAGGCTTTTGACCATGGTGCTGCAGTGTTGTTGAGCCTTGTTGGCTGTCAATTTTCAGTTCTCTGGTTAGTGTTTTTTTCCAATTCAGTAAAGTAAGAGGAAGTCTCTACAGCATGAAGATGTAATGTTAGCCTAAATAAGTGCAACAAGTATTGTACATGCATATTAATGATTATATTAAGCAACCGTAGCATGTTATGGAGGGATGCTGTAACACCCTCCTCCATAGCAACATTCATTACTTGTATTGTTACATGACTTATGAATCATACTGAATTTAAAAAAAGAAAAAATATCTTGCCCTTTTCAATACCTCCTGGGCTATTGAGAGGTAGAAGACTTGGTTTGCTGGCCAAGGCACCTAGCTTCACCTGAGCTCTTTCCTTCTAAGACTGCTTGAAAGGCAGAGTAGAGAAACTTACCAGAGCAAGGGAGAAGGATAAAGACTTAGTTTGGCTAAGCAGATTTACTGTGTGGTGGTGTTTTTATTTTTACTCACAGGGATTGCTACTGTTTGTTGCTAACATTTCATTGCTTTATTTTTTCTCTGATTCAAATTGTTGTTGCTGGTATACCTTCTTCTGCATTATTACAAGGTGTGCCTACAGGTGTGCTAACAGATTACTGCTGTAATCTTCTGATTCAAATTGTCTTTGCAAGGTATATCTTCTGTTACTGCTTTATTTTCTCTGGAGCAAAGTGTTTCTTACAGGGTATATCTTCTCTGAAATTATTACAGGTGGTCGCTACAGGTTTTACAGTTTTATCTAACATTAGGTTAAGCTTTCAGGGTTACTGCATTTGTTGTTGACTGATTGTTTCTGCTCTTACCTCCTTGTTCTTTCGTCCGTGGTTCTTCTTTTAGGCAGGGGAAGGGCTGACCACCCACCCCATCCCCAACCACCCCACGCTACACCTCCTTTTATAGGGTACCACAGTTGTGACATTTCCTGTGGCAGAGCAGGAAGGGCGGATCAGTGGGGCCTCACAAGGTGATCTCATTTACAGGGCACTAGTAATTTAACTTGTTATAACAAGTTAAACAAAGCACAATTAAACCATTACTTGCATTTTTTTTCCTTCTAATTACTCTGACTAGGTTACAAACCCAGCAACTTATTTGGAATGGATTTCATTAACTGCAGGTACTGTGGAACAATTTTCAGAAGGACATTCTTACGGGATTTAGGACACTGTCCCACATGCTGGGCCTTTGGAGATCTTAGGTCTCAGCTCCGGCAGCATGGGCAGAGATTGCACGCCTCAAATTTCATATTAAAGAGGAAATACATTATAAGAACCACCCCCATTTCCCCAGCATCCAACAGAAAAACCTCAACCGCAGAGGTAGTTGGTCCAGGAGGTTGGCAGGTGGTTAGGAGGAGCAAATCAGGTGCCCCATCACTCTGCTCTCCACACATTACCTCCAAAACCATATAAACACTACAAACAGGTATCTGCCTCTATCTCTGAAATCAAATAAAGAGGCAGAAGACACTGCAGAGCAGGACACTGCAGCACAGGAGCTAGCACAACAATACTCACCCAAATCAGGAACCAAAACTAAACAAGCACAAAGGAAATCAAAAACTTCTGATCATAGGAGACTCCATGATTCGGGGAGTTGATACCCATCTCTCAGCCAGGGTGATGGTCAGATGTCTCCCAGGTACATCAGCATGGAGAGACACTGACCGCATTGCAAAATTGTTCACAAAGCAGGAGAAAACATTGATGTCCTAGTACACATAGGGACTATCGATCTCGCCAGCCGGTCAGTTGTGGAGACCAAGGAACACCTGACTAGGCTGGGTGACAAACTATCATCTATTTCGTCTGGCATCTCCTTCTCTGAGATCCTGCCAGTCTGGGAGAAGGGAGCAGATGGCGGAAAGGTCAGAGAAGGGGAGATAGGGGAGCTAAACACATGGCTCAAGGACTGGTGCCAGGAAAAGGACACAGATTTGTAGGAACTGGCAACAGTTCTGGGAGCGAAAAGTTCTTTAAATTTGATGGACTGCATCTGACTAAGAGGAGTCAGTGCATTGAGGGCAGAAGTTTGGCGTCTTTGCAGAATATTTAAACTAGCAAAGGGAGAGGTGCAGCACCCATACGTTGAATGGGAAGAACACCCCTCCCCTCAGCTAATTGGTCAAACTGGAATTCAGTGTGTTTGCTGTTCATTTGCATCACCAGGTAAGAAAAAGGTTTGTCTCCCCATATGATGCACAGGGTAATGCCAAACCTCACCCAACAACTAACACACCAAAATCTGGCCAATGGAAAATCATGTACACAAATGCTCACAGCCTGGGAAATAAGATCCCAGACCTGCAGGCAATAATGTCAGAGGCTAAACTGGACATAGTAGCAATTAGTGAGACGTGGTTTACCAGTAACCACACTTGGGAGACTTCAGTACCTGGCTATGTATTGTTCAGAAGAGACCGAGGTGCAAAAAGGGGGGGAGGAGTGGCCCTGTATGTTAATGAAAATATCAAAGCTACAGAAATTCAGAATACACATAAGGAGCCAGAAGAACTGTGGGTCACCCTGGAAACAGGAAATGGGACAGCCATAAGAACTGGGGTTGTCTACAGGCCCCCAGACCAGAGGGAGGACATAGACACATTACTGTTAGAAGATATACAAAACATGACAGCTAAAGGGGAGGTTCTGATAATGGGAGACTTCAACATGCCAGATACAGATTGGTCAATACCAGCAGGAACATCTGCCAGAACTAGACTCAGTGGATTCCCTGCAGGGGGAGGGCCTCAAACAACTGGTACAGCAACCCACAAGAGACAGGGCTATCCTAGATCTAGTACTGACTAACAAAGAAGGGATCACAGATCTCCAGGTAGAAGGTCACCTGGGGCCAGTGACCATCACATGGTATGGTTCAATTTGGCTACTACATCTAAATCATCCCATTCCAAGGCAAAATATGGGACTTCAGAGGAGCTGACTTTGATAAGATGGCCAACAGAGTTAAGCTAGCCTGGCAAAAAGAAACACAGGTGAGGAGGTACAGGCAAAGTGGGCAAGCATTAAGGATACAATACTTGAAGCAACATCCCATTGTGTTAGACAGAAAAGGAAGTGCAAAAAGAAGGAAACCACTTTGGTTCTCAAATACAGTAGCAGAAAAGGTCAGAGCCAAAAGGCTGGCCTTCAGAAAATATAAGGAAACACAGCGGGATGAAGATAGGGGGCATACCAAACTGCCCTAAGGGAAGCAGGTAAGGCAGTAAGGCAGGCAAAGTCCCAAACTGAGGAAACACTAGCACAAACAGTAAAGAAGGTGACAAGACTTTCTATAGATACATTAGTGAAAAGAGAAAGTCCAGAGGGTGTTGCTAAGCTTAATGGAGAAAAGGGAGCATGTGAGGAGGAGGACCCTGTAAAGGCATCTATCCTAAATAGATACTTTTGCTCAGTATTCACTGAAGAGAAGGTAGAGCAGGCACACAGCTCAGCATCATGGACACAGGGGGAGGAGGTGAGCACTACTCCCTTCACAAAAGAAAGGGTCCTACAAGAGCTTGCTAAGCTCAGGGTGGATAAGGCAATGGGACCTGATGGCATACATCCCAGGGTACTTAGGAGCTAAAGGAGGAACTAGCAGAGCCATTAGCAGAATTGTTTAGTGAGTCTCTGAGCACAGGAGAGGTCCCAGAAGACTGGAGAAGGGCTCATGTGATCCCACTCCACAAGAGTGGTAGCAGGGAGGAGGCGGGAACTACAGACCGGTCAGTCTTACCTCAGTAGTGGGCAAGATTATGGAGGCACTCCTTAAGGAAAGGATAGTGCAACACCTGGAATCCATAGGGGCACAGGATCCAAGACAGCATGGGTTTACAAAAGGAAGGTCCTGTCAAAACTAATCTCATAGATTTCTTTGACTGGGTAACCAGAGTGGTGGACCAAGGGGGAGCAGTTGATGTCGCCTACCTTGACTTCAGCAAAGCTTTTGACACTGTTCCACATAGAAGATTGATAAATAAGCTGTGTAGGCTCTGGGTGGGTCAGAAGTTGGTCAACTGGGTGGCAAACTGGTTGACTGGCAGAAAACAGAGAGTGGTGGTAAATGGTATACAGTCAGAAGAGATGCAAGTCACAAGTGGGGTACCTCAGGGATCAGTCCTGGGGCCAGTCCTATTCAACATCTTCATTAGTGACCTAGCAGATGGACTAGAGGGTAAGGCTTGTCTGTTTGCAGATGACACCAAGATCTGCAACAGAGTAGATGATCCAGATGGGGTGGGCAGAATGAGAAGAGATCTGGATAAACTAGCAGAATGGTCAGAAGAGTGGCAACTGGGATTTAATGCAAAGAAGTGCAAAATCATGCACATAGGGAAGAGAAACCTGAAGCCACTTATAGGCTGGGAGGAGTTGCTAGCAGTCACAAAGGAAGAAAGAGACTTGGGCATCATCATCACTGATGACCTGAAATCATCCAAGCAGACCTCTAAAGCAGTAGGTAAGGCTAGGGGTGTTAGGGTGTATTAGTAGGGTATCTAAGTCGTAAGAGGAGGTAATAATCCCTCTGTACAAGACATTGGTTAGGCCCCATCTGGAGTACTGGTGCAGTATTGAGGCCACACCTTCACAAGGACATTAACCAAATTGAGGCAGTCCAGAAGGGCAACCAAAATGGTGCAGGGACTGCATCAGGAAGACATATGAGGACAGATTAACGGAGCTCAATATGTATACCCTTGAGCAAAGGAGGAGAGAGGTGATATGATCGAGACATTTAAACACCTTAAGGGCATAAACAAGGTGAAAGAGTCTAACATGTTTAAATATAAGAAAAATAGCAGGACAAGAGGACACAGCATGAGATTAGAGGGAGGCCGATTAAGGGGAATGTGAGGAAATTTTTTTCACAGAAAGGGTGGTAGATGCATGGAATGGCTTACCACAAGAAGTAGTGGCTATGAATACAGTGCAGAGGCTTCAAACAGGCATGGGATAGGCATAAGGGAGCAATACAAATGACTATGAATAGATAGGTCACTGACATAGCAAAGGCCGATGGCACATTTATAAGGTAGAAAAAGAAATGGGCAGACTGGATGGGCCTTGCGGTCCTTATCTGCCGTCAACTTCTATGTTTCTATGTTTCTATGTTATTGTCTCTTCAGTTTGCATCTTTGTGCTCCTTACTGCTTTCCATGCTTCCCTCTGTTTCTCCAAATACACCTCCCTATCATCCTCCCTCTGTGTCTCCTTATACTTTCTGAATACTACCCTTTTAGCCTTTTCCTTTTCAACCACCTCTTTCAAGAACCACAGCAGTCTCTTCTTCCTCTTGCTTTTCCTTTTGCTCACTTGCTTGATGCAGAGGTTTCTTGCCTTTACTATGCTCCCTTTTATCTTTGTCCACTGTTCCTCCACCCCACCCAGACCCTCACCAAACCAGGTCATCCCTGAGGCATTCATCCATCTTTATAAAATCTGCCCTGCTGAAGACTAGGACCCTTGCCCTTGTGTAGTTCAATTCCCCAGCCATCCTAATATTGAACCACACCGTATGGTAATCACTGGTCCACAGGTGACCTCCCACCTTGATGTCTGCAGTACTGTCCCCGCTAGAGAGTACCAGGTTCAGTATTGCCCCATCATGACTTGGTTCACTGACTAGTAGCCTGAGGAGCACCCCTGCAAAAAGTCCAGGATGTCACTGCTTCTAGCTGAAGCTACTGCTGGGAGACTACAGTCTGGCAGGTTGAAATCCCCCACCAGCAGCACCTCCCCCTTTTCTGCCATCTTATTTATTTATTTGCTTTTGTTAACCAGGTAAGCACACTAGACAGCAACGTGCCTATTTTCAGGAGCGACCCGGGAGAGTTACAAGGTATCCATAGAGACAAACAATTTCAATACAGGAGCTACATGCTCCAACAGTTGGGTTACATACAGGAGCAACAGTTGGGTTCCATACATTAGCCACATGCTCTAATAGTTGGTAATACAATAGGGTTTACATACAGGAGCAATAAGCTCCGCCGTAGGGTTATACAGAGGTAACAACAAATAATCAGTTTAGGAATATCAAGAACATGGGAGGTACATCCAACAGAAGGTTGGGAGTATACAGCAAGAAAAACATCAATGGGAGAGAAGCAGTAGACTAGTTAGGAGAACATGGTTAAGTAGAGGCCCAGCCTAGGTGCCTATAGAGAGAGGGAGGTAGGCACTGGCATGGGTGAGTGAAGGATTAAGAGAGATGACACCGCTCCACCTGGAGCGGTAAGTGCCTGAGGAGGCTAGTCAGCAGCAGAGATATTCACTGGGAGAGGCTGCATGCTGAGGGGGCAGGTGGGTGCTTAACACAGGCAGGTGGATGCGGTTTTTAGAAAGTCCACAAGGAGGATTTGAAGCAGAGGTGGGAGGGGGAGGCACGAACGTGAGCAGGGAGGGAGTTCCACAGTTTTGGTGCGTGGACAGTGAAGGCCCGATTGCCTGTGAGGGTGCGGGTCTTGGGGACCCGATGGGCCTTAGCTGTGCAGGACCTAAGGTTGTAGACAGGGGAGATGAGTTTTAGCGGAAGGGCGAGCGAGGCGGGAGTGCCCATTCTGACTATATTGTCAATGAAGTTGCCAAGGGTGTAGGTCCGGAACTTCTCAGGGGGTAGCCATTTCAGACGAGAGTAAAGCTCACAATGGTGTGTGAGGCGGGGGGCCGAGAGTGCAAAGCAACAAGCGTTACTGTATGTGGTGTCCCATTTGGTGAGGCTGGAGGATGGGACAGGGGCAAAGGCAACGAGCCCATAGGAGAGTGTGGGGAGGAGAATCCCCTTAGCTATGGCAAGCCGAGCTGTGGGGGTGAGGCAGTCCTTAGCCCTGTAGGCTAGGCCAAGCTTGGCATTAGTAGCCTTACAGATGGTCCGTATGTGCGTGGTGAGATCCAGTTGGGGATCGAGAGTGACACCCAGGTATTTTACAGAGTTAGCGTTCGGAAGGAGGGAGTTATTAGATCCATGGATTTTAAGGGGGAGCGTGCAGGAGGAGGTTTTGGCCACGGAGCCGAAGAGCAAGGTCTGCATTTTCTTAAGGTTCACTGTGAGGTTTGTGTCCCTCAAGCCAGTTCCTGATAAAGGCAAAATCGGAGTTGAGCTGAGAGTTGACTGAGGCAATGTTCTAGGAGCTGGCTAGGATGACTAGGTCATCAGCGTAGAGTGTTAGATGCCCATTGGAAGTGACAGAGGGTACAGGGAGAACAGGATTGGTCCGAGGATGGATCCTTGGGGCACCCCGCTGTTCACTGGGGAGAGGGTTGAGAGGGTTCGATTGAAGCAGGTGTATTGCTGCCTGCCCTCAAGGTAGTTGGTGAACCAGTCGAGGGCATGGAGGGAAAAACCATGGGACTGCAAAGCAGAGAGGAGGGGGGGTGGTCCACCCGGTCGAAGGCCTTCGATAGATCAACGAAGATGGCCCCAGTCAATTTGCCTTGGTCAGTTGTGGACCGGATCTGGGAGGTGACCACTGCAAGGGAGGTCGATGTACTGTGCCCTTTATGGAAACCGTGCTGGGCAGGGGACAGCACAGCATGTCCCTAGAGGTAGTGGGCGAGTTGTGATGCAACCGCCTTTTTGAGGAGCTTACTGGCAGCGCATAGAATAGCAATGGGCCGATAGTTGTGTATGTCCTTCAGGTCGCCATGTTTGAGAACAGGGATGACCTTGGCAACCTTCCACAGGTCAGGGAGGACCCCTGAGATGAGAGAGGCGTTGAAAATGTGGGCTAGTGGACGAGCGAGGAGAGGAGAGGAGCCCCCAGGCTGAGAAGCTTCGGCTCTAGGCCATCGTGGCCGGCTCCCATGTGGTGGGAGAGGCAGGCGAGGAGTTTCTGGGTCTCACCAATAGTGACTCTTTTGAGGTAGAAGGGGGGGGTGGGTAGGTGGAGGCACCCCCAGCGGTTGAGGGGCAAAGGATGGTGGAAGAGCAGAGGCCGGCTGGTCAGTGAACAAATGGTTAAGCGAGGTGGCAATGGTAAGGGGATTATTGCAGTTAGTCCCCCCTATAAGCATATCGGAGGGCTGTTCCTTGGCTGACCCTCCGACTAGGTTTTTCACGTTAGTCCAGAAACGCCGGGGTTATTTGCTGAGGCGAGCAGGGCAGCTCTGCAGAACTCGCTTTTTGCAGCACGTATAGCTCGCTTGCAGGAGTCTCTCAGCTGGCGGTAGACCAGGAGGTCAGCGTTATTGCGGGAGATCCTGTGTTTCACCCAGCTCTTGTCACGCAGTTTCATGAGTGAGAGCAGGTCACTGTGGAGCCACTTTGTGGCTGTGCCCTGGACTCTCCTCTTGGAGAAGGGGGCATGCCAGTTTTGCAGTGGGACGAATACTGCAATGAAGTAGTCTAGGGCAGCAACAGGATCACTAGTGGAGGTGATCCTAGACCAGTTAGCCTTCCGAAGGTCATTGAGGTAGAGGCGGGTCGAGAACTTGGAATAGCCCCTCATCAGGAGCACACGACTGGGGACTTTGGGAGAGGTAGAACCCCAGACGCAGTAGGTGGGGGAGTGGTCAGAGATGGAATTGGGAAGTAACCCTGAGTGGATGATGTTTTCAGGTTGGTTGCTCATCACCCAGTCGATGAGCGTCCCCGGGTCACCATGGTGGGAGGGCCGAGTGGGTTCAGTGATGACCTGGCTGAGTGCGAGGTCAGAGAGCAGCGGCTCGAACTGCTTATGGTTGGGCCCCAGCCAGTTGAGGTTAAGGTCCCCAAGGATGAGGAGCTCATTGGGGCTGACCCTCTCCCTAAGCTGCTCGAGCAAGGAGGAGAGCCCCAGTATGCCACCCTTCAGAGGGTTATAGGTGCAGACGATATGCACCTTTTTTGTGTTGCCGAGGAAGAGGAGGGTGTGGAGGAACTTTCAGGGTGGGGGGGGAAGAGGTGAGTGAGCAACTAAGGACACGTTTAGGTGCTCCTTATAGTAGAGGAGTACGCCCCCCCTGTGCTTGCTACCTGCCCTATCACGCCGCGCGAGACTATAACCCATGATGGAGCAGGCCGAGTCAGGGGTGGATGGCTTGAGCCAGGATTCAGAGATGCCCAGGATGTCTGGTTTATAGAGGGTAACCCAAGCTGTTAATTCTTCAAAATTCTGGAGGATGCTGCGGATGTTAAGGTGCGCAATTTTTAGCCCTTTGACCGCATACCAGGCAGAGGGGAGAGCAGCAGGGGCCAGGGCGGAGAGGCAATCCGGGTGGACAACGGAGAGATCAGACCGGGCACAGGGGGCCATGACACAGGGTTGGGCACAGGCCAGGTGGCGTGAGCAGCAGGGGAGATGATTCAATAGCTGGGGAGGACCCAGGCAGGAAGGTGGGCGGCCGGAGGCAGGCAGATGTGAGGGGGGGTTGGTGAAATGGATGAGGACAGGAGCTAGCAGTGAGTACAGGAGATAGCTGCAGTGACTAGTGGAGAAAAAAGGGAAAGTGCCCCTGGTGGCAGGAGAGTATATCCTGCAAATGGGAAACTAGGCTGATAGGATAATACGCACACGTGACGTCCCCTATAAGAGCGAGTGATGACTATGGGTGGTGGCGGGGGTAGTGGAGCAGCCGGCAAAGCTGGCGGGGCCAGTCCTTCCCACAGGAGCGCGGAGCAGCAGCAACTAGTGCAGCGAGGCAGGAGTCCTGAGTTAGTGAGCTGGCGACCACACACAGAGGTACCTCGAGTAAGCAGGCAAAAATGCGGTATAGAGTCCCTGTAATACAATTGGGTTGGCTAGCAGGAGTGGCGCTTTCTCGGGCCAAGTTAATTTACCTGGTGTGCGATGTCGGCTCTTGAGACCAGCTTTGGGGGTGGGTTAGGAGGGCCCTGCACATGCAGCTCCTCGCGACTCACGACTGGGCTGCTCATTTCCAGTAGGTATCTTGCTTGTGGCTTCCACCACTACCTTATCTAATTCCTCCCCCCTGTGCTGGAGGTCTGTAGATCCCTCCAGTGTGAATAGTGACTTCATTCCCCATCTTCAAGGTGACCCACAGTACCTCTGCCTGCCCCTGTATTCCCTGTATCTTCATTGCTTTTATGCTTTCCCTCACATAAAACACCACACCCCCTCCCTTCCTTCCAATCTGTTCCTTCCTGAACACTAGCCTGGTATGGCCAAATCAAGTCATGGTTTTCAATGTCAAGACAGACACTACCTAATTTGAGGGACTTTGGTTTACACAAACCGACTTGATGCTTGCAGCCAACAGAGCAAGCCACATACAGAAACCAACTCAGAGTAACCAAGAGAAATGCTGCAGCGCTGGACCTACATGCTGACTCAGCAGCTCATATAAAACAAAGCAAATAAAAAAGACCTTACCGGTTCTTTATACTTTATTGAAGTGCTCACTGTGACAGCTAAACATAAATCCATAGCAATAAAGGTGCAAGCAGCGGCAGGCAAACTTTTGATAATCAAATAAACTCTGCTGACACCATGATGGTGTTACTCCTGAAGCAAAATGGCTGGTGGCCTGGCAGACAGCACACGTGTGTGATGATGCACTGCTACAGCTGACATTTTGGCTATGCCTTCCTCTCCCCCTTTATGTCTGCCACCCTTATTCCTTTATTAATTTGCATCTGGGAGAGTCCTCTTCCCTTGGGTTCCCCTTACTTTTTACTTCTGCCTGTGGGGGGGGGGTCAGTTTCTGACTCCCCAGCAGAGCCGTAGGAAGGCATTTTGGTGCCCTGGGCAGAGATATTTGCACCCCCGAAAAGAGCTGGGGGTTTGGGGTTGCAAGGCCCCCAGAAGCTCTGAGGGGTTTACATGCTGTGTGCTGAGTTTTGGTGCTTTTCTGAAGAAAACACACGTTTGTTTCATGTTCCCTACCCTGAAGTTGCACAGTTGGATCCTGTTTTTCTGAACCCTCCCAACCTCTTAAATATTCCCTTTGTACCATGGCATCTCACAAATATTATCACCATAAATGATAAAATCTAAATATTTCTTAGGTGTGCTCCTAACTGCAATTGTGCTTTTCAAAAGATTCATGTATGTATCTTTTTCCTGATTTCAGTTATTATGTTATAATGCAACTATGATAGCCTGGTGTGGACAGACTCTGATAGATCAGAAGGCAGAAGCAAGATGGTTCAAATTAAATCACAGCATAATACTGTATATGGGGTTGTTTATTTGAACCACCTTGATTCTGCCCTTACCAGAATCCAGACAGACTCCACAACAGACTGCAGACTACTAATTTAAAAATAGATGCATTAAAATATAACATAATAAGCTGGTAAATCAGGAGGAAACAGTACATTCACACTGCACAAATGCTGTGTAGACTAGAACAGTTCTAGGAAACATATATTATTTTGGGTATTTTACTACTCAGAATCACTGTTGTAATGTGTGTATATATATATATATATATATATATACACACACACACACACACACATATGCTTAAATACAACCAGTGCCAGTGTTGCTTCTGCACAGTGCATGGCTGGCTGTCCTGAGTGCTGCATCTGATTCTTCATGAAATAGCAGTGAGTCTGGTACTGAGTACTAGTACTAGGAAACTGGATCCAGGCTGGCAACATCACCAAAGCAATAAATCACTGCCCCTACTCTCAAACACATGAACAGGAATTAAAATCCCTAATGGCTGCATATATGGTGGGGGGGGCGGCAAGGCCCTAGTCTCAGTACTACTTGACACAGCCAAGTAGCTAGTGTGACCCTTTAGCACAAGCAGCAAAAATGTAACCCTCTTTGTCCAAGTCTTGGCTAAATTCAGCTGGAATCTGGACCCCTTCCTGAATGGCTGAGACACTTCAGGAAAGTGTGGGTGGGTGGGGCTACCACACAAACGGGCCACAGTACTATTCACATAAACATGGCAGCCTTTCCACAATCAGTCTCAGTTTCTTGTACCTAGGGGTTGACATTGGGTCACCAGGGAGTGAAGCCATTAGGCCATGATGGATCTGGAATTAGTGACCCACAAGGGCCCTATATTCGAGGATTATAGGTTTAGGAGGGGGGATGCTTTTCAGGCTGGATGCCCCTGCATTGACCGTTACACCCAATTCACAGAATGGCATTCACTGAGATTAATGCAATTCCAGTTTGTGACTGGGTCCCAAGTGCAATCCAGTCTGTGTTTATACCCTCTAACAATTAGAGGAATAACTCACCCAGCATTGTGTACTGTGTGGCACAATCATGCAAGCACAATGGTGCAGCCAGTTTCCACCCATGAAGTGCTGCTACCCTACCCACCATAGTTACTGAAAATTAAGACACTGAGGTTAAAAAAAAACAGACTGCTGTGATGCACCGAATAATGAGGAGTGAAGTTGATTTACTTGTTTAGACAATTTGTACTCCTTCACAGTGAAGGATTGCGCTGCAAATTGCACAAACAAGTAAATCTGTTCCATCTACCCCAGCAGTTAATTCTACCTTTCTGTAGGTAGGTAGTTCATTTCAATCAGTGGAGATACAGATAACTACCTAACCACCCACAAAGCTCTTATGTACCACAGGGAATCTACACCTGTGTAAAGTTATCACTAAGTAGTCTCACATCTTTTTTGGAATGGATTTCTGCTTTTCTAATTACCCTTACCCTGAAGAAAATTCATACTTGTATGGTACAGGAAAAGCCTAATTAATTATTTTATTCAGGAGTGGAACAATTTAAATATTCAGAAGTTTCCAAACTTTCCACGTCTTGTCTTTTAGTCTTTTTCTGTCTCTGTTTTGAAATGATTTTAAAGCAGAGAAAGAATGTAACATCTTCAGAGCTGAAGGGTCCTGACTGACCAATTATTAAAGCATGTAAGCAGCATCTCATTCTCAAGTCTCAGTCTACTCTGATATTTTTGGCTCGACATAAAAAACAGAATTTATTTAAAATTGATAACTTGAGTTGCTTGAACTTTTTTTGAATAGTGTGGTTTATGTTGTGCACTGAGACTGTGAGACAGAGGAAATTAAATATGCTGACTCCCCGAGGTCAGCAGCGCCACCCTCCTGGAGTATTAGGATGGGGGAAAGCAGTGCAGGGGAGCCTGCATGATGTGGAATGCATCACTGGTGTGCAAGGGACGTGGGCAAGAGAAGGAGAGAAAAGCGACTGGGTGGGAGGGATGGTGCAGCGGCCTGCTTCGCACCATAGCAGATCAGTCTGCCAAGCTGAAAAAGCCAAGAGGGATGGGCGGTGGCAACTGGCAACTTCTTCCTCCCATCCACTGTCCTAGTCGAGTCAGTGGACTACTACTACAGCAACCGGTCACTACACCACCCTCGCCAAGCCAGGCTGTGGGCCCAATCAGATTGGGCCCGCAGCACAGGCCTGGCAGTTGGCTGGCGGGATGAGAGCTGGCAACTGGATAGATTTATTTCCATTCTCTCCTGATGATGAGATCAGTGCAGTATCTGGATCAGATCAGTACATGATTTCCTATTTAAATTCCAATTCCATTTTTTCAAATAGAAAATTACACTGACGCGGCCAGCACCATGCACGCTGCAGATACACTCATTTCAGAAATCAGACTAGAGTTCAGACTCACTTACGAGTCCGCAAGTCCGCACAAAACTAAACAGCAAACAGGACACAAATTTGGTTTTTAAACAATATGTAATTCGCTTGGGATCACACACAGGAGACAGGACGACAGACTTATTGCTATTATGCTTATGCTTACAATTAAAAATCCAAGATGGTCTGGACAGGACCTCACTAATGGATCTCTCTCTCACACCTCTTCTACTCTCACAAGTATCACAATAATATATGACTGTCTGGCTGTACTCTCAGTCTTAGTGTCAACCGCCGACTTTTATAATGTGCTAGTTGACCCGCCTTACAGTTTCTTTCTCGCCGCTGTACCACACACCACCACATGACTATTTGCCTGCAGCTCATGTCCCCCAAACTTGCTGATCTTTGGCAGATGCACCCCTGCTGGCAGGCAGTTATAATTACAGCCTAAGTGAGAAAAATGTAAAGTGGCACCGCAATGAATAAATACACAAGCTTCCATTGAAAATTGCACCCCTTGGAGGCTTGCGCCGCCCGCCCCACCCTTTCTACGGTACTGCTCCCCAGTTCCTTCAGCCATCCCTCTTGGCTAGTTTAAATGATCATCGAAGTAACATTTAAATAATCCACTGAGGACTGTGGTTCCCCTTCCAGATGGATGCAGGCCATCACAACTGTATAGGCCCTTATCCTCCCACATGGTCCCCAGTCCCCATGTAGCTGAACCCTTCCTCTCTGCAACATTCCTTCAGCCATGAGTTGAAGCTCCTGATCTGGAAATCCTTCTCCTGTTCCCTGCCGTAGACATTCAGCACCTCAGGGAAAGCCACTGAGTGAGCTACCTGTGTAAGACCCCTCCCCAGCTCGCTAAACTCCCCTGCACTATCCCAACCTCCTCCCTAGCCAGGTCATTTGACCCCAGGTGGACAATGACATCCAGCTCCCTTTCCCATCCTGCTGCCCTAGTGATCCTCAGGATTTGCTTTCCATCCCTCCAGACCGTGGCCCCATGCCTACTGGGTCAATATGTCATGCGCTTAATAGTGCACGACAGAACTGTGTATCAGGAACAGTGCTGTAGGGAAGCGTGAGAGAGTGCAAAGCCTCAAAAGGGTGTATGCGCAGTAGTGCACCCTCTCACTCTCCCAGGCAGAGGATAAGACCTCTGCTGGGACAGGGGGATGGCAAGCAGCTGCCGTGGCTTGACGGGATGAGCCATGGGCATCAAGGGAGGCAGTCAGTGTGTTTCTGACTGGGTTTCGATTCCCAGTCCCAGACGCATTGATTTTTTAATTTTTCACACTTTGTGCAATTTCAACTGTTATCCCCCGGAAGTTAGTTATTTTAGTAGAGGGTTTAGGGTGGAGCCCCTAAAACAAAGACTTATGCTTTTAGCAATATATTGCGCTGTATTGGCAGTGCAGTATATTGCTGCGGTATAATGCCTTGCGAGATTATGACCCCACGCCAGCACCGTATAGGCACCTAATCTGCCTCTCCCTCCTTTCCTATGCCCTAATCTATTCCACTCACAGTCAAGTCTCCCACCAGAAGTTGCCTTTGTCTCCTCTGGGTCCTCTACCACCTTCTTTACGGTTTCCACTATGGAGGGCCCCCAAATCCTCCCTGGTCACTATCATGGGTGCTTCATCCTGACAGTACTCCCACTCCACCAGAGTGGCTTAGGAATTACATAGTGGTACCGGTTAAGGAATATGCCTATGTGCCACCACTCCCACCCTTCCAGATCCTACCATAGTCCAGTCATTCCTCCTCCCTGGCATACTCTGAAGTAATGGTGGAAGACTTGGTGGTCCCTGGGTGGGGGGAAGGTGTTTCTCCGAATTCTAGCCAACTCTGCCTGGAGTCTAGCATCCTCTTTCCTCAACACACAGAGGTGTGTGCAGACGGGGCAGCACTGCAGTCTTCAGAGGGTCTCTCTGAAAACAGCCACCCCACAGCTGCTGCACTACACCAATCTCAGCATTCTCAACTTCTATTCTCCCTAATAAACAAACCCCAATTCAGAAAGACACTTCCACACACATGGTACGCACTGTGCAAGTAAGCACAAGGAGAAAAGTATATCACACATATAGTAACCAGATGTTCAAACTGGGTTCCCACAGAAATCTACCTTTGGTGATTTTGTTCTCTCCAGTGTACCTAGATGTTCAGAAATGTCACTGTCTGCCCAAACTGAACTTAATAAAACTAGCAAGCCCTCATCTACTTTATAAAACATCATCATGAAGTGCAGCAGTCTGGTTACACTGAGTGCATTAAGTGCTCCCTGGAGGAAGGGATTTTGTGAAATTGCAATGTCTAGTAAAAATGTACTGCATTGCCTAAGACAAGCACACACGTACAGAACTTTATTCAGCTGTAAGGAGCTCCAGTTGGAACTTCCCATCCCTTGCAGTAGTATGATTTGGAGTTTCCAATCACTGACAAACAGATTGTTACCTTGATAACATCATAATTCATTTAGCTTGAGGTAAAGTAGTTGTCACCTTATTCAGAGAGTAATGACTGGCCCACAGACTTGTGAAATGAGTAACTGGGCGATGCAGCACATGGGTAGGACACAGTGGTAAGACGTTTTAGGGCAAGTTCAAGGTCTGATTTCAGCAGGGACACGTTAAGATGTGGAAAATACAGATGGACACAAACACAAGATTTTTGGTGCAACCCACTTTTTCTAAGCGGGATGTTTATTTTGTAATCATAAACAACAACAGCTTTGCACCATATATAAAGTAAAAACAAAACAATCCAAACAATCCAAAAAGAAAAGACTTGAAAATTGTTTTCACAATGTTCTCTTTAGTGCAGCACAGGACTCTCCTAGTCCTTCACCTGCACTCAGTCTGAAGACACTGACCCTATCTAACATCTGTTTGCTCAGGCAATAGTATTTATACCTGTCCACCTGGGTCAGGTGACCAAGCATCATCATGGCCCTTCATTTAATTAAATACTGTAACAGGTTAAAAGGACTTAGTTACCCTTCTATAATGAGAAGCAGCTTTAGTTAATAGAAGGGACTTTCCCAGAAGGATTTTCCCCTTTTTAAAGGTGGAAAACTTTTCACCGGGACTTGAGTGACAGACAGCTTACTATAAAATGAGGCTACAAGGGGCTGCTGTTCCCCTATACATATTATTTCATTCTTTCCCCTGCTTCAGGTAAGGACAGACTTAATTTATTCCTTCTCCTTCAAGAAGTACATTTGTTTAAAGCATATTGTGTTGACAGAAGGTTTGCGCTTACTTTACCCCCTTTCAGTATTCTAGTCTGTAGGTTTTCACTAGCTATGTTTATGCCAGGTTTATCAATATGCTAGAGTTTTATTTAGTTGTTTTAACCAGGTATAGCACACTAAGCTGAAAGCTTTTTTACAGGAGCGACCTGGGAGCACAAGGAGGTTAAGTGACTTGCTCAGGGTCACACAGTATGCAAGTGGAAGCTGTGGGATTCAAACCCAGGTCTGGTCTGCTGGATGTCACTAGAGTTGCAGCTCAGAGCCTTAGACCACTGCGCTACACTGCCTCAACATGCTTCCCATGTTGTAATCTTTATTATGCAGTACAAAATCCCTTAGCCTTTCATATTTATCCTAGGATAGCAAGAAAACCCTTTCTCCTACATCTCTTGCTAATGCAGTACACAGTTAACTGTGTGTTTCAGGGCATTTTCTCCTACTTTCGGGTAAAATAATGTACTTTTAGCTGTAATGTCAAGTCAATGGCTGAAATGTCAAGCTGTCAGTTGACACTTTCACTTTCCTCCACGTAGGCTTCTATGCGTTGCTCTGTAGCGCTCTCTCTGTCTCTCTCTCTCTCTCTCTTAGAGAGCATGCCTAATACTCGCTCTGCACCCTTTTTGCTTATCTCTGATGCAGTTAAGTAAAGTGCTTTGCTAAGTAAAGAGTGATCGCTGCTTCTTACAATTAAGCTCTGGAACCTAATATGGCATAACTACAACGGGGTTCCTTCTTGTTTCTACTCATGTAACTACAGTTTAACAGCAGCATAATACATCCAATAGATAAACTGCAGCATTCAGTATAGGTTCTACCATTTCCATAGCAACTGCAGCATTTAGTATAGGTTCTAACATTTCCATAGTGGCAACAGGGTTACAGAAAATAAAAGGGAAAGGGGTTTGCTGCTTTGCAATAAATATTAAAATATAGGCTAGTCATGTAGGTATTTCTCTGCCTACACACTAAATAGCCACTCTAACCCCTTAATTAGGGTGTTCTACTGTATACAAGACATATTTTACATTCTAGCTACAATAGCCAGTCATTCTATAGAGCTATAACTATAACTATTCTATTTTATTGTCCCATTCTGTCTGGGAGCTTGTGGTTACTGGAAGTTGACTACGGACCTATGGAAGGAAGAGAAAAGAAAGTTAAAGAGAAGCACAGAGGGTTGTCTGGAGGTGGCCTGCCTCCAGACAAAAAGAAAGGGATAACTTTATTAGATAAGAATATATATAGAGAGAGGTTGCAACCTAAAATACTCAAGGTGTCCTACTACAATGGCAGGGATGCACCCTGTCACAAGGCAGAGAGAAAATGCTGAGTGTTGAATGCAATACTATTTTGTGACGTAATGGTTTATGGCATAAAATATCTTATGTAAAACTCTGAGGTCAGACCCAAAGTACAGTACAGCTCTGTTGAACCATTACTTGTAGTGGGGGAGTCAAGTTATGCCTAGATGAAATACCAGTGCACCGATGCACTTATGCACAAAAGTAATGTGAACAGGACAGTAAATGTATTTATTTATTGAATTCTATTAACCAGGTGGGCCCACTGAGACTAAAAGTCCCTTTTTCAGGGATGACCCAGAATTAATTACATACAGACATATCAAAATATCACTGGAAGTCCAGGAATAATACAAAATATTACAAGTATATACAATATTCTCAGGGATACAGAGATAATGAATAATGGTGTATTTGCAACAGTGAGCTAACAGAGAAGTAAATTTAGAGAAGTCAAAGGCTGTACAGCAGCAAGTATAGGCCATAGATGATTAAAACAGGTCAGTAGGTACAGATCAGTGATTGCAGTTACATTGGCTGCACTCTAGATGGAATACCGTAAGCAGTTTTTTTGAATCCTCTGGGTGAGGAAAAATTTTGGAGGGTAGCCCGGATGGGTACCAGGTCAAAATGTCATGTAAAGAATGCCACAGGAAAAACCACATGGCATAAACAGCATGCAGTAAAACAGCTACAGGGTACAAAATACCGCATGGAAAAATGGTGAAGGAGCAGTAGTGTACCCCTGTAGCTGTTGCCTGGGAGGCAGTGTTGCACAGAATAAAACCTTTGCTGGGTGGCAGTCCTCCAAACAGCTGCCATGGCTCAAAGGGTAAAGCCACCAGCAGTGGAAGGCAGTAGAGCATCTGTAGACTGGGATTTGAGTCCTTGTCCCACATTACCTGTGTGTTTTTTTATTTTTTTTTAACTGTTGTGCAGTCCACAATTCTCCCCCTGCCCATGTTTTTCCCCATCCCAGAGATGCCCCCACCGAGGTGGTTATTTTAATATGGGGGGGCAGAGCACCCCTCAAAAAGCAATGTTTTCTGTGTGATGTGCAATATTATTACAGCTTGGTGTTTTTCCCAAGTGCTGTAAATGTGTACACTGTATTGACAGTGAGGTATGTTGCTGCGCTGTTTTTGACCACAGCATATTGACCCCATGCCACCAGGAGGATGTTCCATAGAGATGGAGCTGAGGGAGCGAAGGATTTTTTTTAGCCCATGCTGGAGCTCTTTCTAGGCATCTGAAGCAGGGTGCTGCTAGAGGACCAGGCTGTTCTCCTCAGAGGTTTAGTTACCAGAATATCATGGAAGGTGGGGGCGGTAGCACCCTTGACCAGTTTGAAGGCAAGACAAGGAGGGGGTATTCTAGTCTCCCTTCAAGAAAAGATCAATTTAAGGAGTGACAAACATTACAGTGGTGATCCCTAGGTGAGGCTCTGGAGACAATTTGTCTAGTTTTACTGATGAATTTATTTGTTTCTGAGCACCTCAGGGCCTGAAGAATTGGGGCACCATACTGTAGGAGTGGGCCAGAGTGCTGCTGGCGATAGCTAGCCATGAATCCTTGAGGAGGTTTATTCAAGTTTATTCAAATTCTTGGATTAATATCTTTGAGCCAGAAGGCTCTTTTACATAGGTTACACATCAAGGTACAGATAACAAACAAATGGTACAACAGTGAAGAGACAGAAAGGCATTAGGGTACATGGAGGCAACATCTAACAAGCAGATTGTTAATGTACAATTGAAATTAAACTAGTCTTAAAAGTCCTAAAGTGAGGTAGGGGGACAGTTACTAAAAAGGTGGGAGTTAGGAAGACATGGATGGGCAAACATCAGTGCAGAGATAGGAGTCACCAAGTGGCATTATCGACAGATGGGAGAGGTTAAAGTGCAGTATGCAAAAGTGCTATGAGAGGTGGTACACAGAGGGCACAGGAGTCAGGAAGAGGAGCAGTGCTAATTGATAGTGCAAAAGTAGGTATTGAATTGGGTATTGAGCTAGAGAGTGGGATAACAGGAGGGATTGGGAGGGAAGGGTAGGGAGGGAGGGAGGAGGGAGGTGGGGTGGTGGGGGTAGCGGAAGGGGAGGGTAATTGAAGAAGTTAAGCTGGCCACATAGGTGGTAGACAAAGTGTGCAGAGCATTAAACTCTTCTGTGGCTCTAGTTGCAAACAAACACTGCCCTTGTGAGGTCAGACAGCATGGGACTTTCTGAGGGGTGTATGAATTAGAGTTTGACTGAAGTGAATCAGGTTGGTGTGTTTGGATTTTCAAAAGGGGTTATGTGAGAGGCAACCCTTTGAAAGTGTTGTGTGTGTGGGGAGGTGGTTTAGTAGAGTGAATCTGTGTGAGTTGCAGAATTTTGAGGGTTTATTTGTTTTTGCTGTAAAGTTAAGATGTGTTGGGAGGCAGTATTCTACCACCAGGCTCAGGGACCTACATCCCTTTGACTGTCCCCCGTTATCATTAGGGACTTATAAGAAGTGTCGAGCTCTGGGGATAGTCTAGAGCCAAGTGAAAAAGTAGAGAGTTGGGACTGGTGAGGGAAAGGAGAGGGGTGGACAGATAGAGGTTGTGGGGAATAGGAGACACCCTTGGGTGAAATGGGGCTGGGAGAGGGGTGTTCCTTATCTGGTTCCCATACCCAAGGGCTCCACAATAAGTGCGCAGGTCCTGGGATCTTCCTTGATAACCCATCAGAACTGGGCAGTGTTGTGCAATGCCAGATCTATTAGGAACAAGACAGCTATTATAGCTGATCTTGTTGGGACATCAGATCTGGCATGTATCACCGAGACCTGGCTAGACGAGAATGCAGGTCCTATATTGGCATCTGCTGTTCCAGCTGGGTTCTCAGTGATACACTGCCCGAAATTGGATCGTAGGAGTGGGGGTGTAGCCATTATGTTTAAGATGGAACTGGGACTTGTGGATGTGCCAGTGGAGTGCACCAGGTCCTTTGAGTGTATCCTGGGAGCCGGTGTAGGGTTCAGAATACTCCTCATCTACTGTTCACCTGGTGATGGTGGAGAATTCCTGAAGGAGTTTGCAGACTTTATTGTCGACATGGCATTGGAGTCCCCCAGATGGTTAATCCTGGGGGACTTCAATGCCTGGGTCAACGATGAACTCTCACAATTTGGAAATAATCTCCTCCAGCTTATGACTATACTGAGCCTTACACAGGTGGTTACCTCCGCTACCCATATAGGGGGTCACTCACTGGATTTCGTGTTCCTCCTGGGGATGGAGATCATGGATCTGGGGGTGGAACCAGTCAGTTGGTCAGACCATCACACCATAAGGTTCAGTTTCAGGGCATCCCTTAATAGGCCTGCCCCTATGGAGATTGCCCAATACCGCCCTCTAAGGGGAGTTACCCCAGAGGGTTTATCGGTGGTGCTGGACATATCGGGTTTATCGAGTGAATGCATGGGTCATGGGGGTCTGGTACTTACCTATAGTAAGGTGGTGGGGGACACCCTGGACTCAATTGCTTCTGTTCTGCTTTGACCACTCACCCTTCGCCCAAGGACCCTCTGGGTTGATGGGTCCTTGAAGGAGTTGAGAAAAGTAGGTAGAAGGCTAGAGAGAGTTTGACGGAAATCTGGCCTGAAGGTTGACAGGCTTAGATTGATGGAATATTATAAGGGCTATCAATCAGCAATCACCTGTAAGAAGGCAGAATTCCTGTCTGGGGAGATTACTGCTACGCAGAATTGACCAGCTTAGCTCTTCTGGACTGTGGACAGATTGTGCAATCCAGTCTGTCTCCAGTCTGGAAGAGATTTTTCACAGATGAAGTGTGATGAACTTGCTAGATTCTTCGCAGATAAGGTTGCCAGCATCAGGTCGGGTATTGGCCCAACTCTCCCTATGAGGGACTGTGGAGGTCGGCGGGAGGTGACAAGCACCTGCTCTGTCTGGACTGATGTTAGCTGGCCAGAATTCATGGACATTGTGAGGATTGTCCAGACTTTGCGACCAACCAGCTGTAGTTTGGATCTGGGCCCTACATCCCTTTTGCTGGGTTGCGTAGATGTCATCTGCCTGATCTTTGCTGAAATTGTTTGGAGTTCCTTGGAGAAGGAGGTCTTTCCTGATCTCATAAAGGAAGTGGTCATATGACCACTCCTAAAAAAACCCTCCTTGGATCCAGACTGTCTAGCTAACTACAGGCCTGTCTCTAATCTACCCTTTGTGGGTAAGGTTATTGAGAAGGTGGTTGTATTGCAGCTGGACGACTACCTTATAACCCACAATGTCAATGATGCTCTCCAGTCTGGGTTTAGGAAGAGACATAGCACTGAGACTGCCCTTGTCCGGGTTTTAAATGACCTCCTAATTATGAGAGATCGAAAGGCTCATACTGTCTTGGTCTTTCTTGATCTCTCTGTGGCATTTGACACTGTGAACCATGGTGTGCTTCTGGAGTGCCTGTGGCTTCTCTGTGGACTGTCTGTGACAGTCTTAAGATGATTTCAATCATTCCTTGCAGGCAGGTCTCAGAGGGTTGTCACTGGAATTTATTCCACTGATTCTCTCCCCCTGTCCTGTGAGGTGCTGCTGTTCTCCATATTGGCACCCATGTAGTTTGCAGTGTATATGCTGCCATTAGGAGACATCATTAGGTGATACGGTTTGGGTTTTCACTGCTACGCAGATGATACCCACCTGTATATGTCCTTTATTCCCAGACAGGATAATGCGGTCTCCGGGCTTAACAACTGTCTAGCCAAGATCAAGAACTGGATGAGCACCAGTTGGCTGAGTTTGAATCCGGATAAGACCGAGGTGTTGGTTGTGGACCTGGGTCATTCAGAGACGGGTGTGGGGCTGGGCAGGCTTCAGGTTTATGGCTCGATCATGTCCAGCTCTTGACCTCAGACCGGGTGCATAACCTGGGCGTTATTTTTGACAGTGGTTTGACCCTGAAATCTCAGGTGTCTTCTGTTGTTAAATCCTCTTTTTATCATCTGAGGAATATCACCCGGGTGAAACACCTGGTCCCTCCTGCTGACCTTTCTATATTGGTCCACACCTTCGTGACCACCTGCCTTGATTACTGCAATGTCCTTTACCTAGGGCTTCCAGGGGTTGATATCTGTTACTTGCAGCTAGTGCAGAATGTGGCGGCCAGGCTTTTGACTGGTACATCTAGGACTAGTCATATTTCGCCTGTGCTGTGCGAACTGCACTGGCTGCTTGTACAATGGTGGATCACCTTTAAGGTTGGTTTACTGACCTATAAAGCCCTACATGAACAGGGACCCTGGTACCTGTAAGATCTTCTGACTCCCTGCTGCCCCTCCCACTGACTCTGATCCACCGATGAGGGATTGCTGGAGATTCTCAGGGTTCAGTTAAAAACATCGGGTGCGTGTGATTTTTCTTTTGCTGCCCCTACCCTGTGGAATTCTCTACCTCACTGGTTAAGGGACCTTTTTCATTTGGCTTTTCCTGATGATTTTGAAAATCTACAGCTGCCTATGGATGTTCTTATTTGTCTTAAATTGTTTTAGTGATTTGATTTTATTGATTATACAGAGCCTTGGTTTTGGAAAGTTGCTTTATAAATGAAGTTTTACTTACTTTACTTACTTGGAGGGAGGAACTATAGGAGCTCCTGGTACCATGTGTGTTACTAGAGGACCTGAAGAGATTCCTGACCCCAGGTGGCAGAAGACCAAGAGTGGCTTTCTTTACTACAAGACATGTGTGGTATGAAATTCTGCCTTGTAATTGTAGTCAGTTAGCCTGCTCATAAAGGTCACAGGTGTGCATCTGTGGGGTGGCCCCAATTAATAGCAGGCAGCCTTTGTTTAGGACAATGGAAATACGCTTTAAGGCTGTGCTTATAGCAGCACCATAGATCACAATCCCATAGTCAATTATGGATGCAACGGTGCTTTGCAGTGGCAGAGCTAGAAGGGGGCTTGGGGGGCAGTCGCCCCTCCTGGCTGCCCCAGTGTGAGTAGTGGTGCTCTACCGTAATCTTTATTCACTATTTAGTGCCCATTGTGGAGCTCATGATTGACTGAATGGCCCCTCCTGGCTCCCAAATGCTCTCAAACCTGGCTCCTCCACTGGTGCTTTGGATTGCTAGCTTAAGGGCTTCCACAGTTAGACAGCTCTTATGCCTATAGAAAAGCCTAATGTGGATGTTGGCAGCTCTGGCCACAAGATCAATGTGCGCAGAGTAGGATACAGTCTCAAAATAGGTGGCAGGGAAGGTTAGGGAGAAAAAGATAGCATTTAGGAAGAATAAGGAAACACAGAAGGAGCAGGACAGAGAACTGTACCAGTTAAGGCAGAGGAAGCAGGGAGGGAAGTCAGAATAGCAAAGGCCCAAACTGAGGAAAAGATAGCCAACTTGGTTAAGAAGGGGGATAAAACTTTTTATAGGTACATCAGGAGCGTAGAAAGACAAAGGGAGGGATAGTGAGGCTGAATAGAATGGATGGTGGGTGGGCAGAGAGGACAGTGAAAAAGCAGGGATACTGAATGAATACTTCAGCTCAGTATTCACAAAACAGGAGGAGGGGGAAGTGCCTAATCCAATTAACAGAAGCACTCTGGATAGGGGGGTCGATCCCAGTCCTTTCACAGACGAAAGGGTTCTGAAAGAACTCCTAAAACTGAAAGTGGACAAAGCAATGGGGCCTGATGGAATTCACCCCAGAATTCTAAAAGAATTAAGGGGAGAACTAGTGACACCACTGACTACCCTTTTCAACAAATCATGGGAGGATGGTGTGGTACCTGAGGACTGGAGGAAGGGGGATGTGATTCCCCTTCACAAAAGTGGAAGCAAGACAGAGGCTGGAAACTACAGACCTGTCAGTTTGACCTCTGTGGTAGGGAAAGTGATGGAATCACTTCTGAAGGAAAGAATTGTTGAATACCTAGAGGCCAGTGGCGCACAGGATCCAAGGTAGCATGGGTTCACAGTGGGAAGGTCATGCCAGATGAATCTAATTGATTTCTTTGACTGGGTGACCAAAGTAGTAGACCAGGGAGGGGCTGTGGACATGGCCTACCTAGACTTTAGCAAGGCATTTTTACACAGTCCCGCAGAAAAGATTAATAATCAAATTAACCAGCCTGGGAGTTGGTCACAGGGTGGTAGCCTGCGTAAAACATTGGCTGGACAACAGGACACAGAAGGTAATTGTAAATGGAATCCACTCTGAAGAAAGAGGGGTTACTAGTGGGGTACTGCAGGGTTCAGTACTGGGTTCAGTCCTTTTTAATGTCTTTATAAGTGACATTGCAGAGGGACTGGAAGGAAAAGTATGTCTCTTTGCAGATGACACAAAGATCTACAACAGGGTCGATACACAAGGAGGCGTGGAAAGGATGAGAAGGGACTTGGCAAGGTTAGAGGAATGGTCAGAAATATACAGCTTGGATTCAATGCAAAGAAGTGCAAATAATGCACCTGGGAAACAAAACCCAGGAGAAGATTACACAATGGGGAGGTAGTAACAACAGCAAAATAGAAAGGGAACGGGGGTAATCATATCAGATGACCTTAAGGTTAGCAAGCAATGTGAGAAGGCAGTAGGAAGGGCTGGGGAGATACAGGGATGTATAGGGAGAGGCATCACCAGCAGAAAACAGGAAGTTGTTATCCCTCTGTACAGACAGTTGGTGAGACCCCGTCTGGAGTACTGCATCCAGTTCTGGAGACCCTTTCTCCTCAAGGACATAGACAGGATGAAGGCAGGTCAGAGGAGGGCAACTAAAATGGTGCAGGGTCTGCAAGAGAAGCCATATAAGGAGAGACTAAATTAGCTTAGTATGTATACCCTTGAGGAAAGGAGGGAGGGAGGCACATGATAGAAACTTTTAAGTACCTCAGTGGAATCAAAAAAGTCCAAAAGGGTAGAATCTTTCAGAAAAAGAGATGTGCAAGAACAAGGGGACACAATTTGAAGATAGAGGGAGGATGGCTCAGGGGCAATGTGAGGAATTATTTTTTCACAGAGAGGGTGGTGGATGCATGGAACAGCCTTCCTGAGGAGGTTGTGGGGTCTAAAACTGTGAGAGAATTCACTAATGCATGGGACAGACATAAGGCAATTCTTGTGGGGGGTAGGAAGAAATAGGCAGTTGGTTAACTAGGATCTGCAGCTTATCCTGTAGGTAGGGAAATGGGCAGACTAGGTGGGCCAAGTGGTCTTTATCTGCCATCAAAGTCTATGTTTCTATGAGTGCTGTCTAACGTCGCTCCAAGGTACTTAAAAGTGCATGTCTGCTCCAGTGCTATGCCAGAGTTATTTCTAATCAATAGTTGTTTAGCTTTATTCCTATTACGTGTGCCATGGAAAAGCATTGACTTTGTTTTTTTGTAGTTGAGTACTAGTTTCTGGGAAATAAACCAGTCTTCAACAGCAGTGAAGATTTCCGGGGGCTGTTCTCCAATTGGACAGGATCAGATTTCCTAGCAAATATGACTGCATCGTCTGCATACAGGAGTATTTTTTCTGGGCAGCTGGCAGGGAGGTTATTTAAGAAAATGCTAAAATGTAGCAGGCCCAGGATTGACCCCTGGGCAAATCCCGACCGGACGGGAAGCTTGTTCGAGACTATATCACCTATCCTGACTATTTGAGATCACCCCGAGAAGTAGCTATCAAACCATCATAGGGTGTCAGCTGATAAGCCTATCACTGCTAACTGTTTGAGCAGTAAGGTGTGGTTGACCATATTGAAAGCTTTCGATAGGTCAATGAAGGTAGCACCAACAGGTTCACCTTGATTGCATGCATGGTGAATAAGCCCAGTGAATTCGAGAAGTGTGGTAGTGGAGCTGTGACCTTTCCTAAAGCCATGTTGCTTAGGAGTCTGAAGGGTGTATTTCTCCAAGTACTCAATCAACTGGTCAGCAACAATTATTTTGAGTGCCTCAGAGATTAGAGGAAAGATAGAAATGGGCCTATAGTTTCCCTGCAGTACCTTGTCCCCACTTTTGTGGACTGGGGTCACTAGGGCTGGTTTCCATTTGTAGGTGAGCTGGGAGAGCATGAGCGACTTGTTGATGAGCTTAGTCAGGGGGGATTAGACTAAGTCTAGAGTAAGGGAGATTAGCTTTAGGTCTAGTAAACCACCACTTGTTCTTGTCTGACCAAGGACTTTGAGTAGGTATTTCTTGGCCTTACTTTCAGTAACGACTTTGAAGTGGAAAGTAGGGTGTTTGCAGCCAGTGAACAGATTAGAAGCTGTTAAATAGCAAGTAGGGGTGTCAAAGAAGTTTGGTGGTAGTACTTGGCTGAGATCAGTAAAAGCTGAGTTAAGAGAGTTTGGTATGACAGTGGGGTCCAGGGTTACATCACCATTGATGTTTAGCATGGAAGGTGCTGTCCTAGACTCTTTCCCAGTGAGTAGGTTGCTATCCTTCAGTAGGTTGTTATCCCGCTGTACAGACAGTTGGTGAGACCCCATTTGGAGTACTGCATGCAGTTCTGGAGACCCCATCTCCGCAAATACATAGTCAGGATAGAGGTTGTCCAGAGGAGGGCAACTAAAATGGTGCAGGGTCTGCACAAGAAGACATATGAAGAAAGACTAAAGGAGTTTAATATGTATACCCTCGAGGAAAGGAGGGATGGGGGGGGACATGATAGAAACTTTCCAAGTATCTTAAGGGAATCAAAAAAGTCCAAGAGGGTAACATCTTTCAGAAAAAGAGATGTGCAAGAACAAGAAGGCACAATTTGAAGACAGAGGGGGGATGACTCAGAGGTAATGTGAGGAAGTATTTTTTCATGGACAGGGTTGTGGATACATGAAACGGCTTTCCTGAGGAAGTCGTGGAGTCAAAAACAGTGGGGGAAGCCAGCCCGGTGGTGCTGAGGGTTGATGCGCTGGATGCCACAACTCGTGCTACACCGGCAACCTGAGTTCAGGAGTGAGCTCGGGCACCGGGGGTTGACAGGGGGTTGTTGAGGATTGAGCACCCGCTGGGCTGCTCTCCTCCTGGGTGGGGGACTCAGGGGAGTCCCGGTGTGCCAGCGGCTCCTGGTGGAGACCGGGAGGCTGCAGCATGCTGGGCAGCACACAAGTAGCATGGCTTGATGCAAGGCAGGGTAGCCATACGCCATTGTGTCAGGGGTGTGCCCACACAGGGAGGGGAACATGAGCACCAGAACATAGAAAAGCCTGGTCGGCAGGAGTAGGTGACAGCACCTGCCCCCATGCCCGCAGCCGGGTCTGGCCTGCCTGACCTCCCAGGTTCCTCCACCCAGGTCCTCACCCACACTGGAGACTGACTAAGAAGAGCACCCAAGGGAGGGGTGACCCCACCCCAGAGGGGTTAAGCTTGGGGTGCCAAGTGTGGTGTCAAGGAGGAGGAGAGAGAAGGTGCAGGCAAGGAGGACTTCAGGCTGGGCAGGAACTGGCAGGATGCCTGACAGAGGCCCTTGCTGACCATGACAGGAGGGAAAAATAAGTGTAAAAAAACCCAGTGGGGGAATTCAAGAATGCATGGGACAGACATAAGGCAATTCTAGTGGGGGGGTAGGAGGAAGTAGGCTGTTGGTTAATTAGGATCTGCAGCTTATCCATTAGGTAGGGAAATGGGCAGACTAGGTGGGCCATGCGGTCCTTATCTGCCATCAAATTCTATGTTTCTATATTTCCTTAATGTTGTCCCAGAATTTCCAACCATCTTTTCCAAGTGTTTGCAAGTGCAGTTTGGTAATGGTTTGCTTTTTCTGCTTGAATCATCCTGTTGCAGGCATTTCTGGCAGTTTTGTAAGCCTGTATATCAGCAAGCTGGCCAGTAGCCCTTGCCGATTATCGTAGCAGGTCTCATCTTTTCATTTGTTGCAGGATGTTGTAGGTCATCCAGGGAGTAACAGTTCCCCTAACTTTCCTCTTTTTAAAGGGTGCATGCACATCACAGGCAGCATTAAACCTTGAGATGAAGAATTCCAGAGCAGTATCCACGGCAGCGGCAGTGTCAATTGGAGATCAGTCTTGTTGACGAAGCAGTAGTTTTAGAGGCTCTAGATAACCTCGGCCAAGAACACTGCTAGGTAGTTACTTAGGTGGAAGAGCAGTCCAATTTTTTGATGTAGAGATTTCAAAATATAACCTACATAGGACCTGCACATGACTTTCTGGTCCATGTATACCCCAAGTTATTTAAAAGATTCAACCACCTCAATTTGAGCTTTGAAGGATGTGGTAAAGGTTAATAAGTGATGCTGTGCTGCACCCAAGTTGTAACAATTGTGCAATGACTGTTCCATAAGAAAATAAACTGGGCACCTTATTTGTTAGGGGCTAACCTGATGGGAGGTCTGGAGCTGGGGTCAGACCCTGCAAAAATAAAGAGAAATTGTGAGCATAGTGTTGGTTAGTGCTGGTGGAGTAAAGCTAAAGGGGGGTGGTGGGCAGTGATTGCCTACATCCCTTACTCAGAACACACACACTCATATACGTAAATGTTCTGAGCATATTGCCTCTCACCCGTTGTAACAGAAATAGTGGGTGCAGTAGTTGGTAGCCAAGGGCTAGTAAGTAGGCTGCCCAGGCTATTGAGTTAGTAGCACTGGTGGTCCGCTCGTATACGGGGCCAGCCTGGGGAAAATCAGCACAATTTAAAAAAAGAAAATAAAGAATAAGCTTGTGTCCATTTTAAATTGATGTTTCAAGTCTGCTTCAGAGTTTACATGTAGAACTGCAGCTGCGCGGTGCTGAGGCGCCAAGGCAGAGGATGAGGAATTGGACAGCCAAGCCATGGTTCCTTAGCATAGTGCTACTGTGCTAAGTGGAATTCCTCTTGAGTAGCTGAGGAGCAGCTGTGCAAAACTGCGACTTTGGTCATGGAGCAGGCTAATGCTCACCAAAGCAAAAAGCATTGAGATGGAGATGCTGTAAGAAGTGCTCCTCACGCTGGCAGGAGACCAGATATTTTTAATAAATAAAATAGTTGGCAGGCGGTAAGTGTCGGGAATTAAACTTATTGACTGACTACCATTGCATTTTTAATAAAGTGAGGGGCACACAGTGTGAAGTGGGGATGGGCCCCCACACACTCAAGCACAGTCCAGGTGCTATGTTTGAATGGCAGGGAAGGCTGCTCGTTGAGAGAAAACACAGTTGTAAACCTTCAAGAAAATGTAAACAAAAATGTATTAAAGTAATAAATAAATGCCACAGGTGGCTAGTTCAGAGTCCAGTGATCACAAGCATGTGTATTTTATACCACAAATCCTCATAGTTTGCAAAATTCTGCAGTTTAAAGAACAGTAGTGCAGAGAAGGAATCATAATAATTTAAAATGCATAAAACTTGCAACCCTTTTTGTTCCAAATAGCTTTTTGCCCCCCTCCCCATTACCAACTCTGCCTTATTTGACAATGTGGGAGACAATAGTTTCTTGTTTTTACTCCCCGCTATCCCGGGACCCCGAATCGCAGTTGCACATGCGCGTGGAGGCACGCATGCATTCCACAGCCTCAGTAATGGTCCGTTCCTCCCACCCCTGACCCTGTGCCTGTGTTCCTGTGGCTTGGCACTTAGCCTCCACTGAGAGGCAGCAAAGAGCCAGGGAACCTACACATCCCTCCTTGGAGAGGAGTGGAGAGGAGAGCTGCCTTGCGGCTGCTCCATCCAACTCTGCACCCTTCCCATCCCCAGCTGATCCCTGGTGGCCCAAGCTCGCTCTCAAACTCGGGTCACTGGCATAGCGCGAGATGTAACATATAGCGCCTCAACCCTCAGTGCCACCAGGTCAGCTGCAACCTTTTTTTTATGGCACTGCCAAGTCATTTTAAGTAGAATTTCACCAAAGTTGGCAGTTTTTCAGAGTAAAGGATGCTCTTTCAAGAAAAATAGTTTTATTTAATTAAAAAGTTTAAAAAGAGGGGTCGCTAACCTGCTACGGGGAAGTAGCTGTGGCCCAGAACCCATGCAGGCAGAAAGGGTGGACGAGGAGCCAGGAGAATGTGTGCTCTTGGGCAGGAGATGTTGCAGAAGCCCCAGGGAGGAGTCTAAATTAAAAAAAAATATATATTTCATTTGTCTGAGCTCCAAAGTTAAGGAAAATTAGTTATTTAAAATGAAATGACTAATTTTTAAGGTAATTATGTCCTTAATGTGGAAATTTACACTTTAAACTGTATTTTTCCACAAGTTGGAAAACTTTCAGCCATAGTGACTCCATGATCTCTTAATACAGTTTCTTAGTGAAAAAAAACTGGAAAAAGCCAGGAAGGGGAGAAAAGTGCTTAACCTTTATTTTACAGTAATTTATTTGTGTGTAATGTTATGCATAATTACATTGAATCCAGGTTGACAGAGCAGAGCAGGCTTGGAATTTTCAGGAAAGGCAGTTGGAAACTCAAAACTTAGGATTCCATTGTGGCTTATGCTGCTGCAGAATTCCAAGCTGGAATTCAAGCTGATTGGTGCTGAGGTTTTGAATAGTGTCCTGTCCATTCAGTGACCAGGATTCTGAAAAATAGAATATTGAATGGGTATAAAAGGAGCTGCACAGCTCCTTTTTGGCGAGTTTGAGCAGGGAGGCTGACCTGAAGGGACCAGACCTGCCCAGAAGAAGTCCAGCCTACTAAGGCCTACCAATTTGAAAGAGCCTGGGGGACTAGCCCTCAGTTAAGTGGATAGAGTATAGGGGATCACTTGCATCCCAGTGCTAGGGATAACAGGGCAGTAAGTGAGAGCAGAGACATAACAGATTATCCTGCTGCTTCGAGTACCTGTTTTTCCACATGTGTCTTCAGCTTAATCCAACCAGAGTGCAACTGCTACAAACAACCATCTTCTAGGATCAACAGCACCAGATCCACTGCTGACTCCTGATGTCCAAGTCATTAATTTTTCCAGCTATTCAAGGGAAGTGGTACAGTAACTTTTATTTTCATTGAGAAACTAGTTCAAGATGGACACTCATCTGCATATTGAATTTGGAATCCTTCATGCTTCCGGGACTACTGTCCAGTTACTGAATTTAAAGACTGAGGGAGGAGAAAAAGTATATTATGACTGTTTTTGAGAAAATGCTATGTGATGCAAAGTAAATGTTATTGTGTAATATGTAGAGTATTGCAGTGTCAGGGGTGCCTCCGTGTTTCTAATGGGGGGCTGCGCCCCCTGAACCCCCCATGTGGGAGTCTCTGCCCCCCCACACCCCCGGTCTCTAGGATTCCAACTCCAAGTCAGAGTTGGACCGGGGGTACACCCTTCGAGGCAGTCTCGGGCACTGCTCTGACCATCACAGTGATGTGTGGGTTTTGCCCGATTCTTGTTGCTGTGATGGTCTTCGCGGTGGAGGAGTCACTGTGGTGACAGTATACCAGCTGTATCATCACTGTATCTGGCCATGGCATTGGCACTTTCAGTAAGGGGGGGTGGCAGTGCCTGCAGTGCTGGGGGGCTCCAGACACCAGGGATTAGTGTATAGCACTGGGGTAGGTGATTGAGTGGTACCACACTGGAAGCCAGGGAATATTGTATTTTCCATGGTTTTCTACACATCTCTTTCATATGTGGAAAGTCACTCAAAGCAACAGGAGGAAGGACTTTTTTATATGTACTGGGGTGGGATCAGAGAAGAGGGGTATGCTAGGCACCAGGGACATTTACAGAATTTATAGGGACAGTGATTGGCAGGTTGGAGGGACCACTGGACACCAGGGACTATTAACAGGGGTATTGAACTGGTGATTGCTGGGTGTGAAGGACTACTGGACATTTGGGACTTTTACCAGGGGTACAGGGATGGAGATCAGAAAGTGGAAAGGACCACTGGGTGCCAGGAACTATTAACAAGGGTATTGGGACAACAATTGGAGGGTGGGAGGGACCACTGGATGCCAGGAACTACTAACAGGGGTGTGGGGATGGTGCTTGAATGGCAGGGGGATCACTAGGCACCAGGGATATATTCATGATGCACTGGGTTGGCGGTCGGTGGAGGAGGGACTGGGCACCAGGGATTATCTGCTCAAGTACTGGGCCAAAGGTTGGAGGGAGTGAGGACCACTGGGCAACAGGAATTAACTTCTTAAGTACCAGGATGTCATTTGGGGGGACCACTGGGTGCCCAGGATTAGCTTACTAAGTACCGGGCAGGTGATCAGAGGGTTGAGGGACCACTAGGCACCAGAAACTATTAACAGGGGTATGGGAATGGTGACTGTGGGGTGTAAGGGACTACTGGACATCTGGGACTTTTACCTAGGGCACAGGGATGGTGATCGGAGAGGGGGAAGGACAACTTGATGCCAGGAACTATTAATAAGGATACAGGGATAGCAGTTGGAGGGTAGGAGGGACCACTGGATGCCAGAGACTACTAACAGGGGTACAGGGACAGTGATCAGATGGCAGGGGGACCACTAGGCACCAGGGATATATTTATGATGTACCAGGGGGCGACTGGGGGGGGACTGGACACCAGTGATTAGTTTCTCAAGTACTGGGTCAGCGATCAAAGGGAGTGGGGACTGCTGGGCTCCAGGAATTAACTTCTTAAGTACTGGGATGGCAATTGGGGGGTGAGATCACTGGACACCAGGGATTAAATTACTAAGTACCGGGCTGGTAATCAGAGGGTAGAGGGCCCGCTAGGCACCAGGGGTATATTTAATAACTTACGGGCTGGCAAGCGGAGGGTGGGACCACTAGGCACCGGGGAATATTCTATCTTGTATAGGACCAGACAATTAGGGTGGGGTGATGCCACACAACCCTGCCACTCTTTTCCATGCAAATGAGCCCATAACAGGCATGAAAATGGCCCCTTTACACCTTGCTTGCCCAGTGGGCTCACTGGCATGGATCTGTCTGAATATCATGGTTAGTGCTACCGGTGCTATTTGGTCTAGTGGAGCTATTCCCTCCACTGCAGGAATCCATATTGGAGCAGCACTACTTGATTTAGCGCTGGACCAACATGCCCCTGTATTCAGTTAGATAGCGCCGGTGTGCTGCCCAACTAAATATAGCATCCTTGGGATCCTGGGCAATGACAAAGCGCAGCACAAAACTTTGTATTCTGCTTTGCCCATTTTTGAATATTGGGCCTCACAAGTGTCAAAGAACCACTATGCCTTACCTCTCAGCTTCATCAATTTCTCTAGCTCATTAACTAATGTAATTACATGCACACAATATCCCCAAACCAAAAATGGGTGAAAATTGAAGCTATTAATATTAACATTACAGTAGTGAATACCCTCTTGTCCTTCCATCTAGGAAATGGAAATCCCAGGAATGAGAACCATAAAGCACACTGCACAGTACAGGTGTTTTAAAAATGGCTAAAGCAGGACTGCCAATGCCTACAAGCTTCTTTATAGTGGGATTCCTTGCTCCACTAGGGTGGGTGTTCACTGCACCCACACAGTGTGAGTGGGTCTTGAATTTCAACAGAATGAGTACGGTACATGCACATTTTAATATTTAGTATTTGTAATACATGTAACAGGCATGCAAATATGCAGTGCAATGCACAGAATAAAAAAGCAGTGTTCAATCTTGTATTATTACAGGATGCAGAATGGTGAACTATTACTCTGAAAGAGATCCCAAGAAGAGGGAAGCCAGCTGGAGGAGAGTATCAGCCAGTGCTGACAGATGGCACACCATTGCCACCAGTACTAACCTGAAAAAGGGAACACATTGTGGACCCCTATAACAGAGAGTGGAAGGTTGTAGGGCACCAAATGAGCACTGACAATAGTAATGAATTATGCGTATGATAAAATGGTACTGTCTTTGCCTATTAATAAAAACACACCTGTCTTTTAGACTGACAGTAATGGACTGTAGTCATGGATCCTGTGAACCACACTGGGCTAGCCACTGTACAACTTTAGATAGTAATAAAAAAGTAAAGTACTGTACTGAATTTAAATTAAAATACAGTACAAGAAAAGATAAAAAGATACATTGAGAAGTAACACTAGTGACTGTGTATATTAATTCTGTACAGTATACTCAGTAAAGTATTTTCAAGGGGTGCATCTGTGTATGTTTGTTAGGCAAAGTGCAGCTCAAATTTCTCCTCACAGCCTCTGCATTTGCTTCACAAACATGAGACAGAAGCAATAATAACTTTGACATTTCTTTTTTTTTTCTGATATGCAGTTTATGGTACTGTTCCGTTTTCTCAACGTAACCCAGCCCCCTATCTCAGATGCATGCACGCACCCGCTACGTGTTGCCCCCACTGCCTACGCTGACAATGGGCCTCCACCTGGTGTCAGCAGTACTGCGGAGGGGTGATGACCACCCCCTGGGGAGGAGAACTGCCTTCCGGCTGCTCAGTCCTGCTCTGACCATTCCCCCGTGCCAGCTCCCTGATGACCTGAGTCCATTCCTGAACCCGGGTCACCGGCATGGTGTGAGGTGTGGCATCCAGCACCTCAACCCTCAGTGCCACCGGGCTGGCCAACTTTGACATTTCTTGTGGTATAACCAAGAAATTCCAGATACATGTTAACCAGGATATCCTCTAACTGCCCTAGGTGCCCATAAAACAAATTCCAGCAAGAGGCAATACAGCTGCAAAATAATGATATTATGGGCAGTGAGAAATGTGTAAACTAGCAATTTTTGCACTAACCACTGAACCACCTAACTGCACTTGCTAACTGTTGTGATACACACACACACACTGACTAATACATATACACATATATGCATATACAGTGTATTCCAGTGTAACATGGAGGCAGGAAAAGCAATTCAGATAGCCAAAGCCCAAACAGAGGAAATAATAGCACAGGGGGTTAGTAAGGGAAATTAAACTTTCTATAGATACATAAGAGAAAAAAAGGATGAGTAAAGGAGAAATAGTTTGACTAGCGACAAGGGAGGGCCAGCTGTTAGAGAAAGATTAAGACAAAGCAGAGTTGTTAAATTCTTCTGCTCAGTCTTCTCAATAGAAGATATTGGCAAAGGACCTACACTAAGTAAGACAGAGTAGGATAGTGGAGAGGTAGACACAAGTCCCTTCATGAAAGAGAAGGTCTTAGAAGAGTTAAGCAAACTTAAGGTGGATAAAGCCATGGAGCCAGATGATATCCACTCTAGAATACTAAAAGAGCTTCGGGAAGAAATACTGTAGCTGCACCATTAGCTGAGTTGTTCAGTCTGTCTCTGCAAAGTGGCAGAGTACTTCAGGACTGGAAAAGGGCAACAGTTGTGCTCTTGCACAAAAGTGTAAGCAAGGAAGAGGCAGAGAACTACAGTACCACTCAGTCAGCCTGGCCTCTATAATGGGAATAATTATGGTGACATTACTAATGGAGAGAATAGTTGACTACCTAAAGGAAACTGGAAAACTCAACCCCAAACAGCATGGCTTCACAGCAGGATGGGCTCTCGTGCCAAACAAATATGACTGAATTATTCAATTGGGTTACCAGAACAGTGGACCAGGGTGGGATGGTGGACATGGTGTACCTAGACTTCAGAAGGGCCTTTGACACCGTTCCCCACAGGAGACTTGCTAACAAACTAGAACACACAGGAGTTGGACAGAAAATAATAAACTGGATTAGAAACTGGCTGCAGAATAGGACCCAGAGAGTCATGATCAATGGGGCATTATCAAGGGAGGGAGATGTGACCAGTGTCATTCCACAGGGATCGGTGCTGGGTCCAGTTCTTTTCAACATATTCATCAGTGACATCACTGACGAACTGGAGGGGAAGGTTTGCCTGTTTACAGATGATACAAAGCTCTGCAACAGGGTGGCTACACTAGAGGGGGCATTAAGTATGGAAGCTGACCTAAGGAGACTGAAAGAATGGTCCAGAAATTGGCAGTTTAAATTTAACGCCAAGAGGTGTAAGGTAATGCACCTGGGGAAGCGGAACCCAGGAAAAAATTACGCATTAGAAGGGCACCAACTAGAGGTGACAAAGATGGAATGGGATCTGGGCGTGATCATTAAAAATGACTTAAAGGTAGGAAGACAATGTGAAAAAGCAACGCAGAAGGCAAGTGGTGTCCTCAGATGCATAGGAAGGGGTATTACAAGCAGAAAGCAAACAATTATCATGACCCTCTACAGCTCCTTGTGAGGCCACACCTTGAGTACTGTGTCCAGCTCTGGAGGCCTCACCTAAAAAAGGACATCGACTGTCTGGAAACAGTGTAGAGAAGGGCCACAAAGATGGTGCAGGGGCTGCATCATGAGCCATACGAGACAAGACTCAAAGAGTAGAATGTATTCTCTCTGGAACAGAGAAGAAACGGGGAACATGGTAGAAACATTTAAGTACATCACGGGAATTAACACAACTCAGAAGGAAAGCCTCTTTCGGGAAAACAGGGCAGCGTGTACAAGAGGACACAACCTGCATCTGGTGGGAGGCAAGTTTAAAAGCAACTCTAGAAAGTACTTTTTCACTGAGAGAGTGATAGACCCATGGAGCAGCCTGCTACCAGATGTGGTGGCATCAAAGACAGTAAGGGAATTCAATCTTGTTTGGGACAGGCAATGTGAGCAACTTAGGAAAAAATTATAATGGGGGGTGGTAGCCACCTTGGGCAGACTAGATGGACCACACAGTCCCCATCTGCTGACACTTTTCTTATGTTCTGACATAGCAGTGCATTGTCTACATACATTTTTACAGATTAAAAAAGACATAGAGGGACCGTTTTCTTCTTTTCGTGTTCCAAGGGACATCGGGGGGTGGGGGTTGCAACTAGACACATCATTTAAATCAGCAATGACATGCATAAGGCTGAAACTGATATAGAACTAAGCACTAAGCCACCTAGCTGCACTTTCTATTTGTTGTAATACACACACACTGACTAATACACGTACACATATATGCATATAGAGTGGCAATTGCATAAATGTTGACTGGTAGCGTGATTTACTGAGTGTTGCACAAATGCGGTACCCACAGCATAAAGAGGGAGGTCATTTTGCCCCTGTATTAGATGCTCATGAGAAATCACACCTGGAATACTGCATCCAGTTCTGGAGGCCCATCTGAGAAAAATCATAGACAGGGTGGAGGGGGTGCAGTGGAGGGCAACTAAAATGGTGCAGGACCTGTTGGATAAGACCCACGAGAAAAGACTAAAGGAGTTAAATATGATTTTCCTGGAGGAAGGGGGGGACATGACTGAGACATACAAATTTGTCACTGTTATAAACAGAGTACAGGAAGAAAGCATCTTCCACAGTAAGGAGCTCCAAGTCAAGGGGGCACAAAGTGAAGTTAAAGGGGGAAAGGCTCAGGGGGAATGTGAGAAAATATTTTTTCATGGAGAGGGTGGTGGACACCTAGAATAGCCTACCAGAGGGGGTGGCAAGGGTTAAATTGGTCACAAAATTTAAGAAGAGGTGACGTGAATTAGGTTAACTGTCTGTACTGAAAATGTTTTTTTTCTTATGTTTAAGGTGGTATGGTGAACTACATGTTTTTCTTTTGTGATAGCATATAGCACAGTAACATAGTGACTGCCTAGCAAACTTGAGTCAGGTAATTATTTGTATTTGTGTCTGGGGACGGTTTTGATATATCATTTAAAAATGAACTCATTTTATAGACAATTGTGTGGTCAATGAAAAATTTTAATAATGTGTTTTAATGATTTTGCAGTGTTCATGTGATATTTAGGAGCACAATTTAATATATGTTTATGCACACAGATTTTTTGTGAAAAAAGTTTAAAGAGAGCAGATAAGGAAGTGCACACATTGTGGAACTATTAAGGTAATGTGGAAACTATTCCACTCCAAATTACAATTGAGGCTGGCAGTATAGCCTAGAGGTGAATGAGCTATGAATGAGCTTTGTACATCCAGCAGACCTGGGTTTGATTCCCACAACCTCCACTTGCATACTGTGTGACTATGAGCAAGGCATTTAACCACCCCAGTGCTCCCAGGTTGCCCTTGAAAATGGGCATTTGTGCCTAGTGGGCCTTATCCAGTTACCAAAAGAATAATAATAATAAAAAAATGAGTATATGAATTATTTTGTGAGGTATGTTAGCAGTGAAACATTACATACTAATTTTAGGATTATTATGTAAATTTTAGCCAGTTTCATGATGAAGAAGTCTTTATGATCTCAAAATGTTGCATGGTTTGGAATAGAGAATATTGGCTGTTGAAAAATAAAACTATGCACTTCATGTGAAAGTAGCTCTCTGGTCTGATTTTTCATTTGTTTCAGTTTTTGTATGGCCTGTCTGAGGCCTTTTCCCATAGCACCTGAAATCTGAAACTTTCTTCCTCACTCTCAATTACCGTTTATGTCTGGGGAAGGCTGAGTAACTTGACATGTTTATGAATTATGAATCTTTCTTGAAAGATAAGTCTACCAGATTGAAGCGTGGCACACAGAATAGTGCTTTGAAACACTCCCCAGAAGACTGCTTCAATTATTTAGCATAGTAATAACACAAAACCTCTAATTTTATCTAGTCCGTTAGGAATCTGGAGAGTTCCCTTTTTCTACTGAAATGGCAAAACATCTGCAGGGCTATGCCCACTGCAGCCATAAAAATAAGGTTAAAGTGTTTTTCTAAGAATGCATCTGTGTGATGTTTACTAGGTAAAGAGCAGCTTGAACCTCTCCTTTCAGGACCTGCATTTGCTGCGCAAACTTCAGACAGAAGCAGTAATAATTTTGTCATTTCTTGTGGTATAAGATACATGTTCCCCATGGTGTCTTAAATACTCCTTGAAGAACATGTTGCTACAAAAAGGGAAATGCTGTTCTCGGGGGGGTGGTTTTAAGTGATGACTGCCAACACCTAGAGACAGATTTCTGCTCAGAGAGCCTATATTTGCTTAGCAGACATGACACAAAATGACTAATAGCTTTGGCATTTCAGCTTAGAGTAAACTGAAATTACAGATACGTATTCTGAAAGTGTCCTCTAAACATCCCCAAAAGAACATGTTGATACAAAAAGGGAAACGTTGTTTTCAAGGGACGGTTTTAAGTGATGAGTGCCAAGATCCAGGAACAGATTTCTGCTCAGAGAGCCTGTCTTTACGTGGCAGACATCACACAAAATGGCTTATAACTTTCACACTTCTGCTTTGTTTACATTGAAATTCCAGATACATGTTCCCCAAGGTGATCCCTAAATATTCCCTAGAAGATCATGTTGCTACAGAAAGGGACAGGTGGTTTTCATGGTTTTAAATGACTGTTAAAATCTGGGACCACTTCAATAGTGACACACCCCTTTGAAAATGTGAGTGCAGTGCTAGGAGCACCTATGGGTGGGAAATTAGACATCTAAGTATCCACATCTCCACAGCACAAAACAGTTGTATCATTGGCTGCCACAAATTGCTGCAGTAGCACATGATGCATAAAATGGCAGAATACAACATGCTGCTGGACACAGCTGTAGGTGCAGATGACTGTCTGGTATTGCTAAAATATGTCCCATCCAGTGTGCTACATCTCCTCACTCTACTAAATGCCTTTCAGGAGGTATATTGGTTAAAGACCAACAAAAGCAAAACTGACATTTTCCCCTTAAATAAACACTTTTGGGAGGAATTCTTCTGTCATTTTGGTCTTAAGTGGTCACCAAAGGATATTAAATACCTGGGGATATAGTTAATATTGAACATAAATACTCTCCTTTCTTTGGACCCCACCTCTGTTGAAAGCACTGAGGGATGAACGTGAAAGATGGAAACCCCTCAAGCTCTCACTTGCAGGGCAAATCTTGAAGATCTTACACTGCCAAGTGCACCTGGCAGTTGACATTCCAAATCTATGGTTCCAGAGGATGGACAGCCTCCTAGGACACTTCCTATGGGAGAGGAAACCTCTGTGTTATAGATGAGTCAATTTGAGGGTACATTGGCATAGAGGAGGCTGGGACCTGTCATAGCTCTTAGACTTACTATATTGGATTCAGAGGGGCCAAGACATTACAATGGTTGCAGACCCCTCAGACCTCTCCTCCATAATGGCTGGCTGTGGAGAATGCATTCTGGGCAATACTCCCCCTGCAGTTTTCAAATATAATCCCCCAATCCAGAGGAAAAAAGGAATTCCTCCCAGCTATGGCTTCAGTTAAGGCTTGGAAAGCTCTAATTAAACTGTCCAAATCTTCCCTTACACCTTAGGAGCTATCGCCTCTATTGCACAAACCCACCTTTTGTATAGGGGGCAAATAAATATGGTGGAAATCCTGGGAAATTTGAGGGATTACCAGAGTCAAAAACCTATTACTGTATTGCTGTACATGACTTTTATTTTTGTAATGTTGTTAATAATATTCAGATTTTTCCACCTATTGGTTTATCTCCACTTCCCCTCAACCCAAGGAGGCATCTGGAAAGAAGCTGTTAGCAGCTGAATATATCTTTCCTGGTGAAACTGCTGAAATACATAGATAAATAATGATAGTGAGACAGATCATTCCATTTAAACAATCTGGTAAACTGAGAACATTTAGTGCAGACAATAAACAATCAAATATGCACTTCATATATTAAATACTGTTTCTCTCATGCCATGTGTCCTTTCTCCCTCACTAATCAAGGCTCATTTAAGGAGTAAAGGCCCCCCATATTTAAACTATTAGCATGGCACTAACCCAATAGAGGCAGTGCTCAGGTGGTGCCATATTTAGAGGCCCATAGAGTGCTGCACTAACCTGTCAGCCCAATTGCACAAATATACTGCAGTGCCCATACAAATGAGGAATTACTCATACATAATGAGTGCAGTGTATAATCATAGGTTTCAACAGTGCTTGACAGCTACCAGTGCAGCGCTGTTTACCACCATTGAAACTCTAACCTTTACTGGATATTATGGCTGCACCTCCACTCCTGAACACCTGGTCCCAGTACTACAGGCTGAGCTCCCAGGTGGACTAGTAGTCCTCCATGCCTCCGGTTGACAGTGTTGTAGTATGATTAGCCATTGTTCTCCATCCAAACCCAAAATAGGATGAGGGTTCCAGGAGGTAGTTTCTCTCTTTGTGTAGAATATTTGAAACATTTACAGATTGTACAGCACTACATGAGTATTAACCAGTTAGGCACATTTAAATGGAATCATAGTGGAGCCTTTTTTCCTAGATTCTGTATAGGAACTTGCACACTTCCTTGAATTTGCCTTTTGTAGTATTGCTATATTAAATCCATGCACTCACATCCCCATCAGATGTTTCCCTCCATCCTTATCCCTCCCTCAGCATCCTTTCCATTTCCACCCCAACCATACACCTTCTTCTTTTTCATCACATTTTAGTCAGTTCCTTGACATACATACCCCTATCCTTTTTTCTTCTTATCCTGTGAGTGTTACTGATATCAGCTTTAAAGCTTCTTATTCAATTCAGTTTTGTATTGTAAATGTATCTGTTTTCTTTTCTTCACCATCAGTTGAAAAGGCCAGGCTATATTTAGCCACCTGTTACCTGCAACCATCACAGTCCTCAGCTCATCTCCTCAGCCTGTGGCTGTCTGAATGTCAGTGAGCGATTGTGAGTAAAATCAATTTTTTTTGGGGGGGTACTCATTGCATAATTTTTCATTTTTTTATTGGGAACATGGATGATAAGTACAAATGGTTCCACACATAATAATAATGTCAGGTAAATACATAATTGATATGGCAATTGTTTTGTACATTCATATAGTATTATTACAAGTGATTGGGGTCACCCATCAAGCTTAACAGTTTATTTTGTCCAAGATGTAATATACAAATCGTATATGTTCCAAAAGAGTTTGTCATTTACAAAAAAATGATGTCATTAGAAATGGGAATTTTGACTTGCTTCTAGGAAATCAGCATAATTGATATTTTGATTTCCAGTACTTTAAGATTGGTCTCTTAACTGCAATGCAATTTGTTTTAAATATTTTTTTGATATTTTTTTCTGATCTTGTACTGTATAATAGTACAGTTCCAAAATGATATTGATAAAATTGGAGTTATTGATCCCTAATCCCAATTTCTCAATTACGTAAAAAGATTCTTGCCACCATTTTTTATTGTATTACATTCCTAGAAGGAGTGGAGAGCTCCTGCTGAAGTACTATCACAACTCCAGCATCTTGAATTGGTTTTAATGTGCATTTTATAGAGTTGAAATGGAGTAAGGTAAGCATTGTTGATAATTTTGGTTTGAACTGATTAATTTATTGTAGTACTGTAATCTTGAGGTGTTGTCAATATGTTATTCCACTGGGTCTATGTAAGTCTACTGTCAATTCTTTATTCCAGAATTCCTTTAATTTTTAATACATTTTATTTTTATTGTCATGGAGGCTTTTTTGTAACCATGCCACATATCCTACTTTTTTATAAGCTTGGTCGAGAACTGTGAGTCAATTTGATCACTATTATGGGCCCTTTCCCATTGTTTAAAATCTTTATTGTAAATGTAATATCATTGTTTATACTGCCAAAAGATCTTTTGTACCCAGACAATATTTCATCTTGCACTCCTCCCATGATATAATTCTATTGTTTTGCAGTAAATGTGATCACCTGCTAATGCCTTTATTTCTCCAGCTGGGAAAGTTACAAGGATCTCCTCCTGTTTTTACATTCAAATTATTCCATAGACAATTTGACGTAAAATATTTTGTGTTAATATTTGTCTTTTTTTGATAAAAATCTATCATTTTTGCCAAATTGTTTGTAATTATGCTGTTTGATCTTTTCAAACTGTTGGGGAGAGTACCACATGCTTGCAACAGAAATCTTTTCTGTGATCTTGTTTGATGTGACCTAATTTTCTGCTTCTTAATTAATGTTGTCTTTATAGGTCCGCATATTTACTAATTAATGCAGTATGCAATATAAAGATTTTGGGGGTCTGTGCATGCCAGTCCTCCTTCTTCCCAGCTGAGACAAAGTTTGGACCACACAATTCTAGGGATCTTATTATTTCAAGTAAATTGTTTTGAACACTTGATAATGCTCTTGAACCATAGTTAGGAATAGGTGTTAAAATGACTTGGAGAATGTAAGAAACCCACAGGATTATCATTTAAGAATACTTATTTTCCCCCATTATGAGAGCCTTGTCTTTTGCCATAATTATAGTGTCATCCTTATTTTTCCAAAGTGGCATGAAACTGGCATTATATAGTCCTTGTAGGTTATTACATAGTTTTATGCCTAGTCAATACAGTATTTTCTGATTATTGCAGTACATGACTTTTGTACTTCTGAGATATTGACATGCTTGAAGGGGAACACCTCAGACTTACTTTCATTAATTTCATAAGCAGAGCAACATGAATATTTTTTAATGGTTTCTTTAACTTCAAATAAACTTTCCTCTGGGTTTTCCAGCAGTAATAGTATATCAGCTGCATAAACTTTTTTTGCAGTGTTTTGTCTCAATTATATATCTTTTACCTTAGAATTGCTCCCTATTTCATTCAATACAGCTTCAACGGCCAAAATAAAAAAGGCAGAAGACAAGGGATGATCTTGTCTTATTCCCCTTCTTAAAAGAAACTCTTTTGTAAGGACATTGTTAATTTTTATCTTAGCATTAAGTAAGTTATAAAGTGTCTGTATTACTCTAATTAGTTCTAATGGAAAGCCCCATTGTTTTAAAATGAAAAAGGGGTACCGCCATTTAATCATGTCAAATGCTTCTGTGGCATTTAGTGAAATAAAATAGCATTAACTTTCTTTTGTTGTATATGTTCCACAATATATTGAATATTTTGAATGGAGGAAATTGTAGTTCTTCCTGGAATAAAACCAGTTTGGTCAGGATATATAACTATATGTAGAAAAGGTAAAATGCTGCCATTAATAATTTTAGCAAACATTTTGTAATCACAATTTAGAACAGATACAGGTCTATAACGTTCTACTTTCTGTAAATCTTTGACTTATTTGGGGATTAATGTGATTACAGTTTTTGTGAAGGATTGTGGTAATTTATATATTTCTTGTATTCTTTGAAAAAATTTTTCTAGTAAGGGGGCACTTCCCTTTTTTTCATTTGTAATGTGTTTTTTCAATTTCTAGTCTTTGGATTGGCACCTTAAGATTTTCCAATTCACTGGTAGAAAAAAAAGGAAAGCAGTTAGAAATCTACTGTAATCATTTAAATCTTGTTCACCTGGACTACACTCTGAAATGTATAGTGTGGTGTAATAGTCCAAAAAACACTGAAATACTGATAGTATCTCAGCACAGGTGTCCTGAAGTGTCATATATTAATATTATTTTCCTTTTTTCTTTCTCTGCTTTAATTCTTTTTGCTAAAATGTTGTCTTCGATTTCACTCTTGAGCTGTCCTGTACTTTTAGATCCATACCAATTAGATTTGATCTGCTTGTTTTGTATCTGAGTGATCATTTGTTTTAGGTTGTCATACTCTGTTTATTAGTGTCACCATTGTTAATTTCACACTCTGTTGTTTTTAGTTTATGTTCTAATTCCTGTCCTCTATATTTTCTTTGTTACGTTCTCCAGCATAGTTTATAACCTCTCCTCTAACTGCTGCTTTATAAGTGTCCCAGTATTGCATAACGTTCTCTAGGAGAGGATTATTTAAAGCCCCCAATCCTGTGATAGTATTCCTAATTTTTTGTATAGACACTTTGTTTTGTAGTAATTACTTGTTTAATTTTCAGTGAGGTGTCAATAACTCATAGTGAACTGGATTGTGATCTGATAATGTTCCTGGTTCAACTGAAGATGAAATAGCTTTACTTGATACTAACAGGGGCTTAGATATTAATACATAATCTATTCCTGATAATATTTTATGGCACCTAGATAAATGGGTAAATTGCACTGCATCTTTGTTTGTTCCCTACATAGATATTTTAGTAAATTAGCTTCTATAAAGTTATTAAATGTTTCAGATCTGTATCTGTCCCAAGATTTATAGTTAGAAGACATACATTTGGAATGACTTCATAGGCAATTTGAACCACTGCATCTTATAAGATTTTCTATGTCCCAGTCTATTAAGAATCTGTTTATCTCAGCAAGGAACTGAGACAATTTACAAAATGGTGCATAGACCAAACTCATAATCGAAGGAATACCCCCAGATCAATTCTTAAATGGAGAGTTCTTCCTTCCTGGTCTGTTCTATATTCTAGAACTTTCCCATAAAAATTCTTGTCTATTGTTATAATTGTACCCTTACTGTTTCGTTTGTTTATTGGGGTGGAAAAAAAAAATTAACCGTGTTTTTTCTGAGTCTTTGAGACTCGGCAGTTTTGAAATATGTCTCTTGCAGACAGGTTATCATGATTACATGAGACTTTTATATTTAAATAATCTGACTTTTTTGACAAGGAAGGTAATTCCATTAATATTTAATGTCATACTCTTGATCCATACCACCATTTTAAAAGAGCAACATTAAATCACCACCAACCAGCTATGTTCTTTTGCATGTATCATGTTCCCAGTTTTTGTTATGCTGTACCCACATCCCCAAACAAAACATAGCCCCCACTCCCCTTTATTACGTACCATGGAATTATTCCTGTAAGCCATCCCAAAAATGCTTGGTACAGCTTTACCTTGTCCTGAATTACCAGAACCAGTTCAAAATGCACTTCAGAGTTTAGCTTGTAGTCACTAATGCACACTTGTACTAGAAATGCAAAAATTGATGTGCCTAAACTATTTATTGGTGAAAAACATACTCAAATATAAGACTACACTGTTACAAAAATTTGTGGGAGCTATTAGACTGCTATCTGGAGTGCATTTTGCACTGGTTCTGGTTTCTATGTATTTTGGGTCAGCACAGCCCTCAATTTGCACCCAGCCAAGCACCAGTGAATGCTGTGTTCATCTTGTCTCACATGTTGGCCTGCATTAGTCCCTTCCCCTCCATGCACCCCAACTAATCAACTAATATGTCATTGCCCCCACACAACAGAATATTCATCTAGTTCCTCTCCCATTTTCACATCTCTGCACCTGCCTCCCCCCAAATAATACTATTCATATGGATTTAACAAATCAAAGTCCAGACTGAAATCAAAGTATTGTAGTCATTTAAAGAAATTAGGTAATCATAATTTTAAGTCTCTCAGTGCATCGTCATGTATATCATAAAGCGAAATCTGGTTATTTAACAAACTCTTAATGTTGCTGGATATACTATGTATGTTCTTATTTGTTCATTCCAGAGTATTTGTTGTATCAGATAAAACTTCTTCCTTCTTCACAGTAGCTCATAAGAAAACACTTGTTTATAGAATTTACAGTTCTTTTAGAAACATAGAAACATAGAATTTGATGGCAGATAAGGACCGCCTGGACCACCTAGTCTGCCCATTTCCCTACTTAATGGATAAGCTGCAGATCCTAATTAACCAACAGCCTACTTCCTCCTACCCCCACTAGAATTGCCTTATGTCTGTTGCATGCATTCTTGAATTCCCCCACTGTTGTTGACTCTACGCCCTCCTCAGGAAGGCTGTTCCATGTATCCACAACCCTCTCTGTGAAAAAATACTTCCTCACATTACCTCTGATCCATCCCCCCTCTCTCTTCAAATTGTGCCTCCTTGTTTTTGCACATCTCTTTTTCTGAAAGATGCTACCCTCTTGGACTTTGTTGATTCCTTTGAGGTATTTGAAAGTTTCTATCATGTCCCCCCTCTCCCTCCTTTCCTTGAGGCTATACATCTTTAGTTCCTATAGTCTTTCTTCATATGTCTTCTGATGCAGACCCTGCATCATTTTGGTTGCCCCTCCTCTGGGCAGCCTCCACCCTGTCTATGTCTTTGCAGAGATGGGGTCTCCAGAACTGTACACAGTACTCCAGATGTGGTCTTACCAACTGTCTGTACAGAGGGCCAACAACTTCCTGTTTTCTACTGGTGATGCCTCTCCCTATGCATCCCAGTATCCCTCCAGCCCTCCTTACTGCCTTCTCACATTGCTGGCCCACCTTTAGGTCATCTGATATGACTACCCCCAGGTCCCTTTCCTTTTGTCAGATTATGGCATTAATAACTCTAAATTTGTCTTCAGATTTCAGAAATTTTACAACAATTAATCTGGGACCATCTTTATCTAAGGCCTTCCCAGTCCAATTAATTTGATCTATAGAGACTAAAGAGATAGGAGAGTTACTAAGCAATTGCTGGAATAATTCAGTAGCCAGTTGTGTTAGAGTTGAAGATTTTTCCCAGATTTGTAACATTCCAAAAATGCAGATATTTTTTTTCTCTTGGCTCAGTTTTCTTGATCTTCTAGTTGAGTTTTCATCTCCTCTTGTTGTAGTTTTAAAACTTTAATCTCAAGGAGGAAGGGATTTAAATTATCTTCTAAAGAAGCTTGCTCTCCTCCAAGGCAGTTAGCCTGGCAACTTTCCTAGTAAATGTTCTTCCCAAATCTGCTATTTTCTTACTTAACACATGAAGGGTATCGGGCACAGAACTTAATTCAATGGGTTTACACAACTTAGTGTAGCGTTATGTTTGTGCAACTTGTTGTATAAACGTTTGTGGCTGTTTGCCTTTCTATTCCATGGAGAATACCACTCTGTAGTGGTACTGAAGGCAAGGAACCCTCAAGAAGGGTTCCATCCATAGAGGTGACATAGGAAGAATTCCCTTAGGCTAAAGATACCTTTGGAAGCAGCCCCAAGGAGAGAGGCAAGCTGCTGGAGGAGGAGAAGGAGGAGGGGGAGGGGGATGGCGGGGCAATGAAAAAATGCTTCTGGTTGAAGCTGAAAGGACTGCCTTATATAGCTCAGGCAGGGATCATGGCTAGTTGCTCCAGCCCTTTGAACCACAAGTGAAGCCTTTCAATTCAATGGGCTTACGCAACTTAGTGTAGTGTTATGCTTGTACAACTTGTTTGATAAACCTTTGTGGCCATTTGCCTCTCTGTTCCATGGGGAATACTTCCCTGTAGGAGTACCAAAGGCAAGGAACCCTTGAGGAGAGGTCCAACCCTAGAGGTGCCATGGGAAGATTTCACTTAGGCTAAAGGTACCTTAAGAAGGAGCCTCAAAAAGAGTGTAGAGCAGCAAGGATTGCTTAAGAAGGCTAAGAAGCACAAATTGAAAGCAACCAGTGGGTTAACAGCCACAGGCTATGAGCAGCATGAACTGAGTGCTAATAGGAATAGAAACTGAGCAGAAGGGCATGACTTCCTAAGGAGAGAGGGAACGGCAAAAGGTGGGCCACCATCCAACTCCATCCAACAGTGGAAACCTACCAAAGTGACTCAAGACTCTAGTACAATATAAACTAACTAGTTATTATAACCTTTGGAACAGAGGAGAGGGGAAAACCCCTATGAGGAGAAACCTCTGGGGATCCAAGGCCTAAGCTGCCTTTCCTCCAGGCTTGGGATATTTCTTCAGTGACGGCTCTGCTGCTGCAATTTAGAAACCCGATTCAAGGGAAGGTTCAATTTGGAGGAAGGCTCTCACTGTATCTCTCTAACAGGAATGCTGTGAGGGGCTGTGAGCAAACTCTGCAGCAGAAAGGGGATCCCACATGGGAGGACCTCCCCCAAGATGGAAGGAGGAGAGCTACAACTGCTGAGGCACTCAGATGGCCTTTATGAGCCTAGCAGCAACTGGTGGGTCAACAGCTACCAGTGCGAGCAGACTGGGTGAACCTTAGGTGGTTGTAGGAAGAATTCTTACAAAGGTGTTGAGTATCCAGTGAGTCATCAGCCACCAGTGATGGCTAAAGAAGCCCCTTGGGCTTAAGGGCCCCAGCCCTTGGCATCTGAAATCTTAAATTTTACATCAAGAGGTGCCAGCAGTTGGTGGTCAGTGGCCACCAGTGACAGCTAAAGCTCTGCCTAAAGCAAGAACATTCCAAGCAAAGCAAACGATGGGTCAACGGCCACCGGTGATTCAAGATAAGAAGGTCCCCACCCTGAGTTTTGCATGCTCAAGATGTGGCCTTCATTTGTGCAGAGCAACCGTCAGCTGCAGGGCAAACCCTGAGCCATAGTAAGTTGTAGTTGTGGTCAGCATGTATCCAGATTTGAAAGCAAGCAACAGGTTTTGAAAGCAGGCAACCGGTGGATTAACAGCCACTGGTGATGCAGCAGGTGGCAAGGAACAGGTGACAAGTTAGGTATAGGGTATATAAGTCTCATACATAGGCCAGAAGCATAAGGCCCACACCTAGGTCAGTGACATGTATGTAGGAATGTCACCATCTGTAAGACATAGCATTGTAAATGAGGACTGCATGCCAACCAGTTCCATAAGGGAGGCCAAATTATTGTGAAATTAAGAGTTCTCATTACTTGTTCAGAGTCATAAGGTTTGCATATAAACACATGGAATGCTGTCCCAGAACTAGGGAGGTTAGTGGTAGTTACTGACTTCTTTTGGTACATTAAATATGTTAGACATACCATAATGTTAATACACAACCCCGGGTAGAGGACAGGTTGGGAGTCACTGTGGGAGAAGACAGACTGGTGAGCTTAAGCAAGGATGATGTCATGGGCACCAACCCAGAAAAAGGAAGCAGCCTGGTGCTTCGGAGAGCTTTTGCTCTTGCAGGTGGTTAGTTTGCCAGTTCTGAAGCTCTTCAGTTGTGTACTACTGACTCCAAAGGGGAAACATCTTTAACCTTTCTTTGCAGTACGAGGCTATAGAGGAAAGAGACTCCCCAAAAGGAGAGGAAACAACAAGGTACGGGGGGGAGGGTGCATGGGAACAGAAACTGGGGTGGACAACACAGATGGATGAGAGAACAAACGTCCATGGAGTGGTGGGCAAGGGACAAAAAAGACAAACATCGGTGGCAACAAGACAAGAAGATAAAGATTGGGGGCAGGGACAGCACAGGAAACAGGGGACAGAAACACTAATGGGCAACAAACAGAGACAAGCGGAAAGATGAAAGGGCAGTGCAGGGAGCAGACACAGAAGACAGAGAGAAGCACACAGTAGCTGGAGGAAAAGCAAACAACTGATTGAAATGAAAAGGAGAAACACAAACAGCAGAAAGCCCAGGAATGCCCTGTCAGAGCCTCAGGCTACAAAGAAAAAATGCTTCTGGTTGAAGCTGGAAGAACTGCTTATATAGCTCAGTCAGGGGGACTGGCTGGTTACTGTGGCCCACTGAACCACAGGTTTAATTGTTTAATACTATCTTCAGTACTGTTAACAGTGTCCATAAGCTTTTTTGCCCATCCAGGAGGAGAATCCTCATTTGAATTTTCTTTTTGCTGGACTTTTGTACTAATTAGTTCATTAAATTAAAGAACTGGGACCAGCATTTTGAAGCATGATAGTAACATCTGTCTTACATTTTTCAAATGTAGAAAGATCACTTTGTACAGCTTGTAGCTGCCTATTTCTGGTAACTCTTGGTTCTAAGTTCCTTCCTCCTTCTAACATTGTTAAGTTATTATTGCTATGATCAAGCTCATACTTGTCATTAGTCTGTTGCAGTTCATTGTTATTTTTGGCTGCCCTCTTGGCCAGGCATCTTTTTAGTTGAGAAGGAAAATTACTGTGAGACTGCTTTTGTTGAAACTGATCTGTTTTGAGTCTATATTATTTACCAGCCTTATACTTTTATCTTTTGATGTTTTGACACTACTTATTTTATCTGAGGCTTTGAATGGTCTTTTGGATTCTCCCTGTATGTTCCAGAGTTAAAACAGAGTGCGAGCTTTTATTTTACTCTTAACCCCTAACTTTTCATCAGACTCCACAGTCTGTATTGACCAGAAATATGGTTAGGTAGAATGTAAGAAAAAAATGGGGGGGGGAGGGCTCACAAAAGTTATTCCCAGTGCTTTCCAAAGAAGAAAGGTAGCTGGAAGCACTTTTAAAGTTTCACATAGAAAAAATACATTTTTTCTCCTGTGAGTTCAAGTATTTTAATTCAGTAAAACTATGCCCCACCACAGTCAGTAAGTACAATGATGTTTTTTCTTTACCAGAGTTGAAAAATCACTTATCTGGTTTGTTGCTTTGCTCAGGATTCTCATAATCATTTTTATATTAGTCTCATTAAAAGGAGATTGTTGATATTATGCCATTTTCTTTCCATGTTTTTTAGCCTCAGGCTTCTCTTTCTCCTTGCTGAGATACATAGCTAAGCTGCAGAACCCTTGCTGCAGTCTTCCTCCAGTGATGAATGTTTAGGGTTTACCCACCGTTAGTCTAATTCCAACCATTTTAAAATGTTGCCAATATGCTGGCCTGCCAGCACAGCAGCAATGCATCTGTTTGCAGTGCCAATATCCCTGGTTTGGGATGGACTCGGGAGTTGGAGAGCCAGCCGGAGGGAGAAGGATGGAACATCTTGGGGTCAGCTCTCCTTCTCTGGGGGGAGGGGAGGCAGAGTGTCTGGTGCACTATGGACCCTTGGTGGAGGCTGGGGTTCCACTGCAGCTGGTGCCATCAGTTTGGGGGTTGGGGCAGATGTTGCACATCATTGCATGTCCCACCACCCCCGTGACCAGCATCTGAAAAATGGCTGGAGATCCTGCCATGATGCCTGCCCCTGATCCCATTGTCTCTGCTGCACCTCTCAGTCCCTGCCAAGGCAGTGTTCTGCCAACTGGATTGCCCCCATGGACCCATCTAGGAGGAGTAAGCCCAGGGAGCCCTGCCTGTCGTGGTGATGCTGCTGGTATCCTGGATGTGATTCCATATAGAGGGTCATCTCGGTGGCTCCACCTTGTGTAGGCAAGCCAGGGTGGTCAGTGGCCATGGAGGTCATGGGAAGGGGGGTGCAGGACCCAGAGGGGATACGGACAGATGTTCCAGGGCACTCCGACTGAAAAAAAATGCAGCCAATACTGAAACAGCCATAGGACTGGCATTTGAAAACTGCAGAATATCAGCTTCAGGCAACAAACATTTGGGGTTAACCTGCCAAATAGATGCTGTGGGGGACTATAGAACAGCACAAATTCATTACATCTTAAATGGCATGAGCATGCATGAAGAAGAAGGTATCACCTTCCTTATGCTGCTGAATTCTCACACGTGCTCGCAGCAAACGCCACCTGCCCAGTCGTGAGTACAGTCTTATGATATCTGTAGAGGGCTCCCCTGTGGGCCATATTCAGCTCTGGGCTATGCCAGTGCAGCACATAGTGACTTTGCACTGCACTGGCACGGCCCTATATTCAGACAATTAGCATGCTCTATTGGAGCGCACTGTCCGAATATTTCTGAGAGCCAGCTGTGCACTATTTGCCATGCAGTGCTACTGGCTATGCACTGCTGTTGACAGGCTTAAAATATGGGAGCAAAACAGCAGGTCAGCCTCTAGCAGATAGAGGACCCAGCAGTACCAAAAATTATTCACATTGTGTTTTGCACCCCCTGAAATTTTGAATCAGTTTTTATATTCTATAAATGGAATTGGCTGTCATTATGCCACCCAAACACCATGGGATGTGTGTTTGTCAACCATAATCTGGTTATAACTTTTTCAACTGCCTCAGTTAAAGCCTGGAACAGCTTGACATACCCGCCCCCACCTTACCTACACTAAGGGTATTGACAACAAAACTGTTGCTGGGGTTACTTAACCTGCGTTATAAAAATGTGATCTGTAGCTTTCACTACTTCTTTCCAAAAGTGAGACAATATTTGGCAAAACCAAAAGGTGATTATGCTTAACTTCACTTTCTCCACAACCCCTGAAACAAACTCCCACGAATTTTACTTGCATTGCTGGGGTTTAGAAATATCAACCATACTGTAGCATTTCCATGAGATGTCCCTCCATAAATTGAATGAGGCAATACAATAAGTTGGGACTGCATATTTTACCCATGTTTCCAGTGTATATTTTGTTTTTAGTTCTCCATTCCATGATTGCAAAACTGCTTCCTATTAAATGCTACCACATTTCCTCCTTCTGGTGACCTAGCAGGACCCAGTGTAGTAACCCACAATGTTTAGGTAAGTGTTGAAAAGTTCCTTCCAGACCCAGTAGGTCAGACTGTATCTGCAGGCATCCAAAAATGAGCAGACTGTAGGAGATAATACTCCCATTGTATGTCATGAAGGGTACAAATACCCTTTGTATCATAAAATTGTTGTACATAACAGAGTCCAGATCATCCCACATTCAGAGGAGACAGTCTTTTATGCTAGGTCTAAATGTGAAATCATATGCTAAGGCCATCAGCAACCTAGAGTTCCTTCTAACCTTAAATTATTATGATATATACAGCACATGTATATCCTGGTGCTGAAGTTAGAGTTGGGGTGATAGCTGCCAGTACCAGGGATGAGCTCCACATGGGAATATGGGCACACCACACCACTCATTCACCAGGATTCAGGAATTTTTGTGTTTTCCTGTGTGAACTGTGGCATTATTTTTCTGTGGCTGTACAGTAAGTGGCATGATAATATATTTTTCAGCACAGTATTAGGGGGTATTCTTTGTAAACAGTGCACTTTTTTCTAGTGGTTTACAAAGATTCTGCAGTTAAGGGAATTTCCATGTTGGAAAAGACAATATTATGCAGAATATTGCAGAATTTGCAGAACTCAGTATTTTCAGGAAAATTCTGCAGAAGCAGAATCTGCAAATTTTGCCCACCTCAATTCCTGGTGTACAGTGGCACTCCCTGCCCTTATTCTGTAACATGCCAAGTACTCCCAACATCTGGTAGAATGACCTCACATCTCTTACCTTGCCATGTATTTCCTAGTGTTGAATGGCATTTCCCTTTCACCCTCTATCCCTCATCAAGCAGTCCCTGGTCTTCACTGGCACCATTTCCTGCTACCCATCCAGCAACAAGCAGTGTCTGTTTTCCAGTAGCACCCCCTCTCTGTCTCCCATGTCAGCCACTTGATGTGCCACTCATTGCTAGACAGCATGTTGGTAACTTTCCAGACTGAATAAAAAGCTTGTTCCTGGATGCCCAATAGAATAACCCCTATTTTTACATCAGGATCTGCGGTAATAAGATAAATGTTCATCTTAGCAACAGACAACAGACACTCGCACCCCAGAGCCAGGAACTCAGGCACTCCAGTGAAGATCACTGACACAGGTGGTACATTTTCAGGGGACTCCTGATGAAGCCTTGCTTGGCAAAGCACTGGGACACCTGGTCTTGCAGAGGTCAACTCTATTTGCTTTACTTTGAACTGTATTTGCTTATGTGAAGCAATAAATATAATTTTTCTGCAAATTTACCAACTGTGTCAGTGATATTCCCTGGAGCGCCTGAGCTCCTGGCTCTGGAGTGCGAGTGTCTGTTGTCTGTTGTTGAACTGATTGGGGTGCTGCCGCACACTCGCACCCTGCCCTGGTTCCTGAGCACCTCATACTGTTGTCTAATAAATGTTTCATCTTGGCTGATGACAAGAGTAACAGCAAGATGTCAAAAAATATGTTGCTGTTACTGTTGCCACAATTCATATCTGGAAGGTTACAACCATGAGAGTGGAACAGTGGACCAATCAGATAGCAGCTTTCACAATGATGATAACATCACAATTGCCTACTGCAGCAGTGAAGCCAGCAGTTGAAATAAAAGAGAAATGGTTACATCTTTAAATAAATAGCAAGTTAAACTAGCAAACTGAAGTTGTTTAAACTGAATGTGCCATGGTCTGACTCAAACTACACAGTTTATCATCACTTGTTAGGGGTCAGGACTTTTATAACTCACTTATGGTTCTGCCATTTATAAGTTATGGTCCTGCCCTCTCCCATTTGAAAATACATAGGATATTTTCAGTCAGGCCATTGAATGTCCCCTATTAAAGGGGCATGGTAGTGCCCCTATAGAAGAGTTGCATTGTTTTGTTTAACCCACTATTTTCAAATGTTTATATCGTATCCATCTTAAACCTTATGACTGTGAAATCTGGTATACATCATCTCAGTCATGTGATCTACTAATGCAGAAAATGTTACAGAAACCAGTTTGTGTGAGTTATAGCATGCCGGATCTAGGTATAGTAGTTTCAGCCCATTTTTGAGCCAAGGGTTTTGACAACAGATAGAGAAAAAAATACAAAGAGTAAAGTTATGAAACCTATTACACATGAATATGTACTTTTGATGGTTTAGAGAACATTTTTTAAAATTTATTTTTAAGTTATTAACAACTTATTGTTCACACATGTTTGGCTTGCTAAAAACATAGCTAAATACCATACTTCATCAAATAGAGGCCACTCTTCATATACAAGCCACAGGTGATAATGAATACTTTTATTAAAGGCCACACCCAAATACAATCTTGTTGTAGTCAGGGTTGAAGTCACGTCAGATTAAACACTACAGGTGGGACGCTATTATTTTTATCTCTGTAAATATGATCATTCTTGTACTGTTTTAAAAACAGTATCTTAGCTGATGTTTGTTCTGTTTATTTTGATAGGAAGTAGACAAATAAAAATAAAGTTGATCAAATCCAGTATGTAATATTTTATTGTTAGCATTTAAAAAGTTATTGTACAATATGAACCATCCTGAAATACAAGCCTCCCTTGAATGCAAGCTGCAGGTAAAAATATGAAATTTTAATTGAAGCACCAGTTTCTATTTGATGAAATCTGGTAGTAAGCAAGCAATAATACCCAAAGGTGGACAGTACTGGGCAATACCAGACTGCCCAGGAGTGTAATGAGGCCCGACACTGCAGGCATGTATGGCAGTTTTCAAAATCTACAAGCTGCATGATGGTTTTCAAAATCTATGAGTTATGCTAAGGTTTTTAGTTAGTGTTTAAGTTCCACATGAACAAAAACTTTAAGGCAAGATAACTTATTAAATAGTTAAATGTTAAGGGTGATACAGAACATTCTTGATTATCTGAGTGTATTCACTTGGGAGACACACTACCTGTTCATTAGATAGGGATGTCCATATAATGAGGATTAATTAGATTTAGATTGAACTGTACTTTAATGTTTGTGAGGGGGTTGAATTTTTTTTATTAGAATTATTGATGACCAGAAAAGGAGGGCTAGATGATACTTCCTATTTTCAGCCTCACCCGGGAGTGTGTGTGTGTGTGTGTGTGTGGGGGGGGGATACAGATGCATACAAACTGAACTTAAAACAGATTAAGCTGTTGGTGGTATTTTTGCTGAATAGGGGAAGTTTCCTCAGTATAACCTAATCTGGACACTTTCTTATATAGTGTTCCAGGTGTCACATGTCTTCCCCTGTAATATACGAAGAGCCCGATCTCCCATTTGCAGCCTATATGTCTTTGCCACTAGGGGCACATACATTCATCAACTGCTACCTGAAGACTATACCCTGCCTTGCCTGAATGTAGATTCCTTCCCCCCATAGTCTCTCACATTAAACGACAACTTCTAGCAGCAATCCACTGCCATACCCTCTCATACTGCAATACCTCGCTAAGCCGTCAGCTTACAATGCCTCCCAAGGCCACCTGGATCCTTCAAGGTGCCATTCTTTTTTTTTTTTAATTAGTTGTTTAACCAGGAGTAGCACACTAAGCTGAAAGCTTTTTTACAGGAGTGACCTGGGAGCACAGGGAAGTTAAGTGACTTGCTCAGGGTCACACAGTATGCAAATGGAAGCTGTGGGATTCAAACCCAGGTCTGGTCTGCTGGATGTCACCAGATTTGCAACTCAGAGCCTTAAACCACTGCACTATACTGCCTGCCCCAACTCCTACTGCCTACTCCTCCATATCTGCTTTCTGGGGCATCACATTTGTGAGTCCAACCAAAATAACCATCACTACCACACAAGGCTGGTGCTAAACGTATATGGAACTGGGACCGCATGCTACATAGAGGTAATGCACAGAACACATCATGGTCCCTGTACACTCTGGGAATTGACCACTCGATCCAAAGACCCTTCCTTGGTCCCATACCTAGCTGATTTTGTGATTCAATATGGAGCAAAGAAAGGCAGTCTTCCAAGCAAGAGAACTCGGTCACAGATTAACAAGCTCCTACTGGATCACCTCTCCCACTTTCTTCTACTCCTACTGCTACTGTCAAGCAATGTGCACCCAAACCTGGGCCCCCCACCTGCCCCAAGTGCACAGCCACAAAGAAAAGCTGGTCTGACACTAGCCTCAGTAAGTATCTGTAGCTTACTCCCCAAGATGGACAACTTGAAGGTTTGGTTTTCTCGACACAACCCAGATGTGTTGTTGGTTGTGGAATCCTGGCTGTCCCCAAAGGTACCGGACACAGCCATCTCATTACCTGGCTATATCCACTTTAGACAGGACCGCTTGTCTAAAAGAGGCAGGAGTGGTATCATTTACATCAAAGACCACCTGCAGGGACATGGCCTACTGCCACCCAGCAGGACTGACAACATGCAAGCACTGGCCATTAAACTGATCCTAGGGGTGCACAATAGGGTGCTCACAATACTCTCGATTTACATCCCAACTAAAGTGACCACCCCTGGCACTAGTGACCTCATGGAACATATCAGTACCTTCAGCCTCAATGCAGAAATTATACTGGTAGGTGACTTCAGCATTAACTGACTGTCCCCAACATCTGCAGCTATTAAGGACACCCTATCTGCCATCTGCATCTCCCAAATGGTGGAATCTCCTACCAGAATGACCTACAAAACTGGCACCAGTACATTGTTGGATTGGGTACTCATGAACCATCCTACACATATCAGTAACGTTTCTGTTCTCATAGACCCTTTGAGTGACCACTCGCCAGTCACATGTACCTGGAATAACCACTACTGCAACCCCCCCTGTCAGAAATATCACCAACTGTGTCCTCCTAAAAGGACATCTTCCACAGTTAAAAGCAGACCTCAAGTACCAAGACTGGGCCAACCTCTATGACACTCAGGATGTGGACATAGCCCTTGACCGCTCAATCAAAAAATGTTATGCAGTCTGTGATAAGCACCCACCCATAAAAACAAGATCAGTCAAAAAACCCCACAACCCTCGGATTACCCCTGACCTACTTGAACAGCTCTCTACTAGGGATCATCTCTGGCAAACGGTGCAAGCACATGGCACAGCTGCAAACATACAATGATACAAAAAAGCCTGAAATGACTGCTCAAAAGCTATTCATCTGGTGAAAAGTTTTTACTGTAAAGAAGCCCTTACTGGTTCCTGGAACTCCAGAAGTCCTTTCGGGACAGCCTTAGTGATATCACTGGAAAGGATCCCAAAACCACCCCAACTATGCTCACCATTGATGGAGTGCCATCCCTAGACCCAATTCTCATTGCAAAATCCTTGAATAATGCCTTCTTGGGCCTGAGCAGTGTGATCCCTGCCAACTTCTTCAATTTCACCACCTCAAAAGATACACAAGGGTAGCCAGCCCCTCACAGCAATCAGCCGCTTTTCTACTTTAAGAAAGTCACCAAAACGGAAGCCAGAAAATATCTGGAAAAGGTGCTTGGGAATGGAAGACACAGCGGGGACTCCCTAGACCTTAAATTTTTAAGCCTAGCACTGGATGAAATCCTGGGTCCTCTGACTCACATTATCAACCTATCCCTCTGTCACTCCCAATTCCCCCAAAGTTGGAAATCTGCTACAATCACACCTGTGCACAAAAGCGGGGATAGGACACTGCACAACAACTGCAGGCTGATATCAATACTCCCCTCACTTTCCAAAGCCTTAGAGAGGATTGTGGCTGATCAACTTGTGGATTATCTTAACCAAGACCAACTATTGTGTCCTGAACAACATGGATTTAGGAGTGGGCACAGTACCCTCACAGCCTTGCTCAAATTCACTGGGTGCATCTACAATGTGTTAGACCATGGACACCTGGTTGGGGCAGCTTTCATTGACTTATCAAATGCATTTGATAAGGTGCATCATGGGCTCCTCTTAAACCAGCTACCTGACATTGGTCTCTCATCTGACACCCAAGACTGATTCAATAGTTATCTGAGCGACCGCCACCAAAGGGTAAGTATTGTTGAAGTTCTCTCCGACAGCAGACCTGTTAGATCAGGTGTCCTGCAAGGATCCATTTTAGGGCTGCTACTGTTCAGCCTATTCTTAAATAATCTCCCAGCCTCCAGCCCATGTCGAATGCTCCTGTACGCAGATGATGCGGTCCTGTTTACCAGCAACTGAGACCCTGAACTACTAGAGGCAGACCTACAAAAAGGCTTCGCATTCACAGAACAGTAGCTTATGGAACATAGACTGGTCCTGAATTACAAAAAATATCAAGACTGTGATATTCTCTGCCCCACAAAGCAAACTCAAAACCTTCCCCCTTACAATCACAAATGACTGTGGTTCCACTCTTGAGCTTGTTCGGCATTTTAAGTACCTGGGCATCACCATTGATTCCACCCTATTGTATGCCCAGCACATTGATAATACCATGAAGGCAATCAATACAAGAACTGAGATCTTATGTAGACACAAGCACTGTATTACTCATGAAGCCCTGAACATGGCAATTCATAACTCCATTGTATCGCTCATTGGCTATGGGCTAGTGGCCTATGGATCTGCAACAAATACAGCCCTCCACTGCATCTCTAATGCCCTGAATAAGGCATGCCATCTCCTCCCAGGTGCTTCCAGACTCATGCACACCTATGATCTCTATGCCATGGCAGGTTGGCTGCAGCTTGAAAGATAAATCAGATACCAGACCTGCCTACTCACCAAAAAAGTCTCCCTTAACCTTCTGCCCCCTGGGGTACAGAACCTTCTGACCGCACTTCAGGGCTCAAAACAGACTAGAAGTGCCGCCTTGCAAGTATTCCATGTACCAAGGTGCCGCACCACACTGGCCCAGCGGGGCTTTCCCCTATTGTGTCCCCTTGTGGACAAATGCACTACCTCAAGGCATCTTGGACACCACAACGATTGGCACTTTTAAGCACAAACTCTGTCAACACCTACTTGCCACGAATACCTGTGCCTGCCCTCATTAGCTCATATCGATGACTTTACCTACAACTTCTGAAATCAGTAATTACAACCAGTAAAGACAGTAATCCCCACTAGCACTTATTCCTCCCTGGCTATTGCTACCCCAGAGTAGCATTGACTCAGCACTTCCCTGGCACTCCCTTCCCTTCCCTTATGGCACTACCTCACCTCACCCCAATCTACAACCATCCCCACTACCTCCCCATCTTTTCTCCCCAACTACTCCTAACTCTAACCTCTCCTCTCCTCTCTTTCCTTCCCCTGTACTTGCTCCACTGCTGCTGTATCTCCAGGATGTAGGCATACTTTGTACAATGCCTTAGTAGTGTCTATCCTGTATAATAAGTGTAATGTGTACCTCCACTTTTGTATATGTACTTCTGTCCTTGTATAATTGTACCAATCTGTAACTCAACTGACGTGGAACCAATTAACGAGCATCTGCTCACTGGTGTTATCCAAGATTTCAATAAATAAAAAATTAAAAAATAAAGGGGAAGTTCCCCAGCTCAGTTTGAGAAGTGCCATGGGATCTTTAACATCCATCTGAACCACAAGAAAAGGCAGGCAGAACCTCAGTTTATAATGTCATCCAAAGGATGGCACACCCTAACAGTACAACGTCCCCTTAGTACTGCACTCAGATTCCAGCATTTATGGTGTAAGCCCAATCCTGATGCAGGACTAGAACCCACAACCTTCTGGCCCAGAGGCTCACAATGAGAGTGTCCCAATGGGTAGAACAGGACACACGATGACCAACAAATTATGAAGGGTAGCTCACACTAACAGGCATAGCACCATGCTAATTTTCTTCCCCAAGAGCTGGGCTCAACAGAAATGGACAAAAACTTCCAAGTCTGGAATAAAGTTAAAACATTTATTTAAAGAAAAGCACAGCAAACAACATTCTGCCTGCCATATACCAATGTACATTTCACACACAACAGTGCTTTCTCAAGGCATTAACACAGTCACTTGGTTCTTTATTATGGAAGTGTACAAAAGCTCACCTATCCATCCATAGCTGTTTCTGCAGTATGTGTGTGCTCACTCCATGTCAATCAGATGGCAGATGATTGACGCAGTGAGTGGAGGGTCTGTGTCATTCAACCTCTGAGGATGCTGACAGGTCATCGGGGTGGTTGGTGCTCAGTGGGTAGACTGTGGAAAGGGGACTTTGACAGTGATTGCGAGGGGGTAACAATAAACTTCCAGTGATGGACTTCAGTACATTTCCACAATACCAGATTGGATGAGGAAGTAGAGTCAACTAGACTGTCAGTGAAGGGCTTAAGTACAATTCCACAATGCTGACAGGAATTGGTTGAGAAAGAGGGTCCCATAGGCTGACAGAAAAGGGCTTTTGTAGAGTTCTACAGTACTAATTGGGATCAAATGAGAGAGGGTCTACTGGACTGCCATGGAATGGCTTTAAGACAGGCCCATCATTCTGACAGGGATTGGGTGAGGGAGATGGTCTGCTAGACTGCCAGAGATGGAATAGGTAGGTAGGAATCTGGTGTGTGTGTGTGTGGGGGAGAGGGGTGCTGATGCTCTGCACAATTTCTCCGTGCATTTGTGCATGGATGCCTTGTGCAGAGCTGCTAATGGCCACACATTGACTTGCAAAAGGCCTGTTAGTGCTGTGCATGCAATACAATATGTGGTGATAAGCATGCTGGCTGTGGAGTATGGCTCTCAGGAGTGATGGTGCTATCATGTTTGAAACACGCTCTCTTCCTTTGCTCCTGGGAGCCTGTTGTCAGCAGGTAGCTGTGGTAATGAAGCATGTATGCACTATGCATTGTGCTCGTAACCATTGAGTCACAGCTACATGAAGGACTTACTGCTCGTATATACACTGATTTAGCCACTCCACTCAGCAGGAAATAATCTGCTGATAGGTTCACCATGCCCATTTGAAATCCTGGGGTGAAATGGCCTTTTCAATGGTTGCTTCACGCATGAGGAATGCCTTACAAAATCAGCTTAATCAGATCTCCTATGTTGATGTTTTTAAAAGGGCTCTTGACACTTATTTTTTCCCCTGGCATTTGATGGCTAATTTAAATGTGTCATGTATGGGAGGGATTCAACTGTGTGTTATTTCATTTTATAAATGTTTTTAGTTGGTTAAATAAAATTATATGTACAATACTTCAAGGGTTGAGTTGCTTAGCAAATAAAATCTGATTGTTTGCTATCACAGTCTGACATTCAAATAGGCAGTGCAGGATGAACAGGGTATGCTCTCTTTCTGAATATCACTGTCAGGCAGCCTAGTTTGCTGGCAGTATAGCCTAGAGGTCAGAGTAATGAGCTGTGAATGAGCTTGGTACATCCAGCAGACCTGAGTTTGATTACAACAACCTCCAATTGCATACTGTGTGGCTCTGAGCAAGTCGCTTAACCAGTCCAAAGCTTCCAGGTCACCCCTGAAAACAGACACTTGTGCCTAGTGGGCCTACCAAGTTAACAAAGAACGTATGAGTGCTATTTGTAGTGCAGTGTTGAGCTGATGCAGTACAAATGGCCAAACTGAATATAGGGTTAACGTGTTTTTTTTTTTTATTAATACTTTTGCACTGCTTAACTCATTCACACCACAATAGCTCATTGAGACTTCCACCACTTGTGCCCTGTATACTCTTAGCACTGCATCCTGGGCCTTTCTAAGCAAAATCAAGCCAAAATCAGCATGCCACAAACAAATGTGACTACCTCTTGAACTGTAAGTGCTACACACAAAGTACAAGTGGCAAAGTTGTTCAGCACAACATTACATTTCCAGTGGTACTGTGCAATCAATTGTAATCAATTTGGTTTTTATTTTATACTAGTTGAAACACCAAACAACTGTGTTTTTTTCAGATTTTTTCAAGGTGCTTAGGTGAGGCTTGAGAGACAAATGTCAGCCATGAACACCATACCTTTAACAAATGCAAATAACTCCTAAAGCATACGTGGTAGACACAAAGTATCAGCAGCAAAATTATGCAGCACAAAATTACCTTTCTAAAACATTTGCACAGGAATCCTTTACAAATGTTCAAAAAATCTCAATGCTGCAAGAGTATTTGGAACATCTATTTGGTCGTTTTCAAAATCTATGTGTTGCTCAACGGTTTTCAAAATCTCCCTGCTGCACAACGATTTTCAAAATCTTCGTGTGGTGTGATGGTTCTCAAAATCTGTATGCTGCATGATGGTTTTCACAAAACATTCAGACAGTAATCCTTTGCAATGGTTTTGAAAATCTACTTACTTTGCTACAATTTAAAAAAATCTTTGTGCTGCATGATAGTTTTCAAAATATAAGTGCAAATCCCTTTTTTTTTTAATGTGGCTCTCCCTCTGGTCTTCTCACTCCTTGGACTAGAGGCCCTACAGCTGAAGAATCCCACTCAGCTGTGGCTGTTCTTTTTTGTGCATCTGTTCAAACCATACACTTACTAACAAGCCTCTTTCCCAGAACAAGCCACCATGCGTATGCAAATGCTTGTGCAAGTCAGCCCGACCAGGCTTTATTAGAACAGACATTGCCTATCACAATAGGCTTGTATGTCTTATCGAGCTTAGGCAGAGAATGACAAAGTACTGATGCATGTTTCGTCCTCTTTGATATTCTTCAGTGTACTGCAGAAGCTTTAATGCATGATAACTTATTAATTGCCTAAGTTTAGTGTTTGTCAGGGAGGGGTATAATGAGACAGAGGGTGTTTTTTTTATTTAATTAGCAATTATTCATACTAAAACACAAAACATTTGTAAACAAACTGTTCACAAAGATTTTGAAAATCTAAAAGCTGCATTAGGATTTTGAAGATACACGAACAAAATGTGTAAAGCTGAGAAACAAGAAAATGGTCAAGAATACGAGTGACTAAAACAAATGACATGCATGCTGTGTTACAATTAAAATCATCTATAAACAAAACCTTAGAGAAAGGTCTGTTCCATTTCTTACATTGCACAGCTCCTTCAGGGTCTGCACAAAGATGGTTAGGACTCATGCTCATGAACCAAAGTGCCTGGCACATCTTGTTTCTTGTAGGATCCAAATGGCCCTGTGCAAAGCAAGTTAGGAATGACTTCCTGCTTTGAGCAGTGCCTCGAGGGCCCTGCACAAAGCAAGTTTCCACTCTCCTATCTAAAAACTAAAGAAAGTAATTGCAAAAAAATATGTTATTGTAGATTAGAGTTGCAACCACAGAAAACTCATACCGTGACAGTTTGAAAATGTGCTATTCATGTTGTCAAGCCTAACTCCCACCAAGCCCACCTCTCCCCTCATTACCTAAGGCCAAGCTACAGGCATGGACCCATGCATCAGTGGCATGGTACCTCATACTGGGCCAACATATTCAACATTTGTAAAATGTAGCCCTAATCCCCACCCCTTTCCATCCACTGCCCTCCTGATCCAAGGTCATTTGGAGGTTGGAGGGGGGTGTACTGGTACTGTAACTCCTTGATTCTGATGTTGACCACAAACCAGTAGAAATTCCTAAAAATTTAAGAAAAAAGTATAAGAAAAGAGGTTCAGTCTCAGTGAATTAGCCAGGATTGAGCTTGCTATACCCTTAATGATTCAATGAACAAGTGAGGTGTGGCCTTTTCCTATTTAACAAGCACACACTGGCCACATGTTAGCCACTTATGGGCCAGCACTCAGTTTTAAAAAATACAGCCCGAATCTAGTTTGCACACAAGACAAATAGAGAAAGTAGAGGGACCTCAGCTCATATTTGCATGTTAAAATTGAAAGAGTAGGGACCTGGCCTATGAGGGGGTCACCTTGCTGTCAGTAGTCAGTCATCAGTTAGACTAATCATGACTTGGCTGACTGATGTGACCAAGAATTCCCTTTAAAAAATGATGGAATGAAGACAGAATGTGAGAAAGAAAACTGAATAACTTTAAATAATGTGCAGGCTCTTTTGAGCAGCATGTGGTGGCAGTGGTCGGTGGGGGATGTACTGGTACTGTAACTGTTTGAGTCTGATGTTGGACAGAAATCAGTAGTTGAGCAGTGCCACTACAGAATGTACTGCCAGGAAAATGTATAAGAAAAGTGATTAAATCACAGGGAATTAGCCAGGGCTGACATTGCTAAACCCGTATGCTACAGTGGTGCTCAGTGTCAGGTTTTCAAATGTCATGAGATGTCATGACCCTACTATCATAATATCCTCAGTGTTGACTACTTATAATGTCTAAAGACACTATGAAATGAAGCAGTTTTGCAAGTAATGGCTCTGCCTATTGCCAGTTTTTCATTACAGATCCTGACATAACTGACAATAAGGAACCTGATAATGAGCACCTCCGTAGGCAAATAATCAAGGTCTTCCCCTGAGTTTGAGTCAGGGTTGGGGATAGGGAATTTGGCAGTGACTGCCTAAGCTGGGGACTTTCATTCTTCTTTGTGTGGCTCTAGGCAGCCGCCAAATATGCCTAGTCACAGTAATTCTTCTAGTATGAATAATCTTACACACGCAAATACTTATACCGTTTGTCCTGTAAACAGAAAGCTGGACTAGGAGTCTCATATTTGTATTTGAATGGGGAAAGGGTCCAGAACAGTAAGCAATCTGTGTGTGTATGGGTGGAGAGTGTAGACATCTTTGAATCAAGGTGTGCAGCCAGCTAGATTTACAAGCAGATAAACAGCTCCAGGATGTCTTTATCCAGAAACATCAGCATATTGCAGTGCACAAATAATACAAAATACACAGTGTTTCCTTTATTTCAGAGAGCTAGAGAATGAGCTCCACATTTTGGGCTTATGGTTACTATTAAGCAGCAAGGTGCATCAAATTATGCCAGTTAACAGTGTCCTGTGCAGGGCTGATGAGTGATAAAAAGGGCAAGAAATAGTAGCCTCTGCTGAGGAGTATGACTCTTTTGTCATCCCCCCACATCCACCAGGAAGCTACTGTTGCTACTGGCTGTACCACTCAGGGGCTTCCACCCTTCAGCATGTGATATGATTTTAGAGTGGAAGCCTGCAAAGACATTGACGGGTTCCACGTGGGGATGCATAGCAATGAGTTGGAGAGGGGTGTCCTGGGCAACTAGACAGACAGGACGAAGAGTTCCTCAGACAGATATGTCAGTGGTGGCAGATTTAAGGAGGTCCTGATTGGTAGAACAGTGTTATTTTGCCCTGATATAAGAACATATTGTCTCAGGCAGAAGATCATTCCTGTTATAAGAATGATTTTGTGACTGACCTTTTGAACATATTTCCTAACACCATTGGCATGAAAATAACAGTAATAATCTTTTTTTTTTATTAACTTTCTTTCCTCCAGTCGCTGACTGCTGGAACTCCAACTATCATCTCCTTTCCTGTTCCAACCCAGCCTGACCCCCTCCCCTGCCTGTGGTCCCACTCCTCTGTCCCACCTGTGACTCACCTGCAGGTTATCCCCCAGTTACAGCCCCCTGGGGCGAGGCCACCTTCTGCTCCATGCTGCTCCTGTACACATGTCTAATGACCTGGCAGGTAGAGGTAAAGGACAGAGGATTAGCAGAATCCAGGAGGGCACAGTCAGGCAGTGGGTGTGGTGGCTGAGGAGCAACATCTTCCTTCCAGCCATTGAGGTGTTTCTGCCTTACTTGTTGCATTGCCCACAGAGGTGTGGATGTGCAGTGATGTCAGTGCAGACTGGGTGCACTCCCCCACCCAATCTGCAGACATCTGCCATCACCTCCCCCCCTTGCTTGTGTAGTGCCATCTGTTGGACACCCAGCCTCTGCTGGGTGTTGCTGACAGTTAGGCAAACCACAACCCTCCCTCCCAGAGGAGGAAAGCTGTCCATTGGATGCTCATTCTACCTCACCCTGGTGACCCAAGCTGTCTCCTGACCACGGGTCATCGACGTGGTAAGAGGTAAGGCGCATCAGCCCTCTATATCATTAGGCTGGCCAACGGTAATAATTTTGTTTTACTAAAAAACTATTTAAAATATTCTCTGATATTCAGAAAAACATAGCTTGGACCTGGCTTTATGTTAGAAATACAGAAACAAAGACTCTATCAGCAGAAAAAGCCCCATTGGACCATTGTGTTTGCTCATTCCTACCAAACTAATGAGAGAACCCTAGAGTTGAGTTCTCCCCCCCCTCCCATTTCTGGTGTGGTCTTTACTGAGCCCTTGTAACTGTCCCACCCTTGTTTGACTCTTCCACCATATATTTCACATGGACTACCTCCTATGGCAACTTATTCTATCCCTCTACCACCCTCTCCATGAAAAAGTACTTTCTGGCATCTCTTAAATTTGCCATTGCCAGCTTCATGGGGTATTTCATATTAGCAACTGATGTAATTTATTTTCATGGTTATAAAAACTATTTTGCTTGATATTTAGGGTGCTCTTATAACAAGGCTCCACTGTGTTTGTTTTTTTTAACATTGCTAATAGGATTGCAGACTCTAGCACAGATTATACCAATACAGAAAGTTCAAGGTGGATTGGTTAACAGCCAGATTTCTAAAACCTAAAAATAAGTTAGCTATATTAGCTTCATTACCTAAAACAGCAAATAAGGCAGAAGGCATTGGTTACTGAAGGCCATATATTTTGCATTGTTGACTCTGAGTAATGTGCAGCTGGCCATAAACCAGTGATTGATTTTATGGCTAAGAAACACAGTACATTGTCAAAGCCAGCAATTGGCTAAGAAAGTTGTTGTCATCAGCACCTATAAATTGTTTTGATAAGGGAATTAACTGTATTATTAACACAAAAAGAGATGGCCAGTCACTGATACTTGCTGAGTAAACCATTGAGTTAATACAGGCTCCAGAAACATTTTCTCTTTGCTTCTTGAGACAAGGTTGTTCTGCAGTCATGTTGCCAGTGTTGACTGCAGTGCCACTGAGTGCAAAACAGAGGCAGAGAACATTAAGGCACAGTACTGGGTGCTGTATTCAGTGCTGATTTCACCACTGATGGGAAGCAGCTCTCAACTGTGGATACTGCCTGTAAAGGCTATAGGACAGGCAGGGCAAGGATTTAATGTTTCTGATCCCCAGTAGAAAAGAACATTTGGAAGTCAAAGTAGAGATTTCTTTGGCTCAAGTCTTTAGGGGCTTTTAAACGACGGGATCTGCACCGGTGCCAGTAGTGCAGGTGAGTTGCAATGGTGCAGATCCGGCAGTGTAAAGAGCTGCCGGAGTATTGCAAGGCTCTCTGTTGCACTGTGTTACAGCCCAGAGTATTTCCTAGTTTGCTGGGAACATGGACTGGAGTGCACCGGTGCAGGCGAATTTTGCAAACATGTAAAAATGCTGCTTCGCCTGCACTGGTGCCACTCCCATTACTAACATACTAAAATGCCAGCAGAATAGGCCTAATGGTTTCTTGAGTCTGCTCGAATTTCAGCACCCGCACTGTGGGTCAATTTTGATGTCCCCCTCTCCCCCTTGGGTTATACTGTCCCCAGTCCCAGATGTTCCACCTGTATTGGGCCTGGTCAGATTTACCCTCTCCCTGTACTTGTCCCATCCCCTCTTAAACCCGTCCACAGTCTCCACCTCTACCAGCTCCCTGGGCAATGCATTCCATGGCTCCACCACCTTTTCAGTGAAATAACATCTCCTCCTCTCCCCTCTGAGCCTGCCCCCTTCCAGCTTACACCCATGACCTCTTGTTGCCCCACCCTCCTTCCTTTGGAGTGCCCTGACTGGGCCTCCTCTATTGATCCCTTTCATGTACTTAAAGACCTCTATCATGGCCCCCCGTCCCTTCTCTCCTCCAAGGTGTACATATTGAGCTCCTTGAGCCTCTCCTCATAGGTCCTCTCCCCTAGGCCCCAGATCATTTTGGTTGCCCTCCTTTGGACCCTCTCTAGGAGTGTAATGTCCCTCTTTAAATGTGGCCTCCAAAACTGTACACAATACTCGAGGTGTGGCCTAACCAAGCAGTTGTACAGTGGAAGGATCACTTCCGCCTTTCTGGAGGTAATCCCCCTGGCGATGCATCCCAGCATCCTATTTGCCCTTGCCGCTGCCCTCCTACAGGTCTTTGAGTTGTTCATTTTGACATCTACCACTACCCCCAGGTCCCTCTCACCCTCCGTGACTTGAGTCATGTCTCCTCCCAGGGTATACTCCTGGCCTGGATTTCTGACTCCCAGGTGCAGAACCTTGCACTTTCCTGCATTGAATTTTAGTTTCCATTTTCCCGACCACCTTTCCAGAGCCTCCAGGTCCTCCTGCAAGGCCACCCTCCCCTCCTTCACAGACCCCTTCTCCAGAAATGCCCCCAAAACAAAGAAAGGCCACCGGGAATGCTGCACAGCTGCAGCATGTAAAAGAAGAGGGCGGCAGTGCGAACAGAGTGGAGGAAACCGATTCAGATGGCAACGCTCCAGGTAAGTAATAATGTAAAAGCACCTTAAGATTGGTTCGGCTACTGCAGCCTTTGTGGAACTCCAGGCAAGCCAACCTTTTCACAACTGTACAGGCAAGAACGCTCCTGAGCTGCTACAGTACTGGATGTAGAAGATCCAGTAAAGAGCAAGTGGGTATGGCACTACCTGCACTTTTAACTTCATAATAAGCTAAATGTGACCCATTACTATGTCAACAGCCTTCAGCAAGTAGAAACATAAAGCAAACCACATCCAGCTTCAAGTGAGAAATTTCAAACTTATCACCCATATAAACTCACATATAGTGGACCTTGCATATGTCTATGTTAAAACAACAACAATCATAACTGAATTTTTGTATTCTAAAAATTATCAATGAAACAGAAACCTACTAGTCTAGAAGGCAGACTGAACACACAAGGAGTCTTGGTTTACCATGGGAAAAACCTAGGACTACAAATCATGGTAATTTTAAAGAGACAGCAGCATTAAAGATCAAGTATCTGGAGGGAAGTATTTTTGTGAAAAAAAAAAGTGCTGATGAACAAGGGGGCATAATATGAAGCTGGGGGGTAAATTCAGGACAGGTGTGAAGAAGTACTTCTTCACAGAAAGAGTGGTGGATGACTGGAACAGCCTTCCAGCAGCGATGGTTGGGGGCAAAAACAGTGGTGGGGTTCAAGAATGCATGGGACAGGCCCAAGAGAATCTTAGGGGAATGGAAGGGGTGAGGGATAAAGGACTGGAGATCATATGGGATCTACGGTGTTACTGTAGGCAGGGAAAAATGGGCAGACTAGATGGGCCAGGCAGTCCTTATCTGCTGGCAAATTCTATGTTTCAGTGTTTCTATGTATCTACTTACAGTGTATAGTTCATTGTTGTTGTGTATGGACAGCTATACCCTTCCAATTCTGCTGATTACATCAACTACTGTAAATTACAGAACTGTATGCCACCAATTTTTCCTTGACTGGATTTTGCTTTCCACAGATGCATCTGATATTTCACAGTACAAGTCTTTTCATAGAAATAATTCTCAGAATAGTTAATGACACCACATGGTTGCTTTTCAGACAGAATATCCACAGTGTGTGCCCTTAGGCACCTTGCAGTCTTGCAGAACTCATGAGGCATTCAAGAGAGAAAGATCTCTGGAGCTGCTGCAGTTGTATTGTAGTAAACTGATCCCAAATATTGCTATAAATCAAATGTTGCTTGCTTGGATATTTGTTATATACTGATTGTATTGCTGCTTTTCTCAATAAAAATATTTTGCAAAAAAAATATTGCTATAAATCTGATCATTCCAGCATACTTTTACTACATGCTTGCAGTTAAAATGGCAGACAACTCTGAAGTGTTTATATTGCTAGATTTTGCATTTTTTAATCTGATCAAGCAGGCTTTAATTGTTGTAGTGTGGGGGTACAACTGAGCGTGTTCAGGGCCCTGTACAGTCCAGTACCAGCTGGAAACCAGAGAAAGACATGGAACTGAAAGCTGCAAATGGACTGCAGTTTATTTCTCATTATTTTTGCAGTGTTGGTTGATATTTTGTAGCACTTTCTAGTTGCTACATTTGTGCAGTGGTGTGAGGGAGCGAGGGGGGGAGGGAGGGATAAATGAGACAGCCTAGTAATAGCCAGCACAGGAGATAAATACAAGCTAGATGAGGCACTGAGGGCATTTAAAGGCAAAGTCTCCTCAATGTTTTCTGTATACCTGTGTAGTCTGTAGCCATAAACAATGATTCCATGTCTTACCCCCCCCCCCATATCATTCTAATTTAAATGAAGCTGATTCACTCTGTTCTGCCTTGGTGTGAAAACCTGTTTGATACCATTGCAAAGATCACAACCCCACTCATGCAAGGCATCATAGGAGTTGATGCTTACATGCACAAGTCAGCAGAAGTGCTATTGTCAGTCAGTTCTATTGCATGTCTTCTGTAGTCCCTGTATGCTTGCCTTGTGCTGGCCATAACACTTTTCAAGGTTAGTTCCCTAATGCTTTCTATTGTTTAAAGTGTGTCTGAGTTGCAAAAATGCAATTAGAAGGATGCTGGTGCTTGTAAAGTTTTGTTATTCAATAGATTAATTCCTATGTGCTAGGAGCTCTTTGCTTACTGCCAGTCCCTTTTAGATGTGCAAATACACATTATCAGCTCCCATGTTTCCTTGTATGATTGGGATCATGACCTTTGCAATGGTGTCAAACAGGCTTTCACACCAGGGCAGAACAGAGTGAAACAACTTAATTTAAATTTAAATTAGAATGAAATTCGGAGGTTGCAAAAGAGAATCATTTTTCATGCTTACACACCACACTGGCAAACAGAAAAAAAGGTTGAGGGGACTTTACCTTTAAATTTTATTTTTCGCAGTTTGTTGAGTGGGAGAAATATTTGTAGCTTGCACTCACGATTGCAACAAAATATTTTCCTCCAGCAGTACTTGTTAACATATATCAAGAAACAATGAAGAAGAGTAGTTGCTGCACAGTCCTCAGTGCTTCAGAACTACCTCCATCACCAGTAGTACCAGTGGTGCCACTGGGGACTAGGGGAAGGGTCGTTGGTGAGACACATAGTGGTGCTGCTGCAGTGTTTGTCATAATACGAATCCGCTGCTGATATAGCAGCAAGGTTTAATACAGTGGAATCCCAGGGTGAGTCAGCTGAGCCAGAATTGCAGGAGACAATAGAGGAGGAGTCACAGCAGGAGATGTTAGTGGAGGAGAAGGTAGCACAAATTGAATAATCTCAGCAGGAGATTCATACAGTAGATAATGCTGGCAGAAAGAGGCCTACTGGCCATCCAGTCTACCCACCTGCCCACCCTACCTAACTATTCTGCACTGGCCTTACTGGCCATCCCTTTTGTTTCTGCCACCCCTTTTCTAACTAATCTCCATGCCTTCCCCATTCCTGTTTGAAGCTACTCACTAATTTGGCCTGTACCACTTGTTCCAGCAGCATGTTCCAGTTGTCCACCACTCTTTCAATGAAAAAGTGCTCATGGATGTCCCTTTTGAATCTTTCCCCTGCAAGTTTCAGTGAGTTCTCCATTGTGCCTGTATTTGAGCTCAAGGGGGAAAGCACCTTGGCATCTGCCACATTTCTCACATGCAGGTACTTATATGTTTTGATCCTGTCACCCTTTTCCCTCCTTTTTTCCAAGGGTGTACATGTTCAAATCCTGCAGCCCCTTCTCATATGTCTTGCTTCCTAGTCCATTGACCATCTTGTTTGCCCTGCAGTGTTCTGTTTCTACCTTGTCACAGTCTTTTCTCAGGTGTGGACTTCAGTACCTTGCACAGTATTCCAGATGTGGTCTCACCAGTGACATGTACTTCCCAACTTCTGCTGCGTATTCCCCTCACTATGCATCCCAACATCTTGTTTTCCTTACCTAAAGCTCTATTACAGTGTACTGTTGTTTTCAGGCTTTCTGATATCATGACCCCTTGTTTTTTTTCTTCCAGTGTGCTTTCTACTACTACTTCCAATTTCATATTGCATTCTAGGGTTCCTTTTCTCACTGTGCATTACGTTGCATTTTTTAGCAATAAAGCCCAGCTACCATAACTTTGACCAGCTCCACAACCTTCCCAGATCCTCCCTGTGTTCCCTTATTCCTTCATCTGTGTCTTCCCCATGTACAGATCTTTGTGTCATCTATGAAGAGGCATATTTTGCCCTAGATGCCTTCCCCTATGACACAGTCTCAGATAAACACATTGAAAAGGACTGGACCCAACACTGACCCCCGAGGTACTCCACTCGTTACGTCACTTAACTCGGGAAACTTTCCATTTGTTACTAGCCTCTGTATTCTTCCCTTCAGCCTGTTCTCTTCCTAAATTGTCAGTTTGTCCTGCACCCCTCGGTAGGGCTGGCAGAACTCTGTAAAGTTCTGACCCTTATTAAATAAGAACCCGAACACGGATAAGTTCTGATTCTTTATAAATATTCTTCCTAAATATTTCAAGATAGATAATTAGATAAAATATTTAATAGTTTTATTCAGAATGATAGGCTCCCCAAAATGTGGAGGTGGAGCCATGATCTACTACATGTCTCAGCTCAATTTCACTCCTCCTTCCTTGGCTCCACTTCCAACTGTATCCCCCTTCGAACTCTCCCATGGTACTCTCTCATTAGGAAACTCCAACAAAAAGCTCCATATCACTTGTGTATACCTGCTCCCAGCTACCAGCCATCAAGAACTCCCCTTTCTCATTGACATGATTGCCACCCATGTGAGCAATAATGACTTTGTCATACTTGGTGACTTCAACATCAGTTGGCATGATAATAGCAAACTCAAAGCCGAACAATCTCTTAGTAAATTGCTGCTCTCTCAGATAATCTCACAACCCACCAGAATCTCCAATTATGGTCTTTCTACCACACTTATAGACTGGATCCTTGCCCCTAATCCCGATAAAGTTCTCTGCTCTGGAATCCTTCTGGACTCCATAAGCGACCACTCGCCAACGTTCTGTGTATGGCGTGCTGGTGGGTGTCTGGTCCAGGTCTTGCATACGCTCTGGTGTCTCCAGCATGGTCTCCATGTCATTGTCCTTGACGGTGCTCATCTCCACTTCTGTGTCCAGTGTCTCCTGTGCTGAACCAATGGGCTACAGTACATTGTGTTGTTAATTGCTGGTGCATCAGAAGGTATTGGCATGTGTTCTGCTGGACACAGTGCAGTTCACATGTAACCCCTAAATGGCGCTATCCCAGGGGCTACTACCCCTGCCTGATTTGCCACTAACAGGTTGAGGGGCCTGGATCCAATGGCGGGTGCCTCCACCCAGAGGTCAGGGTTTGCAATAGTTAAACTAACTTGGTCACAGCCCTCTGGGACACTGCAACCCCCCTTTCTTCCCACTAGTGGCCCACACAATATATCAGAATTACCTTCACAGTATACACTTACCCCAGGTCTGGTTCCGGCACTGGGACCTCCTGTGAAATGAGATACAGTGCAACAATCACAGTACAGTACTTTAACATAGACAAATACCTCAGGCAGTATAACTTTGCTGAAACAAGCAGCTCTGATTTATTTAGGGATATAACAAGGACAGGGAAATCAGGTTAATTAGCTTATCACTCTAATAATCTACCTATGGCTCTGTGCACAGGCCTATCCCTATCAGTTACTGTCCCTGGGTACCCAAGCCCTAGTGGCTAGTCCAAACCGTGGCAGCTGGTAGGGCCCTTTCACACAGAGAAAGGAGAATTAAACAGTCAGCAGTACAGTAATTCCATTTGGATTTAATGTGGCAATTCAACAGGAGCGACCCTGAATTAGTACTCACGACCTCCAAATAAGATAGGGTCCTTCAATGTCAGCAGGGCTCACTTGAGGTACACAAACCTCTTCACACATCCATATAAAAGAAAGCACTATACCAGGCAGGCTGCATCTGTATCCGATCGCAATTACTGCACAATACCGGGAGAACACACAGCAGATTCAGTTCCTGACAGACCGAGTGCAATTTTTCAGCAATTCATCCAGTCTTCTACAGGGTGAGCCTGGTTTCTACTCTTCAGAGATCCTTTGATTCTTTTCACAGGACAGATTCAGTCCTAACAAGCTGTTACACAAGCTGCAGACCAGAACTCTGGGCCTTACACGTTTTGACTAAAACTGCACACTGAAAAAGCACAGGGCTCCTTCCTTCTTCACTGCCAAAGCTCAACTGAAACTCCAACCGACAAAACTGGGCACTTCCTTTGAGTTCCTCCCAGTTCTTGACTGGATTAGCTGTCACTCACAATAGACTGCTGCTGTTGGTCCAAAAGGCACTGAAGTCTAAACTACATCTCCCAGAGTCACTGCCCATACAATCCTCTTGTGGCTGGCTCAGATTATGAGTCAAGTTCTGATTCGTCCAAGGCACCATTTTAGAGCTAGCTTACCCCACACTGATTGGTCCAGTTCAGCAGTTCAAAACTAGAATGGGGAACTAGCAGACACAGTTCTGACTGCAAAGAAAGCAGGTTAGACAAACTGTAATTTCATTATTACTCAATAATTTCTGGCAAACAGTTACATCTTTCAGATAGGTTCCCTTTGCACTCCTAGTGACTGCAAAAATGAAGTGAATTGGCAGCAGTTCGAGTGGTACTCAAACAGAGAAGCACACAGTCCCCCCATACAAACTAATTATGTCTGCAAGCAGACAGCTCTTAAAGAGACAGTACCAGAGGCTCTAAAAACACTCACTGATAAATGGCTTAAATGCCAAACACCATTCAGGCTTGGAGCATTCAAGCAAGCTCCTGGAAGTCTTTAGGAACCCCCATTTGCAGGGGTTACACCCTTCCTAGCCTGGGAAAGCTTGGCGTCAGCGTCAAGCAAGTACTATAAGTTTCAACTGCAACCATATACATTTGCATTAGGCTCAGCACATGTAATCATCAGTCAATATATCATTTTACCAAGAACACATTTCTGAAACATTGCAGTCGTCACTCTTTACACAGTATTACATACACATTGTACCATAACTCAAGTTATTACCTCTTGTACATGAAACCTGAAGAGGCCCTTCCCTATCAGTTACCTTGGGGCTGGGCCGGGCAAGGGCACCATACTTAGAGGGCAACACAAGTAACTTGGAGTTAGCACTGATGCTCAGTTTGGGCAATGAGCTGGGACACATACACTCCTTTATGGACAACATTGAGAGGCAACCAAGGCCTCCCAAGGGAATCATAACTGAGGTGCACCACAGGCTTTACAGCTCGACCAGTCTTTCTAGGGGAACTGTTACAGTCTCTGCTGCCTGAGCCTCATTTTCAGCATTGTCCTCACTTGTCAGGAGTCTCCATGGGGGTAGAGAGGCTAGAACTTGGGGCACTTTCAGCTCCAGGAGTTACAGTTTCTGAGTCCACAACATTTGGCTCGCATGGAGAGCTTTTGGACACTGGCAGTGGACTGTCAGGGCACTCAAAATACTCTTCTTGTTCTGGTGTATCACCAGTCTGCCCCAATCTATCATTTTCCTCCTGAAAGCTCAAACAGTTCAACCATGCACAATGATTCCATTTCATCTGATCTGATGCTTTGCACTTCACTTTCTGGGAGCATTGGCTCCAGGGATGAAGCTGGGGGCTTAGACAGTCCAGAAGGCCCAGCTTCATCTTCAGTATTGACTAGGGATTGCCCGAAAACAATTGACTCAGTTCGTAAGAAGGATAGTATTCAAAGTCACTCTACTTTCTTCCGATATGGACTGACAGTCATGCTCAACTGGGACTTGTGGAGGGGAACACTTTAACTTTGCTTCTGTAGGTGCAGACTTTCTTGATCTTTTCTTAGTAGCAGCTCTAGTCACTGGTCAGAGGGGCATCTTCTAGGGGCTCAGACTCAATTAAGATTTGTCCAATGGGCAGTAAATGATTTCTATGCATTGTTTTACATCTTTTGAATTATTCTCAGGCCTTACTTTGTACACTGGCAGATCATCTAGTTTGCCCACTACAATGTAGGGAGATGGTGCCATCTGTCAACAATCTTGTGCTTGCCATGCAGTCCCAGATTTCTTAGCAATACCCGATCTCCCTCCTGGAGTTCCTGTGCTTTCACCTTTTATCATACCTTTCTTTGTTGGCCAGATTTCTTTTGGCAGCCATGGTTTGAGCCAGTTAGGTACGCATGAGTTAGCTGGGCCTTTAACTTTTGCACATACTGTAAATAGTTGTCAGCTTGAACCCCATCAGGAGAGACCCCAAAACACACATCTACTGGTAGTCGAGCTTCTCTTCCAAACATCAGGCGGTGGGGGAGAATCCAGTGGCATCACTTTGGTGCAGTTATAAGCATGTACCAGGGTGCTAATTTGTTGGCTCCATCTAGGCTTGTCCTTTGGGTGCAGGGTGCCTAGCATATCTAGCAAAGTGCGGTTGAAACGTTCAGGCTGTGGGTCCCCTGGGGTGGTAAGGAGTGGTTCTGGACTTTCGCACTCCCCACAGAAAGCATCTCTTTGATCAGACGACTCTCAAAGTCTCCCTTGATCAGAATGGATTCTTTGTGGAGCCCCATAGTGAACAAAAAGTTTTCTCATACTTTGGCCACAGTGGATGCTTTCTGGTCTTTGGTGGAAAGCTTGGGCATATCTTGTGAAATGGTCAGTGACCACCAGCACATTACTGATATTTCTTTGATCTGACTCCAAACTCAGAAAATCAATACAGACCAGCTCCATGGGTGCACTGGTGGTGATGTTAACAAGGGGCAGCCCTCTGGGGCAAAGCTTTCCTCTGTAAGCAGCGACTCACAAGTTCGAATGTGTTGCTCCACATCAGCCCCCATCTTAGGCCAATAGAATCTGGATCTCACCAAGTCAAGTGTTCTGTCTATACCAAGGTGCCCCATGTGGTTGTGCAAGGACCTCAGTACTGAGTCTCGAAGGCAGTGGGCAGCACTAGTTGTTGTTTGTCTACTTGTCCCCTCTGTCTACTGTTTCTCTGTATAACAGTTTATTGATCAGTTTCAACTTAGGACCTTCTTTGTATAACAGTGCAGTTCTCAAATCAGTGAGCGTAATTTGGACACATCTTTTCCTGCATAGAGGGCTTCTAAAGCTGCTTTGATCATGGGATCGCGGGATTGAGCCCATGAATACTGTCATTGTCCAGCTGAGGCAGTGCACCAATGTCTATTGCAGAAAAGTGGCAATAAGCAGCAGGTATGCAATTCTCAGAGGCTCCCAAGCAATCCACCATGCAGTCCACTGCGTCCGTGGACATTGTTCCTCCCTGTCAAACTTCCGGCAGAGTGCCCGAATGTCAGGTCTGCCAATCGGACCCAATCATTCTGGGGAACAGGCCTCCGGAGAGAGCATCAACATCTATGTGGTTCAGACCTGCTCGGTATTCGAGAGCATAGTCATATGTAGATAATGCAGAAAGCCACCTATGGCCAGTGGCATCCAACTTAGCTGAGGTCTGCACATAGGTCAAAGGATTATTGTCAGTTTTACTAGTATTTTAGCCCCATACAAGTACTCATGGAATTGGTCAACAATAGCCCACTTCAAAGCTAGGAACTCTAACTTATGTACAGGATAGTTCTTTTCGGATGGGGTCAGGCTTCTACTGGCAAAGGCCACTGGTCTCAGGCCATTCTCGTGCTCTTGGTACAACACAGCCCCAACCCTTGCAAGCTAGCATCAGTGTGCAGGGCGTAAGGTTTTTCTTGGATCGGCATAGGCCAGCACTGGAGCATGGGTAAGTTGATATATGATCTCATGAAAAGCAGTCTCACAATCCAGTCCAGCGGGCCCCAAATACTTCACCGGATGAAAATACACTCTTTCAGTCTTGAGGACGCTTGACTTTTGGTATTTTTTGTGGGTTGGGGGATACCCTTGAGTAAGGTTAAGTAAAGGGCGGATCACTCTTGAATAGTCCTTGATGAAGCGCCGATAATAACCACAGAATCCCAGGAATCTTTGCAGTTCTTTTAGATTTTTGGGCTGTGGCCAGGTGGTCAAGGCCTCAACTTTACTTGGGTCGGTCTCTATTCCTTCGGTGGATACTATGTGTCCCACATACTTTACTGATGTTTGAAAGAATTGACACTTATCAATGGACAGTTTAAGGCCAAAGTCCTCCAGTCGGTCCAATACCTTAAATAATCTGCTCTCATGTTCCTCCAGTGAGCTGCCAAACACAATAACATCATCTAGGTATACCAGGCACTCTAGTAAGTTCATGTCCCCCACTGCACGCTCCATCAATCGTTGAAAAGTGGCTGGGGCACCTGAAATCCCTTGAGGCATCCTCATGAATTCATAGAAGCCAAGCGGACAGATAAAGGCTGTCTTCTCACGGTCCTCTGGGGCCATCGGCATCTGGTAGTACCCACTGCGGAGATCCAGCACAGAGAACCACTTGCTCCCTAGGCAGTCCAAAGCATCCTGAATGCGGGCATTGTGTACTGATCAGGATAGTCCGCCGGTTTAAGGTGCGATAATCCACACACATCCTTACTGTTCCATTCTTTTCCTCACTACCACAATGGGGAAGCATAAGGGCTTCTGGATTCTTGTATTACACCAGCAGCTAACATCTCTTGCAGATGCCGTCCTCACATCATCTATGTCAGCAGGTGCCAGGCGTCGAGACCTCTCTGAAATGGTCTTCGTCATGCAGCCGGATATTGTGCTCAGCTCCTTGCACGCATCCTACATCCCATTCCTTTAAAGAAAACACCTGGTCTCTCTGGGCAAGCTTCTCACTGATCCTCACTTTCCATTCAGCTGGCAGCGGGAGCTCGAAATCAAACAAGTCAGGCGTTACTCTGTCATTCTTCCTTGAACTCTTGCTGCTGGTAGCACTGCAGTGTCTGCACAATGTACATTAGCCAGGATGCAACCTCTGTTTACTCGAATGTCTCTTTCAGACACATTATGAACTTGGACCATTACCCTTCTGGCATAAGCATGGGCTCTAGCGGGCAAAACACTAGGCTTGACCAGCAGTCCCTCTGGCAATTTTCCATCGCCTGGTGCATCCAACATTAATATTTTATTCTTAACATCCTTTCTGATACGGACCTCTCCCTGTAAGGTACACTGGGCATTTGGCGCCAGGATCAGAGACTCAGGATCCTTCTTCCATACAATTCCGACCGGTTCCTCTGGTTCTGTTTTTCAGCATCTCTCTGTGCCTCATAGGCCTTCTTAATTAAAGCCGAACTCTTAAAGCTCTACTAGTCTTTGACCCTGTTTTCATAACACAACTGTGCCAGCCTTCCGAACATATGAGCATTTGTTCCAATCAACAAAGGGACACCATCATACAGTCCAGTGGGGACACACTAAGGCTAGGGTCTCTACTTGTTCGGCCACTCCAGCCACGGAGGTGGGGAAAGACAGCCAAATTCGGATATACCGGAATAGGGTAGGCCTTCTCACTTAACCCCCATACATGCAGTCCTTCTAATGGTTGTAAGGGTACGTCTGACAAATGCTTCTGATACCAATCCTGGAACATAATTGTCACTTAGGAGCCACTGTCTAATACAGCTCTTGTAGACACTCCATTCACCTTTACAGTGGTCTCCATGGAGGACCCACTATTCTGGACCAGTCTGGAGAGGCGGTAGTGGGGGCCTGGGCAACTGACCTTGCCACAAAGGACGTGAATTAGCATTTTTGTGCCCTCACTGGGATCATGTCGTGCACCTCTTAACCACTGATTTCTTCTCCAAGCTCTCCTTGTAGCCTATATGCAACTTTGTCAGTGTCTTTGGGGACTGGCATTCCCTTTCATGTGCCCATCTATCCCACAATTATAGCAAAACATACTTTCTGGAGTTTGAGCTGGCCGGGCGCCACACTGGAGCCAGGGCGGGATATTACTAACTGGAAACCTGGGTGCCATCTCTGTCTGGGCGTGATAAGCATTTGGAGACATCTCGTCAGTTTCTCCACTTCCATGGTCAAGGAATTGAGTTTGGAGCTTTTATCAGCAGGAGATACATGGGTGGGTACCCCACCCCATAACAGATGCAGTTGGATATAGGTCAGTATTACGTGCTACTGGCGTGGCCTTCATAAAGGACTGTTTTGAATTCCGGATCTCTCAACAGATCGCCCCATTGTGGCATATCTTTTTCCTTGTCAGAGCACTCATTGACTGTCAACCTCTGCCCCTGAACTTCACTTGATGGGTCACCCTCAGTCACTCGGTGTGCCACAGCTGTTGGTGCAGGTACCTCCCGAGGTCGCCTTTTCTCAACTTCTCGAATTTCTCTCATTAACTCATCATAGGAGGGTGGGATTCCAGTCGATTTGCAGGCGTAACTTGAAGCAACAGCAGTTCTGAGAAGGGGCAGACTTAAGGATTCTGTCCAGTCTGGTTCGGTCCAGTTCAATCTGGCAAACTACCCTTTCTGAGGCATTCTTGCAACAATTTTTCCAGCCGAGACATACACAGACAACAACTCCCTTGGTACTGTTGTGCATTTCTTACTCTCCACCATAGGTCCTCATCAGAATCTGGGCTCCCATACACATTCTCCAAGGCCTCAAGATAGGCCTGTGCAGTCGCTTCAGGGTTACTGGCCCGTTGCTTCGGATGGTAGCCAGGGCAGGACCTCGGAGGCTCTCACTAACCCTCTTCGCTCGCCTCCGAGCATTGCCATTCTAGCACTTGGGGCAACATAGTCTATCAGGTCTCCCAGTCATCCTCCCTTGGGGGTGGGAGGGTGCCAGAGAAGATCCTCAACCTTCGGTAAGAGTCGTGACTAATGGCAGGTGCAGAAATAGGAGTCTGCATTGGTTCAGCCACCATTACGGGCACTGGAGCAGGAGAGGGTGTTGGGGAGGAACACCCCAGGTGGCAAGAATAGTTTCTTCAAGTCCTCCACAGTTTTCCCTCTCCCAGCAACCATTCAGCAAATTTCTCCTCAAAAGTTTCAGATAGTGGTGGGGCTGATTCCCCAGGTCTTACTGTCCTTAGTTATCACTCTCCAAGCAGTGAGGCTCCCTCTGGAGTAATGGTCTGTGGCACTTTGGAGCTATCTATGGGATCATAAACTCTACTAGGGCCAGGAAAGTGTGGGTGAGCAGATTAGCATGACCCACCACCATAGGGTTTGTAAACCTTCCACCTTGGAAAGTACTCCCTGCACAGTGATCGTATTGATACCCAGGGGATGTCCAGGATAAGCATAGCATTTTGAGGTCGATCTCCTCCCAGTACACCTCCACCAGCGTGTGCACAGCCACTTCTGTCGGGTACCCATTTTTCTTAACAGTGGTTCGTAAATATGGCCACTAGAGGACACACAATCCCAGCGGTGAGCCTCCAAGATGTAACCCCTAAATGGCGCTATCCAGGGGCTACTACCCCTGCCTGATTTGCCACTAACAGGTTGAGGGCCTGGATCCAATGGCGGGTGCCTCCACCAGAGGTCAGGGTTTGCAATAGGTTAAACTAACTTGGTCACAGCCCTCTGGGACACTGCAACCCCTTTCTTCCCACTAGTGGCCCACACAATATATCAAATTACCTTCACAGTATACACTTACCCCAGGTCTGGTTCCGGCACTGGGACCTCCTGTGAAATGAGATACAGTGCAACAATCACAGTACAGTACTAACATAGAATACCTCAGGCAGTATAACTTTGCTGAAACAAGCAGCTCTGATTTATTTAGGGGATATAACAGGACAGGGAAATCAGGTTAATTAGCTTATCACTCTAATAATCTACCTATGGCTCTGTGCACAGGCCTATCCCTATCAGTTACTGTCCCTGGGCACCCAAGCCCTAGTGGCTAGTCCAAACCGTGGCAGCTGGTAGGGGCCTCACACAGAGAAAAGGAGAATTAAACAGTCAGCAGTACAGTAATTCCATTTGATTTAATGTGGCAATTCAACAGGAGCGACCCTGAATTAGTACTCACGACCTCCAAATAAGATAGGGTCCTTCAATGTCAGCAGGGCTCACTTGAGTACACAAACCTCTTCACATCCATATAAAAGCACTATACCAGGCAGGCTGCATCTGTATCCCGATCGCAATTACTGCACAATACCGGAGAACACACAGCAGATTCAGTTCTGACAGACCCGAGTGCAATTTTTCAGCAATTCATCCAGTCTTCTACAGGGTGAGCCTGGTTTCTACTCTTCAGAGATCCTTTGATTCTTTTCACAGGACGGATTCAGTCCTAACAAGCTGTTACACAAGCTGCAGACCAGAACTCTGGGCCTTACACACGTTTTTTGACTAAAACTGCACACTGAAAAAGCACAGGGCTCCTTCCTTCTTCACTGCCAAAGCTCAACTGAAACTCCAACCGACAAAACTGGGCACTTCCTTTGAGTTCCTCCCAGTTCTTGACTGGATTGGCTGTCACTCACAATAGACTGCTGCTGTTGGTCCAAAAAGGCACTGAAGTCTAAACTACATCTCCCAGAGTCACTGCCCATACAATCCTCTTGTGGCTGGCTCAGATTATGAGTCAAGTTCTGATTAGTCCAGGCACCATTTTAGAGCTAGCTTACCCCACACTGATTGGTCCAGTTCAGCAGTTCAAAACTAGAATGGGAACTAGCAGACACAGTTCTGACTGCAAAGAAAGCAGGTTAGACAAACTGTAATTTCATTATTACTCAATAATTTCTGGCAAACAGTTACATCTTTCAGATAGGTTCCCTTTGCACTCCTAGTGACTGCAAAATGAAGTGAATTGGCAGCAGTTCGAGTGGTACTCAAACAGAGAAGCACACAGTCCCCCCATACAAACTAATTATGTCTGCAAGCAGACAGCTCTTAAAGAGACAGTACCAGAGGCTCTAAAAACACTCACTGATAAATGGCTTAAATGCCAAACACCATTCAGGCTTGGAGCATTCAAGCAAGCTCCTGGAAGTCTTTTGGGAACCCCCATTTGCAGGGGGGTTACACACATATTTGTGCTGTCTGTGTCTCCCTGTGGATCCTCCTCCACAAAGGCCACTGGTGGCGCATGGGTGATGGCCACGGTCTCCTGAGCGGCAGGGTGCAAGACAGGGATGTTGGTTGTACTGTTCAGTCATATACCTCCCACCATGTGTCCCTGCACTGTGCCACATACCTGGTAATGTGTCAGTGCCCTCCATCTCCCCTTGTAGACTGACCACAGAAAGGGTGTTGGCCACCATTCCTCTCTATGGGGAGAATGTGGGCACTTGTGTGGGCAGGCCACCACTGTGCCATGCTGTGCCTGTTCAATGACAGCCAGCTTTCATTTCACAGCTGACTGGAGGTCACTCCACTTGTGCTTTATAGCTGCAACTGTCTGTGCCTGCAAACCAGCCACATTAATAGGGGCCTGGATGTTCAGCCATATGTGGAACATGACCTTGGCTGGAGTTTTGAAGGACTCTGCCCCATATGGCAGCCCATAGTGGTCACGAATGTCTGCCACTAAGGTTGCCACCTGGCCACCCATGAAGTTGCTTGACCGTGACCTGGTGGTACCATGTGATGTGCACCCTTCATGACCCTCAGACCATCTACAGCCTGGGCATGTGGCCACTTGCCGGGGACCATGTGTGCAGCACTTCCATCTCTGCTTCCTGCTGTTGTGTACTCCTCCATCACAGTATTCACTTCCTTTTGTCTGTGTGGAGCAGGTGCACATGCCCATATATATAGTGGGGTCAAGGGGCAGGGATGCATATGTTTTGGACACTGCACTGTCCCTGCATGTGGCACTGCACACATCCATTGGCCACACCTCTGCCTCAGCTCCCACTGTGCACACATTTGCTAATGTGGTGTTTTTTCAGCTGGCTGGGGCGTTCAGCTGTGCACCTGTATTGCATCGCATTTGTGCACATTTTCTGCGCTTTAGTGAATAGGTTCCATTTTGACCACTACCCAGTTGTATCAGTCATGTGCAGTGAATAGTACAGCATACTGTGCACGTGATGACATACTTATTACATGATCTCTCAGTGCTCTTGGGGAGGAATTCCACAAGTCTTGGTCCAGTACCTCAAAGGCCCAGTCCCTTAAGGTTTTTAGGCTTGCCCTGGTTATTAGAGGAGGCCCACCTCAGTGGAGCAGAGAGGGCTCAAAGGCATATAAGGATGTAGGAGGTGTGTCAGATAGCCTGGTCCAACCCATTTAGGACCTTATAAGATGTTAGACCAACTTTAAAGGAGATAAGCCACTTAACTGGCAGCCAGTTCAGCTCACACAGCACTAGGAAGACATTAAACAACCTCAAAAGACTGGTTAGAAACCTAGCAGCTGCATCTGGCACTAGCTGCAGGTGCTGCAGCCTATCTTCACTGACCGTGAAGTACACATCATTGTAGTAATCAGGTCCTGATGTTACAAATGTGTGTACCAGTTTCGCCAAGTGTCCAGGGTGATAAGAGAACTAATCTGGCTGATGCTGCCAGGATGGTAAAAGCCAATCTGGACTACTGCTGATAACCTGAGCCTCAAATGTCAACCTCTCATCCAGAATGTCTCCCAGATGTTTCACCTTTGTAACAGCCAAGAGCCCAGAGGGGAGTGAGCCAAAGCCTTGTCTCCCTCCCTGTAGCCACCACCCACCATTTGACCCAGCTCAATCACCTGCACTTCAGTCTTGTCCAGGTTGAGTCTTAACCATCTCAATGACATCCAGTCTTATATCTTGGCCAGATACCTATTTGGCGCATCAACCACACCTGGTGTCTCAGGATCCAAAAGACATATAGAGCTGGGTGTCACTGGCATAACAGTGAAACCAAGCTCCATACTGCCTAATGATCCTCCCCAGGGGCAATATGTATGCTGTGAATAGCATGGGTGAAAGGACCAAGCCCTGGGACCATCAGGAATGAGGAAAAGCTTCCCAGTATCACCCTTTGAGTCCTGCCACTGAGATAGGACTCAGCCCAGCAGATGATTTTGCCAGTGAGCCCTACATGCTCCCTAAGTTGATTCAGAAACAGTCAATGGTCCACAGTGTCAAAGGTTGATGAGAGATTTAGGAGAATGAGAATTGACTGTTCTCCTCTATCTCTCGCCCGGAGCACATCATTGTGCACCCTTACCAGTGCAGTTTTTGTGTTATGCCTGGACCTAAAATCACACTGGAGAGGTTCTTGGATGTCAAAGACAGTGAGGTGTGCCTTGAGCTGCAGTGTAGCCACCTTTTCAGTAATCGTGGTCCGTACCCAAAAAGAGCAGGTTAAAGATCGGTCAGTAATTTGCCAAGACATCTGAGTTCAAACATGGCTTCCTCAGGAGGAGCTTCACCAGTACATCTTTCAATGCAGCTGGAAGATCCCCTCTGACAGGGAACACTGGATAATCTCAGCAATCACCAGGCCCAGTTGCCCAGTGCAACTCAGTAGTAATAACATCAGACCTTGATTCAGCTCACAAAATGTTGGCCTCAGCCCCAAGATCACCTCTCTAACCTCTTCCAGTGTCACTGGTTCAAACTTTTCCCATGACAACCAAATACACCTGAGACATGAAGGCTCCACCCTGCTGGGCTTAACGGCCCACTTAGAGAAATCCCAGCCCGGATGGAGAACACCCTATCTAAGAAGAATTGAACAGACTCCTCATATTTAGCCAGTGACAATGCCTTCATGGTCTCCTGACAGGCCAGATGAAGAAGCATGTCTGTAGTTTAAAAAAGCAAAGCTGGTCCATTACTCCAAACAGCAATCTCCCTAGACAGAAACTCTGCCTTTTTCCAGATGAGTGCCCTTTGGTGCTCACCACAGTGAGTAGCCAAAGCCAGTTTGTTCTCTGGAGCCCTTGCTGTCCTCTAACAATGCCCCAACCTCCTCCTCTTTCTCTTCATCTCCCTTAGCCCACCATCATACCAAGGCAACCCAAGACAGGAAGCCAGTAGGCATTCATGAGTAGGCACCATGCGATCAAAGGCTGCCCCCATGTCCCTGTTATGGATCACCATGGATTCCTCCAAGCCCATAGTGCATATCACCATCATACCAGATGTGTCCTGTACTGCCACAAGTCCCTCTGGCCATAGTCCACGTAAAGGGCAGAACTAGACCATCTCTACAGGGGGTGCACTACGAGGGGGGGGCCCCTAAAAAGAATCTGATAACAGTAAACTGATCAACTGACTAGATTAGTCTTGAGATCAGGGACCTCGAGCCCCAGAGAGACTACCAGATCCAAGGTATGGCCATGTTGGTGGGTCACAGAAGTAACACCTTGTGCAAGGCCCAGGGGTTTCATATCGTGGAGGAAATATTGCCCAAAATGCAAGAGTTCATCAACAACCCAAGCATTAAAATCACTCAGAATAAGCCACCTTGGGAATTCCAACACTCATTGGTGATAAAGTTTGCAATTTTCTGTAGAAAATCCACCTTGTGCCCTGGAGGCCGGTGCACAAGTAGAATTCTGAAACCTGCAGCTGACCCCCCCCCCATGCACAGCCATGTATTTAAATGATGTGGTATCCCCAACTGGGTGCATCATCAGGTTCAGTTTGTATCTAAAACAGGTGGCCACTCCCCCCTCCCCCCACTCCTTCCTCGGGCAGTGCACTGCAGAGAACTCAACTGGATGGCTGACTCCAATACTGGACCAGCATCATCACCCAGCCAGGTCTCTGTGATGCAAGCCAGATCAACCAAGGAATCAGAAATAAAATCTTCTAAAACAGCAGCCTTATTCCTCATGAATCTTGCATTGCACAGCACCAACTGTGGAACTGGGTAGAGGAAACAGGCCCCTCAGCTAGCTGCCCACTCAGTCTGGTGGGATACCTGGGTATGGGAACTAAACATGTCTGATGTCTTCAATGTTCCAATTTTGTCCAAGGGTGGCTCCTAGTCCTCACAGTCCTAATGGAACCCCCTTTCATCCTCCACCTCCCCTACCCCATCCCCATGCCTCCTGCCAATCTCCACCTCCCTGCACCACCGCTAAGTCACACTTGACAGGGGAGGTCATGGAAGAGGTGCAGGTCACGGAGTAGGGATGGGGAGCAGCTAAGCCTAGGGGCCTGTTGCTCTCTACACATCCCAGTCACTGCTACACCAAAAGGCTAGCTTTTTAGCAAAAAACATCCCAAACCACCCACCTCACACACACATATACACTACTTACCCAAACACACTGTCAATTACACATCCATATATATTACTACAAATAATTTCCCTAGCCTTCACTCCTACCACTATCCAAGCAGTCTCGAGAGCTAAATAATCCCAAATGTCTATGATACCTCTTATACAATGAATGGAAAGATTTTATTCATTTAGTTTTTGTTAACCAGGTAAGTGCACTATAGACAAAAATGTTGATTATTTTTTGGCATGACCCGAGAGAGTTACAGACAGAGGAACAGCATTACAGGTGACAATACATTATAACATTTCATAAAAAGGTTGACAAAACTTGAGTATCAATTACAGTTGTTACAGCAGTGCAAGACATCTAAATAATTAGCCTAACCAGAGATTTAAACAACAGTACAGTGGAAAGCAATGCATATGACAATCAATAAATAAGTGCTAAAAATGTATTCAGGAGAGACATGTTAAGAGGGTGTGCTAAAGGTCAGTACATGTGCATTTGTCAGAGCCCATAAGTACAGAACAAAATGCTTTCTTAAAAGCCTGGTGTGACTGGGAGTGTCTAACAGATAATGGCAGGGTTACCCCCTCTGGCTCTCACCCAGAGGTTCTAAGCAGCCATGTGACAATGACCATTTGGTTCCAACCCCTGCCACAGAGAGGAACCAAGGCTCTAATGAAACTAGTCCACTAGTAGGGGGAAATAGGGATGTAAGATTACAGACTTCAGAGCAAAGGTGACACAAACCGCTGGGTGAAATAGGAAGAAAATAGAGGTAAACACTCCTTGCCTACCTCCCTTCCTGTCTTTACAGTTCCAGCTCATAGAATCCATAGCACAGGTGACCCCTTCCCCTGGTGTCCATGTGCTGCATTCCACAGGCAAGCACCTCACACCAGACTCCACCAGCAACAATGTCAAAACCTCAACAATACCAGTAACTCCCTCACCCCAATGCTGATAAGTGGCTATGGATAACGCAGGCTGATTTTTGGCTCAGATCCCCAGAACTCCCACAGCAGGTCCCAGTTCACGTAACTATCCATTTCTTCACTTCACTTAAAACCTCTGGTGGTAGTAGTAGTAGTAGTAGTAGTAGTAGTTGTAGTAGAAAGCGGTACTCTGCCATCCAGATCAGATTCAGTACTTTGAAAGATTGGGATATGAAAGGAAGCTGCTGTTGGTTAAATCAAGCATTTGTCAATGCTGAATGTTTCCTTGCATGGTGTATGTGATTTGCATTCTCAGTGAAGCCTGGTCAGTCAATGTGCTGATGATCTGCTTTGCCGTAAATAAAAATGTCCCCACACTCCAACCAGTGTCTGTATACCTCAGATACATATTCAAAAGCACACTGCTGAAATCCACAAACAACAAGCCTTACTACAGTGTAAGTGGTAGTATGCCATGAGTTGCTTTATTCAGGCTCATAGCTGACTGAGAAGTACAATTTGCAACAGAACATACACATACAAAATGTGTTACTCAGTCAAATCCTAATATACTGTATATATATATTTTTTTGTAAGTACTTCTTTACCTGTGGCTTCAGGTCTGCATTCCCATCCCGGCATCCGTCCGTCTCCGGCCGCCATCCGGTCCTGCCCCAGCTCCTAGCCCCTCGGCTTGCCCCCCATGGTGGGGTGGCAGGGAGTCCCCCTCACTCCCCACCGACAAGGATCCAGTGTTGTGAGGTGGTGCTGCCAGGTCCAAGCAGTCCCCTTAGATGACCATCAAGCCACCACGACTGACATGAGCTGGGGCATGCAATGATGCCAGTGGAGGGAGCGCGTGCACACGTCTGCATGCACACACCCCCAGTGCCGTGCCCCAGAGTCACCCTCACTGTATAGCACCTGCGCACCGCCACCAGCCTCCACCAGAGGTCACAAGTGTGCCGACAACTGAAGACCCCCCCACCACCGGAAAAGGAGAGCAGTCCACAGACGTTCAATCCCTCTCCGCCCCTGCCGACCACTGGAGACACGATTCCATTCCTGAACCTGGGTCGCCAGCATGGGGCGAGATGTGGCGTTCAGCGCCTTAACCCTCAGTACCACTGGGCCGGCTAAAATCCTAATAGTTTAAAGCAAGACTGTCTGAAATGTGACTCTTTTTTTTTTTAATTCCCAGTAAATGTATGTTTGAAAAACATGGCTCACATCTGTGAATTATTTACATAAAGTTTTTTTTTTCTGAATAGTGGAAAAATAGATTACTATGGTTCATTCCTATTATTTTGAATACAGTTTGAACTATTTCCTAAGCAACTTCACTTCGCACTCCCCCAAACTCCCTCATAAGTAGACACACACATACGCACATGTGCACGCGTGCACATACAGTCTCACACACACACATTTGCAATCATTTCATTTCATTTTTATTTTATGCTGGAAAGGCGGGGGTGCAGCTTGCCAAGCAAGATGGTGGCTGCTTGATCCCATTATAGAAACCCCAGTTCTCACAATCTGCCGCATCCTTGACCCTAACTTTTGGCTATTTCTGAATATAGCAGTATATGCATCTTGACTATACCTCTGCAGTGGTACCTCAATTTTCAAAATTGGAATAGTACAGCAGGAACTATACCATGGGCAGTAAACTAGCACCTCCCTCGAGGTCTGGTACAGAACACAGGCCATCAACCACTGGACTCCAGTAACCCTTCTTTGACAGCTGCCACCATTCATATCAGAGCGCCGCGAGAGGCAGCAACCTAAAGGAATAAAATGGCAAATAGCTCATGCGACAGAATAGCAATAGAACTCATCAGCAGATCAGACAGACTAAACAAAATATTAACCAACACTGCACAGCTCAAAGATACAATGAACAGAACTGTCACTGAAATGCAATTCCTTACTAGTAGGGTGACAAAAAGCTGGTGGATGAACATGAATGCACTCTACGTATTCAGCACAGACATCTAAGGGAGCATGATCTACAGATCCAATACTTATTACAAAAGGTTGCTGATATGGAAAACAGACTCAGACGTAATAATGTAAGAATAGTTGGGGTACTGGAGGGGGCTGAAGGAAAGGACATGGTTCTCTTTCTAGGCTCCTTTCTGTCTAATCTGCTCAAATTAAATTATGGGCCTCAGCCAGACACAGAGATAGCCCACAGATTGCTAGCTCCCAAGCCGAGAGAAGGAGAACGGCCAAGACTGATATTATGTAAGTTCCCCCAATTCCCAGTCAAAGAACTGTACCTGAGAATAGCTGGAGAAAAAGGCAATCTGGCATGGGAGGGACATAGAATACAATTGTACCAGGACTACTCCCAAAAACTATCTACAAAATGGAGGGTTTATGGGGCAGTCAAACAGGAACTATATAGACTGGGCATTCTGGCATCCTTCCAATACCCCTCCATGTTGAGGGTGCGACACCAAGGTGAATTCCTTATCTTCAATGATCCAAAAGAAGTAGAACAATTCCTGGCCCAGTTGCACCAGGAGCAGAGTCAGTGGATCCAGCCCTCCCTGTCACCATGAGGCCCAGTGTGGCAAACTCATGCACCTGTCAGTATGGAATCCCAGCCGAGTGTCACTTCAGTGACACCCAACTCTACCCCTGAGGAGGCCTTGCAGCAAGTCCAGAGAGGACAGCAAAAATGCCACAGCAAATGATTGAAAGAACCCAGGCACAGGGAGCACTCCCACAGCTGACAAAGCCAGCACCATCTGTCCGAGGCAAGCAGTGCCTCTCCCTCCGACATGCCGATCAAAATGTCAAACTGCCTCTCCCCGCTCAGAGGCCTGAGTCTGTCAGTGCTGAATCTGTTAAGTACAATGTAATTTACAAGAGGCAGCCACAACTGTATAGCAGGCCCCTTGTGAAGACTGGGCCCCGCTATGTCAGGCCTGGGTGGACTTCACTGAGGAAGCAAACCCTTCAGAAATGGAGCCCTGTGCTCCCAACAACTCCATGCTGACTGCCAAAGAAGGAGAGGGAGAAAAATAATCCAGGTGGGTACTTATCCAACGTACCTGTTGTAGATGCAGAGAGTTTTCAGTGGAGGGCAAAGATTGCTCCCACCTAGAGCAACAAACCAGATGGGGGACCTTACTAGCAGCCAATGCGGACCTGACGAAAGGATGGCAGCTGTCAGAAGGGGGTCTCTTGCTAAGGCCCCCTCTAGTTATATAATATGTTTAATGTAATTTCCTTATGGAGGTACTGTAACAATCTGAGGTTGCAACCCTAAGGTTGTTAAGTTTTGGCAACGCTAGTCAGTTATGTATAGGTTGCTAGCCATGGCCAAATTTATGGTCTTAAATCTAAGTGTTGGACAAATTTACAGTGAAGGTATGGTTTACCACCAATCTTGTCTGGCCCATACTACATGCACGGTATGCTCCTGGGCAGAGGTTTGGGTAGTTTTAAACCTCCTAAGCCTCAGCTGACTTGAAGAGGGGAATAAAATGGGTGGCAGTGTCATCTACTGATACCCTGACCAGTGATTTAAGAAGCCAGTACTCTGCTTTGAAGCTGTGCCATGAGAAGCACAAATGATAGCAAGCATACCTGGCAAAGCTTCCCAAGGCTACCAGCTGGCTATCAAAGCCCTGCAATGCCCCCCCACACCATACCAACCTCACCTTCACTGTAACACCTGGCTCAGCCTTCCAAGAGCACCGAGGGGCACAATGATTGCTCATCAATTTGCCTAGGATGAGCCAGGCCGTACCTGAATCTCCACCCCCCCCCCACCCAGAGAAGGGCTAGTCTTGCCAAGGTCACAGGTACTGTACGCATGCTCCACCAAGCAAGACTAAACGTGTGTTTTGAGCAATAGGTCCAAACAAGCATGTGTAAAACCAATGTGAGATACTGCGGGTTTTATTTTGCCCCTTAATAAAGCAAACTCCAAAAACTGTGTGGGAAATTGTTCTTGGAACGGCAAAGAAGATGATGTGGTCCTCCCCCCCTTCCCTCAGAATCGCTCAGAGTCCTTGATTGCTCAGGTAGGAGCAGACGGATGTTCACTGGGGACCCCAGGGCTAGAGTCTCTAATGTTATAAGGGAAAAGATGCACAGATCAAGACTGAAATGTTTGGAAGTTGAAATGTTGCTAAAAAAGACTGAATGCATAGCATCACAGTACTACCAGGTGACCTGCTCTGCTTTGGGTTTATACAAGGAACAGAGTCCACTGATTTAGGGGCATATACAGTTATTTGCACAGGCTCATAAGAGCTATCAGAAGGATATATTAGCTTCACTAAAAGGCTACAGAGTGATGAGGATGATGGAGGGGACTCACTTCTTCGAAGGGCAGGACGAAGGCAAGGTAAAAAAGGTAATGAGTCTCTCTCAGGACAGGACAAGGTTTGGTTTCTCTACAGGGACAGCATCTGCTTTTATGAATGAGTGGTCTCATCCTAATGACCATGACTAACTTAACATACGTAAAGGCCACATCATGGAATATGAGGGGCCTTAACTACCCCATAAAGAGAAAAAAAGGTTTTATTCCATCTAAAGAAATTGGGTAACCAGATAGCATTCCTGTAAGAGACCAAACTAATTCAAAAAGAAACTGGCAGACTTCAAAGGGAGTGGGTGGGATGGGAGGTACACAGTGTCTCGAAATCTGCCAAAAGGGGAGTCTCTATACTGGGTCACAAAGGTTTTAAGTGGAAAATCTTGGTGATTAAGTCAGACAACCAAGTAAGGTGGTTTATTACAAAAATGACAACTCCCAAGGGACCACTCATACTGGGAAACATTTATGCACCCATTGAGGACAAGCCTGAATTCATAGACAAAGTTTCCCAGGCCATAATGGATCTGGCATTCGACAATCCAGATGTCATCCTTGGGGATGATTTCAGTCTTAACCTAGACCACATTATGAACCAGTCCAATGCTAGGCCGGAACCACATACCCACTCTTTAACAGCCCTCAAGAGCTTGATGACACACCACCAGCTCACAGACATTTTGAGGGCCAGCCAACCTGCTGGTAGGGATTATACCTATTTCTCAGCAGCTAAAGCTATGGCCAGTAGAATGGATTTCTGGCTTACATCCCCTGGCATCATCACAACAACACAAGCTATGGCTATAGCTCCAATGTGTATATATATATATATATATATATATATATATAACCATGCCCCTATCGATATTTGATTTCCTGTGAATCTGCTTCAGCCTAAATCCACTCAGTGGAGACTTGACTCACTACTGTTGCAGGACAAGGAATGTAGAGAATGGCTGGTAGCTGAATCCAACCTATACTTCTTCGACAATCCGCCAGGGTTGGCTTCCCCAGCAGGGATATAGGAGCATTACAAAAGCCACAATGAGGGGAAAAATAGTTAGCTATGCATCCTTCTGCAGGAAGCAAAGGGAAGAGGAAGTTAAGAACCTAGAGAAAGGTTTATGACAGAAGAAAAATCTCTACAAAAAAATACTGCCCTTCTCCAGAACCCATCCCTATAAATGAGATCACTTCATTGAGAATAAGCCTAAACTCCTTAGCCACAAGAAAGGCAGAACTCCAGATTCTTAGAACCAGGTTCAAATAATGGGCCAATGGGGAAAAAAATAACAAACTCCTGAACTTCTAACTAAAGAAGCAACAAGTTGAGACGCACATAGCTCAGCTCGCAGGCAATACAGGGAAAAGGCATACTGCTCCTACCGCCATTAATAAAACCATGGTGGCCTTCTACAAGGAACTATACACATCCCACATAAAATGGGAAAAGCAGGCCTTTGTGAACTTCATGTCTAAATTACTCTTAAAAGAGCTGTCCGACAACAAGAGGGTGAAGCTAGAAGCCCCTATATCAGAACAGGAGCTTAGAAGCATCCCTTTTAAAACATCCAATACTGCTGCTGTTGCTCCTCTCAGGCAACATTCACCCTAACCCTGGCCCACCACAACTTGGCCACAAGGTTACCAGCAGTGCAGGGTCACTCTCCTTGGCAAGTATTAACATCTGCAGCCTCCTCTCTAAACTTGATACCCTCTCTGCCTGGGTTTCCCAGCACAATCCAGACATCCTATCAGTGCTGGAAACATGGCTGTCTACGAAGATACCTGACTCCGCAATAGCAATTCCCAGATATGCAGTTTTCAGACAGGACAGACTTACCAAGAAAGGAGGAGGCTGTGCCCTCTATCTTAAAGAGTCCCTCATGGGTCATGTCATGTCCCTGCCCATCTCCAGCAATGACATCCAAATCCTTGCTGCCAAAGTACTTCTTCAAACTCATAACAAGATCCTGACTGTTGTCTCTGTCTATATACCACCCAAGTTGAGCAATCTGGGCTTTCACTCACTCCTTGACTGTATCAGCTCCCTGGATCAGAATACAGAAGTTATCCTGCTTGGCGATTTCAACATCAACTGGCTGGCCTCCAGCTCAAATAGTTACAAGGAGGCCCTAGCTGCTGCTAACTTCTCACAAATGGTCACATCACTTACTAAAGTAAACGACAAAGCAGGGACCTGTACACTTCTAGACTGGGTGCTAACTAATCGTCTAGAGCATATCTCTGAAGCAACAGTCCTCCCAGACTCCTTAAGTGATCATTCCCCTATCTTGTGTATCTGGACCAACAAATACACCAAACTCCCCCACAAAACTATTAACAGGAGAATGCTGACCCCCGGTCATCTTGAGTCACTTAAAACACTACTTCATGAACATGACTGGTCACCAATTGATATAGCCCCCGATGTAGACACAGCACTTGAATACTTTATCACCTGTTTCAGCTCAGCTTGCAATGTTCATGCTCCGTTCAAGAAGCATAAGATCAAGGGTGTCAATAACTCATGGATGACACTAGGCCTCCTTACACAAATGAAATCTCGAGACCAGCTCTGGTATCGTGCTAAGGCTACTGGCACCCAGACTGATATCCAGGCCTACAAAACAGCAAGGAATGCATGCACCAGAGCTATCTGCCATGAGAAGGCTAACTATTACAGGAGCGCCTTAGCCGGCACCTGGAATGACGGGAGTAAATTCTGGCGTAACCTTGCTGAAGTGACTGGAAAGGATCCCAAAACAACACCACAATGTTGAACATAGATGGTACCATCACTCTTGACCATACAATCATTGCCAACGCATTTAACACCACTTCTGCTGACCTTAGTCATGTGCTACCCCCTAACTTTTTTGATCTCTCCACAGTCAACCCGGCTCCTGTTAGTTCAGGTTTGCCACCAGGGCACCTTCCTTTCCATTTCAAAGCAATCCCAGAAAGCCTAGCTAAAAAACACATTCTTAAAGTGTTTGGAAAGTCTAGGGTCAGTGGCGATTCACTGGATATGAAACTTCTCGCCGTCACTATTGACGAAGTCCTGCTCCCACTAACCAAAATCCTCAACCGTTCCCTCATGCTCTCCCAGTTCCCCAAAAACGAAAACTGGCAGTGGTGACTCCAATCCATAAAAGTGGTGACAAGGCTCTCACGAACAACTACAGGCCTATATCCATCCTCCCTTCTCTATCCATAGCATTGGAATGAATAGTGGCTAATCAGCTCATGGAGTTCCTTGTAAAATACAGCCTGCAATGTTCCCAGCAGCATGGCTTCCACAAAGGACACAGCACTACCATGGCACTCCTTGAATTCACCACACATATTCATCATGCATTTGATCAGGGCCAGTTGGTCGGTGCCTCTTTTATTGACCTGACTAAGGCATTTGACACTGTCAATCACTCCATTCTCCTTGAACAATTATCCCTCCTTGGTCTTTCAAGTGAAACTACCCTCTGGTTTCAAAGCTACCTCAGTAACCGGACCCAACGGGTCAGGATTGGTGAATTCCTCTCGTCATCCCTACCAATCCACACTGGAGTACCCCAAGGTTCTATCCTGGGTCCCTCGTTATTCAGCATATTCCTGAACAATCTCCTTGCCTCCAGCCATGACAGAATGTTACTGCATGCAGATGATGCACTAATCTTCACTTGCCACACTGACCCTACTTCCCTTCAGTCTCAACTACAGAAAAGTTTCACAGAAGTGGAAGACTGGTTTTGCTCACATAAACTCATCCTTAACCACAAAAAAACTAAAACAATGTTGTTCCATGGAACCCAAAACAAGTACAAGGACCATGAGCTCATAATGAACAACCATGAAGGCGTCGCTCTTGAGCAGGTGGATATGTTTGAATATCTGGGCCTGACCCTTGACTGCTCCATCTCATATACCAAACACATTGACACTATCGCTGAAACTGTGAACTCCAGTATAGGGCTACTCTACAAGCATAAACATTGCCTAATGGCTGAAGCCTTGAACCTCGCTATACAGAGCTCTGTTATTTCAATTATTGACTACAGGCTCATTATCTATTGATCCGCTACTGATACTGCACTCCGGCACATAGCTGTAGCCCTTAATAAAGCATGTAGACTCCTTATTTCAGCTGCCCGCCTTTCTCACACATGTGACATTTACGAGCAGGCTAACTGGTGGCAGGCTAAAGTACCAGACCTGCATCCTAGCTAAGAAGACATCACTGGGCCTCATACCCCCTGGAGTCCAATCAGTATTGACCCCACAGCATGTCCGCTGCCTAGCTAGAAGATCGGACACTCTAACCTTTACAATACCTCGCTGTCGGACCTCTCAAGCTCAGCGTTCTTACCTTGTCAGAGCCTCCACCTGGTTCAACTTGCTACCAACAGAAATCTCCAACATTGTCACAATTGGTGCTTTTAAGTGTAAACTGCGTCAACACCTCGTGGCTAGTGCCTTCTGTGATTGATTCTTATAATCCCCTCCAGGCATACTACCCTCAAGCATCCCTCCTCACTGCCTCAGCTTCTCCTCCATTCCTACCCCCCATTACTGGGTATAGGATAAATCTGTCTCCTTTTACTTTTCATCCCCCCCTTTTCTCCTCCCTTGCTATTTCCCATCTACCACATACCCAACGCAATACCCTCCCTATTTCTCCCCTCCTCCCTCTCTCTCTCTCTCTCTCTCTCTCTCTCATACAACCCCCTCACCATCACTCTTCTTTCTCTTTTCCCACTTACCCACTCCTAACAAAGCTTCTCTGAGCCGCCTATGACTTGTACTGCATAATTAACTTGCAACACAATTCCTTTACAATGCCTTTAGCTGCTATTATTGTAACCATACTTGTCTTTTTTTTTTTGTAAGTTCCATTGTAATGATCATGCTATGTTTTGTACCTTATTGTGCTTATTGCCTTGACATGGAACCTTTGTAAAAGAGCCCTTGGCTCAAAGGTGTCATCTGAAATACAAATAAATAAATAAATAAAATAAATAGAAAGGCAATTCACACAATGGCTCCTCACAAATCTTCTGGGGGTGATGAGTTCCCTGTAGACTACCATAAAGTAGTACTGGATCCCATAGTGAGCCCGCTGGGGGCAATGCTGCAAGATGTGCATAAAACCCATAAACTTCCTCCCACGCTAAACAAAGCCATCATCACAGTGTTGCCTAAAGAAGGGAAAGACCTCACCAACCCAGCCAGTTTCTGCCCCATATCGCTGATTAATGCGGATGCCAAAATTCTGGCCAAGGTGCTTGCAGCTAGGTTGGAGGAGTTCCTGCCCCATTTAATACACCCGGACCAAGTAGGGTTTATGAAGGGCAGAGCAAGTACGGATTATATAAGAGCATTGATCATTACCTTGTTCTAGGCTGCGAGCAGTCTTCCCACCCCAGCAGCAGCTGTGGCAGTACTCTTTGAAAAAGTATTTGATTTTGTGGAGTGGGAATACTTGCATGCAGTACTGGAACAAGGTAACATTGGACCAGAATTCTGTACGTGGATACACACCCTGTAGCAGGCACTGACTGCCAGGCTGCTCACCAACAACGTCCTTACTGAACCCTTTCAACTACGTAAAGGGACTAGGCAGGGCTGCCCTCTCTCACCTCTGTTGTTCTTACTGGCCATGGAGCCCCTAGTGACTGCCATCAGATCCCACACTGAGATCAAGGTGGAGAACTCTGAATACAATACAAGACAAAACTGTACGCTGACAACTGCTGCCTGCTACTAACAGTGGACATAGAATCCACTCTCCCACACATATTCCAGACACTTAGCTCCTTCACCTCCCTATCAGGCATATGCATAAACCCTACAAAATCTGAAATTCTTCCTCTCACCCCACTCACCTCACTCCCAGTCTCCCCTTATGTGCACTTAGCAAGGCTAATCTATAACAACAAAGGTATTAAGTACCTTGGGATACAGTTACCATGCAATCTGAGCAAACTAATCTTTAACAGCCTAGCCCCTCTCATTCAAACACTTCAAAGTGAGATGAAAAGACAGACACATCTAAATCTATCCCTGGTTGGAAAGATTGCAGCCTTTAAAATAATGGCAGCTCCAAGAATCTACTACATCTTGTCACACCTCCCGGTGGAAATTCCACAACTATGGGTTCCAAAATTAAACAGGATAATAAAAGAATTTCTATGGGGTACAAACAAACCTAGATTCTGCCTGGCTAGACTTAAGGCCCCAAAAGATAGAAGAAGGTGGAATTTGCCCCACTTTCAACTTTTCTCATTATCCAGCCTCATGGCAATGAATATGAGAATGTTTAGGGAGGCAGACACAGATCCTCCTGCTTGGGTTCACATACAGACAGTCATCCTGGGGGGTGTAAACCCTGCTATTTATCTCACCTTACTGTTACCAAAGACAGTCCACTCCTGGCTCACCACAAAGGCAGTGCATGCAACCCCACACTAGGTGGGGACACAGGCAAATATGTGTCTACATCCTGGAATCTATCATCCTCTTTGACACAACCCCCTCCTCCTGATAAACAGCCTATTAACTGGGAGTCTTGGAGTGAGAAAAAGATTTCTACTATTAAGGACCTGCTGGTCCCAGATAACAACAGTATGTATTCCTTTCAAGAACTGCAGCACAAGTATATGCTCCCCAAGGCTGAGTTCTAGAGGTTCCTTCAAATTAGAAGCGTTTACCTCTCATGGCTCAAAAAACACTGCTCCTGTACAGTCTGTATGAGGCCCAACCCCACCCCCAGTTCCCCATTGCCCATCACAACATGGACTAAACATCCAAAAGGCCTGACAGGGAAATTGCAAGCAACAATTAAATGGGAACCCCAGACCCATCCACCCAGGCTAAAACCAGATGACAGGGAATGTTAAAAGTCCAGATCAGTGATGTTGAATGGATTAGGTGCTGGTGACTTGCCCACAGTGTATGTAAGGATCAGAAAAGCCTACATATTCAGAAAAAAATATTACATTTATGGTATCACACCCCCTCCATTCTTTGCAAAATGGGGCTCCTGCCCACCGATCACTGCAGGAGATGTGGTATCATTGGAACAAATCTACTACATATACTGTGGGACGGCTGAGACATACAACCCTTCTGGGCCTGAATAAACACAGCCTGCTCAGACATCCTGGGTACTATCATACCCTCTTCCTCCTCCTCCTTGGTATTGTTGGGTATACAGCCCCCTGGTGGGTGGCTTACACAAGTACAGCTGCCATGGCTTCTTTAAGTGTCTGTGGAGGCCAAAAGGCTACTATTAAAGAAATAGAAAACACCTTACACTCCAACTATAAGTGAATGGTTTAAAACAATAAAAGGCCAGGCACTCAACTCCCAGTTGCTCTACTTTCTCTCCAAAGACCTTCCAAGTTTCAGCAGATTTGGGGCCCATGTTTTCAATACATTGGCTCCTGGCCCAAACCCACTGCTGCAGTTAGAAGGAAAGATCTCCTGCAACCTCCCTGAAAGCAGAAGACTCCTCCCCATGTGTTTCAGCTTTTCCGTAAATACTCCTAGGTCTTTGACTCAGGAGTCAGGTGCCCACCTAAACATATGCCTAATCCACCCCTTATCACTCAACCCAGAACTCTAATCAATTGGTATGAAGCATTCAGTGCTACCCCCCCAAGTGCATAATTAGTATTTGCTGAATGTTAAGATGACTGAAGAAATGTCCTAGTGGGGTTGATAAACCATTTACACTGAGATTGTTGGTCATTTACTGTTGTCAAGAGGTAAATACATCCACCTTTTCTTATGTGTACTATCTTGTACTGTGATGTCTAAATGTACCTGAATATTTCATAGTTTGATTTTTATGCTTCCTACTGTTGTATTTTCTTTGAAAAACAATAAAAAGATTAACTGCAAAAAATTACTAGAAAGGCATAAGGGCAAAATTGCCCATTTTCACATGCTTACAGATAGAACAGGGGAGGGTATATACACATTTACAGAAAATAAAATTATTTTTAGAGATAAACTAAAACGTAGACAGATATAGACTCAACTGAAGAAAAAAAGAACAGTTTTACATGAGTACATTTAAAACATAACAACCAGGCCTTAAACACATTAATAACATAACTACGAGGCCTTAAACATGAGGAATAAAATAACAGCAAGGCAAAAAAACAACATTCAAGCATTGTTTATAAAAGCACAATTTATTTATTTATTATTTATTTATTGAAATGTTTCACCAGGAAAGGCACACTGAACAACAAATTGCTAGTCTCACGGTGCGTCCTGGGGGAAAGGGTAGTGGAAATACATACAGTGGAGCCCCCCAGGATGAAATCCAATTCTGCAGTATTTTACAGCACTCTGCAGATTGCTGCAGCAGACCTACGGAATAAAGCAATGTAAGTTCAATGGCAATTAGTCCCTTCTGTCATTCAGGAAAATGTGACACTGCCAGGATGAAGTGAATGCCACAGTGTCCTGCATAACAAAAGGGACTAACTGCCATTGAGATTACATTGCTTTATTCAGTAGGTTTGCTGCAGCATATTGCAGAGTGCTTTAAAAGTGGGTTTCATCCTGGGGGATGCCACGGTACATGCATACAACAGTAAATGTTATTACAACAATATTGGCAGTGGTGAATAGCAAATAACAGAAAAAACATATTAAGTGCAGCATATGAGTACAATTGTTTACAGAGGTCACAATGGACAGGTCAAGTGCATTACATTAGGATAACACCTTAAATTCATGATGATGGTACCATTTAGCCTGAAAGGAAAGGGTGGATAGGGAGTAACAGCAGAGGTGGAAAGGTATTGAGGCTGGGAGGGGAACAGATGAATAGGAATCAAGGTTATAGATATATTGATAGTTGTAGATTGATAGAAATCTAAAATCATAGTTAAATTGGTAGTTATAGATAACCCGAAGGAATGGCCAGGCAGGGATCTCTGCAGGGAAAGAAATTAATGGGGCTGAAAGGGAGCTAAAATTCAGAATAGTTACTTAATATGTTGATGGAGGTTGGGGAGCAGGTCAGGAATACCAGGTAGGTTAATTGCAGGTGAAATTCACAGAGAGGAAATTATGTAGGGCTGAAGTTACAGAGGAGGGGAGGAGTGGTGAATCTGATGGGGAAGTGAATTCTACAGTTTTGGGAAGCAATACAAGAAAGCAGCCTGGCCCACAGTGGTAGACTGGTGAGGGACAACCAAGGAATGGGATTTGTAAGATCTAAGTGAGTGGGCAGAGGGAGGGAGGGAGGACAATGTCGCAGTGAATACTAGATTTGCTGCACAAATGTACAGAAAGCAGAAACTGACTAGTAAGGAGAGGGGTAAAAGAGGGGAGAGTAGAGATTAGGTAAAGGTGTGGGCAAGAAGGATGGGGAGTGGGTGAGAGTGTGGTTCACATACCCTGGAAAGGAGCAGCTGTTGATAGTTGCCGGGGTGTTAGTTGAGCAAGTGCTTTTTGAGATTAGGAGGAGGAGTGGAACAGAGTGTGGTTCACATATCCTGGAAAGAAGTAGCTATGAACAGTTGCAGGGGGGTTTGTTGAGCAAGTGCTTTTTGAGATTAGCCTTGAAGGAATCGATGCAGGAACAAACCACGAGGTTGGGTGGAAGGGTGTTTAAAGGTTTGGGGCCTCTGTAAGAGAGCTATATCTGACCCAGAGAGGTACTGAAAAATGGGACCTTAAAGAGGGAGGAGGATACATAGATACATAAACAGTGTCGGCAGATAAGGGCCTATGGCCCACCTAGTCTGCCCATTTGAGCTTGTAAGTTCAGTTTGTTTTCCTAGAAGTCTGTTTCCCCTTACCCCTGCCCTCTAGAATTCCTTTATGTCTATCCCATGCATTCTTAAATCCCGTGATTGTTTCAGCTGCCACCACTTCCTCTGGCAGGGTGTTCCACTTGTCCACCACCCATTCTGTGAAGAAATTCTTCTCATGTTTCCTCTGAATCGTCCTCCTCCAACTTCATCCCATGCCTCTAGTCCTGAAATATCTTTTCGCTTAAAATAGTGTTTTCCTGCACCCTGTTCCTCCCTGTAAGATACTTGTATGTCTCTATCATATCCCTCTCTCCTCCTCTCCTCCAGGGAGTACATGTTCAGTTCCTTCAACCTGTCTTCATAGGACTTGTGATGCAACCCATGCACCATCTTTGTTGCCTCCTCTGAACCTTCTTTACCCTGTCTATGTCCTTACGTAGGTATGGTCTCCAGAACTACACTGTACTCCAGGTGGGGCCTCACTAGTGTCTTGTATAGCAGAATTATGACCTCCTTTTCCTGCTGGTGATGCCCTGCCTATACATCCCAGCATCCTATTTGCTTTACCTGCTGCCTTGTCACACTGTTTCCTACCTTGAGGTCATCAGAGATGACAACCCCAAGATCCCTTTCCTGCTTGGTGCATGCTATATCCTCACCCCCAACTGATATATTGTGCCAGGGTTTTGTGCCCCATATGCATTATCTTGCACTTCTTTGCATTGAATTTCAACTGCCAAACCCTTGACCATTCTTCAAGTTTCTGCAGGTCCCTTCTCATTCTGTCTACACCCTCTGGTGTGTCTACTCTGTTACAGAGCTTTGTGTCATCAGCGAACAGTGAAATTGACCTTCTAGATCCTGTGCAATGTCACTGATGAAGATGTTGAATAGGACCGGTCCCAGCACTGATCCCTGTGGTACCCCACTGGTTACTCTTCCCTCTGTGGAGTGACTGCCATTTACCACCACCCTCTGTGTCCTGCCACCCAGCCAGTTACCTACCCACCACACTACTGTCCTGCCCACACCCATATTCCCCAGTTTGTGTAATAGTCTTCTATGTGGCACAGTGTCAAAGGCCTTGCTGAAGTCCAGATAGGCCATGTCCACTGCCCTCCCCTGATCCACCTCCCTAGTCACCCAGTCAAAAATTCAATGAGGTTGGTCTGACATGACCTCCCCCTGGTGAAACCATGCTGCCTTGGGTCCTGTAGTCCATTGACAACCAGATGTTCCACCAATCTCTCCTTCAGTAGTGCTTCCATGATCTTTCCCACTACCGAGGTGAGGCTGACTGGTCTGTAGTTCCCTGCTTCCTCTTTGTTCCCACTTTTGTATAAGGGGACTACATCTGCTGTCCTCTCAGTCTTTGGGTACCTCCTGTTTCCAGTGATTGGCTGAACAGGATAGCCAGAGGTTCAGCCACCAACTCTCTTAGTTCTTTAAGGACCCTGGGGTGCACCTAACTGGCCCCATTGCTTTATCAGCTCTTATACTTCCAGTTCCTTCGGACCCTTTCTCGTGTAAAGGGACTTGTGTCCATTCTGCTACCATTCTCACCCTTGTGCTCCCTTCAGACCCATTACCCCCTCTTCCTTAGTAAAGGCAGAGCAGAAATCACCTGTTCAATATGTCTTTATTGTTGTCATCCTCCACTTGGCCCCATCCTCCCCTTCAGTCTCACTATCCCTCCCTTTGTCTTTCTTTTTTTTTCACTTATGTACCGGTAAAGATTTTGTCCCCTTACCCACTGATTTTGCAATGTGTTCTTCTGTCTGGCTTTGGCTTCCCTTACTGACTTCCCTGCCTCCTTTGTTTCTCCTGGTACTTCTCCCTATCCCTTCTGCCTGTGTCTTTTTGTATTGCCTGAATGCAATCTTTTGGCTTTCACTTTCTTTGCTACCTCTTGGAAAACCATAATGGTCTCTCTTCCTTTTCCTCTTGCTAACCTGCTTAATGTATAATTCTGTTGTTCTTATAATCCCCATTTTAAATACTGCCACTGTTCCTCAACCCCTGATTCCTGTCCCATTCCTTAATGCCTCTTTCAAGTATCTCCCATTTTCCCAAAGTCTGCCCCCCTAAAATCCAGGATCGTGTTTTGTGTGGTTTGGTTCTGCTCTTTCTGTGATTTCAAACCACAATGACTGGTGGTCACTGTTACCCAGGTGCTCCCCACTGTTACCCCCATCACACTGTCCCTGTTTGTGAGCACAAGGTCAGTATTGCCTTCTGCCGAGTTGGTTCCATGACCAGTTGCTTGAGGAAGGCACTCTGAAGGAGTCCAGGATAAATCTGCTCCTAGTTGATGCTGCTGCTGGGATGCTCCAGTCCACATCTGGTATATTGAAGTCTCCAACCAGTACTACCTCACCCTTGTCTGCCATCCTTTGGATGGCTAGCATCAACTCTATCTGTTTCTTCCTCCTGGGCTGGTGGTCTATAGACCACACCTGTCGGATGGCTGGCCCCATTTTCCTTTCCAGCTTAACCCACAGTATCTCTCCCCATTTGTTCCTCCTGGATCTGTGTGCCCCTATGTCATTTTCACATGCAGTGCCACTCCTCCTCCCTTCCTGCCTGCTCTGTCTCTTCTGAATATGTTGTAGCCAGGTATGGCCATCTCCCAGTCATGGTTATCATTACACAGGTTTCAGTGATGGCCACAATGTCCAGGTCTGACTGTACCATGACAGCCTCCAGATCTTCCATCTTGTTGCTAAGGCTCCTGGCATTTGCACACATGGCTTTCCATGATTTGACCTCCCTAGACTGCTTCACTGTTCTACTCCAGCCCCTTCCTTGGTTGTCATTTATCCCTGGTTCTCCTTGCTGTTTGCCCTTCTGCTGAATTTTGCCCCTTTTCTGCTTATCCACCTTTTGGACACTAATCTCCATCTTTTGCACACTGCTTTGCAGAGATAGCCACTCCTCTGGTTCACTGGTTCCACTACTAGCTGTGGGGGTGAGCAAGTAGGTACCGTCTTACTGGCCTGCCACCCCTTTGCTAGTTTAAATGCTTAGTCAATGTAGCATTTAAACTTATCATTGAGTGTTTGGATTCCCTCCAGGATGGATGCAGGCCGTCAGGCAGAACAAACCTCCATCCCTCCAGGTGGGTCCCCAGTCACCAATGAATCCAAACCCTTCCTCACAGCACCAGTTCTTCAACCATGAGTTAATGTTCCTGGTGCATGCACTCCTATGCTCTTCCTTGCTCTCACAGGTAGTACTTCTGAGAAAGTGACAGAAGTAGCTACTTGCTTGAGACCCTCCCAGTTTCCTAAACTCTTCCTGAACTTCCTTTGGCTCCCCATTTGCCAAGTCATTAGTACCTAGGTGGATAATGACATCCAGCTCACCCTCCGTCTTTGCCTTCCCAGTGATCCCCAGTATCTTCCTTCCATCCCTCCATGCCGTGGCACCTGGTAGGCACCTCACCTCCCTGTCCTCCCCCTCCTGTGTTCCTAGCTGGATCCCTCTTATGATGGAGTCCCCCACCAGGATTCGCTTCCTCCTCCTCTGGGGTCCACTGCTTTCCCCACTGAGGTCACCTCCTTGCCTAACCTCCACATCCTTTCCTTCCACTTCCATGGGTACCTCTATTTGGTTGTCCTCATTTGCCAGTGTGGCATATGAGTTCTTGAGAGGAATAGGATCTGGGATGTGCCTCTGCCTGACTGCTCTAACCCTCCCTGAACCCACTATCATCCAAGTGCTCCTCGTTCTCGGCATCCTTTGAGGCAGCTGCATTGGACTGGGTGGTCCCTGGATAGGGGTGATGGTACTCCTGACCCAGTTTACTTCCGCTCTGAGTCTGGCTACCTCATCCAGCAGTCCAGAGAGATGCATGCAGATAGGGCAGCACCTCAGTGTCCAGAAGGTCTGCCTGAATATGGCTGCCCCACAGCCACTGCATTGCACCACTCCCACATTATACTGCAATTCCTACTTCTCTGCTACTGAAGCTCTCTTAGTTCTCTTTTTATTTATTTACAGTACTAAAAATCCTGTAACTGATCGTCAGATATATATTTTTAAGGAAAAGAAACCAATAAATAAATAAATGAGTCAAAACACTTGTCGTGCTGAGGGTGGTCTTCTTCCCCTTATGCCCCTCTACTTCACACCTGTTACTATACCTGTGTTTAGCTCCTGTCAATCAGATTTATCAGGGCATATAATTAAGAGTTGGGGGAAGGGGTGGGAGGGGCGAAAATTGCAGCAATTAAAGGCAGCACAGAATTACACCACCACTATGTTTTAAATTTTCAACAGCCCAAAAACAATTATAAGTAAAGACAACACAGAAAGAAAGTATAGTGTCACTACAAGCCTACAATCTAAGTTTAAAGGAAAAATACCAATTACCAGTTACTCTAAAGCACTGAATTGAATATGTTTCCTTCCTTCACCTTCTGGCTTCTTCTGCACTCCTAGTGAGATGGGTGGAATCTGATCTAATGAAAATAGAGGAAACACTGTGTGGAAGGAGGTTGCTGAGAATTTTGAACTTGAACGTGTGTGACTTCCAGGAAAACCTGTCTTCTAGTGAGAACCATTTCATAGTGGAATAAAGAGTGTGAATGTTTCCATTTATGTAAACAGAAGTGTTCCTTCTTTTTCTTCCAGTTTGGTCATAAACTGAAAAACTGGCATCTCGGGTGTAAAAGAAGACTGCTGTCATCATTTTACAGCCATACCATTCATGCTGGACATTGTAATCCTGTTTCATTGTGCTGTACCTTCAGAGACATCATTTCACCAAAACCATAGGGGTAACAAGGCCATCTCTAAAAGGACTGAAAATGTAAACTGTAGGTCAGGGGTCTGGGGGCCATCTAGGCCCCCTGAAAAAGTTTTTACATTTTGTATATTCTGGTGCATTTTGGGGGTCATTTGAAACAGAATTTGCTACCCTGTTACTCCCTTCCCATGCCTAGTAAGTTGCATCCTAGCTCCTTCCCCAGAATCTCCACAGTCTAGTATGTTGCCGAACCGCCCTCCTCATAGCCTAGGAAAAAGTTCAGAAAAGTTCAGTAATACTGTCAGGCTAAAGACCTGGTATAACTTTATGCAAAAAACAAAGAAAGAAAAAAAAGATTTGTAACCAAAGTGATATTCTATCAACTTGAGGAGATCAACAGGGCCTTCTATCAATTTTGCTACAAACTTTATCAGTTAGAATAGCTCCCCAATTGCTGTTGAGCTTTGCCTGAATGCAGTCCCCTTGCAGCACTATCTAAAGAACTTGTATAACTGCAAGAGAAATATATTACAGCCGAGGAAGTTCAACCAACAATTAAGGGATTAGTTCCTGGAATACCTCCAGGCCCTGATGCTATCCTCCTTTGTTATCTATAAAAACATGGCCCTCAACTTAATTAACAGTTGTCAAGGCTCTATACCGGATCATTGCATTGTAGGAAGCTACCAGCATCATTTTAGATGCCAATTTATTACTCATTCCTAAGAATAATACCTGGGTAAGTGCTCAATTTATAGGCTGAATCATCTCTTGAATGCTGACTTTAAAATATTACCAAAAATGATAGCATCCCACCTTGAGAAAATCCACTATCCATTATACACATTGAACAAACTGTTTTGTTAAGAGTAGATATTTTTGTACAAAAATAAGAAGAGCAAAACTGTAATGAGTCTATGCACCACACTTACTCTATATTATTAATCCTGGATACTAAAAAGGTGACTGACAGAGCTGAATGGGATTACATTCATATAGTATTTGAGAAATTATGCCTGGAACCAAAGTTTAGAAAGTGGATATATATATTCTTTACTTGTCTCCCTGGGTATATATTAAAAAAAAAACTAATAATATCTCTTTCTAATGAATTCATGCTAGAGACACCAGACAGGGTTGTCCATTATACCCTCAACTTTTTGCACTTGTGATAAAGCCCCTCGCTATATCCATTAGGCAACTACCAAATATATAGATAAGTCTACACACCGATGACTGTTCATTAATGATGTCAAACATGGAAGACTCGGTACCAGAAAGTCATACAATAACAGATTTGGGGATGCCTCAGGGTATAAAATTATTTAGCGAAAAAAAGTGAAATGCATAATATTGGAAACCTTCATGTTCCCCTCACTCACCAAGATGGTAGTATACAAATTGTCACTTAAATAAAATATTTAGGTAGAACTAAATCCGATGCTGTCTGTGTCTCCATCCCAACTCTTGTCTCTCTTTCTCTCTCTTCTGACCCTCCTATGGACTGATCAACCACAACTGAACTGAGTACTGACTAGCTCCCACAGTTACAATGGTGCAGAACTCTTCAATCTTCACATGTAAGTGTGAAGCTGCAGTTTTGGCACTTTAATGGAGCACCCGAACACCACTATGACTGCAGGGGGAAAAAAATGTTTCACAACATGATTGGTTGGGACTGCAGCAGGATAGAGACTGGATGCTGGGGGAAGGGGAGGTTAAAAAAGGGGATGAGGGACCAGCCAACAAACAACACACCATAAATGGCACCTGTGTGTACCTCACTCATCCATGTATCCACTTTTCCAGCATAAGTTTTTACAGATGCGGGTCTCACAATTGTTTTAATTGCAATAAACATGTTGTGCCTTGAAAAAGATAACATCCCCTAGTAGACATTATGCATTGCACCTTTGATTTGCAATGTTGATCTTTTTTTTTTTTTAAGATTATGCCAAGGGGAATCAATGGAAATAAACGATGTAGAGTTGGAAAAAAACACATTTGCAATAAATGTGATGAACAACAGCCACAGCCAGCCTGCACCTCCTTTATGCCCTTATGATTTTCACGGTGCATATTACATGCAGCAGACTTACAGCTGTTATTCCTTGTCACCAAGGTGTAATAAATATAAATACTTAGCCATTCTGAAATGCACTAAATGAGAACTGTAAGTTAGTATGCCAGTAAAATAGTAAAGACCATTTCCAGCAATGTTGTGCCACATTAAACCAGCAGTCATGAAGTATTTCTGTGTGAGCACAGTGGTTTGGTGTATGTGTATGTGGCGCGGGGGGGAGAGGCGGAGACGGGAGTTAGATGTACAATATGTTTATTGCAATTAAAACAATTCTGAGAACCCCACCCAGAAAAGCCTACATTAAGAAAGTGGATATGTAGATCACTTTTTGTTGTGCTGAAATTTTATTCAGTATTTGATCATATTCTCACACTGTATGGGATGGCAGTTGTTCATTCAATTATCAGTGAGGTACAGTGCCGCTGAAACTGAAACAAGATTACAATGTCCAGCATGAATGGTATGGACATAAGAATGATGACAGCAGTCTTCTTTTATACCTTCAATGTCCGTTTTGCAGTTAATGATCAAGCTAGAACAAAAAAAAAGGAAAACATGTTTGCATAAATGGAAAGTGTGTGTGTGAGTCTGCTTGTGAGAGAGTTTGGGGTGGGGGTGGGGGGTCCAAAGTGAATTTACTTAGGAAAGAATTCAAACAGTATTCACAATAATAGGAATGAACCTCAGTAGTCTTTTTTTTCCATTATTATAGCCAACAGTCTGCAACCTATGTAATGTGTAACACAGTTGAAGATGAATACCATTCTTACAGTACATCAACTAAAGGGTAGTTAGACAGATTTGAAAACAGAATCATGGTAGAATTATTGATAGGTATTTAGTTCACAAATTAGTGCCATCTCACCTTAGAAGATGTAGCCATTCTGATAAATTTGGCACAACAGGAGAGGTGAAGACTGTCAGGCAAGTAGAAAAAATGACATGCTGTCTGAAAGCACCTCCAGGATACAGACCAGCGCTTTCACAACTCTGGGCTGCTGAAGCGGGATCTCATTCCAGTGCATCCATAATCCGAACTGCCCCCCTTGACCCACCGTCACAGCCTCAAGCACATGTCCAGACTCCAGCGCTCTGAGTTTAGGGTGGGCTGTAAGAATTGAAGATTTCACTTAAAAAATAACTAACACTTCAGAAAATGAAAAAAGAAAACAAATTTATTCAAATAATTTACCATGTGAGTCATCTTTTTTTAAACATACATTTACCAGGAATTAAAAAAAAAAAAAAAAAAAAGAGCTACATTTCAGACAGTCTTGCTTTAATAGGGTCCTGGTAATAATAATTGCTGCTGTCATTGGGAGAGGAATGGAAAAGGGGCAAGCAAGAAAGCAGGGGAATCATGATCCACAAATTCATAAAGCTGCTCGGCTGCTTGCCAGGCGGCTTTATGCAAATAAAAGGACAGAAGTGCTCTCTCACTGGACTGCTTCACTCCTTTTCAGGTATGCAAAGTTTCAGCCCTTAGAAATGTACACACTATCATCGTCAGCTTGCGTGCTCATTGCTCTGTCAGGAACTAGTCCAGTGCAGCCTAACCTGCATTGGCACATTGACACACCTCTGAAATGCTGTTCACTGTAACAACACTTTTACTGCAGCAAGCACAAGGAAACAAAAATGCCTTGGACTTTGTCTGGACTCACTGATGTTATTTTCCATTTATTATATTTTTTTCTGTAGTCATCATACTCATTCAAGGGTATGCACCCCGTTTTAAGTAGTATTTCATCTTCGTCAACTTTTTGGATCATACGTTTGGTCAGATCTTTTTGTATTCTGGTGGGCAGTCTCTTTCTATCAGCAGTGGCAGCATGCAAGATGGAACTGTCTAGGTTTTCTAAATTATCCCTAATCAGATTCAAGCAGTATTTTAAAGCTTTTATTAAAGGTATCACCTGGTGCAGAGCTGCTGTGTTTACACTCACCACTCTGGTTATTTCCTCAAATGGCTGGAGGAGTACAATTACAAACTCCAGCATGGCTCACTGTGGTAAAGTGATAGAGACATCTGCAGCACCCATTTTCTTTACAAAATGTGCAGTCAGCATTCTTTTGTTCCAGCAGCCTGTGGAACACAAGACAGGTTGAATTCCACCTATTAAAAATGTATTGGATCAGTCTGTGTAAAGATAATTTGTGCACCTCTTTTATTTTTTTCAAATAAGTGACAGGCTTTGCTTGAGTGATTGAAATGAGTGTAGATTCTTTTAATTATGCTAACAAGAGCCTTAACATCCCTGACCTTATCAAGAAAACTGTGATCTGACTTCCGGTGATATCACTGAGTGGGATGGTGGTATTAGCTTGCAGCTTCCACTCCTCTGTCTACCAAACGGCACAACAAACTACCTAAAATTGCTGAAAAACAGTTTATTAGTAATCAGCAATGCCAGATTTTTGAAGGGGGGGTCAAACAACAAAAAAAGTTCCTGCACTTCCTGTTTTGTCATTTAGGAATAGCGATGCCTCGCCCAAGCATCACAGCAGCATGGCCTCATGTTCCCCTGTTCCCAGGCCAGCTCTCCCATGGAGATACCTAATGAAACAGTATTCACCAAACTTATGGCATTTTGCACAGATGTCAGACACTCATTAGCAGGTATGTGCCAAGAAATCAACACAAGTAAAGCAGAGAATAAGGAACTTCGATTGCCATGTCAGCCAGTTCAGAAAAAATGTACCTTCTGTTGGACTTGCTGATCTTATTCAAGGGGGCTCTTGCAGCAGGCAACACCAGTAGGACAAAAGCCACCAGGTGCCAGGACCACACGGAAAACTTCTAGCTAGAAGTCTATCATGGAGGACTGCTCTCACTGATGTCAGCACACTTATAAGTCCACCTATCCTATAAACAGGGTGGTCCCACAGACCTACCTCAATTCTTTTCCCACCATTGATCCACGCAAATCAGACCTCCATGAACACCTGCTTCAGTCGACCACAATTTTCTTTACATTTACCCACGATTTATTTTCTTTTTCTTACCTTAGTAATAACATCAATTTTCAGTGTTTTCTCCATCTCGTTTATGTCTTCTGCTCCAGCCTCATCTTTTGACCAGCCTACAAAGCGTGCCTGCAGCAAGCAGATACCCGCCATAGGCAATCACTCTTCCTGCCTGCTCTGCTTAGGCCCCAGCCACAACATTGAGACCTGCCAGCACTGCCAGGACTTCAACAAGGCCACATGGAGACATTGCTTGAAGACCCTTCAAAGCTACCTGCTTCAGCAGAAATTGGCCATGATGGAGAAGGAGCTTCAGGCTAAAAGCTCTTCCATTTCCCTGGCCTCCAGGGAATCTTCTTCTTATTATTACCAGGAGGAGAAGAAGTCAACTGGGAAGCATAAGCATCAAGACAAGCACCAAGACCATCCTCAGTTGGCCTTTCACTTGTGGTCACTGCATAGACTGGATTCCACCTCTGAGTCTTCCTCTCATGGGGGGTCAGCCCCTCCTTCTTCGGCAGCCCTCTCTCCCTCCGGGTAGCTGGTGGACCAGCCACCTGCCTTCATTTCCATAATGGGCAGCGGCTCCTCAGGGCAGTGGACTTTGTCCCCTGCCTCCCATTCTCTAATGCTCAGGACCTTAGTCCCCATGGGTCCTCAGCCAGGTGGCTCTGCTGAGGTTGGAACCTCCAGTGGTGAGTCTTTCCCAGTTGCCCCCCGGTTAATGTTTTGCTGTCATCATCTCTGACTCCGGTGCTGGCACTAGCCCTTCCAGGCATTGCCCAGAGCAAGTGCTCACTTCCTCCTCTACACAGGCAATGCCTCTGCCCCTGCTTCAGGGGAATTCACTCTCACAGGCATCAGCCTCACTTCTGGGCCTGCATCAGCTGTTTCACCAGACCAATGCCAGCCTTTGCCTGCCAGGTTGATGCTGGCTATGCCGTCACCTACACCAATGACTCCTCAGCCATTGTCACCTCAGCCCCAGCATGCACCTCAACTGATGCCCGCTGGCCCTCCCAGGGATCCCCAGCCAGTGCCTGCTAGTCCAACACCAGGGTACCCTACGCCAGCTCCTCCATGGATGTACCCATACCCTCTTCCTCAGTACCTCTATCCACCTTACAATCCGCCTCCGCCAGTGGATTATAATGCCTTATTCATGGCCTCGTGGACTTTTATGCAGAACAAGGATGCACCCAGGTGGCTTTCTTCTCATCCTCCCCAGGACCCTCCTACTTAGGATCCAGACCGGGCTGGCCCTAGCAACCCCCACACCACGGGGTCTTCTGGGGATCACAAGGGGGACCTCAGACCAACATACAGATGACCGTCACCATCAGACACCGGTCCTTGACAGCGATCAGTCAGGGAATGATTCCTCTTCTTCCTCCTTGGAGTCGTCAGAGGATCTGAGGGGCTCCTCTGATGGTCAGAAGCCTCCCAAGGAGACCCCAAAGTCTCCTCCTGATGATCTCTCTTTTCTTGATGTGATGTGCCATTACCAATCCCTTATGGGATGGGAGACAGAGAAGCTTGACCTGGAGCACAGTCATCTGGCTATTTACCGCCGAAAGAAGGATAACCTCCCATTGATGATCCCTTCTCTCATTAATTTGTATGATGACATTACCTAGGCACCATGGAACCATCCCTCAACCACCCTGGCCTTAGCCAAGAAAGCAGATCTCCTTTACCATGCACCAGTGAGCAAACCTTTCTTTGGTGAACACCTCATGGCAGATTCTGTGGTCATGAATGCAGCTCATGACCTTACTAAAAGGCCCAAACATCTTAGCACCCATCCTCCAGACAAGGAGACCCACCATCTGGACCAACTGGGCAAGCGGGTGTATTCCTCTGCCACTCTGTCCATTTGGGCCCAGAACTACCTGGCCCATATGGTTCAGTACCAGAATACACTTTGGGACCAGGTGAGGGACCTGGTTCAAATCCTCCATGAAGATTCCACTAAAATGCAGTTTGCCCAACTCTTAAAATCCAGATTGGATGTGGGAAACCATGTGCTAAGGGCAGCATATGACACTGTAGATGCTTCCGGGCATTAGGCAGCAGTAGGAATCTGTATTCACTGCCAGTCATGGCTCATGGTGTCAGGTTTTGCACCTGCTGGCAGGCCAAAATAATGCATGCCTCTTTCCAGGGATCTGTCTTATTTTGGGGAGATGCCCAAGATATCATCTCCCTCCTTCAGGAATCAGGCAAGGCCTTGAGGTCAGTGCATTCTATGTACCAGTCTCAACCAAGGTCTTCCCAACCTCAGTCCTTTTAACCATCCTCTTTCCAGCCTTTCAAGGACCAGCAGTCAAAAGGATCCTTCAAGTGTAAGGCAAACACCCAGCCAGCCGGAGTGGCTCACCCTCAGGCCCCCAGAGTGCAGCCACTCTGCCCACCCCCAGTTCCACTGTCTGACTCCTTGTTCGACCCCCCCACTCCAGCAGAGGCCTTGGAGGAGGCGGTTGGGGGTCAGTTCTACCTGTACCTGGACAAGTGGTGCACAGTAACCTCAGATCAGCGGGTGCTTCAGATTATCGAATAGGGTCACAACCTTGAGTTTCTGGAGCCCCCTCTAGAAATCCCTCCCTCACTCTCTCATTACCCTTATGCCCACATCACCCTCATCTGGGAACAGATTTAGGCTCTCCTGTGCAAAAAAGCCATAGAGCCTGTCCCCTTGGCTTAAAGAGGGAGGGGGTTCTACTCCCACTTTTTCCTCATCCCCAAGAAGACAGGGAACCTGAGGTCGATCCTGGACCTCAGCCACCTGAACCTTTACATAGAGTACAAGCAGTTCAGGATGGTTACTCTTCAGGCACTGTTGCCCCTCCTTCATCAGGGGGATTGGCTCTGTTCCCTGGATTTGGAGGATGTCTATCTCCATAGCCAGGTTTTCCCGGGCCACCACCATTTCCTTCACTTCTGCTTCCAAGGGGACCACTTTTAGTTCTGGACCCTCCTTTTTGGCCTTTCCTCGGCATCTCCAGTCTTTACCAAATGCCTAGGTTCCTAGGGATTTTGAGATTTTATAATCCAGCTATTGTAAGTCTTTTAGGCATACTGTGTTGTTTGTATATTGTGGTGTTTGTATTTATATGTATTTAACATGGAACTTATTTGTATGTAACTAGTTAGGAATTTACACAGGTCTGTCTTGTAAACTGGATTATGTCCAAATGACATGTATTACCTGTATAAAAATAAATTTTACCTACCTACCTAGTGGTGGTAGCTGCAACTCTGCAGAGGCAAGGCTTTTATGTGTTCCCTTACCTGGATGGTTGGCTGCTCACATCCCCCTCCAGGGTTCTCTTATTGCAGACCCTGGAAGGCAACTTTTGGCTCTTCCAGACCATAGGGATCATGATTAATCTACCGAAGACTTATCTCTCTCCATGCCAATGCCTCCAACATATAGGAGTGGTCCTGAACTCATCCCAGGGCAAAGCCTTCCTGCCAGGGAACAGAGCAGAGCACTTGATAGCGCAGGCCCAGCTGGTATCCTCCAGTCATCAGGTACCAGCCAGAGTGTTCCTTCATTTGTTGGGGCACATGGCAGCGGCTATAGCCACAGTTCCCCTGGCCCACCTCTATATAAGGGTTCCTCAGTGGACTCTGCGAACCCAATGGGATCAATGCACTGATGACCTGGATCAGCCGGTGCTGGGTTCTGATCCAGTGAAGAGGACCTTGGAATGGTGGCAGAACCCTGGCAATCTCCTGGGGGAATTCCCCTCTGTGCTGTGTCTCCCCAGCAGATTCTTACTATGGACGCCTCGGGCCTGGGCTGGGGTGCTCACTTGGCTGACCATCAGACCCAGGGCATTTGGTCCGAGTCAGAGTAGCATCTTCTAACCAATGTGCTGGAAATGCGGGCAGTTCTGTATGCTCTGCAGGCCTTCCAGACCCGCATTCTTCCTGGCCCACTATTGGGGCAGATGGACAACATGTCGGTAGTCTTCTACATCAACAAAAAGGGGGCCACTCATTCCTACCCCCTTTGTCTGGAGGCCATGAGGGTATGATACTGGGTCATCGAGCACAGCCTGGAACTCTCAGCCGTCCATGTTCCAGGCATCCAAAGCACCCTGCCCAATAATATAAGCTGGTCCTGGTCGATGATGCATGAGAGGGAACTCCTGCCCTAGGTGGGTGAAGACCTCTTCGACAGCTGGTGATGTACAGAGTTGGATCCTTCTGTGTCCCCACTCAATGCAAAACTGCCACTTTTCTGCTCGCTCAATCCAGGGCCTGGAGTTTTCTGGTGCAACATGTTGTCCCTCTCCTGGAAAGGGAGGTTCCTGTATGCGTTCCCTCTTTTCCTGCTTCTGCAGAGGATTCTCATCAAGTTTCAGTCAGACGGGGCGGAGATGATTCTAATAACTTCCTACTGGCCATGTCAGATTTTGTTCCCTCTGCTGCAGCAGCTGGCTGTGGAAGCTCCAGTTCTATTGCCCCTGTGCACCGGTTTGCTCTCCCAGGAGAGGAGCACTCTGGTCCATCCAGACCTCAAGTCTCTGCATCTCCATTGGTGGTTCCTGCAGACGTAGCTGTCACCTGCTTTGGAGTTTCTTCCAGGGTTGCTGATGTCTTTCTGCCTGCCAGGAAACCTTCCATGACAGCCACCTATGCCATGATGTGGAATCGCTTCTCCATATGGGCGACTGCTTGTCACCTGGATCCCTTCACCTGTCCAGTGAATCTGATTCTGGAGTACCTACTCTCCCTCTTGGATTTTGGTCTGGGGTGCTCTTTGCTTATGGTACACCTTTCTGCCATCCCTGTGTACCATGTACCTGTCGAGGGGAAAAGCTGTTGCCCAGCTGGAGGTATCTGGCACATTCTTGCAGGGTATCCTACATTTGAAACCTCCCATTCAGGATGCTGTCCCTCCATGGGACCATTGTTTTATGTTGGAAAAGCTCACTTTGCCTCCCTTTGAACCAGTCATGAGTTGTGTGCTATACTTTCTGTTGTGGAATGTGTTATTTTTAGTTGCTGTCACTTCTGCTCAAAGGATTTCCGAGCTTCAGGCTCTGGTGCATTAAGAGCCTTATTTAGTTTTTCACAAAGACAGGGTGTCTTTGTGTACTAATCTTAAGTTTCAGCCTGAGATGGTGTCTGAGTTCACACTAAGTCAATCCAAAGATGGTCACTCTTTCTGCCAACTCTGCTTAGGCCACAGCCATGACATCGAGGTCTTTCAGCACTGCCAGGACTTCAACCAGTCCACATGGAGATGCTGCTTGAAGACCCTTGAAAGCTACCTGCTTCAGCAGAAATTGACTACGATGGAGAAGGAGCTTCAGACTAAAAGCTCTTCCACTTCTGTGGCCTCTGGGTCATCTGCTTCTTCTTCCCAGAAGGTGAAGAAGTCCAGCAGGAAGCATAAGCATCAGGACAAGCACCAGGACCATCCTTGGTCAGCCCATCACTCGCAGTCACCGCATAGACCAACTTCTGCCTCTGGGTCTTCCAGAGCTTCCTTCCTTGGCAGCCCTCTAACCCTCCGGGTTGCTGGTGATCAAGCCACCTGCCCTCATTTCCATAATGGATGGTGGCTCCTCAGGGCAGTGGACTTCATCCCCTACCTCCCACCCCCGACACTCAGGTCCTTAGTCCCCACCAGTCCTCAGCCAGGTGGCTCTGCTGAGGTGGGAACCACTGGTGGTGGGTCTTTGCCAGTTGCTCCCCTGGTTAAGGCATTGCCATTGTAGGTCCTCGACTCTGGGGCTGGCACTAGCCCTTCCAGGAATCACCCAGAGCAAGTGCTTGCCTTCCACGCAGGTGGTGCCTCTGCCCCTGCCTAGGAAGAATTCCTCCCTGCAGGCACCAGCCTTGCCTCTGGAGCCTATGTCGGTGTTTCACCAGACTGACGCCAGTCTTCACCTGCCAGGTCGCCTGTTTATTTCTGACTTTCTGTTTATTTCCCTGAATATTCTTATCAGAGAAGGCTTTACTGCACACTTTGGATGTTCATAAGGTGCTCTGTTATTATACGAATCTCACCTAACCGGTTTGTAAGACTGATCAGTTGTTTGTTTTGTTTGTCCCCAAAAGAGAAAGGGCACCTGTGTTGAAACAGTGTTTGTAAAAATGGTGTGCAAATAGCCTGCCCGGTGGTGCTGAGGGTTGAGGAGCTGGACGCCACACCTTGCACTGTGCCGGTGACCTGGGTATGGGAATGGACTCGGTCACCGGGGGTCGGCAGGGGAGGGTTGAGGACTGAGAGCCCATGTGGTGCTCTCCTCCCTGGACTAAGGGGATGGGCTGGCATGGCGAGTTGGGGACCCCGGAGGAGACCAGGGGGCACTGCATCAAGCCAGGCAGCATGTACTAGCATGGCCAATGCAGGCAGGGTTGCCATGTGCCAGAGCATTGGGGCATGCCCACGGGGGGGGGGTAACCACAGAACATGGAAAAAACCTGGTCTTGGTGTAGGCTACGGCACCAACCCCCATGCCCACTGCCAGGTCCGACCTGGCCAACCTTCAGTGTTCCTCAGCCAGGGACCCATGCCCACAGCTGGAGTCTATGTGTGCAAGTGCGCCCAATGTAGGAGGGGTGGCCCCACCCCAAAGAGGTCAAGCTGGGGGTGCCAGCTGTGAGAGAGGGCAGAGGAGAGAGGAAGGTTCAGTCTGGGGGACTTCAGGCAGGGCAGTACTCCTTTGGATGTTCAAGAGAGGCTCCTAGGACTGTGACCAGGAGGGAAAAAGATAAAAAAAAAATGGTTGGCAAATTACATTGTGTACTGTTATCATAAGTGCAACAAGGCCTTACTTGGGCAGTCAAGGATCAGTTCACCAGGGGTATGGCCGTCTCTACTGCCTGTTTCAGAAATGTGTCTGCTGCAGACATCTGTGCAGCGGCCACTTGGAATTCGGTTCACACCTTTGTCCAGCATTACAGCTTGGATACTGCTTTCAGCACAGGGCCAGTGTCATACTAGCTGTCCTTCAGGGCCTTCTTTCCAGAGCAGTCTGCTCTTGCTCTCTGGCTCCTCCCGGCTGACTCACAGTCAGTTCTGGTACTTCTTGGGACTCATCCTGCTGGTGTTGCCTGCTGCAAGAGTCCCCTCAAAGTAAGATAGTAGTTACGTAAGAACTTACTATAACAGTAGATCTTTGAGAGGCGCTCTTGCAGCAGGAATTGCTTTCCTTCCCTCCTTCCCACTGATAGCTATTTCTCCTTCACATTATATTTTTCCTTGGCTCTGAGGAATTGCCTCAGTTCTCCTTTCTTACTTTATCTGTCGGGGTCTCCGGCAGGTGAACTGAGGTAGGTCTGGGGGACCACCCTCTTTATAGGATAGGCAGACGTCAGCGTGCTGATGTTGGCAGTGGCGGTCCCCCATGACAGACTGCTAGCTAGAAGTTTTCCATGTGGTACTGGTGCCTGGTGTCTTCAGTCCTACTGGTGTTGTCTGCTGCAAGAACTCCTCTCAAAGATCTACTGTCACGGTAAGTTCTTATGTAACTGTACTTTGCATATTCACCATTGCCAAAGGCAATTTGATTTGAAAGAGCAAGGCCTAGAGGACCACCTGTGTTGAATAAATCAGTTGCTGAAGGTAAGTAAGGCTCATAAATGACAACTTGCATGTACTACCTCGACAGGGACTCACATGGGAGGGCTGTGTGGACTCGGGACAGGTGCTGCCTGGAGGGTGTGTGTGTGTGTGCTGTTACCCTCCAGGAGCCTTGCCAGCACTATGTCAGGCAGTGGGAAGCATGGACACAGAGGTGTAGTCCTGGGATGGGGGGGTGCTGCATCGGGAGGATGGGGCAGCAATATGTGTGTGTATGTGTGCATGTGCGTGTGTGTGTGTATGGGGGGGAGGATTGCCTGCTCCAGGGTATGGTGTCAGGGCTGGCCTGTGCTGTGGGGGATGTCCAATGCCCATCTGCCATGGGAACATTCCATTGCCCAGTGTGTGTGGGGGCATGTCACGTAGGGGACTTACAGTAGGGTTCTTCTTCGCATAATGGGCATCCTCCTATGCACCCAAGGGTGCAGCACTACTAACTCTGGTGCAAGGAGAGTAGTGCTGGCATGCATTCCCCCGTTCACCCCGGCATGTTGCAGTCCACGCCACAGAGTGCATAGGGGCTGTGTGTCCCAGTTCGAGCATCCCGCACAGGGGATGCAATGGGTGCTGAGTGGCTATGTGCTGCAGATATGCGGTGCATAGCCACTCTACCCATTCATGCATAGGCCCCATAGATAGGATCATCATATATACAACAGCAGTGATTATATATTATATATTTTTTCAAATGTAGTTTATTAATGTTTTCAACCAAAATACAATAACTTTCTGTCACATTCTTATACAACAGATAAATCTCTATACATAACAGTCTCCAGCAGGTGATGATCACAATACTTCCACATGTGCTTCGTTTCAGTTCATTGAAAACAGAGGAGACTACACAACAAACAGTTACAACAGTAATACTGCTGTTGTTTGCAATGCACTGTAAGCAGTGCAACAGTCACAAAATCAAAAAGTGCTTCTTCAACTGCAGTAGGTGCATCCTCTTCTTTACCAGTTGAAGTTTCTTCATGCTCCAACTCCTTGTCTTCTGAGATTGCATCATGTTTGTCTGCTGCTGCAGGTGATACCCAGTGAACAAATACAGGCCAAATAAAAGACAGCGAGAAAAGCATGGGTGCTGAACCAGCAACCAAGAAAAGATTTGCCAAAGGTACAGTTGTTAAAAAAAAAGACAGTTGCAGGCATTACACATAGTGGAAAGGAAAGAATAAGCACACATGCATATGTTATGCCACATTCTCAAGATTCTACCATTTCTCATTCCTCAGAGTCAAAGCATGTGATAGCAGTGGCAGCAAGAACATTCCTGAAAGGGAGGCAGTGCATGATGTGGACTCTGATGATGAGGGCTCAGAGCCAGAGGCACCTATGAGATGCCAGACCAAAAAACCTGGGCAAAGGTAATCAGAGAAAAGATCTTTAGGGGCCTGTGAAGCTGAAAAGAAAGTTATGCCTGGCTTGCCTGTCTCCTCTGCTAAGGGCAGGCTTCATACCCTATCATCGGGTGAGGATATTGAGGCAAATAATCACAATATAGAAACTGGCGTAGACATGGCAGATGATAATTCAGAAGTTGCAATGCCAGGGACAAAACCAAAAAAGGACATCTTCTTCCATCTGGAGTTTTTTTTCACCTTGACCCAAAGAACAGTATGCATGCAATATGCTGCATATGTAAGGCCTCTTTCAACAGAGGAAGACAGGCAAGCAACCTTGGCACATCAACCTTAATAAGACACTTACCGTGGATACATCTGCTTAAGTGGGCCAGGAATAAGTCACAAGGTGACATGGTAGAGGATGTACAGGTTAAAGGGTACCTAAACAAGCAGTTTTTTAAAACTGCAAACTCCAAAATCTGGCTTCATAACAATGTAAAGTAGAGGCTGCTGTTTACATTTATGCTAAAGCTGCATTTATGTAAATAATATAAATGCAGTTTCATAGCTTTTGAAAAATGTAAACATCAGCCTTTCACTTTCAAAAAACCTCCCTAAGATGGCTGCCAAGTCCGTTAAGTGATGAGTCATGATGACATCATCTGAGCCAAAGACAGAGACCCACATATATTTATATGGTGCTTACTAGTTCTTCTTTCCCTCTTTGTTTTGAATTGTTGTACTAGAATGATCAACACCATGCATTAACTCATGGATTATTTTGATCAGTACACATGTTAGGCTATGATTTTGTTCATTTAGTTTACTTGTGGAAAATGTTTTGCAATCCAGCTGACTTTTTCCTTGGCAAACTGTATTACAGTACAACGCTTCAATTACCTGATGATCTAGTGGTTATGAGATGCACCGACTTTTGTTTTTTGTTAGCCAGGAGAGACACACTAAGCTGAAAGCTTGTTCACAGGTGTGGCCTGGGAGCACAAGGAAGTGTAATGACTTGCTCAGGGTCACAGAGCAAAGCACTAGTCTGGTTCAGTTCCAAAGCCCATGCTGTCTTGTTAATCAACAAATAAGGCTTTCTTTTTCCATGTAAACCTCCTGCATCTAGCCTGCCTTCTGTTGAACACCCCACCATCCATACCCTGTCTCTAGTACTGCCCGGTGCTGCATATGTGCTTACGGTCTCATGAAGAGAATTACCACACCTTAGATTGTAATCTTGTACCTCAGAGAGTTGTGTACACCTATACCGATATGCATCATCAGCTTGCACTGATGCCTCCCAAATTACTCTCCAGTACACATTCTCAGTGTTTGACTTCTGCTCCCACAGTAAACATTGAGTGGATCACCACCCTTCTGCACAGTGACGGTAGTATGTACAGTTCCCCTGTTGTGTTTTTTCCTACCTCATTAACCAACAACTAGGTCTTCCTGGAGGGCCAAGCAATAAGCATCATGACCCATCAGAAAAACTGCTGTTCATGCCCTCATAAGGGCTGCACTTACAATGGGTAATGATATTATTAGCAGGAGAGACATACTAATACCTTGAGCAAATCCACCCGACTTCCATTTATTTATTTGTGAGAATCAGTTTTCAACCTTTGAGCCAGGGGCTCATTTCCAAAGGTACCTCATCACATTGAGGACATACATAGCATTTGAGCTTACATAGTACAGGTTTTCTACAAGTAGGCATTTGTTAGAGGCACCACATCACACCGTGGTCAAACAACATACATTTGAGTTACAGGGTACAGGTAATTGAAATAGGTCTTACACAATTGGTTTCATATATTGAGTAATCAACAGGCCTTACCATAAGACAGCAGGCTCAGGCCAGGTAAACTTAGGTATGGTGTGCTGGGAAAGGGCGGAGGGGTGGGCTAGGTGGGGAGCAGCCTGGCGGGCATTGTCACTAGTGGAGAGGTTGAGGTAGGGCTTCATTCAGAGACAGAAGCAGCTACGATTGTTGAGGAGTTGGCTTCAAAGGGTGGTTTTGAATTTGGAGATTGTGGTGGCATTGGAGATGGTGGCAGGGAAAGAGTTAAACCAGAATGGGGCTCTGTAGCTGAAGGACCTCTGACCATGAGTGGTTCTTGATCTGGGGACCAGTAAGGCGGTCTTGTTGGAGGACCGTGTAGCAATTGTAGGTGGGACTCGGTGGATGGATGCAGTCACCCCTGGTGGGGAGAGCCTGAGTAGGGTTTTTTTAGTGAGAAGGCAGGTATGATAGCGAAGTGGTTCATCTAGGGTCAGGAGTTTAGCATCGTTATACAGTTGACAGGTGTGTGTGAGCCTGGGGGCACCAGTAATCAGTCTGCAAGCCTTATTTAGAGTTATGTGAATTTTTTTGAGGGCAGTCGTGTCGGCAGCACCATAGACTGGTAAGCCATAGTCTACAAGGGACAGTACTGAGGATGTAACTGCGAGCCGGACAGCATTTGGGGAGGCAGTTTCGATGATGGAAGAGGATGCCAAGTCGTATGTTGGTGGTGGATGCAAGGGCATCAATGTGGTTGTGGAATGTGAGGGCTGAGTCAAGGTAATCCTGGAGGTATTTGTAGGAGCAGACTTGTTCCAGAGGTTGTTTGGTACTAGGAAGAATATGGAGTGGGTGGTTGCTAGCTTTGTTTTGGGGTGGGCAAAAGCATAGCTTTGGTTTTTAAGATTAATGATAGTCTGTGCTCCTTAAACCAGGCATCTGCCTCATTGAAGGACTGTTGTAGGAATCCTGAAGGGAGATGGGATTGCGTGTGGAGGCAAAATGACAGCATCTGCAGCATACAGAAGCATTTTGCCAGAGCAAGCACTGGGCAGGGTGTTCAGATAGAGTGAGAAGAGGAGGGGCCTTGTATGGAGTCTTGGGGAACCCCTGAGTGTATTGGACGGGTATCGGAGAGTGTCCCATTGATTTTAACACACTGTGACCAAGCGTCTAGGTAGCTTGAGCACCATGCTAGAGGGCCAGCCGCGAGACTAGTGTGGCAGAGGGTGTTCAGCAGAAGAGGGTGGAAGACAGTATCGAAAGCCTTTGATAGGTCGATGAACACTGCGCCAGCTAGGGAGCTGGTGTCCAGGGAGGAGTGAAGAAAATTGGAGAATTCAATTAACGCAGTGCTGGTACTGTGGCCAGCATGGAAGCCATGTTGCTCTGGGCATAAGATGTTATGCTTGGATAGATATTCAGTGATTTGAATGGCCACCACTTTTTTCCAGGGCTTTTGAAAGGGGGGAGGATGGAGATTGGTCGGTAGTTGTTGGTTGAAGACCTGTCACCACCTTTATGCATGGGTGTGACTATGGCTGTTTTCCAGGCAGTAGGAAATTGTCCCAGGCAGAGTGATCAGTTTAGGAGGCTGGTGAGCGGGGCAAGGACTTCATCTAGCACCAGCCTGAGGATACTGGGATCCAGTGAGTCGCTGCTGGCACTGTTGCCATTTAAAGCTTTGATAAGGATGGGTCTGGCCTCTCGGGCAGATACCTTGCGCAGGTGGAAGCTGGGATGGTGGCGGATGGGGGGTGGGTTGGTTTGGGGGAGGTTCAAAGAAATTACTGGGGAGGACTGAGCTAAGGTCAGTGAAAGCGGTGTTGAGGCAGTTAGCTATGAAGGCAAGATCGGTGGCGGTAGTACCATCACTGGTGAGCTGAGATGGGGGAGGGGAGCGTGACTTACCATTTAACTGTTTAATATTATCCCAGAACTTCTGGGCCGAGCCCCAGGAAGAGGTGAGGGTGGCCTGGTAATAGTCGGCCTTGGCTTTACGGACCGCCCAAGAGCACTTATTCCGGGCTGCATTGTAGGCTTGTCTATCAGACAGCCGGCCCGTATCAGTGGCACGGTGCCAGAGGTTATCCCGAATTCTAAGCAATTGAAGGAGGGCAGGGCTGACCCAGGGTGCATTCTGTTTTTTGGATTGGATTTTTGTGAAGGGGGCAAAGAGATCACAGGCATTGTTGAAAGTTTGGGAGAAGAAAACGAGGGCAGTGTCAATGTCGGGTGCATGCTGAATGGGGGACCAGTTTATCTGGGTGAGAAACTGTTTAAGTTTTTTCAGTCCACCGGGGTGGAGGTGCCTGTAGAGGGTGGTCTGTGCTTTGGGTTTGGGATTGGGGGCTGCCCAAAGAAATAGGATAGGGGAGTGGTCACTTAGGGAGTCTGGTAGGACCTAGATGTTTTGGATCTTTTTGGGTCGGTTGGTGATGAGTACATCCAGTAGGGTGCTGGTTCCTGTTATTGGGTTTATTCTAGTGGATTGAGTGACAAGTTGCGTCAAGTCTTGGGCGGCAAAAGTGTCTCGGATTGAGGAAGAGGAGGTGCTGAGCCAATTTATGTTGAGGTCACCAACTAGGATTTGCTCCGCCGTTTGGTGAAGGGTGGCCAGATAGTCAGTTAGTGATACCAGAGCTGGGTTCTGTTTTTTTGGGGGAATGTAGGCAGTGGTGAGATAGAGAGGGCCCCTAGAGGGGTCAGGAGTGAGTTTGAGGGTGAGGGCCTGGGCCCCATTTACAAGGGCCGGGGTAGGGAGTGCTTGTCCAGTAATTGTGTCCCTAGTGTAGCTTGCACAACCTCCCCCTCGTTTGCCTACTCGGTCCTCCCGATATAGGGTATAGCCAGGGAGGGAGACAAATGAGTCAGGGGTGGATTTGGACAGCCAGGTTTCTACCAGGGCTATGACGTCCGGTTGATGTGCCATGGCCCAGCACTGGAGGGCGTCAAATTTTTTCAGCAGGCTGCATATGTTCATAGAGGCTACTTTAAGGCCAGTGGGCCAAGTTGGTGGATGGGAGGGGGCTGGGCCTGGGTTGGGATGTATGTTGCCAGAGAGTAGTAGCAGGAGGACCAAGACTCTGGTCTGGGCATGGCAGCAAGTCAACTTCCTTGGCGTACGCTGGGATGGGGAAGTGGCCATGGTGGTACAAGGAATGGGCAGGGTTGTCAGTCTACTCCTTTACCTGTGATCTGCAGAACCCCACAGGACAGTTCCCAGTATTTCTTCTCCAGTACTTTTCTGTGCTTTACTCCACAATTCAAGTTGGCTGACTACCACCTTTCCAAATCTTGAATGAACTATACACAACTCCCTCAATACTGTCCTAACAAACGTCAACACCCCCCCCACACACACACACACCTGAGGGTAATCTCCCTACACTGAATTCAAGTAACAGTTTGGGTGCAGCCCTGCCACTCTGAGTATTTGTTATCGCTGGCTACTCTTATCCACAGTCAGGTAGTGATCATGATGTTGGCAGCCCCACATTTCAGATCTCACAGTGATATGCTCAACGTCCTCCTTCATGTCTTCGACTAATCTGAATATAGCTATACCCTGCTGGAATGGCCTCTTCAGTCCCTCTCTGGCATTCATTATTCTCACCTGCACCCCACACCAAAAACTGGTGAGTTCACTACCCTTCTGCATCATGAATGTGGTTAGTATAGTCTCCCATGTTATTTTTACAAATTAATAATAAACATGATCTTCTGGTAAGCCAGGTTGATCGCTGCATTGCACAAGTGGAAAAATAGGCTTTCCTACCCATGTAAGATCTAAGCCACCTATGATTAGGCACTATTAAATGACGTGCATAATGATGTGCACATCATCATTTAGCAGTGCCTAATCAAATGTAGCCTAGATCTTTTAAGGATAGGAAAGCCCATCATTCCCCTTGTTCCCTGTTGCTATCAGCCTGACCTACTGGAAAGATATGTTTATATTTGATATGTCAAAATAAAACGGGGACTCTACTACTTGCATTCATGATGCAGAAGAGTGATGAGCTCACCAGTTTTTGGTGTGAGGAGGAATAGTGATGAATGAATACCAGAGGGGGACTGAGAAGGCCACTCTTGCAAGGTACTGCTATATTCAGGGAAGGGGAAGACAGAGGAGAGAAATATGAGCAGATTACTGTGAGAAATAAGATGTGGGCTGCCAGCACCTTGATCACTACCTGACCCTGTTGTCCTGGCCAACATTCCCCTTCCCATAAAACCAGTTCATGCAATTGTCCAAAGCTGTGTGTGGATATTAATGTATGTAATGGCTGCCACTACATGTCCAGTCACTTCACTACCAGTCTAGCATTGCTTGTAAAGCACTTTGAGATACAATGTGTATGAAAACCTCTATATAAATGCTGATTCTTCTTCTTCTTATTATTATTGTTTCCCATGGAAAAAGAAGACAAGACAAGCATATATTTGAGGTTTGAGGAAGTATGAACTCTAACATTGGACTGAACAAGAACTTTGCTACGAAAAAGTGGTGGCTCAAGGGGGGTGGTGAAGGGTGTGGCTGCACCCCCCCCAACAAACACATAGTAATGTACTTGTGTGCTGCTGCTGCATTTCACTTTGTTGAAGAAGTCTGATTTATTGATTGTACAAATGTTTACATTCAACCTATGGATTACATTTATAGGTTCTGTCAAAAATGTACTAGAAAAGAATAGCAGAAAATATAAAGGTTTAATAAAAATGTTAAAAAGTGCATATTAAACATGCACACCACCCCAGCTCCCCCACTGTAGTATATTGGATCCACCATAACCACTAGACCACCAGGTTATTCAAGATTTGTACTGCACAGTGGTTTGCCACAGAGAAAGTCGGTTGGATTAAAACACAATTTCATCATGTTAAAATAAATAAAATGAACAGAACCATAGCAAAATAATGCACGTGGTTTTGACCTTTTCGGGTGAAACAATTCTATACAAAGGGAAAAAATAAATAGTTAGCACTACAGAGTGCCATAAATCTTTCTGACTTTGGCTCAAATTATGTCATCACATAACACATCTGACAGCCATTTTAGGAAGCAGGTAAGACAGTTTTTTTTAAATTAGAAGGCGTAGAAGGCTGATTTTACAGTATTCAAATGCTCTGGAACCATATTTAGGTAAATTATATATATGTAGTTTTAGCCTTAATGAATACAGCAGCCTTTCCTTTAGTCACCTACGGAGTCACAGTTTTGAATAGTTTGTTGTCAAAATGTTGTTTAGGTATCCGTTAATACTGGTACTCACACTGCTGGTATAGCTAAATTGTTCCATATGCAATGAACCCCGCAGACACTGAGCAGGACTTTGACTGCATCACCCCCTTGATCTGCTAGGTCTTTTTTTAGAATCAGAAAGCTCCCCAACTGACAACAGAATGAGTTCTTCTTTGTCTCCTCCAGCCTGTTTTACTGTGCCAGTTGCACATCAGAAACAGTTAATGATGCAGCACGGGCTTTTGAATGGAGAACTAAATATGATCAAAGCCATCCAGCTGCTTAGCAGTTAAACAGAGCAGTACCTGCAATGATTGCACGGGACATGCACCCATTTTCTGTTGCTGACTCTGCTGGGTTTCAAAGCTGATGAAACTTGCCGTCTCTCAATATCAGCTGACATCAGGGACATATTTCTCCAGAAAGGCTGTGTCATCTCTTTACAGGGAACTGCTCCAGAATATAAACAGTGCCTTGCAGTCATTAGCTGTTGAAGAAGTACATATAACAACAAATAAGTGGATGAGTGGTCCAACAGTAGATTGCAAGCCTGTCACTGCCCACTAGGTATTATTTTCCTCATCCGCTGGTACCACCATCGACCAACATAATCCTCACAAGTAGGCTGTCCACTCTATTGCAAGTTTTGACAAAGAAAATCACAATGGTGTGAACATCTTACAGGAGCTAAAGCAGTGGTTCTCAGAATGGTTTTCCCCGAATGTCCTTTCCCCAGGATTTGTGTTTGCAGGTAATGGAGCTAACATTGTAAAGCCATTAAAGGATGGTGGATTTCTGCATTTGCCATGTTTTGCACATACACTCAGTCTAGTGAACTGGACTTCCTCAATGAAGACAGGAATGTGCAGAATATGCTGGGTGCTGTACATAAGATATGTGGTCACGTTAGGCACTCTGCAAAAGTTTGTAAAATTTTGCGGAAACTGCAAAAACAGAATAAGTTACCAATTCACCAGCTAAAGCAAGAAGTTGCTGCTAGGTGGAACTTCATATTTTACATGTTACAGAGGCTCCAAGAACAATGCAAAGCAGTGTGCCAGTACACTATGCACCATGAAGTAGGATAAGGGGATGTTACACTCACCTCTGGGAAGTGGAATCTTATATCATATTTATGTCAGTTGTTACAGCTATTTGTGTAAGCCACATGTGAAGTGAGTGCTGACAGCACAACCATAAGCAGGGGTTGATCTTAACATTGTTTTACTAGCCCAAACCCTAGTGCAAATTGACCAGGCCTAGTGCAACTAACTCTCTACTTGTCCATCTTGACTAGTGTAGGTTTTCATGGTTTTTAATGAAGTTAAAAAAGTCTCTACTTCAGCAGGCTCTAGTCCTGATGCTAATCTCTCTCAATGTTCCAGATGGCCTGGTGTGATTAACAGCTCATTAAGAGCTCCAGTTATCTGGTAGTTCGGGAAGGGGGGGGGGTCACACAAAAGACTCAATGTGAGTCATTATCACTCCACTGTTAGGACTTTCAGCTAATGTCCAGGGTGTGATCAAGGGTAGAATGCTGTTAAGTCACTAGCTTCCAGTTTTCTGAATGTATCTATGTCTAACAATTTGTTCTATATTATTAAAACCAGTGCCCCTCATTTCCCTACATTTTGAGTGTCAGTGTCCAATATTTTAGTGACAAAAATGCGTGGTGGTATACAGGGTTGGCCCTGCAGGTGGTGGATTATATCCCAGCCTCACCATAATTTACCTCTTCCCTCCAAATTTCTTTACTCTGTTCTTTCCCTGGATGTCACTGCAGACCAGACTCTGAAAAGACCATCCACAGATCCATAGCTGCCATTACTAGCAAGGGTCCCCAACTCTTCTAAATGGACCATGCCAGCCAGCACCATCCACACAGTTCCACCCAATATGTCCTTTCATCCTAAAAACAAAGCTTTGGATCATGCATATGGTATAAAAATAAACCTTAATAAAATACATAATTTGAAAGCTTAAAATAGGCATTCCTGGGGTACACAGATCATTCTATATAGAAATAGAGATAGTATAGCATTATACCTGTGTACTGTTTCCCCATGGCTGATGAAAGAACAATGTTAAAGAAACATCTGTTACTGTTGGGGTGGAGCATATTAAAATCAATGCTTTTAAAACAAAAATGTCATAGTTTTCTATTTCCCAAGCCCCTTAGGTTTGTCTAGCTCTAACCCCAAAGAAATCTTAGATCTGCTCCTGGCTCACTCGAGACTGTACAAAAACTTCCAGAAGTGCAGGTCTACAGTTGACTATAGGGTAGGGGCTGAGAGTGTCTTTATTTGCCTGGCACTGTTCATTGCCCTGTGGGTGGTGGTGACAATGTGGTGAGGTACATGACGATGTCAGCTATTGTGCATGCAAAGCTAGGACTGCTTGATTGAACATTTGCTGTTGTGATGTCCTCTGGTTTGGTGTGTGTGTGGGGGGGGGGAGAAAGAGGCAGAGAGGAGGCCATTGTACAAAACCACGGTGGGGTTGGGGGGGCTTACTGTGTGTGATGGCATAGCAGACTTTTTTCTGCTGGGGAGCTGGAAGCAATGTGAGAGCAGGATAAATGTGCAATAATCACAGTATTTCTTGGCTTGCATTGTTTCCTGTAAAAGTGATCAAAATTTGCCATTATAATTGAGGGCTAGTGCAACCATCTGCAGGCTAGTGCAATTTTGAATCAACTTGCCCTTCTGGCTAATGCAAAAAAAGGTTAAGGTTGACCCCTGCCATAAGTCAAGTCATTCCACTGATATATCGTCTCATGCAAAAGACTAGAAAGATTCTGAGAAACATTTGAAGAGCAAGGTTCAAATAAAGGCGTCACTCTCGCTAAAAAGCTGTCTTTGTCTTTGGAAAACAGACCACATGATTGCCATGATTTTTTGGAATCTGAACATTATGTGATCACAACGATGTTGAATCCACATTTCAAAATCAGTTTGCCAGGTCTTCTGCAATCTGGTAGCGTAGACCTCAACCATTATAAAGAACTGCTCATTAATAAAGTTGCTCTAAAAATGAGAACAGAAACTCCAACGAGAAGTGCAGCAGCTGCTGATCATGAAAATAACAGTGCCCCCTTCCAAGAAACAGATCCCAGTGAAGGCAGAAGAATAAGAAAAGCCTTGCGTTATGAGTCAGAACCCAGGGCCAGTTTGTATTGTGCCTCCACGGGCAACGTTTGGGCAGGACTGGATGACATAGGGAAAGACAGTGCTGTTACTTCTCCCATCACAAGCTACTCAGAAAGCAGTATGGTGGATGACTTTTTAAAGGATACCAGAAAGATAAATGTTTGAGATGACCCTCTTCAGTATTGTCATGAATAGGGTGCGGTCTGGCCAGCATTTAAAAAGTGGCCCTTTACTATTTAAGTTCCCAGCAACAAGTGTCTATTCAGAAAGAATATTTAGAACTGCTGGCTATATTACTAGTACTAGGAGGAGAAAACTCCTTCCAGAAAACACTGAAATTCTAACTTTTATTAAACTAAACTATGGTGTATTTGCATGATACTCGGGGGCACTTCCAAAACACTGCTCGGACAGTAGTGAGGATGAACCTATTGGCAGTGTTGTTTAAGAAGAATAGTAGTATGAATGGCCCAGTAGTGGGGCAAGGAACTGTTGCATCAGCCTGTCTCTCATGCCATTTGTGGTCTGTCTCATGCCAGTGACCATTTTATTTCTTCCACTGAATTGCTGTCTAGCAAGACTATAAAAGCTAAGGGCTACTGTCTAACTCCCTGGAACATAAGATAGAATTTCACACTCACATACTTTTTTCTTCAATCTTTTATGTGTACAGTTAACTTAAATTTGTAAATGACTGTATTAATTTCTGGTACTGTAGATGTATTCCAGTTATGTACTCTATGCACCAAGTCTCTATCTTGGGTAACATCTAACCCTATTCTGACTTCTGACTGGTCTGCTACTCTTGAATCGCTAGTCATCTAAGAAAGAAAAAAAATTACAAACCCTACGTAAAAGTGGGTATTCTCTTTCACAAATCACAATGCTGCCTTAGTCTGACTTTTCATGGCATTGTACTACAAAAAAATTGTACCACGCATGCCTATCCTAATTGAGTAAAGAAAAAAAAAATTGTCTAAATTGTGAGGGCCCATTGCTGGCAATACAAATAACCAAGTTGGCTTATCAAAAAAAACATTTAAATTAGTTGAAAAGCATAGGTGGGAGGGTCCAATTTTGTGTGTTCATGCTGCTACCTTTTATTTTTTTTTGATATCTCCTCTAAGACCATCATCTGTCATTTACTGTGTCCTCCTGTCCTGTTACCCTCCTTCAGTCACTGTCACTTTTGTTAGTAGCGCACACCTTGCTTAACAGACTAAAGAAGGTAGTCAGGGGTTACATATGTGTGTGTGTGTGTGTGTGTGTTTATTTACAGCCAGGTAGGGCCAACTAGGCACAAGTGCCTGCTTTCAGGGGTGACCCGGGAGCACTGGGATTGTTAAGTAGTGACTTGCTCACAGTCACACTGTATGCAAGTGGAGGCTGTGGGAAATCAAACCCAGGTCTGCTGGACCAAGCTTAGTCACAACTCATTACTCTAACCTCTAGGCTATACTGCTACACTCAGCTGTTATATTGCCTCAGGCTAAGTCCCTTTATTCAGCGTGTCTTTTCTCCCATCATTTATTGCTAGGAATTTAGACTGCAAGCAAATGAAACTATAGTCACTTTTACACTGGCAGTCTTGCAACAGTATAAGCATTACAGAAGGACCTTATCGTTCCATCCAGGGCTGTGTAAATGCTATTTGTTCCATTGTAAAAATGAACGGTCACCTGAAATGCACTCTGTGGTATAGGTGGTTTGTCCCAAATGTGCCATTGCAGCACACAGTGTAAAGCGCCCATTCCAGAGCAAACAACTCTAGCTCTAGCAAGGAGTACTGCACCGGTACAGATGGCAGGGAGCTTTGTGGTGAAAACTAGAACTCGTGTAATCACAACGTGGAGCGGAACACGCTGTATCAGCACTACACAGGTAACACTTGTTTCGGCACAGCAGCGTGTGTGTAAAAGGACCTTAAGTGCTTATTCAACTTTAGCACTGGCTCAAAATAATATATAATTTCTGGTGAACTTACTAACTGCTGGGCCTTGCTACTGTAGCTGCCATGCTATTGAATTGTTGTTTTTTTTCTACAGAATTTAACTTGTTTTCCTTTATGTTATATTTTAAAATGAAGGTACTGGCCATGTTTTATGTTGAATTAATATTGGCCATGAATCCAAACCCCAAACCAGAACCAAAACCAGAACGAATATCAGGGGTGATTTTGCAGAATCAAAACCTCCCCGATTTTGCACACCTCTACGTTAGATATTGAATCACTGTATATGAATATCTCCAATGGAGAAGGGCTTGGTGCATTATGTGATAGTTTACTACATAACATACAGTTGTAGCCTGATAAATAACAGTTTCTGATAGAATGTTCTAGGTACAGTATGTTTTAAATGCAATTCATTTTTGTTCCGGAATTCATATTACCAACAAATAAAAGGTACTGCCATGGGGGCTACATTTGCCCCCAATTATGCAAACATCTGCTCAAGTGTTTCAGAATGGGATGTTGTCAGCTCTCCAGATGTCAACCCTTTTTTTCAAGGGTTTGTCCTCTAGAAACATTTTATTGATGACATCCTACTCATGTGGAATGGTGAGGCAGATTAGCTGAAAGAATTCACTGCTTTCTTACAGAATAATAATCCCATCCTCCATTTCTAGTATGACTACAGTACTGAAAATGTTTACTTTTTGGATCTGAACATAACCAAAAATGCAGATGGCTCTGTGAGTGCTGACTTATTCAGAAAGAGCACCAATAGAAATATCCTCTTGCTCCTCTCAAGCTGTCTCCCTCGCCACTAATTGTTAATATCCCCAAAGCCTAATTACTGAGAATAAGGAGGAATTGTTCTTCAGAAGTATCCTTTACCAAGTGCGCAGATGAGATGCAGCAGCACTTTAAGGCTTGTAGCTATAGATCAGACCTGACAGAGGAGGCCAGGACAGCACCAGGTAGCAGTGAGAGAGAACATCTGTTGTTACACAACCAGGTTGAACAAACTTTGGAGAATGCACTAAACTTTGTTCAAAATTTAGAAATAGATCCAAGGGTATTAGGACCATAATAAATCAACACTGGAGCATTTTACAGACTGACAATTGCTTGAAGGGGGAGGGGAAAAATCCCCCTCATGTGATTTATTGGAGAGGCACAAGTCTGAGGGATTTGTTAGTCCACAACTTACCACCCACCAATATACCAAGAACCATTTGGCTCCCAGACTCACTAAAAGGCAATTTCAGATGTGGCCATTGTTGCTACTGTGAATTCACAGCAAAACATAATTCTTTCTGTAATGTAAATAACCAGAAAGAAAATAAAATTTGGCATTTCATAAATTATTCATCTGTGGGGGATGTCTCTGTTGCTATTTGCCAGTGTAGAGTGTTCTATTGGGCAAAACTTCTCATGCGTTGAAGTTGAGAATTGGGGAGCATCTCAGTTACATGAGAAATGGAGACATGGACAATGCCCTTTCCAAACATATTACTGAGAGCGCTGATCCTGAAAATCATAAAGTCTCATTCTGTGGAATTGAGAAAATCTTAGTTGGAAAACAGGGTGGAGATCTGGACAATTTGATTCTACACCATGAGATATTTTGGATTTTTCAGTTAGGCTCTTTAAAACAACCAGGCTTAAATGATTATTTTAAAATTTCTCCATTTTGTTTAAGAAATGCATAGCCCATTTTTAAAATTGTTCTTAGTTTTCCTCTGGCTAATTTAGCTTCCCCTTTTATCTCCCCTGATTTCTAACCTTTTGTTGTGGATATGGTATCTGATTTAGTAATGGCAAATCTAGTCCACGGGAAAGTCTTTTTACAAATTTTGTGAGCATATTTGTGATTGACATTGTGACCTCTAATCCAGGGGGACACATATAGGAGGGGAGTAATTGGTCTTACTGACGTTGTGTCTAAAGCTATGATCTGGTCACCAGTAGCAAACAAAATGTGTTATTTTAAAATGTGTTTTAGATGAGCATATTATTACCCCCACTGACCTTAGAGACCTCCCGCATATGCTATATTAGATTTGGATTTTTGTTGTCATAAATGTTGGTATCATGCTCCTGATATCATGTGGCATTATGAATATCTTGATTTTGTGCAGAAGGAATTATGAATGTATACATGCTATGTATATGCAGTGATATGCCTTCCTATGCGGATAAGATATAAAGCAGTTGGTAGGAAATACTTTCATGTTTTCCTTTGACTTTTTAAGGTTTTGCACTTAGTCATTCACATTTAATTACATCTATTCACCTTTTCTATGCTGTTGTGATTGAACAATCTCTTTAAATGAATTACTGTTTTTAAGTACTGTCAGAGTGTGGGACCGGTCTCTCTGAAGCAGGGGTGTAGCCAGGCATTTCAGATTTGTACACCAAGCTGCCACACTGCTACCCCTCCCCCACTATTGTCCATGCCTGCACCCCCCATGACTCAAGTCCAAGGTTCCTGGCTCCAGTCAGAATGATTCCCACACTATTCAATTCAATTAAATTCATCTTTATTTTTAAAAGACGCTTTTCTTAAAACCAAAGCGCCTGTACAAATTCACAAAACATTAAATACAATAAAATTAAAACTAATATAAATCCTTAAAAGCTATGCTAAAAAAGGTGGGTCTTCAAAGCTCCTTTGAAACTAAGGACGGTCGGGCAATTTCGCACCTGTCGAGGTAGAGAATTCCACAGGGTCGGTGCCATAAAACTAAACCATCTAGCACCTGATGTTTTCAAACGAACCCTGGGAATCTCTAGCAATCCCTCGTCAGTGGATCAGAGGGAGCAGGAGGGACAGTAAGGGCAAAGGAGCTCTTTCAGGTAGGTAGGTCCCAGATCATGTAGGGCTTTATAGGTCAGTAAACCGACCTTGAAGGTGATTCGCCAAAACACTGGCAGCCAGTGCAGTCCGCGAAGCACAGGCATTATATGGCTGGATCCAGAAGATCCAGTCAACAACCTGGCTACCGCATTCTGCACTAGCTGCAGACGGCGAAGTTCAACCCCCGATAGCCCTAGGTATAGGGAATTACAGTAGTCAAGACGGGAGGTAACGAAGGCGTGGATCAATGTTGGGAGGTCCTCTGGAGGAACCAGGTGCTTCACCCTGGCAATATTCCTCAGATGGAAAAAGGAAGTTTTGACCACCGCTGACACCTGAGATTTAAGTGTCAGGCGGTCGTCAATTATTACGCCAAGATTCCGCACCTGATCTGAGGTCGCCAGTTGAACACCTCCAAGCCATAAGCCTGAGGGTGATCCCTCCGGCAGACCTGCCTCACAGCGGCCTTTGTCCACAACCAACACCTCAGTTTTCTCCGGGTTTAACCTCAGCCAACTCCCATTCATCCAGTCTTGGATTTCTGCAAGGCAGTTATTAAATACCGACAAGGCAGCATCCTGGCCGGGCACGAAAGACATATACAGCTGGGTATCATCTGCATAGCAATGAAAACCCAAACCGTATCATCTAATAATCACTCCTAACGGCAGCATATACACCGCAAACAACATAGGCGCTAAGATAGAACCCTGCGGTACCCCGCAGGATAGGGAGAGTGATGCCGAGGAAAAAATTCCTGACACCACTCTCTGAGTCCTACCCTCGAGGTAAGATTGAAACCATCTGAGGACCATACCAGACAGTCCACAGACAGACCACAAACGCTCTAACAGCACACCATGGTCAACGGTGTCAAACGCTGCAGAGAGATCAAGTAGTACCAAGATGGATCGGGTCCCACGACTCGCTATTAGGGAGGTCATTTAGCACCCGCATAAGCGCTTGTCCGGCACTATGCCTTTCCTAAATCCAGACTGGAGAGAATCGTAGATATTGTTGTTGGTCAGATGATCCTCCAACTGCACTGTGACCACTTTCTCAATAACTTTACCCACAAAGGGTAAGTTAGAGACTGGTCTGTAATTTGCTAGACAATCTGGATCTAAGGAGGATTTCTTTATTAGAGGCTTAACTATAGCCTCTTTAAGGGTATCTGGAAAGATCCCCCTCTCCAAAGACTTCCAGATGATCAAAGCCAGGACTAGGCCGATTTTATCCACACAACCCACTAAGAGGCATGTGGGGCCAGGGTCCAAATCACAGCTAGTTGGTCGCAGCGCTCGAATGATCATCACAACATCATCGATTGTGGGAAGGCTGAAGTCAGACCATCTAAACTGGGTGTTCGACATCTCCTGCCGACCACCGTTGCTCCCGTTGGGGAGGGAAGAGCGAATATCCGACCTGATTTTGACAACCTTATCTGCAAAGAAGAGAGCAAGTTCATCACACCATTCTTGAGATAAGGCTCTTCTGGGCTGAAGACAGACTGGATTGCACAGTCTGTCCACAGTCCGAAAGAGCTGAGCTGGTCTATTCCATGCAGCCGCTATCTCTCTGGACAGGAACTCTGCCTTCTTACGAGAGATTGCAGATTGATAGGCCAAATAATGGTCCATCAAACTAAGCCTGTCATCATCAAGACCGGGCCTCCGCCAACGCCTCTCCAGCCTTCGTCCAACCCTCCTCAGCTCCCTCATGGTCTCATCAAACCAAGGAGACCTGGGGCGAGAAGTGAAGAGATGAACACAAACTGGTGCAATAGAATCCAGGGCCCTGTCACTGCCTCATTATAAGCATGTACCCAGGTCACCTGGATCTAAGCAATCTATCGGTAGGCTTGATAGGTCCAATACCGCCATCAGGTCATCTGGGGATACACCCCTCAAAGGGCGGTATCGGACCATCTCCAAAGGGGCAGACCTAACAGGGGTGGCCTCAAAACTGAACCTAATGGAGTGATGGTCAGACCATCTGACCGGTTCCACCACCAAGTCGGATATCCCTATCCCCAGAAGGAACACCAGGTCCAATGAGTGTCCACCAACATGGGTCGAGGAGGAAACCACCTGTGTGAAGCCCAATGATATCATCAACTGGAGGAAGTCTTGACCAAATCGAGAGAATTCATCGTCGACCCAAGCATTGAAATCCCCCAGAACCAACCATCTGGGGGACCCCAACGTCAGGTCGATAATGAAGTCTGCGACTTCCTGCAGGAAAACATTCTCGTCACCTGGTGGACGGTATACGAGACACTAGACCTGCTGTCTGTCTGCACTGCTAGTGTGGTGCTCGGCTCCTGCTGCCCACTGGTAAATGCCACTGACTGCACCATGAGTTCACAACCTTGGCAGGAAATTTCTTCTCTCTCCCCCACAGGTAGGCAGACTCACTCTGCTTGCCACTTCACATGAAGTCTTTGCTCGTCTAGTTGCTCTGAGTCTGTTCTTCCATTTGCTGCTCCTTCGTTCTTCTACTGCTTCTCTTGTTCCCAGTCCAAGTGAAGTACTAGTATGGCTTCTAACTTTGCTGGGGCATTTAAACTCACCGCCCCAGACTTGCCACACTCCCTACCAGATGCTGCAGCCAATCACTGCACAGGTGGACCATGCAGACCTAATTGAGACCTTCAGGTACAATGTCTGTGGTCCACTTAGCCAGCCTCCCTCCCTCCCAAAACAAAGCTGAAAGAGAAAAGAAAAAGCCCACAAAGCAAAGCCAAATGAATTTACAAGCAGTGGAGTACAGAGGGCAGACCAATACTGGCCAGCTTGTTTGCTACCCCCTGCTATTAAACTTGGCATGCCATGGCTTACTTGGTGTATCAGTAGCTACACCCTTGCCCTGAAGAAGCAAGCATATGTGAAACTGGTCGGGACATCTGTTAGCATTGTTTGCACCTATAAGTTGATGCTAAATTTTGGAGTGTATTTTTAATTGGTTGCACTGCACTGGAATGGAATAAAAAACAATTTGGTAAGCACAGTGTCTATCATGTTGGTGCCAGTTTTTCCTGTGACTCTTCACTCACCCTGAAACCTCCCTGTGTGTCAACATTTAAAAAAATTCCCAGTTTTCAAACATGCAAAGGCCAATTCAGGCTTGATTTTAGTTACACAAAATGCTGGAAGATGCTACATCAGAGGTCTCAGATGTGCATGCAATGGTCTTTGTTGTCCAAGCAATGAAATTAATAAGTCATTGAACACAGATTGTGACTATTCATACACTGTTAACCAACAGCACCACACTCCTTTAGTTACCTTCAAGCCTCTTGAAGCTGCAAACTAACATATACTTTATGAGTTGAACTCTGCACTTATGTGTTGCTAGGACAATTGTAAAACATGAACTCCAGGAGTTTGTTTTAACCAGTATTTCTTTATGCAAATACTGAGGTTCTGCCCAAAGCTGGTTTGTAATACACTCTTCATCTTCCACAACTGAAAGAGCAAAAGAAGTCTTGTCAAGAAGTCACATTTTAATGTCAGCATTTAAATGTGATGACCAACTCTAACACACTGGTGGCAATCAACATGACAGACACCTCAGCATTCTAGATAACATCACCTGAAGTAATACAGCAAAAACTCAACTGTCATATCAAGTAATATGTGGGCAGGGTGCTGTATCCCATCACCCAAACTAGCCTACCAGGCCAAGACAAGCAACTACATGAGTGACAACTCACATGCCTGAGGCAGAAAATTGCAAACACGTTATTTTGATTATCAGTTAGTTAAAATATACTTCCTTTAATCAATAACATTGTGTTGTAAAATCCATGCTTTCATAACACAGCATTGAGTCAGGAGTTTCTGACATTAGCTTTTGAAAGCCTAGCACGTGCTGACTTTTGGCATTAAAAACAATATTCTTCAGAGTGTGAATTCTTGCACTGTACTATAAATGAAACACAGCGACACACTACAAAATGAATCCATGACCATAACGTCTTCACTGGCATTATATTTGCTAAGTAGTACATTCTTTCAGTTGTGACATGCCAGCAATCCTCTGTCTCTTAGCCTCGACCTTTGAATACAGTTGGTGCTTCTTGATCACTTGGTCACTGATATTTCAGAAGGGTCTCTGCTGCCTTGTTGCCATTCACCAAGCTGGAAACTGCCACCAGCCCAAAGCCCTTGGTGTAATGCAGTGGGAAGGAAGCCACAGGGAGCAGCAGTTTATTTTAAATGGCCTGGTGGAACCAAGCCATGAATGGTGGAATGGGGGGATTCTTTCAGTTGCAACATGCCAGTATCCCTTCTCCCATAGTCCCTTGTCCATAACATTTGAATGCTAATTGGTGCTTCTGTTTTACCTGGTTACCAATTTTCTTAAGGGTTTATGCCACCTTGCTCCTCTTTACTGAGCTGGAAACCACCACCAGCCCAAAGCCCGGGGAGTAATGCAGGAGGGAGAGGAGCAGTGGGAGAAGTAATTTAGTTGAACTAGGCAGGCAGGGAACAAGCTGCGACTAGAAGAACAGGGTGGGGAAGACACTGAGTGGGGCTGATATATTTGGACAGAGTGCTGGGGCAATGCAGGGAAAAGTGAAACTGCAGTGAGAGGAAATGTAGTTGCATTGGGTAGGATGTGGGGTTGTGGAGCCTGATGTTTGCAGGCGTCTGATAAGACACTAGTATGTAAGTCTATAAATGCACTCAAGACACTGTTACTTTCAAAGACAATAACATATCAGAACCCTGATAAAATCTAAATGTCATAGCCCTAATAAAATCTAAAAAAAGGTACATAAAAGAACCATGTCAGTTCTAATCTCTGGACATGTGGATTTAAATAGTGTACAGTAGCAGTATTAATAGCTGGGCTCCTGTTGTTGTTTTGGAGTCTGGATCACTGTCTGTGAGGAGAACATATGGAGGAAAGAAGTGAACAGGAGGCCTGATAGCATCTACAATATAGAATTATCACTTTAATTTGTGAGTAGGATGCTGCTACAGTGGTTTTATAATAGATGAGGGTTAGGGTAGATAAAGCTCACAGTTTATAAGCTAGTCTGGGCACTGGCAAGCAGATGGTTAAAACTTTGCAAAGGGTTAAACAATACCTAACACAGAGACAGAGACAGACAGAGAGAGAGAGAGAGAGAGAGAGAGAGAGGATCATGCTGGAAGCTGAAACAGTAGGCTTGAGGAAGCAGCCCTTGCAGCTATTATGCTGTAGAGTGAGCAAGGTGGAAGGCAAAGGACTTGAAAGTGTGAATGCAGAATGCAGGAACAGCTCTGTCAGTGAAGCATCACTGGGTCTAGGGAGCAGACAGATAATTAGAATGAAGTAAGGCAAGGCTCAGTGGGGCCTACTAGGGTCAGAGAAGAATGCAGGAAGAGAGATGGGCTGCTCTCCCAGTACCCATGTCTCCCAGAGTGGTGTAATTTGTATGTTGTATTTTATTATCCAGGTGTGTTCACTGGCACCAAAGGTGTCTTTTACAGTTATGACCTGGTTCACTTTATACTGCTGTATCCTTCATAGCATAGTTCTAACACGTACTGGCATTATTTACAGATTTTTATGTGGCAGAAGTGAACTGGCACTTTAAAAGGTGACTGAGAAAGTGATTTGACTGATTTACTGCTGGGACTGGGATGAGTCCAGCTCTCTCCACCAGACTGCTGAGCCGGTAACCGCCACCAGCCCTGGGGTACAGCACAGGGAAGGGAAGCCACAAGGAATAATAAATTGTTTTGCTGTTAACAATGTTTTATTAAATTTGCTTTCCAACACAGACTCTGAAACATCTAGGAGCCCCCAGACATCTGTAAGACTGCTCTAGTCCCAGTGACAGAGGAGGCATTGCCTTGAGGTTGAGTCTGGATAAAATGCTAGGGGTTCACGCCCACCAGACAGGGAAGTGGTAATTTACTTGAACTGGGTGGGCAGAAACAAGCCATAACCAGTGGAATGGTGGGAGCCGCAGGGAGTGCCTGATGTACTATATTTGAACAGAGAAGCAGGGCAATGCAGGGCGGGAGGGAGAATCTGGTGCTTTGGGACTGAGGGCTAGTTTACTCAGGTAGTTTGTAGGTGAGTAGCACCAAGCTCAGAGGGGGATTGGTTTACTCTGGAGATGGGCAGACAGGCTAGCAGCTGTGACTGAGGCCACTTGGACAATGGGTTTGTAAATTGTTTTTAAAATCAGACCACAGATGTGTTAAAGACTGCTGGACATGGGTAGGGGGTGATAAGCAGGCTGATAAAGATGCCACACAGCAGGCTACTGGGTGTTGTCTTGTAGATGAAAAGAGGCAGCTGCACTCAGATAGGTTCAGCCTCCTCTCTTCAACTACACAAAGTTTCTGCCTATCAACCAGTATGAATACCATCACTATTGACCTGCTCCTCATTGGGCTGTTACTGGTGAACTTCCTGTAGCCTGAGCTGCATTGGATGCTACACTGACACACCTCTGCATCCCCGTCTCCTGAGTAACCACAACATGATCATGTTACACCTATGTGCAAATAAACATAAAACAGGGTAATGAGTTAAGCAAAATGCAGTTTGTGGCTTGTTTACTACAACAGGTGACAGAATGCTTTGCAGATATTTATATATTATGGAGATGTTTTAGTTTATTTCACTGCTTAGCAACAGGTAGACATTGTTGCTGCTGTCTCTTATAGTGAGGGCATAGTATACAGATTTATAGGGAGGATATAATATACAGAATTCTGTGTGAGTAAGTGGATCTTTACATGTGTTTAATTTTACAAAAGCAAAACAAAATGGTAATACTAAATGCACGCTGAAAATAGAAAATAAAGTTAAAAATCTACGTTTCGACCTTAGATTTTCTTCAGGAAATATATTTTAGGTGTTTCCTGAAGAAGATCTGTGGTCGAAATGTAGATTTTTAACTCTATTTTCTATTCTCAGCCTGCATTTAATATAACCATTTTGTTTTGCTTTCAGAGCACATGCTGACACAGAACATTGTTTTTGTTTTTAATTTTACAATGTGTTTAACCAGCTATGGTCCTGCAGAGATACAGCATCTTGTTTTCATTGGGTTTCTGCTGCTACCCATACCTATTTTCTGACCAAATAGATTCCAAGGTAAAAGAAGAAAAAATGGCTAAAACAGAGTTTCATTCATTTCATTTTCTTTTTTATACTTGTAAATCCAGATGAGCAAGGTTGCCTGTTTTCACTGGTGACAAGTTCAATCTAAAAATACAATATAACAATACAAATTAAGAGCAGACCATTCAATCCAATAAAGTGCAGTTACAGAAGCAGATACATTATGTTTTTGAAAAAAGCCAGTATTTTAACCTTTTCTTAAAGCACTGAATGAGATTACTCTCAGCAATTTCTGTCAGTATCTTATTAAAAAAAGTAGGTGCTCTAAATAATAAAGATCTTTGCCCAAAAGTAGTCTTAAAAATGGTATTTTGAAATTAAATTTGTACTAGGACCTATTGGATAATGCATTTATTGCCCTGGGAAACATTAGAGAAGTAAACGGGGGAAGGAGGTTATGTTTTACTTTAAATAAAAAAAATACCCATTTTAAAGAAAATAGGTCATTGAAAGATAGAGAATAAGACTGTACAAGTCAGAACAGTGAGTTCAAAAAAGCAAATCTAGACAGAATCTTAAGGCTGAATGATATATCACTCTGAGCGGGCTCAAAACATTACAACATGAGGAAGTATATATCAGTATACCATAGTCTAGTACCGAAAACAGGAAGCTATGGACTAAAAGCTTTCTTGATTTGAGGGTCAGAAGGGACTTAACTCGACAAAGAATCCATCCCACCATCCAAAGCAATGGGTGTTCTATAGGAACCAAGATTCCCAAAGTTACTGTTAAAAATGTTAGATACCAAAGAAGGATCGCAAATACTTTGCCCATTTTGAAGGATAGTGGGTGCAAAAGCTTTTTTTTTTTCCCCATAATTTTATTCAGAAAGTTCCAAGTTTTTTTGGGATTACCCCTGTAGTTCCTATGGTCTTTTAGACAGTAAGCGACCCTAGCTTTCCTAATTTCAGATTTACACTTATTTCTAAGTGTCTTATACTCTTGGAGAAGAGCAGAAGTTCTCATTACCTTATATTGCTTCCAACATTTATCACGTTTCCTCATTAAATGGATGAGGCCCCTTGTGACCCATTCTTGTTTAGAGGATCTAATTCTTATTTTCTTTAGAGGGAAGCTCTATTTATGATTGCATTATAGGCTATACAAAAGGACTCCCGCATTGCATCAATATTGGTGCAAGATAAGGGGGGGGGACCAACAATTTCATTAAACAGAGCTTCGATTCTCTGGGAAGTCAAATTAGCCAAATTTCTACATTCAACATATCTGGGAGTACTTTTGGGCACTCTTACAGACCATTCACATTTAATGGGATGATGGTCACTCATGATATCAGGCATTACTTCCCAGTTAGTTATCCTATCTACATGAGTGACCATGATCCAATCAAGAACAGTTCCTCAACCTGTTTTATAGTTGGACCTTGTGATTTCCTCTGTTAGTTGCATGACACCCAGATCAGCCAGAGTTTCTCTAATTTCACCTTTCAAACTTTTGTCCCAGCTGTAATTAAAATCACCAAGAGTGATCCACTCTCTATTATAGAGTAGAGCCTCACGAAATGAAGCCAACAAGCCAAGACCATGGGATACTTTGCCAAGGGGAAAATAAATTGTACTAAGGGTCAAATGTTTACTTTGTCCAAAAATCAAATCAATGGAGATCATATTGCATCCTGAATTTCCCAAAGGGTGATCCAGAACAATATAATCAAATTTACAAAGAATGTACATTAAAACTCCACCTCCCCTTTTTCCTATCTCTATCATGCATAGGGAGAGGCATTACCAGTAGAAAACAGGAAGTTATTATCCCTCTGTACAGACAGCTGGTGAGACCCCATCTGGAGTACTGCGTGCAGTTCTGGAGACCCAGTCTCCGCAAAGACATAGACAGGATGGAAGCTGTCCAGAGGAGGGCAACTAAAATGATGCAGGGTCTGCACCGGAAGACATATGAAGAGAGACTTAAGGAGCTTAATATGTATAGCCTCGAGGAAAGGAGGGGAGGGACATGATAGAAACTTTCAAGTACCTCAAGGGAATCAACAAAGTCCAAGAGGGTAGCATCTTTCAAAAAAAGAGGTGTGCAAGAACAAGGGGGCACAATTTGAAGATAGAGGGGGGCAGCTCAGAGGTAATTTAAAGAAGTATTTTTTCACAGAGAGGGTTGTGGATGCATGGAACGGCCTTCCAGAGGAGGTTGTGGAGTCAAAAACAGTGGTGGAATTCAAGCATGCATGGGACAGTCATAAGGAAATTCTAGGGGTTGGGGGTAGGAAGAAGCAGGCTGCTGGTTAACTAGGATCTGCAGCTTATCCATTAGGTAGGGAAATGGGCAGACTGGGTGGGCCAAGCGGTCCTTATCTGCCGTCAAATTCTATGTTTCTATGTTTCTATGTTTGTCTGATTAGGTTATAATTAGGGACATAAATCTCTGACTCTAGTATACTATTGTGCAACCATGTTTCGGAGAGGGTGATGATGTCAAATGAATAAAGTTGGGACCAGTCAACAAATTGAGTCCATTTAGAAAGCAAACTCTGGATGTTTAAATGTACAATCTTAAGTGTGGGGGAAACTAGGCCCTAATGGGCACCAACTGAAGTTAAGTCATGTTCCCCTATTAGTGGGAAATTAGGCCCGGGGTGTGGATGCACTGATCCAGACATAAGCAGAAGCAACATTAACAGTCTTTTTAGATTTGTCCTATTCTCTAGTTGTCTTTCTCTTTTTGTTATAGTATTAATCAATCTATAAATAGGCTTACTAAGGTGAAAATTGAGGGAAGGGCAAACTCCATAAGAGGAGATATAATATGGGGGACAAAATTCAGACAAACCCTCCCTAATGGATCCATTGTCTTGATTTGTACAATATGGCCAAGAATAGGACAACTGAAGACTATCTTTTCTACCATGTAAAACACCAATTGGGATTGGGCAAAGCACAAATAGCACCAACATTACATGAATCAAAGACATGTTAAAGACACACTGTTTAAAAATTAAATAATAAACTATCAGGTCTGAATATAGGCACAGATAAATGCTTGTTACTTCAAATATAAGAAGAACAGCACATTTCTAAAATTTTATACAAGACTATTTCAGATTGGGTAACAAACAAAAGTGAGTGCTTGTTACATAAATATCTAGTAAACGGTGGCCTTCCTAAAGCGTTTGAACCATCATATTACAAGTTAAGTCTGAAACTTTCTTGACAGAAGTTTAAAATTTTAGACCAAACTATTTCAGATTTAGTAACAAAAGTAGATGCTAGTTACATAAATATTTAAATAAATAATATAGTTCCTAAAGCATTTAAACAGTACTATTTCAGGTTAATCTGAGACTTTCTAAGCCTAAGCATAACACAGGCTAATACTTAGAGCTTCAACATCAAAATAATGACAAGCTTACTTAAAACATAAGCAAAATCAAGTATGAAGGATAAGAGGTGTATTATATTAAGAAGTCCAAACAAACATAATGTCCTCTGAGCAAAACAAGCTTACACAATGAGTGATTTTCTTCAGGGTGGCGCTCGCGCTTCACTCGCACCGCTGAGTTTGCTAGAGCGAAACTTTTAACTCCAGAGGGAGAGCCCACCTCCTGATGAGGTGTTGCAGGTGAAAACACTCCCACACTCCCATAGCCCCAAATGCAGCAAAGCGTCCCGTAACAATACCGGGGGGGGGGGAGAGAAGAAACAAAGTGTAGGCTTAGGGCAAGGAAGATGAGCCCCACACAAACAACTCCTTGCAGCTTGGAATTAAAATAGTTGCTCCTGCGATGTTGCTAGCAGCGCAAACTTTTAATCAGAGGGAGAGCCCACCTCCTGATAACGTGCTGCAGGTGAAAACACTCCAACATCCTTGTCAAGAAAAAAAAAAGTAAAGAAGGGTCAGGTGAAAGGTGACATAGGCAAGGGAAATGTTAAATGATTGAAAAAAGGAACATGCTGGTTTTGAAAAGAAAAGAGGAAAGAAGAAGAAACAGGTTTTGGCTGTCTTAAACGCTAAGGGAAACAATATAAAAGAAAGAAGTCAGCCTGTCCCACTTAATGAAGAAAGGGGAGATGCAACGATTATTAATAAATTGCAAGCCAACGATACATTGAATTATGGGGAACACCATCAAATTCCACCAACTTATCCATGGATCAGAATTTATGGCCTTAGAAACTCGAAGAAGGAATCATTGCAGGAACTAATAGTTAATTGAATTTATAAAAAATTAAGCCTGGATATAGCAGTTAGCGATTTTTCCATAATAAAAAGGAATATAGACTAAGATAGGAACACCATTGTAGATAGTGTTAATATATTTTTTTCCTCTGAAAGGGTCACCTATTATGTTTGGAGAAATCTTTCAAGTATTTTAAATTTTAACTTAAATGTCGACTTACTGGATAAAACTTCCACAGTTATTGACTCTATTAATCACATTTAGGAATGTCTAACGAAGAACGGAAAAAGGAAGGATCCTGCTTCTTCTGATTCTGATAATGTACCGGTCATATTGAGTTTATTTGGACATAAGAAACTGTATAATACATCCAATGTAAAGCTGACACGAATTCTGTGTAACTTACTTTTCTAAATGTAAGACTGGGTCATCAAGGTGTCTTAGGAGTCTATATCCAGAAGCAAATGATTTGATACCTGTTATTGGACCAACATAGATGTACCAAAAAGAACAAAGTGCTTTAGCTTTCGGACCAACCAGTCCTACCTAGGGCTTCTGATCGGGACTAGGTTGGTCTGAAACAATGCTGTTATCTATCATCATTGCTTCAATTACCTAAAAGCAAGACTAATCCCATGTTAGTGTAACCCCCCGACTGGCCACGACTTGTTTAACTAGTAAGCACACCTTCCATATTTCTGTCTGGGGGTAAGAGAGGCGTTGGAGTACAGAAACAAGTTTACACTCAAATGACCATTCCTAAACCCAGGTCCTGAGGAGAGAACTTTTGCTAGGGGCTATGCTAGGTCAGAACTTCTGGAGGGGTACCCAGTAATTCCACACAGGAAGCAGTAACATGAATGTCCAAACCAGGTTGGGGTTCTAGAGTGTGGCTTTATTCCAAAGAATGGTACAAAAAAGCAAAGGTGAACCCCCAAGGGTTTACACTTTGTGGTACAAGGCAATGCAGAACAACAACATCTGTAGTGGACAGAAACTCTAACATCCTATATTGCATAGGACCTTGAACTCTCTTCAGTGGTAAAGCCTCAACTGAAACACACATTTCTTTTAGTGGCACTGGTCACAACAGAGCACTCAATTTCTTCTAGTGGCACTGGCCACAACTTAGAACATTTCCCACATGGCATAGGATTTAAAACAGTTTGGCAATGTGGCAACTTGCCGCAACGGAGCACACTGGTGCTCAAAATTAGCACAACCCACACCAGGGAGTGAACTTGCTCTTCAGGCATTGGTCACCATGTCCTGAATAAGCAGGCACCTTTACAGAACCTGTAATGCTGAACTGGTCACTCCAGATAGGTGATTGCCCACCTTTTACTTCCACCGTCCATACCCAGCCATTCTTTTAGAGTTACACCTCAAACTTTTAGTGAAACTGTAGAACTATGCATCCTGGAATGTCTGTCACATTCAACATTTGAAACACACTACTTCTGAGTATAAACTAAAGTTCTGAACAATGTGTCAAGTCTCACTGGGGACTCCACGATTGTTAGCCAACTTTAAGAAAGGATGAGAACAGTCTCAAAACAGAACAGAACTTGGTGCATATTTCCCTTTGTCAGAGTACACCCCAAAAGAAAACAGGCAGGTACATTCCTGCTGGGATACCCAAAGTCAGATTACTCACGGTTGTAAAACAAAAGGCAGCTTCAATGTCCTGGATTAAAGTCGGGATTGCCTCGTAGATCCATTCGGCAGTCCTTTTCATCTCACATGGGATTAGAAAAAAATAAGGAACTCTTGCTAGATGGTTTCCACCACTTCTTCTGGCATGCAGATGGTTCTCAGCACTAGAGTGAGAAAATAGGTTCTCCTCAGAGCCCACACTGCAGCTCTTAACTCCTCCAACTGCTCACTCCGGCTGCTGACACAGAACTAACTGAAAAATTCTAAAGCTCCCCACTCACAGCTAGCTAACATGGTTTATGCTGCTGTGAAAGTTCTAAATGACATCACCTCTCTCCTCTCAGCTGAGACCAAGAAAACTGAGAGGGAGCAGGTGAAAATCTATTAAACTAGTTATTCACCAGCTGCCTTCCCTAAATAGCACTGACGCTGGTGGGATTCTAGTAACCCCAGGGAACTGGGTGGTTACACTTGCCCTTAGCCAGGTAAATGACTATCCGCAGTCATTTCTCCACACAGCACCAGGCCATCCTACCCTCAGTGTTACCCATGGGGAGGGGTGATCAGGCCCACCCCACCATGTGCCAAGCACATGCAGGCAACACTAAAGGCACAGAGGCCAGCTGATGAGATTTCAGACCCTATCCTACTATCTATCTATGGATGTTCAGTGGCTCCAAAAACTGCTTGAAGCATGCCCTAATAGACCAGAACTGAGGTTCCTACTGCAGGTCAGAACCACAGCCTGTCTATCCCCCTAGCCCTCTAGGTAAAATCTATCTGACCAGGCTGCACACTGGGGAACGTCCTCTCAAGCTCCCAGGGTACATGCAAACAAAACCCACAAGGAAACAACACATTGCAATGCATTACATTTCCCACACTTTCCCCCACAACCTCACACCTGAGAAGGAAAACATGTTAACACCCAGTTAACCATAAACAATCCTAAATCTTTAAGCAAAAAAGAGGAACTTGGCTGAGCTCCCACATCCTCTTCTTTTCTTCTTCAGGAACACCTGCAAGAGAAGAAAAACAAAACACATTCTGCATACCACACAGTGTCTTAACCTCCACGTGAACATTAGAGAATCCCAAAAATATGTTTCTATAAAAGTATAAAAGTAAAAAATGAAAAACAGACAATTATACAACACATTTGGGGGGGGCGGAATGCCCTAAAATGTCCATACTAGTGACAGAATGTTGTTGCCCGAGGACAAAATCCATAAAAGAGTCTCTCCTGAGCTGGAACCTGCTGAAGAACAGTCCTGGAACAGGCAGGGACTGAAAAGCACTGCAATCCATGGGGAGAGTCTCTGAGGACAATTCAAACAGTTTGTGGTCAGTCTGCCAGTGTAATGTGTGTTGTGCAAAGTCAGTTAAAAAAATAGAACATTTGGTCTTACCAGCTCCTTGAAGACTGAAAACAAAGGATCACCTTACTTCTCTGAGCTGAGGACCCTCTCCCTCCAGGTGGCATCTTTGGATACAGCTGGAGTGATGTCCTCTGGAAAACCAGGCAATGAAACAGGAAAACTGCTGAGCTGATGTCATCTGGAAATCAGATGATGTAACAGGAAAACAGCCGGGTTGATGTAATCTGAAAAGCCAGGCGATGAAACAGGAAAACAGCTTGGGTGATGTCACCTGGAAGGCCAGATGATGTAAATGGGAAAACACTGCTGGGATGATGAATCTGGATCCACATGAAGAATCCTGGAATACCAGAAGAGCTGCATCTTCCTCCTAGGATACTGCTGATGCTGGATAACAGACACTGGGTTGCCACTGTTCACTTCCTTCCTTCTAGGCATACTGGGCATATTCACAGGGAGTGGCACCATTAAGAGTAGTACCACTCAGGATGAGGTGCAAGAACTATGACACCATCTGGGTGTTCAAAGTTGATGTTGTGGAATGTCTCATTCCCTGCCTTGTCCACAATTCACATAGTGTCCATAAACAGAGTTCTGCCCAATTTCCAGAATTTAAGCTGATCATTTATGACTCTGTCTCTGACACATTCTGCTGCACCAGAGTACAAATTCTTGCTTGCTTCTTCCAACAACCAGGACTTCCTGTTCTGTTCAATTTTTGTCCCAGACTCTATGAAAAAAGGTAGGAAAGGATTTCCCATAAGTGGTATCAGCCCTCCTATGTATCAATCTCTGCTCCTTGCTACTCTTCACAATTGTGCGGCCCATGGTCCGGCTTGGGGATGGCCAGTTCTGGTTGAGCCAGTGCCGCATACTTAAAGAATGAAAGAACTTGTCCCCGACCATTTCTGTGGGCAGGTTACTGGAGCCGTCTTCTTTTCTGTCTGGCTCCACTGAGGCAAGAGCTTGAGGCGACTCATGGAGACCCTCAACATGAAGATACAGATCTTCATCTTCATCTTCCTCACTCAGGATCTGAGCCCAGGAGTGAGCAGATGTCCTCACTCCCAAAACAGTCCACTCCTCACTGGGTGAGGAGGTAGACACCTCCCAGTTCAGTGTCTCTTGAAGTTTGTCCTCCCCCCACTAGGCCAGGACTTAGACCCTCTTTCTATGGGTCCATGGATCCTTCCATTGTATTGTCCATCTAGGACACAGGCATGAAAACATCTCTTTGTGCCTGACCTTGCAGTAGATCCATGCTGCTCTCTCCTTCTGTGCCACACTCTATGGGGCTTCCCCTACAGGCTCAACCTGGTGCTGCATGCTGCTACATGCAGAGTTTCCTACTCTGGTCCATGTGGGAGCCAAACAAATTCTTGATACCCTCTCTAGCACTGCACCCCTGCTCATATCATACTTTACAAGGCAATCTGAACAGTGATGTATCAGAAACACATCTTTTTCAGCCTTGTGGCACATAATGCATAGTCTCACTGGATAGCTAGGGATTGCTACATCTGGAGGTAACCCTTCACCACTGAAAGTTCTCTCTATTTCTCTTAGTGCTGCCACCTCCTCTGCGATCATAGCTGGGGCATGATCCAGGTAGCGGGAATTTCTCAAAGCCATGTCTGAAATCAAACATACAAAAGTTTGTTGCTACTGAATTGTTCACTAGTCCCTTTACAGTCTCACAAAATGGCTCCCTGCGGCTGTGTTTACATTTGCTAACCCCGCCCTGTAATGGTGGCAGTAGCTGTCCTCATGCATCAATCTGTTTCTGACTCAAAAGGGTGTTTCTGTCCTTTTCTGGCTACTGATTTTGCTCAAAACTGTAATCGATTGCACTGCTTATATCTCTCAGCACATTGATGTGGTTTTAACCTGACTTTGCGATCAGCATCAAATCAAAGGAATATTTACACATGCTCAAAGTCACTTACAAGCCACAGTATTTCTATTGCACAGGATTGCCTGTTTGCTGCAGACTAATATGCAACTCACAGTCTCTCTTTTGCTTAGAAACATTTACTCTTGCAGAACCCATCATAAATGCTCACAGTCTATGCTCAGAATTTTTGTTTGCTGTTCTGCTGTTACAGCTCACAGTCATTCTTCACAAAAGAATCACACTGCTTGCACACAGACTTAGCTAGCTTGAAAATCACACACAGTTTGATGCTCAGTTAGCTGGGTTTTACTCACTGAAATCAGTAGCTGGCTTTCTCCAGTGGAAATTTTTGGCCTGGTGCTGATCCTGGAAGGCCTCTGGGGTGAAACAGGCTGGTGGTCCCACTGACCGTAGCCATGAATGCCATGCTCACTTTCCAGCCAGTGGGACAATGGGTTGAGCCTGAATTTACATAGCAAAAGTCTGTTTTCTACAGATCAGAACATTCACTAGCCCCTCAATGGTTGATCCTGGTCTGACCAGCTCGCACGCCACTCGCTGTCTCCTCCTCCAACACCCGGCAGCACACAGAAGCTGGCTAGGGGGCAGTCGCATAAATCACTCGACACCATGCAAATGAGCCTCTCTCTCTCTCTCTATCTCTCTCTTTGCTCACCCTTCATGGCGATCATTGAGCAGGAGCAAATTTAATCTGCAAACTGTAACTTTTTTCTCGGCTGCAATTTTGGCAACGGGAGCACCATTTTGATCATTTTCTGCACAGATTTTGTCAATTTCTTTAGTGACTCTCCCAATTTGGACACAAAGCACATGAAACTTTCAGGGCACATTTCTCTCTCTGTTTCCTAAAGTCCACACTACTTTTGGCATTTGAAAATTGCATTTAAAAAATTCTGTAAACATTCTGGATGCAGAGACAAGGACACACACTTACTCTCTTTATTGTCCATTATATGTTTTCAAAACACACAGCAGCACTCTATTGTTTCCTGTACTAGCAGGCATGCAAGTGGCACATTCGGATGGCACTCTGCTGGGCAAAATCCTTTTGTGCAAAGCTTCTTTTCCTGTTTGGGCTACCATGCTACCAAACAGGCAAACACTAGCCAAACCCTCAACAAAAAGTCTCTAGCTCTCTCCTCAAATTAAATGACATCCTTGGACGAGCCCCCATTTTTTGTAACCCCCTAACTGGCCACTTGTTTAACTAGTAAGCACACCTTTCATATTTCCATCTAGGAGTAAGAGAGGGTTGGGGGTACAGAAACAAGTTTACACCAAATGGCCATTACTAAACCCAGGTCCTGAGGAGAGAACTTTTGCTAGGGGCTATGATAGGTCTGAACTTCTGGAGGGGTACCCAGTAATTCCACACAGGAAGCAGTACAAAGAATGTCCAAACCAAGTTGGGGTTCTAGAGTGTGGCTTTATTCCAAAGAATGGTACAAAAAAGCAAAGGTGGACGCTCAAGGGTTTACACTTTGTGGCACAAGGCAATGCAGAACAACAACATCTGTAGTGGACAGAAACTCTAACATCTTATATTGCATAGCACCTTGAACTCTCTTCAGTGGCAAAGCCTCAGCTGAAACACACATTTCTTTTAGTGGCACTGGCCACAACAGAGCACACAATTTCTTCTAATGGCACTGGCCACAACGCAGAACATTTCCCATATGGCATAGGATTTAAAACAGCTTGGCAATGTGGCAACTTGCCATGATGGAGCACACAGGTGCTTGAAATTAGCACAGCATAGAAACATAGAAGTTGATGGCAGATAAGGACCGCAAGGCCCATCCAGTCTGCCCATTTCTTTTTCTACCTTATAAATGTGCCATCGGCCTTTGCTCTGTCAATTGCCTATCTATTCATACTCGTCTGTATTGCTCCCTTATGCCTATCCCATGCCTGTTTGAAGCCCTGCACTGTATTCATATCCACCACTTCCTGAGGTAGGCCGTTCCATGCATCCACCACCCTTTCTGTGAAAAAGAACTTCCTCACATTACCCCTTAATTGGCCTCCCTCTAATCTCATGCTATGTCCTCTTGTCCTGCTATTTTTCTTATATTGAAACATGTTGTACCCTTTCACCTTGTTTATGCCCTTAAGGTGTTTAAATGTTTCGATCATATCACCTCTCTCTCCCTCCTTTGCTCTAGGGTATACATATTGAGCTCCGTTAATCTGTTCTCATATGTTTTCTGATACAGGCCCTGCACCATTTTGGTTTCCCTTCTCTGGACTGCCTCAGTCTAGTTAATGTCCTTGTGAAGGTGTGGCCTCCAGTACTGCATGCAGTATTCCAGATGGGGCCTAACCAGTGTCTTGTAAAGAGGAAGTATTACCTCCCTCTTCTGACTTGTGATACTCCTACTAATACACCCTAACAACCCCCTAGCCTTACCTATTGCTTTAGTGGTCTGCTTGGATGATTTCAGGTCACTGGTGATGATGACACCCAAGTCTCTTTCTTCCCTTATGACTGCCAGCAACTCCCCTCCCATTCTATAGGTGGCTTCAGGGTTTCTCTTCCCTATGTGCATGATTTTGCACGTCTTTGCATTAAACAACAGTTGCCACTTTTCCGACCATTTTGCTAGTTTATCCAGATCTCTTCTCATTCTGCCTGCCACATCTCGAACATCTACTCTGTTGCAGACCTTGGTGTCATCTGAAAACAGACAAACCTTACCCACCAGTCCATCTGCAATGTCACTGATGAAGATATTGAAGAGGACTGGCCCCAGGACTGATCCCTGAGGTACCCTGCTTGTGACTTGCATCTCTTCTGACTGTATACTGTTTACCACCACTCTGTTTCTGCCCGTCAACCAGTTTGCCACCCAGTTGACCAACTTCTGACCCACCCTGAGCCTACCCAGCTTATTAATCAATCTTCTATGTGGAACAATATCGAAAGCTTTGCTGAAGTCAAGGTAGGCGACATCAACTCATACTAAGGCACTAAGGTTCATACTAAGGTGGATATAGAACAAAAAGGCAGAAGCCCATTTTAGTTCAATCATCATCTTTAATACCTTAAATTGGCCCCATCTAGAATATATTTATCTAACCTGTTTTTAAATATACTTTTTGTTTCTGCTATTATAATATTCAATGGTAATGAGTTCCACAGATTTACCACCCTGACAGTATAGAAATATTTCCTTGCATTAGTCCTGAACCTCTTACCTATAATTTGCAATGGGTGTCCCCTAATTTCCATATTATTATCTTTAAAACTTATATTCAAGTCACACATTAATTTGGGATCTTGAATGACATCATATAAGAACAAGATATCCCCACGGGCTCTACGTTCTTCCAATGACATAAGTCCAAATGAATTTAATCTATCTGTGTATGTCATATTACTATGACCATCTATTATTTTAGTGAAGCTATGCTGTGCCTGTTAAATCTTTGTTCTTTCATGTACTTTATATGGATTCCAAATCTGGGATGAGTACTCCAGATGAGGACGGACGTATGCCCTATACAGGGGGACAAGAACTTTACTAGATCTAGATACGATGTTCTTCCTTATAGAGCACAAAACTCTGTTTGCCCTATTGGTGGCTTCCATAACTTGCCTCCGTGTATCAAGATTATCACTCATATATATACCCAGATCCTTTTCACTGGCTGTTTGACTTAATAAAATATTATCCAAACAATACTCCATTTTGTTATTATGTTTTCCCAAATGAAGTACCTTACACTTTCCCATGTTCAATTTCATACCCCATTTTTGGGTCCAAAGATGTATAGTTTTCAAGTCTTGCTGCAGTATTTCCCATTCCATGTTGTTTGTACAGGGGCCTCCCAACTTTAAATCATCTGCATACTTTACAACTGTACTATTTAATTTATGAGAAATGTCAGATGTAAAAATATTAAAAAGTGTAGGGCCCAGGACAGAGCCCTGGGTCACTCCACTCACAATGGATCCTACTCCAGACAAGTGCCCATTTACCGTGACATGCCAATCTATTATCCACTCTACCATTAGAATAGAAATAGGAATACTGATTATTTTCATTTTTTCAATAATGGCACTGTATGGAACACGATCAAATGCTTTTGAGAAATCCAAAAACAACACATCACATGGTATATTATTATTAATTTGTGCACTTATCTGTTCATAAAAAACTAACAAATTTGTTGTACACCCTCTACCTCTAACAAAACCATGTTGTTCATGATCTACTTTATTAATATTGTCTAATATTCTATCTTTAATTATGCTTTCCATGATCTTTCCAATAACACTTGTTAAACTAATAGGCCGGTAGTTTTGCATATGTTCATGTGCCCCCTTTTTAAAGATGGTTACAACATGAGCAAGTTTCCAGTCAGCTGGTACCTGGGAATGCATATAGGAATTATTATACAATATTTTAAGGGGGGATGTGATGTATTTTGATATAATATTTAGAGTTGCAGCAGATATTTTATCTGGTCCCAGAGAGGATTCTGTCCTTAGGGCATTAATTTTTTTTCCAATTTCCTCTTCAGTAATTTCCTGAAATTGTTTGTTTTCATCCAATTTTGTATGTGCAGTTCGGTGTAAGTCCTGGCCTTTCTCATATTCATTACAAAAGAAGTCATTAAACACTTCAGCCATTTGTTTATTTTCTGATATTAGTCCTGCTTCTCCTAATATTGGACCAGTCCTATTTTGAGTATGCTTTAATGAATTAACATAGGAATAAATTTGTTTAGAATTTGATTTGTTTGCTTCACTTGCCAGCTTTATTTCCATGTTCTTTTTTGCTTGTCTAATCTTCGTTTTACACTTTTTCTGTATGTTCTTAAAAGACATATATGTTGATATTACCATTCTTTTGATATTTTTTATATATCCTAGACTTCTTTTGGATCATTTTTTTAATATTATTGTTTAGCCAATATGTTTTTTTATATTTGACGGATTTTTTTATGTGTGGAATATTATCTGAAACTATTTTTAGGATAGTATTTCTTATAATCTTCCACATATCTTCTACTGATTTATCCTTCAACTCATTATTCCATAATATTTTCTTAAAATCTGTCTCAATGCCCTTCTTATCCACTTTTTCAGAAGAAATATCAATGTACAACTATTTCTAGGTACTGTATGTATGTATAATCCATTATAAAACTGATTGAGTTATGGTTACTAGTTGCCAAGGGAGAGTCTATATGACAGTCTTTTATATTAATATTAGATGTTGCTAGCACCAGATCCAATATTTCCCTGCCTCTTGTAGGTTGCTGCACATGTACCAAATTCAACTCACTGCAGGCATTAATAAGCTCAGTCCCCAACTTTGATTTTGAGACAGCATTTGTCCAATCTATTCCAGTAACATTAAAATCTCCCATTATAACTTTATCTCCCTTTGCTTCTGCTGTAGTGATCTCAGACACAATTTGTTTGTTTATTTCCACTGTGCTATTTGGAGGGCGATATATACATCCCATAACTAGCAATTTTGTAGCATTTCCCTGAAGCCTCACCCAAACAGATTCATAAATACTTTCAGTCTTTATTTTGGCTGCGATATCCAGTACGCTCAAAGTTTCCTTAATAAAAATGGCCACAACTCCATCCTTTCTATTATTTCTCATGTTTTCAAATGCAATATATCCAGGCACCCCATTTTCCCACCCATCAGAATAATTTTTTCTCCATGTCTCAGTAACAGCAATTATGTCTGGTGATTTCTGACTAACAGTTTCAAGTCCGTCCATTTTGTTATTCAAACTTCTTGCATTTAAATATAGAAAGGTTAATTCTTTTTTATGATTATGTCCAGGTAGTTTTCTAGACTGAATGGGGATAATGAATGACTGATTTCCAACCCCCCCATTGGCCGTTTAAATTGCCAGTTCCCATGACTTGGTTTATGTTATCTGTTAATTTTTTTAACTCCATGTATATTAAGGTGCAAACCATCCATTGAATATAAATGTCTCGTATTTCTGAAAGTAGACTCATTTTCGACAAATATCAAATTTCTTTCTTTACACATGTTACTTAATCTTGCATTAATGCACTGAATAGTACCATTTTTTTCTCTATGTGCTTTAGGAATCGGTAATATGCCAGAAATAGCAGCCATATGATTTTGAATTTTCGAGGACATAGCCAGTTTAATAATGTCATGACATATGTCCTTTTCATGTAGTTTCCCAACATCATTTTTCCCTACATGTAAAGTAATAAATGACTCTGGGGGTACGTGTACTGTAGGTATAATTCTGGCTATATCGTGAACACGAGCCCCAGGGTAACATGACACCATGACCTGCTCCTTTTTATTTCCACATATGTAAGTGTCACAGCGTCTAAGAATTGAGGCCCCCAAAACAAATTTCAAAGATTCCCCCATGTGTACTGAATTGTGAGTCTGACATCGTGAATTTGCATCAACCTCCTCAGTATTACTAGTATTGTCTGTATGATTTTGACCTGAAGTTAAGTTATCTCCTTCAATTTCATCCACTTCAAGTTGCTGATATCTGTTTGTTTGGACAAAAGTCTGTTTTGTTTTTTGAGATATCTTTTTCCTGACTGTAACCTGAGAAATTTGTTTTATTTCCTCTACTATTGATGATTCTTTTAATCTCTTTGATCGGGGTGCCTGATCAACCACTTGTTCAAGACTTTCATTTGGATTCCGTGTCCTTTTCCTATTCATAGTTTTAAAGTTAGTATCTTTTTCAACATTTTGTGCAAATTCCTGTATCTTGATAATATTCTGCAAATTTTTTATTTTCTGCCTGAAATCCTCATTTTCTAACTGAAATATTAAAAGTAGCTCACACTTGGCACACTTATAATCTGTCTCACTGATACTAGTATTTTGATTTTTTTGAAAACATTCCACATAAAGAGCATTTTAGTAACACAGATTTTTTGACCAGATACTCAGTTGTTTGTTCAGACATGTCATTATTTTCTACTGTATTCATTGTAGTAACTTATTCTTATACAAACTGTGAATAAAACCTGCAAACACAGCTAGTTTATTCTACTCTAGGAATACAGTACTCCAGGGCTAAACAGTTAGCCATTTGAATTCTCAGACTAACGGTCATTTACCTTGTACTTCTCCTTATGTTGACCATGCTTCCAACTGTCATTTGTATCAGACTACCAGGGTAATTGTATGCAGCGAGTGTGTTTATAATTATCTATGGTTCTTTTTTCAGCTCACCTGTTAATTAGTATATATTGTCTTCTTGTACTGTATACCCCGTTTTCCCCGCTTGACATGCTGGACACACATTGAACGTGCGTGTCTCAGTGCACGTCTCCACACGTGAACATGCACGCAAGACTGCTCGTGCTTTCCCACTCACAAGGAGCGTAATTTAAGTCCTGTTACCCGGAAGACCTAGAATCGGGTCAGCGTTTCACTCATTTTAAAATATAGCTTGTTCAACTAATGTTCTCTCTCTGAGCTCTGCTTTGGTGTTTAAAGCAGTATACTGGCCCAGAAAAATCAGCAGGAATAGTTCTACACTCACAGCAATGACAGGTAGTTTCCCCAATCAGACATGAAAACAACCAGCCACTACACTGCTTCCTGGGTCAAGTACACTTACAGGTGCACACATAGATACCAATAGCCACAACTACAGCAAAGGTTTTGAAATAATTTAAAATCTCAAATGAGAGCTGAGCTCAGACTCATGCATCTGTACTTCAGCAGTGAACTTCAACTGCTCCTCCTTGGTCCACTACTCTGGTTACCCAGTCAAAGAAATCTACGAGATTAGTTTGAAAGGGCCTTCCTTTTGTAAACCCATGCTGTCTTGGATCCTGTGCTTCTATGGATTCCAGGTGTTGCACTATCCTTTCCTTAAGGAGTGCCTCCATAATCTTGCCCACTACTGAAGTAAGACTGACTGGTCTGTAGTTCCTTGCCTCCTCCCTGCTACCAATCTTGTGGAGCGGGATCACATGAGCCCTTCTCCAGTCTTCTGGGACCTCTCCTGTGCTCAGAGACTCACTAAACAGTTCTGATAATGGGTCTGCTAGTTCCACCCTTAGCTCCTTTAGTACCCTGAGATGTATGCCATCAGGTCCCATTGCCTTGTCCACCCTGAGCTTATCGAGCTCTTGTAGGACCCTTTCTTTTGTGAAAGGATTAGTGCTGACCTCCATCCCCCCTGTGTCCATAGTGCTGAGCTGTAGGCCCTGCCCTACCTTCTCTTCAGTAAATACTGAGCAGAAGTATCTATTTAGGATAGATGATTTTACATGGTCCTCCTCCTCCTCACATGCCCTCTTATCTCCTTTGATCTTAGCAATACCCCCTCTGGACTTTCTCCTTTCACTAATGTATCTCAAAGTCTTGTCCCCTTATTTTACTGTTTGTGCTAGTGTTTCCTTGGTTTGGGCCTTTGCCTGCCTTACTGCCTTCCCTGCTTCCCTATCTTCATCCCTCCGTTTCCCATATATTTCCTGAAGGCCAGTCATTTGGCTCTGACCTTTTCTGCTACTGTTTTTGAGAACCAAAGTGGTTTCCTTCTTCTTTTGCATTTCCTTTTCTCTCTAACACAATGGGATGCTGCTTCAAGTATTGCATCCTTAATGTTCGCCCACTTTGCCTGTACCCCCTCACCTGTATTTCTTTTTGCCAGGGCTTGCTTAACTCTGTTGGCCATCTTATCAAAGTCAGCTCTTCTGAAGTCCCATATTTTTGCCTTGGAATGGGATGATTTAGTTGTAGTGGCCAAATTGAATCATACCATGAGATGGTCACTGGCCCCCAGGTGACCTTCTACCTGGAGATCTGTGATCCTTTCCCTGTTAGTCAGTACTGCCCACTTACAACCCACACCAGGGAGTAAACTTTCTCTTCAGGCATTGGCCTCCATGTCCTGAATGAGCTGGCACCCTTACGGAAACTGTAGTGCTGAACTGGTCATTCCAGATGGGGGATTGCCCACCTTTTATTTCCACAGTTCATACCCAGCCATTCTTTCAGAGTTACACCTCAAACTTCTAGTAAAACAGTAGAACTATGCATCCTGGAAGTCTGTCACATTCAGCATTTGAAACACACTACTTCTGAGTGTAAACTAAAGTCCTGAACAATGTGCCAAGTCTCATTGGGGACTCCACAATTGTCAGTCAACTTTAAGAAAGGATGAGAACAGTCTCAAAACAGAACAGAACTTGGTGCATAGTTCCCTTTGTCAGAGTACACCCCAAAAGAAAACAGACAGGTACATTCCTCCTGTGATTCCCAAAGTCATATTACTCATGGTTGTAAAACAAAAGGCAGCTTAATGTCCTGGATTAAAGTCAGGGGATTGCCCCTTGGATCCATTCTGCAATCTTCTCATCTCACAGGGAATGAGAAAAAAAAATCAGAAACTTCTGCTAGATAGTTTCCACCACTTCTTCTGGCAGGCAGATGGCTCACAGCACTAGGGTGAGAAAATAGGCTCTCCTCAGAGCCCACACTGCAGGTCTTCACTCCTCCAACTGCTCACACTGGCTGCTGACACAGAACTAACTGAAAAATTCTAAAGCTCCCCACTCACAGCTAGCTACTGTGGCTTATGCTGCTGTGAGAGTTCTAAATGACATCACCTCTCTCCTCTCAGTGGAGACCAAGTAAACAGAGAGGGAGCAGGTGAAAATCCATTTAACTAGTTATTCACCAGCTGCCTTCCCTACCTAGCACTGACACTGATGGGATTCTAGTAACCCAAGGGAACTGGATGGTTACATTAGGAGTCTACAGGCATCCCAGTCTAAGAATAGATGACCAAATTGACATAACTTTTAAAAACTCTTTAATTGCTAGTAGAGTTTGGAGTGAGGCAGTCAAACTAGATGCCTTGGGCCTCTATTTGGTAGATCTCACTGAAAGAGATCGGATCCATCTTAATTTCTCCATCACTTTCAAGTATTTAGAGCAATTCTTTGTATTGCTCTCATACTATGAAAACTTCTTTACTGTACCAATTACAAATAGATATATGGAAACTTAGAAGTTGATGCCAGATAAGGACCGCAAGGCCCATCCAATCTGCCCATTTCTTTTTCTACCTTATGAATGTGCCATTGGCCTTTGCTCTGTCAATGGCCTATCTATTCATACTCATCTGTATTGCTCCCTTATGCCTGTCCCATGTCTGTCTGTAGCCCTGCACTGTATTCATTTCTACCACTTCCTGAGGTAGGCCATTCCATGCATCCACCACCCTTTCTGTGAAAAATAACTTCTCACATTACCCCTTAATTGGCCTCCCTCTAATCTCATGCTATGTCCTCTTGTCCTGCTATTTTCTTATATTGAAACATGTTAGACTCTTTCACCTTGCTAATGCCCTTAAGGTGTTTGAATGTTTTGATTTCTGGTCATAGCCGTTATAATAAGTGACTACCTCAGATCTCCCCAGGGTCTTGCTCAATAGAATTAGGAAGTTTCCCTAAAGATAATAAGGGGGACACAGGCCCTGTGGTTTATGTGGAGAGTTTGACAACTACTATCCCAGATAGCATTGCTTCCTTCTTAATTTCATGGAATATCGTAGGTTTCAGGTCTAAAATGCAGGACAAGGATTGGTTTGATTATATTCAATCCTTTTATCTTATCTGTTTTCAAGAGACTTGGCATAAACAGGAGGATGATTTGGATATAAATGGTCATACTGTGATATACATTCCAGGTTGTAAGTCTGGTAAGATGGGCCGCTGTTCAGATGACTTACTGATTGTTATCAAGACAGGATTTTTCTCTGACATAAAAAGTGACTCTTGATCAAAATCATCTGTGGATCCTTTAATATTTTCAGGGCTCCCATTACTTCTGTTTAATTGTTATATCCACCATCAAGAAATAGGAAGTCGGCTAAATGACATGTGGGTGGGATATACAAAATGCACCAGATGCCAGCGCAAAGGCTGGCACAAGCGCAAATCCAATGCGCCATGGTGCAATGAGTGCGATATTCAAAGGTTGCGCATGCTGACATGCGTCAGCGCAACACAACTGAATATCGCATGGAAGTGCCAGAGCACAGTCACAGGTGCACCAGGGAGCAACCCAACATATGCAATAGTGCAACCATGGATGCGCAAGGGGCAGAGAAAGATGTGCCAAGGCACACATTGACCAGCCACAGGCACAGCAGGGAGCAAGGCACCAGGGAAGGGGGGGGTGGCCACAAGGGAGGAAGTGGAGCCAGGCCAAGAGGCACAGCTGGCCCACAAAGGAACACTGCCCAAGGAGTGAGGGCATGTAGCCAGCCCCCATCCACAAGCACCAGAGTGGTGGATGTATGAAAAGGTGACATCAATGGCCAAGGGTGGGCCACCACCACCAACTCCTGCTGGATGGCATGCCCCAACCCACCCTGTCCACAGCCAGCCACACCCGGGACACGGCACCCAAAACACATGCCACACAGCCCAAACATCCAGCCCATGGCCACCCCAGGGTACAGCCACTGACCGATGGGTGAATACCCACCATGCATGGCCCACAGAACAACACAGGTGCACCACATAGCCACCAACCACTACTACAGCATGGCTCCACTAGCCAGCCACAAAACAGACACGGACACAGATGGGTAAACAAAGAAAACTGCATTAAATAACTATTTACAATAGAAACCGGGAACAAGGCAGGGAACGATTTACAAAGCAGGAACAGGGTAGGAAAGGGAGGGATGGGGACAGGGGACAGGGCTATACATTGGATGGGAAGGCAGGGAAGGGTAGTCAGGTGTAGGAATAGTATAAATGGCCCTATGGGTGGCTACATTCCACCACCATTTGGCGCTGACCCTGCGCTGCCCCGCTGCATGAGCCATCTAGTCAGCCTTGCAATCTCCAGGGTGGCGGTGGTAATTGCAATGATTCGCCACAGGAGGCGGCTGTAGTTCAGCTGTTGACCTCCCTGTTGGACACCTATGGCAAAGAAAGAAACAGGTGATCAGTGCGTGTCCAGGGCACCCCAGCCCTCCCATCATGTGCAGCAGACAGTGGGGACACATGCCCCTGGGGTGGCACCCTGGCCACCTGCAGTGGGTGGGCCTAATACTGCCGCCAACCCGGCATGCCATGGCTATGCAAAGCACTGGACACTGCCACCCAAGGGCCAACTGCCAGCACAGTGGCAGGCAAGTGGCATGGTGCAGCGCAGGACTGCAGCAGCACAGGTGGTAGCTGGATGCACCCACAGCCCACCGACAGCTGGCACATGCATGCAATGGCCACCCCATGGCACCACGCACACCACAGGCTGAACACAGCTGCCATGGCTCAGCATACAGGGGCGAGGCTGTACCCCACCCCCACTGACCACCCTGCACAACAATGCATGAATGCACAGTGCCTACCTGCCCACCATGACACTGCTCCCACCGGTCCAGCAGCTCCTGCTGAAGGGCCCGCAGCAGCCATGCACAGCCTGCCAGATGCCCCCACCACTCTGGCTCTCCTCCAGTCTTCAGGGCCTAGGGACAGGAACACAGACAAGCACACATCAGTACACAGCAACACCATGAGCCCACCGACCCACCCCACAAGCACAGAATGCACCCCAGCCTGGCATGGCCACAGGATAGTGGTGCAGCACACCCAGTGATGTGCAATGCCAGGCCACAGGGCATGCAGCGACAGCACCCCCCAGGCATGGCATGCAGCCCTGCTAGCCCCATGGAACACTGGACATGTGCAGATGCAGGTGGGGCACACTTACCTGGCCATGGCATGGCCCCCCTCTGGACGCACGCCTGCAGTGACCTGAGCCTCTCCAGGTCCCACCTCATCAGGTCCCAATAATGGTGGTGACACTGCTCACTTGTGCGCTGCACACCAGCTGCCTGTACAAGGTTATTAGCCACATCCTGCCACACCTCAGTCCTGGGCCTGTCGAGGGGCTGCTGTCCAAAGAGGCTGGCAGCATGGTGCTCCACCTGGGTCACCAGGTTCACCAGCTCTACCTGGCTCCAGTTCTGTGATCAGGGCACTGCACACCATGGCATGCTTACTTCACAATGAAGCAGTTCAAAATGGCGCTTGTAGCGCTCAAGCTCCACATGATCGGGATGCGTGCATCACCTGGAGATGCGCTGCCTGCCCAAATCAAGCATCCCTGGGGATGTGTGGCATGGGCATGGCCACACTGGCACATGGGGCAGAGGTCCCCGGGGGGCATAGGGAAGGGCAGGAGTCAGGGGTCAGCACGCGCAATGTGTGCATGTGCACTACTGGGGCCATGACACATGTTGCACAATAGGGACCTGAGGGAACCATGCCCCATAGGCCTGATAGTGCCACAGTGCCGTGGACTCTATAGCACTTGAGTGCCATAGGCCCAATGGCTCCCGAGCACCACAGGCCTATAGCGACGAGCCACAGGCCCAATGGCGCCCGAGCACCATATGTCCAATGGTGCCCAATCACCATGAGGCCTATTGTATAGAGGGCACATATGCCACCAATAGTGCTCAGCGTACACAGGGCAGTGGTATATGCCGCGGGCGATGCATGCTGACGCATTGCGTACGCCAGCATTGCGCCATGACTTGTGCTGGCGCAAGTTCATTGTGCAAGGTGCAACAACATGATATTCAGCCAGCATATGCAGATTAGCTCATCAGCCTATCCCGATGCACTGGGAAATTAGCATCTCATTACTGTTGTGCATCAGCCCATTTGCATGTGATGCGCAATAAAGATGCCGCAGGAATGTACAGGCCATGGACCGGTGTTGCAACCTTCCAAGGTAAGTTATGGCTGCTGAGGGGATAGACAGCACAGTGGGATGGTTGGCTGATGTGGGCCACTGCAGCCACTAACCACATGTCACTACCCACAGGTAGCAGCATGTCCGAATAAGAGGAAGGCGAGGAATGTGGGCCTGCCTGCAAGCACAGGCCCAACTTTACAAAGGTGGAGGCAGATGCCCTGTTCGAGGCATACCTCGACAGGGAGCCTCTGCTGAGTGGTGAAAGTGGCACACCCTAGGCCAGGGCTGCAGCCTGGGAGGAGGTGGAGGAGGCTGTGAACCAGCAGGGAAGCCACCAGCGATCTGCACAGGAGTGCAAGAAGAAGGTGGGCACCGACAAGCATTGGATCAAGGAGAAGGTGGCGGCCATATGGGCTGCAAGAATGACCACGGGTGGGAGCCAGGCCAACATGCCACAGCTCATGCCACTGGAGGAGCTGGTGGCAGCCACCATGCAGTGCAGTGCTGTTGAGGGCGTGCTGGGCAGTGGTTTCCAGACTGGTGGGGGCCCATCACTGCATGGTAGGTACAGCGGCGTGGGGGTTGTGGGGGGGCCAATGCGTTGCGGCACTAATGCATCTGTGTTCCCTTTCAGCACCGGAATGCCAGCATGCAGTGGCGGGGGCGCTGCGTCTGCCATGGGGGCATGCCCAGCCCTGGAGGAGCAGCCATCCACCTCCACTGGCATGCGGGGCCCGATGGCTGCAGCACACCACCGCCATCCGGCTGGATGACCTGGGTGTGGTGGCGGAGAGAGCCCTGGCTGTGTTCAGTGGGATGCCAGCCATGGTGTTCAGTGTACAGAGACACAGATCGGGCGAGTCTGACACTGATGATGATGTGACCATTGTCCTGGACAGTGGAGGAGACACCCATACCATCCACCATCCCTGGCAGTGTGGCCAGTGACCTGTTGGTGGTCAGACAGCTGCCCGCCACCATCCCTGGTACCACTGTGTGCAACGGCGGTGCAGCGCTGTGGGATGGTGTTGCTGGTGGTGGCACAGCCACACAGAGGCTGGAGGGGTGGCAGCGGCAGACAGCTAGGGACGTTGGGAGGCTGGGCGCAGCATCCGCTGGCAGTGCACCTGTCAGTGAGCAGCCAATGGGGGACCCCGCTGTACAGCACCCACCTGAACGGGGGGCAATGCAGCACGGTCATACACCACCGGTGGGTCAGCAAAATGCCCATGCACCCCAGGCGCTGACCCCATTCACGAGTACACCCAATTGCTGTGGGCCTCCATGGACTAACAGGTATTGCTTGTGGCTGGAGTGTGTGCACTCTGCACAGAGGTGCACCAGGCTGTACAGAAGCACAAAAGGGGCTTCGCGCAGGTCCAGGATGCCATACATCACCTGCAGAGAGGACGCGACCCGCAGGCCTGGACGCTTAGCACACACTGTGTCATGGTCGACTTTGCCAAACTGGCTGCCATGGGGCACAGCCGGGTGCACAGACCCCACCGAGTGCAATGTCCGCCCCACAGACCCAGCATAGAGTGACCCCCTTGGTGTTGATGCTGGGCTCCACTGTTGGCATCCCAGGAACACCCAGATAGGGCCTGTTCGGGAGCCTGCAGACCCCTGCGAGGACATAGTCATGTTCTCACAGTTCCACCCCTGGGGAACAGTCACAGACCCCCCCCTGTGGCCGTCGCATTGCCTGGGTCTGCTGGACGGCCATGGTGCGGCTGTCCACATGTCCGTGGCAGCTGTGTGACTGCACAGCAGAGCTGAGGTGCCCACCACCCTGTCCGCTGCTGCCGCCCTGTGCGCACATGGGTGTTGTTTGTGTGTGTGCATGCCACGGATGTGGCATCCGTGGAATGCAGCACATACTGGCGTGGCGCACCTGCCCAGCCACTGGCCCATGTGGTGTGTGCATGATGATGCCACCACAGCACTGGATGCACATGAGCACCGGTGCCCTGCATCTGATCCATGCCAGGTGCCAGCACCCAGGTGCATGCCTGTGGGCACCAGTGTGTGTGTGTGTGTGTGTGTGTGTGTGTGGTGTGCTGTGTGCTGTTGTGTGTGGCCATGTGGCATGGCCCCATGCCCACCTCTGCCCCTCACATGTCTGTGCACACCACAGGGCATGCCCACACATGCCTGTGTGCCATGCCACTGTGGCCGTCCTGTGCATGAGTGTTTGTCCACCTACCTGCATGCACTGTAGTGCACCTCTGGTATTGTGTCTCAATGCTGGTGTGCCATCCTCACCAGCCAGGATCCCTCTTCCCGGGGCTGCCCACTACCACATGGACTGTTGGCTGCATTGTCCCTACTGCTGTTCCCATCTTTGACCTCGACAGCTATCCCACGGTCAGTGGCCATGTTGTGCAGCATGCAGCAGGCCCCTCATAGGCCGCAGGCCTTCAAGGGGATGTACTGTAGGGCACCACCAGACCTGTGCAGGCAAAAGAAATGTGCATTCAGCAGACCAAAGACATGCTCAATGATGCTCCGTGTGCTGGTGTGTGCCTCACTGTACTGCTCCTCTGCAGGGGATGACAGGCACCAGTAGGGGGTGAGCAGCCGGGGCCAGAGTGGGTAGCCAATGTCACCTGTGTGGATGAGATATGGTTAGCCTGGTGTCCTCTGTTTCTGTGCCCTTGTCCTTCCCAGCCACTCTCCAGTGGTGCTCCTGCCTGGCCGCCCCCCTCCCATGCCGTGGTGTACCCAGCTGGCTGTGGTCTTGGCTTACTCACCCACTAGCTGATCAGTGGGGATGTTCCCACTGTGGCACAGTGCTGAACTGTGCCAGATAAAGGTGTCATGTGCTCCCCAAGGGTGTGTGGCACAGACATTGGTTATGCACCCCCTGGCATTGCACATCACCTGGCAGTTGATACTGGGGTAGCCCTTTCTGTTGATGTAGGCTACCCCCTCCGGGCCAGGTGGCATGCGGATGCCCACATGGGTGCAGTCGATGGCCCCTAGCACGGCAGGCATATGTGCTATCCTGTGGAACTCCTGCACATTTGCTGTACGCTCTGCCTGTGTGCTGGGGAAGTGGATGTATTCCGCAACATGTGGCAGCAGGGTGTTGAGGAACTGTGTCAGGAGCCATGATGCTGCTGACTGGGTTATGCCTGTGCTGTCCTCTGTTGGTCTCTGGAAAGTGTCCATGGCGAGCAGGCACATGGCAGCTGTTACCTTTGTATCCACTGTCAGGGCATGTATCCGTCTAGTGGGTGCCTGCATCTCCTCACTGCACAGCTCACAGAGCTGCCTTAGAATTGTCAGGTTCAGTCAGTACCAGCCCAAGATCTCAGTGTCAGCGTAGGTCTCATAGCTGATGCGGGGTTCGGTACCTCCTGTTCTGGGCATACCGTTGATGGGCCGCTTCCACGGCCATGGAGAACTGCCTCCTGCCTCCCCACACCCCTCATTATGGCCTCCATCTGGAATATCACATTGGCCATGACCCCTGTTGTCCTGTCCCCCCGGGCGTCCAGCTACACTGGCCCACCTAGCTGTGTGTGGTTGTGTGTGCTGCTCTGCAGGGCCCACTCCTGTGTACTCTACCCCCAGCTGGCTGGCTGTTGCCTGTGGCCTCTGTCTCCCATCCCTGGGGGTGCCTGTGTTGCTCCATTTAGGCCTAGTGGCACTGTATCGTGCCCACACTCTCTCACACCCACCGTCGCCTCCCTGTCTGTCACACTCTCACACACACACACTGTCTCTCACACTGTCTCTCCCTCTCTGTACCAGTCTCTGTCTCTTTCTCTCTCCCTGTCCCCTTCTTTGTGGACAGACGGCCTGTCTGTCTCCCTCTGTCTTGCTCCCCTCTGGTGCAAGTGCCCTCTTCCTACTTGCTCCATGTTTTTATAGGTTCAAGTCTGCTCCATACAAGTGCCGTTTGCTCCTCGCTTGCGCCATTGGTCGGGGGTTGAATATCGCACTATGCCACATATTCATGGGTATGCCCCCTACCCTTGTGCATGCATACGTTGCCATTGCACATTGGCGCACTCCTACTTGCATTGCACAGTTGCTGCCGCTGAATATCACTCTCTGGGGCATTTCCGCAGTTGCACATGTGCAACCCAGTTGTGCATTGTGCAATTGCTTTGAATATCCCACCCATGGGATAAGTTAATTAACTCAATTAAAGCAACTCAACTGGATTACCCTAATGCTTATCTTTTACTTACTGGAGATTTTAATGCCAGAATAGGCTCATTTAATGGATTATGTGATAATTTGATGCTAGGTTATGTGTACCCAAACACCGATAGAATTAAAAGAGTTACCTCTGACTTGAAATATAATTACAATGGTCATAAATTGATAAAATTCATGAATGACAACTTAGAGTATCCTTTAAATGGTAGAACCCCTAGTGATAGCTCTGGTTCACCATCTCATGTTTCTAATAATGGCTCATCTGTAATAGATTTAGCCCTTTGGCAAGGCCCACCAAATTTCTGGGAAGACCTCACAGTTGTGAACAGAGCTGAAAGTGATAATTTCTCAATTATTTTTTACAACATGATTACCGAAGAGCAGGAGATCTGTCCAGTGCCTACTCCCATCTCAATTAGATATTCAATAAAATTAGAGTGGAAATGGATGTTGGAAGAATGTGTGAGAACCCAAATATCCCTTTTCTCAAATTCTTGGGACTACTCCATTTTTAATCCTTATCAAATTTATGGAAACTTACAGCTCTTTTTTAATGGTTTTGAAACATATTTATATAAAACTGTAACTTCTAACTCAAATTTTTCATCTGCCCCAGGATGGTTCGACAAGAATTGTAAAATACAGAAAAGACTCCAGTGGAAAACATCTTGGAAAGCTGAAACAACAGCAATAAGGCTAGTGCAATTGAATTAAAGGTAGCAAGGAAAAGTTATGTCTTTATTAAAGCAAAAAAAGAAATTATTCAGCAAACAACAATGGGGCAGACTGCTTGCAGCTACAGATAATAACCATATTAAGACATTCTGGCTTTTAGTAGCCAAAGGATGCAAAGGTTGGACAAATGACTTCATACATCACATTGAACCAAAAAGATGGGTTGATTTCTATGGTGGTATGCTGTATGACCCAAGCATACTGGGTGTTTTGAACAGTATGGATGGGAAAGATATAAAAATTCAACATTTTCCCTTTTCCAAACAAGAAACTGTAAAAGCTATACTTAGTCTCAAACATAATAAAGCCCTGGGTCTGGACAAAATTCCAGGGGAAGTCTTTTTTTGTACAACTGAAGACTGAGCAGATCTCCTTGTCTCCTTTTTAATGAATGTATCCGGAATAATTATATTTCAGACTCCTGGGCCAGTGTAATTATTATGCCAATACATAAAAAAGGATCAAAAGTAGACCCCTTAATGTACCATCCTATAAGCCTCCTGGGCATCTTAGGCAAAATCTTTGTGAAAATCTTATTGGCAAGACTTAAGGAAGAAATAGAAGCACTGGGGGGCCTAGCTCCGGTACTGGGTCAATATGTGGTATGCTTAATAGTGTACAACACAATCGCTAAACAGAAACAGCGCTGTACATGACAACAAGAGGGTGCAATACCGTGAATGGTTCTGGGTGCGGCACTGCACCCACTCACTGTCCCAGGCAGAGGATAAGACCTCTGTTGGGATGGGCTTCTGCCAAGCAGCTGCCTTTGCTCGATGATATGAGCCACTGGCAGCAAGGGATGGAAGCAGAGCGTTTGGGACTGGGTTTGATTCCCAGTCCCAGAAGCACGGTAATTTTATTTTTTTTTTTCACACTTTGTGCGATATTTACTTTAAAATCCCCCTCCCCGGAGTTAGTAATCTTAATTGGGGGGTTCAGGGGTGTAGCCCCCCTGCAGAAAAAAAGACATGCAGCATGCAAGAAATCATGCTGTATTGGCAGCATGCTTTATGTATGTGGCATAATGTCTTGCGACATTATGACCACATGCTCCTAGCTCCAGCTCAAGCTGGCTTTTTGTGAATACTTCTCTACATTAGATAATTGTTTTATACTTTCCCATTTAATTGAGAAATACATTGTAGTCAGAAAACAAAAATTATATCTTGTCTTTGTTTATTACAGTTCCGCATTTGACACAATAAATAGGTCAAAATTATGGGATATAATGCTAAATCATGGTATCTCCTCAGCTCTTGTCAATAGCATTAGGAATTTATATTCAAACACATTGGCCCAGATTCAAACTGGAAATATTTTATCAAGTAAACTAATCACCAACAAAGGTGTAAGACAGGGATGTATATTGGCACCTATGTTATTTTCCATCTACTTGGATAATCTACTAATTGAATTACAGGCTCTGAAATCGGACTCTCGCAAAATTGGCACAAATATTTGCTCTTCCCTTGTTTATGCTGACGACCTGGTAGTGTGTTCTCTTACTGTTTTAGGTTGCCAGAAAAAATTTGATTTCTTATCAACATTTTCTGACTCTTTAGCTCTGAAAATAAATTTGAATAAGACAAAAGTTATGGTTATTGGTGCTAGAAATAACAAGTATTAGTGGAAACTGTATGATGATTATTTGGAGACAGTTCCTAGTTACTCATATTTGGGTATCTACTGTTCATATAACGGTTCTTAGAATCAACACTATGATCAAATACTAAAACAAATAAAACTATAGGGGCGCTGGCCAGATTTAATCATGTTTATGGTGGTCTTTCCCTTAGACCACTCCTATATGCCTTGCAAGTAAAATTCAATGCCCAAACCCTTTATAGGATAGAAATTTGGGGACTTTGTCCCATTGATCATTTAGAAAAAAACAGCTACTAAACATTTAAGGAATATAATGGGTTGTCAAAAATCAACCCCTGTTTCTTTTGTAAGGGCAGAATTGAGTATCCCTAAATTGCAAGCACTGGCTGATTCTAGGATTATTAATTACTGGATTCAAGTGCTAAGCCTGTACTGGAAAAGGAGGTCTGTGTGAGTAGGGGTTCAAAACAATTAACCTGGCTTAAACATTTGTACAGACTCTTGGATACATATTCACTTTCTTCTCTTATGTCATATAGACAACAAAACATGACCATAAGTGAACAATACAGACCATATGCAAAAAAAAAAATACATCTTACAATATCATAGCGATATGGATATGGCCTGTATTGCCACAACTAATTATGCCAAATGGTACACAAGTAGTGTAGAATCACATGGCTACAAATTATATTTTTATATTTTGGAGGCTCCTGATATTCATAAAACCTATACAAGTTTTAGGCTGGAACTGTTTGAATCAAATGTGAAAAATACCCTATATAAGAAATCTATGCACCCCAAAGATACTCTCTGTAGTTGTGAACAGAAAGAAAAAGAAGACCTGGCACATGTTTTTTGAGGTACACTTGGTACACTAAAATCAGGAACAAGTGGTTATCACCACTGATATGTGGTATTTCTACCACTAGTAAAACAGAACTTACACAAGTTTTCCTCTCTACTGAGGATCCCCATATCATATATATTGTGGGCAAATTCACATATCTTACTAGAAAAATAAGGAGAAAGAAAGTACTCTGACCCTAAACTCAGTTTTGCACTAGCCTTAGGCATATTAACAATTTGTGACTCTTTTTTGTCATATTATTATCTGCTTAGCCTTGCACAATACTGTCTGTAAATCTTGTCTGAACTATCTTTAATGTGTTGTCATTATTTATTATGTCTTTTTGTATATCGTGAAAATCTTTTTTTAAAGATTGAATGAATAAATGAACTGAACTGAACATACCTATTTTCCACAGCTAGGTGGACTGGAGCACTGGGAGGTTAACTAACTGGCCAAAGGTAACACAGTGAGTATTTGACTCTGCTGTAGTTTGAACCTATGATCTCCCAGTTCCCAACTTGATGCTCTAACCAATAGACTATATTGTCTCCAGACCTGCAAGGAGATTAGCCATGGAGAGAGATAGGCACTGCCAGCTTGGTTGAGAACTTAGTAGAAAAGGTCTCATTATTTCTCAAAAGTCAACTCCTTCTAATACTGGGCACAGTACATTGGGTCCATAACAAGATGAATTACTTATTGTTCTTTTGATCATTGCACATTTTCCAAGCAATTTCATAGCATAGTGAAAAAACTAAAGTGTGGTTTGCGTAGTAGTAACTTACAAGATGACTGAGGTAGTCAAAAGGCAAATAGCATGGCATACACCTTATAACCTAGGCCCCTGGAATTCTGCAATTCTGCGGTTGCGGAACTTTCCGCAGAATTTGCATCATGCCCCAGAATGTACATAGTGCCACAGAATTCACTGTTTTTGGTGAATTTTTATTCAAATATACTGTTTTTCCATAGTTTTATGCTTTCTTTCCCATCTTGTTTATCCTGAAGCCCCTCCTCTATGCTCGGCATATGATGTCATTGATGACATCACATCATATTTAACCAATGGCAGGACTGCGTTCTGCCAGAGAAATGAATAAATCATGCCACAGAAATCAGAAAATGCTGCCACAGAAACCAAGGAGCCCTTCCGGAGAAATCAGAAAATTCTGCCGCAGAGAACTAGGGGCCCTGCTTATAACCAAGACTTCATCAGAGAATCGATTATCATTATTTCTGTGAGCAGTGGACATTTAAAATCTAAAACTGATGCCAAATTATTTAAATTGAAGCAGTTTAACTAAGTGGGTTAAGGTTCTGCTTCAGATGAAGTAGTATGTGAAAGTACACTGTCTCACTGATTGAGACCACAGGTTGACTTCCAGTGGAGCAGCTTTACAGTATACAGCCTATGGCGAGACTGCAGATGAGCAGTTCAGATATATTTTCATGTAAAATTTTGTTTTACAAGAAAAGTACACTGAACAAAAGGCTTGTTATGTTTAGTACACTGAACAAAAAGCTTGTTATGTTGGTTTGCAAATTGCAAAGCAAACACTTTTTGGAGATGCGGATGTCTGTAGATATGTCAGGGTACTTGTCAGTCAGGCTTCCAGAAACTGGGCCCTCCCACTTGGCAGCCAGTGATGCTGTGTTCCTGTCTCCTATTTGCATGCACACAGCTGACTGCATACTGCTGTAGCCTATCGCATCCTAGAGTCATCCATGTTGTCACCTATCAGCATTTTCCTGTTGCTGCTTGTGCTGTCAGTCTGCAGATCAGCCTTTGTGTTTTTCTGCCCAGTGCTATCTTGGAATTGTGGCACTCTTCCTGTCCTCATCTAGAGAGGGGGAGCAGGCAAGTTGTACTGCAGCTCAGTGACTGTCCTGCCAGTCCCCTCCAAAGACAAGGACATACATAAAAGTCCACCACAGCTCAGCAGCTGTCCTCCAGTCCCCCTCCTGAGAGTGGGACATACAGCAAAGGCTGGCTGTGGCTCAGTGGCTATCTTCCTGTCACCCTCCAGAGATGGGGATACACAGCAAATGCCATGGTAGCTCAGCAGCTGTCCTGCTGCCCCCTCCCAGCCCCAGATAGGGGTATACAGACAAATGCAGCCACAGCTCAGCAGCTGTCTTGCCATTCTTCAAGGAAAGAGACAGATGCAAAGCCCACAATGGCTCAGCAACTGTCCTCCCATCTACCTCTGGTAAGAGGACACACAGCAAAGTCTGCCGCAGCTCATTTGCTGGCTTTCTTTCCCTCCTCAGGGGATGGGAAGGATGAAAAAAATTGGTCCCAATACTGGTTTGAGGTGTCCTGAAATGTGGCCAAGGATTACTGGGTGCTTCTAGGGAGAACTTACAGGAGAGCGGTTGAGAAGATTAGCTAACAGGGTAGACAGAACCATGGAAAAGAACTACCCTTATGTCCTGGAGCGATCAGGACTTGCTGATCCTAATGAAACCCAGAGTTTCTCATCTTCTACCTTGAATTTGCCTGCATTCTGGGAGAAGTATGCAAGGGGATCACCTGTTACTTATGAGAAAAAATTCATTGCACATCCTCCCTCCATGTCAAATTTTATGAATGTAATATATTTTTCTGCCTGAATTGGCCACGTACTTAGTTTATTTCCAATTGGAGTGGAGGTTTCTTGGAATTCTGTGTTTTTACCTATGTACACTATAAACAGTAGGACCCCAAAATAAAAAATTAAAAATTAGAGTTTGTGAATGAGCAAGTGTTGGGCAGCTAATTTTGTGTTTTAGTCTGGGGGCTCAAATGGAAATCCCCACCTAAATTTGAAATTGGTAGCACCCCCCCCCCACAGAAAAGGTTTAACACTTTTTTGTGAAGTGATGAACCCCCAAGAGTGATTTTAGGGTGGATGTGGTATTATGCAGTGGTAACTTTTAGAAATACGGATGCTTTTTTAAGGCTCCACCCATTCAGAGCACCAGTGTTAGTGTGTCTGGACATCAGGGTGCCAAGTCTGGATTTCTCTGACCCCTGTTTTTGCAGAGGGGGGGCTGTATCCCCCCACATCCCCCTTTATTATTATTCTAACTCCAAGCGTGGTGGACCTTGGGAAGGGGGTACAAATCCAAAATCATTGCCTTGATGTGCCAGCGCACTAATACTGGCATTCTTATGGCTGGAAAGGCTTTTCTAAATCATGTCAATTTGCCTTCATTAATTTCTTGAAAAAGTCAAAATAATGACTCTCCTTTAACATGTATATAATTTTACAGTGTTTTCATCCTGTATTGATTTTATTATGGTTAATTTACTTTCAGTATATTCTCATCTTGTTGTTTTGTCCATATGTGTAATTTATGAACCGCTTACACTATATAATTTATAAAAAAAAAATTTCTTATTTCAACATCATGTTTTACAGCTATAATACATGGACAAAGGGCATTTTCTTTTTATCATTTTACAAGATGAATAATGTACTAATGAAAACATTTCTAATAGCATTTCTCTTTTTTTCAGGTAATAACAACAACCGAGAGGCAACAATATGGCTGAAGACCCTGCTGAGACTTTGACTCTTCTCACCAAAATAAAATGCTTGAATAGTGACTGGTCCAAGTGTATCATCTGCTAAATAACAACACAGGAACACCTGAGGACTGCAACCCCTGGAGGAATAAAGACATTTTATACTGTATGCTTCATTAGAAAAGATCATGTTTATCAGCGATTGCAGCCATTAGACATGGACACATTTTTAACTTTGCCTGCAGTACATTATCATGCATAATGTCATCAGTCCTACACCAGCAAACAGACCTGAAGCATTTTGAAGGTTGAGGAAGAAGCCTGAGTCCTGGCTTTTCTACTGATACTATTGGTCAGTGCTCAAGCTCACAGAGTAGGCGACCGACTCGCCAGCCCGTTAACTGGAATTTGTGTATAATATGCCAGAAGGTGCATCACAAAAAAGGCAAAAATCTATCACAGATTGTAACTTTCAGAGGGCAAGAAGCTCTGTTTGATGTGGCTGAAGCCAGAAAAGATGACACAGTCTTAAAGCGAATAGCTGGACTGGACTTAATTGCATTTGAAGCAAAGTACCACAAAGACTGCCATAGTACTTTCATCAGCCACAGAAACATACAGACAAAATTTTCACTATCCAGTGTCAAGGAAGATGAGTCTGTGTATAAAGCATGTTTCAGTGAACTGATTTCTGAAACTGAGAATAACTTTGTTATCAGCAGAAAAGCCTTGTCCATGTCTTACCTGTTACAGAGATACCATGATATTCTGAAAGGTAAAGTTCCTAGTAGTGAGAGTTATCGAAGTGAGAAGCTAAAGAAGAGACTAACAAACTGTTTTGGTGACCAAATCGTTTTTCAAATGAAGCATGACCCAAGTAAACCAGAGCCTGTGTATAGCAGTGCTGTGTCTTTGGACGATGTCATCAACATACCTTCCCAGTTGCATTCAAAGCAACAGTATGAAGAGGAAAACCCTCTCCCTACTTCTGAAAATAAAGATAAATATTCAAACACATCTACGCTGGTTCATGCAGCATGTGTCCACCGTAGTGAACTCAAAATGTGTGAGGGACTGGATATTGATCCAATAGTTAATTCCACTATCAATTTAGAACAAGCATTAGACATGATTTCTGACAATGTGTATAGGTTCCTGGAATGCATATTCCAAGGGGATGCTGGTGATGAACCTATTGAAGATGACAGTCCTTTAGTAACAGCCAATAACAGGACTCTCCACAGACAGATATTATCATTTGGTCAGGACTTCATTCATATAGTATCCAGAAGTGCAAAGCATACACCTAAACATGTTGGGCTTACAATGTCAATAGGCCATATGATAAGTTCTAAACTGGTAGTAACAGTGCACAGGCTATGACACTGTGTCAGTTATGAAGCCCTAGAGAGAACTGACATGCTATTGCAATGGATCAGCATGAAAAAGCTGCCAGAGACAATGTCATAATTCCACCAAACATACAGCATGGGGAGTTTGTACAGTTTGCTGCTGACAATAACAATATAAATGAGGAAAAGTTAGATGGAAAGCACACAACCCATGCCACAACAATGGTAGTATATCAGCATCAGACTCCTACAATTCCCAAAGGCAGCTTTGGCACAATGGCAGCTTAGGCTCAAACAAAGAACACAGCACCATGAACATGATCACTTAAAACTTCTGCAATGTGCCAAGCCATTCTGGGATACAATCCTCATGGCAGATACCCTACACCAAATTTTGTGGGAGAAATAAGAAGGTAACTGGTGTACTGATGTTGAGGCTTGCTGACAGGCCACCAACCTTGATCTGCAATGGCTAATTCTAAGATGCTGCCCAACCAAGCTATTTGAGGTTGAGTTTCAAAAGGTGAATGCTCAGCAAGTACCAGGATGGACAGCTTTCAATGTCATGATTACATCTACTATACCAACAGTAGCATCTATTGGGTACTGTCCAATGATGCAAGCATCATCTACTGAATGGAGTACAGTTTTCACTGAAATGAAGAACGTCTGCAAGATGTCTAGGACACTTGGCTAAGATTACAGTGTCTTGACATTTGACGAGGCTATATATTGTAAGGCCAAAGAGATTCAGTGGGGGTACCTGGAGGAATTTCAGAAAACAGTCTTGAGAATGGGTGGTTTCCACATAGCACAGACATTTTTGGCTGTAATTGGAAAGAAGTATGAAGAGAGTGGTCTGGAAGACATCCTCATAGAATCGCAGGTGAATGGTAGCAACACAGCAAGCAATCTACTTAAAGGCAAATCCTACAACCGTGGAGTGAGGGCCCACAAGTGTGTAATGGAGGCTCTCTCCAGACTGAGGTGGCAGACATTTTGTAATTAGGTACAAGACAATGAGGTTGAGTGTGATGTAGACCTCATCAACAGCAAGCTCCAGGAATGTCAAAATGTGGTGTCAAACAATGATGCAGCAAGCCTAACAGCAACACTTTCCCAGCTTAGTGATGCCTTCAAGAATGTACAGGATGCATTGCACAGATTCCACAATTTTGGAAAAGCAACTTCAAAAACATTTGCATTCTGGGATGATTACATTGAAATGTTTAACATCCTAATGCAGTTCATTAGAGCAGAACATGAAAGCAACTGGGACCTGCATCTTGTGGTGGTTGTAGAGATGCTGCCACTAATTTTTGCTTTTGACCATACCAGCTATGCTCCCTGGGTATCTGTGTACATCAGTGATATGAAGCTTCTGCCAGATTGTGCTCCTGAAGTTAATGAGCAGTTTGTGGAAGGAAATCATGCTGTAGTTTGGTTTAGAAATAAATTCAGCAAAGTCTGGACAGACATGGCACTTGAACAAACAGTAAACTGTGATAGTAAAGTAAAAGGGGGTTTAATGGGTTTCACTTTGAAACCAGGAGCTTTTACTAGATGATTCATCACTGCTCATGAGTGCTCAGCTATCACAACTTCTGTGAAGGTAATGTGTGATATCGAAGACTCAGACATTTCACAAGGAAAACACAAGGAGGCTGCACCACGTTGCATGCAATGAAATGAAGGAGATGTAAATAAGATCATTAACGCAATCACTAACTCCATGAAAAAATCCATTTGATTTGAATGCTGACTTGATAGCACTCACCAACATTGCAACTGGCATTGCTGCACCCACAGATGTTGCCATCAAGCTTGTTATTGTGAATGATACAGGGATCAAAGCAATGACAGAGCTTGTGGAAGACAGACTAAATTCAAATACTACTGGATTCTTTGAACTACTGCACAAGCTCAACATCAAGACATTTGCATCTCTAAGCAAGAAGATCAAATCGAAAGTTGGTAGTGATAAGACAGTGACTATCAATGTAGACAGGGAGTTGTTTAACCATCTTGTAGTAGCTGTACAAATAAATATTGATCTGAAGGAAGTTTTCACATATAAGCTTTCCACAGTTCCATATGTTCTAGCACACTCTGATGGTACCCTGCACAAAACTGCAAAGAGTAAGCTATTGCCTGAATTAGGAAAGGAAGCAGAGTCACTGTATCAACTGCCAGCATCCAACATGCCCACAGCTTGGATAGTGGATGGCATGGCTATTATGCAAATGGATGAGCAAGTAGGTGCAACTAGCTTTGGAGAACTTGCTGAACTGGTCTTCAGAATAGTACGTTAGCCTCTACAGAGTTATGAGAGCAGCACAAGAGTAGATATCGTCTATGATTGATATGATGTCAAAGATTCAATTAAAGCTTTTGAGCATGCAAAAAGGCAAGCCTCACAAAGCAATGAAGACAAAATCCATGGTCCCAAAACACCCATCCTAATGCAGTGGAGTCAGTTCATTGGTAATCCCAAGAATAAAGAACATCTGGTAAAATTCCTTTCAGAATCATGGTGTGATATGGCAGAAACTTTACTTGGCCCAGCTCAGAAGATGATTATTGCAGGTGGATTCAAGGATGGCTTCATTGCTCGCATGGTCACTTCAGATGGAGTTGTAGACCAAGAAGATCTATTCTCATCGCACAAAGAAGCAAATACTTGGTTTCTACTCCATGTCGCACATACTTCACAAGAATACCCTTGTGTAGTGGTGTGATCTCCAGACACTGATGTTGCAGTTCTCTGTGTACATTTTATTCACAAGTTGGAAGCAACTCAAGAGCTTTGGTTTTGTACTGGTGTGAAGGAGGTGCCATGTCAATACCGCGAATGTAAGACAGCATGGTATTAACTGCGCTGTATACACAGCACTTTGATTTACAGTGACAGGGGTAGAATAGTGATAGGGATATACTGCCACCTGTCATTGCATGATGATGTGGAGAGAGGAGAAATTGCCATGTGCTGGGTGCCTGATAGAGCCACTCCCATGGTGGAGTGGCTATGACACCGGCACACAGTGCAAGTTGGAGATCTGGGACCATGGTTCGGTTCCCCCCCAGGTCTCCCATGCTACATTTGCTGGCATTTTAAAAAAAATCAAACTTCCCCCCTCCAGAGTTTCTCCCCCATCCCCAAAGTCCGCCCCCCCAGAGTTAGTTATCTAACTTCTGTGGGGGCTGGGGTGTGGGCGAAGCCCCCAGCAGAAAAAGATGAAGACCCATTATTGTCAATGGGCGTGGTGCATGGAACAGGTTCGTGTTTTGCCCGACTCTGTTTTTGTGTGGCGCTGTTTCACTGCAGCATTTTCAGCTGTGCAGTTTTGTCATACAGTGGTATGACCCCGTGCCTCTGAAGGATAAAGCCAGGTTAATATAGACCCACACCATAGAAGCTGAACTTGGCCAACAACTATACAGACTGTTGCTAGCAGTACACACATGACTGGGTGTGATTCAACCAGCAGTCTTGCAAGTGTTGGCAAACTAAAGCCATGGAAGCATGTCAGAAAGCATCCACACAAATTTAAAAGCCTTACCAAGTTTGGCACTATGGTTTATATACCTCCGGCACAGCTGAAATCAGTAGAAGGTCTGATAACCTTTCTCTATAACCCAACGGCTAACTCAGCTGATGTAAATGGTGTGCAATAGAAGCTTTTCTGTCACAAACAGGCCTGGAACTATGCACTCTTCCCAACTTCTGAAAGTCTTCTGCAACATACCAAGTGTGCAAATTACCAGACCCTTATCTGGAACAATGCCCTGGAGGCTCAGTCTGACATCCTATTCCCAATTGGAAATGGCTGGCAATTTGCGAAGGATGGACACATTTCTTCAACATTAATGACACAGACATCTGCCCCTGAAGCACTTCTGGAAGTCATTACATGTGGGTGTAAAAAAGCCAAGTGTGAGCGCAACTTCAGTTATTCCAGGCAGAGCATGGTGTGCACACAGGCTTTCCTTTGTACTGGTGGTGAGGACTGTTATAATCCTCATAAAGTTGCCAGTGTGGATCCAGATGAGTCTGATACTACAGATGATTCAGATTTTATGTGCACTGTAGCTTATGAGAAATTTATAAAATGAGCAAAGGATTTCAAGCAATCTGATTGGCTGTTAGCCATGCATTGGATGTGTCTAATGCACAGCTAAAACTAGAACCCCCATTTAGAATACACAGGCCCATTTTATAAGTGCAATAAGCCACTCCAGGGATGTGCATTAGACAGTTCTAATGCATGGCTAGGGGACTGGATGCACTCGGCCTGTGGCCTCGTGCCTCACTACGTCCCCCTAGCCGTGCATTAGAACTGTCTAATGCACACCCCATCGTGTCTTATTGCTTACATATTGAAAAAGACTAGACACACATATATACTGTCATATTGCTGTTCACTGAGAGGGAGTCCATTGAATATTTAAGCAATATACCATGAGAGGGTGTGGGTGATGCCAGTATTTACCCACACCCGGTGCAGTTTGGTCAAGCGGCCGTAGGCCGAGTAAGGAAATTGGACTGAATGTGGGTAAATCCTGACATCACCCACACCCTCAAGAGGAATATTGCTATTATGCAATTGAAAATATGGAGATCAGAAAAATTTTCATTTAAAATAATTTATTTTTTGGTGTTTTTATTTTGCTTATGAGGAATAGTATTGTTATGTGTATTAAAATTGTTCTGAAATTAACTTGGAAAGATACTGATGTACAACAAATGCTGTAAAGAAATGTGGTTTTATTTATTTACTTATTTAGCTTTTGTTAACCAGGTAAGTACACTAGACAAAACATTTGCCTATTTTCAGGTACGACCCAGGATAGTACAGGAGATTAAGAAGATACAGAGTACAAATTGAAGCAAGTAAGGCAGATACACTGAAGTCAGGTGAAGCATGGCACACATAGTAGGATTAGCTGAGGATATAACAGTGGACATCATCAAATGTGAAACAGTGCAAAGTTTCTAAAGCAATATTCCTAGCAATATATACAGATATATCAAGGATTGACACACTTTACACAGGGCTGCACCCGGGCAGGCAGGCAACAACAGCAGGGTCGGAGCCAAGTACATATGATGCGCTCAAGTACAGCACAGGGACCAGGGTACTCAGGGAGGTCTGTGACAGTCACATGCTGATGAGAGCTTCAAGTGCATCCATAGAGAGGATTGTAGACACGCCTGGGAGGGGGAGGACCTGACCTGGTCAGGAAAAGAGCTCCATAATCTCGGGGCACAGGATGTGAAATCCCTGTCCTCCATTTGGGTATGTGAAACAGGAACCTTAAGGATGGCAGGGTCCATTGACCTTAGGGAGTAGGCAGTGGGGGGAGCAGGTACGAGCAGCTCTGCCAATCTGGGGAAGTGCCAGTGCCCAGGACCTTGCCCATGAAGCTGCCCAGGACAAAGTTCCTGTGGCTGGATGGGGAAAGCCAGTTTAGCTTGCCATGCAGATCACAATGGTGAGGGTAGAAGCAACACGTTTTTAAAGTAGCAGTGAGCAACAATAACTTTTTAAAATGTTTAAGAAAGTGTCAATAGCTTTTTTTTTATACTTCCTATCTTTTATCGCCTCCTCACCCGGGAGCTACGCTTCTTAGGGAGACACCAAGGTACCACCCCATGACTTGCCTTACCTGAATCCCCAGGAGTTCTCCCATGGAGCCATGGATATACCCCCCAGGCAGGTACGGGATGGGACCCCAATGTCCCGATAACTTCAATGTCTCGTTGGGTCTCCTGGTGGTCAGGCAGGCAGTCACCATTAGGGTCAGTACTAGTGCTCCATCTACCCATGCTCCGGTGGTGTATTTTTCTCCTTTCTGAGGAAGTGGCCGGCGCCCTGATGTCAAGGTGTTCCCACCAATGTCCGCCACTCCCAACCCCTTCTTGCAAGCTCCTGTGCTTGCTATGCCTCCAGCTTCCACCTGAGGCCAGCCAAGCACCGAGCAGGTGCCCCCCCCGGGAGAGGAGAGCTGTCCATTGGATGCCCAATCCTCTCCCTCCCCTGCCCATCCCCGGAGGTCCGGGCTCATTCCCGAACCCGGGTCGCCAGTGTGCCACGAGGTGTGGCATCCAGCGCCTCAACCCTCAGTGCCACCGGGCCGGTGTCAATAGCTTTTTAAAGTAGCAGTGAGCAGTAACAACTTTTGAAACTGTTGTAATCGAAAATAAGGAAGTTTGCATTTTGAAAGTCATTTGTTCAATTCTGCAATTGAAAGAGTCTTTTCAGTTTTTGTACGTTTGGTGTTTTTTTGACTTATCTCTGTCTGGTGCTTTATTCTGGGTTTCTGGTGATGTTTTGTTATCTTCTTGTAGTTGGTTTGTCTGAGGTTTCTGGAATAGAGAAGAAATATTAGTAGTGGCTTTTTTAGTTTTTTTTTTGCTTCTCGAGTGCAATGATTGGTTGGTTAACTGGTGATGTTTGTGTTGAGCTGCTAACGTTGCTGGAAGTTTTGTGATGGGTGGAGCTCTTGCTGGAAGTCTTCATTGCACAGTGAATTTTGTGATGGCTGGAAGTTTCTGAATGTAAGTGCAGCTCTTCTTCAATGCTTTCTATGTGGATATCTTCAGATTGTGATGGAGAGGTGCTGCATTCATTTTCTGATTCTGTTCGTTGAGTACTGAATTCTGTATTTGTTGTTGCTGTCTGGATTGTATTTATTTCTGTTATGTGTTGGCTGCAGATGATTTTTCTTGTTGTTTCAGTTTGGTGTGCTTGATTTATTGTCTTGGTAGAACAGTCTTTTAGTGGTGTGCATTTTCTTTGTTGTTGGCTGTGTTTTTTACAGCTGATTGTGGATTTTTGCATGTTGATGAAGGCTGTACTAGTGGATGGTGCATTTATGTATTCTGGATAGAAGTATTCTTTTGTTTGAGGGTGATTGCACACTTGTATCTGGCTTTTGTTATTTGGTTAGGGTTTGTTCCAGAAATTATGGCTCCCCATGTTGCAAAGTCAGTTATGTTGGGCTTGAAGTAACTTCTAAATGAAGTTTCATTTTTGTGGTCTGTGATAGCCATGATTTGTTTTGCTTGCATACCAGTGTCTGGTAAAAGTGTCACTGCTGTGGCGCGTAGTGAGTGGTTCATATAGTGGTGTTCTAGACCAGCTTGTTCACATATTCTAGGAAGCATCTTCTCAAAAAAGTTCATACCCATTGGTTCTTTTGAATACCAAATGGGGTGCTTGTCTAACTGTTCCTGGTTCTTTATTTGGGGTGGCAAAAAAACACAAGAGCGTCAGGTGGGAGTTTTGAAATGTGCTTTTCACAGCTGGCTATAGGACATAGTCGATCTGTTGGGGATTCTATCATAATTCCTCTGTTTGCTTGTTTGGTGGGGTCATGTAACTCTTTTTGATTTTTGGTTTTTTCATTAAATGTTTTTGTGAGATACCCGATGCCTTCTTCTATTTTGTTTTCAAAAGAATTAATAGTAAATTTATGGACCCCTTTGTTTCCCTTTCTTGCCATGTATAATTGCAAGTTCATCCAGACTTTTTGTTCCAGTCCCTTTGCTATGTTAGGGGATAGTGCTGGAGAATTTCTGAGAAAGGTTTGTTCTTTATGTGACAAGGGGGGTGGTGGGTGCTTGTATACTTGCCGTCTCTTCTATATTTTTTTATGACTCCTTTAAATACATTGTTTGCCCAAGTTAGTTCAATATCTTGCATTAGGTTTATTGGTCTTCAAATAGGTGGTTCATTGAAGAATCTATTTAAGCCTGATCTGAGCCCTGCGTAGCTTGTTAGCACATATTATTCCTCATTTATGTTTCATACTGTGCCATAAAAGTTTCTTAAGATTTCATTAAATTGTGGTAGGTGTATTGCTTTGTAGTTGTAGTTGATGTGTATGTTTTTTTGTTGACACCAGTTTTCAAAGACTTTAAGAGCCCATTTTGTTTGCTTTATTGTTGCTATTTCATTTCTTTCTATTTCTAGCTTGTTAAGTTGTGCTTCACTTATGTTTATGTGATGTTTTCTACTTTGTTTTCTGGGAATTGGATGGCCTGGGTTCATGTGAGGAGCAGTGTAGGTGGCATCTTCTGGAGGCGGGGCTGCAGTGGCTGCCTGTGGGGCCATGGAGGGAATGCTGCCCGCTTATGAGATGTCTGGGTTTGTCTAAACTCTGTGGAACATTTTGCTCTGCTGGGCTTTCCATTTCTGTATCCGGAATATCAGAGAAAATTCTTTCTAGCTCCTCTTCATTGAACATTTCAAAGGAGCAAGTCCCTTATACTTTTTTTAAATTTACCACTTGTTTTTTTTGCCATTGGCAACAATATGACAGTTGGCGCATTTGATGTGCTGACATCGTAGTGATTTACGGTGTGGGTGGTATGATGGTTGACTGGCTGGCACTCTTTACAGTGTGGTGATGGCACAGTTTAAACGTTGTAAATCATGCCAGTCAGCCAATCAAAGTACAGTATTTTTGTTGTCATTTTATAATAGTGTTTTGCTAGCACCATGGTGTGTAACAGTATGCCTGGCTTCTATTATAATGAATACGGTATTTAAAACTGTTGTGTCAATGAATAATCTGTGCATTTATCAATACAAACCACAAGGCCAAAATTCTTTAAGTAATGAGCCATATTAATAATTTGTGTCAAATAAACCTTCTGTATAACTAAAATTTGTTTTTGTCTTTTAAAATAAATTAGTAATAATTTGTGTCAAAGAAACCATTTGCATGACTAAAATGTGTTTTTGTCTTTTAAAATAAATTGTTTAAATCCCATTTTACTGGTCATTTTTACTTTCAAACTTGTCTTGACAACTTTAGTAAATTTTTGTGGCCTTTTCACTTGTGCAAAATGTTGTTTTGACATGGGTACAAAAATCTTGCATTTGCATATCTTGCTACCACTTTAGAGGACCACATCCACCCTAGATAAGTACCTAAGGGACACTTCTATCAAAATAACATAGTTGTTGCTTTCTGTATGGGGGGGGGTGCTACGTCTCAAAAAATTTCAGGCCTGGGCCCCCAGACTGCTTATTTTTAGCTTGGGAAGATTTATGGCTCTCTCATTAGCTAGCTCTTCACTAGTTACCTACTCATTGGTTGGTGACTGCACATTAATTAAAAGAGGCCAATTTACTGTAGGCAATGCACCTTATGTAAAGGAAGACAATTAAGGCAGCTGCATTTTAGAGTAGGGACCCACCTGCTGGGTGGTCTACTGTGATGTCTGGTAGCTGGACAACTTCACAGCAGGGCCCTGAGATGAATACCAAGAGACCCCCAATCCTATTGGAGATAAAGATCAAGGCCATGCTATTTGGCCCAAGACCCTCAGCTGGGACAGAAGCCCACATCTCAGGCTGATGACCAAATCAGGAAAAAGACTTGAGGTGGTTGAATCGATAAAATACCTTGGCCTCATCCTGGATCAGTGCTTCTCCCTCAAGGATCATGTCGACCAGGTAACCAAAAATACTCATGTCAAACTCGGGACCTTGTATAGGCTGAAAGACCAGTTGATACCCGCGGCCAGGGCCTCCATCGCCACAAGCATCCTCCTCCCTACCCTCTCCTATGTGGCCCCGGTGATACAGGGAGCTGCCAAACAAGAGATGAACAGATTACAAGTTCTCTATCACAAGGTGGCTCACTTCACCACCCTATATGGCTGCCGGGCTCACCACTGTGACACTCTGTCCCAACTAAACTGGCCCTCCTGGGAGGCCCAGCTCCAATACCCCCTACTCTGCCACACTCATAAACTACTCAGCCCATCCCCTCCTCCCAGCCTCACTGAACTCATTGCCCAAAAGAGAAACCCTAGGCTCCTCAGAACAACGGACAGAACCCTCCTCACAGTGCCAAGGGTTAGAACCAAGGCGGGGGGTAAGTCGTTCACCATCACAGCACCCACCCTATGGAACTCCCTGCCCCCTGGTGTTCAGGATGCTACCTCTACCCACACCTTCCGCACAAGGCTGAAGGTTCATATGATGGTCACCTTCATATGCAACTGCTAAAGTGAGAGGCTCCTAAGTGGAAGCCCACCCCTCTCCCTCATATGGAAATAGCACTATCACTGCACCCCATCATACAGCACTGCACCCCATCTGTAGAGCTTACCCAGGAAATGTTAATTGCTAAAAGCTACTATTTCTTACCTCTTAAATGTAACTGCTGAAAAACTACTATGTATTATGTTCCTCGCTGTCTAGTGTGATGTACCTGTGCTGTATACTACCCCATGTATTATTCCATGTAATTCCCCGGGTTGCCCGTGAAAAAGGGACCTTCAGGGCCCAGCAGGCTTACCTGGTTATCAGAATTTAATAAATAAATAAATAAAACTAAGTAAGCAGCCAATTCAGACAGAAAAATGTTAAAATGTAGGTATCCAGCTAAGCTCACCTCAGTACAAAACAAAGAGAATAGTAATGAGGGGGGAGCCCAATCCAATCAAGCCTCAAAATACCACTAGAGAAATTGGACCACAGGGCTCACTCACCAGAATGTAGTTCAATATTTTATTTTCACAAATAATCCATCCAGATAAGAATTCCTACATTTTGGGAAAACCCTTCATCAGGGAATTCTGGCTCTAATTTACTAATTAAGAATATTTATGTACTAAACATGGATAACTATAAGTTTAATACAGTTTAAATTTATACAATTACTAAAGCCTAAAGCATATCCTGCATTTACTTTCCAAAGTGCACTTAAAGCTGTGAGGCCAGACTGGATTTCATCAATCTATACGTAAACAACAAACTTATAATAATATATACATAGTCACATGGTTAATTAAACAATAAGGTACAACCAGGGGCTATGTTAATGTTAGTTAATCACCCCTAGGTCAGGCACAAGGTGCAGCTGCTACACAGACTCCAGGGTGATTAACTTGAGCACTAACATTACACCCTGGGAATACCTTATTGTTATAGCAATGTCCAGCCAGTTTCATTATTGTGCTGCTTTGTTTTACTTTCATTTTATTAAATTACTTTTTCTTTTTTTTTGGGGTAAAATAGTCCATCTCCCAAAAACACTAGCCAGTGATCGCGTGCTGATTGAAGTGCTTTCCTGCATCATGCTCCCTGGCTGTCATGGTGATCACCTATCAGCATGTGAAAGTATGGGAGTCCCACCCACTTTTCTTACTGGGAAGGCAGAGGCAGTTACTTAGGTTACTAACGTGGCAAAGTTTCTGCAGAAGTATTTTTTTTCTTTTCATTAACATTGTTTACCTGATGCCATTACAATGACTGCACTGAGTGTGCAGGTTAGCCCTCTAAGCATTTTGACACTGCAGCTCGCCCCCTCCCAACAGAAGGTGTAGCTCTTTCTATATTGGTCTTGCAACACATTGAGAGAGATAGGAGTGTCTGCCGACAGAATTGCTGTAGCCTGATAAAAGAAACTCTTTCAGGATAGCACCACTGTCATGACAACTGAGGTTGACAGCTATTTTTTGTAGTGTGAGACCAGAGCACTGCCACTGATCCACGCTGGTGCTGCTCCAATTGACGCATCATAAACTTGTGCTTTCAGCACTGAACTGTCTCAGTCCTGTCCCTGTCCTCAAATACCTGAGCTGGCAGAGTTACTGGTACAGTATATTTAATAAAATGAGTGCTGACTCACAACCCTGAGCATCCATGCACACATACTAATGTTCCCTCACTCTTTCTCTCACTATGTGGTGATCAGGCAGGGGTGGGGGAGTGGGCAAGCGAGTGGCTTTCTTTAATGTAAATGTAAACATCTTTAAACATATTAATGCTCCCTCACTCTCACACTGAGTTGCTCACTCCTTGTCTTTCTCACTTGCCTATTCTGTACCTGGATTTTTGTGGGTGCGATAAAGTGAGTGGATTTAAACATTGCTAAATCTACTAAACACAGTAATGCCTGCTCACTCTTTCTCTCACTACATGAGTGTGATGGTAAGGAAGGGGGTGTGGGAGCCTGACTAAATGAACACCGTGACAAACATTAAACAACTGAGTTTGAACTTCAGCAATACTGTGATTAGTACTGCCGATACTGGCAAGAAGGCATAGCTATGGTGATCAGTCAGAACTGTCCTGGAATGGTGGTACTGAGTCAACATTCCATGATAGACTTCATGAGAGGGATCATGCTGCATGTGATAAGGCTGTACATGGCTAATAATGAAAGATTAATGTAACCTTTTTTAGCCCGCATTAGCCAATTACATTGCAGCAATTCAAAGTACGTTGTTATAATGTATGTTAAAAAAAATACGTTTAAAAATAGTCACAGAAAGGTATTCACCTCTCAAATCAGTCTTCACCAAAGTAAAGATGTAGAACTCATTTTTTTTCTGTTAATATAACCAATAACATAAAAAAAATGAAACCATCACTTATTTATATACAAAAACAGTCCACCACACAACATGCTCCCATTTTATATATTTGCTCTACCTGTGTGCTGCAAACCATGATGTAAATTAAATATGTATTCAAAGCAACTTACTTTTCAATCTGTTACTTTTCATCGTAATTCAGGGAATTACCTAGTAATGTAAACATATATGTAGCTCTCTGTGAATGATGCATGAATCCTCATTAGGCATGCTACTCTTAAGTAAAATTACAACTAAAATGACTTTCCTTACTCAAGCAAAGTGGAAATCCCTCAAGGTTCCTCTGCCTGCCAAATCTCAGGTAGCAAGGAGCAGTGTACAGGATTCTGTTTAAGTAGTGGTGCTTCCCCCAGAACTGGGCATGCTCTTATTTAAGAGTAGAGTGTTTAATGGGGATACATACATCACTAACAGTGAGCTACATATATGTTTAAATTACCAGGTGATTCCTTGAATGACAACAAAAAGTAACAGATTTAAAAGTAAGTTGTTTTGAATACATATTTGATTCACATCATGGTTTGCAGCACATAGGTGGAGCAAATATAAGTTTCATTAATTTCACAAGCTGGATTACAAGTCTATAGCTTCTGCCAAGTAGACTCGCCATTTTCCAATGGTAACTGTTAAACCTAAATAATATCTAATTTCTTTTTGAAAATAGTAACTGTATCACTGCTTACTGTGTCTTTAGGAAGTCCATTCCATGGGGTCACCACTCTTTGAATTATCTAGAGCCCTTGCTTATTCGTTTTGTACGTTTTCCCCTTTAAGTTGATAGCCATGAGCTCTAGTGGTTATTGTTGTAACCCTCTTTTCTAAACCCAGACATTCTCACAGATCCTTATTCTTGAATGCAGCATAGACCAAACAGAAGTCTCCCCAAGTCTACAATATTCTAAAGTATATAATCCCAGTTCTTTGATTTATTCATCATAAGTAAGGTTTTTAAGTCTATTAATTTTCTTTGTTGCCCTCCTCTGCACCATTTCGAGGCGTCCCACATCTCCCCTATGATAGGGGCTCCAGAACTGGGCACAGTATTCCACCAGTGGCCTAACCAGTGAACTGCAGAGTGGCATTAGTACTGAGCTGTCCCTAGTTTTTATAATTCTTAATATACTGTTCACCATGTTCTGTGCTTTTTTTACAACCTCTGTAGTATGCTGCTTGAATGTTAAATAATTTGTCATTTATATTCCTAGATCATTCTGTTTCAGTGCTCCCGAGTTCTATGCCATTTAATTTACAGTTTGCAAGCATGTTATTTCTTCCAAAATGCATAATACTGCATTTATCAGTGTTAAAAATCAGCTTCTGTGCTACTGCCCATTTGTCAATCATATCCAGGTCTTTTTGGAAATTTATGATATCTTGCTCACAATAGCACCAACTTTACTGTCATCAGCAAATATGCTTATCCATGCATTATTGGATGTTTGAAGGGTTGATACAAACAAGTTAAGTGAAGTAGGGCCCATGACAGAGCCCTGGGGTACCCCACTGGTCACATCCTCCCACTCTGACACAAATCCCCTGATATTACACATTGTTTTCTGTTGTTTATTCATGCTTCAATCCATTTAATTACAGACTTTTCTATTTTTAAGTCTACCAAGCTGTTTTTTAATTCCATATGGGGAACCAAATCAAATGCCTTTGAGATGTATAAATAAAATCACATTGACTGCCAATCCCATCTCCAATGCCCTGATAACTTGCTCAAAGAAATGAACCAGGTTCATCTGACATGACCTCTTGGGTGTAAAACCATGCTGTGATGCATCCATGTAGTTCTCAGTTTGTATATGCCTATCTAGGTAGTCCTTAATGTATTCTTCCATAACCTTTCTAGTTATACATGTCAAACTGATATGTGTATAATTGTAGAAGTCTTTTCTTTGCTCCCTTTTTTATGAACTGGTGTTGCATTAGCTGTATTCCAGTCCTTTGGAAACACTTCCTTCTTTAATGATGCCCTAAACAGTATTGTTATTGGACCCACCAGTTCCATAGCCAATTCCCTCAAGACCCATGAATATAGCCCGTCTGGCCCTGGTGACATATCCACCTTCAGTTTTTGTAGCTTTTCCATAATGTTGTCTTTCTCAAAATGTATGATCTCCCTATGCTCATATTCTGTGTCATATAGTGGACCACAATTTTTGTCTTTATCCTGGAAAATGCTAACAAAATACTCATTAAATGTATCTGCCATGATTTGTTCTTCTGATATAACTGTATCTCCCACTTGAAGAAGTCATATCTTTATTATTCCATTGTTTACCATTAATGCAATAAAAAATGTTTTTTTGTTATATTTTGTCATAGTGACTATCCTCATTTCTTAACTAATTTTTACCTTTTTAATGGCTATTTTACAGTCCTTTTCCAGTTCTTTAAACTTAAGCAATTTACTTGGTGATTTTTTTTTTGGTAATTATTGTAAGCTCTTTTTTCCTTTATCCATCTCTTGATCTTGTTGTTAAACCAGACTGGGATTTTTCCGTTGCTGTTATATTTTTTTTTTGTTCAGGGATATAGCCTCTTGTACAAAACTCTACTTTGCTTTTTTATTTTATTCCACTTTTCTTTGTAAGTGCTGATCTTTTAATTCATTTTCCTAAGCCCATTTGCCCAAATATGTTCTCATTCCCATGTAATTGACCTTACTTCAGCATTTTACTTTTGTTTTTCCCCTACCCATAGGTTTAATACACACAATTTTAAATTCAACCATGTTGTGGTCACTTGTTCCCAAAGGTTCTCTGACCTCACAGTTTGATACATCCTCATTCATGTTACTTGACTAAGTGTAGAATGCTCTGTCCTCTTGTATTATGATGTACATATTGTTCAAGGTCATTACTTATTAGCATATCAATACATTTTTTTCCAGTTCTGTAGTCCCGACTGGCTCTGTTCAATTTATATTTGGTAGGTTAAAATCCCCTAATGTGAGTGACCTCCCACTCAATTCTATACTTTCAATAGCTTTTATTGTCTTCAGCTTTTAAACCTGGTGCCCCATAAGAGACTCCAATTGTTATTATTTTAGTTCCCGGTTGCAAGAGATTAATCCAGATTTGTTCAACCATGTCATTATTTTCTAGTTTGTAGTTGACTTCATTGGCCTCATATGTGTCTCTGATGAATATAGCAACACCCCACCTCTTTTTCCAGCTTGATTTACGCTAAATGCCGTGAATCCTGGTATGTTTTTACCCGTCATCATCTTGCCACCATGTCTGTGTAACAAGACATAATTGTATGTTTTCTTTGTGTAAGAGAAAACACAGCTCATCTATTTTGTTTATAACACTTCTTGTATTAACTAATATTGTCTTTATTTCATTTGGAGGAACTATCCTGTTTTTTTTACTTGCATGATTTTATTCTGTAATGATGTGTTCATGTTCTCTTGTTGGTTCAAAGAGAGTTTGTTTAGGTATAGGGCAATCCCCTCTCCCCTGTCTTGTTAGTTTACATTTTTACTTGCTAGTACTGCACTTCATAGAATGTGTTCCACAATAGTCAACTCCCCTTTCTGCTGAGATGTAACTTATCATAGGCAAACAAGTCATAATTACCATCAAATCTTTCCCAGGTCTTGGTACAGCTAATGTTTTCCTGTAAACACCATTGTCTCAATGTATTATTTATGTGTTTACATTTTTTTAACCCATCTGTAACCAGCTTTTGGCACTGGGAGAATTTCTGATATTACTTCCTCATTTCTATCTCTGATTTGTTTACTAATTTCTTTGTATTCTTCTAATATTTCATCTACATTCTGCCTTTTTATGTTGTTTGTCCCAGTATGCAAAATTACTAGTGTTTTCCCCAGCTGGTTTCAATTTGTTTGGCAGCATTGTACTTATATTTTTTTATTTTAGTACCAGAAAAACTACAGTTGGCAACATTTTCTTTGTTTCCTTGAGTTGCGTACTGATCTGAATATTTAATAACTGAATCCCCCAATATAAATATTTGTCTACATGCATCCATATTTGTTTCTTTAGCCACAGCCATGTTTTCTTTTTTGTTGTTTTCCTGATCTTCTTTTTTTTCTGATACCAAGGTTAACAGGTTATCTGCCTATCCTTCAATGCTATCCATGAGATTTAACAAAGGTGCAAATTGGTTTTGCAGCTCTGTAGTAACCTCAACCTCTCTTCTTTCCTTCCTTTTTCTTTTGTATTTCTCATTGCTATTTACATAACACCAATCATCTATATCCTCATCCTCTCTCATTTGTTTGTTTGGCTGTTCATTTTTGTCCTTAGTTTGTATGCTACTGTTGCCTATGCCTGTACTTGTGTCTACTAATTGCCTTAAACTTTTTATTTCTAATTCAAGACCAAATATCATTGTTTTTAGATCTTTTATTTCCTTGCATTGTGAGTATGTATATGAACCAAACTCTACACTTGGTTCCACTGTAAACTTCCCACAGATAATACACTAGACTCCCAGTGTTATATCTTTTAATGCTAGGATTGTATTATTCATGTTTACCTTTGCAAAGTTTTTGTTAATAATTGCAGAAAACCAAGCTACTATATCCCAAGAACAATTTGTTTTCTTAAAATGTTTGTCAGTAAATTATTTTACTATTTCAGGTGAGACTTACTATGAAACTTGTTACCCTGGCAATAGAGGAACTTTTCCACCTCACCTCTAAAATTTGTAACTTTTTCCTGTACTACTATCTGCACTGGATACACAGTTTTCAAAAGCGGAGACCACTCTAGCCTTGCTGGTTACAGACCCATTTCTATTCTTTCCCCCATCCAAGGCCCTTAAGAGAAATAGTTTCTAACCAACTTGTGACATACCTTGAACAACATAGTGTCCAGTGTGTACAGCAGCATGGCTCCCAGAAGCTACTCAGCTCCAACACAGCACTGCTGGAATACACCAACTTTGTTCATGAGGCTCTTGACAATGGTGACCTAGTCGGAACTATATATATTTACCTTACTAAAGCCTTTAATTTGGTCAACCATGAACTTCTACTTAGTAAACTCCTTGGCCTGGGTTTGTCACAGAACACAGTTGACTGGTTCCCCAGTTATCTCACCAATCATTCCCTGCTGGTGAAGATCAACAAATCTTTTATCCAAAATTAGGGGAGTATCTATTGGTGTTCCCCAGGGCACCATCTTGAACCCACTCCTATTTGGTCTTTTCATAAATCAATTGCCTAATGCTTGTCAGATAGCTAACATACTCCTGTATGCTGATGATGCAGTCATCTATAAAAAAAAAAAAAAAGGAAGAAGGCTGGGCACACAGCAGATGAACTGCGAGTGAAAAGTCCATTTATTACAAATAAATCTGCATGGCAACACACAGGGCTAACACCCCTACGTATCAACCCATCAAATGAGTCTTCCTCAGGGGGTGGAGTCAGCCAACATTTCAAATGCCCTTAAATACCCCATTTTGCAATAAAACCAATTACAAGCAGGCAACAGAAAAAAAAAGTGCAAATGTAACAATTAAAGTGATCAGTTTACAATGTGCAAAAGAGTGAATTTAAAAACAGATGCCATTCAGCCACCCCCATGCTCACTGTATCATGTATACATATTGCAGATTATTATTGCCTAATAAGTATTGGTGAACTAATATCAACTGTCGTATTTCATCTATTTGAAATATGACAGTCGATATTTCATCTATATGATATATTTTCAGTTCTTAGAATATTGATTTAATAATCTCTGCAATTCATTGTGTATGCAGTATTTTCAAACATTTTATTGAACTGAGATCTAGAAATGACACCATTTAAAAAGTGATAGAAAAACCAGTGTAAACAGTGCATCAACAATTTGATCTTGCAATTTCAATCTTGGTCAGGTATCATATGCCAAAAGTGGAGATCCAAAAATCATGCAAATGTACAATTTAAATAATGATGAGGAAGACTCACTTGCTGAGTCAATATGTAGGGGTGTTATCCCTGTGTGTTGCCATGCTGATTAATTTGTAATAAATGAACTTTTCACTTGCAGTTCATCTGGTGTGTGCCCAGCTTTCTTCCCTTTTTTTTTTTTGCTGTCAGTTTGCTTTTGGCTAGTGCACCTTTTTTTTGGGGGGGGGAGCGGATATGCACTTTCTTCTCCTCTCCACTGTGTCTGATTTTGTTTGAAAATAGCACTCCTGCCTTGCATTAGTCTCCCACAGGGGTAACAATCATAAAAGATTCCTCAACAGAGCTGTGATTTCAGTGCTTGAAGTAGTAAAGACTGAGCAGATTGAGAGATGGCTAGTGAAGGAAACCAGGATTCAGGAGATGAACCCACCCATGAACAAGCAGTTGAATCAGATGTAAACCCTTTCTGCATGGCAAATGCTGAGGAAAGTGCAAGATGCCGCAATATCAAGGAGAGACTGTGTACTGAAAGTATGTCTGATCTGATTTTCAACAATGATTTCAAAATCATTTTTTCTAAGTTGACAAATTGACTTTGCAGAAGGTGAATGTCTGGTTTAACAAGGTAACCTTACAGAAATATAATGAAGGTAAGAGTGGCTAGAGGGCTAAGAGTATATAAAGCACCAGCTTCGGACAAACTTGATGATGATTTAACAAAAAAAAAATGAGAGAATTCACTTGAAGTCTGTTCTAATACCATAGTTGAAATACTTATTGAACAAGATCAGAGAAATCACAAATGGATAGAAGTTGAGTTAAGAAATGTCAGAACAGAGCTGGGGCCATTTTGTAAAAGCACAGATTTCAAGTCATTAGATGAACAAGTAAAAAATAACATTTTCAAGCTAGAAATGCAATTAGAACAATGCAAAATAAATAAATTGGAGAGTGACAAACAAGACTATGAAACAGGTGATGCGTTTAATTTGAACAAGCATTTTCAATCAAGAAGCAGGAGCAGAGGTCACCTGCACAATAGAAAGAGAAATCAGAAAGATAGATCACCTTTTAAATACATGTCTTTTTAGATCAGCAGCAAGTCCAAGCATTGACTAGCCAACAACCTGTGCAAGCAGAGGCATCAACTGCAGACCAAGTCATAAATGGAAAAAGTAGAGGAAAATGAGCAGGGAAAAAAGAGGCAATGGGACAGACATGGCATTGAGGAGTACCAACAAGCAACAGAAATAAACTCTCCACAGTAAGCTGTGAATATTTTAAGTACACCTTTGGCAGAATCACAGTTAAAAGTTATATCTAAAGGACTCACATTCATGCCAACTAAAAAGTTTGATGCCTTTAATCTGGAAGTGGACATTTTAAAGGTTTATGAAAAATTTATTCAAGAGTGTATTTCAGTGAAAAAAATGAAATGACTCCTATATTTGATATGAACTTACTGAACATTGATGAGTCTGCTAATTTTGGTGCTGGAGAAAATATACAAATTACTTGTGATTTACTTGGTAGCAGTGGTGACTTACAAATGGGGGTGGGGCAGATATTGAAGTTGGAAAAGACATTGATTTTCTGATTGCATGCATAAACAATTTGGAGAGCAATGTAAACAATGATGTAGATGTTAATTTGCAAGCTAAAATGGGTTTAAAAAAGAAAAGCACCTTTTGTAATACATGTTTTAGATATCCCACCATTAGGGCAAACCAGAGACAGGTGTAGACAGTGGAAATGCCGAGCCCGTTGCTCTGCTGAGGGTTGCTACACCCCCAATACAAATTCAGTCAAAAGCAAGCAAGCAAAGCACTCACCAGTTCATCTGCACATAAAAAATTATGGAGTCCAGGTATGAGTATTAAAATCTCCACTTTTATTGCTGGAATTTAAGAGACAGTAGTGTGGAACACCACCACATCAAAACCCCAGTGCTTCGACACAAGGTCTACCTGAGTGGATTCATTTTACTGTGGCACATCAGTCCATTAAATACCATTTCCTACATTGGAATGCTGCCAACTAGTGTTTAGCTATATGTTAACATCACAATTTCTTTCTCTTTTTATAAGTGGTTACTAGTGGGATTCGAACAATAAAGTTGCAACAAATGATTCAATTGATATGTACAAAAAGCAAAAATGGTTACTTGTTAAAACAAAAAAAACTATAAACTTCTATTCTTATCTAGTGTGAATTTACACTAAATAGGTTCTTACTAACTTTAACAGAAACAAAAAAATCCCACCATTAGGATATTTGAAAAACTAGTGAGGAATGATCTAGACAAAAGGAGTAAGGCTTAAGGACCACATGGTTTCAACAACTTGTCCACTGATGAACGGAGAGCTATAAAACAATTACAAGACAATAAATTAGTAACTATGAAGTCAGCAGAAAAGGGGGATCTGTGGTGGTCTAAGATACTGGAAAATATGTAGGAGAGATAAAAAACAGCTTTCAGACAATCAGTGTTATAGAGCCTTAATATTTAATCCCACTGCCCCATCTAAAAACATTCTATATTATTTAACTGATGCTGTCTTTAGAAAGGGATGGATAGATGATGATGAGGCCATATTTCTAAAAATGATTTTCCAGTCTGCCCAACACAGTATTCATTACCAACAATTCATAAAAGCATCATGGACCCTCCTAGGAGACCAATTGTCTCTGGCATTGGCTCTCTTAGTGAAGGATCCTCTAGATTTATTGATCATTTTCTGAGGCAGATGGTTGTGAAAGTGCCCGCATGTATAAGGGACACTACAGATTTGCGCAATAAAATTGAACAGTTTCAGTGGTTAAGCAATTACCACTGGCTAGCAATAGATATCACTTTACTGTATACGAGTATTAAACATGAAGATGGAATCCAGTTAAGCAAGGAGTTTCTGTTTGAAGATGACAGCTTCTTTAAAGCCCCCATAGAATTTGTAATTGAATTACTTAGATATGTCTTGGAACACAATTTTTTCATGTTTGATGACAGGTTTTATCACCAACTACAGGGTATGGTGATGGGAGGATCTCTAGCTCCCTCCAATGCGAATCTCTTTCTAGCATGGTGGTAGAGACTTGTCATTTTCGGGGACTCTAACCCCCCACCTCAGACACATAGTTTTATGGTATCATTTTATTGACACTATCATATGTGTCTGGGGTTGGGGTATGATAGTATACCTGACTTAATGGAATAGATCAACAATAATTCAATGAATATTCAGTGTATGCACAGGGCAGACAGAGAAAAAAATGACTATTTGGACATAATATTAACAGGGAGAAGGAGCAAGGTGATTAGCAGTCCCTGTAGAAAATCAGTGTCAGGAAATACAGTACTATGAACACACAGCTGTCATCCTTGCTCCTTGGTAGAGAGCATACCATTTGGACAATTTCTAAGATTAAAACTGAATTTTACAGACAACAAGGGTTTTGAGAGAGAGGTAGCTGATATGACAGATTCAGAGATAGAGGGTACAGTGCACAAACAATTACTAGAGCATTAGAGAAAGTGAATGGGATTGCAAGACAGACAGGTTTATTACCCAAAAATATTGATATGGAAGAAAAACAAAATGATGATTGGCAGAAAATATTTTTTGTAACAGACTATCACAGTAGATCTTATAAAATGAATAATATCATTAGGGATAGGTGGACAGTACTACAAGTTGGCAAACATTTGGGACTGATCATAGGAGTCCCCCCCCTTTAGTATCCTTTTGTAGGGGAACAAATTTGAAAGATATGTTGACTTCTAACCACTATTTAGACTCTAAAAAAAACAAGAGAAAATATCAGAGAAACAAGGCTTTTTTCAGTCCCAGGGATGCAATATTTGCTGTAATGCTGAGACAGGGGAGACATTTGTTCACCTCAAAACAGGGAGAGAATTTTATCTAAAAGAGTACATAGACTCCATTTACAGATTATGGAGCCTGATGTGAATGTAGCTTGCTTTATGTAGGTTGCATAATTCACCCATTAAAATGTCAGATACAGGAGCATGTAAGAGCTGTCATAAGCTGTAAAATGTACCCGGAGAGCATTGTTTTGAATTTCTTAACAGCAGTCCTAGAGGTCTCAGATTTTGAGAACTGCATCACCCCCACCCCAAGGGATGTGATAGGTAAAATTACTATCACAGCTGGAGACAAGGTGGATCACAGTATTGGGTGCATTAATACTCATAGGGTTAAATGACCAGTTGGATTTTAAACCATACCTATGAGCTTAGTGTATTCATGGTGCCCTAGATTAAAGTTTTTGCAAACAGGCTATTTCTGTGCCAGTCCTCCCTTAGATCAGTTTGCTTTAAAAATATTGGCCAGGATGTTATATAGCATTATTGGAGAGCCATCTTTTAAAAAAAAAAAAAACAATGCTCAGTTCAGATTTTTGTTTCGGCAGATCCAACCTTTTGAAAATTTAAAGAACTATAACATTTGCATTTGCAATATAGGTGGGGATCAGCCCTTAATAACACTTTAAAAAACCTGTGACAGAGTGTTCTTTAAATTATACATTTGCATGATTTTAGGATCTCCACTTCTTGCTTGTGATGCTTAACCAAGATTTAAATTGTAGGATCAAATTTCTGAGGCACTTACGCTGTTTTTTCTAGCACTTTTTAAATGTTGCCATGTCTAGATCTCAGCTCGACAAAATGTTTGAAAATACTTATTCATGATGAATTAGAGATTATTAAATCAATATTGTAAGAACCGAATATATATCATATACAAGAAATATGACAGTTGATATTAGTTCACCAATAATTATGAGGCAATAATAATCCACAATATTTGTACATGATACTGTGAGCATGGGAGTAATTGAATGGCATCTGTTTTAAAATTCACTCTTTTGCACATTGTAAACTGATCACTTTAATTGTTACATTTGCACATTTTATTTTCTGTTGCCTAACATATAATTGGTTTTATTGCAAAACGGGGTATTTAAGGGCATTCAAAATATTGGCTAACTCCCCATGAGGAAGACTCACTTGCCAGGTGGATACGTAGGGGCGTTAGCCCTGTTTGTTGCCATGCTTATTTACTTGCAATAAATGGGCTTTTCACTTACAGTTCATCTGGTGTGTGACCAGCCTTCTTTCCTTTTTCACTGTCAGTTCACTTTTGGCTGGTGCACCTTGGGGGTGAGGGGGGCTGATGTGTGCTTTCTTCTCATCTCCACTGTATCTTTTCCAAAAACCCTGACCTTGACAGCCTTACTGCTGCTCTCCACAGTAACTTTAGGTCACTTGAAATTTAGTTTTCTAACAACAAATCGGTCCTCAATTACAAAAAAAAAAGACCATGCTCTTCTCTAACCTCCCACAGAAGAGGAAAGTTCCACCCATTATCATCAGAAATGGTTAAGAACATAACCTTGAACAGGTGGAGCCCTTAAATTAGTTTGGAGAAACTTTGGATCACACCTTATCTTTTGCACCCATGTTGACAACCTGATAACCATAGTTAACAGAAGACTGGGTGCCCTGTACCTCAATAGGAACAATCTTACTGGGGATGCTAGATGCCTTATTGCACCTGGCTCCATTCTGCAAATTATAGATTATGGGAGCCCTGTTTACACAGCTGCCTGTGACATGGTGCTAAACAGAGTAAAGCTGATCTATAATAAGATACACTGCTTTGTACTTGGTACAAATAATTGCACTCATAGTTGTACCCTTTATGCACTCACTGACTGGCTACCTATATCCAGCAGAATAAAGCTCCAGACCTATTTGCTAGCTAAAAAGGCACTCTTGGTCCTAACACTCCCTGCATTAACAAACTGCGTCCACACTGTCTTCAACCAATACAATGCCAAGAACATTGTCAGGAATGCCCTTAAGCCTTCTTTCAGGTGTACGCAACTGGGGAAAAAGAATTGCCTGATACACTGCTGAATCTCCCCAAATTTAATCAATTTAAGATGTCTTTGCGATCTGCCTTTGCAGTCCTATGCAAATGCAAAGATTAAACAGTTTCATTTGGTTACAGTCTGTACCTTCACAGTACAAAAAGGATGCCCACACTCAAAAGCTGCTACAATTGTGCAGATTTATTGCGCCAATCAACAGTACAGCAGTTAATGAAAAGCACAAACACTCCTATGTGAAACTCCCCATGTGCATTCAGAGCTAATGGCTTTTTCTTCAGGGGGGTGGAGTTTCACCTAGTGTTCAAAATTAAATATGAAGCACCGACCAATAATGGAGGCCAAATTTTAATATTCAAATACTATAATAAATAAACATTTACTCAGGCTTATTCCCTATTTAAAGAGACAGAGCTTATATAGCAACTGATCATGCTAGTGCTCCATACTGTAATAAAACACCTATCAACCATGTGAGCATAAAATAACTGCAACACTTAAAAAAGAGCAGATCATTAATAAGCTCAAGATAAAGGACTGAAAGTATTTCTGAAGTCCAAACAAGATTCAAAATGACAGAACAAGTCACAAGATGGGAAAGATACACAATCACTAACGTATGGAATAGCAAATATAATAACTAGAATAAAGTATGGGTCAGTGTGTGTAACGAGAAGTTTACACACACTCTAGGGGTTAGATGCTACATAAACCCCAAGAGCGAAGCTTGAGGAGGTTTATGACTAGCATCTAACCCAGACGGTGTGTGTAAACTTTGAGTTTACACCCACCAACTCATATTTTATTGTATATAATTGCTGGGTTTACCTTTTTTGCCACAGCAACTATATAAAATACGATAGGTTCCATTGCGGCTGTGCTCTGGTTTAATTTTCGGCCTCTAGTTAAAACTGTAATTTCTGCATTTTTAAAAGATTTTTTTACCCCATGAGATGTACATTATTGTTTTTTTTAAATAACTTACAGCCAAGTTCCTCTGGCAGTTGATTGTTGCAGGAAGGCAAGGGCAAATGATCACTGGGTCAGTAAACGGCAAAGTCTAGTGGGTGCATGTCCAGTGTGAGGGAATGCCGCGCATGTGTTTGCTGTAATAAACACTCCTTTATTATGGCAGATTACAAAAAGAAGAAGGTCCAGTACAGCCATCTCGGTAGAAAGAGAAAAAGTAATCATGAGGGAGTGGATCTCTACCGGAAGGCAATAAACACACAAGAAAATACTGGTAGAAAAGGAGCCAATTCACCAATCTCCATACATATAATTTTATTTTTTAATAAAATAATAAATCCTCAAGGCACAGTATCCGTATTGTGTGCACATAAACATAGACCAATAAACATTTCGGATTCACTCCTTTATCAGTGTGTTATACTGACCTATTACAGAATATATATATATGTTATTAATCCATCATTTCTTAGCTTAGTCTAAATTTAAAATGCTTGCTCACTTGAAGTACTTACCTATAAAGGATTTAAATGTGTCTCTCAATCACTTTATGCACTTTAAATCATAAATCATAATCACATCCCCTGTCTGGAATAATAAAAATAGCTCAGTACCATACAGCTTTTAAATCTAGCATACCTAAACATGTAACCAATTCTCTATTGAGAAAAAATTCAGTCTCTACATCAACACATAAATATTCAATTCCATACCCTATTATTCACTGAAAGTGAAAAACGGACAGATAAACTTTTACTGCAAAGATTTAAATAAGAAACAACTGTTGCAAGTACTGGTACGTTTATAAGCTCCCAAGACTCAGCATTGTTCTTTCTGAAAACGCAGTTTCCTCTATTGCTTTTAAATATACAGATTGTCTATCCTATTCATGCATCAAATGACTTGTGTATCTACTTCAAAGATAAAAAAATCTTTATAAATTCAATCTGTGCTCAAACTTCAGAATCTCTTGTTCATTCTTTTTAAAACATTTCCACCCAGTAAGAGTAACATTATTACGGTTCACATACTTCTTTTCACTGCATAATATCTTAATCAGTTTTAAAGTTCTATGAAAGAACCATACATCAGCTTACTAGTTTACATTTTTAAATATCTCAGAGCTATTTAAACTCAATTCAGTTACTGAGGTTACTCACATTTTTTTTAATTCTTTTAATCCATGCTTTCCAGACCTTCACTCAAGGTGAGTGTGCATCTGGCACAGGTTTCAAATCTTAAAATGTTGAAAACTTCCTGGAGAGTCGGGTGTTCAGGTTTGTAGCTGCAGGTCACATGACCCTGAAGCTCAAACCTTCCATGCCTGATCTGCAATTAGCAGCACTCAGTCAGAACCTGCGGAGGTTAAGTGACCAAGTGTCTCTAGAACAAAAATATTAAACTCATCTGCTACTGTGTTTCAAAACATTTAACTGTTGCTCAGAGAAAAGCAATCTAATGTTTTATACACAAATAATCAGTTGTAATGCATTCCCAATCAAGGGCATCAATGAAGCTGATGTGTTCTCTAGACCTAAAAACTCCCCCAAACTATCCTAAATGTTACAATTCATAATAAGTTTTATTTATGCTATAACTTACATTTTTACTACAGGGGACATGGGTATCTCATGTGGAATGAAACCATATCACTACTCAGATATCCGACCTACTTTCATTTCTAAGTTTATATCTATGTGACCTTTTGCACTATCATTTGACCTCCCATATATGGAAGTGATTTTTTTTCTAAAAATAAAAGCTCATTCCCTCAAGATGCATTATTATTAGGAATGCCCTATTGTTACCATTCTACCCTTAAATAAATTCAAATACCCCTGAACTCAAGTACTACTATCACAAACAATGATTTACATCCAAACTGGCTGCTAGACAACAGAGATTATAATATTGGTTGCCAGTCTATTACATCATTCAGCTTGTATCTAGGGTTAGTAACTTAAAAGCGATCAATGTAGTAAGCTTCTCTTGAAAGAATATAAGTTCTATAATCTCCTTCTCTAATATTAGGAATTACCTGTTCAATGCCAAAGAATCTCAAATTAGGTAACTGGTGACCAGCCTCAGTAAAATGTCTAGTAACCAGTGATTTAATATCTTTCCTTCTAATATTGGACTTATGTTCACTAATCCTTACTTTCAAAGCTCTTTCAGTATTACTTATATATAATAAATCACAAGGGCATTTTAGACAGTAAATGACACCCTCCGTTGAAAAATTAATAAACTGCTTAAGAGTAATGTCCTCATCCCTGGCTGAATTTCTGAATTTTTTAATTCTATATGTATTCTTACAATGAGTGCAGTGACCACATGGGAAATTCCCTACTATATCTGTAGCAGACATAAAATGGAATGGGTTTAGCAAAATCCAAGCTGCAGCGTGGACATACATGAGAAACTACAGAATTGCCAATAAAAGGGGCTATTTAACAGTATTCCAAATATTGATATGCTGAAAAACAAGAGTTTGAACAAGAAATGATATTGATTTTGGTCAATTTAAAGTGGATAACGTTGACTCACATTAATGAAAGGATGTTTTTTAAAAGGCACCTCCTGAGGAAGCCAATAATTTATTGGTGAAACGTAGAAGATTTGGGCCAATATTTACAATAAAAGAATCAGATAACTGAAATACAGAAGAACTGTCTCCGTGTGTGAATTTTTCTGGTTTATGCCCTTCATCCCCCCCCCCCCAGGTACATGTGGGGCTTGCAGAAATTTGATTATATGTAGTAGCCACAATAATCCTCTTTTATACCTCTTTGTTGTGCTCTCCCTGTTGAAGTCGAAATTAAGATATTTGTTTGACACACAAGAAGAAGTTATGATATGAAATACGGAGTTGCAAGCTAAGAAAATAGAATTAAGTAAAAAATTAAACTTGAAATCCAAATTTGTACCCCAAGTTGTACCTCATAATATAGAAACTTACATCTCATTGGTCAGTAGAGACATTGCAAGTATGTTTAAAAAAAGATCATGAACTAGACAGACATTCAAAATTTAACCTAACAGCAGCCCAATATGGAGATTTACATAGTTTAGGAAATGATGCAACTATAGTAAAAAAAAAAAAGCAGATAAAGGTGGGGGCGTAGTAGTGATGGATTAAGAATATTATAAATCAGTGTGTTAAATCTACTACATGATAAAAATAACTATGTGAAGTTACAGAGGGATCCAACTGAGCACATAAAAGATTTGGTGAAATCATTGTTAGAAAGGGCTTTTGAGAATGAATGGCTGTCAGAGTGGGAGAAGAATGTATTATTCAGGAATACCCCTTCGGTTCCACTGTTCTACATTTTACCTAAAATACATAAAGATTTACAGAAACCGCCTGGTAGACCCATAGTGTCAGGCATTAATTCAGTACTTGAACCACTTTCCATTTTTATAGATTTTCACATTAGACCTTTTGTAGAAAAAAACAGGATGTATATAAAGGACTCCACAGATATTATTAGGCTCATTGAAAATGAGAATGATACCGATTTGGATATTTCACAATGTATTTTAGTCACATGGGATTTAAAAGATCTCTACACATCTATTCCCCATCAAGAGGGTTGTAAAAATCTGCAAAATCTTTTGGAAACTGAAAGAAAGGATGAGATACCACCAAATAGCCTCTTAATTAACTCATTCACACCACAATAGCTTTTTGAGACTTCCACCACTTGTGCCCTGTATACTCTTAACACTGCATCCTGAACCTTTCTAAGCAAAATCAAGCAATAATCAGCATGCCACAAACAAATGTGAATACGTTTTGAACAGAAAGTACTACACACAAAGTATGAGTGGCAAAGTTGTTCAGCACAACATTATCTTTCCAATGGTGCTATGCAATCAATTGTAATCAATTTGATTTTTAATTTATACTAGCTGAAATATCATACAACTGTGGTTTTTTTTTTCAGATTTATTCAAGATGCTTAGCTGAGGCTTGAGAGGCAAATGTCAGCCATGCACACCATACCTTAAACAAATGTGAATAACTCCTGAAGTATACATGATAGACATAAAGTATCAGCAGCAAAATTGTTCAGCACAAAATCATCTTTCTAACAGTACTATGCGATAAATTCTAAGCAATTTGGTTTGTTTAATATCTAGGTAAAAACTGCTGACTTCCTCAGATGTTTCCAGGCCTGAGTGAAAGTCATCTGAGTATGTCTACAGTCATTATTGGCCTGAGTGGCTATGCTTTCAGATGCCACCTACAGACGTATCTAGGCCTAAATGAATTAAAATGGCTGAGATTGTTCTGAATCAGAACTTTTTAAAATTTGAAACAGAATATTTCTTTCAAATACGTGGCACAGCTATGGGGTCAAGGTTGGCACCTTCATATGCTGACATATATATGAATGCCTTTGAAGAGGAGCATATTTTTTTCTGAAAATAACAGATTTATAAATCACATTAGAATTTGTTGACACTTTATTGATGATTTTTTTTGCATTTGGACTGGTAGCACAGATCTACTTACTGAATTTAATAATTATTTGAATACACATACAGATAATTTGATTTTTACAATGACTGCAGATCTGCAGGAAGTACCATTTTTGGACCTTTGGACATATTAAAATGTGAACAAACTTGCAACTAGGATTTATAGGAAACCAACAGATCAAAATTTGTTATTAAGAGTGGATAGTTTCCATCTACAACACTTAATAAAATCAATATCATTTGGGCAATTCATCAGAGTTAAGCGTAATTGTACATCTGAGGAGGAATATTTAAAGCACAGAATGACATATTAATGAGGTTTAAAGAAAGGGGATATAGTGAATCTACACTTCAGGTTGCTAAAGTTAAAATACAAAATAAGGAAAGGAGTGAGTTACTAATGAAAACAGAAGGAACTCAAAAGGGAAAGCACAATAAAGAGGTAGAAAAGAGGATTATTTTGGCTATTACATATAATGACATATTTGGGCAAATTAAATACACGATTTCTAAACATTGGGATGTATTAAAATCTATTTCCTATGGAGAAAAATTGTTTGCTAATCCCCCAATGGTTGTTGCTAAAGGGAATAAGACACTGGGGAACATCCTGTCAAAAACTTTACATACAATATCAGAGGTGAGACCATTCCAGTTTATGTCTGCTATAGATATGGTAAGAAATTTCCCATGTGGTCACTCATTGTAAGAATACATATAGAATTAAAAAATTCCTAAATTCAGCCAGGGATGAGGACATTACTCTTAAGCAGTTTATTAATTGTTCAATGGAGGGTGTCATTTACTGTCTAAAATGTCCTTGTAATTTATTATATACATAGGCAAAACTGAAACAGCTTTGAAAGTAAGGATTAATGAACCTATGTCAGATATTAGAAGGAAAGATATTAAATCACTGGTTGCTAGACATTTTACTGAGGCTGGTCACCAGTTACCTAATTTGAGATTCTTTGGCATTGAACAGGTCATTCCTAATATTAGATGAGGAGATTATAGAACTTTTATTCTTTCAAGAGTAGCTTACTACTAGTTTTTTTTTGCCAGTGGTGTCATTTATATTAGACCATAACCTTCTGCTATCACCCAAGGAGTTGGTAAGCATCTCCCTATGGTACTTGTCTTTTGCCTGGTGAGTCTCCCTCGTGCAGTTGTTTCTAGCACTTTATAGACTTGTAGGTCCTGTTGCTTACCAGTGGCTTTTACACAGTGCCAGAGATGGTCCTAAAACTTCATGTGGGAAAGAAGCTCAGGAGTGATCCAGGGGATAACCATGCCAGAGACCTTAATCTTTTTGAGAGGGGCATGCGTATCACAAGCAGTGTTGAAAACCCTTATAAAGAAACAGAGGGCTACATTAACATCATTGATTGAGTCCAGGCTGTTCCAATTTTGGGCACAAAGCTGTTGTTTTAGGAGGTCCAGGTGGCCCCTTCTGAGAAACCTGCTGTGGATAGTTTGGGGAGGGGGGATAAGGAATTTATTAGTTCAACCTCATGTGATTGGGGAATGGTCAATGATGGAGTCAGGGTGCACAGTTACATTGGAAAGGTGGTTAGGTTGGTTAGAAATTATCCAGTCGAGGGTGGTGCTAGTCCCCATTTTATAGTTTATTCTAGTGGGTGTATTAACAAGTTGAGTTAGGTGAAGGGCTGTTATTGCGTCCTTTAGTGAGTTGGTCACAGGTGACAGCCGGTTTATGTTAAAATCTCCCATGATAATTGTCTCAGTGAAGTGATTTTGTGAGCGGCGATGGTCAAGAAGACTGAGGAGACCAGAGGCCGGGTCCTTGGGAGATATGTAGACTGAAAGTACTGATATTGTTTCATGGTGAACCCCCATCAGAACTTTTATCACCAGTACCTGGGTATTGCCACTGAGATCAACTGGTGGCATAGCATATCCCTTTAGGGAATTTTTTAGAAATATAGCGCATCCACCCCCACTTTTGTTCAGCCTGTCCAGCCTAAATATAGTGTATCCAGGTAGCGCTACTGCAGAATCCGATATTTTGGGGGTCATCCATGTCTCAATGACAGATAGTATGTCAGGGTTGTGTCGAGTTACCCAGTCTTTCAGGATGTCAATTTTGCTTAAAAGGCTACAGATATTAATTGTGGCCAGTTTAATGGTACCTTGTTTAGGGCACACATTGTAGGTGGGAGGTGCTTCAGGACCTGGATTAGGATGAATGTTTCCAGACAGTAGAAGTAGCATTATGGGCTATCCTGTGTAGGAGTTCTCTTTGAGCCTTGGAGAAAAATTTAACCTTCATGCGAACACAATGAGGTTTTGTCCTTTCCCTATATAAAATGAGGATGGTGAGGTTCTAATGTAGGTGCTTAAATTCACTTTTATTTTCTTCTCTAGGGGCTTTTGTTTCACTTTTATTTTCTTCCCTATGGGCTTTTGTCTCCTGCAGGAGTTGCTCAGTTCTGCTGTAGGTTTGTTTCTCAGTCTCAAGGTCTGTATCATACCCAGCAACCACAATGGCAGGCTGGGGAAGAGTTCCTACTACCCTCATGGCTCTGTGAGGGTGATCTGTTTGCATCCTGCAGTGCCAGTTTCAATTCTGACCTTGTGCAGATGTACTGGTCATTCTTTGAACTCCTTCCTGCCATTACTAAAGATTTTAACTGAGAACCTCTGCATTTTAGGAGGTTTTGTTGAAGATGTCAGCAGTAGCTTCTCTCTCAGCAGCAGTGCCGATCCATGATGACATCACCAGAAGTCAGCACTGCTGTTTAAGTAGATCTTTGTTTCCATCATGATTATTGTAGCAAGAGCTGCTGCCATGGCATCCTCAAAATGGAAGGGAGTCTGGAACGGTTTTGTACCTTACATACTCGGAAGAAAAGGAGTAGTGAAGTGAACTGTATTTGTATTCAACATTTCCCCAACACTTAAATCCTCAAATTGCTTCCCAAGGTAATCTACAGCAACAACTCTGGTGGTCTTAAGACTCTGGCAGTGTTGGGTAAGTTACTTTTTCTATTACTTTCTATTACTTTTGGAAACTTGCTCCAGAAAGCTCTGTGCAGTCACTAGCAAGGATGGAGAAGTACTGGAAAATGTAATACACCTTACAGTTACAGTTACTTATGTCTTTTTATATAAAAGAAATATGTAACTGTAACTGATTAGATTTATTTGAAAGTAACTAGTAACTAACCTATTACTTTCAAAAAATTTAATCTTTTGTAATTGTTTGTTATTTTTGTACAAAACAAAATAAGTAACTATAATTGTAAGGTATATTACTTTTTCTAGTACTCATCCATCCTTGCTAGTGACTGCACAGAACTTCCTGGAACAAGTTTCCAAATGTAATAGAAAGTAATAGTAAAAGTAACTTACTCAGCACTGGACTCTTGGGATGGGGAGCCCCCCACCCTCACTAATTAGGATGGTTACAATAATATCATTCATACTGTGTATCACAAAGTTCTTTGCAAAATGCTGACAGTACCATGTAAAAAAAAAATAATTCAAGAATTACTACATTACTTGTACAGCAGACAAAATCTGTCATCTCTCGACTCACCCATCACTGTGAATTATATGAAAAACTTCACTGGTTGTCCCTGAGTAACTATTGCTGCTTCATTGATAAAATTGTCCATACTGCCACCCCTCCTGTCCTGTCAAAACTCCTCCAGCTGGCCCAACCATCAAGCAGTACCTACTCAGGTCCTTTGACTTGCAGTCCCTCCTTGTCCCTAAATCCTGCACTTTGTTGGGTGACTGTGCCTTTGCTGTCTATGCCCCCAGATTCTGGAACTCCCTTCTGGTACTCACTAGATGTACTCCCACCCATCTCATGTTTAAGAGATCCTTATGGACACACCTGAAGTCTTTCTCAGCCTGCCTGTCCCTAGATTGCTTGGTGTGTCTTACCCCTGCATGGTCTTTTGACTCCTACCTTGAACTAAGAGAGGTGTCCTAAACTTTTTACTACTCAATGTACTTAAACAATTACTGTCTTAAAAGTTTATTGTACCCTGTCCTGCTTTAAAGCTCACGTATTCTTCCATGAAATAGAAAAGACCTTTTACTGTATTTACTGTATTATTGTCTTTACCATTGTGCCCATGTTCACTATTTACACTGCTTACTGACTATACTGTACATCCCTTCTATGTCATATTGTTCTATTGTTTGTATAGTTTTCTTTTTCTTTGTAATGTCCCAGGTTGTGCCTGTAAATAGACATTTTTTTGTCTAGTGTACTGGTCAACAAAAGCTAAATAATAAATAAGTACATTACAACTATGCATGCACAGTGCAATATGTCATTTACAAAATAAATAGCTAGTAATAGTTGGAATGTGTGCATACATATAGGGTAATTTCATCTCAACCTCAGTAGCTGAAGCAATTGAGAACAAAAAGGTATTTACTAAGCTGTTTAAATGAGTAAGGGAGTCTTATGACTGATTTAATGTTATAGACTATTCTATATGGTTGTTGTAGCAAAATCTATAAAACAAGGTTACTGCATCAGAGCTAAGTGGTAAAAATGGCACATAAAGATGTAAGTCAGTACCCTCAAATTGAGTATAACCACTGTTGTGCAACATGATAGACAGAGAAGGTGGGTCTTAGGTTCATCCATCATCACACAAGTACAGTATTTTTGTATATTACTGTTAGGGGAAATCTGAGGCCAGATTTTCAAGTGCTTCAGGAACTAAGTCCCATGCCACAGCTGCCAGTGCAGAAAAATAATCTCTGCACCATCGGCATTTCAGATTTCCCACATGGGCAGAAACGCAGCTTCCAAGACCCTGACTAGCCTGAGTCAGGCTGGAGTGTGTATTTCTATGATACTCTGTGTGAAACACACAAGAGTTAACCATTTTGGATAAGCAGGGGGCTCTACTGGGCAATGGGTGGCTCAGACTGTGGGGGTCAGCAGTACCACGGAAACCTTTCTTGTCTTGCAGAGGATGCTATGAACTGACACCATTAGGCATAATATTTTGGTGCAGCTGCACCAAAGCATGGCCAAATCTGCCATAAATCATGGAGCCGGTCACAAATGGTTCCATGATGGAAAATACAGCACATGCTTAAAAACCTTGCACACTCACAAGGTTTTTCTACATGTGCGCCAAAAAAGGTGCATTTGAAAATCCATCCTATGCTGGGCATATAAGAAGGTGGGGGCCTTACCATAGAGCATAGAGAGTTTTACTTATTAAAAGGGCAACCTTGTATTGACTATGTTGTTGCATAGGAAGCCAGTATATGTCCTGGATGATAGGATAAATTAAGATAGGATAAGGATGGTCACTTTGTTAACCATCATTCTATTCTGCTAATAGAATTAAGTGAGAAAAAGGGAAACTATAGGCATTTAGACCCTGTGACTCTGTTAAAACTGGTTTGCTAAGGGAAATGATCACCAGGGTCTCATTCTAAGTGTCTAGGGTTACAGAGACTCAAAAATAAAGACAGTTACTTAACTCCATCATGAGAAGTTGGGAGAAGACATGAAATATAAGTTGTCTCCAAAGATTTTTTCATTCATTATGTGTATTCAGGAAAGAGCTGGAAAACCATAGAGACAGCCAGACTCATTGACAACAGCATCCAGGAACATTTATTTATTTGGAACAAATTTACCAGATAAGCAATCAAAGTGCTGATGGGCTTGTTCCCAGCTGTGACCTGGAGGGAGGAGGAACAAAGATTCTCAATGAAATAAAATAAAGGCATTACTGGGTAGGCAACAGAAGAAATAAAAGCAGTAAATATGGACTCAGGAAAAAATATGTACAGAGTTGCAATTGTACAGTAGGTATTGCAATAACTGCCATGGTGTGGTACAGAATGGGTCACTAAACAAGGCCCTGGAGAGTGCAGGTAATGCTGCCCATACTTTTCAACAAAAATTACAGAGTCATAATTACATACAGAAATCCCAATACACAGCAGATATGGACATAAAGACAAAGAACCTCAGTGCAAAAGTACCGAGGCAAGAATTACTCCAAAGGGCACTGGCAACAAAGTCAAGTTTTAAAGAAATACAAAATGGTATGTGTGATTTTGTATTTCTTAGATATGAACATAGATGCAATGGAATGATACAACAGTTCTATTTATACGGAATGACAGTGGCACTACACCACATCACATCACATCAATTTCCTAAGATAGAACAACATGATAAACAAAGTGGGTGGTTTGATACCTTTTATTGGACCAACAAGAGACTTACAGAATGTTTAAGCTTTTGAACTACACAGAACTCTTCTTCAGAAAAATGGCAGACTATATAAAGAAATCACTTTAAGTACATAAAGTGGAATTGGCAAAAAATGACAAAAACTGCTACATATGGATGTGACAGTTCTATTGATACAGAAGGAGAGTAATTAGATATAAGACGGAGGCAAGAAACAGCCTTTGAAAACCTACTTAGGTATAAACCCAGTCCTCTCAGGTTGGAATGTGACAACAGAAGGCCAATAAATTGGCAATTGCTAATTGCCTTAGTGAAAATAGACAGCAGACTGTGTGTGTGTGTGTGTGTGTGTGTGTGTGTGTGTGAACATGCTTAACAGCACTTCTGTGTGTATAAATCCAGAAAGTATGAAACCAGCAACCACCAGTTTTTATTTATTTATTTAGAAACGTTTTACCAGGAAAGCCATACTGAGCTACAATAGCTAGTTTCCAGATGCGTCCTGGGGGAAGGGGAAGAGGGGATATAATACTGAATACAGAATCAGATAAAAATGTACATAGAGCTAAGTCTGTACAGAAAACATTAAGACAACAACAAACCTTATTGTGGGATAGGCAGGAAGTACTTGCCATCATATATAGACTATACATATATACCTATTTACATATATACATAGAAACATAGACTTTGACGGCAGATAAGGACTGCTTGGCCCACCCAGTCTGCCCATTTCCCTACCTATTGGATAAGCTGCAAATCCTAGTTAACCAACAGCCTACTTCCTCCTACCCCTCACAAGAATTGCTTTATGTCTGTCCCATGCATTCTTGAATTCCTCCATTGTTTTTGACCCCACAGCCTCCTCAGGAAGACCGTTCCATGCACCCACAACCCTTTCTGTGAAAAAATACTTCCTTACATTGCCCCTGAGCCGTCCCTCCTCTATCTTCAAATTGTTCCCCCTTGTTCTTGCACATCTCTTTTTCTGAAAGATGCTACCTTCTTGGACTTTATTGATTTTCTTGAGGTACTCTAATGTTTCTATCATGTCCCCCCTCTCCTTCCTTTCCTTGGGGATATACATATTAAGCTCCTTCAGTCTCTCTTTGTATGGCTTCTGGTGCAGATTCTGCAACATTTTAGTTGACCTCCTCTGGATTGTCTCCATCCTGTCTATGTCCTTGCAGAGATGAGGTCTCCAGAACTGTATGCAGTATTCCAGTTGGGGTCTCACCAACTGTCTTTAAAGAGGGATAACAACTTTCTGTTTTCTCCTGGTGATGCCTTTCACTATGCATCCCAGTATCCCCCCAGCTCTCCTTACTGCCTTCTCACATTGCTTGCCTACCTTAATGTTTATATTTATTATATTTCCTTTTGCACAGGTATCTATTGGTAATCGGTTACGTAATCATAAACATACACAAAAGATCTACAAAACCAGATCTATTTGCTTTAGAACACTGCATAACACTTGGGGGTGGAAAGAGTGAGAACTTTGTCAGAAGGGAAGGGGGATGGATGGATAGCCAGAATGGGCCAATACTCCTCCAGGATGCAAACCTCACAAGGGGATTGGCAGGGGATAAGGGGAGAAAGTAAGGGATATAAAAGGGGATCAGAATGATGACACGTAGAGGTGGGTGTGGTTGAGTATAGGAAGGGATGGGTGGTGTTAGGGATTAGAAGAGGGATGGTGGAAGTAGGAAATAGCAAAGAGGAAGAATTTAATGGAAGAGGTGGAGAGGAGGGGGAAGGCAGTCTTACCCACAGGAGTGGGACCACAGTGGTATGAACACTACTCGATGTGAACCCAGCTAGTGCTATAATCTAGTGGTGTGCTGGAGGAGTTGTAGTAGGGGACTGAGCAGTGGAAAAGTGAAAGAGGAAAGGGAAGGGAGGAATAAAGAAGGGGTGGAGGGTAAAATGCAATTGCAGGAGGGGGAAGTATAGTGTTGAAGAAGATAGAATAATGAATGAGTAGACAGGGCATAGTGGATATCTAAGGGTAAGGAGTTACACATGTTTGGAAAGTGATAGGAGAAGGCTGCTGTCCCTGAAGTGGAAGACCAGGAAGGGAGGGTGAGGGTCCTATGGGAGGAGTTGCAGAGAGAGTAGGGGTGTAAGAGGGATGAAGAGGAGGGAGTGGAGGTAAGGTGGTAGGAAACCTAGCCAGAACTTTCCAATTAAGGAGATGCTATGGGCAAGGCATCTGACCAGAGTCAGGGGAAGGACAGAACGATGTAGAGTTCACAGTGACATGTACAAGGAAGACAGGCAATAGAAAAATGACAGAAGGAGTTGAATAGTGTCCAGTCTGGTAAGGGTGGATTTGGGTGCAATACTATAGACTATGTCACCAAAGTTAAAGATTGGGAGGAGTATCTTCTGGGTGATCTCTCGGCGGCTGGTGGGGGAAGGCAGCTGTGGTGTCTATACAGAGCACCCAGTTTGGGAAGTAGCTTTCTGTGGATAGCATCCAAATGCCCAGCAAAGTTGAGGTTCCTGTCAAGCCAGAGCCCAAGATATTTGAAGGAAGATACCTCCTCCAGTATGGAACCATCAAGGGTATGGAAGGTAGGGATGGCAGTTAGCCTGGTGAGATTTTGTCTGGTGCCAAAGGTCATAGAGACCATCTTTTTGGCATTTAGTGACAGTTGATTAGCGCAGAATCAGCACTGGACATTGCTGAAATCCAGTTGGAGGCTGGTCGCCACATCCGAGGGAGAAATACCGGAGGCATACAAACCAGTATCATCCGTATACATGTGGATGTTTGCAGTTGAGCAGGCAGCAGGTAGGTTGTTTAGAAATACCAAGGAGAGTATTAGACTGAGTACTGAACCTTGAAGGACACCTGTGTTTATGGTGGGGGGGGAGGGAGTTGCCAATCCTGACTGCTTGAGACCTACCCATAAGATAAGAATGGAACCAGCAAGAGGCAGACTTGGAGATCCCAGCCACAGCCAGCTTGTTGAGAAGAATGGAATGGGCAACAGTGTTGAAGGCTTTTTTCAGGTCAACAAAGATGGCTGAGGTGATGTGTCCCTGATCCATGCCAGAGAGAATGGAGTCAGTGAGCCAGAGAAGGGAGGTCATGGTGTAGTGGGCCTTGTAGAATCCAGACTGGAAGGGGGTGAAGAATGAAGAGGAATCAAGGAAAGGAGAAAGTTGAGCCAGAGCCATGTGCTCTTGGAGTTTAGCAAGGATTGGGAGCAGAGGTATTGGGCAGAAGTTGCCAGGGTTAGACAATTTCCCCCAATTGGGAAGAGGGACTACAGTGGCAAGCTTCCAGGTGTCAGAGACAGTGGCAAGAGCAAAGGAGAGGTTCAGAAGAGTGAAGAGAGGGTTGGAGGTTAATCCTACTTTTGTGCCATAAATATTTTGTGCTTTGGTAACCTCCCGAACCTGGAGTGTTCCCTGATATGTTATGTGCTAATGGTATATAATGTTTTCCCTCCCTTAAGTGATGCAAATTAGCTCTGGTCCCTTTTAATAAATGTTTCTTGTCTACATTTTTTGTAGTTTATTTAAAAAAATGTTTATTTGATAACTGTCTGATTGCTATATTAGGACTTCAGATTTAAGTACTAGATTGTGCTACATTACTTATTTTTGCTCTTTTTATATCTGGTGCTAAATGTCCACTTAAGGTTTGTTCATTACTTATGTTGTTTTGTTTGTAAAATACAATAAAGTATGAATGCAAAAACAAAGAAAAAAAAAGAAGAGTGAAGAGAGGGAAAGTTATAGTGCATGCCAATAGGTGCAGGAGATTGGGGTCCAGCCCATCCAGGCTTTTACCCTTCTGCGGGTTATGGGCAAGTAAGGCTTGCAGGATGTCAGCAGGGGAGACGTAGGAAGGAAAAGCATGGTGGAAAGGAGAGAGGAGCAGAAAAGGCTGGTGGAGAAGAAGTTGAAGGGGGAAGGGATGTTAGGAGGGTAGAAGTGCAGGTGGTGAAGAAGATGTTGAATTCAGTAGCTACAGTGGGGGTCTGAGATGGTTAGATCACTTACCTTTAGGACAGGTGGGGGTGGGGCATGGGAGAATAGGGCATGGACTACCTTCCAGAATTTAGAGGGCCTGTTAAAGTTATCCTGGAAGGTGGAAGTGAAGTATTCCACTTTGGCAAGGCAGATAGCCCTGGTGCAGGCATTACAAAAAGAGCGATATGTGTGCAAATCTTCAAGAGCACCTGAGGCTTTGTACGCCTTCCACACCTGGTCATGAGCATGCTGGCAGGCCAGCAGCTGGGATGATACCCGGGGGAGGTGAGAACCTTGAACTCTAGTCTTCCTGACAGGATGGCTGGTCCCAAACATTAAGGAACTGTGTTTTGAAATAACTCAGGGCTGAGTCAATGGAGGAGGCATTGGCAATGGGAGACCAGTTGGTTCCAACAAGTTCCTCATGAAGGGAGGACAAGTCTAAGGATCTAAAGGACAGAGATGGAGGATATTTGGTGGGGCTTTGTGGAGGTTGATCTTATGCATGTAGTAGACCATATGGTGGTCACTAAGCACATTCAGCAGGATTCCTGAAGTAACCACCCAATGAGGGTGTGACACCAGAACCCAATCTAGCAGGGTATGCTTTGCCTGACTTGTGATTTAAGTGGGTAGGTTTGGGGATTAGTTGTTTTAGATTTTTGGAGGAGATATGAAATTAAAATCAAGCATATGAATAGAACCATGTTACTATAGAAAGGCACACTAAAAATATATATAACAAATATAAAACATGTCTATGTGCTGTACCTGAGACAAGAAAAGGCAGTTGCAGTTTAAATTGTGTAATGCATCTTGAAACGAATGTACACATTCATTCCGTCATTACGTGTGTATTGAGAAGAAAGTTAAGTCTGAACTCATTAGCCCACCTTTCTTGTGTATTTCTGAAATGCCCTTTGAAAATCAGGACAGAGAGGTCAATGATGGAGTGATCAGACTGAGAGAAATGTTGTCTCACTAGTTTTGTAATATGTTTCATTTTAATGTCATGCCTGTCTGAATTTATTCAGGTTTCAAGGGGTTGTCCATTTTCCCCCACATAGCCTGTATGTGGACATTTCTTGCACTGGATGTAGTAAACAACATTCTGGGATACATATGTTGTTTTGGGGGATGTTCATAAAGTCTGAAGTGGAAATATGTTCACATCTTACATTTAGGACTATTGCAGGGTTTAGTGCCATCTAATGTTCTATTGTTTTGGTCAGGTATAAGTTTGCTCTTGACATTTAGGTTGGATAAATTAGGTGGCTGTTTGAAAGACAGTAAAGGTAGTTCTTGGAAGATACACTTCAAGGTATCATCCTCACTGAATATTGATTGGAGGTCTTAATGATTTTACGTTGGGGCTCCAGATGAAGGTTGTATGTAAAAACCAAGGGTATCAGGTTGGTGCTGGTCTTTTCTTTATACTGTAGTAGTTGTTCTCTTGGCATAAGTGTAGCACATTCCACAGCTCTGTCAGTTTCTCTAGAGGAGTGTCCCTGCTCAGTAAATGTTTTTTTTTTCAGTGTGGGTAGGTGTTTATCTCTGTCCTCCTCCTTACTTGAACAGATTCATATGAACATACAAATCTGCCAGCAGAAATAGGCCTCATTCGGTGGTATCAAAGTGCTTGAATGTATGTTACAGATTTTTTTAGTATGCCTAGGCTGATTGCTGTTTTTGTGTAAGTATCGCTCTCTGTTTTTTTTTTGTACCAGTTCCATTCTTTGTACTTAAAGTGGTTTCTTTGTATAGTCTGCCATTTTTCTGATGAAGAGCTCTGTGTAGTTCAAAAGCTTAAGCATTTTGTAAATCTCTTGCTGGTCCAATAAAAGATATCAAATCACCCACCTTGTTCATCTTTTTGTACAAGCACCAATATGGCAACAAACAATTCTTTACCTGACAGAACAAATAAGAGCATACCACTGTACCATAAGTAATCTTTATGTCAGGGTAGGAGCCCGACTCTGAGAGCAAGGCCAGAATTGGGATTAAGTCCAATACCGGGCTAACACTCACGGAGACTCCACAAAGAAAGACTATGGGCCACCTTGAGGTAACTGTGTCATGTCAGAGAGAGACCTTAACATATTCCTTATGCAAGGCCTTTGCAGACCGGAAAGTGGAGAACATCTATACCTGATAAAAACTTGATCTGCATTGTGTCTGCACTGGGGAATTTGAAGATTATTACCATTTTCCAACTGTAAGGAATAGGAAGAGTTGGAGGATGGGGTGAATAAATCATTGAGGTAGCCTGGTAGTTTACATCACCAGTATTTGGCATTTATTAGTGTAAGAGTACCTCATGGGAGGAGAGGTCCAATGTAGTTCCTTGTACATATTGCATTGGTGGGTATGGAGAGGATAAGCCATGACAAATCTGCATAGGGCATTGAAAAGGTGCAAAAGCTTAGATAAAGCAATATTGGAAGATCCAGAGAAAACCACATTCCCACAGTGTAGCAAGGGGACAATCAGATGTGTTACTACAGATATCATTGAATTCAATGGGAGACAGTAAGGGCCCCAGATTTGGCGAAGCACTTTGCCACTATAATTTACTGTATGTGTTGGGAGTAGTCAAGGTGTTGGGCTAAAATTATGCCAAGGTATTTATAGGAAGTTGCAGAGTCAATTGAGTTGTCTGGAGAGGAGTGTAACTTCAAAGTGGTTGGGATTTAACTCAATCAACAGAAGGAGCCACAAAGCACAGAACATTTTCTTTTTATTCATAGCTAGCTGATTGGCATGGAACCCTTTTTGTAGAATGACGACTACGAGCTGAAGTGACATTACAGAGCTACAGTTGAACAGTCATAATAACACATATAATCAATAAAATAATATAATAAAATATTTATACATACTAAATATACAGGTCAGTTCTATAGGCACTCAAGGAACAATTTGGGCTTCCACTGGCTCATCGATATAAACACTTTCAGGTACAGACTTTTGGCAGAAGTGGGAACAGGGATCCAGTAGAACTGTCTCCACTTTATCCATTGGAGCAGACTGTCTTTCATGCCTGTACATCCATCAAAGGGTTAGCAATGCAGATGGCAAAGCAAGATAGGGATACATTCCTGAACCTCTCAACAAAAGTCAAAGGCAGGTGGGAGATGGACCCGAGGGTAGCAATTACAGGTAAGAATTTGAGCATGGTGCTTAAATCACATATGGGACTCGTAATTTGTATGAATATAAGGAATTATAGAAACATAGAAGTTGTCAGCAGATAAGGGTCTTTGGCCCACTGAGTCTGCCTATCATCCCTAAGAAATGTGCTGTTCCATATTCTGCTGGTAATGGGTTGTCCCCCTCCTCCACCTATCAGCAGCCCGCTATGCCTATCCCAAGCTTTTCTAAAACCTGTAATTGTTTCTGCCTCCATGACCTCTGCTGGCAAGCTGTTCCATTTGTGCACTACTCTATTCATGAAGAAGTACTTCTGCATGTTTCTCCTGAACTTCCCTCCTTCTAATTTCATCCCATGGCACCTCGTCCTTGAGCATCTTCTTCTAGGAAATATTGTATTCTCTTGTACCTTGTTTTTCCCTGTTAGGTACTTAACCGTTTCTATCATATCCCCCTCTCCTCCAGGGAGTACATGTTCAGTTCCTTCAGCCTAGCTTCATAGGGCTTGTGATGTAGTCCCTGTACCATTTTGATTGCCCTCCCCTGAACTGCCTCCACCCTATCAATATCCTTGCTCAGGTGGGGCCTCCAGAACTGGACACAGTACTTGGGATGTGGCCTCACATGAGTCCTATACAGTGGAAATATTACCTTCCCTTTCTGCTGGTGATTCCCCTGCCTATGTATCCCAGCATTCTGCTAGCCTTTCCTGCCACCTTGTCACACTGCCTCCTAACCCTGAGGTCATCAGAGATGATTACCCCCAGGTCTCTTTCCTGCTTGGAGCATTCTATTACCTCCCTCACCAGCTGGTATGTTGCTCCTGGGTTTTTGTGCCCTATGTGCATTATCTTGCACTTTTTTGCGTTGAAACTCAGCTGCCAATCATTTGACCAAACTTCCAACTTCTTTAGATCTCTCTTCATTCTAGCCATGCCCCCTGGTGTGTCTACCCTATTGCACAGCTTAGTGTCACCAGCGAACAGGCAGATCTTCCCTTCTAGACCTTCTGCAATGTCACTTATAAAGACATTGAAGAGGACCAGGCCCAGCACTGATCCATGTGGCACTCCACTGGTCACCTTACCTTCTGCAGAGTGAACGCCATTTACCACCACTCTCTGGGTCCTATTATCCAACCAGCGTTCCACCTACTTCACCCCTTCTGTCCTACTCCCATGTTCCCCAGCTTCGTTATCATCCTTCTATGTGATACAGTGTCAAAGGCCTTACTGAAATCTAGGTAGGCCACGTCAACTGCCCCCTGCCCTTGATTTACCTCCCCGGTTACCTAATCAAAAAGCTCAATGAGGTTAGTCTGGCATAACTTTCCTCCCATAAAACCATACTGCCTTGTGTTCTGCAGGCCATTGACAGCCAGGTGTTCCACTATTCTTTCCTTTAATAGTTTTTCCATGACATTCCCCACTACTGAGATCAGGCTGACCGGTCTGTAATTCCCCACCTCCTCGTTCCACTTTTGTAAAGAGGGACTACAAACAACATTGCATAAGAATCACATTTTGAATTCCTACATAGACTCTATTGCCCACCAGCCACAGTGCATAAATTTAATCCCATGATATCCCCAATCTGTGGTCGCTGTAACAGAATGCTTGGCACCTATATCAATTACTTTTGGGAATGTCAGGATCTGAGGCCATTATGGGCACAGATTGCGCAGGATCTATCCCAGGTCTTTGCTATGCAGATAGTGGATACACCGTTTTCTATGTTTTTTGGGATGAAAGACTTGGGTGAGGAGAGATGGGAACCATACCCCATACCTATCAGGGTCCTGTTAGTGTTAGCCTGTCAATGTATACAGAATGCATGGCTTTCCCATGTCAAGCCTACAATGGACCAGTGGAAAACATTAGTACTAAATACGTTGGCCTTGGAAAGGTTAACATATATACTACATGATAGGGAGGAACTTTTCATCCGGGGCTGGGGGATCTATATTGATGCTCTCCCGGTGGCAGAGGCAGCTTTGTTGAGACAGGGCATCATTTAGGTGGAGGTGGTTCCCTCTGGAACAATTCGGCATCTGTAGCTCCCCGTGACCCCAGACCTGGGTAAGGGAAAAATATTCCCCACATTCCAGTATAGTATGGCATTTTTAATGAGTATAAAATTTGAGAAATTAGAAGATAAGGGAACATTGGTCAGTATTTGTCTTGTATATATTTTTATACTTATTGTATACTTTGTTTATAAGTTTTATGAAGTATGAATTGACCCTATTTAGTTATTAATGGTAAGTCTTACTAGGTGTCAATGAGTAACTGTCTTCTATGACAAGGGTCTCGATGTCTTGGCATGCAAAATAGGTCTATTATTTAATTTTCCAGTTATTAATTGACATCTTGTCTGTAAGGTTTTTACGTCTGTATGGTGACTTGTATGTCATTGTTTGTAATTTTGCAAAATTTAGTGAACATATAAAACAAAAAAAATACAGGTCAGTTCAGCAGCTTGAATAATCATATCCTGCTGTCTTGCATCTCAGAATTTGTTATAATATCTTATAAGTAGTGAAAACAGGTCCAGAAGGAGAGTGTACTAATTTGCAAGTCCAGAACTACAGTATATGTGGCACCACTGGAGTAATTTGTGCATCTGCAGTCAGGCTGCAAAATAAAAGACTTGAATCAAGTGCACACTGGAAACAGAAAATAACATTGGAAACAAAATTGAAATCAACATTTTGACCATTAAGATTTCTTCAGGAATACCATAAGAAAAAAGTAAGCAAAGAGGGAAGGCAGAAAGTAAGCTATACGCCATGTCAGGTAATGGGTTTAAGGAGCATTAATTCATGCCCTTGGGACCTTGTGAGGCATGATGCTGAAGGCCAAGTGCCTTTATCCACCTATGAAGTGAATTAATGCCACAGAAAGTCCTGCTCTAGAGTGGGTTATTGAATTTATGACATGGGTAAACAGTAATTAATTTTTAAATAAAGACAAAGATATGTGAATTTGAGAAAAATTAAAACAAAGTTCTGGATATTCATCCACTTGGTAAAGCAGTTCATGGCAATATTGTTTTTTTTTTTTTTTTTGACTTAATTTATTGTAATTGAGATCAATGTGGACATTGCCAGGACAAGCACAAAAAAAAAACAACTTTCATTTCAGTGTGATTTATTGGGTCACATGCCCTTTCATTCCCTAAGTTGGTTTGATTGGATCTATGCACTCTGCAATCTCTACCCAAGCCCCCCCACCCCCATTCCATGATGTGGTCTTATACGAGAACTGTTTTGTTTTTATGGCTGAGAATTTTTTTATTTTGTTTCCAATTGGTCCTATTTGTCTGTGTCATAGTCACAATCAAGAAGTATATTTTTATAGCCGTCAGGATATACTTTTCAGATCCAATAAGAGAAATGTGTTGCTATCAGGGTAATTAGCCAAGCTGAGGGGGATTGTGATAATGCGAGCACATGGAGAGTACAAAAATTTGAGTCAGGTAGATTGTGAGAAAACTTCTGCAACTTATTTTCTAACTTCGGGTGAAGGAGAGCTTGCATTTTTAATATTAGTTTTTGATGAGTTGGGTGACAGAGGGTGGAGGTTATAATTTACAGCTTGGTTCAGTGCATTTACAGTGGGAAAAACAGGCTGAGAAATGTTTTCCCCCATGAAAAGGTAAAGTGATCTTATTTTGGTTAGAAGGGTCCGTCTAGACCAAAAATCTAGTTTGGTAGAGGAACTGTGTACTTCAACAGAATCAATGCATTGTCAAGTGGCTGCTATTTCCCAATTATGCTATTTGGATTTGCTATAAGTAAGCAATAACCCATAACATTGCCTGCATTTCTGGAGAATTAATGCATACCTCAGGTAAACAGAAAGGCATGAGACCAATACCTGAATGCCTTCCAATGCAGATGATTTAATTCGTAGATACATAAATAATAGATGCTGATAGCAGAAAAAAGGCTATTGGCCCATCCAGTCTGTCCACACAACCTAACTATCATGCCTTGCCCTAGTGGCAAGCCTCCCTTTGGTACTGAACCCCCCAACAAAACCACATGCCTATCCCATGTCTGCTGATTGATTTGACCTATGCTACTTCCTCTGCTAGCTTATTCCACTTGTCCACCGCCCTTGCCATAAGGACGTGCTCATGGGTGAAATTGATTCTCATAATATGCATGTCCTGAAGTGGGTTGGGTTATTGTGCTTATAAAATGGAAAAAGTTTTGGTGTTTTTTGAAAGAAAAAAGGTTTTATTTTTGTGTAGTTAGGCTGTTGCTAGGTAGATTATGTTAGGTTGATGACAAACTGTGCATGCACTGTGAGTTAATGAAATGTCAGGTGATGTGATTTGACAAATGAAGCTGCTAGAACTCCCAAGAATTCTTAAGTCCATTTTATAAGCAAGGTTATATACTGCACAATATATGTAGGGAAGGCAAATAGGTGGATGGAGTTTTAAAAGGAAATGACATGTGGCAGGTTTTAAGGTTTGGGGGTAGTAAGTCATAAAGTAATAAACAGGAATGAAAGAGATTCAGGCCAAACCAGCAGCAAAGTGGTAGTGCTATCACTCATGGCACCGGTGACTGGGACTGGCAATGAGCCGGGGTCTCAGGGGCTGGTTGGGGGGAGGATGACTCGAGTGTCTCAAAAATGATATCATTCTGAAGGGGAAGAAGATTGACCAACAATGCCATAGTAGTGCCACCAGGGTGACCATGGGTTCAACTGTAGGCAGGCACACTGTAGGGAGGGGAGACACTGGCTGATGCCTCACGGCAGCATTCTCTGACGGCATGCACATGCCAGTGCATCCTCACTGATGGTATCTCCAGGGTACAGGTTGGGACTAAAAGCAGGAAAAACGCCCCAAAAAAGTGGGATGATCCTGGCACCCTGACAGCCCTGCACTGCTGACCACTGCTCTCTCCTCCTTTTGATGTGGACTCCAGAGGGGTTTGTCCACACTTGGCAGCCCCACCATGTGAACAAGCCATGGAAACACTATAGGGGTTGGAGTGGGATACCCTTTTCCCTTAAGGGGGGGGATAGTGTAATGCAGAGGAGTCTGCTTATATGGTGCTTGTACTGGAAAAAGTAAAGCATGTGAGGAAAACTCAGGCGCCTTATATTCAAATAAGTATTTTTATTGGTTTATTATTTTCAAATGTGAAACTAATCAATATATTTATTTAAATATAAGGAGTCTAAGTATTCCTCACATGGGCAAGCCAAGGGGACCTGAGGTAGAGTAAGTCCTTGAGAAGTCAGGTAATGGGGCTGGAGACTAAGGATGCCAGAGGAAGTGAGATGATAGCATAAAGAATATTAAAAAAGGGGAATGGGAGAGCTTTTAAAGTCATAAAGCAGGCTGTAGGTGGGAAAGGCCTTTATAATAGGGTCTGTTTATCCCCCGATCCCAAGTTGAAACAGAAGCTAGAAATATTTGAACATATGATTTCTGTATATTTTACTGAATGCATCCTACAGTTCTGCACTTAGGATAGATAAAACAGTATGTTTTTATGCTACCAGTTGACCACTAGAGGGTTTCCTAATCCACCACTTTAACAAAGCAGTAGTTGCATGGTCTCATCATTATGTCATTCTTCCTCTTTCTTGCCAGGAATAATAACTAGACAAAAGGTCATTGAATCCCACCCAACATGTACATGAGATTTGTGTGCCTATTTTCTCCCACTTCTTTCTGTGAGCAAAGAGGTGCGTAAATTGTGTTTTAACTTGGATAGGGCCCATTTTTCTATAACACGATGAATTGATTTTACTTGCCAGTCAACACAGGTAGTTAAGCTTTCAGTTGCTATCATAGTGATGCTGTTCTTAGGCCATTCTTAGGCAACAGTAGGCACCAAAAACAATATAGAAGTTGTTTATTCATGCAGGGCCCTGTCTAAAAAGTCTAGCTGTAATATTTAGAAGAATTAACATTTATGCAATGATTTTCACACTGTGTCCCAAAGCACTTTACAAACAGTGAAGGACTGGTAATGAATTGACCGTGAACATGTAGTGAAATCAGTTTCACACATTAACACCCAAACGAGGGGCGGCTACAATGGGGGGGGGCTGGCCGGGCCATGGCTCCCCCACTTGTATTTCAGAGGGGATCCATATAGTTATTTCAGCCCCCTCACATTTTGCTGATTTTTTTTTTAAATATAGTAGTAATTCTAGTCAGGGACACTGGTTTACCAGTTACCACATATGCGGTGACACGGGTGGAAATCTCATTGGGAAAACGGCGCCAAAAATTGAAACAGCATTTATTCACATTGTCTCCATGAACACAGCTCTATATACTGCTGGGTAGCGAGTGTGCATTCTTCCTTGCCTTGAACTTTGCTTCCTGTTAGGAGTGGAGATTGCTGCCAAAACTTTTCTGCTCTGGACCCATTGCTGCTCACAAGGACTGTGGGACGCCTTCCAAGTAAGTCTGCACTTGTTTAAAAAAAAGAACAACACTGTGCTTCTTGTGAGCATAGGCAGGTAAGGTGGGGGCTGTGAATGGACGGTCGATCTCTCTGCTAAAAATGTTAATTCTGCTCCTTCTAAATTCCCCATTAAGTCCCTAAGCCATTACCACTGAAAAAATCTATTTCTGTAATTGGATTTATTCCTACTATCCGGAAGCTGGTTGGGTTGGCGTGGAGACTGAAAGCGAGAGACTGCAATCGAATATGGTCAAGGTGTGTCTATTTATTATTTTCTAATATGTGCCACAGTGACATTTTCAGTTCCAAAGCTCATTGTACTGGTGGTGCTGGTTGGTTGGGGGGGGGTTGTGAGGTGAGTGGACCGAATGCCAGACCAAGTGTGCATTTAATTCCTCGATCGTCTATCTCTCCTACTCCCGAACCGGGAAGGGGGGTGGGATGTGAGGCCATTCAGTTCTGTTCTGCTCCAACACAAGTTTTGTTTCATCTAGTGGTGGCTGAAAAGACCTGTCCATTCTGCTCTGGGTTTTGTTGCCTCCGACCAGCCCAAATGTATGTGTGCCCATTTGTACAACTCCACTATTCTCTCTCCTACAGGGTCTTCTTTTCATCCACCCTGCAGAGAAATAAAACTGTTGGTTTGTGTTGTCAATCCTGTGAGGTCCCTCTTCATTCCTCCAGCTCTTCTCCCTGAAATAAACTTTTTTTGTGTGTGTGTGCCTCATGAGTGGCTGTGTCTATTTGGGGGGTGGTGTAGACTGGTTGTGTTGGTGGGAAGGGGACAATGGTTGGTGGGGTGGGGACACCGGTCATGGTGGTGTGGGGTGGGGCTGCTGGCAGTTGGGTGGGGACACTGGTTTGTGGTGGTGTGGGGTGGGATTACTGGCAGTGGGATAGTGACACTGGTCATGGGGTTCAGGACGGGGATACTTGTAGTGCTGGTGTGGGAATACTGGCTGTGTTGGTGGGAAGGGGACACTGAGCGATGGGGTGTAGATACTTGCAATGGGGTGGGGACAGTGGCCATGTTGTTGTAGCAACACTGGTTGTGGTGGGGACGGGTGAGGATACTATCAGTGGGTGGGGACACTGGTTTTGGTGGTGGGGATACAGGCAGCGGTTCATCTGGGTGGGAAAATGGGCCATGCTGATGGGTCTGGGTGGGGAGATGGGCAGTACTCATGGGTCTAGGTGAGCAGAGGGGCCATGCTGATGGGTCTGAGTGCAGAGAAGGGCCATGCTGGTTCATCTGGGTGGGGAGAGGGGCCATGCTGCTCCATGGGAGTGAGGAGAGGGGCCATGCTGGTCCATGGGGGTGGGGAGAAAGGCTGTGCTGATCCATGGGCGTGAGGAGAGGGGCTGTGCTGATCCATGAGAGTGAGGAGAGGGGCCACGCATGTTCAGGATGTGGAGAGTGGCCATGCAGGCCCATGTGGTGGAGAGGTGGTCCGTGCTGGTCCATGGGGGTGTGGGGAGGGGCCATGCCGGGCCGTCAGGTTAGGAAGAGAGCAGCTGTGCTGGTGGGGTGGGGTGGGGTGAGTGGCTTTGCTGTTGGGGTTCACTGGCCTGGTTGTAATCTCAGGTTTCAGCTTGGGTTTGGGGGGGTGTATGGCCTGGTGGCCATCTTATGTTTCAGCTGGGGGATGTATGGCTTGGTGATCATCTTAGGTTTCAGCTGTGGGGTATAGCATGGTGGGTTAGAGGTTGGTTCTGTTTGTGGGGTGTGGACACTGGGCAAGGAAGTATGGTTGAGTGGGGACACTGACCGTGGAGGTATGGTGGACACTGGGTGGGGATACTTGATGTGTTGGCGTGGACACACTGGTCTGGTGGGGTGGGCACAGTGGGTTGGTGTGGTGTGGAAACAGACTGTGTTAGTGGGGTGAGACATTGGTCAGGGTGGTGTGGTGGACACTTGGCATGTTGGTCATGGGATTGGGACACTGGCTGTATTTGTGTGTCACTGGAGTGGGGATACTTGTATTATGTATTGGTGGGGGTACTTGATGTGTTGATGTGGGGACACTTGTTTATTGTGGTGGTATGGTGTGAATTAATGCTGACCCATGGTGGATAGAGTGGTTGTACTGGTTTGGCAGGCTGTCGAGAGTGGCTGTGCTGGTTCGGGGTGTGGAGAGTGGCTGTGCTGGTGCATTGGGGTGAGCACTTGAGCTTGGTTCTGGTGTGCTGTTGTGCTGAGCTGCCCTGCCAGATTTGGCTGCTAGCCTGCTCTACCAGCTTCCTTCGGCTGATGATGCCCTTTCTGCTTCTTTATACTGCCGCTGACCTGACCTGCTTTGCCAACCTCTGCCATAGGACAACTGCCTAAGTGCCTACCATAGTCTGGTAAGTTTTTTTTTTTTTTGAGTGGGGGATAGCACTGCTGCTGTTTGTATTGGAAAGTAAGGGAGGGAAAATGGAGATGGGTGGTTGCATGAGCTGGTATGCTTAATTAAAAAAATGATCATGTTTTTGATATCTTTTTTTTTCCGGGGGGTGGGTGTTACCAGTAGGACAGGTCAGTCCTTTGCTACTGTGGTCTCTTGTTTGTGGGTGAAAGAACAGGCCTGGCAAGTACTACATGTTTAAATGAAATTGTTCTGGCCTTGGTTGCTATGGGGCGGGGGGGGGTGGATGGGCAGACTGGCACAGAACCATTTTTCCAACATGTATTCTGGGTCCATGCCATGCTCCAGTGGCTTGTCGTTGATGGTTGGCGGACTGGTACACATGCTGGGAAAAATGATTCTGGCCTCTGGTCATGCAGGATGGAGGGGTGGATGGGCATACTGGCACAGAACCATTTTTCAACATGTATGCCAGTCTGCTGGGTTTGTGCCACATTCCTGTGGCTTGTCATTGATGGTCAGCAGAGGGACGGGCTTGGTCAACTGGTACACATGCTTGAAAAAGATGGTTCTGGCCTATGGTGATGGAGGAGGGAGCAGTGGATGGGCATACTGGCATAGAACCATTTTTTGAACATGTATGCCAGTCCAGTGGGTCTGTGCCATATTCCTGTGGCTTGTCGTTGATGGTTGGCGGACTGGTACATGAGATGGGAAAAATGGTTCTGTCCTCTGGTGTTGGAGGAGGGAGAGATGGATGGGCATACTGGCACAGAACCATTTTTCAACATGTCTGCTGGGTTTGTGCCATGTTCCTGTGGCTTGTTGTTGATGGTCAGCAGAGGGACAGGCTTGGCCGACTGGTACACATGCTTGAAAAAAATGGTTCTGGCCTCTGGTGATGGAGAAGGGAGTGGCAGATGGGCATACTGGCACAGAACCATTTTTTGAACATGTATGCCATTCCAGTGGGTCTGTGCCATGTTCCTGTGGCTTGTCGTTGATGGTTGGTGGACTGGTACATGTGATGGGAAAAATGGTTCTGGCCTCTTGTGATGGAGGAGGGAGGGGGTGGATGAGCAGAGTGGCAAAGAACCATTGTTTTCCCCACATGTATGCCAGTGCACTGGGTTCCTGACATGCTTACCCCCTTATACAGTAGTAGCCACAGACATTGCCAGCTATTTCCAGATATTTCGCAAACTTTCTGAAGAGTTTCTCTCTGCTGCCCCTACTGTGGAAATGCAGAAAGCAGGAGATATTTCTGGAAATATCACAGAAATTTCAGGAAATAGCTGGCAGTGTCTTTGGCTGCTATTGTACAAGGGACTGCTGAGCACTGGAAAGTTTGTGTCAAAATTAGGGACTGTTGGGGAGGTATGAAATCCTACACTAGAAACTATTTACAAACATTTTTAAGTGTGTTTATGTAGTAATTTCATTTTATTGTGTGGTACAACAAGATGTTTTGTGGCCTGGCCTGTGACCCAGCCAGTCTCCCCTGAGGCAGGGGGAAGGTACATTGTTTGGTGGTCTTGGGATGGTTTGCTGGGCATGTGTCTTCTTAATTGTAAAACGCATTATTTCATTTACTGTATTGTACATCTGGGACCTGCTTCACCCTGTCTATCGTGAATGTAGATATGTTTTTTTTTAAAAAAGGTCACTTTTGGGTGGTCTGTGTTTGTGTCTGTGTGTAGAAGAATAGAGACACACACTAGAACAAAAAAAAACTTTATTAAACCACATCAATCAACCATGTTTCATCTGTGCCCTTCAAAACTGTCGGATGAGACAATTTTGAAGTAGCTGGTGGTGTGGGGAGTATTCACGGCAACCTGTGCTATTGCAACCAGGCCTACCACCAACTGTCATAGGTGATGCTAATAAAAATCACCAAACAAGTACTTACCTTTCAGGTTGAGTCCTGCGTGGCTGTGCATGGGTGTCTGGAGGTGTCATTCCCTCAAACTTCATGTGGTGTATATTCTCTTAGGTGGTGTGGTGGGACCGCCTTGTTGCCAGTGCAGTCCGTGTTTGCTTGGGTTGGGGAACTACAGAGATGATGAGTATTTTTTTTTTTTCACTTTTTATTTACTGGAACCTAGGGCATCTCTCCAGGGTACCACTTGACTTTTCTGTCTCTAATTAGTGGTACGTAATGTTCGTGTGGCTCGAAGGGTAGACAGATCTTGGTCAGGTTGCTGGGCTGCAGCCTGCAGCTGATGCTGAGCTGGGCGGTACCTACAGTAGTCAGGCACAGGGGATTCATCTCAGCTGCTGCTGAGACTGCTGCTGTGGTTTCAGTAGTGTGTTGCAGGGAGAAACCATCCAGGGACAATCTGAAGCTGCTGCTGCCTCTGCCTATTACATCATCTTAAAGGAATAGGTCGAGGTAAGGGACTGAAGAGGTGATGGCGGGCACTTCACAGGTACAGGATAAAAGACAATGACAAAGAAAAATGAGCAAATCCAGACTTGCTCTGGACTGGTAACAGTACAGAGCAGCAGAAACATCGACAGCCAAGTGTCTGATGGAGCGGCTTTAACTGAGGGAACCGCTGCGCTATTACAGGTGCTGTGGGTGAATATTGTTTCCACAGGTACTCCTTGTACACATTTGTTTCCCACAGAGACAGGCAATTATAAATGACAAAAACTGAAGAATGAACAACCTCCCCGCTCACCTTTTTTATTCTGAGTAATTTCGTTGGAATTTTGTACCCCAACCCCCAACCAGGCGATAACTTTTCAAAGCTTTTTTTTTTGTCCAAAGCTTTTCCTATTGTTACTCAGTTGTTTTAAATTTGCCTCTCCTCTATAGCAAGGTGATAAAATATTTCTTTATTTAATCCATCAGTATTAGTATATGTTTGGAAATGAGCTTGATGCCCCAGTGGTCTCCCAAAGTCACATATGAACATTGAAGTGCGATTACCTTCCCAGAGCAAGTCTTGTGGCAGTGGAGATGCTGTCATTGACTGGTGTTTGTCGTCTTTACTAATAAACAAACATCACTCCCACACTCCCATTCAGTATAGCTGTCGTAGTAATGAACACATTCAGATGTGTCGCTTGTTGTTTTCCTGCCCCATTTGGTTTTCCTGTTTCAATGAAACGGTACTTGGGATGGTTTGTGGTACCCCTCGCAGTCCTCAGCCCTGGCTCAGCCCTGACCATGAATATTTCCAACAGTATTGAGAGACATCTGGCATATTCATTATAGTGTGCCCTGTTTAAAATCTCTTTGTATAACTGTACCCCCTCCCCAAAAAATAAATATTAGAGACGTGTATAAAAATTAAGGTCCTGCTCTCTTTCACAGTCCGTGTCTTATCAGTCCAGGTCTGTCATAGTCTCTCATTCTTTTGGAGATCCACTCTTTAGAACTGAAGTCTCAATACTTCTCAATGACCATCTTTACTTTTGTTTTTAATCTCACTTCCATAACCAAGAGATTACAATAAAATGTCGCTCCTTCTGTCGTTTCCCCCTCTTGCTCAGATATTCCAGCCTGCGCAGACAGCCATGCCAAGCTCTTTAAAAGCTTTAATATCTTGAAGATTGTATTGCTCCAGCACTGAGTTTCCAACACAACATTTACACCCCCCAACAAAAACTACTTACTGTTCCAAAGAAAACAGGAAGCCCCCCCATATCAAGAAAAGCTTAATTTCTTAGTTTTTTTGTTTATTCTTTTTCCTTTTGCTAAACCAAATTGTCAAAAAGTCTTCTAACTGCTTAATGATTTTTTTCCCTAGAGAAGTATCAAACGCTATAAAAAATGAATTTTGTTGGCTCCCCCACATTAAAGATACTTGAACTATCCATGACCCAAACACAGCAGTGGCTATATCATGAACCATTTTTTTGAAACGGGAAATGTTGGCAAGCACAACAGGGAAAATCTGTACATTCAAGGGCTTTTAGACTGAACTGAAAACTCATTGAATCTTCAGAATCCAAAAGTACAGGTCCTAGAACACCCTTTCTTCTACAATTTTATTTGTAAAAAAAAAAAAGGCTAAAACAGAATGCACAATCTCTCCTGTGCACTCACACAGACACACAGTACTACTCATCTGTGTCTGCTGCTGAAAACAAAATGGAAATTGATGGCATGCATCAAGAAAGCAGTAGCCTTGTGGAAAGAATTAGAGGTCCCTTGGAGAAATGATAGGGGCTGGCATGAGGCAGGGCAACAATGGGGCAAACAAAGCAGACACTGAGGGGATACTCATGCTGAGGAATAGGAGGGAGATGAGAGGGCACAGCCTTAGATTGGAGGGGTGAAGATTTAGGATGGAAATCAGGAGACACTTTTTCACAAGAGAGAGAGTTGTGGCAGAATGGAATGCTCTACTGGAGGAGGTGGTAGCCTGTAAGACAGTGGGTAATTTCAAAAGGGGATGGGACAAGGTGAGGGGGTCGTAATTGGGAAGGGGAGGGAGGAAGGGCAGCTACAAGGTTATGGTGCTAGCTGCACACTCGAGCAGACTTGATAGACCAGATGGCCTATTTCTGCTGGCAAATTTGTATGTTTGTATGCTCGTGTGGGGCAGCAGCTGAGCCAGTCACAACTTGCGTAACAAAAAGGGTGGACAGGTGGACCAATCATATTCCACACAGCATGACAGCATCATCATCATCACATGTAACAAAAGACTGACACAGCACCCCCCAACTGAGCAGCAAATGAGTAACCCCACCACCACCACCACCACTACAGACGAGGCAGTTACATAATGTGTATACAACGCATTCTCAAGGTAAAAGGCAGTCAACTCTAGCATAAAATGCAAACCATTTGTTGCACATGCATGATACTGTACCAAACTCAGAAGGGTACCCCTAAAAGTCTTTATATAATGGTGTATTTTTAAATGTTGATAACTGCAGCCCAGGTAAGTAGAAGGGGGGAAAAAGCTGGGTTAAGCCAGCAAGGTTTGACAGTGCTTGGCTTATGTTTGGTGGGCCCACTGGTGACCAAGCATATTATAGAGAAGAAGCACTTAATTAGGATGCGTGAGGACCTTTTCTAATGCTCAGTGAGAATAAATAGTTTGCATCATTAGATACTTGAGGGATTGACCAAGGATTTGCCAGCCACTGTTTTTTATTTAAGGAAAATCTTCCCAAGCAGTTAAACCATGCTTCTGAATTTTGCATTCAAGAAAATGTGTGCCTGAATTTTGCTTCTAAAAAAGACTCAGTTTTATCTATTTATTGAATTTTGTTAACTGGGTAGGGTAACTGAAACATAGAGTATGTCCCTTTTTTAGGAGTGACCTGGGATTAGTTACATCCAGCAAAGGAGAAGGCACAATTTAACAGTTACTTAAAGCACAACAGTAGTGACATTTCAGTTGACATCAAAAATAGTAGAAACAAGTCCATACATTTAGGACAGTGAGCCAGGGAGGTGCTTGTGTTCAATTACATATGGGCAGCATCACATACAAAGTTCAGTAAGACATATGGGACAGAGCAGACGGTATCAAGTGACAGCATTTGCCATACTGGCCTCAGCGGGCACAGGTGCAGTCTATTTTGGGAAAGGAGCACCTATTAAGCAGCCCTTTGAAGGTCATCAGTGAGGGGCATTTCTGATTTTTTGGTTGGTTGGGAAACTGGGCTTTATATAAGAATGATCTTTGTCTAGTCCCTGTCAGGGCTCCCAGTACCTCCAGAAGTGGACATGGTTGGGTAGAAGAACAAAGGAGCCTCCTTATAATCATATAGGTAAGACAAAGTAAAGGGTAGCAGAGTCTCTCTTCCATGGGACCAATTAAGGGAGGCAAGTGCAGTACAGTGGCAATCTCTGTTACCTGCACTTGCAGCAAACTTGCCTACCTTGTGGTAAAGTATTTTGAGCCTATTGGGCTCTGCACCCTTGAGCGATGAGATAATGGAAGCTTAGGGAGCAGAATAGTGTTGGACACAAATAGGTAGTATTGTATACTTTTCTGATACCTTTGATTCTTTCTTTAGTTTCTGCAGGGTTTCACTTGAGACCACTATAGCAAACAAGAGCAGGATCGCAGAATGGATTTCAAGACTCATTTAAGTAAAACAGCTATCTTATTTTTATTTTCTAACTACATAACAGAACTAAACAAGCTCAGCTGACAAGCTGGAGTCTTAGCACACACTGGCTCAAACTGGTTACACACGCACTGTTTCCTGAGTGCATGACTCATACTGAAAGAGTCTTAAAGAGATAACACCATATATTACATCCCCACTTTTTAACTGAATTGCCCCCAAACAATTCAAATATTTCAGATGTCCACTTTAGAGTCTCTTTAACACATAAGGATATAGAATATTCCAAAATGTCCAAAGGAAACGTGTCCAACACTTACCCTTGATTGATTCAGCTGTGTATCATTAACCTAAAACAGTCATTATACTTGATAGGCATCTTCACTCTCCTTCCTCTTTGAATGAGTCTCTGTGCACCTGTAGGTGACTTTGGTAGCATACATGGTCCTTTGCCTTGGTCTTCTACTGATTCTGGAAACTGAATAGGTTCTATCTCAGGCATTTCTGCACTGTGTTCTGAAGTGTCACTAGCTTCTATCACCTGTTCACCATTTGCTGCTTCAGCAGCTGTTGTAACAGTCCTGTCATGTCTCAGGTGATGTCTGTTCCTGTGAAAACAAGCACCACAGGGTGTAACAGTGGTGTATTATCTGGGTTCAGGTCTGGTGTTCTCAACTGTTGCTGGCTGCCATCCTTGAGCTGTCTCCATACATACTCTGTCTCCTGGATGTAGTATGGATAAGTCTTTGGTACCGCAGTTGTAATATTTATTTATTTGTACACATCGGAATTACAATCCTTTGAGTCAAAGACTCATTTCCAAAGGCTACTCATCAAGAGTACATAGGTATAACAGTTACATTTTCCACAGACAAACACAGAGTTACAAGATTTCAGACAGTACATTGTTGCTTGGTTACATAAGATTTCAGAGAGTACATTGTTGCATGGTTACATAACAGCAAGATTGTAGAGACATGTAGGATTGTCAGCATATTACCATAGGTGAAACCATTGGCTTATGCAGTGCTGTATGCTTGTGAAGGCATATTGTTAGAACAGTGTATTTTACATGCAAGAATATAATTGTTCTATACAAAGAGGTAGCTAGGCAATTAGTGCTGTCTGAAAATGGTTAACTGGATTGATGATGTGGATATAAGCAGTCCAGGAAACATTGTCAAGAGGTTCTAGAGAATCAGTTGTGACCAGCCCATCATGTGGGCTGGTATGTGATGGCGATCTGGCATGGTTATGCACACCTACAGCACCTTGAGGCAAATAAGTGGTTCCTGAGAGCACTTTTGAATGGACAGATTTTGGAGAGGTTGTGGATGGTGTCTGGAAGGGAGTTGAACCAGGAAGGAGGCCTGTAGCAAAATAACTTCTGTACAAGTGACGACCTGGCTGTAGGCACCAGAAGGGTGGCCTTAGAAGCCCTGCATGTAGGGATGGTAGAGGTAGTATGGTGGAGGGAGGAGGTCACGCCAGGGGGGAAGAGACCAAAGAGTATTTTTTTAGTCAACAGACATGTCTGGTAGCGGAGCCTCTCCTCAATGTTAAGCACATTGGCGGTGGAATAGAGTGTGCAGGTGTGGGTATGCCTGCCTACCCAGGTCAGGAGCCTGCAGACCTTGTTGATGGACAGTTGGATTTTATTTAGCGCAGTATTGTCTGCCGCTGCATATATCTGGAGCCCATAGTCCACCAGGGACAGAACTGAGAACATACAGTACTATCTCTGCTTCTTTGGTAGTAGTTTAAGTTTGTGATGGGCTCCTTTAGGTACATGTGGCTGAAGTACCTGTTTTGTTTCTAGTAAGGTGCTTCTTAACACTCTGCCCATTAGTAGCTGAGAAGGTGAGTATTGCATCCCTGAAATGGGAGTGTTCCGTAGACTCAAGAGTGCTAAATGTGGATCAGTTCCAGTGTGGGATGACTTTTTAAAGCTCAGTTTCACAGTTTTAATCATTCTTTTAGCCTGACCATTCGACTGTGGGTATTCTGGACTGGAATGACTCAATTGTATTCCCTACTGTGCTGCAAAAGAGTGTATTTTGTTACTAGAGAAAGGCATGTTGTCTGTGACCATTTTTTATTTAGTATTCCATGCCTCGAGAATACTGACTTGAGTTTTACAATTCTTGTGCTGGATGTTTTATCTCGCAGTCTCAGCACTTCTGTATACTTTGAAAAATAATCTTCAAGCAGCAAAAAAGATCTCCCTTTAAAGTAGAAAATATCCGCAACTAGCTTGTGCCAGGGTAATTCAGGAATCTGATGGACCACAGTGTTTCTTTTTGATTGCCTGGAAGATTTTCTTGGCACACTTTGCAAATTTCAACCATTTGTTCTGTCTTTAAACTTTCCTGGCCAGTACATGACCATTCTGGCTTTAGCATTTGATCTTTGGTTCCCTTGGTGAGCATCATGTAATCTTTTTAGCATCTCTGCTCTGGTGCTTTGCGGTATCACCACTCTGTCTCCAGACATGAGCGGTCCATTCTCTACTGCAAGTGACTGTCGTATTGGACAGAATGCTTGTAAAGTAGGTGGCACCTGCTTTCTTCTCTGTGGCCATCCCTTCTTGTGCATCTCTATTGCGGCTTTCAGTGTTTCATCTTTCTTGGTTTCCTCAGTAAGCACGTTCAGCAATTCTGGGCTTAAAGTTTCTGTCATCTCCATTGCATACATAACTTTTTCATCAAAGATTTCTTCAGTTTTGTCATAACTGTCTCTTTCAACTACCCTTGAAAGCATGTCAGCTATGTACATGAGTTTTCCTGGAGTACAAGACACAATCAAATCATACCTTTGTAGTTGCAACAACATTCTTTGCAGCCTGGCAGAAGCTTGCCCTAATGGCCTTGAAAGAATAGCTTCTAGAGGTTTGTGATCTGACTGAACTTTTACAGTGACTCCTTACACATACTGAAGGAACTTCTTTGTAGCAAACACTATAGCTAATAATTCCTTTTCAATTTGTGCATAGTTTTGTTCTGCACAGGATAGTGCATGGGATGCGTATGCAATGGGTCCTCCTGCTTGCATCAGAGAAGCTCCTAGACCATCTTTTGATGCATCTTCTTGTATTTCTCCTCCTCCCCCTACCCCAACCAGTTTGGCACACTACTGCTTTTCCTCGCCCCCACACCACCCTCTCTTCCACCCACTATTGCCCTCCCTTTCCACCTCCTGGTTACCTTTATCAGCAGCCTTCTTATTCCCTTTCCCCTACCTCCCCTCCTGTTACTCATCTCCCCTCTACTACACTTCTTCCCCTTTTTCTCTCTCCTCCTTTTCTGCTGGGTCCTGTCCCCCTTGTAGGATTCTCAGCATCCTGAAGGGGTATAGTGCTGGATTGTCTCTCTTCTCTTCACCCACCACCCTTTACTCCTCTTCCACTTCCCCCTTTCTCACATCTCCTTTTCTGCCAGTTCCTGCCCCCCTTGCGGAGTTCTCAGCATCCTGAAGGGGTATAGTTCTGGCTTGTCTCTCTTCTCTCCCCCCTTCCCTCTCCCCTCTCACTGTCCTTCCCCCCACCTCCCCTATTATGTTATAACTGCCTTTCCTTAGGTATACATTTAGCACTTATTAAATCTGTGCTCAGCCTACTACTTCTAGCAGTTCAAATGTGTTATCCATCCCCTAGCCTATTCACTACCAGATCACCTGTTTTTAGGTTGTTGCAATATATGTCACATCTGCATATGGTCTTGTTTACCTTGGCCTGATGGTCTGGTTGTACTGCACTGCAATTGCACTACACTGTAATATAATTGTATTTGCATTGCACTGTTATTGTTATGTTTTTGCTTGTTCTCCCAACTCTTGTAACCCTTCCCCCCAGGACACTTCTGGAAACAAACTGTTTTACAGTTCATGTTGTATTTTCTGGTGAAACATTTTCAAATAAATAAATAAAATAATGAATACATTTTTAGTGGCTTTGCAGGATCATAAAAACTAAAGACTGGTGCTCTTGTCAGGGCTTCCTTTAAGTCTTTCAGAGCCTTTTCATGTTCTAGTTCCCATTGCCACACTGTGTCTTTTTTAAGCAGCACTCTCAGTGATGCAGTCAAAGATGCTTCATTTGAAATGTACTGGGCTAGGTATCTGTTCATGCCCCTGTTGACACATTAGTCATTTCTTGTCCTCTGGTGGCTTCATGTTGTTTATTGCTGTTACTTTCCCTTCATCTGGCATTACATCCTCTGAAGCAATGACATGGCCCATGTATCTGACTTGATTCACCATGTATTGTAGTTTGTCTTTATTGAATCTAACATTGATCTTTAGTGCTCTTTACATGACGTGACACAATATTTGATCATGTTCTTCTTTTGTGGATGCAGCTATGATCATGTCATCTGCTATTATGTGGACGTCATCAGTATCATCAAAAGCTTCTGCATTTTTTTGCTGAAATACCTCACTTGCAGATTTTATAACACATGGTAGTCTGTTAAACTTGTAGTGCCCCCCATGGGGTAATAAAAGTACACAACAGTGAAGACTCTTCATCTAGCATTACCTGCCAGTAACCATCCTTTTCATTGAGTATGGTGAACATCTGCTTTCCAGCCAGCTTGGACTGTATAGTCGCAAGGGTCGGAATGGAAAAATGTTGCCTTTTCACTGCCTTATTGAGGTCTCTTGGATCCAGGCAGACTGTCAGGATTCTATTCCTTTTTTCTGTGATTACAAGACTGTTCACCCAGGCCTTGTGCACCTGCACCAGACTTATAACACCTGACTCTTGCAGTTGCTGAAAGGTGTCTTTCAATTTGTCCATGACTGTATAAGGAATTTTTCTACAGCCATGTATTACTGGAGTGACTGTAGTGTCCATGTGAATATGATGTGCTCCTGAGAAATGACCTAGACCTTCAAATACTGTAGGATACTGTGCAATTAGTGCTTCTTTTGTTGCTGGAGATTGCATGTGCCCAGAATTAAATTCTGTATATCAAGTCCAGTTCAACACATGCTTTCCATCCAAGTAAAGGTGCAGTGTTTTCATTTGAAAGGAAGAACAGCAGACCAGTTGTTTTGTTTTGCACTTCTACTTGCAATGTGGCACAACCTTGAGGTACAATTCTTGTTCCCCCATTAGCTACTAGAAATGTGTTGGTAGACTTTATCTTTACAGGATTTGACAACTTGTTTACCATTTCAATTGGAATTTCATTTGCCTCTATGCTTGTGTCAAGTTTAAATTTAACAAAAGTTTTCTCAATATTAACATCTGCATACCAGGCTTCATCCAGCTCTTCTTCCCCTCTGCTGGAGTTCTCTTTCTGTATTACTCCAACAAATAATGTGTCTATCTCTCTGGATTTCTTTTTACTGGTACTGGTTTCTGGGTTTTTGGTCCTACAAACCTTGGAATAGTGATTTTTTCCTCCACACTTGTGACATATGGCACCATATGCAGGACACTGTTTTGGCTGGTGGACCTTCCCACACTGTTTGCATTTCAGTTCATTTAAGACCTTCTGTGTGCTGTGTTTGTTACCTTTTCTGATGTCCTTTTTGCCTCTGTGCTGTATTCGAGCTTGTACTGACTTCTCCTGGGTGCTTCCTGTCATTGCTTGCACCTGGACCTTTGCTATCTCTTTCTCTCTGCATAAATGTATAACTTTTTCTACTATTAAATCAGGATCAGCTAGCAATTTCTCTTTTAGGGCATCATTGGTCACACTAAAGACAATTTTATATTTTAGCATCAGGTCTTCTGTGTCACCAAATTCACAGTTCCTTGCTTTTTGTTTCAACTCAGTTAGAAATTTGTCTGTACCAGCTGACTCTTGCATTGGGTATGCCCAGAACTGATGTCTTTCAGACAAGGTGTTTTTCCTTGGATTACAGTACTTTCTAAATGCTTCAAGCACTTCATCCATTGTGGGTGCTTGAGGATCTGCATATGTTATGTTCTTAGTGTTGTATAATTCAAATTCTTAATCACCAATAGTGTGTAACAGAATTGCTATTTTCAGTTTTTCAGATTTCTCACTGACACCAGTTGCTGTCATGTAAAGCTACAGCCTTTGTTCCCATCTTCTCTAGTTTTCACAGAGATTCCCAAATTAACACTAAAGGATTGGGTGGTTTGAATTGCTCCATGACTAACACACAACACTTTCAGTTCTAAATTCTGACCGCAAATCTTCTATTGCTATATTCTGGGTACTCACTGTTTTCTGGTCCTGGGGTCTCTGTAGTTTTTACTGTGACTCTCCTGGTTTGGCTTTCACTTACTCATATTAAGATCTAAGAGCTAAAGAAAGGCTTTTGGCCCCTATATGCTCCTTGGTTGTACCTAATATGCTAGACCCTTTCCATAAAGTAAATAATTATCTAATTTATTTTTAAATTCAAACTTGTCATTGCATAAGACTATCTCTTCTGGAAGATCATTCCAGGGGTTAACCACCCTTTGGGTAAAAAAGGCTCTACATCATTCAGTATTAAATTTAGTACTTTTTAGTTGGAACTTACGTCCTCTTGTACCCTTGTTATGAAATTTAAAGCTGTGGTTAGTTCTGAAAAGAGTTCAGGGTATTTCACTAGGTTGTAATGTAACAGCATATCTCCCCTGATCCTTCTAATATGGAGAAACATAAGATTCAGTCTAAGCAATCAATCTTTGTAGATTAAGTTTTTGCAGTCATAGAGAATTTTAGTAGTATGTCACTGGATTTTTTCTATTATGTCCCTATTAGATCCCTTGATTGGCCCCCTCAAAGGGCTCCCATAATCTAAGGGAGGTCTAATGTAAGCTGTATATAGGGGCATAATTACGTTTGCCTCTCTGCTTGAAAAATGTATTTTAATTGTCCAAAGGATGCATTTAACCTTTACCACTAGTGCCTGGCAATACTTTTCATAGGTCAGTTAACTAGATATATTTATCCCTAGCTCCTTCTCCTCATAGGTCTTCCTTAATGGGACAGTATTCATAAAATAGGTAGCTTCCCTGTTATGTTTGCCTATATGCGTCACACTGCACTTGTCAGAGTTAAGTGACATGCCTACCTCTTCTGCCCACTGATCCATACCATTTATTCCAGCTTGTAGTTTTGGTTGATCATTATTATTCAAAACTACACATGCCAGTTTTGTATCATTGGCATATTTGCTAACCCAGATTTTGTTGTTTTGTCCTAGCTTAGATATGAAAAGTTGAAATAAAAGATGGTCTAGTACCAACCCCTGAGGTACTCCACTAGTCACTTTGGCTGTAGATGATAACTATCCATTAATACTGACTTGCTGTGTTCTGTCTTTGAGCCAGTTATTTATCTACCTTATTAACCGATTATTAATATTGAAATCTATCAAAGCTTTAATAATATCTCTATGTGGTACCCTGTCAAAAGCCTTTGACACAGCCAGATAGATACAGTCAACTGGGAATCCCTGATCCAAAGCATACGAGATTTTGTCATAAAAACTTAACGGATTGGTAGCACATGATCTACCGGGTCTAAATCTGTGTAGAGTTGGATCCAAATGGCCCTTGTCGCTTATATACTTATACATAACATCTTTAATTATAGATTCAAGAATCTTGCCAGTTACCGAAGTTAAACTGATTGGCCGATAATTACAGCAATTAGTTTTGGAACCCTTTTAATGAACAGATATTATTATTGTGGTAAGCCAGTCCGGTGGTACAATTTGTTCTTGAATGGATTTCTTATATAACGTGACCAAGGGGATGACAATACTAGGTGACATCAGTTTTAACATCTTAGCTGATTTATTATCTGGTCCTGTTGAAGTTGAATTTTTTAAAGCTTTGGTCTTGTCAATAACCAATCTGGTATCAAATTCCACTTGTACAGAGTCTCCTGTAGGTATTGTACCTATAAATTCTGTATTTTCTTTGCATATACTGTACCAAAATAAGTATTAACAGTTTCTGCAATTTCAGATGGTGTCGCTGTTTGGTTACCATTTTGTTTTAGTGCAGTAACTCCTGGATTATTTCCTCTTAGTGAATTTATGTAACTATAAAATTGTTTAGTGTTATCCTTATTAGCTGTACTTGCTAGTTTGAGCTCAATTCTACTTTTACTTCTCCTAATTAGCAGTTTGCAGTCTTTTTGACACTTTTTATATTTATCCCTGTGTTCCTCTATATTAGTTTTCTTATATGTGTTGTATAGTCTCCTTTTTTTCTTAAGTAGTTTTTTGATTTTATTATTTAACCAGCACGGCTTAATGCCCTTATTGTCATACTTCTTCACTTTCTTCAGATAAGTATTACATACATTGTGTATCTCTACCTTCATAATCTCCCACATTTATACAGTAGTTTTATCTGCTAATTTAACCTCCCAATTGATGGAATCCAAGTCCTTTTGTATTTTATCCAAATTAATGGCTTTGAAACTAGAGACACTAGACACAGTTCTACATCCCTTGGCTGCTCCCTTACTCCTGTTTAAACTAAATTGTATACTACTGTGATCACTGTTATTCAGAGGTTCCACAATTTCACACCTATCTCTAAGGTATTAGAGGTAATGATAATGTCTAATATATTATTGTATTCTGACACCTAATTGTATACTTTTCTGATACCTTTGATTCTTTCTTTAGTTTCTACAGGGTTTCACTGGAGACCACTATAGCAAACAGGACCAGGATTACAGAACAGATTCCAAGACTCATTTAAGTAAAACAACTATCTTATTTTTATTTTCTAACTGCATAACATAACTAAGCAAGCTCAGCAGACAAGATGGAGTCTTAGCACAGAGTGGCTCAAGCTGGTTACACATGCACTCTATTTCTTGAGTTCGTGACTCATACTGAAAGAGTCTTAAAGAGTCAACAGCATATATTATAGGTAGGCTTCACTTGTGAGGTAGGCTGCCATTCTATACAGTAAGCCTACCTTTTGAGAGAGAAGCTTGGCTGTGCATTCAGCATTGGGCCAGAAAGAGAATTTCTGGTCTAACATAATACCGACATATTTATTGTTATCCACAACTTCCAACCAAGTGTTCATAGTAGTGGCAATCTTTAAAAGTTCTGTCCTGTCTAATCCCAGCTTTCTAGACTCAGATACCATTCCCTTTGTTTTATTTGTGGTGAAGACAAGTTAATTTGACATCCACTTTTAAAGCTTCATGAAATCTTTTCTTATCCCAGTTTTAATTGGACTGAGGTCAGAGTCCCAGTCCTCAATGAAGCCAAACCCCTGTGCTCCACACCATTTTTTCAACCATTCATTAAACTGCATGGTGTAGGTACCCTCGCCTCACCCATGCCATTGACAGGCAGCACCTCTGAAAAGGATACTGTGTGTGCTACTTGTCTTAGGCCCCTCCTCAACTCTACAAAGTCCTTCTGCACTGCTCTAATCTCATGATGAGCCAAGTCATTTGTCCCTAGGTGGACAATGACATCCAGCTCAGACTCCTGTGCAACTGTTCTCGTGATCCTAAGGATGCACTTCCTGTCCCTCCAAGCCACGGCACCAGGCAGGCACCTAAATGTGCCCTCATGAAACAATCAGCTAAAAGCTCTGACCTACCACTGCAATGAGTGCCTTCCTGTCAGCAAGATGCACTACATGACAATTTGACAGAGAAAATACCCTGCTAATCAAACAGATAAAAATCCAAACATCCAAGTCAGACACAGGTAAACCTCCCCAGCCCCAAAACAGCCTGGTGACCTTGTGCTCTGAAAACAGTCAGCCCCAAAACACATCAGCTGTGCACAAAGACAGACACAGTAAACAGTATTCAGTCCCTGTGGGTTTAAACTCTTCCTGCACTGAAAATCTTAACAATTGTAACAAAAGTAAAGCAAGGTCCACCTCCTCTGTTGATTAAAAGACTGCCTTTTTCTGATAATTCTAAGTTCCTTATTTCACCCTTCAGTTAGAAGTATCCTCCACCTGAAGAATATTAACTTTCCTAAGGTATCTGCTTCAAACCAAAGACAATTGTAAATTGTAAGGTTCACCTCCCTCTGTTGTGAGCACAACTCACTTTTTTGAAAATCCTAAGTCCAGTGTTGCAGCTTTCAGCCAGAGGTAGCTTCACCTGAAGAATATTAGGTTATCTGATGAGCCTGCTAAAATTGGTACTGTTATCAGGTCTGTAAGACTCTTCCAAAGCTATTGACTGATAAGTAGCTGTGATGTAAGCACTTCCTGACACAGTCTGGCCTGGCCTTTTAAGGCACACAGAGATAAACAAAAGAAAAAACAGTTTCCACCCCCTGGGCACTGTCTAGGTCAAATACACAGCCTGTAACCTGCTCTCAATTCAGGACTTATGACAAATTCTTAGCCCAGTGAATAACTCACAGTATTACAAATATTGCAATGCAAACAGTCAATCACTAACTCCAATCAAGTCAGCTGTGCACAAGGACAGACACAGTAAATAGTATTCAGTCTCTGTGGGTTTAAAATCTTCCTGCACTGAAAATCTTAACAATTGTAACAAAAGTAAAGCAAGGTCCACCTCCCTCTGTTGATTGAAAGACTGCCTTTTCTGATAATTCTAAGTTCCTTATTTCACCCTTCAGTTAGAAGTATCCTCCACCTGAAGAATATTAACTTTCCTAAGGAATCTGCTTCAAACCAAAGACAATTGTAAATTGTAAGGTTCACCTCCCTCTGTTGTGAGCACAACTCACTTTCTTGCAAATCCTAAGTCCAGTGTTGCAGCTTCCAGCCAGAGGTAGCTTCACCTGAAGAATATTAGGTTATCTAATTAGGTCAATGATATAATCTGCTGGCCATTTGTTTAGGGGCTGAAAAGTAGGTGTAGTCCCTATCTGTGGGGTGCTGAAGCTTCCAAATGTCTTGTAGCCTATGAAGGGTGCCATTTCCTTAACTGCAGCCAGCGATTTTGGGCGAGGTTCAGGTCTGGAGTTTGACTGGTCTAAAAAATGGTCCATGGTCAAGTTGAGGTCCCCCCCAATGATAATCCCTGAGTTATTATTTGTAAACTGTAATAGAGCCTGGGAGAGTCCATTAAAAAAGCCAGGGAGGTCCTCATTGGGGGCATATACATTCACCAGGGTTATTGTGCCCGCTGATGTAGCCACTTTAACCATAACCCATCCACCCCCCTCCTCTTCAGATTTCTGGTCAAGTAGGGCCCATTTCAGTTTTTGTGTCATAAGATGGACGCTCCACAGTGAGCTGAACCAGCTGAAGTGTGTACCTCCCTTCCCACCCATTCCCGAGCCAACTTAACTGCTTCAGAGTGAGGTAGTTTGGTCTTTTGGATAAAGGCTATGTGTGTGTTGAGTTTTTTCAGTCTAGTTAGGATTTTTTTTCTTTTAATAGGGGAGCTGAGGCCCCTCACATTCCAAGAGGAGGCCGTGATTGCCCCAGCATTAGCCATTGGGAATTTTGGTCAAGGATAGAAGAGCCTTTACGCACATGAAACCAAACCTTTGCTCAGCTTGGGTTCCGGCTGCAGCATTAACCTCCCCCTGAGTGAAGGTCATAAGATGCTTGCAACCATTCCCTTTACCCAGACCATTCTTTAAACAATCCCTTGCATTATCCCCTGCATGGGGTAGTTCATGATAAAAAGATGAGCAGTATCCACTATAAACACTTGTGTACCAGACATGTTTTAAAAGCAACATCCATATAAGTGAACAGATACAGAAAATATTTAACAGATGCACCATTGTGAAATTGGGATGATCTATCCATTGCTGCCCCGACGGCCCTTCCTCCTGGCCGCCAAAGGCATGGACAGTCTCCCGAGGTGATGTTCATAGACATCCTAGCATACAGAGTTAATACCCAACAATGTGAACTAAACTGTAACAAGGTTCAGATTGGGAGTTCATCCCTGACCACTACTGTACGTGGTACCTAGACAAGGAGGAGAGGGGGAGACAGGGAGTGGGGTGCTATTAGAGAGCTGCAATTGGTGTTTCCATACTTCTAGGCATCTCACAGTGAGTGGAGTAATCAAATGAAGTAGCTGTATTGGAGAAGAAGGAACCCCCAGACAGCTGCCCTAATATAATAGAAAGAGCAGTGAAAGCCCCATCCTCCTGTGTTGGACAGTTCCAAAAGAAGAGGAGGGATGAGGAGGGTATCTGCAATCTGCCATCTCAGCAGCCCATTTGGGATCAGTACCTTGGGCAGGGTCACTCAGGAAGAGGTGGAGTCTGATCCTTACCTCAGAGCATCCACTCATTCCACCTGCCTGTCCATGCAACTGCCCTATAACCTAATGGTTGAGCAAGCCATTGTCGACTGGTATATTGGGTGACATGAGGTGGTAGATATTCTGCAAAGAATGAGAGTTCCCCCTCCACCTTAGTGGCATTGATCACATGGGAAGCTGAATCTGTGCCCATCGAGATATATCCCTATATCTTGCTGCCCTTTATGTGTCTTAGGCAGCATCCCCTTCCTTGTCGTTGGTAAAAACAATCTTGTATCTTCCCCGAGGGTGCAAGGGGGTTGTGATGTTGCTCCAGATCAATGCTAGTAGGCTCCCTTATCCCATGAGCAATGCGCTCATTATAGTTATGTTTCTCAGAGCAGGTAGCTGAATGTGAGCAGATGCAAAATGGTTGATCCTCGCAATCTGCACTGCCCAGTACGCGGCAGGGGATGCCAGTGGGCCAAGGGCCAGTGTAAATAATGTGATGGAAAGTCTCACAATAGTTTGCCCTGCCACAAAGGATCCCACCCCACAACTTGACAGGGGGCACCAGGTAAATTTATATGCCGGGGGAGCAGCTAAGTGAATAAATTCCTTCTTGTGTGGTTGCCAGAATAAAATAACAGTTCTTCTGAAGAGCAGGACAGGGAGTCAGATGCATCTGCTCTGCACTGGAAGGGATCCTGCTCGAGCTTGAGTGAAGAAAAATATGTCCCGAGCTGGCAAAGATTAACTTCCAAGGAGAACTTCACCATCTGGCAGCCGCGAGGTGGAGCACATGCGGTTCAGTTCAAAATGGATGTTTAGTCCTGAAAAGTTATACCGAACCCCTCGTGTCTCTCGAGTAGATCCCCCAGTGCCACATAGATGGAAAAACAGTTCTTTGGGGCATTAGAAACAGAAGGCACAGATTAAAAATTAACAACTTGCCTGTCCCAACTTAACCCAGGGGGGTCAGAGCTAAGAAGAAACAGATGGGGCGGATTCAAGTTAAAGGCACTGTATCTCCAGGGCTTGAGTCGGCGTGCTTGTGCTGCTCCTCCAGACAACTCACCGACTCCTGGCACAAGGGGGTCCAATCTTTTAGGGTCTCCTCTGGTGGATCGGGAGCAGAGGTGTTTGGCAGTTCCTTAGCTGGGAGGTGTAGGGCAGTGGGGGAGAGCTCAAGGAGGCCAGTGAACCAATTAGCAGTTTTGATTGGAGTGTTGCAAGGGGACACGCTGCAGGCATCGGATAACAATTGGAGTCTCTGATGGCTTCTGGATGTGTTTCTTCTTGGCAGGGCTTTGGAAGAGGCAGAGTGTTTGGATTGCCTTTTTGATCTGCCCCCTGAACTTTTTGCCATGGCTCATCCACCCCAACATCGATTTGCTGTTGTGACGTGCTGGGCTGAGTCTCCTTTATCGCCACCTCCATTGACTGCCAGGGTGCTTTACATTGTCTAGTTTGGTGGGTCCCTAGCCCTCCTCTGTTTCTCTGAAGGTCATTCAAAATCTGCTCAATTTCTGGAGGGGAGTTAAACATTATGGCCCGGATATTCAGACTGTGCCAGGCTGTGGCACAAGCCTAGGCGCAGCGCAACTTGGCTGCGCAGGGGCATTGACAGGGTGATATTCAATGGAGCTGCACCATGGCACAGCATTGCTGAATATCGCACCCTGGCCACCTGCAGTGCGCATGGTGCAGTGGCACTGTGCAGGCGCAAGTGGCCAGAGTGGAGCAGGGGGATGCGCTAGTGCAAGTTCCATTGCACTAGGTGCAACAACCATGATATTAAAAAGTGCACATGCAAATGGGGCTAATGATGTAGCAGCAAATGGGGCCATTTGCATGTCATTATGGCCCCATTTGCATGCAGGTGCATCGATCCCCGGTGACTTGCGCCTGGCGCCCTGCCAGGTTGCAGCCGTCGGGGACCAATGCCCCCTGCACATTGCGGAAAAGTGCCCCACTGCCTGATCGTGGGCATATGTAGTATAGCGCACATGTCCAATATCCCTGGTGGTCCAGTGGACTGCTTCACACCCGATCACGGGCTTAAGTATCAAACTGATTCGTCCAATATCCCTGGTGGTCCAGTGGACTGCTTCATGCCCGATCGCGGGCATATGTATTCAAAGGGAGAGGTCCAATATCCCTGGTGGTCCAGTGGTACCCCCCTCCCCTCCCGCCGACTGAGCCCCACCACCCTGCTCCCCCCCCCGGTCAGTGGCGGGCGGCAGCAACCCACCCACCGACTGACACCATTCACATATCTGGGCTGTGTAGTGCGGTAAGGGCTGCACGCCATTGGCTCATGCTGTGGACTGATGGGCATACAGCTCCCAGATGTGTTGCCTGGCGGGCAGGTAGGGTGCTGGGCCGCCGCGACCAGGGGTGGGGCAGTGGGGCTCAGTGGGCAGGTGGGAGGGGGTCTCACTGGACCACCAGGGATATAGGACATTTCTTTATTTAACAACATATGCCCGCTGATTGGCTGCAGAAGCGTCCACTGGACCACCAGGGATATAGGACGTTATTTATTCAACAACATATGCCCGCGATTGGGCTGCTAGTGGTCCACTGGACCACAGGGATATAGGACGTTATTTATTCAACAACATATGCCCGCGATCTGGCATGGGGGCGCCACCACGGAGGTGCAGCCGGCGCTCGGGTGGCCACCCACAGGTGGCTGCTGCCGTGTTGCGCCCTACAATATGGCAGCTCACCTGTGGGTGGCCAGCCATTGTTCCTTTTTTTTTGTCTCACTTCTGTGCAGCACAGGTAGGGGTTGCACATGCATGGGCTCAGCACATCCCGGGCTGAATATCAGGATGTGCGGAGTATGCATGGGCACGCCCCCCCACCTGCACCGCATACATTACTGATGCACTCAGGCGCATCGGAATTTGTGCCAGGCTTAATCCCCATTTGAATATCATGCCAGGGCGCATCAGTGGGTTGCGCATGGTGCAACACTGTTGTGCCATATGCAACCTTTCTGAATATCCGGGCCTAAGTGTTCCCCATTGAAAGTCACTCACAACAAAGCCAGATACCTGAGGGTCGCAGTTATATTCATTTGATATAGCCTTCTTTTCTCTTCTGCATAAGCTCTCCATTTTTTGAGAGCTCATATGAAAAATCCTGGTAAAGCTGTACAGTGTGCCCCTCCCATTCTAGCTGCTTCAATTCTCTGGCAGTGTGCAAACAGAGTTCTTTAATTGGATAGCTGAGAAAATGGACCATGGTAGGTCTAGGTCTCTCCCCCAGGAGGGGATCTTGGGGCCACACTCCTGTGGGCCCTTTCAAGCTCCAGATTTGTATTATCCATTTTCATCAATCCAGGGATGGCTGACTGTAAAAACGCTATCATGTCTCGTCCTTCCATGCCCACCAGTATGCCGACAACGCTGACGTTATTCCTCCTAGAGCGGTTCTCGATATTGTCCACCTTGGCCAACAAATAACAATTTGTTGCTGTTGTTCATGAAGGAGGGCTTCCTATTGGTGCAGTTGTTAGCTGTGCTGTTGAATTATCCCCTCTGACTTAAGAGACATGCTGGGTCACAAGAGTAAGAGCTTTGTTAGTTTTTGTAGTCCTAATGTTTAGTTCTACTGCATCAGAGAGGACTTTATCCAGCATACTTGTTATTTTGGCAAATTCAGATGCTGAATTAAGTCCTGGGTTAGATGATGCAATTTTTGTGGAGCGAGCCCTATAGCCAGATGCTCTACAGAGCTTCAAGATGGGATTATGCCAGCTGGGGCTCCACTGCGTGCCTGGACTGCTGCAGATGCCACGAGGCACTTTCAATGTAGCTTAGACATATATATTTCTCCTCTGTCCTTGGTCTGATTCGCTTGATTTTTTATTTGGGTTGCAGCTGCAGGGCTCTGGTTCCCGAAACTGCCACTTATTCTGTCTCTGGATCAGTCGCTATTGCAGGATCATGAAAAGTAGTGGTCAGAGGTATCTCTCTTGCAGAATTAGCATGTCACCATTTCGGTTGCCAGGCCACACCCCCAAAATGATGTTTCTTATATAAATATGACAGTAAGCTTTCAAAACGCACAGTATATGGCAAAAGAACTATATGTTTTTGATCCCTCTGAAACTCCAAATAAGGCTTTTAATTTGCAAATATAAGGCCCTTGTTCAACAAAGAGACAAGAACCGAGCTGGTCTGTTGGTGCAGCAATATGGCTATCAGCACACGATGCACATGACCCGAGTTTGGAATGAAGGAGGACTCAGCATGCTAGCAGACATTCTCTGCTGGGAAGGGAGGGTTGTGTGTTCTGCTGCAATACTGCCACCTGGGCTACTAAAGGTTATAAAATAGTCTGGGACCCCCCAAGGGCAGGAAAGAACACCCCCGATGGTGTGCTGACACAAGGTCGACACCACCACAATGAACACCAGCACAGCGACAGAAATCACCTGTCTGCGACGAGTCACTGTGCTGGTGTGCAGAAGTCCAACTCTAACTCAGAGTTAGAATCATAGAGACCAGGGATTGTGGGGGGCAGAGCCCCCCACATGGGGGGTTTGGGGGGCTAAGGCCCCCGATAGAAAGCACTGTGATCCCCGAAGCTACAATGCCAACAGTCAGCATGGTAGCTGTCACTGTGGGGGATGTCAGTGCTAGTGCTGTCGAAGCACTATAGTAAAACCCCTCGGTGAGACATCACATATTGCATGTGTCAGCCATGACATCTTGGGGTGAGATGCCAGGTCAGTCAGAAAGAAACTACAAAGGTAAATTACTGGTACAGTGGCTGGTTGGAGGCTCAGTGGCACACTCGTATCCCCTCCTTGTCCTGCATGTGCTCCAGAGAATCTGAGCATTTGAGAAGCCCCCACCCTTATCCTCCCCAACCAGAATATAAAAAAGATATACAATGGAGTAGTAGCAGATAAGAGGGTAAGGGGGCTGGGTGGTAGGCAGGCGGTAGCTAGATAGCGGCCTGTCCGGGAGCAGGTGCAGAATCAGAACCGGAAGGTATGACAGAAAAAAGACAAGAACTGTAAAACAGTCAATGAACTTGTTTTAATGCTGTATTGTGTATATTTAGCTGGAGCACCCACAGCTAGCTGTACATCAAAATTATGACCAGCCTATGTCTCTTACAGTGTTGCAGCAATATTGCACTTATACTTAATTTGGCATTTTACAGGAGGAGCTGCCATTTCTGATTTCCACAGCTATATGATTAGGATTTTTCTTGCTCCCTTGAAAGATGGGCCACCTTGTTACAGAGCAGTTATTCTGCCTTGTATCATAGTCCAGACAGTAACAGCCCAATATTTCACTAGGAAATCAGATGACAACCTACAGACAGTAAATCTGTCATTGAGTTGGTGTGCCACCCTTATTACAGGTGGCATTATATTTACTTACTTACTTACTACTTGCCAGCAGAAACAGGCCACATGTCTATCAAGTCTGCTCAAGTGTGCAGCTAGCACCCCCACTTGTAGCTGCCCTTCCCCCCTTGACCCCCCACACAGATGAGTGCTGACTGACCATGAAGCAGGTTAAGCTGTTGGTGGTATTTCCAGTGAATGGGGGAAATTTGGCCAGGACACCGTGGAAATTCCCCTAATCTTTTAGTAGGGATGGGACGGGGGTTATGTACATATACGAATTATTTCTATTTGCCGTTTATGTATGCTGTAATACTTTTTTCTGTTTCTTTTGATTTCTTTCATTATAATTTTGTATGACGTAATACAATTTTTGCATATTTTGTTTCAAGTTTTGAATAAAAATTTCCACTTCTCTTTTCGATAAGTGCCATGGGATCTTTAACATCTACCTGAACTACCACCAGAACAGGCAGATGGGACCTCAGTTTAATGTCTCATCCGAAAGATGGCACCTCAGAAGTGCAGCACCCCCCCCTCATGCTGCAGTACAGTGTCAGTACTGGGATATTAACCCAAGGGCCAGGTGTGGGAATTGAACCCAAAACCCTCTGACACCCCTCTACCAGGTGTCTGTTCTATGCACCATTTGCATTAGTCATGCTTTGCTATGAATTTTCTATGGATGTTTCTAAATTTGATACCCTGAAAGGCTGTCATGAGAAAGTGTGGGGGTGATACGGAATCATTTTTGGTCATGTTTGCTCAATGGACAGAAAGTACTTCTATACAGCTTGAAAAAACCATCAGGGATTGCAGACAAATGCTAAAAACACATGCAGTGCTCATGTCTAAAATGATTTTAATAAACTATACTCTAAAAACTACACTGCAAATGTACATAAACATACACATAAAAATCTGTTATTATGTACACAACAGTGATATTTACTGCAAATCATAATTATTTTACAGCAGCACCAGTTTGTTATAAAAATGACAGTTTCTGAGAAGCTTTTCTTCTTGAAAAATGTTACATATTCTTTATGACAATATCTGAGGGTTGAGCTCCCTGTTAGGACACATTGACCTATATTTATGGACTACCATCAGCGTTTACCCCTCTTTATTCTGCCTTTACTAACCAGCTTCAGCTATGCATTATTAAACAACATGGTTGGCCGGCCCGGTGGTGCTTTGGGCTGAGGCACTGGATGTCACACCTCACGCTACGCTGGTGACCTGGGTTTGGGAATAGACTTGGGCTGCCAGGGGTCGGATGGGGGTCAGAGGACTGAACATCGCAACCAATGCTCTCCTCCTCCTGGGGTGGGTTACCGGGTAGTATATATCAGCCGTAGCTCCTCTGGCTGTGGAAGCATGGGAAGTAGGGGCACACGGCTCTGCAGAGTTGGGGAGGGGAGGACACTGTCAGGTGCTTGATGATGGCGTGTATCAGCAGGGCGTTCATCTGGATGTATGTCCTCTGTGCCAACATCCTCAGGGGTATCTGGAGAAAATGGGGGAAAAATATATATACACCCCCAGCCCAATGTGCAACATGAAATTGGTAGGACCTGGCGGATGGAGTAGGAGGGGGTACGAGGCCCTCTCTGAAGCCCAGAAGCAGGGCAAGTAAAAAAAAAAAACATGGTTGATTGCTGAATTGGGGGTGTAAAGGCAAAGTAAAATGGTGTTAATACTGGAGGTAATGTGCCTGAATTTAGGCCATTACGTCTTTTTCAAGCTGATTGTGTTTCCAATGCTTTGCAGTGGGCTAATACCAAACAAATAACATAGTCCTTCTATCAGAGTTATCTCTATGCTTTTACTAATTAAAAAAAAAAAACTACTAACTGTGATGATGCTGTCAAAGCAAAAGAATAGCAAATGATCATGGGATGCTCAAACTAACATGCTGTGCAACTGTGCTTGGTTCTGTGGACCTCCATTCTGTTGATAATTAGGTCCCCAGATTTCTGTCTCACAAAAATGTGTTTCCAGTACTTTGTGATGAGTTATCATCCCAATTAAAAAAAAAAAGGCAACAACAACATAAAGTTTACATCTAAAACATCCCTAACTCTAGGAGGATACATCTCAATTGGGGAAAAAAGTAGCAAAGAAAACTCAGACTAATCATTTGGCACAGTTGCTCATCTGGTAGCTAGAACACCTGGAGGGAATTTAGGGGGCTGGGGATTGATTATCAATTCCTTAATATGAAATGTATTTCCAGAATTTGAGAGGGTGAGGTTTCTATGACAGACATTAATTGAGGAAGATAAAATCTAGGTACCAGCTGTCTTTCACCAATCTCACTGGAGTGCGACACCCTGTCACACAATTCCACGTGTCAAATACGAAGAATGTTTTTGATGCATTTCAACATTTTCTCCACTTTAAAAAAACAGTTTTCAATATGGACTGTGTAACTGAACTCAAGGTTGTTTACTAGAGCAGTTATCCTCAGGCAGAGATCTGCTATAACAAGAAAAGTATGCACTTTGGACAAATGCGTGCTGTCTCTCTCAAGTGTTTTACCACAGCAGTCAAACTGTATATTCTCAGCATCCCAAGTTTTGAATAAAATAAAATTTACAGAAGAACACAGATTATTTTAAAATAAAATAATTTACAATAATAGCTGAGGTCTTGGTACAGCCCAGTGGCCACAGCACTGTCACATGGGAGACTTGGCATTAAGAACTCATCTTTGATCCCTCCCTTTCCTGGCCAGTGGGGTCCAGAGTGCAATGTAGAGGTATCGCACATTTGTCCTGGCATAGGACGTTTGGTCTCTGAGCACTTCCCATGGTGGGAACAGCAGTGGAATGACTTTGCCAGTAGCACTGATTGGCTTGTGGAATCTGGAACTGGATTTAATTGGGTACTAGTCAGAAATTAGGAATTAGGATTCTCAGATTCTGAGTCTGAAAATCCTGATTGTGAAACTGGTTCTGTGGATTTCTGAATCAGAATTGGATTTTGATTTGCCTCCTACTGAAAGGTACTGTATGAAGCTAAATGCTGTGCATGACACAGATGAAGGCGGGTCCCAGTGTATACACCGCACGCCCAGTTGTACTGCTCCAGTGCTGGGCAAGGAATTATTATTACCATAAATCTTAGGGTTAAAATTCCACATCAGAATTGGGTTATTCTGAATCTGAGATCCACTGACAGATTTGATTTTGGGAGTTCTGAGCACCCCTTGTTGTCAGTGATCACGTGTCATTAGTCAGTATCCCTTTCCTTGTCAACTGGATGACACTGTGAGCTGCACTACAATGGCTGACTGGTGAGTAGAAACTAGAGGAGGGAGAATCACAAACCCATGATGCATGATGGCATCACCACTGCCCACCAAAGATCCACTGACAGCCCCAATGTCCCTCCCTGCTGCCCCTCCAACTGAGAAAGCCCACCTGTGGAAAGCAGTACATGGCCATGCTGACCAGTGCCCTATTAGGAGAGAGCAAGACATAAAGCAATAGAGGAGGGCAGCAAGGATCTGGCTTGGAGTCATCAAGGGAGCCAGTAGGCATGTGAAAGCGAAAGCCAGGAGGTACACTGCCTGAGCAGAGCGAGGTGGATTGTACGAAGTGAGATCAGAGGATAACATGTGAAAGTAATTGGAAAAAATGAGGTATCAATTGTATTTTTCAGGGGAAATGTTTTTAGTCTTCACATTTCTTTACTGCTTCTTTCCATTCATTTCAGTCTCAGAGATGAAGAAACCATGCAGGTCCAGATGAAGGTCTGCATCCACAGATGCCCGTGCCACTTCTTTAAATGTTTTGGCATCCAGTACAAGCATGAAGGAAGGTTTCTTAGGGTCAGAGGATACAACCGAGGACAAAAGAACACCTGGAAAGGAAAGCAAATTAACACAAAAAGTCATTAGAAACATTTAATTTTATTTAAATGAAGGCCTTTGGACAAGCATTGCCCATTTTAAAAGATGCCGGTAATCAGAAGCACAGACAAGACATAAGTTTATACAATTACAGTATACAATTGCACAAAAATTACACTGTTTCAGAACCAGTATTATGTCAAAGCTTCATATAGATATTAAGAGTTTATCGGGGCCCTTTTTGAACCCTAATAAAGTGTTTTTATCAATCAACTCTTGTGGGTAATTTATTCATGCTTTTGCAGTGCGTACTGTGAAAACATTATCTCTCTTAGTTGTATTCGCCCATGGTACTACTAGTTGCTTGTTATGAGTATGTAGATTATTATCTCTAGGGTTCAATTTCACCCACATTCTGAAGTCAACACAGTGGAGTTAAAGATGTTGTACATGAGCAAAATATCACCCCTTTTCCTTCTCTCTTGTAGGGAAAATAATCATGTCTCTTTAAGTCTCTCCTGATATGTTGTGTTTCTTAAGTGCGGTATTATTTTGGTGATGCATTTCTGAACCCTCTCTATCAATGCAATATCCCCCTTCAAAATAAGGACTCCAGAAAGTTGAGCCGTAATCTAGATGAGGCCAAACGTATCTCCTATAAAGCAGGATTAGGCACTGCTCAGATCTAGAAATAAAGGAGCACTTAATCTTTTTTACCATAACACCAGCCTTTTTGGTTATAGATTTACAATGATCAGAAACCTCCAATTTATTATTTACGACAATACTAAGATCGTGTTCTGATTCAGAAATTTGAAAAGGTAAGTTATTTAGAAAATATGAGTATTTTGGGTTGTTCTTGCCATAGTGAATAACAACACATTTGTCCACATTATAGGACATTCCGTTTACTATTGCCCATTTTTCGATATTTAATAAATCATTGATAAGTACTAAATGCTTAGAAAATGAATCCACTTCCCCACCAACTTTGTATCGTCTGCAAATTTTACAATGGAGTTTGTTACCTGAGTGTTCATGTCACCCACAAAGATACCAAACAGAGTGGGGTCCAAAACCGAGCCCTGGGGAACCCCACTACTGACATTTCCTTCTTCCGATAAAGACTCATTGATTCTTACATGCTGTGTAGGATATTGTTGCCAGTTTTGAATCCATTTAACCCAAACTTGACTGAAACCCATGTTTAATAGTTTGTTTATTAAGATGTTATGAGGGACGGTGTCGAAGGCCTTTCGAAAATCTAACAAAATGACATTGTAAGATTCACCCTTATCTAGGCTACTACTGACATAGTTGTCAAAGGTCATTAGACTGGTAGTTGTTGAGAAGTTCTTCTTAAACCCATGATGGTATTTATCATTTAGACCAAGATTAAGCACCTCTGAATTTATTCGGGCTTTAATTAATTTCTCCATAACCTTACAACAAACAGAGGTAAGGCTGATGGGCCTATAGTTCTCAACTCCACTACGATTACCCTTTTAAAAGATTGGTATAACTATAGCTGTGCACCAGTCATCAGGCACAATACCCTGGCCAAGCAACATGTTGAAGATAGTAGTTAATGGGTGTGCAAGTTGTCTAGCCATATCTCTAAGAAATCTGGGATGAATATTGTCTGGCCCAGGACTAGAATTGTTTTGATTTTCTGTTAATGCCTTTTGAACTTCATCATCAGTGAAATAATAATTATTAATACGAGTTCCATCACACAAATTTTTATTGGTTATGCCACCACTTGAAAATACTGAACAGAAATATGAAATAAAATAGTTGGCAGCTTCTATATCATTTGAGATGGTTATCCTATTGTATAATAAGTGCCAAATTACCCTTGACAAATTATGGTTTTTATCGTTATGGTTATTGTTATTATGGGGAAGATAAATTACAATATTCGGTGTTTTTTGGCTTCATGAATAAGATTAGAATGCTTTTGAAAGCAGATCAAATTGTTAATGGTCTTTACCAGAGTCTCAGTGTGTTCAGAATAACTTAACTTACAATCCACGATCAAACCAAAATGTTTATAGCTATTGACCTATTCCAAGGCTATAACACTAAAGGTTGTAATTTGAAAATTTTTTTGGGGGCGACTTTGAATTTACTCAAAAGGTTTTTTCAAATGAATACTTAAACCTCTTTGCTATTTTTCCAGAGCCAGTGGTACTGTCCTTTGACTTTCTGGTTAGTATGGTGGTTGAGTATACAGTGGAGGCAGCCAGGATGCAACAAAGTAAAGGTCAAGTAAAAAAACAATACTGCATGACAGAAGGGTTTAATTGTCATTGAGCTGCACTGTTCACTGCAGCACTCTGCAGAAATACTGCAAGGTACTACACAGTATCCTGGCTTGACTCTGTTGTATATAGTGGCTGTCTCCCTGATTGTGTCTTCAGTAACATATTAGTCAGCGTTATCACACTTTTACTTTGCATTCAGTCCAATCTATTTTATTTATACAGCACTTACCCAAAAAAGGTCAAAGTGGCCCACAGTTAGTGTATTTGAGATCTGAATTTGTGCGACCAGTATTTAAGCAATAATGCACAACAGGGTGTGGGTCATCCAGGATAACCTGACACTTCGGGGGGTTGGGCACAAGGCCGCTGGCCGAGTGCATCCAACACACAAGAAGTGAGGTTATCCCAGCACAATCCACACCCTGGAGTGCATTGTTGCTATTAAACAATGGTTTCTTTGTAAAGCAAAGTTAGAAGAGTTTACAAATATGTTTAAAATTTTTTTTACTCATTTTTATAGTGTGTAGGCATACATAGCTGAAAAACAGTGCTGTATTGTTTGATCAGCAGGTGTGCTGATGCGTTTTGGTTGGTCCCCCCCACCCCTTAGTTGTGTTTCCTTAATAAATTGTTGTTTGTCATCCAGTTTAATTGACCTGGTCCAGCAGTCTTACTAGAGACCAGCTGAAGATGTGTGTGTGTGTGTCTATGTTTTTTTTTTATTTCTCTGATGAGCCAAAATGGTCATCATATGGAGACGTTTCTAGGTGCAGACTTCCGGCTTTCTGTTTCAGTTGGGAACTCCATGGTGACTGCACTCAGGAAAGCCATTCTTGACTATGCTGCTATTAATATTGGAGACTGTTTTGAATGTTTTCTGTAGCCAGTTTATGTGGTTCTTCTTGGTGAATGGCTGCTTTTTTTCCCCTGCGAATCAAGCGGCATGACTGAAGTGTGCGACCAGCAAGTATGGTGTCCGCGGTTCACTGAAGCACTGAATTTGGGGAATAAATTGGTATGAAAACTCTGCTGCCTGTGAAAACCAGATGCTTGATTTGTTGTTTTAAGTGAGGAGTGGGTACTGAAGGCAGGGCTTTTGTGGATGGAGTTTTGCCAATTTTAATTGGCTGTTTCAGTTAAGGTGGTTACAGAGAGCGATGAGCATGGCTGTGTGAGAGTGCTTGCACCCCAGGGCAGGGGAATCAAAGTGCTGTTTTAGGTGATATTTTTTTTTTATTAAATTCTTTTTTTTTCTGTTCAGGGGAAACATAGAAACATAGAATTTGATGGCTGAGATAAGGACTGCTTGGCCCACCTAGTCTGCCCATTTCCCTACCTAACGGTTAAGCTGCAGATCCTAGTTAACCAACAGCCTACTTCCTCTTACCCCCCACTATAACTGCCTTGTGTCTGTCCCATGCATTCTTGAATTTCCCCACTGTTTTTGACTCTACGACCTCCTCAGGAAGGTTGTTCCATGTGTCCACAACCTCTCTGTGAAGAGATACTTCTCACATCACCTCTGAACCATCCCCCCTCTAGCTTCAAATTGTGCCCCCTTGTTTTTGCACATCTCTTTTTCTGAAAGATGCTACCCTCTTGGACTTTGTTGATTCCCTTGAAGTATTTGAAAGTTTCTATCATGTCCCCCTTTCCTCAAGGCTATACATCTTTAATTCCTTTAGTCTTTCTTCATATGTCTTCTGATGCAGACCCTGCATCATTTTGTTGCCCTTCTCTGACAGCCTCCACCCTGTCTATGTCTTTGCAGAGATGGGGTCTCCAGAACTGTACACAGTACTCCAGATGTGGTCTTACCAACTGTCTGTACAGAGGGCCAACAACTTCCTGTTTTCTACTGGTGATGCCTCTCCCTATGCATCCCAGTATCCCCCCAGCCATCCTTACTGCATTCTCACATTGCTGGCCCACCTTTAGGTCATCTGATATGACTTCCCCCAGGTCCCTTTCCATTTTTGTTGTTGTCAGTATCTCACCCCCCCATTGTGTATTTGCTTCCCAGGTGCATTACTTTGCACTTCTTTGCATTGAATCTAAGCTGCCATACATTTGACCATTCCTCCAACCTTGCCAAGTTCCTTTACATGCTTTCCACCCCACCTTGTGTATTAACCCTGTTACAGATCTTTGTGTCATCTGCAAAGAGACATACTTTCCCTTCCAGTCCCTCTGCAATGTCACTTATAAAGACATTAAAAAGGACTGGCCCCAGTACTGAACCCTGCGGTACCACACTGATAACCCTCCTTTCTTCACTGTGGACTCCATTTACTATTACCCTCTGTGTCCTGTTGTCCAACCAGTGTTTTACCATGGCTACCACCCTGGGACCCACTCCCAGGCTGGCTAATTTGTTTATTAATCTTTTGTGTGGGATTGTGTCAAATGTCTTGCTAAAGTCTAGGTAGGCCATGTCCACAGCCCCTCCCTGGTCTACTGCTTTGGTCACCCAGTCAAAGAAATCAATTAGATTTGTCTGACATGACCTTCCCACTGTGAATCCATGCTGCCTTGGGTCCTGTGCCCCACTGGCCTCTAGGTACTCAACAATTCTTTCCTTCAGAAGTAATTCCATCATTTTCCCTACCACTGAGGTCAAACTGACAGGTCTGTAGTTTTCTGCCTCTGTCTTACTCCCACTTGTGTGAAGGGGAATCACATCTGCCCTCCCCCAGTCCTCAGGAACTACACCATTCTCCCATGATTTATTAAAAAGGGTAGTCAGTGCTGTTACTAGTTCTTCTCTTAGTTCTTTTAGAATTCTGGGGTGAATCCCATCAGGCCCCATTGCTTTATCCACCTTCAGTTTTAAGAGTTCTTTCAGAACCCTTTCTTCTGTGAAAGGACTAATATCAACCCCCCTCTCCAGAGTGCTTCTATTGACTGGATTAGGTATTTCCTCCTGCTTTTCCATTGTGAATACTGAACAGAAGTATTTGTTCAGTATCCTTGCTTTTTCACTGACGCTCTCTGCCCAACCACCTTCCTCTTTGTTCAGCCTCAGTATCCCTGCCTTAGTCTTTCTTTGCTCCCTAATGTACCTATAAAAGGTTTTATCCCCCTTCTTAACCAAGCTGGCTATCTTTTCCTCGGTTTGGACCTTTGCTATTCTGACTGCCTTACCTACTTCCTTCTGCTTTAACTGGTACAGTTCTCTGTCCTGCTTCTTCTGTGTTTCCTTATACTTCCTGAATGCTATATTTTTCTCCCTTACCTTCCCCGCCACTTCTTTTGAGAACCAAAGTGTTTTTTTTGTTTCATTTTGATTTTATTTGTTTCACACAAAGGCTTGTTGCCTCTGTGATGGTGGTTTCAATGTTTCCCCATTGTTGCTCCACCCCACCTTCTTGCCTGTTTGCTAGTGCTTTTCTGAGGCACTCTCCCATTTTGACAAAATCAGCCCTCCTGAAGTCCAGTACCTTCACTTTTGTGTGGCTTGACTCTACAGCTAAGTTTATCATGAACCACACTGTTTGGTGGTTGCTTGTTCCCAGATGGCTACCCACTTCGAGATCAGAGACCCTCTCTCCGTCCCCATTTGAAAGTACCAGGTCTAAGATTGCTCTCTCTTGAGTGGGTACCAAAACTAGCTGTCTGATGCTTGCCCCCTGTAGGGCATCAAGAATGGCCCTGCTCTTGAATGTGGCTGCAGCAAAGGTGCTCCAGTCCACATCTGGCATATTCAGGTCCCCCATCAGCAATATCTCCCCTTTCTCTGCCATCCCAAGGATGCCTTCTATCATTTTCTTGTACATTTCCTCTCCCTGAGACGGGGGTCTGTATACAACCCCTGTGCGGATTGTGGAGCCATTTCCAGTCTCCACGGTGACCCACAGTGCCTCCTCTCCTCCCTGTTTACCCTTTAGTTCTGTTGCTTTGATCCCTTCCCTTACATAGAGAGCTACTCCTCCTCTTCTTCCCTCCGTGTTCCTCCTGTAGATTGTGTACCCTGGTATGCTGACATCCCAGTCATGGTTCTCTGTGTACCATGTTTCTGTGACTGCCGCAATATCCAGGCATCCCTCTTCCATCAAGGCCACCATTTCAGGAAGCTTTTTACCTAGACCACGGGCATCGGTACTCATTAGCCTCCATTTTTGTATGGCTTTATTTCTTTTTGCCCCATCCTTGTCCCTACTGCCTTTGTCTTTTTCTCCATTTACCCCTACCCTTCTCCCTATTGACTGCTCTATCTTGGTGTTTACCTCACTAATTACCCTGATTTTTTGGGGGGGCTAGGATTTCCCTTCTCCTCTTCAGTGCCTCCCCCCTTGGCTACTTTAAATTCTTGCCATTGAAGCATTTAAACCTATCACCTGGGATCCTGGTTCCCCTCCAGGATAGATTCAGACCATCGAGCAGTAGTCTGGGGTGTGTGTTTATGCCAGTATGTGGAGCGGGAGTCTGTTGGAGATGGCACCAAGACTTGAAAATGGCTTCTGTACAGGTGGGGTGGAGGAGGGATTTCATGTTGATGTGCTGTGGTCATGTGTGCGTGTCTGGACTTCATACAGTGAGGTTATACTCAGATAACCTCACTGTCCCAGGCACACACTGAACAGTTGGAGTCCAGGAAATGTTATTGCCATTGTATAATATAGATTTCCTCATCCCTATAATGATAGGTGGATGCAGGTGGAGAACAGTTTTGTGGGTAAGAGTTGAAAAAGAATGTTCTTCCCATTCTCTAATAACCCCTGAAAAACTCTTTTTATCAAAATGGATTCTAGACTGGCACTAGCTATGGAGAAACCACCATGCCAGCTGTGTTAAGCCAAGCTTCCCAGAAGGGATCACTGTTGAGTGAAATGAAGCTCACAAGATATAGGGATGACAATTTGAGCAAGGGTGAGAAATTTAAAAAACTAATTTTCTAATCAAAATAGTCATTTTAATCAGATGTTTACAAGTAGAAATCATCCTAAAAAAACAGTAAAATGGGCAGTGTATTGCAATAATGTAGCGTGTAAAGCCAGTCTGCCAGCCCAGTAGTAGCACTACCACTTTTGGCATTGGTGACCTGGGTTCAGCAACGAGCCTGGGACATCTGAGGGCTGACCAGGGGAAGGTAGGATGAGTGTCCACAGGACTGCTCTCCCCTTCTAGGGGAAGGGGTGGCCTATTGGTTCCCAGCTTAAATGAGACTTCCAGTGGAGGTTGGGAGTACAGTACAAGCCTGGGACCATGCAGCTGGGAGGAGAAGTCAGCGGACATCGGTAGGGTGTGTGTGGGACTGTGCTCCATGCTTATGTTATTGCAAGTGTGCATATCCAGGGGCAATTTAAGCATAAAACCCCAAAACAGCTGCACAGTGATGCCAGGGCCCCTCGCAAATATTGCCTCTAGTCTGCTCTGGGGGATGCCGGGGGCAACCATATTAGAATCCCAACTCTCCCCTTTGTGTTCGGGGTAGCCCTACTGTGTGGGGGGGGGCAAGTTACAGTCTCCAAAATTCATCTGGGAAGTCCCAAGAGCTGGCATAGCACTGGGGCAAATCTAAAAGGGGTACATGGGCAGATATGGTATATCCCCCAGCCTCCTCCAGGAGAATAAATAGTGTTAATTAAAAAAAAAAACAGTTGTACCTAAAAAATAATTTCAAAATTCAATATGGAATCTTTGCCATTGTCATTAGGAAAATTCATATGTACTCTACTCTGACATTTCTATATCAAAACTAAACTTTTGCTGTTAAAGTGCAACATCCTAAATGGTGTGTTTTTTTCTCCCTAAATATCAAGAGACATGAAATTCTCAATATAGTAGTTGCTCTACAGATACTTTACCATTATAGGTCCCATACAGTCTCTAAATAAGTTGGATCTTACTATAAGCCATGTGAAACACACTAAGACAAAATATTCAAAGACTTCCATTCCACCTCCCAATTTACATGAGAAAAATATTTCATGCACACAAATAAGATGCAAGCATGAATTTCATCTTGGAACATGCCTGTGCATGGCCCCCATGCAGAACCAACATGGGTTGCTGACACCCACCAAGTACTGCCAAAAAGTGATTGTGACCTTTGAGGCAGGACCAGTTTCAAAGCATATTTATGTGTGCTCAGTGAGAGACTGTTTACAGCGTACAGACAAAAATACAGAGGGCATATCTACAATCACACAAACACATTAAACCATTAGAAAATACAACAAAATCAAATATACAGAGCACAGAGGGTTTTGTTGAGGATATCAGGGTCTGGAAGTCATGGCTTACTTGAAAGGGATAAATGATAGAGTTTCTCATTACCAGTTTCTAGGCTAGGAAATCAGTATCATCACTACTTCTGATGTACTTTGGGAGATAGATCAGGGCCAGTAATACTAATTATACTGGCTCAGTCCTCAAAAATATTTTCTGGCATTAAGTACAGTAGTCACAAAGATTATTTTGTGCCCAGCATATCTGAGGGAGTTGGAAACACCCACAAAGACACTGGAAAATGTCAAGAAAGCCTGCCATAGTTGGGAGGCAAAAATGAATAGTTACCACAGAGAGAAAGCAAGTGGTAAGTCCATGTATTCTTCTGAAAAACAACTTCCAAGACAGGTGGGTGTATCACTGGCCTATCTGAATGTGCACTGGATGCCTTGAGTGGGTCACAAGTGGGTATACACTGGGCACCTTTGATATGTTATGGATGTACTGGAGTGGACAAAACTGAATGAGTTTGGGATGGAGAGTACTGCTAGGCACCTCTATAGTGGGAAACATGGCACCACAGAGCAGTACTATGAAGCATTGCATTATGTGCCAGTAATACCAAGGCCAGTGCTACAGGGCATGACTTCTATGCTCACTAACCAGGATGTTAGCGGGTGCTATCCCTGATAGTGCTTGCTAACATCTGGAATGACTATTTTCATTGTGCCACAGTCACAAGGAGCATAGCATTGTGAATACCCTTTTCTGGACCTGGTGCAATATGCCCATGTTGCACTAGGCTCTGATCTCCTTAAGTGTTAAGTTGTTGAGATTTACACCCCAGCAGTACATTTTTGAATTGAGCTTTAACTTTAATTTTTGATGTAAACATTATATCTGGTCAGTCAAATTGCCTACAGGGTGGAATGACTGGTGTCACTCTGGCCATTATTGTACATACAACAAGCATGGGTAGAATTGTCTTTCTTACTAATTATTTGTCCTACTGAAGACCAAGCCATCAGGTCTCATTTTTGGTCGTGATGTGCTCCAAAATGTAATTAGCACGTCACCATTTGAAGAGAAATCAGTTGTTATAGTTTGAAGGACATACATTCCGGGATTGTGAAAGAAGCATGATAACAGGGATTTACCTAAGATGATCAACTTTTACTCACCTTTGAGTAGAGGCATGCTATAATGTAATCCACACCCTTAATATGACGGTTGATCATTCACAAAATAAGAAATTTTAGAAAGTTATTTTTGTCTAATGTAGCTAGTTGTTTTGAAGTATCCAGTCACTAAGGCCTCATTTTGCATTGCCTGTACTCTTCAACAGGTTATTACTGTGTTTTACTCTGTACATAGTAATAATAATAATAGTTTTATTTATAAAGCACCTTTCAGTTTTCAAAGCGCTGTACAAGTTAAAACAGTACAAATAAAACATTAAAATCCGATATCAAACACAGATAAAACCATAATACACTCAGCAACTTCAAAACAATCAATTTTCTAGGAAGGCCAGTCGCCAGAGATGGGTTTTCAAATCCCTCTTAAATTCCACCATGGTGGTGCACTCCTGAAACGAGTGGGGTAGAGAATTCCAAAGAGTGAGCACAGCATAAGAAAACACCCTACACCCAGATAATTTAAGATTCACTCTTGGAATCTCTAGCAACCCCTCATCGGCTGAGCACAGCGATTTGGCCAGGGGAATGAGAAACCAGAAGTTCTTTCAGATAGGCCGGACTCTGGCCATGAAGGGCTTTGAAAGTCAACAAGTTGACTTTAAAGGCGATCCGCCACCGTATAGGCAGCCAGTGCAGTTCGCGCAGCACCAGGGTAATATGACAGGACCTATTTGACCCAGTCAAAACCCAGGCTGCTGCATTCTGCACTAGTTGCAGGTGGCAGATTTCAACCCCTGAATGCCCAAAGTACAGGGAGTTGCAGTAGTCCAAATGCGAGGACAAAAAAGGCGTGAACCAGCATTGGCAGGGTGTTAGACGGAACAAGTTGCCTAACTCTGGTGACATTCCTAATATGGCAAAAGGAAGTCTTGATGACTGGTGACATTCCTAAGATGGCAAAAGGAAGTCTTGATGACTGCTGACACTTGTGACTGCAGTGTCAGCCTGTCATCCAAGATAACCCCAGGTTACACACTCATTCAGAGGTCGGGAGTGAAGTGCGGCCAAGAAAATTCCTGAGGGAGTACCTACAGACGATCCCTCTATCTGGTGACCCAGGTCAACAACCAATACCTCTATCTTTTCTGAGTTCAACTTCAACCAACTAGAATCCATCCATTCCTGGATTTCTTTCAGACAGTTGTTAAACATCAAGAGAGCTTCGTCCTGGTCGGGTGCAAAAGACAGGTATAGCTGGGTATCATCTGCATAGCAGTGAAACCTCAGCCCATACCATCTTATAATGTCTCTGAGGGGCAGCATATACACTGCGAACAACATGGGAAACAGCACTGAACCCTGAGGCACCCCACACAACAAAGATGTTGAGCTCGAGGAAAAAACCCCAGACACAACTCTTTGTGATCTCCCAGTGAGGAATGAGGTGAACCATCGAAGGACAGTTCCCGATATTCCACAGATATGCCTCAGGCATGCTATCAACACCATGTGATCCACGGTGTCAAAAGCTGAGGAGAGACCAAGGAGAACCAAGATGGAACATCTCTTCTGATCCTTCGCCCTCAGAAGATCATTAAGCACCCGAACCAGCGCTGTCTTGGTGCTATGTCTTTTACGAAAACCAGACAGGAAGGATTCATAGATGTCATGGATGGTTAAATAGTATTCCAATTGGGCTGCCATTACCTTCTCAATCACCTTTCCAATAAAGGGTAGGTTTGAGATAGGTCTGTAGTTTGTGAAACAGTCTGGGTCCAAGGTAGCTTTCTTCAAGAGAGGTGTCACCACCGCCTCTTTCAGGGAGCTAGGGAACTCACCCAATTCCAAGGAGCACCAGACTATTCACACAAGGACTGGGCTGATGATATCACTACAACCCAAAATTAGGGAGGTCAGTCCAGGGTCCAAACTACAGCATGTAGGGTGCACACTATGGATAATCCTCATGACATCCACGAAATCAAGTCGGCTGAAGGAACTGCAAGAAAATTGAGGTATTGTGAACTCGCATTGTTCAACAGCATCCCCCCTAGAGAGTGCTGGTTGCAGATCCGCTCTTATGTCAGCCACCTTATTTGCAAAGAATCGAGCAAGCTCCTCGCACTCTAATTGCGAAAAGGCTTTTCAAACTTGCAGACAGGCTGGGTTGCACAGTCTGTCTACAGTTCAAAAAAGCTGAGCTGGTTGATTCTGAGCAACCGCAATCTCCCTGGACAGGAATTCTGCCTTCTTACGGGTGATTGCAGATTGATAGACTGAATAATGGTCCATCAATCTAAGGTGGTCGACTTCAAGGGCGGACCTGTGCCAGCACCTCTCTAACTTTCACCCCTGTCTCCGCATCTCCCTCAATGTCCCATCAAACCAAGGGAACTTGGGGTGAAGAGAAAGGGGGCGCACATGGACAGAAGCAATCAAATCCAGAGCCTCCATAACAGCCATATTATAGGCTTTTAAAAAGTCTGTGTAAGGTAAATATGCGCTTCTTGCACAGAAATCCCATTGGAAATTAAACAGTCTTCATGGCTGATTATGCTGGATAATTTAATAAATAAATGAATAAACGCAGGAAGAATGTTTGCTGCTGTAAGCAGGAGATGTTGACATTTGTCAGGATATGAAAATGATAACTGTCCAAAATATTCTACATGTGTGGTGCCTATGCTTTGCTTACACAATCTGAACACACTACAAAAGACATTAGCCAGTTGCAACTGAGCCAGTGTAGGCACAAAACCATATGTAATCCATTTATGACCCTCACTCAGCTGGGTTAATCGGTTACTGATCTACATACCATCATCCTCCTCCTTGCCATTGGGGGTAGCAACAAACACTGGCTCTGCAGGCCAGCAGTGCTCTTCTTCCCAAGTCAGTTTCTGTCTTGTCTGAATATCAAACTTTATTATCTGTGGAAGCACACCAGATAAAAACACTTAATGCCAGAAATTGATCTTTCCTCCTAAACCATGGGATTTACAGTCTCAACAAGACAAAGAAAACATTTCATGTACATATATGTACTAGGTGGAATGATTGTATAGGTGCTGCAAGACAAGGACTTTTTTATTATATGGGAACTTAAGATAACATTTTGCAGCTATTTAAAACCTGTTGCTCTGTTGTGGAGATGCTTTGTTACACCTCGGGCTACCAGATTCCCCCTTAATGACACTGTAGTTAGATAACATACTATATATTCCTCTCACTGTATTGCTTTTATGATTAAAGAGCAAGTATCTACTTATGCAATCACTGTTCAGGTTGAATGCAACTCATGTTGTTGTTACTGCCGGTTATAGTTCTTTTTTACTATGTGTGAATTTAGTGCTCATTAAAGGTGCCAATTGACAGCATTAGAAACTGAAGCCCCCTGTTTATCAACATGATAGATACAGCATGGGTGATCACAGTGCAAACCTCCCCACTTGATTCTATAAATGTGCCTCAACCCTACCATGTAGGTTAGTTCAGATCTCATGCACATTCAATCCCTGGCCACAAGTGTGTTGATTAATGCCAACTGTGTTGGTGGTTTTGTGATGTGGACACCTGCCCACTAGGAACTAGATGGAGACCACCACAATTTTTGTTCACACAGGCCACTGATGAGCCCTCAGGTGATAATGGTTTTCTGTGAATACCGTCCTGGGCTGAATTTAAATTAGTGGCTTAGAGGGAAAGTCTCCTTAACCTGCTACAAATCCATTGAGTCATCCATTTTCCCTTCAGGCAATAGTTTAAATAGAGGTTACCTACTTGTAACCATAGTTCTACTGCTTGTATTTAGTTCACATCTACACTTAGGCAGTCTGTAACTGAGCATGCACAGTCACTGGAACAGTCTTCAAACGTGTCACTTCCTACCACCCAGCCATGAGGTCCTGTGGCTCTGCCCTCTTTGCACTCGGATCTGCATGCTGAAACAGGAATCCAAGGCAAGCCTTGCTGGGGGAGGTTGGGCAGGGGTGTGGCTGTGACCTGAATACTAGAAACAGAACTGTGGTTGCAAGTGAGTAACCTCTGGTTTTAACTGCCTAGATTCTCTTTACTGTCCACACATTGACAGAATCCTAGCAGCCCTCAGGAGGAGATGGCAAGGTGTAGACACCAAATTAGGCAAAAAGACTGGAAGACTGAGGACCCAAAAGCAGCATCATGACAATTGAGCCAGTTGACATTGTAATGGGAGATGAATGTGTGCACATTTTTTTTTATATTTGTTTATTAATTTGCAATGTTACACATCTTACAAGTATTTATGTTTCAAAACATAATTCCATACTTTCACTGTTTGTAAGTGATACATTTTAAATTATACTTTCTTTTAACTTAATATACTGTATATAACATTTTCACAAATCAACAAATCAACAACTGTTTACCCATACACAAATCTTATAGTGTATCCAAATAAAGAGCATATAATTTAACAATTAAAATACTTTGCAATACTCATTGCACACACTGTTTTCCCTTTCTCAGCTCAATCAATATTGGGAAGAGAGTGTGTCCTCATATTGTATGTTTATAAGGGCTGAAGGGGGGGGTAACCGGCTTTACCAAATCTCTATATAGATCCCACTTATTCCATCTATTCTGAAATGCTTCCTCTCTATGATTCACTGAAAAGGTGATTCTTTCCATTGCCTGAATACAATCTATTACCTTAAGTCAACTATCCATATCTGGTGTGTTTATTTGTAACCAAAGTTAGGTTATTGCTTTGATAGCTGCTATGGACAAAATTAGCCAAAGATATCTACTTTCCTTTCCCTTAACTGCATTTGGAAGTATCCCCTACATGATGTGTTCTGTGCCAATATTATTCTGGATATCAAAAAGAGATTGTAGGTGTTGTTTCACTTGATTCCAAAAATTGAATAATCGTGGACAGAGCCATAACACATGAGCTAAGCGTGCCTCCTTTTTTTTGCATCCCCTCCAACATGTTGAAACACTTGCATAGGCCCATTCTAGTCAGTCTATCTGGTGTAAGGAAATAACGAACTTTAACTTTCCAGACATATTCCTGCCATCTTGTGAAGATGTGGTTCTCCAACTACTCAAAAAAATTCCCTCCCATTGCTTTGTGTTGATTGTCATCCCCAGTTCCTGTTGCCATTTACTTTGTATACGTTGTGTATTATGTCCCTTATCCATTATTAAGTTCCTATATAACATAGTAATAGCCCCCTTCCCATGTGAAGTGCTCCAAATCTGTTCAAAAGCCCTTGGAAAAGGTCTAAGGTCGACAAAAGCCGTGTCCTGTCTTAACTTAGTATTATTTTAGTGCCTTATTTGATAATAATACAATAAATCTGCTGTGGTCCAGCCATATTTTATTTTTGCTAGTTCAAAAGAGATTATGCTATTTCCCTGTAGTAATTGCCATGGAGCCATTATGCCTCTTTTGGCTTGTCTCTGGTACCATGCACTCTGTTGTGCTGGACCAAAATCTCAATCCTGACACCATGAAGCATATTTCCATTTAGGTTTTGCTGTCACTCCCCTTCTAATTTCCTTATTCCAACCAGACAGGGTGTCTGTTACTGCTGCAAGTGGGGAGGAGAGCTCTGGTGAGGTGCCCTTTGTTTGAAATAATGCAGCCTATTTGTTGCTTCTTATATTTTTGTAACTCTATTTGACTCCAGTATGCCTTGTATGTTGGATGTACCCACAGGAGAGCCATTTTCATCTGTGTTGCTAGCCAATATTCGTATAAGCTAGGACACGCTCTACCTCCTCCTTCTTTTTTAGGGAGGATCATTATTCTTTTAGCTACCCGTGGCCTACCTTTTGCCCACATATAAGACATGAGCATTTTCTGCCAGGCATCCAAGTCTCTTTTCGGGACTATACATGGAATGCTGTGAAAGAAATGTAATAGTCTGGGAAGGATATTAATTTTTGTTGTTTGTATTCTTGCATGTAGGGGGAAGATGTTCAGGGACCATCAATGTATATCCATTTTAATCTGTTGTATTAATGGTGGGTAGTTATCATGATATAGGGTCGAGAAAATTTTCCCTAATTTAACTCCTAAACACTTAATTGTAGTGCTGCTCCATTTCATAGGGTATGTATCTCTTACCTCTTGGGGGGGGCTGGGTCTCTATCGGAATAACCTCTGTTTTAGTCCAATTTAATGTATAGCCTGATAAGGCTGAAAATTCTTGTATCTGGGAGAATACCTCTATCAGGGAAGTGTCCAGATCTGTCATGTAAAGAAGAACATCATCCGCATATAAAGCTATTTTATGATGTTGATTTCCTATCTCTACCTCTTGTATTTTTGGGTTCTGTCTAATACTTTGAGCCAGGGATTATATATAAATAGCGAACAGTAAGGGAGAGAGGGGACATCCCTGTCTGGTTCCTCTATTCAGGCTGAAAGGCCTGGATAGATGACCATTAGCCCAAATATAGGCTTTAGGGGATGTGTATAATTTAGTGATTACCTCAAAAAATGCTAAGGGGAACCCAAAGCCAACCAGGGAGCCAGCTAGAAAAGTCCAAAACACTTGGTCGAATGCTTTTTCTGCGTCTAAACTCATTCTATAAGCAGATTGACCAGTTCTTTGAAGGTGTTCTATTATATTAACCGATCTTCTAATGTTATCCACTGTTTGTCTTTCTGGAACAAATCCTGTCTGATCCAGGTTTATTAATGTGGGGAGTATTTTCTCTAATCTTCTGGCCAGGATACCTGTCATAATTTTATAATCTGCATTCAGGATAGAAATTGGTCTATAAGATGAACAAATCGTGGGGTCCCTGGCTGGCTGTGGGATTACTGAAATTACATCTTGTTCCCATGATGGGGCCAGACTACCCTCCTTATTCCACAACTGATTATAGGCTCTAAGCAGCAGAGGGAAACATCCTCTTTGAATTTTGTAAAAAATTCATCCAGGAAACCATCCATACCCAGACACTTCCAAGCCTTAAGGTGCCCTATCTCTGTAAGAATCTCTGTCAAGTGGAAAGGACCTACTATCATTTCCTGTTGTTGTTCCATCATTTTAGGTAGACCCAGAGGTGTTAAAAACTGTTCTATCCTCTCCTGGGTAGGTGTTCCTTCTTCCCTGTATACTGTAGCTTTTCATAATATTTCTGAAAAGCATCTATTATTCCCTCTATAGTGTATTGCCATTATTTGGTATGTGGGTCTCTAATTTTTGGAATTGTAGCTTTGGCCCTATTCTGTCTTAACCTGTAAGCTAACAGTTTGAGTGCTCTTGGACCACCTTCATAGTAATGCTGTCTGAGGTACAACATCTTCTGTTCTATCTGATAATCTATTATTTTTAACATTTATTTCTTTAATTTTGCCTGTTTTTTCCTCCCTTCACTATTTCCCTTTTGTTGTTGTTGCCTATCAAGCATTTCTATCTGCTCTTGGAGATATAATTTATGAACTTCCCTCTGTTTTCTTTGTCTGGATGCTATCTCTATTACTTTACCTCTTACAATAGCCTTTATGGTGTCCCATAATATTCCAGGTGAGATATCAGGGCTCTCATTATCTTTAATTACCTGTTCTATAGTTTCCTGTATTTTCTTTTGAATTTATTTCTCTTGAATTAGGGAGATATTCAATTTCTAGAAGTTTCATCGTCTCATGGGTCCCATTGCTAGTTTTATATAGATTGGAGAGTGATCTGAAAGGGTTATATCTCCCATCCATGAGTCCTTACATATTCAGAGAATTTCCTTGGATACTAAAAAATAGTCCAGACGTGAGTATGTCTGATGTGCCTGTGAAAAAAAGGAATATTGCCTGGTTCCCTTATGCAAAGACCTCCAAGCATCCACTAATCCCAATTCGTGTGTCAATTTCTTTACCTTCCCTGTCACCCCATTCTCTTGTTTAAGAGTCTGTGCCGAGGCATCTAATTTAGAATTGAATCTTAAATTAAAGTCTCCCCCACAATCAAAGAGCCCTGTGCCCAGGTTGATACATCCACTAAGATCTTCTGATAAAGTGAAAAATCTGAGCCAGGGGGAGCATAGACTGATACCAAGGTGATTATTGAACCATTATACCTTCCTTTATGCCCCACATACCTACCCTTCTTGTCGCTCATTTTGGCTGTCATTTCAAAAATTGTTTTATTGGGGACTAAAATAGCAACTCCCCATCTCCTACCTTTTTTGTATTCTGAGGACACCACCTTCTGATATCCAAATTTACTTAATTTGTCATGCTCCCTCTTGCTCATATGCATTTCCTGTAGCATTATGAAAGCAGCATCAGCTTTTTTCAGAAAGGACATAATGCGACTTTGCTTTATGGAATTAGATATTCCATTAATATTATAGGATATTATTGTTATATCATTTTGATCCATCATAACACATTATTATTATTTTAACTTTGCCATTGCCTTATTAACATGTTACCACCTTTCTTAGGATTTCCCCCATCCCAACAACTCCCTATGTTAAGCCCTTTTGTTTTAAAACTCCTAGATCTGTTTGGGTAAAAAAACAAAACAAATTAGAACAAGAAACCTTAACTGCAATGCATTCCCCATATCTTGAGGTATCCATTCCAAATGTCTAATATTACAACATATGTGTGCCATAAAAAAAGCACACCATTTACAACACTTAATTTCTAACTGTGACTTCCAACTGTGGAGACCCTTTAACCAAGATGGGTCTCTATTTTTGGTTACTTCCCCGATGAGAAAATGGGGGAGAAAACCAGGTTAGGGTTATGGAGAGAGTTATAAACCCTCTTCCTTTTAGTCACACTGTCTGTGACTGTCCCCAAGGACCTTAGTAAAAAATTATAAGGCTCATCTAGCCATGTTTCCAGCTAGTTTGACATCTCTAAGCTCCCAAAAAGTGGGAGAGTTGTCTGCCAAAGCCACTGAATAATTCTCCTAGGTATGTAAGGAACTCTTGATCTTAAAATCCCCCCCCCCCCGGAGCACCATCCATTAACTGATTATATTTGATACTGTGCAGTAATTCCTGAACAACATATGTAGGCAGTTATGATTTAATATCTAAAATGGAAAATTAAAGTCCCAGGCTCATATTTCTGTTGTCAGTACCAGTTAAGTCTCTGAGTCTATTAGTGGTGGGAAGCGAGGACCATGTCATATAATTAAAAGTATCTTCATCTAAGTCCTAAACTTAACAATAAGCTTCCCTTACAAAAGCACAGATTATTATTGTTCCTTAAAGCTGCTTATTAGGTTTATGCTTCAAACCTGCATGTTCCAAAGGGTAATCAGTGTCAGTGTGGCAATCAGATGTATGAAACTTCGCCATGCAGAAACAGCAAGAGCCAGTCATTAGTGTAAGCCCTCAGGACCAGAATAATACCCTCAGAACCATTAAATTGTTTTCAGTCCTGTGTGTCTTTACTTTTCCCTTGTTGGTTGTCTTGCATTCTCTGCATTAACGTTCGAAATGCGTGAAGGGGAGCCAATGATGACATACTTGCTCCACACCCTCGTCTTCTCTTGCCAGATACAATTGACCAATCAGAAATAACTCCCTGTTCCTGCTGGATAATGGAGTTCTGTTGTTCGAGGTCCTGGCTTTTCATTAGGCCTTTTTCCATGAGGCCCTGTCTTGTGTCTTCCGGTGACTCGTACATTTTTACTCCCTCGGACTAGAAAATCCTCATTCTAGCAGGATACAGAATGTGAAAGCGAATTCCTTGTGCTCTGAGTACCTTCATAATGTCCACATATTTAAGCCTTTGATGCTGGATTTCAGGAGGAACGTCGTGATAAAAAAAAGGCAGTTAGACAAGTAAGACTCTTCTTTTTGCTTCCAGGCTCTGGATAGCACATCCTCCTTCATTTTGTAACTATTAAATTTAATGATAATTGATCTTGGCCTTGAGTTCAGTGCTGAGGGTTTCGCTTGTAAAGCTCTGTGGGTTCGTTTGATCCCTAGTTGATAGCCTGGGGGAAGTTGTAGTACATCTGCTAACAGGTCTGACATAAACTTTGTCATTCGTCCTGTTTCCGAGTCTTCCAGGAGTCCATAGACTCTAATATTGTCTTTTCTTGAGTGACTCCAAATCTATACATTTTTCTTGTAGCTGCTCTGTATGGCTAATTAAGGCCAGCAGAATTAGGCCCGTTTGTATCGCGCCATCCTCCATTGCAGACACTCTATTTTCTACTGTTTCCATTGTCTGCTCGAGACCAGTTACATTTTGATTGAGCTTTTGAAATTCAGCCTTTGTTTCCACTCTCATTTCTTTAATCTCTCTAAATAACTGCTCGAATCAAGATCATGAGAGATTTTCAGTCTACTCCTCGGTGTCTGCCATGCTTGCAGGGAATGGGCTCCAGGTGCTCTCTTACCTATTAGTCTTAAATCCAAGTGCATCTTGCTTACCACCAACAGTTTTTAACTGTATTTTGCTTTGCCTGTCATTTGTATGACTATTTCCTGCCATATCTGTGGTTTAGGGTGCAGATAAATGCTAAATTGTAGTTTTAAGTGCCCCTGGAGATGGAAGCTATTCTCAGCAAGTTGCAGACGGCTCTGTGACATCACCAGAAGTCAGAATATGTGCACATTCAACCAGGTTGCAGCCACACCTATTTCAGAAATGGGTATGTACCTGGCAGCAGCAACAGAGGCAGATGTATGTCTGGTGGAGTGAGGTTTCAACCCCATGGACGGATCCTCCACAACAATAACATACAGTAACACAATGCAGGAAGTTAACCATTGTACAATCATCTGCTTGGCTACTGGTCTGCCTAGGGCAGCTTCAGTATGTGTGACAAGCAGCTGGCAAGCCTCACCATGAAATTTTGCCTTATGCTCCTGGTAGAAGAGCAGAGCCCTACAAGTGTTTTGAGTGTGGAGTGCTTGCTGGGCTTCCGAAGCATAAGGATTTGAAAGGTAGGTCAGTAGAAAGAGTTCATGATTAAGGTGAAACTCAGAGACTACCTTAGGTGGCAATTGCATTTAGGCACATTGGATAACCTTGTCCTTATAGATTACCAGATATGGAAACTCCACAGATAGCTTCTGGAGCTCACTCACCTGTCTGGCTGAGGCGATGGTGATCAAAAATACAGTTTTCCACAAGAGATGTAAGAGATCACATTGGCCCATAGGCTTGAATGGTTAACCCATTAGCCATGACATTATCAGCAGTAAGTCCCACAGTGAAGGTTGTTCCTGCACTGGAGGGGACAGGTGGACCAGTCCTTTAAAGAAATGATGACCACTTTGTCCTCTGCTGCCAACAGCAACCTCATCTTAGCATGATAGGCTGAAATGGTGGTCAGGTGCACTTTATGTGATGTGGCTTGCAACTCTGCCTGAGACATGAACTGAGGTAGTGGAGTATATGAGAGTTGAGCAGGAGAAAGGGGAACAATTCCCTTCTCCTTACATCAATATAAGAACCACTTCCACTTGCAAGTGTACATCTTGCAAGTCTACTCCTTCCGAGGTGCCTTCAACATGTGGAGGACATCTCTGGAAAGTCAGAGGTCATGGAACTCAATCCACATGTGGTTAGGTGAATTCCCTTGAACACTATCAGCAAGTAATACCAGTACATAAAAAGGGATGCAAGTCATTATGTAACAACTATAGACCAATCAGTCTAACACCTGTCCCTGGAAAGATTTTTGAATCAATTCTAAAGGATACTATAATTGATCATTTATACAAACAAGGCATAACTGATAATAACCAACATGGATTTAAGGCAAAAAGATCATGCACAACTGATCTCTTATGTTTTTATGAGAAAATAACTAAAGCATTGGATTCTGGGCTACCGGTGGACTTTATCTATCTTGATTTCTTAAAAGCTTTTGATACCATACCCCATGCCGTCATTATTCATAAATTAGTTCAGTTTAAGTTAGATCACACAGTACAAGTCACATTAAACTGTTCCCTCAACTCACTGGTGTAGCATTGTTCAATGAGTTTCCTAATCTGTGCAGTGTTTAATTCAATTAATTAGTAAAAGGTTAGTACTGGTTTGCATCTAGCTGTTATGTACTATAAGCTTTATTTTCAGCTGAGTGCTTATGAGTTTCATTTCAGAAGGCCGACTAAACAACTTTTAAGGAATGATGTGATGTTTATAAACAATGCTCTTAAGGAATGCTGTGATATTTATAAACAATGCTCTTAAGGAATGCTGCGATATTTATAAACAATGCCATGAAAATGCAGCTACTGCCATTTCACTGAATAGTTACAAGTGAGTTGAATAGGGAGTGAAGGATGGTTGGAAAATAGTTGAAACCTACAACAGTTTGAGTTGCCATTGCAGTAGCATCACAAAAGAAATGCTACACCAATGAGTTGATGGAACAGTTTAATGTGACTTATACTGTAGAATAGTTAAATGGATCCAATCATGGTTAAACAACAGGTCCCAAAAGGTATGCATTAACAGCTATTATTCTGAATCCAAACCGGTGACAAGTGGAGTATCCCAGGGCTCAGTCCTGGGACCAATATTATTCTAAATATTCATCTTGGATATGGAGAAACAGGTTTCAAATTAGGTTACTAAATATGCAGATGATTCAAAGCCAGCAGGGATTGTCAGTACAACAGAAGGAAAGGCAAAATTACAGCAAGACTTGGACAACATTCTAGAGTGGGCAAACAGACAGGAAATGTCCTTCAATAAAGATAAAGGCTGTGTCTTACACCTAGGCATTCAACCACAGGTAGCCACATATCAGTTAGATGGAGTCCCATTGAGGGCATCCAAGCAGGAAAGGGATCTCAGAATTGTAATAAATCACAATTTAACCTCCACAGGTACATCACATTGTGAAACCCAGATAGTAAAGGCAAAGAGGTTACTCCACACAATCAAAAGAAATTTTAGGAGCAGGAGCAGAGAGGTGACGATGCCTATGTATTGGAATTACATTAGAACCTTACTAGACTATGGGAGCCTGGTTTGGGGACCAATAAACAAAGGAACAATAGACAAACTTGAGAAAATTCAAAGGAAAACAACAAAACTTATACACAACATTAAGTATTTATCCTACTCAGAATGATTAACAGAACTAGGTTTAATGTCACTCGAGACAAGAAGACTGCAAGAAGACTTGCTGTTACGCTGTGAAATGCAAGACAAATATCTGACAAATGAGATGGGTTTTGAGTTTAAAAAAGACAGTCAATGTACTAAATGTCATTCCTTACAAGTTAGGCCAATAAAAATTCTATAAAATTGAGGAAAAGGCCTTTTACATGCAGAGTTGTCAATCCCTGGAATAAACTCCCTCTTCCTCTGACCTCCTAAGCCATCCACACCCTCCACTTCCAATGACAAGGCTCCTTGGGGCTGCACTAGTCTCTGGCTTATAACTGTGCTATTGTATCCTATCATCCTAACCTGTAATCCACAATTGTCTTTGCTCATTTGTTAAATCGTGGTGTAGTCTTACTTTTTGTTTTCTTTTTTTTCAATAACTACTTTGTACCTTGACTTGTCACTGACGTGGAACCTTTGTAAAAGAGCTTGTGCTCAAAGGTACTTTCCGAATCAATAAACTTAAACTTAATATTATAATTAGTGAAAGTATAGAAGAATTCAGTTTCAGGCTTGACTTATATCAGTGGGGGAAATACACCTTTCTATTATGGCTAGATGGAAAGGAGCAATTATTGGCTCACCACCTTTCTCAGCTCCTTACACCGTTGTATGAACCGTTGTATAAGTCTGACAAGAGTGGAAGCAGCCACAGAGACAGAGCAGACCTCGATATCAGAACTGACATGATCAGTCTGATGGAATTAGGATCAAAAATGCCTCATTTTATTCCCACCTTGAGGATCATCTTGTTAATCAAAGAAAATGGAGACAATGCATCAGGGTCGGACTGGGGTACAAAGGGCCCACCTGGAAAGAAGATACAAGGGCCCACCTAGAAAATCAACAGAGGAGGGCCCAGGTTGACACACTCATATCAATATTCCACTTCAGTCTGATACACTAGCTCTGTGTTTGCATCTTACATTTATCAACAGTGTACCAGATACCCCATTTAATTAGAAAAAAGAAAATAAATGCAAAAGTTTTCAGAGTTCAGAAGGTAACCACTTACCCAACTGCGGAGGGCCCACCTGGAAATTTCCAGGTATCCAGGTGGACCAGTCCGACCCTGCAATGCATACAGAAGGCACTGAGCCAAGGACCAAGAAAACACATCTTCCAGGAGGGTGCCCTGTTGAGGGAGATGGTCACAAAACAGCCACGGCTTCCTGCTTTCCCAGAAAGCAAACAGATCCACTAATGGTGTTTCCTGTACAAAGCACATCTGATACAACACCTCCAGGTGCAGTGATCACTAGTGGGATACCTCTCCCACATGACTGAGAGCATCTGTCAACTGGCTGTTCATCTCCATAACATGGATAACCAACAGGTCTGTGTGAAGTGCACAGCCAAAGTCCATGTCTGAAGCACCTCTGGACATGAGGAATGCATGTCACTTTGCTTGTTAAGTTAAAACATGGTCATTATGTTGTCCCTGTTGATCTGGACTACTCAACCTCAAACCAGTGGTGAAAGCTCCACCAGTACCAGGTGAAATGCATAGATTTCCAGTAGGTTGATGTAAAGCAGCATCTCAGTCAGATCCTATGCGGTCTACAGTCCAGCAGATGTGCACTTCAGCCCACCAGGAATGCATCCATTGTTAATGTAACCAAACACTCCACATAAATGAATAACATTTACTCTAAAAAGTTTACGGACAGCCACCATTGGATGGTGGCAAGCAACAGCAGGGTCATCTCAACTGACTAATTTAGGACTGCATAAGACAGGGACCACTGGTAAACCCAATTTCCACTGAATGGGCTTCATGTGCCAGCAAACACAATGTACCACAGCCATGGTTGAGGTCATAAAGTCCAAAAGCTGGAGGGAATATCGAGCCAGGTGCAATTAACCAACCCAAAAAGATTAGGCAAACAAGGACAGGTCCTTCACACTGTCTGGGGGCATACAAGCTTTCACTTGGAGGGACATTTTGGATGGTAAAGCACCTGTGCATGAGAGTGTCAGTTCCTGCAGTATGGTGGCAGTTTTGCAGAGAGGTTTCATCTCTAACAATATGTAGGTGGCCTTGTATGACAAAAGGGAAAAAAGGAAATGAACAGTATAGCACTGATCTCATACCCAACAGTCCAGCATCCCTGGTAGAACTATTTGTATGACCCCTCGAAAGGTTAAGTAGGTTTAATGCATTGTGTTATGGGTGTTTCTTACAGCTGGGACATTAAGAAGAAGCCCACATGCACCAGAAGGGTAGCGTCTAAAAGAATTTAGGATCAGTGGCTATAAGAATCAAGCATTAGGCAATCTTTCTTTTTAAAATTTAGTACACTTTCTTCCCTGTGTTCCTGACCATCCCACTTCAGTCCTCCTCCCTGCCTAGTACTGTCACCCACCATCCCCGGCACTTACCTCACCCCTTATTCCTCCATGGATGACTTCCATGGGAAGGGCTGCCAGGGGGCTACCCATACCCCCAGACAGAGTTCAGGTGTCGGTGGGGGAGCAAGAACCTTGGTTGGTGGTCAGGGGCCTGCAATGGGGTGAGGATAGCATCCTGCTCTCTGGGGAGATTTTTTGCTTTTCTTGCCCCACCCTGATTGTCATGGAGGTGGTGCTTCTGATGTCTAGACATCAGATCAACCACAGCCCCCTCACTGTTGCTGGCTACAGTCTGCATTGCCACCTGTCATCACCCAGGTGGCAGTATTGCGGCAGAGACTAGGAGCTGTCCCTCCCCAGAGGAGGCGAGCATCCACAGGATGCTCAACCATCCTCACCCAGCTGGCCCCCCAGTAACTCAGGCTAATTCCCATACTGGTAGTAGATTTTGATCCCCTGAGCTGCTTCTACTGGTGACCCTACATTGCAGTGTGTGTATCTCTATGGCACTCCACAATCCTTACTCATGGGTTATGTCCATCCGATAGGCTGACAATGCACATGTGACTTCCAAACGTTTGGAAACCTCCTGCTCTATAGCTATGAAAATCCAACTATGTAAGATAATTAATCACCCCCATAGGAGACGAACCTTGCTCAGATCATTAACTCTTTTACCTTTTCTATGAAACTAGCATCTTATCAGGCTGCAGCACAGTCACAAGCCCATGTACTATGAAACATAGAAACATAGACTTTGACAGCAGATAAGGACTGCTTGGCCCACCCAGTCTGCCCTTTTCCCTACCGTTTGGATAAGCTGCAGATCCTAGTTAACCAACAGCCTACTTCTTCCTAACCTCCACCACAATTGCCTTATTTCTGTCCCATGCATTCTTGAACTCCCCCACTGTTTTTGACCCCATGACCTCCTCAGGAAGGACATTCCATCTGTCCACCACCCTCTCCATGAAAAAATACTTCCTCATGTTACCTCAGAACTGTCCCCCCTCTATCTTCAAATTGTGCCTCTTGTTCTTGCACATCTCTTTTTCTGAAAGATGATACCCTCTTGGACTTTGTTGATTCCCTTGAGGTACATGAAAGTTTCTATCATATCCCCCCTCTCCCTCCTTTCCTTGAGGGTATACATATTAAGCTCCTTTATTTTATTTATTTATTTAGTTAGTTTTTGATGACCAGGTAAGTTCACTAGACAAATCCTGCCTATTTTCAGGCATGACCTGGGGAAGGGGATAAAGATGAATTCCAACTGACCTTGAACCAGATTAATCTGACTGGTGGTATTTGAGTGAATGGGGGGAAATTTGGCCAGGAAATTGGTCTCTCTTCATATGGCTTCTGGTGCAGACCCTGCACCATTTTAGTTGCCTTCCTCTGGCCTGCCTCCATCATGTATGTCCTTGCAGAGATGGGGTATCCAGAACTGCATGCAGTACTCCAGATGAGGTATCACCAATGGTCTGTATGGAGGGATAACAACTTCCTGTTTTCTACTGGTGATGCCTCTCCCTATACATCCCAGTTTCCCCCAGCCCTCCTTACTACCTTCTCACATTGCTCGCTTACCTTTAGGTCATCTGATATGACTACCCCAGGTCCCTTTCCATTTTTGTTGTTGTTAGTACCCCTTACTCCCATTGTGCACTCTTTCCTAGGTTTTTGTTTCCCAGGGGCATTACTTTGCACTTCTTTGCATTGAATCTAAGCTGCCATACTTTTGACCATTCCTCCAACCTTGCCAAGTACCTTCTCATCCTTTCCACCCCCCCTTGTGTATCAACCCTGTTGCAGATCTTTGTGTCATCTGCAATGAGACATGCTTTTCCTTCCAGTCCCTCTGCAATGTCACTTATAAAGACATTAAAAAGGGCCAGTCCTAGTACAGAACCCTGCGGTACCCCACTAGTAACCCCCCTTTCTTTAGAGTGGACTCTGCTTACTACTACCCTCTGTGTCCTGTTGTCCAGACAATATTTTACCCAGGCTACCACCCTGGGACCCACTCCCAGGCCTGCTAACTTGTTTATTAATCTTTTGTGTGGGACTGTGTCAAATGCCTTGCTAAAGTCTAGGTAGGCCATGTCCACAGCCCCTCCCTGGTCTACTACTTTGGTCACCAAGTCAAAAAAATCTATTAGATTCATCTGACATGAACTTCCCACTGTGAATCCATGCTGCCTTGGGACCTGTGTTATGCTGGCCTCTAGATAACATGGAAACATAGAAGTTGACGGCAGGTAAGGACTGCAAGGTCCATCCAGTCTGCCCTTTTTTCTGCCTTGTGAATGTGCCATAGGCCTGTACCCAACAATTCTTTCTTTCAGAAGTGATTCCATTATTTTCCCTACCACTGAGGTCTAACTAACAGGTCTGTAGTTTCCTGCATCTGCTTTGCTCCCACTTTTGTGAAGGGGAATCACATATGCCCTCCTCCAGTCCTCAGGTACCACACCATCCTCCCATGATTTGTTAAAAAGGGTAGTTAGTGGTGTCACTAGTTCTCCCCTTAGTTCTTTTAGAATTCTGGGGTGAATACCATCAGGTCCCATTGCTTTATCCACCTTCAGTTTTAGGAGTTCTTTCAGAACTCTTTCCTCTGTCTTCTGTGAATGGACTGGTATTGACCCCTCCTGTCCAGAGTGTTTCTGTTGATTGGATTAGGTACCTCCCCCTCCTCTTCTTTTGTGAATACTGAGCAGAAGTATTCATTCAGTATCCCTGCTTTTTCACTGTCATCCTCTGCACACCCATCCTCCCCTTTATTAAGCCTCACTATCCCTCCCTTGGTCTTTCTTCGCTCCCTAATGTACCTATAAAAGGTTTTATCCCCCTTTTTAACTGAGTTGGCTATCTTTTCCTCGGTTTGGGCCTTTGCTATTCTGACCTCCTTCCCCACTTCCTTCTGCTTTAACTGGTACAGTTCTCTGTCCTGCTCCTTCTGTGTTCCTCATACTTTCTGAATGCTATCTTTTTCTCCCTAACCTTCCCCACCACCTCTTTTGAGAACCATGATTTTTCCTTCATTTTGATTTGTTTGTTTGCTTCAGACAAAGGCTTGTTGCCTCTGTGATGGCAATTCTGATGTTTCCCCATTGTTCCCCCACCCCTCCTTCTTGCCATTTTGCTAATGCTTTTCTGAGGCACTCTCCTATTTTGTCAGCCCTCCTAAAGTCCAGTGCCCTCAGTTTTGCATGGCTTGACTCTACAGCTGTGTTTATCATGAACCACACTGTTTGGTGATCATTTGTTCCCAGATGGCTACCCACTTCTAAATATGAGATCCTCTCTCCATCCCTTTTTGAGAGTACCTGGTCTAAGACTGCTCCCTCCCAATTGAGATCCAACACTAGCTGCCTGAGACATACCCCCTGTGGGGCATCAATAATAACCATACTCTTGGATGTGGCTGCAGCAATGGTGCTCCAGTTATCATCTGGCATATTCAGGTCCCCCATCAACAATATCTCCCCTTTTTCTGCCATCCTAAGGATGCCTTCTATCATTTCCTTGTCCATTTCTTCCACCTGAGATGGGGATCTGTATAAAACCCCCGTGCGGATTGTGGTGCCATTTCCTGTCTCCAGGGTGACCTACAGTGTCTCCTCTCCTCCCTGTTTACCCTTTAGTTCCATTGCTTTGATCCCTTCACTTACGTAGAGAGCTACTCCTCCTCCTCCTCTTCTACCTTCCCTGTCCCTCCTGTAGATTGTGTACCCAGGTATGTTGACATCCCAGTCATGGTTCTCTGTGTACCATGTTTCTGTGACTGCCACAATATCCAGGCATCCCTCTTCCATCAAGTCCACTAGTTCAGGGAGCTTGTTACCCAGACTATGGGCATTAGTACTCATTGCCCTCTATTTCTTGATGGCCTTACCCCTTTTAACCCCATCCCTGTCCTTACTGCCTTTGCCTTTTTCTCCATTTACCTCTGCCCTTCTCCATATCGACTTCTCTGTTTTGGCATTTACCTCGCTAAGTACCCTGTTTTGTTGGAAGGAGGCTGGGATTTTCCTGCTCTTTTTCTGTGCCTTGGCTAGTTTAAGTGCTTGCCAATGAAACATTTAAACCTATCACCTAGGGTCCTGGTTCCCTTCCTGGACAGATACAGACCATCATACCATTATAGGCCTGCTTCCCTCCAGGCGACCCCCCAGTTCTCAATGAAGCCAAAACCCTGAGCTCTGCACCAGTTTTTCAACCATTGTTTGAATCCCATGGTGCGGTGCACCCTAGCCTCACCCATGCCATAGACAGGCAGCACCTCTGAGAATGTTACCATGTGTGCTACTTGTCTAAGGCCCCACCCCAACTCCACAAACTTTGTGTATTTTGTTTGGCATAGATCATAAAATTTATCCAAACTCAAGGTTAGAGATACCAGTTGATAGCAGAAGCAATATATATATACTGCAGACTGTGACTTGTACAGATGTTTTAACACTCAGGCTTTTACTAACAGGCTGTGGTCCACTTTCAGTGGCCACAGCACTATGACAGTCAGGCTAGCAATGCTGTCTCAAGCTTAACTATACTTCACATTCTATATCATACTATACGTGTCCAAAGGAATATTTTAGATCTGGCACATTAAATGGTCTCAGTATACACAGGACAAACTCCCTCATGCAAGTGAGGATGTCTACAGCCTATGCAATCCTGCAGTCCCTGTTTCAGTGGCTGCAGGATAGCATGGGCATGAATCATGCAAAGGAATGGCAAAGATGAGCAAGGATGCTCCCCTAACTTGTGGAGCAGTCACATACAGTTGTGCCCTTATGTTGCCAATTCTTGCCCATCACTAGTGACCACACCCCAAGTGGCTGAATCCCATGACCAAAAGTAGAGTAATAATAGTAAACTATGGGTTGAATTATAGCCATCAGTGAGCCTCCTGAAGCACTCAGAGGCAGAGTCTAACAGATCTGATAAACCACAGTGTGCTCTGATCATAAGAAATGTATGTGTTAAATTTCACCTTTCCTAAGTCCTCATGGAGCACTTGTGGGTGGTCCTGATCAGGCAAAAGTAACCCCCTCCTTTTAAACTATGGATGGTCTTATTTGCAGTGCTCCAGTAAAAAATTATGTCAGCGGTACCTGTCAGTTGCGATTTGATCCTTTGCGTTAGCGATTTCCATGGATGCAAAGGAATGGAGCAATGATCCCAATAACACGGTCCAGGGCAATGTACCATTACTAATGTCATCTTGGCTACATTTCACACAGTGTCCACCAATTTTGTGCCCCAAATTGTCCCTAACCACACTGCACATCTACTATGTGCATGCGCGGTCATGTCTAGGCCAGGGTGGACACCTATGGTTGCGCATGTGCAGTCCACCCGAGGCCATATTGAGAGGGGCAGATTACTGCTGTACATATGCACTTGGCAGTTTTTAGTGGTGAACATCTTAGAAGGAGCAGAATTAGTCTTAGGTGATTGCCATCTTACAGTGTCCAGACACGCTAACACCTCCCAACCATGCTATTCAGCAGCAAATCTTAAAAGGCAAATGCTAATTGGGAGGTAAGAGGATAGAAAATAAGGGTTCAGACAGATTCTTTTATCTCAGTGGGGTAATTAAATGAGAACTACAGTGAAAATTTGCAAAACATATGCTGTGCAGAGTTTTGATTTGTGTGCACAGTCCTAATATATTCTTCTCTTTGTTTGCTGTTAGGAGTATTTTCTAAATTATCCTGATAGTTCTTGGCCCTTGGGAATCTCCATGTTTGAATATTTTATTGTTCTTCTTTTTCCTACATGCCTCCTGTCCCATGTGGCAGTGATATGTCTATGACCACTGAATCAATGAATGACAGCTACTGCAGCAACAATTTGGTGTTGAGAGTTTATTCTGCCCTCAACTAAATAACTATTTCTAATCCAAACTTTTTCATTGTCTAGGTATGTGTCTGTGTCTAGCCAGCAGGAGTAAATGTTTGGTATGTAAAGCCTTTCATTTAATCAGATTACACACAGCCATAAAAAAGTGCACAAATCAGCCCTGGCCACCAATGCCATTATTAGCAGAGACTCTAGCTGTTTCCTTACAGAACAGCCCACTCAGTTACCTCTCTGGTGTTTGACATTTGTAAATGTAGCTTTAACTAGGGATCGCTAGACAAGGAGAGTTACTTGTTAAAATGACAGCTCTACTGCTATAAACTTGCCACAAAACCAGCTCTTGCTGAGTTAATGATCATTAAAGCATCACTGTCACATGGGACAGAAGGCATTGTAGGGAAAAAGACGAGCAACAAAAAATGCAAACATGGTGATTCCAGGAGCAATCAAACTAGCAGTAAATTTAGAGGAAAAAACTCCTTACAGCAAACAAAAAGCCTATTTACAGTACCTGATCTGCAGCATTGCAAGAGGTGCAAATGAGCAGTGCAGGTCAGGCAGTTTATTGCTTGGAGAGCACTGCAGGTGGCAGTCTCACAGCCCAAGATGATCCCAGTTTTGGTCAGGAGCTGTACTGCTGCAGGCGATTTTTGCTGACATGTAAACATGTCGCTTTTCCTGCAACACTGCAACCCGATGACAGAGCACTCCACATCAATCAAACTGCCCCACTCCTCCCTGTGCAGTAGAGAACCAGTTAGTTGTGGACAGCAATTCCTTCTTTACTATATACTAGCATTTTCCACCAAAAACTCCCTCCCAACTGTCCTGTAGCAAAAAGAAAGTCTAAGTCTCTCAAATATTACCCCCATGCCCTCCTGAAACTGTTGTTCCTGGCGTTGTCTCCAAGGGTGGGAGTCCTCAGCACACCATATCAAGCCTGTACCTGTGTTCAGATAAACATATTTTCGGTCCATTTCATGCTGTGTAATGGTTTGAATTCTTCCTTTATTCCCACATTATTAAAACTCTAACAAAAACTGCATTTCATGTCACCTCAACCCCCTTCACCCAGCTAAAATGCATTGGAAAGTTGCCGGAAGTCCAAAACTGACCCTGCACCAACACAGTGCTAGAGCAATGTAACCGGGAGTCAGAAGTGGTATTGGTGGCACAACACAGCAGGTAAGTATGTGTAAACATGCCTAAAGGGAAAGATACAAAAGGACTATAAAAATGACTATACCTACAAATCAAAACAGTCTGCACAGCATATTTTGTTTTGTAAATTTTTACTGTAGTTCCCCTATAATAGAACACTGTACAGCAGAATGAGAAAACAAATGTCTTAGCAGGAAAAAGTAGACCTCGTTAGCTCATTCTACCTACTGTAGACTGGGTGCTTGATCTGCCTATTTGATTTAATCTAAATTCATGGGACTAAACATAATATAATTTTTACTAGAAACTGCAACCATAAGCTTGAGGTTTTATGACATACATCAATATCAGAAATATACTAGCATTCTTAAAGGGCACACTGGTTTGTGACCTTATTCCTTATGCTTTTCTGTGTCTTTCTTCTTTTTGAGATAAGCATTACATCACATAGACATGTACTGTGTACAATGAACAATGCTTACAGCTAGTATGACTTAACATGCTAGACAAAGACCCCCACCCATCCGTCCTCCTTGTACACAACATCTTTGGGATATGAGAATATTTCACAACTGTATTCCATTGAATAAAGTGTAATATGCTCCAGGACAGCTCTGTTTTCAGTTGCCTTGGTGGCACAGCTGGTACTGCAACTGGAATGGCATTCCATTGGAGAAAGAGTAATGTGCTCCAGGACATATCAGTTTCCAGTTGCCATGGTGGCACAGCTGGTACTGCAACTAGAATGGTATTCCGGGCGGCCTCTGCTCAAGTCCCAGCTGAGGCACTTATTTCTTTCTCTCTGCTGTTTGTATGTGTGCATACTGCACTCTTGTGACTGAAAATATTTCATATTTCATTTACTTTTAACTGTTTTACTGTTTGGGGTGGTGTGGATCATTCAAGGCTATTTTTATCACTTGAAGATCGTGTTGGTCAGTTTTCCTTCCGTGTGTCCCCCAGTTACATCGACCTTTATTTGTTGGCGTGTGCATCATAACTGAGGGCTTGGACCCTTCATTGTTACATTCAAGGTCCTGTGCTTTACTTTCTTTTTCATACTTGTGAAATGACTTTTTAATCAGCGATAAGATACTCCAAAGTCAGGTAGGGCATTACTTAATAGGCGACAATGTGCGTTTATTCAGTTAGTACCTGTGATTTGGCCCAAGATGCTTAAGGTGCTGATATCAATTACACATCTGTTTTCTTGGGCCTATTTTGCTTAAGTAAATTTAATTTATGATGCTGGCTTACCTTTGTTGGAATAGGTTTCCAGTCAACATCAGCAGCATAAATATATCTGTACTTTTTGCCATTATAGTCATAGTTGATTCGAGGCAACTCTATTCCTGTAAATGAGGGGGAAAAATCGTAATACTTTGGCTACATGAAGTAGAGATATCTCATCACTATAATTCAGAAGGAAATGCTGTACTCTACTTATACATCTTTACCCATAAATGACTATTATTTGTTCATAAATGGCCTATATTCAGAGATAATAAACACTGTGTGCCAGATATTATGCATTCCCTTTGTTTTTTAATTACTGCTCATTTGTCACAAAAAAAATGTATTTCTTTATTTTTCTATTGCAAAATTGTCTGCAGAACCTGATCCATCTTGAGATAGGATGGGGTGTAAAAACATTATTTTGAAGGCCAAAAATAAGACACGAATAGCCTGGAAACTACCCTATTAACGAACAGTGGTGCACACCAGCACATACTAGTATAGTTTGGAGACATTCCCTAACTACTTTACAATTGAAACTTTGTAGACATTCTCTGGGGACCTGTGCCTCTTATTTCTAGATTCCCTTTCCTGTGTCAGTGCTTTGATGTTCCTGATTGCCTGCAAGCTGTTAGTTGCTTTTTCTATGAAAAAACAACAACAATGGAATTAAAAAAAAAATGTCCTTTCCTTTTTTGTACCAGTGTATTATAACAATCATAAATATAACTACATACAATACAGGTACTGCAATCTACTAGGAAAATATTCTAATTTTAAATTTTCCTTTCAGGGTTCATAACACATATCAGTCTATTAGCTATCCCCATAAGACTTCACTGTGCCTCTGTGTGTCAGTGCTTGACAGGACAACAGACTGCAATGTCACAAATGCAGCAGTTTTGAGGTCATTTAGGGTCAGTTAGTTCCTGCCTGCATTTTCTGAAATATTAACAGTAGCAGACCAATAAAAGAAGAAAGAAAATGAAATTGAAAATAATACAATTAAAAGGAAGGAAATCACTTCAATATTCCCATCTCTCACATCTGCTTACCTGTCAGAAGTCTCTTTCGGTGTATTTCTTCCTTTTCTGGGGGTCTGTGTCCTTAATCTTTAAAACCAGCATTGTATGTTGCCCCACCCCATTGCACCCATTAGAGGTGCTATAGCCAATGACATCATTGGTTGCCTTTACTTCAAAAAGTCATTAAGCAGACACATTTCTAACCACTTAACACCCACCTCCACTTCAGGCACACCTAACAACAAAAATAAAACAGAAACTCCTCCCATGCATTTATTTTTCATTTTTTGTCATTGTTGAGCAAAGCCTACTTGGTTGTTGACCTCCAGTGCCAATTTCATGCTGGACACGTTGTCTGCATACTTTCACCACCCCCACACAGAAGCTTAATTTTGATGTGAGCTAAACTGTGAGAGAGACCAAGAGGTAGTGAGACTCAGACTTTTTCAAATGGCAGAAACAGCATGTTGCAGTACAGCACAATGGAACAAATTACAGTGGGGATGGACTCCAGCCAGGTCAGTACATACATGGAAGTGGCAGCAAAACTCTGTTAACACAAGTGGGGAAAGCATGAGTGAGAGCTAGACAGAGAAAGAGACTGGGGAAGGGGTCAGAATCACACTTATCACCTCAGTTGCAAAGCACAACCACTTAGCTCCATCTAGTGGCACAAGTAAAAGCAGTGCACAACCACAGTCACAACAGGGACTTCTTTTTACTCTTAAGGTTTGTATTGTTTTTATTTTTTATAATCTTAATTTTATTAAAAAAAGTATTTTACTTTCTTAATTAATAACCCATTTAATACGTAGAACAGAACTCTACAAATGCTTCACTGGTTTGTGCTGTATCCAGTCATGACTTACTGGCCATGTGTTGTCCTCATTCTGTACCGGATTTGTGAGGGAGCCCTTCCACCTCTGAGAGGAGGTGACACTGCAGTTGTGACTCAGAGGGCAATCTTACTAAATGTATCACATGCCTCAAATAATACAAAGGAAGACCTGTGTTTAGGATCATGCCTACAAATAATTTCCTGCATGTACTGCTCTACCATCCTTTTCTTTGAAAACTTCTGACAGGTGGCTGAACTTTCCCTGTTGATCTGTTTGATGATCTAATGCCATGGGTCAATCCTCCCAGTTGCGATTCTTATCTTCCAGTACTTTAACAAGCTAAATGTAAGATATGGGATTACTAGACTGGAAAATATGATTTAGGGAACCTGATTAGAAACCATTAGAAACTCCTTTTCATTGTCAAGAATCATTCCATTGCTGTTTAAACTACTTGTATCTGAACCAAAAATATGAAAATGTGTAGAACATGTGCCAAATGTTTTGAAAAAATGTATTTCTATTGATATATTGGAAGTACTGTAGAATTGATTTATTTTGCTGTAAAAAAAGTCTTGCTATGTTTGCTGTAGAAAGAGACCCACTAAATTAACAGTTAAGTTTGATGCTATGTCATACTCATTATACAGAAGTACAGGACAGTGAACTTTAACTGCAGCTAACAAGTCGCATAGGCTCAGACTGCTAAATGAAACAAACGTGTAACTTTACAGTTCTACAGTATATTATTAGCATATTGGTTTTGTATATTTACACTATATTAACGTACAGTACTAAAGCAAATTCTATTGATATAGTAGAAGTGCATCATTAGAATATGGATATACTAAAAGTGCAACCCCAGTTTATTGATACATTGAAAGTGTATCAGTAGGGCTTATCAATGGAAATCTAACTCCAAGTTTTCATTAAAAAGAATGTTACCAGCGCTATCAGTTCAAAAATAAAACCATGTTATAATTTCTTTAAGAACAGTTAACTATAGAACAACAAGGGATAGTGAATTAAGGCTATGAATCAAGTTGACATGGTTGTGGCCCAGTAATACAGCTTCCTTGCAGTAATACAAGTTGTTACAAATCAATATATATTAAAACATTTTTAAATATATTGATATCATGAAAGTGCATTTATAGTATGCATATCGATACACTGAAACTATATTGACAGACCTTATCATTACTGACCTCACTGTACTTTCTAAAGATAATTTCTTTGGAACATTTTAACTCTGGATCCATAAGGGACAGCAACTTACTTTTTTTAAACTAAGGCTTAGAGTCAGATTGACATGGTTGTGTCTGATTGATACAGTTTCACTACATGATACATATTGATTAACACTGATTTGCACTGATAGACTATGAGCCATCACATTATGGATAAAAGTGTGTTGATGTATATCTGCATGTATGATCTTGTGGCAATTGTTTTAAAAGGAATTATCTTTATCCATCTGACTTCAAACTTTCATTAACAAAATCATAGCCCTAGCACTACCAAATTAGCACATTCTAAAAATAATTTATTTAAAAAGGCTGAATTATGGAACCAGTAGAGCTAGGAACATATTTTAAATGAAAGTGTGGCATCATGTCAATATGATTAAGTCCTGTCAATACAGTTTACATGCATCAATACACATCAATATGTATTGTAAAATGGCTTGGATCAAACCAGCAGTCTGGTAACATGACCATTCATTAATTTCACATTACTATGCAGTTCAAATTTTCTTTCTTTTTTTTTTTAACCCTTAGGCTGCCGCCGACAAGATATCGTCTCCTAAAAACCTATGCGTTTTAAATTTCCGGCAGCCTAAGGGTTAATATTTAAAACCATTTTATAAGTGCAAGAATGCACTCCAGAGTGTGTTGTAATGCCATAAACTATTGCAATTCCCAGGTGACTGAAGACACTTGACAGTGTCCTGTGCCTCCCAAACTGCTATTGGAATGTGGTAATTTAGAATTACCATGCACCTTGTCATGTCTCGTTCATTACTCGATACACTTGTAACCATAATGTTCTTTAGTTTAAAAAGTCAGCAAATGAAACTGTATTGAAAAAGCAGATGTCCATCTTGTCCATGGATATACTGTAGGAACACTTGATATGATATTAGCTGTTGCAGCGGAAGGCACAGTGCTATTCTGTCAAGAAGAACCACACTCTTTTCTAACTTAGGACTGTATGCAGAGGTTCAGTTAATTTTGGCTGATTGGAAGTTAAAACCTTCCATAGGTCCAAATCTAGAAATCTTTCTAATTTTTTTGAAGTCAAAATACTATCCAGGTATGACATTTTGGAAATTGATTTTCTAAAGGGAGGTAAAAATTTGGGGAGGTTAATTAAGCAATAATATATGACAAGGTATGCAATATCATGGGATATTGTCTTGCCTCAGGTACATTGCAAGGCTTGATGCCAAGGACTGAGTAACTTACCACTACAGAAGGGAATATATCCCATACCACTCACTATGGAGTGTATTATTGTGATTATGAAATATTGAGAGAATACTGGTTGGGCAACCATGTGCAACCAGCCTGTGCTACCGCCAAGAGGGTCAGATTACAGCAGACCTCAAGAGCAAAGCTCAAGAAGTCAGTTGTAATCTGAACCTCAAGGTGGCAGAACAGGCTGGTTGGTCATGGTTTTGCTCGAACTTTATTTTTTATAGTGTATAGAGATAATTTTTTTTTGGTTTAACTGCTTAAACTTTCAAGGCCCGTTCTTGAACATTTGGCCATTGACAAAGTGACAGCTGATATGGAGAAACAGATGCTTTAAAAAAATTAGGTTAAGTTTATGTTAATCTAAAGGTTTAATTTTTCAGACTTGTGTTGAAAACAGAGCAAATTAGCCAAGGTCCACAATATCATTTTCCATTTTGTGGTTATCTGTTGGGAGCACAGTATTTTTTTCCCAGCTCTGGTTTCATTACAGCTGGTCACGTAGACATTGTGTTCACCTGTGTAGAATACTCTTGTATCACAGAAGGGTACAACCATGTTCCATGACTTTTACACTGTGGTACAACAGTGTTCTGCTTAGGATGAAAATCCATACAGAACAAGCTTCCTCTGTACACTATAGATGCATATTGATTTTGTTGACTGATGGCATGATATACTTTTTAGAATGGGATTATGTACTAAAATATCATCCCATCTAATTTTGGTCTTAGATTTCAGGATTTTGACCTCCATTTATAAAATACTGTAGGTCAAGATGGCCACCACAAACGCTGATTTCTGACTCGATAAACCATGTCATGTGCTGGGCCTACAGTATACAGCATATACTCACAAATACACAGTGTTGCAGTTTTGAAGCAAAAACATTTAAATCTCATTTTATAAGTATAATGACACATAACATAGTGCTGCATGTATTGGGAGATATAATGGTAAGCACTTCTCCAGTGTGTGTTGAGGACCACTCAGCTTTCAGCCTTGTGCCTCAGCACACATGAGAGGAGTGCCAATATCTCTGAATGAATGCATACCCTGCCGTGTGTTATTGCCCACACATTACTGGTAATGGTTTATGCCTGCATAACTGAATGACTTCTATTTTTTTTCCATGTTTAAAAGTCAAACGTTATTTTATTCACGTGTTTACTAAGCAGGTATATTGGGCCAAGGCTGTTTTTCAAACACAAGTCAGGCAACAGGGAAGAGCTAAACAGAATGACATATAATGAAAATACATACTGTAGGTGCATAAGTAAGAAGTAATGCATATGCATTAACAAGGGCAGTCAAGGATATAATTCCAAGCTAATAGTTTTACCTGATGGTGGAATGTAGTAGACTACAGAATACTGGGAAGGCAGTTCCACAAAATAGGAAGAAATCCAGAAGCAAATGATTTGATTCCTTTTAATGGACCAACATAGATGTAACAACCAGAACCAAGTGCTCTAGCTTTTGGACCAACCAGTCCTTCTTTTTGGGGCTTCTGAGATGTATGTAAATGATGTGGCACTGGAAAAGTTATTATATTAGTTGCATACAGTAGCTGGCTACTATACTGACATGAGGATGAAGGTGCCTATGAAAATGGAGAATAACAAAAGACGTAATAGGGACCCTTGTGGGGCACCCCTTGAGATGGATAAAATGTTGGAATTTGAGTTGCCAACTGCAACATACTGAGACTTATCTGTTAGGTAGTTATTAAACCACATGATGGGGTTGAGGCACAACTCCAGTGGATGTTAATTTGACATGTAGGTCATGTTCTACAAGGTCAATAGCCTTGGTTAGGTCCAAAAAACAGTACCCCAGTAAGGAAGCCCTTGTCCATGGACTGGATGACCTGATCAGTGAACTTAGTCTATGCAATGCCCTTACTCGACTCTTTCAGAAATCATATTGGAGAGGTGAAAATAGCGCCCCTCCATCATTACTGTGAAATAGTTTCTTAGTTTTGGAAGTCAAATACTTGCAAAATTGAGTTAACTGAAGCCCTGAGTATATGGCTATAAAGCAGTTTAATATTACCAGAAACTGTGAGAATGGTATTCCAATGTTTTATACTTTAATAGGTAAATTGCAATGCTAGTAAATATGTACTGACTTGCCTACCATGAGGATAACCATGCTTTATTTATTGCAAAGTACAGGACTAGACCCTTTATCTATAAATGTGGTTGTATTGCTTCTTTTGTTTGCTGGTTTCACAAAAAAATGCCTTAGAACTTTTCTAATCAACTGGCAAAATCCTTGGGGTGTGCTGATGTCACTTAAACATACAATACAGTAAATTACACCATTTTACTCAGGGTTCTGTCAGCTGAGTGTACATTTACTGTACCAGACAGCACAATCACAAAAATAAGTAATCTGTTTCTGGTTGTCTTATAGTAACTTTTGTCTGGGGAATGATACTGGTAACTACTATGAATAAATAGGTAGGCAAATCCGCAGGCTGATCATTAACACTTCAGATACAATATCAGGCTTGAAAACCATGACAGTGTTGCTCATTCCCTTTTTGTTTTTACTTGTGCTTTTAGGGGTTCTGGGGTGCATCTGTGGCAGGGATATTTACTCTAAATTTTGCACACCACTTAAATCTCTGGGTGCTCTCCACCTGCACGCCCCTTCCAATATTAAAATCTTTTTTTTTTGTCCTTTTTTTCTAAGACATCACACATTGGGAATCATATATTTAGAAATTATATGAAGACGCGCTTCAAAACACTGTTTAAATGCTCGTTTGGCACTCCAAAGCGCTTACCTGTGCCATTCCATCTTAAGCTAGGAAATGAAAACAAAGGAATAGTAAAGTATGACCCTATGCAATGTTAGTGACCTCCTGAGGAATATTGTATAAAGCTGAATATGTGGGGTCAAAAGCGAGCAGGACTTTGTATGGGTTAAGCTAAATGAAACTGTATAATATAAAAGGGAAGGAAGTTGTTTAAGAAGCAAAATAAAAAGGAATGTAAAATGGATTATTAAGTGAGCGTAAAAGGGGAGAATACACACAATCATACAGTTCTGATGATGGAGACTTGTTCTCCAAAATGTCAGCACAGTAATGCGTGCTAGCATCACCTGATTCTTGGACGCACCGAGGAGGCTGTGTTACTATGAGCAGGAAGAAGATGGACTGGCACAGGTAAGCACTTTGGAGCACCAAACAAGCATTTAAACAGTGTTTTGAAGCATGTCTTCATATATGCAGATAGAGGACAGCACTTTAGATATCAGGCTATAAAATAAAGATATAAAGGTGATGGCATGCAAGGAAAAGGAAAAAGAAGGACTTTGGGGAAACGAAAAAGCGAATGGAGTAGGAAAGTGAGCCATGAAGGACAAACAACAGAAAAACACCATTAACATGGACTTAGCAGATGACAAGGATGGTAAAGAGAAAAGAGGAATTTATTCTGTGACAAAAACTGACTAGAAGGAAAAATAATGACATTTTAAATTACAATGTTTTTTGATAAATGCGAATTCATGTGAAGCTGTTTGAAATCTTATAAGTCCACAATTTAAAATGATAAAAAATAATATTTCTAAATATATGATTCCCAATGTGTGATGTCTTTGAAAAAAAGGACTAAAAAAAGATTTGAATATTGGAAGGGGAGTGCAGGTGGAGGGCACCCAGAGGCTTAAGCGGTGTGCAAAATTCACAGACAATATCAGGCTTGCTACAAACCTGGCAGGCTCTTACAGATGGAGTCCAGCCAACATTTCAAGCATCAGTGAATTTTGAATTTAGATCAGCAGATCCCCAATCAGACCCATATTAAAAATAAGATCTCTAAGTGGTTTTGTTTAAATGTTATGTCGTATTGTAACCCTAATTGTCCTACCTGTTCAAAAAAGCCAGTTTCAGTGAAGCGCCACTGATGATGTCATAACCAGAACATACAGGTTGGTCCATTCTGAAAGCTACCTTTTGTGACCCATTTCTCTCATGTTACATAAAACTGCAGTTGAAAACATTTGAAAAGGAAGGCTGACACTTGATTGGTACAGGTCATGCATTTCCTTAATGTGCAGATGCAAGGTACTTAAGAATGTGATGGGGTGGGCATTTAATTCAATAGCAAACATGGCTTTAGAATGCCAAAGTTGAGTGCAACTTTTGGAATACAGCAATGATAAGATTTCAGAATGTCACCAGGTTTGTACAGTAATTGTGGAGTGCAGCAATGTCACAAGTAGCTGAGACATACAATCTTGCAATTCTCCAAATGTGTGAAGCCACTGGTAATACTCCCCATCTGCACCCCCAATCAAAATGTGTTTGCTCACCCCTACCCCCACATCCCTCCAAAAATATGTACTTCTAGCCCATTCTCCTCAGTATGTTTCCCTTAATCCTGCAGCCCTTCTAAAATTTATAACCCAGCCCCCACACAATCCCAAATTTCAACCAATGCCCCTTACAACTCCCAGAACGTGAACCCTTTCTTCTACACTGCTCCCATTTGTATCCACTACCTTTGCATCCTTCAGAAAATATTGCCCTCATATACAGTACCCTGCTCCTTTCCAAAATCTGTACCACTATCCTCACACCCTTCCGAAGGCTTTTATTACCTAGCTTCTCACTCACTATAAAAATTGTAACTATACTCCCTCCCCATAATTTGTTCCCCTGCTTTTACCCTCCTCCCCAAATTTGTACCATTTTCCCTTCTAGTCTCAGATTTCACCCTGTATGCCTGTACTATTCCCAATATTTACACTCTATAGCTGTTCCTTTCCACAAATGTCTCTCCCACTACCCCTCCCAAGACTTGTACACTAACCACTGCATCCCCCAGTTAATTTAAAACTCATAGCCTCACTTCTCTTCCAAAACAGGGTACACCTCCCAGATTGTGTACTGTTTATACATGCACCCTAAATGTTTATGCTTCAACCCCATGTAAGATCACAGTAAGTGTTGGGATACATTTTGGGAGGGGTGCATGATGTGAACATTTGCAGAGGAATGAAGTGGTAAAGGCACACATTTTTGGAGAGTTGTGGGAGAAAACTACAAGTTTTGGGAGAGCTGCAGCTGAAAGACTGCACATTTAGAGGGGTGCAGGAGCACTAAGTACAAATTATGAGAGGGATAAAAGTAAACATATCGGGAGGGGTGCAGTAAAAGAGGTGCAAGTTTTGTGAAATATGAATGGTTAAAGAGCCAGTATTATTAGGAGAGCAGAGTAGAGTTACAAATCAGAAGAGGTACTGTACACAGGCAGGAGAGCATATTTTGGAAAAGTTGGAAGCAGCTGGTGAAAAAATTTGGGAAACAGTACAGTGCACATGTACAAATTTTGGGGAGTATGGTAAAGCTATCTGAAAGGTTTAGCAAGCTCAACCCTAGTCAATTCTTAAAGATGTTATCACATTTCTTATGCATCTTTCTTAAAGTTTTCAAATGTTTACAGGAATGCACCTGGTGCATGGCCAAAATCATAAGCAAATAGTAATGTTATTTATTGAATTTTGTGATACGGTAGGACCACTAAGAGTCCCTTTTTCAGGGGTGATCTGTAATTAATTACATGTAAAAGCACATCATGGTAAGAACAATACATGATAAAATAAGAAGAGATTTTTAATGATAACAACAATATAAACATATGATTTAACAATATACAACTATGAGAGAACATATAGACTTGGACCATTAGAACATAGTGCAGAAGGGACATTTGATTAAAGAGCAACTTTGCACTTCACTGTACGTTTTCATAAACAATATGTTTTAACTGTTACAATTTACTGAGAATATATTTTTTCATTTTCAGTGTTCCTCTCCAAGATTTATAGCCCATCGTGGTAGTCCATCTAAAAGGTCTGTATAGAAAGCATTTGAAAACATTTGCCTCTCCCCGTTAACCTCACAATGCCTTTGTTTATGATAGCATAGTGCTCACCTTAACAACAGACTGTGACAGTCTTCGTGTTACCTACCCAGTGTCTCTGCTACATGATCTTCATCTCTTTACTGACCTTCCTCTTCCACCTGTAGCGGTAAGGCACTGTCAGGAAGTTGGTACTGGTAGGAGATAACTGAGTTGGTGGTGGAGTGCTGAGTGTATAGTGGAGGTGAGCAGCATTGGGGTGGCTAGGTGCAGGAGGAGCCCTGGAGCAAAACAGGGCCAGGAGAGAGGCCAGGCATGTTTAGTGTCCATCCCCAGGGTTCTCACAGGACCGGGTGGGCAGGTAGCCAGTGGGCCTGCAGTCTCCACTGGTCCCCTTCCATCGATGTTATGCAATGCTAGGTCAATGAGGAATAAGACCACAATTATGGTGGACTTGCTTTTCTATGTCAATCTGGCTTGCATCACAGAGACCTGGCTGGGAGATGACGCAGGGTCAGTTCTGGTGGTGTCAGTCCTGGCTGGGTACTCCATAGTACACTGTCCTTGGAGGGAATGCATGGATGGGGGGGTGGCCAGCTGTTTCAGATCCAGCCTGAGCTTCTCCATGCATCCAGTGGGTTCTAACTCAACATTTGAATGCATGGCTGTGTGTGGGGGTCCGGGTTCAGGTTGCAGGATTCTCCTTGTTTACCATTCTTCTGGACGTGAGGGAGAATTCCTTCAGTAAGTTGTGGACTTTGCTGCAGACAGGGTGTTGGTGTCCTTCTCAATATCCCACTGGGGCACTATGCAGGGTTGTGCTGGTGCAACACTGTTGCGCCAGGTGCAACCCCTTTGAATATCTGGGCCAGTGTGTTTATATCAATGGTAATAGCAATTTTTCACATTCAGTTTGTAATTCACTTTACACAGTCTTCATCGATTCTAATATTTCTATGTCTTTATAGCAGAAATAGCTGGGATAAATGGACACAAAAAATCATGGGCTTTATTCACAGATGCACTGGGCAGCGAAACAAAACAGGTTGATTTCTGTCATACTGTTGTGATTCCACCCATTTGCTCTACACATAGGCCAAAGTGCTTCTTGTTGAGGTGGTGGGCCCCCTAACAATGTTACAATGCAAAAAACATCCATATGTAAGAAAATGCAAATGGAGTTTGTATCTGGAAACATTCTGACAGCGACAGTGATTGGATCCCAGCATGGCATCACTCTAGGAACATGGCACAATACCAGTGAATGTCTATCCCAACTGGAAGCCTATCACCTCTCGAGCCCAACACCTAATATTTAGGGCCCTGGTAGGACATAATTTCCTCTATTACATGGCATTACTCCTCTCCCTAGTACCTGTTGTGTGGCAGTTCAACATCTTCTGGGAGTGTTTTCCCCCCAACAGTCCTCCTCCCACCAGCCCTGTGTGCCTGGTCATAGCACTCCACCCTCCTTGCTACCTGCCTTTAAATGTTCTACAGTTAAGAGGCTATCATGAGGTGGTGACCAGACTTGTGAAAACAGCCAAGCTGATTATGGCTCTTCAGTCAATTAGCACTGCAACTCCAACCCCCTTTCCTGCATTTTAATAAACCTATTTGTGATTATACAAGAAGCGATTGTGACAGAAATGGAGCACAGCTCTACAGGCAGCAAAGCTACTGGTGATGCTAAGTAGTTGCAGAAGCCATTTGGCTCCATAGTTTGCAACTGTAAATGCGGCCCCCCTAAATCTTATTATGTGGTCCACAGTCATGATTAGTTCTGTTGTAAATGAAAACTTATAAAAAAACTTTGTATTTATAGTATTTTTTCAAACTATTTAGTACATTGAAAAGAATTACATTTCATAATTTGTCTATACTGATACATCTAAGAGTAAATGCAACTATATAATAAAATAGAAGCAACAAAAAATTAATAATTAACAGTTCGTCTGTATATTAAAAGTTAAGGCAATAATCAACATAGAATTTATTCCTTAAAAAGACTTGCACTTTTTTTTTAGCAAATTGTTAAATTTTTATTTAGTCCTCAAAAGGTCTAACTAGCATGACAGAGGAGTCACATGCCCACACCATAGCAAAATCATTCTCCCTCTATCTTGCTTCATTCATAAAAGGACGTTCACTTTTTTAAGCTAGCTGTTAAATTTTTATGTAGTCCTTAAAAGGATTAAATCATGGGACAGGACCACGTGATGGCAGCCTGAGCAGACGCACTCTCTAGAGCTCTTGAGACTGCACTCACTTAAAATCCTTTTTTTCTGCTATTTATTAACGTAGAGTGGTAACCCTGGCACAATCTTCATTGCGGAGCAAGGCTAAAACAGCTCTGTACACAAAGTTTGGCAGAATGGAGCAAGAAATGAAAGACACCTTACCCTCCCATACTCCACTGCCCACTCTGACCAGCGACAAGGCCTTAAAGTGCTCCAAGGCAGTACCCTCGGAAATCTCTGCTAAAGTGAGCACCCAAGCCACCCTAACGGAAGATAAGTTCTTGTAGGGGCTATTGCCATTAACATCTTCATTAGAATTACTTGCAAGGGACATCCAAAGTATTACCACCTCTTTAGCATCCCTCACCCAGTGCACAACTTACAACAAGACAAGAATTTCCTCGCTGGATGACTGGAGGGCCAGGACCGAGCCCGAGCTTACACACCTGCTGCATAGACTCAAAGCAATGGAGGGGAAACTAGAGGACCTCAAAGGGAGATCACGAAGGAACAATCTGGTTATTTTAGGCCTGCCAGAAGGAGAAGAAGGAACCTCCCTGATTGCCTTCATACAGACATTTTGTACCAAAATTGCAGGCTCCTCTCCCAATGGGCCTAATTATATCATCGAGCGGGAACACAGAGTCCTCCGCCTGACTTCTCCCTCGGGGACACCTCCTAGGCCACTGATTTTTCGGGCCTTGAATTTCCTGGACAAACAGCACATTCTGGGAAAGGTCCGAGAGCTCAATTCACTACAGTGTGAGGGTAAAAACATCAGAGTGGCCCAGGATTTACCAAAAACAGTCAGGCAGAAATGTACGGAGCTGCACCCCATCATCGCAAAACTTATAGCGGCTAGAATTTGCTACCACATGAAGTACCCAGCTACATTACAAGCGTTACACAGAGATGAATGGCTTAGCTTTGACTCTGCAGAACAAGCCATGTTCACCTTAAAAATTATCTAGACCTGTTCAAGTGACTGGACACTCAGCTGCTAGTAAGTAAGCTCACACCAGTTTAAAGGAACTGTATTTTGGTTGCTTCTCCTTCTAAACTGCAGAATTAATGTTTTACATCAAGGCGAGTAATCTCCTGGAACATTTTTTCTGTTGTGGAAGTTCTGCAGCCCAGATGCTTACTACCTTTTGAATGGAGTACTTTTTTTTTGAAGTTTTAATTTTGGGACATGTCCTTCTTTGTGGCGAACATGATATTGCTCCAGTGGGTAGCCTTCAACCTTAGTTTTTTGATCAGCACAATACTTGCTGCTTCATTTTGAACTGGGACTGCAGCATTCACACTACCCCACCACAGAATGGGACTGAAGGGAAACCTTTAATTGCTGGTTATATTTGTTTTAATGAGAGGATGCACAGGTTTTAATTAAACTCTCTACTTTTGGTTTAATCTGAATCTTAAATTACCAGCAATTCTTAACATGATGAGGCCCCTGGTTAACTGTGGGAATTGTCTATTTGGAGCCAGGAATTATACCATGTTTAAAGCCGTTTAGTACAAGGAAGCATGATATGTTTTAATGGTTACTGCTAAGTAGAATTCCTTCCTTTAAGGGAAAAAGTTGTTTTCACTAATTTAACAGATTTGTTTAACTCACAGATTTATCTAAGAGTGGGCGAGGAGGGAGGGATGCTTTTGTTAGGGCTGCACATGGAGCATCGCGGTCCAGGATGGCTATGGAGGACAGTTGTTTGGACTGTGTAGTAATGCATGATAATGTTTTTTCTCTCCTTAAGGGGGGTACATGTTGGGAAGAGTTACTGAAAATTTGTTTGGCATTAGGGGGAGGGCTGTTGGGGCCTGTTTTCTTGTTTGGGGGGCTGGCAATGAGGAACATTGTGCTAAAAGAAACATATGCGTAATGCGTAACACTAGAGTCCTTCTTTGTACCCATGTCAGGTAATCCTTGCCAATGAGGTATGTGTCATGGAATGTTAAAGGAGCAAGGAGTAGGGGAAAAAGGTACTAGATTCTAAAACATCTGCAGCTCCTTCATTGCCAGGTGGCGTTCCTGCAAGAGACCCACCTTCTGTCTGCAGAAAACCTGCTCTATCATCAGCAGACTGTGAGCCAGGTGTTTGCTGCCGGGAACTCTACCCAGTAAAGAGAAGTTGCAGTTTTAGTTTTCAAAGGTACCAATTTTAATTTAAAGCATAGTATCACAGATCCGGCAGGTTGTTATATTTTGCTGTATGGCATATTAGACCACACAGAGACACTACTGGGAGGGATTTATGGTCCTAATACACCATCCCCAGAATTTTTCTCTCATCTGGTCACACTCTTAGCCCCTTATGCTCATTTGCCAATCCTTTTAGTGGCTGACTGGAATGTCACTCTGACATCTGACCTGGTTAGATCAGGCCACCATTCCAAATGCCTATCTCCTACACAGGTAGGTCTCCAAGAACTTATGGAGATGGGAGGACTCTGTGACCCATGGCAAATTATGTATCCGGCTGAATGCCCATACACTTTTTACTCCCCTGTACACATGTCCTACTCCCGTCTGGATTACTTCCTGATTAGCACAGGCTCCCTACCAGGGTTAGTGGATGGAGGAATCTCCCCAAGGGTCCTATCGGATCACTCCCCTGTGTGGATGGAGCACACCTCTCTTCCTAACATCAAGAGGGATCATATCTGGAAATTGAATGTCCAGCTTTTAAAAGACCCCCAGATTTTGACTAGCATTAAAACCTTCATTGGGCAATTTATGGAGCAAAACGTAGTCCATACCAGACACAGATAAGATCTGGTGCTTATTTAAATGCGCAATGAGAGGGGAGTTTATTAGGATAGCTGCCACCAGAAAGAGAAAACACGAAGCCTTCCTATGGTCCTTGTTAGTAAGAATCAGAACCCTTGAGCAAGATCCACTACTGGACTCCTCGGAAACAAACCAAGCTGCCTTAGCCAGCCTACGACATCAATATATAGATGGTTTGAGAGAGCGAGCGGAGTATGCTATACTAAAAACTCATTCCACATATGTGGACCAAGGAGTAACATAGAAACATAGAAGTTGATGGCAGATAAGGACCGCAAGGCCCATCCAGTCTGCCCATTTCTTTTTCTACCTTATAAATGTGCCATCGGCCTTTGCTCTGTCAGTGACCTATCTATTCATAGTCATTTGTATTGCTCCCTTATGCCTATCCCATGCCTGTTTGAAGCCCTGCACTGTATTCATAGCCACCACTTCTTGTGGTAAGCCATTCCATGCATCTACCACCCTTTCTGTGAAAAAGAATTTCCTCACATTCCCCTTAATCGGCCTCCCTCTAATCTCATGCTGTGTCCTCTTGTCCTGCTATTTTCTTATATTTAAACATGTTAGACTCTTTCACCTTGTTTATGCCCTTAAGGTGTTTAAATGTCTCGATCATATCACCTCTCTCCTCCTTTGCTCAAGGGTATACATATTGAGCTCCATTAATCTGTCCTCATATGTCTTCTGATGCAGTCCCTGCACCATTTTGGTTGCCCTTCTCTGGACTGCCTCAATTTGGTTAATGTCCTTGTGAAGGTGTGGTCTCCAATACTGCCAGATACTCCAGATGGGGCCTAACCAATGTCTTGTACAGAGGGATTATTACCTCCTCTCTTGACTTGTGATACCCTACTAATACACCTAACACCCCCCTAGCCTTACCTACTGCTTTAGAGGTCTGCTTGGATGATTTTAGGTCATCAGTGATGATGATGCCCAAGTCTCTTTCTTCCGTTGTGACTGCTAGCAACTCCCCTCCCAGCCTATAAGTGGCTTCAGGGTTTCTCTTCCCTATGTGCATGATTTTGCACTTCTTTGCATTAAATCCCAGTTGCCACTCTTCTGACCATTCTGCTAGTTTATCCAGATCTCTTCTCATTCTGCCCACCCCATCTGGATCATCTACTCTGTTGCAGATCTTGGTGTCATCTGCAAACAGACAAGCCTTACCCTCTAGTCCATCTGCGAGGTCACTAATGAAGATGTTGAATAGGACTGGCCCAGGAATGATCCCTGAGGTACCCACTTGTGACTTGCATCTCTTCTGACTGTATACCATTTACCACCACTCTCTGTTTTCTGCCAGTCAACCAGTTTGCCACCCAGTTGACCAACTTCAGACCCACCCGAGCCTACCTAGCTTATTTATCAATCTTCTATGTGGAACAGTGTCAAAAGCTTTGCTTGAAGTCAAGGTAGGGCATCAACTGCTCCCCTTGGTCCACCACTCTGGTTACCCAGTCAAACAAATCTATGAGATTAGTTTGACAGGACCTTCCTTTGTAAACCCATGCTGTCTTGGATCCTGTGCCCCTATGGTTCCAGGTGTTGCACTATCCTTTCCTTAAGGAGTGCCTCCATAATCTTGCCCACTACTGAGGTAAGACTGCCCGGTCTGTAGTTCCCCTTCCTCCCTGCTACCACTCTTGTGGGTGGGATCACATGAGCCCTTCTCCAGTCTTCTGGGACCTCTCCTGTGCTCAGAGACTCACTAAACAATTCTGCTAATGGCTCTGCTAGTTCCTCCTTTAGCTCCTCAAGTACCCTGGGATGTATGCTATCAGGTCCCATTGCCTTATCCACCCCTGAGCTTAGCAAGCTCTTGTAGGACCCTTTCTTTTGTGAGGGAGTAGTGCTCACCTCCCTCCCCTGTGTCCATGATGCTGAGCTGTGGGCCTGCCCTACCTTCTCTTCAGTAAATACTGAGCAAAAGTATCTATTTAGGATAGATGCCTTTACAGGGTCCTCCTCCTCACATGCTCCCTTTTCTCCATTAAGCTTAGCAATGCCCCTCTGGACTTTCTCCTTTCACTAATGTATCTATAGAAAGTCTTGTCACCTTCTTTACTGTTTGTGCTAGTGTTTCCTCAGTTTGGGACTGCCTGCCTTACTGCCTTGCCTGCTTCCCTTAGGGCAGTTTGGTATGCCTCCCTATCTTCATCCCGCTGTGTTCCCTTATATTTTCTGAAGGCCAGCTCTTTGGCTCTGACCTTTTCTGCTACTGTATTTGAGAACCAAGTGGTTTCCTTCTTCTTTTGCACTTCCTTTTCTGTCTAACACAATGGGATGTTGCTTCAAGTATTGTATCCTTAATGCTTGCCCACTTTGCCTGTACCTCCTCACCTGTGTTTCTTTTTGCCAGGGCTAGCTTAATTCTGTTGGCCATCTTATCAAAGTCAGCTCCTCTGAAGTCCCATATTTTTGCCTTGGAATGGGATGATTTACATGTAGTAGCCAAATTGAACCATACCATGTGATGGTCGCTGGTCCCAAGGTGACCTTATACCTGGAGATCTGTGATCACTTCTTTGTTAGTCAGTACTAGATCTAGGATAGCCCTGTCTCTTGTGGGTTGCTGTACCAGTTGTTTGAGGCCCTCCCCCTGCAGGGAATCCACTATGAGTCTAGTTCTGGCAGATGTTCCTGCTGGTATTGACCAATCTGTATCTGGCATGTTGAAGTCTCCATTATCAGAACCTCCCTTTAGCTGTCATGTTTTGTATATCTTCTAACAGTAATGTGTCTATGTCCTCCCTCTGGTCTGGGGCCTGTAGACAACCCCAGTTCTTATGGCTGTCCCATTCTGTTTCCAGGGTGACCCACAGTTCTTCTGGCTCCTTATGTGTATTCTGAATTTCTGTAGCTTTGATATTTTCATTAACATACAGGCCCTCCTCCCCCTTTTTGCTCTTCTCTCTTCTGAACAATACATAGCCAGGTACTGAAGTCTCCCAAGTGTGGTTACTGGTAAACCACGTCTCACTAGTTGCTACTATGTCCAGTTTAGCCTCTGACATTGTGCCTGCAGGTCTGGGATCTTATTCTCCAGCCTGTGAGCATTTGTGTACAAGATTTTCCATTGGCCAGATTTTGGTGTGTTAGTTGTTGGGTGAAGTTTGGCATTACCCCTGTGCATTGTATGGGGAGACAAACCTTTTTCTTACCTGGTGATGCAAATGAGCGGCAAACACGCTGAATTCCTGTTTGACCACTTAGCTGAGGGGGGTGCTTCTCATTCGACGATGGGGTGCTGCACCCCTCTCCCATTTGCTAGTTTAAATATTCTGCAAAGACGCCAAACTCTGCCCCAATGCACTGACTCCCTCTTTAGTCAGATGCAGTCCATCAAATTTAAAGAACTTCGCTCCCAGAACTGTTGCCAGTTCCCTACAAATCCGTGTCCTTTTCCTGGCACCAGTCCTTGAGCCACGTGTTTAGCTCCCCTATCTCCCCTTCTCTGACCTTCCGTCCATCTGCTCCCTTCTCCCAGACTGGCAGGATCTCAGAAGGAGATGCGGGCGAAATAGATAATAGTTTGTCACCCAGCCTAGTCAGGTGTTCCTTGGTCTCCACAACTGACTGGCTGGCGAGATCGATTAGTCCCTATGTACTAGGACATCAATGTTTTCTCCTGCTTTGTGAACAATTTTAGTAGTGCAGTCAGTGTCTCTCCATGCTGATGTACCTGGGAGACATCTGCCATCACCCTGGCTGGAGATGGGTATCAACTCCCAGATCATGGAGTCTCCTATGATCAGTAGTTTTTGATTTCATTTGTGCTTTTTTGTTTTGGTTCTTGATTTTGGTGAGTATTGTTGTGCTAGCTCCTGTGCATGATGTCCTGCTCTGCAGTGTCTTCTGCCTCTTTATTTGATTTCAGAGATAGAGGCAGATACCTGTTTGTAGTGTTTATATGGTTTTGGAGGTAATGTGTTGGAGGCAGAGAGTGATGGGGCACCTGATTGCTCCTCTAACCACCTGCCAACCTCCTGGACCAACTACCCTCTGCGGTCGAGGTTTTCTGTTGGATGCTGGGAAATGGCGGGTGGTTCTTATAATTATTTCCTCTTCAATATGAAATTTGGCGGCAATCTCTGCCCATGCTGCCCGGAGCTGAGACCTAAGATCTCCAAGGCCCAGCATGTGGACAGTGTCCTAAATCCTGTAAGACTGTCCTTCTGAAAATCGTTCCACAGTACCTGCAGTTAATGAAATCCATTCCAAATAAGTTGCTGGGTTTGTAACCTAGTCAGAGTAATTAGAAGGAAAAAAAATGCAAGTAATGGTTTACTTGTGCTTTGTTTAACTTGTTATAACAAGTTAAATTACTAGTGCCCTGTAAATGAGATCACCTTGTGGAGGCCCCACTGATCTGCCCCTTCCTGCTCTGCCACAGGAAATGTCACAACTGTGGTACCCTATAAAAGGAGTGTAGCGTGGGGTGGTTGGGGATGGGGGTGGGTGGCTGGGCCCTTCCCCTGCCTAAAAAGAAGAACCACGGACGAAAGAACAAGGAGGTAAGAGCAGAAACAATCAGTCAACAACAAATGCAGTAACCCTGAAAGCTTATCCTAATGTTAGATAAAACTGTAAAACCTGTAAAGCACCACCTGTAATAATTTCAGAGAAGATATACCCTTTAAAACACTTTGCTCCAGAGAAAATAAAGCAGTAACAGAAGATATACCTTGCAAAGACATTTGAATCAGAAGATTACAGCAGTAATCTGTTAGCACACACCTGTAGGCACACCTTGTAATAATGCAGAAGAAGGTATACCAGCAACAACAATTTGAATCAGAGAAAAAATAAAGCAATGAAATGTTAGCAACAAACAGTAGCAATCCCTGTGAGTAAAAAGTAAAAACACCACCACACAGTAAATCTGCTTAGCCAAACTAAGTCTTAATCCTTCTCCCTTGCTCTGGTAAGTTTCTCTACTCTGCCTTTCAAGCAGTCTTAGAAGGAAAGAGCTCAGGTGAAGCTAGGTGCCTTGGCCAGCAAACCAAGTCTTCTACCTCTCAAAAGGCAAGCCATTTATTAACCCTTCAGCTAAGACAACAGGAAGCCTCCCAAATGATCCCAGCCATTTCATCCAAGGAGGATGCATCCCTTAAAACATCCCCAGTGGATATTGCTCAGGAATTTGATAAATATTATAGCCAATTGTACAGCTCTCAGTCTAATAGGCCTACTTAAGTGCAGTCTCGCTACCAGTCTTGTCCCCAGACCAAGCGGCATACTGGGAATGTCCCATTTCTGCCCTAGAAATTCTCACTGCCATAAATTCCTTGCCCTCTGACAAAGCCCCCGGGCTGGACGGCCTCCCTTCTAATTTTTATAAGGCATTGGCCAAGCAGTCAATGCTTATTCTCTACCAGCTCTTCTCCTTCTTATGTCAAAAGGGGATCACTGATTACTCCCTGTTGGAGGCACTGATTATTGTATTGTCCACACCCAATAAATCCGGTGACAAAGTTATTAATTATCGCCCCATCTCCCTCATGAATTATGACATGAAGATCTTTGCAAAGATTCTCTCCACCAGAATCATGCAGGTTTGGAAAGATTTGATTGGGCCTGAACAGGTTGGTTTTATGAGGGGCAGATCCTCAACTGACCACCTGAGGAAATTGGCACATGTTTTCGCTGCATCCAGGGAGGCTGAGCTGCCTATGGCCCTGGTCTCCCTGGATGCAGAGAAAGCATTTGATAGGGTACAATGGGACTTCATGTTTCTAGTTCTGAAGAATTGGATACAGGTACTATACACTAAGCCACAGGCAAAGGTGTACTGCAATGGAATATTATCAAAAGGGTTCTCTCTACACTCAGGTACTCATCAGGGATGCCCTTTGTCCCCCTTACTTTTTAATTTATATATGGAACCCCTAATTTGTCATCTCAAGACTTCAACTAATATTTCTGGAATCTCAGCAGGCAATTTTGATCTAAAAATATCTGTATATGCAGATGACATTTTGCTACATTTAACTCACTTAAATTGCTCTGTTCCTGAGGTACTCCACCTCATTATGAAATTTTGGAACTTTTCTGGATACAAGCTCAATCTAGATAAGACTACTATCATGCCCTTAAACTCCAAGGCTATCCCTGCCAAGTATACCCACTTTGGTATGACCTGGGCAAAAGAACGGAAATACTTGGGCATTTCTGTGTCCCAAAAACAATCAGCAATGAAGGAGCTCAACTTAGACAAAATAGTGGATGTTATTAAACAAGACCTTGACAGATGGAATTCCCTATCTCTTTCCCTACAAGCCCATATTAGTGTAATCAAGATGAATGTGCTTCCCCGCATTTTCTACCCCATTAATATGTTAAATCTTTTCCTCTCACGCAACTGGTTTCACCATCTTCACTCAATCATTTCCCAGTTCATTTGGAAGGGGAGGACTCCCCACAAAGCATATGTCAAATCTGGAGCCTGAGGCATTTAGGTGGACTTAAATTGCCCAGTTTCTATCTTTATTATCTGGCCAGTCATCTCTCCAAATATGCATGGTGGCCCTTGAATGTGGAGTGAGGGCTCGCTTATATACCATTCTGGTTGCAAATTGAAAGATAGCAGTTTCAATCCCTGGGAATCTCCCCTAACAGCTTTTTTTATACATCCCCTAATAAGTTACCGCCCCACCTTACAGGCACAGTTATTAATAATTCACTGCATGTCCATGCCCAACTCTGTAGGGCTATGCATTATAATTACCTGTAGGACATTTCTCAACCACTATGTGAAAATTTCAATTTTAAAATAGCCGGCATGATGTTGTCCCACTCAAATTTCCTGGAGTTACAGGAGAAAACGGTCTCTGATCTCTTGGTGGATGGACTGATCCCCAATAGCAGAGACCTTTTGACCCAACTTAGCCTCCCTACGAAGCACATTTTTCTAATTTTTCAATTACGACATGTTAGTCACCTGGTTAGGAGTAACAGAATGGGCTATGAATCATAGCAACTTCATCTCTCTAGCATTGGCTCATGCTTGGCAACCCCATGCTGTCTCCCAACTAGTCTCCTTACTGTTTACACAGCTATTCCCAGATGCATCGGGTAAGTCGAATTACTGGGTATCTGCCCTCACCAATTCAATTCCCAATTGGGAAAACCTTTGGAGAGATATGTACAGATTTGTGTCCAATGATAAGCTATGCTTCATGCAGTTCCATATAATACACAACATTTACTTTACCTGCTTCATCTAAACAAGATGGGTAAACTTCCCACCACCCAATGCTCTAGATGCAATGAGACTGAGGGAAGTCTTTTGCACATACTGTGGGACTGTCCTAGGGTAGATCCTCTATGAAGAAGGATTGAAGCAGACTTAGACCCCCTATTAGGGCTACAGGATTGCTTTTGTCCTGAAATATGTATTTTGGGCAATGTAGCTGCCATTCCGGTGCTTGAAAAGAAGTTTCATATTTCCCTAATTTTGCTGTCTGTTAAAAGAGTAGTTTTGCATCACTGGCTTGACCAAAAGGCATTACTTACTCAGAATGGCTGAATGAGGTATTTTTTTTTAAATATAGTTTTTGATTTTATACATGTATTTAGACAAACAATGTACAAAGTAAGCATAAAATACATACATCCATATATTATACATAATGTTACACATATCCTAAAGGAAAAGGAAAGAAAAAGGAAATATCCCAGACATTCCCCCACCCACATTTAACCAATATATAGTTCAATAAACCAAAAGAGATTTAGTTCTTTTATCTACCTTTATCTCTTGTAGTTAGTGCAAGTATGTAGTACCTTATATTTAATGTAACCTCCCAAAGATTTCCTCCTCCATAAACATCTCACATATACTACAAAGTAATTCCATTTCATTCTGTAATGGTTTAATAATTAATATAATTTCCCTCCACATAGTTCCATATAGATCATCATATTCATCTGCAGAATCAAACAGGCTGAACAAGGTCTTGTTTAATTTATGATTAGAAAAAATGATTGCTAGTATGTGACATCGCCTACCAACCTATACCAAAAAATGGAGTAAGCTGGAAGCCTTGCTGATGGCCCACCCTTCTTCTTTACCTGCCCATATCAGCACTGGCACTTGAAATTGTGTTTTCCCCTCTTCATGGTACCTAAGATCTAGAAATATTCACTCGGGGTATACCCACGCTTCATGGGGCACTGATACTTTCCACTTCTAGTATGGCACTCATACTATCTTTGGGCTACGTCTCCCAGGCTGGGGGGGAGAGGGAGGGGAGGAAAGGGGGAGGAAAGAGTGGGGGGTAGTGGGATGTTCTGTGTATTGTGTGCTGTATTGTAATGTACAGTGTGATGTGTGTATATTAGTTGTACCTATATTAACCCATCCGATCTGTAGCCTGTCATACACATCATGTTCTTATGTGTGGATGTATTCTTTGTCTTGTTAAAAGTTAAACTAATAAAGTATACTAAATTAAAAAAAAAGGACTAAATCACTGGCTGAATCACTGACTGGCCACCTGGTCCTACCAAAACCACGTCATTCTTCCAGTTTCTCACTTAGGCCTTGAAAAGACTCACTCTTTTAGCAGACTGCTACATTTAGAAGGCTGCTAATTTTTATGGCTGCAGGGGCAGAGCTCTGCAGCTGTCTTGCGATCAGCTCTAAAAATGACTCAATGGATGCTGACCAAAGAACAAATCTGGAGTTGCAGCACAATCAGTTCACATGTTGAAGCACTTTGCTCATCGATCATTTCTTTAGCCCCGATCCAAGGGCACACTACTTCACTTACCCGTTACTTCCAAAGAAGTTCTCCATGCCCAAGATGGCCACCGGAGGTCAGTGCACATGCGTGAGCAGTTGCACATGCACGAATTCACTTCTGCAGTTGTGGTGAAGCTGCACATGTGCTCACGGTGGAACAGTTTGCTGTGGCCAAGATGGCTGCCGGAGCTCAATGCACATGTGCAACTTCACCGCAACTGCAGAAGTGAACTTGTGCATGGGCAACTGTTTGAGCATGATCACGGAGCTCCGGTGGCCATCATGGACAGGGAGGACTGTTCCACAATGAGCTCAGTGAGTGCTCTCAAAGCCCAGCTGCAGCTGTATCAGCTCTGACCATAATTTGTTTATTTAGCCTTTTAAAGGACAAACTAACAGGATGGCCGAGTCTGTGGCCGACTTCTCACAGCAAATTCATTCTATCACTCTCAGATTTAGTCCTTAAAAGGAATGTCATCTTTCTTAGCAAGTTGTAAAAGTTATATTTATCCATTGACTAACACTGGCCCTCCACACAGACTAGTACCTCTCCCAGTCTCAGTCAATCCTTGAAAGGATTTCACTTTAGCAAGATAGTAACATTTTTAATTTAATTCTAAAACCGAATTCATTTGTTTGGTTTTGTTTCCCTGTCTTAGCCCTCCTAATCCAGACTCCTCACACAATCAGAAGGAATTTCAGTTTCTCCCTCTCCTTTAGTCCTTAAAAAGACTTTTTTTATAACGTTCAGGCTACTGCTTTTATATTGAGTTGTTTAGTTCTAAAAATGACTTTTGATTTCAGTTTCAACAATAACTGTCAATGCAGCACTAATACTCAAGCTGTGTGCTCTCTACTCTCTGCTGGCACCAAGGACACTGTGGTGGGCTACAGTATGCTTTCACACATACTGTAACTCTACACCTGATCATTGACACCAGAGGAGTAAGGGACCTGGGGTACCTTAACTTCTGTAGAAAGCGCAGTGGGTTTGGTTCTCCTTTGCCAGCAGACCAATGCCAAACAAAAGAGGGGTCAGGGTTCATACTGATTTGGCTCCATGGTCAGACTCATCAATAAGAACAAATTCTGGTCAGAGCCACCATAGCTGCTACTGCAATAGTACTGAAGTAATTTGGATGTACATGCCCATAAGCCCACTATGCCACTTTATAGTGTATTGTCACCTTAATTTCTCTGACGTCCTCCAATGTTTGGCTCACATTGTGCAAGCAGTCTAATACAATCAGACAGGTTTACATAATGGAATAAGAAAAAAATAAAATAACTGATACATACAGAGGCAGCAGTCTGCAAACACATTCAGACTCAGTGTATTCTTGATAAAGATTGCATGACTCCTACACTTCAAACTGAAGCACTGCAGTGATATTCACATGCCCTTTCTCAACATGAGTTGCATCAAATACTGTTGTAAGAAAAGCTTACTTGTTGATCAGTTATGTTCCATTGATTGTTCTAGTCCCTAAGCTTTAAGGATATCCATGTAGCATGAAACCTAATAACTATGAAAAGAAAATGTTCTGGATGTTCTTGGCCCTACCCTCTCCCATGTACCAGCCAAAACATTTCAAGAATTTCAGTTTCAAGTTATGAATAAGTTGATCCTGAGTACCAAACTTAGGGAAGATCTAGTCAACATATACTCCACAATCTTACAATAACAATAATAATAATCATAATGCAAGGCATGCTGTGATAATCTTCGCATTAAATATGTGCTGTGTTACACAGTGCATCTTACTGTAGCTCAATATGGTCAAATGCATAAGTCATTTGCAAACAAGAAGCTGGTAGACAAATCAGAGTTGTCACAACATTCACCATAAGAGCACTGAACAATCTTATGTTGGTCACTGTACAGCATGTGTGTGTGAAATACATTCTAACTGTGTCAGCAAGTAAACCGTATAAAATAGTGACCTCTTCTTTTAGGATTTTAGTAACAGAAATTCTGTAGTTGTGTGTACTTTAACTGGCAAAGGAAACTCAGTATATTCATTACTTTATGGGCAGGACAGATAACAAATAACAATTTACAGCAGTTACAGGGTTGCTTGCCAGCCAGTAAAACTGATATGTGTAATCAACTTCTTACTAACACTGAGCCCTTTCCCATGCAAAATGATGCAGCACTGCTGCACTGAGTCTAATATATAACTTATCAAAGCACCACAGTAGTGCAGCCTATCATAAAAATATTAAAAACTTCCCAATACTTGAGTACCCCAGCTGTGAATGCGTATATGCCCCCACTGCGCCCAGAATGGACAGACGATGAATGCAGGCACACAAAATAGTAAAACATCAAAGTGACAAGACATAGACCTCACCAGTAGAGAGAGAGAACAATGTCGCAAAATAATGGGGGTGGGGGGGGAGCAGGAGGGGATTTGGTAGAGGGGAAAGGGGAAGGGGAGAATATAGGAGCAGAAATGCCTTTTCACAAGAGTGTTGTGAGGAGATTGCTTGATTCTTTGTAGATAAGGTTGCCACAATCAGGTCCGGCATCCACCCAATCCTCTCTCCAGGGAGCTGCGGTGGTCAGCAGATGTCGGATGCCCAGTTTGTGTGGTGTGACTTTGGCCATCCCACAATTGATAATATTGTAATGGATATCAAGTCATTGCGTCCAACCAACTGTAATTTGGACCCTGGCTCCACGTGTCTTTTAGTAGGCTGTGTGTATAGTATCAGTCCGGTCGTTGCCGAGATAGTCTGGATGTCTTTGGAAAAGGGGATCTTTCCTGATCCCCTGAAGGAGGCTGTGGTTCTGCCGCTTCTTAAGAAGCCCTCCTTGGACCTGGACTGTCTGGCTAACTACAGGCCTGTCTCTAACCTGCCCTTTGTGGGTAAGGTTATTGAAAAGGTGGTGGCATCACAGCTTGATGACCATTTGACCAGCCACAATATTTATGATTCTCTCCAGTCCAGATTTAGGAAGAGACATAGTACCAAGACAGCCCTTGTCCGGGTACTAAATGACCTCCTAATAGCGAGAGATCGAAAGACCAGTTCCATCTTGGTCCTTCTAGATCTCTCTGCGGCATTTGACACTGTGGACCATGGAGTGCTGTTGGATCACCTGCGGTTTATCTGTGGACTTTCGAGGTCGGTCCTCAGATGGTTTCGATCCTTCCTTGAGGGTAGGACTCAGAGGGTGGAGTCATTTTTTTTCCCCCTCAGCTCCACTCTCCCTATCATGTGGGGTGCTGCAGGGATCCATCTTGGCACCCATGTTGTTTGCGGTGTATATGCTGTCATTAGGAGCGATTATTAGGCGGTATTGCTTGAGTTTTCACTGCTATGCAGATGATACTCAGCTGTACATGTCCTTTTTGTCTGGTCAGGATGATGCTGCCTCAGTCTTTAACAGCTGTCTAGCCGAGATCCAGGACTTGATGAATGTGAGCTGGCTGTGGGTAAACAAAGAAAAAACTTAGGTGTTGGTTGTGGACCCAGGTCGTCGACAGGCGGGTGTGTTGGCAGGTTCTCCTTCGGGTTTATGGCTTGGAGGTGTCCAGCTAACTACCTCAGACTGGGTGCAGAACCTGGGTGTTATATTTGATGACCACCTGACCCTAAAATTGCAGGTGTTGGCGGCTGTCAAAACTTCTTTTAACCCCCTGAGCAATATCACCCAGGTAAAGCACCTGGTTCCTCCCGATGATCTTCCAACTTTGGTCCATGCCTTCGTTACCTCCCACCTTGACTACTGCAATGCCCTTTACCTAGGGCTACTGGTGATTGATGTCCACCACTTGCAGCTAGTGCAGAATGCAGAAGCCAGGCTTTTGACTGGTAGCTCTAGGATCAGTCATATAACATCTGTGCACTGGCTGCTGATACAGTGGCGGATCACCATCAAGGTTGCTTTGTCAACCTACAAGGCCCTACATGATCAGGGACCAAGTTACCTGAAAGATCTCTTTCATCCCTACTGTCCCCTCCACCCTCTTGGATCCACCGATGAGGGATTGCTAGAGATTCCCAGGGTTCATTTACAAACATCTGGGGCAAGGTCATTTAGTTTTGTGGCCCTGACCCTGTGGAATTCTCTCCCTCATCGAGTGCGAGATTGCCTGACTGTCCAAAGTTTTAAAGCTGCCCTGAAAACGTATCTTTTTAGCTTGCCATTTTCCAATTATTAAAGCTGCTATTGTATTTATTAGTTTTAATTTAATTTTGTTATCTTATTAATGTGTTTGGTTTTATTGTACAGGTGCCTTGGTTTTGGAAAGGCACCTTTCTATAAATAAAGAAATTGTATTGAATTGATTGAAAGGAAAAGTGGCTAATGAAGGAATCTCTGTAAGAATCAAGTTCACAATGGTGCAAACTAAAAATTTTAAGATAAGCAGTCATATAAAAAACATATATAGCAATGTAACAAACTTAATAAAAAGCTTAAATAGCTATAAGACATTCGAGACAGACCCATAATAAACAGAACTTAAAGGGTACATGATATGTATTTAGCTGTTTATTTGACATAATAATGAACTGATAGTAATAAAAAATGTATTTTCTATATTTCTGTGTCTCTTGTATTATTTATATAAGTGTTCATAGATAATTACAAGATCAGGAGGCCATAGGCCTTTAGAGAACTCATCACCATCTGATTTCTAATGGTGGAAGAACAGCTTTTTACTACCCATGTACTCATCTAATCTTTTTTTGAGCACTTATGTTGTTTCTCTCAGCTGTATTTTTTGGCAACGCATTCCAAGTTGTAATAATTATTTGTGCGTACTATTTCTTTTAGATGTTTTATTTATTTCCTCATTCAGTTTATAGTTCTATTATCTAGTGTTTCTATTGACATTATGTCTAAACAGACCTATTGTCTCCATAGTTGGGTCATCTTGTATGGCTTTAAATGCTTTATTTATTTAGTTTTAGTTAACCGGGTAGGTGCACTAGCCATAAAATTACTATTTTCAGGCACGACCCGGGACAGTACAACAAAAAGAGAACAGTTGAACAATAGCAACATGGGTACAATAATACAAATAGAGGAACAGTACAACAGTGCTACAAAAATACAATGGGTAGAAACAACAAAAAATAATGGCAAGCATTATACAGATAATGGCAGTAAGATATATAATAATTGCAGAAACCACGGACCTGACCTGTGGAGTGAAAGGGTTAATAAGATAGTATGGTTATATAGAAAGAAATGTGAGGAATGTTCAAACATAACAAGAAAGACTGACAGAAGGAAGGTCAGGGGTGATAATTGGCAAAACAGCAGTGGATGGTCAGCAACAAGGTTCAAGAAGGAAGAGAGCTAGTAGTCAAGAAGTTATTTACAAAGAGAAGGAAAAATATGGGGAGGGGAAGAGGAGACAGTCTTGGAGCTGGATTAGAGCAGGGGTGACATTACTGGTAAGTCTCAGGAGCTTCAGGTTGGGTCAAAGCATGTACAAGCATCAGCTAATGATAGATAACGACGATATTCACTTTTAAATCCAAAGTGAGACTGAGTCAGCCGGAGGTTGAGTGGAAGAGCATTCCATAGCCTGGGTGCAGAGAATTGGAAGGCCCATGTGCCTTTAGTCATCCCACATCTCGGAACATAGAGCAAGGATTTGTCAGCTGATTGCAGGCCATGGGAGGATGGTTGAGGGACCAGCAACGCCACCAACTGGGATGTTTTTTTTTCACGGATGATCAAGTCCATTAGTGATCCAAGGTAGTATTGTCTACTGGTAGAGGGTGAGAGCCAATTCAGATCCTTATAAAGAAGGTAGTGATGTTTGAGTCGAGGCGATGAAGAGGCAAATCGGCATATATTGTTATAAGTTACGTCCCATTTTAGTAGGGAGGTTTTATGGGCAGAGGTAAGAATAGAGGGACCATAAGTAAGGGTTGGGAGCAGAATACCTTGGGAAATTGCTAATTTGGCTAAGGGTGTAAGCATGTAGCTCATTTTGTAAGCTACTCCCAGTTTCGAGTTTACAGCTTTGCATGAGGACTGAATGTGAAGATTAAAATCCAGGGACTGGTCCAGCAGGATCTCAAGGTACTTGAAGGAAGTAACATTTTCAAGTGGAAATCCTTCTGGGTGAAGAACCTCCTGCAAACTAGAATAGGCCTTAATCTTCAGTGCGTAACCTAGGAGCATGGCTTTCGTTTTCTTTTCATTTAGTACAAGCTTATGGTCTAGTAGCCAGTCTAAGACCTTATTGAAGTCTGAAGTAAGTGATGTGTTTATGCAGGCAATACTAGAAGAACTAGTATAGATGATGAGGTCATCAGTGTAGAGAATAGCTGAGCAGGATTCCAGGACCTCAGCTGCATTGTTGATAACAATTGAGAACAGAAGGGGCCCAAGGATAGAACCCTGGGGGACCCCAAGGTTGATAGTAGACATGTTGGACAGGGAGGAGTTAAATTTGACAGCTTGCAACCTGTTTGAAAGGTAGCTACAGAGCCAGTCCACAACAGGGGTAGAGAAATGGAATTTATGGAGAGTGGAGAGAAGCAGGGGATGGTCTACAAGGTCGAAAGCCTTAGTGAGGTCAATGAAGATGGCACCTGTGAGTTTTCCAGAATCCATGTTGGACAGAATATCACTAGTTAGTTGAAGAAGAGCCATGGTGGTGCTATGACCTTTTCTGAAACCATGCTAGGTGTCTGAGAGGAGATTGTAGCATGTAAGGTAGTCAATGGTCTATGATGCAACTATTTTCTCTAGGATCTTGCTAAGGACAGAGATAATTGCTATAGGTCTGTAATTGGCCATGTCCTTTGGGTCACCTTTTTTAAAGACAGGCATTACTCTTGCAGATTTCCATAGATCCAGCACAGTGCTATGGATAAGGGATAAAGTGTAGATTCTGGCAATTGGAGAGGCAATGAGTGGAGCAGCCAGCTTAAGAAGACGAGGTTCCAGTGAGTCAGAACCAGAGCTGGTATTGGTAGACATGTATCTCAGTAATTTCAGAACTTCCGCTCTTGATATAGCCTTGAAATAGAATGGTGGCACTGGAGGAGCATCATACGATAGGGCAGTATGGTTGTCTGATGGTAGTGTGGTAGGTAGATTGGAATGCAATCCACTAGGTTGTAAAGTCAAGGTATGGTGTGACAGATCAGAGAAAAGATTGTTAAAACTGTTTGAGATGGTCCTGGGGTCATTACAATGTGCCCCATTTATGATCATTTCATTAGGAGTGACCAACTGCGAGGTACCCAGAAATATTTTGACATGGGCCCAGAATTTCCTCGGGACACAGGCTGAGCTTTGTAGAAGATCCTTGCAGTATTTGCTTTTAGCAGCTCTAACTTGTCTCTTACATCTGTTCCTCAGTTCACGATAGACAATAAGGTCTGACTGTAGGCCAGTTTGTTTGTAGCGAATCCAGAGCTTGTCTCTGTGGCACAGATTAGCAAGGAGGTCTTCATGCAGCCACCTCGTCTGTTTTCCTCTGACCCTCCTAGTAGTCTTGGGGGCATGTTTATATTGAATGGTAAGAAATTAATTTATGAATATCTGTAAAGCAACCTCCACATCCTTTGTTTGATTGATACCTGCCCAGTTGATATTGGAGACATCATAGAGAAATGCATCCTGGTCAATATGAGCTAGATTTGTAAACGTGATTAGTCTTGATGGAGGAGATGGAGGCACAACCATAGATAGGATACAAAAAGTGGGTGAGTGGTCTGTTAGTGCATCTGCAAGGATTCCTGCTTTGGACACATGTTCCATATGGTTAACCATCACCCAGTCTAGGAGTGTACCCGTTTGAAGGGATGACGTGGCTCTAGTTGCTTCAGAGATCAACTGGTGAAAATTATAACTAAGCGTGAGTGAATGCAAGGATATTTGAGCTGACCTTAACCAACTGAGGTTAAGATCACCTAGGATGACAGCCTCATTATGATTTACAGTCTGGGAGGTGATGTCAAGGAGTTCTTGAAGACCTACTAGTTCCCCAGCAGGGGGATTATAGGCACAGATAATATGAAGCTTCTTTTCCCCAATACAATAGTTGCCTGTATGAATTCAAACACTGCGGGAGAGGCAGATGCCAGGACAATAGATATGTTGAGGTGGTTTTTGAAGAATAGGGCAACTCCACCTCCATGCTTGGATGAGGATCTATCCCGCCGGAACAGGGAATAGTTAAGCAAGGAGCATACGTCATCAGGTATACTGGGTTTTAGCCAAGTTTCTGTGAGACAGAGTACATCAGGATTGTAGAGTTTCACCCAGGCCTCGAGTTCCTTATGGTGACAGGTAAGACTTCTGATATTGATATGGGCAATTAATAATCCTTTCTTGGACATACCAGCTAACTCATTTGGGGAAAAGAAACAGGTAGGTGGACCTGGATTTAGTTTGATGTCCTCAGATAGCAGAATAATGGTCATGGCTAGGAACCAAAGCCTTGCACAGTGGCAGGTTAGGGTGAAAGCACATCTCCATGGCAGCTTCCTCCTGGCATGTAGAAGGTAATAGATGCTGCTTCTAACAAGGAGGATAGGGCTAGGTTGAAGATGAGGCTTTGTCTCTGCAATCAAGTTAGAGAAACTATAGTTGCAGTAAGCCTCTGAGGAGTCTTTTGCTATTTGGTTACATGGGAGAGCCCATGTGGCAGTGTCCAGGCTGAGTAAAAGGACAAATGACACGAGTGCCCATAGCAGACTATACTTCACCATAGTGTTACTATTTGACTTGGGTAGGAAGGCTAGTGGTATACTGAGACAGAGGATTAGCTCTTAGGGATAAAGAGATAGTGTGTGTAAAATTAAGACTGCCAAGGGTGACCGTGTTACACCATTTTAACCCTTGGTTGAAATTAGAGATAGAGCAAAAATAACAAAGTGTTGCCTGCTAGCATAGCAATTATTTAGGAGAACTGGATCAGAGAAGCAGAAAGTAAAGCCCCGTAAAGGTTAATTAGGAAAGCAGACCAGCCGGAGGCTCTACTTGTGGTAAAGATTACAGGGAGGAAATGAAGACCTATTCAAGATATGTTAGAAGGCACCCCTAGTGGCGGAATTTTATAAGGAATCAATGGGAGACTAGACAGATAGCAGTAATGTTCGGCAAAAGTCAATGCAAAGCAGAGGGTGCGGAAGCCCAGAGACTGATAATCTGACAGAGAAAAGGCAGGGCCAAACAGTGGCTGAGCCGAGAGCAGCAGTCCAATTAGAGGAGGGTGGCAGCAGGTGGCCACCTATCAAACCTGCACGGTGCTACCCCGGAGCAGCCCGGACACTTAACCAGATTTGAAGGTGTCCTGTTCATCAGGAGGATGGAGGTACGGGCAGCTGGTAGGATTAGCCACGCTGCTCACTGGGAGCACGAGCAGGCACAGTGGATCTATTTTAAGATATAAAATGTAGGTTAAGGTAGGATATTATTAGCTAGGGCAGGGGGTACCAAGGCAACTTGAAAATTACTCGGGGTAGCAAGGGAGGAAGCCCAGGTATGGAACTGCACAGTACAGAGCAGAGCAGGTGCTAAGCAAAGCAAGCAGATGGTGAAAATAGGAACATGTCTTTAAAGGGAAGACAGGACAAGTGTTAGGCCTAATAGCTGCACTCTGTATCTTTAAGAGGAGTTGCAATATTAGTGAGAGGGGAGGATGAACATTGCTAGGGGTGGTGCCGAGGGGGGAGGGAGAGTATTTAATAGAGGCTGGATGTGGGGGAGGGGAGGATGGGTGCAAAAATTCAAGCAGCAAGGAGACAGAAGGACAAAAAGTGAAAGAGAAATTGAATTATTTGCAAGGCAAAGCTTACAACTGTGACCCAAATGGAATCTGGTCTAAACAGAAAAAACTATCACTTTAAACTTAGTTTCTGATCCAGGGTAGCTTATCACTGGACCCTAACACAAAGAGAGCTGTAATATTTTACAATCTACAAACCTGCAGCCTAAATGAACTTGCACGTCAAACTACCCTTGGAGTGCAAAACTGCTGTAAACAAGCTTAGGTTCGCATTTAAGTTAGGATTTACAAAACAATTTGGAGAGACTTAACAAGTACCACAGTCAGAATATAACATTAGCTTAAGGTCCAGAGGAAACAGCAGTAGCAAAGAATTAAAGAACTGCAGCAGCCTGTCAGCAGGCAGAGTCGATGGTTCTGGACAGTCCAGTTTCTGCAGCGTACCTTTGGTCTGGTGATGTTAGACATAGGTCTCCACTGAGGCTCCATACAGTATAATCCTAATTCATGTAATCTTTCCCCATAGTTAAGATTTTGCATGTTTTTAACCCTTCTGGTTGCTTGTCTCTCTACCCTCTTGATCATTTGTTTCCCCCTCTATAGTATCTGGGAAACAAAAGGGAGAACAATAATCAAAATGTGGCCTCACCAGATTAGAATACAGTGGAATGAAGACCTCTGGCTCCCTACTCTTGATATTTTTTAAATATACATCCTAAAATGCTTTGACATTTTTTGACTGTAATTATAGTGTGCATAACAAAAGTTAAATTATCAGTATAATAATAACGCCCGGGTCTTTTTCATTCAATGTTACTTGGAGATTTATATTGTTAAGTTTATAAGGGGTTCTTGGATTTTTTTGACCCAAATGCATGACTTTGCATCTATTTTCATTGAATGTCATTTTGTTCTCAGCTGCCCATTTTTCCAAATGACTTAAATTTTCTTGGAATTTTTGTGCTGTACTGTATGTTGATCATTGACTATGCCACCTGCTTTCTAGTCATCTGCATATTTGCACAGCCAGGCATTATTGGAAGTCTGCATTCAGGAAACCATGATATTAAAAAGGGTAGTCCCCAGGACTGAGCCCTGCGGGACCCCACTGGTAACCTGCCCCCAAGGAGACATGTGTCCCCTGATTGCCACTCTCTACTGTCTATTGTTGAGCCAGGAGATAACCCAGTTAATTATGTTAGGATAAAATCTAAGTTTGGTCATTTGTTCTATTAACATTTTGTGTGACACTGTGTCAAAAGCTTTAGAGCAATCCAAGAAGACAATGTCAATTGGTAATCTTTTAATGCGGTGCTGACTGCTTCGAAAAAATACAGAAGATTCATCAGGCAGGATCTACCAGGGAAAAAGCCATGTTATGTAATATCAATCATACCATTTTGTTGTAAATGTATTGATATACGCTGCTGTAATAATCTTTCCAATAGTTTGCCTATGACAGATGTCAAGCTTATAGGTCCATATGTCCTAACATTCGACCTGCTACCATTTTTTATGAATTGGTGTAACTACGGCTTCATTCCATTCCGGTAATGTTCTACTTTCTTTTAGTGGTGCATTGAATAAAAAAGATGTTTGGTCCTAATAATTGACTTGACAGTTCTTTAATGAACTTAGGAGTAATGTCATCTGGCTCAGCTGAACTGTTTTGTTTAATACTGTAGATCTAAGTACATACATTACTTCTTGAGTTGTGAATGGTGTAAAATCTTCAGTACTAGGTGTGTTGTCAATACTAATGTGTTCCTTTGGTTTAAATACACTCAGAAAATACGTATTTACAGTAGTTCCAAGGCCATATCAGTTACATCACTTACTATCCCTTTATCTGTTTGCAAAGGTCCAACACCATTTTGATTTCCTTTTAGTGAATTTTTTTTTTTTATTAAACCAGTTTTATTAGTTATACAATAGTCAATACAGTACCCAGCAATCATACAAGTATCATATATCAGAACAATAAACAACAAAATCAAACAACCAGGTCCATCCCTCCTCCCCCTTCCCCCACGACTACACACACCATTAGCTCTTGGCTTACCGCTCCTATAGCGAGTTCAGCCATCAAGGCTTCCAGGCTGTCAGAAGTGCCTCCAGAGAGCCCCATAAAGATGCATATACCTTAGGTCTACCATGCATGTAGGCTATATGCCTCTCCAACTGCAAAGCCAGAGTGCTCTCCTTGTACCACTCTATCAAAGTGGGAGACTTGTCACCAGCCCAGTGTCTCAAGATTGTTAATTTGGCTGTTGCAGAAATAAGCGACATATGGGCCCGCTTAGCTTTGGTGGTGCCCGTTGGGAAAAAGTTAATTAGACAAACTTCAGGGGTAAACAGGGTTTCTAAGTCAAGGATAGGGTCAAGGATGTTATTAATAGACTGCCAGAAGGCCTGCACATAGGGGCATAGCCAGATCATGTGAAACAGGGTACCGTTGTCCCTCTTGCATTTTGCACAGAGTGGCGTTGTCGATGCCCCATATTTACATAGCTGAACAGGAGTTATATAGATATTATGCATAATGTTAAAATGCACCAATCTCAGTCTGTCTTGCTTTATAAATCTGTCCAGTAATAACAAATCCCTGATGGTAATCTAAAGTCCCACTCCTGAAGAGTTTTATACAAGTTTGAAACTGAACGTGGTTGGGAGGCTTTTTGAAGGAGCATGGACAGGTCCCTGTCACTTGGATCTATTGGCGAGACCCGGGAGAAAAAGGAAGTTAGGGCTTTACTAATTTGCAAATATTTAAATATCTCCTTACGTGAGGCACCTATGGACTTTTGTAGATAATCAAAAGGCGGTTTCCGTTTGACCAACAACTTGAAACCCTAGCACAATTTAGTTTGGGCCAAAAGGCGGGGGACAGCGGTTGCCCCGACCTTAAAGTGGATTACTGACAATGGGCTGGTCAGTCGGTGATACCACCTTATTGCGAGATACTTTGTATCTGATGGGAGGCTTTAATGACCGTCCTAGGATTGCTTCTAAGGGCCTTAGGGATAGCCGATGGGAAACATACACAAGAGCCCTCAGTGAGCATTTAACCCTGTGCCTAAGTGCTGCTCTATATCTAACCACAGCGGTCTATATTCGGGTGTCCAATCTCCCTACTCCAGTGGGCTAATTTGCTTATATGCTGTGCAACATAATAGAGAAAGAAGGAAGGGCAGCCAAGCCTCCTCTTAACTTTGGGGCTGTCAATTTGAGATAAGATCTATGGACTTCTTTTCTTGTTCCATACAAAAGATTAACTGCACTTGCAATTTAGAGAACCATCCTTCGGTAGATAAACCCCAGTATACCAAGGGGCATACAATATCCTTGGTAATAATGCTCATTTTAATTATGTTAGCCTACCCCAGAGAGAAAAGGAGTAGCCGCCATCTCCATATCCCCGGTTATTGCATTAACTAAATTGCCAAGATTATCTTTAATAGTGAAGTTCAAAGCTTTGCAAACATTAATCCAGGTATGTGATTGACTTTACTTCCCAGGAAAGGCGAAGGAAGAAGTTCAGCCTTATTAACTCTGCTATTTAAAGGAAGTATCTTTGTTTTGGCCCGATTTAATTTATAATAGGATATTTTGGAAAAACCCTCAACCTCAGTTAGGGTGGCTGGAATTGAGACGTCTGGTTCCTCGATATGCAATAGAATATCATCTGCATATACCGAACAGGCATACCTGGCATTTCCTATTTGAATTTCCTTTATAGCTGCATTCCTTGCCAATCTGCATAACAATGGCTCTAAATATAAATTGAAAAGTAAGGGGGACAAAGGGCATCCTTGCCTTGTGCCCCGGGCTAATTTAAATGACGGGGACAATACCCCATTACACTTGACCCTGGCTGAGGGAAACAAATATAGAAGTCGCACCCATCTCCGAAATTCTTTAGGCAGCCCAAATGAAGCTAGGATAGCAAATAGGAAATCCCAGGAAACCCTGTCAAATGCCTTTTCGGCATCTAGTGATACTAGTACCGTTGGTGCATCAGAGTCCCTGGCAGTTGCCATGAGATGTAGCAATTTTCTCATGTGATCTTGAGATGACCTCCCCATCATAAATCCCACTTGTTCATGGCTTACCAGGCTACCCATAACTTTTGAAAGTCTATTTGCGAGAATTTTGGCCAAAATTTTAACATCCGTATTTAATAAAGAGATGGGGCGGTAACTATCGATATTTAGAGGATCTTTCCCTTGTTTTAGAATTAAAGAAATTGTGGCTTCTTGGAAACTAGGATCTGAAACCTCGTTGTCATACCAGTACATAAATACTTCCTTTAAAACAGGAATTATTACCGAATGACAGGCTTTGTAAAAGTTACTAGGCAGTCCATCTGGCCCAGAGATTTATCTAAGGGCATATGCTGAGCGGCTTGCTGTATTTCAGTAAGAGTAATTGGGGCACTCAAGAGGCAGCGGCTTCTGCATCTGTAATCTTAGGCAGGTTTGCGAGTTAAGGTAGGAACTAATGTCGGTATCAGTAGGCGTTGGGCTGGGTCCAAGCATATAACCCTTGGAAGTAGGTACCAAAGGCTTTAAGCCATTTCAGAGGGTTGTTTTTATACTTGTATCCCCGAATAGATTCCTGTAATGAATGCGATGAATCTAATTGACGGATACGCATCTTGAGCAACACTTGCCTCTCCCTACCTCCAGGTATCTGAGTTTAGTCCTCAGAAGGGCTAATTCTGCTCTTTGAGATACCAGGCCTGCATACTTGGCTTGTAATTGATAAAGTCTGGCCCAACTTTCCGCCGTAGAGGCTCGAGATAGGCTATATTCTAAATTCTTAATGTATACCAAAAGAGAGTCCAATTGAGCCCTTTGAGTCCGAGCCCTCATGGAGGCCATTTTTATCAGCTCTCCCCTTAGGGAACATTTTAAAGCTGCCCAAATTAAATCATACTTAGCCACTGAGCCCTGATTGCTATTAAGGAATGTGGTAATGAAATCCACTATGTGCCCCAGAGAAGCCTCCTCTCTCAGTATCTGGCTATTTAACCTCCACTGGGAGACCATTTACTCCTGCTCCTAACCAGAATTCCAGACTAACAGGAGCATGATCAGACAGGACTCTGGCCGATATGTCTGTCTGCACTACCCCAGACATGGCAAAAGAACTTATAAGTATGTAATCGATTCGGGAGTATGTCCTATGTGCTGCAGAAAAAAGTGTAATGCGGACAGCTGGATTTATGACCATGAGGTATCAACTAGAGCAGCATCTCTAATGAGATCCTTCAGTGCTCTTTGTGCTGGAGACAACCCTCGTCTTTCTCGGCCGGATCTATCCAGGTCTGTTTGGAGCACTAAGTTCCAATCCCCACCCAGAATGGTAAGCTTAGGTGGATTGGACACCACAATATTTAGTAACCGCACAAAAAAGGCTGGGGAGTCACAGTTTGGGCCGTATACTGAGCCGAGTAGAACCGGATGGGATTCTAATGCACCATGCACAATAATATATCGGCCCTCCGGGTCCCAGATTTCCTGGGCCAATTTAAGAGGGACATTTTTTGCTATGAGAATGACTACCCCTCCCTTGTTTGTGGACACCCCTGCCCCAAAAACTTGCCCAACCCATGATCTTTTAAAAAGGAGAATATCCTCTCTCCTCAGGTGCATTTCTTGTAGAAAGTCAATTTGTGTCCGCAACTGTTGCAGGTGCCTTAGTATGATTTGCCTCTTGACCCTATCCTTGGCTCCCTTAACATTTCAGCTAATAAAGTTGTATTGACTGCCCATATCCTATGGTAGTACAAAATGAGTGTGAATACACAGAATACACAGAGCTACCCCCAGTGGGTGATGTCGAGGTTCTGCTTAGAAATTGGAACAAGTCCTGACTTTAGCTGGAGTTAACAACCCCTGACAGTGCGTAGTCGTGGCCCCCACCCCACACATAAGATCCCTACCATTCCCTCAAAATCAACAAACCTACAACCCCCCAACCCTAACAGAACAAACATCCCCCAGTTCAAATCAACTGTACTCCCAATCCAGTTATGCCACATGATTAACATCTTAGCAGTCCAAGCTCCACAGTCATACTCCCCGGAGCCCCCCCTCAATATTGTCAGATTTGAACAACTGTACCCCTTAGAAGACCCCTAAACCCCACCAGCATCATTAACAGAGATCAAATAACTTTATTTCTGTGAAATCAGTATTTAATGATAACAGAGAATGGTCAGTGACTGGTCCGTCAGTGCCAGCGTTGCACTGTACAACCCCCCGACTTCTTTTAAAACTTTACGCTGAAACAAGTGATCCCATTTCCCTCGTCAGCCGTGGAACATTTTAATCAGGAACGAAAAAAAAAAAAAAGTTGCACTCTACAGGGCACGAGTCATATCTTCGGGTCATACTTAATGAAGCGCCTCACTAGAGCACTTAATTTGTCGAAATATCTCGACTGTGTATAATTGTCAAGGCTCCTGTTGCCACTGCAAGTGTAGCCTCCTATTTGATCCTCACGACTCTTTCCCGTATCCCAGAGCCGGAATCTATGCTAGACTGTCTTTTGTCCCACTTCTTAGCCGTTCCACGGTTATCAATAAAATCAAATAAAATCATTGATCTCTTTAACTCAAAGATGGGAATAGTCTATTCGCTGTAAAAGTCATGAATCTGGGCAACACATCAGCGTACACTCATCTGAGGTTGAGTTGCCGCTTTAGCAAGTAGATATCACCATTCATCTAACTCACCCTCATATTACTTTTCAAAGCATCGGCATAGCATTTAGGTGCAGTGGTAACACAGTTCGAGTTCTGCACTATCGTACTTGGCTCTTACAGTTGCTAGAGTGATCTTTCCAATTCTGTTCCGAAATATACCTTTTCTCAAGTGGAAGTCGTGGTGGTTAAGCGCAGAACCCTCTGATATAGCAGATGTTTGTGCCCAGGCGTTATCCTGCTCAGGAAAAGATTGCCAGTGTAATGTGCTCTGCTGAATCAATCAGTCTTTCAAATAAACTACCAACAACAACTGCGACATGCTTGTGACCCAGGGTATGCCCTTCTGCCATTCACTTGAAGAGATCTGGGAAAATATTTTTAAGCTCTGGCAAGGCTTGCACGGGCGATTCAAATGAGAGCCATTTATCCTCATTTTTGACCATCAGGATAGCGGGATATTTGACTCTGAACGGCTTTGAAGCTGCCACCAACTTGGAAAGCAAAGGGTGGAATTCCTGTCGCCGTATCCGTACCGAGTGTGGCAGGTCCTGGGCAATGCGAATTTTCCTTCCTTCCTTCCCAAGTCACTTCACTGATGCCTCTGACTTTATATAAAATATGTTGTCTATCTAGATAGTTTAAGAGTTTGAAGATAATTGGCCTGGGAGGCTGACCTTGGGCTGGTGGAGGGCGCAGTGCTCAGTGGGCTCGCTCTATGATATATTCTTCTCCGCCCGGGGAGGGGCCGGCTATTTTGTTACAAAGCTTCTGCAAGAACGTAATCATCACACTCCCTTCCTCTTTCTCTGGAATTCCTATTATTATTAAGTTATTCCGCCTACTATGCCCCTCTAAGTTCTCTAATTTGTCTTCGAGTTTCTTCATTCTGCGTTTCATATTTACCAACTCTAGCTCAGATTTGTCTTGTTTTCTTTCCAATGAGACAATTTTAATTTCCGAATCGCCGACCCTTCTCGTCAGCGACTCTACTGAGCCCTTAATTTCTTGCAGATCTTCAGAGATGGAGGCTATAGCAGTCTGAAGAGGCTGCATAATTTCAAAATCTGCCTTGGAAGGGCTGCTGGCAATAGGCATCTTGACTGGCTGGCGACCTGCTCGTAGGCCATTTTGCGGCCTTATCCTTCTCTGGCGTTCGCGGAGGAGAATGCCTTGGAGGCGCCTTCTTCATATATACCTCCATCTATTAGCCAGTCTTGCACGTCGGAGGTAAGTTGTCTCAGCTTTAAGCTGATTTTGCAGCAAGTTTTCAATGTGAAATGCCGTTAATTTGCAGAAAATCAAGAGATAGGGAACGGAGCTCCGAGGGACCGCTGCCGTAGCTTAGGCTGCCATCACGTGACCCTCCTTTTAGTGAATTTACATAATTACAGATTTTTTTCTTGTTGTCTTTGGCTGAATTTGCCAAGTGTGTTTGATATATATAGCTCATTACCTGACTGAATGATCCTTGATGTTCTCAGTTAGGTTCAAGAGCATCAGATGTGATTAGACGCCACCAGTGAGGTTATGGTTTCTGTACCTGGTATGGTGTGGTGCTAGGTTCAAAGGCTGATCCTGAATTCTGATAGTTTCGGAAATTGCTTTTATGGAACTCTGTATAAACAATGTGTATCTTTTCTAAGATACCTGTTAAAATAATCAAACCTATTCATACTAGATCACATCTGATAATGTTTTTTTTCAGCTGTTGTAACAATGTCTGTTTGCTGTTTCAGCTGAACTTGCAAACCGCATTAAAAAATATTACAGCGTGAATATCACTGTGTTGGTAGCAGGTTGTACTTGTAACAGGAATTATGCCAGTAACTTAATATGTAAATCACAATCCAATTGCTTGGATATTCACAACATTTTCACTCACTCTGCTATCTTTTGTTGTGCTCACAATGCTAGCAAACGTTGACAGAGATACAGTGATGTTTTTTAGTGCTGGCTATGATCTGAGCAATGAGTAAAAGAGGAGGGGGTTATCATATTCTGTCATCCTGATATCAGATTACTTTATTTCCAGTTTAGCTGATGACACAGGATGCTTGGCAAACATGTTTTTTTAGAATATCATGATGTAAGAAATGTAATTTGCAGAGTGAGGACAGAGAAACTGAAAGCATACTTCCCATATGCAATTTTATATATTGTTTCTCAAATGTATTAGGTTTTTTAGATGCCAAGAAATAGAGTACACATGTGAATTTTAGAAGGAAGATGACTGAATTGGTCAGAGTTGCCTCAGCAGCCCCAAGCACCCCCGCTTTTTTTCATATCACATGGAGAATCCAGCATTTTCAGCATTAACCATCATCTGTTCTGGGAGCAGACTATTTAATCAGGTCTCTCTCTATTTTCCTGCTTGATCTGCCCTGCTGTGAGACCTGCGTACATCCTGAACATTGAGGCTAACACCTGCACCACATTACCCAGTCATCCAAAATCTCCTCAGTTAGCATTTCCATGACTATTTCATTTAATAACCAAAAAATCTGCCTCTCACAATTGCCAGTATTTTTGAGACATGGAGGAGAGACAGCAGGCTTAGGGGAGGGAGAGAGAGAGAGAGAGAGAGAATGTGTGGGATCTGGACAGCTGAGCTGATAGCGAGTGTCTGTAAGCGTGAAACTTACATGAAAGAAAGAGTGTGTGAAAGGAACCCATTCCTTTCTCAAGTCAACATTTCCAGCCATTGCTAAATATCTGGGACAAATGAAACTTTTCCTGCAGTTGTTCTGTGTCTGGGTGACTGTTCAAACAATTTGAATGTTTTTTTATGCGAGCAAACAGAAAGAGGACTTCAGTCACCTTTCATCAGCTCACACTGTGGGAAAGCAATGTTCTGGACAGATTAACAAAATCACAGTGCCACTGTTCATGAGCAGAGGTCCCAAATGCTTTCATGAGGTAGGGGTCACAAAAATGCCATGTTGAAAATTTGTAGTGCAAATACCAACAAACGCCCAGGACATTAGGGTTTCTAACCATAACGTCCCACCCTGTACAGACTGACAGGCATCAGGGGTGTGCCTTTGGATTGCCGGCAGTAATGCTCATGCCATTCCACCTCCACCCCCACACTGAAGCCAGTGACAGGCATCGTGGTGTGCCTTGAACTCTTTAGCCCCAGAGTTCACCCCATTCTCCTATACTGCACCCATTTCAGCATATGTCCTTATGAAATGGGGTGACTGTAAAGCCAAACACCCCAAGGCATGCCTCAACACTTGTCAGTGTCTGCAGGATAGGGGTGAGGTGAAATGCTGTGAGTGTTATGGGTGATGACCCAAAGGCACACCCCAATGCCTCTCCATCTCTACAGGGTGGAGGTAGGGTTGGCGTGAGTCCAGTACTTCACTACCACTCCTATTCTGCATCTGTCTAACTTCCGCATGTCTAATGCTAATATCAGTAAGCAAACATTCAGCATTGACAATGCTTGTTACAGTAGATTCCAACTATCCCTGACACCCTTTTTGTGGACAGCTAGCTATAATGGACAATTTCTGCTTGCTGAAATTACTCCCCATAGGAAACAATGCTTTTTTTAATTGACAATTTTCTTCCCTTACTCACCTGACTGGCCAGTCTGCTTGTTTCTTTGGGCCTCTTCTCCCACCCCTACTTATCTTGTTAGTAATCATTCCCCCACTTCTAGTACAGACATTCAATATCAAAAGCCTTAAAGCTTGCCTCCTTTGGCATCGGCGGGAAGGGGACAGCAATCTGGGAGGGAATACATCTACTTGTTATATCAGAGGGGAGGTGTGGGAGATGTTGGTATAATAATGTACTGTGTGGGACCCCGTGGCAGCCCATGTATTGAGTGACCACAACTGAGTGCTTTGAAAAAGGGTGACTCATTATCGGCTCTTGTACCCAGGGCTACCGGCAGGGTGGGTGACAGGATAGGGGGTCAGCAAATATAGTGACATTCTGTCACTATGTATACACGCACGTGGGGGGGGGAGGGACCATGCCATGTGATGGGCAGAAGGGGAGGGAGGGTTTGTGAGGTGTAGTGCTGTGGTGGGTTGCTGAGCTGGCTGTGTAGTGTGGTGGGATGGTGGCAGGCTATGGTTGGGAGTGTGATGGGTTCAGTTATGGGGGCCCACTCACTTTTGCCTTGATCAGTTTTTTTTTGTTTCCTCACTTTGCACCCCCCCCAAACATGCACTCCCCTGGAGTTAAGAATCCTTTAGTAGGGGCATGCAAAGGGCAAAGACTCCCCATGGAGGGTAGTGGGGGCACAGCCCTCACATGAAAAATAAATTACAATTGTCTGGCACCATTTTGCTGTGCGCCATGAGTCTACATCACTGAAATTCATTTTCGGCAATGCAGACTTACCCAAATGGTAATCGCTGTTATGCGGTCACCGTTATGACATGGAACCACAGCCATCACACATGGCCAGTAGAGAGGGTTTTTTTGGTAGTTGTACACCCCATCCCACCAGCACCATGGTATACTATATGTCGACACCACACTCACACTGGGCTGGAAAGGAGAGCAGACGGACTGAAATCCATGATGTTAACCTTCCCATGATCCAAAAGAAGGCATACAAGGGCAGGCACCAGCACACCATTTTCCTGGAGCCTCAGCACACTGCCTTCTTAGTGGATTAAGCAATCCATCTATCCAAGGCATGGGAGCTGGGATCAGATTCAGTCCCAGATCTTTTCTTTGCCAGAGTGCAGTGCACTACCAGTTACTGCCACTAAGCTGGGAGGAACCAATATTATCTCTGCCTGATATAGCCTATTATGAGCACTGGTTGTACAAGACAGGTTAGGTGGTCATAGAAACATAGAATGTGTTGGCAGGAAAGAACTGCTTGACCCACCCAGTCTGCCCAGACGTTCCCTTCCTAATCTGTCTCCACAGACTCTACCTAACTGGTGTCCAGCAATGGTTTATCCTCCCTTCTTATTTTCTAATACACCCCTAGGTCAGTCACAAGAGTGCAGCATGGTAAACTAACCTGAGTGTCTGACTATGCAGTGAAAACTACATCTGGGGAATTCTGATAAGTTGTGATTGGGACCAAAAAGATTGCTCAAATACAAGACCCTCTTTAATGTACAGTGAATGTGGCAAAAGCATAGGCAGTGCAGAGAAAACAACCAGAAGAGAACCCTGGAGACATTCAGGAAGATGGATTAAAACCAGACTGGATACGTCATACCGAGAGACACTTTGGGTGAGGCTAATCAGCTGTGATTGAGGCCAGAACCATGGGGTCAAACAGAAAAGGGAGAGTGCAGATTAAACAAAAAGTCCAGAGAGACAAGCTGGGGAAGCTGGAAAGACAAGGGAAGAACTGAGGGAGGGCACAGTGTCAGCTGGGAAGGAAAGATGCAAGAACAGTCAATGCAGCATTGAAAATCACTTCAGAACAAATCTTAAGATCCACAATGAAAGCCACATATGGATTACAGCTTTCAGTGTTTGACTACACTACTGTAAATTGTTTATTTCAAAAAAGGGGAGAGGAATGATAGTGATGGGAGAATGTAAAACATTTAAAATATTAATTTGATGAGCACTGAGCATACCAACAGTGCTTATAGTAGATGAAAGTAATCTACATAGGCTATTCCATTGTAAGCAGAGTACACATTAACAATAAAAATCATTTCAGGAGTCTTTGGTCACATTAATTTGAACAGAATCAAAATGGTAAACTCGGTACCATGTCTAGGCCTGTGTTATTGCTTTCTTACAGTATGCCCGCTGCTTCAACATGTGTTAGTATTTATTGAGTAAAATAAAATATTTATATGTTAATTTGTTTGACCCCATTCTTTGCTATTGACTGCCACATTAGTTAAAGTCCCATAAGTTCTGGTAAATTATTTTGTAACCTTAGCTTCCTCTACAGTATGTACCCACCACACAATAATTGCTCTTATTTATTCATTTTATATTTAACTTTGGTACTGATTTTTAAAAATAAGCGAGAAAAAAAGACGTGGCAAGGTTAGCGTTTTAAACATTCCAGTACCCATTGATAACAGTGAGGAGGTTGGTTGGGGCTGGCACTTCTAATACCTGGGCTTTGTTGTCTGATAGATGCCCACCTTGCCAGGGCTATCAGCCAATCAGAGCCCAGGAATTTCTTAGCACATTTTCTAATTGTCCTTATTTATTAATTTTATATTTAACTTTTGTACTGATTTTTAAAAACATGATTGCGACCCAGACCAGAAGGTGGGTTGAAGCTGTATGCAAAAAAAATCACATTCCATGTCATTTAGATAGGCACTGTACATTATATAATGTATAATGTAGAGTACTACTACTCTAAATGAACACAAGTGTTTAAAAAGCTATCTAAACCAGATTCATGTACACATATTTAAAACAAACATTTTAAGGGCATCCAATAAAAATGTTCACTGGAAAAGTATACCTTACATGTACATACTCTTTTTATGCCAGTACCATCAAACAAAGCACAAGCAAGGAACTACAAAAGTAAAGAGGGAGGGAAGGGTGGGAATTGCACCCATTTATTTAATAAACAAGGATTTCTCATGTGCTTTAGTCCTTACTCTAGGCATGTTCTATTTCACTTGGTTTCTTAAACTGTAACTTAATGGCTCTGTTGAGAGTAGAAGTTTATGCAACTTATGATTTTCATTACACACTTGCAAAAACAAGTTTTCTGCAATTCTTACCCTGCTTCCATTTAGAGATTCAGTTTTACACAATTGCAATGTCTCCTCATACCCCACTTCCCTTTCAAAAATAATTCTAAGTGCTCTTTTCTGAATATGTGCCAGTTCATTTCTCTATTTTAATATTTAGTCCACCATGCCATGCTCCATATTCAAGTAGTGGTCTTATCACTGCACAGTAATAGTAAATTACATCTTGTTGGCTCATCCAAGCTCTTCTTAACATAATCAGGAAATACAATCTTGTATTGGTCTTTTTGATCATATGATTTATTTACTCTTCCTATTTAAAATAGTTCTGAAATATCAATCCCAAAATACTTTTCTTGATTTTTACAACCTAGACTTCTACCTGTCTCAAACAATACAGGTACACCCATCTGTTTCTTTCTTTCTAAACCAAATGTTCTTTGTCTTCTCAAAATGTATTTCCATATAGTTAGTTTTGGACTGTTTTTCTACATTTTGTAAATTCTGTTACATTTTACTGTCTACCTCACATTCAAAAATATCAACAACAGTTGTATCATCCACATATTTGATACATTCCCCTATGGGTGTCAGATATAATTTATCATTAACAAGGGTAAAACTGTATGCACTAATTTTCCCTTGTCCCAAGCCTTCATGCAAATTTTCAAAAATGTTAAGTGTGCCAGCACTGTGGCGCTGCACCTCAGAGAGACAAACTTATTTTCCTCAATAATGCATGACACATACACCGCAATCCAATGTGTTACAACCCATTTGTATACTTCAGTTATTACATATGTAAAGGAAAGAAGTCAGAAATCTTTCTCAAGCAGTTTTGGGTTTGGTACATTTGGTAAGGGGGCCACTCTTGCCTGTTTCCATTTTCAGGCGTTTTTCCTATTATCATTGATGTATTAAAGGTATTACATACCCCTGGTGTAATAAAGTCTGCCCCCTCCTTCAGTGCCCAATTTGGAATAAGGTCAGGTTCCACTGCTTTTTTAATTTTTAACCTTTTCATTGCTTTGGTCGCATCTATAATTTTCTGTAAATACTTCTCAGAAACACCCCATTCCTCTATATGACTTTTCTCAAGGGTGGTCACATTTTTGCTCACCTCACATAAAGTCCTTTTAACACTTTTACAGAGGTAAGCTTGCTCATTTTCCCCCCAGTTCAACAGGTTTCAGTCCATTTGTCCATCGCTCCCTGCTGCGTTTTACTTTCATTAAATTCTTGTTTGTTTGTTTTTTCCATTGTTGTGGGTCTGATTTTCTAAGACATTGCACTTTTCCCTCATAATACCCTATTAATCTCTTTGCTGTTCTATTTACCACATTTCTTAACCTGTTATAATTCTCCACATCATTTAACCTCATTGCCTTTTATCACTATTCAATAGATTTTTTAAACTCTTCTGTCACCCATGGGTTGTCCCCTACATTTTTTGTTTACAGTTTCTTTTACTAGGGCAACCTGATCACTTACCTGTTGGAAGGAAGTTACCACTTTTCCCATGATTCATTTGATGATTCCAGTTTGAACCATTCCATGCTCAATTCTCCTGCAATTTTATCAAGTACTCTGTCTTTCCTTGGTAGCAGTAATCCACTGCTTCAACCATGAACCTCATTAGCCAACATTCTGAGATACTCTGAATCAAAGGCACTACTTACAATTCATCTACATTATATTACATCTTTGACTCAAGCATTGTGGGGCAGGCCACAATCACTTGGCTTAAGATTCTTTTGTGTCAGATCCCCTTGAGTATCAATCATCAAGAAAACTGTTGAAAACTTAGCAGACAAAAAGGAAACATACACTAATCTTTGGACTTTGGTACTTATGAAGAATGCCATGTACACCATTTCAGGATGTATTCTTCCATCCTGTAGAATACCTATGTGCTGAGATACAATGAACTGCTTTTAACTGAATTACTAACTAAAAACATATAATTTCCCAGTCAGTGCTGCATACCCCAATAGAAAATGGAGCAAAACTACAGATGTAACCCATATCGTTGACAATGCCTTTTGATGTTTAAGCATAATGATACATACACAGGTTTGGGGGAGATAAATAAAGACACTGTGCCTAGTTCACCTGCCTGTTATCTTAACAGCGAAAACATGAAATGCCTTCTCCCTTCAGGTAGCTATAGAGCTGAATCTTAAAACTCTGAACACTATCTGATAAATTACCTCCTCTGGCAATCCATTCTACAATGGTATCACTCACCAGAAGAAAACAATCTAGTATATGGTGAAACACTATTGTACATGGAAATCTTTGTCTGGAATAGTATTGGTCAGCTACAGTAGTGATGTAATGTTGTTGTGCTGCACTAGGAACATCACTACAGCAGCACAACAGAAAAGAATGCTCCCGCATGACCGTCAAGTTTGAGTCATGGCTGCTGTGACTAAGTCCCTCCCACCACTTAGTGGCACATCCTGTTTCCCATTTTACCTAACTCACAACACTAACCTCAAACAAAAATATAACTGCTAGAACATGTGTGTAACACATTTTTTTTATGTTTGCAGCCCTTGTAATTGGGTTGCCCTGCTGAAAGTAGTGACTGAGTGAGCAGAGAAACACTTCTGCAAGGTTGTAAGTGGCATGAACTTTGAACCTGAACTGCTTGTTTTTAAATGAGTAGACAGTTTTAGTAAATGCTGGTTTATGTTTCATGCTGTTACTGATAGTACTAGAGAAATGTCAGCATTTTAAGAAATAGGCTCATCCCTTAAGTGTGCACAGGGTGTCATGAACCCACTCCTGGGGGTCAGACCCACTGAGCTTACAGTGTCAACCCTTAAGTGCAATCCATGATGGGGGGGGGCAGGGATACTTATCTCATCCTTTTTGAATGCTCACTGAGGTTATGACTGCACCGCAGCCATGAGGATCCAGGGCATCCTTCTAGCTCTGGATCAAGGCACAATACCAGTCCCAAGTCTTGTGGCCAACTATGAACCCTTCCTTGGCTATTACACAAAAGCAGAAGATCCAGGCATCACACTCTCTTTGGGATAGCAGTGTTAACCAGATCCTGATTTGGCCTTCTTTCTATGGGACATGCAACGGCCTGGTTCAAAATCCCTGCAGACTCATCCCTGAGACATTGGTATTCTCCTTATTCTTCCAGATCCCTTACAGACCCTTTTTCAGTTTAGTTGCTACTGGTGACCCCTCCAAGCAATTAACAGTTATCACTGATTATTAATACAATTTCACAATTCACACACAAATATAGAAATCTCACACAGGCAGAATTTCTTTAGAAAAGCAACTGTTTTACTAAAAAACTTAAATAAATACAGTTACAAATAAAATGAGACTATACTAATTTGAGTTTCAGTATGCAGGAAAAAAATGGGAAACCATATATACTGTACATGTAAATTCACTAAAACTGTTAGCTAAAGTGTCTACCTTAATATTGCAGTGAATTGAAGTCCAGGAAAAGTAGATGAAAGTTTTCAGTTTCTTTAGTCCTTGGCAGCCACACTGGGTCTCAAGAGTTTGGCTTCTGGTGTGTGTCAAGCAGAGGGTCCAGACACAGTTCTCCTGGGCTCCTACTCGACCTCTGCACAGCTTGGTTCTGTCAACAGCTGGCTGCTTCACCCTTGCCCAGACCACTGCCTGCCCAGCAACAGAAAGGCTTAACCCTCCTGGGCTCCTGATCGACCTCTGCACAGCTCGGCTCTGCCACCAGTTGGCCACTTCACTCTCAACCAGACCACTTCTTGCCCAGCAATGGAAAGGTATGCCACCTGCCTCCATACCCCGGCTCGAAAGCAATGTATCAGATTGGCTCCTTGGAGGTGTAGTGGGTCTTCTACTGGCTGCAACAGCTCTCTGCTCCTCTCCTATTGGCAGTCACTTCTCTTTGCTCTCTGGAGATCGCTTTGTTGCTCCGTGTGCCTAGTGCTCTCAGCACAGAAATTTTAAATATGTTATAAGTTTAAACTGTATATTTTACTGGGCTGTTTTTTGGAACTGATTTAATGTACATGGCCCAGTTTCTTCCATAGACTGCATGCAGTTACCTAGGTTCATGTTGTCTAGCTAGTTTGTTTTACACATCTGATTGTGTCTGCCTGCTTAGCCTGTTAATTTTGATATATATCTGCCATTAGTTTTTACTTAAGTATTTTTTACCGCCTTGCTCTGTTCTCTGTCTCCTGCTACTGCCTCTGACTCTCTGACCCTCTGCCTTCAACTCCCTGCTCCTACAATCTCTTCACCCTACTTTACACTCTCTGCTGCCGACACTGTCCTATCCCTCTCCCACTCGCTTTCCCTGCTCATTACCCCTTGCTTTGCCCTCAGTCCATGTACTGCATTTCAGACATTCACCTTCAGACATTCTCTGGCTTGCCTTACAGCTTCCAGAAGCATTTCCAGTACCCAGTCCCTCCTGCTACTTTCAGCTTCTTCCCCCTTGCCAGTCTCTCTGCCCCAGCTTCCTTCTCTAGATACCCCATGCTTGCCCTTGGCCATATTATTTCACCTCTACATTTCTTTTCTCACCCCTTCCTCCTCATCTCTTTGTCTGTGTGGTGTTCCTTGGTGCCATAGCCCAGACCCCAATCCCCCAGGCTTTCCACCTCTGTCCCTAGCTATGCCCACATTAGCACCTATTTCTCCTCTGAACTGTTTCCACCTGGCCCTCCCCCTACCCTTGTACTGTCTGCAACCCTGACCATTATATTGCTAATCCCTGTTCTGTTTCTCCCCTGCCAGGCACAGCCCTCCTGGGCTCCTGCTTGACCTCCATGCAGCTTGGCTCTGCCACGAGCTGGCTGCTTCACCATCACCCGGACCACCGCCTGCCCAGCAATGGAAATGTACACTGCCTGCCTCCATACCCCAGTTTGAAAGCTGTGTATCTGATTGGTTCCTTGGAGCTGTAGCAGGTCTCCTACTGGCCACTACAGCTCTCTGCTCCTCTCTTATTGGCAGTCACTTCACTTTTCTCTCTGGGGATCACTCTGCTACTGTGGGTGCCTAGCACTTTCAGCACAGAAATTTTAAATCTGTTATAAATTAAACAGTATATTTCTATATATTTTTCCACCCACCCGCCTGATCCCAGACCCCATTAAATGCTCTTACTGAAACCGCTTCCTCCCTGCTCCTCCCCATGTGAATTTCATTTAGCCCTCCATTTAAAAGGGATGCTCACTAACCTTCTTTCACTGCATCCTCCTTGTGACAGTCATCAGACCTCTCATCTTGTGCTCTACCCCTATTCTTCTTTTATTGGGCTGCCCTCCCCGGGCTTCTACTTCCCAGGTGCTTACTGGTAACCATTTCTATTACTTCAATTAAAGAGTGCCCTAAATGACTGTAGGCATATTCCTTATTGCCCTTACACTCCCCAGGGCAGTACCTAACATTATCTTCTTTTCCTTTCCACGATCTCCTCCAGTGTGATCTTGAAGATTACACCCTTCAGTGCTATGCCTCCTATCTCCACACAACAGGGCCTACCATTTCCTGCTACTTCCACTACCAATTGCCCATATGACTGCAGAGTATCCCATATAGCCCTTACCCCCTAACAGCAGTATCTAACATTTCTTTATTGCATGATCTTAAGGTACTCCTTTCCAGTTCCTTACCTCCTACCTCCATAGCCAGGCTTCCCCCTGTGCATTTTACCCTCTCTGTGTCTGCTCACCCCCAGATCTGCTACCTCTTCCCTATACTTCTCCTCTCTCACCAGCCTTGCACCCTCACCTCCTCCCCCAATTTGACATGGCTCGGCTGCATCCACAATCACCATTTAAATCAGATGCCCACACCACTGTAATTCTGCCTCTATGCCTAGCTATCCTCTCACTATTGGCACTATCCATCATTGATCATGTTGGAACATTTTTAGCACCCCCTAATATCTTAAATGGTAACTGCCTATATATGCATGGATCCTTCATGTTCCCACTTTGCCTAGGCCCTAATAGCATCAAAAAGCGCTGGGGCATGTCCCCACCCCTCCATGGATGGACAAGTGTAGTCCTCCCCTTTCAGCTACCCACAATCCTGATCCTTCCTAGGATCTTCTTCATCCAGGGAAAATGAAATCTGCGATGCTCTCAGTGCAGGCGGCACCATCACAACAATAAACAACTTAGGGAATATCTGCATGGGCTAGCATTCCTTTTATTACTGCTCATAGGTAATATCCACCCCAACCCATGGCCTCCACAGAAGACCCACAACCCCCTGAAGAAGGAAGGGTCAATCACATTTGCATCACTCAACATTTGTAGCCTCCTACCTAAGCTTGACAATCTTTTTTTTCTCAGTCGAGTATGGTTTATTGAAGTCCAGAAATGTACAAATCCAAGCATGACAAGAAACAATGAAATTGAGGTACAGAGATATGAATCACAGAGCAGGATGTTATTTTAATTATTGACAAATACACATACAACCCCCTCCCCCTCCCATCCAACCTCTCCAGTCCAACCCCTCCTGCCCACCCTGCCACCAGAGATAACTGAGGAAAAAGAGTGCTCATATAGAACAAGGAAGAGGAGAAAGAAGATAGTTTAATATAAAACTAATTATTGACCTTGGGTTATAATCAACAGCTAGTTCGGAATACTGTGGGCATCACACAGTTAGTGGTTCCCAGATACAACTGAATTTGGTCATTTTGTTGGTAACTCCTGCTATGATGTTCTTGGCTTGTAGGGCGAACATTATTTCTTTATACCATTCTTTATATTTAGGATTGACTTGATCCAGCCAGTGCCTGATACATGTATTCTCTGGAAAAGAGGAGGGACAGTGGAGATGTAATTGAGACCTTTAAGTACCTGAAGGGAATAAACAAGACTAATACAGAGAGGATTGTTTAGAGGAGAAAGGGGAGGGACACACGAGGACACCAACTTGAGATTGGAGGGGGTAGATTCAGAAGAGAGATGAGGAGACATTTTTTTTTCACAGAAAGAGTGGTGGACAAGTGGATTTCCTTGCTGGGTGAGGTAGTGGCCTGTAAGACAGTAGACAGCTTCAAGAGGGGTTGGGATAGGGTAAGGGTAAAGGGTAATAGGATGGGGGAAGGGAGGGGCAGCAGCATTATAAGGTGCTATCTGCATACTCGAGCAGACCCAATATACCATGAGGCCCGTTTCTGCTGGCATTTTTGGATGTTCATATCTTCTTAATACCTTGGATCACAGCATCCTGCTTTTTGAAGTTAAAAGGACTATCCCCTGAACACTTTATTCACCTCTGTTTCCCTTAGTCAGTTAACTATTGGAAATACTCCTGTGATCAGTTATCCCCAAAGCCTTTAACAATAACTTGTCAGATTCCTGGCAAGCCACTGGCATGCAGGTCAAATGAAGGTTAAAACCTTTTTTTTAAATCCAGTCATTTCCTCTGTGTCCCCTTGAATTAACAGGGGGTTTATTGTGCATGTATACATACAGTACATACAATCACTATACATATATATATATATATATATATATATATATATATAGATTTATTTTATTTTTATTTTAGTTTTTGTTGACTGGGTATGTGCACTAGACAAATTCTGCCTATTTTCAGGCACGACCGGGGGAAGGGGGATACAGATGAATGCCAACTGACCTTGAACCAGATTAAGCTGTTGGTGGTATTTTTAGTAAATGGGGTAAATTTTGCCAGGGCACCTGGGAAATTCCCCTACTCTGTGGTAGGGTCCCCTTACATCCTGGCACTGCCAATATGGCCATCCATGGAGGAGCTGTGGAGGACATGGAAGTATTGGAGGCAGAGGAGATGGTCTCCTCCCCTGTCTCTGTATTGAGAGAGGCCACAACCACTGATGATATGGTCTTAATGCCTGATGAAAAGATTTCTTCTATGACTTTTAATATTTCCCCTGCTACTGCTGTGGATCACTGCAAGAAGAGTTCAGCACAAGATATTTCTTCTGCTCCCCTGGTTCTACCTACTATGACTACTGGCTCCACTTCAACGATTTCTAGTGAGTCTCTCCCTTCTACTTCACAGGATGTGGATTTATTACTGCAACTTGAAGAACAACGTTATTTTATGGCTAGACAGTGATTGTTGGCTTTAAAGAATCAGCCTGTTTCTTTGCCTGCATCTCCCCCCCATGACTCAGCATCTACGAATGTGGCTTCAGATGCCTCAGTGCCGACTCTAACATTTCCGCATTCCTCACCTGCTTCAGCGGTTTCTCCTCACTCCCGAATGCCCACATGGACTGATCCCCTTGCTCTGCTTTCAGCAGGTATGACAAAAACTTCTTCTCCTACTACTTTATCTACTCCATTACCTCCATCTGAAATGCCTACTGTACTGTTACCGGCAGAATGGTCTTTGGAATTGGCTCTCAAGACTGTGGGGTGGGAGAAGGATCCAGCTGTTGGGACCTGGCATTCTGGCTCCTCTCCAATACAGACGCAGTTACCTGAGGCTACACCCTTTGTTGCCCCTCCAGTTTCACAAGTGCTGACAGATTCTTTCGACCTCTCACTGCCTGATGAACTTCTTCTAACTCAAAATCCAGCATTACAGTTTGGACCGTCTACCTCTGCACATGTTTGCCATCAGCCTTCCCAGGACCCTGGGTCTCGCTCTACTCCTGTTATTTCTACCTTTTCTTTGTCTGTTATTGCTCCCAAATCTTATGCTGCATGTTTTCAACCTCCTGTGCAGCAAGTCACGAGACACAATGCTGTCCGATTGCAATACTTGGGGGGTCTGTCTGAACTGCCAGATCATTTTTTTGTTGGTCGCACCCTTCTGAAGGACTCAATGAAGTTTGCTGCTTTTGAAATACATGCTTTGATATATGTTTCTTCTGAGACCCATTTTGACATTAGTTTTAAAACTCTGACTGGTTTGGAAAAGTTTTGGAAACGATTTCATGAGCTTAAACTTCTCCCTTATGGGCCCCCTTTAATGCCATTCCTTTAACTAAGCCCACACAAAAGACTGTAACCATTTTGTTTCATAATGAGGGTGTGAGTTTGAATGATATCACTGTGTGGTTAAAACAAAGCTGTACTTTACTGTCTGATCCTGAGGCTATTTTCAATTCAGAAAATCTTTGGACTGGTGGGTGGAAAGCTAGGGTTATTCTTCGGACCTCTGATACTGGGATTCAACACCTGCCGAACAGTTTTATGCAAGGGAAAGACAGAGGGGTATTTTTTACCCTGGCCAGCCAAAAGCATGCTACAAATGTGGTTCTAGTAACCATATAAGTAGCATCTGTGATAGGGTCAAATGCTCTGTCTGTGGCAACATTGGAGATACGGGTTCCCAATGTGTGGATGAACCCCTCTGTGTCCTTTGTGAAGAATTAGGGCATACCTTTCAGACTAGCACCTGGGCAGCTCATAATTCCCTGACTCTTGCTGATGGGGAGGAACAACGCTTACTCATTACAGTTGCACAACACTCTAGATTGAGTAATACCCTTTCTGTGCCCCAGCATAATCCCCCCCCAATCTCCTGTGCTTGTTGCTGATGCTCCTTCTTTGATTTAGGAACAGCCTGCTCCTATTCCATCTTCAGATTTGCCTATACCTACTATGACTCACCCTCCTCCTGCCACTACTCATGCTGTTTCTGCCCCAGAAGGTGTGCCTCCTCCTGTCTTCCCTGACACTTCAGCGACTTCCATGGAGCCCCCCCAAACCTTTCACTAGAGTGACACAAGGGTCGAAGAAAGGGACTTCACCTTCCTCTAAGGCTCTGAAATCCACCACTGTGACCCATGGCAATAAATTTGAGTTACTATGCAACCCTCAGGATAACACAGACTCGGACACTTCCTCTGTCCTATCTTCCCATCCTGAGATGACTACAGACACAGAAGTAGCCATTAACAACATAGGTTCTCAAAAATGGAAAGCTAGGGTGAAATTGAAACATAGGGAAGGTACCCCTAGGAAAGGCAGACCCAGGTGATTTCCATTTTTTATTGCTTCTGGTTTGTTTCTCACCATTTCACCATGTCTTCTAGTTTCTCAGTACATATTGTTAATGTTAACAGTATCAAGAAACACACAAAAAGAGATGCAGTTTTTTCCTTTTTGTCCAGCTTAACAGCTGGCCTCATCCTTTTACAGGATGTATGGTTCCACTCCCTTACTGAGATTTGCAAGGCCAAACGTGCTTGGATCTCTGGACTTTCTTATTGGTCCTTTGGACAAGACACTTGTTCAGGTTTGGGTGTCCTGTTTAGTATGCCTAATGTTACTGTCATTAGAATGCTGGATTTATACCCTGGCCGACTTCTTTTATTGGATGTTTTAATTTCTTCTGTCCCCTTTCGGATAATTATTATATATGCTCCTCAAGTCAAAACCCATAGGACTGAATTATTGAAACTTATACAACCTTATTTGTACACATCTATGAATGTTGTTGTTGGGGGTGACTTTAACTGTGGTTTGTCTACTAAGGATAAGACTTCTACCTCTAAAACTACCAAACTGTTTTGTGACATGAATTTTCTCAGACAATTGCTTCAGTCTACTAAATTACAGGATGCATATTTATCCTTTACAGGTCAACATACTCCCACTTTTCATAAGGGCCCCCTCGCAACCCGTATTGATTTTTTCTTTATCTCCTCCCATCTCCGTCTTTCTGCTGCTGTCATTCAGGTTGCATAATTTTCAGACCACAATTTATTGTCCATTTCTTTTGGCCCTTCCCTGAAACCATATTTTGGTCCTGGTATCTGGAAAATGAACACCTCCTTTTTAACTGATTCACATCTGTTATGTCAATTGACTGACTATATTTGAAATCGGAACTCTGTATTTTTTTTATATGATGTTCCATGGTTTTGGTGGCAGGAGACAAAATATGGACTTTGAACTTTATTTAAACATTATAGTAAACATTATCATGGCTCTTTATATTTTCATTACCATAAAACACCTACAGAAACTACTTTCTTTGTCTCATACAACAGGTCATGATTTCTCTGCCCAAATTAGTAATGTTAGACAGTGCCGGATGGACTATCACTCCCTGAAAGCTGCCGCCATCCAACACCAACACCGTTTTGGGACCTCTGGTACCAGTGACATTGTCTGCCCATATACTACCATTAGGAAAAGGGTAGATTGTAAAACCTTTGATACACTGTTAGATGATAACCTCTCTGAACTTACTGCTATTACTGACATAAGACATTATGTTACTTGTTATACGGAACAGTTGTTCGGTCCTATGCCTCCTCCCTCCACCGCTTTTTCGGATTATCTTTCCTTCATACACCTTCCGGATATTCCCTCCTCAGTTTTTGACATGTTGGATTGTGAAATACATGCCCAAGAAATTGAAGCGGTAATCATGTCTTTATGCCCGGGAGTTACACCGGGCTTGGATGGTCTCCCTAATGAGCCTTATAAAATACTTTCTACTGACCTTAGTTTTGAATTGGCTACAGTGTATAATTCCATATTAATTTATGACAATCTCCCTTTGGATTTTAACATGGGTTGCTTATTTTACTTATACAAGAAAGAATTGGAGACCTCTGTGTCTTTTAAACACTGATTTCAAGATATTGACCAAGATCCTGGCACTTAGACTTTCCAAATTAGCTGTCTATGTGGTCTCTGCTGCACAATCCAGCAGCGTCCCTGGGAGATGCATACAGGACCATATTATTTTACTTCGAGAATTGATTGAACATGGTAATTCCAACGCTTTACAGGGTTTCATTTTTTCCCTAGACCAACAACGGGCTTTTGATTCTGTACGTCATTATTTTTTATGGTCTACTTTACATCATGATAAAGTCCCTGACTGCACTCTTGCCAGACTTCAACTGCTCTACCGATCTGCCACTGTTGTCCCCCTGGTTAATGGATGGAAAGGTCCTATGCTTCCTCTACACAGGGGGGTTAGACATGGCTGCCTCCTCAGCCCACTTCTGTATGTTTTCTTTTTGGACACACTTCTCTGTTCTATTAATGTGGCTTCCACAATTCAGCCACTTTCCTCCACCCCTCATTCCATTATTGCTTATGCAGATGATATGAGTCTGCTAGTGGCAAATGTTGCTTCAGTACGTTCTGCTTTACAGCACTGTGCTAGGTTTGGGGCTCTGTCTGGTGCAACACTTAATCTTAACAAATGCATTGGTTGAAAACTAGGTTCTTCATCCCTAGGTGAGCTTGAGTTTGTTGACCTCACGGTTAGTGATGACCCTATTCGAATTTTGGGGATTTTATATGCAAATAGCCCATTGGACGTCCTTAATTGGACATCCAAACTGGACTATGCTCAATCTCTGGTTTCCCACTGGAACTCATGGAAGATGTGTAAGAAAAAGAGAATTTATATGATTAAGACTTATTTACTCCCTATATTCCTTTTTCTGGCATATGTTTTCCCTCCCCCATGACAACTTGAGACTAGATTACTTAGTCTCTTTTTTCAGTGTCTATGGGGAAGCCACCTCAACCCAATTAAATGCCCGATCACGTATCTACCCATTCGGGATGGCGGTCTTGCCATGGTTCAACCTATATTTTTTTATACTAGTATTTTTTTATTTGATAATGTTACTCCTCTTCTGGTTAACCGGGATAGGGGTTGGGAGCCTTGGTTCCTTAAATCCTGTGGCCCTTGGTTTCACAAATGGGAACTCAATACATTGACGGTTTTGACACATTTCCCCCAGATTCCTGCTTATGTTAGAGACACTTTTTTTCATCTGAAACAGTGGCAGGTAACTAGTCGTATGATGGTGATCTAGAAAAGCTTTATATAGATATTTAGTGGATTGGGTTTGTTTAGATGTTGTAGTTTTTCCCAAGTGCCCAGGCCTGCATCTCACTGCTCTACACACTTTACTTCATAATCCTAGGATTCCCCAGAAGATGTGGGACCTACACTGGCTAAATTGCCATGAACATATTAATGTAAAGCATAATCATAAACATAAAACATTATTAGATAGGCTTTGTTCTAGACCTGGATGCCAGCAACAGGATGAAACTATATCACACCTTTTCTTTTTTTGTTCTTATATTACTGATTTTTGGACTTTATTGGCTGCCAGATGGCGAACCTTTGTTCATTACATTAACTTATGAGATGCTTATGTATGGTTTTTTTTTCAACTTCTAGAACACATTGGAATGTGGACACTTTGAATTTGATTTTTGTTGTTATCAAATGGCATATATGGAATGCTTGATGTCTTTTTACTTTACAATACCAGGATGTATCTCTTGTTACTTTATTTCAAAGTATTGAACATGATTTGAAGGACATGTATTTTTCAGAAGCGAAGCTTTTTCTGTCAGCAACTCTGTTGGAATTATGGACCCTGTTACCTTGGAGTACTGATTCAGATTTTCCTGTTACATGAATTTTTTGTTGTGCATTACCTGTATTTTTATTATTTTTTTTTTGTTAAGCTGATTTTTTTCAATAAAAACTTCCCCTGCTCTTTTCAAGAAGTTCCATAGGATCTTTAACATCCACCTGAACTACCATCAGAACAGGCAGATAGGACCTCGGTTTAACGTCTCATCCGAAAGATGGCACCTCAGGAATGCAACCCCCCCTCATGCTGCACTACAGTATCGGTATTCGGATTTAACACAAGTGCCTGGTGTGGGGATAGAACCCACAGCCTTCTGATCTCACAGCCTCAGAGGCGAGTGTGCTACCTGCAGAGCCACTAACACTGATATGTATACAACAGAATTATATCTACAAATAAGGACCAGCAGTGGGGTAGCTTGCATCATCCCTCCCTCCTAGACTGAATTTGTGGGACTCCATCCCTACGCATGGTATGATTTTTACAAATTCTGTTCGCTGCACTAACTGGCGAGATAGGCCATCTGCATTGGCATTGGCCAAACTGACCCTGTGGATAATGGCCATATCGTAGCCCTGTAACACAATACTCCACCTGAAGAGATGCCCATTCATTTTACCCATCTGTGGCAGCCACACCAGGGAGTAATGATCAGTTTGTACCTCGAAATGCCTCCAGTAGAGGTACAGCTCTAATTTCTTCAGGGCCCATACCAGTCCAAGGCATTCCTTTTCAACTGTGGAATATGCCTGCTCTTGGGGAAGCACCTTTTTGCTAATGTACACTATTTGGTGATCTTTTCTCTGATTCAAAATCTGACTGAGGACTGCTCCAATCCCCACATCTGAGGCATCTGTCCGGACTACAAATGGCTTACTATAATCTGGACTGACCAACACATGGGCACCGCACAGTGCCCCCTTTAGGCATGTGAAGGCTCGTTCACAGGCTGGCTCCCATTTTTCCTTTTTGGACATTCTTTTCTTTAGCAAGCCAGAGAGTGGAGCTGCCAGGGTACTATAATTTGGTGTAAACTTTCAATAGTACCCAGCGATCCCTAGGAAACTCTGAACCTGCTTCTGGGTTTCAGGCCTGGGACACACCTCTATTGACTCAATTTTTGCTTGATAGGGATGAAGCTGCCCATGCCCCACTACATGTCCCAGGTATGCCACCTCCACCATGGCCACCTGGCACTTTTCAGCCTTGACAGTGAGCCCTGCCCTCTGTATTCTTCCCAACACTTCCTTCAGGTGGGACAGCTGTTCCTTCTGACTGGCACTGAAGATGGCAATATCATCTAGATATGCCACTGGGTACTCTTCAGTACATTGTGACACCTTGTTGACCAACCTTTGTAAGCTGACAGGGGCGTTCTTCATTCCAAATGGCATTACCTTAAACTTGAATAATCCTATTGGAGTGATGAAGGCTGACCTCTCCCTAGCTCTGGCAGTTAACTCCACCTGCCAATACCCTTTTGTCAAGTCAGTGGTGATAAGGTATGTCGCCCCTCCCAACTTGTCCAGTAGTTTGTCCCTCTGTAGCATTGGGTGGGCATCACACTTCCTGACTGCACTGAATCCACAATATTCCACACAAAAGTGAGTAGAGCCATCTGGCTTGGGAAGAAGGACTACAAGTGAAGCCCAGGGTCTGTGAGATTTCTGGATTACCCCTAAATTCAGCATTTCCTCCACTTAATGTCTTTTAGGATATCCTCAGACACCCTATAGGATGTCTGCTGTATGGGCGCTTGCATCCCCTTGTCTACATTGTGTGTCACTAAGGGGGTTAGCTGTAAACAAAGGGGCAAAGTCTGCTAAAATCTCCCTCACTTCCTGGGTCTATTCCAGGGTTAATTGGGGCAACAGTTTGATTGCCTTTACAAAGGACTCCCGATGCTTTTCTCCAGCAAGTTCAGTAGGGGGTTCTCTCTGTCCATCCCTTCCCCAAGACTACACACTACAAATACCATGTCTGCCCTATTTGCATATGGCTTCATCATGTTGACATGGTACATTCCATGGGTATGTCTTCTGTCAGGCAGTTCTACAATATAGTTCATGTCATTTAACTGTCTGACTACCTTGTATGGTCCCACCCACTTGGCCTGCAGCTTATCCTTCTGGACTGGAATTAAGACCATGACTTCCTGACCTACACTGTATGAGTGAGCTCTGGCTCTGTGGTCGTACCAGACCTTTTTGCTTCTGCTGGGCAGCTGACAGGTTGCTCTGGGCTGCTTCCATAAGCTCCTTCAGCTTTTCCCTAAATTTTAGAACATACTCCACTGTGGGAGTTCCCTTGGTGGCATGCTTGCCTTCCCAGTCTTCCTGGATCAAGTCTAGGGGCCCACACATCCTATGTCCATAAAGAGTTCAAAGGGGGGAACTGTGTTGACTCTTGGGGCACCTCCCTGTATGCAAACAACAGGTGGGCAAGATACTGTATAACAGGATATTCTCACTGTCTTTTTATTTTCACTATATTCACTGGTTCCATATTTTGAGTGAAAATAAAAAGACAATGAATATTAAGTAGATCACTATATACAGGTGCACTAGTGTTCTACCAGTGAAAATAAGAGAAAGTGAATATGTGGGAGTGTGCTTGGAGTGCTAAATATAAAGGGAGTGAATATAAACTGCTATATGGTATTTCTCCCACTCCCTCCCATGCTGCTCAGCAAACCTTTGGAGTATCAATTTTAGGGTACGATTAAACCTTTCCAAAAGTTGATTAGTTTGCAGGTGATAAGGAGTTGTGCATCTCTGCAACACCCCATGCTTCTCCCACAAACACTTCATCGGGTCCGACATGAAGGTACCCCCTTGATCAGTAATAACCTCATGCAGAAACCTGACATGGGAGAAAATTCCTAGCAAGGCATCTGCCACCTTGTCCTACATGAGGATAGGGCAACTGCCTCTGGGTATCGGGTGGCATAATTTACCACCGTCAGGATAAACCTCTTCCCGGAGGCACTTGGGGCACTCAAAGGTCCCACAATATCCATTCCTACCCTCTGGAATGGCTCCTCCAAAATGGGCAAGGGAATTAGGGCGGCTTTGGTTTTACTAACTGCCTTTCCTTTTTATTGGCACCGGTGACAAAACCTGCAATATTCCTTCACCTGCTGGGTGAAGTTGGGCCAATAGAAATTCTGGGCTAATCTCTGCAAGGAGAGCATGATTTCCAGATGTCAGGACATTGGGATATCATGAGCGATCTTGAGCAACTGCTCACAGTACCCCTGGGAAATGACAAGCTGCCTGCCCTTCACCCCTCCCTCTGTCCTTACATTCTATGTATACAACAGTCTATTGTCCTAATATACTCTGTGTTTCATGTCACCTCCCTGTGTCCCCTGAAATGGAGAGCAGTGAAAGGGAGGTAGCACTTCTCCATGTAGCAGTTCACAAAGCAGATACAGAAGGTTACTCTGAGGAGGGAGGAGTAACCAATAGTCAGAAGGTTAGGGATGGCAGTGACCCTGAATGCCCTGATGCTAGAGCTATGGACCCTAGTTTAGAAACTGAAGGGGACATGTCCCATGCCTTGGGAAAGTGTGAAGAATTTGCAGCTGCTCAGAAGACTGATCCTAGTTTGGAGAGGCTGAGGGCTTGTGCAGTAAGTAGCGGGGATAGCTGAAAGCTCCAGGACTCCCTTGGTATTTTAGCCTGGATACAAACCTTTGCAAACAAATTCAAAAATGCATCCGTATCCTCCCCCTCATTAAATTCAGCCATTAATTTGGAATTTAATTTATACCCCAGCCCTGGAGATTCAGGTTCACTCCTGTCACTTGCCTCCTCTGGCACTGGTCATTGGAGTCGTAACTTCTCCAGTTCAAGCTCCCTCTGCTGCTGTTTTTCTCTTCCCTCTGCCTCTCTCTGAAGTTGCCTTTCTCTTTCCATGGCCTCTCACTGCCACTGCTTTTCATGCAACTCCATCTTCCAGCTCCAGTCCTGTGGTGACCTTCCCCTGCTGCTGTGGCTGTGGGTTCCTTCTGGTCTTATGGTCCTCCTCCCTGGGACAAGACTCTGTGATGGACCTTAGTACCCCCATGCCCAGACACGGTTCCTTTTCAGTCACTGGCAATGACTCTAGGTCCTGGGGAACTGCTAGCTCATTGGCTGCCACAACAGCCTCCATGAGGTTCTTTTTGGTTAGACTCTTGTACTGGATCCCTCTGTCCTGACACAACTGCCATAGGTAGTCTGCAGTGCATGCGTGCATGCATTACAGTTGAAAGCCATCTTCTTCCCTATTACTACACTAGCTTACACCAAAAAAAAAATAAAAAGAAAACAGATATGGAACTTTATACTGTAACCAAATTTGATATATATATATATATATATATGTATATATATATATATATATATATATATATATATATATATATATATATATATAAATGCCTTCAGAAAGTATTCACCCCTCTCTTGGATTTTGTCACATTTTGATGTGTTACTACCAGAAATTTTAATGCATTGAAATGATTTTTTCCCCCTTAATTCACACAGCATACTCAACAATTTAAAGGGGCAAAAATATTTTTATTGTGTAACAAAAATTTATGAAACATTAAAAACTGAAATATCTTGTTTAGTTAAGTATTCACCCCCAAGTCAATACTTTGTAGAAGCGCCTTTGGCAGCAATTACAGCTTTGAGTCTTCTTGGGTATGTCTGTATCAGCTTTGCACATCAGGATTTGGGGATTGTCACCCATTCTTCCTTGCAGATTTGCTCAAGCTCTGTCAAGTTGGATGGGGAGCGTCGGTGAACCACAATCTTTAAGTCTTTCCACAGATTCTCAATGGGATTCAAGTCTGGGCTTTGGCTGGGCCACTCAAGGACATTCACCTTCTTGTTCTGAAGCCACTCCAGTGTTGCTTTGGCTGTATGCTTGGGTCGTTGTCCTGTTGGAACGTAAATCTTCACCCCAGTCCAAGGTCTATTGCAGACTGATGCAAGTTCTCCTCAAGGATGTGCCTGTATTTGGCTCCATTCATTGCTCCCTCTATCCTGACAAATGCCCCAGTCCCTGCCGCTGAAAAGCATCCCCATAACATGATGCTGCCACCACCATGCTTCATGGTAGGGATGGTGTTACACGGGTGATGAGCTGTGTTCGGTTTGCGCCAGGCATAACGCTTTGCATTCAGGCCAAAGAGTTCAATTTTTGTTTCATAAGACCAGATAATCTTTTGCCACATGGTCTCAGAGTCTGCCACGTGCCTTCTTACAAACTCCAGGCATGCTATTATGTGACCTTTTCTCAGGAGTGGCTTCCGTCTAGCCACTCTCCCATAGAGGCTACATCTGTGAAGTGCAGCAGAGATTGTTGTCCTCTGGACAGGTTCTCCCATCCCAGCCATGGAACTCTGTAGTTCTGTCAGGGTGGTCATTGGGTTCTTAGTCACTTCCCTGAAAAAACGTCCTTCTTGCCCGGTTGCTCAGTTTGGGAGGACAGCCTGCTCTAGGAAGAGTCTGGGTGGTTCCGTAATCTTTCCATTTCCTAATGATGGACTTGACTGCTGCTGGGAACTTTCAACACCCTAGAAATGTTTTTATACCCCTCCCCAGATCTATGCCTCCTCACAATTCTATCATGGAGGTCTACGGACAGCTCCTTGGTCTTCATGGTAGAGTTTCTGCTCTGGCATGCACTGTCAACAGTGAGACTTTATATAGACAGGTGTATTTTCTCTGAAATCATGTCAACCATTTGAACTGACCACAGGTGGACTCCATTCAAGTTTTAGAGTGATCTCACAAGGAAATTGGATGCACCTGAGCTCAATTTGGAGTGTCATAGCAAAGGGGGTGAATACTTATCAAATCAAGACACTTCAGGTTTTTATTTTAAATTACATGTACAAAAAATTCCAGAAGTTTCATTCCACTTTGGCATTATAGAGTAATTTTTGTAGATACGTGACAAAAAAAAAAAATCCCATATAAATGTATTTTAATTTGAGTTTGCAACATCACAAAATGTGACAAAATCCAAGGGGGGGTGAATACTTTCTGAAGGCACTGTATATATTTATTATAGGGGCGCTTCTATGTTAAACTCAAAAGTTTGTGCATTAATAACTTTGGACCCGTTCAACGGATTTGCATAAAATTTGGTATGTGTGGTGGGGCATGGTAGATCTCTTGATTTGCCAAATTTTGTTTCAGTTGGACTTACGGCTTTTGCGCTCTAAAAACGCTGAAAAATGCATTTTTTGCCAGTTATGTGGGCAGTTTTTCGGATTTTATCTGTGGCACTGCATGGTCGTTATGTGGTGTGTCACTCTGTGCCTTGGCTTGTCTGAAAGAACTTGGGCAAAGGAACATGTCACTTTTCATTTGGTGAAAAAATATTAATCCATTCAAAAGTTATTAAACTTTTAAGTTCCCATTATGAGTCAATGGGAAAATTTGTATGGTTATTTTGGCGAAAGAAGAATGGTGTTTTTGGCCATCTAATCACTCCTCACAATCAAAGAATTTGCAGACTTGCGATCAAAGAATTTTTGATCGTGAGGAATTCTTTGTGATGGCTGCCATCTTGTTTTCAGTTTGTGGTTGGAAAAATTAAAGTATCTTGGCTCAGGGTGGACTTCTGAAGTGAAACTATGGTGGGTTTTGCTCAGGGTCTTCCCTCTATTGAGCCATGCCTGTGGTTTATTTCAAAATGGTAAAAAAATAGAGTTTTTAAATTTGTTATTCTTTGATTGCGACTCGCTAACGATCCTTGATCGCAAGCTTGCAAATTCTTTGATCGTGAGATTCTTTGACGGCAATCTTTGATTGTGAGGGCGCGACTAGACGGCCACTTGAAAAAAATCAATTTTCTCAGCTCAGGGGTGGCTTATTAAGCCAAATGAGGGTGGGTTTTGCTCAGGGGGCTTCGTTCTATCAAGGCATGGCTGTGGTTTCATGAATTGTTGCCTAAAAAACTGACTTTTAACATTTTTTATTCTTTGATCATGAGCCTGCAAATTCTTTGATCATGAGATTCTTTGATCGCTATCTTTGATCACGAGGGAGGGACTAGATGGCCAGATTTAGAGGGACCAGATAGCCCAATTTTAACAATTTTTTAAATTAAATATCTCAGAAACAGTTTGGTCTTTTAACTTGAAATGTGCAGGGTGTTGACGGGATGTCCTGTAGATGTGAATTATATAGTGTTTAGGTGTTGGGCAATACATTTTTTGCAGAGATATTATGTGGCGCAATTTACATTTTGTGGACAGCATTTCCATTGCGGTAGTGGCTTGAAATTACTAGGGTAGCTAGCCTTACTGCCATGGATGCACTTTTCAGTCATTAGATGTGTAAAATGTTAACAGGTGTGGAATTCTGCCACTAAGATGAATGAAAATCTGAAGCTTTCACGTTTAATATCTCGGAAACAGTTTGGTCTTTTACAGTACATCGAAATTTGGAGGGTGTTGAGGGGATGTGCTGTACATGTGAATTATGGTGTTTAGGTGTTAGAAAATTAATTTGCTGCAGACATATTGCATGACCCACTTTATGTTTTGTATATGGCATTTTGCATTGTGGTACTGACTTCACATTTTTTAGGGTGCCTAGCATTACTCCCATGGAGTTTATTTTCAGTGGTTAGGTGTCTGACATGTAAACAGGTGTTGAATTATGCCACTCTGATGACTGACACTTTGCTTTGTTTCAAGGTGGTGGTAGCATGGGTCCCAAAGGGCCCCACACTCCCACCCATATGCACTGCCAGCAATACATGATATTCAGCAGTTGTACTCTTATCTTAGGCAGAAATTTGCAAGTTGGTGGGAGTGCGGGACCCAAAGGGCCTGCGCTCCCAATAACTTGTGCAACTTTATACTTTTCTATTCTTTCTCAAAAAGTAAGGAAATTCTATGCAAAAAACTTTGATAATGCATCATTTAGGGTTCAAACACAAAAAGTCAGGAAATGAGACATTTAGGGTTGCCCCCTCTCCCCCGCCGTGGACCCGCTCATCATCCCAAGATTGACAGCTGACGGAGAGTGTCATTGGGGTTGTGAGGCCTAAATGCCACCCCATTCTTCTTTACCCTGGCTTGTGAATATGATTACACATGGAATGGGGTGACATTTAGGCCTCACAATGCCAATGACACACCCATCAGCTGTCAATCTCGGATGATGGGTGGGTCCATGGGGGAGGGGGCAACCCTAGAGGTCTCATTTCCTGACCTTTGTGTTTTAAACCTAAATGATGCATTAATTAAGTCTTTGCATATGTGTGTGTGTGTGTGTGTATATATATATATATATATATATATATATATATATATTTTTTTTTTAAATATCTGCCTTGATTGTGTAGTGGACTGTTTACAGTTTATCAATATGATACACTAGGCTTGAATCCAACTGTTATGCCTGTGCCACCAATATCTCTTGAATCATAACACTATGCAATCACATCTCTCGGATCCCAGTACTGTGTACCAGATTTGTCACAAACCCACTCCTGGGGGCCAGGACCACTGAGCTCACAGTGCCCACCATTAAGTGAAATCCATGATGTGGGAGGCAGAGATACTCTCCTTGTACTTTTTGAATGCTTGCCGAGGTCATGACTGCACCTCTGCCACGAGGATCTAGGGCATCCCTCTAGCTCTGGATAAGGGCACAATACCAGTCTCAAGTCTTCTGACCCAATATTAACCGTTCCTTTGCTATTATACAAAGAAGGAAGACCCATGCATCACACTCTCTTTGGCGTAGCAGTGTAAGTCTGATTTGGCCTTCTCCCTACATGACATGCAATAGCCAGGTTCAAAATTCCTGCAGACTCATCCCTGAGACTTTGGTATTCTCCCTATTCTTCTAGATCCCTTACAGACCCTTTTTCAGTTTGGTTGCTACTGGTGACCCCTCCAAGCAAGTAACAGTTGTCACAGATTATTAATAATATTTTACAATTCACTCACAAATATAGAAATCTCATGCAGGCAGAATTTCTTTAGAAAAACAAATGGTTTACTAAAATACTTAAATAAATATAGTTACAACTAAAAAGAGAATATATTAATTTGAGTTACAGTATGCAGAAACAAAATGGGAAAAAAAATATACATGTAAACACACTAAAACCATTAGCTAAAGTGTCTTCCTTAATAGTGCAGTGAACTGAAGTACAGGAAAAGTAGATGAAATTTCTCAATTTCTTTAGTCCTTGGCAGTGACACTGGGTCTCAGCAGTTTAGTTTCTCATGTGTGTCAAGCAGAGGGTCCAGTTGAAAATGTGTATGCAAATGCCCTGATCTGGGCTATTTATAGTGTTGGCTATCCCAATCTGTGGTTAGAGGCTGGCCTTTCCATTTTAGGCCACCAGGTGTTACACTTGCACTTCCCCAACACAATGTTCTGCCACCTGGTGAAGTCATCCAGCCTATATTTATGACACCTGACATTAAAGCCTCACACAGGCCTGTTAGAAGGAAGTTTCCTATGTTTTTCTTTCAGCTCATCAAAGGCAATAACTTGGATCACAGCATCCTGCTTTTTGAAGTTAAAAGGGCTATCTCCTGAACACTTTATTCACCTCTGTTTTCCTCAAGTCACTTAACTATTAGAAATACCTCTTTGATCAGTTATCCCCAAAGCCTTTGACAATAACTTATCAGATTTCTAGCAAGGCACTGACCTGCAGGTCAAAGGAAGATCAAAACCTTTTTTTTTAAAATCCAGTCTTTTTCTCTCTGTCCCCTTGAATTAACACTGGCATTTCTTGTGCATGTACCTATACATAGAATTACAACATATATATATATATATGTACAACAGATTTATATCTACAAATAAGGACTAGCAGTGGGGTAGCTCGCCACATAGGGAACCATACATTACTAGAATATTGTATATGGCCCTGTATCAGGGTTGAATAAAGCCCTGTCCCATTTGTTATGCAGAAAGAGTTAAATACAAGGATTTGTTCTAGCTTCTCCTTTTCTGTCTCTGTCGGGTTGTGCAACCAAATGTTCTTGTGAGGTCTAGGAATTGATCACTCTGACAGTCTTGCAATTCTGTTCCTCTCACTATCTCTCTGCCTTCACTTGCTGTTTCTGCCTTTTCTTCCCCCTTGCGTATCTGCAGTTATAAAAATACGTGTGAATCTTTATGTGAAACTGGGATCCCTTGGTTTGAAAATGTATATAGTTAACCACCCAGTGCTCCCAGGTCACCCCTGAAAACAGGCACTTGTGCCTAGTGGGCCTTACCCTGTTACCAAAGACTAAAATAAAAAAAAAAAAATACTGTTAAAATGACTGCAAAAAGCTATTTGGAATTCAGAGGTAACATGAGACACAGTTTGAGCTCCTCTTAGGCTTGTTTACAAACTCTTTTGCAGAGCTGTCTACGAGAGGTCAGTTCTGGGCCACCATGTTCTATTTGTTGCACCTGCAAGGAAACTGACAAAAATTCTGATACATTTTATGAGAAACAGAATGTCTGTTAATGAGTGGAGGTTGCAGAAGTTAACTGTCAGGCAAAGACTTGTTATAAAAAGAGCAGCAATGTTTTTGCTAGACAGACTGAGATTTGAGATTGAAAAGAAACCCTCAGATGGACTTTTGTTTTCTCTATTTGTACTGCCTTTGTATATAGCTATCCTAAACATTTTAACAATTTTTATTATATTGTTGTTGATAATAAAAATGCTACTTGCAAATTTTGAGACTGCTCCTGGTTTTCCTTTGGTTCCTGATCTATGCCTTGATGACAGGCACTTCCATACACATATAAGGCTGTGTCTGAATCTTGAAGTTGCCCTGGCTACCAGGGTAAACTCTTAAGTTGTGCTGTCAAGGTCACTTTTTGTGATGGTAACCTATTGATTCAGACACAGGTTTGCTGTGTATGTAGAACAATGCATAATTCTCTATGTTTTCATACAACCCTCTTTACTGTCCCCATCCCCTTAGCATGAACTCATGCTCCCTGGATTTCTTATCCAATAATGCAGCAGGCAGTTCACAACTTTCAAGGCCAGTCACCCACATTTGTCCAGTTTTTCTGCTGGTAGCCAAATATGTTGCAGTGGTAATCTGATTTATTTTATACTAGCCAAAAGAGAACATCTTTATCTGTTCTAAGGGATATCACATATAATTCGTCAGAAGAAAGATAAAAGAAGTCAGCAAGGACAGCAATCCACCGCAGTGAAGGACAACCATATTAGAGGTATTTAACAAATATTGGTCCCTCAGACCCCAGATAAGGTTTGGGTAAACTTGAACAGGCTAAAAGCGTAATACCAGGAACTCAATAGAGGATGAGCATAATGCACCATCCTTAGGTCTAACATTAAATACTTTGACAAGAGGAATAAAAGCTGGCAAATACTGGCTTTAAGATTACGGAAGCAAGAAATATCTAGATTTATAGCAGGATTGTAATAGGACTGTGGGTAAAGAGAACACTGGATACAGTATGTCAGGTATAACACACCTCAGTGTGGCTTTATTTTATACAAAGGTATAAAAATAATAAATAAATGTAATAATTTTTACAAAGCAAATAAAGAAAAATAATAGCACAATGTTATTTCCTTTAAGTAAATTCACCTTTCTTCAGGTTTCAAAGACAGTTCAAATGTCAATTCAGTTTTTCCTGCTGTGCTGCTACCAGTACCCATCCAGGTACAGGTCCTTCCTCTTGTCTTACTTTGGACAAGTGAGACTAGCTTCTCAGCTCATCTGCCTCTGCATGGATTTGCAGAGTTTATGTAGCCCACTCACTTAATTTTAGGCCCGCCCACAAAAGGCAATTAAACAGTTTGTCTCTCTAGAGGCTGACAACTAGGCCTATACAAAAAGAAATAGTTGTTTCTAAGCCTGGATTATAGAGAGCTTTCCAACAATATAAACTAATACAAATTACTATTTCTCTGGCCAGTGTTATTACCATTTTAAACATAAAGGTCCATTATGTAAGTAAACTCCTCCCACTGATCAGCATGGTTATGCAACAATTCATTATGGATATAGGCCAACAGGGGCTGCTGTCTTTCTTTCTACATGTCTGGACATGCTGTTTCATGTCTGAACATTTTGTTTCAGGGGGACTTCTTGGTTCAGCCATTATTTATTAACCCAAGAATATTTTAAGTGCACATATGCACTTTATATTGTTCCAAATGCACTTTAAACAGTTCTAAATGCACTCTTATTCATTCATAGGCATTTTATGCCCTACAAGCACCTTAATAATTTTGTTGCTAGTTGGCATGCTGTACTTGGACCTGCTGCTACATGGGAATGGTGGTAAGGGATGGATAAACTGAATAGGAAAAATAAGGTAGTAGGAAAAAGGTATAAAAGACTGACATAGATGGCCAACCTATGTCAGGGCTAGAAAAAGACAAAAGATAGGGTAAAGAAGTACTGTTGCACCAACAGATTTATAGTAGGAAGAAAAAGTTGATAGGATAGGCATCCCTCCACATGCCTGGCAGAATGCAGTTCTGCCACAAAGAATCCAGAATCAATGCAGAAAGTTGGTTATTTAGCTATTTCATCACTATTACTAACAGTTTTACAGCTTAGATGTCTCTTCCTCTGACAAGAAGATAGCCAACTATTTAGCAACCATACATCTTACTCAATTAAACGATGCCCATGTTGAATTTGTATGGAAAGCAATCTCATAAGAGGGTATCAGGGCAACAATTTAATCCCTTCCCCCCAGATATGGCTCCCTGGCTGGACGGGTTCTCCCTTATAAAGTACTGATAGATGACCTGGCTCCATTCCTGTTGCAAATGTATCAGCACTGCTATGCACATGACCTCATGAACCTTTCACTGACTGAAGCATTGACTTAGGTCCTGTGATCAGAAAGATTCACAGGAACACTTGAGCAGACTAGATGGGCCTTGGTCTCTTACTGACGTCATTTATTCTATGTTTCTGTTGATAACAATCCTACCAAAACCTGGCAAAGACAATAGAAAATTATCAATTAATTTCTCTCATTAATGTAGACATGAAAATACTGTCCAAAGTCTTGGCCTCCATGCTGACCAAGGTATAGGATTCACTAATTTGTGGTGAGCAAGTGGGCTTCATGCCCAGGAGGTTATCATCTGACCACCTTTGTAAACATGTTCACCTTTTTCCCATATAGAGGAATGGCCCGAACTGGCAGTCCTGGTCTCCCAGTTATGCACATATTGTATATGCACATGGTAACAATGCATTCTGCAGCTGGCCATGGTGGTGTGTCGAGGGCAGTGACTGTCGCAGGATTGGAGCAGAGTACAGGGGGTGTAGCGGGGTGGTTTGTCAATGACTGACTGGGTGGGGAGGTGGTGTCCACTACACCACCAAGGTTTATTCTCACAATTTTTCCAGTGTGAGTGGGGACCAGGGGGTGCTAGAGCACAGGGGAAGTATTGACTATGGACACAGAGGTGAACTGGGATGGGTGGGGTTGGGGGGAGTCACTACAACATTAGTATCACAAGAGTACAGTGTGACTGGGTGGGTGCTACACTATCAGGATGGTACACGTACAGGCACCAGCATGCAATTACATGTTCCAGTTGCACACTACAACAGCACAGTGCTCCGTGCCACATAGCTGACTCACCTGCCTATCTGTGCCCCTATGCTCCCATAGGGTCCCTATTAGTGGAGTGGTGGCTTTCACTTTTATCAAAAGGTACATTAAAGTCCTGTAAAAACATTCTGATATCAAACCCCATAGACTTGTATGGGGGGTGTCCCCAAGCTCTCCCTTGTTAAATGTCACAAAACAGGGGAGAATGGGAGCAGAGGAGGTGGACCAGGAAGTGGGAAGGGATTGGATGGCTGGCAGTTTGGCCATATTTACAATCCCTTTCCACATTTACAGTAGTGCATTATGATTGATAATTTTAACACAGAGAGATTATCGCCACACCAGGGGAGCAGACTATGAAGCCCAAAACTTTTTTTAAATAACTCTCACCTTTACTTTAAGTAAGGGAACAGCACTGTTTCTTGCCTTCCCAAGTGAGCTGCCCCAACTATGACTAAACACTTTGTAAACACACTGGAAGCAGATGTAAGCTTGACAGGCATTGCTTTGAACTGATACTGAGTGGTTGTCACTTTAAACCTAAGATGCTTCCTGTGATTTGGTCTTATGGGGTTATGGAAGTAAGTATCCTTTAGATCCAGTTACCCCAGCCAATCTCTCTATTGTAGGGATGGTATTACTGTTTGCAGTGTAACCATTCTAAATGTTTCTATTTTAAGATGCTTGTTCAAGTGCTTTAAATCTAAAATGGGTCACTCTTTTCCATTTTGCTTGAGGGTGAGAAATGTCTTGAAAGAAGTGCCTTTTCCTACTGTGAGACTGGAATTTTTTCCACTGCATTTAACTACCAAACATTGTTACCTCCAGGTCCAGTACGGCTTCCGCTCTGGACTGAGAGGTAGAAGCACTATGGTATTCTTCAGGTTTGAATATTAAACAAGCTGAATGGTTAATCCCTTCCCACTATCTCCAGGACACACCAGTCTATGATAATGCGGATTGTCCAAGGGCTGCATCCTACCTGCTGTAGTTTAGATCCAGGCCCTTCTTCCCTAATTTTGGGGTGTGGGGAATCCATTCTACTGGTTCTAGCACAGATAGTCTTGTGTTCCCTTGACTCGGGTGAATATCCCTGTTCCTTGAAAGAGGCAGTGGTGATACCCTTGTTGAAGAAAGCATCTTTGGACCCAGACTGTCTTGCCAACTACAGACCTGTCTCGAACCTTCCCTTTGTAGGGAAAGTGATTGAGAAGGTGGTGGCAGTCCAGTTGGAGAACCATTTGACCATCCATAGCATCTATGAACCTCTCCAATCAGGTTTCCAAAAGAGGCACAGTACCAAGACTGCGCTTGTCCGGGTGCTCAATGATCTCCTGATGGTGAGAGACCAGAGAAAATGGTCCATTTTGGTACTATTAGATCTGTCATCAGCATTTGATACCGTTGACCATGGGGTCCTATTGGAGGACCTGAGGTGTATTTGTGGGCTCTTTGGGATTGTTCTCAGATGGTTCACTTCATACCTCACCGGAAGAACTCAGAGGGAGGTGTCAGGGGTTTCTTCCTCTGATCCCATCTCCCTATTTTGTGGGGTTCCTCAGGGCTCTATATTGTCCCCCATGTTGCTTGCGGTGTACATACTTCCCCTCGGAGACATTGTGAGATGGTATGGGCTGAGGTTTCACTGTTATGCAGATGATACCCAGCTGTACCTGTCCTTTGCACCCGACCAGGAAGGAGCTATCTCAGTATTTAACAGCTGCCTAAATGAAATCCAGGATTGGATGAGGTCCAGTTGGCTGAAGTTGAACTCTGGAAAGATGGAGGTGTTGGTATTGGATCCAGATCGCTGGATAGGGGGACCTACGGCCAGCACCCCATCTGGATTGTTTTTTGGGGATATTGAGCTACGGGTCTCTGAACAGGTGTGAGATCTGGTGGTGATATTAGATGCAGGGCTGACCCTTCGATCTCAGGTGTCAGCGGTGGTAAAGTCATTTTTTTACCATCTGAGAAACATCGCCAGAATCAAGCACCTTGTTCCGTCTGGTGATCTGCCAACTTTGATCCATGCTTTTGTGACCTCTCGCCTGGACTACTGCAACTCGCTTTACCTTGGGCTTCCGGGAGTTGATATCCACCGCTTGCAGCTAGTGCAGAATTCTGCAGCCTGAGTATTGATGTGTACCCCTAGATCTTCCCATATTACTCCCATGCTGCGGGAACTGCACTGGCTGCCAGTTCAGTGGCGGATCACCTTCTAAGTTGGATTACTGACTTTTAAAGCCCTGCATGATCTGGGCCCTGATTACCTGAAAGAACTCCTGATTCCTTACCGCCCTGTGAGATTGCTCCACTCAGGTGATGAGGGGTTGCTACAGATTCCTAGGGTGATGTTAAAATCTGCTGGGACCTGGGCTTTTATGTTTGTGGCCCCTTCCCTTCCCTTTGGAATTCTCTATCTTGTCGGACTATGGAGTGTACGACCATGGGGAGTTTTAAACAGGTTGTTAAATCCTTTTTGTGGGAAAAGGCATATGGTTTTACTGTCCATTAATTTATTTTGCGTGTTTTTATAATATTACGTTTGTATCTCTGTTTCTGTATTCTGTATTTTATCTTATTTTATTGGAATGCACCTTGATGCTTGAAAGGTACAATATAAATAAAATTATTATTATTATTATTATTATTATAATTGTTTTGTATTCACATGAATAATGAGACAGTTGCTCTCCTACTGGCAATGAACGAATGAGTGAAGCAATCAAAATCTTTATTTTGCCAGGCAGAACAACATTCAGACAAGCTCATTTACAAGATGGACCTGGGGCAAAACAATTGCCAACAGGGTTAAGACATGACAGGTTGAGTGAACGTACATAACAATTAAATAGTCTGACTGCCCTGTAGTTGGGTGAAGGGTGTTAATTGTCTGGCCTCTGAACTCAGCTACGTGATAACTGGAGGTGGGGCTTAGTCAGAGTTGAGGTAGCAAGTAGAGTTTTATTTTCTCAGAAGAAGCCAGAAGGGGAAGGAAGGAAACATATTCAATTCAGTGCTTTAGAGTAACTGGTAATTGCTATTTTTCTTTTAAACTTAGAATGTGGGCTTTTAGTGACACTGTACTTTCTTTGTTGTCTTTACTTATAATTGTTTTTGGGCTGTTGAAAATTTAAAACATAGTGGTGGTGTAATTCTGTGCTGTCTTTAATTGCTGCACATTTTGGCCCCCCTTCCTCCCCTTCCCCAACTCTTAATTATATGCCCTGTTAAATCTGATTGACAGGAGCTAAACACAGGGTATAGTAAGGGGTGTGAAGTAGGAGGAGCATAAGAGGGAAGAAGCCCACCCTCAGCACGACAAGTGTGTTGACTCATTTATTTATTTATTGGTTTCTTTTTTTTTTAAAGAAAATTGTCTGAGGATCAGTGGCAGGATTTTTAGTACAATAAATTAATAAAAAGGGAACTAGAAGAGCTTCAGTAGCAGACTAGTAGTGGAATAGCAGTATAATGTGGGGAGTGGTGCAATGCAGTGGCTATGGGACAGCCATATTCAGGCAGACCTTCTGGACACTGAGGCTGCTTCCCTATCTGCATGCATCTCTCTGGACTGTGGGATGAGGTAGCCAGACTCAGAGCGGAAGCAAACTGGGTCAGGAGTACCATCACCCCTATCCAGAGACCACCCAGTCCAATGCAACTGCCTCAAAGGATGCCGAGAACGAGGAGCACTTGGATGACAGTGGGCTCAGGGAGAGTTAGAGCAGTCAGGCAGAGGCACATCCCAGATCCTATTCCACTCAGAACTCATATGCCACACTGGCAAAGAGGACAACCAAATAGAGGTACCCAGAGAAGTGGAAGGAAAGGATGTGGAGGTTAGCCAAGGAGGTGACCTCATCGGGGAAAGCAGTGGACCCCAGAGGAGGAGGAAGTGAATCCTGGTGGGGGACTCCAACATAAGAGGGATCCAGCTAGGAACACAGGAGGGGGAGGACAGGGATGTGAGCTGCCTACCAGGTGCCACGGCATGGAGGGATGGAAGGAAGATCCTGGGGATCACTGGGAAGGCAAGACGGGAGGGTGAGCTGGATGTCATTATCCACCTAGGTACTAATGACCTGGCAAATGGGGAGCCAAAGGAAGTTCAGGAAGAGTTTAGGGAAATTGGGAGGGTCTCAAGCAAGTAGCTACTTCTGTCACTTTCTCAGAGTACTACCCATGAGAGGCAAGGGACAACATAGGAGTGCATGCACCAGGAACTTAACTCATGGTTGAAGAACTGGTGCTGTGAGAAGGGTTTGGATTCATTGGTGACTGGGGACCCACCTGGAGGGATGGAGGTTTGTTCAAGCCTGACGGCCTGCATCCATCCTGGAGTGGAATCCAAGTACTCAATGATAAGTTTAAATGCTACATTGACAAGCATTTAAACTAGCAAAGGGGTGGCAGGCCAGCAGGAGGTACCTGCTTGCTCACCCCACAGCCTGCAGTGGAACCAGTGAACCAGAGGGTGGCTATCTCTGCAAAGCAGTGTGCAAAGATGGAGATTAGTCCCCAAGAGGTGGATAGGCAGAAAGGGCAAAATTCAGCAGAAGGGCAGACAGCAAGGAGAACCAGGTATAAAGGACAACCAAGGAAGGGGCTAGGTAGAACAGTGAAACAGTCTAGGGAGGTAAAATCATGGAAGCCATGTGTGCAAATGCCAGGAGCCTTAGCAACAAGATGGAAGATCTGAGGCTGTCATGGTGCAGTCAGACCTGGACATTGTGGCCATCACTGAAACCTGGTGTAATGATAACCATGACTGGGAGATGGCCATACCTGGCTACAACATATTCAGAAGAGACAGAGCAGGCAGGAAGGGAGGAGGTGGCACTGTATGAAAAATGACATAAGGCCACAGAGATCCAGGAGGAACAAAATGGGGAGAGATACTGTGGGTTAAGCTGGAAAGGAAAATGGGAACAGCCATCCGCTGGGTGTGGTCTATAGACCACCAGCCCAGGAGGAAGAAACAGATAGGGAGCTGATGCTAGCCATCCAAAGGATGGCAGACAAGGGATGAGGTAGTACTGGTTGGAGACTTCAATATTCCAGATGTGGACTGGAGCATCCCAGCAGCAGCATCAACTAGGACCAGATTTATCCTGGACTCCCTTCAGGGTGCCTTCCTCAGGCAACTGGTCATGGAACCAACTCGGCAGAAGGCAATACTGGACCTTGTGCTCACAAACAGGGACAGTGTGATGGGGGTAACAGTGGGGAGCACCTGGAGAACAGTGACCACCAGTCATTGTGGTTTGAAATCACAGAAAGAGCAGAACCAACCACACAAAACACGTATCCTGGATTTTAGGGGGCAGACTTTGGGAAAATGGGAGATACTTGAAAGAGGCATTAAGGGAATGGGACAGGAATCAGGGTTGAGGAACAGTGGGGTATTTAAAATGGGATTACAAGAACAACAGAATTATGCATTAGGCAGGTTAGCAAGAGAAAAGGAAGAGAGACCATTATGGTTTTCCAAAGAGGTAGCAAGAAAGTGAAAGCCAAAAGATTGCATTCAGGCAATACAAAAGACACAGGCAGAAGGGGATAGGGAGAAGTACCAGAGAAGCAAAGGAGGCAGGGAGGTCAGTAAGGAAGCCAAAGCTCAGACAGAAGAACACATTGCAAAATCAGTGGGTAGAGGGACAAACCTTTACAGGACATAAGGAAAAAGAAAGACAAAGGGAGGGATAGTGAGACTGAAGGGGAGGATGGGGCGCGTGAAGGATGACAACAGTAAAGCTGACATATTGAATAGGTATTTCTGCTCAGTCTTTACTGAGGAAGAGGAGGGTAATGGGTCTGAAGGAAGTACAAGGGTGAGAATGGTGCAGAAATGGACACAAGTCCCTTTACACGAGAAAGGGTCCTAAAGGAACTGGAAGTAATAAGAGTTGATAAAGCAATGGGGCCAGATGGGATGCACCCCAGGGTCCTTAAAGAACTAAGAGAGGTGGTGGCTGACCCTCTGGCTATCCTGTTTAGCTGATCACTGGAAACAGGGGAGGTACCCAAAGACTGGAGGACAGCAGATGTAGTCCCCTTATACAAAAGCGGGAACAAAGAGGAAGCAGGGAACTACAGACCAGTCAGCCTCACCTCGGTAGTGGGAAGATCATGGAAGCACTACTGAAGGAGAGATTGGTGGAACATCTGGTTGTCAGTGGACTACAGGACCCAAGGCAGCATGGTTTCACCAGGGAGGTCATGTCAGACCAACCTCGTTGAATTTTTTGACTGGGTGACTAGGGAGGTGGATCAGGGAGGGCAGTGGACATGGCCTATCTGGACTTCAGCAAGGCCTTTGACACTGTACCACATAGAAGACTATTACACAAACTGGGGAATATGGGTGGGCAGGACAGTAGTGTGGTGGGTAGGTAACTGGCTGGGTGGCAGAACACAGAGGGTGGTGGTAAATGGCTGTCACTCCACAGAGGGAAGAGTGACCAGTGGGGTACCACAGGGATCAGTGATGGGACCGGTCCTATTCAACATCTTCATCAGTGATATTGCACAGGACCTAGAGGCAGAATTTCACTGTTAGCTGATGACACAAAGCTCTGTAACAGAGTAGACACACCAGAGGGTGTAGACAGAATGAGAAGGGACCTGCAGAAACTTGAAGAATGGTCAGGGTTTGGCAGTTGAAATTCAATGCAAAGAAGTGCAAGATAATGCATATGGGGCACAAAACCCTGGCACAATATATCAGTTGGGGGGTGAGGATATAGCATGCACCAAGCAGGAAAGGGATCTTGGGGTTATCATCTCTGATGACCTCAAGGTAGGGAAGCAGTGTGACAAGGCAGCAGGTAAAGCAAATAGGATGCTGGGATGTATAGGCAGGGGCATCACCAGCAGGAAAAGGGAGGTCATAATTCCGCTATACAAGACACTAGTGAGGCCCCACCTGGAGTACAGTGTACAGTTCTGGAGACCATACCTACGTAAGGACCTAGACAAGGTAGAGATGGTTCAGAGGAGGGCAACAAAGATGGTGCGTGGATTGCATCACAAGTCCTATGAAGACAGGTTGAAGGAACTGAACATGTACTCCCTGGAGGAGAGGAGGGAGAGAGGGGATATGATAGAGACATACAAGTATCTCACAGGGAGGAACAGGGTGCAGGAATACACTATTTTAAGCGAAAAGATGTTCCAGGACTAGAGGGCATGGGATGAAGTTGGAGGAGAATGATTCAGAGGAAACATGAGGAAGAATTTCTTCACAGAACGGGTGGTGGACAAGTGGAACACCTGCCAGAGGAAGTGGTGGGGGCTGAAACAATCACGGGATTTAAGAATGCATGGGATAGACATAAAGGAATTCTGGAGGTCAGGGGTAAGGGGCAACAGACTTCTAGGAAAACATAAACTGAACTTACAAGCTCAAATGGGCAGACTGGGTGGGCCATAGGCCCTTATCTGCCGACACTGTCTATGTATCTATGTATCTATATATCTATGTATTAGCAACATAATAACATATAACTATCACATGTGGCAAGATACTTGCACCAGAACATAGCAACAGGTTCAACAGGAGGTAGTGCCATTTAAATACAATTGCATGGATACAGATATATGAATGCAAGCTAATGAGCTAAAGCTTATACAGTAAACATCATTGGAGGAGTCGTAGTGAGCAGGAGTGGCAGTTCCTCTAGCATCAAAGTGCGAAGAAGATTGAGATGCAAGAGTCCTTTGATAAGTACTGTAGGCATGTCCTGGCAAGTGGGGTGGGAAGGGGAGGGGGGTATAGGGAGTGAGGAAGGAAGAGGGTTGGACATGATAGTGTAGGGAGGAAGGACTGTTCGAAGAGAGAACACAACAGATGCCACAGGCAAAGGTTGGGGTTTAAGTCCAATATCTGAAGCAAAGACAGACCATGATGTTGGGACCTTGATTTGGACAATGACAGAAGGGAGGACTCAAAAGTCCAGAATTTAAAGCAGTAACAAATCATGATGTTAAGACCTTGACTTGAAGCAATGACAGGCCTCGGAGAAGGTACTCAGGAACAAGGATTTGAAGAGGGAGAACGTGATAGGGAAAGCAACCTTTAAGGTTTTCTGGATCTTATTCCAGAGCGTAGGAAGAGTGACGCTTATTGAGGCTCTACCAAAGTGTGTTTTAACTTTAGGGCTAGCCAGAGATAAGATGGTAAGACTTCTGAGAGAATAGGCACTAGGGATGCAGGGAGTTAAGCAGCTTGTGAGGTACTGAGGTAATTTATGAGTGATGGCCTTATATTTCCATAGAATAGCATTCTTTTGCATCCTGAAGCTAAGAGAGCTCCAGTCTACGGAAGAATAGAGGATGCAGTGCTGCGTGTCAAAAGGGGCATCCAAAATGAACCTAAGGGCTCTGTGGTATAGGGTATCAAGCATGGAGAGAGCTGTGCTAGTATTATGGCCATATAGGAAGTCCACATAGTCTAGGAGAGGCAAGAAGGTAGCTTGGACTAGGAGTTTTCTTGCCTCCTTTGTTAGTGAATGCTTGATCCTGAAGAAAATACCGAGCCTTTGACACAGTTTCTTAATGAGTTCTTCACTGTGATCAGTTAAGAACAATTTGTAGTCAGTCCAAACCCCCAGGGTATTTTAATTGTTCCACGAACTCCAGGGCTTCTCCCAAAAGGGTGCTTATGAGAGCAATGCATGATGACCTGGACACAACTGCCAGGGGGTTGGGTTTTGCCTGGCCTGGAGGAACTGAGGCCGACCTCTGCCTTGATGCTCACCTACCACTGCCTCTTCTTGTGCCCCTCTGATTAGGGTACTCATAGTGCCAATAGGGTACTCTATAATAAGCCCTTTTCATTTCTTCATTTCTACAGTATAAGAGCTAAAGAAGGAGGAAGAGGAAGAAGTCTTCCACTTATACATCATGTTCTTATGCTGATTTTTGCTGAACTTTTTATAAAGGCCTTGGTTTTATTTCCAAATGGTGATGAGCCTTCAAAGGGAGAATCCATAATTTTCCAAATGGTGATGAGCCTTCAAAGGGAGAATCCATAATTTTCCAAATGGTGATGAGCCTTCAAAGGAAGAATCCATAATTTTCCCCATGTCCTGTAACCAGTTAGTTGCTCTCCACCATGCAAATCCTCTCACAGCTACTGCATTTGTCAGAGCTCTTGGTGCTGTATATCCATATCTATGGCCATTTGAAAGTGACACCTTGCAGTTTCCAAGTCATCCTTGACAGTCTAACAAAAGGACAGCCTCACTCAGGAGTCCTGTGTGGTGTATTGTGGACTTAGGCACAAATGCACAAAGGATCAAAATTCTCCAAAAGATAATTCCAGTTTATTGGCACAAATTACAACATTGAGACCACACACGGCATGGACCTAGTTCCTTCAGTTCTCCCTGGTAATGTGCTGATTTAAAAGCACAATGTATAATAAGGGGGAGGTGCAAAAATCATAGAAGTCAAGTCATGGGAGATGGAAAGATAGAGTCAGAGGATACAGCACCTGAAGGTTTCAAGTAGCCCTGATGTCTAGTGTTCTAGTAGTGAGGTGTCACAATAATTCCATAGGGAAGTGGTGTAGGCTGTGGATTCTGGGCTCCATGGGTTTACATCCTGAGAACATGAAAAGACTGAAACACTCACGGAGGAGTGGTGACTGATATGTTCTAAACAGGCCCATTCAATGGGGGCCCATCAAAACTACTGGGAAGGGGGGCGAGTACTGGTTAGGTGTTTTCGTAAGATACTGTATGCAGAAAATGTGCCTCATATCTAGGGGCTGCTACCTTACTGCATGAAAGAAAATTAGAATTTTAACATTGGTCCCCTTAATCCAGTAGCACAAGGGTAGAATTACCACTAGATGTGCCAGTGACCTGTGTTTTGGAATGAGTGTGGACAGCTAGAGGTGGCTGAGGGAGGAAGAACTGAGCATCCCAGGGACTGCTCTCTCTCTCTTTGGGGAGGGGGACATTGATACTGCTGCATGACTGCTGACTGATGAAGACCAGATGGTGGCACAGTCAGGAACACCAGGTAGGAGGAGTTGTCACTGGACACCTGTCATGCATGCATGCCATTGCGTACATGCATGACTATATTATTGCACACTGACACCCCACGGGAGAAAATCAGAAGGAGGAGAAGGAAGAAGCTGGCTGTCAAAGCTGGAATCCTCTGCAGGCTCTCACATGACCTACACGGTTCGCCACACACCACACTGTGGTCCTGAGCATGTGGTGGATAACCATTAAATCTGTGAGAGGGTCAGTAAATGGGTGGGGGTGCCACTGGATGAGATCAGTGTGAGAAACAGCTTGGTTAGGGAAAAAAGGAATAGTTCCCTGGGTTCTAGTGTTGTGAGAGGTGCATGAAAAAAGTCAGCAGTACAGTTTGGTTCTCTGAAAAGTTGAGAAAGGGTCCCTTCTGGGTCCCAGTGTGATTACACAAATGTTTACAGAGAAGCAAGTAAGAGTAGGCATGATTTAAAGGTTCCCACTTGAGAGGGAGACAAATCCGTAAAGGGAGGGTTCCCTATGGAGCAACGTGCCATGTATGTTTCAAAGAGTGCAGCCTGCAAGAGTTAATTGTTGGTCCCCAGGACCTAATAAAATCATACTGCATTGTGAAGAGTACCTGAAATGCCTTGGTTGTCCTCTGTAGCCAGAATATAAGCTGAAATCTGCTGCTAGCTCTGAACATAAAGTACTTTACATGCTGCATAGAGTTGAGCTCCAGTGTGGCATGTGCTTCTGCACTGAATTCACACTACATGCCTTCAGTTCGAGTATTATCTGCTGCTCCACCCCCAAAACTATATTAAGTAAGTAACCCTGGCTGACTTCATTGTTATCTGGAGAAAACCCTGAGGACCACATTGTTACATAAGCTTAGAAAACAAGGATATAATAAAGATTATTATGGGCTTAGCATACTTAGAAAAAAACCCACATCGGTATAGCCTAAGTGTACAGTAGAAATACTATGTGAAAGCCAGGAAAAGTTAATGCAGTCAATCTTGCATTTTAAAATTCTGTCCTGAATTATGAATCAGTTCCCAGGTCTAACCTAAAAACTAGCCTCATCTGTTTTGATCTAACAACACTCTGGTTATGTCTTTCCTTAGTCTCCTTTTCTGTAAGAAGAACAACCCCAGGTGCTCTAGCCTTTCCTCATGTGACACATTTTCTAGGGGCTAATCATCTTTGCACAGTAGCTGTTTGCTGTACTTTTTCTAACTCATTTATGTTCTTTAAGTAATGCAGTGCCCCTTGCTGACCGAGTGGTGAAGAGGGCTGAGGCACCTGGCTCGCCTTACCCTTTCCCACATCAGTGACCTGGGTTTAGGAATGAGCTCAGATCACCAGGGGTCAGTCAGAGGTGGGGTGGGGACAGGATTAAGCATCTGATGAACAGCTCTCCTCTCCCGGGGTAGGGAGGCACTTTGTCTCACTCCTTGGCTTCCACCTGGTTGAGGATGGATGGCAGTGCTGTGTGAACAACACAGAAGGGAGGGGCCGCAGTTCTGTAATGTGTGTGCACCTCCACATGCATGTGCTTATATGCCACTGTGGCTGGGGACAAGGGAGGAGATGGAAAAGGGTTGGCACTGGCTTAATGAAGCCCCTGCCTGTCTACCCCCATTCCTTCATCACCACCTGGCCACCGATCTATGGTTCTGGGTAAGAGTCATAAGGTTGGGGGAGGATGGCCCTCCTCTTCCTTGCCCCACCATGGGGGGGGCAATTCACGGGGGAAACTTTGGGGCAAGGTGTGTTGGGGATGGTACAGTGTGTGTTGAGTGGGGGAGGCAGGAACAGGCCTGACTATCCTGACAGTTGCCAGCCCACGAGAGAAAAAAACTGTATGGAAAAAAAAGTAATGCAGTGCCCCGATGTGTACTTCGCAGTCCAAATGAGGTTACCCGTGCTCTGTATGGTGGCATCATCACCTCCTTCTCTACTATTCATCACCCTTTTAATGGAACATGGCATTTTGTTGGCCTTGGTGGCTACTGCAGATCACTGTTCAGAAATTTACATTGAGGATGCTGTAATAACCGCCAAGTTCCTCTTCTGATCTGCCATATACAGTACTATACCATTTAATGTACAAGCCCATTTTCCTGTTTTTGGCACCAAGTTAAATAGAAATCATAGAAATCTGGTGCAAAAAAGGACACACCGGCCCTTCTAGTCTGCCTCTTTACCACACTGAACAGCATCTGACATCTCCCAGACCATTAGCCTAGTTTCTCAAGGTCCTCCTGCTGTAATTTCACACACTCTTCCTTACTGATGATCACTTTTGGTAGGATTGTAGCTTCTATAAACTTGACAAAATGGCTACAAATCCCCAGTCCTAAATCAATAACGAGCAAGTTGAATAGAAGTGGTCCCAGAACTGACACTGGTGGAAATCCACTAGTGACTGTTTGCCAGTTTTGTCCTCCCCACCCCCACCACCACTTTCTACCTCCTGTCCCTCAACCAATCTCCAATCCACCTTAATAGTTCCCTTCCCACTCCCTATTTACTAATTTTGTGTAGCAGTCTCCCTTGGGGTACCTTGTCAAAAAGTTTGCTAAAACCCAAATATACTAAATCTAGAGCATCACCTCAACTATCTTCCTGGTAACCACATCAAATAACATCATTAAATAAGTTTTATAAGACCTCTGCACTACAAAACCATGTTGGCTGTCAGTTATTACCCTATGTTCAGCCAAATATGCCATCAACACATCCTTAATAATTGCATTCAACATTTTACCTACAGCGAAGGTCAAACTAACTGGCCTGTAGTTCACAGGATCTCCCCATGATCCCTTTTTGAACAAGCCAACAGGATCAAATGTACTGCCCTCAAATCTCTTATCATCTCCCTGGTTTCCATGGATTTTCTGAAAATCTCTTACCAGTGGCTGTGGTAATTTCTTCCTGTGAGTGATGGCTCTATGGTATGGGATTTCTGTTTCTGAGACATTACTGCATATTTTCATTAAAGCTATGTTTTGTGTTCTTTTTAAAGTTCACTTTTGAGAAATTCCTTACTGAATCTATGTTCAGCTTTTGTCAGCTTGCCACAGGGGCCCATGGTCCAGCAGTAGCTCAGGAAATGTTGCCACTTGTCCCAGGCCACTACTCCACTCTTTCTGAGCCCACAAATGTGTCCCTATCCAGGCAGAGCTACTGATCTCTGATTTGGGGGCCTCCTCCTCCTCCTTCAGGGCTGGCAATTAAGATTATTACCATACCCATTAGTGAAGAGTAATGAATATGAGTAGACAGTAAGAGGAGCCCATGGTCTGCATGACTGAACAGGCTAGCCTGGGAGCATTTCAGCATCCAGTGCCAGAAGTGGCCCTTTTCCCCTGTATCACCCTCTAGGGATTATGAAGCATGCATCAAATTGCATATGTTGCTCCAAAGCACCCATGAGTACACTGCCATGTGCAGTCACCCTGGTGGTAGCACTACAGTGGGAGGCACCACTTACCCTTCCCAGAGAAAAGCATCTTCTGGGATGGTTGATCTTCTTTCTACTTCAGGCACTTCCTTTTGTCTCAGGCTAACAGGGGGAATACGGGTTGAAAGCACCACAAATGGCATGGCTGCCTGTGTACTGGCAGACCTACCATTGATCCAATGATTGAGCACAAGCCTAAAAACTTTATAATTAATGTGCCTTAGCTCAAATCTTAGCACTTGAGGTTAAGTCAGTGTTAATAATAATGACACTGACATCAAACCCCTTAACCTCAGTGGACCAGGTAGTAGGGTTGCTCATCACAAGAGTTGTTGACTTCTTGGATGGGAACAGACTATAGGCACTGTTAAGCCAGCCCACATCACTGGAGCCACATGTATAATGGTACAACAATGTTTTGAGGGCACACTGGCTTTACCAGTGATTACTATAGTCTGCATACGAACATACAAAATGCCAGCAAATACAGGCCATATGGTCTATCAAGTCTGCTCAAGTTCGCAGCTCCCAGTCTATTCTACTACAGCTGCCCCCCACCTCTTATCTGTCCATCTGATTTATTGCCCCCATCTGCCTCCTCCCTCCTCCCTCCTCCCCAGCTTTCCCACAGTTTTGACCTTACCTTTGACCCTGTCCCCCCCCCTTTAAAACTGCCCACAGATTTCAATGATATCACCTCCTTTGGCAGTGCATTGCACCTTGCTACCACCCTTTCCGTGAAATAGTGCCTCCTCATTTCCCTCCTGAACCTTCCACCCTCCAGTTTCAGACTGTGCCTCCTTCTGTCCCCCATTTAATTTAAAAATGCCCTCAGTACTAACTCTACTTATGCCCTTCAAGTATTTGAAGGTCTCAGTCATATACCCTCTCTCCCTTCTATCCTCCAGGGAATACATGTTGAGCTCCATCAGTCTTTCCTCATATGGTTTGTTCCCTAGTTCAAGGATCATCTTGGTCACCCTGCGTTGAACCCCCTCCAGTAGTTTGACATCCTTCTTTAAACAGGGGCACCAGAACTGCACACAGTACTCCAAGTGCGGTCTCACCAATGACCTGTACAGTGGCAGGATGACTTCCTCTTTCCTAGAGGTAACTCCCCTGGCACTGCACCCCAGCATTTTATTAGCTTTGGCCACCACATTACTGCACTGCACTGAATGAATCATGTCTCCTGGGTCTAGTACCCCAGATTTTTCTCCTCCTCTGAAGTGGATAACTGCACCCCACCCCCCAGCCAATAGCAATTCCCAGGGTTTCTGGCCCCAAGTGCATGACTTTGCACTTCTTAGCGTTACATCCCAGCAGCCATGTGTCTGACCAGAGTTCAATCTTACCATATCCTCTTGGAGTCCTAGCCTCCCTTCTACACTCTCCACTTCCACACCGATCTTTGTGTCATCCCCAAAAAGACTGATCTTATTCTTAATCCCATCCAATATTTCGGCAATGAAGATGTTAAATAATACTGGTCCTACTACCGAGCCTTGTGGAACCCTGCTGGTTACAGCTCTGGGAGTCGAGAGTTCTCCCCCTACAATTAGGTTTCTCAGTTTACTAGTCAACCTTACATGTGGCACCGAATCAAAGGGCTTGCTGAAGTCAAGATACAGGACATCCACCGCATGGCCTCTTATCGAATGCCCTTGTCACGCCATCAAAAAAGTCAACTGGGTTGGTCTGGCAGGATCTACCCTAAACAAACCCTTGTTGCCTATCATCCTGGAAAATATTTGCCTCCAGAAAGATCAAGAGCCTCTTCTTAAGGATAGTCTCCATTAACTTCCCCACAATAAAGGTAGGCTGACTGGTCTGTAGTTACCTGGTTCATTCTTGGGCCTGCTCTTATGGAGGGGCACCACATGTGCCATCCTCCAGTCCTGGAGCAGGCACCCAGTCCCTAGAGAGGTGTTGAACAGGTATGCCAGTGGTCCCACCAGGACCAGGTAGGGCTGCACGCCCATTGGTTCACAGTGTGAGCCAATGGGCGTGCAGCCCATGCCGTTAACACAGTCCAGATATGTGAATAATTCATTCACATATCTGGACCTGAAATAATGCTGGTATGGGCTACATGCCCATTGGCTCACTCTGTGAACCAATGGGCATGCAGCTACAGCTTGTCAGTCGGTGGTGGCGGGGCGGCGGGCAGGTGGGGTGCTGCCGCCCGCCGGCTGACCGGGGCGGAGCAGGGGAGTGGGGCTCAGTGGGTGGGTGGGGAGGTGGGTACACTAGATCACCAGGGTAATAGGACTGTTCTATGTTTCAAAGATGCCCACAATCAGGCAGAGTGCGGTCCACTGGACCACCAGGGATATTGGAAGGGGTTTATACCAATGCCCGCGATCAGGCACATAGGGGTCCACTGGACCACCAGGGATATTGGATGGGGGGGGGGTTTATATCGATGCCCGCGATCGGGCACATAGAGGTCCACTGGACCACCAGGGATATTGGACGGGGGTTTTTCTTTTAGACGAATGCCCACGATTGGGTTGCAGGGGGTGTGGATCCTCAACGGCTGCTGCCTGGCAGGGCGCCAGGTGCAAGTCGTCGGGGATCGGCGCACCTGCATGCTAATGGGATGCAAATGGGGCCATAATGACATGCAAATGGCCCCATGTGCCCCTTGCATAAATTATGGACCCATTTGCATGTCCCTTTAAATATCACAGGTGCTGTGCATGGGGAATGGCACTAGCGAAGCATCTCCATGCTCCAGTTCACATTTACAGGCTTTTGGCGAAAGCCACTGGCAACATACATGGGGTAGCCAGGGTGCATTATTCAAAGCTGCTGCACCATAGCGCAGCTCCATTGAATATCACCCAGGCCACACCCCTGCACAACAAAGCTGGTCTGCGCCCAGGCTTGTGCCACAGCCTGGCACAGTTTGAATATCCGGGCCAGTATGTTTTCCTCCCTGGTTGGCTCCATTACCTTCTGCATCAGGAAGCTGTCCTGGAAGGCCTCCAGGGGGATCTGTTCTCTGGCACTCGAGGTAGCTGGGGTGCTCCAATCTACCCCGGCAGACTGAAATCCCCTACAATTGTAGCATGGCCCTTACCACTGAGCCTCCTTATTTGCTCCCCCAACTCCCTGTCATGTCAATTTCCTCATTTTGAGAGGGTGGCCTCTATACTACCCCCAATCTAGCCTTCCTGCCTTTTGAGATTTTGAGCTGTACCCATAAGGCTTCAGCCCTGCACTCCTTCCCCTCTTCCCTGCTGCATAATACCCCTTCCCTTACATAAATAGCCACCTTCCCCCTTCCTTTTTTCTGTGTCCCCATGGTACAGCCTATACCCATGGATCAATAGGTCCCAGTCCTGGTATTAGGTGGCCTATGTCTCAATGATGGCTACTATGTCCACCTCTCCTTCTGCCATCAGTGCCTGCAGCTCTACTGCTTTGTTTCCCATGCTCCTTGCTTTCAAGGAAACCACCCTCTTGCATGACCCCTGCCCCTTCTTCCCCATCCCCTTCCCCTATCCTCTACTGTCTCCCCTTTTTAAGTTCCCCTCTTTCCCTTCCTGATTAGTTGGAGGAGGAGGCCTATCAGACTCCCTCACCTGGTGGCACTGTTTGTCACACAACCTTTGGCCCCCCCACCACTTACTTAGTTTAATTCTGATTGCTATGTAAGCCACCAGCTTATGCTTTAGGACCCCTAAGCCTTACTTACTCACTCAAATGCAGCCTATCTGGTGCATACAGATCTTTGTTCTCCCACGTACTACCCCACTCCCCCATTAGACCATACTCCATGGTCCCACACCATTTCTCCAGCCATTTGTTGAACTCTATGGGCCCAATTCTAGAAGGGTGGTGCAAGTCACAGCCAAAGGTGACTTGCGCAAAACCCCATTCTACCACAAACACTGCACTGGATTTTGCAAGGAGCAGGGTCCCCGTGGCTAAGTCCTGTGACTTGTGACATTCCCACAGGTATGCCCAACAAAGGGTGTACTTGCGGGTTATGTTGTAAGCTGCAGACCTGGATGTGTAGGGCACAAGTCCCCCCCATGCCACGATCCCAACAGCCTCAATGGGAATGAAAATACCCCAGACCCTGTACCTATATGTTGTGCACTGCAGGACTGCTACAAGCTCCCCATACCTACAATAACTGCCCCACAGGACTGGAATGTGCCCCTGACCCTATCACAGATATGTATTCCCTGTAGGGCATGTCATCACCAAGAACCCCTGCAAAATGTGAACCCCCACCCTACCCGATCCCCACAGCTCCTATGACTCATCGACTCCCTGGTAGTCTAGTGGCCCCCAGCCCGGCTGTGGCAGTCCACTCCACCCCCTTCACCCATCCCTGGCTGGTGACTGGCACTGACCCTCCTCTCACCACAGCAGCCAGCCATTGACTGAGCTCAGTCTGGGCACATACTGTATGTACGTGCTCAGTGAATTAACTGTCAGTAATACATTAAGCGCATATATACAGTTTGCACTCAGATGGATCTCAGTCGGCAGTTAGTCGTGGTGGTGAGAGGAGGGTCAGTGCCAGTCACCAGCAAGGGATGGGTGGGGGGTGGTGGACTACAACCCGAATGAATGAAGGGGGATTGCTAGATTCCCAGTGTTCATGGATTTGGCTTTGTCTCTGTGTGTGTATATAGGACAGTGCCATATGCAGGTGGCTGGCATTGGGGCTTGGAGGTGGTGCTATCATCCCTGGGGGGGTATTTGGAATACATTGAGGGGATCAGGACAGGGGTCCAATAGCTCAGAGGGGCTTTCCATTGTACAGTTGTGCAGGACTCGGGAAGGGGGGCCCTTAGCCATGTGGGGCACCTGCTTTAGGTGTGTGTGGATTGGGGGGTTCCTCTAGCCCTGTGGAGCATCTGGTGGGGCAGGGAATGGCACCAACTGGTAGATCAGGGCCATCAGCGTACAACCTCGGTGGACACAAGTTACACCAGCTATGTGCTGGTGTAGATTTTCATTGATGGATGTTCATTGGGGGGTCTTTTAGAACAGCGCCATTATGGAATTTGTTGCTGCCCTTTCAGAATAGGGCACAATGGCTGCCATAAACTCCCTCATGCCATGTCACAGGGGGTTTAAGGCATAACTGGTGGCTTAAGTCCACTTTGTCGCATGCAGCCTGTGATGTGTCGCAGGCTGCTTTGCAGAATACTGAATTTTGCAACTCCTGGTGTAACCTACTACTTGCACCATTTTCTTTGGTACAAGTCCAGTTATGCCAGACATAGCCCGTTGAGAATTGAGCCCCATAATTCCTTGTTTTCTGGCTGGAATTGCCCTAGGTAATGGGAGAATCTCAGAGAAAGCAGCTGAATGTCCTGCTTTATTTCATAGCCTTTATGCTTTTTTGAACTTCTACTGCACCTCTTCGACCCTACTTCCCTCCAGGTTATTTGTACCCAGGTGCACTACAATGTGAGGTTTCTCCCCATCCTTCCCTACACTTAGGAATAAACTGCCTCACCCTTCCTGCCATCATGCCTGGCATACAATCCACCCACATGCGGCTTTTCCTGGTGCCCTTGAAGCACCATCTAACACCCATTGGTATAGAGTCCCCCAAAATGATGACACTTCCTCCTTTTTCCTGCTCTTCTCCTAGGTGTTTTCCATTCTTCCGTTTATAGTCCTGATCCCCCTATCCTCTTTCCATGCCCATGTCCCCCATTGCCTCACTTGTTCCCTGCTTTACCCCTTCCTTAAGCCCCTCCCCCACCCTTACTCCTTCTGTCCAGACTAACTTCTTCTCCTTGTAGTGGTATATAGGAAGCATACATGGGATACAAATAGGAATGTTAGAGCGATAAAAGTGGACATTTGGGGATAAGCTGTCCCTTCAGATACTCATTTATAAATGAGTTACGTTTGTTCTATGATCATGGTTTAGGAAATCCAGGGTTTGGGGTCTCCCTGGTTTATTCAGTGGTTACAAAGTCTATACAGTTTAGTTCTCTTCATGAACAGTGACCAGCTACATACCTTCAGTTATTGTTTCATAACTGCAGTAAATCGAGCCATCTTTTTCCTTCTGTGCAGTGGCTGTGGTGGATGCCAGCTTGACAAAATTAGTACCCACAGCAGCCTCCTGTTTAAACATCAGAAAATACTACTCAGAAAATAATCTGAAAAGATATGAGGTAACACTACATTACTTTCTCCAAGACTAATTGCATTCAAACAATGCTCTCCTTTCTGAGGAGACTCCACATATTGGAAAAACATAAAAAGTGAAATATTTTCCACCAAAATTGCTGTCATAAAATGCTGTGAATAGTATTGGCTAACATTTAAGGATTCAATAAAGATTGCTTGATTCTCTTTTTGGTGGTGTTCCATATTTGGGAGGGCTCAACTTTCCTACCCCTAGACACAAGGGTTAAAAAAAAATCTTGCAGTATCTAGAGTTCAAGCCCAATCAAAAAGCCTTTCATGATGAGCAAGTAGAAAAACAAAACCATAGATAAATAGACACATAGATGTTGTCGGCAGGTAAGGGCCTTGTGGCCAACCCAGTCTGCCCTATCCCTCTTTCTAATGCTTAAGGTATCCTAGATTGTACGACAAGTTTCCCCCATCGCCCTAGCTTGATAATTCCCATGTACCTATCCCACGAATTTTGAATCCCTGAACTGTGGCCACCCCACCACTTCCTGGGGAAGACTGTTCCATCTCTCCACCACCCTTTCAGTGAAGAAGAACTTCCTCAAGATCCCCTTAAGTTTTCCCCCCTTTAGTCTCATGCTGTGCCCCCTTGTTCTGCTATTTCCCTTCATGTGAAAGATGCTCTCCTCTGGTACCCTGTTGATCCCCTTCACATACCTGAAGGTCTCTATCATGTCCCTTCTCTCTCCTTTCCTCCAGGGAGTACATATTGAGAGCTCTGAACCTTTCCTCATATGGCTTATGCTGCATCCCAGATACCATTTTTGTTGCCCTAATCTGTACCGTCTCTAACCTGTCTGTCTTTCTGGAGATGGAGCCTACAGAACTGAACACAGAACTCCAGATGAGGCCTTACTAGAGAGCTGTACAATGGTACCACCACTTCCCTCCTTCTACTTGTTATGCCCCTCCCTCTGCACCCTAGTATTCTGTTAGTCTTTCCAATTGCTTTGTCATACTGTTTAGCTACTTTGAGGTTGTCTTCTATGACTACTCCTAGATCCCTTCTATCTTTGGTGGCCTCCAGTGTTACCCCATGTAGTTCATACTTGACCCTAGGATTCACTTTTCCCAGGTGTATAATCCTGCACCTTTTTGCACTGCAACCCAACTGTCATTCCTTGGACCAGTTTTCTAGCCACTTCAGATCTCTCCTCATTTTTTCTATACCTTCCTGTGTATCTACTCAGTTACATAGCTTTGTATCATCTGCAAGCAGGCTAACTCTCCCTTCTAGACCCTCTGCAGTATTGCTTATGAAGACATTGAATAACACTGGTCCCAGAACTGATCCCTGGGGTATGCCATTTGTTATCTGTCCCTCCTGTGAGCTAACCCCATTTACTATCGCTGTTTGTGTTCTGTTTCTTAACCAGTTTCTAACCCACATGACTACCTCTGTTCCCACCCCCAGATTTGCCAACTTGTGGATTAGTCTCCTGTGTTGGAATGTGTTTAAGGCCTTCCTGAAGTCCAAATAGGCCGCATCTACTGCTCTGCCCTGGTCTATTTTCTTCATCACCCACTGAAAGGAATAAGTCAAGTTGGCCTGGCATGACCTCCCAGTCGTGAATCCATATTGCCATAGCTGATACAATAAAATAAATAGAGTGTCCTTGCAGTAAATCAGGAAGACAGCTGCTTGGTGGATGAGAGGAGTAAACTGTGGAACTGAGCAGCTACCTTGGTTAAGTTCTGAGTACCACATTTTTACCATTACAACAATACATAAGTACCTCATGGGAAAAAAAGCTACTGTAAGTTTTGCAAACTTTTTCTGAAATTGTCGTACTGTCTAGTGTTAGAGTTACAGATTGTTGGAGCTATTACAAGCCATGGGTACACAAGGGAGCCCTATCTTTAACACAGTATCCCTTTTGATTCTAAGTAAATGGCAATAGGTATGAGATCTGTAGGTGCTCACTTCACAGCAATAGGGGTACTTATTAATTTCTATAAGTCTGTCTTCACTTGTTTATGACATTGATATTGGCAGCTTCTTTAAGCAGTAGAAGCTAGTTGCCAGTTATTAATTTATTGATACCATAGTTATAAAAAATTAACTTTGTAAATTTGATGATGATGATGATGATAATATGGCCCTATGAAGACTGACACTGTCAGTTCAGTGCCAAATGAAAAGCAGGTGATTACTACTGGAGTATGTGACACACACACAAAAGGGTGTGTGGTTGTGTTGGAATAACCACCATCCTTGGGTAGGCTGTGAAGCATTTGACAGAAACAGAGCATCTTCAATCATTAAGGAAGTGTGTTTTTATTTATTCTTTTTTCAGCTAATTTTTTCCCAGTTGTTACCCCTCTCCCCAATGAACAACTGGGTCCGCATTATAGTACCCTTCCTCGGCTGATAGGGTGGTTGGGACAGCCTTCAGAGGCAATACCAATATAATTCCTTGGTTGGCAAGCTGAGGATATGGGAATGTCAGGGAGACCCCCACTCTCTGAAATGCTGACTGCTTAACCAGCACAGTGTACCTGCCCCCCCCCCAGCTAGCCTCAGCATGGGATTCTTTGGCTCACAGGTGAAACATGAGTCTGCCAAGTGGCAAAGAAGGTATTACAGAGCACCCACGCACCCAAACCAGTAGTGCAGTATAAAATAAGGGGTAAAAGAATCCTAAAACTCATAGGAAGACATTTTCACTCATCTGCTGTGCTGCAATAACCATATGGCCATGTGACTGGATTGCACCAATCACAGTGCATGATTTATCTTACCAATTTTGGTAACGATTATGATGGTTGATAACTGTAGCAGATGTGACCCCGAATGTATTTCAAACAGCAATGGCTCACAACTCATTTCAATTTCATGCCGTAAAATTATATAATGATTTGCCTCAAATTATTACGTTTTCTCCTAACATTTCATCTTTTAAAGTTCTTCTTCAAAATTTATTGTATCTTGAAGCTGAATGACGATGCTTTAACTGATTTTGTATTTTAGTTTGCTGTATATCTTTTGTGATTCTGTATATATATTTTGTATGTATTTGTTACTGGTCACCAGTGAACATGGGCATATTTTGCTCACTGGTTATACAGCATTTAAAAAAAAATGTTTCTGTTCTTTTTTTCTTTGACTGATAAAATACCTATTGTGTGGGCAGATGTTTTTTTTTTCTTTTTACTGGAAGCCTACAGGGCCATTTTTGTGATGAAGACTGTCCTAATAGTGGTGAATTAAAGTTACTGATGAGGAGACAAAAGTAGGAGTCACATAATTTAGATATGAGCAGCAAACAAAAGACTATCTGCCGTGACTCGATCTAGCCCTTACAATAGACAACAGTTAAGGCAATGATGTTTCACTCAGGAAGTCAGTAACCAATTTAAATGTGAATATCTTCTTTGCTGAATCAGCCTCGACCAGAGATAGGGAGACAAGGGTATGGCCATCTCCAGAATGTTCTGAGAGAAAAGAAGCCAGTATAATAAAGTGGGTGTTGCACAGAAATGAGCAGGATGTGACAAAACCTACTGCATCATGAGAATTCTCTGCATGTGTTTTAACCTGGGCATAGATCGCTCTCATTCTCTTCCCAGTGATAGAGAGACAGGACTCCATTCTGAGGTAGCTGTGTGCTTTAACAGAAGGACCAGTTCTTGCCTGTTGTGTGATCTGATGGGAAATGTGTGTGTGTGCAAATTCCTTTAAAAATCAACAGTGCAAGAATATGCAAGCACAGAAAAGGTGGATTCTGACTCAATGAAGAGTACAGATATTCTTTTAAGGGTTTAAGTTTATTTCCATTCTGTTAGTGCCTTTTCTATTTGTACTTACATAATTAAAACTGACTGATTTTGAATGTCCTAGCATATCTGTATTCCCCAATAGTTTTCTATATTTATTTATTTTATTTATTTATTGAATTTTGGTAACCGGGTAAGACCACTGAGACAATACAGTCTCTTTTTCAGGGTCAACCTATCTAGTAAATGCTGTGTAAATATTAAACATGCTATATTTGCTACAGCACATATTTGTGACTGCAATGTTATAAGTACATGTAATTTATTTTATAGGCTAGTCGATTGACACACCACTAAAATATGCTATGTTTGCTACAGCATATATTTGTGATTGCAGTATTATAAGTACATTTAATCTATTTTATAGAATAGTCTATTGATCCACCACTAAAATATGCTGTATTTATTGTACTGTTCTGAATATTTTGCTTGTGTATCACTTCTTATTGTATCAATTCTGTATATTGCATTTACCTTTGTACTGTATGTGTCTACTCCTGTTTGTACCCCCGGGTCACACCTGGAAATGAGCTTCGGTTCAGTGTGCCTTTCTCAGTTGCCAACTTAAAAAAAAAATAAATAAATAAATTTGCTACTGCATATATTTGTGACTGCAGTCTTATAATAAATATATGTAATCTAGTTTATAGGCTAGTCTACTGACCCTCCACTATAGCACTACCAATTGGAAAGTATGCCAACATCTGATGCCCAACAGGGGTTAAGGTGTACCTGGAGTGACTAAGTGGGTTGCTGTGTCCAAAAGGACTTGGACATTGTAAGCAGCAGCCTGTTGTGGGACAAGAAGGGAGCAGCCCTGAGTGAGCATGACCAGGTTGGTGGCAGAACTGATAAAGTCAGCAAGACAGTCATGTACAGCCATCAGTGGCATCTTTGATTACTTTGTGTGACAGAAGCATATTTAATGAAGTGTAAGATACAAACATAACTAAATAAATAAACACCTAAATAAATTTATTCAAATACATGAATGTAATTTTTTCACAATTTGTGGTATCACAGAGACTGAATGTTTTACATGAATAAACTGAGGCACTGAAAACTCTTTAAGATGACTAATTTACCTTATCATGTTGAAGTGGTATGACAAATCTCCTACACGTTGGCTTACAGGTGAGTTTGTTTTTTCTCTCAAATTCCTCAGGATTCTTCAGATTAACTAGGTAGAACATTTCATAAAGACTGTTGTCGCTGTAGGCAATAATATCAAAAACTACATGGCCATCCTCCTCATAAGCATTGACATGATGAAAAGTCACAAGTGCATCAGTGTAGAATTTACCAGGCACAATTTTTTTGGTTTTTCGGTCCACTATGTAAATCAAAGTCTGAAAAGAAATCAGTAACAAGGAAATAGTTTAACTTCTACAAAAAAAAAAAAAAAAACACAAAAAAAAAACACACTTAGTTGATTTTGTTAAGATTTTCTGCTTATCTGAATCGACATAGCTACAGGACTTTATTAGCATTTATGACACTTTTGACCATATTCCAACTGTTATAAGTGGAGTAATCCACTCTGGGTATGTAGCAAAGCTACAATAACCACATTTCCTAGGTGGCTGAAGGCCCTTGGCTGCACTTTACACCTCATGAGCCACCCCAGGTGTGCAGTTATAGTGCTATTACCACACACCCAACTGTGGATTACTCCTTATGTATTTTCAAAAAAGATTATATGTTATTAAGATTCTATCTCAGAAAGCACTTACTGTACATGTTACTAACTACAATAGCTTGGATTAAACGTTCAACATAAAAAGCTCAGAATAGGTTCAGTAAGGGGTGTGCAAAATCAGTTACATTCTGAATACCACAAATATCAAGGTGTTTGTATTTAGATCTCAGATATTAAGGGCTGATTTTTGCCCCTATCAGTGCAGTGAAAAATTGGTGTGTATTTGATACATTAGTGTGCCACCTCCTTGCCACCTAACAGCATTGTACACCAGTACTAGAAATGGAAAAATAATGGGGGAACCCACATCTTTGACGTAGGACTGAACATACCTGACAAGAGTATGGTGGCATGTTACCTCATTATATGCTGTGTTTTTACACTTTATTTAGTGAATGTTATGCCTTTTAGAGACATTTTACACAGGAGCAGTCTTTTCCCATTTTGCTCCTGGAGTGGAGTCAGACTGTAATTTCCATTCTGGAACTGAGTTCCCCTGGTTTTCCCTCAATTTACATCACAGCTATGCACAAAAGAAGGCACGTATTACCACAGAAGGAGTCTCCAGACACAGAGGCACATTGAAATACAGGTGTCGGCTGTTAGCGGGTGTGTATTGAGTTAGCATCCACTTTCAGTCTAACATGCTACTGTGACCTTGTTGCACCATGGCATTTCTGTGCTCAGATGTATCCCACCTTCCTCACCCACCCATATTTATTGGACCCTATTATTCCAGTGGCACCTCTCCCCCCACTTGGACTAATGTACTTCATCCCTAATAATCTACTGGAACCTCCCTTTCAAAGCCATCTTCGGTCCTGGTGGTCTAGTGGCACCCTGCTCCCCAGATACAACATTACACAGTTCCTGGCAGTTTAATGGTTACACCCCCCTACCACTAACGACTGGGTCTTGGTCCAGTGACTGGGCTAGTGTGTCTGGTTGCAGTGCATCACTCATTATCATCCATTTTTGCCAGGTAGTAACCTGGAGGAGGGGCAGTTGGCAATGATTGGTTTTGCAAGGTTTGTCATGTGTTTAGCACCCTCTCCACCCATTACCTTTTGTGAGGCCTTAAGAAATGTTTTGACCCCCAGTTAAGCATAGATTAATGTAGTCACAATGACGGCAATGGGACTTAATGGACACACTGAACACTTGCCACTACCTTTTGCAATTGAGAAAGGGTTTCCAAATATCTTGGTATTCAAAGTTGTTGGTCATTTGCAAACTGTGTTTTGCTAGAGATCGTCTGCAAAACATAACTTCTACCCCCAGAGGTCCAGGAATATCCCCTTGGCCACATCCCACCAGCTGAGCTACCTTGCATTCCCTCTTAAGACCCTCTGATATATGTTTATATGTACAGTTACTGTGTCTAGTATGACTGTAAGAGTGCATTATCTGGTTCTTTGGGGGAGAGAACTGTGAAGCTAAGCTAAGCAGTGATGGCACACAAAAGACTTGAGAAGAAACTCCTATAACTGTAAGAAACACAGTAAGTGTTCACATAAATATGAATCATGCCAAAGATATTTTTTTAAGAAATGGAATTTGAATTTAAAATCAGTGTGTTTCTCTTGTAGAATATTAAAACAGCAGTACTAGTTAACCAATGAGGTGATCATCACGTCTCAGATTTTTTGCAATACCTGGTAATTTAAAAATTCAGATTTAACTTTTGTTGTTTACTATTGTATTCTGGTAATTAGTTCCCCTGATTTTAATGTTGTGTTGATCCACTGGAAATATGGCAGTCTCCCATACCATTCCTGTTTGTCACCCTTTGTTTACATTGCTCGTCCTATAACACTCAACAGGTAAAGGAAGGGGTGGTGTATTCCAGCTACATCAAACAAAATAACCAGTGAGAGAATGGCAGCACACCATTTCCCTCTGAGTAAAATATGACGCTCCTGCAAGGGTCTGTGTTAAACTGTCAGAAAAAAATAAAGAATATAATGGAAACAAAAAAATAAATTAAAAACACAGGATTCAAGTTTTGACTGGGACTTGTTTAACATAACTATTGCAAAAAGTATATTTTTATTACCTAGTACTGCTGCTTTAAAGAATCCTCTTTGTGAGAAATGGACTTTGCCAACAGAACTTAGAGCTTCAGAATTTTAGAGCTATGTGCATGAGACACCCTCTTATGTTTATAAGAGTACCTGGAATGTTTAAAAATTAACAATCCTGATTGGCTAACAGTGATGTCATGATTTATAATAGTGCTGTAAATATGGCCTCCCACATGTCTCCTCTCATCAAACACTATTATTTATTTTATTTGTTTATTTGGTAACTGGGAATTGCATTGAGTCAAGAATCTGCCCAATTTCATGGATGGCTCAAGACATAAGGCAAGGATTGTTACAGACAATGTAAAAGTATGAAGCAGAAACAATTACAAGAATTGTTAGTAACAATTCTTAAGCAAAAAGGAGCGAAGGAGACAGTTCAAGAAAGGAATACTATGCAACTTCACATGCCATTATTGTCTGTGTTTCTATGTTGTTGTCTATATTTCTATGTTTCTGTGAGGGCTATAGACCTACAGTAGGCTCAATCAGCTCTCAAATAACATATAAAACATGGGCTATAGTACATGTTAGAAACAGTACTCAACAAATAAATAAATACTGATTATAAAACATAAAACATGTAGGCTTTAGCAGTACGGTACAATGAGTAGAGGGTTCTTCATAAAGCAGTGTAGCAGCAACATACAAATTGGGTAATTATATAGTTCTTTAAGGCCTATGTAAAACTCAACTGGCTGGGATCCTGAGTCCATTTATAAAGTAGACTGTTTCATAATCTGAGGGCAGACACTGAGAAGGCTTTCTGACCCATGGATCTGGATATGTGGGGTTCAGAAAATAGTGATTTAGAAGATGATCTCAGGTCTCTACCATTTGTTTTGGGTATAAGCATCCTTGGTGAAGGGTGGTGCTTATTGATGAAGAAACTCTGGGTGTATGTTAGATGTGATTGGGGAGTAAACCATCCTAGCTCAGCATATAATTTACAATGATGGGCATAAAAGTTAGCAGTAAAGGTGAAGTGGCAGATGCTGTTGTAAACTGTGTTAAGTTTTTTAAGCACAGTAGCTGTGGTATTGTTGTAAGCTAGTGAACCTTAAGTCAAGATGGGTAGAAGTGTGTTTTATAATGAGTCTTCTTTCCTAATCCTTCCCATCTCTTTTGTTTGGGGTTGTCAAAAGTCCCCTGGCCAAAGCCCCCCCCCCGACAGACCTTCTAGAAAATGTTTACTCTTCTTAACATGTACAGTATCATGTATTTTAAAATATTTTGGGATGTACAAATATTTGTATGTTCATCCCTGACAAAGAATCTGGGGTCCATATAAATAAGGTTCTGGGGAAGCTTTGTTGGGACTATAATTGGGTGACTATTCTCCATCTCCTGCATCATAAACAGTCTGCTCATAAATATTTGGTTACTTGTGCAGTGCTGACACGTGGGGCAAGTATTCCTGGGGTTCTGATGGAAGGTGACTCAGATGATGCAAGGTTTGGCTGAATAATTTCTTTGAAGAAACCACTTAGCACTGTCAAGGAGTTTCATGGCTATCAGAGGGCAGCAAACAGGTGAAAACCAGAAGCCCTGACTAAGAGGATATTTGATGATGATTAACAATTGAGAGTGCATGTCCGCAGGGCAGCAAGTGCTGGGCTGGAAAATTGGTGAGAAAGGGAAGGAGACAGGTGAGTTTGTCCCTGTCTTTGAGCACTACTGTAAGCCTGACAAGAGAAAAAAATATCTTGATTGCCTGGGCAAGGCAAAGGACTGACATAACCCAATGAGTTTGGGACTAGAACCACACAGAAAGAGGACAGGGAGATGGAGTTATCTGCCTCTGGAAGCTACTGCTAGCTGTATGAGAGCAAGTGACTACAAAGGCAAAAGACAGAGACAACTACATAGAGAGAAGTGTAGTTCACTTAGTTAGCCAGAGCTTGGATGTAAGCCATCTTTAATTTTGTTTATGAAGAGTTTTTGACAAAACAACTTGTGTTCTGTATTGCTAACCTTTTGGAAATCAAAAGACTAACTAGAGAGGTGGAATGGCATAGTGGTTTAGAACACTGAATTGCAAACCTGAAGAACTGGGTTGGAATCTCACACCCACCAGTGGTATACTGTGTGACCCTAGGCAAGTCAATTAACTTCCCTGTGCTCCCAGGAAGCACCTGGATTCAAGTCTCAGTTTTTTTGTCTCTTTCCTGGCCAAAACTGTAAAATAATAATAAAAAATATATAAAGAGACTGTGGTCAAATAAATCTGTCTACTTAGAACTTTAAAAACTGTTTGGTGTTCTCAGCTGGGTATTCTTTATATTACCCCATCCACTGACATATGCTAAAAGATTGTATCAGGTGGGAGATGGGACTGGCGGTAGGCTGGATATATGCAGTTTAGTTGCTATTCTTTCCATTACTAGAGGGTTTAGTAAGGAGGTGAAGTGGAGTGGGAGTTGACTTGGTTGGTGGGAGGCTGCAATGACAGTCTGGGGGAGCAAACGTCACACATTTTCAACACAAATGGCAAATATAACTATACAGACTATACATAGATATTAGATCCATTAAATAAGAATTTTCCAAATCTGAACAAGGGGATATTTGCACACCCCAAGTTGAAAGTATCTTAAAATGCATGTTTGTAGAAGAGCAAGTTTTAGCTCTAAAGTTTATATAACTTTATAAAATATGTGTGAAGTTTTTTTTTTGTCCTGATTGACTGAGAGGTGCCTCTGGCCATGTCTTTATTATGGCATATTGTACCAACTGGCACCTTTTCAGCCAGTCAGGACTGATAACAACAGAAATCACTGTGCTAAAGTATGTGCTGCATTGAAGCCCCAAGCCCCCACCCTGAATTCCATACTGCAGTGGTTGATCTGCAGCCCTCACCCCTGCATCCCTTTGGGTAGTAGTACCCAAATATACTGAAATAACATAAAACACTGAGGCAAAAGTCTGACCTCTACTCCCCCAGCTTTACAAAAGCCTCTAACAAACTCTACTTCAAAACAGGCAGGCTGCGATTTATCGAGCATTACCGCATGCTGCCAAGAAATGGCTTAACTCGAAAGAGAGACCTGTGCCTCCACCACAGCAATACAGCCCTGATATTGTGTGGCTACATAAGTTACAGGAAGTGACTGATCTATCTTTTATTAAAAAGGGAGCTGATGGCTCTCTCATGCAACATCGAGCTCGGGAAAGCACTAAGGAAAAGTGCTAACTAGACACCTGATATGGGACATGCCCGCTCCCGCTCACTGTCACTGAAGCTACTTAGGTACTCAAGCAGTCATGAGAAAAGCAGAAAAAGTAAGAAAAGTGGGGGAAAATGTAAAAGAAATATACAGTAAGTATGGAGATGTTCTGTGTGTGTGTCGGGGGCGGGCACACTTGCCCTTCACAACTGAAAATCCCAGCACAAAACACAACAAAATTAATAAACAGTAAAATACATTAATTAATGAATTAATTTAAAGCATAATTGTGAAGGGTTGTAAGTGTTTGTGTGTGTGTGTGGAGGGGCCGGAGACACACCACCACCCTGTAGTGACTATTGAGTTAACCTCTCCATTCCAATACAATGACAAGGATTACTTTTCATCTTTTTCTATGATATGATCATAGTTTTTTTACTGTTTTTATGTACAGTTTTTATTTGCATTTTAAATTAGCTTTTTCACTGGGGCACTCATTTTATAAGCAGAAAAGACACTTCGAGGTGTAATTTATGGCCTGATGAGAGCACTTACCAGGTGCAGAATGCACTCAGCGCGAGTGCCTTGTGCATCACTACACACCTGGGTTGAGCTCTTTTCAGGCAATAAACCACACCTCATCATGTATTTTTCCTTATGTAAGGCAACATAGAGTAATATTTAGTATCTCTGTTAACAAATGGGAAGGAAAACCATGCAGCACTCTTTGTGCTCACTAATCTCTTTCTGTATTTGTCTCTCTTGATTTTCTGTCTTCCTGTACTTTAAACAAGCTATGTACATAGTTGCTACTATTGTGCTATTATAGGCACTCTGTCTATTGACATCATCACTCCAACTCGTGACATTTGTTGCAACCAGCCAGTGGATCCTAGCACTGATGCTGCTACCCGCATGGACTATTACATTGATGAAAATGGTGCAGCTTCTCAACTTCTGACTGAAGGAGCAACCTATATAAGTAGCAGTATTAGCATCAGGAGCAACTGTTGGATTTTAACTGATGAGATCACTGGCTGGAATATCTATGATAGTGCAATAGGGAGGTTATATACAGAGCTTAAAGAAACCCATACAGAAAGAGAATGAGGGTAAGGGAATACGAATCAGAAATTTAATGGGGAAGGAAACTGTGCAGGAACTCTTAAAGTCTGAAAGCCTATGAAAAGCTTGTCTAAATGAGCTATTGTCTTACTATAACCTGTAGGAGTTTGTAGTCCAGAGATATGCATATCTAAATGTACCATACTTTAAAACTAGTTATAACATGGCCAGGGAAAATGGACCACTCCCATTCGTCAGGAGCCATCAGGTGACTGTGGATTAATTCCAAATTGATCCATGGTTGCTCCCTTCACAGTTGAGATCCAGCACTTGCAGTCACCCGATGCATCCTTGAAGTCTTGAGCCACTTCTGCTAGTCTACAGACTGCAGTGACAGAACACTAGTTAAATTGAAACAGCTTGTTACAGACAGAAACTGCTGTCTGCACCCATGCGGTTTTAGAAGAGCTGGGAGGTATAGAATGAACTCTCTTTTCCCTTTGTATTGTTTCTTTGCCTTCATTCCACAGCACTGTTGTTTTTTTCCCTTATAATTCTCTGCACCGATGCAGCACAACATACTTGTCTCTTTTTGTACAGCAAAACCAGTAGCGGACAAATATGGTTCCAAGCCATGAAGTCTGCAATGGCTTGACCAACATAGTTCTGCTTCTGTCCCCCCCCCCCCCAAAGAACTGAACGTTACATTATTGTACTCACTGCTCCTGTTTCATACTCCATACTCAATCAATTCATGTGCAGGCATACCCTCCTCACCAAGCAAATGCAAGTGAAAGCTTAAACAGTCAGGAATATGGCAAGCTTCTCGGCAGCAGCGCAATGCTGCTAAGATAATTGAGAAGCATGGCAAACTTTGACCTGGACGCAGGTTTATATATTTTTACTCACTGATCCAGTTTCAGACCTCATATTCAACTAAATAGAGTAGCCAGAGAAACTACTGTCAACCAATTAGTGTGCAGGTATACCCTCCTAACCAAGCGAATGCAAATGAAAGCTTAAATACTGGGGAATACAGTGAGCATCCTGGCAGCAGCGCAATGCTGCTAACTGAAATTAGAAGTACAGCAAACTTTGACCCTTGCTCAAGTTTATATTTATAACATGGCCAGGGAAAATAGGGTTGTATTTAGCCATCTGTCAATCTGTAACCGCACAGTCCTAATTTTCCCTGGTCGTGTTATAAGTGCTTTAATCCACTACAGAGTGTGGATTACATGGGGAATTAATCCACGCCTGGGTGGCTGTCGGCACTCATGTGTCAACCCCCCCATGTGTGGATTAATTCCCCAGTAACCCATGCTCTGCCATGGGTTAATCCTTACTTAGAAAATGGGTTTGAAATTTTCCAGTCTTTGATAGACTGAGATCCTTGCCAAGGAGTACATTTATTTTCCAACAAAGACTGAGAAATAATGAGTCCCATGCCAACCTGCCTCACCAGTATATGAATCACTGCCCATCTCCAGACTTGAAAAGCCGAATTTCAGCCACTTTTTTCTACGCACTTAGCAAGTAAATAAGCCCCCCTACCTGCAGCTTTCATGAACTACCATGGCCCTAACTTCCCCCTGCTACCCACAGAAACAATACACAATAACAATTGCTCTATACATTTAATAAAAGAAAAAAGAAAATCTGAATAAGCACAATAAACTGACACTGTACTATGGTCATAAACTTACCCTGATGCTATACACTTGTGCTACATTTAAAACCAGCTAGCAGCTCACTTTCCACAACAGATCATAGTTTACTTAAAAAAAAGTACAGCAACTCCAGGGTGGAGTCAGAGAGAGAGAGGAAGAAGAAACCGAGCACTTCTCAGCACTCACTGTTTACTGGTGGACCGAAGGACCAATGGGGGGGGGTGACTGCAATCATGGGTGGGAGGGGAGCCTGATCATAAGAACAACAACAGCAGTGCCCTCTACTGGCAAATGCACCAGCAGAGAACTACATTACAACGAAATAATCACTTTATTGATTTTTTTAACAGTTTTTTTTCATTTTATATTTATTTAAAAAAAAAAAGCAAAAACCCATTTTCTAAGTGAAATAATACTGCCCCAGATGGGCAGTATGGGCTATACCCACCCCTCCAGGGATATAAGGCCCTCCGCCTGTAGCGTTGGGCCTCATTACACCCCCTCCCGGTGGGTGGGTATCTCCCAATACCGCCCACCTTTGTTGGGTACTATTGCCCATGCAGAAGCTGTATCACAGAAACTTGAATCAGGAAGTGATGTCATAACTGGCAAAGCTGTGCTTAAAGAGCAAGTGTAAACTTCTATTAAACAGAAAAATGGCTATTATATTTATGCTGTTTTATAGTATTGTAACATAGAAGCATAGACTTCGACAACAGATAAGGACCACTTGGCCCACCCAGTCTACCCATTTCCCTACCTATTGGATAAGCTGCAGATTCTAGTAAACCAACAGCCTACTTCCTGCAACCCCCCACTATAATTGCCTTATGTCTGTCCCATGCATGTTTGAATTCTCCCACTGTTTTAGACCCCACATCCTATCCAGGAAGGCGGTTCCATGCATCCACCACTCTCACCGTGAAAAATAATTTCCTCACATTACCCCTGAGCCACCCCCCCCAACTTTAAATTGTGCCCCCTTGTTCTTACACATCTCTTTTTCTGAAAGATGCTACCCTCCTGGACTTTGTTGATTACCTTGAGGTACTTAAAAGTTTCTATCATGTCCCCCCGTCCCTCCTTTCATCAAGGGTATACATATTAAGCTCTCTCAGTCTCTCTTCATATGGTTTCTGATGTAGACCCTGCACCATTTTAGTTGCCCTCCTCTGGACTGCTTCTATCCTGTCTATGTGCTTGCTTAGATGAGGTCTCCAAAACTGCACGCAGTACTCCAGATGGGGTCTTACCAACTGTCTGTACAGAGGGATAAGCACTTTCCTTTTTCTACTTGTGATGCCCTTCCCTATGCATCCCAGTATCCCCCTGACTCTCCTTACTGACTTCTCACATTGCTTACCCACCTTTAGGTCATCTGATATGATATACTCCAGATCCCTTTCCATTATTGTTGTTGTTAGTACCTCCCTTGCTATTGTGTACTCTTCTTCTGTTTTTTTTATTTCCCAGGTGCATTACTTTGCACTTCTTTGCATTGAATCTAAGTTGCCATATGTCTGACCATTCCTCCAACCTTGCCAAGTCCCTTCTTATCCTTTCCACCCCCCCTTGTGTATTAACTCTGTTACAGATCTTTGTGTCATCTGCAAAGAGGCATACCTTTCCTTCCAGAGTACAGCTCATAGTACTGTAGTTAACTGTAATTTCACTCTCATTAATTTAGATGGTCACCAGCTGAGGTGGTGTGAGGACGGATGTGCTGGTCCCTGCCACTGGAATCCAGAACTCTATCCTTTTTTTACAAGGGGGAGGTTAGGATGGAAGGTGGGAGTTGAGGTGCTATCTAGGTTGGGGGAAGTGGAACTTTCGCTACTGGGAATACAGAAAAGTAGCAGTAGCAGTTCCTTAGTGGGTTAGGGGAAAGTGAGTTGCTGAACAATTATAATGTGACAGCGAGGAGAGAAGGTTGAGTTTACATGCTAGGTGCATTTGGAAAGGGGCTACTATATTTTTCAATACTGGGGGGAAGGGGTGCTATGAGGTGGAGAGGGAGGTCTGTTTTTTTAATTTGTTTTTTTTTTACAGGTATTGTATGTGCATGATTGACACTGGGCCCAGCAGGCAACCTAAAGAAAATCTTTATCAGTGCAGGGCACTTCATCAATCTTCACAAAGACTTTTCTGAAGAGCTCAGTTTCCTAGGACTTAACCCAACCTTAGTGAAGGGTTAAGTTTGCCACTTTGCCACAGCTTTATTACTACTTTATTACCCTAGGTTCATCCTCTGCCTGTCCCATATTCTCTACCCTAGATGCATCTCCTAACTAATTCTGCATAAGTCTACCTCACCTAGTGGCAAGGAATCGTGAAACTTGTATACCTTAGGCAGTTCACTTTATACCCTACATGAAGTGTATCCATTAGGGTACTTCTGCCCACAGAAGAAAAATCCTCAATACGCCTGTGCTGTCAGGCTGCTTTTGTGTATCTTGATCCCTAAATGCAGTGTATCCAGTAGGGTACTCCTGCCTGTAGAAGAAAAATCCTCAAAGATGCCTGTGCCATCAGGCTGTTTTCGCCATTTCTTGCAAAGCATCGATCCCTGTCTGCTCTGGCCTGTCCAACATGGAGCAGTGATCCTTGAAATTTATAGAATCTGGCTAGCAAATCTTGTTGCAACTTGCCCCTGTTAACACATAGGGCAATCATGACAGTCCCTGTCTGCCTCAGTTTACTTATCTGCCTATGCATGATACCCTATGTATTAGACAATCGGGCAGAATTGACCCCAAAAAAGAGTCACGCCCCCTACTGCTTGACTGCTCATATATCAACTCTACGAACAACTTCTGCTGTTACTACATGACTTTGCACCCTCATCATTTCGTGGAATCTTCTCGAGGTGGGACCGCTACTTCGTTACCAATATGTGGTCCTTCACCCCATCCCCCCAATATTCACACGTCTTGGTGCTACACTGGATGGCTTTAGGCTACGCATCCCTAGGACAGCACAGGGTGAAATTCAGGACCCCGGACCACCGTACTCAAACTCAAGCTAGTCACAAAAAGACTTGTGCCTTCAAATTATCCTGCGCTGCCCTAAGGAAAATTGTATTTCTACTTTTGTGTTCAGGTAATGTTGAACATAACCCCAGCCCTACAAAAGCTCTCTCATTGCCATCCAAATTTACGAGGCTGAAAGGAGTCAGCTTTATGCACGCAAATGTTTACCTCAGTCCAGGTCTGGATTATGCATACTGCACCAGATGTATTTGTGCTTTCAGAATCCTGGCTTCGGTCATCCACTCCAGATAGAGAGGTTAACATCCCTAATTACCTCCTATTCAGAGCTGTTAGGCAGACCAGGGGTGGCGGAGTAGCCATCTATGTCAAAAACAAATTTTCAGTGTCCATCCTAGACTCCTCCTCCAATGCAGGTGGATTTGAATGCTTGTCCCTCAAAGTTGAACTTTCCCCTTCAGTGGCCCTCCGTGTCATAGGTTGTTACAGACCCCTTCAGCAGGGCCTCAGCTCCTGTCCCATCTGTCAACTATCATGGGCCTTGTTCCTCTTGAAACAATTATTCTAGGGGATCTTAACTATGATTGGCTGACCAAGGTCTCGTTATCCTTGAAGCAATTCTGTGACTCACACGGGTTCACACAACTTATTACTGAACCAACTCACATTAACAAGAAAAACCCAATGAACAGCACTCTATTGGATGTCCTTCTTGTAAGTAAACCATATTCCTTTTCCCATGCTGGCATTTTTTCAGTGGATGTTAGCAACCACTGTTTTATTGCTGGTATAAGAGCTGATACCAAACCCCCATCTGTATCTAAGTTTTCCAATAAACGGTCCAGACGGAACTTCGATCCTCTTGCATATTTCAATGAACTTAAAAACTCCTTGCACTGGCAGAGTTTTTACATAGCTAAATCAGTGAGAAATGCATACGATATCTTCCATGAAATTGTAACCAGTGCCTTAAACAACCATGCTCCTCTGGTGAAAGCATGTATAAAAGCTAGAACATGTTGTTGGTTTTCAGCAGATCTCAACTGCAGTGCTAAAAAGAGACTATCTCTGGAAAAAGGCTTGCAAATCACAATGCAGTTGAAGACTGGTGTCTTTTCAGGATAGCTAGAAACTCCTGCACTAAGATGATCAGAGAGGCCAAGGCTAACTTTTACCACTCTGAGCTAGACTCTGCATCAAAATACCCTACCAAATTCTGGTCCACCCTAAAAGAACTGACTGGTCACTCACCAGGAAATGTACTTCCGTCAAGAATCACCACTGACAATGTTACAATCAATGATAGAAATGAGATCCTGCAAGCCTTCAACAATCATTTTGCCACTGCCGGCCTAGCATTCAATAATGCACCAGTAAGTAGGATTCACCCACAGACCAACACACAAATCCTGGAACAAAGCAACAACAACGTAACCTTCTCCTTCTTACCCACCTCATTAAAAGAAGTTGAAGATCTTCTCCTACAATTGGACACAAAAAAAAGTGCTGGGGCTGACACCTTCGACCCATACTTCTTGAAGGTTGCATACCACATTCTTGCTGCAATTATCTCCCACCTATTCAACCTGTCCCTATCACAAGGATCCCTCCCCCAGTTATGGAAAATTGATCATGTCATCCCTCTGTTTAAATCAGGGGATCCCTGTGATCTAAATAACTATAGGCCGATCTCCCTCCTCCGTATACTCTCCAAGCTTTTGGAAAAGATAGTGAATGCCCAGCTGAGAACTTTCATAGACAACTCGAACTTACTAAACCCTATGCAGTCGGGCTTCAGGGCTATACATAGTACTATTATGGCGTTGACAAAAGTAGCTAATGACTGGCAACGGGACTTGGACAACAAAAAATTTGTTTGTGCCATTTTCCTGGATCTCAGTAAGGCCTTCGACACCATAGACCACTGCCTGCTCCTTTCCACCTTGAAGACAATAGGACTGGATTCATCCTCCTTGTGTTGGTTCCATGACTACCTTTCTGGTAGGCAGCAACAAATTAAGGCTGAAGTGGAGCATTCTCCACTTAAACTGCTAAGAAGAGGTGTTCCTCAGGGATCCATCTTGGGGCCATTGTTGTTTGCTGTCTATATCAACAGCCTGGATGTAGGCATTAAGGAAGCAAGCACTTGCCTTTTTGCTGATGACACGGTGCTCTACATAAGCCGTGATTCTCCTGAAGCTGCATGCGGTGACCTGTAAACCGACTTTAATATCCTGCAGCACCAGCTCCTTAGCAAAAGACTACTACTTAACGCTATGAAAACCAAGGCAATGCTATTCTCACCAACTAGCCAGGTGGCATATTCTGCTGCTGTTGGTCCCTTACCATCTATTTCCACCTTACTAGGAGAAAATCTTGAATTCGTACCGAAATTCAAGTATTTGGGTGTCTGGCTTGACAATAAACTCTCCTTTGTGGAACATGTAGAGGAACTGCTGAAAAAACTGAGGCAGAGGCTAGGCCTTTTCTTTAGGATAAATCACCTCCTGACCATAGATGCCAAAAGACAGCTTGTCCAGTCCACGTTCCTCTCCCTAATTGACTTTGCTGACTTCATATATGGCCAGTGCTCTGTCTCACACCTTGCAAAACTGGGCATATTGTATCATAGAGCTCTGAGATTCATAACTGGACTTCCCTTCTCCACTCACCACTGTTCTTATATGCAGCTGTGGGGTAGCCCTCCCTCCAACACAGGTGTTATAGAAATGCAGCTTTTTGGATGCTCCGAGCCATGACCAACAGACTTCCGCAGTACGTTGCTGACTGTCTCCCCCTAAGTCTGATTGGTAATTATGCCTTGAGAAGTCACTTGCTGGTTTCTTTGAAAGTACCTAGAGTCGGCACCCGCTTTGGAAGAGCGGCCATAAGCTTTGTCCTGATTGTTTAGTGAGGGCACAGTTTGGCCCAACCCTTCCCACCCTCACCCCACCCACTTCTGGAAATAGTTCATTTATACCTGGGGTTCTGACATCATTTCCTCAAGAAGGCAAGGTACACATCACTGTCATATCCTGTCTAGCACACTGCACTGACAATATAAGCATACACATTATATAAATACATATATTTCTATATAACGCACCAATCACACACACACACACACAAAAAAAAACTAAACAAGGTAGACAGTTATGTGGGGAGTAGTACAATGTAATGGCTGTGGGGCAGCAGTCTTCCGGGAGTCTTTCTGGAGGCTGAGATGCTGCCCTGTTTGCAGACAACTATCTGCCCTGAGGGAGGAAGTTGCCCATCTTCAGGCCGCACTGGACAGTGGCAAGGGAACCTCCCCCATCCAGGGAGCACCACAGCCACCACCACTACCTCAGAGGTTGCGAAGAAAGCACAGCAGTTGGACCACAGTGGGCTCAGGGAGGGTAAGGGTGGTGGAACAGAGGCACACCCAGTCAGTTGTTACACTCCACAATCCATACACCATTCTGGGGGAGCATAGTTCCCCTATGGATGCACCCGCAGAGGAGACTAAGGAGGGTGCAGACAACTGTCACAAGGGAGGCCCTCAGGAAGGAGGCAGAGGGCACCACAGGGAAAGAAAGCAGCTCCTGGTGGGGACCCAATTATTAGGGGGATAGAACTGGGGGGAGCAGGGAAAACTGAAGTAAGGTGCCTGCCTGGTGCCATGGCTTGGAGGGACAGGAAGCGCATCCTTAGGATCACGAGAACAGTTGCACGGGAGTCTGAGCTGGATGTCATTGTCCACCTAGGGACAAATGACTTGGCTCATCATGAGATTAGAGCAGTGCAAAAGGACTTTGTAGAGTTGGGGAGGGGCTTAAGACAAGTAGCACACACAGTATCCTTCTCAGAGGTGCTGCCTGTCAGTGGCATGAGTGAGGCGAGGGTACTTTGCACCATGCAGTTTAACAAATGGTTGAAAAAATGGTGTGGAGCACAGGGTTTGGCTTCATTGGGGACTGGGGTTCCACCTGGAGGGACACCAGCCTATACTGGCAGGATGGTCTGCATCTGTCCAGGAAGGGAACAAGTCTTTTGGGCAATCAGTTTAAATGCTTCATTGGCAAGCCTTTAAACTAGTCAAGGGGGGAGGCACTGATAAGCAGCAGGAAAATCCCAGCCTCCCCCTACAAAACAGGGTACTAAATGAGAAAAAGACCAAGGTAGAAAGGTCAGTGGGGGTTGCTGCTACAGAAGGTAAAGCCATCAAAAAATGGAGAGCAATGAGTACCAATGCCCGTAGTCTGGGTAACAAGCTTCCTGAATTAGTGGCCTTGATGGAGGAGGAAGATCTGGATATCGTGGCAGTCACAGAAACATGGTACACACAGAACCATGACTGGGACGTAAACATACCAGGATACACTATCTACAGGAGGGACAGGGAGGGTAAAGAGGAGGAGGAGTAGCTCTCACATAAGAGAAGAAATCAAAGCAACAGAACAAAAGGGTAAACAGGGAGGAGAAGAAGCACTGTGGGTCAATTTGGAGGCAGGCAATGGCACCACAATCCGCACAGGGGTTGTATACAGACCCCTCTCAGGGGGAGGAAATGGACAAGGAAATGATAGAAAGTATACTTAGAATGGCAGATAAAGGGGAGATATTGCTGATGGGTGATCTGAATATGCCAGATGTTAACTGGAGTGCAGTTGCAGCAGCCACTTCTAAGAGTGGGGTTATTCTAGATGCCCTACAGGGGGCATGCCTTAGACAACTAGTATTGGAGCCCACTCGAGAGGGAGCAATCTTAGACCTGGTTCTCTCAAATGGAGATGAAGAGAGGATCACAGATGTAGAAGTGGGTAGCCATCTGGGAACTAGCGACCATCGAACAGTATGGTTCACAATAAACACAGCAATAGAGTCAAGCCATACAAAGACAAAGGTACTGGATTTTAGGAGGGCTGACTTTGCCAAAATGGGTGAGTGCCTAAGGAATGCACTAGCAAATGGGCAGGAAGGAGGGTGGAAGAACAATGGGAATAATAAAACTGCCATCACAGAGGTAACAAGCCTTGTGTAAAGCAAATAAACAAAACAAACGAGGTAAGAAACCACTATGGTTCTCAAAGGAAGTGGCAGTGAAGGTTCAAGAGAAAAGAAAGCATTCAGGAAGTACAAGGAATCACAGAAGGAACAGGACAGAGAACTGTATCAGTTAAAGCAAAAGAAGCTGGAAAGGCAGTCAGAACAGCAAAGGCCCAAACCGAGGAAAAGATAGCCAACTCAGTAAAGAAGGGATAAAACCTTTATAGGTACATCAGGAGCGAAGGAAGACCAAGGGAGGGATAGTGAGGCTTAATAAAGGGAGGGAGGTGCAGAGGGTGACTGTGAAAAGGCAGAGATACTAGACAAATATTTTTGCTCAGTATTTACAAAGGAAGAGGGAGGTACCTAAAACAAACAGTAGAAACACTCTGGATACAGAAGTTGATACCAGCCCATTTACAGAAGAAAGGGTTCTGAAAGAGCTCTTAAAACTGAAGGTGGACAAAGCAATGGGGCCTGATGGGATTCATCCCAGAATTCTAAAAGAACTAAGGGTAGAACTAGTGACACCACTGACTACCCTCTTTAACAAATCATGGGAGGATGGGTGGTACCTGAGGACTGGAGGAGGGCAGATGTGATTCCCTTCACAAAAGTGGGAGCAAGGCAGAAGCAGGAAACTACAGACCTGTTAGTTTAACCTCAGTGGTAGGGAAAATGATGGAATCACTTGAAGGAAAGAATTGTTGCATATCTAGAGGCCAGAGGGGCACAGGACCCAAGGCAGCATGGATTCTGTGGGAAGGTCATGCCAGACAAATCTGATAGATTTCTTTGACTGGGTGACCAAAGTAGTTGATCAGGGAGGGGCTGTGGACATGGCCTACCTAGACTTTAGCAAGGCATTTGACACAGTCCCACACAAAAGATTAATATACAAGTTAGCCAGCCTGGGAGTGGGTCCCAAGATGACAGCCTGGGTAAAGAATTGGCTGGAGAATAGGACAGAGAGTAATAGTAAATGGAGTCCACTCTGAAAAAAGGGGGGTTAGCAGTGGGGTACCACAGGGTTCAGTATTAGGACGGTCCTCTTCAATGTCTTTATAGTGACATTGCAGAGGGACTGAAGGAAAGTATGTCTCTTTGCAGATGACACAAAGATCTGCAACAGAGTTGATGCACAAGGTAGGGTGGAAAGGATGAGAAGGGACTTGGCAAGGTTAGAGGAATGGTCAAATGTATGGCAGCTTAGATTCAATGCTAAGAAGTGCAAGGTAATGCACCTGAGAAACAAAAACCCAGGGGAAGAGTACACAATGGGGGGTGAGATACTAACAACAACAAAAATGGAAAGGGACCTGGGGGTAGTCATATCAGATGACCTGAAGGTGGGCAAGCAATGTGAGAGGGCAGCAAGGAGGGCTGGGGGGATACTGGGATGCATAGGGAAAGGCATCATCTGTAGAAAACAAGAAGTTATTATCCCTCTGTACAGACAGCTGGTGAGACCACATCTGGAGTACTGCGTGCAGTTCTGGAGACCCAATCTCTGCAAAGACATAGACAGGATGGAAGCTGTCCAGAGGAGGGCAACTAAAATGGTGCAGGGTCTGCACCGGAAGACATATGAAGAGAGACTTAAGGAGCTTAATATGTATAGCCTCGAGGAAAGGAGGGAGAGGGGGACATGATAGAAACTTTCAAGTACCTCAAGGGAATCAACAAAGTCCAAGAGGGTAGCATCTTTCAAAAAAAGAGGTGTGCAAGAACAAGGGGGCACAATTTGAAGATAGAAGGGGGGCGGCTCAGAGGTAATTTAAGGAAGTATTTTTTCTCAGAGAGGGTTGTGGATGTATGGAACAGCCTTCCAGAGGAGGTTGTGGAGTCAAATACAGTGGTGGAATTCAAGCATGCATGGGACAGTCATAAGGCAATTCTAGGGGGTGGGGGTAGGAAGAAGTAGGCTGCTGGTTAACTAGGATCTGCAGCTTATCCATCAGGTAGGGAAATGGGCAGACTGGGTGGGCCAAGCGGTCCTTATCTGCCGTCAAGTTCTATGTTTCTATGTTTCTATGTTCTATGTCCTGCCCACACTCTGGAATAGGATACAGAAATCGTTGAGACTAAGCTTCCTGATTAGTCTTACTATGTTCAAGTCTTTGTATGCCAAAATGTTTGTGGAGCTTTGTAACTGTTTCCATCGCTCCTAGTAGTCCAGCTATCGCTCCTTAATCACCGAAGTATTCTTACACCACATTTCCTCACCCTTTCCCTCAATCTATCCTAGTTCCTCCTGTACTAAGCATTCCTTGCACCACCTTACATACTCACCCATCACCTTCTCCTATGTCTCCCATCCCGTCAGCATAGTGTCCCAGTATCTTCCTGTCAGTGTCAGCCTTCTCCCTTCATCTCGTTCCTTCCCCCATATCTGAGGGGCTCCTAGACAGTTTATGAATGTTCTTGATGGTCAGGATTATAAAGGCATTGTTTTGTATATACTACTTGCCAATACTTACTACACTGTATATATCTTGTTTGTATATTTCTACTACTGTTGTTTTATGTGTATTTTAATTGTATTTTTAATTGTACCTTGACCTTGCGAAATGCAGGTCCACCTTGCAAATGAGCTTGCTCAATGGTGATCTCCTGGATAAATAAAGATTTTCATTGATTGATTGATTAATGGTGCAGGTTGCTTCCTGAGATGTGTTCCTCTGCCTACCCAGACAGAATGGCTCATTTGTTAATTTTTAGTCATGTGTAGTCTTGGGGTTACTCCCAAGAAAAATGTTACTGCACCTTTATCAAATACAGTCTCTAGACCACTGACATACCAACCATGAACTAATAAATCAGTGTAAGAGGGAGATATGGTCCTACAAAACCACCTACACTAAAAGTCAACAGGACTAGAATATTGGAAATCCCAAGAAGTTCTGGACAATGGTGAACACTCTAAACAATCCAGGGTCCAAGCTAATTAACAAACTTTGCTTGAGAAATACCTTGGTTAGTGACCCTAAGTTCACTGTCAACACCATCAACAAGAAATTCACAAACCTGTTCAGCTGATTTGCCAAACTTCACCCACCAAGACCCTGGAGCTGGTCTTAACTCTCCTGGTGATTCCAGCCCCTTTGCCTCCCCTCCCCTTTTTTAAGACTATCTCTCCATGTTATATCCATAAGCTACTGCTAAAATTACTGCGAACTCTCTCCTCTGATGGCAGTGCCTGGAGTGATGACCTGGCCACATTTCTAAGGCTTATCAGTTGCTGCATAGCCTCACCCCTAGCCAAGATTTTTAACCTCTCATTAATTACCTTACCTCACTATGCAATTGATCTAGAAGAGAGAAAGAATTTCTCAGTTTTAAAGGGAGGTAGTTCAACTTATGTCAAATTGCCATCCTCTCTTTCTTCAGAAAACTTCTTGAAAAGGTTGTGTTTACTCAGTTTGATAACTATATGACAAAATATAACTTGCTTACCCCCAAGAAATGTATGTCCTAAAAAAGTTCATGGCAAAAGCAAGGCTCTATTAACACTGAATCTGTGACTGATGATAATGGCCATCTCACTGCTGCAGTCTTTGTGGATCTATCGAAGGCATTCAACCTTGTTGACCACAACATCCTTTGATCCAAAATGTATCCCCTTGGTGTCTTGGTCACTCTCCACATTAGATCCAGGGCAGTCTTTCTGGACACATGAAGGACATTTTCCTGAGTAGTGCCCTATCAGGACCTCAACCTGTCATGTTTGGTGATCGAAAAACACAAAGGAACTGCTGTGAACTTAGGATGCAACCGGTTCTTCTGAAAGGGCAGCCAGTCCAATCACAAGCGAAACAAACAAAAACCAGAAGCACTCAGGAACAAAAGAAATGTCCACACTAGCAGTAAATTCCATCTCTTTACTCACTTTTGAAGCTTAGGTGAGAGGACAGGCGCTCCTTCGCACAACCCGAAGCTTCAACTCATGCCAAGTCTTCCTCAGGGGTCGTTATTTGGTGATCATCAGGGGCTATCTAGGGCCCCCTACAGTTCTTCTGATTTATCAAAACCATTCCTACATCCTGCCTACATAGCAGTATCCAAATGTATGTTGACAACTTAATAATCTATCATAGCTCTAAATTCCTTATATATGTCACTCTTTACCTAAGTAATCATTTCCAGTTAATACATCGTTAGCTCCTGAGGAAATGATGCTTACTCAAATAAAAAATACCAAGTCCATGATATCTGACTCCCTGCACAAACTTAAACAATTAACTCCACCCTGAAAGTATTAGATCTCGAGGGTACCCCACCTGAAAGAGTTTCCACTTTTAAGTGCCTTGGGCTACCTAAGATCCCAGCTTGTCTTATGGTGACCATGTAACCCAAGTGTGTACAGCTTTCAATTTAAAACTGGGAGTTATGCACAGGTTAAAACAGTGCCTTGCCCCCAAGGTTTGACTGACTTTTACTAAAGGATCCCTTCTCCCTGTATTCAATTATGGAGTCACCCTTACTCTTAAATACTGCTGGTGAAGAAAAGTGAGGCTTAACTTAGCTTACAACAGCATCTACCACAATGCCTTGTCTGCACCCTTTTGCACACCATAACAACTTCTATACAATGGACAGGGAAATTCCTGCATTCACTTCCTATTTGACCCCGTTAACCACAGCCCTCTGCTGCCTCCCCTTTACCCAGTTACCTACTCTTCTTACTATGTCCCTAGCTGCACCAGATCCTCCATTTTCTTTAGCAAGCATCAGTGAGGCACTGAATCAAAAGCCTTACTGAAGTTGAGGTAGAGCAAATCCACAGAGTGGCCCCTGTCCAGTACTCTTGTCACCTAGTCAAGGAAAACTATCAGGTTGGCCTGATTAGATCTCCCTGCTGTGAACCTGCACTGCTTACTATCCTGGAGACCATTCCTCTCCAGGTAATCCACAAAGTCCTCTTTGACCAGTGACTCCATCAGTTTCCCTACAACAGAGGTAAGACTGACAGAGCTATCATTCCCTGGTTGTTCCTTGTCTCCCCCCCCCCACCATGGAACAGAATTATGCCAGCTGCCCTCCAGTCATTCAGAACCACCCCATCTGTAATGAGCTATTGAATAGTCCTGATAGGGGTGCAGCCAGTTTTGATGCCAGTTCCCTTGATTACCCTCAAATGCATCCTATCTGGTCCTGGGGACCTTATCAATATTTAAGGCTGCTATCTTTTCCCAAATCCTTTTGATGGCAAATACTGGCTGCCTCATTTCTAGGACACCCTTTGTGGCCACTTTGATGCCACTCTCTGGCACAGCCCACTGTACTCCCTAGTGAAGACAGCAAAAGTAATCATTAAAGGGGAGCAGTCATCACCAAGGGCCCCACACTCAAGTGTAAAGCTGGTCCCAATATACACTTTGTGCAAAAACATCTTGATTTACTTATTGTTTACTGTAGCATAATAGATTACATCAGACTAATTTTATGTCTAGGCTGACAGCTTCTGATACTACAAATCCCAGAATCCCCTGCAGCTGACTTCAGAGCAGTAGGCAGCAGTGGGAGATTCAATAGACTGCAGTGCATGCTAGAGTTTATATAAGCTCTGTTTTTTTTTATTTGCTGGTCCCATTGTCCTCTTTGGCCTAAGTACAGTCACAGAGGACTGTACTTTACCTGGAGAAAAGCAGAACCAGAAAACATCTCACAGAAGAGTATAAAGACTCTAACATGCACTGCAGGCAATTGAATCTCCCACTGCTGCCTACTGCTCTGTCAGCTGCCTGGAATTCTGGTATTTGTTGTGATAGAAGATGTCAGCCTAGAAGTAAACAAAATTAGTCTGGTACAATCTACTATACTATGGTAGGCAAATCAAAATGTTTTTGCACATGAAGTGCATATTGGAACCCACCCCACACTTCAGTGTGGGGGCATTTGTGGTGACTGTTCCCCTTTAAGAATGACAGCCTTTTTTATGTCTTCCTCTATCACCCTAACCCCCTTAGGTAGCATAACAATTTCCCTTCCTTTCTTCCTTTTTTTCCCAATATACCAGAAGAAATGTTTTCTCCGCCCTTGAACCTCTCTGCAGTACTCAGCTCTGTGTCCACTTTTGCCTCCCTAACCATCATCTTGGCCTCCTTATTTCTCAGTAATTATTCCCCCCATTCTTTCTGCTCCTACTTTTCTTTGTACCTGGAGAATTCCTTTTTCCTGGTACTCACCACTTCCTTGACACTTTCCAAGAACCATAATGATCTCCTGAACTTGTTCCTTTTGCTTATTATTCTCATGCATAACTTTGGTGCCTCGAGAATGCCCCTCCTTATTGCTCCCAAATCTCATCCACATCTCTTATACTGTCTATGTATATTTATATCTATATCTACACTGCCCTTATTCCACCTAATACACAGGGCTCTGCCTTATATTTTATATGAATTGTACTCTTTAATTATTAGATTGTACTAAATATGGCTGTATATATTTTACATTTTGGGTATTACTCTCTCTGCTTTACCAATGTATCCCTAAAACAGGGTAAGGACCTTGTCCCATTTTTTACAGGGAAAAATAAAATAACAACAACAAAAATAACTTTATGTTCTATCCTGCTCTATCATTTATCTGTTTTGTCCTTTCTATCATTTTAAAACTTGATTGCACAACCACATTCCCATGGGACCAAGGAGCTGGCTCCTCTGGTGGTCCGACAACCCTGCCCCATCCCTTGCAAAATGTGTTAGGTGTCAACCCTCCAAAACACATTTTGGGCTGGATTAACATGGTGCCAGTTGTGCGGTCATGAGATGGGGTGGGCAACATAGCCTCACTGCACATATAGGGCAAAAAATGTCCCACAATGGCCAAGTTAATGGCAAAAGAAAAAAATAAGTGGAAAATAAACTAAATCCAAAGGTATGCGCAGGATGCTCATTTTTGAGCTTAGATTATTTTTGCCCTTTTTACTCCCATTTGTTGCAGGTAGAGGAGCACATTGAGGTAGATTGTAAAATTGCCATCAATGGACACTGAGGATTCAAGATGAGGGACAGGAGCTAGATGCTGTGGGGGAGAGGGGGCAGGAGATGCCTGGATGGTAGATGGTGTGGAGAGGGGATTACATCTTACACTGGGCCACTAGGTGGGAAGGAAATACTGGTGGTGGTTCTGGGCACCTAGATGAGTTTAAAAAAAGAACAATTCACCAATCAGAATGGAGGAAGACCAGCGGCAAGGTTTTGCAACTGCCACTGTCAGCAATAGCCCAAATCAGCCAGCCTGCAGGGAGGGGTTACCACTGTTGGGATGAGACTCCTATCATTAGTGTCAGTTTACTAAGGATGGGGCAGTTGGGAGGGAGGACGGACCAGTGGAGGGGGGGGGTTGAGCACCTCCCTGCTGTTCAGCACTAGTCTAAATAATGTGACCAAGGGAAGGGGTACTGACAGCAGAATGGGGCACCTGCTGCCAGTCGTAATTTACCAAAAATGTGCTGATCAGAAGGAAAGTGGACAGGTGGTGAGACTGACCAATCACTGCCAGTATATCATGAAATGTACTAGTTTGGCCAGGTGGGGATACATACAGTGGCATTGGGTACCCAACACTGGAAGTGAATCAATTCACTGGGTCAGTTGGGTCGTTACTGAAAACAGACGACATAAACCATTTTGGCTTACATCAACAGTTTTGAGTTACAAAAATGGAAACATACCATTTAAAACCCCCCAAAAACTCACTCTATGATCTGCATGGTGCTTGGTACTCAAACATGGCAGACGTCAATCCAGTAAACTTGCACTCGCCCCTAAAAAAGTGCCCCCTCGCATGAAACACATTAGTTTGGCTTTTTTGCAATTTGTCATCCCCACAATGATGTCTTATGATGATATTTTATTAATTTAACCAAATCTTTTGATACAATACGTTTTTTAGAATTGATATATCAATGCTGCAGAGTATACTGATGTTTGAGAGGTTGTGTGAGGCACAGTTCACTGGACTGAACAAAAAAAATAATGTTGTCAGAAAAAATACCTTATAAATAGAATGTCATTAAAAATTGTCTGTGGATGTATGATGACTGTATTTTCTTTCTAAATTAATTTAAACACTAGACATTAAAGCCATCTCTCAGAGGTACCCCATTGGGTCAGACTGTGATAACGCTGAAAGTGTTGGGTTTCCTTTCAGCTTTCAGCTGTTGTTGAGCTACAGTACAGCTGAGCAAAAAATATATATTCATTTGGAATGTTCAATGCACTGTATTTGTCAACCACTGAAGAAATCAATATAATTTTATGGGGATCCTGGGCTCTGAAACCTGCCTAACAAAGTTCAGGCTACTCAGCCTAGAGACAGCTGCATTATAAAGGTACAAAACTAGGGGTCTAACATAGAGCACCATTTGTTATAATATACAGTATTCTCTAAAATACCACCAACTGCTTAGTTTGGTTGAATTTCAGTTAGTTTCCATTTGAGTATCCCCTTCCCCGGGCAGTATTGTCTACTCCTCCTTTACTGATCAACAAAAACTGAAGAAATACATCAAAATAAAAATAGAATAATAGATAGGGGACTGTGTATTATAAGGCCATAAAACTAATGAGAGATTCTGGGAACATGGGAACCTCAAAAGCGAAGCTTGAGAGGTTCCAACATGTCTCCAGAACCTCAATATGGCTTTATAGCTCAGTAATCAGAGTCCCATATCTGTTATGTTTTGTAATATATGGATTCAAGCACTTAGATTTTGTAAAATGTGCTGCAATGGTGAGGTGTCAAGTAGTGGAGTCATTTTTTTAATTACTGTTTCTAGGACGTTGCTATGGATGCTGGAAGGTCAACACACCCCTAAAGCTCTGAGCATGTGTTCTGATTGGTTGCTACTGTCTTTGTTTGAATAATTATCCAGGGAAAATGGTGGCATGCTTATGTGAGCAGGGTGAGCTGTCGGCACATTCAGCGGGCAGGAGCTAGAGTAAAGAGGAGTTGGCACTTACAGGTAACAGAATGATAAGAGCATTTGGTTGCTCATTTTTGAGAGGCATGTGGTTATTTTGTTGGTTTTCGGTGAGCTGCAAGTCGGCTTTTACAGTACCCGACAGTTACTGTGAAAGCCAGCTCTCGTTCTGCACAAGACAGTCAAAATCTTGCACTCTTCTTGTTTTGCTGATTAAACAACTCCCAATTACAGCTGTAACCTCCCCTACAAAATTTTTCTTTCTCTCTCTCTCTCTCTCTCTCCCTTTCTCGTGTTTGGAAGACCTTTGAGCTCAGCAGCCTTTTTTCAAAGATGTCCAAGTCAAGTAAGGTTACATACAACAGGAGGTTTGTAACAGTAACAGCTAGAGAGAATAAATATTAACATGATACATAGTTTTTATGTTTGCCATGCACATACACACAGCAAATTTGTTAGGAGAGTGGCTTTTGAGGAGTGTGACACTGTCAAACCAATGCAGAATGGTCTGCAAGGGGCTCATCAGTGTCACACCAATGATCAGCCAGACTGATCATGATGCTGCGCAGAAATGTCATGTATTTGAGTGAGCTGACCCAATCATAGGTTGGCTCTTTCCTTTGATCTACACTGCCCTGCAAGCACAGCTGATCTGTCATGATCAGCCTGATAAGGTTGAATTACACCCTGTTACAAAGAAAAACATCCATCAATGTCTGTTGTGGACTCCACCATTACTGTTCTCCCACTCAGCACTGACCCCCCACCCTCACAAACTTAACACCCATACATTGGGTTGTCCAATCTCCAGTGTCACCACCTGAAATGAAGAAAACTGACCCTTATAACTGTTTTTTATATACTGAGTAACAAAGAAAACTGTCCATCAATGTCTGTTGCTGCCAGCACCATTATTGTTCTCCCACCAGACACTCCCTCTCAGCACATAACATGGACACTGGGGTGCCCAATTCCCCATCGTCGCCACCTGAAATAAAGAAAACAGTCCCTAGTTGTTGTTTTTTTATTAGTAGTAAATATACCATGTAAAAAAGAAAACCACTCATTGATGTCTGTTGCTGTGACCACCATTAGTCCCCCCACCTGACCCTCACACTCAGCATCCACCACCACCCCCACAAACCTAACATGTACATTGGGGGTGCCCAACCACCCAGTGCCACCACCTGAAAGAAAGAAAATTGTCCCTTGCAGTTTTATTTTTTTTTAACATACCTTGTAAAAACCAAAACCATCCATCAATGCCTATTGCTGCCGTGGCCATTAGTCCCCCCACACAACCCTCCCACTCAGCACCCACCACCCCATACCCCCCCAAGCCCTTACTTACCCACCGGGGGTCCAGCACTGTAATCCTCTCTGGACCTCAGACACGTCTTCACTCTTCAATATTGGACTGCGAACTGAGGAAATCATTATGCGGTTCAATGTATTTCAATGGTGTTTTGAACTTAGTGGCATAACATGGTCATTTATGAATATTTTTGCCCCAAATTTTCAACATACCTTTTTTGGTACCCCACCTGATGACCAATGGCAGTTAAATTAGATAAATCTGTCCTGAAAGGTGATTTTGTGGTCGCTGCGTGAAATCACCTTTCGGGCAGGAGTTGAAAGTTTTCTCCATTCATGTTGTGAGGTGGGGTCATAAGAAGGATCTCTTGAAAATTTGGGGTAAAAATGTTAAAAAATAAACAAAGTTATGAGTCTACATTGAAATTTGTGAATGCAGGCTTGTAACTTTGATAGTTTCCAATATTTTGACCCCAAATTTTCAAAATTGCCATTTCCTCACAGCACCTCATAAATGTGACAGCTGTCATTTTTCAAATTCTGATCAAAATGTGTTTTCACATCCTGAAAGGTGATTTCATGGTCATTGCATGATTTCATCTTTCAGGTAGGAGTTCAACATTTTCTCCACCCTTGTTCATGAGGTAGGGTCATAATAGGGCTATGCTTTTCAACATAGCCATTTTTTCACACCACCTCATGAATGTGACAGTCATCATTTCTCATATCCTACCCAAAATGTGATTTAACACATGTGGTGCAAAATGACATTTAATGACACCTGTCACGCTCAGAAAAAGTGGTCATAAAAACATTATGTTGAAAATCTGGAGATAAAAATGTAGAAAACCAACTAAGTTATGAGGAAATTGATTGTTCCAACATTTCCTCATAACTGGAAGGCTGGTCCTGTAGTTCAATGGACAAGCAGCCATTCACTCCCACTTCCTGACCTATATAAGCAGTTCCTCTCAACATCCTTCTGAAGCACTTTTCTTTGTCTGCTGGAGGCTCTGTCGGTCTGTCCTCCGCAGCTGGCTGGGGCCTCCCCTCCCCCCCCCACCTTGCTGCTTCTACTTGTTTCTGCTGGACTTCTGTGTTTGTTCAGAAGAATGGTTCTGGTTTGTATTTTGTCTCCGGCTGTGTGCTATTTTTGTCATTTGTTCTCTGTTTCTCTGTGTTTGTGTGTCTTTGGTTTTGCCTTTTGGGGGCTTTGTTTATAAGCTTATAGTATATTGCTAATCCAGAGCTCATGCTACTTGCTCTCAATTACTCACAATGCTACTGCAATCATTAGCTGTGTGTTTCAACTAAAACCATATAGCTGCTCTCCATGCTACACACTTAATTGTTTTCAACTGATTCAGGCCCACTGTGAACCCTAGCTATGCAGCTCAGTCATGCTTTCTCAACTCATTTTACCTACTACAGTTTCATTGCACTGCCTGGTGATGGCCGCTTTCAGAGCATTGCACCTCCCTTCATTCAATGTTTATTGAATTCTACAACTCATAGTTACTCAATACAGATGCTGCTCTCTATGTTTGTACACTGCTATTATACTCTGAGGTCAGCTAAGCTACTGCTGATGCTGTAAACTAATTTCAATATCTGCATGTGGGTCTCTGCGCCTTCCATCACTTTCTTATTTTTCCTATGGTGGGGACTTGGAGGTGTTGAAGGAGTTGTGGCCCATTGTGGCTACTTTATGTTCTAAATCCTGCCTCTGCTGCTGAAAATCCTCAGAGTATTTGTCACCTTCATTGGCTTTCTTGAATGCCTGGCTGGCTTGCCCCACTATTCATGCTGCTGCTCCTCTGACCTATGTGCAGGTCCAACTATTGCTACTCTGTTTTGCAGACCTACTGTATGTGCAGGTCTGACTATTGCTAATCTGCTTACTGATCTAAGTACAGGTCTGACTATTGCTACTCTGCCTTACTGTCCTACGTGCAGGTCCATTCTTTGCTTACACAATCATTGTTTAATGCTCACTATTGCCATCTGACCTCTGTGATATCTCGGCACTCAATATTCATTAAGCTCCTCTTCAGTTTTCTGAAGTATACCAGCCATACCATTCTGGTGCAGGGCTTCCCTGCAGCTGATGGTCTCACTCTGCACCCAGAGTCCGCAGCTTGAGCATGCAAAGCTTGGAGCAGGGTCCTTCTCACCTGGCCCATATCTGGGAAGGTCCTCACTCTGGGTGGACCTTCAGTCATCAACCATAATGATGGCACCTCAAGTTGTAGTATTTAAGACTCAGCAGTGAAGGGGTGGGGCTCTCACAGGGCCCCTTCAGCTGCCCGAGAGGGTTCAGAGGCACCCTTCAAAGCTATTCTCCCCATGACTGCCTCTGGTTCACCTGGTTTGTTTTTAGAGTAAGTAGACCAGGTAAGTGCCTCAGCAGTTGTCGCTGTCCTCCTACTGCCTTGGGTGTCTTATTGTAGAGTAACGCTTGCAATCTTCCACGGAGTTCCCATTAGAGGGATCGAGTGAGAGCTTTCCTCCACCCCCTTTGATTGAGTTTCCAAATCACAACAGCAGAACTGTCACAAATCAAATTATCCCTAGCCTGGAGGGTAGGTGATCTAGGCCTTGGATCCCCAGAGATGTCCTCCTCAAAGGTTTTTTTTTTCTTTCCTCTGTGCCTCTGGTCAAAACGTTAGTTAGCCGTAGTTAATGTTTCCTAGTTCCTTTAAGTAGGTTCCACTGTTGGATGGAGGTGGATGGTGTCCCTACCTGCCATTCCCTCTCTCCTTGGGAGGACCCCTTAATCTCCAGTGCAAACTGTCATACTCATGCCATTGCTAACCTATGCTTCTTAGTATGTTATCAAGCTGCCTAATGCCTTATCTACTACTACTATGTCTCACAGTTAGCTACTGATTGCTACCTTGCTTCATACTATTACATTTATTTTTGGGGATCCTTCCTGAGGTGCCTTTAGCCAAAGGAATCATCCCACAGCACCTCTAGGGGTGCAACTGGTTCCTTGCCTTCAGTACCCCTACATGGTGGTAATTCCTCTGGAATAGAGGGTGCGAACGGCCAAAACCTAAGTAACACAGTTGCACAAGCATAACACTTTACTGGCTGCATAGGCCATTAAATTGGAAGGCTGGGCCTGTAGTTCAATGGACAAGCAACCAGCCACTCCCACTTCCTGACCTATATAAGCAGTTCCTCTCAGCATCCTTCTGAAGCACTTTTCTTTGTCCCACCATCCTCCCCTCCTCCTCCAGCAGCAGCACCTAGCTCCTCAGGATCCTTCCTAAGGTACCTTTAGCCAAGGGAATATCCCTCTGCACATCTAGGGGTGGAACCCTCTTCAAGGGTTCCTTGCCTTCGGTACTCCTACAGGGCGATAATTTCTCTGGAATAGAGAGTTCGAACGACCAAAACCTAAGTAACAGTTGCACAAGCATAACACTTTACTGGCTGCATAGGCCACTGAACTTTATTTTTTGCAGATTTTGGCCCCTAATGTTCAACATATCCCTGGTGTTACCCCACCTCCTGAACATGGGAAGTGTCATTTTTCAAATGCCCTCCAAAATTCATTTCCACAGTCACACAGTGAAAAAACCTTTCAGATGGGATTTTAAAAATTCCACCTATCTTGATCATAACATCAGATCATAAAAAGACTGTCGGACATTTGGGTCAAAATGTGGGAGACCACTTAAAAGTAAATATTGCCTCTCAGCTGCACTATCCTGGGTAATTAAAACCCAACAATGTGCCAAAGCAGAACACCACTGAAAATGAGATATCACATCGCATCTGCTCTGTCCTGGGTAAATTTATAGTAAAAATGTGTAGAAGCAAGACCTGGTACAACAGCACTACTAGTGGTGAACATCTGGCATTGACAAATGATTGTTTACAATGTGAGTAGTAGCCACAAGTTTCAGCAGGCATTAATAAATGGTACAGGTATGTGCAGAGTGAAAGGCATCAAGAACGACAGTCCCCAGTAGAAGCAAAGCACAGTGTGAGTGGTAATAGTGGGACTCAGCAGGCATTAACAAAAAACTCTGGTATATGCAGCTGTCCAACCATAAGGGTTGCAGATGGTAGTGGAGGAGGCATGGTGTGGAGGTTAGGAGGTACGTGCAGAGTGAAAGGCATCAAGAACGGCAGTCCCCAGTAGAAGCAAAGCACAGTGTGAGTGGTAATAGTGGGATTTAGCAGGCATTAACAAAAAACTCTGGTATATGCAGCTGTCCAACCATAAGGGTTGCAGATGGTAGTGGAGGAGGCATAGTGCGGAGGTTAGGCAGGCCCACTAGGTGAGGGGGCTAAAGTATGGGATGCACTAGACACACTTGCAATAGAGTTTCTGGCATAGAAACATAGAAACATAGAAGTTGACGGCAGATAAGGACTGCAAGGCCCATCCAGTCTACCCATTTCTTTTTCTACCTTATAAATGTGCCAGCGAAACATAGAAACATAGAAGTTGACGGCAGATAAGGACTGCTAGGCCCATCCAGTCTGCCCATTTCTTTTTCTACCTTATAAATGTGCCATTGACCTTTGCTCTGTCAATGGCACATCTATTCATACTCATCTGTATTGCTCCCTTATGCCTATCCTATGCCTGTTTGAAGCCCTGCACTGTATTCATATCCACCACTTCCTGAGGTAGGCCGGTCCATGCATCCACCACCCTTTCTGAGAAAAAGAACTTCTTCACATTACCTCTTAATTTGCCTCCCTCTAATCTCATGCTGTGTCCTCTTGTCCTGCTATTTTTCTTATATTGAAACATTTTAGACTCTTTCACATTGTTAATGCCCTTAAGGTATTTGAATGTTTCGATCATATCACCTCTCTCCCTCCTTTGTTCTAGGGTATACATATTGAGCTCTGTTAATCTGTCCTCATATGTTTTCTGATGCAGTCCCTGCACCATTTTGGTTGCCATTCTCTGGACTGCATCAATTTGGTTAATGTCCTTGTGAAGGTGTGGCCTCCAGTACTGCATGCAGTACTCCAGATGGGGCCTAACCAGTGTCTTGTAAAGAGGGATTATTACCTCCCTCTTCTGACTTGTGATGCCTCTACTAATATACCCCAACCCCCCCCAGCCTTACCTGCTGCTTTAGTGGCCTGCTTGGATGATTTCAGGTCATCGGTAATGATGATGCCCAAGTCTCTTTATTCCCTTGTGACTGCCAGCAACTCCCCTCCCAGCCTATAGGTGGCATCAGGGTTTCTCTTCCCTATGTGCATGATCTTGCACTTCTTTGCATTAAACCCCAGTTGCCACTCTTCCAACCATTTTGCTAGTTTATCCAGATCTCTTCTCATTCTGCCCCCCCCATCAGGATCATCTACTCTGTTGCAGACCTTGGTGTCATCTGCAAACAGACAAACCTTACACTCCAGTCCATCTGCAATGTCACTGATGAAGATATTGAAGAGGACTGGCCCCAGGACTGATCCCTGAGGTACCCCACTTGTGACTTGCATCTCTTCTGACTGTATACCGTTAACCACCACTCTCTGTTTTCTGCCTGTCAACCAGTTTGCCACCCAGTTGACCAACTTCAGACCCACCCTGAGCCTATGCAGCTTATTAATCAGTCTTCTGTGTGGAACAGTATTGAAAGCTTTCCAGAAGTCAAGGTAGGCGCCATCAACTGCTCCCCCTTGGTCCACCACTCTGGTTACCCAGTCAAAGGAATCTATGAGATTAGTTTGACAGGACCTTCCTTTTGTAAACCCATGTTGTCTTGGATCCTGTGCTCCTATGGATTCCAGGTGTTACTCTATCCTTTCCTTAAGGAGTGCCTCCATAATCTTGCCTACTACTGATGCAACACTGACTGGTCTGTAGTTCCTTGCCTCCTCCCTGCTACCACTCTTGTGGAGTGAGATCACATGAGCTCTTCTCCAGTCTTCTGGGACCTCTCCTGTGCACAGAGACTCACTAAACAGTTCTGATAATGGCTCTGTTAGTTCCGCCCTTAGCTCCTTTAGTACCCTGGAATGTATGCCATCAGGTCCCATTGCCTTGTCCACCCTGAGCTTATCGAACTCTTGTAGGACCCTTTCTTTTGTGAAGGGACTAGTGCGTACCTCCCTCCCCCTTGTGTCTATGGTGCTGAGCTGTGGGCCCTGTCCTACCTTCTCTTCAGTAAATACTGAGCAGAAGTATCTATTTAGGATAGATGTTTTTACATGGTCCTTCTCCTCATCCACACCCTTATCTCCTTTGATCTTAGTAATACCCCCTCTGGACTTTCTTCTTTCAATAATGTAGCTATAGAAAGTCTTGTCATCTTCTTTTACTGTTTGTGCTAGTGTTTCCTTGGTTTGGGCCTTTGCCTGCCTTACTTCCTTCCCTGCTTCCCTTAGGGAAGTTTGGTATGCCTCCCTATCTTCATCCCATGTGGGCTGTGACTTGGGTCTTGAAGATGGGGAGAATGGTAAGTCCTCAGGGCAGAGAGTTCCAGGCTCTGACTGCTCTAGATATGAAGGAGTGCTGACCTAGTGATGTTTACCTGAAGGACAAGAGCAGCTTTGGGTCATCCATCGAATGGGTTCTGTAGCTGTTGCTGATTAGGGAGATGTGGCTACAGACACCAAGTGGCAATTGGCCGAGAGGTGCTCTTTTACATAGTAAGGCTTCACTGAGTGTAACTCAGATGTGGAACAGAAGCCAACTGGATGAGAACAGAAACATAGAAACATAGAATTTGACGGCAGATAAAGACTGCTTGGCCCATCCAGTCTGCCCATATCCCTACCAATTGGATAAGCTGCAGATCTTAGTTAACCAACAGCCTACTTCCACCTACCCCAACAAGATTGCTTTATGTCTGTACCATACATTCTTGAATTCCCTCATTGTTTTTGACCCCACAACTTCCTCAGGAAGGCCGTTCCATGCATCCACTACTCTCTCTCTGTGAAAACATACTTCTTTACATTACCCCTTAGCTGTCCCCCCCCCATCTTCAAATTGTGCCATCTTGTCCTTGCACATCTCTTTTTCTGAAAGATGCTACCCTCTTGGACTTTATTCATTCCTTGTTGTACTTAAATGTTTCTATCATGTCCCCCCCACTTTCCTCGAGGGTATACATATTAAGCTCCTTTAGTCTCTCTTCATATGGCTTCTGGTGCAGACCCTGCACCATTTTAGTTGCCCTCCTCTGGACTGCTTCTATTCTGTCTATGTTCTTGTGGAGACAGGGTCTCCAGAACTGCACGCAGTATTTCAGATGGGGTCTCACCAGCTGTCTGTACAGAGGGATAACAACTTCCTGTTTTCTACTGATGAAGCCTCTTCCTATGCATCCCAGTATCCCCCCAACCTTCCTTACTGCTTTTCTCACATTGCTTGCCTACCATTAGGTCATCTGATATGACTACCCCCAGGTCCCTTTCCATTTTTGTTGTTGTTAGTACTTCCCCCCACATTGTGTACTCTTCCCCTGGGTTTTTGTTTCCCAGATGCATTACTTTGCACTTCTTTGCATTAAATCTAAGCTGCAGTATTTTTTGACCATTTCTTCAACCTTGCCAAGACTCTTCTCATTCTTCCCCCCCACCTTGTGTATCAACCCTGTTGCAGATCTTTGTGTCATCTGCAAAGAGGTATACTTTCCTTTCCAGTCCCTCTGCAATGTCACATATAAAGATATTAAAGAGGACCAGTCTCAGTACTGAACCCTGTTGTACCCCACTAGTAATTCCCCTTTCTTTGAACTGGACTCCATTTATTATTTATTTATTTATTGAAAATGTTTCACCAGGAGAGGCACACTGAGCAAAACAATGCTCGTCTCACGGTGCACCCTGGGGGGGGTACATAGGAGGAGTATACATAAAACAAACAATGGGTTGAAATTAGAGTCAAGCAATTCAAAACAGTGGTTACATGGATGAGTGTGGCTAGACAGACTTAAACAAGTAGAAGCACTACATATTTGTGCCACATGGAGGGTGGCATAACGTGTTTGATTAACATCGAAACTAAACATGGTTACATAAGTGCCTATATCTAGAGAATGAGGAGAAATAAAATGCACCGGGTTGGCAGTGCTAGTGTTAGGTGGAACAGAAGCCAACTGGATGAGAATAGAAACATAGAAACATAGAATTTGATGGCAGATAAGGACTGCTTGGCCCATCCAGTCTGCCCATTTCCCTACCCTATTATAAACCTCTGTGTCCAGTTGTCCAGTTAATGTTTTACCCAGACTACAACCCTGGGACCCATTCCCGGGCTGGCTAACTTGTTTATTACTCTTTTGTGTGGGACTGTGTCAAATATCTTGCTAAAGTCAAGGTAGGCCATGTCCACAGCCCCTCCCTGGTCTACTTCTTTGGTCACCCAGTCAAAGAAATCAATTAGATTTGCCTGACATGATCTTTCCTCTGTGAATCCATACTGCCTTGGGTCCTGTGCCCCACTTGCCTCTAAGTACTCAACAATTCTTTCCTTTAGAAGTGTTTCCATCATTTTCCCTACCACTGAGGTCAAACTAGTAGGTCTTTAGTTGCCTGCCTGTGTCTTGCTCCCACTTTTGTGAAGAGGAATCACATCTGCCCTCCTCCAGTCCTCAGGTGCCATGCCATCCTCCCATGATTTGTTAAAAAGGTTAGCCAGTGGTGTCACTAGTTCACCCCTTAGTTCTTTTTGAATTCTGGGGTGAATTCCATCAGGCCCCATTGCTTTGTCCACGTTCGGTTTTAGGAGTTCTTTCAGGGCTCTTTCTTCTGTGAATGGACTGGGCTCGACCCCCCTACCCAGAGTGCTTCTGTTGTTTGGTTTAAGTACTTCCCCCTCATCTTTTGTGAATACTGAGCAGAAGTATTCATTTAGTATCCTTGCTTTTTCACTGTCACCCTCTGCTAACTCCCCTTCCCTTTATTAAGCCTCACTCCCTCCTTTGATCTTTCATTCGCTCCCTAATGTACCTATAAAAGGTTATATCCCCCTTCTTAACTGAGTTGGCTATCTTTTCCTCAGTGTGGGCCTTTGCTATTCTGACTGCCTTCCCCACTTCCTTCTGCTTTAACTGGTACAGTACTCTGTCCTACTCCTTCTGTGTTTCTTTAAACTTCCTGAATGCTACCTTTTTCTCCTTAACCTTCCCCACTACCTCTTTTGAGAACCATAGTGTTTTTTCCTTCGTTTGTTTTGTTGATTTGCTTCACACAAAAGTTTGTTGACCCTGTGATGGCTGTTTTGATTTCACCCCATTGTTCTTCCACTCCTCCTTCTTGCCCATTTGCTAGTGCTTTTCTGAGGCACTCTCCCAGTTTCCCAAGGTCAGCCCTCCTAAAGTCCAATACCCTTGCCTTTGTATGTCTTGACTCTACAGCTGTGTTTATTGTGAATCACACTGTTTGGTGGTCACTTCTTCCCAGATGGCTACCCACTTCTTAATCTCAGATCCTCTCTCCATCCCCATTTGAAAGTACCAGGTCTAAGACTGCTCCCTCCCAAGTGGGTTTCATCACTAACTGTCTGATGCATGCCCCCAATAGGGCATCGAGAATGACCCTGCTCTTGGATGTGGCTACAGCAAAGTTGCTCCAGTTAACATCTGGCATATTCATTTCCTCCATCAACAATATCTCCCCTTTTTCTACCATTTTAAGGATGCCTTCCATCGTTTCCTTGTCCATTGTCTCTCCCCGAGATGGGGATCTGTATACAACCCCTGTGCAGATTGTAGTGCCTTTTCCTGTCTCTAGGATGACCCACAGTGCCTCCTCTCCTCCCTGTTTTCCCTATAGTTCTATTGCTTTAGTTTAGTTTATTGTTCTAGGAATTAATACCTTTGAGCCAAGGCTCTTTTACAAAGGTTCCACGTCATAATAGTACATAACAACAAGACATGTTATAACAAAATGTTCAGCAATTTACAAAGGCAGCAATAAATCAATAATAATTCTTTTACAAGAAAGAAAGAAACTCAGAGGCATTTAAGGAAAGATAAGGAGGGAAAAGTAGGAAAAGATATAGGGAGAAAAAAACTCAGTAGCAGACAGGACCAGTTAGTGGTACTCCGAGTGTCTTTGTCAAGTGAAGGGCCGTGTTGAGGGATGGACAACTGTGAGAGCAGTCAGAGGGAAGAGCCTTTAGTCAAAGCAGTCACAGGAGATGGAGGATGAGAGGTGAGCGTAAAGCACGGATTTGAAAGCTTCCAGTGATGTGGAGGATAGAGTGGGTACGCTAAGGGCATTGTACCAGGTAGGGGCACGGTAGGCAAAAGATCTTTGTCCCTGAGCAGTCCGGCATCTGGGGACCTGAAAAGGTTGGTGCTCAGATCTTCTGGTGGGACGTGTGCCGTTATTCAGGCAGAGTAGGTCTTGGATACACGGTGGAGTGAGTCCCAAGATTGATTTTTTTGCCATCAAGCATGTGAGATACATGAGGCAATTAGAGAGTTGTAACCAGCCGGTTTCTGTGTAGAGCTCACAGGTGTGGGTCCATCTCTGTGCTCCAATGAAGAGTCGACAGATCTTGTTTAGGGCGGATGAGATGCGCCTTAGTTCGGTGGTAGTGGCTGAGCCATAGATAATTAGGCCATAGTCTATGATTGAGATTACAGAGCTTTGTATAGCAATCCTCAGGGCAGCTTGGTTAAGGAATTGATGGTTCCAGAACAGTATTCCAATGCGTTGGTTCACTGTTTTCACTGTGTTATCAATGTGGTGCAAAAGGTAAGACCTTGATCAAAAGTGATGCCAAGGTATTTGAATGTATTCACTTGTTCAAGTGTATTTCCAAGGGAAGTTTTTATTGTGAGTGGAATATGTCTTTTTCTGTTTTGATGGCTGGTGAAAAGCATGGTTTTGGTTTTTTTGTGATTTAGAACCAACTTGTGATCAAGGAACCACTTTTCAACACGAGATAAGGCAAGTTGCAGGCTCTGACATAATGGGTTGAGATCCTTGTGAGAGGAGAGAATTACAGCGTCATCAGCATATAAGATTATTTTTTCTGGGCAGGATTCAGGGAGAGCGTTTAGGAACAGGCTAAAAAGGAGAGGGCCTAGGATTGATCCCTGAGGGACACCTGAGAGGACAGGTTTAGAGTCAGAGAGCATGTCAGAGAATTTTACTGCTTGTGAGCGTTGTGTCTGGTAACTTTTAACCCAGGCACCTGGTCCTTCAGCGAGCCCAAGCCTGAGCAGTAGTGAGATTAGTAAGCCATGGTGAACAGTATCAAACGCTTTTGTGAGGTCAATGAAAACAGCTCCGGTTTGGTATCCTCTGTCCATAGCAGTGTGAACTTCTCCTGAGAAATCTAATATTGAGAATTTTGGTGAGAGGGTGGATCACTTCTTCCAAGGTGAGAGACTGAATTTTTAGATCAATAGTATCACTGCTTGTTTTGGATTTAGAGCAAGCCTTGTTTATATATTTGTCGGCATCATGTGCTTTAACTATTTTAAAGTGAAATAGCGGTTGGTCAGTTGAGGTGATTTGGGATATGAGATTTGGCAAGGTCAAGTCCGAGAAGAAGTCTGGTGGGAGGACCCCACTGAGATTTGTGACGGTTTTATTTAGGGCATCAGCCATAACCTTTAGGTCAAGGGTAGTGGAGTCATCAACATTCATTGTAGTGGGGGAGGATTTTGACTGCTTACCCGTAATATTTCGGATGTTGTCACAGAAGGATCTCCCGTCACCCCAGGTGGTTGCAAGGGCATTTTTGAAATAGGAGCTCTTCATTTGCCTGATTTGTGAAGTGCATAGGTTTTGTGCCTGTTTATACTTCTGTATGTCTGTCAAGGAGCCTGTGGCTCTGGCTATGGCCCAGAGATGGTCACGAGCTTTGAGTTGAGCAAGTAGTTTGGCCGTGAGCCAAGGATTAGAGAGATATTTGATTTTACGCTTTTTTAATGGTGCATAAGTGTCACAGGCAGTGTTGAAAGTTGTGATAAAGTATTCTAGGGCAGCATCAACATCTACTGTATTGAAGATTGGGGACCAGTCTTGTTGCAGGAGACAGGTCTTGAGTATAGTGAGATTTCCGTGTGGTAGCACTCTACTTGAGATGATTTTGGGGGGTGGTTTAAGGAATTTATTTGACCAGGTACAGATCACAGGGGAGTGGTCACTGAAAGAGTCCGAGAGAACAGTAGTGTTTTTTATCCGGTCCAGCTGACTAGTGAGTATCCAGTCAATGAGAGTGCAAGTTCCAGTCTTGTTGTTTTTTCTAGTGGGGGAGTTGACCATCTGCGTTAGGTTGGCTGCTAGGATAGCGTCCTTGCTGGATCCGATATCAGAGGCGAGCCAATTTACATTGAAATCACCAAGGAGGAGGAGCTCAGTGTCAGGAGGTTGCAATCTTACAAATTAAAGAACTGTCTGGAGACCGGAACGAGGATCTTTAGGAGGGATATAGACTGCACCTACTGTAAGCACTTTATTTTGGGCACCAAGAAGTAGCTTGACAGGGAGAAGTTGCACTAGGGTGTTTGTGGAGGAGAAGCTGACAGGGTGACTAGAGAGGTTGTCCTTAATGTAGATAGCACAACCCCCCCCCTTTTTATTTGACTGGTCGAGTCTGAGGAGATTGTAGCCTTGAAGCGAGACGGCATGATCTGGAGTGCTTGGAGACAGCCAGGTCTCAACAATGGCTAGTATGTCAGGATTGTTTTGACCAATGAAGACTTGAAGGGATGCCAGCTTAGGAAGGAGGCTGCAGATATTTAGAGTAGCAATGGAGAGACCCCTATCTGCTTTTGCTAGCTTTGTTAACCTGTTTGAGACAGGGCCAGGGTTTGGGTGGACCCCACCTGACATAAGAAGGAGGAGGAGGAGCAGGAGTTTCAGTAATATCTCCTGAAGCTCATAGTATGTCACGATTTGCCTCTGTTTCTTATTGGTTTGGGGATGGCGTAGTCATCTAGGGTCCCAGCAGAGGGTGATGGCTAGTGACAGGTGTTGATTTGTCATCTTTCTGGCAGGGTGAGCAGCCATTAGCACCCAGTCCTTAGTAAGGGGGTGCATCAAGTAAGGGTGAGGAGGATTTGTCATGGTTCCATGTTGCAGATAGCAAGTTTTGATGATTACAGTAGGAGGTTGCAAGGGGTAGGAGGAGAAAGGAAGTTGGCACAGTGGAAAAAAGAGGGAGAGGGCCAGAAAAGACAAGAGGTGGTTTCTAAGGAAAGGCATTGTTGATGAAAACAGCACTGTGCTGTGTTCTAAAGGAGTGTCAGGCAAAGGGGTGGGAAGAACAAAAAAGAAACGAAGTAGGAGGTAACTTAAGAAATTTTTGGGTTATGAAAGGGTATGCTTAGAGCTGCAGAGGAAGAGGAATCCCTTCTCTTATGAAGAGAGCTCCTCCTCCTCCTCCTCCTCCTCTTTTACTCTCCCTGTCCCTCCTGTAGATTGTGTACCTGGGTATGTTGATATCCCAGTCATGGCTCTCTGTGTACCATGTTTCTGTGACTGACACAATATCCAGGCAACCCTCTTCATGCCTTCATGGCTAAACATACACACAATCACTTTTTTTCAGTTGTAGCCATTTTGGAACACATACCTTTTTTGAAAACTACTAAAAAATCGTTGTTCAGTCTCGAGTTCCTTTTTCTCTTGAGCTGCACTGCCATTTGACATCCCACTCCACCTACAGGATGGATACGGGCCTTGCTGTATGGGTAGTAGCCTCTGACCTGGCAAAAGGAATGCTGGGCAATAATGGCGACTGATAAAGGCGAGGAGAGAGGGTTTATAATTGTTTTGTGCAAAACACAGCATTTGTTTATATCATAGGAGAGCTAATGCCCTGCAGAAACGGAATCTCATTTTGGTGGGGTTCTCCTTAAAATATACATTCAATTGCACAATAAGTACGCAACATGTTTTTTTTCCAGTCCTTGCAGCCTCACTGCTGAAATCACCAAGATGGGTTGACGATGGTAAGCACACTGCTTTGGCAAAATCTTTACAATCACAGTCCCTATACATGGGATAGGAGAGTTGTATTTATTGTTTTATTCTTCATTTTTACTGTTACCTCTAGAATATAGTATATAAACCTAGTGGGACTGAATTGAGTTTCATATCTTAACCTACATGCTTGCATATTGTCTATGCTGTCTCTATTCAATACAATTTAACACCATTTTTTTTTGGTGTTTTTATAAGGCAGTTTGCTGAATCTGGATTTTATTTATAGAAGATAACAGGGGTGGGGTAGATTATTATCTCTCCTCTTCCCCCCCACCTTTTATAGGATGGGAAGGATGCTCCTGTTAAAGTACCATCAAGCTGTAAAGGCCAATATACAAATGCAGAATAATTTAAATCTCTGTATTTGAATAAGGAGCAAATGGTTACTAGATCTCCTTAAAGAATATTTTTCTTTTTTAGTTGATAGTGCAATAGGGGGTGGATCAGGCAAAGCATCTGCTTGGTCATCGTTTATGGTTATTATATTGCTAGATAGAATGGCATTACATCCCTAGAGAGTTTTTATTAATGGTTACCTAGCGCAAGATGTTTTAGCTCAAGAGGAGGGAGAAGGCCACTTATATTCACCATCCAGGAATGCACTGGATGAAGGTTTTAGTGTACTCTATCTGTATATTTTCTACAATAAGTTCAAGGGAAAATATTGCTTGGACATAAACTCAGTTTCTTTCTTGCTTTTACTATTTAGGTGTTAATGAATTTCAATACTTTCACTTTACTAACAGATGTGTGATACGTAGGATAGAAAATGTTTTAATGTTTTCATTTGATATTGCTCTACACCCCCCTCCTTAACTCCCCCATTCCTTCCCTTTGATATGGATGGGACTATCTCTCTTTGTCATATTAATATACTTGGACAGTAATTCCAATTTAATTCCTTTTTATGATGGCTAACATGGATAATATAAACTTGTTTTCCTGGAATGTCAGAGGTCTAAACCACAAGATTAAAAGATATTCAGTATTACGTCACCTTAAGAAACTAAATCCATCAATTGCTTTCCTCAAAGAAACATACCTCAGAAAAGAACACTACCTGCTTGTGTGCAGAGATTGGGTGGGACAGGTATTCTGGGCTGGGAATAGCAAAAAAAAGCAGGAGCACTCATTCTCATCAAAAGGGGAGTTAATTTCACTCCTTGTACAGTGATACAGGACCCTGAGGGTCATTTTTTAATTGTTAATAGGGAGCTGGATGAGGAATATATCACCCTTTTTAACATATACGGCCCTACCAATCCTACCCATGAGAGGTTTCAGCAGATTTTCACAAATATTGGAAGTTTACTAGATAGTACTATCCTCCTTGCAGGGGATACTAATTGCATTCTTGACCCTACAATGGATAGATCCAATCCAAGATTTGGTAGGAACAAAGCATAGAAAGAATTAGCAGAATTTATAGATAATCTATAACTGATTGATGCCTGGCGCATGATGCATCCTGATACTAAAGACTTTACATTCTGGTCTTGACGCCATCAATCAGGTTCGAGGATTGATCAGATCTTTCTTCCAAAAGAACAAGTGAGTAGAATTATTAGGGCTGAGATAGAAGCCCAAGTAATCTATGGTCACTGCCCAATCTCTCTCTCTCTGAATTCAATAAAATAGATAATCCACAGAGGATACATAGATGGAAATTGAATAACTTCCTTCTTGAAAAAGAAAATATTGTCAGAAAAATTAAAAAAAGTATAATAAATGTTATGTTATTAAACGATCCTATGGACACTTCCTGGACTAGTACATGGGACTGCTTTAAATGTTACATGAGAGGAATTTTAATTAGTGAAGCTTCAGCCCTTAAAAAAACTAAATTAAAAAATACAGAAAGAAATAATGGAAAAAAATAGAGATCAAGAGAAGATATTGCTTACTTCAGATTCATTAGCAGCATGTGGAATACATGGTCAAAACTGAAAATTTAATATAACGAGACACTAAGAAATAAAGTTGTCTTTTCAATAAGGAAGGCTAAATTAAATTATGTTGACTCTGGGCCTAGGGCTGCCAAAATACTGGCAATACAACTGAGGCAAAATAAAGGGATACAATTATTACTTCCGTTAGATGTAGTAACCCAGGTAACATTCTTTTGGGATATCAGCAAATAAATAATGTATTTGGGACAGTCTGCCAAGATCTATATAAGGAGGAAAATTATAGGGTTATAAACACACTGGAAGAATTCTGTAAAGGATTAAATATCCTAAATGTGTCTCCTCAATATCATGAAATACTAGGAGCTAATATCCAGGTGGCTGAGATTCTTAACACAATAAAACAGACTAAAAGAAATAAAGCTCCAGGTCCTGATGGATATTCCTCCAACTTCTATAACAAATTTGATAAGGATTTGGCACAGTTTCTGGTTGAGGTATTTAATGAATCTAGAAAGGCAGGTCATCTCTCAAATGAAATGACTAGAGGCATCATAACTTTAATACATAAGCAAAGGAAGGATCCTCTCTCATGCAGTAGTTATCACCCTATTTCTCTTATTAATTCAGACACTAAAGTACTAGCTAAGGTACTGTCAAATAGATTAGACAGTGTCATTTCATTACTTATTTCAAAACAACAAACTGGATTTAGGAGGGGGGAGATTGTCTGCTGACAACATGAGGAAACTATTTCATGTTACACAAGCAGCAAATAAGGCCAGTCCCATGTGGACTATTATTACTCAATGCAGAAAAGGCGTTTGATAGAACTGCATGGCCTCACATCTTCTCCCCCCTCCCCCTTGAGAATTCTTGTGGAGACGGGCTGCTGTTCATCAGGGGGACTGCTGGCAGAATGCTACAAATGGTCATCGCCTCGAGGAAATGATAACTTTCTGGCAGATGTGGAAGATCTTTGGACTTTGGGTTCATCTGGATTTTCCTCCTGGATTACTTTTGAATTACTTATTGCATGGAGTTAATTCTATAAGCTTTTGAATGTCAGTCTGTGTTCATGTTCAAATCTGAAGATACCTGGAATACAGCTCATATTTGGTGCTGGAGGGCAGGCCTTGATCCTGGGGGTGGGCTGGTTGTGGTGGGTGGCTTTGCGGCGGCCCTGGTCTTATTCCACCAAGCAGTTGGTGGTGTAGCCAAGTGACCCTTAGGATCCCTCCCTGGGGTTTGCTGGAGAGTGTGCCCAGGGGAGGATTGCTAGCAGAGGCCGCGGATCTATACCCGTCTGCCCAGAAGGGAGCCTGATGGACTTTGGAGCTGATTATACAGATTTGAAAGAATCTGTACATGAACTTTATGTGTCCTGGATCTGTGAGCAGGAAAGACAGTGTGCAGTGAAGTCCGGGAGCAGTGCTGTGCTGTACTGAGGGCAGGGGGGGGTTCTTCATCCTTGTGCCTGGGGCCCCGGACTGTGAGGAATTCTGATTCAGCCCTTGGACTTTTACTGGTTCCTGGTTTTGGCTGTATTTAATTCTGGGCCTGGACTAAAAGAGTCTGCTGACTTCTTCCTTTTTTGTGGATTATTTTGTTTTTCTGCTGGACGATGGGGTGGTGAGAGGACCCTTCGTCCATGTACATTATTCATTTATTTTTATTTAATTGAAAGTTATAGTCCCTTTCTTGGTCAGTGAAGAGGACTGTAATTTTCCCTTGCACCATTTGTGAGAGATCTGGGGGGGGGGATTTTTATAGTTTCCTTCTTTGCTTACTTGGACTGGAATAATTTTGTTTTGATTTTTATTTGTTGTTTATATTATTATAATTTGCTTTAACTGTTTGGCAGTGACAGTGCCTTTCTATCCTCTTTCCCCAGTGGTGAGAGGACTGGGGGGGATAAATTATTCATTGTTTTTGTGTTGGGTTGGGGGGGGTGAGAGTTCCTAAGCTTTGTTTATTGTCTATTTGTTTTGTGGGTTATTTTGTATTAAGGGGGGGTTGTCGGGGTCTCTAATGTCAGGCTCTGAATTGATGTTAGCTAACCTGGGAGCTGGGTGGGGTTTTTAAACTGTTTTGTTTTAAGGGGGGTATTATTAGTTTGTTAGCTTTATTTTAGGTATTGTTTATTGTATCTTTATTCTGCAGTCTAGTTTACAGCATGTGCTGGCCTTCAGACCCACAGTTGTGCGCTACTCATCCTCCTCTCTTTGTGCCCTTCATCCTTTTTATTCTCCCCCTCTTCAGTTTGAGATCTACCAGCATTGTAGAACACTGGGTATTGTGTGTAAGGGGGGAGAAGGGCGTGGGGTTGTGAACAGGGGAGGATGATCGAGGGGGGTCATCGTATTGGGGTGGTTGGTACCAGAAGGTGCCCTGGGGCAAAATGGAATCCTGATCGTGGTTTTCCATGTTTGGTGCCCATACCCAAGGGCACCATCAATTACGGTGGGCAGATGGCCTGTGCGGCCTGCGAGGTTCATCCAACTCGGGTGGTGTTGTGCAATGCCAGGTCCATTAAAAACAAGACCACAATTATTGCCGATCTTGTTGGTATGGTGGACCTGGCTTACATTACTGAGACCTGGTTGGATAACAACTCTGGCCCCATTTTGGACGCTATGACTCCAGCTGGGTACTCGGTGTTACACTGCCCAAGATGGGATCGTAGGCGGGAGGGGTTGCAGTCTGTTTCAAGACCGAACTCGGCCTCACAGAGGTCCTAGTGGGGGGGTTGAGTCCTTTGAGTGTATAGTTGTGGCAGGTGAAGGCTTTGGAATCGCCCTCATTTACCATCCACCCGATGATGAGAAGCGATTCCTTCAGGAAGTGGCGGACTTAAGTGATCGATATGGCATTTGAGTCGCCCAAATTGATGGCCTGGTGACTTCAATGCCTGGGTCGACGACGAACTCTCGCAATTTGGTCAACACTTCCTCCAGTTAATGACAATGCTGGGCCTTACACAGGTGGTTTCCTCTGCTACACATAAATATGGTCACTCTTTTGACCTAATCTGCCTTCTAGGGGTTGAGGCATCCGACGTGGTGGTGGAACCCATCGGGTGGTCTGATCATTACACTGTGGGGTTTAGTTTTTGCTCCCCTTCTAGAAGGCCTGCCCCTATGGAGTTGGTCAGGTAACGCCCTTTGCGGGATATAGATCCCCAAGGTCTTGCGGCAGTGCTTGACCTCTCATCCCCAGCGTTGGCAAGCAGTGATCCAGAGACCCTCATGTCGGCCTATAACACTGCCATTGTGAGGGCTCTGGATTTCATTGCTCCAGTTCGTGTTAGCCCCCTCTCCCTTTTCCCCAAGTCCCCTTGGTTTGATGGGACGTTGAGGGAGATGCAGAGACAGGGGCGAAGGGTAGAGTGTTGCTGGCGAAAGTCCGCCCTTGATGCTGACCACCTTAGATTGATGGATCATTATTTGGGCTATCAATCTGCAATCACCTGTAAGAAGGCAGAGTTCCTGTCCAGGGAGATTACGGTTGCTCAGAATCAATCAGCTCAGCTGTTTTGAACTGTGGACAGACTGTGCAACCCAGCCTGTCTGCAAGTTTGGGAAGTCTTTTCGCAATTGGAGTATGATGAGCTTGCTTGGTTCTTCGTAAATAAGGTGGCCAACATTAGGGCTGAACTGCTGCCATCACACTCTATGGAGTTTGCCATGAACTGGTGTGAGATCATGGTGCCTCAGTTTTCTTGGAGTTCCTTCGGTCAGCTGGAGTTCATTGACGTCATGAGGATCGTCCAGTATATGCACCCTACATGTTGTAGTTTGGACCCTGGACCAACCTCCCTAATTTTGGGTTGTATTGACATCATTGGTCCAGTCCTTATGCATACAGTCAGGTGCTCCCTGGAATCTGGTGAGTTTCCTAGCTCCCTGAAAGAGGCGGTGGTGACACCCCTCTTGAAGAAAGCTACCTTGGACTCTGACTGTCTCGAAAACTACAGACCCATCTCTAACTTCCCCTTTGTTGGGAAGGTGACTGAGAAAGTAGTGGCTGCACAACTGGAAGACCATTTGACCATCCATGATGTCTATGAACCCCTCCAGTCCGGTTTTCATAAAAGACATAGTACTGAGACAGCGCTGGTTCAGGTGCTCAATGATCTCTTGATCGCCAGAGATCAGAAGAGTTGTTCCATTTTGGTTCTCCTCAACTTTTCTTCAGCTTTTGACACCGTAGATCATGTGGTGTTGATAGAATGCCTGAGGCTGTTCTGTGGAATATCTGGAACCATCTTAAGATGGTTCACGTCATTCCTCACTGGGAAATCACAAAGAGTTGTATCTGTTTTTTTTTCCTCGGATTCAACGGCTTTGTTGTGTGGGGTGCCTCAGGGTTTAGTACTGTCACCCATGTTATTTGCGGTGTATATGCTACCCATCAGAGACATTGTAAGGAGGTGTGGGCTGAGGTTTCACTGTTACGCAGATGATACCCAGCTCTACCTTTCTTTTGCCCCAATCAGGAGGCAGCTCTCTCGGTCTTTAATAGCTGTCTAAAAGAAATCCAGGAGTGGATGAATTCTAGCTGGATGAGGTTGAACTCTGATAAGACTGAGGTACTGGCTGTGGACCGGGTCGACAGATAGGGGGATTGGGTGATGGTGCGTCTTCCGGTATTTTTCTTGGAAGCGTTTCTCTCCTGACCTCTGAACAGGTGCAGAACCTGCGGGTAGTTCTTGACGATGAGCTGACACTGCATTCACAGGTGTCAGCAGTCGTCAAGACTTCCTTTTATCATCTTAGGAACATCACCAGGATTCGGCATCTTGTTCTGTCTACCGACCTGCCAACGTTAGTCCATGCCTTCGTGTCCTCGTGCTTGGATTATTGCAACTCCCTTTACCTAGGGCTTTCTGGGGTTGAAATCCATTGCCTGCAGCTAGTGCAGAATGCTGCAGCCTGGCTTTTGACAGGTTCTAGTAGGTCCTGTCATATTACTCCGGTGCTGCGTGAACTGCACTGGCTGCCAATTAGGTGGCAGATCACCTTTAAAGTCGGATTGCTGACTTTCAAAGCTCTACACAATCTGGGCCCAGTCTATCTGAAAGAACTTCTGGTTCCCTATCACCCAAATCGATCACTCCGCTTGGCCAACGAGGGCTTGCTAGAGGTTCCAAGGGTGAATTTGAAATCTTCGGGTGCTCGGGCTTTATGATGCGCCCCCACCTTTGAATTCCCTACCTGTTGGTCGGGAGTGCACTTCTGTGGAGGGCTTTAAGAGAGGTTTGAAGACTTTTTTTGTGGGAAACTGCATTTTTAGAATATTGATTGAAATAATTGTTTTGATCAAGCTGTATTTTTTAATGATTTGTATTGTTTTAATCTGTTATTTATGTATGGCGCCTTGGCAATTGAAAGGCTCCTTATAAATAACATTATTATTATTATTATTATTCTCAACATTAAAACTGTATGGCTTTCCTGACACCTTTCTGCAATGGATTGAAATATTATATAAAAACTCTAGTTCAGCAGTAGTAACGAATGGAGTAATCTCCCCATTCTTTCCCATTAATAGAGGGACCAGACAAGGATGTCTATCACCCCTACTATTTAACATCACAATAGATCCCCTTATAAGAAAACTGGACTCATGTAGAGAAACTATGGGAATTAAAGTAGGAAACAGTAAACATATGGTTGCAGCTTATGCAGATGACATTATGTTGATGGTGTCTGACCCATCCAGATCTCTACCATCCATGTTAAAAATCCTCCAAGAATTTGGCAGTCTCTCAGGGTATAAGCTAAATATGAACAAGTCAAGTTTCCCTCCTCTTAATAGGCTATGTTATAAAGAAGAGATCATCAGTCTGGGCCTAACTTGGGAAGAAGACCATATTGTGTACTTAGGTATTAAAATATTTAATACTGTACACAAGATTATACATATGAATGCAAGTGACGTAAAAAGAAAGATTTCAGAAGATCTGAGTAAATGGAAAAAGTTGTCACCAGGATTATGGGGGAGGTTAGACTCGATTAAAATGACTCTCCTACCTAAGTTTCTATACATGTTTATGATGGTACCTTCCAGCTTTATTAAAAGATGGATTTAAGGTATAACATCACTGGTTACAAGCTACAATTGGGAAGGGAAAAGGAATAGACTAGCTTATTAGAAGATGTATAGATCAAAACATAAAGGGGAATTGAGTGCCCCTGATTTATATATATATACTTCTTAGCTGCAAGGACTGCACAAATCTTTTGGTTGCTTAAGGAAGTTTCAGAGAAGGAATATACCCCGACTGGGTTTGTATTGAAATATAAATAGTAGATAATCAGAACATGGACCTTAAATCACTTATGTTGGCCAAATCGATCAGACCTCTAAATAACAAAATAATTTTGAACTCCATAAGACAACTAAAACAAGTGTGCCTTATGCTACATCTAAACTTATACCAATCACTAAATCAGCCATTCTGGAAAAACCCTAACTTTGCCCTAGATGGAAGGTTACAAAATAATCCAGTATGGCAAACACAGAGAGTTCTCCTTCTAAAGAATTTAAGTAAGCAATAATACCCAACAGGGTGGGCATTATTGAAATACCCGGACAGGGGTAATGAGGCCCGACACCGCAGGCGGAGGGCCTTATAGCCCTGAAGGTCCGGTATTTCCCAATAGTGCCCACCCTGGAGGGTATTATTGTGCTTAGAAAATGGCTCATATGTAGTATTTTTTAATAAAAAAGAATAATTAGGAAGATAATTAAGACACATTTTAAAAATAAAATAAAACTAGCTTTTTTTTTTTTGTGAAGTAGTTCCTGTGTTGTGCCGCAGTGTCCAATAGAGGGCGTTGCTGATTGGTGGAGCTTGCTTGGCTGATGTGGATTTGTGCCGCACAGTTTTATGGGACTTGTAGTTGTATGGTCCGACATGACAGTAACGTGGAAGAGTGCAAGAATCGGATGCCATTTGAAAAAAAATAAAAAATCGCAAGACTGTGGCAAGTGACACGGCAGCTCTTTAGGTTGGTAGGTAACTTTTTTCTGTCACAGTCAAAGCGCAGTGAGCAGGGCAGGAGCAGGACTTATGTGAATAGCGCCCGTTAGATGGAGTCGGGCAGCCCGGGTCAGAGCGTTTGTGAGCACGGGGATCGGAAGTCGGGATGGGAGCTTTTTAAATAACTCCTTCAGGTGCAGTTTTCTGGCTGGGGGAGAAGAAGACAAGTTGCTTTGTTGTTCCGTTGTTATTTTTTGTTGTTGCTACTTTACATTTCTTTGTGTGGGGAGTGGTGGTTTGACTGCTCAAGAGTTGGGCCCTCCCGCTCGGTCTCTCGCTTAGCGAGGGAAAAAATATGGCGGCTAAACATTTTTTAAAAGTGAAACTGGCAGTATCTGGCACTTGTTTTTCGGAGGGCATCTATCGAAAAATAATTGCCCAGCTCTGGGAGCCTGCCAGCCAATCAGATCAGCACAATGTTCTTTGCCATTTTCTAATAAATAGTAGCACATTTCTGACAGTGAATGAACTGATATTGCACTTTGATATCCCTTGCACTGAGCTAGAATACTGTCCTGTATTAAAGAAAGTTATTAATAATAGACTTGATAGAACTACTCCCCTTAATGATAACTCTAGGTCATTATTAGGATGTATCCGCCAGTCAGCTTCTATATCTTCTTTATGTAGACTGTATGCTGATCTAATTAGATGTTCTTCAGACAAATCAATATGCCAGTGGCCGCAGGCACTTAAAATTGAAATAGAAAATTGTGATTGGGAGAAACTTGGTTAACACCTATTAAATTCTTCAGTTCAGTAAATCTTACTCTAATACGTTTTAAAACTCTGCACAATCTTTATTACACACTTTATTAGAGACACAAAATGGGCCTAATGGTTAATCCAACTTTTCATAATTGCAAATCTGCCAATGGAACCCTCTTACATATGTTTTGGGACTGTCCATTAGTTCAGACACTTTGGGGAAAGATTAAAGCTATGCTTATTAACTTCCCATTAATCTATAACCATATGACAGTTAATACATGTATAGTGGGGTATTTCGAGCCCTCCATTCCCTGGACCTTTGAACAAAAACACACCCTCCTGTTGCTAAGGGTGGCTACCAGACAAAGCATCCTAAAATACTGGCTGGAAGATAAAATACCATCAATAAATGAATGGAGGAATAGTATTGTTGACATACTTAAAACAGAACATCTAGCTTTAACTTTAAATGACGCATCCAAAAAGTTTGATAAAAAATGGGCCAACATTTTTCAGGTTTTAACTAGAACAGAATAATTATTTTAGCCACAAATCTTAGCTCAATTTAAAGTAAGGAATTTCTGACAAAACCTTTTATTAGGCTCTGACCATCAGATTTTTTATAAGTAATGGTGAGTTTACTTAAATAATCACTTTAAGGTCAAACCATCTGATGGGTTAGATTAGGCCCACTATATCCTCCTGCACTCCCCATTTTATACCCTAATCCCCAATATCTATTATATTTTATGATATATGATTTTTAAACTCGTGAAATGTCGTACATGCATATATGACTCGTTATAATTATTTACCTTAATTGGTGCTTTATATCTACTAAGGAATTTTGGTTAATTCTTTGTAAGACTACTTCATAGTTACAACGTTTTGACTCTTTTCTCTCAATGTCACTGGTGTCTTAATATTCAAATAACATTATCTTTTAATCTAATTTCTCTTGCACATTTGTAATTAAATAATTGCAGTAATAAGCATTCCTAACTGAATGGTAATTAACTCACTTTTAGAGATTAAGATGGATTACTAATAGTTAAATGTAAGGTTGATTTGAGTAATTATTGTTATAGTTATGAGAATTTATAGTGCTTAGCACTATTCCTTGACTGTATGTTATTATACTGAAAACATAATAAAAAATCATTGACAAAAAAAAAATCCAGGCAACCCTCTTCCATCAAGGCCACTAGTTCAGGGAGCTTGTTACCCAGACTATGGGCATTGGTACTTATCACCCTCAATTTTTTGATGGCCTTACCCCTTTTAGCCCCATCCTTGTCTTCATTGACTTTGCCGTTTTCTCCATTTACCCCTATCCTGCTTCCTATTGACTTCTCTACCTTGGTGTTTACTTCATTAACTACCCTGTTTTGTGGTGGGATGCTGGGATTTCCCTTCTCCTTTTCAGTGCCTCCCCACTTGGCTAGTTCAATTGCTTGCCAATGAAGCATTTAAACTTATCACCTAGGATCCTGGTTCCCCTCCTGGACAGATGCAGACCATCACTCTGGTATAGGCTTGTATACCTCCAGGTGAACCCCCATTCCCCAATGAAGCCCAAACCCTGAGCTCCACACCAGTTTTTCAACCATTTATTGAATTCCATGGTGCGGAGTACCCTGCTCTCACCCATGCCATGCCATGTAAGATGTAAAGGTTGCACCAGTGGAAGTTCAGTGTCTTACTGAGTGCAAATCTGTAGGAATTATTGAAGGTAACAGATTCAGTTGGGGTCAGAGTTTTTGGCAGCTGAGTAGATGACTGCATCAGTCAATTACTGAGACAATATTGTACGGTAGCTAGGAGGTGATGTGCTGTCATTGGATTTAAAGACAGGGACGGCTAGGATTTCTTTTTACCTCAGAGGTACGATTGGTCCTGTTTGAGTAGACTAAAGCACTGGTGGGTATTCTTGACCAGGGAGTCAGAGTGGGGAGGATAGGGTTGGGTCCTGGTGTCTTCCCAAGCATTTTAAGACATGGACTTGCTCAGTGCGGTCCCCCACTGGTGTTGTGATGTGGAGCACAGGTTTGTTCTTCAGGGTATGGGCACTCCCAAGCAGTAGAGATTTAGTTTTTTTTTAATTAATGCTTAGCCTGTAAGTGGTGAACCTTGCAGATCCTGCTGAAGTCAGACCACAGATTGCTTTCCAGATCGTCAGGTCATGGGGTGGGGTGGAGAGAAAAACAATGGTGTCATCAGCATACAGTAGAGATTCTGAGTGAACGCAAAGCTCAGGGACTTTATTGAAAAAGCTGTGGTACTATGACAGATCCTTGTGGCACTGCTATGATACAGTCTGGAGGCCCAAATGGAGAACCCTACCTAAATTTTAAATTGGTAACAGCTCATGGGTTACTCCCACCGCCCACCCTGCAACCCACTCCACCCAGGGCTTGGCCTTCATTTGTAGGACAGGACCCATAGTGCCTTGCAACATCCAGCAATCTTCGACTTCCTACTGAGGAATACAGGAACTTTCTGTCCAATAACAGGAAGGGCAGGAGCTGTTGGTCACAACTGTGTAGGTATAGTTGGCAATATAATGTATAGGTATTTTTAGGTATCTTTGGTGAATATTGTTTTGTGCCTTCTGCAGGTATAGTGGGCATGGGGCTAGACTGGTACAATTAGTATTGCTAGTACTGTATTATCCTTTGCTTCATTAATAGATAGTGCTAGCCATGGGTAGGACTGTGGGATGCAATGGTTGTGTGGTAGCAGTATAGATGAATATATTGTGGAGGCCAGGAGGGTGTCCAATCTGCCACAGGCTAACAAAACTTGAGGATGAGGTGCAGTGGCTTGGTAGAAAGCTGGAGAGGATGGGGGCAGACTCTAGAACAGGTGGGCTTTCACCAGGGAGTAACATGAGGACACCACATGGGAGGAACAATGGGTCGAGGGAAGGATTGGGTGAGTGGGAACAGGAGCAAACTGGACAGGAGGCCTGATGATGGAGGGTGGACTCTAGTCGGGTCTAGCAACACAGGGGGGCTCAAGTCAGGAGGGAGGAGAATAGGCATAGCAGGACAGAGAGGGTAGGAAATAGGTTTGCTGTACTATTGACACTGGTGGGGGAGGAAGAGAAGGAGGCCGGGCTCCAGGAGGGGGAAGGAGAGGGAATAAGCAGAGACTGCACAAGGGACAGTACTTAGGAAGAGGAGGGGAAGAGGGGCAATACTGGTGGAGTGGTGTGAGAGAGGTTATTGCAGAGGTGGGGGAGGTGCCCAGGGCAGATGGGGGGAGGTGGAGGATAGCAGTGAGCAGTGAGGGGAGGGATAGGTTAGGGGGTGGAAGGGGGAACTGCTGGAATGAGACGGTGAGCTACTAATATGGGGACTCTAGAAATGGAACCTGGGTAAAAGGGTGGGAAGTGACGAGGAAGGAAGAGGGGTGTATTGGTGTTAGGGATTTCATATTTAAGGGGATCAGATGGGGCAGCAAGGGGGAATAGCATAGTCGCATATGGGTGGTCCATACAGGGGTTAATGGCAGACAGGGTGGGGCAGTCAATTCTAAAATACACAGTAGGGGTAGGAGGAAACTGCATAGAGTGGTGTATGTGGAAAGGAATGACCTGGTGTGGGAGACAGTGGAGGTACTGAGGGAAAGGTTTGAGGGTGTGGGAAGGCTGTGCAAGGTGATAGGGGAGTTGTTGGTTTTCTCAGAGGTGTTCTCAGTACCCTGTGTGAGTACAGCGAGGAAAGGGAGGATTGGGGAGTTCAACACATGGTTGTGGGAGTGGTGTCAATCCAAGGGGTATGGGGAGACTGGGGCAGAACCCTGGACCATAACGATCCTTATGCAGGTGATAGACTGCACTTGAGTGGGGAGGGGAAGGGGGTATTAAAGCAGAAGTTAGTGGGTTATGTAGTGACAAAGGTGGATTTAATCTAGGTAGGGGGTTGGTGAATGGACAGCTGGTAGGTGGGGATCCCGAAGAGAGGAGCCAAATGAGCTCACCCCCCAAGCCAGCAGGGAAAGATTTGGGGAAGTTGCACAAGGGGGAAATAGGAGGGAGGAGAAGCACAGAAAGGAAGGGAAGGGGACAGGATGGAAGATGGTCTTGGAGACTTCCAGTGTGACGGCTGCCAGCTAAGATGCCTTTTCAGATGACTTCCCTGCCCTACCTTCAGATTTTAGTTAACAGAACCCACTGACCCTATACTGCATTGGCAAAGGTGTTGCTAATGGTCCTCTGTTCATTTCGATAGTAAAAGGAAATCTCCTCGTAGCTCCGTAGATCGTCTGAGAGATGGATGTGGATATGAAGACACTGCCACTCAGGCACACACCACTATCGACTCCAGTCAAAGAGAAGTTCTCCAAGAGATCCAAAGCGAGCGGCCCTGAAGCCTCACCTGCAACCAAGCTGCAAATAGCACTTACAAAAGAGAGGCTTCTCGAGGAGTTGGCACCGATGAAAGAAACCTTGCTGGCGCTCACGTCTGAATTCAAGGGCATGAAAACATCATTGGACCAGCTCACTACCCGCACCAAAGGGAACGAGGCCCGCAAATCCTCCCTTGATGACTGGAGAGAAAGACTGGACCCAGAGCTGGTCGATCTGCACCAATGGCTTAGGAAAACTGAGGACTGCCTAGAAGATCTTGAAGGGCATTCAGAACGTATTAACCTAGTGGTATTAGGTCTTCCTGAAGGTGAAGAAGGATCCTCAGCCATGTTGTTCACCCAAAAGATGTGTGAAAAACTAGTGGGGCCCTCTCCTAATGGCTCCACTTATTTATTGAACGTGCGCATCGGTCCCTTCATCCTATGCCTCCCCGACCCTTTATTTTCAGAATGTTAAATTTCCTGGACAAACGATAAGTCCTAACTCCCCAGAAAGAGGCTGCAGAAATATTATGGGTGGGCAAAAGACTGCGCATTGTTCAAGACCTACCATTCTCAGTGCATCAGAAGCACTCAGCTCTCCACCCCTTGGTCTCTAAACTCATCTCAGCTGGTATCAGATTCCGGGTCCGTTATCCAGCAATCTTACAGATAAATAGAGATGGGCAGTGGAACTCTTTTGAAATGCTAGAAACTGCCATAGAGGCCTGCAATTTATGGTACCTAGACTTAATTAAGTGAATGGTGCCCAGTATAACCCAGAGGAGACAGTGACATCTGGAACTGCAAATTTGCCATCATCACTGCTTACTCATAACTTTATGACAAGATCCTTCTTATGGCTTTGTCCAGTACTTTACTATTTGGGTTGACTTATTAGTGGGGCGAGTTTTGAGGCTCCAGTTGTTTTTTTTTTTTTTATTATTATCTCTTTTGGCCCCTACTACTCCCGTCGGGATTATCTGCTCTGGTCATGGACCCCTGCTGCCCCCACCTCTGGATATGACTGCATCCCCTCAGTCATCCCTGGCTTGCCTCCCAGAGAGCGGGGCCGCAGCTCCGACCCCCTATATCGGGCCGTGGAACTGTATCTAGTCAGGGGACCGGCTCCGGAGGTTGATCAGGGCACCTGGGGCAGAGCGCCATTAAGATGGTGAGGTTCGGGATTTTAACCCCCCTTTAAGCAGGATGGGGACGAGCAATGATGACCTGCATCCACCCCATCCTGACATACTAACAAGCATCGACGTGGTGCGGCCACCCAGCCTCCGCTAGGTGCCGCTCGTACGCCGAGTGCTGCCCTGCCCTCCCCCCAGAGAAGGAGAGCTGTCCAAAGGATGCTCAATCCTTCTCTCCCCAGCTGCTCCTCCGGCAATCCGGGTCCGTTCCCAAACCCGGGTCGCCGGCGTCTCAAGCGGAAATCCAACCGCTGCGCCGACGGGCCGGCCGCGAGGCTCCAGTTGGTTTGTGTGTTTTTAATACTGGGAATTTTAAGCTTACAGGGCAGAGAACGCTACAATACTAATATATTATGACACATATGGGGAAGGGGGGATCCTTTCTTTCCCTGGCCCTTAAGAGGTGCACCATTTTTTGCTTCCTCATTGGACTTGCACTGAGAAACTCGCCTATCTAGTTTTAAACATGATTAAGGCTTCCTCTTAGTTTGGTGCACTATTCTGGGATACATGCATGTTTCTTTAGTTGCTTTAGTACTTCTTAAGTTTGTTCTGCTCTGTACTATATTTTTCATTACAGCCATAATTGGAGGTCAGAGCTTTACCCCTGGACCTCTGACTTCATATAGAAAGTAGATAGAATGTTATGTTGTTAACTGTGTTATAATTATAACAATGTTGGTTTAGAGATTAGATCATTATTGTTCTATGGTAAGGGAGGGGGGACGGGAAGTGGACTTGGTGGGCAGTATGATTGTCATTGTACTGATGGCATTAAGAGGAGTTCAGTCACTAGGACTGGGGGTGTTATATTTTCTGGGCACTTTCTGGGGCAACTTTGTATGAATTATGAATACACCCGCTAGGGGTTTGGGGGGAGGACATGGTTTTCCATTTGGGTTGTTAATTAGAGTTCCTGAGATTAATTGGGGGTGGGGATGAAGCCAACCACCGAGAACTTTAGCATATAAATTGCCCTGTTGGTTGCACATGGCTAAAGAAAAATCTGTCCCACTAGTATGCCTAGCTTATATGTCCTACAATGAGAATAGTCTCTTGGAATATTAAAGGTGCTCGCTCCAGAGTGAAAAGGCACCAAATTCTTAAACATCTGGCCCTGTCAAAAGTGGAAATTGCAATGCTACAGGAGATACACCTGATGACTGCTGAGAATAATTTATTTCATAGAGAGCGAATTGGGTGTGTCTATGCAGTAGGCAATTCCACTGCGCAAAAAGGGGTTGCGATACTACTCTCTAGAGGGGTCCAATTCCAAGAATTACAAACAATTGCCGATCTGCATGGTAGGTTTGTACTCCTAAGGGGCCTTTTAGACCACAGGGAATTACTTCTGGGTATGGTATATGGTCCTAACCAATCTTCCCCCGAATGTTTTTCAAAATTAGCCCTTATGTTAGCCCCCTTTAAACAACTTCCAATTATTTTAGCTGGGGACTGGAACCTCACTTATGATATTAGCTTAGACAGAACTACCCAGAGAGGTTACAACCTCTCCCCCACTCAGCGATCATTACATGAGATGATGGAAGTACTAGTGCTATGTGACCCCTGGCATCTTTTTTACCCCAGTATGAAAGAATATACTTTTCATTCCTCCTATCGTAAGTCCCACTCTCGCATTGACTTTTTTCAAATGAACTGAATAATGTTAGTAGACCCTATAGGCTGTGGTATCTCCCCTAGAATATTATCAGATCATTCCCTGATTTGGTTTGATGGTACCATACCCCAAAGGTTGCCAAAAGATGCCTTATGGAAATTAAATGCTCATTTATTATTTCATGAAGAGATGGTTGAGAAGGTTAAAACACGGATTGCCCAGCTCATGGACCAGAATATTGGTACTATCCCAGCATATGATCTAATTTGGAGTTCTTTGAAATGTTTTTGAGGGGTGAATTCATTAGACTAGCTACTACTAGGAGGCATGAATGGGAGGAAACAGCTCAGTCTTTATTAACGTACATCAAACAGCTTGAGCTGTCTCTTTTTTTTGACCCCTCCGAAGTGGACTAAAATTGTCTCATGGTACTCATGGACCAATAAGCGGAGACCCTCAGAGAAAAAAGCTGAATACACCCTCTTTAAGACACACGCCATGTACCGTACATAGATCAAGGAGACAAGGCCGGCCATCTCCTATCTCTCAGGCTTTGGAAGCAAGAAGAATCTAGACTGGTCACCTCTATTTCCCCCATTGGTGGTGGAGGGCCCCTAACAAATCCTAAAGATATTGTAAAGGAGTTTGAAGTATTTTATCTACAGTTTTATAGCCTCCCTGATTGTAGCCCCACACTGACTGACATACAGGAATATTTATCTAAAATTCCCCTTCCAGTTCTTAGTCCAGACCAGCAAGCTCAAGTAATTGCCCCTAACTTAAAATTATGTCAGCTATTCGTTCTTTCCCATCTAATAAAGCTCTGGGGCTGGATGGCTTTTCATCTAATTTTTATAAAACATTTGAAAAAGAACTTACTCCTCTATTCCACTAATTATTTAACTATATCTGTGCAAAAGGAATCATAGACTTCACTTTGTTAGAAACCATTATCATCGTCCTGCCAAAGCCTGGCAAACCTAGAGACAAAGTGTCCAATTATCGGAGAATTTCACTAATGAATTGTGACTTCAAGCTGCTGGCTAAAATCTTGGCCTCCTGGATTACTAAAGTCTGGGAGAATTTAATTAGCCCTGAACAAATTGGGTTTATCAGTGGTAGGAATCCCTCTGACAGCTTTCAGAAACTGACTCATATCTTCTCCGTATCCAGGGAGGTGGATCTTCCGATGGTGCTTGTCTTCCCGGATGTGGAGAAGGCTTTTGATAAGGTCAGCTGACACTTTCTTTTTGAAATGTTGTCTAGATTTAGCTTCCCCCTTAAATTTTATTTCCTGGATTAGATCTCTCTACTCCAAGCCAACCACTAAAATTTACTGTAATGTGATTTTCTCCACCACTTTCCCACTATACTATGGAATGAGACAGCACTGCCCATTGTCACCTTTGCTGTTCAATCTGTACTTAGAAGCATTGCTTCGACAACTGCAGTTATCCCCAAGCTTATCTGGTATCCCAATTGTTCCATTTGAATTACAGCTGTCCGCTTATGTGGATGATATTTTATTGCACGTCACTGATCTATCTATTAAATTTAATCTATCCCACAAGCTCTGGAGATAATAAAATAATTTAGTAAATACTCTAACTATAAGTTGAATCTGAGCAAAACGGAGGTTATGCCACTAAACCCCATGTGAGCAAGACAGATATAGCAGCCCTTGCCATAACTTGGACCACTAGATTCAAATATTTAGGAATTATCCTTGTGCCCTCTAGCTTTCTCTTGAGGAAGCTTAATCTGGACAGCCTCCTAACCACTATCAAACAAGATCTAAACAGATGGTCTCCCCTTTACCTATTTCTGCAAGGAAGAATGAACGTTGTTAAAATGAATGCTCTGCCTAGATTATTCTACCCACTTCACGTGTTGAACATTCACCTCCCCTTGCCCTGGTTCTCAAGGGTCTATAGCTTTACCTCTAAATTTATATGGTATAATAAGCCTCCACGGAGAGCATATAACTGTCTCTGCACCCTGAAATCCAAGGGGGGACTTAAGCTCCCTAATTTTTACCATTACTATTTGGCCAGACAAATGGCTAAGTACCTACATTGGGGAACATCCCCTCCTGCCCCTGATGATCCCCAATATATTCCTTTATGGCTGAAAATTGAATGTCACATCATTAGTGACCTGGGGCTGTCTCCTTCCAGCCTATGGTACACCTTTCCTCAAAGACTGCCGGCCTCCTTGGAGAAAACGGTCCTATACACTTCAATTAAGGTCCATTCTCAGTTATGTAAGCCTCTCAAGTATGTAAATTTCAAGGCTATTTCGCAACCTCTATTTGGTAACTCTAACCTCAAGGTGAGTGACAATGTTTTGTTTCTGTACAAATTGAATATAACTATGCAAACTACTGTTAGTGATTTAGTATTCCAAGGTAGGGTGGGGTTGGTCTCAGAGGTACTAGATCAGCTCCACTTACCACTAAAATATTCCTTTTTTGTATTCCAAATTAGACATATGTTAATCAAATGGTTTGGAACAGGTTCATGGGACATTAACTGTGGGGACACCCTTTGTGAATTTCAAGCCCTGGCCCGGCAGCGTCATGCTGTCTCCTGTCTAATTGTAGCCTTGCACTCTAAACTTAACACCGATTTGGTGGACCGCTCCCAATATTGGCTGGAGACTTTTCCCAATGCCTGTTTTAATTGGGAGAAGCTGTGGCAAGGAATCTACCAATACACTGCCAATGACAGGCTTAGATTAATTCAGTTCTATATATTACACTGTATGTATTTTACACCCATGAAACTGTGCCGAATGGGTAGGCTTCCAGGAACAGAATGCTTCAGATGTGGGCAAGGATAAGGAACTCCACTACATATATTCAGGGAATGCCCCAAGGTCACCCCTTGTGGTCCCTAATAGAATCCAAGGTGGATCCCTTACTGGGGGTACAAAATCTATTTACCCCACAAATTTGTATTGTGGGGGACTATTCAGAAGTGGATGTGAAGGAAAAGGCATTATTACATGAGTCTTATATCACTTACAGTGAAAAACCTAGTTTTAGGCACTGAAAGGACCAGAATGCTACTACTTATCAGGAATGGGTTAATGATTTGCTCTATAACTTGAGGATAGAGAAAACTATTGCTAGTTTTAGAAATACGATGTCCCGATACAGGACAAAATGGGAGAAGCTCCATGCTTTATAATCAATTACTCTTACCCCTGGAAACAAGCGGTAATTGCCTTTTATTTCCTTAACAGGAGGAATATGCTCCCACCACTAAGGTTATGGGCCTTTTGCAATTAATATCCAGTGGGACGTTTTTGTGAAAACCCAAATAGCCTTTGAGAACTGACACCCACAAAACACAATGGGTATTTTCTAGTCCGTACACTCTCTTGGCTCTGGTTCCTGGGGGGCAGGAGGCTTTGGGGTTGTGGGATGATAAGAGGGTGAAGGGTTTCTGGGGGGGATTTGGGGGGTTAAGGTGGTGGGGAGTGAGGGATGGGGTGGGAATAGTTGTCTTATCCCTTGAAATGTGAATTGATAATGCCTACTGTTCTGCCTTTTGTAGCATGTACTACACTGTGAGACCAGGTAAAACTTGAATAAAGTATATTAAATTAAAAAAAAGGATGGAGGGTGGTCTTATTGAATGTGAGAAGCTTAGGTAACAAATTAGCTGAGTTACAGGTGCTTTTGGCAGTGAGGAGGGTGGATACTGCAGCCATCACAGAAACATGGGCCACCGAGTACCAGGACTGGGATCTGGCAATCCCAGAGTATAAATTGTACAGGAAGGACCATGAGGTGGGGAGGAAGGGTGGGGTGAAGGATGGGATCAAATGTACAAAGGTAGAGGGGGAGGAAAGGAGAACGGGGGTAATTTGGAAGCAGCTCCTGGCCTCCAAGGGTAGGAAGCTGAGGTTCAGGTGGCGTACAGGTTGCCATCCCAGGCAGAGTAGCTGGACAGGGAGTTAGCAAAACAAATCAGGAGGGTATGTAGGAAGGGGAACATGGTCATCATGGGGGACTCTGCCGGGGGTTGACTGGAGCACTCTGGTCAACTCTAGTGCTAGAGAGCAGGTGCTGCTGGACATGATACAGAAGGGACTCCTGATACAGTTGATCACTGGACCTACTAGGCTAAGAAACACCCTAGATCTGGTACTGTCGAATGCTGAGGCAGTGAGGGAAATAAGGGTGGAGGACCCACTAGCTGAGAGTTGATTTTTTTTATTTAGTTGTTTAACCAGGTATAGCACACTAAGCTGAAAGCTTTTTTACAGGAGCGACCTGGGAGCACAAGGAAGTTAAGTGACTTGCTCAGGATCACACAGTATGCAAGTGGAAGCTGTGGGATTCAAACTATGGTCTGCTGGATGTCACCAGATTTGCAGCTCAGAGCCTTAGGCCACTGCTATACTGCCTCCTTGGAGTGATCACCAAATGGTGTGATTTACTATCACGATGAGCAGAGAGTCGGGGGCTCACTAATGAAGGTTGTGAACTTCAAGAGGGCAGACTTCAGGAGGATGCAGGAGATACTGAAAGGGAAACTTGAGGGCATAGGGCCAGGGATGGAAGTTGAGCAGAAATGGGACATTATTAAACAGATGAATACAGAGGTGATGGAAGCTTGCACCAAGTTACAGAGTAAGAAGAGCAGAGCAAGGAAACCATGCTGGTTGAACAGCGAGATGATGGAGGGGATGAGGGCAAGGAGAGCTGCATACCAGAGGTTTAGAAGGACAGGGAAGGAGGAGGACAGGGAGAAGTATGTAAGATCGTCCAAGGAAGTGACCAAGAGGGTGAAGGAAGCTAAGGCCTCAAGGGAGCTAAGGTTAGCACAGGGAATTAAGATAGGGGGAGAAAGACTTTTTCAGATATGTCAGAGAGAAAAGAGAGTGCAGGATAACATAGTGAGGATAAAGAGGGGTGAGAGGGCAAAAAGGGATTGGAACAAACGGAAGCACTATATGAATATTTTTGCTCAGTGTTCACGTGAGGAGAAGGGGGGGACCACTACCACCTTGGACTGGGAGGGTGGGGGAGGTGACAGATAGAAGGATTGACAGAAGTAGAGTATTAGAGGGGCTGAGAGTGCTAAGGCTGGATGCTATCCACCCCAGGGTGCTGAGGGTGATGGTGGAGGTGCTGGCAGAACCAATGGTGGATCTGTTCATCACCTTCCTGGATACGGAATGTGTGCTTCAGGATTGGAGGATGGCCCATGTGGTGCTGATACACAAGAGTGGCCCAAGGAATGAACTGGGCAATTATCAGCTGGTTAGTCTCACTTCCATAGTGGGCAAGCTTATGGAGATGATACTGAAGGAGAGGTTGGTGTCATTTCTAGAGGACAATTACATCCAGGATGTGAGGCAGCATGGGTTTGTATCAGGGAAGTCCTGTCAAACTAACCTAATACAATATTATGACTGGGTAACAAGAGAGCTGTATAGGAGCCATGCAGTGGATGTCGTCTACTTGGATTTCAGCAAGGCCTTTGATTCAGTACCTCATGGGTGGGAATTCTCAACACCTAGACTAGAGATGAGCGGGGTGCCGCAGGGCTCAGAGCTGGGCCCGGTGCTGTTTGGGCTCTTCATCTGAGACATTGCACATGGAGTGGTGAACAGGGCAAGTTTGTTTGCAGACAATACCAAAATGGGTGCAGTAGTGGATGAGGAGGAGGGATGGAAGCAACTGCAGGGGGACCTAATCAAACTGGAGGAATGGTCAGAGAGGTGACAGCTGGGGTTCAATGTAAAGAAGTGTAAGGTTATGCACTTCAGTGCAAAGAACAAAAGGAGAGAATACTGGTTGGGGGGAGGGCTGGGGATCACTGAGAAGAAGGACCCAGTGTGATGATAACAGGGAGCATGAACAATTCTGCCCAATGCAGGAAAGCAGCAGTGAAGGCTAACAAAATGCTGGGGTGTATAGTGAGGGGGTTCTCATCCGGGTGAGGGGAGATGATCTTGCCCCTCTTCAGGTCACTGGTCAGGCTGCACTTGAAGTACTGTTTGCAGTTCTGGAGGCCATACCTGAGGCGGAATATCAAGTTACTGGAGGGAGTGCAGCGGAGGGCAACAAGGATGATACAGGGAATGGAGGGGAGAGACTATGAGAACAGGCTCAGGGACCTGAATATGTACACCCTGGAGGAGAGGAGGGATGGGGGGACATGATCCTAACTTTCAAGTATCTGAGGGGAATCAACAAGCATGGAGCCAATGGGGTTTTTAAACTGAGGAAGGGAAGGGACACTAGAAGGCACGGGTTAAGAATAGAGGGGGAAATATTTAGGAGGGAGATGAGGAGGCATTACTTCACACAGAGTGGTGTTGAAGTGGAATTTCCTACCAGAGAGAGTGATATCATGCAAAACTGTAGGTAGCTGTGAAAGGGCATGGGACAGAGAACAGGGGAGAGTATGGGTGGGTGAGGCTGAGAAAGGCCGAGGATGGACAAAAGGAGAGGGGGTGGGGCAACTGCAATTTAGGAGCACTAGTTGTACACTCGGGCAGATGTTGGCAGATCAGGAGGTCTGTTTCTGCTGGCACATTCGTGTGTTCGTATAGTAGCCCCTCTTACAGAAAAGGTTTAACACTTTTTATGAAGGGATGAACCCCCAAGAGTGATTTTAGGGGGGATGTAGTATTATGAAAGCAATAACAGATGATGGGGAGTGCATTATGGTGAAATAATCACATGCCTCAGGTGCATTGTTAGGCATGAGGTGCAGCCGAGTGCCAATAAATGCACCTGAGAAGTGCGATTATTTCATCATAATGGCACACTTCTGGAGTGTCTTACTGCTCTTATAAAATGGCATTTAAATATAGGACTTAAAATGAATGAAAATAAGAAGAAAGTATTTTAAAAGGAAAAAAATGAATCTTTCATTGAAGTATGCTTCCATTTTAACTCTGAATACAAAAAACATAATCCCTATTCTGATTACTGTGGGGTTAGCTAGAAACATAAAACACAATGAAAACTGTGTGTGGCATACATTTTTATAAGAAAAAATGTTATCTTGCATTTTAAACCAATTCAAGTACTGTTTCTTAAACAGCTGGTGGCACGTTCAGGAGAACTTTAACAAAACCTAGTATTTAGACATAGTCCAGTTTGTACGTCCCATTAGTTATGTATTCCTCCTCCCCATTATTTATTAATGAGGTCATCTGTATGAAAATAGAATTTTTGCTCCTGAAAAGTTTGTCTATTCCTGCTGCTTTCTCCCTACCTGAAATCACAAAGCACTGCTTGTGATATCACAGTTACTCCCATAGCAACAGATTGTGATGTGTCAAAAGAGGATTATAACTTGAAGTAGGGAGTGAGCTATAGAGGCAGATGGATTCTAAAGAAACTCTATGGGATAAAGATCATATATTCATGCAAATTTCCTTAGTAATAAATAATGAGGAGGAGAAATATATTAAATATAAATGGAATTCAGGCAGAAGTGTACCTAATTATTGTGTCTCTTAAAGTTTTCTTTGAGGTGTCAGTAGCTCTTTAATGGAAATCCATTCAAAACTTTAAACCTGCCAGTTTGCCTAGTGTGTGTGTGTGTGGGGGGGGGGTAGTGAAAATATACCCACGTATGATTCAAATATATGTGCTTTCATAAACTTTAATAATGTATTTCAACAGCTTGGAGCTGCCTCTACCTATGTAACTGTGTTTTCTCACCTTTTCTCTTTGTTTAAGAAATATTATTGCCTACTTTCATCACCCTGTTTTTTTACCAGTCTTTTCCCCCATTCAAGATATGGAATGTTTACCATGTAATGTTTTTCATGGAATACAGGGATTCAAAATTCTGCTCAGTTCCACTTACAGAATGTGACTCTGACAATGTACTGTACACATAGACAACAAATTCTTCTTCTGCAACCACCAGACTCAATTATCTCACTATCAGGGAGAACAGAAGAGATTTCCCCGATGAGCAGGTAAAGATAGAAGGGGGATTTGTCATTGTCAGCAAAGAAACAGTTGTAATGAAAACAGTAAACAATACTTAATGTTTCTAATTTGTTTATGTGTGCAAGTAATGTATGCTGATCAGGGAAACAACATTTAATTAATTTGTTTTATTTTTTATTTAAGATAGTTTTATTTTTAGGGCCCAGTTGAAGTGTTTTTACAGTGTAAAGGTAGCAGCCATATTTGTGATGGAAGATCAATTCTGCTTGTAGGGGGACTAGTGAAAGATAGTTCTGGTTGTAGGAGGACTGATTTGCCCATTGTGTAATGTGGTTTAATATGACTATGCATTATGGTCTAATATTGAATGGTCACTTGACTGGTTTTAACCATTCAAAGTTCTCTGGTTTTTAGACTCATTTTATAAGCAATGGTAACTTTGAGAAATATGGATACTTTTCTAAATCATGTCAAATTGCCTTCATGAATTTCTTAAAGTCAAAATAATGACTCTCCATTAACATGCGTATAATTTTACAGTGCTTTCATCCTATATTGATTTTGGTATGGCAAACACACTTTAAATATGTTCCCTGCTTGTTGTTCTTCTATATGTGTAATTTATGAACCACTTACACTATATAATTTATAAAAAAAATAGCTTATTTCAACATCGTGTTTTACTGCTATAAAACATGGACAAAGGGTGTTTCTTTTTATAATTTTACAAGATGAATAATGTACTAATGAAAACATTTCTAATAGCATGTCTCTTGTTTTTCATGTAATAACAACTGAGAGGCAACAAAATGGCTGAAGACCCTGCTGAGACTTTGACCCTCCTCACCAAAAAACCTTGTCTGACTAGTGACTGGTCCAAGTATATTATCTTCTAAATAGCAACACAGGAACACCTGAGGACTGCAACCCTGGAGGACTAAAGACATTTTATAATGCATACCTCATTGGAAAAGATCATGTTTATCAGCGATTGCAGCCATTAGATATTGACATGTTATTAGATTTGCCTGCAGTACATTATCATGCACAATGCCATTAGTCCTACACCAGCAAAACAAACCTGAAGCATTCTGAAGGTCAAGAAAGATGCTCAAGTCCTAGCTCTTTTGTTGATACTGGTCAACGTTCAAGCTCACAGAGTGGATAATCGACTAATCATCCTGTTAACTGGAATTTGTGTATAATATGTCAGAAGGTAATCACAAAAAAGACAAAAATCTGTCACAGATTGTAATCTTCAGAAGGCAAGAAATTCTACTTAATGTGGCTGAAGTCAGAGAACAAGACACAGTCTTGAAAGTGAATAGCTGGACTGGACTTAATTGTCTTTGAAGCAAAGTACCACAAAGACTGCCGTAGTACTTTCACCAGCAAAAGAAGCATACAGACAACATTTTCCCTATCCAGTGACAAGGAAGATGAGTCTGTGTGTAAAGCATGCTTCAGTGAACTGATTTCTGAAATTGAGAATGACCTCGTTATCAGGAAAAAAGCCGTGTCCATGTTTTACCTGTTTCAGAGATACTGGGATATTCTGAAAGGCAACGTTCCTAGCAATGAGAGTTACTGAAGTGAAAAGCTAAAGAAGAGACTAACAAAATATTTTGGTGACCAAATCATTTTTCAAATGCAGCATGAGCCAAGTAAACCAGATCTTGTGTATAGCAGTCCTACGTCTCCAGAAGATGTCATCAATATAGCTTCCCTGTTGCATTCAAAGCAACAGTATGAAAAGGAAAACTGTCTCCCTACTTCTGAAAATAAAGATAAATATTCAACTACATCTACGCTGTTTCATGCAGCACAGATCCTCCGTATTGAACTCAAAATGTGTGAGGGACTGGATATCAATCCAATAGATAATTCCACTATCAATTTAGAACAAGCATCAGACATGATTCCTGACAATGTCTATAGGTTCCTGAAATGGGTATTCCAAGGGGATGTCGGTGATGAACCTATTGAAGATGGCAGTCCTTTAGTAACAGCCACTAACAAGACCCTCCACAGACAGATATTATCATTTGGTTAGGACTTCATTCATATAGTATCCAAAGGTGCAAAGCATATACCTAAACATGTTGGGCTTACAATATCCACATGCCATATGACAGGCTCTAAACAGGTAATAACAATGGTGCACAAGCTAGTACATTGTCAGTTTTGAAGCCCTATAGAGAATTGACACAACTATCGCAATGGATCAGCATGAAAATCCACCAGCGACAATATCATAATTCCATCAGACATATAGCATGGGGAGTTTGTTCAGTTTGCTGAAGACAATAACGATATAAATGAAGAAATGTTAGATAGAAAGCACACAACCCATGTCACAACTATGGTCGTGTATCAGCGTCAGATTCCCACAATTTCAGAAGGCAGCTTAGGCACAGTGGCAGCTCTGGCTCAAAGAAAATAGCACTGCATGAATATGAATACTTGAAACACCTGCAATGTGCCAAGCCATTCTGGAGTATCCTCATGACAGAAGCCCTACACCAAATCTTATGGGAAAAGTAAAAAGTAACTAGCATTGAGCCGGCCCGTCGGTGCAGCGGTGGGGTTTCCGCTTTCGACGCCAGCGAACTGGGTTCAGAAACGGATCCGGGGCGCCGGAGGGCCGGCCGGGGGGAGTAGGATCGAGCATCCACTGGACAGCTCTCCTCCTCCGGGAGGAGTGTGTGGCTAGCACTCAGTGCACTGGGGACTCCTGGCGGAGGCCAGGAGTTCTCACATAGCTGACGCTTGATGTGGGGGGGAGGAGGCGGGGCAGACGCTGGCGTCATTGCACGTCCCTGCCTCCTCTGGGGAGAAAATAAGGAGGAAAAGATGGTGGGGCAGGACCACCGATGGATGAAGCCCTCCCTGGAGAGCCTCATATCACCACAGCCGCTGTGGGACCCCAACCAGTCACAGTTCCGGGGTCACGAAGGTGGCCCGTGGCCCCACCCTCCAGGGGGCAAGCCGGGGGTGACCGAGGGTCCTCTGCAGCTATAGGCGGTGGTAGAGATCTCCGGGGGCCATGACCAGGGCGAAGGATATAGCCGGTGGTCCTGCCAGGAAAAGGGTAACTAAAAAAAAAAAGTAACTGGCATACATATATTAAAGCTTGTCAACATGCCGCCAACCTTGATCTGCAATGTCTAATCCTAAGATGCTGCCCAACCAAGCTACCTGAGGTTGAGTTTGAAAAGGTGAATGCTCAGTAGGTACCAGGATGGATAGCTTTTAATGTGATGATTTCATCTACCATACCAATTGTAACATCTATTGGGTACTGTACCATGCTGCCAGCATCACCCACTGAATGGAGTAATTTTCACTGTAATGAAGAATGTCTGCAAGATGTCTAGGACACATGGCCAGGATTACAGTGTCTTGACATTTGAAGAGGCTATATATTGTAAGGCCAAAGCAATTCAGTGGAGGTGCCCAGAGGAATTTCAGAAAACAGTCTTCAGAATGGGTTGTTTCGACATAGCACAAACATTTCTGACTGTAATTGGAATAAAGTATGAAGAGAGTGGTCTGGAAGAATCGCAAGTGTATTTTAGCAACACAGCAAGCAATCTACTTAAAGGCAAATCATACAACCATGGAGTGAGGGCTCACAAGTTTGTACTGGAGGCTCTGTCCAGACTGAGGTGGCAGGCATTTTGCAACTGGGTACAAGACAATGAGATTTATTGTGATGCATACCTCATCAACAGCAAGCTCCAGGAATATCAAAATTTAGTACCAAACAATGATGCAACAAGCCTTAAAGCAACACTTTCTGACTCGGTGACACCCTCAAGAATGTACAGGATGCACTGCACAAATTTCACAATTTTGGAAAATCAACTTCCCAAACATTTGCATTCTGGGATGATTACATTAAAATGGTTCACATCCTAATGCCACTCATTAAAGCAGCATGTAAAAGCAACTGGGACTTACATCTTGCGGCAGTTGTAGAGATGCTGCCACTACTTTTTGCCTTTGACTGCACCACCTATGCCCACTGGGTATCTGTGCACATCAGTGATATGAAGCTTCTGTCAGATTGTGCCCCTAAAGTTTATGAGCAGTTTGTGCAAGGAAATCATGCTGTAGCTCCATCTAGAAATAAATTCAGCAAAGTCTGGACAGATATAGCACTTGAACAAACAGTAACCTGTGATAGTAAAATGAAGTATAGTGGGTTTCACTTTGAAACCAGGAGCCTTGGCTAGATGGTTCATCACTGCTCATGTGTGCCAGCTGTTACAACGTCCATGAAAGTAATGTGTGATATGATAGACTCAGATGGTTCACAAGGAAAACACAAGGGGTCTGCACCACGTCACATGCAACGAGATGGAGATGCAAATAATATTGTTAATGCAGTCACTGACACCATGACAAACCCATTTGATTTGAATGATGACTTGTTAGCACTCAGCAACATTGCAAAGGATTGTTGTACCCTCAGAGTTTGCCACCAAGCTTATTACTGTGAATGATATAGGAAACAAATTAATGAAACAGTGGATTGTTCACTTGGGAACATAAGCAGGAGGCTGGTAAGGACAGAGGTCTGGGATTATATTCTGTTTTAACTGAAATATTTGAATAGTTTTGTACGTGAAATTAGTTCTATGTGTTAAAAATTACTACTTTGAGTTAGAACTGTTACTTGGGCTGTGATATTGTAACTTTTGAGGCCTGGGAACACTTGTTTGGCAGTGATAATTAGAGTGAAATTTAAATGTGATGTTTGCCTGGTGTTAGGGGGAGGAGAATTAACAGGAATCACCTTGTCTTTCATTGTTCACTTGGGTACATAAGCAAGAGGCTGGTAAGGACAGAGGTCTGGGGTTATATTCTGTTTTAACTGAAATATTTGAATAGTTTTGTACGTGAAATTAGTTCTATGTGTTAAAAATTACTACTTTGAGTTAGAACTGTTACTTGGGCTGTGATATTGTAACTTTTGAGGCCTGGGAACACTTGTTTGGCAGTGATAATTAGATGAAATTTAAATGTGATGTTTGCCTGGTGTTGGTAAGAGCCCTCCCACCCTCCCTGTTTTGTAGGCTTTCTTAAATACTGAAAAGCCACTGGGGTTGGGATTGAAGGGCTATGTATTTCTGTTTGGGACTGAAATTCGCAGCAACAGGAACTGGTGGGCCTGTGACATCATACGGTACCTGATGTCTGCATACACACACTGTTAGTGTGACTGGACTGTATGTGTTTGTGAGACTTGGGAACTTTATTGGTGGGGTTGACATTTGGTTTGTAAATAACTGCAGTCAGTATAGAGAGAAAATGTATTCCAGGGGGAAGGGACTGAGAAAAGGGGGTGTGCCATTATAAACAGAGGGGGACAAACAGGGTGGCCATATTCCACCATGGCAGGCATCTTCAGAAGGGTTGTAGGCTGCACAGGCTGTGGGATGGCAAAATTCTCAATTGGGCCTGAGAGAGGAGGCTGCCCACTCTGTAGACAGCTATCTTGTATCAGAGTGAGGTATATTGCTAAGGAGCAAGCTGGGGGTGTTCAAGGATAAGGTGTGGATATGGGCAGCAGAAGGGTGGGGCTGAGGGGAGGCTGGAAACGCTCTGAAATTACAGGACGCTATGTTACAGCAAGCAGGAGGGGGATATTAGGGACAGAGGACCCTTATATAGGGATGTTGACGCTAAGGGGAAAGCATACGGGGTGAACATTCCAAATATAAAGAGAGTGGAGGGGGAAGAGTCAGGAGGGTCTGTTGTGGGGAAGCCTAGTAGGCCAGACATTGAGAAGGGAGGGGTTGTTGTGGGGAAGCCTAAAACAGCAGACTGTGAGAAGGGAGCTCCTAAGGAGAACAGAGCAAGAGGGGAAGAAGAGGGGCAGTTTAGAGGTGCAGTCAGGGGAAACTCGGGTTACTTGATGGAGGCTGACACAGAGTGTCACAATAAATTTGAGCTACTAAGCAACCTAGAGGGGGAGGAAGGGGTTGGTGGAAATGAGGAAACTGATACAGGTGCAGGAGGGAGGGAGTCGGATACCCATAGGGCATCACAGACCGGCAATGGAAAGGATAGAAATAGTCCCAGAGGGAGAAGGGGAAACATAAATGTTAACCAGATGGGGGAGATGCAACATATTGCAGACATGAGGGAGGCGAGCATGACTGGAGAGAAACTGGGAGACAAGGAGGTGGGAGAGGAACCCCCCTTCAGCAGGGGGGTCAGTACCAAGGATGGGGCCCTAGCTAAAGGGGATCCACTGAGAGCCTCTGGAGGCAAGGGTACTATTACAAGGGGGGAGGATGGCAGTGTGGGGTAAGGGGAAACCATCAGGGCCAGGATAAATGGTTCGGATAAGAGAGGGTTAAAGGGGACACCTATTCAGAGGGGCTCTGAGTTAAGTGGGCAAAATAACGAGGGAGGCAGACAGGGGAGGGTGACAAGGGGGTCCCTAATAAGGCAGGAAGACTCCCATGGAATTGAGATCATGAATAAAGGGGGGGATGGGGGCTGAGAGGGGATAGTGGAGGTAACCATAAGGATGATGGCGGTGTCAAGTTTCTATTATAGGGAGACTCGATGATTAGGGGTATCCAGTGGGAGGGACAGGGGGTGGATGCCATAGCCAGGTGAAGGTAGTGAGTATCTCTGGGCTGACAGTGCACAGAGCAAAGTTCATGGTGTATGAACTGGTTAGGGATTGTGGAGGGAAACCGGATTTCTGGTGCATTTGGGAACTAACGATCTAGAGGGAAATAGCTTTGAAATCCAAGCAAGGTTCCAAGAACTTGCCAGAGTCTGTTGGGATAATGGATGCAACATTTCCTTTTTGGAGATATTGCCAGTACCAAAGGCCTCAGTGGAGAAAAAATAGAAGATCACAGAGAGTTAATGACTGGCTCGAAGTAAGGGTGAAGAGAGTGGGTTGGGGTGTTAGGGAACTGGAATGGAGTTTGGGAGGATAAGGACTGTATGCCAAGGACAGGCTTCATCTTGCCCCATTAGGAAGGAAGTCCTTAAACAGGGGATGGCTGACTACATTCAAGAAAGGTGGGGTTTAAACTTGTGAGGGGGGAAGGGATAAGGGAGGGGCTGACCAGAAGCCCTCTCCTCCAGATGTGGGGAGTATCCTTCAAACCCAAGGGGGGGAGGGGAGAAACAGACTGGGGGTGGAGGTTTCAGGAGGAGCAGAGGGAGGATGGAAGTATAAGGAACCTGGGTGGGGTTCGACAAAGGGGATAAGGGATAAGGGGTGGGGGTTGGTGTTAGTAAATGCCAGGAGCTTGGGAAACAAGTTGCCAGAGTTCCAGGCCATGCTGTTCGAAGGGTGGTAGATGTGGCGGTGGTCACGGAGACGTGGGCCAACAAAAACCATGACTGGGACCTAAACGTGCAGGGGTACACTATGCTTAGGAAGGACAGAAAGGAGGGCAGAGGGGATGGAGTGGCTATGTTCATTAGAGATGACATAGAAATTGCTAGGGTAGAAGAGGCAGAGGGAAATGTGGAGACCTTATGGGTCGCCTTATGATCCCCAGCAGGAGATAAGGTCAAGCTGGGTGTAGTATATAGGCTCCCTGGGATGAGTGATGTTCTAGAGGATGGTTTGCTGGACATCATTTCCCAGTGTGGACCAAAAGGGGAAGGAGTGGTGTTGATGGGGGACCTTAATATGCCAGGTACAAACTGGGGAACCATGTCCTCTAAGGTGGCCAAGGAGCAGAGGCTGCTGGACGGCTTCCAGGATGTGTTCTTAACACAGCATGTGATGGAGCCCACAAGGGAGGGGCATGTCCTGGACGTGGTTCTGGCAGATGGGGATCTGGTAAGGGACCTGGTTGTGAGGACCCCTGACTGGGAGCGACCACAATACTGTCTGGTTTCAAATAAGCATGGGGGAGGGGAGAGATCTAGGACACTGGCAGTGGACTTCAAGGGGGCAGACTTTGTGGGCATGGGAAATATTCTCAAGGATCACTTGAAGGGGATTACATCAATGACAAGTGTGGTAAGGAGATGGGAGGTCATAAACCGGGGACTTCATGAGGCAGTCAGGATCTGTGCTAAGTTGAAACGTAAGGGAGCAAGGTCACATAAACCATGCTGGTGGTCCAGTGAGGTACAGGTAGCGGTCAGAGAAAAGAAGGCGGCCTACAAAAAATATAAAACAACAAGAGGGGATAGGGATAAGGAAATGTACCATCTTGCATCTAGAAAAGTCACCCAGGTGGTGAGGGGAGCAAAGTCCAGTAAAGAGCAGCGGCTGGCACAGAGGATACATGGATGGGAAAAGGGGTTCTTCCGGTACATTGGGGAGCGGAGAAAAACTAAGGGCCATCTCAGCAGATTGAGATCAGAAGGAGGGTGGGTGGAAGAGGCGAGGGACCAGGCAGAGGTATTTAACGAGTACTTTGCCTCTGTGTTCACTAGGGAGGGGGATGGGATATCTACAAAGCAAGGCATTATGGGGATAGAAGCGGTAGTGAGTGGGATCAGGGGAACAACAGAAATGGAGCAAGAGGAAGGGAGAGGTACCCCAGGGGTGTCACATCTGGATAAGGATAAAAAGGCCAGTAAGGTGGAGGGGACGGATGATGCTATCTCCGCCAAAAGGGTGTGGTTAGCCCTCAAGGCCCTACAGAAAGACAAATCTCCTGGGCCGGATGGCATTCATCTGAGAGTACTATGGGAATTGGTGGACATACTGGCTGCACCCCTGGTGGAGCTCTTCAACAGGTCACTTGAGACAGGGAGGGTACCTAGGGATTGGCGAGAGGCACATGTGGTGCCAATCCATAAAGAGGGGGTCGAGGGAAGTACCAGGTAACTATAGACCCATCAGTTTGACCTCGGTGGTGGTAAAATTATTGGAGAGTATACTAAAGGAACGATTGGGGCTGTACTTGAAGGAGGTGGGAGGTCTGGATAGTCGGCAACATGGGTTTGTGCCAGGTAGATCATGTCAAACCAATCTTGTGGAGTTCTACGAATGGGTAACATCAGAACTGGACAGGGGAAAACCTGTGGATGTAATATTCTTGGACTTCAGCAAGGTGTTTGACTCTGTCCCCCACAATGGTCTGGTGGAGAAACTGATGGGGTTAGGAGTAGGCCCTTTGATGGTCAGATGGATTGAAAACTGGCTAGCTGGATGCACCCAGAGAGTAGTGGTCTGTGGGAAGCTCTCGAACCCTAGAGAGGTTGGTAGTGGGGTACCGCAGGGCTCGGTCCTGGGTCTGATCCTGTTTAATGCATACATATCGGACATCAGGGAGGGTATAGAGTGTGAAATGAGTCTCTTTGCTGATGACTCCAAGATGGGAGCAGTAGTTAAGGGAGATGAGGGGAGGTTGGCCCTGCAAGGGGACCTGGACACCCTGGAAAGCTGGGCTCGCACATGGAAATTAAATTTCAATATCACTAAGTGCAAGGTGTTGCATCTTGGGTGGGGAAACCCTAAACACAGGTACACCCTGGGAGGAGGCGCTGGAGGCCTCAATTGGGAAAAAGACCTAGGGTCATGGTGGATGCATGTATGAATAACTCTGAGCAGTGCAGGAGGGCGAGCAAGGCAAACAGGATGTTGGGATGCATCGTAGGGGATCACCTCTAGGAGCAAGGAAGTGATTCTGCCACTGTACAATGGACTGTTAGACCACACCTTGAGTACTGTGTACAGTACTGGAGACCACACTTGAAGAGGGTCATACAGCTCCTGGAGAGGGTACAGAGGAGGGCAACTAAGATGATACGAGGGCTAGGGGACTTGACGTATGAGGACAGACTTGAGGAGCTCTGCCTGTTTTCATTGGAGGAGAGGAGAGACAGGGGGACATGATTGAGGTCTTCAAGTACCTCAAGGGAATAAATAGGGTAAACATGGAGGAGATCTTTAGACTTAAGCAGGGAGGTATCACCAGAGGGCATGGTTTGAAGTTGGAAGGTGGAAGGGTGAGGGGGGAAAAGAGGAGGAGGTTTTTCACTGAGAGGGTGGTGGACCCTTGGAATGCACTGCCTGGTGAGCTGGTTCAGAGATCCACAGTGGAGGGCTTCAAGAGAGGGTGGGACAGACACAGAAAGTGGATGTATCAGATGATGGCCTGTCCCAGGGAGTTGGGGATGGATGATAGGGGTGCCTGGAACACAAGGAAGGGGAGGGCCTCGGCACCCAACTAGGAATCTGAGGTTCGAGCAGACTCGATAGACCGTAAGGCCTAATCTGCTGGCAAATAGTATGTTAGTATGTTAGACTAAATTCAAATACCACTGGATTCTTTGAAGTATTGCACAAGCTCAACATCAACATTTGCATCTCTAAGCAAGAAGATCAAATTGAAAGTTAGTAGTGATAAGACAGTGACTATCAACGCAGACAGGGAGTTGTTTAGCCATCTTGTAGTAGCTGCAAAAACAAGAGAGACTGATCTGAAGAAAGTTTTCAGACATGAGCTTTCCACAGTTCCATATGCTCTAGCACACTCTGATGGTACCCTGAACAAAACTGCAAAGAGTAAGCTATTGCATGACTTAGAAAAAGAAGCAGAGTCAATGTATCAGCTGTCAGCATTCAACATGCCCTCAGCTTTGATAGTGGATGGCATGGCTGTTATACAAATGGTTGAGCAAGGAGGTGCAACTAGCTTTGGAGAACTTGCTGAATTGATCTTCAGAATAGTACACCAGCCTCTACAGAATTATGAGAGCTGCAAAAGAGTAGATAGCATCTTTGATAGATATGATGTCAAAGATTCAATTAAAGCTTTTGAACAAGCATGAAGGCAATCCTCACAAAGCAATGAAGGCAGAATTCATGGTACCAAAGCACCCATCCCAACGCAGTGGAGTAAGTTCATTGGAAATCCCAAGAATAAAGAACATCTGGTAAAATTCCTGTCAGAATCATGGTGCGATAAGGCAGAAACTTTACTTGGCCCAGATCAGAGAATGGTTATTACAGGTGGATTCAAGGACAGCCTCATTGCTCGCATGGTGACTTCAGATGGAGTTGTAGACCAAGAAGATCTATTCTCATTGCATGAAGAAGCAGATACTTGGTTTCTACATCATGTTGCACATGCTTCACAAGCGTACCGGGTCATAATGTCATATGCTTAATAGTGTTTGGCATTATGCACGGACCTCAGACCTGTGCGCTTTCTGTGTTGGACCCCCCTGAAGTTAGAATCCTAAGTGGGGGGTTGGCTGGGGCGCTCAGCCCCCTGTAATGGAGGTTGTAGGGGCGGAGCCCCCCACAGATCATAAGAAATAAATAAATTGCGCAACGTGATTAAGTTGCATGGCATTCTGCAGTGCGACATTTTGACCCCATGCCCTTGACAAGATTACCCTTGTGTAGTGGTGTGGTCTCCAGACACTGATGTTACAGTTCTCTGTGTATATTTTATTCACAAATTAGAAGCAACTCAACAGCTTTGGTTTCATACTAGTGTGAAGGATAAAGCCAGGTTTTTACCAGCCCACACCATAGCAGCTGAACTTGGCCAACAACTATGCAGAATGTTGCCAGCAGTACACACACTGACTAGGTGTGATTCAACCAGCAGTTTTGCAAGGGATGGCACACTAAAGCTATGGAAGCTTGTCAGGAAGCATCCACACAAATTTAGAAGTACACTTGGTGGATATACCTCCTGCGCAGGTGAAATCAGTAGAACTTCTGATAACACTTCTCTATGACCCAACAGCTAACTCAGTGGATGTAAATGGTGTGTGATATAAGCTTTTCTGTCACAAACAGGCCATCGCCCAAGTTCTGATAAGTCTTCTGCAACATACAGTACCAAGCAGGCAAATTTCCAGACACTTATCTGGAACCATGCCCTGGAGGCTCAGCCTGACATCTCATCCTCAGTTGGAAATGGCTGGCATCACAACAAGGATGGACATATTTCAGCAACATGTATGACACAAACACCTGCTCCTGAAGTACTCCTGGAACTTATTACATGTGGGTGTAAAAAAGCCAAGTGTGAGCGCAACTGTAGTTGTCCAGGCAGAGCATGGTATGCGCACAGGCTAGCTTATGTATCAGTGGTGAAGCCTGTTGCAATCCTCATAAAGTTGCCAGTGTGGATCCAGATGAGTCTGTTGCTATAGATGATTCAGACTTAGACATGTAGCATATGACAAATATATTGAAAAAGGCTAGACACACATATATACTGTCACACTGCCCATCGCTCAGAGGGAGTCCATTAGATAGTGGTGTTTTGCTAGCACCAAGATGGGCAATAGTATACCTGGCTTCTATTATATTGAATATGGTATTTTAAACTTTGTATCACTGAATAATCTGTGCAATTAGCAATACAAATTACAAGGCCAACATTATTTAAGTAATGAGCCTTATTACTAATTTGTGTCAAAGAAACCTTTTGTATGACTAAAATTTGTTTTTGTCTTTTAAAATAAATTAGTAATAATTTCTGTCAAAGAAACCTTTTGCATGACTAAAATTCATTTTTATTATTTAAAATAAATTGTTTAAATCCCATTTTATTGGTCATTTTTACTTTCAAACTTGTCTTTGACAACATGAGTACATTTTTGTGGCCTTTTCACTGGCGCAAAATGTTGTTTTGACATGGGTACAAGAATCTTGCATTGGCATACCTTGCTACCACTTTATAAGACCACATCCACCCTAGATAGGTACCTAAGGGACAATTGTACCAAAATAACATAGTTGTTGCTTTCTGTACGTGGGGAGCTACATCACCAAAAATGTCAGGCCTGGGTCTACAGACTAATAAGGCGGAGTTGACTGAAGATCACATCACAGTTGGCCTTTTGTGATCCATTAGTAAGGTAGTCAGAGAACCACATAGTGGGCTCGGCTGACAGTCTCATTTCCTAGAGCTTCATGATAAGCAGGGCATGACTCATCAGGTTGAAGGCCTTGAAGTTATTGAGAAAGATGATGCGAAGAATTCACCTTTGTCTAAGGCAGGGTGGTGTTCCTCTATTAGCTCTTTTAGGGCAGTGGCTCTGCCATGAAGTTTCCAGAATCTATGCTGTTCAGCAGCTTGGAGGTCATGGATAGTGACAGCTTACTAGTTGGTCACAGACAATTTTCTCCAGAGTCTTAAGGAGCAGAGATGGGATAGAAATGGGCCTGTAGCTGGAGACCAGTGTGCTGTCACTGAATTTAAAGGCTGGGACAACACTGGCATGTTGCCAAACATTGGGGATGGAGCCAGATTGGAGGGAGAGGCTAAAGAGTAACTGGATGGGTATGGTCAGTTAGTCAATGGCCCTTCTAAGTAGTTTCATATCCACTTCATCAGGTTCAGTGCTGCATTTGGAAAATTATCTTAGGAGATATTTTTTCAACTGTGTTCATGCCTACCTGCTTGAAGTAAAACGTTGGCATTGGGGTGCTGGAGGGATTGTGGGTGGGGGGTGGAACAGGGGCACCAGGCAAAGTGACAGAGGGCAAGTCTTTGCCAGCATTCACAAAAAGGGTATTGAAGTTCTCAGCGACGGCTTTGGGGTCAGTGATGTTTGAACCTTTGACATTTAGAAAATTGGAGGTGAAGTAGCTTTTCCAGCCTAATACTTTATTGATGATTTCTCATGGCCTCCTGGGATTGCTGCAGAATTCTTGACACTTTGACATGCAGAATTTATGTTCTGCTTTTCCTAATAGCAGATTTACACCATTTATTTAGTTCCTTGTACCTCAGTAAGCTTTGGAGAGAGCTGTTTCCTTTAAACAAAGCCCAGTTGTAGTCATATTTGTTGAAGAGTGCAAGGAGGTTTGGGGTGATCCAGTGGTTAGTATCTCTCTACAGATTTTCTTCTTTTTTGTTAGGGCAAAATGGTAACATTTGTCTTGAAAGGTGTGAGAGAAGAAGTCAAAGACTAGGTTGATGTCCAGAATGCTGTTCCAGTATTGCCAGTCAGTATGGTTGAGGTCATTTCTGAATTCAGCTAGTGTCTCTCCCTTGAAGCAGTGTGTGTGGATGAATTTATGAGGGGGTCTTTGTTTGCTAGTGGACCAGGAGCAGTAAATTATGGAGTGGTCGCTGACCAGGTCGGGGCATACCTCAGCTTGTCAGAGTCTGCCTGGGTGGGAAGCCAGGATCCAGTCAATGAACATTTCTGAGGACTTTTTTTTATAGTGGAGTCTAGTTGGAGACTTGACTTCCAGGCTGAGGTAGAGGTCATCCGTCTTGAACTGGTAGCACTTGGAATGGAAGGAGAGTCATTTGATGTTAAGATCTCCAAGGATGAGTTTTCTTTTTAAGATTCTGCTTCAGACAGCTGACATGGTCAAGAAAAGACTCAAATCCAGGGCCTACCATACTGGGAGGAATGTAGGTGATAGCCATGATTAGGTTCTTGTTCTCATGTCCGAGGTCAATGTTGACAGCCAGGAATTGGCTTGACGATGAACACTCGCAGTTTGGTCAAGACTTCCTCCAGCTTATGTTATCATTGTTGTTCACACAGGTAGTTGCCTCTGCTACTCATAATAAGGGTCACTCATTTGACCTGGTCTTCCTCCTGGGGATTGAGTCCTCCGATCTGGTGGTGGAACCAGTCATTTGGTCTGATCACTACACAGTAAGATTCAATTTCCAGCCCCTCCCTTATAGGTCTGCCCCTGTGGAGATGGTCAGATACTGCCCATTGAGGGGTGTAAACACAGAAGGTCTCTTGATGGTATTAGACCTATCAGGAGTTCCAAGGGTGGGTGAGGATCCATAGAATCTAGTTTTGGCCTATAACAAGGCTATCACTGAGGCTTTGGATGTTATCACCCCACTCCGTGTTGGCCTCTGCTCTCGCCACCCTCGGTCCCCCTGGTTTGATGGGACCTTGAGGGAGCTGAGATGGGTGGGACAAAGGCTAGAACATTGCTGGTGGAAAACAGCCCTTGATGTTGACTACCTTAGATTGATAGATCATTATCAAAGCTATCAATCGGCAATCTCACGTAAGAAGGCAGCGTTCCTGTCCGGTGAGATAGCTGCTGCTCAAAACTGACTGGCTCATCTCTTTCGAACTGTGGACAGACTGTGCAACCCAGCCTGTCTACAGGTTTGAGGAGCATTTTCACAAGATAAGTGTGATGAGTTTGCTCTTTTTTTGCAGATTAGGTGGCCGACATGAGGGCTGAACTCTGTCCAGCACCCTCTCTGGGGGTTAGTGGTGGTTGGTGTATGGTCACTCTTCCTCGGTCTTCTTGGATATCTTTCAACCAACTGGAGATAGGGGATGTCATGTGGAGTGTCCAGAAATTGCGGCCAACATGCTGTACTTTGGATCTGGGCCCTACACGCCTAGTGTTATGGTGTTTGGAAATCATTGGCCTGGTCCTTGCAGAGATTGTTTGGTGCTCTTTAGACTTGGGAGAATTTCCTAGCTCCCTGAAAGAGACAGTGGTGACACAGCTTCTTAAGAAAGCTTTTCTGGACCCAAGCATCTGTGCAAACTACAGACCTATCTCTAACCTTCCCTTTGTTGGGAAGGTGATTGAGAAAGTAGTTGCGCTGCACTGGAGAATCATCTTACCATCCATGATGTCTTCAATCCTCTCCAGTCAGGTTTCCAGAAGAGACATAGTACTGAGACTGCTCTGGTTCAGGTGCTCAGTGATCCCCTGATGGCAAGAGATCAGAAGCACTGTTCCATCTTGGTGCTTCTGGATCTCTCTTCAGCTTTTGACACTGTGGACCATGGGGTTCTGCTCAAGCTTCTGAGGATCATCTGTGAACTGGCTGGTCCAGTTCTTAGACGGTTTCATTCTTTCCTAGCTGGCAGGTCTCAGAGGGTGGTTTCAGGTGTTTTTTTCCTCTGAACCATTATCTCTGCCATGCAGGGTACCTCAGGGCTCAGTGCTGTCACCCATGTTGTTCACAGTGTATTTGCTGCCCCTCGGAGACATTGTAAGATGATATGGACTGAGATTCCACTGCTACATAGATGATACACAGCTCTGTCTGTCTTTTGCACCCGACCAGGATAGTGCGGTCTCGATGTTTAACAGCTGTCTGGCAGAAATCCATGACTGGATGAAGTCCAGTTAGCTGAAATTGAATTCTGGGAAGACTGAGGTGTTAGTTGTGGAACCGGGGTGCTAGATAGAGAGGTCGGTGGTGGGGTTACTTTCCGGGCTTTGGCTCGATGGTGTACAGCTGCCCACCTCTGAACAGGTACATAATCTGATGGTGGTATTTAATGATGGACTGACACTGTGGGCGCAGGTGTCAGCAGTCATCAAATCTTCCTTTTACCATCTTAGGAACATCACCAGAATTAAGCACTTTGTTCTGTCTGATGATTTGCCTATGTTGATCCATGCTTTTGTGACCTCACGCCTTAACTACTGAAACTCCCTATACCAAGGGCTTGCAGGGGTTGATGTCTGCCTCTTGCAGCTGGTGCAGAATGCTGCAGCACAATTATTGACTGGGACTTCACGTACCAGTCATATTACTCCCATGCTGCGTGATCTGCACTGGCTGCCTATACAGTGGCAGACCACCTTCAAGGTCAGTCTTCTGACCTACAAAGCCCTACATGGAGTGGGACTGGATTACCTGCAAGAGATCCTGGTTCCTTACAGCCCTGGCTGACCTCTCCGTTCAACTGGCGAGGGGGTTGTTAAAGGTTCCCAGGGTGCAGTTAAAGACATCTGATGCCAGGGCTTTTGTGGTCATGGCACCATCCCTGTGGAACTCTCTACCTCATCAGATTAGAGAGTGCGGGACCATGGAGGGCTTCAAGACCAGTTTGAAGACCTACTTATTCAAACAGGCATTTAATATTTGAATTTTTAGGCATTCTGAGGATTTTAATTGCAGTTGTTGTTTTATGTGATTTTAGTGAACTGTCTGTTGATGTTCTGTATGTAAAGCACTTTGATGTTTGAATTGTGCTATATAAATACAAATATTATTATTATTATTAACTTTCAAGATGAGTCAGTGGCCCTAGTTGGAAGCAGTAAGGCTTGTACGCAGTCCTTAATGTATAAAAGACATCTGCTGCCCCGCTTACCAACACTCTTTCCTGAAGAGGCTGAAGGAGGGGAGTGCTATTTCACAGTCTAAGATCTTTGCAGCCATCCAGGGTTCTGTTACAGCTACCACTTTGGGCTTCTTGAAAAAAAAAAACAGGGCCTCAAACTCAGTTAGCATGGGGAACAGGCTGTAGATGTTGACATGCAGACCATCGATGAATCCTCATTAGGAGCTTGAGAGTGCCTTGTGGGGTAAAATGGTGTAGGACCCAGGTTGGGGTGAATGATACCAAGTAACAATTGTAGGTAGATTGTAAATCTGTGCATAGCTGCCACAAAGTGGCTAATAACCCATTTGTTCTGTTTGTTACTAAGCCCAGACTTTTTGCTACTTCTATCTCTTTTGATGAAGGCTTAATTTGGTAAATGTATACCTCCGTAAGAAAAGCTGTATACTGTACAGAAAAAATACACCTATAAAACAGTAAACACAGGAAAAAATGTAAACAAACCAAATTAACAAACCTGTTGATAAATTCCCAAACCTACCAAGCCATTTACATAATTCCCACTCCAGACACTTTACCATCAGCCAAAATCCTACTCACTAGAAGCTCAGAAAAAATCCCTTTAATAAACAATTCTTATCAGCAAAACAGAAACAGTTACTACAGCCTCACACATCAAAAGAACTCCCCCATTTCTCTCACAACACAGTCATATCCCTTGACGTTGCAGCTCTCTTTTGAGGCACCAGGCTCTCCCTGCTTCTGTTGACATGCCCCTTGACACTCCAGCTGTACCCTCAAATGTTATGTCCTCCATGCTGCTGCCACCATATCCATGGATACCAGTCCCTGTGTTGCTCAAAGCTGCTCCAGTCTTTAGGATCCAGCAGCTCTGATAACACATGCTGTTCCTGACCACAGGCACTGCTCCAGACTGAAAATGCCATTCCACACAGCAAATTCCAGCCACACACCAGGAGGCCACCAAAGAACTAAAGGACAGACTGTTGCAGACAGTCTCCTTTATATACACTGTAAAAAATCACTGAAACTTATTTGCTGGTCCAATAAGAGGTATCAAATCACCTATTTTATTCATATACTCCAGAAAAACACTAGGGCCAAACAAGTACCTAGAACAAAAAATGTCACATTACTACAGAAACAAATGGGACAAAAGTCAACAAAATGATTGGAATCATGATCAAATGGTAAAGTTAAACATCCTAATGCATTATAAAAAATAAATGTTGAGCAAGTATTCTTTACCCATTAAGGTACCCATCACTTGGGCTTATCAGTTAATAAAGCCACTTGCCCTTCAGGCTTGTGACCTTATTATCTGATTAGTCCCCTTTGGTGGGTATATGTCCTTGAATACCACACTTAGTCATCATTTATGATAGATTGATAGATAGATATATAGATATATAGATAGATAGATAGATAGATAGATAGATAGATAGATAGATAGATAGATAGATAGATAGTATTATCTGATTAGCCCCCTTTGGTGGGTATATGTCCTTGAATACCACACTTAGCCATCATTTATGATAGATAGATAGATAGATAGATAGATAGATAGATAGATAGATAGATAGATAGATAGATAGATAGATACATGGACAGACAGACAGACAGATGAAATACTATATATGTGAGGCAGACAGATACATGAAATATATGTCTAGCCAGTAATCCGTACTATAAAGGTCAAAGTTTGCACACTTTGGGCCAGATATTCAAAACTTTGCCCCGGGCTAAATTAGCACTGCCTGGCAGGCAAACTTAACCCGGAGCACAAAACAAGCCATATTCAAAAGGAATAGCCCGGGGCAAACAGCTTCTGAATATAGCATGGGAATGAGGCCGGGCAAACTGGGCTGGGAATGCAGGGCAAACTTACCCCTGGAATAAGACAGCTCTGAATATGGCAACCAGGAAGTGCAAACCACAACAGCAACACAGTGCACAGCGATGTGAAGGTAGGTAGAGGTGAACTATGTGGCCAATGTGTGTGCCAGCAAATGCGTGGACCCAGTATAGCTGCAGGCAGCAGCGTATGTGAAAGTACAGTGTGCAAAACTGTAAAATATTCCCCACACTGTTAGCGCAGAGCTAACACGTTTGCGCGGGTTTAGCACAGGGCTAAACCGTTAGCCCGGTGCAAACTCGTTTGCCCGGCGCTAAACTTTGCCATATTCAAAAGTGACATGCAAATGAGCCTACTTAGGTAGTCTGTGGGCAAACATCCAGATTAGCATCTCATTATGCCCTGATTTGCATGCAGTTTGCACCCAGCTAAATGTTTAGCCCTGCGCTAAACCCGTGCAAACGTGTTAGCGCTGCGCAAACAGCTTGGGGAATATTATACAGTTCTGAACATTACTTCCACATGCGCTGCTGCCTGCAGCTCTACTGGGACAACACAGCATAGGCACAGATGGTGGTGGTGCTGCATGCAACTGTCACATTGCAGGTCATGCTACAGTGCACAGCAGACACCACAGTAGCAAGGAGGCCAGTAGTGTGTGGACACAGCAATGCCTATGGTGTGTACGGCAGTGATGATGACTGCACTATACACAGTAAGAGGCCCAACCTGCAGGTGTTTACTGACAGTGGACATTACTGTTACGCTGTTGTGTGACCCACAGCTGCTGCACCTGTGGCATGGGATTCTCGCAGTGACATGTACATTTCTGGCTTTGTGTGCTATGGCAGTTGTACAGCTGTGCGGTATGTGGCCTGGGGGGCATATATTATCCGAAAGGCGTGTTGGGGTATTCCCAATACTGGCCCATGTGCACTGTATGATGTGTCCCAGCCTTGTGGCCACACCTGGTCTGTAGCACAGCCTCGCCACCCATATATGCTCCCCTCAACATCCTCCATACCCACAGTGCTGCATGTGTATGCTGGCATCTGTTGGCGTCCGCAGAAGTGTGGTCCGAAGGTGTGTGCTGTATGGCCACACTGCCATGCTGTCCTCTGGTGGCAGGGTCACCACTTACTGCCTGGCATGGCTGGGACTTTTGGCAGATGATGGCATCATTGTGATGCCATCAGTTAGCAGCATGCTTCCTCTATATTTGGCTTTATGTATGTGCTATATTTATTTGCTAGGGTCGCACAAAACCCATGCTAAACCCGCGCAAACACCGCGCAAAGCCATAGTGTCGTGCAAAGCTGATTGTCCAGGTTTAAGACAAGCTTTTCCTGAAGCGGTAATGTGCACGGCTGCTAAGTGTCGCGCTAAGTCGCGCAGAAACCATTTCTAGCACTGGCCATATCGCTGAATATAGTAACTGCCTGTATTCATGTCAGTTTGCCCCTTGCATACATTATAATTTTGCCCTGCGCTAATGCAGTTTGCCCGTGTTATTTGGCCTTTTGAATAAAGCCGACCCGCGCTAATCCCACGCTAAACCTGTGCAAACGGTTTTTGCCCGGCGCAAAGTTTTGAATATCTGGCCCTTTGTTTTCTAATATGCAGGATTAGATCATTTAAGTTATATACTAGGATTTGAAAAATGCTTAACAGGAAGAAAATGTAAATGTAACTTTTGACCTGTATCTTTTAAAGTTTGATGGTTACATGAATTTGGTTCTGTTACTTGCTGTGTAATACTAACAGGAGTGCATATACAAAGTTTGAAAGGAATTGTATATATAATGTTCAATTAAAGGCTGGAAAATTCCCAACTTTCATCAGATTACTGAAGGGATACCGACTTTATAATGACATATTATGCAATGCTTATATGGTGCTCAAACACAAATGTTATGCCCTTTATAATCTGCTGTACCCAGTCAACCACCTGATATTCAACTATGGCCACTCACTCATTTCTGATCCTAATGAGGTTGCCCCCTCTTTCAACAAATTCTTCACCTACTGTGTGCTCTTGCTCTCTCTGCTCCCCTCAGTGCCCTCCATCACACTGTTTTCCTCTCAATTCTAATCGTCTTTCTTCTGTTCCTGTCACCTTGTCTGCCACCCTTGCAGCTCCTCAGGCTCTGAGATCCCCTAGTAGCCACAGTTCAGATGGGCTAAATCTAAAGCATCTCTTTATCTACTTCTGCTGTCACTGATCCCTTTGCTACCCTCTTTGTCTTCTTTGACTCACTGAAGTATTCTTGCACGGAAACAGGTCAAGGGGGCACACGGGGGTAAATGTAACTGCCCCAGAACTACCTGACTCTTTCCTCCCTACCCACTTGAAACTTCAGAAGAAAATTGTCTTCTCCAAGCTCTCCACCTTCCTTGACTCACCTGTCTTCCACTTCATCTACAGTATAAGCATGACCTTAGGAAGGTCCATTTCACTGTCTCCCCTTCCTTTAGGTCACTGATTCCATCTTAAAGGGTATTAACTGGAAGCATGCTACCCATGCCATTTTCTTTGACCTACCAAGGCCTTTGATGCTGTGGCATCTCCCAACTGGATAAATTGAGGGAAGTCAGAGTCTTTGACTTTGCAGGTGAATGATTCCACTCCTATCTTACTGATCAATACCAGTTATTCATGTTGGTGATAACCTTACCCCCCAATCCCCAACTGCTCTAGTGTTCCCCAGGATTCAATGCCACATTCTTTTTTCCATCTTTCTTAACAATCTCTTATGTGCCTGTGTCAGTGCAAACATTTATATGTAAGCAGATCCATCAATCAATCAATCAATCAAAATCTATTTTTTACCAGTTGAAACACCACTGAGCAGGTTCATTTACAAGGTGGACCTGGGCAGGTTCACAAGAACAGCACAACAGTATAACAGTAAAACAAGTACAATAATAAACAGGCAAAGCTATAGCAATAAAAAGGATATACAACAACAAAAATAAATGATTACTATGATATATATAAAGAGGGAAAAAATAAACTATGGCAAGTTATTTACAATATAATGTACAGTATGTTTTGGGAAACAGAGGAGAGGTGGCAAAGAAGGAGGAGAAGTTAGTAAACAGAAGGTGTACAGGTGGGAAGCAAAAGAGTGAGCAATTGCAGGACTCAAATGAGCATGCATATAGAGTTTTAAACATGGACAGGGTAGTAGGAATGGCCAGCTTCAAGTTTTTTTGCATTTTATTCCAGAGCTGTGGAAGTACGTAGCTTATGGAGGAACTACCAAAATGTGCTTTGACTTTGGGGATAGATACAGAAATGTAGGAGTGACTTCTTAGAGACTAGTTGCCTACCATACAGAGTGGCAAACATTCAGTAATGTATTGAGGTAACACATTGGTAATGGCTCTGAAGGTCCAGAAGGCAGCATTCCTTTGTCTCCTAAAATTGAGGGATGGCCAACCTACAAGTGAGTAAGAGTGCAGTGGTGGGTTGAATACAGCACACTGAGGATAAATCTTAAGGCGCGGTGATAAAGAGTGTCTAGCTTAGTGAGCGCTGTGGTAGGACCTTGCCCATAGAGGAAGTTGACGTAGTCCAGTAATGATAGAAAGGTGGATTGGACTAGCCTTTTTTAGCATCCTATGTAAGAAGATGTTTAATCCTGTAGAAAATGCCAAGTCTTTGCTAAAGTTTTTTTGACAGCTCCTTGATATGGTCAGAGAAGGAGAGCTTGTGGTCAATCCAGACTCCTAAATATTTAAATCTGGTCACAAAGTCTAAGGATTCACCTAGAAGTGTGGAGATAGGAGGTGCGGAGCCAGGGTGGGAAAGATTAGGGGCATTAGCCAGTGGTGAGAAGATTATGGCCTTGGTTTTTTTGGCATTTAGAAGAAGCTTTGGTTCAGTAGATTTATACGCAGTTGGTTAAAGTCCAATTGAAGGTCTTGGCAGGCACATTCTGGGGTAGGCGTTTTAATGTATATGATGATGTCATCTGCAGAGAGATGAACATGGGCATATTTAACTCCGTTATCAATGTTGTTGATATAGCAGGCAAAAAGCAGGGACTCAATATAGATCCCTGTGGAATGCCTCTCTGCAGAGGTTTCAAAGGCAAAATTACCCCTTCTGCCTTGACCTGTTGATATTGAGCAGTAAGGTAACTAGTGAGTCAACCCAGGGATTGAGCATCTAGATCAGCATTACAGAGGGTGGCCAGTAGCATGTCATGGTCCACCGACTCAAATGCCTTGCTTAGGTCAAGAAAGATGGCACATACGTAGTTCTTCACATCTAGAGCTCTCTTCCAATCATTCATTTTCTTTGCAAGGGCTGAAATCATGTTATGACATGGTCTGAAGCCAGATTACACATGGCTGAGAATGTTGGAAGATTCCACATAGTTCCTAAGTTGCGAATTAACTAATTTCTCAAGCAATTTGGACAGTATGGGAAGCAAGGAAATTGGTCTGTAATTGTTCAGGTTGCCCAGGTCACCAGATTTAAACAGGGGATCACATGAGCGGTTTTCCATACTGATGGTAGGCCACCTTGTGTAAGGAAAAAATTAAAGAGATGTGTGATTGGTAAGGATAAGATTCGGTGGCGGAGTTTAAGGAAGTAAGGCTCAATAAGGTCAGCACCCACACTCTTTCTGGAATCCAGTTTGAGAAGTAGCTCCTCTACCTCTTTTAAGGTTATCAGATGAAAGGAGAATGTGGTATCCAGTTCAGGGGTTTTGCTGATGGGACAAGCTGAAGCACAGGGACCCAGTTGAGTACAAAGTTTAGCGGCAGGAAAGGAATCAAATGCAGGCCCTGTGGTTGTGGAATGATTATTCAAAAGATCAAGGATAGTGGGTTTATTGGTTATAGAGAGCCAACAGAAGTGATTTTAGCAGGGAGATTATTTGACGATGCATGCCCTTCTACATCCTTTAGGATCTTCCAGAATTTGACTGAGCAATTAGTGGAAGAATCCAACTCGGCACGGAAATAATTGGCTTTAACTGTTCTGACGAGTTTTGTACAATGGTTTCTAGCTGTTCAAAAAGGCTAACCAGTCACCTGGATATTTAGTTTTATGGGCTCTTTTCCAGAGTGTATCTCTGTTGAGCAGAGCAGACTTCAGTCGGCCGTAAACCAGAGGCACAACTTTTTTTTGTGTAAACTTTAACCATTGGTGCATGCTTATTTATAGTACCAAGTACAATGTTCTGGAAAGACTGATATGCATCCTTTACTGTTTTGGCCGGATGTAAGTCTTGCCAATGTAAAGAGTTCTGAAGATCTGAGAGGAAAGCATGAGGGTTAAATTTACTTCGACATCTTTTATGGATAAACCTGGGGGTAATGGATGGTTTGGGTATGGACCTCACACAGGCAATGGAGCAGTGGTCACTAAGATTGGTAAAAAAAAGACACCCACATGGGAGAAAAGATGGGGTTTGTTTACTAGAATAAGGTCAATCAGTGAGGTATTAGCAGGGTTTCGTTTGTTAGGACGTGTAGCTTCTGTAATAAGTATTGTGAGTCTGAATACGTCATAAAGATCTGTGAGAGGTTTAGAGACTTCTGTAAGCCAATCCATGTTAAAGTCTCCCAATACTATAACTTCTGATGCCAGCATACCTAGTTCACTATGCAGCTGGTCTACTACCTTGTGTCCCGTGGAGGGAGGTCTATAGCATCCAATTATGGACAGAGAATTGGAGGCTGAGAGTTGCACCTTAACAGTCAAGCTTTCGAATTCTTTCTGTATTGAGGTAGAATTAGTAACAGAGGCTGAGTATTTGTCTAGGATGTAATTAGCTACCCCTCCACCTCTAGATTGCCTGTCAGTTCTGTAAACATTGTAGGACGAAATATTTATCACAGAGTCTGGGGTAGAGGAATGGAGCCAGGTCTCTCTGACCACTAAGATGTAGCGATTTAAATCCATCAGCCAAGTGGCCACTTCACGTTGGCACCTACTTCACCTTAAGCTCTCCCATGGAAAGGCTCACTTCACCTTCATTATTACTTGCATTACACCTCTACCTTAAACAATTATTGGCAGCACCCCACCCACACAGTCACCAGAATTAATGTGCATCCCCAAAGTGCTACTGTCTTATGTCCAGAAAACTTCCCAGTGCTGACAAAGTGAAATGAGAGCATAACAAGAAATGTAAAGTCTCGCAGAATTAATGGCTCACTCAGTCATGGGCGCAGTGGTCACACACGGAGTAATCAGAATTAATGTGCATCCCCAAAATGCTACTGTCTTGTCTCCAGAAAATTCCCCAGTGCTGACGAAGTGAAATGAGAGCGTAACAAGAAATGCAGTCTCCCAGAATTAATGGTGCACTGCAAATGCACAGACAGATTAAAATTGCGCTGCGCACTCAAGGGATGCGTACAAAAAGGCACAACAACACCTAACCAGTGCTCACAAGTCACAAATCCAAATCTGGAAAGGGATACATTTTGCCAGTTGGGGGGATTAGTGCATGGCAGTAGCAATCCATTATCAGCAAAGATACCACAAAGCAGTATAAAAAAATTCATGCAGGTGCGGTGGGTAGCAGGTTCACACTGCTGCAATTACTCTGTGGCACAATAAAAGGTGTCTGATTTAATGGCACGCATCGCACACACACTCACACACACACACACACTACAAGTAATGCGTAGCAAATTGAAAACCTTTAGTAATAAGGTATAACTAAATGTTTTAAACAGACAAATTATACACTGCTGCACCACAACAATCAGCAAAAAATTTAAAGAATTACTGAAAATATTACTGTGTGTAGATTAACGCAGTTATACAAGAAAAATATAACCAAAACAGAAAGACTGCCTTTTTTCTCCCAGTTAATGTACCTACACCACAAATACGCCCCTCCTCCAAAGCGCACTTCGCAATACACAGACTGACTGTTCTAAATTAACATTCAAAATCCACACACAACAATAAACACTCGATGATATGAGCACAGAAGGGTTTCCTACAATCGATGTACTAAATTTTGAGCAAAACAAAAATGACTCAAAAAGGCATTTTAAACAGCTTTTAGAGGTTTTGAAACGCAGAGCTCTGAGAGCAAACTGTCTCCAGCTACCACTATACACACACTACCCAAGCCAGAACTGAGGCTGTGCAGAACAATCTAGAGCCCATGTGACCTACAATCCCATGAATCTCTGATAGAATTTCATTTGGAGCTCAATTACAAGGTGAAGTGAGGTGAATTACCTTGGTGGAGAAGTGGTTTGGGGTAGGCGGAATAACGCAGAGTCATTGGTGTCAATGGACTTTGAGGTCCGCATTATGAAGCGATGTACTCCGCTTCACATTGTGGAGTACTCTATGGGTTCTGTGTTACTTTGTGAATCACTTCGCAGAGTGAATTAGCGCCACTTCATCCACCACTACTTACAGTACTGTAACTCACATGCTGTACAGGAAGGAATACGAATGCCTATGGCTGTATTTCCCTGATGAGCCGAGCCTGTATCATAAAACTCCCCAATTTAAAAACTCTTATTAATGAGTACAGTGGTGGGGGTGGTGAAGCCTGGAGAGCTACTACAAAACAGGCTTACTATACATCCAAGTAACTAGTAAAAAATGTGTGTTGCCATTCATGACGTGATCGAGAATCGTGTTTTGTGACTGCATTTGTGACTGTGATGATGAAGAACATGATTCAGTGTTGACAGTGTGAGATAACCAATATGGAACTACATTGGAAACGCGAATGCCTATGGCTGTACTTCCCCAATGACCTGTAGCACAAAACTCCCCAACTTAAAAACACATATTAATGAGTACAATGATGGAGTGGTGAAGCCTGGAGAGATACTACAAAACAGGCCTACAATACATCCAAGTAACTAGTAAAAAAATTTATGTTGTGATCCATGATGTGATCATGAATCGTGATTTGTGACTGCACTTGTGACCGTGATGATGAAGAACGTGATTTGTATCACGAGTAACTCGTGATGATGGTCCTGACTTAAAAATGCATATTAATGAGTACAATGTTCATGCAGAATTATGCACCACACCAGTCCAGTACTCTGAAGGGAAGCCAAAGAAACAACTGTGACTTAAGTTACAGATGGAGATTGGGCCCTAAAGAGATGCAAATGCACAGACAGATTAAGATTGTGCTGCTCACTGAATAAATGCAGATGCAAAGGCACAACACCTCAGTTTCATATGGCTATCATATCTTTATCAGTTAAAAAGCTTGTCCTCTGTCACTGGAAGGATCAACATGTAATGTCTTATCTTGAATGGGGTGAAGGAGCTTTTCCATAATCTTAGGATGGAAAAAACAATTGCCAGTCTTCGTGGTAGACTCCCCCTGTATCAAGCCAGATGGGAGAGGCTACACACCCTTTGGTCACTACCTTCCCTTTAAAGGAACATAGAGACAGTTAACACCTAGCCGCTCTGGGAGTCTGTCAATAATTTTGTGGTGATTGGAGTCAATGTATTTAGTTGGCTGTTTTGCATAAGGTTTTGTCACACAAAGTCTCTGGGTGTACTGAACTACAACCCTTGTAGGTGGTCCCTCTGCCCCATCATTGACTCACAGTGGTGAGTATGATCATCTATCAGCTGTGAATGGTATGTCACTCTCTGTATACGGCTCAGGGTGGGTGGGTGGGGGTCAGGTTAGTGGGACCGGGGGAGGTGGGGAGTTTGGGGAGGTGGAGGGGTGTTTGTTTGTTTGTTAGTTTGTATGTTTAGTGAAACCTTATCTCCTGCAATTGTTGCATTGTATCATAAGCTCAAACTATGTGTTTCATTATTGCTGCAAGTTCTGTATTTCATGTTGGTGTTTTTTGTATAACATGAATACATTTAAAATTTAAAAAAAGGCACAACACCTAACCAGTGCTCACCATCTGAAATTCAAATCTGGAAAAGAATACCATTGCCGGTTGGGGCGGTCCGTGGGGGGGCAGTGTACTGCACTGCTGCAGTAACAGTCACTAGTACTAGTACCAGTAAAGATACCACAAAGAAGTACAAAAATCACACAGCTGCAGTGGATAGCAGGTTCACATTGCTGAAATTATTATGTAGCACAATAAAAGGTGTCTGATTTGATGACAAACATCACACACATACTCACGCACACACTAAGTAATGCGTAGCAAATTGAAAACTTCAGTAATATAACCACATATTTTAAACCAACTAAAATTATGCACTGCTGCACCACACAATCAGCAAAAAAAATGGCAAGAATTATTGAAAGTTTTACCGTGTGTGCATTAACACAGTTATACAAGAAAAATATCACCAAAACAGAAACTGTCTTTTTCTCCAAGTTAATCTACCTACACCACAGATACACCCCTCCCCCAAAGCACACTTCCACTGTCTCTCAGTACACAGACTGAATGTTGTACAGTAACATTCAAAATCCAGACACAAACAATAAGCGCTCGATAATATGAACACAGGAGGGTTTTCTACAATCGATGAACTAAAGTTTCAGCAAATAAAATTACTCAAAAAGGCTTTTTAACAGCTTTTAGAAGGTTTGAATCACAGACAGCTCTCAGAGCAGACTGTCTCCTACAGCTTCCTACACCCACTACCCCAAACTGAGGCTGTGCAGAACAATCTAGAGTCCTTGTGACCTGAAATCCCATGAATCACTGCAAAATTCGCCTTTGGAGCTTAAAAACAAGGCGAAGTGAGGCGAAGTACATTGTTCTCAATGTACTTCACCTTAAGAATTGGTGGAGTAGTGGTTTGGGAAGGCAGGTGACATGAAGTCATTGTTTTGTGGACTTGAACATCCATTATAACGCCCAGTACTCCTTCGCATTGCAGAGCACTCTGCAATTGTTTTCACTTTGCAACCACTTCACGGAGCAAATTGGGGCCACTTCGCCCATCTCTAGTGACCACCAACACATCCGACTTGGTATGACATATCCAAGTCTGTATGGGTTGGGCTTTTTTAGAAGACTACATACATTTACAATTAAGAGGCTCATTCCTTTGAGGAGGGGTAGTTCATTAGGGGAGGAAATGGGGGAAGATGGGCCAGGGTTTAACTTGATATTCCCAGAACAGAGTAGTAAAAGCAATGAGTTTTTTAAGTGCACTCAGGATAAACTTGAGGAGCCGTGTACGTTTTCGTTTTCAGAGGTGCACGGGGTTGGTGGTGGAATGACAAAATCTACTACCAAAGGTACCCAAAGATGCAAGGAGGAGCACCCTTGCCTCATACATGAAGGGATTCTGACTGGTATAAAGAATCTTAACTGGAGCATTATGCAACACATGCAGGAAGGTTAAGGTACCATAGTCCCACAGCAGCAGTGCATAGTGTGTCATGGATGGGAGAGTATCAGTGTTAGAGTAGGAGTCGTTTGCACATGGAGTAGTGCCATGCACTGCCTGTGGCTGTTCAGTAAGAGGATCCAGCACATGGAACAGCAGGCCTGCTAGACAGCAAGACAGTAGCATAATGTGCCACAATTAATGGTTCAGATAGGTAGGGGCACCCATAATGCATCTAAGAAGGTAGGATGTCCCTTGAGGACAAGAAGGGGTAATGAGTTGCTAGTACTATATGAACAGCACACAGGTGAATTTAGCTCAAAATCATTCAGTAGCACCCAGCAAGGGAGGAAGGTTGGGCAGGTGTTAAGCCCTAATAAGTGGAAGAGTGAAAGCACTAGTAATAAACATTTAGTACATGCTGCAACTGGTATATTTGGGAGTCCTTTACACTATTAGCCAGACATTGAATATGGCATAGTCCCTTTCACTGTCCTCCACTGTCTACATATGTACCAAGATGGCAGCCACGCTGGGCCAGCTGTCAGCACACTGCATGAGAGAGTACAATAGTTTTGTTAGAGCATTAATTTATTTTGTTTATTTTGTGTTTATTTGATTTAATATAGTGATTGAGTTAGCTAGGGGTGAAGAAGTGAGTTTTAAAGAGTTAGGAGTGTCTTTTTTCAGTGTTTTATGTTTGATGAAGTTAACATACTGTGCCACATACTGTGAGGTTATTCTTTAAAGTCCTCTGTTCCCCATGTACAGCTTACATCTCACCGCTGAGTTGTTTTCATTTTCATAACACATTAAAACATTTTGTTTTTTGGTTTATTTTACCTGGTTTTCTGATTTTGGGCCAGTTCTGAAGACGAGGAGGTTTTGGGAGGAGCTGATCCTGTTGTTCTGGTTTGGGAGCTTCCTGTTGGGATGAGGAGGAGCTGCGGCAGCCCGTAATCATAACCGACTGCAGTTGACATCTTTGCCAATGGAATTTGCAGGTTTTTCCACTTTGGGACTCTGTTGCTCTTCTGAAGTATGTCCTGTCCTAAACCCAAGGAGGTTTGCTGGGGTGGTTGGTAGTGCAGGGGACTGGTGGGTATCGCAGTGCACGGTTCTCACTGGTCCTTGGGGGGTGGACTGGTGAGTCTGTCCCATGCAGAAATCAATTGCACCCTGACCTCCCAGCAGTGCTCTCCTTGGGGGACGGTTAGGCTGCTCTAAGTGGAGTGAGGCTGTTTGTAATCATCTGCAGTCATTGAGGGCAGAGACTGAGTGGGAGTCATGGATTGTGGAGGTGCTTAAAGTGAGCTGTGTGAATCCTGTCTTTGGCGATATCGCTACGATGGTTGACATCACGGCATTTGCTGGCTTCTTTATGCTGGGACTCTGTTGTTCTTTTTGGAGTTTGTTATGTCCCGAACCCGGGGAGAGTTGAGGAGGTGGTTGGAGGTGCAGGGGACTGGGTCTGTGACGGTTGGAGGGCGGGTATTGCAGTGTATGGTTCCCGCTGGTTTTTAGGGATGGACTGGTGAGCCTGTCCCCATGCAGAGATCAAATTGCACCCTGACCTCCCATCGGCGTTCTCCTTGGGGGACAGTTAGGCTGCTCCAAGCAAAGTGAAGCTTCTCCTGTTATTTGAAGCCCAGAGATGCTGTAGGTAGCTCCAGCTTGAAGACTGTTTTCTGGATGTATGGTCAGACTCTATCCTCCCCTTAATTTTTTGGACCTGGTGGGCAGTGAGAGTGCCCTATTTTTGATTGAAATAAAGTCAACAAATTAGTTTGATATGACCCTGACCTAAGGGGGAGATAGGTTTGGGAGGACAGTATATTTTATTGCTCTGGTAAGGTGAGAGCTCTCAGAGATTGTTAATTATTGTGTTGGAGAGAGTTACGGCAACTCTTTTATTTTGTAATTAACTCACTATTCCACTATTTCATTATTTGCTGTGTTTATTTTTTTGATATATTTTTATTTTACTGTGTGATATTGTAATATATTTACTTTATTTTATTGAGTTTTTGAGTATTGGTCTGAGGTGTGTAGGGTGTGTGGAAGTTGAAACGAGGGTTGAGTGGTTGGATGTATAAGTGTGGTGTGGATTAAGTGGCATACGTGTGGTTGTTGTTATTTTGGGTGCTTGCAGAGTGTTGTAAAGAATGTGTTGGGAAGGTGCAGGGTGTGGTCAGGCATTATTCCCCCTCCAGGCTTAAGGACCTTCATCCTTTTAGGTATCCCTCATTATCCCCAGAGGCATATAGATGTGTCATGCTCTGGGGATTGTTAGGAGGAGAAGGGCAAAGGCTGGGCCTGGCAGGGGAATGGAAAGGAGTGTGTGGGTTGGGACAGTGGGGACAAGAAGAAGCCCTGGGGTGAAATGGGTTCAGGAGAGGGACCCTCCATGCCTGGTTCTCATACCCAAGGGCTCTGCCTGTAGCAGGCAGGTAGCTCGGTCTTCACTGATGACTCATCCTTCTCAGGCAGTGTTATGTAACGCCAGGTCCATTAAAAACAAATCTGCTATAATAGCAGATCCTGTTGGGTCATCAGATCTGGCATGCATCACCAAGACCTGGCTGGATGAGAATGCTGGCCCAGTTTTGGCTTCAGCAATTCCAGCCGGGTACTCAGTGGTACACCACCCAAGGATGGATCGTAGGGGCGGGGGAGTTGCTATCTGGTTTAGATTAGAACTGAGCCTGGTGGAGGTACCAGTGGGGATCACCAGCTCCTTTGAATGTATTATGGGTGAGGGTGTGGGGTGTAGGATTCTTCTCATCTACCGTTCACCAGGAGATGGGAAAGTTTTCCTGCAGGAAGTTGTGGACTTCTTTGTTTACTTGACATTGGGATCCCCCAGATGGCTGATCCTGGGGGATTTCAATGCCTGGGTAGATGATGAACTCTCGCAATTTGGTCAAGACTTCCTCCAGCTAATGAATTCTCTGGGCTTCACACAGGTTATTTCCTCCTCAACCCATATTGGTGGTCATTCATTGGACTTGGTGTTACTCCTGGGGATGGAGATATCTGACTTAGTGGTGGAACCAGTTGGGTGGTCTGACCATCACACCATCGGGTTCAGTTTCGAGACTCCCCTTAATAGGTCTGCCCCTATGAAGATGGTCCAGTATCGCCCTTTGAGGGGAGTTTCTCCAGATGGCCTAGTGGCGGTGCTGGACCTATCGGGTTTACCAAGTGAATGCATGGATCCTGAGGACCTGGTACTTGCCTATAACAAGGCGGTAGTAGTGTCCCTGGATTCCATTGCTCCTGTTTGTGTCCATCCCCTCACTCTTCACCCAAGGTCTCCTTGGTTTGATAAGTCCTTGAGGGAGTTAAGGAGAGTGGGACAAAGGCTAGAGAGGAGCTGGCAGAGGTTGGGCCTTGAGTGTGACAGACTTAGCTTGATGGACCATTATCGGGACTATCAATCAGTAATTACCTATAAGAAGGCAGAATTCCTGTCCAGGGAAATTGCTGCCACGCAGAATTGACCAGCCCAGCTCTTTCGGACTGTGGACAGATTGTGCAATCCAATCTGTCTTCAGCCTGGGAGTGCCTTTTCATAAGAACAGTGTGAGGAGTTTGCTTGATTCTTTGCAGATAAGGTTGCCACACTCAGGTCTGGCCTCCGGGTGACTATCTTTAATGGAAGTTGCAGTGGTCAGCAGGAGATGTCAGGTGCCCAGTTTGCCTGGTGTGACTTCTGCCTTCCCACAATCAATGACATTGTGACGGTCATCCAGTTGCTGCAACCAACCACCTGTAGTTTGGATCTGGGCCCTACTCATCTCCTTGTAGGTTGGAGAGGGGAATTTTTCCAAACCCCGTGAAGGAGGCCATGGTTCAGCCCCTTCTTAAAAAGCCCTCCTTGGACCCAGACTGTCTGGCAAACTACAGACCGGCCTCTAACCTGCCCTTTGTGGGTAAGGTCATTGAGAAGGTGGCTGTGTCACAGCTGGATGACCATTTGACCAGCTACAATGTCTATGATTCTCTCCAGTCTGGATTTAGGAAGAGACATAGTACCAAGACAGCTCTTGTCCGGGTACTAAATGACCTCCTAATAGCGAGAGATCAAAAGACCTGTTCTGTCTTGGTCCTTCTAGATCTCTCTGTGGCATTTGACACTGTGGACTATGGTGTGCTGTTGGAGCACCTGCAGTTTATCTGTGGACTGTCTGGTATGGTCCTCAGATAATTTTGATCATTCCTCGAGGGTAGGACTCAGAGAGTGGTGTCTGGGATTTTTTTCCTCTGCACCGCTCCCCCTATCCTGTGGAGTGCCGCAGGGCTCCATACTGTCACCCATGTTGTTCGCAGTGTACATGCTGCCATTGGGAGCAACTATTAGGCGGTACAGCTTGAGTTTTCACTGCTATGCAGATGATACTCAGCTGTACATGTCCTTTGTGTCCGGTCAGGATGATGCTGTCTCGGTTTTTAACAACTGTCTGGCTGAGATCCAGGACTGGATGAGTGTGAGTTGGCTATGGTTAAACCCAGAAAAAACAGAGGTGTTGGTGGTGGACCCAGGTCATTGGGAGGCAGGTTTGTTGGCAGGCGCACCCTCTGTCCTATGGCTTGGGGGTGCTCAGCTAACTACCTCAGACTGGGTGCAGAACCTGGGTGTTATTTTGGATGACCGCCTGACCCTTAAATCTCAGGTGTCGGCGGTTATCAAAACCTCATTTTACCATCTGAGGAATATCGTCCGGGGAAAACATCTGGTTCCTCCCAATGATCTTCCAACATGGGTCCACGCCTTCATTACCTCCTGCCTTGACTACTACAATGCCCTTTACCTAGGGCTACCAGGGGTTGATATCTGCCACTTGCAGTTAATGCAGAACGCGACAGCTAGGCTATTGACTGGTACTTCTAGGACCAGTCATATAACGCCTGTGCTGAATGGACTGCACTGGCTGCCAATACAGTGGCGGATCACCTTCAAGGTTGGTTTGCTGACCTAAAAGGCCCTACACGATCAGGGAATTAGTTACCTGCAAGATCGTCTTTGCCCTTACTGCCCCACCCGCTCCCTCCAATCCACTGACGAGGGATTGCTAGAGATTCACAGGGTCCATTTGAAGACATCTGGTGCTCGGACATATGGTTTTATGTCCCCAACTCTGTGGAATTCTCTACCTTGTCAGGTGCGAGATTGCCTGATTGTCCAAAGCTTTAAAACTGCACTTAAAATGTATTTATTCAGCTTAGCGTATTCTGATTTTTAGGCCACTGCTGTATTTATTGAATTTTAAATTGTTGAATCTGTTATATTGATTTTAATTATTTTCTGTATTGTACAAGTGCCTTGATTTTGAGAAAGGTGCTTTTTATAAATAAAGTTTTACTTACTTACTTTAGGAGCAGGCAAGGAGCTTCTACCAATAAACTGAGCACCCTAAAAAAGGGCAGGAGGAGAGTGCATTTAATTAGGTGGGTGGGTAAGAGAAAATTCAATTTAGATCTCAGAGCTGAAGGAAAAAAAGCCGTAAGAGCCAAGACAGATGCCCTGAAGTTCAACGGCCAATTGAAGCTCAGATCAAGCCCAAAACAACCAATAAAGGCTCCAGTTTAGGAGCCCAGGTGAAGACAGATGCCATACCTGGGTTGCAGCCTTGGAGGGCAGCCTTGGAGAGGGGATGCAGCCAGTGGCTTCCTTCTGCTGCTCATAGCACAAGATAGCCATATTCACACTATCCTCTTCAACATGGGTGCCTCAAACTCTGAACTGAAATCATCACTACTGCATGACTTTGATAATGTCCAACACTGGTTCCACTGAAACCAGATTATGCTGAATCACAAATAGTGTGTGTCCATGCCCATTGGTACTAGGCAGAAGTTATCAAGGCTCCCCAGTAACCCTTTTTTCTCAACTATGGATAGTGCTCCCTTTGAGGAGGCTTCCTACTTCAAGTACTTCAGTCTGTGACTAAACAGAAAACTGGGATTTCTTTACTCACATTAACAGCATCCATAAAAGGTTTCACCCCAGCTCATGCCATATACCACAACAAGGTTTGCATTCCACTCCTGGTCCACCAAGAGATCCTTCTTAAAAAAATGTCTTGCTTGTGTCCAACTACACGGACCTGGTCTATGTTGCTGCCCCCAAATCCACCTTAGCCAGACTGACTCTCTTCCATTCATTCTGTTGTTTCATCACAAACTGTTCCCTCCTCTTACTCAACAGTACTTCTCTTCCCCCACCTTTGACTTCTAGCACCTCACACTGCACCTCCTTTTTATCCAAGTACTGGCTTTTCTTCCTCCACTCCTACTGCCCCTCTCTCTTCTCACCACTTCTCACCTCCACCTATTCGCCCCCACTTCTCTGACTCCCATACCTTCTCCATCCTCTGCTGTTGGACCTCTGCTGGTCAAACTGCATTCTCTGTACATCTTTCCATATCACCCTGCTCCCTTATGCCTGTCCTTCTATTATCTCTTTCTGACTTCCCTCCTAAATGGTCCATTTACCGCCACTTGCAACTGCTCCAGCTACCCCAAAGGTTGCCGCTCTGATTTTGGTGCCTTGTGGTCCATTTGAATGTTAAATTGTTCCTGTAGTTTAACTTACTGTAACTATGTATTTATTTACCATTTATAGCCTTTTTTCTCATATTATTTTATCTTTCCCTGTACTGACTATTATGTGTGTACATGTGTATGTATGTATGTATGCATGCATGCTCCATTTGTAAATATTTTTACTTTTGTTGCATTATACTTGCTGTAATTTATTGTACCAAATTTATGATCATGCTCCCCCTACTGTGAACTCTCCCACAGGACACACCTGAAAACAAGCTTCTGCTCAGTGTGCTTTTACAGGTCACTAATTTTCATATAAATACTAAGTAAATAAAATAAATGAGAGGTTGAGAAATGTGCCACTACAATTCATCAAAAAGTCTATTTCCCTGCATTTTTAACTATCAGATTGTGTTGCAATAATGCTGTATACTGATCGACTGAATCCTAATCTAGGTTTATAAAAATTAAATTATCAACCTATTAACTACAGTAATTTCAGTCTGTCTGAAGTCAATTTTGTCCCTTCCACTCATTCAATGTGACTGTTATTACTGTATTAAATATAATGCCTTTGTGATAATGTCTATCTGCAATGTCTCAGTTATTTCATCTATGTGCTGCCTTATTATTCTTTATTCAGGAAGTAACTGAATTCACAACTTGTTTCAATTTCTCCTTCTGGTAATAAATAAAAAATAAACACATGATTTGCTAGAACTGGATGACTGATAGTTAAAGGGTACAAGGAGAAAGGGATGGTAGAAAATAAGCAGTATATCCTTTATGGAAAAGTTCCAAAACAATTATTTTCCGTATTGTATAAACATTATTTTTTTATGTTATAAATCAAGCCTGAGCACAAGAATAAATATGTGAAAGCCCTTTATCCTTTTAAAATACAACTGTGACGATGGAGAAAAACAATGAGCTACTGTATATTAGTTGAAATGCTACTACAATTTTAGCACAAAATATTCTTCAACAGGTTAAAGCACAGAACCCATGAGATGTGCAGGACAACAAAGACCATAAATTTCAAGCTACAGGACAAGACTTCTGTCATGCAGTTACTTTTACCATTTACAGAATAGTTTGTTAAAGCAGGAAACCATTTTATTTCTGGCATGATTGCCTGACAATGGCCCCTATGCACATAGGGTAGAAAGTATATGCCAGAGGTGCGTATCCAACCCACGGAGCTCCACACCTGTGGACAGGTGTGCACCAGAGGCATGCACGACTGCCGGCCACCTGTCTGCAGCCTGCCCCCCTGGCACACAGGATTGTGCAGGGCAGATGGGAATGGAATTGTGGTTCCAGGTGGGCGGCCAATCCAATGGCCTGGCTGGGACATGGAGTGGATCCCCCATGAAGGATGGTGCAGGACTGGGATCGTACATTGGGCATGGGAGCCACAGATGCACCCATGGACTGCAAAGGTGGCTGGCGGCAGTGGTATGGCCCCCACTACACCTGCCCCAGAGGCATCCCTCACCAAATGAAGCATTGCCGATCCCACCCCAGTATGGGGCTGCACCCACCCCAGACCCCTGATTCCCACCTGTAGCCCACAAACACAGTAGGGTCCCCATCCTCAGATGTGGCCCCCACACACACAGTGGGGTACGGCCCTGGGAAGACACACACATCCTTGACACCCCCCAATGCACAGACCACACCACCCCCAGACCTGGCAGGAGGTACCACATCAATGGGCAGTTGGCAGCAATGCCCAATGGACACCTACCCCACCACCTGCACCGGGGGCAGAGCATACACCTGCAGAGGGAATCTGGGCTGCAGAGACAGGGGACTCCATGTGTTGGTATGCAGATGCTGAAGTCTGGTTGCCATGCTGAATGGGACCCTGTGGGTGCACTGATATGGCCGTGTATGGCTGTTATGGCAGGGTCACCCCTGTGTATCACACTGTGTGCCTTAGTGCAAAGTATACAGTGCCGACATGTCCCTCATGCCCCCAGCACACTGCTGTCTGCATGGCCGGGGGATCGGGTGCTTAGGGGCTGTGCACCCCGTTTGTGAATCTGGTGTGGGGGGGTGCAATGGGTGCAGAGTGACTATGCACCACAGATACACAGCAAGTAGCCACTCTGTACAATAGTGCATAGGGCCCAATGTGTTTTATGATCATGAAAGGCAAGAGCTAAACTTCTGACAACAGTTATCTAATTGTAATCCACCTCTGGGGTGGGGGACTTAACTGGAGTCCCGTGTGCTGCAGCTGAACTACCACCCATCTCACCTGCATGCTCCAGCCTCAGGACTGCAGCCTGAAAGGGGACTGGAGAAGCAGTCAATGAAGACTGCTGCATGTGTGCTGTGCCAGTGTTTGCACATTAAGCAACAGCCTGCTCAAATATGCGAGCTGTCTCAACAGTTCAGATGTTTCTAGTGCTGAGATTGCACACCCAGCAGGAGCTGTAGGAGCTGTATCAGCAGCCATCCAGCATCATCTCTAGTGTGCTCTGGCCCTAGGGGCACCAGTGGGCATCATGGGACTCAGAGGCACTGGGAGAAGAGATGGAACTAGACATTTGGCACACTGCGCCTTGAAGGATCAGAGTGGTTCCCCGCCACCCAGAGACTGCTGCATCAAAAAGGAGTAGAAAACAGAGCTCCCAATGGGGTGCATGGGGGTTAGACCCACTCTGCACCATCACTGGATAACAGCCCAGGAAGACTACAACCAAAGCCAAGGACCAGCACACTTATGGGGGCAGCATTAAATAAAGAAAAGAAAGACTTTGTAGCACAGGGATCCATTCAAGTGAAGAGGGGTAGGAATCGTTGTGCCCTCTGAACCAGACAGCCACCAATCAGAGCACAGCAAGCCAACGCAAGGGCCTGTGGCAGAAGGGTGCAAGAGGACCCTCCCAAAGGACCTGGCAGGCTTTTTGAGCCAATCAGAGGGGAGGGCAGGACAGGTCTGAAGGACTGATGAACAGCCCTGTGTGTCCAATTAGAGACTGAATGGAGGAAATTATATTGCTGGGTTTTGGAGAAGCAGGGGGCAGTTTGAGAGAGAGTGAAAAGGGTGCAGTCCTGCTGCTGGTGAAAGAGAGCCAGAGGCCTAGCCAGGCCAGTAATTCTGGCAAGCCCTCTCCAGGCTTTAATCTGAATATTACTTACAAACCCTTTCCTGGGTCCATCAAAGTCATAGATTGTTCCAGACAGCACAGTGTAGAAAAAGTTGCAGAAAGTGTGGACCAGAGGACCATTGCTGCATCCAAGAGTTTCTGAACTGATCCAAGTGGAGACAGAGATTTGCATCCTGCACACACCATCACAGAGCAAAGTAGGGGGCCAGCTAGCCCTTATCAAATGGGGTGGATTGGGGAACAGAGAGCCATGGGAGCATGCCTGAGTGCTGGGGTACTCTCGACCCACTGAGGAAGTTGGACAATGGGGTAGCTCCTGGGGCCTGGACACCTTGGGAACTGCAAAACTGCTGCTGTAGTGCCCCTATATCCTGAGTGTGAGTCAGACAGGTTATGCCTAGAGACATTAATCCAGAAGGGCTGTAGCCAGAGAAGTGTGAGCAGAAGGGCTTCTTCCAGAGACACTGAACCAGAAGAGCTGTGTCAGAAGAGTGTAAGCCAGAAGAGCCTAGCTGTTGTTGCCTGTTCAAAGAATCCAAAGCTTCTGCTGAACTGCTTTCCTGTTCCTGTGTGCTGTTCCTTGCTTCTGCTGAAATGCTTTCCCCACTCCTGTCTGCTGCATCCAAGGGTCACATGAGTGCTGGCATTGCTGGTTGAATTTTGGTATCTACCTGTTTGGATTACAACTGGGGTTTCAAGCTCTCTTGAGAGTTCAAGAAAGTTTGTTGGAACTTAATTTCTTATTAAATTGTTGCTGTTACAGAATGGCCTGTTGGGAGGTTAAAATGCATGCTTGCTAAGTTTTCCTTAGGTGCGCAGTCAAAAGATCCCAGTCAACGTAACAACCAGACCTGCATCAGGACTCTAATATATGTTTTGGGTTCCAAGGATCTATTTGTTAGCTGTTTTATACTTAGATTTATAGTTATACTACTGGCATCAATTACAGAGTATTTTGCACCCTGTGTAATATAGTCTGTCTCTGTGGGTCCCTTACTTGGGTGGGTGTACTTGTTGTTGAGTGTACTGCTATGTCAGAGAGGTGTTCATTATGGACTTGCAAGTGCTCATCCATTCTTCCTTCTCCAGCTACCCAGGCCTAAGTGTGTGCTCTCAGTTTGTGCAATCTGATTGAATTATTGTTTGATAAAGGTAGCAGTGTTGGTGGTCCCCAGGGGGTGGTCTTGTCCAGTGTAGGGAGGTGGGGGGTAGGTACTGCATCCCTGAGGGTGGTACCACACACAACACCTGACCCAATTAATCTCTCTGGGTGTATTGAAAAACAATGGGGTGTTATGTACCGAGTTATTAAGGAGGGTGATATTAAGCTTTTTTGGGCTTTGGTGTCCAAGGGGACAGCTGATCAGAATTCTAGACCTCCCATATATATCCCCAAGGAAACTTGGCTATCTTATTATAGTCTACTATTTAATAGACATTCTACCAACGATGATGATGTGCTAGAAAATTTTAACATTGAGGGGGAATACACATCGTTAGTGTTTTCATTTGGAGAGGTGGAAGAAGCCATTGTGAATTTATCAAATAATAAAGCACCTGGACCCGATTTGATACCGGAAGAAATTTACAAGGGGCACTTAAATTATTGGGTAGTTTTTTTACTAATTTTTTCAATATCTGTTTAAAAGAGAGATTTATCCTATTATCTTGGACAAGAAATATAATAGTTCCAATCCATAAAAAGGGCCAACTTCATTTGCCATCTTATTATCGCCCAATCAGTCTTATTGACATTAGTGGAAAAATCTTTGCTAAAATAATATTACATAAATTACAAGATTGGATAACTGCAAACTCCCCTTTATCGATGTTTCAAGCAGGTTTTCGTAAGGATTGTTCTATGATAGATAATATTTACATCTTAGCCCATGTGATAGAAAAATATAGATCATTTCGTAAAATGAAGCTGTATGCTGTGTTTGTAGACTTTTCTGCAGCATTTGACTCAGTTAATAGAGTCAAGTTATGGGAGATATTATTAAATAGATGCATACCATTAAATTTATTAGCCCCCATTATTAGGTTATATTCTCACACAACATCGGCTATTAGATATGATAATAAGGGCAACATTTCTGACTATTTCAGTACAACTTTGGGAGTTAAACAGGGATGTCCTTTGGCCCCCCTTCTTTTTAATTTGTATATTGATGCCCTTCTGACTTACAAAAATATAGATATTCTTGATTCCCCCAAAATTAAGAATATCCCAGTACATTGTCTGGCCTATGCAGACGATCTGATTATTTTTGCTTTATCTGCTCAAGGTTTACAAAATAAAATAAATCAATTTTGCTCTAAATGTAAACATTTGGACTTATTAATAAATATGAAAAAAACTAAGCTGCTGATTTTTGCACCCTTACAGGGACATCAAATTAAACCAAGGATTTATTTAAATAACGAACTTATTGAAGTGGTATCCTTTTATATATATTTGGGGTGAAGTTTGCTTCAATGGAAATTGATAGAGCATTGAGAGGACAAGTGATAAGGGCAAAACTGATTGTTAGGGCTCTCTTACGCTTTTGTTAGGAAATATGTAGGATATTTGGTCTCGCCAGCATTGATAGCCGGCGAGGCCAAAATTAATCCTATTCTTTTGTACGGCGCAGAGGTCTGGAACAACAATGTCCCTTCATGGTTGGAGATCCCACTTTCTCTCTACTATAAATCTTTATTGCAGGTTCCACTTGCCATTTCTAATGTTGTAGCTAGGGCTGAATTGGGTAGAGTACCTATTGTTACAATAATTGATATACGTCTCATGAGTTACTGGATCAAAATTATTAATCAACAGACTAATATTATGCCTCTACTATGCCTTAGAGAAAAATTATCTTGGCACAAACAGACTTTTAGGTCTCCTTGGGTCAAAAATATTCAACGATTTTGGGCAGTGTTAATATGCTTCATCTTTGGACAGATTGGAGAAATCAATATCAATATCTTATGTGTTTAAGGAGTATGTCAAAAAGAAAATACTTAGGCTTCTTATGATATAAATGGAGCTCCTCAGAGCTCAACGTCAGGCCAGATGGTTAGCTCAAATAAAATTGATGTATTTATAGAGAAATATCTTACTCTTGGGCTGACCCTGTTAGAAAGAAAAATGATTACTTGGGCAAGACTGGGAATCATCTGTTCCAAATATGCTTTTTTTAATAAGACGACTCCACCCAATTCAGGTTTGGAGTTTTGCAGATGTAATAAGGGTTTTCAAGAAGATCTTTATCATATTACGGTACAGTGCCCTTTATATAAAATCCTGCGGTTTAATCTGTTAAATGATTTTCTTATTAAATATGTGAATGCAAAATATGATATTTTATTCATACTTCTTCACCCTCAGACCTTGGAGGAGGCTAAGATGGTTTCAAGTTTTTTTTATCAGGTGTTGAAACACAAAGAAAAACATCTCTCTGCCTATGGCAATTAATTTGTTCATGGATTTTTATGTGTTAATTCTTCTCTTTTTTTGTATGTAATTTTATGTGCTTAGTATGTTGTAAAGGCTTGATTGCTGAACAATAAAAACATTGAAACCTGAAACCTCTCTGGGTGTAGGCACCATACTATTTATTATTTTGGAACAACCCACTTACTGCAAGAGAATGAACAAACCCAGCCTCCTTAACCAGGTGTGCCCCATTAGAGTAACCATGCAGGGGATGAACCCAGTTGCTGCGCTAACCCGGGCAGGGGGGAGCAGTTTCACACAGTGCAATCCTCAAATATGTTATTCTCATTCAGTTGGTGCAGAGCTGGTATTGGTTATCTCAGACATAAACACACAGCAGGCCTGATACTGTAACAGTATGCAAATCCTTGTATTCTGATCAGGCTACAGTCACAGGACAACTTCTTCCATTTATTTAAAATCATTTTTAGGAAACATGTCAGTAATAATATTCATAATAGTAAATGATAATGATAAGGCTGTTGAGCTCTCATTCAGGAAATACTGATATCTTTCATTAAATTTCAACTTTCCTTGGCCAATCAGCCATGCAGGGGCCCACCAGTAGTGAATCATGCTTTCATGCTAGTGACCCATGTTCAGGAGTGAGCCTGGGCCAGGGGGGCTGACATGGCAGTGCTTTTAGGTTGGGAAGGGGGAGCTGCACATGTCCTCCTCCTTTCCCATAGGGGCTTGGGTCCCATGCCAGCCTAGCTGCACTGACTGTGGGTGGTGCTGGAAATGTGAAGTGGCACTAGATGGCCTCAGGGATAGCAACAAAAGGCTGGGGAGAATAAAATGCATTACAATAGATTACTAATTATCCTACTATCTCAAAACATGCCCACCAGAAGTGGTCATACTGCTTCCTGTTTATAAACACAGTACTGAAAAATCCAAAATATGTTGCTGGTAATATCTCTTATTGGACTAACTTAAGCAAAATATTTACATTTTTCAAGACTAGCTTTTGCAGTATAATATTCACTTTACTGTGTCAGGTCACTGCCCTGAGGAAGGGAATGTACTGTAACTCTCAACTCTTAAAAGCGATATTATTTTTCAGAAATGTAACTTGTCCAAAAAAAGGTATAATTGGAAACCTTGTTTTTTTCTCCCCATATTTTTGACTGCACTAGCAATGCAACCGCATTTCTTTCTGTAAGCACAGAAAAATATTGCATACGTATTTTACATAGGAGGTTGGTAATGAAGCTGAGGAGCCTGGGGATGGTGAAAAAAACAGAGACATGGTTGGGAAATTGGTTTATGGATAGGAGTCAAAGGTGATGGTGAACAGGGTATGCTCAGAGGAGGGAGAGGGTGACCAGTGGGGTACCACAGGGGTCTGTGTTTGGACCAGTGCTTTTTAATGTCTATGTCAATGATATAACAGAACTTTTGGGAGGGACTGAATGCCTGTTTGCAGATTATGCAAAACTCTGTAACAGGGTGGACATACGGGGTGGACAAGATGAGAGCAGATTTAGGGAAATTGGAGGAGTGGTCCAAGAGGTGGCAACTGAGGTTAAATGCTAAGAAATGTTGAATCATGCACTTGGGGCACAGGAACCCAGGTGCACCCAGGTGCAGAATACAAACTTAGGCGGAGCTGCTGGAGGTCACAAGGGAGGAGAGAGACCTGGGAGTAATTATTACTGATGACCTTAAGGCGACAAAACAGTGTGAAAAAAGTGGTGGGAAAAGCTAATTAAATGATCGGATGCAAAGGAAAGGGGAATCAACAGCAGGAGGGGAGAGGTGCTTCTCACCCTATATGTATCACTGGTACGACCACACCTCAGTGACTGCATGCAGTTTTGGAGGCCCTATCTCCACAAGGACAGAAACAGATTGGAGGCAGTGCAGAGGAGGGTTACCAGTATGATGTGGGTATGCAGGGGATGTCATATGAGGGAAGGATTGGGGAATTTGACCTGTAATCCCTTGAGGACATGAGAAGAAGGGGGGGATATAATTGAGACATTTAAATATTTAAAGAGGATTAATAATACACAGGTGGAGAGTCTGTTTCAATGGAATGGAGCTTCTAACACTAAGGGCACAGCATGAAGTTGTTGAGAGGCAGGGTCCAGGGTAATGTGAGGAGGAAGTTCTTCTTCACTGAGAGGGTGGTAAATGACTGGAATAGTTTGACAGAGGAGGTGGTGGGGGTGGCAATGATCACACAGTTCAAGCATCCATGGGATAAGTACATGGGTATACTGGGGATGGGAGGGGCAGTTTTAAGGGCCCCCCAGTTGATGGATACTACTTGGGGGGGGTCATGGGCAGACTAGGTGGGCCACTTCACCCTTATCTGCCAGCTGATTCTATGAATGTATGAATCTATAAATATGAGCATAAATAATTCCACTGCACAAACTGAAACAGATTTCAAGTCTTAAGATGTGCAGTATGTAACTATTGCTATTTTATCACATTTTTTATTACTGTAATCTAGAAACTCATGAACAGATATTTATTTTTATGCATGGAATAATGCTAACATGCATATGCACATTCAAGGACCCCTGATGTTACATGGGAAACTTCAGAAAAACACAAGTATTATGTACAGTTCAGCTGGTATTCCTTATAATTTCTGTTTTCAGCAGCCCCTTTTTCTCTATACCTACTGTAGGTAGATTGACAAGAAAACATGATCACTATCCCCTAGCCTGTGTCTGCTCTAGTTGCTTGTCTATATCTAGCATTACATTCTTCGGTTTATGACATTAGCATTATTTTCTCAGCAACAGATTCTCACTTTGTTAACCAAGGATGATGAGGATGTCTGGTGTAGACAAGCAGACAGAGTAGATGCAGACTATGGGGCAGTGACCCATTTTACTTGTTAGTATAGCAAGGAGAACCAGGGATAAATGACAACCAAGAAAGGGGCTGGAGTAGAACAGTGAAGCAGTCTAGGGAGGTCAAATCATGGAAAGCCATGTGTGCAAATGCCAGGAGCCTTAGCAACAAGATGGAAGATCTGGAGGCTGTCATGGTACAGTCAGACCTGGACACTGTGGCCATCACTGAAACCTGATGTAATGATAACCATGACTGGGATATGGCCATACCTGGCTACAAATGATATTCAGAAGAGACAGAGCAGGCAGGAAGGAGGAGGAGCGCACTGTATGTGAAAATGACATAAGGGCCACAGAGATCCAGGAGGAACAAAATGGGGAGAGATACTGTGGGTTAAGCTGGAAAGGAAAATGGGGCCAGCCATCCACACAGGTGTGGTCTATAGACCACCAGCCCAGGAGGAAGAAACAGATAGGGAGTTGATGCTAGCCATCCAAAGGATGGCAGACAAGGGTGAGGTAGTACTGGTTGGAGACTTCAGTATTCCAGATGTGACTGGAGCATCCCAGCAGCAGCATCAACTAGGAGCAGATTTATCCTGACTCTTCAGGGTGCCTTCCTCAAGCAACTGGTCATGGAACCAACCTCGGCAGAAGGCAATACTGGACCTTGTGCTCACAAACAGGGACAGTGTGATGGGGTAACAGTGGGGAGCACCTTGGTAACAGTGACCACCAGTTATTGTGGTTTGAAATCACAGAAAGAGCAGAACCAAACACACAAAAACACGTATCCTGGATTTTAGGGGGAGACTTTGGGAAAATGGGGAGATACTTGAAAGAGGCATTAAGGGAATGGGACAGGAATCAGGGGTTGAGGAACAGTGGGCAGTATTTAAAATGGGGATTATAAGAACAACAGAATTATGCATTAACAGGTTAGCAAGAGGAAAAGGAAGAGGAGACCATTATGGTTTTCCAAAGAGGTAGCAAAAGAAAGTGAAAGCCAAAAAGATTGCATTTAGACAATAAAAAAGACACAGGCAGAAGGGATAGGAGAAGTACCAGGAGAAGCAAGGAGGCAGGGAGGCAGTAAGGGAAGCCAAAGCTCAGACAGAAGAACACATTGCAAAATCAGTGGGTAAAGGGGACAAAACCCTTTACAGGTACATAAGTGAAAAAGAAAGACAAAGGGAGGATAGTAAGACTGAAGGGAGAGGATGGGAGCGCGTGAGGATGACAACAGTAAAGCTGACATATTGAACAGGTATTTCTGCTCAGTCTTTACTGAGGAAGAGGGGGGTAATGGGTCTGAAGGGAGTACAAGGTGAGAATGGTGGCAGAATGGGACACAAGTCCCTTTTACACGAGAAAGGGTCCTGAAGGAACTGGAAGTAATAAGAGTTGATAAAGCAATGGGGCCAGACGGGTGCAATCTCAGGTCCTTAAAGAACTAAGAGAGGTGGTGTGCTGAACCTCTGGCTATCCTGTCTAGCCGATCACTGGAAACAGGAGGTACCCAAAGACTGAGGACAGCAGATGTAGTCCCCTTATACAAAAGTGGGAACAAAGAGGAAGCAGGGAACTACAGACCAGTCAGCCTCACCTCGGGTAGTGGGGGAAGATCATGGAAGCACTACTGAAGGAGAGATTGGTGGAACATCTGGTTATCAATGACCACAGGACCCAAGGCAGCATGGTTTCACCTAGGGAGGTCATGTCAGACCAACCTTGTTGAATTTTTTGACTGGGTGACTAGGGAGGTGGATCAGGGAGGGCAGTGGACATGGCCTATCTGGACTTCAGCAAGGCCTTGACACTGTGCCACATAGAAGACTATTACACAAACTGGGGAATATGGGTGTGGGCAGGACAGTAGTGTGGTGGGTAGGTAACTGGCTGGGTGGCAGGACACAGAGGGTGGTGGTAAATGGCTGTCACCCACAGAGGAAGAGTGACCAGTGGGTACCACAGGATCAGTGCTGGGACCGGTCCTATTCAACATCTTCATCAGTGACATTATGCAGGATCTAGAAGGCAGAATTTCACTGTTCGCTGATGATACAAAGCTCTGTAACAGAGTAGACACACCAGAGGGTGTAGACAGAATGAGAAGCGACCTGCAGAAACTTGGAAGAATAGTCAGGCGTTTGGCAGTTGAAATTCAATGCAAAGAAGTGCAAGATAATGCATATGGGGCACAAAAACCCTGACACAATATATCAGTTGGGGGTGAGGATATAGCATGCACCAAGCAGGAAAGGGATCTGGGTTGTCATCTCTGATGACCTCAAGGTAGGGAAACAGGTGACAAGGCAGCAGGTAAAGCAAATAGGATGCTGGGATGTATAGGCAGGGGCACACCAGCAGGAAAAGGGAGGTCATAATTCTGCTATACAAGACACTAGTGAGGCCCCACCTGAGTACAGTGTACAGTTCTGAGACCATACCTAAGTAAGGACATAGACAGGGTAGAGAAGGTTCAGAGGAGGGCAACAAAGATGGTGCATGGATTGCATCACAAGTCCTATGAAGACAGGTTGAAGGAACTGAACATGGTACCCCTGGAGGAGAGGAGGGGAGAGGGATATGATAGAGACATACAAGTATCTTACAGGGAGGAACAGGGTGCAGGAAAACACTATTTTAAGCGAAAAAGATGTTCCAGGACTAGAGGGCATGGGATGAAGTTGAGGGAGGACGATTCAGAGGAAACATGAGAAAGAATTTCTTCACAGAACGGGTGGTGGACAAGTGAACACCCTGCCAGAGGAAGTGGTGGGGCTGAAACAATCACGGATTTAAGAATGCATGGGATAGACATAAAGGAATTATAGAGGTCAGGGGTAAGGGGAAACAGACTTCTAGGAAAACAAACTGAACTTACAAGCTCAAATGGGCAGACTGGGTGGGCCATAGACCCTTATCTGCCGACACTGTCTATGTATCTATGTATCTATGTATCTATGTATATGTTGCTACACAGAAAAAGTTGAAGCCAAGCACAAACAAAAAATGCAATACAAACATAAATATTTATGTTTTAGAACTGCATCTTGATTTAAGTTGCTGTTTAAGATATTAATCCCTGTTAACCACGAAGCAGCAATTGTGCAAACACATTTCTAAAAAATATTTCTAAAACTATTCTGGATCACTATCAATTTATTTCAGTTACTGAGATTAAAGTCTTGCGATAAAGATCTGGTGGCATTGTATCACCCAGATATCAAACATTTAAATACTGCTTAGACACATAGAAATGGAACTATGGTAGTAACACAGCATTATAGCACTGTTGTGATGAAAGGGACTTTGGGTTCTTTACGTCTGTCCTTTCTTCTATATAGCAGTGACTATACTCACATTTTAGTATGGATTCACATCCAGATTTGCTATCCCATCTCATGCTATGTAATACTCTATGCTGTTCCCTAGCAGGAATCTGTCTCTAGTCCAGTTTTAAAAGCCAGGACAGTACTAGCTTACAAGTTGCATGCAAACTGATAATTCAGTTTTGCATGTTTGGAACCTTTTCGAGAATATAAAAGTTTGCAGTTGCAGAACTGTGAGCAGACTCCTCAGTCTGTAAACTAACACTGCAAAACCCCAACAGTAATAAAACATAAACAAAAAATTAAACTAAAAACATGGTAACATTTTCTAAATTTTTTCACAGTAGGAATAACATTAATATCCTTCATGAAGGGCTATTCTGTAGGAACAATTGACTCTGACATTCATTAAGCAAGCCTACCTTTACTTCAGGATACTTAGAATTTCCACATCAATTATTCCACTTTATTGACCTGCATGTCAGGTATAATTGCTTAAAGTTATTATAATCGTAAGTGACTGCCAACTGACTTAAGTGCTAAATTATACACTGATGCAGGTAGGTAATGCAAACACTGTACTGCTGAAACAGTTATAAGGGGAAACCATGTCATTCAGTAAGAAGAGGTACCTTGTCCTCAGGATGGAACTCAAGACAAGAGGCCCAGTTGACACCTCTCAGATAGGCTGTAGCTAGTTTGAGGAGATCCAGTTTGAATGGCTGTTCTACAAAGACGATGTAGTTCTCGGTCATTCCGAAACTATGGTAATAGCATGCATTTAGGAGCCACCGGGATGGAATAGAGCATATAACCTCCATGCAATTGAAACAGGATTTTTTCTTTCCTCCCTCTTGGAAAAACAAAGAAAGTAAATATTTTTTGTAAAAGATATTAAAACTTTCCCATAGTACCTTGTGATGGCAGTTTATTTATTTATTCATAAGAAAATTGTTGACAGGAAAACACACTGAGGCAAGGCTCATTTCCAAGTGTGACTAAGAGGAGAAAATACATAGCATAGACACAGTACAAGTTAAATGTAATTGCATAGCATTGACACAGTTCATAGTTACAGCAAAGTGGAATAAAATACATGATCAATACATGACTAAGTACACTAAAAACAAGCACCAAAAAATCAGGCAATTCAGCCACACCTCCACCAGGGAAGGAATCAAATGTAAGGGGGCAGTCAGGTGGGGGGGGGGAAGAGAAGCAGGGAGGAGGGCAGGAGTTTCAGCTGGTACCTGAGGGAAAAAGGGGATGTAGTAAAACTGAAAGGAGCATGGGAATAGATTCCAGACTGAAAGGAAATGATAGCAGATGGTTGAATACCCAGGAGAGGAGTAGGGATAAGGAATGGTGAAAGTGTGAGGATCGCTGGAGTGGAAGGGGAAGAAAGTGGAGGGAATGGAAGAAAGGACTGAGGAGAGGTAAGAGGGAAGGTTCCAAAACCAGAATTTTGATATGAATGAGGTACAGTGGTTCTGGTGACATGAAGATAAAAGAAGAAAGGATAAGGAGTAGAGTGAGCAATGGTGGGTATGAGAGTTATTAAAGAGAATGAATTAGATAGTGCTTTCCCAATAATTTTTCTTATTTGTCATTTCCCTTTACAGACCGCACAGACATCTTGGATGTGTCTGCCATATCAGAAGACCTCCTACAATCTGAGCAGCCATTCTGTGTCAGACTCATGGTGGTGGGGGCTGTTCATTCACCAGGGAAAAGGTTTTCAAAAGTGGAAAAATTGTACAGGCGTGCAAAAAAAGTTGCACAAAGAGAGCACCCCTTGCACCACCACAATGTTTTTCACATGCATACTATTTTCAGAAAGGTTGCCTTTTTGTGATCTTTTGCATATTTTTAGCAGCTTGAGCAGATCTATATTTACACCCGGGTAAAAAAGGGAAATGTCCCCATATGTAAAAAATGCTGAAAATAGCATTTTTTGCCAGAGTGAGGATTTTTCCTGCACCATTGGGTTGTGCACAGAGATTTGATTCCTGGACCATGCCAGGCTGTTTGAAAATCAGGTCCTAAATACCTGATGCCTTTCACTCCCACTCAACACTTGACATGTGCAACAGCCCAGAGCTTGGGAGCCTTGGTCTATGACTGGGTCACAATCAACTGTCTTTGGTTAGTTTATTCTATATCAAGACCACTAAATCAAATTTTCAGTTCAAAGCATAAAATCAGTCTGACTTTTAAACATGTCCCATTTTAAATTCATACTTGTGAACTCATTGCCAGTTTTTAATTCATATACTGGAGTAACATATGATTTGGTGTAGAATTAAAATGTGCATGTATTACTGTCACTTAGAAAACATGCCAACTCAAAAACACCTCAGTTTAAAAAAGCACATTTGATAAGAAATATTTGCTAGAAGTAAAGATAATTTTCCTTGCTTCCTCATAACACAGACAGTTTTCCCCATCTCCAAATTGTGTATTTTCTGTTCATAACAATACAGTTCTCAATGCGTAAAATGCCTCAAACATAATTAAATGCAATATCTGCAACTGTATTTGAACTATTTATTTGACAGCTTTAAACTGGTACAAATGACCAACAATGACCAACGCCTCCTACCTGGGACAGTGGGAGGGATCTTTAGAATCATGTATTTTGTTTTTCCCTTTTCGGCTATGGAGGTGCCCATATTATACACATTTCCAGCACTGTCATAATGTGGGTGTGATGTAGCCAAATTCACAGCTATATATTTTGAGTAGTCAACCTAGTGATATAAAAAAAATTAAAGGATTAAGTACCTGTATTGCTGTTTTACTGTAAACATTTCACCTACAAAATACATGACTGTAGGCATTTTTATTCACTGACAATTTTGCACAGCACATATGCTGAGAAATTCATGTGTGAATAAATATAGACAGGTATAGTCAACTGTAATAACATTCAAAGGTTTATCAAGAATGATCTATCACAAAGAAATTACTGCATGCCATTGGAAACTTGCATGAATGTGACATTATTTACCACTAATATTCTCATTTGATGTGCTTGTTGAAATAATGGCAACTATTACAACTGAGAATTGTGCAAATGTTGATTTGATAACATCTACTTCATTTCCAAATGATGTGTTTAATTCCTGAGTTCAGATTATGAATGAAAACTACAGTAATTAATTTGCTCCAAATTTATCAAGGCTTTTTGTTTCTGATAAGCTGGTCAGGCTTCTTGAAATTGAATTATACTTGCTGTGAATCAATGTGTTACTTTGAGTAGCATTAGATAATTAAAGGGACACTGTCAGCTTTGCTGTGCAATTTTCTGGCCATCTTTGACCAGTTCGCCCCTAGGCATACACTTGGCAACTAAGTCTGCAGAATGCCCCAGCATGTAAAATAAATACAAATAATTACCTTTTTAGCTATTTTTCTAAATATTGTTTGGACTGATCAGTTCATGCACATTTTTCACCTCCTGGAAGCATATTCCTACTACAAACATGCATGCCTAATTGTGCTGTCACTAAGCACACAAATTGTGGATAAAATTTTACATTTTTTCAATGTGTACAGTGAAAGAAGAATGGCATCCAGTAGAGTAGTACATGCTGAACAAGACTTTTGGATTAATTTACTGAAATGAGTATTGACAGTGCTAATAAGTTACATTGGAAAAAAAATGGAGCCAAGATCCTGGTCATGTGCATCAGGGGCGATCTCAGTTACATTTTTAAAGTTACTTATTATCACTGTCAATGCTTGTTTAAACAAGTGAGCCACAAAGTCTTGTTCAGCATTAACTACTCTATTAGATGCCATCCTTCTTTACATGTACATATGAAAAAAATGTAACTCTTTAACCATGAGTTGTATGCTCAGTGACTATACGACTGGAGATGCGTGTTCTCAGTGGGGATATGCTTCCAGGAGACAGAAGAATACATGTGGACTGCTTGGTCCCAACAATATTAGAAAAAGGGCTAAAAATGTAATTATTCTTAATTATTTTATATGCTGGGACATTCTACAGACTTAATTGCCAAGTCTGTGTGAAGAGGCAAATTGGTCAAAGATGGCTTAAAAATTCCACAGGAAAGCTGACAGTGTTCCTTTAAGATTTAGAGGAGAACTTCACTGAGACTATAAGTTCTTTTTCCCCCAGGAGAAGCTGTCTTTAAATAGTAGTTCCAATTCTGTTATTGTTCCATCTACACAGGCCTTACAGCAACTGCAGTTTCCAATGTGCACTCCTTTAAGTGCTTTAACTGTTTAATGAAGTTCTTGCAAGTATCATGAAGCTTTGTCAAATGAAGCTCTTGAGTGAGTAAAGTACTGTTAACTCATCTCACATAGAAATCCTATTGCCAACAGCACACATGTGAGAACAATTTAGGCATTTTGTAGGTTTGCATCTCCCATCATCCTTACATCTTCTGGCTCCAATTCTTCCAAACAGGACTGTTTTCATAGCCATATTAATTGGCATTCTGAGTAAATTTACTTAATGGGCATAATGCTGGTTTCAAAGTTGTAACTAAGGATGCTTTACATTCTGTATACTAGGGTGCTACTGGGACTTTTGCTAAGGGGTAATTATGCTTTGAGCATGACAAATGAAGTAAATACTACTTGGGAAGGTAACAGGTATATTTACCAAATGTTTACTCTGGAATGAACATTAATACAGATTTTGTTTTTAATTGAGGATTTTGGAAAGCAAATGTAACTTATGTGTATGTCCCTATACTTAGCAAAGACAAGGTTGTTAATTGTGACATCTTGGGTACAAAAACCACCAAGTAATTTATGCCTTTTACTAATCATTTGGTCATGCTGATACTACTCTTTTCAGGGAACGTGCACTTAAATCCAGGTCCAAACATAATTGATAATAACTTTATCTTGCATGATTGTTGTACTTGGTCAAACCTGGGCATTACATACTGTAATGTCAGGAGTTTGATGCCAAAGTTAGACCATATAAAAGCATGGATAAATAGCACTGACACAGATATTTTTGTAATGTCAGAAAAATGGCTAAATCACAAGATTTCAAATACTGACATTGACATTGTTAATTATAACATTTATAGACAGGACAGAACCTCAAGACGTGGTGGAGTAGCAGATTACTTACAGAATAACTTAATGGGACAAATTAAACTAGCTAAATTAATCCCAAAAGAGCTGGATATATTAATTTTGCAAATTACTGGTTCTCAAAATGTTACTTTTCATTTAGCAGCATGTTATAGGCCTCCAACAGCTTCTCATGATTCTCTACAGTTTTTGAGCTCATTAACAGCCCCATTTACAAATACCGAATTATTATTAATTGGGGATTTGAACTGAGATACATTACATCCTTCTATTACCTTACTTAACCGGTTCTCAGCTCTAAATTTAACTCAGATTATAACTTCTCCTACTAGTCCCCATAAGACTTGCAGTGTTAGGGATTCACTTCAAGACTTGATTCTCACCACTTCCCCACATAAGTATGTTTCAGCAGTATGTGATCCAGACATAAGTGATCATTGTTACATAGCTTGTATTAGACATCACATAAGAACATCTGCATCTGCTCATATAGTTATTTCATGTAATGTAAAAGTTTTTCATGATCAGGCTTATTTATTTGATCTTAATAATACTCATTGAACTTTGATATTTGCATGCCTGATGTGCATTCAGCTTTGGATTTTTTTTTAAATGTCACTTTTAGATGTTATAAATAAACATTCTCCACTTGCCAAAAAAAGAGTAAGGGCATCAGCCACACCCTGATTCAATAATTACTTAAAGGAAAACAGTCCTTTCTAGGGGTTTCTGCCCCATGCAAGCCTTACCCTCCGGTTTAGCTTTTCTGAGAAAAGTGCCTTTTTTCTTGCGCTGCAAAGTAGTTTAATTTAATTACAAAAAGTTCTCTACCCAGAAGTATGGTGGAGCTGGGGCAGCTCCATTAACTGTAAAGGTGCGGTGCCACACCATGCAATTCAGTATAAATGCATTGAAGAGCATGGTGCGGCGCCACACCTTTACAGTTAATTTAGCCATGCCAGTGTCTGCCATACTTCCAGGAGGTGGACTTTTTGTAATTAAATTACTTTGCAGCACATGAAAAAAGGCATTTTTCTCAGAAAAGCTAAACTGGAGGGTAAGGTTTGCAGGGATGGGAGCCCCTGCAAAGGACTGCTTTCTTTTAAGTAAGCTTCTAAAAAAACAAGACTAGCACATGGAGTAGAGCAAGAGTCACAAAGGATCCTAAAGACACTCAGGCATATAAAGTACTAAGAAATAAGTGTATTTTTGAAATCAGGAAAGTAAAAAGTAGTTGCCGTATTAATCAATTTCAAGATTCCTTGAATAATCCTAGGAAAATATGGACTGACATAAAAAAATGCAGAACAGGGTAAATAGAAACATAGAAACATAGACTTTGACGGCAGATAAGGACCGCTTGGCCCACCTAGTCTGCCCATTTCCCTACCTAGAGGATAAGCTGCAGATCCTATTTAACCAACGGCCTATTTCTTCCTACCCCCCCACAAAATTGCCTTATGTCTGTCCCATGCATTCTTGAATTCACCCACGGTTTTAGACCCCACAACCTCCTCAGGAAGGCTGTTCCATGCATCCATCACCCTCTCTGTGAGAAAATACTTCCTCACATTGCCCCTGAGCGTCCCCCCTCTATCTTCATATTGTGTCCCCTTGTTCTTGTTCTATCATGTCCCCCCTCTCCCTTCTTTCCTCAAGGGTATACATATTAAGCTCCTTTAGTCTCTCCTCATATAGCTTCTCTTGCAGACCCTGCACCATTTTAGTTGCCCTCCTCTGAACTGCCTCCATTCTGTCTATGTCCTTGCGGAGATGTGGTCTCCAGAACTGGACACAGTACTCCAGATGGGGTCTCACCAACTCTCTGTACAAAAGGATAACAACTTCCTGTTTTCTGCTGGTGATGCCTCCCATACATCCCAGTATCCCCAGCCCTCCCTACCGCTTTCACATTGCTTGCCAACCTTAAGGTCATCTTTTATGATTACCCCAGGTCCCTTTCCATTTTGTTGTTGTTACTACCTCCTCCCATTTTGTAAACTTCCCTGGGTTTTGTTTCCAGGTGCATTATTTTGCACTTCTTGCATTGAATCCAAGCTGCCATACTTGACCATTCCTCCAACCTTGCCAAGTCCCTTCTCATCCTTTCCACACCTCCTTGTGTATCAACCCTGTTGCAGATCTTTGTGTCATCTGCAAAGAGGCATACTTTTCCTTCCAGTCCCTCTGCAATGTCACTATAAAGACATTAAAAAGGACTGGACCCAGTACTGAACCCTCGGTACCCACTAGTAACCCCTCTTCTTCAGAGTGGACTCCATTTACAATTACTTGTGTCCTGTTATCCAGCCAATGTTTTACCCAGGCTATCACCTGGGACCCACTCCAAGGCTGGTTAATTTGACTATTAATCTTTGTGTAGGACTGTGTCAAATGCCTTGCTAAAGTCTAGGTAGGCCATGTCCACAGCCCCTCCCCGTCTACTACTTTGGTCACCCAGTCAAAGAAATCAGTTAGATTCATCTGACATGACCTTCCCGCTGTGAACCCATGCTGCCTTGGGTCCTATGCCCCACTGGCCTCTAGGTACTCAACAATTCTTTTCTTCAGAAGTGATTCCATCACTTTCCTTACCACAGAGATCAAACTGACAGGTCTGTAGTTTCCTGCCTCTGTCTTGAGCCAACTTTTGTGACGGGGAATCACATCTGCCTTCCTCCAGTCCTCAGGTACTACACCATCCTCCCATGATTTGTTAAAAAGGGTAGTCAGTGGTGTCACTAGTTCCCTGCTTAATTCTTTTAGAATTCTGGGGTGAATTCCATCTGGCCCCATTGCTTTGTCCACCTTTAGTTTTAGGAGTTCTTTCAGAACCCTTTCGACTGTGAAAGGACTGGGATCGACCCCCCTATCCAGAGTGCTTCTGTTAATTGGATTAGGCACCTCCCCACCTCCTCTTTTGTGAATACAGAACAGAAGTATGCATTCAGTATTCCTGCTTTTTCACTGTCCCTCTCTGCCCACCCACCGTCTATTCTATTCACCCTCACTATCCCTCCCTTTGTCTTTATACGCTACCTGATATACCTATAAAAGGTTTTATCCCTCTTCTTAACTGAGTTGGCTATCTTTTCCTCAGTTTGGGCCTTTGCTATTCTGACTATCCTCCCTGCTTCCTTCTGCCTTAACTGGTGCAGTTCTCTGTCCTGCTCCTTCTGTGTTTCCTTATACTTCCTAAATGCTATCTTTTTCTCCCTAACCTTCACCGCCACCTCTTTTGAGAACCATAGTGGTGTTTTCTTTCATTTTGATTTGTTGATTTGCTTTACACAAAGGCTTGTTGCCTCTGTGATGGTAGTTTTGATATTTTCCCATTGTTGCTCCACCCTTCCTTCTAGCCTGTTTGCTAGTGCTTTTCAAAGGCACTCTCCCATCTTGCCAAAGTCAGCCCTCCTGAAGTCCAAAACCCTCACTTTTGTATGGCTTGACTCCGTAGCCGAATTTATCATGAACCACACTATTTGGTGGTCACTTGTTCCCAAATGGCTACCCACTTCTAGATCTGTGATTCTCTCACTGTCCCCATTTGAGAGTACGAGGTCTAAGATTGCTCCCTCACAAGTAGATTCTGAAACTAGCTGTCTGAGGCATGCCACCTGAAGGGCATTGAGAATGGCCCTGCTTTTAGATGTGGCTGCAGCAAAGGTGCTCTAGTTGACATCCAGCATATTAAGGTTGCCCATCAACAGTATCTCCCGTTTCTCTGCCATTCTAAGTATGCCTTCTATCATATCCTTGTCCATTCCCTCCAGCTGACATGGGGGTCTGTATACAACCCCTGTGCGGATTGTGATGCCATTTCCATTCTCTAAGGTGACCCACAGTGCCTCCTCTCCTCCCTGTTTACTCTTTTGCTCAGTTGCTTTTATCTCTTCCCTTACATAGAGAGCTATTCCGCCCCCTCTTCTCCCTTCCCTGTCTCTCCTGTAGGTTATGTACACCGGTATGTTAACATCCCAGTCATGGTTCTCTGTGTACCATGTTTCTGGGACTGCTACGATATCCAGGCATCCCTCTTCCATCAAGGCCACCAGTTCAGGGAGCTTGTTGCCCTGACTACATGATTAGTTCTCATTACCCTCCATTTCTTGATGGTCTTACCCCTTTTTGCCCCATCCCTGTCCTTATTGCATTAGTCACTTTCACCATTTACCCCAGCGTTTCTCCCTATCAACATCTCTATGTTGGTGTCTACCTCACTTAGTACTCTGAGTTTTTTTGGGGGGCTAGGATTTCCCTGCTCCTCTCCGGTGCCTCCCCCCTTGGCTAGTTTAAATGCTTGCCAATGAAGGATTTAAACTTATCACCTAGAATGCTGGTTCCCCTCCTGGACAGATGCAGACCATCACGCCAGTATAGGCCTGCATCCCTCCAGGTAGACCCCCAGTCCCCAATGAAGCCAAATCCCTGAACTCTGCACCAGTTTTTCAACCACTGATTGAATCTCATGGTGTGGAGCACCCTAGCCTCACCTGTGCCATAAACAGGCAGCACCTCCAAGAAGGTTACCGTGCATGCTATTTGTCTAAGGCCCCTCCCCTTAGACAAATAGCTTAGATTATAGATATAAATCTTCACTACCAAAATTATTAAAATATTCAGACCTTGTTATATATAACCCTAATGAACAAGTTACAGCTTTTAATACATTTTTTTCTGAAGCATATGTAGTACTTGATTGGGCACTTCCAAATCTTCCATCTGTATCTTTAGATACTGATTTTTTGCAGAAGAATAAAATAATTCCTTTTTCATTTCAAAATATCAAGGAAGGTGAAGTGCATAAAGAATTAATCAGTCCAGATGTTAAAAAAGGAATCGGTTCTGATAATACAGAACCTATTTTTCTCAAAACTGGTGCCCAAATACTGGCTACGTACTTAACTTACTTATACACCTTTTCCCTAAGAACTTCTCGGATTCCACTTGATAGGAAAACTGCTTACATAGTTCTGATATTCAAAGAGGAGAGACATTTCTGACCCAAGCTGTTCGCATCCCATATCTATTCTTTCTTCTGTTATTAAAATATTTGAAAAACTAGTTCATAAGCAGCTTTATTCATATTTTTCAAATTCAGGTGTATTAACAGAATACCAATCAGGTTTTCAGAAGGGCCATAATGCTACTTACATAGTACCTAGGGTAGCTGATGACATCTTTGGATCTTTCAAAAATGGGACTACTTCCCCTGCAATTTTTCTTGACTTATCAAAAACTTTTGACATGGTGGAGCACAATATATTATCGAACAGACTTAAAGCATCAGGTCTCAGTATTAATGCGCTTCTTTGGTTTTCATCTTACTTGCTTTCTCAGCAACAATGTGTAAGGGTTAGGAGAATGTTGTTCTGAGTTGGCTACAGTAAATAGGAGGGTTCCTCAAGGGTCAGTGCTGGGCCCCCTGCCATTTTTCATCTATATAAACGAACTTCCAAATTACAGTTCCCGTTCAACTAATGTATGTCTATATGCCGACGATACAATTTGGTATACACAGCACAAATATCTTACCATAGCAACTGATACAATACAAAAAGATTTTAACATGATTCCGAAGACATCACTGAAGGATCTGAGACTATTGCTCAATGTTCAGAAAACCCAATGGATGCTATTTAGTATTAGAAAATGGGAAGTGAAAAATCCTTCTTTTTGATTGGTTCTTACCTGCTCATCAAAATCAATTTCATGCACAGGTAAAAACAAGTTCTTAAAAATAGAACCGTAGTGCACAAATTGAATAATCTATGTACCATTAGAATGTTTGTTTTCTAAATACTGCCATATTTTTTCCCTCAGTAAAATTGATCATCCCTGAGTTGTGGCTGATAAGGGAAACTCTGGAGCTGCTCACTGTTCACTGTTTTCCCCTTTCTGGCTGAAAAACAGTTAAGTGTTTAAAAAAGGAGTGGCCCGATGTATCACTTTACTCTTACCGGATTATCTCTGTTGGCCATGCTCTTTAAACTAGTCTCTCTCTTTCTTTGATACCCTGCCTGAAGAAAACCTCACTTTGCTCTGGATTTATTGAGCATTTCTGTAGTTTACAAAAATACAGGGGTAGGAGCACAATATAAGCCTTTATCAAACACATGTTAGACCAAATAGTCACCCCATTAGCAATAATCTTTAACAAATCTTAAAACAATGGGAAAGTCCCTGAGGACTGGTGTAGTGCCAGTGTAATACCAATGCACAAAAAAGGAATATAACATTTACAGAAAACTACTGCTCTAAAAGTCTCAGCTCTGTAGTATGCAAAACTATGGAAAAAATCTTAAAAATCAAGATTGAAAATGAAATGCAGTTGAAAGGAATCAAGGATAAAACACAACATGGTTTCTATAAGGGAAGATCATGTGCAACAAACTTGATTACATTCTATGAGGGTGTGAGCTCTAGTACAGACAAAAACTCATCAGTGGATATCATTTATCTTGATTTTCAAAAAGCATTTGACTTGTTTTCACATTACATATTTATTCATAAAATGACCAGGCTAGGATTTAATCACTACACTATTAAATGGATTGAAGCTTGGCTTTAAGACTGTTCTTAAAGGGTCAGAACTATTGATACCATCTCAGGTGACATAGGCATGGCAAGTGGGGTCCCACAGTTTCACATCATGTCAGTGACTGCAAAACAGCCCTGAACATGACAGAGAGTGCAAGTCACCAAAAACTGCAATGGCGACTTGCACAATAGCGAGTGCAAAAACAGTCAGGATCGGGCGCATGGTACAAAATTAACAATTACGACATTTTTTTATGCATGTGGCTGTGCTCCCCACACACACACACCCATTATTAATGTAATCAACTCCAAGGGGGGCCTGACTTAGGGGAAAAGTTAAAAATAAAAATTTAAAAATATTTTGCATGCCACAAGCTCCACACCCACAGCCTTCTGCAGTAGTGGCATACACCTTACCAATACGATAGACGGGTAGCTCAAAATTGCACTGTCAGACTGACTGCCATTTCCTATTACTGCCCTCCCCCTGTCACACATGCAACCTATACCTACACTCGCTATTCTTGTTGTACACCTTCGCAATTCCTCTAGTAGCTATTCCTCCACACTAGCTTTTTTTACAGGTGGTCAAATTGAGTAGCTCATATTGAGTCATATCTCATCCAGATCACTGGATACCAGTCCGACAGGGGTCAGTTTTGGGCCCAACTCTCTCCGGTATTTATATAAGTGACCTACAGGATGGTGTACTCAGCAGAATCAGCAACGTCACTGAGGATACCAAAATTTCATCAGAGGTAGACTCAGATGAAAAAATTTAAATACTAAAATAAGACCTAGCATATATTGAAGTATGGGCTATCAATAACAAGGTGACATTTAGTGTAAATAAATGCTCAGTAATACACTTGGGATCAAAAATATTCACTCACAAGTTACTTATTATATGGAAAGGAAATAAAATTGGTTAAAACTGGAAAAGATCTAGGGATATCAGTTACTAACCAACTTACACAGGGAGAACAGTGAAGAAAAGTGGCACAATTAGGTAACCAAGTAATAACATCCATCAAGAGATCATTTTTCACTAGGAATAAAAACTGTATTATCCTCCTTTATAAATCTTATGTCGGTCCACATACAGACTATGCTGTTTCCTTCTCGGCGCCCTACCTCTATAAAGATAAAAAACAAACAGAACGCATGCAAAGGAGAACTACTAAGCTGATCCCAAGAGTTAAAGACCTATCACATGTAGAAAGGCTAAAAACACTCGGCCTCTATGACCTACAATTAAGAAGAGACAGAGGGGACTTGTTACTTCTATTCAATATATTGAATGACCCTGATCTTATGAGGGACTGTAATATTGTATTAGTGGACAAACCTAAGAATTTAAGATGCCATAATAGACAAATTTGTATCCCAAACGTTATAATAAATAAATGAAAATACTACTTTACAGGAAGAGCTTCATCCCTTTGGAATTCACTCCCTCAGCATATTGTGAATAGTAACAGTTTTATTAAATTTAAAAATGAATTGGACAAACTCCTACTAGAAACAGACTGAAAATTTGCCCCACAAGTGTGGGGAAGGTGGTTATGATGGGCCTCGTGCCTACTTCTACCATAATAACACTGAGAAATACCGAGTAATAAGCCTCTCAACTAACAAATATGTTCAATGTCTACCATACTGCTGACACTGCACTTCCTCTACTCTATGTCCCCACCTGCACCTGTTGCAATGCCTTCTCACTCCTGCTTGACTGCCATGCTGCCATCATTCCATTCGTGGTTCAATTTAAAAACACCAAAATAAGAAAAAGATAAAGGTTTCTCTCTTTCTCTCTTTCCTGTCCTGTCAGTTCCAGTCCAGAAAAAAAATGCATACCAATACACAGAGGCATGGGGATAGTGCCCTATATCACGCTAGCAACAAAATGAGACCATTACTAATGCTGCCACCGAAGGACAAATTTTGTACAGAATTACGTCATTATCATAGGTGGAAGGACTCTTTTATCATAAATGTGCATAAACAAATTGGTTTATTCTACATATAAACATGATTTTCTCTGACTGTAAAAAGTAAAAAAAAAAAAAGTAGCTAATTTTATAAGCATAATAAGGCACTTCCAGGGTATGCATTGAAGAGATATTGCTGCACTTCCAGGGGCTGAAGACACTCGAACGGCAGCTTCGTGCCTCACTATGCCCTTGGGTGTGCAGTAATATCTGTTCAATGCACACCCCATCATGTCTTATTGCTTACATAACAAATGTGCAAATATGTCAATATTTTCTATAAAATCATCCGACTGTACAGTAACAGATAAGATTGATTCATATAAATACCTGGGAATATTTTTACATGACCAACTCTAATTCAATCTTCATGTCCAAATTTTATCAACCAAATGAAAAAAAAAGAGCATATTAGGGCTGCAGATGGGGCAAAGCCCTGCAGACCTCTTGCTTTGACAAAATTTACTTTTGCGAATGAACAACCTGTTGAGGTGACAAAAAGTCTCATCCGATTGGAACAGTCTGCGTGCTTGCACTACTTTTTTTAAAATGTTTTTTATTTTGGCAGTCCTTGACTGCTGAATTTAATACATAACCCCCCACCAGACCCTCCCTTACAGCACACCCCTCAGAAACATAATACTGATACTGGGGGTGCTCAATCCCCCAGTGTCCCAATCACACATCCCCACCCGTCCCTCCAAAACCACGCATGCGCGGTTCTGTTTTTTTATTACTTTTTTCATATGTCTTTAAAGTTTCCCAGCCACCATGTGTAGACTACCTGCTCCAGCAATGAGCTAAATGTAATCCCCCTGAATGAAAGATGGGTAGCTAATGTGTTAAAACTCAATATTTACTGCAGAACATTTCTACTTGCTCAGCCTTTTCTTTCTCATTGTATCCTCTCACTTTCTGTTACTATACACCTAGTGGGAAAGATTTAGCCCTTGCTTTGCCACACAGGAAACTATCCAGCTTACTTTCTGTACTGTATTATTGTTCTGTAGCCTTATCCTGTCTGCCCTCCTCTTTAGGATTCTCCTTTTCAGGTCTGCAGTGGACATGGCCCTGCAGACCTCTTGTTATGAAAAAAGGACTCAGTGCATTCCTTCTGACCTAACAACATGCTGGAGTTGCACCAAAGTCGCCTCCATGTCCATAAAGCACTCCACTCGTTGTCTCCATTGGATGTATCACTGCACAATTTTTCCTATGTCCATGGTCATGGCAGAACATGACACACTCAGCCATGTCCAAGATGGCCACCAACCTGTATTGCATATGTACGACTACTAGCATATGTGCAGTACCATGCAGCAGCCATCTTGGCCATGGTGGACTGTGCTGTGTTCTGCTGTGACTGCCAATTTCTTATTTTTTAAACATTATACATATCCCCCCACCTGACCCTCCCTCCCAGTCAACACCCCCCAGAAACATAAGGGTGACACTGGGGGTGCCCAATGCTCCAGTGTCATGATAAGGAGTTTTGCCTCCCTGACCCTCCCTCCCTCTCAGCACTCCACCCAGAAACAACACTGACATTAGGGTGCCCAGTCCCCTAGTGTTGCCTTCACCAATCCTGTTTTCTATGGTGCCCCCCTCCACTACCACACATGTGCACTTATTACTTATTTATTTTTAAATCACCCACCTGACCCTCCCTCTCAGCACCCACCACCCCACCCTCCCCCCAAGAAACTTAATAGTGACACTGGGGGGGGGTGCCCAATCCCTGAGTGCAGGAATCCTTAGTCCTTTTTTTATACCTCTAAAAAGAAAACTGTCCATTGATGTCTTTTTAGTTGATAGACTCCCACACCTGACCCTCCCACTTAGCACTCCCCACACCACACACCCCAAGGCCTTACTTACTGATTGGGGGTCCAACACTGCACTCCTTTCTGGACTGCAGACACACCTTCACTCTTCAAAGTCAGACCACGAACTGAAGAAACATGTATACGGTTCCATGTATTTCAATGATGTTTTGAACATAGGTGGCATAACTTGGCCATTTTTGCATATTTGTGACCCAAATTTTCAACATGCCTTTTTTGGGACCCCACCTCATGAACAATTGCACTGACATTAGGAAAATATGTCCCAAAACATGATTTTGTGTTCCCTGTACAAAATGACCTTTTGGGCAGAAGTTGAATATTTTCTCTGCCTTTGTTGACGAGGTGGGGCCATAAGAAGGCTATGTTGAAAATTTGGTGTAAAAAGATTAGAAAACAACAAAGTCATAATCCTATATTGAATGTTGCAAATGCAGGCTCATAACTTTCATAATTCCCTAATATTTTTACCCCAAATGTACAGCATAGCCATATCTTCACAGTAGCTCATGAATGTGACAGCTGTCATTTTTCAAATCCTCCCCGAACTTTTTTTTTTGCATCCCAAAGGTGATTTCATGGTCCCTGCATGAAATCTCCTTTTGGATAGGAGCTAAAAATTTTCTCTGCACTTGTTAATGAGGCAGGGTCAAAGAAGGCTATGTTCTAAATTTGGTGTAAAAATATATAAAAAAACAAAGTTATGAGGCTATGAATTTTGCAAATGCAAGCTCGTACATTTGGTAATATTCAATATTTTTACCCCAGATTTTCAACATAGCCATTTCTTTATAGCACCTCATGAATGTGACAGCTGTCATTTTTCAACTCCTGCCCAAAATGTGTTTTTGCATCCAGGAAGTTGATTTCACAGTCCCTGCTGCAAAATCACCTTTAAGTCAGGGGTTGAACATTTTCTCTGCCCTTCCTCCTGAGGCAGGTTCATAACAATGCTATTTTAAAAATCTGGTGTAGAAATAGTACAAAACAAGAAATATATGAGCCAATGTTACATTTTGCAAATGCAGGCACATAACATTGGTCATTTTCAATATTTGTACCCAAAATTCCTCACCTGCAGCCCTATCGGCTCTGGCCAGAGTTTGTTTCTATAGAAATAAAGGATGCTTCAACTTATCAATTAGTAAACAATTTGTGAACTACCTACACAACTGGTGTATGATGTTCTACCCTACAATCCCAATGTCACACCAGAGTTCTTTGGTCACCTCAGCACTTAGCAACTAGCCTGCCTGCCCCCCCTTCTCTTTCTACTAAAACTCCCAGCTTACCCATCCTCTCTCTCTCCTCTTCCTCCTCCCCTACTCACTAATTTTACCCTCACCCTCTTACCCCTATCAGCCCCCCAACCCCCTCTTTGCAACCTTCCATGATACCTTCCCCTCAATGCAGATTTGATTCTGTACAAAGTTACACCCCCTCCATCCTGCAAATTTCTTAACTCAAGGTTCTATTGCATCTGACAAGGCCCATCTGGGCTGATTCCCTCTGTCTTGTTAATCCTATAGCAATATTGTGATTTAACTTAGAACCTGTGATTGTTAGTCATGGCTCACTTTAAAAGAATGGTTATGTAATCTTGTTCCATTCTTTTTAAGTGTTACTGTACTGATTTTGTTACTTCATTTGGTGCACTCATTTTCTTTCTTTTATGTTCATACTGTTCCAATATGACAATGAACCTTTGTAAAAGAGCTCTAAGCTCAAAGTTATTTTGTAATCCAAGACTCAATAAATAAATAAACTCATTATTTCTGTCACAGCTGGATTATGAGGATTGTGATTATAGGAAAGCAACTTCAGCCATACTAGAAGTACTTGACACTTTATATCACAGTACCCTCAGATTGATTACTGGCCTCCCCCAGAAAGCACACCATTACAGTTTATATGATGTGGTTGGTTTCATCTTCTTATCAGCTCAGCAGCAGATACACTGAAATATATTTGTGTATAAATTCATACTAGGTATGGTCCCCAATTATTTATTGAACTTGTTCCATTTAAGCTATCCAATAAATACAGCCTTTACTCAGGGGCTGTCTTAAACACATTCTTACTATATCCATACCTTGTAGCTGGACTGAGCTGCAGAAAAACAATAACATTTACTTAATTATACCTATTTCTCACTTTAAGTCAATTATTAATAGATTGTTGTACTGTCACTGTGATTACTATGGGTGACTTTTATTAATTTTAGAATATATTGTGCAGTATATAGAAACAAATTATATTTGTATTGTTTGTTATGTTTTATGTTTGGACAAAAGTGTAAGAGAGTTTACTCTCCATTTGCTTTCCAATAAATATTGAATTGCACTCTTGTGGTAAGTAGCATTTTAGAATTGTATGATATAGTTTATGTTTCTCTCAACCACTGAGTTCTGTACTGGAACACTGACAGATACAGACAACAATGTAAGAGCTTTATGAGTACATAAACATACATCATATAGTTTGGAAATGGTACTCACCACCAGTTTGTCAAAAACACCCACTGGGATACCTAAAAAGCATGTATAGATGGAAAATTAACAGAACTGAATACACTATTTAAAACATTTCTACTGTGAAAAAAGACTTACAAGTTCAGTGCTGTTCTTGTTTAAGGGGCTGAATTGCCATCAGCTTTTCTAACCCAAGAAGGTCATGAGGCATGAGATGCAATCTTATGCCCCTAGAGATAGATTAATGAAGGTAACCTAATGCCATAATGCTATCATTAGTTTAAAATGTTTTCATTTTTTAAATTAAGTTTGTTTTGTAGTTAAAATTCTAACTCTCCTATTGTATATGATAATTTCTAGCTATTAATCTAATACTTTTAAAATGTCTTTAGCCAATTGTATGTTCCATTTCCAAACATTGTTTTATAAATCTATGTACAGTATGAAAGTGCTATACCTAACTATTTGTACTATTGTTTGGATCTGAAAGGGGAACAGTCAGCACCAAGGGCCCCAGCTGGTCACAATGTGCACTTTGTGTGCAGAAACATTTTAGTTTACTTACTGTTTGCTGTAGTATAGTAGATTGTATCAGTCAAATTTTGCTTTCTTCCAGGCTGACATCTTCTGTATCTAAAAATCCCAGAATTCCCTGCAGCTGAGATCAGAGCAGTATTGTGTGGTGATCTTATCAACTGGGTGCTGACCCAAAGATCACCTGTCCAAGGTTTGATGCCCGATGGGCTTTATTCATACCACAGGGGAAGATAGGCACAGCCCTCGACAAGGGCGGCCAAGGATGAAGAACACAAGGCTTGGCAAACAGTCCACCTGAAAGGATTGCCAAGAATGAAGATTCTGCTGCTGTTTCCCTGGCACAAACCCTCACCTAGGGCTGCCAAGGATGAAGAACATGAACTGCTGAAGTTTTCTGACACCAACCCTCAACTAAGGCTGCTAAAGATGAAGAACACAAGACTTGACGAAGAATCCACTTACAAGGATTGCCAAGGATGAAGAACACAAACTGCTGAAGCTTCTTTGGTGAAAGATCCACCTGAAGGACTGTCAAAACTGAGCTGGATCCCAGAAGACCACACAGTGCATTCAGGATGGAACAAGCAAAAAGAAAATCTGTGGGGTGAAGATCTGGATTCCACAAGTTCAAGACCAAAAACCAAGAAACCGTCGGACACCTTGGCCACGACGGACTCGACTTTTGTTGAACGACTGGGAGTGACAGTCGAAGCTTCCTCCGGGAACCAGTGGCCACAACTCACACCAAGGGATGTTGATTTCAGCTTACAGCAGATGACAGAGAAGGGAGATGCTGTGAAGTTCTTCGCTGGCTAAAGACTGCTTTGGTGAAGAATCAGCTGCGGCTGAAGATTGAGTCCACACACTTTGCACTGAACACTGGTTCTTCTACTTTGCACTATACACTGGAATTAAATAGTTGCAGGGGCAATTGTTCATTGCAGGGGCAATTTGCCTGGAGCAGGGGCAAATTGCAGCAACCTGGGGCAATTGTTCATTGCAGGGGCAATTTGCTTGGAGCAGGGGTAACTTGCAGCAATCCGGGGCAATTGTACTTTGCAGGGGCACTTTGCCTGGAGCAGGAGCAAATTGCAGCAATCCGGGGCAACTGTTCATATCAGAGATAAATAACCACAATCCTGGCACAATACAGTCTTGTTGCTTTTGCAATCAACACAAAATTTCAGATGCTTGAGTAATAAACAGTTCATATAGACAATGCATCAGCTGACAGTTATTCAATTGTATATTGTGTGCCAAGCACCCCTTGTTCTGGCCCTCCACACTCATGGGTCCCTTTTCCACTAGGATATGGCTGCCTCTGAACACTTCTGAGTGAATGCCCGGCTCCCCTTTCGGTTTCCCTTTTCTCCCAGAAATGGCAGGGTCCCTTTAACCACTGTGGGCCACAGCTGCCTATTGTTGCCCCTTTAACTGGCTACCTTTAGACTGTGGGGTACCTAAACTTCCTCTACTGGGCCCCTTTCTCTCTCAGACCCTTAAGCATTGTAAGGATCCCCTTAGCTGGACCCCTTTTGCTGCTGTGGGCCTATGCTGCCCCTTAAAGCACTAGAGCCTAGACTGCCATTCAAAACCCCTGTGTGGCTTTCTATTCTGTGCCCCCTTTAATTCTCTAGGCCTGCCCAGGCCTTTATGTCAATCCATTCCCCTGGCTCACCTCAGCGCCACCCCTTTCCCCAAAAAGCCTATAGACAGGCCACTCCCTGTGGGCGTTGTTTGCCCGAATAATTATTTAAATGTGGGGCCCTCACTCTCCCTGAAGCTCCCAAGCAGTTTGAACAGTTTATATTTTTTATCTAAAATAACCTCAAACGGTCCACACCTAGCTGATGGTGTGGCCTCCGACTCACTGCCCCTACCTGGGGTGAAGAGATCTGCTGTGAGCAGGGGGAATCTCTGGCAGAGGGAGGAAATGACCATCACAGGAGGCAGCAGGCAGTGTGATAGATGGCAGGGGTCTTTCAGGTCTCTTGGATGCCCGACAGCTCTTCCAAGGATGCAGCATTTTTCACCGCTGACAGGGAACCAAACACTTACTTTTTTTTTTAACTAAAGGGGAAATTCAGCCCACACCGCTGTGAAGGACTGGCTCTTCCTCTCTTCTCTCTGTCCTACGACTACCAGATTCGACCATGGCACAACAGCACTGGAGTCTTTGCTGGCTGGAGGAGGGGGAAAACCACAGAGTCAACAGTACCGGCTCTTCAGCACCCAAGGTAAGCTGCTGTCTCTGATGAATTCTTGGGACCCTCTCCACTCCACAGCACAGCTCAATCTGCCTGGAAAATGACTGTTTCACCTCAAAAATGCTCGGGGTTCTACTTCTCGAATCCCAAGCCCGTGCTCCAGCCAACGGCCTGAATATTGAAATGAGCATGACGCGCTGGACCAGGACAGCAGTCCTGGTACGTGAGTGCCCACTCTCATGCTGCCTGCTCTGAGGGCGGGAGGGGATTGGAATGGAGCAGGAGAGCAGGCAGCAGCGACAAAAAAACTTTTTTTTCTTTGTGCCCTGCCTGGCTATAGTGAGGGGAAATCACTCACAGGGGCCCCTTTTACTGTTCCCTGCCAACCCACACAAACAACGGGGCACCCTTGGCACACTACACCATTAAGTTTCTCTTTCTGTGGTGCCCCATACTTTGGGGCATTATAGAATCAGGCCTGCCTAAAAATACATGTCCCCATGTATTCCCTTCTAAACATTCTATAAAACATTTCTTAAATATTACTTCTATAGTATTTCTTAACACTTTAACATTTTACTTAAATCTCTATGTAATCTTTCTTTAGATAAAACACTCTTAAAACATCTATAACTTTCAGTAAAACTTTCTCATTTACTAAGCTAAGTGACCATGTCTTGGGATTACTCTTAACAGGACTATACATACAAGGAAGGTGCTATTTGAAGGGCTTCTAGTATGCATCTCCTGGGAGGGATACTAAAATTAGATATCTGAGATCTACAAAGCTAAAAAGCTATTTGTTCTACAGGAATATGCTCTTGCTCTAAAGGACTAAATGCTGGTTCTGGTAAATCAGGAGGTTCTGGAGTTGCTACTGGTTCAACTAGAGGATGATTAACTGAGCGTACATGTGAAGACCTAACCCAACGATCTATACACTATTTTGTCCGTGAATCCAGTTCCATCACTTTGCGGGTAGGATTTCCCTGCCTCTCCTCTGGTGTAGAATTCCTTGTAGTGTCAGTTAGAGTACTGTCTCTGAAGGTAAAAGGTTTAACAAGATTTTGATGCACTATTTTCGTGCCACTACCAGTCTCTTTTTGAATCTTGTACATGGGTAAATCAGGGTAGGGGATCTCAACAATGAGAAAGGGTTCTGTTTCCCATCTGGTAGCTATCCTGTGACATTTCTGAGTCCTTTTTATCAATACTCATTCTCCAATCTGCAGTGGGGTTGCATTGGCTTTGGCATCATAGGCCACCTGATCCATGCCTTGACTTGCACATCTGACCAGCTTCTTGCAATCTTTTGCTGTACTTCTGCACCCAGTCTGTAACAAGTGATTCATCTGGTTGGACTTCAAGCACTAGATCCATGGGGAGTCTACCATGGTGACCAAACATCAGATAGAGCGAGGTGTATCCAGTCGAACAGTGGACAGTATAATTGTACAAACAGGCGAGTTCAGGGAGTAAGGCTGGACAATACAGACGCTTGTACTCAGGAAGGGCTATCAACATTCCCTGAAGTGTTTGGTTTGTTCGTTGACACAGTCAGCTGCACTAAGGGTGATATGCCATGGTTTTCACTTTGTGACTACCATACAAGGCACAGAGTTCTTTAAAGAGCTGTGATTCAAAAGCAGTTCCCTGATCAGTCAACATCTTGGTCGGATATCCATACGGACGGTCAAAGACTTTCAAAAACGTCTCAGCTGTGGTTCTGGCAGACAAATCTTTAACAGTACTGATGACCATGAATTTGGAGTAATGGTCCACCATTGTTAAGACATATGTTTGACCATTAACACTGGGTTCCAACTTGAGGTGATCCAAAGCAACTAATTCTTGAGGCTCCTTGCTGACAATAGGATGGAGAGGAGCTCACTAGTTGCTTTTGCTAGGACATTTCAAACTACAGGCTGGGCATTCTTCACGCCATTTAATGACATCACCTCTCATCCCAATCCAATAGAATCTCTTTCAAATGATGACCTCCTTCTTTTTGTGACTGAAATGTCCAGAGTGATAATGATAAGCCTCAAGTACTACTGGCGTGCTTCCTCTGGGAACAATAATCTGGGAGATCTCACAGTGAGTAGTTGGGTCTTGGGCTTGTCGAATGAGTCTGGAGTTCTTTATGGTCAAATGAGTTCTGTGTCTCCATAACTTCATGGCTTCTGGATCCATATTTCTTTGTTCTTGAGGTGGTATACTCTGCTCTGTTGAGATATATGTCTTGATCTGTTTGACTACTGGGTCATGGTCCTGCAACTGTACCCATAAGTTATTCTGTTCTGCAAATTTGTTGGGACTTTCTGGTTTCTGTTCTGGTTTTGCACCCTCAACTGCATTGACTTGACAACAGGCCTGGACTATCGCTGTTGGTACCCAAAGAAAAGGTGGCATGTCTACATTCTCTAGAAGCGTATCATCCATCTAACCCTCTGTCTGGTTAGGTACTCTGGATAGCTTATCGGCATTAACATTGGAACTGCCTGAACAATATTTTATGGAGAACTGGTAATTGGCTAATCTTGAAACCCATTTCTGCTCTAAAGTTTCCAGCCTTGCTGTATTTAGATGTGACAGTTGGTTATTGTCTGTGAAAACGGTAAAGGGAGTGATGTCTAAGTACTGCTTGAACTTTTCAGTGATTGCCCAGAACAAGGCTACAAATTCCAGTTTGAATGAAATATAGTGGGCATCATTCCACCCTGACCCTCTCAATCCATGACTTGCATATGCTATCACACGCTCGATACCTTCTTGCTCTTGTGCCAACACTGCACCCAGCCCTTTATTGCTTACATCCATGTATAGCCGAAATGGTTTGGAATAGTCGGGGTATGCTAGTACAGGTGCTTGAGTTAGAATTTGCCTCACTTTGTCAAAAGCCTCTTGTTGCTCTGCAGCCCACTTGACTGGTTGTTTCTTGGGTATCTGCCCTGCTTTGGTTCCTCAGAGAAGTTCATTTAGTGGCAAAGCTATCTTGGAGAAATCTTTAACAAACCGCCGGTAGTAACCAATGAAACCCAGGAATCTTCTGACATCTTGCACCGTTACAGGGACTGGCCATTCTCGCACAGCTTTCAGTTTTTCAGGATCAGGTGACACACCATTGGCAAATACTATGTGGCCTAGGTAATTCACTTGAGACTGCAGGAGGGAACGTTTGGAGGGTTTCACTTTGAGACCGTACAGGATCAGCTGAGCAAAGACTTCATCTAAGTGTAGCAGGTGCTCTTGATGGTTCTTGGAATATATGATAATGTCATCCAGGTACAACAATAGAAAGTCAAAGTTCTGACTTCCCAAACAGCATTCCACTAGTCTCTGAAAAGTTTCCAGGGCATTACATAGGCCAAAGGGCATGCGGGTTAATTCAAACAGGCCCATCAGTGTTATGAAAGTTGTTTTCTTTTGGTCTTCTGGAGCCATGGGCACTTGCCAATACCCACTGATTAAGTCAAGGGTGGTGAATATTGTGGCAGACTGCAGGGCTATAAGATAGTCCTCTATTCTTGGTAAAGGGTGGGCATCTTTGTGAGCTATATTATTTAGCTTTTGATCATCCACACAAAAACGAATCTCCCCATCCTTCTTTTTGACTAGGACAATGGGAGCAGCCCAAGAACTGTGACTTTCTTTTATCACCTTAACTTCCTTCATTTCTCAAATTCTCTCTTTCACATGCTGGTACATGGCCAGGGGCATCGGTCAAGATTTCTCTCTTATAGGCTGATGTCAATGGGTATGGATATGGTGCTGCACCTCTTGAGCCAACCCAAAGTCTAGGGGATGTTGACTGAAAGCCTCCTGATGCTTTAGTAATACTTGGATGACATCTGCCTTTTGTTGCACTGTGGCATTGGGGTTACCCAGGTTGATCTCCCGTATCCATGCTGGTATGCTGTAGTCACAAGAGGTCTCATCCTCCTCTCTGATGTCTGGTTTTCTTTGTTCCTTCTGGACTTCATCTTCCAGTTCTACAATGTCTTGCAGGGACACAGTGTGTAACTGAGCAACTGGCTGATTTCAATGGAGTCGCACATCATGATTTCCATAATTGATGACTTGCACAGGGATCCTTCCCTTCATGACCATAGCCACACTTCTGGCCACCAATATGGGCTGTTCTTTCTTGGTAAGGCAGGGTTCCACCAGGGCATCATAGTCCTGACCATGATGGCCTACCCTGGCCTTACACCACAGGGTAGTCTCAGTCCCTGACTTCAGGGCAATGGGTCAGGCATCAGAAACTAGGACCTTTCCAATCTCGCCAGTGTTACTTGCAAAACATTGGTGGCACTGGAGGAGATATATCATTTGCTGCAATACTCATTTCTCAATACAAGGAGATATTTTTGCTTGATTCCATAAGATCTGTACCAAATCTTCAAAGCAGTGCTGGAGAAAGTTCATCCCAAGAATAAGTGGTGGTAAGTTGTTGCTCTCTGTATCACTGATAATTATTCTTGTACATTCTTCCCCAGCCAGATGCTCACTTCCAGATATCCTAGGTACGGAACCTCGGCTCCATTGCTGGCAGTTAAAGTGATCCAAGACATTGGAGGTGGCTGAAGATCTTCCATCTTCCAATGCTGCCAGAAATATTGCCCTTGCATGGTCGTAACCTGGGACCCTGCATCCAACAATGCGATTAACTCTACCCCACCCACCAGAACTGGAACAGTTGGACTTCTTCCAAAAAAACAGGATCAATTCATTACTGGGGTTGCATCTGATCGACCATTCTTCCAGGATCAGTCCCTGTCCCTAAAGACTCCCTGTTTAATGTCACAGCCAGTTCAGAAGACTGCTGACATCGTCTCTCGATATGGCCACTGACTCCACATCTTTGGCAAATTGGTCTGCCTTGACTGTCAAATTGGTCAGTCAGATGCCTTCCTTCTCCCCTTCTGGGTTGGAACTGAGGCTCATCAAGCCATCTCACGCACTCATTTTGCATCTGGGCAGTGTCTCTTCTCCAGCCCTCCATGAGCCATTTTACTTCTTGACAGATTTCTGTCATTTTTCGCATCAAGGTAGCAATCTGTTCCATTAAGTCCGGATTCAGGCTGGAGTTGGTTGCCATTGGATGGACTGGCACCTGTGCCATCTGACCACAGAAGGGTTGGGAGTCTGGGACATAACCTGGGTACTCACCTGTTAATTCTTGACCATAAGCACACTGCTTACTGGGCATTTTCTCACTCAGTGGTCGCCTGCACCATGGGTCTTCTCGTGCCGATCCTTCCGTCAGATACAGTGGCAATGCTGCACTTAGAGGCGTTGCCATCTGTGGGTAGGTTACTACTTCTTCTCCCACTCAACCTAATCCCAGCACCTTAATAGCTTTTTCTTTGAAATCTAAAAGGTCGGCTTCCGGTTCTTGGAGCTGCAACATACGAAGTTCCTTCCTCAGGGCTTCACTATGTGCTTCCTCCACAAACTTTTCTGTCAGAACGTGGTCTGGATCTGTGATCTCTATGGCGTCCACTCTCTCAATCGCCCTCAATAATACTTGGAGGCTTAAGGCATACTCCTGGACAGTCTCTTGAGGCCTTTGGGTATAGGAGAAAAATGTAATCTTTAAACTCAATACAGTACGAGTGTCTCATATTTGCTGCAGTCTCGGCAAGATCTGATCAGCCATGATCTTTGCACCTGTGGCCCATGACTGAACTTCTCTGTGAGTGGCACCTTTGAGCTGTCCAATGAGTATTTCCACCTTTTGTCTCTCTGGAACTTGGTACAGCCAGAACATGGCCTGCATCTTGGAGCGCAACTCGCCCAAATTACTGGTCCCACTTCCATCCTTCTCTCCTGTGAACTGGGGAAGCCAAGGCACCCCGAAGTAGTGCAGCATTGTCAGGGGTGAGGGAGTAATATTTTCTCGGTCCTCCATTCCAGTCGCTATAGCTTCATTACCAATGGATGCATTATCCCCTCCAGACAATCCACTACTACAACCTGGTACTGCTTGCATCTTACTTTAAAAGCTCCAGCACTGGACTTCTTAAAATTTACCCTGCTGACTTCACCAAAAATTTTATTTTTTGCAGTGTGGTGAACTTATCAACTGGGTGCCGACCCCGAAGAGCACCTGTCCCAGCTGCACACCCAGCATCGCCTCAAGCAGGTGGACTGGTGAGACAATGCTGTGGTTCGAATGGGGTTGGGTGGATGGAAACACCTGGTAAGGAAAGGCAGGAGACAATCTATAAGTTTGATGCCTGATGGGCTTTATTCATACCACAGGGGAAGGTAGACACAGTCACAAGGGAAGGAGGGAACCTAACCTCAGAAAAAAACAGTAAGTGATACTCTCTACTAACTCTAAAAGGTGCACCTTGGCTTAAGGCCACTACTTATAATACTCTATGATATGTTTCTCTAAAAGGCCTAAGAACAAATGCATGCATCTACACTTTATCAAGAGATGAGACAAATTCACAGTGCACAATGAACACCAGGGATTATCCTGGAAGATTAGGTGGCATAAACCTCTCTAAAGTCTATAGGATAAAAGAAAGTCCAAATTTTCTTGTTGTCTTCATGTGCACAGCTGAAGAATGGGAAGCAAAGGGGAAAGGGGAACTCTTGCTTGGTGCCACACTACACCAGTGGAAACCTAGGAGAGGCTAGAAAGCAAAGCAGAGAGATTTTTAAACAGATCCTGTTTTTTTGGCCAACCCACTCTCCAGAATTGCCGGAATACTTGTGACACAAAAGGACCAGATTTTGCTGAGCTCTTCCCTGGCGCAAACCCTTGACCAGGGCTGCCAAGGATGAAGAACACAAAGCTTGGTGAAGAATCCACCTGAAAGGATCACCAAGAATGAAGATTCTGCTGCTGTTTCCCCGGCACAAACCCTCGACCAGGGATGCCAAGGATGAAGAACGAACTGCTGAAGTTTTCTGACTCCAACCTTCGACCAGGGCTGCCAATGACAGAGAACACAAGGCTTGGCAAAGAATCCACTTGGAAGGATTGCCAAGGATGAAGAACATGAACTGCTGAAGCTTCTTTGGTGACGGATCCACCTGAAGGGCCACCAACACCAAGCTGTAGCCCAGAAGACCACACGGTGCATGCAGGATGGAACAAGCAAGAAGAAAAGCTGTGGGGTGAAGATCTAGATTCCACAAGTTCAAGACCAAAAAAAAAAAAAGAAACCAGCAGACACGAACACACCTTGGCCACGATGGACTCGACTTTCTACGCACAACTGGTGGTGACAGTCGAAGCTTCTTCCAAAGCATCCCACTTCCAAGCTGACAAAACCACAGGGTGAACCAGGAACTGGTGGCCATGACTCACACCAAGGGACATCGATTTCAGCTTAAGGTGGATGACAGAGAAAGGAGATGCTGTGAAGTTCTTCACTGGCTGAAGACTACTTCGGTGAAGAATCAGCTGCAGCTGAAGACTGAGTCCACACACTTTGCACTGAACACTGGTACTTCTACTTTGCACTGTACACTGTACACTGGAATTCAGTAGTTGCAGGGGCAATCATTCATTGCAGGTGCAATTTGCCTGGAACAGGGGCAAATTGCAGAAGTCTGGGGCAATTGTTCATTGCAGGGGCAATTTACCTGGAGCAGGGGCAAATTGCAGCAATCTAGGGCAACTGTACTTTGCGGGGCAACTTGCTTGGAGCAGGGGCAAATTGCAGCAATCTGGGGCAATTGTTCGTATCAGGGTTAAAAAAAACACAATCCTGGCACAATACAGTCTCACTGCTTTTGCAATCAACACAACATTTCAGATACTTGAGTAATAAACAGTTTGTGTAGACAGTATATCAGATGACAGTCATTCCACAGCATATTGTGTGCTAAGCACCCCTTGTTCTGTCCCTCCACGCTCATGGGTCCCTTTTCCACTATGATCTGGCTACCCCATAACACTTCTGTGTGAATGCCCTGCTCCCCTTTGGGTTTCCCTTTTCTCCCAGTAATGGCAGGGTCCCTTTAACCACTGTGGGCCCACGGCTGCCTACTGTTGCCTCTTTAACTGGCTACCCTTAGACTGTGGGGTACCTTCCTCTACTGGGTCCTTTTCTCTCTCAGACCCTTAAGCATTGTTGGGCTCCCCTTAGCTGGACCCCTTTCGCTGCTGTGAGCCTATGCTGCCCCTTAAAGCACTAGGGCCTAGGCTGCCATTCAAAACCCCTGTGTGGCTTTCTATTCTGGGCCCCTTTAATTCTCTAGGCCTGCCCAGGCCTTTCTGTCAATCCATTCCCCTGGCCCACCTCAGCACCACCCCTTTACCCACTAAGCCTATAGACAGGCCACTCCCTGTGGGCGTTGCTTGCCCAAATAATTATTTAAATGCAGGGCCCTCACTCTCCCTGAAGCTCCCAAGCACTTTGAACAGTTTATATTTTTATGTAAAATAACCTCAAGCGGTCTGCACCTAGCTGATGGTGTGGCTGCTGACTCACCTCCCCAACCTGGGGTGAAGAGATCTGCTGTGAGGAGGGGGGGATCTCTGGCAGAGGGAGGGAATGACCATCACAGGAGGCAGCAGGCAGTGCGGCAGATGGCAGGGATCTTCCAGGTCTCTGGGATGCCTGCCGGCTCTTCCGAAGATGTGGCTCTCCTCTCACCACTGACGGGGAACCGGACACTTACTTTTTTTTTTTTAAACTAAAGGGCAAATGGAGCCCACACTACCACGAAGGACCGGCTCTTCCTCTCTTCTCTCTCTCTCTCCTAAGACTGCCGGACTTGACCATGGGACAACAGCACTGGAGTCTTCACTGGCTGGAGGAGGGGGAACACCACAGAGTCAACAGGACTGGCTCTTCAGCACCCAAGGTAAGCTGCTGTCTCTGTTGCACTCTTGGGACCCTCTCCACTCCACAGCACAGACCGATCTGCCCAGAAAACAACCATTTCACCTCAAAACACTTGGGGTTCTACTTCTTGAACCCCGAGCTCATGCCCCAGCCAACAGCCCAAATTTTGAAATGGGCACCACATGCTGGACCAGGACAACAGTCCCGGTGCATGGGTGCCCACTCTCGTGCTGCCTGCTCCAAGGGGTGTGTGTGTGTGTGTGTGTGTGGAACAGAGCAGCAGTACAGGCAGCAGTGAGAAAAAATCTTTTTTTTCCATTGTGCCCTGCCTGGCTATAGTGAAGGGGAATCACTCAAAGATGCCCCTTTTGCTGTTCCCTGCCAGCCCACACAAACAATGGAGCACCTTGGGCACACTATCCCATTAAGTTCCCCTTTCTTTAGTGCCCTATACTTTGGGGCATTACAACTGCAGCAGTGGGAGATTCGACAGTCAGCAATATACAAATTTAGACTGCTTCTTCTTTGTTCATATGTCCTTCATACCTTCCACCATCCTGGTAGCCCTCCGCTGCACCCCCTCCAGCATCTTTATGCCCTTTTTATGTTTGCTTGTGCAGATGCATTAAATGTTTTGATAGAATAAATGTCATTTCAGAAGTGTGTCACTGCCAAGCTCACTGCACCTCAAGCTGCAAGGGGTGTGGCAGTCCAGATCAATGACTATGCACTTTGGTCATGACACTACTCACTGCTTGCTGGGTGGAAACTTCATGTAGTTGAAAGGACTGAAGCTGCTCCTATCAGAAGGGGATTTAGTGCTTTCATTTGCATGAAGCCCAGTCAGTAAGCAGCTGAAACTCCACTGTGGGTTTTGGAGAGGGGGAAGCCATGCCCAAGCAAACGTAAAAAAGAACTAACAAAAATAAACTGCGATTGAACTACTTAATCTGATCATTGGGCCTGTCTCCCACAACCTAGACTTTAGTTTCCCTGTGCCTAAAAGGCAGCTTGGATACACTGGCAGTGATCTATGTGTTAAGTGGACTGGGGTTCCCACCCTGGTACCGCTTCTCCTTCCCCTCCGTCTACAGGTCGCCTGCCCACCATTTCCAACCTTTACACACACATGGTATGCTAGTGCTACTATATTAAGGGTTTTGTTTTTTTTAACTTATTTTTTCCTTCAGTAGCAGCCTGCAGAGCCTCTCTCAGCATCCTGACCTGATCCTGCCTGCCTGCCTGAGGTCCCCCAACCCAAGCCTCTTCTCTCCCCCCCCTCCACCTGCAGCATTGTACCCCCCAGCTTAACCCCTCCAGGGTGAGGCTGCCCCTCTTCTTTGGGTGCACTTAGACTCTGGACATGCTGCAGGTGAGGGCCCAGGCAGAGGAACTGAAAGGCCAGGAGTTTGGGATCTGGTGGTGGACATGGGGGTCAGATGCTATCACCTACCCCACAGAGCTGGTGTTTTCTGTTTTTCTGATGTGTTACCCCCCCAGTGCTGTAGATGTGCAGTGATGTTCAGCACCAGCATGAGTGCTCCCACGCATGTTGGCAAGGATGTCTGCCTACAGCACTTCCCCTGCCTATGCAAGTGCTCCCTGAATGCAGTGACCCCTGCCTCCGCAGGGAGTCACTAGCACAGGGAGACACATCCCTCCTGAACCCCAGGAGAGGAGAGCTGTCATCGGACACTCAATCCTCTCCTCCCCAGCCAGCCCCCAGAGACCTGAGCTTGCTCCTGAACCTGGGTCATTGGCGTGGTGCGAGGTGTGACGTCCAGCACCTCAACCTTCAGTGCCACCAGGCCAGCTTACTATATTTAGGATTGAGTAGGCACTTTAGTGTTAAACCTCAATTTCTGCACTTTAATAACTTCGCAACCATTCAACAGATTTGCATGAATGTTTGCATGCGTGGTCTCGTGGGGTAAATCTCTGCTTGTACCAAGATTTGTTCTGGTCAGATGTGTGAATTCTATTAACCAGACAGTGTAAAAGTTGAATTTTTGGGTTTTGTAGCTGTTTTTCTCTTGACACCTGTAATGCCAGACAGTTTTGAATTTTGGTCTGAACTTTTTGGGGTAGAAAGTGTTGGCCCACATATGTGCCTTTTGCAGTTTGGAGAAAAAATATTAATCCATTCCAAAGTTATTTAATTTCAAAATTTCAGGTTCTGAGCATGCTCAGTAAGCACTTAAAAATAACTGTATGAAACAAAAAAAGAATCATTTTTCATATTGGGTCAATCTTCTTTCATGAAGGGAAGATCCTTTTTCATTTGCCACCATCTTGTATCTATTTTTTCCTAAAAAAATGTCAAAACCTATAAAAATGTCATCTTGCAGACAGACCAAAACATTCATCTTGCTCATCAGTATTCAGGTTGATTCTGCACTTCACTATTGGAGAAATGACCCAAAAATGTGTTTTTTAAAACATTTTAAATCCTTTTTCGTGACTCGCTTCAGCTTTTTCCATACAGCCTTTTTCATTCATGTGAAAAAGAATCCCATCACATGGAAAATGATTTTGGACTTCGTTTTTTTTGTTTACACATTTGCACTTCAACAAGCCATAGTGCAAGCCCTATATAATTAGTGAAATGTACACCATATGCCATTTAATTGTATTCATATGCACACAATAAATATTTTACACTGAACAATTCTTATTTTACATGGGGAAGTGATGCCAGCTAAATAGGACAGATGTAGTCATCATTTCTTTTGAGACATTGTTATAGGAGGCACATGCTCAGCTGTTGAAATAATTCAATGAGTTGAAGGTGTTCTCTTTATATACATGTTATAAAAAAATGTGTGGTTTTAAAATGTTTGCATCATCATAGGGTATCATGGGGGTATTCACAACGGGGCGGGAACTATGCGCCAAAGGTGCATATCCCATCTGCGTAGCTCTGCACCCATGAGAGACCCATGCAGGGGCCACATTTACCAACACTGGCCTCCACTCAGCTCCCTTCCATGGCCCCAGCCCCCCGGCATGCAGGGTCCCTGGGGGTGGTCTGGTGTGGAGTGGTGCACCTGGGCAGGCAACCAATCAGCTGCCTGACCCGGGTCCCAACAGTAGTTCACTCGCATCTGTGGGGAGCCATGTTGGTGGCGCCAACTGCTCTGGGGAGAATGTGCCCAGTTCACCACCCATGGCCCACTGAGGAGTGCCCCAATGGCAGGGGCGTCCCTTTCAGGGGGTCCGCGGATCCTCACTGTCACATCTGCAGCTGCTACCCGGGGCACACATAACAGGTTTACAGCTGCCCCGGAATGGCATAGCCATCGGCCCCCTGTGCACAGCACTCCGCACCTAGGTGAATGCCATGGAGTGTTGGCATGACCCCAGCCCACCCTGGTGTGGAGCTGCATGATCAGCCAGGGGATTGAGTGCATAGGGGGTGTATATGCTTCGGGAATCCCATGCAGAGCGTGCAATGGACATGGGGTGGTGTGGGGTGGCTATGTACCGCATGAAGCTCCATAAGTTTTCAGGCTTTGCACTGTTCATGTTGCTGCATTTTAAATGTGCTGGTTTTACAAAGCACAGTCTTCTGTTAAATACAATAGTAATTAAAATCAATAGATCCAACAGGAATTTCAATTCAAGCTATAAATCAATCTTAAGCTCCTCCATCCCCTGATGACACCAAGCCCCTGCTGAAGACATGAATTTGAGAGCTGTGTGCCTTTAGTTATCCATCAAACCCACTTTATGGTGCTGTTAGCAACTAATTACAAATACAGATAGTCCCAGGACTTCTCAAAGAAAAGACTATCAGTGAGAGAAAATAATGAAAAGGTCCTAAAGAGACTTTCCAGTCATCAGTGTTCTATGATGAACGCGAAAACACAATTTTTAGGGATCATTAAGAAAACAACCCCAAAAATTTAACAAATATAATGTGTTAAAACTGTGTTGTACTTGAGATGTCCTGGCTTCCATACATTTTGATGGTTAAATTGTTCTAAAACCACATTAAATGGGGTTTAAATCTAAAACAAAAGGGTACGAGTGAAGCGATCAATAGCTGATTAATTAGTTTCCATTATACAAAGATATCACACACTTTTGTTCTGCCTCTGTATTATCTATAAACAGTCACTGTATCTTCTATATTTATGTCTGTAAATTATAATTATGTCAGTAAACAAAAGAGAGTATGTGTGTATACATATATATATATATATATATATATATATATATATATGTATATGTATATATGAATCAAAACTGCATACAGATTGTGGCAGTTAGACCATGACTACAATTCAAAGCAAGTGAGTAACATGTTTATTTAGAGAAAGCAGGTAGTTGGGAAATATTTGTTTTGTATTAATTATGTTTAGTTTGAGGAAAACTGAGGTCAAAATCTAAACGTAGCAGGCAGTGTCTTGGTTTAAAATAATGTACTACAGTTCTGTACTGTGAGCATTCATATGATCCACCTGTAAATACCAGGTCATTATTCACTTGATCTCGGTCTAACAAGACACTGACAAGTACAGTATGGCATTACTTAAAGGACTAGTAAATGGAATTTCTTTCTGGAATCCTTTTAAGTTACTGTTTAATAAGTTTGGTATGTTTCAAACATTTTTAGTTGTTTACATACTTTTTCTACTTCACGTGCTCATAATTCTGTTTTTCTCGCTTTTTTGTAGGATCTTCATTAACCCCTAACAGCTGACAAGCAGCCGAGACACAGGAAGCACTGATGAAGTTGGAGATCATCAGTGTGATGTCAGAGGCGTGAGTGACATCCACTGCTGTCATTCACTAAGTGTTGCTGCAGAACAGCCAATTACTGTAGGTGCCAGTTCTGAAATGGCAGGCAGTGCTATTTGAACTTCACCGATGTGGCAGAGGCTAACTGTAATGAAACTAATAAACTGCAAACAAATGCAAAAGCATTAATTTGTTAGACACTGACGGTTCTTCATTTGGGATACAGAGGAAGCAGCCTGCTATGACGTGTAGGGTCAAATAAAGGCAGATGAATATTCATTTCTGCATAAATCTAACACTGCTTTTTATAAAAAAAACAGAGAGACATTTTAATGGCAGATTTTGTGTCTGAGCAAGCCAGACACTCACTTGTATTATGCATTAACTAGAACACAGATAAGGGCTCAGTATCAGGACTGTGGCTGAGTGACTAACTGCTTTTAAAAAAAAAGAAAGAGACATTTTATTGATAGATTTTGTGTCTTTGTTTTCTTCTCCATTCAGCTACTAAACTTTTTTATGATGGTACGAATGTAGAGTATAAAATCTAACATGTTTTAAATTTAGATCATCTTGCCTTTTACTTGCACCTCACTGCAAGCACTCAACAGACATGATGAAAGTGAGTGTCTGAGTCACTCAGTCACAAAATCTGTCATTAAAACATTTGTGTTTTTTTTAAACATTCAATATTAGGTTTATGCAGAAATGAATGAAACTATTATGACCCCCCCCCCATGTTTATGATTTCCATGCCTTTGCAGTGATTGACACTGTGCTTCAAGTGCTCTACTGAAGTGATGAAAGTGAATGTATCTCACTCACACATGGTCCAGATATGGAGTCCTTCTTATCTTTGTTATGGTCAATGCAACCAGTATTCACCTCACTCCAAAATGAGGTAAGCATTAACCCCCACACACACAATTTAATGTTCATATTCATATGCCTTTCTTTGGCACTGCACTTGTAGCAAATTGCTCTCTCTGTATCCTGATGGGAACTGTTAGTGTCAGTGTCTAACTAATGCTCTCACTTAGTCATGTAGAGTAAAAATGCGCCCAAAAGTAACAAGAAAACTCAAGTTTGTTTACAGTTTATTTTATTCATTTCATTACAATAAACCTCTGCCACATCAGGGTAATTCAAACAGCGCTTTCTGCCATTTCAGAACTGGCACCGAGCTATCAGCTGTACTGCACCAGTACTCAGTGAATGATGGCAATGGATGTCACTCATCCCACTGAGGTCACATTGATGCTCTCCAGCTTCATCAGCATGTCCTGTCTTGGTTCCTTGTTGGCAATCGGGAGTCAGTGAAGATCCTACAAAAAAGGGAAAAAACTAGAATAATTATGAACACAGGAAGTTAAAAAAGTATGTGAAAAACTAAAAATGCTTGAAATGTACCAAATTTATTAACTAATCACTTAAAAGCAAAATAACTTGTCTACTTGTCCTTTAATATTTACACTTTTTGTAACAATCTATATATCAAACTAAAGGTCTTATTGAGTACTGCTAGAATAACTCATAATCCTACCCCCAAAATATGAAGGGGCTATATAAAACAGCACAAACATTAAATATTATGGCTGGCCCAGAGGTGCTGAGTGTTGAGGTGCTGGACGCCATACCTTGCATCACACTGGTGACCTGGGTTCAGGAACAGATTCAGGATGATGTGGGTTGGCAGGGGAAGGAGGGGATTAAGCACCTGGAGGACTGCTCTCCTTTCCTGGGGTGGGCTCAGGGTTTGCCTCACTCCATAGCGGCCCCACTACAGGAGCGATACCACTGAAGGGTGGAACTGCAGTTGATGTCAGCACAGTCTGTGCAGACATCATTGTATGTCTGAGTCAAAGGGGGAAAAACATGAAGGAAAAACCCCGGCTACTGGGGAGGTGACGGCAGGGCTCGAGTACCCAAGTCTGCACGCCCAATGCCAGCCCTGGCCCGACTTGACTCTCCATGGTCCCTGCCTCCTCCTGTAGGGCCACCGGGAGAAGGGGGACCCATCATCTGATTCCTTGGTTGTGGTCAGGGTTCAAGTGGGTGTCAGAAGCTGGGTGAGTGGGTCCCCGCTCGAGAGATGCCCCCATAGTCAATGACTGGGAGGGGAAACAAAACTGACAAAAAAAAACCCATTAAATATTGCAAAGACATGTAAGGGATATATGATGGTCAATCGTGAAATACACTATTTACTGTATCTGAATGAGTGGAGAGTGACCTTGGGTAATCTCATGAGTGGTGGAGCATAGCAGAGCCACGAGTGATGGTTCCGAGGTCACTCTCCACAGGTTCAGATAAACAGTGTATTCCACCACTGGCCAACACGTATTCAATTTATACAATAGGGTAGTGTGTGTATTATTTTTTAATTGTGTTTGTTTTTAATGGAAAAGTTATAGTTTTTCATGTCCCCCCCCCCGGGTGAATGGGCTTTTGCATGACTGGTTGCTGATTGCCTGATGACATTTGAAATTGATGTCTGGTAGGGTGTAGATTGGATGTGGGAGGGTTGTAGAATTTGTACAATATGGAAGGTGTGTTTGTCATTTTGCATGCTTTAGAGGGTACTCTGTGTGTTAGGAGTTCCCAATTTTAGGTGTGCTGTTTTGAGGGACAGAAGAGAAACTGGGGAGATTACAGACGTGCTACAGTGTTTCTGCTGGTGAGTGAGCCAGCGATGTTGTAGTGGGGTCGGCAGGAGGGTGGCATTCGGAATGTGTTGCAGAGTGAAGGGAGTGAAGTAGAGGATGTTGTTGGATTCCTGAATGTTTTGGAGAGGTTAGTGATTACAGATTAAAAGGAGTAGTACATGGTTGTGCCCACATTGGTGGTGTGCCTGTGAGAGGTAGGAACAGGGAGTTAGGAGTCAGAGCTGGCAAGGGGCTGCGCTTTAGATTTTTTTTCTTATACAATACATTGTAGCAGTCTTGGTTGGCAGGGGAGGTGACATGTTTACTGTGTGGATAAATGGCAATGATATGTCTATTATGTGGATAAATGTAATTTATCCACATAGTAGATACGTCACTGTAAGTTTATTCCACAGGAGTGAAGATACATAGTTTTATGATATAGGTCATCCACTCACCCCTATTGTATAAATATATATATTTAATATTCGATATTTAATACACTGTGGTGCTTATTCTTGGTACTGCTTCTCTTGACTTCCCTTCCCCTCCAGGTAACCTGGCCCCATTCCCCTTATGTAGGTGGTGGCAGTGAGGTGGTCACCCCCAGTGCCACTGATCACAAGCTCGACAGTGGGGTGCCCAATTCCCAGCATTGGAATAACCCTGAAATAAAGAATGCTGTCCCACTCAATGTTTATTTTTACACTTGTAAAACATAAAATGGTCCTTTACCCCCCCCACACACACCCTGCCCATCCAACCCAGCTGACCTCCCACTCTGCATCCTCCACATACCCTCACTCACCTGAGCATATCCCAGGGCAATAATCCACCCCTCTGATTGAAGACACACCTTGCTGCTGGAACCAGCGATTGAAATATGAGAATCTAAGATAAGTGTGGTTCAATGTATTTCAATGGGGTTTTGAACTCTGATGCATAACTTTGTCATATTTGCATGTTTTGGCTACAACTTTTCAACATGTCCTTTTTGGGACCCCACATCGTAACCAATGGTGGTGGAATTATGCAAATCATGCCTGAAAGTTGATTATATGTTCACACTGCAAAATTACCTTTCAAGAGGGATTTGAAAATTATCACCTCCCTTGTTCATGATGTGGGGTCATAAGAAGGCAATGTTGAAAATTTGAGGTCAAAATATGTAAAAATGGCAAAGTTATGTGAATACATTGACATTTCTCTATGTTTCTCATAACTTTGGTAATCTATGTTTCTCACAACTTTGGTAATTTTGAATATTTTGACCCTACATTTTCATCATTGCCATTTTTATGAACCTGACAGCTGTCAATTTTCAAAGTCTCCAAGGAAAAGTAATGCACTCAAAGTGATTTAACAGGATCAGGGTGCAAACTAAGGGGTGGCTATCCTCTAGAAAATGTGAGTCAACACAGGTAAGCATGCACTCCAACAGAAGAAAACAAGGTTGCCCAGTATCAGGGCCCCCCTGTGGAAGCCTTGCATTAGTAGCAAAGCACTGGGGCATGGTGGATGAACAATAGCTGGTGAGAGAATAAATGCTAAAAGTTGTGTTTAAAATAAAACAATTACTTTTTTGAAAGCTACTGGGCAACCTCATTTTCTTCTATTGGAGTGCATGTTTACCTGTATTGACTCATTTTTCAACTCTTGGCCAAAATGTGTTTTCACACTAGTGGCACAGAAGGACATTTTGGCTGGGATCTGATAAATATTACCTACCGGATTCATGAGATGGGGTAATAAGAAGGCTATGCTGAAAATCTGATGTACAAATATGATAAAATGCCCAGGTTATGACTGACCATTACAGTATTTCAATGTTAACTCATAAGTTTGCTGATTTTCAATATTTAGATTCCAAACTTTCAATGTAGCGATTTATCCACACCACTTCATAAATGTGACGTGTCATTTTTAAAATCCTGGACACGGTGCCTTTTCACACTTCTGGTGCGAAATGACATTTTGGCCAACATATCATAAACGGTACATGCCATGTTTATAAGGCAAATCATAAAATGAGTATCTTGAAAATTTGGGGTCAACATGTCAAAAATATATATAATTGTTAACAAACGTTGGGCAATATATTCAAAACTTTGCCCTGGGGCTAAATTAGCACTGCCCGGCATGCTAAATTAGCCCAGAACCAATAGCCCGCTATATTCAAAAGGGATAGCCCCAGTGCTAAACCTGCTGAATATAGCATGCTAAGGAAGCCGGGCAAACTGGTCTGGGAGTGCAGTGCAAAAATAGCCCAGGAATAAGATAGCTCTGAATATAGCAACCAGGAAGTGCAAACCACAACAGCATCCTGGTTCACATCGACGTGAAGGAAGGTAGAGGTGAACTATGTGGCCAATGTGTGTGCTAGCAAAGGAGTGGAGTCAGTAAAGCTGCAAGCATCAGCGTATGTGAAATTATATTGGGCAGAAAAGTACAACGTTTCTGAAATGTTTGCGCAGTGCAAACACATTTGCACAGATTTAGCTCGAAGCTAAGCTGTTTCCCCGGCACTATCATGTCTGCCCAGCCAAAATTTGCTATATTCAAAAGTGACATGCAAAACATCCAGATTAGCATCCCAGTATGACCTGATTTGCATGTAGTTTGCCCAGCGCTGCTGCAGGTTCCCACATCTCCACCTGTAGGTCAGTCTGGATGTACAGAGGCTGGCTGTGTCTGCCCACAGCTCCACCTGTAGGTCAGTCTGGCAGTGCATGGTGGTAGTTATGGGCTACATTTGTACAGCACAGCATAGAATATTGTGCCTAGGGGACTACACAGCACAGGCATAGTTGGTGGTGCTGCATGCAATTGTCAAACTGCAGTTCCTGCTACAGTGCACAGCAGATACTACAGTAACAAGGGAGCCAGTAGTATAAGGGACACAGCAATGCCTATGGTGAGTAGGGCAGTGATGACCACTGCACTGTACACAGTGATGGGTCCAAACTACAGGTGTTTACTGACAGTGGACATTACTGTTATGCTGTTGTGTGACCCACAGATGCTGCACCACTGGTATGGGATACTCACAGTGACATATGCACAGCTGGCTGTGTGTGCTGTGGTGTCTGTACAGATGTGCGGTATGTGGCTGATGGGACACACACCATCAGACAGGCACACTGGTGTTAGGGTATTCCCAGTACTGGCCCATTTGCACTGCATGGCTTGTGCCAGCTTTGTGGCTACATCCAGTCTGTGGTGCAGCCTGGCCACTTGTACCCCTCCCCTCAACACCCTCCATGCCCACAGTGCTGCATGTGTGTGCTGGCATCTGTTGGTGTCCACTGGTCTGCAGATGTGTGCTGTACGGCTGCACAACCATGGTGTCCACTGGGAGCTGGGTCACCCAGCCTGGCATGGCTGGGACTGATGGCATCATAGGGATGCCATGCATGAGCAGCATGTGTCTTCTATGTCTGGCTTATTTCTATGTTTCATACTTACTAGTTAGGGTTGTGCAAAGCCGCACAAAGCCACAAAGACGCACAAAGCTGGTTTGCCAAGAGTTAAGACTACCTTTTCCTGGGTGGGAATTTGCACTGTGCAAAGTGTTGTGCTAAGTCATGCAACAACACTTAGCACTGCGCTATTCGCTGAATATAGCATTGCACCTGTATTCATGTACACGTCCCCTCAGTTTGCCCTTTACATACACTATAATTTTGCCCAGTGCTAATGCAGTTTCCCCATGCTATCTGACCTTTTGAATATAGCAGACCTGCGCAAACCCGGCACTAATCCTGTGCAAATGGTTTGCACCCAGCACATAGTTTTGAATATCTGGCCCATGGTCAGTTATGTGACCAGAAATAAGACTGACAGGCTGAAAAGGGAAATGTCTTGGGGACGGAGGCTGAGACACATGCAGTTTAAAAAGCTGAATGACTATGGCAATGCTATGTACATTGTTTAGCTATTGCAATTTTGTACATATTTTTATTTTGGGCCTTCACACCCTTTACCTATACTTTTATTGAAACTGTAATAACATTTATGTTGAACAATAAACTTTACTACTACAATACACTAAATACGACTATTAATCTGGAATTTACCTGGTCCAAGATATACTATGGCCTCAAAGGAGAACTTGCTAAAGAAATACATACAACTTGAGATGTAATACAAAGTTGACCTCTGACTTGCTTTCTAACATCTGTTTTAAGAGATGCCACAAAATTTAGATGATGGAGAGAACTATTTCCCTAAAATTTAAGTTAGAGTTTTCCATATCTTGCCTATTCTAATAACCTTACAATCTTCTTGCTATTATCAAGGGGACAACACCGAAAACTAGCAGACCTCAGTTCACTTTGTAAAAAAATGCTGAAAATATTAACACACCAAAAAAGTAAAATAATGGTCACTGGACAAAAATAACCCCAGCTAAAAAAAAAAAATAATGGAACATCGTGGAAGTTGTAATCAAAGTACCAATGGCACTAAAGACACTAAAAAAGGTCTGTATAAAATATAAGGTCAGTTATGTGGCCAGAAATAAGACTGGCAGGCTGAAAAGGGAAATGTCTTGGGGAATAGAGGCTGACACATCATCATCTATTAGTTATAGTAAGAAAGAAAAAATGTTCCACTCTGGGAATGAACCCAGGCCATCTAGCTTCAACTGTTGGATAGCCTGTAACTCTACCACTGTACTAAGCTTCCAAAGCAAGAAATGCATTCTGTGACAAAGGACAGCCAGCTAAGAGTTCAGACCCCCCCCCCCAATCACACACCATTGCATGGATATTTGTAACGAACAGTCTTGTTTATTTGAAGTACTGCTTCCCAAGTTGCAATTAAACATCAAAGTTTGAGCCAGAAATTTTCAAGTTATCAGCAATACAGAACTTCAAATCTTGATTAACTTCTATCACTAACGCCAGCGATGACATCTAGCAATTTCTCTCATACTAGGTCAATTGCAGTAAGAAAGAAAAAACATTTCCACTGTGGGTATTAAACCCAGGCCCCCAACCCTCTACTGCTTGGTTGTCCATAGCTCTGCCAGTATGGTAAGCTTCCTAGGCAGATGATGAATGCTGTGGCAAAGGATTTCCAGCACTGAGTGCAGATTGCCCTGCACGCAGCTGCAGTGAATTTTAATAATCAACTGTCTGTATTTGAAGTAATGTTTTCCTAGTTGCATTTAAACCTCAAAGTCTGAGCCGTAACTTTTCAAGTTATCAGCAGTATAAGTTAAGGGCAGTAGGGCACTGAGCTGCAGAATTTTGGGTGACATTTTGTGAAATATTTTGCACTGCGAAATTGCCAATTTCACTGCAATTTTGCCGGAAAACTTTTATCTCGCAACATTTCTATTGCTGATATAATCTACAGCGCTGCCTCTAATTCCACCCTCTACAGACAGAACACTCTCTTTCACTCCACTGATGTTTTGCCCTAGACTGTGCACACTGTACTCATCACTGCACTCTCTATACCTCACTCTCTTTTCCCTCCTTTGAAGTCCGACGTCTGGCACACTGCTCCTCTTTTATTGCCAAATACTGATTTGGCTCCCTCCCTGTCTACCTTTCCTCTTCTCTTCTCTTCTCTTCTCTTCTCTTCTCTTCTCTTCTCTTCTCTTCTCTCTCCCTGCCTTCTCCTAACTCCTATACTCTTGGCAAATCCCACTTCCACCACCTTGCTCTCCCCCACTAGGACCACCTCAGCCAGCCAGGCTGCTTTCTCTTACCGACTCCCCTAGCTCTGGAACTCCCTCCCAATTCATTCTACCTCCTCCCCTCACACTCTATCTTCCCTACTGTGTAATATCATCTCCCACTCCTGTAACTGCAACTGACCTTCACTTTGTGTCCCACTGCCTTCCTTCAATCCCACTCTCTTTTTACTGCCTATATCCAACCTTTTTCCAATATATTTATTTGCTTTAAGTTGGTTAGCTTGTTAGTCAGATATTGTCTATAGCTGTATACTAGTATTTACATTTTGCATGAAGCCCTACTCTGTTGTTTAATAAGAAATCATACTCTGTGCATAATTCAAGAACACAGTACCTCCCTTGTCCCTTCCCCCCAGGACACATCTGGAAACGAGCTATTAGCTCAGTATACCTTGCATGGCAAAACTTTTCAATTAAATAAACTAAGGACAATTTATTCTGGCAGGGCATTCCAGTATGAAACCACCCTTTGACTGGACCACCTACCTTTTTTACTAGTTTTTTAACTTTCACCCCTTAGTTCTAATCTATCGGTCCTTTACATTCTATTGCTTATATTTTTACATAACCCTGTAGTTTCCAACAACTCTTCATTTTGAAAAGCTTTATATACAAAGCATAAAGCACCTCTTAGTCTCCTGTACTGTAAGGAGTACAGTCCCACCTCTGTAGAGTGTATGGTTTGCTGAGCTCTCCAGGTTTCTTACAAACCCAGTCTCTGGTTTGTGTTTAGATAGATCAGCTTAAAATATATCATTCTCTTCCTTTAAAAAGCTGATAATTTCAGTTTTACTGCTGAACTGAAGTAGTGGAAATCTTTTTCTCTGAGAAATCAGATTTTCTGTATCACAATTCTGTTCTTTCTAATCAAACCTTGATTTTTTTTCTAACTATATAACACAGGGCTGTTTAATGAATATAAAATAAATATAAATTGTGTTCATTCACAGAAACAGTTTGTCTTTGATGTAGCCTTCATAAATACAATCATGTAAGAACTTTTTTTTTCACGTCAGATTGACAAACAGGTGCTTGTCACACTCAACTACAGTATTTCAAGCACATGTACTGTTAGAACTCACAAATTTCAGTTCTTTGGTGGTTTTTGTGTGAAAATACATCATGTACACGTATAACTAGAAACACTATGTGACATCCCAATGTACCGACTGTGTTTCTGCCCCACAGTTGAGGCAGCTGCAGTCTACTGCCACCAGTCCCCTGCCACACAAGCCCCCTGCTGCCCACTGTCTTTTCCCACACAGTCAGGGATTGTGCACCCTGCTGCCTCCATCCCCTGCCTAATGAATCAGGACTACTGCATCCTGCCCAAACAATTGGGGTTGCTGCACCCTGCTGCCCTCTCTCCACCACCCTCACAGTTAGGGATGCTACACCTGTTGCCCCCTGTTCCTGTCTCCACAGTCAGGGTTGCTGTGCTGTGCTAAGCCCTAGAGTGCCAGGTTCCCTGCCTCCACAGCTGGGGCTGCTGCACCATGCTGCCCTAGCCACCAGAGGTGGCACTTTTTCTGCACCCTGCTACCAACTTCCATTGCCCCAAATGGTCAGGGCTGCTGCACCACATGTACCCCATCACACAGTCAGGGCTGCTGTACCCTGATACCCCATGTGTCCTGCCCCACAGTTGAGGCTTCTGCACCATGTTGTCTTCTATCCCCTGTCACCACAGACAGGACTTCTGCACCCTGCTCCTTTCTACACAGTTGGGGTTACTGTGGCCTGCTGTGCCCTAGAGCCCCATGTCTCTGCAGTTAGGGCTGCTGTACCATGCTGCCACTTGCCACAAGATTCAGGGCATTTGCTGCACCCTGTTGCATGCTTCCACAGTTGAGGAAGTTGTACCCTGCTGTCCCCCTGCCACCAGAGTCAGATCCTTTGCTACACCCTGCTGAGACAGAAGCAGGGGGGCAACATATGCAGTATCCCTGTCTGTGAGGGTGAGAGAGTGAGAGAGAGGATTGCAGGGTGCAGCAATGCCCAACTGTTCAGGAAGGGTGCAGCACAAAAGCAAGGACATTTGCTGCACTCTGTCCCCTACATGTGGAGGCAAGGGGCTCTGTGGTGCAGCAGGGGACAAGGGACAGCATGGTGTAGAAGCCTTGACTGTGGGTCAGAACACAGGTGGGCATCAGGGTACAGCAGCCCTGACAATAGCAGAGGGTGCACGATGTGTAGCAGCCCAGCCCATTTGGGGCAATGAATGTGTGTAGCAGGGTTCAGCAGCCCCAACTGTGGATGCAGGTGGCATGAGACTCTAGGATGTAGCACAGCACAGCAGCCCTGCCTGTGGAGATAGAAACAGGGGGCAACAGGGTACCGTGGCCCTGACTGTGGGAGTGGGGACAGAGGGCAGCATGGTGCAGCAGACCTGAATGTTCAGGCAGGAGAAAGGTGTGGCATCAGGATACAGCAGCCCAAACTGTAGGACAGGGTGCAGCAGCCATGCCTGTTTGGGAAAAGGGATGTGGGCAACAGGGTGTAGCATAGGATCTGACTCTGGTGGCAGGGGGACAGCAGGGTGCAACTGCCTCAACTGTGGGAGGCATGCAACAGGGTGCAGAAAATGCCCTGAATCTTGTGGCAGGTGGCAGCATGGTGCAGTAGCCCAAACTGCAGAGGCATGGGGCTCTACAGCACAACAGGCCATCGCAACCCCAACTGTGTAGAAAGGAGCAGGGTGCAGCAGCTCTGTCTCTGGTGACAGGGGAAAGAGGACAGCATGGTGCAGAAATCTTGACTGTGGTGCAGAACACAGGGAGCATCAGGGTACAGCAGCCCTGACTGTGAGACGGGGTACAGGTGGTGCAGCAGCCCTGCCTATTTGGGGCAATTTAAGTGGGTAGCAGGGTGCAGCAAAAGCCCCACCTCTGGTGGCTAGGGCAGCATGGTACAGCAGCCCCAACTGTGGACGCAGGGAACGTGGCACTCTAGAGCTTAGCACAGCACAACAGCCCTGACTGTTGTGACAGGAACAGAGGCAACAGGTGTAGCTTCTCTAACTGTGAGGGTGGGAGAGAGAGGGCAGCAGGTGTTAACTATGGCTCCTATTTTGGTATTGTTGGTGTACATATATAACCAGGAGTCCACCAATGTCTGCATTGAAGAGATAAACACATTAAATAGTGCTGGACCCAGCACCGACCCTTGTGGTACCCTATTTGTGACCTTATCCCGTTCCAATTGATAGCCCCAAATGCATATCCTCTGGCATCTGTTATTTAGCCATGATTCAACACAAGCTATAATCTGTGGATAGAGTTCTAATATAAAATGTTTATCTATGAATTCCCTATATGGGACTGAATCAAATGCCTTAGAATAATCAATGTAAATAATATACACAGGTAATCCCATGTCTAGGGGACTACTGACCAGCTCAAAGAATTGCAAGAGGTTAGTCAAGCAAGATCTTCCTGAACAAAACTCATATTGGGTAGCATATGTTAACCCCTTTAATGCAATATGATGTTCCATTATTTGTCTTATAAAACCTTCCATTTTCTTCCTAACAATGGATGTTAGGCTACTAGGATGATAATTCCTTTCATCTTGCTTGTCTCTTTTTTTAAAGAGTACGGCTACATTTGCCTCTTTCCATTCTTGAATAATTTCCCCATCCCTCAACAAGGCATTAAACAGTATAATAAGGGGTTCTGCCAAAACATCTGCCAGCTCTCTGAGAAATCTGGGGCAAATTCTGTCGGGTGGCTTGAACCAATGCTTGAAGTTTTGAACAATGCTGTCACAATTGTTACATGTTTTAGGAAAATGTATTTAAGTTGTTATGTGTTGTTAGTGTCTGTAGCCTTTGATAAAAGACCATATGTTGTCCGAAACGTGTCATGCAGGACATATGCCTTTCCATTAAATAAATTACTTTTTAATTCAACTACAGTCTTTGGTGTTCTCTGTGGAGGTAGTTAGTGCCTGAAACTGGTGGTAAATATATCTGCTTTTTTTCAGAGTACCACAGTCCTAATGTACATTTCCAAGTCCACATAGTTTTGCTTTTTAAGTGTAATGTACAGGCTATGGTTAACAAACAACCAGACATCTAGTAATTCAGCAAACCTAGCTTTTCTGGATATTAACTGTGTAAAAACTCAAGGGTGTACACCACAACAGAAACAATTACAAGGGAGAAAAAATGTCTTAGGAAGGCACCCCGAATTTGTTTTTCTGAACACTAATGAAGCAAGACTGGATAACCCCCTGGAGTATGTGAATAGACTACTATCAACAACAGTAGTAGCAAGCCCATTTTTAACAGAGGATGGTGGACCAGGGCAGGTGCAACCCAAAGCTCAGTCACTTAAGGAAGCATTTAGCGGATTAGAGAAACTTACCCACCAGTTATGAAGGATATATTGGAATATTACACATTTAGATGCCTATGTGCAGGTGAACAGAATTCAAAGAGGACTTCACATTTAAAAAAAACCCAGCATATGGTATGGATAATGTCATTTTTATGAAAGAGTGGGAAACAATTCTGAAGGATGCTGGTTTTAAACTTATTAAACTTATTAAGTTTTGTAAAGAAAGAGAGATGAAACTAAGAGATGAATTGAAAGCACAAGAAACAGGAAGTTTAAAATACAGAAACCATTCAGAATTTGATAGATTTAACAAAAAATTTACAAGAGTCCATACAAAAACTGGACAATGAGCAAAAAACCTTGAAAAAAACAAATTTATTTGAGATAAAGGGGATTACGAAAGGGGAACAATTTATAATTGGAAGAAGGCAACTCCAAGGTGCATTTTAAAACAGAATAGAAATGTTTCCTTTGATTTCAGTACTGACCTAAGTGAGTCTGACAATGAAAAAAGCATCAGAGGGCCTTTTTTGTACTGGGACAAACTCAACATGGATCCCCCAACACAGCAATAGCAGCAACAACAGCAGCCAGCCCTACAGCAAACACCCCCAGCACCACAGAGGTGCCTGAGACTACAGGACCCCTCATGAGAGTTTTACAGAGGAAGGGGAAGAGGACAAGATGCAGGAGAAGAAAGAGAGTACAACAGCAGAGGCAGATATTACTACAACAGAGGGAGACAATACAATCGAAGACAGTATCAGAGATGGAGGAGATAAGGGAAATGGCTCCTGACACACAAATCATTACTCTTTCTGCACACAATTTGATACAGGCAGAAATAGACTTTCTAAAGATGGGCCTACATTTTGCACCAACACCACCTGTGGATAGGGTACAAACTTTGATTAACCTCAATCTCAGTTACAGAAAACTGAACCCGTGAGCTTTTTTTAATAAGAAAAACCGTGATCAAGCTGCAGGGAACACAAATGAAAAACATGACACTTTTAACCCCCCCCCCCTTGACTTTCTGTGCTGTTTTATGCTGCAGTAACCTCATTTAAAGAGTTAGTAGAAAACGATCTTGAAAAATTCTTTACAGAACCACAAGCCAGAACATTTAACAATTTAACTAACCTAGAAAGAGATGCAATAAAATGCCTACAAGAAGATAAAGATTTAATAATCGAGCAAGCGGATAAGGGCGGTGCTGTTGTATTAACAAACAAGAAAGACTACATCACATAAATTAAAAGACAACTAGATAACTTCAATTTTTACCAGAGAGTAATAAAAGATCCTAATAGAGACTTCAAGTTCAGTATTGATGAAATATTAACAAGTTCGCTTGAAAAAGGTGAAATTGATAAAAAAAAATAAAGAATTTTTAACAACTAAGAACCCGATACAGGCCACATTTTATGTGCTTCCTAAAGTGCACAAAACACTTGACAATCCCCCCGGATAACCTCTAGTGAGTGGTATAGGCTCATTAACTGAACCCTTCTCCTAATACTGTGATTCATTTTTGAAACTCTTGGTTGAGAATCTCCCTTCATATCTCAAGGACACCAAAGAAGTTTTGAATCTAGTTACTGATATGAGGACATGTATTTAATCACAATGGATATTGAAGCTTTGTATACAAACATACCCCATGAAGAGGCACTCGATGCAGCTGCATACTATTTAAACAAAGAACATCAAGTTGACACCCCCACCCACACACTGAACTGCTTATCAAAATGTTGGAATATGTTTTAAAATGTAATGCTTTTGTCTTTGATCAAGAAATGTTCTTACAAATTAAGTGTACAGCCATGGGGCAACATGCACCCCCTCTGATGCCAACCTATATGTAGAGAAGAAGGAGGAGGATGAAACAGTATTCAGTGGAGAGAGTAATACATTTCTACCACAGATTACCCTGTGGAAATGCTATATCGACAATATCCCTATTATGTGGAAGGGGGATCTTGTAAAATTTCATGATTTTGTTGAGTTTCTGAATGTATCTAACCCAAATCTGAAATTTAAATACCAGGGTACCAAAAAGATAGTTTCCTATCTATAGCTTAACCTAAGGAAGACACTGGAGGGCACTACTGGGAGTGATATTTATTGCAAAGAGGTGGATGGCAACACATTACTTTTGGCCTCCAGTTGCCATCCACCTCACATAGCTAATAACATCCCAAAGGGTCAATTTCTGAGGATCATGCGAAACTGTATGACAGATGAGAAATTTGAACAGGGCACTGATAAACTCTCCGATAGACTTATACAGAGGGGATAGAATAAGGGAAGAATAGCACAAGTCAGAGGAGATTCTTGGTATTGTTAGGCTAAAGGAGGCCAAAGGCCCATCTGGATTGCCTACCACTCCCAGTGGGAAGATTATTGACATCACTAGTTTGCTAGTAAATAGTCATCAAACCCTTTTTTAAAGCCACCAAAGGATGTTTTATTTACCAGGTCTTAAGGGAGTTTATTCCACCTATGGGTTGAGCGAATGGTGTTTTATTTGAATGTGCCCTTGGGATGATTAGTTGTTTGTTGTGTGATCTTAATGTTGTATTTCTGGAATTTAGTTCCAGGCCACACTGTTCCATTAAGTTTGCATTGTTTAGATGCTAGAAACACAGTAAAAAACACTTGGTTACAAGAAAAAAACAGGAAACCGTACAAAATGACAGATTTAATTTCATAACAGTTTATTCCTCACAAGCTAGAAATCTGAAATCCATCCTTAAATGCTATTGGCATGTTTTAGCAACAGATGCAGGCCTTAGAGAAATGAGTCTGGTACCCCTGAGGTTGTGCTATAAGAGATCTCCAATCCTGAGAGACTTTCTAGTGCATAGCCATTTTGATAACAAGAATCTGACTACCTGGCTTAACCAGGTCCATGGCTGCTTACAGTGTAAAAAAATGCATTTTTGTATTAATGTCATACAACGCCAAGAGTTTAATAGCTGCAGTGTTGATAATACATATTGTATACACCAATACATCACTTGCAGCACTGAAGGCATCATCTACCTAGCTTCTTGCTCCTGTGATACCTTTTACATAGGCTAAACTACAAGGTGCTTTAAAACACATTTGGGGGAGCATTTAAGAAAGACTGCTAAAAAAGATGGCTCCTGTGCCACAGCTGCACATGTCATGGAAGTGACAGACAAAATAATGCATGTTTTCAAATTTATGGCCATCAACAGAGTGAGTCACAACCCAAGGGGATGGGATTTTGACAATTTGATGATTAAAAGAAATATTTTTTGGATCTTGAAACTCAAGGCAAATAAAAAAACTGGGCTTAAATACACATTTCAATGTGCACTCTTATCATAAAAAGTGTTAAAAGACATTGATTTCAACAAATAAAAGTTTTTTAGACTGTTTAGAACTGTATCTATTGGAGTTTCTATATTGTCCCACTATGAATTTGTACTAGCCTGAATTTAAACATTGAATATTTTATGTGGTAAAGAACAGTTGATTTGAAAGTCCCCCTCATTTTCCTTGCTCTCTCCTTAACCCCCCCACCCCCACCACCTCCTTTGCCCGAAGGAGCTGCCCATTGTTACCCCAGCTATGTCTCTATTTGTTTTCTCACCCAACCCTCCCACTTTTCCCATTTTATGTCTCTGTTTTTGAATATTGTACAGATATTTATTAGAGGATGGGTGCACTATGCTAGAGGCATTTTTTTTATCACATCTTTTCATTAATTAATTAAGAATAAAAAAAACCTACTTTTTAACCAATGCTTGAAGTTTTAAACTGTGATGTCACAATGTCACATATTTTAGGAAAACAGATTTAAGTGTTATGCGTTGTTATTGTCCTTAGCCTTTGATAAAGGACCATATGCTGTCCAAAACATGTCAGGCAGGATGTGGGCCTTTCCATTAAATAAATGACTTTTTAATTCAACTACAGTTTTTGGCATTCCTCTGTTGAGGTGGTGAGTGCTTGAAACAGGTGGTAAATAAAAAATCCCATTGGGTCCAGCAGACTTGTTTACCGTAAGCTGTCTTAGTTTTTCCAAAACTTCTTTTTCATTTAAGCTTTTTGTAAACGCTTTGTAGTTATCATCTAAGTCAGTGGTAGTATCATGAGTTTCTTTTTGCTGGAATACACTCAAAAATAATCATTAAACTTGTTAGCAATGTTCTGTTCATCCATAACTCTTTATGGAACCAGCTACCACCCCTCCTAAGAAACTTACCCTCTCACGACTCCATCAAATTCATCAATTTCTACATTCCATCTGTACCTGTACCTGTTCCTAACCTTCCCCAGATGTATGTTCCCTCCACCCTACCTCTGCCAAAATAAACTTGGGCATGTAACTAACTTTAAGTATTTTATGTTTTCCAGAATTTATGTACATGCCAATAGAGATGTTTATATCTTGCTACTTGGCACTACCCAGCCACTCTCTAAAGGTCTCACAGTAGTACAAGGTTACAATGAGTACCCATCTGTATATATACTTCTGTATACAAATGTTATCTGTATATATGATTTTATATACAGTATCTATAATGTATTATATAGTTCTGCTGCCATATCTTCCCTACTTCCCCCTTCCCCGGGTCACACCTGGAAACGAGCCTTGGCTCAATGTGCCTTTCCCGGTTACCAAATATTTAAATAAATAAATAACTGAATTATGGCATCTCCATCTTGTAATGGCCCATTTGCTTTCTGTCAACCTTTTATGCTACCTACAGTATATAATTAAAAAAACGTTTCTTGTTGTCCAGTGTTAACTTTGCCATTTTGAGCTCTGCTTCTGCTTTTGCATTTTTGATATTTTGTTTTACATATATTAGCGTGCGATTTGTATTTGTTCCACTTGTCAAATGTAGGGCTTTTTATATTTTTTCTGATGTTCCTTTTTATAGTTCTAGAAAACATTTTGGAATTCTACCAGATTGATTATATTTCTGGACTTCAGCTATAAAAGTTTTGATACAGTACTTAATTTTTATGCTTTATCTGGTTCCATATACAATCTTGAGTTGTCCCCTGTAAGTCCTTTTTCCAGTTCCAAGATTTAAAATATGATCTCATCTCATCTCAACATAATTGGCTTTGTTATAACATTTCAATGTGGTAGCTCCCTTTAATGTGCTCCAAATCCCCTTAATTACTGTTTCAACCATATTATGGTCACTATCCCCAAGTGGTTCAATCACACTTATGATACATATTTCTTCTTCAAAGTTACTAAATATGAGGTCAAGAATATTGCTTCCTGTAGTGGTATCCTGAACTAGTTGCTCTATAAGTTTTTCTGTAACATAATCTCAGTAGACCTATTTTTCCATAGGGTTACTCCCAGTAAGGTTAACCCAGTTGATTTCAGGAAAATTAAAGTCCTCCAAGAGCAAGTAATTGCCTTCAATATCTATTTTCTCAATTGTATCCAGGAAGTTTGTATTTTCATCAGTATTAAAATTTGGAGAACGATAACATATACCAACTGTTAGTTTCATGGTTTGTAAGTGTTGTTGTACCCAGATTTGTTCCTTATCTTCCATATTCTGTTCCTCAGAGGTGAGTTCTTTGGCCCTTATACCATTAGAGGCATAAAATGCCACTCCACCTCACCATCTGTTAGTTCGTTCTTTATAAAAAAAGATTAATCCTGGTATTTCCATATCCCAATCATTGTACCTGAACAAAGTCTTGATTACAGCACATAACAATAATAATGCTAAATAATAATAATAAATGTATTTACATATCTGAATATGATCTTTGTACTGTATGTGCTTAAGTTCATCAATTTTATTTCATAGGCTTTTTGCATTAATTAAAAAAGTTTTTATTTCACCAATATCTTTAATTTGCATATTAAGTTTTGGGGGAGCTTTGTTAGATTTTGTGACAACCTCATTTATCAAATACTTAGTGTGCACAGCAGAATTCCCTCTCCCTGACTACCTAGTTTAAATGTTCATTAATGTATTTTTTTGAATATATTCCCCAATAGTTGCTACCATTCATTAAAAATACCACCAGCAGCTTAATCTGGTTCAGTTTCAGTTGGTTACCATCTGTATCCCCCCCCCGGCTACCCCTACCCCTGAGAAAGGGACTTGTAGTCTCAGTGGGCCTATCCAGTCAACAAAATTCAATAAATAAAATAAATACATTTCTATTGAGGTGCAACACATCCCAGCAGAAGAGATTTCTTTTTCCATCTAATATCCCCCAGGTCCTTACACACATAATCCCTTGAAATAAACACAGTTGTCTTAGCCAATTGTTAATTTTGGTTATTTTTTTTATTTAATCTATGCTTTACCCTTGGAACTGGCAACATTTCAGACAAGATCTCTTCACATTTAAAATCTTTCAAATGTGCATGAAGCCATGGATTTGGTTTCTTGTGGAACTAATATATCAAAGGCATTACAGTTAGCAGTAAACATCATCCTCTCCTAAAATAACACCCATACTGTATGATCATATTCACTAAGAGGATATAGCCTCTATAGTCCAGTCTTGATACAGACTTTGGATTGCAGTTAATGAAGAAATACACTCTTTTAAATATTATTTGGATAGTCTCCAAAAAATGACAATTGTAAGATTTGATTTGATTTAGGATTCATCTCAAGTGCTGTATTGGAAGCAAGATATGCAAATGCTACTACTATGGATACAAATTGCAAATGTGGCTTTAGTAATTGAGTACTGGAGGCAGTATAGCACAGAGGATTTGGGCTCTGAGCTGCAAATCTGGAGACCTGGGTTTGAATCCCACAGCCCTCACTTACATACTGTGTGACCCTGAGCAAGTTACTTAACTTCCCTGTGTTCCCAGGCCACATCTTGAAACAAGCTTCAGCTTAGTGTGCCTTTCCTGGTTAAACAATTTCCCCTTTCCCTTAATTCAGAAGCTTTGTATCATGTTCTCCTAATCTGTCCCTTATACAATAAAATTAGACAGCAATGGTTATCCCACATAATTAAACAACATACGTCTCCCTCCAGATCAGCTGGTAACAAATCTTCCAGCTTTGGAAGAAACTGATAGACTAGCAAAATTGATAACTTAGTGTAAATAGTCATAAATCATTCACAACTAACTAAAACAAACACAGAGTAAAAAAAGTGATACATCCAGGCTTTCTGTTTCAAAGGGTATTTTATATGCAGTATCAATGCTTTATTACATTATTTCATTTACAAAGCAATTTTAATACACTACTGTTAATAGACTTTAGTATGCTATTTTCTGCAAATCGATGTCTTAATGATTTGTTTCTCTCAATGCTCTCAATGTATAAGTCATACTGCTTAGGAAAAAGTGTGACTTGCTTTACAAATCTACAACTGCACTTCATCCATCCACATCTCTATATCTGTTGAAATATTTTATATTTTGAATCAAGTTTAATAGATTTTAATAACTTAAATCTGATCAATAAAATATTCTTTTACTATTACTTCTACAAAAAGAATACATACTAAGTCAGTGAGGCATTATATTTTTCACACTCATAAATATTTGACCAGCCATGTTCTATGGAGAATACAGTAACTGCTGGAAATCCTTGGGATGTAAACCATAATGTGACATACAATGCAAGTTTACATTTTAAGATTAATTTTTTTTTTTTTTTAGTATCCAGCATAGAAACAGAAGTAGGCAGCAAAAAAGTAAGGATAAGATACAGTGACATGTTCATAAATTGAAAATCTATCAAGGCAATCTTGTCCTGGGATCCATGACACCAGTTAGACAACAAAGTTGTCGACTGACATTACAGCATTGGCTTTATGTTGACTGCAATTGTGGTCAACATAAAGCCATCCAGCAAGGGGTTTGTTTTTTTCAGAGGGCTTTGCTCCCCCAATCCCTCATGTGGGGAGCTATGCCCACAACACCCCCCCATATGTAGGATTATGAACTTGGAGTTGGAGTTGATTTAGGAAGGGGGTGCAAACCCCAGAGAAAGCAATGCCGGGGTCTCATGGCGACATTACAGCAGCAACAGTGAATTGTCACTGTAATGTTGTTCGCTGTCAAAATTTCAAACCAGCATTTACATATACCGGTTGCTGTCTAGTATGACAAGTACATTATTAAAAATATTAAATCTAATTTAAAAACAATATATATTTTATCTTTTTTTGCTAAATACTTGCTATAGGGCACTTATGGGTTTAGGTTACTTCTTTTAATCCCTCTCTTGGGGCCTCGGCTCTTTTCTCTCTGTACTAGTCATCATCCCAAGAGGGTATTAAGTTATGGAAAACTAAACTTTGATAATTCCTTACTACTTCATACTACACAGCCCACAAGCTCTCAGAATTCTGCCTCAAGCTCCTCTCAGGTAGCTATATATGGTTGTTTAGGCCATACTTGTCAATCATTTCATTCATGTCAGTAATTCTAAAATGTTGAACATTGTATCAAAATTAAAGGACACACCAAAAGTATCCCAATTTAGTACAGAGCTACTTTGAGTTGTGTGTATCTGTTGTGGGTGGCTGTGGCCCACAAACCCAAAAAGCAGACCCCTTATGCATACGAATCTATGCAAACACATGTCACTTTTGCTTTTTAAAAGACAGAGAAGAGAGAGAGAGCTGGCCTGCCGGCACAGAGGTAGCGCTACCGTTCATGACGCCAATGACCCAGGTTGGGAATGAGTTCAAACTGTCAGAGGGCTGGTCTGGGAAGGAGAATTCTGTATCCCACAGGATGCTGTCCTCCTACAGGAGGGAGGTGGAATCACTGACACCATTTGACCACCACCCTGGGTGACCAGGAGTGGTGGTGCAGGCAAAGTACAGCACTAGGGTTGGGGACAGCCAATTGGCTAGATGGCTGCATATACCTTGTGTGAGCAAACCCATCAGCCAGCATTCATTTTGAGGAAGAAAAATGAAAAATGCAACCATGCTCCATTATGGCTCCAGAGCTGCTTGCAGACCACCCCACACCCTGCTGACACAGGCTGTATCAAGGAACACCACTTGCAGCTTCTCTGAGGGACCTGGTCCAGTCTGAGAACCTTCACTATAGGGAGGGGATACCATGGGGCATCACTCCTAGAGACAGGTAAGCCCTGGGAGATGACAGTTGCAGCAGGGTTGGGATTGCCAGGAGCTATGTGAAGGTCTGCCACTGGCTGAGGGGGAAAATAGAAACTGAAAAAAGAAAACAGAGAATAGTGTATTTTGTGTTATGAAGTTCTGTAGTCAGGCCATTCAGTCCCCATGCAAGACAACTACAGTACCACCAAATCCATTTGCCATTCAATGTTGCTCATACCAATTTTTTCCACAGACCAAAGAAACAGTTAAACATGGCACAGGTTTTTACAGATTAATCAGAATTCAGAAAATACCTATCTCTAGTACGCTAACCATACCTTTTCCTTTGTGTCCAGTGTCTGTGGATCAATCTTTCTAATGAAGTTTGTTTCAGAGGTAGCATAGAAATCCTCACCACACTTCATAATATTTATCAGACAGTTGTCAGTAAACTCAGGTATGGTGTTTGACAGGAAGGTGGCAGCACTTGAAACAAGATTTAACATATGTCAATGTTAGATGAAATAATAGATTTTTGAATATGTTTCGCAGTGTGTTACTAGAAGGCACTGTGCACAGCTGTAAAATACTGTACTTGACTTGGCTGACTCTGATCTAGACTAATAATAAGATCTGGTGGATAACAGGATTACCTTCATCTTTCCTTAATCAGTTTATCTGTGGACCCATGATCAACTAAAGCTGTGTTAATTAAGTACAACAATTTTCAATAATTAGACATTTCCGTGTCTGTATACTTTTAAAAAAAAGGGACAAGTAAATGTTCGTGACTTGACTATTAGGAAAGAGATTTTGCTGTCTTTTGGAGTCTAAAGAGTTTGGTCCTGTTTACGAACAGCATAGCAACTATGGCCAACGGTCTAAAGAGGTGAAGAAAAGTATCTAAATGTTCCAAAGTAACAGAAGAATATTGAAAAGTTGCAGCTAAAAGAAAAAAAATCCTATAACTGACGTCCACGAAATAAAAAAAATGCCACCCCCGCACACACACACTCACTGACCTGAACATGTCCTGGAATGCAACACATTCACCCACAGTCTCAATTTGAGAACGGCAGGACTTGAATTCTGAAGTTGCGCTGGAATTGTGCTTATGATTTCAGCTGAAGCAGTCTGACAGCAATCCCCTGCTCTCTCTGTCTTTCTGTCTTTCACTATAGTAGTGGCAGATGGGGTGCTCACCCCTGCTACCACTTTTTCCCCCTCCATGTTCACCCGCCCCCCCTTTTCCATATTGAATTTTATACTTTTATAAGCAGACCAGAGTGCCCACCTCCCACTATCACTTCTCTTCACCCCTACCCCTCCAGGACACCCGTCCTCATCTGATAATACACATGATGGAACCAGGGTATGCTTAGTACCCTGTATCAAGTTTCCTGAAATAAAGAAAATATCCCTCATTAATTTTTTCCTATAAAAAAGAAAACAGTCCCTTGCCGATCTGACCCCTCACATGCACACCGCCAGCTACCCCACCCCCACCTCCCACACAGCACCCACCACCCCACACCCCTTGCACACACACCATGACTCATCTGAACATGTCCCATGATGCAGATCCAGTCTCTGATTGAAGATACATCTTGCTGCTGGAACTGGCAACTGCAATATGAGAAAATAAGATAAATCTGGTTTCATGTATTTCAATGGGGTTTGAATTTTTCTTAATAACTTTGTCATTTTTTGAATATTTTTACATCGATGTTTCAAAGTGACCTTTATTGGAACCCCTGAGGAAATTAATGGACTAATACCCTCCAGAACAATTTATACCACGACACTGTAATATTAGGAATGTTGTTGAAAAGGCTATAAAAGTAACTATGAGAAGATCATTTTCTCTGGTTAATCTACAGTTAATTATACATTATGTTAAAAGGCTCCTTTTTAACCTCTAAACTGATTAGTACTAAGGTTTCTGTATTTCACCATTGACGAGACTGGAGTAATCCCACTCTTTCCATAATTTGTTTTGAAATTGGTAATATGGTTGATATATTATAAGAATGGCAAATTTTTCAGAATTAGATAAAATGACTGATGCCAGATCCAGCACAGCCAGCTTCAGTGAAAAGGACAATGCATGAATTACATGCCTAGTTAAAAGAAAAAAAGAGGTTTACATGGTATATCAACACCCAGAACAGAAATTGGTAAATTAGAAGAACTAAAACAATATGATACCCAGCAGGACTGGCATGCTATGATATTAACAGCATTCAGTACATAGAACAAAAAAGAATACCAAGGGGATTGAGATTTTTTGGTAGAACCCAATTTAGGTTTTATAGAAGAAGGATTTCAAGATAGTTGGGATGGCATCTGGTCCAAATGTTCCTTTGACTTTATGCTTTTGCCAATAGAAACTTTGGTTAAAAACAAATGTTCAATAAGGTATAGCAGAACTGGAAAATAACCTCAAGGCAAATGTTGATCTTAATGAATGTAATACAAATAGAGAAATATCTAGCTGAGCACGATGAAGGATGGAGACAAACCAAACATAAGAAATTTAGGATGGACATTAATGATTACAGAGATGCAAAAGTTTATTGCTGGAAAAAGATAATAGGAACAGTTTTAAACTCACAAGATTCAGATACAAGTCTTTACGATTCAGATTCAGACAGTAGTTATGAACAAGAGACATGAGAACAGCTCTAGAATAATACAGATATAGAATAGGAAGACATGACAAAGATTTAGATCCAGTATGTAAGGTTATTTTCTGACTTATAATAGACCATTTGGGGATTTTTGTGGGGACAGGTGGGATCAGAGGGTGGGGCACAGTAGGCAGGAGTGGAGAAGAGAAACTCTACACTTCAGAACAAGGGGGACATCCACTACTCCAGTGCAAGAGGGAACAAGTTAAGCAATACCAGAAGTACACCAGAAAATACTGTACATAAAACAAGACAGCAGAGCAAGTGCAGACATTGATATTTAAGTTATCACATAGACCTTTTTTTTGATGTAATGCTTTTTGCCACCTGCTGCGGTACACTACCAGCTTGGGGCATCCAGCCGCCAGCTCCGCCCACCCGAGAACTGGGTAGCTCAGACTGCACCCAGGAGGATCCAGGACAGCCATATTGCCATCCCGCTGGAGGGCTCCCCCTCTGCCTCAGCCAGCCAGGACAGCCCTGGACCCTCCCCGACAGGACTCCACCAAAGTCCTCCAGGTGGCTCGGTGCTCTGCCATCAAGCTGCTTGGTCGTGCCCAGCCATTTTCCTCCAATTGGTCCCCTGGGGCACTGACATGCAATGACATCCAGGCAGAGCGTGCCGACGTCTGCCGCGTTCCCCCTCCAGATTGCCAGCACTTGTAGTGCCCCTGGGCATCCCCAGGAGCCACTACAGCATGGCAAGATTTTCCAACCCACCCCAGGACTAGGAGAGCAGTCTACGGATGCTCAATCCCAGTCCTCCCCTGCTGACCCGCGATGGCCCGGGCTCGTTTCTGAACCCAAGTTGTCAGCGTGGCATGATGTGTGGCGTCCAGTGCCTCAACCCTCAGTGCCACTGGGCCAATCACATAGACCTTTAATAGATCTACAACACTCTGTCATTAACAAGGGCTTTAGTCTTTGTCGAAACAAAAAAATTGGATGGTTTTGAACTGAAGATGGATCTGGAAAGATGTTTTAGAAAATTGAGGATAAGGCAATATTTTGACAATGTTGAATGTATGGATAGCACATTAACTGTAGTAGAAAAAGAAGAGAATAGGAAATTGAGAGAATCTTTGAAAGTTAAATCATCATTTTTTTTACTCTGGGCCTGATACCTTCCAATTTGGATATTTATTGTCAAATGGTTAGACAAGCTATAGAAGAGATAATTAAACAAGTATTTGTCAAGCATTGGCATTGGTAGTGCAGGAGTTAGAGAGATGCACAGTAGGAATGGCAGTGAAGTATTGAACTGATGCTAACCCAACCCCCACCCTACAGAGACTGACAGGCATTGGGGGTGTGACTTTGGGTCATTGGCCATAACGCTCATGCCATTTCACCTCACCCTACCCTGCAGACACCGACAGGTGTCGCAGTGTGCCTTAGGTCTTCAGGCCTTACTCTTACCCCATTTCATAAGGAAATCTGCTGAGATGGATGCAGTATAGGAGAATGGGGTGAACTTTGGGGCCAAAGACTCCAAGGCACACCTCGATGCCTGTCACTGGCTGCAGGGTTGGGATGGGGTGGAATGGCGTGAGCATTACAACCGACAATCCAAAGTCACACCCCTGATGCCTGTCAATCTCTACAGGATGGGGCGTTACAGTTGGAAACCCTATTGCTCTGGGTGTTTGTTGATATTTTCACTCCAAATGTTCAACATGGGCTTTTTGTGACCCCACCTCATGAACAGTGGCACTATCAGTTCATTATCTGAAAGGTGATTTTGCACAGCGAATGTATCATTTGGTGCCATAGGTGTGAAAACCCATTTCAGGCAGGTTGCGAAAAATGACAGCTATACTGTTCATGAGGAGGTCTGAAAATATGGCAATGTTGAAAATCTGGAGTGAAAATATAAAAAATTGGTGAAGTTACGAGCGTGTGTGGAAACTGCACAATGCACACCTGGAACACAATCAGTTTTTGGAACTTTTTTCACCAAATTGTCAACATAGGCATTTTTGTACCTCTCCTTATGAACAGTGGCACTGTGATTTTGTTACTCTGTCCCAAAAGTTGGTTTCCCACAGCGACCGCGCCATTCTGCACCACAGGAGTAGAAACATGTTTCAGGTAGGATGTGAAAAATGACAGCTGTACTGTTCCTAAGGAGGTATGAAAAAATGGCAGTGTTGAAAATCTGGAGTGAAAATATAAAAAAACTGGTGAAGTTGTGAGCATGCACAGAAACAGCACAATGCACACTCATAATGCAGCCATTGTTTGGAATTTTTTCACCAAATTTGAAAAATGGGCTTTATGGGACCTCCCCTCATGAATAGTGACACTGTTGTTTCGTTACTCAGTCTCAAAAGGTGATTCCGTGTAGCAACCAAGAAATCACCTTTCAGGACTGAGTAACAAAATGACAGTAACATTTTCACAAGGTGGGGTCCCATGAACCCCATGTTGAAAATTTGGGGCCAAAATTCCAAAAAATGGCTGAGATATCAACCTAAGTTGAAACCCCCCATTGACTCCCATTTTAAAGCTTACCATCATTTCTTCAGTTTACAGTTGGCCTTTCAAGAGTGCAGACATGACCCGTGCCACAGAAGATTGCTGCTCCTAACCTCCAGAGTAAGTATGGGGTGGGGGTGCGGAAGTGGGTGTGGGTTGGGGAGGGGGACGGGGGAAGACCACGAGGGACCGTTTTCTGTTTTACAGGTTAAATTTAAAAAAAGACTATGGGGGATGGTTTTTCTATTTTACAGGAGGAAAACAATAAAAAAACATTTAGGCAGACTGGGGTGGGCTCCCAGTGTGCCACAATGGGGGGGTGGGCACATGCCATTGCTGACATGGGAATTGTCAGCAAAGAACACAGATGGGTTGATGGGGTGGCACATCTGACACCAGGAGTTAGGAATGGGCATACCAGTGTTGGAGACAATTATTTCAGCACACTGGGGTGGGCTCACAGTGTGCCACATAAATTGAGGGAGGGATTCATGCCGACACGGGGATTGGGCACCACCGATGTCGGCTTTGCAGGACTGTGTGGCGGGCAGCAGAAGCCGCCATGTTTTGGCACACTGGATTGGGCTCCCAGTGTGCCACATAATGGGGGGGCATGCCAACATGGGGATTGGGCACCCCGATGTCGGCTTTCCAGGGAGTGTGTGTTGGGTGGCAGGAGTCATCATTGTGGAAAGCTGCAGCACTGCTATTTTACTTATTGAAATGTTTCACCAGGAAATACACACTGAAACTCCACTGGTAACTCTGGCCATGCACATTACTGTGCACTGTAATGCACATGGCCAGAGTCTTGTCATCTGCTGCTGCAATGAGGAAACTGCACCTCATTGGAGTGGCAGATTTCTTTCAAGGTTTTGGCTTTCTTTGAAACTGCTGTCATTGCCAGCACGCTCACTGATTAGCAACTGAGGGATGCACCCACTAAAGCATCCCCTGCATTGGCCACAACACTGACACAACTCTGAAATGTGTTACTACCACAAGATGTTGCTTGTGCATGCACCCAGAGACCTGGGTTTTAATCCCACAGCCCCCACTTGCATACTGTGTGACCCATAGCAAGTCACTTAACTTCCTTGTGCTCCCAGGTCGCACCTGTAAACAAGCTTTCAGCTTAGTGTGTCTCTCCTGGTTAAATAATTGGAAAAAAACAAACAAAAAAAAAAAAGCCAACATAAAAAGTGATAAAAGAAAGGATATAATTTGACAAAGGAAGAAAATGAAGTCTTAAAATGCTTACAGAGTGTCAAAACTATTACAATACAGGGAGCTGACAAAGGGGAAAGCATTGTCATTCAAGATTTAGAAGACCATCAAAGGGAATATAACAGTCAATATGATGAGACTAATTATAAAAGAGGTAGCAACCAGCCCCATGATAACACTGACAGAGACAATTAAAGCTGTTGTGGAGGAAGTAGTAGACAGATAGTGCATAGAGCCCTGAGTAGGTGATGCTTTACAACAAAGATATCCCACAATTAGATTATTTTATGTTCTTCCAAAGATTTACAAGGATCCCATACATCCACCAGCCAAACTTATCATTTTGGGACAGGTATCTAGTACAGAACCTCTTTCGATATTAGTAGATTTTCATTGCAAATCTTTAATTAAAAGATCTAGATCATTTTTAAAAGATTCAAGGCATCTTATTTAGGTCTTAGAAGAATTTAATAAATAGAATATAGATTTGACTGACATGCATTTAGTCACTATTAATGTCAAGAGTTTATACACATCCACTGATCATGAAGGGGATTTAGAAGTTTTAAAACCTGTATTATGTGTGGTTCATAGCTCAGTGCTTATGTAACATATTGGAATGATCTAAGAGACGTCCTGGAGAAGAGCGGATCATGCATAGAGGAGTCGCTTGTGTCGCTGGTAGCTGTCATGCGTGAGGCGGTAGAGAGATAGGGGCATGCAAGCCGAGTTAGATGGACAGGCAGCAATGCAAATGGAATGATGCCAGGCAGGACAAGTCGTACGCCGATGTCCAGGTAATACTGACACAGGTGTGACAGACTTGAATAGATGAGATAATAAACAAAGCTGACTCCCATAGGCTAGGAGGAGTTGTGGAATGAGTGTGTAAAAAACCAGAATCTTGACTGGACAATGGCACCATCTAGTGGTGAGACACCAATACACAGGCATGGAATATGCTGCAATAATAAGTAGATAAGGAGAAGCACTGTAATGAAGAAGCAGAAGTATCAATGCCAGAGGAGGAACATCCAAGCCCTGTATAAGGTCGGTGCATAGAGCTGAATATGCATCAGCTGAGAAGTGAGGCAGGATGCAGCTCAGAAAGCTCTGAAGCTCAAGTGAAAAGATAGATGTGCTAGCAGCAAATAGGGTCAGAGAAGCCTGAGCGCAGGCGGTGGTGACGCCACGAGTTGTAATCCAAAACAGGGCAAGGCATAAGTAGCTGAATCAACAAACATACTGTAGTGGAATTGTCAGGAAGTAAAATCAGTGGAATCCAATATACAGCTGGGTTGACGAGAGTAATATTCCGTAGCAGGTCTGATACCTATAAGTGACAGAGCAAGCAGGCAACAGTGGATGTCATGTTCCAGGTAAAAATGAGGTGCAGACAAAAGCCTGAGCTAGGTAGCATCCGGCGTAGTACAGAACACAGTCCGGCAGGTATGGAACGCAAGCGGCGTATGAGCGAGGCAAATAGTAGCTGGGAGGAGAGGAGGAAGGGCATTCTGACAACAGCAGACAGTAAGGTAATCCAAAGGACGCGAACTGAGTGGCGGCGAGGGGTGGCGGTTGCAAAGAAACAGCTAAGGAGAAGCAATAGGAGATAGAGAGAAAGGCGGCTAACAAGCAGCCACAGGGTAGAGGGAATGGGAAGAGCTGAAGAGCAGCAAGGCACAGACCCCCCCCCCCCAAAAGGAAAAGAAAACAATGAACAGCAATGGGAGAAAAGAAGAGGGACAAACAGAATGAAAGGCAAAGACAGGAAAAGGAGTGGGGGGGGGGACAAGGAGGAAACAAAGTCAAGCAACCACAACCCCAAGTACGCCAGTGAGCGCAACAAGTGCGACTCACTCTAAGCAGAGCTGGAGTTAGCTGCTGTACTTAAATAGGCAGTGGGGGAGGAGCTCTTCCTCCACATAATCCCAGGAATCCCTTCAATTATATGAGAAGAGATGAGACCACCAGATGAGTTCATTTTGAAATTGTCAAATTTAGTCCAGTACAATAATTGTTTCCAATTTGTGGACAAAATATTTCTACAAAACAGGGAACAACAATGAAGGCCAGCACGGCCCCCACGTATGCTAATAATTGATGGATTCTCACTGGATTTTCCTCCTGCACCCCTCCCTTAGCACCAGCACTATTACCTAATAAAGTGCAGTTTCTGTTCTCCCAGTACATTTTAGTACTTTGACAATGCCAGGCCTTAGACCTGGCTAAGCCTGAAACTTGGAATCCTATATTTTATCTCCTGTAATTATTTACTCAAATTGCGTATGTTGACCTTACCTGCTGTATATTTGTCTAAATGACATGGAGCCTTTGGAAACGAGTCTCTGACTCAAAGGTTGTAAATCCAAAATGTTCAATAAATAAATAAATAATTTATGTGACTGAGAATGAGAAAACATGAATTTACTCTGACACAAATAATCTATTTGTATAATTGATAAAGCTTTAGAAATGCTTTACTGATAATGTAATAATGCTCTGGGATAATAGTTTTGAGAACTTAGATTTTTTTTTTTGGTATGGTATTTCTCCCATGGTGCTGGACGGCACTCCCACTCCCTATCCACTGTCCCCCAGGGCCATCCCTGAGGATCAGACCCCCTTCCTTAAGTCCCCATGACTTACCCTTCATGGCAGGGTGGTGGGGAGCGACTTGACCCACCCAGCATGGATCCAACCAGGGAGAAACCTTCCTGGGGGTGGCATCTGCAGGGACAGCTTCATTCAGCCTGGCCAGCACCTATTTCCGCTTTTCTTCCCCTAAGAGGTGGGGCGTGCAGTGACGCTGGCAGAGAGAGTGAACAGGTGTCTGCCCCATCTCCTCCTCCTCCTTTCTGAGCTCTCAATGCACTGCTCCCCCAGCTGCCACCAAGAGCCAGTAGGGCACCGAGAGCTAGTGATCCCCCTCCCCAGAGAAGGAGAGCAGTCCATTGGACGCTCAATACTTCTCTTCCTCTGTCGACCCCCTGTGGCCCATACTCACTCCCGAACACAGGTCACAGGTGTGGTGTGAGGTAAGGTATCCGGCACCTCAGCCCTCAGCGCCACCGGGCCAGAACTTAGATTTTTTGATTATTTGAATACTTGTTTACCTAATTTAAAATTTACAATGGAACATAGTGTGGAGAAATTTCCCTACGTAGACCTGTTATTGATCAAGGAGAATGGAAAACTTACAACTGACTTATATTAGAAGGAACTTGATAGAAATACCATTCTTCATGTCAATAGTTATTACCCTCAGAATTTAATAAGGAGCATTCTTTATAGACAAATGCTTAGATACAAACAGAATAATCATGATGAAGTGAAATTTGAAAAGAACAAAAAAACAGCTCATTCAGAAATGCAAGGAAAGGGGTTACAATAACAGTGTTTTGGAAGAGTTAACCAGGAAAGCATTTGTAATAGAGAGATGTTCCTTGTTAAAGGGCTAGTGTATTTTCTAAAACTAAGATTACTTTTTAAAAGCAGTCAGCTATTAGCTTTTATATCTGAGATACTTTTTCTTTTCCCTTTGGTTAATTAGAAGATTGTTTACCTGATGTTAGTAGGTGTGCTGTGTGGAACAGCACTCTGCCTTGCAGCTAATATATCTAGCTCTGTTCCACCCATTACATCATCAGCATTGTGACATTACTGACTGTGACATCACTGCTGCTTAGGAATGGCGGCCACTCAGTCGCTGCCAGGTCAGTCACCTGTGATGTCACTGTCAGTGAGATCACAATGCTAATGCTGTAGTGGGGGGACTAGAGTCAAATATGTCAGCTGCCAGATTGAGAGCTATTTCACACATCCAAAGCAATATTATCACATACAAAACTTTCTAATGAGCAAAAGGAAAAGGAAAAATATTTATAAAATAAAAAAGTTACAACTAACTACATCTTAAAATTTGAATAATTTTCCTATGAGTCTATTTTGGTTCCACTAACTCTTTAAGAAGCACAACCAAAAGCAAGAAAATAAACTGTCTATGATTACCACCTTTAGTGGCTAGTTTCAACAAGCAAAAAACATTGTTCTGAGACACTGGGAAATACTGAAGAGCACTGATGCAGGACAAAAATGCTTTGAAAGAAACCCTGGATAACAGCTAGAAACACTGACAGTTTGAAATTAAACTGGTTAGAATTCTGCACTAGACCCCACTCACCCCTCAACCACATGGAGAGGTTCAGAAATAAGAAGATTTTGCAGCTGCAGAAGATGTGTACGTTGATCAAATGAAATAAAGGTCACATAAATAAAGAATTCTAGTAGAAATGAAAAGCTTTTGATTAGGGATTTTTTGAATTGTGACTCAGATCATGTGGTATGATTTACATAGGAAAGACCATGCGATCTCTAAAAATGTCAATCAGTGAAGACAGGAATGCTATTCAATCAGGAGACACTAAATCTTCTGTAGCTAGACACTTTTACACTGACATACATCAGATGAGTACTTTAAGCTTCATGGCACTTGAACAAGTTAGGAAACTTGCAAAGGGAGGGGATTGGGATAGGTTATTACTTAAAAATAGGAATTGCTGGGCAGACAGATTTAGTAGTACAAATTCAAGACATGGGGCCCGATTCTAGAAGGGTGGTGCAAGTTGCCGCTGAACGCAACTTGCGCCACCCGCAACTGCGACATTGACCCTGTGCCCTATTCTAGAAGGGGCAGAGTCTCCACAGCTAAGTCCTGTGACTTGCAACATGTGGTCAGGTACACCAAACTGCTGGCACACTTGGCGAGCATGTCGCAAGCTGCAACGCAGTTCACAACTGCCCCCTCTGCCCAGCTTGCCACAAGAGGCGCCCCGCAGGCTGCCCACCCCCGCCCCTGAAACTTACATCAACTGCTCCCACAGGGCAATCCCATTCCCACAGCCCCCTCGGCGCTGCTAGAGCTCCACAGGCTTCCCATACCCCCAGCCCCTGAATCCCCATTGGTACAAGCTCTGCAGGGCGTCACTGTCATCCCCTCACCCAGGCTCTGACCCCCAAGTCACCGGCTGCAAATGCAGCAATTACCCTTCCCTGGTAGTCTAGTGGCCCCCCACCCAGTCGTGCCAGCCCACCCAGCACCCCCCAGCCATTCCCAGCCAGTGACTGGCACAGCCCACCTCTCACCATCATGGCCAGCCGCCGACTAAATGCAGTATGACCACGTATTGAAAAGACACGCTTAGAAATTAATTTCTGAGTGCGTCTTTACAGTACACACTCATACTGCACTCAGTCAGCATCTGGCAGTGGTGGTGAGAGGTGGGCTGTGCCAGTCGCTGACTGGGAATGGGTGGGGGGGTGCTGGGTGGGCTGGCATGGCTGTGGGGGGCCACCAGACTACCAGGGAAGGGTAATTGCTGCATTTGGCGGGTGATGACCGGGGTTGGGGCACAGGTGGGGATGACAGGAGCCGCGCTGTGGCTTTGTACCAATGGGGTATTCTGGGAGGCTGGGGTATGGGTACCATGGGCCCTATGTGGCACTTCAGGGCTGAGGGTGTAGACTTAGCGGGCAGTACTTGTACAACTGGGGCAGTTGCAGGGTGACACTCAAGGGCATTACTTGGTACACTTGGCAGTTGGTGTGGGTATCATGGGCCCCACTGGAGTATGTTGGCATGGGGGAGGACAATGGTGGCATGACTGAATGAGGGTCTACAGGACCCCCGGGGGGGCATCCGTAAGTTACACCAGCTAAATGCTGGTGTAACTTATTTTGCCCGTTCTCCTCCAGGGGTTCTTGTAGAATCCCGACATTGGGGACTTTGTTGCTGCCCTTCTGGAATGGGGCACAACTGCTGCTGTAAACCCCCTAGCACCATGTAGCAGGGGGTTTATGGTGCAACGGCCAGCATAACAGCTGTTCGGCGCAAGTGACCTGCCACTTTGTAGAATAGTGCATGTCGCAACTGCTGGCATAAGTTGCTACATGTGCCATTCTACTTGGCGCAAGTGCTGTTATGCCAGGCTTATCTTTTCTAGAACTGGGCCCATGGAATTCATGAGGACTTCAGTTGAATTGGTTTTATTTTACATTTCCGTATTTCCTAGACACTAAGGAATGCATATTGTATGCTGCTGTGCCACTCTCCAGAGTTCCTGCTGTCACTAGCCAGAGATCTCCAGGAGAATGAGATGCAATAATTAATTTCCATACTAGAAAAGAAACTGATAAGGTAATAACATAATTTTCAATATTACATACTGTTGAGTCAGTCCCAGTAATTGTGGTTATTCTTTGTGCAGGACCCTCTAGAGAATAAGATAAAATAGTTGATCAGTACATAGGAAGAAAGAGTGAAATAACAGTAGAGAGTACCACTTTTCTTAGTAAAGTTACCATTTTCAAAAGGCATTTTGAAGCTAGTTTAGCTCTGTTAATACATAGTGGAAGCTTTTATTGGTGGACAGATGGTAAACTGGGAGAATGATTCAGTTTGTGTCAACATTAAAAGCTTTTTATTGGCAAATATATTGCATAAGGAAAACACAGTGTCCACAAGCCACACACATTGTGGCAGGGCTGTTTTATAGCTTGTGAGTGGGCTTCCCAATTGGGACCAGGCAGCCAAGCACATCACAGGCTTGTGACACATAACTTGGAGTGACATCATTATGTTAACTGGGTCTGGAGCTGCCTACAGTGTCCTTACTACTCCATATAAAAGGTGGCTGAAACATAAGGAATTCTCCTTTGAAAATGGAGCCAGTTGAAAATGTGAGAATGCTGAAGTGTTGGTGTCTGATGACATGGGGTAAGTCAAAAAATAACATAGAGTAAACTCCAAATATAAGAAACAACAGTGGTAAAATGCTCAAAAGTTAATCCCAAAATTGTTTTGATCTTAGTAAGAATATACGGTACATTAGAGTCCTGTTAAAAGAATTAGAAGACACTGGTTTAAAGTGGAGAAGCAGGTATTAGCATAATTGTGATTTTTGTAAGCAATGTAATTAAATGGTGTCATATCACTACATATATAAATAATTTCAGGTATTGAAATTTAAACAAATGAATACATTTTAAATGTTAGATATTTTACATAACAATCATAGATTAATATTTACAACAAGGATGAATGGTGTGAATAAACTTATTTCATATTGTAGTTTATGTAGGAAAGATTGCATGGGACCTATGAAGTTAGCAGGAATCTATTCCTGTCTAGTAAAAGTGAGTACAACTATTTAGAATGAAAGTTTTAAAAAAGAAATAGCATTAAGTAGATATTGATTTTTTTTTCCATTTAGGTGTAGAGGATTGATTAAGGAAACAGGATGATGTCTTCTTCTTCTGGACTGCATGCTATGTGCATTTCAAATAGGGAAATGGAGACTGATCCACTCCAATTAAAACAGCTATTTTTTGACAATTTTCAACGTTATTGAAATATGATTATAATAAAAACTACCATTTTTTTTAGCCAAAACCTCAAAGAAGAGAGTATTTAAACTCTTGAAACATTGATGGAATTGTGTTAGCTTTTTTACAACAATAAAAAACACTGAAAAGATTTGTTGGTCCAGTCCACTTTATTTGTCTTTTTGGGACCCTACCACATGACAAAGGGCAGTGAAATTATGCAAATATGGCCCAAAGGCAAACTGATGGTCATGTTCTAAAATCACCTTGGGGGATTAGAACATTTTCATCAAGATTGTTAATGAAGTAGGGTCATAAGAGGCTATGTTGAAAATTTAGGTCAAAATATTGCAGAACAACAAAGTTATGGCGTAGATTGAAATTTTTCTACACTTGCTCATAACTTTGGTAATTTCAATATTTTGACCCCAAATTTTCAACATAACCATTTTCACACCACCTCATGAATGTGACAGCTCTCATTTTTGAAATCCTGGCCATAATATGTTTTGTACCTGCAGTGTGGAATGATGTTTTGAAGGGATTAAAATTTTCACCTACTGGGTTCATAAGGTGGGGTAATAAGAAGCCTATACTGAACATTTAGGGTGGGATATTCAGAAGGGTTGTGCATGGTGCAACAGAGTTGTGCCATGCACAATACTAATCTTGTCTACGTATTCAAAGGGCAAAGTGCGGGCACAAATCCCGACGCGCGGGCGCATCAGTAATGTATATGGCGCAAGTATGGGGGGCATGCCCATGTATACTCTGCACATCCCGGTATTCAGCCTGGGATGTGCTGAGCAGATGCACGCACAACCCCTACCTGACCCGCACACAGTTGAGCCAAAAAAAACAGGAGCAACAGCTGGTCACCCACAGGTGAGCTGCCATATTGCAGGGTGCAACTCTGCAGCTGCCAGCTGTGGGTGGCCACCCGAGCTCCGGCGGCACTGTCCATCATAATAGCACCCCCCCATGCCCGATCGTGGGCATATGTTTTGAAATATAAAATGTCTAATATCCCTGGTGGTCCAGTGGACCGCCTCCAGCCCGATCGTGGGCATAAGCATAAAAACAGAACATCCAATATCCCTGGTGGTCCAGTGGACCGCTTCCAGCCTGATCGCGGGCATATGTAAAAAAATAGAATGTCCAAACCATCCCTGGTGGTCCAGTGGTACCCCCTTCCCTATCTGCCCACTGGTCCTACCTCCTGCTCCCCAGTCAGCAGCGGGTGGCAGCTCCCCACCCACAAGCTGCCCAGCTGCCCACCAACTGACTGCGTGCAATGCGGCTGTACCCCCATTGGTCTACAACGCGTAGGCCAATGCGGCGTACGAACAATGCCGTACTACACAGTCCAGTCACCAGCGAATGGAATCATTCACATATCTGGACTAGCCAATACCGATGATCTACACCCGGTGGCCCCACACTGTCAGACCAATGGACGATACAGCCATGCGCCAGTCAGCTCGATAGTGACCGGGTAACTAGCGGGCGGGGAGCTGCCGCCCAGCGCTGGCGGGGGAGCGGGGTGGTGAGAGCTCAGTGGGCGAGTAAGGAGAGCGAACGCTGGACCGCAGAATAGTTTTTACATTTATTTACTACATATGCCCATGATCGGGTTGGAAGCAGTCCACTGGATCACCAGGGATATTGGATGCTCTATTTTTATACTTATGCCCGCGATCGGGCTGGAAGCGGTCCACTGGACCACCAGAGATATTGGATGTTCTATTTTTATACTTATGCCCACGATTGGGCTGGAGGCAGTCCACTGGACCACCAGGGATATTAGATGTTCTGTTTTTATACTTATGCCCACGATTGAACGTTCGAGCGCGTTGCCAGTGGGGGCAGGGGGCGTCGGACCCCAACAGCTGCTGCCTGGTAGGGCACCAGGTGCAAGTCACCGGGGATCAGCGCACCTGCATGCAAATAGGGTCATAATGACATGCTAATGGCCCCATTTGCACCATGCATGCATTATGACCCCATTTGCATGTCCACCGCTGAATATCACGGTTGCTGTGCCTAGCGCAATGGCACTTGCACTAGCACATCCCCCTGCTCCTCTCTGACCACTTGCACTGGCGCAGTGCCACTGCACCATGTGCAATGCAGGTGGCCACAGTGCCATATTCAACGGTGCTGAGCCATGGTGCAGCACCGTTGAATGTCACCCAGTTCACACCCTGGCACATCCCAGTTGCGTTGCACCCGGCTTGCAACCCTGCTAGGCGCAGTTCTGAATATCCCACCCTTGGTGTACAAATACTTGTAAAATTACCATTTATGAGTGAATATTTGCAATATTTCAATACCTGCTCATAAAGTTTTCAATATTTTGACTCCAAACATTCAACATAGCCATTTTTTCACATTACCTCAGAAACATGACAGATGTTATTTTTACAAATCCTGGACGAGATGAGTTTTCACACTCCTGGTGCAAAATCATGTTTCAGTCAATATACTATGAATGCCACATGTCACGTTTATAAGGGGAGACATAGGATGACTATCTTGAAAATTTGGGATCAAAATAGCAAATTATAATTAAGAAACTTTCAGCCCAATTTTCAAAGAGCCCTTAGAGCGATGCAAGATGCATCACTCCAGAGTTGTGGCAAACTCTGGGTTCACCAAGGACTCTGCACCTGATTTTACAAAAATCATGGTCCTGGCACCAAACTCCCTAGATTTTGATGCAAGCCGACAGCTGTGCCAAACAGTTGGTGCACCTGTGGGAACTGTTGCAAGGAATCTGGCCCCACCACCTGGCATTACATCAGATGAGCTGGAATGGGTGAGGAGTGATGGTGCCCGTGCTAGACAGGAGAGGGCTGGGGCAAAAGGGTACAGGAGGTGGCATGGGGGAGTTGGGAGGACAACCGGGCATTAATGGGAGTGTTGTGTCACCCAGCAAGATGCATTTGCTTTGTATGTATTTTCTTATTGTACTGTACCTATGAATTATACTGTATGGGGGGTCCTGAGTGGGCTGATCATGCACTGTAAGGGTTCGAGTCCCACAGATGAGAAGAAGGAGAAACAGAGAGGGGGAGGACTTACAATTAGGGCTGATTGCATAGGTTGATAGGGGAGAGAAACACCAGGTAAGCAGAGGGTCAGACTACTACAATTTCTATTTAGAAATGAGTGGAAGATGCACAGCATCCCCTAGTGGCTTGGCAGTATAAACTGCTAAAGGGGATGTGGCAATGCTGTGTGGTGATACCTCCCACCAAACTGTTCTGTGACAACATATTACAGCATTCATAACACTACACATCTTACTAGAATGGTCAGGCTGGTATGGCCCAAGGGGCAGATTATCCCACTCCCATGGGACCCACGCCCCGACCTGGGAGATAAGCTGGGTCTTGCCTACCCACTGTTCATTGGGTCACCTGCCCAGTGGCCCCACCCAGGGGCGTAAGCCTGGGCATGGGGTGATGGTGGGCAGAGCAGGGCTGAACTCTTTTTGGGGGCTGGGCCAAAACAAAAAAAAATTCACTTGAATACAATGTTTGCAAGCTATACATGTACCACAAGTGTGGCAACCAACCAGTTCTGGTGGCAAGCAGGATAACATATTTTGTTTCAGAATGGATTTAAACATACTACTGGTCACAAAGTCACCAAGATTTCTTCCCTTATGATATGAAATGAATAGTTTGCTGGCCACCAAATCATTTAATACTGGATCTCCTGCTAAGATATTCCAATATTTGTTAATGACCGAAACCAGTGATTGGACAAATGGTTTAATTCTGCTACAAAGGTTATTTTTTCAGAAATAGTGGTATTTTTTATGTAGACTGTTAAAAACTCCATCTGTCCACATTTCTATCTTTTTTATGGCTTCAGTTTAGAACATTTTCTTTATACCCCCTTCGTAAAAATATCTCTTTACGGTCCTTTGCATGTGTATTAAACAACTGAACAGTTATGCAATTTCTCTGTAAATGGACAAACTCTCCAGTTGGAATAACCTGCTTTAAATAACTAGGATGAGCACTCTGTGCTAAAAGAAGGGTATTGCCTGAGGCTGGTTTTTGGTATCCCTTAGTTACTACTAGTTTACCTGCTGTTGAACTCAGCTGGAGATCCAAAAAGGTGATACAATTGCTACTATTATTGTGTGTAAACCACAGATTTAAACAGTTTGAATTAAGTAACCCTACAAACTCAACTATTGAAACAGCATCACCCTCCCAAATGACCAATATATCATCTATGTACCTGCCCCAGAATAGTATCTGGGACAGGTATGGGTTACGTTCCATGTCAAACACCATGGCCCCTTCCCAAGAAGCCAAACATTGATTTGCATAGGAGGGGGCCATAGTGGTCTCCATAGCCATAGCACATGTCTGAATGAAAAAGTTCCCATCAAACATGAAAATATTAGTTGTAAGGATTAGTTTAACAGTACAAATAAGAAAATCACAAGGAAAGACATCATGAAAATCAAGTTTAGCAAAATGATATCTTAAAGCCGCCAAACCAAATCATGTTATATTAACAATATAATGAGACTACATCAATAGATAGCCAGAGGTAGCTATTGAACCAGACCAACCCCTCCATTTTTTGTAGACTGTGCATGCTATCGTATATAAAAGATGGGGTTTTCACCACAATTTGTTGCAAAAAGAAATCTACAAAAATGACATACAGTATTTTCTATCAAAGATCCCTGAGCTGAACCGGCCCAGTGGCACTGAAGGTTAAGGCACACTGGCGACCCAGGTTTGGGAACAACCTTAGGTCATCTAGGTGCCGGCATGGGGGGGAGGGATGAAGCAGGATCCAGCAGCCTAATGGCAGCTCTCCTCTCCTGGGGTGGTATCACCCCCCCAGTTCTGCTGCCACCGGGTGGTTGGTGGTCCAGTAGCAGTGCAGGCAGGAGGGGCAGCAAGTCTGGAGGGTGCCTCAGAACACGGTGCACAAGTGCCTCCACTCACGTGTGTGTGTGCCCGGGGAAAGAGGTGTATGAAAATGGGGAAAAACACTGTATAAAATCATAATAGAAAAAAAAAATATCCCTGAGCTGAAATAATTGGTCTGCTGGGGGGGGAGGGGGAAGTGGTGTCTAGTCCTTTTGTACCATTGCTAATATATACATTACTGGCATAATAGGATGTTGTTCTGTCATGTAATCCTGTTCCCTGGCTGAAATCTCATTCCTTTCACATAATTCATATAGAAAGTCATAGATTTTATGCTTAAAATGTTCAGTAGGATTTTGTGATAATTTACGATAATTGTCTGGATCTGACAGCTGATGATTAATTTCTGTAGCATAATATATTCTATTCATGATCACAATTAGGCCACCTTTATCAACGTGTTTGATTTCAATGGAGGTATTGTGTGTGAGTTCTTGAATACCCTGTCTGTCCTTCTTCAAATATTGCTGTGATACAATGGCCATCTCGAATCAAGTAAAGCTGCTGTTTCCTTGCATGACAAGTCTCTGATAAGTCCCTAAAACTGATAACAAAGAAGTAACAGGATAAAATGTGGAAGTGGGTTTAAAGTTAGTGTTACAAATGACATTTGAACTGGTCTGTGTAGATGTTAAGTCATGTAGAAATGGTTGAAATTTTTCATTCATCCTTTCCTGGAAAAAATTGAGAAGAGTGTTGCGATCACATTCTGAAATGCCAATTGGAAGTATCTAAGTCAATTGCAGATGATGGCACATTTTCTATGAGTCATGCACCATCATTATTTACTGAACTGGAAAAGCACATGGCTGAAAAATATATTTTTAAATCAAATTTTCTGAAAAACATTTCAGATCAATATAAATTTGGAATAGATTAATGGTCAGACTAGGAACAAAGCTCAAACCATGCTAATGGACCTCTCTCACTAGAACACTGTTTGGAGGCATGAGGCACACATGCTGCATTGGTGGCTAGGGCATCAGATACCCTAGCTTCCTCCCTTGCCCCCACTCATACCCCCTTCCACAACTGTGTCTTTTTTTTCCTCCTTTACTAGCACCATCCTATCTCTGGGGGTCTCAAGAAAAACAAGCTAGGGTACAAGGAGCTCCAGCAGATATGGGAGTTGGACAGTGTAAATACCTTTTCCTCATTAAGTCTATTACAGCGGTGGAATGAACTAAGTAAAAAAGGTTTCTGGAGTACCTTCATAAATTACATACTCCTTTATTTGTCCATGAGCTTTGTTTAGTGATTTTGAAAGACATTCTGGTAAATCATGATTCTGTAACTAATGGTGCCTGTGTTTGCACCTGTTAATTATTTCTTGTAATGTCTGTTACTCTGTAGTGCTAAGTTAAAAACTCTTTTTAATAAAGATGATTAACAAAAAAAAAAAAGAATGGTCAGGCTTAGGGCTTTCCTACCCCACCCCACCCCGAGAACTCCTAATGTGCAGTGCAACGGCTGTTAACCAGTTCAGGGATGTTCTAACCTCAACCAGGACTTGGTGCCACAGCAGGGTTTTCAAAATCCTAATCTAGGAGATGCAGCAGTTCCACTGTGGTGTAAGACCCCATCTGATTTGGTGCACCTCCATACTAGGCACAGGGGTGGTGCAGGGTTGGTTTGGTGAATGGTTCCAGCAGCCTGCATTTGAAATTACGGGTTGCAGATAAATTTTGATGGAAAGTGCCTCTTGCATCAATTCTGTTTAGCACACACACCTTGCATCAAAATCGAGGCTTTGAAAATCAAGCCCCATATTTATTTCTGTGTTACTACAATCAATAGCCATACACTCATACAAGGCACTAGTGAGATAAGACAATACATAGAAAATCATTAGCATTGTCATTCCAGAAATAGTGATAAACACAATTGGTTTCCTTGTAGTCATTTATAAAAGGAAAGGGGGGATCTTCAGAGATTAAGTTTCCAAAATATTGTTACTAATAACTTGTCAGCATCTTCAATGGCTGTAGGTGCTTGCATAGGGAGAATACAAACAGGCAGAATCAAAGCAATGACAATACACTGCCATTTAAAACGTTTCTACATACAAAGGGAAAACAGCAAGAAAAAAACGGACCTTATAGGTGGTCCCCACAACTATCAATGCAGTTACTAGCAAGTAAACAAGACCTTGCAACTTGAGCAAACTGTTCTAAACTGAATAACAACTTTTGCTGATAGTACCTTTATTCCACAGTTGACTGGGAATATCATTGAGAAGGGAGGTCACTCTAAAATGGCGGCCGTAACCACCATGGCCATGTGGCCGAGTACTTGCTAATTAAAATAAACTGCTGAGTCACCCACTGTAATGATGTTCCCCCAAACTAGTTAAGAAAAAGACAACAAATGGTAGAAATAGGATGCAAGCAGTTTAAGTACATACACAGAACACTAAAAAGTGGATTCAGTGAAAAAAGCAAAAGTCATTTAAAAGTCACTCTTCCTCTGAGTCCTCAAACAGGGCACCCCTCTGTGAGATTTTAGCTACAAATTCAGCCTCTGCCACCTCCAGCCATTACCTGCATCCTTGGGGTCACTAAATTGCAAAGTGTTTCCCCTGTATACAATGTGCAACCTGGCTGGCAGCAGAAAGGAATGTATTATTCTCAGGGATCAAAGATGCTGTCTGGTGGCATGAAATTGTTTTCTTCAAACCCTGGTTTTATAAGACAGGTCAGAATACAGCTTTATGTCCACTCCATTGATCTCAATCAGGTAACCTGCTCTGACTGCCAACAATAAAGGATTACATACACCAGGTCCAGCCATTTTAAGCAGAATTATCCAGGGCTAGGCAGGAGTTGAGGATTAAACTCTGGGGTTCACTATGTAAGCTTTGCTAAGGACTCCCCAGTCAATGATCTTCAGGATAGCAACAGTTTATTTCAGCCACTGTATTACAGAATCCAGCAAGTTGGTGCCTTTGACTCCCTCAGGAACTCCTAAGACTCAGACATTTCCAATTATAATCTCATTCTCTAGAGCCTCCATTCATTCATGTAGCTGGACATTTTCTTTAGTGAGACAGTTTACGGCTGTGAGTGCCATCATGGATGATTTGCCGGAATCAGTCACTGACCCTGTTAGTTGTTTGACTGAGGTATCTTGTGATCCCAGCTTCTGCAGGATTTGTTCTATTTTAGCAACCATGACCCTCATGGACTGTAGTATGGTGCACCATGTCAGCTCAGTCAGCATGATCAGATTATTGGCTCCAGTGCGTCCCTCCAAATCAGTGGCCTTGCCTGGATTCTGCTGCAGCTGTTTAGACAATCCTGGTTGTTGCATCCTTGGGTGGCCCATCACAAATTTTATATCCTTTTTGTCCAGACTTTGTGTTGAACCCAATTCTTACACTTTTGAGAGTCCAGTATGAGTTTTGCTTCAGTTTTTAAGGAAAAAACTGCTTGGTGATGAAAAACTATTTAAAGGTGCTTCCTGCCTGGAAGATGGCTCTCTAGTGCCCCCATAACAGTATTTTTTAAATAAGTAATGTTAGGTCTCAGCTTTATGTTGGTACCTTACCAGGGGCTGAGCTTAACAACTGGATTCATTTTGAACCCATCCAGCTACAAAAGATGTTTGGAAATACAGCTGAGTTTAAATGTATTTTTCAGTTTGAATTCATGGGACAAAATCCAACTTGAATGACCCAACAATGTTTTTCGGAAGAATGGTCTTGAAGTGGAAATGTTTTTATTCATCCATCCACATGAAACTGGGACGTAACAATGAGATCAGTGTTGGTCATTCTCAGTAGGGTCCCAGTGCAACGGATGAAAAACATATTAAAACATTAGAACATAACAAGATAAACATATATAAGATATGGCAAATACCAGCAGATATGAGATATAGGAATCTTATAATGTTCCCAGAGTTCAACTTTAAAAATAAAATTTGACTGACTGACTGGCTGACATCTTGGAGGAGGAGAAAGTAAAGCATTAGAAAGGTCTATGGGAAAAGTAAAGGTTATCTGTCATTGTGACAGCCTGCCCCTTGGGCTATACCAGGTTACTCTGCAGCTGTGTGGGTATGCTGCTTTACTGAGCTGCCTCCATCTGGTTATATCAGGAAAATATTCCATTGCTCAGGCTAAGTAAGATCAAACACAATAATATTAGGTAGAGAACTTCAGACGGTGGACTGTAAACAGAGAATTTGTAGTGTCAACAGAAATATTAAATTTACCTTCTCAATAATGAGGCACAGCCACTGATTCTAGAAATATAATCTTTACTAGTAACTCTGACAGGTTTTAACAAATAAACAAGATTTATATATTAAGGCAAAAGAATTCCACATTTACTAGGAAAGGAAAATAATGTCAAGTATATAGCCAGATTATGGACAGAAGAATCTCAAAACCTAGGCTCTCCTAGCATATATCTTACCTTCCATTGAGTTGAAGAGACTTCCACTAAATCTGTCTTCCCTCATTCAGATAGGCTAGCCCCAATAGGGCTCCCACCTTCTTCCAAATGTAAAGAGTCAGAGAGAGACAGAGAGAGAGAGAGAGAGAGAGAGAGAGTGTCTAGCTCCCCAGTTTTATTTGATCAGGACTGTGGGGGAGTGACCTCTCCCTTGAGTGACAGTTCCCAACTCAGGTGTGTTTATAAGTGTGTGCGTGTGTATGTGTGCATATGTGTGTGTGTGTGTGTATGACATTATCCAATGTGTGTGTGTGTGACATTATCCAATGTGTGTGTGTGTGTGTATGACATCATCCAGGCCAAGTGGCATCCTTGGCACCCTCAGGAGGCATCCCATGCCTAACTAACTTCCTTGATGGCTTAGGTGGTTTCTCTCGTTCCAGAGAAACCATCATTCTCAGTGATTTTAACCTTAACTGGTTAGGTGCTCCTCAACCTGAGTATGTAAACTTACTAAAAACGCATCTCTTAGAGCAAGTCATTTCCTCCCCAACAAGGCACAACTCGCGCTCCTTAAACCATACCACAATTGACTGGATTGCCACTAACTGGGTAGACATGATCCTCCAGGCGGGCACTATGTCCAACTCTATTATTGACCATACTCCAACGTACATTGTTTTGGGCTCCAAAGCAAATCATCCCCCATCTAAATATCTGTCGTTTAGAAATTTCAAGTGCCCTGATCTTGCACCTATCCTCAGGGATGCAGATGCTATTAACTGGTATGATCTCTATCTGTACAAGGACGTCACAGCTGCAGTTGCTTCTCTCTCTGCTACCCTGTGTAAACTGCAGGACAAACATTTCCCCCTCATAACCAGGAGGATCGGGGGGGCAGAAACTATTGGCTATCAAAGGAACTCCTGGCACAAATGAAGGGCAGGGATCATAAATGGAGAGCCTTTAAATCATCCCCCTCCCCACAACTCTGGAATGCGTATAGAAAACTGCGTAATTCCTGCAAACATGTGGCAAATTCCCTAAAGCGCACATTTTACCCTGGCCAGCAACAAGCTTCCCTTAGTAATCCTTGTACTTTCTGGGCCTCCTTAGAGTCACTCCTAATCCTCAAGGAAAACAAGCAAATTTCTCAACTCTTATTCCCCTTGGACCTTGTCTCTGACTCGATAAGGACTGCAGATACCTTCAATAAAATGTTCACTGACCTTTCCTCTTACCTCAATAAACTTCCCTGTCAGCCTCCTCCTGACCTAAATAAGCAACCAGACTGAGTCCCCAGTGCTTTAAATGACAATCTGCCACCCCTTTCTATTTTAGGGCCATTGGGCAGAGAGTCACTACTAAGTTTCTAAAGAGATTACCAGCCAGAGGCAGCCCTGGCAGTGATGGACTCTACCCAATTTTTCTCAAGATTATCTCCCCAGCCATCGTTAAACCACTTACCTTCATATTTAACCTGGCCCTCTCATCATCCATTATGCCTGATGCATGGAATGTTACACACATGGTACCTGTCTTCAAGGCAGGTGATCCCCTCTCCACCAAAAACTATAGACCCATCTCACTCCTCCCACACCTCAGCAAATTATTGGAAAAAATCTTCCACGACCAGCTATTGGAACATCTACAGAAATATAACCTGCTATGTCCCCTCCAGCATGGTTTCTGGAAGCATCACAGTACCTCCTCTGCACCAGCCCTCTTCTCTGATCATATCCTAACAAATATGGATAAGGGCAAGGCCACTGGAGCAGTGTTTGTGGACCTGTCTAAGACCTTTGACCTTGTTGACCACCCTCTTCTACATTCCACAATACTTCATTTTGGCTGCTCCCCTGATTCTATGGAGTGGTCCTGCAGTTATCACTCCAGAAGATCTCAGGCTGTCCAAATAGGTAAAGACTTTTCTGTTATCCTACCTATCCATATGGGAGTCCCCCAGGGTTCTATACTTTGCCCGCTACTTTTTTCCATGTTCATCAATGCTCTCCCTGCTGACAGCCTAAACTGTCATGCCCTTCTTTATGCAGATGACTTAGTCCTCTATCACAGCGATAAGTCACTTGATTCTAGCTCATCTACCCTCTCACATAACTATACCTCTGCACATCATTGGTTCCTCTCCAGTAGGCTCCTAGTCAATGAAATAAAGACAAATGCTGTGCTCTTCAGCTCAAAACCTTTCCTTGCCAAGGTCACTAAAACCACTTCCTTCCTCCTGGTATGTACCCCAGCAGGCCCCCCCTCAGAAATGTCCCTTCTTTCAAGTGCCTAGGTATTATCCTTGACCCCTCACTAACCTTCTCTGACCACATAAACAACACTATGTGGAAAATACACCAAAAACTAGGTGCTGCTTACTGTATTAAGCAGCTTCTGTCTCCTGAAGCTCGTCTTGGTATCATGCAAGGTAACCTAGTACCCCTTCTTGACTACTGCTCCCCTATCTATTCCTCTGTGTCCTCCACCCTACGTTCTCGACTAATCTCAACTTACAACTCCTTCTGTCGCTTTGTTCTTTAAGCCCCCTACTCCACCCACCATTGTTCACTCTACTAGTCCCTAGGGGGGCTCCCTCTGCAAGGTTGCTTTGAGTATACTATGGGCTATGTTGTGGACAATGTGCTCAGGTGCAACCAGATGTCCCCCATTCCCTATTGCTCACTCACAGGACTGCCTCCAGATGCCTCACGATATCCTCAGTCCCTCCCCTGGAAGTACCACGTGTCTCCACTTTAGTGGGAACTAAAGCTTTCTCAGTCTCTGCCCCCACCCTATAGAACAGTCTACAGCTGCCTATTTGCTTGTCCCCCTTCTACCTGTCCTTCAAAATGAACTTAAGAGCCTGACTTCTATCTGAATCCCCATGCAACTGTGTCCTGGACAACAAGTAGTGCCCACAAACTGCCCCAGGTGCAATGTATCTCTGTCCTGTCCCATCTTGACCTCCTGGCTGTCTCTGGTTTTCTTTCTCCTTGACCTACAAGACTTCTTATTAAGTCTGTCTGTTAGTCTGTCAGCCAGTTCAGGAGAAATGGATGTTTTGCTTCTAATTATAAAAGTTACTGCTTGTTATTTTTGTACCATTTATCCTCTGTAATCTGAGCTGTTACTGCTGCCTCAGCTCAATTTACATTGTACCCCTATTGCCCTTATATTGAGGTTTTGTACAGACATGTCTGACTCATGTTTTGACCTTTGTCTACTGTTCATTACTGTGTAATAGCTACTACTGTATATATAAATTTATGGCTGTTGAACTATGTTGGTGCCACCTTGTGGCCTGGGTCATGTCTGAAAACGGTCCATTGGATCAGCACACTTACCCAGTTAACAAAGACATACATACATAAATAAATAAATAAATAAATACTTTGCACCTATGACATCCTTCTTCCAGCTTTTATGACCTTAGTTTGCAGGATGTCTTGGGTGTTGCGAATAGCACCCTCACATCTGCTAGGGTCTGAAACTAGATGAGCTTCTGAGAAGCTTAGTACTTAGCAACTGGCCAGTATTTTCTTCCGAGAGCTGCCTGAACATGTGATCTGGAAGCCATTTTGGGTGTCCATCCCAAACAGAACTTATACATACTAACACACTAATTGCCAGCAGATTAGGCCTTATGGTCTATCGAGTCTGCTCGAACCTCAGATCCCTAGTTGGGTGCCGAGACCCCCCCCCATGTTCCAGAAACCTCTATCATCCATCCCCACCCCCCCTGGGCCAGGCCATCATCTGGTACATCCGCTTTCTGTGTCTGTTCCACCCTCTTTTGAAGCCCTCCACTGTGGATCTCTGAACCAGCTCCAGGCAGCGCATTCCAGGGTCCACCACCCTCAGTGACAAACCTCCTCCTCTTTCCCCCTTACCCTTCCACCTTCCAACTTCAAACCATGCCTCTGGTGATACCTCCCTGCTTTAGTCTAAAGATTCCCTCCATGTTTACCCTATTTATTCCCTTGAGGTACTTGAAGATCTCAATCATGTCCCCCTGTCTCTCCTCTCCTCCAATGAAAACAGGCAGAGCTCCTCATGTCTGTCCTCATACGTCAAATCCCCTAGTCCTCGTATCATCTTAGTTGCCCTCCTCTGTATCCTCTCCAGGAGCTGTATGTCCCTCCTTCAAGTGTGGTCTCCAGTACTGTACACAGTACTCAAGGTGTGGTCTAACCAGTCCATTGTACAGCGGCAGGATCACTTCCCTGCTCTGAGGTGATCCCCCACGATGCATCCCAACATCCTGTTTGCCTTGCTGCCGCTCTCCTGCACTGCTCAGAGTTATTCATACATGCATCCACCATGACCCCTAGGTCTTTTTCCCTGTTGAGGCCTCCAGCACCTCCCTCCCAGGGTGTATCTGTGTTTAGGGTTTCCCCACCCAAGATGTAACACCTTGCACTTGGTGATATTGAAATTTAATTTCCATGTGTGAGCCCAGCTTTCCAGGGTGTCCAGGGCCAACCTCCCCTCTTCCCCCTCAACTACTGCTCCCATCTTGGAGTCATTAGCAAAGAGACTCATTTCACACCCTATACCCTCCCTGATGTCTGATATTTAGGCATTAAACAGGATAGGACCCAGGACTGAGCCCTGCAGTACCCCACTACCGACCTCTCTAAGGTTAGAGAGCTCCCCACCGACCACTACTCTCTGGGTGCATCCAGCTAGACAGTTTTCAATCCATCTGACTATCAAAGGACCTACTCCCAACCCCATCAGTTTCTCCACCAGACCATTGTGGGGGACAGAATCAAATGCCTTGCTGAAGTCCAAGAATAATACATCCACAGGCTTTCCCCTGTCCAGTTCTGATGTTACCCATTCGTAGAACTCCACAAGATTGGTTTGACATGATCTACCTGGCACAAACCCATGTTGCCGACTATCCAGACCTCCCACCTCCTCCAAGTACACCCCCAATCGTTCCTTTAGTATACTCTCCAATAATTTTCCCAAAACTGAGGTCAAACTGATGGGTCTATAGTTACCTGGTACTTCCCTCAACCCCCCTTTATGGATTGGCACCACATGTGCCTCTTGCCAATCCCTAGGTACCCTCCCTGTCTCAAGTGACCTGTTGAAGAGCTCCGCCAGGGGTGCAGCCAGTATGTCCGCCAATTCCCATAGTACGCGCAGATGAATGCCATCCGGTCCAGGAGATTTATCTTTCTTTAGGGCCTTGAGGATAACTACACCCTTTCGGTGGAGATAGCATCATCCGTCCCCTCTACCTTACTGGCCTTTTTATCCTTATCCTGATGTGACACCCCTGGGGTACCTCTCCCTTCCTCTTGCTCCATTTCTGTTGCTCCCCTGATCCCAATCACTACCGCTTCTATCCCCATTGTGCCTTGCTTTGTAGATATCCCATCCCCCTCCCTAGTGAACACAGAGGTGAAGTACTCATTTAATACCTCTGCCTGGTCCCTCGCCTCTTCCACACACTCTTCTTCTGATCTCAATCTGCCGAGATGGCCCTTAGTTTTTCTCTGCTCCCCAATGTACCAGAAGAACCCCATTTCCCCTCCATGTATCCCCTGTGCCAGCCGCTGCTCTTTACTGGACTTTGCCCCCCTCACCATCCGGGTGACTTTTCTAGATGCAAGATGGTACATTTCCTTTTCCCTATCCCCTCTTGTTGTTTTATATTTTTGTGAGGCTCCTTCTTTTCTCTGACCGATACCTGAACCTCACTGGACCACCAGCATGGTTTATGTGACCTTGTTCCCTTATGTTTCACCTTAGCGCAGGTCCTGACTGCCTCATGAAATCCCCATTTTATGACCTCCCATCTCTTTTCCACATTTGTCATTGATGTAATCCCCTTCAAGTGATCCTTGAGAATATTTCCCATGCCCACAAAGTCTGCCCCCCTGAAGTCCACTGCCAGTGTCCTAGATCTCTCCTCCCCTCCCCCCATGCTTATGTGAAACCAGGCAGTATTGTGGTCACTCCCAGTCAGAGGATCCTCTACAATCAGGTCCCTTACCAGATCCCCATCTGCCAGAACCATGTCTAGGACATGCCCCTCCCTTGTGGGCTCCATCACATGCTGTGTTAAGAACACATCCTGGAAGCTGTCCAGCAGCCTCTGCTCCTTGGCCACCTTAGAGGACATGGTTCCCCAGTTTGTACCTGACATATTAAGGTCCCCCATCAACACCACTCCTTCCCCTTTTGGTCCACACTGGGCAATGATGTTGTCAAGCAAACCATCCTCCAGAACATCACCCATCCCAAGAGGCCTATATACTACACCCAGCTTGACCTTACCTCCTGCTGGGGTTCGTAAGGTGACCCATAAGGCCTCCACATTTCCCTCTGCCTTTTCTACCCTACCATAGCCACTCCACCCCCCTGCCCTACTTTCTATCCTTCCTAAGCATAGTGTACCCCCGCACATTTAGGTCCCAATCATGTTTTTTGTTGGCCCACGTTTCCGTGACCACCGCCACATCCACCCCCCCCCTCCGAACAGCATGGCCTGGAACTCTGGCAACTTGTTTCCCAAGCTCCTGGCATTTACTAACACCACCCCCCACCCCTTATCCCTGATCCCCTTTGTCAAACCCCACCCAGGTTCCTTATACTCCATCCTCCTCTGCTCCTCCTGAAACCTCCCTCCCCAGTCTGTTTCCCCTCCCCCTTGGGTTTGAAGGCTACTCTTTCATCTGGAGAGAGGGCTTCCTGGTCAACCCCTCCTTATCCTCCCCTCACAGGTTTAAACCCACCTTTCTTGAATGTAGTCAGCCACCCCTGTTTAAGGACTTCCTTCCATAATGGGGCAAGATGAAGCCTGTCCTTGGCATACAGTCCCTCACCTCCCAAACTCCTTTCCAGTTACCTAACACTCCCAACCCACTCTCTTCACCCCACTTCCTGAGCCAATCATTAACCTCTGTGATCTTCATTTTTTTCTCCACTGAGGCCTTTGGTATTGGCAATATCTCCAAAAAGGATATGTTGCATCCATTATCCCGACAGACTCTGGCAAGTTCTTGGAACCTTGCTTGCTATTTCCCTCTAGATCGTTAGTTCCCAAATGCACCAGGAAATCCAGTTTCCCTCCACAATCCCTAACCAGTTCATACACCATGAACTTTGCTCTGTGCACTGTCAACCCAGAGATACTCACCACCTTCACCTGGCTATTGCATCCACCCCCCTGTCCCTCCCACTGGATACCCCTAATCATCGAGTCTCCCAATAACAGAACCTTAGCACCGCCATCATCCTTATGGTTACCTCCACTATTAGATCTCAACCCCCATCCCCCCCCCTTTATTCGTGATCTCAAGTCCATGGGAGTCTTCCTGCCTTATTAGAGACCCCCTTGTCACCCTCCCCTTTCTGCCTCCCTTGTTATTTTGCCCACTTAACTCAGACCCCCCGAATAGATGTCCCTTTAACCCTCTCTTATCTGAACCATTTATCCTGGCCCTGATGGTTTCCCTTCCCCACCACCATCCCCCTTGTAATAGTACCCTGCCTCCAAAGGCCCTCTGTGGGTCCCCTTTACCTAGGGCCCCATCCTTGGTACAGACCCCATGCTGAAGGGGGGCCGCCTCCTTGTCTTCCAGTTTCTCTCCAGTCGTGCTCTCCTCCCTCATGTTTGCAATATGTTGCATCTCCCCCATCTGATTAACGTTTATGTTTCCCCTTCTCCCTCTGGGACTATTTCTATCCTTTCCATTGCCAGTCTGTGATGCCCTATGGGTTTCCAACTCCCTCCCCCCGGCCTCTGTATCAGTTTCCTCATTTCCACCAACCCCTTCTTCCCCCTCTAGGTTGCTTAGTAGCTCAAATTTATTGTAACACTCTATGCCAGCCTCCATCAAGTAATCTGAGTTTCCCCCGACTGCCCCTCTAAAATGCCCCTCTTCCTCCCCTCTTGCCCTGTTCTCCTTAGCAACTCCCTTCCCACAGTCTGCTCTTTTAGGCTTCCCCTCAACAGCCCCTATAACATAAGAATATTTAACAGAAGACAAAGGAATAAATTAATCTGGTCACATTTCCTGTCACATTAATAAATAAGGATATAGTATCTTTTTGGGCACTGTTCACATATGGATATGATTCTTACTGTACAAGGTTGGATGCCACTATACAACCCTATGAATGGGAATCATTAAAAAAAAACATTATAGCAATAGTGATGAAACAGGTAAGATGTGACACTTATTTTGGAGGACAAATTAAATTCCTTCACAAGACCAATACTACCCCATTTCACATACAGTATATGGAGACTTGGAATGTGGTTATGGAAAGGAATTAAAGTAAGGGTCCTAGCCCTGACTCAGTTGACTCTGATTTATACAAATATAACTATTCACAGTGGCAATCAATATAAATAGTTCCTTTTAAATTCAATATTACAGTATTAAATAGTCTCAGATATCCGGGCTGGGAACATTACTGTTCCAGTTTTCAAGAGGGAGAGCCCAGTAATCCACCAATGTACAGGGTCATCAGTCTGACTGATGTATCACAAAAGATATTTATTCAGGATGTTACTAACCAGACTGGAAGAATGGATTGAGGACAGGGGTCTCTTAGATGAAACTCAGTATGGTTTTAGAAAGAACCGTTCTGTTGTCCAACACTGTATGGTGCTCAGTCACCTTATACATAAATATGTAAACATTAAAGGAGGGAAATTGCACTGCTGTTTTGTTGACCTATGTGCTGCCTTTGATAGTACGTCAGAAGATTGTATGAGAACATTTAAACTCTTATTACATAGAACATTATATGCTAAATGCGGTTATAAGATTATCCACTAAAACCTGATCTAAAATTCAGCACAATTTCTGGGGAGCTTTAACAAATAATATTATCACTAATAGGAGGGTATGACAGGGTTGTATATTGGCACCCACACTGTTTAACCTATGCTTGAAGAAGATTTTGACAGCACTAAATAATCCTGATTTTCATGCACCCAAAGTTACAGATGTCTCTATAAACGTGCTAGCATACACTGACAACTTGGTCTTACTATCACTGCCACTTCTTAGCCTATACAGGCAATTGAACAAATTCATGTTTTTAAGCACTCTGAATGCACTTTAAAACAACACAGTTAAGATGCAAATGTTGATTTTGGTGGGGGCGGGGCAAAAAGGAATTACAACACAAAATTGTTTACATAGAGGATAATGGATGGGCATTGGTTAATACCCACACTGTATTCACTTCGAAAGGTTGCCAGGGCAGCATTGTAAACCTCGAAGATTTACTGCTACCATGGTAACTTCTCAAAGTGAATACAACATGGTTATTAACTGATGCCTATCCATTAGGTTTTGTAGTGTATGAGCACCAGTTCAACAAATTGAATCCTTACTTTTCGGTATTTTCATTTTGCACTGCTCTCCTTTCGTGCAGCTCTCCCCGCCACAGCCATTTGTTTGAGTGTGGAAGTCCAGGAGGTGCACATGTGCAAAGATGTTCTCTTTTGTTATACTCATTGTGATGTACTCAAGATGGTATAACAACCTCTTGACATCACAATGACAGTAAAACAACAATAGGAATTCATTGAATTCCATCGTTAATAGTCCTCTACCATACATTATAAATCAAAAAACATTACTCACAGTAATCTGTTATGATTACCTGGGAGTACGGTATATGTCATCATATTAATGGCCATGTCATCTTGATTTATTATCTAATGAAACTCAAAAGATGATAAATGGACTGAAAAGATTTAATTATACATATGGTGGCTCTTCTATCGAAAGGTGAAACATCAGTAGTAAATGTAAAAGTCAAATCAGTACTTTTATACACTGCAGAAATCGAGGGACTGAGTGACCATAGTACAACAAAAAAATCTTTCAACAAAATCTATAGATATCTTCTTCCATTTCCATTTGGTGTGCCAGAAAATGTACTGTAGGCAGAACTAGGACAGCATCCTATGCATACATTAAATAAATACAGAATAATGCCTGTGCAGGTGAGTGTTATGAAGATTTTTCACACACCCAAGGTGTGTGATAATCCAAGGGTATGTGAAAAAATCCTCATAAAATAAACTTTGCACAGGCATTTTTTTTATAACAAATGCTGCAAGGTTTCAACAGAGAAAAAAGCTGTAAGTTTAATTTCTGTGAGCTAGCATGTCCCCGAGCAACCTCTGTACTCGTACAAATGCAGTGTGCTTTATTTTGTACTTCAGTGAAGTGAGAGCATAAGGAGCAAAATGTCATAATAACCCACTATCGAATTATCATGGAATTCGGTGGGTTATTACAGCATTTATCATTAATACATATCCAATTATTATAAGGGGTCATCAGTTACTACAGAAAGAATAATGACCATTCTTTTATATATTGTGCGAGTACAGCAGTTGCTCAGGGACATGCTAGCTCACACAAATACAGCTTACAGTTTTTTTCTCTGTTGAAACCTTGCAGCAGTTATTATTAAAAAAAATGCCCGTGCAAAGTTTGTTTTAGTCATGATGTGTGACTACTCTGTTATGCTGTGTATCACTACTATTTTATTATACTCTATATCTATTTAAAGCTGCGTAACTTCTGTATTAATGTATACAAATGCTGTATTGTCATATTCTGACCCCGTGCCCTTCCACGGGTTACACCTGGAAACGAGCCTTGGCTCAGTGTGCCTTGCCTGGTTACCAACTTTTAAATAACTAAATATATTTTTTCTATCTGAATATTGTTACCCAATGATGTGCATAGAGGAGCAAGTTGAATATTCTACAAGGGGATATGAGTATCCTTATTTAAAAGTCCTGGTAGGATGAAACACATGTCTGGGTCTTCTGTTGGCAGCCTTTGCAGACTGTGTGAGAGGCCTTTCGGCACCATGCATTTCTGCTTAAAGTTGAACCAGCATAATATTTTGTGGTGATTTGCATATACAGCCCATGATGCTTTGCATTATGGGGGTATATGTGATTTTGTATTTCTTGGAAACGACTTCCCGGCTAGTGCCCTTTGGGGTAACCCTTGTGCACTAAGGTTCTTTGTCTTATTTAAAAGTAATTAAAATGCAATGTATCCTGCTGGTGTCAGATATTTAATGGCTGAGGTATATCTGAGACCGAGAGCAGAAATTGTTTCAAATGTCCAATGTTAAGAGAGTGTGCAGTGTTTCCCATTTTTCACAACAGTTACTGTAGAGGCTGTTTTATTGTGCTGTATAATGTAGGTATTGAACATTTTAAATAAAGTACACTTATTTAAAAAATAAATAGTGTCAATAGTTAAATTAAGATACAAGGACATCTTTAAACAAAGTTACTTAGATAGTTTATGGTCCTCCAGGGTACATATCTGGTATCATAAATGTAAGTCAAAGTTTAGTAGGGAGTCTTACTTGGTAAAACTAGCAAATCCCAAAAAAAGGATAACTGTAGCCAGATTCGGATTGGATAATGTAGCAGCAGTTCTCTATAGTAGCAATTCTCTTCTTTTCCAACAACAAAAGGATAGATTCTGACCAGAGCCGATAGGGCTGCAGCTGTGGAATTTGGGGTAAAAATATTGAAAATTTGCTTTTTAATATTTTTACACTAAATTTTCAACATAGTCTTGTTATGACCCTGTCTCATGAAGAAGGGCAGAGAAAATGTGCAACTTCTGGGCTAGATGTGATTTTGCGCAGGGACTGTAAAACCAACTTTCAGGATGCAGAAACACATTTTGAGCAGGAGTTGAAAAATGACAGCTGTCACATTCATGGGGTGCTGTAAAGAAATGGCTCTGTTGAAAAGTTGGGATAAAAATATTGAATATTACCAAAGTTATGAGCCAGCATTTGCCAAATTCAGCATAGACTCAAATATATATATTTTTTATATTTTTACACACATTTTAAAACATAGCCTTCTTATGACCCTGCCTCATGAATAAGGTCAGAGAAAATGTTCGGCTCCTGTCTGAGAGGTGATTTTGTTCAGGGACTGCAAAATCACCTTTCAGGGATGTAAAACAATTTTGGGCAGGATTTGGAAAAAGACACATTCATTAGGTGCTGTAAAGATATGGCTATGTTGTAAATTTGGGTTACAAATATTGAAATACAAATATTGAAAATCACCAAAGTTATGAGCCTGTGTTTGCAAAATTCAGTGTAGACGCATAACTTTATTGTATTTTAATATTTTTTTACACCAAATTTTCCACATAGCCTTCTTGTGACCCCACCTCATGAACAAGGGCAGATAAAATGTTCAGCTCTTGCCAAAAAGGTGATTTTGTGCTAGGACTGTGAAATCACGTTTTGGGATATAAAAATAAAACATTTTGGCCATGATTTGATAAATGATAAATGTTACATTCATGAGGTGCTGTGAAGATATGGCTGTGTTGTAAGTTTGGGGTAAAAATATTGGAAATTACCAAAGTTACAAGCCTGTGTTTGCAAAATTCAGTGTAGGCTCATAACATTATTACTTTTGTAATATTTTTACACCAAATTTTCAACCCCACCTGATGAACAAGGGTAAAGAAAACTGTCAACTCTTGCCCAAAAAGTGATTTCACACAGGGTCCACAAAATCACGTTTTGGGATGTAAAAATAAATTTGGCCAGGATCTGAAAAATGACAGCTGTACACTCATGAGGTGCTATAAAGATATGGCTATGTTTCGGGGAAAAATATTGAAAATTACTAAGGTTATGAACCAGCATTCACAAAATTCAATGTAGACTCTTAACTTTGTTGTTTTTTAATATTTTTATTCTTCAAATTTTCAACATAGCCTTCTTATGACCCCACCTCATGAGCAAAGGCAGAGAAAATGTTCAAATCCTGTCCAAAAGGTGATTTGGCACAGGAACTGCAAAATCACCTTTCAGGACAGATCTACCTAATGACAGTGCAATTGTTCATGAAGTAGGGTCCGAAAGAATGCATGTTGAAAACCTGGGCTAAAAATATGCACAAATGCCCGAGTTATGCCACCAAGCTAAAACCCCCATAAAAATACATTAAAGTGCATACCTGTCTCTTCAGTTTGTAGTTCAGCTTTGAAAAGTGAAGGCATTTCTGCAGTCCAGAGAGGATTACGACATTGGACCCCTGATGGGAAAGTAAGGTTGGGGGGTGCAGGTGGTGGGTGCTGAGTGGGAGGGTTGGGTGGGAGGGCAGTTACAGCTGCAAAAGACATCAGTGGATGGTTTTCTTCTTGCAGAGTTGTAAAAAATAACACTGCATGGAGGATTCCTCATCATGACACTCGGGGGTTGTCATCCCCTGGTGTCACTCTTATGGTTCTGGGATGGTGGATGCTGAAAGGGAGGGTCAGATGGGGGTATATACATATATGTATATACATATACATATATATATATATATTTAAAAAAACACAAGAAATAAGCATGCATGCACAGTAGTGAACACAGCAATGAGGATTTCCCATCATGACACTGGGGAATTGGGCACCCTAAGTGTCACTCTTATGGTTCTGGGTGGGGTGTGGGGTGGTGGATGCTGAGAGGGAGGATCAGGTGGAGGGTATATATATATATCTATATCTCTATTAAAAAAACACAAGAAATAACCACAATTTTGTAGCAGTGGGGTGTTGCAAAAACCTCAGCAGCATCCTGATCAAGTCACTGGGGAATTGGGCAACCCCAGTGTCACTCTTGTGTTTGTGAGGGTGGTGGGGGAGTAGGTGCTGAGATGGAGGGTTGGGTGGGGGAATAACTAATTTTAAAGAAATAAAGAAACGCAGTCATGGCACACTCCGCTGTGTGTGAGATGACTGCCAAACTGTACTGCGCAAGTGCGACTGCTAGTGCATGCGCAGTAGAGTGCGACTGCCATTTTTTTTTTTATTAGAGTTATTCTCCCAACCTGACCCTCCCTCTCAGTACCCACCACCTCACACCCCCCACGAACACAAGAGTGACACTGGGGGTGCCCAATCCCTTAGTGTTGTGATCAGGATGCCCCCAATGTTTCTTGAGAAGTAAAACAAGTGCAGTGCAAGCGGAGTGCTCAGATGCGAAGACAACTATGGGGCAACTCTATTATGTTGTTCATTCGCAAAGAATGCGAGGAATGCAAAGTCCTTTTCTCAAAGCAAGTGGTCTGCAGGGCTTCACCCATTACAGCCCTAATAACGTACATTTTCCAAATTGCACATGAACACTCAAGATGAGGCTGATGACCTTAAACACATAACTATGGGATGTCCATTTTACAGTAAACAAAAAGAGAAATGGATTGCCACCATTTTAAAAGAAACCATGGGGTTCTTCAGATAATTTACTGGTGCTTCTGTTTAATCAGTCTTCAATTCATTCTCTCTCATGTCTAGCCAAATACCTATTGCCAATTAAGTTATGGTAGGGATGTTTCACGATTTCTATATTATAGCATCTGTTGATGCTCCCATTTAGGTTAGAGATTATCCGCTCCATACAGTGGAATGTAGGTAACCAGGCCCAAACCTCTGTATATCTGATTTCATTCTATGCAACCCTGGTTGTTAGCATTAGCTAATGTAAATCTAGACATATTTCTACTGATTTATTTTCTTGGTTTTAAGGACACATTGCAATATGTATTTTTCTGGAAACAGGACTCTACTATATTTAAGTAGCCTTGTTAGTGGTTGTGTTAATTCTGTCTACTTCCATAAATCAGTTTTGTACAAATCTGACTAGAGTGACTGACTATTTTAAGAAACATGTATATATTCATGATGGATTAGCATTCTTTGTACAAACTTGGTTTCATTTCCTTTTATAAGCAGCACCTTTTATTATGTTTGCTTGTGCGCTCAGCACACAAGAAACAGGTTGAGGTAAGTAGAGTTTTGCAGAGGTGTGGCAGTGTTTGGCCAATCCAGCCAATGCTTTCAGGGGCTTGGCCACCAATCAATAGGGAAGCTGCCAATGATGGCACTTCCAGAGTGAGTGCGAGACATGAAAGAAATCTCCCTCTCCAATCATGGACAGTTTTGTCATTGTAGCAGCAGATCTCTGTCACCCCCCCCCCCAACCAGGCAAATTCCTGTCATGTACATTACAGTGCACAGTAATGTGCATGGCTGGAAAGAGCAACTTGTTTGCTTAGTGTGTCTTTCCTGGTGAAATAAATGAGCCCCGCCACATAATTGGCAGCTTCTGCCACCCATAACACATTCCCCCCCAAAGCTGACATTGGGGTGCCCAATTCTCATGTTGGCATGCCCCCCAAGCCTGAACATATATTTTTGCCAACAACGGATGCCCAATCCTTGTGTCAGCATCCCCCCCCCACATTATGGCACACTGGGAGCCCACCCCAGTGTGCAAAATTAATTCTGTTTTTTCAGCACTAGGGTGCCCACTCCCAGTGTCAGACGCTCCCCCCATGCCCTCTTTTTGTCAGCCAACATTGGGGTCAGCATTGATCCCCCCACTAGTCTGGCACACTGAGAGCCCACCCCAGTGTGCCAAAATCCATTTGTTTTCACCTGTAAAAAAGAAAACAGTTCCACTATATATTTTTTTAACCTGAAAAAAAAAGAAAACGGATCTTCGTTGATTCCACTGGCCCCCCCTCCCAAACCTGAACCTTCCTTTTGCACACACCCTTCCTGCACCCCCTCACTCATACTTACCTCCGGAGTTCAGGAACACCAATCTTCTGTGGGCCGGGAACATGTCTGCACTCTTCAAAAGCCGACTGCAAACTGAAGAAAATCAAGGTAAGGTATGCCCCCCTTACGGCGACACCAACACAGCGGAATACACACCTGTCAGCAAAATCAACTCTTTGCCAACAGGTCGCTGAATTGGTGTGCCCGAGACAGGAACATGCTGTCTCCCGGTCCTGCACCCCTGCCCTGACTCAACTCTGACTGGAGTTGAGAATCCAAAAGATGGGGGAAGGGGGACAAAGCCCCCCACATGGGAGGTTCGAGGGGGCAAAGCCCCCCCGATTAAAAAATAGGACTGGGAGACACAAAGTAAACATGATTCCTGTTGGTGAAATGCCAGTCAACATAAAGTATGTCAAACTGGCATGGTAGAGCCTCACGGTAAGCCTATAATGGCAATTAATGGGGGATTTCAACTTAATCACAGCCATTTTTTGTAGTTTTGGCTCCAAATTTTCAACATGGGGTTCTTGGGACCCCACCTCATCACCAGTGACAATGTCATTTTGTTTCTCGGTCTCGAGAGGTGATTTTGTGGTTGGTGTGAGGAATCACCTTTTGGGATCCATTAATGAAACAATGGTGTCACTGTTCATGAGGAGGGGTCCCAAAAAGCCTATGTTTCAAGTCTGGTGAAAAAACTCCAAAAAATGACTGCGTTACAAGCATGTGTTGCGCAATTTGTATGCACACTTGTAGCTTCACCAATTTTAATATTTTCACTCCAAATTTCCAACATTCCCATTTTTTCACACCTCCTTATGAACAATACAGCTGTCATTTTTTGCATCCTGCCTGAAATGTGTTTTTGCACCTGTGGTGCAGAATGGTGCAGTCGCTGTGTGAAATCAACTTTTGGGACACAGTAATGACATCTCAGTGCCACTGTTCATGAGGTGAGGTCCCAAAAAGTTCATGTTGAAAATTTGGTGAACAAATTCCAAAAAGTGATTGCGTTCCAAGCATGCATTACGCAATTTGTACGTATGCACGTAATTTTGCCACTTTTCCTATTTTTACTCCAGATTTTCAACATTGCCATTTTTTCACACCTGCTCATGAACAGTACAGATGTCATTTTCCACATCCTATCCAAAATGTCTTTTTAGAGCTGTTGCGCTGAATGGCACATTCGCTGTGTGAAATCACCTTTTGGGATTGAGTAACGAAATGATACTGCAACTGTTCATGAGGTGGAGTCCCAAAACACCCATGTTGAAAATTTGGAGCAAAAATACCAACAAACACCTGGGGGGTTAGGGTTTTCAACTGTAACACCCCACCCTGTACAGAATGACATGCATTGGGATGTAATTTGGGGTCATTGGCCGTAATGTTCCCACCATTCTACTCCCATCCTGCAGCCATTGATAGGCATCAAGGTGTGCCTTGGGGTCTTTGGCTCTAACGTTCACCCCATTCTCCTATACTACTCCAATCTCAGTTTATTTCCTTATGGAATGGGGTGCGCGTAAGGGCCGAAGACTCCAAGGCACACCATGACACCTGTCAGTGTCTGCAGGGTGGGGTGAGATGGAATGGTGTGAGTGTTATGTCCAATGACCCAAAAGTACACCCTAACACCTGTTAGTCTTTGCAGAGTGGGGGTGGGGTTGAGGTTAGTTCAATACTTCACTGCCATTCCTATTATGCATCTCTCTTAACTCATGCAGTGCCAATGCCAATACCAGCAAGCAAACATTCAGCATTGACAAATGCTTGTTTGGTTACTATGCTTATTTTTCTTCTTGTTGAAAACCTCTGTATATTCAAAACAATGAGTTTTATGCATGTACATAATAGCTGAACAGCTGATTGATCAAATACAATTTAAACTTTGAACTTTGACTGATATGAAATGACAGATTGTTTAAAAGTTTAGAGGTCACAGTTGCAAATGATTTAGAATGAGTACTGATTTTGCTTATCAAAAATGGAGGAGTTAATTGCTGACATTTCTTGCTGCATAGATAGATTTGTCTAAAACACTGGAGGCCATGATATAAAACAGTAACAACTATGACAAACAATTATAAATGCACTTACTTGGAGAATATATTTTTGCAAGGGTCTGGATAAGCCATGGTTCCAAATTCTGACACCACAATTCTGTTTGCCTCCATATTGTAATTGTAAGTATCACTGCGGAGATATTTACTCATGTAATAAACCTCACCTGCAAGCATAAAAAATGAAGTTTTACAATGGTAGTCTTTGATTAAAATTTGATTCTTATACTGTCAGTAAACAAACATACTGCTTGGATGTACTTACCTTTACAGTTGGTTTTTTCCTGTGTAATTTTTAGCCTATATGCAACTATTCCTGCTGGGCTATGTTAACTGCTGCTATCCTCCCTTGGACCCCATGAAAAAGAGATGCATCATTTCATGTGGTTATTCCAGTAGGAGTAATTTCAAATTGGAAATGAAGTTCACAGTATGCAAATCTTTACCATATACTAGACTTTTATGAGGAGGTTGGGGTGAAAATGTATATATTATTATGTCTCTTAGAGCCACCTGTTGATGGATAAGAGTGGTTTCACATGCATTCTGCTCGAGAGAGAACAAAGAAGTGAAGCTGAGCTGAGCTGTTCTGTTCTGACTTAAGCAGAACACAAGTGAAACCACTCTTATTCTGCAATGAGTGGTGACGGTGGACATATTGATATATTATAGATCGAGTGCTGTCAATGTTATTTAAAGAAAAAAAGAACTGTCCCAGAATATGCCCATTTCCAGGGCATTTGCATGTGAGATGCTCTTCAAAGAATAAGAGTGTCTCACACACAAGGGAAATGAGCATTCCAACTGGTCGGGAGCACTCCCTCAATCTATAGCAACATTTTAATCCAAACTACTTCCTGAAGCAGGAGCAATATGATGAATTTAGTCAAGTCCTCCTGTGCTCTGTCCAGCTGCTTTTCAATGGCTGATTGGTTGTCTGAGACCCAGATGTATGTATGGGGTCCTTCTCTGGTCTATGAGCCCTTCTGGTTCTGTTGCCTGTTGCAGGTTCTCAGTAGCCTGATTGGTTTCTGGTTGGCCTCTGACCCATCATTATGCTGAAAGAAAGTCAGTGGCTCACAAAAATTATGGCAGCCATTGGTCTTGGGGCTGTATTGCCAACAAAGTCCTTTTCTAAGATGGCTCATGTTCTTGAAATACATTATGCCCTCCTGGGTGTAGCTAGCCCAGCTCTGCAAAGTGCCTGGTCAAGTACAGTAGTCCACAGTCCTTGGGGGACAGGGGGAACACAACTGACAGGCAACAAAGCTGGGCTCAATGGAGCCAGTTAAGGTAAGGCCCAAAAAGGGGGAAGGTTACATTTATTTGCTCAGTATAACACAGCTGAGATCTTACATCATATATTCAGTGAGATTCTGTTTCTAATCATTATAGCTGGGTGAACTGAATCACTGGGATGTTTAAAATAATTCTTCAAGGTCCCACAGTGGGTATGTGCTACTGGTGGGACCTTAACCTGGTTCTGCTAGTTTAGCACCAGCTCTAAGCTACACAGTTTCTCTACGTATTCTGGTTAGAAGAATGCAGTTGGAGAACACAAGTTGGCTAAATACAGCATATTTATGCAAAGTGAACAGCAGACTGAAATACTGGTTGGCTACTTTAAATTGGTTTCCATAGAAACAAAAACAAAGAATTTGTCGGCAGATAAGGACTGCTTGGCCCACTTAGTCTGCCCAATTTACCCTGCCTACAGTATTGCTGCAAATCCTACTTGATCTTCCTTCCACCTAGCTCTTCTGCATGTGGATTTGCTCTAGGCTGTATCTCACTACACAATCACAGCAATCCTTTTTTTGATACACAGGAGTGTTATTGACTAGTTCATTTAGGTGTCCTGCTCTATAGTCCCTCTGCACTCCTTCCTCATCCCTTCCTGCACTACTTTAATACTTAACTGATGCTCATTTAGCGTTCAGCAAGCAACACAGTAAGAAATCAAAGGCTGGATTTAAAAAAAAGTTGAGGTTTGTGCCATGCAAAATCCTATCCAATTAACACAAAGCACAAAGTTTACTATTTTCAAAGCACTTAGAGCAAGCTTGAATGCCCAAAGCATGTTTACAAATAGTCCCTGGAGGGCAGCACAAACCAAATCGCTAACAGGCACTTAGGCACAAAGTACAATCCCCTGCTGGCAACAGTACAGTATCAAGCTCAATAGAATCAATAGTCTTTCAAGAAGCAAAGCAGCAGTAACTAGGACATCCTAAAGCTGTTTGCATTGTTGCACCAAGGTGCTGTTTTTAAAAGTGTACATGCAAATAACCTCAGTCCCCATGGAAGGTCTTTACGGAACATTAGCATCTCATTATGGGGTCATTTCATCTGAGGAGCAATACATTACTCCTTGAACTACATGGAGGCTGAGCACTCTGTTGGGAGCCATACATAGCACCAGATCTGTAGAACCATTGTAGAATATTTACCCAGTGTAGCTCAGCTGAGATGCAGCACACCATTGCCAGTGGTATCACACTTCTAGCCCATTAGACATCTGGGTGTGGAGCACTGTCAGGGTAATTTAAGTGCTCAAGATCACATTGTAAGTATTTGGTTTTGCTGGGTTCTAAACCTATGCACTTTCCTGGTGCAACACACACCCCTTCCCTGGCTTGGTGCCCAGTTGTTGTAATAATCCCACTCTGGTAGTTCAGTGGTGCTCCACTATAACCCAGTGCCTAGTTGTTTTGGTACCATGTAATAAGAGTGCCAACTGTAACGGCGCTCTACACAATGGTGAGTACATATCGCTGGGAGTCAAAAGAGTGAGCCTCACAACTTGACATCCACAATCTGCGACTCATTCTCACCACCTCTACGGCACTAAAGTATACTTTACATTTAATGTGGGGGGCTGTGCCCCCACACACCCCCATCTTTAATGTAATCAACTTGGGGGGGGCATGACAATGGGGGAAAAGGGAAACTCAGGAAAGGGGCTAAAGTCAGCACAACAACAACAAAGAAAAAACCTATAGCCAGTCCTGAACCGGGGTCCATCAGAGACACAGGCAGTGTCTCTAATCACTACACCACATGGCCAGCTCAGGACTTGCTCACCCAACATACTCCAATATATTGTACTGCATAACTCCTCCTCCCTACATACGCAATCTTGCTATCCTTCCAATGGGCTATTGAGTACACATAGCCCATTTTACAATCACTGTTTTGTCATCACCCAAATTAACTTGCTCTTATTGATTCACCCATATTATGGGTCACCTGTTGCTTTTTTAATACTTTCCTGGTAGTCTTGTGGTCCCCCTCCCAAACCCTGTACCTGTTATCCAATCAACAATGTCTTCCTGTTAGTCTAGTGGCCCACCCCATCCTAGTGCAGTACTCTGTAACATCCTCTACCAACCACTATCACCAAGGTGGTGCTTAAATCCTGGTCAGTATCTATTGGCAGTTATTACAGGTGCTAACATGGCAACAGCCAATCAGCCAAATGCTTATAAGATAGCATGGTAACAGTCAATCAGCCAAACACTTATAAGAGTTTCTACTGGTCTTTTAAAATGCTCCTTGTCACTGGCTTGTATCTAGAGCTGGGTAAATATAGAAACTTCCATTGCATACAATTTTCACAAAATACAATGTTCTCAGAATTTTCACATATGCATCTAAAGTCAGTAACTCTGTATTCATAAAAATGCACAATTTCACAAATAGGGTATATGTTATGTGAAAACATGCACTGTCATGTATTTTGTGCAGGCTACATGGACAAAAATGAGCACTTTCTTTTAATTACTGTAGTATACAAGCACTCCAAACTGTTAATAAAAAAAAAAATAGTTTAAAAAAAACACATTTTGTAAAAGAATACACACTTTCATGTTTTGTGCACAATACACTCAAAATAAAACTTTTTTTGGGGGGGGGTTAAAATACACAGTTTAGACAAAATAGGTCACTGCTGAATTTTTAATCTTGTGCAATTTCAAGAATGCAAAAATGGTGATTTTGATCTGTTTTGCATGCAGTATAAAATTTTCACCCAGTACTACTTGTACCAGAGAATAGTAACAGTTTCATAGGGATACCAGTATCAGAGTTCCCAATGCACCAGCTCTGCTGGCAAGTGGTTGAAAAAAAAAATATCAATGCATGAATTATTACATCTATATGGTAAGTTTTCCATTTTAAGGCAGTCCCCAGGAATCATGTCTAGCAGCATGTTACTGAAATCAGAGCACATCTTTTGACCTGTCATGGTACTCAATAGAACAGAAACATCAGTGGGCATAAAGAACAGTTACGTAACAACTTACCATAACAGTAGATCTTTGAGGAGATCTCAGTCATCTGGTAACTCAGTAGGAGCTTAGCCACTGAAGATGGGGAATCCACATGGAAGAATTTTCAGCAGTATAACTGGGCCCACCCATGCCACCACCATCAGTCGATGTTGCCAACCCTACATAGGAGCAGGTGGGCCTGTGTCCTCCTCAGTTCTTTCCCTGAAGACCAAAGGAACAAGGCTAGTGCCCTGGAAACTGAGGAGAGCGAGGGACCCAGCTCTTGGATGAAAGATGGAAACAGCAGACAGCGAGGTCCTGATCAGTAATCCCAAACAGGGGGATGGTGGGAGGGAACAGACCTGATGACTGAGATTCCCTTTGAAGATCTACTATTATGGTAAGTTCTTACATAACTGTTCTATCTTCTTCGGGGGTATCTCAGTCATCAGGTAACACTGTAGGAACGAGTCCCAGGCACTAACAAGTGTCAACAGACATTCTGGGTGGCTGGATCTCTATAAACTTATGACAGGAGATTGAACCAACCTATCCAGCCAAAGGACCTTCTTAAACTTAAGACAGAAGGTCTTGGAAACTGAATCTGTCAAGGAACCCCATGAACGTAAGACAAGAGTCCTTGCAGAACAGCCCTGCCAAAGCCTGCATGGGCTGTAGAAGCAGTGTCCAGATTGCAATGTTGGTGAAAATATGGACTGGATTCCAGGTGTCTGCAGCACAAATGTCAGCTGCCGAGACCCCTCTGAAACAAGCCACAGAGTTAGACATGCCTCTAGTGGAATGAGCTTTCACAGAACCAGGCAACTCTTTGCCATACTTATTATAGCAGAACACAATGCAATTTGCTAACCATTTGAATAAACATTGCTTAGAAACTGCAATGCCCTCTCTACCTGGAGTGAAAAAAATGAATAACTGCTTGGATTTTCTAGATTCCTTATTCCTAAGCATGTAATACTTCAAAGATCTGTGCACATCTAATGTATTGAGCAATGCTTCCCCTGGATTGGCATACTCTGGAAAATAGACAGAAAGGTGTAGAGACTGATTGAGTGTAAACTCAGAAACCACCTTAGGCAAAAACTTGGGATTTGTGTGCAAAGGCATCCCATCTTTTCTAAAAATCAAATAGGGCTCCTCAGACCAGAGGTCCTGAAGCTCTGAAATTCTTCTAGCAGAAGTAATTGCAACTAAAAAGAGCATTTTCCAAGCTAGAGAATGCAAATTGCAAGTCAGTTAGGTTCAAAAGGAGACAGTGTCAACTTTTCCAAAATAAAATTTAAGTACCAAGCCTGGATGGGTGGACAGATTGGATGTTTTAGATGAAGACTGGAGAGATCCATCTACCACTGGAGTACCTTGACTACTGGAGAGGAGACTAGGACCAGCTGGTCCAGCTCATCCAACTGCTTGTCCCACTGCATTCTGAGGGTCCATTGCTGGGTACACATGTGGAGCCTGGCCAGTGGGATGTCAGAATGGCCAAAGCCATAAGCCCCAGGAGCCTCAGGTACAGCCTATTGGGGATGCAACACCTCTTGGCCACTTCTTGCACTTGAGATATAAGGCACTTTGCCCTGTTTTGGGGAAGAAAGGCCTTGCCCTGCATTGAATCGAAGACCAATGTATTGAAGTCTTTGTAATAGAATTAGGACTGACTTTGGGCAGGTTGACAGTTATGCCAAAAGACTAGAAAAAGTGCGCTCCAAAGTGACCAGAAGCTGTTCCCTGGATGAGGCCTTGAGTGGGCAGTCATCTGGGTAGGGGAAGACATACAGTCCTTCCCTCCTGAGGGCTGCTGCAACTGCTGCTAAGCATTTTGTAAAGACTTGTGGTGCAATGAACAAACCAAAGGGCAACATCTTGAATTGGTAATGGTTCCCCTGGAATGCAAAACGGAGAAACCTCCTGTGGGGAGGAAAAACTGCTATGCGCAGGTTGGCGTCCTGCATGTCCAGTGAGTAAAGCCAACTTTCTGCTTTGAGAAGAGGAAAGAGGCCTGGCAGAGTTATCATTTGGAACTTTTTTTACTGGATGTAGAGGTTGAGGTCCTTTACAGCCAGGATTGGCCTCAAATCTCACGTTTTCTTGGGAACCAGGAAGAACCTGGAGTAGAACCCCTGATTTCTTTGTCTGACGGGCACTTTTTCTATTGCCTGTTTCTGCAGGAGAGTTTGAACTTCTTCCCTGTGAACAGCAATGTGGTCTAGAGGGTAATATGCAGGCGGCCGGGAGGACAATCTGGAGGCTGCTAGATGAGCTCCAGAGTGTTGCCACACTCGATGATCTGCAAGATCCAGGCATCTGAAGTCATGGTTCTCCATTGATTCAAGTGGAGGCAGAACCGACCTCCGACCATCAGCTCCTGGGTCAGGGACTGAGGAGGGGGTCTGACAAGGAGTCACACTGAGGAGGGACAACAGAGGAGGCTGGGCCCTCTGCTCCAGGATGCTTGGCTGCCAGGCTTGGGTAGGCGGGGGCAGGCAAAGGTTGCAGAGCTGGGCATTTGCCTTGGGGGTTAAAGCCTGGACTCTGTCTGTTAGATTGCCTACAAAAAGTAGAACGCCCTCTACCATGCTGTTGGGAGTGATAGAGGGAATGAACCAACTTAATAGCTGTGCTTGAGGCCTGCAGATCATTAATGATGTCTTGGACATCAGGACTGAAGAGCTTGGTCCCATTGAAGGGGGCATTCAGGACTTTGTTTTGCATATCTGCTGCAAAGCCTGAGACTCTGAGCCATGAATGCCTATGAAGGCATATTCTGGTGGCTGCAGCTCTGGCCACAGTATCCAAAAGGTCATAAATGGCTCAAAGTAAATACTTCCCCACATCCTGTGAGGTTTGGAGACATTGGAGAAGTTCCTGCTTCTAGGCACTGTCAGGAAGGGCCTGAGCAGCTGCCTTACCCTTTCTGGCATTGGTGTTTTGAAACTTGACCATGTAAGACAGGTAGTTAGCAATCCTCAGGCCTAGGGTCGAGGAGGCATAAGCACGTTTGCCCCACAAGTAAATCCTCCAAGATTCCTTGTCTGGGGGTAAAGAACTAAAGTGCTTGGGTGCCTTGCACCTGTCATGGTCACCTTAATGACCACAGAATAGGTTTCTACCTGAGTGGCCAGCTAAGGAGTACCCAAGCATATCTCCTCTCTGAGGCATGGCTAGCACTGCATCTGCTCTGTGCCAAGCTGCTATAGTAGCATTTCTTAAAGCTGGAAGCATTGGAGGAATAATCTTTGGGGGAGATACTGGAATCTCCAGGTGGCCTGCCAAATCTTTTCTTGTGGCATCCTCCTCCTCCTCCTCTGTCTGGAACCCTATGGTAGCAAACAGCTGTCTCATAATGTTGAAAAAGGAAGCATCCTCTAGTGGAGACCTAGGGGTATGCTTAACAGATTCTTCACTGACAGAGGAGGCAGTAGACCTATCAGAGCTGTATACTGCTCTTCCTCACCATCACTCACTGCCTTGTCCAGCGTCCTTGTCCTTATCGCAGTGTCAGTGGCTCAGTAGGTAGCACACTCGCCTCTGAGGCCGGGAGATCAGAGGGCTGTGGGTTCAGTTCCCACATCTGGCACTTGGGTTAATATCCCAGTACTGACACTGTAGTGCAGCATGAGAGGGGTGCTGCACTCATGAGGTGCCATCTTTTGGATGAGACGTTAAACCGAGGTCCCATCTGCCTGGATTGGTGGTAGTTCAGGTGGATGTTAAAGATCCCATGGCACTTATCGAAAAGAGTAGGGGAATTTCCCCGGTGTCCTGGCCAAATTTCCCTCATTCACTCAAAACACCACCAACAACTTAATCTGGTTCAAGGTCAGTTGGCATTCATCTGTATCCCCCTCCCCCGGGTCGTGCCTGAAAATAGGCAGGATTTGTCTAGTGCACTTACCCGGTCAACAAAAGAACTAAATAAAATAAAATAAAGGTGATACTCCTCCTCAATGTTGATGACCTCCGCTGGTTCTGGTGATGGCACTGGCAATGGCTGAACCACTGGGGACTCCCTAGGAGGGTGGATGGGGGTCGATGTCAAGAGTGCCAATGAAGGAACAGGCAATGACGGCCTACTGATAGCAGCAAACTGCTGTATCATAACATTGGTGAACCTTGTTAAAGTCAATCGTCGACAGAGAGGTCGATGGCACTGAAGCCAACGGGCCTGGCTGTGCATCTGATGAGCCCGCATTGCTTGGCTGAGAGAGATCGGGACCCAAAGAAGTCATCTTCAATGATGAGCCTGTCATCAATGGAGGAGGAAGAGTCAACAACCCAGAGGTCACCGGCTGGTCACCCTGAGAAATGGGCGATGGAGCTGTCAGTATGAGTCTGGAGTGAACCAGGACCTGGACAGGCTGTCTCTTTGTTGCAGCCAAAGCCGACAATGAAGAGACCTCCAAAGGTGGAGAAGCCTATGGGGAATGAGCTGGCCTCTGGGGGGAGCAGTTGCAATCCCTGTCCTTCCTGTAACTCTTCCCTAAGGATCTGTCTTTGGCCTGTGAGTCACTACAGCCCTTGGACCCAGAAGACTGTTTGGTAGTGGAAGTCCCGGAGGACCCCAACTCAGAGCTGGGTACCTGCTATTCCATGAAGGTGCGGAGAGCCTTTCTGCGATGCCTGAGGGTGGTCTGGTTAAACTGCTGGCAGAGCTCACAATCAGAGAAGTCATGGTCAGGCCCATGACAGCAAACACAGACTGAGTGCTCATCATAGGAGGCAATCTTCTTTCCTCAGCAGCAACGATGGAAATGAGAGGTAGATGGATTAACTCTCGACATAAAATAAACTAGAAAAGTCCCTAAAAGGGATTTTTGGAGGGTTGGAGAAAAAAAGGCCAAAGGCTGAAAAATGGCATGAACACTGTGACAGTTTCTTCTGTGGAGACTGTGCTTGTAAGACAATGGCGGGACTGAACTGAAGAGGGCATGGGCCTGCCTGTGCCTACATAGGGTTGGCAATGTCGACCAACATTGGTGGCATGGGTGGGCCCAGTTTTACTGATGAAAATTCTTCCATATGGATTCCCCATCCTCAACGGCTAAGTTCCTACAGTGTCACCTGATGACTGATACCCCCGAAGAAGATCTATAAATTAGCGGGGGTGGGGGGTACACGAAGAAGGCCAGAAGGCATTTTTTCATGGAAAGGGTGGTGGCAAGATGGAATGCACTGCCACAGGAAGTAGTAAATTGCAGTACAGTTGAGGGAGGGGTTTGAGGTGACAGAGGAGGGGGCAGAGCAATATGTAGCATACATGCATGAGATCTGCATTGAGCACAGACGATAGACCTTTGGGTGGTTCCACCAAGCCACAGTGATGAAAATTACATTGCAGTATAGTACATCGACAGCACCACAGTGACACCCACAACAACGGCATGGTCAGTGACAAACCACCACACTGAACAGCAGCACTATGCAAGTTGAAATGCTGGGGGCTGCACCCCTGCATCCCCCACGTGGTGGGCCCTGCCATCCATGCTCCCCAACCTAAAAATAACAAACTCCATGGCACACATATGGTGGGGAAGTGGGCAAACACCCGCGATGCACAGACACCCAAGAACAGCACCACTGCTGAGCCACCTATGTACCTGCCTAATCTGATTCACCTATCGACAGAACACACCTGCTGACGTTAAGTCCCTCTCACTGCACTTGCCATTGTTGTGTGGCTGTCACTGTGTTGCCTCCGATGTTCTGCCTTCGCTGTTATGACAGTATATGCCTTTGTTCCTTCTTCTGCTGGTCTTTCTTGTGTTCTTATGTGTGTATGTTTGGTCTGATGTAAGAACGTTGCAGATTTCTACTTGGGAAGGGCTGTGTGTCCCAAGAAGTAATAACAAAGCTTGTACATTCCTTTGGCAGTCTCTAGCGTTAAACAAATCCAGTCCAATGAAACTGATCACAAGTAATTTATTTGTTTATTTATTTATAAACTGGTAACAAGGGAAAGGAAATTGAGCTGAGGCTCATTTCCAGCTGTGTTCCTGGAGAGTGGTAACAGTAGGGAGTACAAGAACAAAAAATTTCGTTCACTTGTTGCAATTACAAAAGAGTAGGGTGTCACAACCCCACTCAGTAGGTCAGACCCTCTTCTCCTACAGTGCCAACCTCTGAGTGCAGTATTGTGAACAGGGTAACCCCTCCTGTTTGTTTTGTGGGTCCGAATCACCTTTGGTCTCAAGTTCTGGAGGGATTCAAACTGTGAACCTTCTGCTAGCTTACCCAAATGTACAGGCTCAGATAATTCTGCTCTTCAGGGAAATGCCAGGTATCTTTCGCCAAGGGCACCTAACCAGGTATACAAAATGAACCCTTAAAAACTCTATGAAAGACCTGAGATACATTCTTACCTTTTCCAAGTTTGGTATACCATTAAGCTTAGGAACAGTGTCAACTTTAACCATCTGTACCTCACAGGCAAAAGAATTTTGAAGACACAGGCAGTCTCTTTAAAATAAGAGGTTTACTTAGAAAATGGATAAAAAATAGGTAAAACGTAAACACAGAACCGTATATCACAGAGCATATAATCACTTAAAAGGAAACAAGGAAAAAGTGCAAACTTCTACCACCATAATACAATTAGACTTGTTTATCTAAAGTATTACCTTCTAAAACAGTGCTTAAAGTAGATGTTGTTGTTTCAGAGTCCAACAGCAATGCGTCAGTAAGTGGAAATACAGAATACAGTTTAAACCCTGTGTCTCCACCCCTTCTATGATGCCACCTATCTCCTCCTTCTAGAATATTAAAAATTATACAGCCAGGATGTTTTATCACTCAGGAGGTAAATTAAATAAGGTGACATCAGCAAAAACTCATTTCTCAATATGACTCTTTGGCCTTGAGTCTTTCCTTTGATCTAGTGTGGTTTCCTGCTTCCCAAGACATCACAGGAATGTTACAACTCTGCAGTTTTTCTCACTTAGCTGTCATATAGCTTCTTTACTTGCTTCCTAGCACCAGTTAAAATTAACTGTTCTTTCCTCTGAAGACGTCATAAAATGGATATTTTAGTCAACAAGGCCATAAAACATGACTTTTTTGGAAGTTAATCACATTACAGAGATCTGCTGTTTAACATATCCTGTCCTTTGAACTGAAACCGGGGGGGGGGGTCATCCCAGGATGTCTCAAGACAGACCATAACACTACATTTTTATTTAATAAAAAAATCATAGAGCAATCATAACCAGCTGGCCAAGTGTCACAATCCTCCCCACCTAGACTGAATTTGGGGTCTCTATCCCCTGCATGGGATGAGCTTCCCAGATCAGTTCACTCCTCATAGACACAAGACAAGCCATCTGAGTTCTGATTGGTCACTCCAGCCCTATGTAAGATTGTCATGTCATACCTTTGCAAGGCAATACTCCATCTTAGCAATCTACCATTAGTCTTTCCCATTTGCATCAGCCAAACCTGGGGGTTGTGGTCAGTTTGTACCACAAAATGCTGCCCATATAAGTATGGGTCTAGCTTCTTTAGGGCCCACACTATGGCAAGACATTCTTTTTCCACAATAGAGTATGCCTGCTCCCTGGGAAGTAACTTTTTACTCAGGTACACTACCAGGTGATCTTTCCCTTGGCTAGATGTCTGACTCAGTACTGCCCCAATACCCACGTCTGAGGCATCAGTCTGAACTATAAAGGGTTTGCTATAGTCAGGACTTGCCAATACAGGAGCACTGCACAATGCCTCCTTCAGTCTGGTAAAGGTTTTCTCACAGGCTGGTCCCAGGTAATTTTATTTGGCATTTTTTTCTTTACCAGGTCAGATAGGGGAGCAGCCAGGGCACTGTAATTGGGTACAAATTTCCTATAGTACCCTACTGTCCCTAAAAAATTCCTGACCTGCTTCTGCATTTCTGGTCTGGGCCATGCCTGGATCACCTCTATTTTTATTTGGTTAGGACAGAGCTGTCCCTGGCCTACCACATGCCTGAGGTATGCCACTTCTCCCATGGCCACCTGGCACTTCTCAGCTTTGACCTCGAGCCTGGCCCTCTGTATCCTGCCCAGCACTTACCTAAGGTGGGACAGGTGTTCCTTCCAGCTGACACTAAAGATGGCAATGTCATCTAGGTATGCCACGGTGTACTCCTCAGCACCATTTAACACCCGGTTCATCAACCTTTGGAAAGTGGCTGGGGCATTCTTCATTCCAACAGGCATTACTTTAAATTCAAATAAGCCTATCGGAGTGATGAAGGCTGACTTCTCCCTAGCTCTGTCTGTTAACTCTACCTGCCAATACCCCTTGGTCAGGTCAATGGTCATAAGGTAGGTCGCCACTCCCAACTTGTCTAGGAGTTTGTCTGTCCGGGGCATCAGGTGGGCGTCTGACTTTGTGGCTGCATTCAGTCCATGATAATCTACACAGAAATGAGTAGAGCCATCTGGCTTGGGCACAAGGACTGCGGGTGAGGCCCAGGGGCTGTGGGATCTCTGGATTACCCCTAAATCCAGCATCTCCTCCACTTCCCTCCTAATGTCCTTTTGCACAGCCTCTGACACCCGATATGCTGTCTGCCGTATGGGCGTCTGTGTCCCTGCCTCCACATCGTGCGTCGCTAAGGGGGTTAATCCAGGCTTGGTGCTAAACAGGGGGACAAAATCTGCTAAAGCCTCCCTTACTTCCTGGATCTTGTCCGGGGCCAGCTGAGGAGACAATTTTACTGCCTCCACAGAGGACTCCTGCTTGTTTCTTCTGGCAAGTCCAGAAGGGGGTCTACTTCATCCGTCCCCTCCCCAGGACTACACACTGCAAACATCATGTCAGCTCTATTAGCATATGGCTTCATCATGTTGACATGGTACATCCTTTCTCTCTGTCTTCTGTCAGGTAACTCTATAATATAGTTCACGTCATTTACCTTCCTAACTATTTTGTACGGTCCTGCCCACTCAGCCTGCAGCTTGTCTTTCTGGACCAGAATAAGGACCATGACTTCCTGACCCACCATGTATGAGTGAGCTCTGGCTCTGCAGTCATACCACACTTTTTGTTTCTATTGGGCAGCTGCCAGGTTGCTCTGGGCTGTCCCCATAAGCTCCTTCAGTCTTTCCCTAAACCTAATGACGTAATCCACTGTGGGAGTTCCCTGGGTGGCATGCTTGCCTTCCCAGTCCTCCCAGATCAATTCTAAAGGCCCATGTACCTGGCATCCATATAAGAGCTCGAAGGGGGAAAATCCTGTTGACTCTTGGGGCACCTCCCTATATGCAAACAACAGGTGGAGAAGGTATTTCTCCCAGTCCCTCCTGTGCTGTTCAGCAAATGCCCAGAGTACTGACTTCAGGGTACCACTGACTCTTTCCACAAGCCCATTGGCTTGTGGGTGATACGGTGTTGTGCATCTCTGCACCATCCCACACTTCTCGCACAAACATTTCATCAGGTCCGACATGAAGGAACCCCCTCAATCGGTGATAACCTCCTGTGGACACCCAACATGTGAGAAAATCTCAAGCAAGGCATCTGCCACTTTGTCTGTCCTCAGTGAGTATAGGGCGACTGCCTCTTGGTACCGGGTGGCATAATCCACCACAGTCAGGATGACTCTCTTCCCTGAGGAGCTGGGGGTATTTAAAGGTCCCACAATATCCACTGCCACCCTCTGGAATCGCTCCTCCACTATGGGCAATGGAATCAGGGCAGCTTGGATTTTCTTGCTCGCCTTCCCTATTTCTTTGCACCTGTGACAAGACCTGCAATACTTCTTCACCTGCTGGGTAAAGTTGGGCCAATAGAAATTCTGGGCCAACCACTGCATAGTGCATGTGATTCCCTGATGAACAGACAAGGGAATATCATGTGCAATCTTGAGCAAGTGCTCACGATACCCCTGGGGAACGACAAGCTGCCTGCCTAGCACCCCTCCCTCTGTCTGCATAGCCTGAGTATACATCAGTCTGTTTTCCCAATAAACCTTATGTTTACCATCATCTCCTTGTGCTCCGTCAGAGTCTGCCCAAGCCCTCAGCTTCTTTAGACTAGTGTCACTTCTCTGAGCAGCTGCAAACTCCTCACACATTCCCAAGGTATGGGACAGGTCCCCTTCAGTCTCTAAACTAGGGTCCCTAGCACTAGCATCAGGGCACTCAGGATCACTGTCATTCCTAACCCTCTGACCATGGGTCACCCCTCCCTCTTCGGAATAACCCTCTGTAGCTGTGTGGTTAACTGCTACTGGGGAACTTTCTACCCCCTTATCATTAGACTCCATATAAGGAGACACAGGCTGGGGAATCAGCCTCCCAGTGGTTTCCACAATGGCTTCTGTGGGGTTCAAGCAACTACAGTTTTCCCTTGCCACTTGGCTATGGGTAACTGCACACACCATCCCCTGTTTGAGATTGTTGCCAAGGATGATGTCAACTGCTACCGTTTTGGCTACAGCCACCTGTTGCAGATTCCCCTGTTTCACCCCAGTCTAGGAGAACACTGGTAAGGGGCAATGTTTTCTCCTCACCAGTAAAGTTCTGTACAGTAACGTATTTATTGGGTATAAGCTGACTAGGCTCTACTAGATTCCGTTTTACCAATGTCAGGGATGCTCCTGTGTCCCTTAACCCTTCTGTCTGTACACCATTCACCATGGCTGGGTGCATGTGTTCCCTCCTGTTCACAGGCATGCTTCTAGGGACACACAAATTACCCGCTTTTTTTCTAGCACCATCTTGTGTATTGCTTGTCCTTTTGGGACACTGTCTGGTGATATGCCCAGTTTCTTTACACAACCAACATTCATTTCTTTTCTCAGAGAAATCTTTTCTCTGAAACCAGGGGTTAACTGGTTTTGGTGGAGGCATTGAGGGTTTTAGCTGCCCTGGAGGTGCGCTTTTCCCTTTCTGCACTGCCACGCCTGCCCCATTCGCTCTCAGAGCAGATCTGCTCTTGGCATAGCAGTCCGAGATTTCAGCAGCCTCTTGCACTGTTTTAGGATCTCAGTCCTCTAGCCAGGTTTTCAGCTCTGCTGGGCATGCCCCCAAAAAATTGTTCTAACAATACTGCATTTTCAATTTTATCTACAGAGTTTGCTTCAATTTCCTCCCACCAACATTTTAAAAACTGACGTTGTTTCATGGCTAGCTCCTCGTAGCTCATATTAGGGCTTCTCCTGAGCTTATGGAATTTAGCTCTGTATGCTTCAGCAGTTAAGTCAAACTTTTTAAAAAGTGCAACTTTACGTTTGCTGTAATCATTACTGTCCTCATTGTCCATTTGACCGAATGCTTCCCGAGCTTTCCTGGTAAGTAGCGGTGATAGCTGGAAGCTCCAGGACTCCCTAGGAATTTTAGCCTGAATACAAACTTTTTCAAAGGAATTTAAAAAGGCACCCATATCCTCCCCCTCTTTAAATTTGGCTATCAATTTGGAATTCAATTTGTAACCCAGTCCTGTAATCCCAGTTAAACCCAAGCCACTTACCTGCTCTGCTACTGGTGGTTGGAGTCGTAGCATCTCCAGTTCATGTCATGTCTGGCGCTCACACTCCTCACGATCCGCATCTCACTGTTCATGGTCCATCTTCTCCTCTGCAGCTCGCTGGCACTCATGCTCCTCATGGTTCGCCTCCCGCTGTTGCTGCTCTCTCTTCTCCTGGAACTCCAGCTCCATTCTGCGCAACTCAATCTGCAGCCTGAGTACTTCTGGCTCCAGTATACTGGTGACCTTTCCCTGCTGCTGTGGCCCTTCACTGGCACTGGCTCTGCTGTCATCCTCACCAGATCTGGACACTGCAGTGGCTGCTAGCCCCTCCACACTCAAGGTTCGGTCCCTTACAGTCACTGTCTGTGACTTGATGCTCTGGGTATCTGCTACCATCAGGGCATCCACGAGGTTCTGCTTGGTGGCTTTCACCTCATACAGGACTCCTCTGTCCCTGCACAATTGCTTTAAGTAGTCTACAGTGTGCCCGCTGTTGTTGGTAGCCATCTTCTTCCCTAACTACGGCTACTCTAACTTGCACTTTGGAAAAAAAATAAAACAGGTAGGAACTTGACTGTAAGCCAAGTGATATAGTTCTGTTTCCTTTTTTAAAAAAAATAAATCACTGCCTTTTTTTTTGAAAGTGAGCTGTACAATATCAATCTGACACACTGCACAATATAAAGCTTGTGTTTACCAAATGTATCAGCACAGCTGCCAACCAATCTGGAAATTATCAGCACTGCTGCCACCAAATCTGCCACAACCCCACTCAGTAGGTCAGGCCCTCTGCTCCTACAGTGCCAACCTCTGAGCACAGTTTTGTGAACAGGGTAACAGAACAGGGTAACCCTCCTGTCTGTTTTGTGGTTCAGAATCACCTTTGGTCTCAAGTTCTGGAGGGATTCAAACTGTGAATCTTCTGCTATCATACCCAAATGAACAGGCTCAGATAATTCTGCTCTTCTGGGAAATGCCAGATATCTTTCGTCAAGGGCACCTAACCAGGTATACAAAATAAACCCTTAAAAACTCTATGAAAGACCTTAGATAAGTTCTTACCTTTTCCCAGTTTGGTATACCATTAAGCTATGAAAAGTGTCAACTTTAACCATCTGTACCTTACAGGCAAAATAATTTCGAAGACACAGGCAGTGTCTTTCAGAAATTATCTTGCATTTAGACATTTTCACTGAAATCATCAGTTATCATATCTTTTTGCTAAGAGCACATTGCTTTCAATCATGCTTACTCTGTTATCTCACCCAGGCAGTGTCTTTAAAATAAAAGGTTCACTTAGGAAATGGATGAAAAATAGGTAAAATGTAAACACAGAACCGTATATCACAGAGCATACAATCACTTAAAAGAAAACAAGGAAAAAGTGCAAACTCCTACCACCACAAGACAATTAGACTTGTCTAGCTAATGTATTACCTGCTAAACAGTGCTTAAAGTAGATGTTGTTTTTCAGAGTCCAACATGAATGTGTCAGTAAGTGGAAATACAGAATACAGTTTCAACCCTGTGTCTCCACCCCTTCTATGATGCCACCTAGCTCCTCCTTCTAGAATATTAAAAATTATACAACCAGGATGTCTTATCACTCAGGAGGTAAATTAAATAAGGTGACATCAGCAAAAACTCATGTCTCAATATGACTCTTTGGCTTTGAGTCTTTCCTTTGATCTAGTGTGGTTTCCTGCTTCCCAAGACATCACAGGAATGTTACAACTCTGCAGTTTTTCTCACTTAGCTGTCATATAGCTTCTTTCAGCACCAGTTGAAATTAACTGTTCTTTCCTCTGAAGACGTCATAAAATGGATATTTTAGTTCCTGGCTTCAAAGAAGCACAGCTCAACAACAAGGCCATAAAATGCAACTTTTTTTTGAAGTTAATCACATTACAGAGATCTGCTGTTTAACATATCCTGTCCGTTGAACTGAAACCTGGGGGGTCTTCCCAGGATTACAGGATGTCTCAAGACAGACAATCACACTACATTTTTATTTTTTAAAAATCGTAGAGCAATCATAACCAGCTGGCCAAGTGTCACATAGGGAAGTATTCCTGGTGTTCTGACCAAATTTGCCACATTTATTAAAAATACCACAAGCAGCTTAATCTGGTTAAATTTCAGTTGGTTTACATCTGTATCTGTATTTCCACCTGTCTATCCCTCATTTCCTGGTCAACAATAAAAAAACTAAACAATTTTATATGTGGTACAAAAATATGTAAACAAAACTGTACAAGACATTAGTGAAGCCCCACCTGGGGTACAGTGTACAGTTCTGGAGACCTTACCTACATAAGGACATAGACAGGGTAGAGAAGGTTCAGAGGAGGGCAACAAAGATGGTACATGGATTGCATCACAAGTCCTATGAGGACAGGTTGAAGGAATTGAATATGTACTCCCTGGAGGAGAAGAAGGAGAGAGGGGACATGATAGAAACATACAAGTATCTTACAGGGAGGAACAGGGTGCAAGAATACACTATTTTGAAGTGAAAAAGATGTCCCAGGACTAGAGGGCATGGGATGAAGTTGGAGGGGAGGATGATTCAGAGGAAATGTGAGGAAGAATTTCTTCACAGAACGGGTGGTGGACAAGTGGAACACCCTGCCTGAGGAAGTGGTGGGGGCTGAAACAATCATGGGATTTAAGAATGCATGGGATAGACATAAAGGAATTCTGGAGGTCAGGGGTAAGGGGCAACAGAGTTCTAGGAAAACATAAACTGAAGTTACAAACTCAAATGGGCAAACTAGGTGGGCCATAGGCCCTTATCTGCCGACACTGTCTATGTATCTATGTATCTATGTACAGGAAAGATAAAAAAAAGCAAAAATGTTTACAAAATGTCAGTGCATACCTAACAATTCAGGAAATACATAAAATCCAAATCCAAATGATCTGCACAGTCTTGGTTTGGTAGATATGTTCATGGGACTGGCTAGGCGCAGGTGCAAGTGGGGGTACAAAGGTCATTTAGGAGGAATTTCACAGAGAGGTAAGAGGAGAAGCATATGGGAGTGTGGAGGTTTTTCAGATTATGGAAACAAATGCAGAGAATACAGTTTGACCTCCAGAAGTCTGGTCGTGAGGAACAAAGAAAGTATGGGAGTTGGAGGAGCAGAGAGAATGGAGGTAAGAATGGAGGGAGGAAAGTGAGTACTTGGATAGAAAAAGAGGCATTGTGCAAGAGGCACTGGGAGTCTAAGGAGAGATGCACAAGAAGCAATGATAGAGGTGACAGTGCTGAGTAAGGGGGGAAAGTGTGGCTAAATGACAGAAGGTATGGAAGAGAGGTTCAAGTGTGGTTGGAGTGTACTTTGGGGCAATATCGAAGGGAAAATCCTCATAGTGAAGCACCAGCAAGATCATTTTAAGAATGCTCTCACAGCAGACTGGGAGTGGGTGAAAGCTTTGTTGCATAATAGGGCACATAGCTTGAGATGGAACTTTCTGTGTCTGGCATAAATGTGAAAAGACAAATCCAGGTTACTACCTTGCCACACCCCAATGTACTTGAAGGAAGTGACCTCCTCATCAAGGGAATCACCATCCAGAGTTGAGAAGACAGAGGAGGAGGGGAGTGAGCCTTGATATCTTCTGCCTAGTACCAAGGGACATGGGCATAGTCTTTCTGGCATTCAGTATAAGCGGATTTAAGAAGAACCAGTGTTGAACATTATCAAAAGCATACTGCAGCAATGATTGTAGCTGAGTGACCAAGGCACCCACAGAGAAGAGAACAGTGTTTTCATCATACATACACAGAGGAGCTAGTCACGATACAATTCAGTACTTTGCAGTAAATGACATGTCACAAAATACTGCATGATAAAGGGTTTAATTGTCATGGACTTGCACTGTCCCCTGCAGTTTACTGTAGCACTTTGTGTTATACTGCAGCATTATTGCTTTGCATCCTGACTGGCTCTGCTGTAAATGTTTGCACTGACACAAGCAAAGGGCAGATCGTAAAGTAATATGGGGAAAAGAATGGAGCCCATGAGTGAACCACAGGGAACACCAGAGGAGATGGGGAGGAGTGGGGATATGACATCACCTACCTGAACCGACTGGTACCTATAAGGAGACAGGAGCAAAACCATTGGCCTATTTCCATGCACGAGGTACTGTACTGAGGCAGAATGAGAGTTTAAGGAGGTTAGTGGGGGCAACAATAGTGGGAGCAGATAGGAGGAAAAGCTTCAGGTCTAAACCATCTGGACTGTGACCTTTAGAGGGATTCAGAGCTCGGAAGAGGGGGTGATTGAAAAAACGGGTGATTGGGATTTGACAGGAGCAAGGTGAATAGATGTGGGTAGTTGAGGGGAGCAGGAACACAGGAGGTAAACAATTCTTTGAAAGAGAAGGTTACCTTATTAGGATATGAAATTAGTAAGTGACATGAATTTAGGACCAGGGTTATGGATCAAAAAGGGAGTGAATAACCTTCCAGAACCTGTCTGGGGAAACTAAGATTTTTGAGGTTGGTAGAGAAATGATTTAAATCAGCCTTCCTGGAGGCCTCTGTGCAGAAGCTCCTGAGCTGCTGGTATCTCTATGAGTCTTGGGGTTCCAGAGGACTTGTGGAGCTACCAGGCAGTGCCACAAGCCTTAGAGATATTGATGATCTATGCTGAGCTCCAGGACAAGTTGGAACTAGAGATAATAGACCTTCTAAGAGAGGTGTGTTTGTACCAGACAGCAATGAATTTAGTTTGGAATAGGGAAGCTAATCCATGTCAGTGGACCTGGAAAGTGGGGACCAGTCAGTATTCCAAAGCTCATAGAGTAGGGTGTGGAGAACAAGGGATCTGAATGCTCCAGCCTAAATGAACTTGGGGGAATTTTGGCTGGGGGTGTTTTCTGGGTACAACAGACCATGCAGTGGTCACGAAGAGCATCCCACTGGGTACCAGTGGCTATAGTGTGGTGAGGGTGCTACAAGAGAACACATTAATCAGAGAGTGATTTATTTGAGGAATGGGGGTTGAGGTGGATGGGCCCATTAATGAGCTGTGGAAGAAATGAGAGCTTCATTTGGACAGGAGGGTTGGACAAAGGGGGAAGATGATTAATTTTAAAGTCACCAAGTAAAAGTAATTTACCTGAGCAAGTGAGAGGAGATGGAGGTGAAGGAGTCTGTAATAGCATCAGGCATGGCCCTAGGAGAGGCGTATATACATCAATGAAAATGGGGAGGAGAGGAACAGGAGTCAGCACAGGATAATATTGTTGGTGAAGAGGATGGCAAACAGGGATACAGCATCACAAATTAGGAAGATATTTGGGTACACAGCAACATAACCACATCTGTTTCCTTGATCCTGCCTGTGGATCACATAATCAACAGCTGTGATGTCTCTGTCATCAGGATTTCTTGATGGTATACTGGAGCCCACAGACTAAGCTGGTCAAGTTTAGGGAAGGGATTCATGGCATTCAGGTGGCAAACATGTAGCTCTTTGTGGGGGGGAGAGAAGGACGGGGAATGGACCCAGGGTTGAACTCCACCCCATTTATCAAGATGATCAGCACGGTGAAGAGAAGCAGGAGGGAGAGGAATTTTCATCTGTGGAGGGGAGACCTGGAACTGTGGGGAGTAGGAAAGATGTGGAGATACAGTGAAGCCCACCAGGATGAAGCGCAGCACTGCAGAGTTCTGCAGTAGAGTTACTACGGTAAACAATGCAGTTTCAATGGTAGTTAATCCTTTTTGTTATGCAGTAAACCTGTGACACTGTGCTTCATCCTGGCAGGCTTCACTGTAGATGTGATACATGGCTTCATAGATTAAGAAAGAGAGGGGAAGGTTGGGGTAATAGGAGAAATAGGCTGTGTTGGGGAAGAGGAGTAGGCAAGGAAGAGATGAAAAAAGGAGGGGAGAAGGGAAAAGGAGAGGAAGACTAGGAAAAGCGGAGGTATAGTAATTGCAGGCAGTGAGATGTAAAGTAGTTTACATGCCCTATCTGCATGTACTCTGAAAAGGATTAGCGTGAGGTTCCTCAAAAAATATTGTACTTAAATCATATGCCAGTCTGGCACCTCTAAAGTCATAATGGGAAGGATAGTAGCAACAGCAACATAATAACTAACAGATTAATATGCCAGCCCCACACTTCTCAAGTCATAAGGGGGAGGATGGGAGCAGCAACAAATAAAATTACACATTTGGCAACATGTAAGAGAAGATACAGAGTTATAACTGGAGTCACAAAACAGCAACACAGGCTTACCACCTGGAGCACCACAGGTGAAGGCAAGTAAGGCCTAACGCAAGGGAGCAAAATGGAGGGTGAGAGCGGCAGAATAATGTGCAGCCACAAGTTGAGAACCACAATACCAAGCACCATTATGCTGAGCAGTGCTTTCAGGTCATGTACCTTTTGTACTTTGGTTTCAGAGAGATGGATCCCTGGCTGTAGCCAGCCAATCCTATGACCGTCCTAGATCTGAGAAGTACTTGACTGGCACAAGTTCTGGGTCCAGGGTCTACTGGTGGGGATGGGGCTCACAGGATGCCCACACTCCTGGTTGGGCAGACTTAGTGAGCTGCAGGATCTTTTGCTGCTGACAATGCCTATATTTCTATAGTCACTACACTGTAGTGATCATTGGCGGCAGATTCATAGTATGATCCAGAGTGCTGAGATGATTTTTAGAAAGGATATAAAACTTGGTAATTTAAGGTCAGAAAGAACTCTAGGTCTATCAGCTTTCCCCTTCTTCCAAAGCAAGGCTTTATAAGTATGCTGTTCAATTAAGTACTAATTTATAGGGATACCACATCCATTCTATCCCTTCCAGCCATCAGGGCGCCTGTCGGAATGCGCCCATCATTAGGGTGCCACAAGGGGAAATTCGCCATCCCCTCCCAGAGGTCTGCCCCCTGGAGTTAGAATAATTAGAAAGGGGGCCTGGGGAGTCCAGGGGTGCAGCCCCCTGCAAAAAGATGGGATGACAAAATCTGGACTTGGCACCCTAATAACCAGGCATGTCCCGATGGGCACGTTCCGAGGGTGAAACCCCATTCTACTACCCAAGGTACCCTGTAATCCCCTTAGTAAGTGCAGCAATAATTCCTACAAGGTATTCTTAACTGAAGAGAAAAGAAAACAAATATTGTCACCTCTGTCAATATTTTGGAAAAGGTAGGGTGGATAGTCAGCTGGCTGAAGATTTGGGCACTGCAGAATTTCCAGATAAAATATACAAAGAAAGAGGGTCTCAGAGGGCAGGGACAGCAACTACAAATGATCAGTCCCCTACTGATTTTAATCAAGAAAGTAGCATGGTTAGGTCTCCCAGGCACTTTGTGGGTCAAAGGGTCACAGAAATACAGAGGGGCCCATCTGTTTAGGGCTTTATACTGTATTCAAACAAAATGTCATGTAGTTGATAAGCTACGGAACAGGCAGCCAGTGCAGAACATACTGTAGAAACATAGAAATCATCTGCAGATAAGGGCCTTCGGCCCACCCAGTCTGCCCCATTACCCCAAACAACTGCACTCTTTCATGTACTGCTGGAATTATGCAGCCCCCCTCCCCCGACTACCAGTAATCCTCTATGCCTATCCCAAGCATTTTTAAAGCCTGTAATTGTTTCTGCCCTCACCACCTCTTCAGCAGGCTGTTCCATCTGTCCACCACCCTCTCCATGAAGAAGTACATCTTCACATTCTTTTTCAACCTCCCTCCCTCAAGTTTCCTCTTGTGCCCCTTTGTCCTTGAGCACTCTTTTCTTTGAAAAATAGTATTCTCTTAAACCTTATTTTTCCCAGTGAGGTACTTAAATGTCTTAATCATATCCCCCCTCTCCCTCCTCTCCTCCAGGGAGTCCATATTCAATTCCTGTAGCCTATACTTGTAGGGTTTGTGATGTAGTCCCTGCACTGTTTTGGATGCCCTCCTCTGGACCAACTCTACCCTATCTATATCCTTACGTGGATGAGGCCTCCAGAACTGGACAGAGTACTTGAGGTGTGGTCTCACTAGTATCCTATACAGAGGAATTATTACCTCCCTTTTCTGTTGGTGATTCTCCTGCCTATGCATCCCAGCATCCTGTTTGCCTTTCCTGCTGCCTTGTCACACTGTCTACCTACCTTAAGGTCATCAGAGATGATCACCCCCAGACCTCTTTCCTGCTTGGAGCTTTCTATTTCTACTACCCCCCCCAGTAGGTGACATGTTGCTCCTGGGTTTTTATGCCCCATGTACATTATCTTACCCTTCTCTGCATTGAAACCCAGCTGACAATCCCTTGACCAATCCCCCAGCTTCATTAGAACTCCCCTCATTCTTTCCACTCCCCTTGGTGTTTCTACCCTGTTGCAGAGTCTGGTGTCATCAGCAAACAGGAAAATCTGCCCTTCCTGACCATCTGCAATGTCACTGATAAAGACATCGAAGAGGACCGGCCTCAGTACTGATCCCTGTGGTACCCCACTGTTCACCTTATCCTCTGCTGAGTATGCCATTTGCCACCACCCTCTGGGTCCTATTATCCAACCAATTTTCCACCCATGTCACTATCTTCTTTTCCACCCATGTTCCCTGCTGATTTGACAGCCTTCTATGCGGCACAGTGTCTAAGGCCTTGCTGAAATCCAGGTAGGCGACATTCACTGCCTCCCAATCTACGTCCTTTGTTACCCAGTCAAAGAACTCAATGAGATTAGTCTGGCTCAACCTCCTTCCCATAGACCAATGATGTCTTTGGTCCTGTAGACCGTCAACAACAAGGTGTTCCACTATTCTTTCCTTCAGTAGTGTTTCCATGACCTTTCCCAATACTGAGGTCAGGCTGACCGGTCTGTAGTTCCCTGGTTCCTTTCTGTTTCCACTTTTGTATAGAGGGACTACATCAGCTCTCCTTGAGTCCCTGGGTACCTCCCCTGTTTCCAATGATAGATTGAACAGGGTAGTCAGAGGTTCTGCCAACACTTCTCTTAGTTCCTTCAGTATCCTGGGTTGTACCCCATCTGGTCCCATAGCCTTATCGACGACTCTAACTGCAGCCAGTTCCTTGAGGACCCTTTCCTTTGGAAAAGGACCTGTGTTCATTTTTGTGCCCTTCCTGCCTTTAATGCTTATTGCTGGCCCATTTCCTGCACCCTCCTTTGCAAAAACCAAACAGAAGTATTTGTTCAGTATATCCACTTTCTGGTGGTCATCCTAAACAACTTCCCCAGCCTCCCGTTTCAGTCTTACAATCCCCCCACCCCCAGCATTCCATTTTTCACTGATGCATCTGAAAAATGTTTTGTCCCCCCTTGCCACTTAGTTTGCTGTGCGTTCCTTTATGTGTGCCTTGGCTTCCCTAACTGACTTCCATGCCTCCCATTGTTTTTCCTGGTACCGCTCCCTATCCCCCTCCTCCTGTGTTTTTTTGTATTGCTTAAATTCCTTTTTTTTTTTTTTTGCTTTAACCTTATCTGCTACCTCCTTAGAAAACCATATTGGTCTCTTCTTTCTCTTCCCCTTGCTGACCTGTTAAACACAGAGTTGTGCTGCTTCTGCAATCCCTGTTTTAATCATCTCCCACAGTTTCTCTTCCCGCTTCTTTTCCCCTACTCTGACCAGAGTTTCTTCTAGGTATTTTCCCATTCTTCTGAAATCCACCCTCTTAGAGTCTAAGATTCTTGTCCTTGTGTGGCTTGGTTTTTCCCCACCAACGAATGAACGACAGACCCATTTTCAACTGAAATGCCAGGACCTGTGCACTAGTGAAATGGACTTGGAGGCTGCCTGTTGAAAGTTGGAGGGGCCAACCTGTCCTGCAGCCAAGCTGACCTAGAACTGCTTCCTGGATAGATGCAAAGAACAGCAGTGTCCACTTTCTGCTTCCTGGATCATTTGAGTGGAAGGGACTTTGCAGTGTGAATTTCTGTTTGGCCAGCCACAGTTTCTGCAGTGTGCTGATTGTTTTTACATCACAGTCTTGTCTGGTCCGTTGGGTTTGTGGAGACAAACTATATTCCCTCAACAGAGGAAGAAGGGACACCCTGTGCAGTCCATGCCAGTGAGAGAGGCATTGGTTCTTCATTGAGGTGTGGGTGAGCTGCTTGCTTCTTTTCCCATATCATTGGTGAATCCATTTACATCTTTATGTGAGCCTTATACTTTTGGAGCTGGTGAGAGTGGCTTTGAATGGATTAAGTGGCACCCCTCGATTGTCTTTCTTTTCAGTTTGGACCCGTGTTTCCAAAAAATCTCCCAGCTGTGACCAGGGGTCGGTGAGAGTGCCTTCTGTTATTCAGAACTGGGCCTTGGAATCTTACAGACATTCCTTTTGATGACTGTTTTTTCATTTGTCCTGTTTGTGTTGGACTTGCTCTTTGGGCTTGTTTGTGTTGATTAGTGGCCTGTGGATTTGCTCTCCTACTATAAGAAATTTTAACTCTGATTTCCTTTTCTGCTCTCAGTGGGGTGGCTGGGGGTCTTTGTTGGGGGAGGGAGAGGATTTTAACTGTACAGTTGGTGTGTGTGGTGTGTGATGTGTGTGGTGGTGAGTGGTTAGGTTTTTTGTGTATTAACTGTGTGTGTATGGTTGTGAGTGGAAAGTAGTTTTTAGTTTTAGTGGGCATAAGTATTGTGCCTTGGGAATTATTGCAGTCAAGGAGGCCAGCTTTCTGGGATGTGCAAAGGCCTGGGGCAGGCACGGATTGCCTATTAGGTGTCCCAGCTGCTTGACCTTCGGCCTTTCACTGACCTCCCCATATCAGCCATGATAGCGTGTCACTGTCGGGAGGTCGATATTAGGAGGCGCCATACTGGTCAGTTGTGATGGGGCGCTGTAAGTTTGATGGAGGTGAGCAGGATATAAATGGTTAGATGCAGGATGTGCCCTGGGTTTAGATGGGACCCAGAGAGAGGCCAGACGTGTTTGGTTCCTGTCCCCAGGGGTCCTACCAGACTGAGTGGGCAGGTAGCCAGTAGGACTGCAATGCCTGCCAGTCCCCTTAGGGCGGTGCTTTGCAATGCCAGATCGATCAGAAACAAGACTGCAAGTATAGCAGACATGATTTCATTGGTCAGTCTGGCTTGCATCATGAAGGCCTGGGTGGATGACGATGCCAGGCCAATCTTGGAGGCAGCCATCCTCCCTGGGTACTCTGCACTGCACTGTCCTAGGGTCGAACGCAGGGTGGGGGAGTGGCCATCTGCTTTAGATCTGACCTGAGATTCACTCCGCACCCGGTAATCTCAAGATTGATAAGGTCAGCTGGTGTGATCATTGCACAGTGACGTTCTCATTTAGGGCCCTTCTCGAGAGCCCTCCCCCTGTGGAGATGGTCAGCTACTGCCTTTTGAGGGGATTGTCCCTAGAGGGATTTCTGGTGGTAGCTGATCTATCTAGTGTAGGTGTTGCATATGCAAAGGGCGTGAGTGATGTGGTTGCCGCCTAAAATAGGGTGATGTCCAATGCACTCGATGCCCATGCACTGGTCCATGTATAACCCAAATCCTCTCACTTGAGGTCTCCTTGGTTTGATGGCGATCTCAAGGCGATGAAGATTAAGGGTCAGAAGTTAGAGTGCTGCTGGAGGAGGACCAGGCTAGTGGAGGACAAACTGGCCCTATGTACTCACTACAGTGAGTATCAGGAGATAATCAACCATAAAAAGGCAGAGTTCCTGTCCAGGGAGATTGCTGCAGGGAAGAACCAACCTGCTGCGCTATTTTGGATTGTGGACGGGCTGTTACACCCGGTCTGTCTGCAGCCGAAAAAGCCTTTTCTGATTCTTTGTGTGGGGAGTTTGCTTGGTGCTTCTGTGACAGGATGTCCTCCACCTAGCAGGGAATTCCATCAGTGAGACAGATTACGGCCTGCAATGATCACCACGGGCATCACAGAGGAACTCCACCTGTTTGGGATGAGTTTAAACCAGTGGAGGTGGCCAAGGTCATTGAGGTTGTTTCCAGGCTGAAGCACACATACTGTGAACTGGACCCGGTGCAGACACATTTCTTGATGGGATGTGTTGGTTCCATTGGCCCAGTGTTCACCTTGATTGTCTGGTGTTCTTTGTCAGAGGTGGTCTTCCTGGATTCCTTGAAAGAGGCTTTGGTGAGACCCCTTCTGAAAAAAAACATTCTTAGACCCTGACATCTTGGTGAATTACTGACCTATATCCAACCTCCCTGTTTTGGACAAGGTTGTAGAGAAGATTGTGGCACAACAGCTTGAAGAGCACCTTGTGGCTTTTGACATCTATGATCCACTCCAGTCTGGATTTCGTGTAAGGCATAGCAATGAAACAGCATTAGTTCGGGTGCACAATGACCTTCTTAGGGCAAGAGGTAGAGGAGAGGGGTCAATTCTCATTCTTCTTAATCTCTCCTCGTCATTTAACACAGTGGACCATGTTGTGTTGCCTGATCATCTCAGGGAGTACTGTGGGCTTGCTGGCACTGTCATCTGCTGGTTTGAGTCCTACCTCACAAACAGGAAGCAACAAGTTGTAATGGGGAATTTCTTCTCCTCCTCGAGCCTTCTGTCCTGTGGAGTACCTCAAGGTTCGGACTTGTCATCAATGTTGTTTGCTGTGTACATGCTGCCCCTGGGTGAGCTCATTAGGGAGTACAACATGGGTTTTCATTGCTGTGCAGATGATACCCAGTTGTATCTCTCCTTTGCCCATGGGACATCTGACACTGTGGAAGTGCTTAATAGCTGCCTAGTCAAGATTAATGACTGGATGTCCTCCAGCTGGTTGTGACAGAACCACGATAAGATGGAGGTCCTGGTTGTGGAGTCGAACCAAAGGCTTGATAGAATTGCCTCTGGTGTGGCAACTGGTCTTTTCCTGTGGCCTACACCATTGATGGCTTCCTCTAGGGTGCACAATCTGGCCATGTCCCTAGATGACAGACTGACATTTGAACCACAGGTGTCGTCCGTTATCCAAAGTAGCTTTTACCATCTGAGGAATATCACCAGGATCAAACCCCTAGTTCCACCTGAGGACCTCTCTGATTTGGTACATGCCTTTGTGACGTCCATGCTTGATTACTGTAATGAACTCTACTTCAGGGCTTCTGGAGGTATCCCTGCCAACTGCAGTTAGTGCAGAATGCTGCCACCAGGTTGCTGAAGTGACTCTCCAATTCAGTCATGTAACGCCGCTGCTGCGCATACTGCACTGGCTGCTGGTCAGGTGGAGGGTTATCTTCATGGTGGATTTGCTCATCTTTAAGGCCCTGCATGGACTAGGCCCTGGCTATCTGTCTGACCTCCTTACACCTGGCACTCCTGTCTGCTTCCTCCATTCCTCCTCTAGGGGCCTCCTCACAATTCCCAGGATGAGGTTAAAAACCGTCGGTCCCATCCTGTGGAATTCGCTACCACCTGCTGTTTGGGAGGCCCCTTCAGTTGAGGTTTTCAATGGCTGCCTAAAGACCTATTTGCTTGCTCTGGCATTCCCAGATATAGAGCTGTAGAGAAGTGTTATCTGAGCTATCTTTAATACTTGCTTTTTGTACTCTGTTTACTGATTTTACTATATTTATAATTTTTTAGCTATATTTGTGTATTTATAGTCTGTCCTTTCTCTTTAATTGTTTATATTTGTAAGGTGCCCAGAGCCTCTGGGATTGGGTGCCTAAGAAATAAAACTTGACTTGCCTTGGTCCCGCCCCCTCAGTTATTTCATACCACACTGTTTGATGATCACTGTTCCCCAGATGCTCCACTACTGTAACACCCATGACACTGCCAGGGTAACCCTCAGGGTCACCCACAGCCAGGGAGTGATATGATCCAACTTCTGATTGGCAGTCAGAAGCCTCCCTGCAGAATTTTTGTGCTTGCTGCAGATGACAGACCTGACCACAAGGCAAGCCCTTGTACAGTACATTACAGTAGTATAGGCTGGAGGACACGATAACCTACATCTATGTTCCAGATCAGCTGGCTACAAAAAGGAGTGCAATCTGGTAATGTTTGGTAATTTATAAAAGCACTCTGTTCACACTTTACTCAGGATGCAAATTTCTTACTTTGGAGACAGATCAAGTGTGAAGGTCTGTCTACACTATGAATAAGTGAAGTAGGCCTGTTCTTCTCCACTGCAATTACAACAAAAAGACATTTTTATCCATTCTTCTGCATTGCCTTCTGATAGCCCTGATAAAGAGCCCTCAGGGTAAGCCTGTTGGCATGTACCTGTGATTCCCCCACTTATACACCAGTTTGCATCCTAGCACTTCTGGCTGTCACAGCTGAAAATGTTTTTTTTTTTTTTTTTTTTTGTAATGAGAAGGAAAGGAGTTATGGAGTTGAGGTGTTTATTGTCATTTATATGTAATCTTGTTTTATATTTTAGGTTCACTCAATGACACTAAAAGGGACTGAAGAATTATCTTTCCGATTAAAATGAATAGAGATGAAGTAAGTCATTCTACAATTCTATCTGTTTGAATGGATAGTGCTATTATGTGCTGTATTTGAAATTATGAGAGAGGCTAAGATATTTTGTTCAAGCTGTGCAATACACTGTCCACATTTCAAAAACTAATACACTGTGTGGCAACAGGTCTAATGAGCAAGTGGAGCAGAGAAGAGAAAGAAGGGACATGATTGAAATATTCAAGTACATAAAAGGCATTAACAAGATGCAGGCACAAGAACTTTTTCACTTCAAGAAGGGCTCCAGGACTAGGGGACATGGCCTCAGGCTGCAAGGAGGGAGGTTCTCTCCCAACACCAGGAAGTTTTTCTTCATATAAAGAGAGTTGAATGCCTGGAACAGCCTGCCCCAAGAGGTTATGGGGTCAAAACTGTGGGGGAATTCAAGAATGCATGGGATAGACACAATGGAGCCCTGACTACAAAGAGCAACTAGAGTGCCAAAATAGGTCTAAAACCAATGGGCAGACTAGAGGGAGTTAGTGGCCTCCTTCTGCTGTCAACCTCTATGTTTCTATGAAATGAGTATTCTAGCAAGCCAAATCTATGCAGTTTAAAAAAATATAATTAGAGCAGCTTAATGAATAGGCTCATTGGAAATGTATTTTTGTCCTGAACAACTTTCATACTGTTTTTTTATCTGTAACTTGTATACTTTTAGAAATATTTACATTTGTTTGGCATAACTCCTATTGCACATCTAAACAGCCTCAGTTTTGCAAATTACTATGCCATTTAAGTGAAATTCTAAACCAGACCACCATGTTCATCTCTTATCATGCTTAATTTAAAGTGGACAGGAATTGGTTACTTATGTGCAGCTGTTTGAAATGTCTCTATGGTCATAAATTATATTTATACCTCTAAAGGATCCCTATTTGACTGTGCCCGAATAAAAGCTGAAGCTGTCTGTTGTGTTTTGTATTGTTTTCTTTGTATGGACAACATTCTCTGCAGTTCCTTTCATGGACCCAAGAATTTGGAGTTTTGACTATATCACTTCATGGTTTCAGAACCATGGGCACTGTACTGATAAGTTCATGCTAACATTTTTGAAACCGTGAAGCCACAGAAAAACTTGCTGCCATATTGGGCCTTGTGACACAAGAACCACAGAAACAGATGATTTGATACCTTTTATCAGACCAACAGAGTTGCCACAAAAGAACACAGGTGCTTTTAGCTTTCGGATTACACAGAATCCTTCAACAGAAAACACTAGAAGTTGTTTTAGAAGAATATACTTTCTTAAAACCCAGATCACACACACAAAAAAAAAGATGAAACATTTTTAAGGAACCCATTGGTTAAAACTGCATTCAAAAAAACAACATACCCATATAAAGACAGAAAAAGGTCCATCAAAAGAAAGCTATCCAAGGTCAAATGTCGCTGACTTGAAAGCTCACTCCCTGAGAAAAGCTATAAACCAGCTGAAGCTTCATTTTAAAAGAGTTTGTGTCTGTGCTAGCATTAGTAAATGACAATGATTAAAAACCACAAGGAAAAATAAGCTTAAAGAGCAGCTGACACCTTCAGGAAAACTTCAACAAAACATAATATTTAGATAAGTTCAGCTTGTATTTCACATTAGCTCTTTATTCCTCTTCCCCATTATTTATTGCTGAGGTCATTTGCATGAAAACAGGATTTTTGCTTCTGAAGTGTTCATTTATTTCTGTTGCTGTCTCCCTACCTGAGGTCATAATGTACTGCTTGTGACATCACAGTTATTCTCATGGCAACAGATTTTGATGCCACAGCAGAGCATTATGACTTGAAGTAGAGAGTAAGCTATAGAGGCAGATTAACTTTAAAGTAACTGTAAGGGATACAGATCATGTATTTATGCATATTTCTTCAGTAATAAATAATGGGGAGGAGAGATCTGGACCATATATGGAATACAAGCAGAATGTTACCTAATTATTATGTTTTTCAAAGTTTTCTTTGAGGCGTCAGTAGCTCTTTAAGCAATACATTATAAATAATGTTAAATGTCTTTAAATATAAACATATCTATGTGTTAAGTAAAACATAGGTTAGAAGACAATCTGCCCTAGTGTAAATTAAGCATTCACCAGCTGTTTCACACTGTGGTGTCAATCAAATTTTACAGTGTACTGTTCAGATGCATTTTTCTTAAACTCTGTGTACAATGAGTCCATATTACTCATGAACAGTCAAACTTATCCTGTCTTAAACATGATATATCTGCAATTCTGTAACAAGTGACTAGTGTATGTGTACATTCAAAACCCAAAGCTAACACAGATCCCCTTCTGACTGAGATACTGTTATCCTAATATGTCCATGTATCAACATGTGTCCATACTGTATGTACATAATCTGGTGTTGTATTAAATAACAGTTCTATAAATCTAAAACCAAAACAAAACACAACAGACAGCTTCAGCTTTTATTCAGGCACGGTTAAACAGGGATTATTTAGAGGTATGAAAATAGAGACATTTCAAACAGGTGCACCTAAGTAATCAATTCCTGTCCTCTTTAACTTATTCAGACCCAATGTGTATTTAGAACATTGCAGGCAGAACTCCAAACTGCTTTTCTTTTAGACTCTTCCTAAAGCACTGTGCAAAATTCTTAGCAAATGTGTACACATTCCAAACAAATCTAAATATCTTTAAAACTATTCCAGGTGCACCAAAACAACCAATCTGAAAGTTGTTCAGGACAAAAAGACCGTTAAAATGATGGTAGTCACTAATCTGAATACCTTATATTTTGTTAAATATGGTCATCTTATTACCTATATTTTCATTTTGGTTTTTACAAAATTCAAATTTCTGATGGCTATTTAAAAATAAACTATAAAGAATTTAGATTAGTGACTACCCTCATTTGAAAGGCTTTTTTATCCTGAACACAAAGATGTAAAATAATACACTTGGGGTACAGAAAACCAGGGGCAGAGTACAATATGGATGGAGTGGTATTGACAACATTAAGAAAGCACACATTCAAAAAAAAAAACTTTTACTTATAGTTGATGACTGTTTAACAATATTATGTATCTATGGCTGCCACTGTACATCTGATGCAAACCCATAATCACATTCCTCACTTGAAGCGAAAGGGGGGAGGGATGGAGGCCTTAACTGACTCCTTGTTTTTGTGTTAAAGGGGGTCAGTTTTTTTACAGCAAAAACAAGGAAATGGGTCATTTCTAAAATGTGCAGACAAGCATGGGGGCCACTTTTATTCAGAGCATGCCACCACTGGCAGCTACCACTTCAAGACTGCTACTACCACCTCCTAATATAATCAGGGGAAAACCAGAAGTAGTCTACTAGCACTGAGATCAAAATGGTTAAGGCACATTTACCAGAAATTACTGCTTAGAAAAGAATGAGAATGTGACTATGACTGTGATGACAAGCAAATCCCAGATCAGATCTCTAGTTTTTAATAGTTTTCTCCTGAGGCTGATTTTTATGGCTGTGTGGGACAAGCTCCACAAATGTTATGGCATCATCAGATTTGTATAAGAGCACTGTGGAAGCACGTAACTGGACTGCTGTCTGATGTTCTGCCACAGTGCTCCAGCATAGTTTCCAGTGTTTCTGTTTATGCAGCCCTTCCCTTCTGCAGGCCACATAAACATATCCACTTCCTGGCATGCTACTTTTCCTTTCTGCAACTGCAGAAGTGATAGCCACTGTGTGCAACATGGTGGTGCTGACTTAAACTGTGCACGCACAAGCATTGTGCATATGTATGTAACCCCCAAGCTACCTTTGGCTAGCTGACACCCCCTTAAAAGAACTACTGCCAACTACATGGCATACAATTTTCTTTTGGTAAAACTACACTCATGGTACCACCCCTAGTGTTAGAGTGTATACCAGGCACATTATCCAGAGGATGGGGGGTACATACTAAAATGAACCTTTTTATTTACAAACAGGTCCAGGGTAGAGGATGCAAGGCATATGCTAGACCTAACTTCTGAGGGGCCCAATAACATTCACACTAGAAGCAACAAGTAGAATATCCAAAGCAGTAACTGGGATTTTGCAGTGTGGCTTTACTTACAGATGTTACTTGAAGCAAGGGTGGTCCCCTAAAGATTTGTAATTGCAATACAGACACACTCAGTTTTGCAGAACACTCCGTTTGGGAGTACTGTGTTCCACAAAACCACCTCTATCTGTCTTCCAAAGTGTATAGGTGAAACCCCCCTACAAACGTGGGTTTCTAAAAGCCTTCCAGGAGCTTGCCTAAGTGCTCCCTGCCTAACTGGTGTTCGGCGTAATGCCGTTTGAATGTGGGCACTGTGAGTGCTTTTAGAGCCTCTGGTACTTTCTCTTTAAGAGCTGCCTGCAGGCTTTGTTAGCTTGCATGGGGGGGGCTGTGGGTTTATTGCTCGACTCCCACTCGAGCTGCTGTTTGAATTGCTCCATTTCTGCTGTCGCTAAGTGAGCAGAGGGAGCATTATTGAAGGATGTAACTGTTTTCTGGAACAAATGTAGTGTGGCAGTAAACTTGCTGTTTATTTAATCTGTTTCCCTTGCAGCTGGGACTTTGTGTATTCTGCCCCTCCATTTTGAATCAGAACTGCCTCTGGGATCCAATAGGAAGGGAGAGGTGCTTAAAATGGTGTATTGAGTGACCAACCAGAATCAGGACTCTCTTTGGAGCTGGCTGGCCATAGGGAATACAGCCAGTAATTCTGGGAAGTGAAGTTCTGAACTATGGCACCTTTTTGCACCAATGAGGGCAGTATTGAGTGACTGGCATATGCAGCCCTCCAATAGGATTGGGTGGCATCTGAACAAGATTCCCTGCCCAAACTGCCAAGAGACAGAGTCGGTGGTGATCATGAAGGTAGAAGGAGCTCTGGCTCCTGTGCTGTGCAAGTTTTCGCACAGGAAGTGCGTGTGCAGGCCAAGAAGTCGAGCAGCAGAATCGCCGTAAGGAGCGGATAAGATCTGTGGAGGAGTGCAGACAGAGGAGGCTGTATGATTACAGCTACCTACCAGGCTCACCCTGTAGAGGACTGGAGAATCGGCTTTAATCATGCTCGGTCTGTCAGGACAAGTGAAGCTGCGTTGCATCACCCAGTTTGAGCAGTGAAAGTCATTGGGAGCCTGAAGCAGCTGCCTGGTATGGTACCCCTCTGTTATACATATAAATGTGTGGAGAAGCATTTGGATCACAGGCTAGGTCCTGCAAGTGGTGAAAGAGGGATCTTTCTGCAGGAGTCGTGAGTACTAACTCAGGGTTGCTCCCTGTTAGCTGTTTATAGCAAGGGCAAGTTGTGTCTGGTCGCTCCACTGACTGTCTGAACTGAGCCTGCTGGCTCTGATTAACCAATTTGGGTCTCTAATACTTGTTTTTCCATCAGGGCCCCAACCAGCTGCACCGAATAGGCTAGCCTCTTATTGCCTGGGTACCCAGAGACAGTGACTTATATGTTTGGCCTGTGCACAGTGCCCTGATATAGTAGAGTGTTAAGCTAATCAACCTGATTTCCCCCCTCCTGTGTTACTTCCCCTTCAATAAATCAGATTTGTTGTTTGCAAGGTACACTGTCTGAACTGTATATTTGTGCTCCCCTATTGTGCATGGGTTATTGTGTCACTGTATCCTATTTTACAGGTGGTCCTCGGCACCAAGTTGGTCGTTCCACTTTGGGGGTAAGTGTAAGTCATAACCATTGGGTGAGAAGTGTTTGTGGGCCACTAGTGGAAGGAAAGGGGGGTTGCAGTGACCCAGAGGGCTGTGACCAAGTCGTGTTAGACTGTTCCAACCCCGACCTCTGGGTGGAGGCACCCGCCATTGGATCCAGGCCCCTTAACCTGCTAGTGGCGAAGCAAGCAGCAGTAGTAGCCCTTGGGATACTGCCCCCTGGGTGTTACATATCTGTGGGATGTGCCACACACTTTAAAATCCTCCTGGTACATGGTCTCTGCCCAGGGAACAGTGGTGCCCATATATGAACCACTTAGCCCTGCCTGAAACTCCAGATGGTGTTCCTCTCACCTTTTTCCCCAAACAGCCACTGGCATTCCTTCAGGGTTACACCAAATGAGTCTCCAATCCCCAACGAATTGCTAAAGACTCCCAACTTTAACTTTAAATTCAGCACAGTTGTGGTGAAAGGGGTCTGGACCGGTGTGATCTAGCCTTATCTTGGCGCTCACACACCACAGACAACTCCCTCAGAGAAAAGTCTTAAATTCTGTACTCACAGATTATTTGTTCCTGTGACTGATTTTGCTCCTATGCCTGTTTAAGTTGCCAATGTTTATCTTTGTATATAAATGCTGTACTATTATTTTGCATGTTTCCCTTTGTGCCCCTTCCCCAAGACACCTCATGAAACTACCTATTATAGTTTAGAGAAGGCCTTTTCTGGTTAAACTCTTTCAATAAAACAAACAAATAAATTATTCTATCTGACTGGCAAAAACTCGTGTTATTACTTCCATATGGATGAGGGATCACTAGGGTTTTCAAGGGAGCAGTTCAGCTCTCCAGAAAATATAGAACAGTGTGGAGGATATGTCTTCATTATATACACATTAAATCCTTTTGTACCAGGAGTGCAGATGGTATTCTTGAAAAATCTCAAACTGCAGGCTTCTGTGACGCTTAAGCTATTTCCTAAAGGTTGTTTACAATCAACCCTTAGGTTAAAGATCTGGTTATCACTAAAAGCTATGGTCACTTTCTGGAGCCTACCTACAAGAACATATGAGCAGACATAAAAAGGTACACAAAAATATAACTCAGGCCTACCAGTTCATCAAACATTGCTAGTTCAAGCCAGCAAACTTCTTGAAACAAACAGAGGTCATTAATACTAACATACTAACATACCATTTGCCAGCAGATTAGGCCTTACGGTCTAACGAGTCTGCTCGAACCTTAGATCCTTAGTTGGGTGCCGAGGCCCTCCCATCCCTTGTGCTCCAGAAACCCCTATCATCCATCCCCACCCCCCTGGGACAGGCCATCGTCTGATACATCCACTTTCTGTGTCTGTCCCACCCTCTCTTGAAGCCCTCCACTGTGGATCTCTGAACCAGCTCGGCAGGCAGTGCATTCCAAGGGTCCACCACCCTCTCAGTGAAAAACCTCCTCCTCTTTCCACCCCTCACCCTTCCACCTTCCAACTTCAAACCATGCCCTCTGGTGATACCTCCCTGCTTTAGTCTAAAGATCCCCTCCATGTTTACCCTATTTATTCCCTTGAGGTATTTGAAGACCTCAATCATGTGCCCCCTGTCTCTCCTCTCCTCCAGTAAAAACAGGCAGAGCTCCTCAAATCTGTCCTCATACGTCAAATCCCCTAGCCCTCATATCATCTTAGTTGCCCTCCTCTGTACCCTCTCCAGGAGCTGTATGTCCCTCTTCAAGTGTGGTCTCTAGTACTGTACACAGTACTCAAGGTGTGGTCTAACCAGTCCATTGTACAGTGGCAGAATCACTTCCTTGCTCCTAGAGGTGATCCCCCTTATGATGCATCCCAACATCCTGTTTGCCTTGCTAGACGCTCTCCTGCACTGCTCAGAGTTATTCATACATGCATCCACCATGACCCCTAGGTCTTTTTCCCCTATTGAGGCCTCCAGAGCCTCCCCTCCCAGGGTGTACCTGTGTTGGAAGTTCACTAGAACAGATTTCATGTGACCTTTGCCATAAATACAAAAAGACAATTTGCATTACTCTGAGAAGAAACTGCAGGGGCTGCAGCAGGAAAATGTGTTTCTGAAGTCCTTGCCAGACACTGTGTCCCAAAGAACATCAGATTTAATTAAGACACACAAGAAAAGAACTGTTAAGGGTCACTCAGTGGCCCAGTGGAAATGCATTGCTCTTCCATGCCAACAATCCAGGTTTAGAAGCAAGCCTGGGAGCTGGGATTATGTGCAGCCCAGGCCTGTGGAGTGCATCTGGGTGCAGTGTGATCTGACTCAGGGAGGGAGGTGCCTGGCGTCCAGCACCACACCTCTGTGGGCTAGGATCTTGCTCCTCCATGAGGGGGTAGCATCATCCCTGTAAACACAGTAGTGCAGGAAACCAACAGAGGCTACTCTGCCACCATGGGAAGAGGGAGGAAGCCTACAGTGGGGTCAGTACTCAATGCCATCAGGACTAAGGCCAGCAGTCCATCAGCCCCAAACCATTAGCTGCCTGCCACTAGATCCTCTTTATATTAGGGTTGCCTACCTCTTGGACCACCTGCCACAGAGGGAAAGCCATAAGGGACAGCAGGCAGGTGAGGTGAGTGGCAGGGAGCTGGGTGATTCCACAGACCTGACTATGGTATAACACTGTACAGAGTATATACCTGCAACAGCATACACTGGGGATAAAAACTGCAAAAAAAAAAAAAAGTGAACTTTTCTAGTAGTTTCTCTCTAACCTCAACATACTGTCCAAATCCATACCAGATTAAGAGATGCTAACTATTATGAAAGATAATATTAGGCCACATGTAGGTCAAAACCACATTCATCAGGATTTTGACATCCCACACACTGCTTGTCTTCCATGCTGTTCCATGCCAGATACCGTATCCAAAGAAACGGAGCACAGACTGAACTGTGTCACACATTTCTCTTTAGTGTAAAGAAACACTCAGCTAGCTAGTCTTTACATATGACTTGTGCTGGTGAAACAGACTTGGGTAGATAACATATAAAATCATGAACACATTCACAGGATGTGGAGGAGGCATCCCTCCACTTCACAGACTGTCCAGAATCTATGCCTCTGTGCCTCTGTGAGGACAGAAAAAAAACCCTGTGGAAGAAATCTCTGGGGATCCATGGCCTTGGTCACCATCCATCCTGCGTAGGCACTCCTATGGCTCACCTTGCTAATTTGGAATGCCAGTTTAGGGGGAAACATTTGAAAGAATAACTCTTGCTTTATCCCTATAATAGGACAATGTTGTGGTAGTGTCAAAAGATGATCTTTTAGCTAAAGGAAGAACCCCAAAAGGAGGGCCACCCCAAAAGACATAAAATGAGGAGGGCAGTGACTGTGGAAAGGCTAGCACACGGCATCAAGACCATAAAGAGGTCTAACCTTGACTGAAAACTAAAGGAAGGAGATATGGAATGAGACTAGGGGAACCTTAAGCAGATGTAGGGAGAACAGCTTTCTGAGGTGCTGGTCTGCACCACTAAATGAAACAATGTGGAATTAGGGCCCCACTCTACTGCAGCTAAAGTCTTAAATACCATACTGTGAGGTGCCACTGACCATGGGTCTGCATGACTGAAGCTTCCACCTGAGAGTTGGGCCTTCTCACCATCTGGTGGGACTGCCAGGTGGTACTGTAGGAGATAAATGGCCTGTAAAGGACCACAATCTAGTGAGGGACTTACCCTCAATATATGGATTTCAAGGTGAGTCAGTGAACAGGACTGTAATATGATAATGATCAGTAGGAATAAGTTCATAGAGCCAGATGGCATAACGCAGAAATGGGCTGACTGCATGATTATGTGAGGGAATGATTGACAGATTGCATTGAACTAAATGATGAGGACTGTTGAATGACAACTGGAATAATAGGAAATGAACTGAATGCCAAGGTACCAATAAGAGCTGCCCATTTATGCTTTGCACCCATTAGTAATACATGTGAGATAGCACATGTCTGACTTGGGGGTACTACAGAATTTAGACAGTGCGCTCCAACTGGAGTGTGCTAACTCCATGAATATGAGGCTTTGTCAGTACAGCACACACTGACTGTGCGGTGTTTACACAGCTCCCTACTAGAATATATCTTATAGGAGGGAATGGAGATGGTGTGTTCCAAATGGGATAGTGTCATTACTCCTGAGAGTCATATTTACTCTAGCTATAGCTTGCAAGCAAGCCCATAGGGCATACAAGGTTCTAAGGAGCCATTTTCATGCCATTGTGGTAATTTTGGCATGCTGCACAATGCTGCTGCACACAACTATATGCAGGCATTGCGCAGAGCTGGGATGGCCCACCAAAATGGAGAAAATTCACTGGGGGAACCCTCCACCTGTGATTTATCAGGGTCTGGGGCAGGTTTGCTCTTTATATGCTGCTCTGTAACCCTCTAGTTAATCAGTCTTAAGCCTTTAGGGGGTATATTGCACAAAGGAGCAAGCCTTCCCTATTTTATTCATGGAAGTGAGTCAGACTTTTAATTTTCTTTTGTGGCCGAGCTCCTCTGTGTTCCATTCCTTTTCCACCACTGTTTCCAGTTAAGGAAAAAGAAAAGAACTATGCAAAGTTTACCCTTTTTTTCTAAGTCAATGCAGCTGTGTGGAAGGGATGGAGAGAGATGGGGTTTCAACTGAGTTGTGGTAAGGATTTATTTCCTTATTAGGATTGTGGTGGTGGGAAGCAGGGTATGAGATGGGGTACTCTGTTGATTGGAGAAGGTGATATGTCTTATTTGTGAGTTACTTTATTATTGTTACTGTGGGGGAGGATGGTAGGAGTTGAGGATGCTAAGTGGGTTAAGGGGATTTCAATTTTTTTTTACTGGGACCAGAGGGGGAGGGTATTTTTTTTTTAAATGTCAATGGGTATTTTCCAGCTGGGCCACTGAATTTGGCAATGGTCCCTGTTAAGTGAATTAAATCCAAACCTTGCTGGCAAAAGGTATATCATCATATCTTTTGGCAAAGTGCCCTAATTCACTGGCCATTTGCCTAACTTTCATGAAGAGTGACATTTGCCACTTTGCTTCATTGTTACTGATGATTTCATAGAGAATAATGGCTATGCAACTGTGTGTTATGAAATTATTTTAAACACCAGAGGTGTGTGATGACCCATAAACCTCAAAAGTGAAGCTCGAGAGGTTTATGAGGTCATCACACACTGAGGGTTGTGTAAAAGTATTCCTTAACAAAACAGTTGCATAGATATTATTTTTTATAATTACTGGTACAGGGAGTTCTGTCCTTTGAAACATGAGTAAGTTAGTGGAGAAACAGACACACACACACTTAGCCATTGCCTGTGTCTACATTTCCAATACAGGCTTTTTTCTTTACTTTTATTTTTTAATTACACTGCCAACAAAATTGTTCAGTTTATTAGGGACCGTCTATTCGCTGTGCGGCTGTCGAGTCCCAGAGTGCTGTAGACCCGTCCAAATGGTACAAATCAACCAGATATATTTTTAAGTTTGTAAGGGCAGTGATAACCAGATAAATATTGAAAAATGTAAAAAAAAAATTCTACCCTGTTAGCTAGAAAGAAGAGATCAAGCCAGATGCTTGGTAGCATAGGAACAGAGCAGTGATGTTGCTTGAGATGTATAGCCTGCCCACACACTAACTAAGAGCCAATGAGGTGGCACAGTAGAACTGAGTGACACAAAATTATGCGGAAGTGACACAAAACTTAAAGCAAAATGCCATAATAACTGATTTTTAGGTTATTATGGCATTTGAGAGGTAGCTGTAAACAGTGTGATAAAGGGGGCCATCAGTAATTGTTTCACAATATCTCTAGCAATCAGTAAGTGAAACTTTTCAGAAATTCATTTTAGCCTTTTAAAAGCATCATTTAGTACATGATTTTCATCCTAACAATAAGTGGTGGGTAGTTATGTTTGACTGGCTCCTCTGCAAAAGGTAAATAGCACACCTTTATATTAATGGTACTCGGGCCATAACATGCAAAATATGTCCATTTAGCTGTTTTGGAGCAATCAGCAGCAGTTAGATTTTAATATAATTTACACCAAAATCATGTTCTTGTACTTTCAAGTTAATTGCTACTATTTTGCCTTTGTTTTGTTTTCGGGGGTAGGGGCTTGTCATCACAGCACAGAGCAGGCAGTAAACTTGAGGGTTAATCTACAAATTCCCCATAGCTGTTGTTTATACCTAAATGTTTAGACACAATACAAAAACCAACAGTCCCAAAAATATATGCAAATTCATTTTGTGGGAAGCTAGCTATGGATAAACAACCACAAGCTTTAAAGAAAAGCACCCCATTTAGGGGAGCCTGATGGAATTTGCAGTTGGGTCATACAGCTTAATGTTATTTCAAAACTGCACCCCAAGATGTATTCTTTTATTATAAAACCTGATTCACCCACTGCAGTCTAAGATTTACTTATGGCTGGGAACAACACAGTTAGATAGAATCATGTATATTGCCTTCAAATTATTACTCATAATACTGTATGCTGGCGTGCATAGGGAGGGGCATAACTAGCAGAAGGAGGGAGGTACTGATGCCTCTTTATAAAACCATGGTGAAACCTCACCTGGAATATGGGGTTCAGTTCTGGTGACCTCACCTATGCAAGGACATAGATGGGACTGAAAGGGTTCAGAGAAGGGCAACCAAGATGGTGCACAGTATGCATGGAAGCCATATGAGGAGAGGTGGAGGAAATTGGATCTGTACCCCCTTAGAGACTAGCAGGGAGTGGGGCATGATAGAAACATTTAAGCATGTGAAAGGAATTTATAAGGTGTGTGAGGGGAGCTTATTTACAAGAAAAGTGACTGCTAAAACTAGCGGTCATATAGTCTAAGATTAGAAGGAGGAAGATTTAGGGGCAATGTGAGGAGGCATTACTTCATGGAGAGGGTGGTGGAGTCCTGGAAAAAAACACCTGAAGAGATGGTGTGGGCCAAAATGCTAGTGGGTTTCAAGAGGGCATGGGACAGACATAAGAGGTTGACCAGTGGGGGGAAGGGGCTCTCCGCTGGCTCTTTAGAGCATTGTCTGATAATCTCCCTGCATACATTTCGCACCTCTTCGAATGGGCTAAGGGTTCCTATGGCTTGAGATGCTGCTCCATAATTTGTTTCCAGATTCCTAGAGTGAAAACAACCTATGGCTCGGCAGCAATCAATTTCTCACTTCCATCACTTTGGAACACTATGCAAAGTCCATTAAACTTTCCTCATTTCCTAGCATTTTTCACATTCAAAGCTCTAATAGCAGATTATCTGAAGGAATCATGCAGATGTTTCAGATGTCTATGATTCCCTAGCCCCTGGTTCCGCCCCCAAATCCTACGCCTCATTATCTCACCCACCTCACATCCCTAGCAAGAGATATCCAGCACTTACTAGTCTAACTCCCATAATCTGGTCTTCTCAGTCTATTCTCTACCACTAGCACATTCTCGTTCTCTTCTTTCACCTCCATTACTACGTTTCTCCATTACTACCTCTGTACTTATTACCAATGAGGTACTAGCTTCTACTTAGTGGAGACTACCTAGGATTGTCGTCTCCTCTCATTCCTGTAAACTTATCATGATGTATCGTTGCATGTTACTATGTTGACCTGTATGCAAGGCCTATATTGACCTACACCTGTACAATGCTGTTTTTTTTTGCACCTCCGACTCTCGTAACTGTAACTATGTATTGTACCATATTGTATTAATGTCCAGGACCACTTTGAAAATGAGCTTGCTCAATGGCGTTTATGCCTGGTTAAATAAAGCTGATTGATTGATTGATTGATTGACAGAGGTGATGAGTAGGGGGGTAAAGGGCAGACTCAAGGGGCCAGAGGGATCCTTTTCTGCCATTGAGTTTCTATGATTCTACGAATCTATGAAGTATTTAACATTTGTAAATAAAAAACTTTTTTGTTTAATAAAAGGAGTAAGTCATGCCTGGGGTGGGTCAAATTTAGCAATCACAACCTTGGAGTAAAACACTCTTGGCTTTCCCTCATGCTGATCACTAGTGATTTGACCCTCCCTGTACTGTGAAGACTGATCAGAAGTATTTGTTCTGTATGTCTGCTTTTTATTGGTCCACTTCTGTGCAGTCTCCCTCTGCCACCTCCTTATCCCCACTATCCCTTCTCTTTTTTCCTCTTCTTACTTACGTACTTGAAGAAAATCTTACCCCATTTGCTACTTCTTTGGCTATCCTTTCCTCTGTCTATGCCTTTGCTCCCCTCACTGCCTTTGCTGCTTTCCTCTGTTTTACCTGATACACCTCCTTTTCTTCCTCCCTGTGCATTTTCTTACACCATGCCAGGGCTGAAATTGCCTTGCCTCGCAGCAATCCAACCCCGGTGATGCCTGATTATCTAAATGTATGTAACGTGCATTCTGGGGTTTTCTTACCAGTTTTCCTTGTTATCAGGTTTTAAATTTGAAGACAAAATAGGGAGAGTTACAGGGTTGTATTCCAACCAACAGAGTAACACATGCTTAACTGGACCACCCTACCATCCTAGCATTACAGTTATAATGTATGCATGTTTTTTCCAGTAGAGAGATTATATTTCTCCAGATAGCAAAGTCAACTGTATGAACTGAAAGGTGGTACATCTAATACCAAACTATCTTTTTTGTGCAATTTCATTGCCAATGGCAAGTACAGTAAAGCCTGCAAGGATACAGTGCAGTGTCACAGATTCCTGCATGACAAAAGGGATTAACTGCCATCAAAGTTGACTTGTTTCCTGAAGTTATTCTTATGAAGAATGCTGCAAAATCTGAGTTTCACCCTGGCTGGTTCCACTATTTAAGATGTAATACAAAAGGAGCTGGGGCAGTGGCTGAAACAGGTAGCATACATGGTGGCATTTGCATGGTGTTACCTGAGTATGGCTGAGGACAGGAACGGGCACTCTGCTCCATGGCTTTTAAAAACTGGTTGAAGGCATGGTGCATAGTGGAGAACTCTAGATACATTAGGGACTGGGGACCAGCCTAGGAGGATATGTGCCGCCAGGGGGGAAACAGCCTGCATCCTTCCAGGAGAGGGACCACAGTCCTTACTGGGAGGGTGGGAGGTTTTAAATGCTAATTGGATGAGCATTTAAGCTAACCTGGGGTGGAGTCTATAACACTAAAGGAGGAAAAAACTGCCCCCCCCCCCAGATGAAGCAACAAGGAGAGAGACCCCAAGGGGAAGAAGCTCAACAGGGGCAGGGGCTCAGGAAGACAGGGATGGGGACATGGTGGAGGACAAGGGGGTATAAATCAGGATAGCTAGAAGAGAGGAGTAAAGGAGACAGGTAACAGAGGGTAACAAGGAAAAAGTGGGTAAGGTGGTGCATCAAGAAACAGTAGAGTTGGGGGGAAGGCAGGGAGGCAGGCTGGGGGGAGTAAGGTATGGAGAGTCTGACTCATGTGTGCCAATGCAAGGAGTCTGGGGAATAGAGTTCCAGACTCATGGAGGAAGCTAGCCTGGATTTGGTGGCCATAACTGAATCATGGTACACTGACAGCAAGTGAGTGGGATGTTGCCCTATCAGGATAATTTCTGTTCAGGAGAGACAGGGAAGAGAGATGGGGAGAAGGGGCTGTACTATATATCTATCAAGCAATCAATCAATCTTCAGTTTACCAGGCAAAACACCATTGAGAGGAACTTATTTGCAAGGTGTGCCTGGGTAAGGTTTATAAGTAAAAGCTGATAACAACACTACTACACATGATACACATAAACATAGTTAATAAATTCAAAAACTATACATAAATACATAGTGATCAATTGTAACAGGCACAGAAAATATAAACAACGTAAAATGCACAAAAATATATACAATGGCAGAGAATGTACAAAAAAAAATAAAGAAAAAAAAGGACAATACGCAAGGTGGGTTAGGGATACAGTAAGTAATAAAAAGCAGGGGATAAAACAAGGCAGGTCAAGAGGGAAACGAGATCCAGAACAATACATGTCTACTGTGCATCAGGGTATGCAGTTGCACATCTCAGAGGAAGTTTGAGCAAACAAGATTTTGATATATGAGGGAGGGAATCAAGGCTAAGGAAGTACAAGAACACCCAGAAGAAAAGGAAGGACTGGAAGTGCTGTGGGTCATCCTGGAGACAGGTGCTAGGCCACTATCATACAGGGGTGGTATACAGGCCTCCTGCACAGGGAGAGGAGTTGGATAAGGCACTAGGGGAGGACATAATGAGGATGGCAAATAAGGAGGAAGTGTTTCAGAATGGTGATTTTACTCTGCCAGATGTAGATTGGAGGCTTCCCGCTGCAGTTTTCATAAGGAGCAGGGCCATCCTTGACTCCCTATAAGGGGCCTTTCTCACGCAGCTACTTAACGAGCCTGATAAGGAAGGGGCAGTGCTGGACCTAGGGCTTACAAACAAGGATAGCATTGCAGAAGTCACGGTGAGCAGTTCCCCAGTTACCAATAATCACCGTACAGTGCAATTTAACATTAAGATGGGAGCAGAGGCAAACCACATGAGGACGAGGGTCCAAGACTTTAGGTGGGCAGATTTCAAGAAAATGGGAGGCTGCCTCAGAAACTGCCTAGTTGGGAAGAATGATAGGGAGGGGTAGTGGAACAGTGAGAAAAAAAATAAGGAAAGGAATAATTATGGCAAACAGTCTCTGCATGAAGGAAGTGAATAAAGCAAAAGGAAAAAGAGACCATTATGGTACTCTAGGAAAGTGGCCACGGTGGTGAGAGGAAAAGGGTGGCATTCAGGAAGTGTAAGAAAATGCACAGGGAGGACGATAAGGAGGTGTATCAGGTAAAACAGAGGAAAGCAGCAAAGGCAGTGAGGGGAGCAAAGGCATAGACAGAGGAAAGGATAGCCAAAGAAGTAACAAATGGGGTAAGATTTTCTTTAAGTACGTAAGGAAGAAGAGGAAAAAAGAGGAGGGATAGTGGGGATAAGGAGGTGGCAGAGGGAGACTGCACAGAAGTGGACCAATAAAAAGCAGACATACAGAACAAATACTTCTGATCAGTCTTCACAGTACAGGGAGGGTCAAATCTCTAGTGATCAGCAGAAACAAAGGGGAAGGAGAGGCAAATGCAAGACCATTTTCCAAGGAAAGAGTCCTGAAGGGACTTGCCGCTCAGAAAGTGGACAACACTGTGGGACTGGATGGGATGCATCCAGGGGTACTGAAAACCTCAGGGAGGTGCTGGCTGCCTCATTGGTGGCCTTATTCAACAGCTTATTGGAATTAGGCATGGTTCCAGAGGTCTGAAGGAGTTCAGATGTGGTCCCTCTACATAAGGGTAGCAGCATGGTAGAGATGAGTAAATATAGGCCAGTGTGCCTCACCTTGGGGGTGGGAAAGTTAATGGAAAAACTGTTAAAAGGATAGAGTACCTGAATCCAACAGGCTGCGTGACCAAAGGCTGCATGGATTCACCGGGGGTGATGCCAGATAAAACTGATTGAGTTCTTTGACTTGGTGACCAGGGGAAATAGATCAGGAGAGGGCAGTACACTGGGCCTATCTGGACTTTTGTGTGGTCTTCAACACTGTGCCACACAGGAGACTGATTAAGAAATTGAGCAGCCTAGGGATGGTATCCAAGGTGTTGACTTGGGATAGAAACTAGTTAACAGACAGGCGACAGAGGGTGATGGTCAATGGCATTCACTCTAAACGTAGAAACATAGACTCTGACAGCAGATAAGGACCATCTGGCATACCCAGTCTGCCCAAATTCCTGTCTATTGGATAAGCTGCAGATCCTAGTGAACTTCTTCCTACCCTCCACCAGAATGTGGGAGAGTGATCAGTGGGATGCCGCAGGGCTCAGTACTTGGACTGGTCCTCTTCAGTGTCTTCGTAAGTGACACTGCAGATGAACTGAAAGGGAAGGTATGACTTTTTGCAGATGATGAAATCTGTAATAGGGTGGACAGTAAGAAAGTGGTGGAAAGAATTTGTAGAGATCTTGGGAAACTCAAGGAGTGGTCAAGATCATGGCAATTGGGGTTCAGTGTCAAAAAATGCAAAGTCATGTGCCTAGGACATACTGTAGGAACACAAGAACTGAGTATAGGATGGGGAAGGGGTTACTGTCAGTCACTAAGCAGGAAAGGGACCTTGGGGTTATCATACCTGATGACCTCAATGTGGTAGGGCAGTGTGACAAAACAGTGGGTAGGGTCAGTGGAATGCTGAGATGCATAAGGAGAAGTATATCCAGCAGGAGGATGGAGGTGATGTTGATACAAACTCACTCACTGGTTGACCCCTTTTAGAGTAGTCTCTCCTGTTATGGAGGCCGCACCTCAGAAAGGACATAAACAGGGTGGAGGCAGTCCAGAGAAGGGCAAATAAAATGGTGCAGAAGCTGCACCAGAAGCCCTATAAGGAGAATGAGGGATCTCAACATGTACACTCTAGAAGACAGAAGAGTAAGAAGGCATATGATAAAAACCTACAAGTACCTTCAAAGGGTGAACAGGGTGCAGGAGGGGAGTCTCTTTCAAATGGGAAAATGCACCAGAACCAGAGGCATACAATGAAGCTAAAGGGGGATGGGGGACAGTTCTGTAATCAAAATTAGCCACTGTATATTTGTTGGCTAAAATCAATAGTGATGTTCTTACTAGGGTTGGGGGCTGTATAGAAATAGATGATACATGATGGGTAGGAGTGGAATATGGAAAATATCTACATGAGTGAACAGTGACCTCGGGATACCTCTCAAGTGGCGGAGCATAGAGGAGCCACGAGTGATGGTTCCCGAGGTCACTGTTCATGAGTGTAGATATTTGCCATATTCCACTCCTGCCCATCCTGTATTCGATTTATGCAATAGGGCAGGTTAGTGCTGTGTTGTTGTTTTTTTTATGCTTTGTTCAAGTTTTGGGTTATTTTTTTATTAATTTGTGGGATTCTTTTTGGTATTCCTCCTCACATTACGGCAGGTTGTTACGTTCGGTGGCTTCGTTACTATGGATCTGACATAGTGTATGTTTGTAGTGTGCATTGTTATTGGTTTATTTTTTGGTGTGGGAGGGCCAGAGAGTTTTGTGATCATGGCAGCCGTGTTTCTCGATTTGGGACAGTAACTGATTATGCGTGGTTTCAGTGAGGAGGAGAATTTTTTTTTTTTTAAATGTCTGCTGTGGTATTCCTTTACTTGTTTTCGGTGAGGCTGCAGTGCTGAGCGAGGTCATGGTTCGGTCATCGGGCGGCATTATGAAGCTGCTGAAGACTGGAAGGAGGTTTTCATGGCAGGTACGAGACTGTGAGATGCCAGTGCTGGATGTAAAGCTTACTGTTGTTTGATTTCAGAAGGTAAAGGAAATTGTTCCTTTTCAGGTTATGTGTGTGCATTCAGGACAGTATACATAGGGAGTTTGGGCTGGTGAAATAAAAGTGGCCATCCTGTGTTTCTCACACATTTACAGAGTACTGTTGCAACAAGGAGGACTCTGTGTAAAAAGTACCGTCTGGGTGGGGGTGGGGACATGACGTATGCACTGTGAGAATAAACGGCCCGATGACGTATTTAGAATGTGCATAAATGTCAGATTTTACATTTATACACATAGTAGATACATCATTATGCTATTTATTCTACTGGGGTGAGAATATGCATTTTTACTGGAGGACTTACCAGCTCACCCCTATTGTATAAATGTTGTTATTACATTATACATAGTTATTTTTAGTGTCTTTCATTTTATTATTTAATTGTACAGTGCCACTTTAATACGATTGATTGCACAGACTAGTGGATTGTTATATAAGAAACCATACTCTAGAGCAGTGGTGCACAACATTTTTTGGTATGGGGCTAGATTTGGATCTGTGGTCAATGTTGAGGGCCACTGACAGAGGGCCAACATTGACAGTGACACAACCTACGGTAAACATTCAATAAGTGAAAGAAAGACAAACCATCTGTATGTTTTTTTATTCTGTTTATTTGAATGTATTTGACTTTTAATTTAGCTAACTTTAATGAAATTGTTTAAAAAATTTTTAAAAGACTGAAGATAAAAAAAAAAAAAAGTAAAGTTGACATTCATATCTTCTATCTTGGTCAGATGGTCAGATGTTCAGATGAGTAGTTCCTGAAGTGCATTCTGAAATAAGAAAAAAAAAAAAAAAAGAATGTATTTATCAGTCACACAATATTAAAGTTACATCTGTCTCCGTTGCAAAATTGAACTTACTGGGAAGGCTTTAAGCCTGAGGTTCGATTGGGTGGAGCAACTACGTCACTCCCCCACCAGGCTTTATTAGGTAGCTCCCCTCGGGCCTTCACTGGATTCATTACTTTTTGCTGCCGGAGGCACTGCTCCTCATGCCTCTCTCCAATCTACTACTTTTTTTTTCCATGTCTTGCAGGCGCCTCCAGCCACCCATTCTGCCGTTCCCTGCTTTCTGTCTCCTTCCTCGCTCCTTCATGCGCTGCTGTTTCGTGACTGTACTCTGCGCCCCCCCTCTCCCTTCGCTCTCCCCATTCAGTGCTCTACTCCTCCTGCCTGCCTCTTCCTCAGCTGTGTCTGACCTCCCCCCTCTTCGGTACCTTCCGTACCTTGTTTGCTACCTTCTGTGGAACTTTCCCATGCTCTCACACCGGCTACTCTGGGTGCCTTCGGGGCTCCGTCCTGCACTGCTCTGATATCTCTCATTGCTTCTGGCCTTCCTAGCAGTGGCCTTGCTGTTTTGGCTGCTGAGTGGCTCCTAAGGTTTCCTCATTGCATTGGTCCTGGACTCCAGCCACGGCTCAGCAAGCCTATCTGGACTACGCTTTGGTGGCCCAGTGCACCTGGTTCCTGGCTCGCTCCCTCCTTCTAGCTGCTGCGCCGATCATGGGTGCGCTTCCTTCATCCTGTCCTGCCACAATCGATGTATTTCTGTAGCACATTGAGGGTGCCTGTGCTGTTTTATTTATCCTAAAATTTTTAATGCGAGTGTGGAATTTCTGATTGACTATTTCATGTATTAGTGCTTTGTTTACTTTGCATGGCTTATTTATGGGGATAGTGTCCAGATTTCTTCGCGTGCTCTGGACTTGTCTGGATTGCTGTTGCTTTCTGTTGCATGCTCCAAGACTCTGTACTTGTCCTTGCTTATTTTGCAGTTGTCCAAATTGCAATTGCATGTCCTGGGACTGTGTAATTACCCTTCCATGTTTCAAACTTGTCTATATTGCATTTGCTTGCTCTGAAACTGGCTAATTTCCTTTGCTTGTTTTAAGCTTGCCCCAGTGCAGTTACGTTGCCCCATGACTGCCTATATCAATAACTACATATTATAGTGATAGCATGTCCCCACTTTTCCAGCCAAGTTGATTCTTTATTGATGCCAAAATAAATTAAAAAAATGCCTTTGCTGCCTTCCCTCGCCAACATGCTCATTGCCTACAGCTCAACGGAAAAAAAAAATGTCTATTTATATAATTTTCTGACTGCCATCGGTGCTTTCTTTTGGGGGCTTATTCCTATCCTGCCATCACATTCCACCTCATTGGACTCACCCTACTGCAGTCCTCATCCTGTACCGGCTAGGTCCTATGTTTCCCCGGTGACCTCCCTGCCATCCTTCCTCCTTTCATACATCACTTTCCCGTACCAGCCTCCTTGGCTTCAATGCTTCCGTCTGGTCTGCAATTGATATTTCTTTTGGGCATCCCTCTCATGTATCATGTGCCACCTCATCGCTTCATGGCACTCCTGCCCCATGTATCAGATTCCTGACGCCAGTCTTCATTAACCTTTTCTTATCACATCAAACCTCCATTCTTGGCTTCAGTCCATCAGCCGTCATGGATTCACTCCAATCCTGGCTCCATCTCTCCTCATGCCTCTGTCGTACCAGCCATAATGGATTCACTTCACTCATGGCTTCCCTCCTCATTGTTCATTGTCCAGTTTGCTGGAGTCTGCCTCCTTTCAAGGAGCCTACTTACTCCTATTATCTTCATACCAGTTCATTTCCAGTTCATTCCTGTCTCCTTGCATGACAGCAGTGATCATCATCCTCAGTCTTCCTGTGAGCACATCTGGAATACCCTTGCTCCTCTGCCTTCTACATGGCTCTACTCCTTCCTATCACCTACTCTAGCCTAGCCCCCCTTGGGTCCCTACTGCCTCATGTTCCTTCTTCAATCTGTGCTTTCCTTTTGGGGTTTTCCCCTATCCCATCATCATCCTCCCTACTCATCCTTCTCTTTAATGAATCCTTCTCTTTAACCACATACATCCTTAAATCAAATGTCATCAGTCTGGAGGGAAGGCAACCTAGGCCTTGGATCCCCAGAGGTTTCCTCCTTAAAAGGGAATTTTTCCTCTCCTCCATGCCAATGATCATAATATTAGCTAGAGTTAGTGCTTCCTTAGGTTAATGTGCTGTCTTAGGTTAATTAGTTAGGATCCGCTGTTGGATGGAGATGGATGGTGGCCCTGGCTTCCCCTCTCTCCTTAGGAAGTCTGCCTTAATGATCTTGTCAGTTTTTTCATTCATTATCCTTACCTCTTAGATGCTCGACACCCAATAAGGGTATTCTTTTTGGGCTTCTTCTTAAAATAACTTTAGCTGACGGAATCATTGCTGTGGCATCTATGGGGGGGTGACCCTCATCTAGGGTTCCTCACGTCGTACCCTAATAGGGTGATACATCCCATGGATAGAGAGGCAGAAAGCCACAACATAAATCATATTCACAAAGTAAGTCAAGTTACACAAGCATCATCTCATCCAGTTACATAAGCACAATCGAATGGGAAGGCTTTACGCCTGAGGTTCGATTGGGTGGAGCAACTATGTCACTTCCCTACCAGGCTTTATTAGGTAGCTCCCCCTGGGCCTTCCCTGGATTAATTTCGTTTTGCCCCACCATCCACCCCTCCTCCTCCAGTGACATGTCTCTCTTACCCGTGGGCTTCCTCCTGAGCTACCCTTAGCCGATGGAATCATTGTCACGGTACCCATGGGGGGAACCCTCCTCTAGGGTTCCCTACATCCTACCCTAATAGGGTGGTACATCCCATGGATAGAGAGGTGGAAAGCTACAACATAAATCATATTCACAAAGTAAGTCAAGTTACACAAGCATCATCTCATCCAGTTGCGTAAGCACAATCAAACTATTATGAATGAGAATTGTTACAATGCCCGCGCTTTTAGTTTTGACATGGCTAGCCACATAACAGCCTCCAGATTCTCATCCATAATCCTACTTCTTAATTTTGACTTACTTAAACTCAATAATGAAAATGCATGCTCACAAGTAAATGTGCTTCCAAACATACTTGAAAGTTTCAGTGCCTCATTTCTGATATTGGGGAACTTTTCTTCATTAAGGCAACTATAGAAATGTAAAAGGTTGCTGTCTGTGTATCTGCTGCGTAGTGAATCACTTCATTGCAGGTCAATAACTTCAAGTTGTAAATTTAATGCAAGTTCATCAGGGGAAACAGAAAAAGGATCTCCAAAAAATTTAATTTTATGTGAGTCCCTCCTGATGTCGGAGAATTGTTGCTAGGAGTTCTTTAGTCTCCCCACAACTTGGGAGTATGTCTTTGAAGCACAGTGGTGTTCCAACAAACAGCTTCTGGCAGGTTGGGAAATGTGACAGGTCACCTCTTTGCAACTGCACATCAAATAGTTGCAATCTCTTCTTGAAGGTAACTAACTGGCTTGCTAATTCACACACAAGTTGTTGTTTGCCCTGTAGTCTGAGATTCAGCTCATTCATATGTCCAATAATGTCTGTGATGAAGGCTAGGTCACAGAGGCACTTTGCATCATCAAATTATGACACAGACCTTCCTTTCTCCTGCATAAAAGATTTTATCTCTGGCAGTAGTACCACAAACCATTTTAAAACTTTCCCTCTGCTCACCCATTGAACTTCTATGTGATATAGGACATCCCCATATTCAGCCTCGATTTCTTCCAGGTATGACTGAAATTAATGGTGGTTCACAGCACAGGACTTAATAAGGTCACTGTGGAGACCACAATATTCATGAAATTTTCAAAGCCCAGACCCTTCCCACACAGATTCTGTTGGTGTGTTATGCAATGATATTGAATAAGTGCATCTGGATCACCGAGTTGCTTTTTCACATGGGAAATCATCCCATTATGGACACCAATCATCGCTGGGGCAGCTTCTGTGACAATACCAGCATGTTTTGGCCATTCCAAGCCCAATTTACCAATCTCAATCTGAAGCATGTTGAATAAGTCCAAGCCTGTTGTTCTGTCATGCAGTGCAGCCAATCTGACAAGCTCTTCAGAAACCTCAAATTTGTTTGTCACACCTTGCACAAAGATTGCCATCTGTTCTGTGTTTATTCTATCTCTGGTTTCATCCACCGCTAGTGAGTAGTACTCAAATCATTTGGACAACTCTTTCAACTGTGAAAAAATGTCTGTCCCCATGTCTGAAACCCATTGCCGAATAGTCATCCGATTCTGACTTATCTGACTAAAACTAGCAGTTTGAGCTGGACATATTTTATCACAGGCTGCCAGCATACACTGCTTCACAAAATCACCATCTGTGAAAGGATGAGATGACCTTGCAATCATAGTTGAAATTTCATAAATAACCTCTGTGACCATTTGAGACGCTTTTTGAGCTTTTTTGAAAACATGCTGCTGAGAAGATAGTTGTCTTCTTAGGTCAGCTATTTTTTGGTTTCTCGTGGCTCCAGTGTAATCATTGAAAAACGCATGTGTAGTCTCAGATGAGTCTGGCAAGCAATTCATTTTATTAGTACCATGAAATTAATTGCTTGCCAGACTCATCTGTTATTCTGCTTCTCCTTCTACAGTCCTTTCTCCATAGTCTCACTTTCTCACTCAGCCTCCGCTGCCTCCATCCTCCTGCCTCCCCTTCTCTTAAATCCCTCCCCCTTCCCTACCCCTGTCCCCCTATATGCATTACCTTCTCCCTACTCTCCTTATGCCAGCCCTGCCCCCGCTACCCCTCCTTCTGCTGTCCAATTTGACCCGAGTCTGAGCTTCTCAAACTTAGCTGGATCAGGTTGTTAACCCCAGCCTTCCCATCTCATCTTCTCCTCCAGCCTCATACTACATTGCTCCTGTAGAGGTTACTGTCTCACAAAGTTTTCTCACTGTTGACTCTCAGTGATGTCTGCTGTACCTACCATATACTTCTGGCGGTATGAACTCACACATGTATTTAAGCAATCTTATTGGTATATATGATGTATATATGCCTCTTGCCTTGCTGCAATGGATATGTATATGTATAATTGCTTACTAATTCACCTGCCTATACCTATTCTGTTCCATTGCCTTGTATATAGGATATTCTGGATATTATGATTATTAAGTTGTAACTGTAAATGCTATCATATGTATTTTTCATCCTTGTTACTGGCAAATGTATTGCCCCAGATCTACCTTGCAAATGAGCCTGTCTCAATGGTGTTCTGCCTGGCAAAATGACGCTATTGATTTATTGATTAATTGATTGATTGATTGCAGCTCATCACAAGCTGCTAGAAAACACGCTTCCCCCACTGAAATGTCAAGTCAAAGACAGTATCCCACACACTCACATGTACAGAATATGACTTTTCAGCCCCGTAACAGAGAACCAGATAATATGCAGAAGTTTTTATCCCCCAACCCCCGGACACCTTGGCTAGTCTCCCACACAAACACAGCACAGATTTAGAGAACAGGCAGTGCTGAGTTTGTAGCCACCACCATCAATGAGAACCAGGCAATCGGCAGAGTTTTTAAACACCACCCATCGCGCGTTGCAGATTTTAGCAGCAGCAGAGAATTACCTGAGTTTCTGGTACTTGTGCAGATAGCTTGTCCCGATAAGCCCTGGACACCTTGGCTGGTCGCCCACAAATACACTGTGCCGATGAAGAGAACAGCTAGATTGAGTTTGTAGCTGCCGTCGACGAAAACCAGAGAATCGGCATTGCCATCGAAGAGAAGTGTATTGCAGCGTCTCTTCACTAGCATGATTCACATTGGCGTCTGCCTCGCCAGTCAGGGTAACCCGGCAGCACCACGGAAATATCAACAAACTGGAGGTACATTTACAAATGAAACTTAAAAAATTACTTTTATTTTTAACGTTGAGAACTACACGACTGAAATTAAAGAGTAAAATAAATTTACTGAACAGAACTTGGGCATGTATCCCTGGGCCGCAAAAAACAAACATTTCAGAGGCTGGCTGTGGCTCACGAGCCATATGTTGTGCACCTCTGCTCTAGAGAGCACTATCATTTGAAAAAAACATTCTTTAAGGTAAAATGTTAGGAGTGTGCTCCCCACTACTGTGGTAACTTTTATATTCAGGTTTTGCACTTCTGGAATAAAGAGGGAAGCTGGACGTAATATTTTGTATGGACCTCCTTATTACTTGATGGTGATTGTTGTGAATCGCGCTCCATGAGATTCAGTATTTGTCATTGGCACAGATGACTCTCTGCGGCTGTTACTTCCTTGTATTGCTTCCTGTTTGAGCCATGCTCGATAGCAGCATCAGTGCAGCAGCTTGTGAGGGATAGCAGCTGCCGAAGAATGAGTGATGCAGAAGGATTGGAAATAAGCCACACAAGCAGCGGGAGTGCTAAATGACTTACAGAGAGTATCTTTTTCAATCTTAACAACTGCAACCTCTTCTTACCTGGGGTGAATTCAGAGCTGCAACAGGGAGTAGATGCTGAACTAGAAACACATGATATCCATGCATATTTCCTCTCTTACAAAAAGGTAGTGCTCCAGCATGGAAGCTACATTGACAGGATACATCCACAGAGACATATCTGCAGCTTGACCATGTTCAGAGGGGGCTTAGAATAACTAAAGCCCCCTCATATAGACATGAGAAGGAAAAGTTTATTGGCAGGTGCAGAGAAATTGCCCATAATCCCTCCGTACAATGCATGCAGTTGACACTACAGGATAGTAAGCAGGCACAACAAGAAATAAAGAAAGACTGGATGAAAGACAGGCAACACTGATTATACATAAAGAAGATAGGGATTTTGAATATTTTAAAATTGAACTGCAAGAAGTAATCAAAGAGCAGAACTAGAAAATCTGGGTGACTAGAAAGAGAGAACTCCTGCATGATGGAAACAATTATAATCAAAATAACATATTAGACCGAAGACAATCAATCAATCAATCAATCAATCAATCAATCAAAATCTTTATTTAACTAGGCAGACACTGTTGAGCAAGGTTCATTTTCGTGGTGGACCTGGGTAGAAAACAAGGTCAATATACAATACATAATACGTAATACAAAGTCAATATATAATACATATACAAAAATGGATCCAAAGTGAATACAATGTACAAAGAGCTCAGTAACAGCAGAGACATAGTCAAATATACATACAGATTTTAATGTGTTTCAAGGAATAGGAATAATATATACACACAACAAGCCAAACAGGGTCCAGCCAGAGGAAAGGATCGCAAGTATAGGTAAGGAGTACCAGTCAGAACCAATGGTGTGGAGGGGGGAGAGAGAGGACTGGAAGCATAGGGAGGGGTGCAGGGTGACCATATGAGAAGGAAAGAGGAGACAAAGAAGAGGCACACATTTACTGAGGATATACAGTATGGCTTGGACAGCGGAAGGTGTGCAGCTCCAGCCTGGCAAGGGAGGAGGTGAGTATTCATATGGAGATGGTGCACAGTTAATTGTTACAATTCCTGGCATAGAGTTCAGAGGCTGGAAGTATGCAGTGTTGCTGAGGTGCGGTGGTGGTTGGGGGCAGAATAAAAGTAACCAAGTGTAGGTGAGGTGAGACCTGGCAGGGACAATGGAGGAGAAGGAATGACCAAGTGAAGATAAGATGAAATCAAGCGGGCCATGAGAGGTGTCTGGAATAGCTAGGGTATATCATAATCAAGGGAAGCAGTCACAAGATTCCTTGTAAGAACGAGCATATAGTGTTTTGAAAGCTGCTAAGTTAACAGGGTGAGTTAGTTTCAGGGTTTTTTCCAATTTATTCCACAATACAGGCAGCATGTAGCTTATGGAATCCCTACCAAAATTAGATTTAACCGTAGGAACCATCAAAGTAATATAGGAGGTACTTCTCAATGCATACTTGCCTAACAAACTTAGCGGTAGACAATCGAATATATAATGGGCAGTTTCTTGGAGATGGCTCTGAAAGTTCAGAGTACGGCATGTCTTTGATGTCTATAATTAAGAGATGACCATCCCACAGCAGCATGCAAGGAACAATTATGCATACAGAAGGGAAGACAGAGATGAATCTTAAGGCTCTATGGTACAATGTGTCAAGTTTTTTAGCAAAGCATTTGACACAGTCCCACACAAAAGATTAATATACAAGTTAGCCAGCCTGGGAGTGGGTCCCAAGATGACAGCCTGGGTAAAGAATTGGCTGGAGAATAGGACACAGACAGTAATAGTAAATGGAGTCCACTCTGAAGAAAGGGGGGTTACTAGTGGGGTACCGCAGGGTTCAGTATTAGGACCGGTCCTCTTCAATGTCTTTATAAGCGACATTGCAGAGGGACTGGAAGGAAAAGTATGTCTCTTTGCAGATGACACAAAGATCTGCAACAGAGTTGATGCACAAGGTGGGGTGGAAAGGATAAGAAGGGACTTGGCAAGATTAGAGGAATGGTCAAATGTATGGCAGCTTAGATTCAATGCTAAGAAGTGCAAGGTAATGCACCTGGGAAACAAAAACCCAGGGGAAGAGTACACAATGGGGGTGAGATACTAGCAACAACAAAAATGGAAAGAGACCTGGAGGTAGTCATATCAGATTACCTAAAGGTGGGCAAGCAATGTGAGAGGGCAGCAAGGAGGGCTGGGGGATACTGGGATGCATAGGGAGAGGCATCACCAGTAGAAAACAGGAAGTTATTATCCCTCTGTACAGACAGCTGGTCAGACCCCATCTGGAGTACTGCGTGCAGTTCTGGAGACCCAATCTTCACAAAGACATAGACAGGATGGAAGCTGCCCAGAGGAGGCAACTAAAATGGTGCAAGGTCTGCACCGGAAGACATATGAAGAGAGAATAAAGGAGCTTAATATGTATAGCCTCGAGGAAAGGAGGAGGGGGACATGATAGAAACTTTTAAGTACCTCAAGGGAATCAACAAAGTCCAAGAGGGTAGCATCTTTCAAAAAGAGGTGTGCAAGAACTAGGGGCACAATTTGAAGATGGGGGTGGCTCAGAGGTAATTTAAGAGTATTTTTTCACAGAGAGGGTTGTGGATGCATGGAGCGGCCTTCGGAGGAAGGTTGTGAGTCAAAACAGTGTGAATTCAAGCATGCATGGGACAGTCTAGGCCATTCTAGGGGATGGGGGTAGGAAGAAGTAGGCTGCTGGTTAACTAGGATCTGCAGCTTATCCAGTAGGTAGGGAAATGGGCAGACTGGGTGGGCCAAGCGGTTCTTATCTGCCATCAAATTCTATGTTTCTATGTTTGTAAGCACCACGGCAGGGCCCTGGCTATTTAGGAAGTCCACATATTCCAATAGAGACAGGAAGGTAGTTTGGATCAGTCTCAACTTGGCATCTCTCGAGAGAAAATGGTTAATCCTAAAGAAGAGACATTGTCTCTGTCTGAGTTTTTTTGTGAGTTCTTCTATATGGTCAGTGAAGAAGAGTCTGTGGTCGATCCAAACTCCCAGGTATTTGAACTTCGTAACATATTCTAATGGTTCACCTAGGATTGTAGTAATTGGTGGGATCGTTCTGGGGTGACCAGGTTAGATGCAAGATTGAAAGGTAACAAGAGCATAGCTTTGGTTTTATTAGCATTTAGGAGTAACTTTTGATTTATAAGCTGTAGCTGCAGCTGATTATATTCAGTTTGGAGATCACTACAAGCCACACTCAGGGTAGGTGTGCTAATGTAGATCACCGTGTCGTCTGCAAACAGATGTAAGTTAGCCTCTTTTATGCTCGCATCAATATTCTTAATATAAATTGCAAACAACAAAGGTCCCAGGATGGAACCCTGTGGTACACCTCCCAAAAGGGGTTTTAGTGGAGAGAGTTCCCCCTCCACCTTTACCTGCTGTAGATGGCCAGTAAGGTACTTGGTGAACTATCTCAGGGATAAATGGTCCAGACCAATATTCTGGAGGGTGGAGAGGAGCAGATTGTCTTTGACAGTGTCAAAGGCCTTGCTTAGGTCCAGAAACACTGCACAGACAAAGTTTTTATTATCCAAGTCACACTGCCAATCATTGGTCACTTTAGCAAGTGCCAAGATAGTACTATGTTGTGCTGTAAAGCCTGATTGCAAAGGATTGAGCAGGTTCTCATATTCTAAATAGTTCCTGAGTTGAGAATCCACAATACATGCCAGTAATTTGGACAAGATAGGGAGTAGGAAGTTACGACGGTAATTGTTTTAAGTTGCTGGGATCACTGGATTTGAACAGGGGGATCACATGAGCAGTTTTCCATATGGATGAGAGGTCACCCAATGAAAGGGATAGTTTAAAGAGATGCATAATTGGCACTGCTATGAATTGGTAACCAATCATTAGGAAATAAGGGTCTAGAAAATCAGCTCCAGCACTTTTCCTAGTATCCAACTGTAAGAGAAGGTCTTCAACTTCTTTTAGAGATACAGGCTGAAGGGAAAATGCAGAGTTGGGGATGTGGACTTCTTGGTCTTGAACGCCAAGTTGTGACTGTAGATTATAGGCAGGGAAATTATCAAAGGATAACCCTGCGGTGGTGAAATGGTTGTTGAGTGCATCGAGGATTGTTGGTCTGTCTGAGATTGTGGATGCTCCGGTAGAGATTTTTGTAGGTAAAGAATTTCCTAAAGTACGGCCTGTTATGTCCTTTATTGTTCTCCAAAATTTGGAGGAACACTTCATAGAAGAGTTGAGTTCTGAGCAGTAAAAGGTAGCCTTTGTCTCTCAACCCATCCTAGTACAGCTGTTCCTTGCCCTTCTAAACAAACTCTTCATTTGTTAGCTTAGCTTTGTGGGAAATTTTCCAAAGCACACCCCTACTCAATATTGCAGCCTTTAGCTCCGGAGTAAACCACCGGCAAGATTTATTCCTGATACAGACTTTTGCCATCGGTTCATGCTTGTCCAGAGCCCAGTACAAATTCCATGGAAAATGCTGTATGCCAAGTTCACGGATTTTGCTAAGTAAAAGTCATGCCAATGCAAGGAATCTCTTAGAGCAGTAATGTAGGCAAAGGGATCAAAATTGCGTCTACACCTCTTAACAGTAAATTTGAAAGCAGATGGAGGTTTAGTGTTTGATCTTACACAGGCGATAAAACAATGATCACTAATGTCTGAGAAGAAACCCCCAGCATGGGTAAATAAGTGAGGTTTGCTTACTACAATGATGTCCAGCAGGGAACTATTGTTTGGGTTTTTCTTGTTAGGTAACGCTGCTTCATTAACAAGTTGGGACAACCTAAGGGAATCACAGAACGATTTGAGTGGTGCTGAAGCATTAGAAAACCAGTCTAAATTGAAGTCCCCTAGTATGATGGCCTCAGAGGACCTGGGTACTAGAATGTTACTTAGATGCTTCAAGAGTTGTAAGCCAGTCGATGGGGGCCTATAACAGCCTGTTACACAAAGGGGAAACAGTAGTAGAAATCTCTACTTTGAGAGATAGACATTCAAATTCATTTGGGACGGAGGTTGAGTTGATGACTGAGATGGGAAATTTGTCCTTAACAAAGATGGCAACACCACCATCTCTAGCCTGCCTGTTGGTTCTAAATAGAGAATAGTTAGGGATGTTCACTTCACTATCAGTAGTACCCGGTCTAAACCATGACTCAGTGACTAACAAAATGTCAGGTGAGGTGTGACGAATCCAAGCCTAGATAGAGGCAACTTTTTTTTAACAAACTACATGCATTGACATGCATAAAGCTCATACCTTTAAGGCTTGGCAAGTCAGCTGGATATGCTATGGCTGCTGGTGGACCAGGGTTAAGCTCGACATTACCAGAGCACAACAGTAAGAGGAGTAGAAGTTTCCTACTGGCACCTAGGAAAGATTTATAATCTCTTATCCTATCACAGGATGGGGGCAGTGACACTAAACGCTGTCGCCGGCAGTTTTGAAGAAAAGGTAAGAAGCGAGAAGGTACAAAATAAAAAAGCAATAGGCTGCGGTTTGAAACAAAATTCACCTCAAAGCAAATATCAACTACTAGTGCTTCAGATACTTGTGCTACAACTGACTCAGAAGCAAGTACATTGGACCTTTTTTAGAGGAGAAATCGGGTAACAACCTGAAGTGCAACAAACAGAGGCCCCAGTATCAAGGAACCATAAGAGGATAAGATGGGGGAAACAGAGGTCCCAAAGGTGGCCACAACTAATGGAGAAGATACCAGAGGAACTGAGGCAAGTAAATTAAGTGAACAATGTTATCAGACTTTCTGATTTTATACTCAGTAGCAATGAATTACAGTTGTTAAACAAAGGATTGTCATTTGTGTCTACAGTAGATCAGGACTTCTTTCAGACTACTCTAGATTTGCTCAGATTGTGCCAAGTACTCCTTCCTGTAGTTCAAGTTCAAGTTTATTGCAGGAAAACTCCATTGAGCAAGCTCATTCACAAGGAGGTCCTGAGACATTTACACATATATATCGTTATTACATAGATAGGAACAATTGAATGTGGATAAACAAAGTGTATACATATAATACAAGAGATATACAACATGGTAAGTTTCAACCTAGCAGTGCAAGGTCCAATTGAGACATATATTATGTCTAGTGGAGAAAAAAGCCTTATACCAATTAGGCATTTACATTCCGGCTTATTGAGTAAAAGGACAGTCAGTACACAAATACTTGGCTTGGAGTTAGGGGAAGGCCTAGTGACAGCTGCAGATATCTTTTATTTTAGAGTCTGCTATTGTTTTGTAGGAATTAATTGAGACAATGCAGGTTAGTTTCAGCATGGACTGTAGTCGGTTCCAAATGTTAGGGAGGGCATATGAAACAGCTCATTGGCCAAATGTAGTACGAGTCCTAGGAACAGCTAATAGGATATAGTCAGATTTCCTTAGTGAGTAAGCACTATGGAAGATGTGTATAAGAGACATTAAGTAGTCCAGCAGTTTGTGAAGAAGTATCTTAAGGGTCCAGATACCAGCATGGAGCAAGCGTCTGGTGGCAAGTGAGGTCCAGCCAACCATTGCATAGAGATAACAGTGGTGGGTCCTGTAAGTGAAGCTAGTAATTAATTGTAGAGCACGGTGGTAGAGAATGTCCAGTTTAGTTAGGCTAGAGGTTGGGGAGGAGATATAAATAAAATCCCCATAGTCAAGTAAGGAAAGGAAAGTGATTTGGACAAGTCGGATATGGGTCGCGAGAGTGAAGAGGGACCCATTTCTAAAAAAAGAATCTCAACCACGCTTTAAGCCTCTTAGATAAGTCCTCAATATGGTCATTGAAAGATAGTTTGTTGTCTATCCACATGCCTAGATATTTAAATTTAGGCACGACTTCCAAGGGTTCGCTCAGGGAGGTAACTATAAAGTCCTTTTGTGGGGCAGGTAGGACACCAAGTGAGTTATACCGTGAAAAAATCATTGCCTTGTTTTTTTTTGCATTTAGGAGAAGCTTGGCTTTGATGAGATTGCTTTCTAGCTGGTCAAAGTCAGCTTGCAACACTTCCCTGACTTCTGATAAGGTTGTGCCTGGGTGTACAATACTGTGTCATCTGCAAAGCAATGTATGCTGGATTTCGTTATGTAGGAATTAAGATCGTTGATATACAGGGAAAAAGGATTGGGCCTAGGATGGAGCCTTGGGCGACTCCCCTGGCAATCAGGAGGGGGGCAGATAGTAGGCCATCAGCTTTGACTTTTTGTATCCTTTCAGAAAGGTAACTGTTAAACCACTGTGCAGTAGGCAGAGTGGCACCTGGTTTGGTGAGGCAGGTAATTAGAAAGTGATGGTTGACAGTATCAAAAGCTTTACTGAGGTCTAGAAAGACTGTACCAGTAATGTTCTTAGAATCCATAGCAGAAATCCAGTCATTACAGAATTTAGCCAATGCTGAGATGGTACTATGTTTAGACCTGAAGCCAGATTGTGCAGGGTTTAAGAGTGAGTGCACTTCAAGGTGATTTTTTAGTTGGTTGTAGATCAGTTTTTCCAAAGCTTTGGAGAGAAAAGACAAAATGGATATAGGTATGTAGTTGTTTAAATCACAAGGGTCTCCTGATTTGAAGAGAGGAAGAATATTGGGCAGATTTCCAGCAGGATGGAACTGTGGCAGAGGTAATGGAGAGGTTGAAAATATGGAGGATGGGGCTGTGAGCTGGGCAAAGCGTAATTGCAAGAAGAATGGTTCAAGCCCATCGTCCCCTGCACTTTTCCTGGCATCAAGGCTGAGAAGTAAGTCTTCAACTTCTTTATAACGAAACAAGCGCAGCTGAAAGGGATGAGGTGGGGAAGTAGATGCGGAGGCTGGGCTAGTATTGCTATTCACGCGGCTAGCGTACAGTGAGGAGTCAAATGCTAATCTGGCTGTGGCAAAATGTAGGTTAAATTCTTCAAGGATCTGCGGTTTGTTTTCCACCCCCCTGTCCTTGGTAAGAATCTTGATAGGTATAGAGGAAGCCACAGGATGGCCTTCAATGGACCTCAGTGTCCTCCAGATTTTTTGGGAGTTCCCTTTGACTTGCTCCAGGGTGGAGATGTAGTAGTTTGCTTTAGTAGCATGTATGTTTTTAACATAGGCATTCCTGACAGTTCTAAAGGCCTGCCAGCCTGCCGGGTTCTTTGTATGCCTAGCTCGGGCCCAAAGCTTGTCTCTATTGGTAAGTGCTGCCTTGAGCTCTGGGGTAAACCAAGGATGTGAGGATTTATGTACCCTCACTTTAATAAGAGGGGCATGCTTGTTTATCAGGATGGTAAGGTTATCATTAAGGACTGAGACAGCTTCATCAGCAGTTTTGGCAAGATGTAGATCTTGCCATTTGATCTTACCCAATTCGGCTAGAAAATTTACTGTACTGAATTTACGAAAGGATCATTTGGTTCTGAGTTTAGGTTGCTGGTGGGTTTTTATTTGGGATCTTATACAGACAACGACACTGTGGTCACTCATGTCATAATGGAAAACTGCACAGTGAGAGATTTTATGTGGATGCGTAGTTAAAATAACATCTAGGAGTGAGCTATTGGCAGTGTTAGAAGTATTTTTCCTTGTGGATTCAGTGACTATCTGTGTAAGGCCCCAGCTCATCACAGATAGATTTTAGGCAGTGAGATTTTGCAGTGAGCCAATCTATGTTGAAGTCCCCTAGGATTATTGTTTCCATGTTGGCAGCCAAGGTTAGGGATTTCAGTATGTTAAGGATTTCCGCACCTCTGGACGTTGGCCACCTATAATAGTGATGCACTCTGTAGAAGGAAGGTGAAGCTTCAGCAAAACAATCTCATATTTTTTTGGCTTGGTTTTACAAGAAATATCACTAACATCAAATTTGGTTTTGGCGTAGACGACCACCCCTTCCCCCAGATTTCCTATCTGCCCTATAAAGTTTAAAACCTGGGATAGTAACTTGAGGGTCAGTGGTAGTCCTTTTCAGCCATGACTCAGTAACAATAATCGGATCTGGGTCAGTATGCGCCACCCAAACTTGAAGTTGATCGAGTTTTTTGATCAGGCTTAGAATGTTAATCAGCATCATTTTCAGCTCAGGAGCAGCTGTAAAATCTGATGGTGAAGTAATTTGTGTTGGAGGACCTGGATTTAGTTTTACATTGCCTGAACAGAGAAGAAGAATTAGAAGCATTTTCTTAAGGGTATTTATCAAGTAGGAAAGGGCTTTTTTCCTTTGAGTCCTTTTTTGGTATGTTCAGGGATGTACATCTGGTCCAGGCGTAGGGAATGCTGGCTTGACCGTTCATGGCTATCATAGACAGCACTCGGATAGTCATTGGCAATGGGAGAAGGACCGGGAAGGTGGGGTAAAAAGTGATATGTATGTCCGACAGGTGAATAGCGGAGATGCAGTATGAGAAGACAGCACGAGCTACGATAATGGGCTCTGAGACTGGATTAGTTCCTGGCTCTTCCTGGAGCAATGTAGTATGCGGTACACTTTTTGCCAGAATTAGGAGTAAGATGATAAAGCAAGCCATACTACACAAGGTTGGGTATAAAGGTTAGTGTAAATTGGGTAGGGCAACTGAGCAGGTGCCCAAATTACACTGGCACCCTGTCAGCTTAGGAGAATTAAGGATAGCAGAAGAAGGAAGATGTGCTTAGAGTTAGTGTGAAGTGTGAAGTGGGTCAAACAACTGAGTGAATGCCCAGACACAATCTAACACCCTCTTTGGAGTAACACTGTATTTAAAGGAGATCTATTGTTGTTAATATGATATGAATTTATTTATATGTGTTATTGGCTTGTGTTTGATGTTGTGGTTTGATATGTTCAGTGCCTTGGTACATTGAAAGGCGCTAAATAAATAAACTTATTATTATTATTAAGAGGCATATAATACAAAGGGCTGGAGTAACACTGTATTTAAAGGAGGCCTGGTAGGGGGTGGGGCGGGAGAAAATTCAACCAGTGCTTAACAGTACTCCGAGAGGAGAGTGGCCATAGTTCAAGCCAGAAGTCCCTGAAGTCCCTGTTTAAGTCTATGGAAAAGGCACTCCAATCATAAAGCAATGGGATAGCAGGCAGTCCAATCAGAATCCACCTGCAACTGTGCTGCACCAATCGGGAATTAGCCATCCAAGGTGGCTCAAGTGAAGATCAGCGGGCGTACCTTAATGCTGGATCCGACTTTCTGGAGCTGGAATTTGGCCACAGGAGGCACAAGGGGTCGGTTAGTGGCTGTGGAGGCGGCTGAGGCTGTCCGCCCATTTCCAGAGCGTCATTGACAGGTGCCTAAGGGGTAGAGAGAGAGAGACACACAGTTTAAGTACACATACTGGCAACTGGGAGGTCGGGGGCAGGAAGCTGGCGGCAGACTACTAGCGGGGAGGTAGGGGTCATTAGTTAAACAATAGAAGAAGTTAAAAAGCAGTGGAAGGGCCAGTTAAGGAGATGGGCGATTTAATAGCAGAGAACAGGAGACTTAGCTGGGGGAATACACCGAGGCAACAGAGACAGTGTCTACAGTGTTATTAAGGGAACAAGAAAGTTAGCTAGGGATAAGGAGATAGGTGGGAGAAAATAAGGTGAAAGCTGAAAAGAGCCAGTTCCTATCTGGGTAATTCAAAATTAAGTAGTTGTAAAGTAATACTATTTTACACTCTGAGTGAGGAATGGAAACTCTCAATCTTTTCCCTTAACAGTGCAGGTCAAGGCAACTCAAAGCTTTTCTAACAAATTTTTCAGATAACTATAGCAAATCTAAAGCAATTAGACTCAGCCGGCCCGGTGATGCTGAGGGTTGAAGCGCTGGACGCCACACCTCGCGCCACGCTGGCGACCTGGGTTTGGGAATGGACTCAGGCCACTGGGGGCTGGCATGGGAGAGGGAGGATTGAGTGTTCGATGACTGCTTTCCTCTCTCTGGGGTGGGTAGTGGGGCTTGCATTGCCCTGTAGTGGAGACTGGTGGAGGCCAGCCACACTACAAGTGGTGTGCAATAGTAAGGGGGGAGAGCACAGCAGGTGTCAGCACTATGTGCATGGACGCCATTGCACATCTGGCTCTCCACTGGGGAGAAAATGTGGAAAATGTGGAGGGTGATCTTCTCTGTTGATGGCCGTGCCATGCATCCCCGGAGAGACCCGAGAGGGGCCCGTGCCCAGTGGGTGCGAGAGCGATAATGGCCGGCCCACTGGGAGAGCAGACTCGTGTGGCCCGCATGCACGACCGGGTCCAGGGGTGCAGGGCTGGTGGCTGGAGATCGTGTAGGGCCGCTCTGCCGAGGAGAATAAACAATAGTATGATAAAGCAATTAGACTTAAAATTCAACCAGTACTTAACAGTACTCTGAGAGGAGAGTGGCTGCAGTTCAAGCCAGAAGTCCCTGTTTAAGACTATGGAAAAGGTGCTCCAATTGGAATGCAATGGGATAGCAGGTGGTCCAATCAGAATCCACCTGCGAGCGTGCTGCACCAATCAGGAATTAGCCATCCAAGGTGGCTCGAGTGAAGATCAGTGGGTGTACCATAATGCTGGATCCGAATTCCTGGAGCTGGAATTCGGCCACAGGAGGCACAGGGGGTCAGTCGGCAGCCGTGGAGGCAATTGAAGCTGTCTGCCCATTTCCAGGAGCACCACTTAGGTGCAGGTGTCTTAATGCTGGATCCGACTTCCTGGAGCTGGAATTCGTCCACAGGAGGCATAGGGGGTCGGTCAGCAGCCATAGCTGTTGAAGCTTTCCGCCTATTTCCAGGAGCGCTGCTCAGGCACAGGTGCCTTAATGCTGGATCTGACTTCCTGGAGCTGAAATTTGGCCACAGGAGGCACAGGGGGTCGCTCGGTGGCCATGGAGGTGGTTAAAGTTGTCCACCCATTTCCAGGAGCACCGCTGAGGCGCAGGTGCCTTAATGCTGGATCCGACTTCCTGGAGCTGGAATTAAGCCATAGGAGGCACAGGGGGGTCGGTCGGCGTCCGTGGAGGCAGTTGAAGCTGTCCACCCATTTCCAGAAGCACCGCACAGGTGCAGGTGCCTAAGGGGTCTCCATTCCTCCTGTAGGGGCCTCCTTGTGATTCCCAGCACAAGGTTAAAAACTGCCAGTGACAGAGCATTTAGTATAGCCAGCCCCATCCTGTGGAATTCGCTTCCACCATCTGTAAGGGAGGCCCCTTCAGTTGAAATATTCAAGGTCCACCTCAAGACCCTCTTGTTCAGTCAAGCTTTCCTAGACACTGTCTCTTAATTCTCATTTCTGGGATAGTCCTATTAGTGACTGTTTTTACCTCAGGTTGCTTATTTATATGATTTGTTTAATTTATTAATACTGTCATTTATGTCGTTTTTTTTTTTATGAATAGTTTGTATTCTATGTATGGCGCCCAGATCCTCTGGGATTGGGCATCTTGAAAAATAGAACTTGCCTTGCCTAAAAATGTTCTGCTTCTACACTAAGGATGATAATATGGTGCACAGAGGCACGTAGTTCACCCGCTGCACAAAATCAACAGATTGAATATGTGGGGCAAGGATACTGACAAAAATTAGCATACAAGAAACACTTGAGGCATTACATGAACACTGGGACATACAAACCACAAGTGGGCAAGCGTCTGTGGATGAGATGGATGCACAAGAAGCTGAAGAGGCTATTACAAAGAGAAAACTCAGTACTTGTCCATGACAAAGTTCAGCAGTGCTGACATTTCAGAGTCTGTGTGAACATGATTTAGAGCTGTCAAGATATGAAGAATATGTTCCTAGATTTAATAACATGAGCAGGACTAAAAAAACATCACTGATCAGGCAACAGGCTGAGCACCATAAAGGCAGCAGACAAGGGGGCAGTGTGGTGGTTATGAACACATTAGACCATATAAAGAGGTGGAATGTCAGCTTAGTCGGGGGAGTTTTATAGGCCCCTTAATACTGATCCCACATTGCCCCTCAAACACTGGATAGATGGGTTCCTAGATTAGGCTTTTTCTGAGAAACTTATAAATAAAAGGGAGAAGGAGTGTCTTACAGTGGACCTTCAATTAAGGGCACAAATGTCTATTCTACCAAAAGTTCACAAATTTCTTGTGAAGCCACCAGGGAGACCAATAATCTTGGGGGTGGGTAGCATTACCAAGCCCCTAGCATGTTTTGTAGGTGACAAACTTAAACAGTTGAGTAGTAGCTTGCTATCTTTTGTCCTAGATACAGGGCATATTATAAGAGTGCTAGGGGGTCAACATTGAGAGTGATGGTCTTTTGGTCACCCTTGATGTCAAAGCCCTGTACACAAATATACCCCTTGTTGGTTGTGTAAGGACCTTAATATATTACTTGGAACAGAGTAGTGAAGATACTAGACCTGACACAGACTTGTTAATAGAAATGTCTAGGACTGTACTGGAATGTAGTACCTTTGCATTTATGGGCAATCACTATATTCGGGGAGTGGGTACAACTATGGGTGCAAGTTTTGCACCCCTCCCCCTCAAAAAAAAAAACTTGTACCTGGGCTACTGGGAGGAGTCTCCCATATGATATCACAAGTCGACACTTACTTACATCAAACTAGTGCTTGGAATTGATATATTGATGACATCTTTATGATGTGGCAGGGGAGCATGGCATATCTTGAGAATTTTGTGGGGCACCTCCATGGGAGTAACAGGGATCTCAGATTCACTTGTAATATGAGTGAAGATGAAATTCATTTTTGTATATAAAAATCCAAAAATAAGCATGATGGTGTAGTGGGTACCAGTTTATATAGAAAACAGACAGACCATAACACTATCCTGCCTGCTAGCAGCTGCCACCTCTACCACACCATCGAGAACATACTCAGGAGCCAGTATTACTGCATAAAGCATAACTGTAGAGATGAAGACACATATTCTGTACAACCAATAGTGAGGCCTAGAAAGCAATGGGGCCAGACGGGGGGGGAGGGGCACCCCAGGTTACTGAGGAAACTGAAAGATGAGCTAGTTGCACCTCTGACAGCCCTTTTCAACATGTCATTAAAAACAGGGACGGTACCGGGGGATGGAGGAGGGCAGATGCAGTCCCACTCCACAAAAGTGGAAATAGGGAGGACGCAGAAAATTACAGGCCAGTCAGCCTGACATCAATGGTAGGCAAGGTAATGGAAACACTGTTAAAAGAAAGAATTTGGGAATACCTAGCTACCAGTACCCTGCAGGATCAGAAGCAGCATGTGTTCATGGGGGGGAGGTCCGGCCAGACAAAATTGATTGAGTTCTTTGATAGGGTGACCAGGGAAGTGGATCAAGGTGGAGCAGTGGACATGACCTACCTGGATTTCAGCATGCCTTCAGTGGCATCACCACGTTGATTTTGGGGAGGTTACACCCCCAATCTAAGTTAAAGCCCCCCAATCATGTCAGTAAACCTAAATAAATAGCAGCCATATATGTTTTTTTTATTTGTTTTATGTGTCTGACTTGGCTTCCTTGCAGCTTGCGATTGCAACTCGCTACTGAAGTGTGGGGGAGATTGGGAAAAAAATATCTGACTGACACTCCTGTCTACTCTGACTCGAGTCAAGAGACAGCAGACAGAGTAGCGAGCAGAGAGGACGGAGCGACTTGCACAGTCGCAAGGCAAAGGCAGCAGCGCGAGCCGAGCCCTAAACAACTAAAGGGACTTTACTAACTTCAAGTTAAATTTTATTTTCTGGCAGCAGCAGAATTCTATTTATTTATTAGCTTCAACATCCTGAGTACACACACAACACTTTCTGTCTGTGACTGGATGCACCTCTCCCAGCAGCTGAGCTGGAGCTAGCACACTCTCTGACCTGCAGATTGTCCTCCTCTCTGTCTGCCCTGATTTTACCTCAATCTGAACTGCATGCAGATCACCGATCTGATTCTGCATGCAGTTCAGACTGAGGTAAAAAATTAAGCCATCCATCTGCTTGACTCTCTCCCATCCAGCAACTCCATCTCACCAACCGGACCAGCTGCAACTCAGCTGCTGTGCAGTGTGCACCCTTACTGGCAGCGACAAGAACCCAACCCACTTGATTGATTTTTTGTGTCGTAAAGTACCCAAATGGATCCCCGATGATTCCCCAGCCAGTTCTGCACTGCAGCAGCTAGGAGGGAGGGACGGAGCGAAAAATGATGCAGATTTCAACTGCGCACAAACACACTGTGAGTGCTTTTGTTAACCACTCCTCCAGAGTCCCCAGCCACCCACACTTTCAGCTCCTCAATCCATTTTTCATGAGACTCCACTAAGGTCCTGTGTGTTAATAGTCTTTGGTACATGATTGAATTTGGCAGCTGAATTCTAATTTGTGCATTAAACAGTACTGAACAGGCTGCACTCCAAACCACACAGCAAATAAGTAGACCACATTGCAGTATTGCAAATTAATTTAAATTTGATTTATTCAAGTCTAAGCACAAGGTAGATGCCTTTACTCCAGTGCTCCATAATAAATAAGCGGATTGACAAACCAGTGGGACTGCACTATCTGGAGAAGCATGGTTCTGACCCCAAATGTTTAAGATTCATGGGCATCAACCATGTCCCAGCCCCTAAATTTATTGGCAATTGAGTCAACATACTTCTCCAGAGAGAGAGAGAGAGTCAGTAGATCTATAAAATGAGAAGCTTAAAACTCATAGGGCTAAATGATGAACTAGATGTGAAACTGTTCCTTAAAAAGAAGCAGCATGTTTTGAAGGTTATGTATTAGGATTGAATGTCAGAATGTTACTTCTCATATTTCTTGTTCTTTGTAGGTCTGTGGACACTATCTCGTGTTGATCCCTGAGAAACTGAGATGTCTGACAGAGGGTCATAAGGGTGATCACTGAGTGCTGTGGTTCTTCCTCTTTCATTTCGCCTCCATGAAATTTCACTTTACAAATTTTGCCTTCTAACAATTTCACCATGTGTGATGTAGATCCCTTCCAGTCATTTGAACATACAGTCAACCACCAAACTTTGCTGTTTCTCCTAACGCTATCCTTTTCTTTATTTTAAAATCATTTTGATGTTAAGTATTTTAATTCAACTTTTTAGCTTGAAATATCATACTCAAAAATATATTGATGCAAATAATGAATGAGCTACCCGACCATGTTTTGAAATTACAGTAAATGTTATTACTTTAAAAACATCACTTTAAATTTCTTTGTATGTATCAGTTAATGTTGCTCAGCTGAAGTTAATTAATTAATTATGGGGAGTATATAAGTTTACGTGTAATTCTTTGAAGCCACACCCAATGATGAAAGCTTTACACTGAAGTGCTGGGGTAAAGGCATCTGCCTTGTGCTTAGACCGGAATAAATCAGATTTATGTTTATTTGCAATACTGCAGTCTGGTCTACTTACTTGCTGTGTGGTTTGGAGTGCAGACCTGTTTGGGACTGTTTGCTTCATACTAAGGATGGCTGCCTGTGACCTGCACCCCCTCACGTTAACTGTTCATGGTGATACCCCGTTTCAGTAATTTGTGCATTAGAAGGCTGTTTTGGTCAATGCAGGCTTTGTGTGTTAGCTGCCAGCACTGGGCCCATATTTCATCTGAGATTACTGTTTAAGTGAGCATTGCCATTTCACTTTGGATGGGGTAGAGGGATCTGGGGCAGCATTGCTGAGGCTTTGGTAAATGCAACCAGCCAGGCCCTCATCACTTCATTCATGTCTGGATAAGTAGTCAAGAAAGCATTCCCTCTTTATTAACTTTACAGGTGGAGCAAGTACATTTTCTCTTTTTCCATTGGTAAAATATGTTTCTAATCTGTTAGAATCTCCATAGATCAGTTTTGAGGTTATTAAACCTGGCTTGTAAATTTAGAAATGATTCAAAATGTTCCCCTGTTGGTGTCAGTAAGTCCTTGATTGTACAGATGCCTTTCTTTTTCCAGTCTGTCCAATTTATAGCCTGGTACCAGCTGCATGTGTTCCATTGGGGGAGGTATTCTTCTGCTACAGTCAGGTGCACTTGTAGAGAAGGTGGTTGTACTCTACCAGTCATGCTTTGTTGAGGGGGAGGGTTGCTGTGCTGGTACCAGCTGATACTGCATTGGGGAAGGGTACCTGCTGGGTCAGGCTGTGTATCTGACTGCCAGGTGGAACTTGCCAGTTGTAGCTGGTTGTGCACATGGTGGGATTCTGCAGGCTTTGAAAAACACCGTACCAGCTGGGTATGCGCTGGGCTGGGGAGCTTCTGGCAGCTTTCTCTGTGCCATCCAGCTGAACATGGGCAGATCTCTGGTGCCAGTCGCCGCACGCCAAAGGGGTGCTGTGCCAGTGCCAGGTGGGTGCACACTAGACGGCTCCACCAGAGCCATCTGAGTGCACAGTGGGTGAACCTAGTGTGTACTGAAAGGAAGTAGCAACCCTACTGGTGCTAACCAGGTGCACACTCTGAGATGGAGACTACACTGATCCTAGTTGGGGGGCTGTGGTGTGGTTTTATGGTGTGGGGGGTAGGTTTTATTTGGTGGCCAAGGAGAAATAACACTGTCAATTGAAACAAACTTGCAGTTTTCCTTTGAAAACATACAGTATGAGGGATGAAAAACAAGTGTAATATGACCAAGTATGGGTGTAAAACCCTTACTGAAATCAACTTACTTGAAGTAATAATCATAGTGATGCCATCGAAAAGCACTGTACTGTGTCCATGTCCCACAGTGCAGGTGAAGATGTTTATGAAGGGCAAGGTTATTTATCACAAGTTAGTACATGCTGACTGCTGAAATTTATTAAAAAAGAAAAATAAGATTGCCCTTTCATTTAAAAAGAACAAAACTGACTTCTAAAAACTGGTTTCTGACCGAGTTCTCCTAACTGTTGGGCACTGCTCAGCACCGACAACACAAGTTGTAAAGTATAGGCACATAACAGAGACATAATGTACCTAGACTGTGACCTGACTCTAGGACCCTGCTTCTAGCTGCAAGATTCACACCTGAGACAAAAAAGGCACGTTTATATGGAAAGCACCTGGAGCACTGCTGTCTGCATCAGCTCACACTGCTCCTGCTGCACTGCCACCACTAGCATTCACACACTGCTGCTCTGCAGCATTCCAGGGTAATTTCCGGCATTTCATCAGTCTTTCTGGCTGGATCAGGAGAGGAGTACTTAGTGGGGAGAGGGTATGTTCTTTGCAATATTGTGAACCCGCTTCAGTCAGTGCTGCTGATTAACGAGTCTATGTTGAGCCTGCCTGTCCTACTGCTGCTGCTAACTATCATTTTAAATGGCATCTGAGTTGAGGACTAGGACTGGGGGGGGTGAGAGTGAGGACTGGACAGAGGGAGGGTTCTAAGCTGATTCTGTGACTGGCACCCGCCTCATAGTCATGTAAACTTCCCAGTAGTTCTGCTGGTATAATGGTGTCTGGCTGTTCTGGTCTCTTATTTATGCTAGGGTCCTCCTGCAACATTCCCAGCAGATATGCTGGGATAATGGTGTCTGGCGGTTTCTGGTCTCTTATTTGCTCTGGGGTTCTCTGCAACCTTCCCAGCAGATCTGCTGGGATAATGGTGTGTTTGGCTGTTCTGGTCTCTTTATTTGCTCTGAGGTCCTCCTGCAACCTTCCCAGCAGATCTGCTGGGATAATGGTGTGTCTGGCTGTTCTGGTCTCTTATTTGCTCTGGGGTCCTCCTGCAACCTTCCCAGCAGATCTGCTGGCTGGGATAATGGTGTCTGGCTGTTGTGTTCTGGTCTCTTATTTGCTCTGGGATCCTCCTGTAACCTTCCCAGCAGATCTGCTGGGATAATGGCTGTTCTGGTCTCTTATTTGCTCTGGGGTCCTCCTGTAACCTGTCCTCGGTGGACCAGTAACCACATTTTTCCACATGTACTATTAAATAGATGGCTGATAACTAGGCTTCTCAAACATATTTTTCACCACTAAAATGAGGGAAAAGCCACCATTTGAAGGTAAAATTTCAAAATTTTACGGGGGTGTATGCTCCTGGATCCCCCTAGCTTTGTTAGAATTTTGACTAAGGGGCATTAGCCTCCCCCAACTTTGTACCCCTGGTGACGCCCCTGATGGCCTTCGACACCGTTCCACATAGAAGGCTGTTAAACAAGCTAGGAAGCCTAGCAGTAGGTCCTAAGGTAGTACAATGAGTGCAAAATTGGCTAGGTAAGAGAAGTCAGAGGAGGGTGGTGGTAAATGGCAGTCAGTCTGGAGTAGGAAATGTGACCAGTGCAGTACCACAGGGATCAGTACTGGCCAGTCCTGTTTAATGTCTTCATCAGTGACATTGCAGAAGGGATGGAAGGGAAAGTATGTCTGTTCACAGATGACACAAAACTCTGCAACAGAGTAGACACACCGGGAGGAGTGAAAAAAATGAGAAGTGATCTAGAAAAGTTGGAAGAATTGTCAAGTGATTGGCAGCTTGGTTTTAACGAATAGAAGTCCAAAATAATGCACTTGGGGCTTAAGAACCCAGGGGCAACATACCAACTGGAGGAGAGGTATTAACAGTGACAAAGCAGGAAAGGGACCTGGGGGTGATAATCTCTGATGACCCGAAGGTAGTGAAGCAGTGTGACAAAGCAGTGGGGAAGGCTGGAAGAATGCTGGGTTGCATAGGAAAAAGAATCACCAGCAGAAAGAAGGAGGTAATAATACCCCTATATAGATCACTGGTTAGGCCGCACCTCGAGTACTGTGTACAGTTCTGGAGACCCCACCTCTGTAAAGACCTAAAGAGGGTGGAGACAGTACAAATGAGGACAACCAAAATGGTGCATGACCTGCATCAAAAGCCCTATGGGGAAAGGCTCAAGAAACTTAGCATATACTCCCTGGAAGAAAAGAGGGGAAAGGACAAAGGGTCATGCTATGAAGTTAGAAGGGGGGGAACTCAGAGGAAATGTGAGGAAGTTCTTCTTCACAGAGAGTGTGGTAGATGCATGGAACAGCTTACCTGCAGAGGTGGTGGGGATGGAAATGGTGACAGGGTTCAAGAACACATGGGATAAACACAGAGGGATCTTAGCGGTAGGGATGGGGTCAAGCAAAACAGTAGGGTCCTCGGCGACACTATAGTTAGGGAAAATAGGACAGACTAGGTGGGCCATCAGGTCCTTGTCTGCCGAAAGAGTTTATGTTTCTATGTTTCATATGAAGAAGATTCATCTGTACTTAAAAACAATTTCTTGAAGGGGCTATGCTATGGGTACAATCAAAGCAGCAATGGTTTGTTGTGATGGAAGAGATAGGCAATCTCTAATAGCCAAACAGCCAGAAAGAGAAAGAAAAAAAGAGAATGAAAATCAGATCCGCTTTATCAACTACAGCATGACGGCCTGGAAAGTGAGGAAAATAATCCACAGAAATTGGCATGTGCTGGGGATCTGGTACATGCCTAAAGAAGACTGCAGATACACCATTGAAGATGGTATATAGGAGAGCTAAAAACCTTAGGGACCATCTAGTCAATTCTGTACAACCAATAGTGAGACTTCAAAATTGGTTGCCCCCCCCAAAGGGTATAAACGGTGTGAACAGTATAAGTACTGCCCATACATAAAGGAGTGTAAGACCTTTAAGAAACCCCTGATGGATAAGGACATGGGTATCTTTAATTTTATTAACTGTGATACCATGTTTGTTATCTATAAGGCCTATTGTTCATGTAGGATATATTATGTGGGAGGCAAACTGAAATAAATTTCAAAGAATGAGTGGGGGACCACATTCGAGCTTTAAAGAATAAAATGTGGATTATGTGTTAGCTTGGCACATAAAAAAATTCTGCAAATAATACAGAACAAGTATTGTCCTTCACAAACCTTGAGCAAGTGTTCATAGGACCTAGAGGTGGGAATATAGAGTTGGCTCTTGCAAAGAGTCTTTTTTTTCAACAGACTAAGTGGGGATGACCTTAATGATCAGATAGAACTCACCTCATTTTTGATGAACAGATAATTTCTCTCCCAGTCTTAGTTGCATTGTTACAGTTGTTTCCGCATATATTCTTTTTCAGATGGTTCAGACTGTAGGAAGGATCATAATGGGTTTGGTTCCCGACAGAAAAAGAGTGCTCTAAAACATCTTTTTCTTACTTTTTAGTTTTGACAGCTGTTATTTGGACAATATAGGGGACTGTAATCTTTACTGAATTCCTTTTGAAAATTGGAGCTTGCCTGTATTTTAGCACTGATTTTTATTTATTTATTCATTTGCTCCCCCTTTCCATTTGTTTACGCCATGAGCCATACATGTTTAAGCACATGTTGGCTGAAAGTAATAGTGTTTTTATGAGGGTTGTGGACTGCATAAAAATGTTGTTATTACATTATATATATATAGGATAGTGCATGGGGAACAGTTGACAACAGGGCTATTCTTTCACCGAGTTGGCACTATGAGGACGGATTACCTCGAGAGCGCAGCTCGAGAGGTAATCCATTGTCATAGTGCCAACGAGGTGAAAGATGCCCTGTTGTCAACTGTTCCCCATGCACTTTTCTTTATAGTGTATGGTGGAACGTCGTTTTTTGAGAAAAAAAATCACTACAGCATGTCAGCATGTTTCTGCTTCCAAACATTCTTCCTGGGTTACTAGAAGGAAAAAAGAGCTTTACATTTTGAATGTGTTCACGCTTGACATTTTAACTGTTTCAGAACTTTACATTTTGAACGTTTTAACTAAACATTAGTACTGCAGCCGACATTGCTGCTTTCACTATGTGTCCTTTCTATGGAGTGAGCCCTAACTGTCAAATGCTGCTCAAGGACACAGTGTGTGACGTTTGCAGTGCAGTAGAAAAAATCCTTCTACTGCACTGCGAACGTCGCTAATGTGTGACTACAAGGTTTCGACAACGATGGATTTCGGTGGAGAACGACGTTCCACCATACACTATACACCATACACTATAAATAAATTTATTGTCTTTAATTATATTATTTAATTGGACTGTCACTTTAATATCATTAATTGCACATAGTGAATTGTTAGATAAGCAACCATATCCTCGAGGGCACTATCCTTTTAAAAAGCCTACCTTAAGGTGAAACATTAGGAGTTTGTGCTCCCTGCTGCTGTGGCAACTTTTGTATGCACGTTTTGCACTGCTCAAATAAAGACAGAAGCTGGACATAATATTTTGTGTGGACCCATTTTTATTACTCAGTGGTGGGTGCTGTGACTTTTGCTCTATAAAGGTTGGGGGAAGTTTAGGAGGTATGTGAGCGAGTACTACTTCACTGAAAGAGTGGTGGATGCCTGGAATAGACTGCCAGCAGAAGTGGTGAGGTGAAAACAGTAAGGGGCTTCAAGCATACATGGGACAAACATAGCAGAATATTAGGAAATGGGCAAGGAGGAGGGAGGGTCACCAGAGACCAGATAACGTCTGAGGAGACAGACTAGGCAGGGGCAATCTGGGCAGACTGGGTGGGCTAAGCCATCCTTTTCTGCTGACAAATTTTGCATTTCTATGGTTCTGTGAAGGTCTTGTAAATTTTCACTTTACTCAACATGGTAGAGAGACAAACATTGGGAAGGAACCCAATATCATTCTACGGTTTCATGTTTTGGAACCTGCCTAGTTGATTTTTTTTAATCTACCCCACCAACCTCCCTCACCCAATCTCTATCTCTCAGACTCAATTAGGATATAACTGCTGAAGGCAAGAAATTTCCTGACATCATGATGTCTTATCAGACATCTCTACTAAGCCCTGCGACATCACCAATTGCCTCTTATAAATGGTCAAAATGAGCCTACTAAAAAAGTACTGAGCATAAAAACTGATTATACTAGTGGAATTTTGCTTTCACCCTCTTTAATGAATGGGCATCCTCCCAGCAGAATCTTGAATTAAAGGCACCAAGGTCTAGATCTGGAACATCTGCCATATCTACTAAGTGATGTGCAGCATCTATGGTAAACCAGATAAATGTAGCATCTACTATCTGTCTAAAATGTTATGTTAGAAACTTGCAAGATGCTGGGATTTCTGAAGAGTTGCAGTCCCTCAAGAAACATTTTTACACATAAATGAAGTCTTGTGGCCATCAGGCCATAGCTTAAGATAATTTAGGGGTTAGGTATCTAGATTAAACCATTTGTGCATATGTACAGATTATTTCTAATTGTTCACAAAAATGTTTCTTTTGCAAACATAAAAGGTATGTATGGGTTTCTCACTTCTGGTGTTCTTCCTTTCCATTTAAATCTATGTTCTTCCATCTCTAGGTTCAGAATTTGTTTATAAATGTTACCCCTTCTCTTATTTAAGGGGCAAGTTTGTTTTATATAAAAACACAGTTGTGGTTGTACCATGTGTGCAGTGATGATCTAGAATATGACCGTTACATTTCTGTGGATCATTTATGACTTTTTCTAAGATGTGGATACAAATGTCAAAATATTGAGCCAATTTTTTTTATGTTGGTAGTTGCTTATATCTATATTTAAAATAATATGAACATGCATCCACAACAGAGGTCTAGATATGTCAGCATAAAACCCTCAAATCAAGCCTTCTGAAAATCCTCCAAATAGTGTCTGACAGATTTGTAACTGTGAAATATCATTTACACAGCAAACTGCCTCCTCTGCTAGCCTAGAAACAGACATCCATAGTTTGGACCCTTAGGAGTTGTGATGTAATACATGGGGGGTAATTTTGTTTTTCATAGGTTAACTGTCACATAACTTTCTTCTAACATACGTGATATGATATTAGAATGTCATAATACCATAATTCTGATGTCAGATCAATGGTATAATAGGTGGGTTGCAATATTTGTCTTCAAGTCGAATCATCTTTCACTGGAGTTACTTCCTTCCACTGCCCATCCCATTACAGTCTTTTTAAAAAAAAAAAAAAATAAAAAGGAAATCCCCCATCCTGAACCCACATCTAAGGACATATCCAACATCCAGAGACCAGTCTGAACCCTTTGAGTCAAAAATAAGATTTTCATCCATGTGACTGCTTCTCCTTTACCACCAGCATTCAAAATCAGTTGCTCTTTTCAGCTGCTAAAGTGCAAATATCTGTTCAATGGCATTCATGCTTCCGTTACTATAAAGGGAAGCCACTGTTGAGTACTGATGGAAAAGAGGAAGCAGTCACAGGGAGGATGCGAATATAGGCTGAACTCTACAGAGTGGACACTGCAGTTCCTCAGATAGTTGTAGGGACTATAATATGGGGGGGGGGGGGACATAAGCAATGTACATTACCAATGTGGATGGCATAGCAATTTTAATTCTGGAATATGGTGTAGAGTTAAAGTGCATTTTAGTTTTTGTAAAATATGAACATTACTTAAGAGTAATGTAAGCACTGAATGATTACAGGCTTCTAAGCATTCAGTGTTCATGTCACTTCTTAAAATCGTTCAGTGCTGACATAAGCACTGAAGGATGAGTAACATTGCAAACTCATCTACTACACTTTATATAGGAATTCTAGTTATATGTGATATATTTAAAATCATGAGACATGGAATATTTCAATGCAGCAACATACCATTTTTAAAGTGGAAGCTGTGCAATAAAGCCAAGCCGTCAAACCAGTGATTGTAGGTTGTGTTTCCCACTGTATGCATGCCTGGACCATTTCGAAGAAGAACACCCTGTAGCCATTCAGGGATCTGACCTGAAAAGAAATAAAAGCAATAGTAAAAAATGGTAAAATAAGAAGTTTAACAAGATCAGTATACTTAAAACACAATTTGAGATGAATATCATTGTGTAAAAATGTTCATAATCATTCTAGCAATCTACATTGACCTGACCAAAGCTTTTGACCTGGTCAGTAACTAAATCCTTCTTTGGAAGATTAGAGGGCTAGGATTAGACTACCTTGAATTATTATGGTTTGCAAAGTACCTATGCGGGTGCATACAGAAGGCTGCTCTTGGCTCACTCCTTTAAATTTGAGTCCATGCAGTAGGGCATGTCTCAGGGTTCATTTTTTGATCCCCTACATTTTCCAACATTTGTTAATCTACCAAGTTAAGGTGTCTTACAGTAAATACTGTACGTATGTATTCTGACAACACAATTTTGTACTGCAGTGGCCTTGCACTGCTCATGTTATGAACTATCTCCAAAATGACTCTAAGGAAATGTAAAAGTCTGACTCTGTAAGAGGGACCTTATTCTCAAAGCCAAAAAGACTAATACTATAGTCTTCTGCACACACTTGTGAACTTCGAAACTGGAACCTCCTTCACTGTCTGCAACAGAGATAAAATTCTTTTAAGTAGGTGTCATCCTTCAGACACCTGGGGGCAGGGCTGGACTCAAAACTCATCTGCCAAAATTATGTAGATACAATCTCGAGTAAGCCCAGATTAGGAGCTAGAAGCTGCCTCAACTGTTATGAGAATGCAGATAAAATCCCTTCTCCCTTTGCTAGACTGTACAGATGATGTAGACCTCATTTCTAAAAGCCACACTACACAGGGCGTGTGCAACAGTCCCTGCAGGTTCACCACTGGGAATCACCTAAGAACCTACCGCTGCCTGCTTTACAGTAAACATAGCTGGCTGAGTCCCATCACCACTGGAACTACCACTAATACACATGCCTCGATAAGTGTATCCACTTCCTAGCCCCCACATGCTGTACCTTACACCTCTCTTCACCCATGTTCATACTCCTAGTTTTCTAAGAAAAACTAAGACATCTAATTTGATAGTACCCAAATCCCATAAATACTTCAGCAGAGGGACCTTCTGCTCAGGCTTAACAGGATGCAATTACTTCCCAGCCCCTTCCCTTTGATAACACCTTAATCGTTTTACTTTTTAAAGGCTGCTGCTTTAATAGCTCACAAATTCATACAAACTCCCTTCCGCCTAAACCCCTTCTTATCCACCCTGTTATTTACTGATTTGTGTGGAATACAATCACACTATCCCTACAAAAGGGCAACCCTCAAAGCTTATTACAAACATTATCTTACCTGATATATGAGTAATTGTCCTTCAGTGTTGACAACTACTCTGCACTGTGCAAATAATGTGTATTTGTGTATTGTTTTAAAACTAGCACTTGTCTTGCATAGCCTATTGTTCTGCATTATAAATTACTGTAAGCACATTTTTTTACCCTTTGTACCAAGTGCCCCCATAAAAAATACTGTTACACCATCTATTTAATACAGTTCATAGATCAATCAATCAATAATCTGCATTGTGATTTTACCCCTTTAATGTGTTAAATCTGTGCTAAACCCATGCAGCATTTAATGTTTCACTTTACTATACAAAATCAAATTCTATTAAATTGTGCTGTACTGCATTGTATTGTTGACTTTGTATCCCTATTTTGACATGTCTTCATGGTACACTGACAATATTGTATCTGGATTATTGCAAGGTAGCACGGTAAAAGGGAAAAAGCACAGCTGTCTCCCAAACTTGGCTTCACATGCATCCATGAGTATATTCCTGCCCAAAGAACATATCAGATGGATTTATGTGAGTAACTGCTTATTAGTAAGCCACTCACATACCATCAACTGGCATGTTTTGGGGGGCATTTAAAAAAAAGACCCCCAACATTGTCCGTTATCAAGTCGGCCTGGTGGCACTGAGGGTTGAGGAGCTGGATGCCACACCTCGTGCCACGCCGGTGACCTGAGTTCGGGAGTGAGCTCGGGCACCGGGGGTCAGCAGGACAGGAAGAGGACTGAGCACCTAGCTGCTGCTCTCCTCCCTGGGGGAGGATAGCTCGGCCCAGCAGCTCCTGGTGGAGATCAGGGGCACTGCAGCGTGTCGGCTGCATGTCACACTGAGTGGATGACACTGGCAGGGTTGTCTTGTGCCAGAGCGTCATGGGTGCACCATGCAGGGGCACTCAGAACACAGAAAAGCCCAGCCCCAAGGGGGAGGCAACAGCATCTGACCCCTATGCCCACCACTGGATCCACCCTGCCTGGCCTTCCAGGTCCTCTGCCCAGGGGCCCACTCCCACAGCAAGAGTCTACAAAGTAAAAGAGTGCTCAATGAGGAGGGACAGCCCCTTCCTGGAGGGGTTAAGCTGGGGGTGCTGGCTGTGGGAGGGGTGGGGGGGGAGAGAGGAGGCACAGGTTCAGGGGGATCTCAGGTGGGCAGGAACAGGCAGAATGCCTGAGAGATGTCTCCTTGGGCTGTGACCAGAGGGAAATAGACTCAAAAACAAAACATTGTCCATTATCATGGAACAAGATCCAGAACATTATTCACCAAACTTGCCCCATGTCATAATAATGCCCTCTGATGCCTTATTGCTTGTGTAATATTCCCTGAGAAGTTGGACATGTTTCTAACAGAAATAGCAGGCTTTTCACCATGCAAAAAAGATAAAGACTCTAAATTGCTTTAATCAAGATGGCAGTCGCGCTGGACTAGCCCCCATTTTTATGCTTCGTTGTTTTATATTTCTTGCCTTATTCTTTGTTTAATTTAATTTTCTACATGCTTAACCGAGAGTAGTTGTGTTATACGTTTTGTTTTGTTTTGAATCCTCAAGTCTTGCAGTTGTTGAAGACTGTGGTTCTTGGCGGCATTTCCCCTGTGCCTTTCGGGCAGTGAAGTGAAGAAGTGGAGAAGCGACGCCTGGTTGCTTGCCAGAACCTGATCGTGTTCCCGGAGCCGTGGTGCCTTCTTGTTGGCATCAGGACTGGGACTGGGAGCTGGCTGATCTCTCTGGAATGGCTAGTCTGCTACTTTGCCATTAAACAGGAGTGCTTTTGTTTGCCTGCTGAGAGTTGGGAGGGCAGCTGTTTTCCTTAATGGGATTTGTGTGTTTTGATTGCTACCACCAACTCAAGACAAACTAGTCTCTCGAACTGTTGTTCTTGGAGTACCCTTTGGTGTGTTGTGTGTTTCTGTTTGTGGAAGCCTGGACTTTGGATTTTATCATCTTTTTTTATGCTTTTGCCCTATGAATTTTTGTTATTTTGGACAAGTGGATATATTCAGTTCATGTTGGACATAGAAGAGTTCAATTTGGAATCTCTTGTGGTGATCTAAAGAACTGGAAATTGGCTGAAAGGACTACCTGTGGTGTTTGGAAAACTGTGAGTGGGGGACTGATTTGCTGATCAGTGCCCCCTTTTCTCTTTTGTAATTTTATATATTTTTTGCAGTCCAGAAGAAGGGCTGGTATAGTGGTTTGGTTGTGGATTTTGTCCCCCCCCCCAATGGTGCCTGGGTAATTTTATCACCTGGGACCGAGCGGGAGCTACTTTGCTCTTCCCTGGGGAGCTAGGGATCAATGGGGAGGCTCCTAATTTATCCATGGGTTGGTTCTTTTGGTGTGGCCTTGGGATATTTGTGGCTGCAGGTCCTTGGTGTATAGCTGGACCTGATAAGGCAGATTAGGGGGTGAGGTGGGGGTGCCCCTCCTTTCCATTAGTTTGGCCTGTATTTACTTCTGGAGATTTTTATTCTCTTCTCAGAATATCCACCGACACTGAATATTTTTGTATATTGGAAACATCTATTCTGCTCCATCGGACTTGACACTGGGTTTATCTTATGTTGGATTATTTGGACTGCTATGGCTCCTCCTACTGTTTGATGCCTTTTTTCCCTGATTTTTTAATTGTTTTATAGTTCTCTGGTAGTGAAAGTACCAGTGTGCTTTGTTACTATTTTTTCCTCGGCTGTGGGAGGGCTGGGGGAAATTCATGTTATTGTTGTTGTTTGTTTTGAATATCCTGTGAGAGGGGGTTGTTTTATTATTTTCCCCCTCCTTGGCTGTGAGAGGGCTGTGGGAGAGGGAGTATTTTATATTTTGATGTGTTATTTTATCCCGTGAGAGGGGATTGTGTTATTGTATTTTTTAGTTTTATTTTTCTTTCAGGGTTTGAAGGCTATCTTATAGTAGGAGGGGGTAGTCTATTTGATGTATTTGGTAGGGATTGATATTTAAGTTATTTATGTTTTGGGGTTTTTTGTTCTGTTTACAGTATCGCCTTGTGATTTGGGAAATTTGAGTTTTGTGCTTTCCCATTATTTTAATAGTGTTAATTGAAATGTGCCTGCTTGCCCCTCCTGTCCTGTGCTATTTGGCCTCTGCTCTCCATGCCCTCTGCCCTTTCTTCTCTCTTCCCCTGCCTGCTTTTACCTATCAATGCTGTTGGGCATTGAGGATTGCTCGTTGGGGGGGGAGTCGGGTTGGGGGTTGCGGACAGCGGAGTGAGTGGGGCTCTCCCATTGGAGTGGTTAGGCTCAGAAGATGCCCTGGGGCGAAATGGTACCTGGGACGTGGTGATTCCATTCTGGTTCCCATACCCAAGGGCACCTCCAGTTTGGGAGGGCAAGTAGTTGGGACAGCTTGCCAACCTCGTCCAACTTGGGTGCTGTTATGCAATGCCAGATCTGTCTGCAACAAGACTGGTCTTATTGCAGACTTTGTTGCTAGGGCAGACCTGGTTTGCATTACCGAGACGTGGTTGGATGGGAATCTGCGCCCTTTTCAGAGGCCGCTGTTCCACCGGTACTCGGTTGTACATCGCCCGAGATTGAACCGCGGGGGGGGGGGGGTTGTGGTCTGTTTCAAGACCGAATTGGGCCTGACTAGTGTACCAGTTGAGGAAGCCAGGTCTTTTGAGTGTACCATGGTGGCTGGTGTTGGGTGCAGGATCGCCCTCATCTACCGTCCACCAGGTGATGAGAAGCTATTCCTGCTGGAAATAGCAGACTTCGCCGCTGACATGGCTTTGGAGTCGCCCAGACTGATGGTTCTCGGTGACTTAAATGCCTGGGTCTACGGCTCAACTCTTCAGAACTGTTGACAGGCTGTGCAACCCAGCCTGTCGGCAGCTCCATTGAGTTTTTACACAAACTGATTGTGATGCGATCGCTCACTTCTTTGCGAATAAGATCGACAACATCAGGAGGGAGTGCCACCAACTTCACTCTAAGGGGGTTGCTGTTGATCGGTGCTCTGTCACAGAGTCTGGAGTTTCCTGGAGTACCTTTTACCTGTCGGACTTCGTAGACATTATGAACAGTGTCCAGGAGATACGTCCCACGTGCTGTAGTTTAGACCCAGGACCCACTTCCCTGATTTTGAGTTGTAGTCAGATCATTGGCCCGGTCTTAGCTTGGATTGTCCAGTGCTCTCTAGACATGGGTGAGTTCCCTAGCTCCCTGAAGGGGGGGGGTGGTGATTCCCCCTTCTGAAAAAAGCTTCTTTAGACCCGGAGAACCTAGCAAACTACAGGCCTCTCTCTAACCTCCCTTTTGTGGGGAAGGTTATTGAGAAAGCTGTGGCTGCTCAAATGGATAACCATTTAACCATCCATAATTTATACGAACCTCTCCAATCCGGTTCTCGTAAGAGGCATAGTACTGAAACTGCTCTGGTTCGGGTGCTCAATGATCTCCTGATGGCAAGAGATCGGAGACATCGTTCTATCTTGGTTCTCCTGGATCTATCATCAGCTTTTGATACTGTGGATCATAGGGTTCTGCTTGAACACCTGAGGTTCATCTGTGGACTGTTGGGTACAGTCCTCAGATGGATTTCATCCTTCCTCACTGAGAGAATGCAGAGAGTGGTCTCGGGTCTGTTTTCATCCGGGGCTTCCTCTCTGCCTTGCGGGGTATCTCAGGGTTCGGTGCTGTCCCCCATGTTTTTCGCAGTATATATGCTACCCCTCAGAGACATTGTAAGACGGCATGAGCGGAGGTTTTATAACTATGCTGATGATACCCAGCTCTACCTGTCTTTTGCGCCTGACCAGATTGGTGCTATCTCGCTACTGAACAGCTGCCTCACAGAAATCCAAGATTGGATGAATTCCAGCGGTCTAAAGTTGAACCCAGGAAAGACTGAGGTTTTGGTTGTGGTCCCGGATCTTAGGGTAGAGGGACTGAGGACTGGACTCCCTTCCGGTTTAGTCCTGGGGGAGGCCCAGAGTCTCACCTCTGAATGGGTGCGTAACCTGGGAGTGGTGCTTGATGATGGTCTGACTCTTTGACATCAGGTATCGGCAGTCGTCAAGCTGGCCTTTTTCCATCTTGGGAACATTGCCAGGATTAGGCACCTTGTTCCATCCAGTGACCTGCCTGTTTTGGTCCATGCCTTTGTGACATCGCACCTTGATTATTGCAACTCCCTTTATCTAGGGCTTTCTGGTGTTGATATCTACCGCTTACAGCTAGTGCAGAACGCGGCAGCATGTTTGTTGACTGGGGCATCTAGAAGATCTCATATTACCCTAGTGCTGCATGCTCTGCACTGGCTGCCAATACAGTGGCGGATCACCTTTAAAGTAGGTTTATTGACTTACAAAACCCTACATGGATCGGGTCCCGATTACTTGAAAGAGCTCTTGGTTCCTTACATCCCCTTGCGACAGCTCCGCTCAGCTGACGAGGGGTTGCTGGAGATTCGGAGGGTTAACTTAAAGTCATCTGGTGTGCGTGCCTTTGGGTTTGCGGCACCTACGCTCTGGAATTCTCTGCCCTGTCAGCTCTGGGAGTGCAGGACGGTGGGGAGTTTTAAGCAGGCACTTAAGACTTTTTTATGGGGGAAGGCATTTCCTGTTTTATCGTGATTTTATATTATACGTATTTGTATATGTGTTTTATTTTTATGAATATTGTACAGCGCTTTGAAATTTGAAAGGCGCTTAATCAAATAAATTTTATTATTATTATTATTATTATTAAATTACATTGTCTTGAGTATGTCCTTTTCTTATGTGCATATTTTTGGCCTCAGTTACTGCTGGGGGATCCTCCCCCTGCATCAGCTGAGTCCTGGCACCTACCTGGATCCTGGGCGTCATGGGGCTCATGCCAAGGTATTTTTGCCTTATGCACTTCCCCCGCCCCCTAGCTGGAGCAAGGCCAGATGACATCAGTTATCTTATTACATGAATGAAGTTTCGGAGGTGTGTCACTGTCAGGTTCAATGCAGCTCATGCTCTGGCATATTATACTAAGGTACAAAAGTATATTACAATCTGAAATAAAGTAAATTGTTGGTATATATTTTTATCATTTAGTGAGCTGTGGAAACTGACTAAAAAAATATTAGCCAAGAATGAAAGGCACAGTGCCTTAGAGAGGAATGAGAAAGATGCTGAAGAAATGATGCACATTATATAAGGCAAGGCAACTTTTATTTCTTGGGTACCCAATCCTGGATGATCTGGGCACCATACAAATACAAACATTAATAAAAGGGCAGTACATGTATAAATACATAAATATAATTAAAAACAGGATAACAATAAAACAGCAATCTAAATTCAGAATATATAGGCATTAAATTATACAGTAAAAACTAATGCCCCTATGGATCAATGTCTGGAAATGCTAATGTAAATAAATGGGTCTTGAGGTGGGTCTTAAAAATTTCAACTCAAGTGGTCTCCCTCACAGTTGGTGGTAACAAATTCCACAGGACATGGCTGGCGATTCTAAATGCCCTGTCTCTGACAGTTTGTAACCTAGTCCGGGGAATTGCGAGGAGGCCTGTAGAGGAGGAATGGAGGGAGCAGACACTGGCAGCAGGTGTTAGAAGGTCAGACAGGTAGCCAAGGCCAAATCCATGTAAGACCTTAAAGGTGAGTAAGCCCACCTTAAAGAGAACCCTCCACCTGACTGGCATTCAGTGCAGTTTGCGCAATATTGGGGTAACATGACTGAACTTAGAAATTCCTGTCAGCAGCCTGGTGGCAGTGTTCTGCACCTGCTGCAGTCAACGAAGGGTGCCTCCAGAGACCCCGAAGTATGGCACATTACAGTAATCCAACCTGGATGTCGCAAAAGCATGCACCAAGGCGGGGAGGTCCCCAGGTGGAACTAGGGGCTTGATCCTAACGATATTCCTCAGATGGTAAAAATTGCTTTGGACGACGGATGACACCTAAGGTTCAAATGTCATTCCACCATCAAGGAAGATGCGTAGATCGTGTAACCTAGAGGAAGCCTTCAATGGCACAGGCCTCAGAAATAAACTTGTTGCCTCGCCAGAGGCAATCCTATCATGCCTTAGGTTTGACTCCACCACCAGTACCTCCATCTTATTGGAGTTCAGTCACAACCAGCTGGAGGACATCCAGTCATTGATCTCAGTGAGACTGCTGTTGGGCACATCCACAGAGTCTGGTGTCCCATAGGCAAAGGAAAGCTACAACTGGGTATCATCTGCATAGCAGAGAAAACCCAAGTTGTATTTCCTAATGAGCTCACCCAGGGCCAGCATGTACACGGTGAACAACATAAGTGACAGGACCGAAGCATGAGGTACTCCACAAGACTGGAGGCTTGGGGAGGAAGACAAATTCCCCATCACCACCCGCTGCCTCCTATTCACCAGATATGACTAAAACCAGCAGATGACAGTGTCAGCAAATCAACAGTACTCTCTGAGATGGTCGAGTAACACAGCATGGTCCACTGTGTCAAATGCTGTGGAGAGATCGAGGATAATGAGAATTGACCCCTCTCCTCTATCTCTCGCCCTGAGGAGGTCATATGCACCCAAACTAACACTGTTTCAGTGCTATGCTTTACACAAAATCCAATGTAAAGCACTTATTACTATAAAAAAAAAAACTAAACAAATTAAAAAATAAAAATTTAGGTGTTAAAAAGTTGCTCTTTGATCTAATTATAGACAGGAAATCAGGAGCTACAACTCTTTTGAACAGCACACCTGCAAAAAAATAGTATGATGTACAGCTATAGAACAAAATAATAACATATCTTGTACACTTTCAGTACCACTTTTGAGTTTTCAACATATTAAATTAAATTTCTACAAGTGCAAAGAAATGAATGATGTAACCCAAATGAACTAGTGGGGCAAAAACAAACCAAATCTTGAAACAGGCAAGTTGAATCACACTAAAATGACAGTTTTTAAGGTGGTATAGTGGTAGTATAGCTGCCGCCTAAGCAGTGGACATGGGTTTGAATCCCAGCGAAAGAATAAATTTTGAAATCAGCCCAAGTGTTAATATATGCTCATGGTTTCTAATCTTCTTTACAAAGAAATGTTTTATATTTTTCATATATCTTGTTACGTAAAAATATGAATGAAAAATGTTTGGCTGGCAGCATGGCTTAGAGGTTAGAGTTACAAGCTGTGAATGAGCTTGGTACATCCAGCAGACATGGGTTTGATTCCCAGAACTCCCACTTCCATACTGTGTGACTCTAAACAAGTCACTTAACCTCCCCAGTGCTCCTGGGTCACCCCTGAAAACTGGCACTTGTGTCTAGTGGACCTTACCTATTTATTAAAGAAGTAAAAAAAATAATCTAATTATAGCAGGTAGCACTGTAGTTCTGCATGGATTGTCATCTCATATTGTAAATAAACAAATAGGATAATCTGAAATGAAGTGTAGTAACAACTAGTGGTTTGAAAACATGACTTTTTATAATAATAGGGGTATGCTCTCTGTACCAGAGAACCCATATAAAATGGGAATAAGTTGTATAAGGTTGGCAAAGAAGAAAAGTTTGTACAATGAGTTAGTGAAGCATTGAAAGGCGATACATAAGCTGATTGAAACCATTACAAGTACATTTACTAATATATTTTATATTTATTGACCAGAAAACCCTCTGGGATTGGGCACCCCAATGTCAGGCTTGTTACGGAGTGGTGGTGGGTGACCTCAGGGGAAGGGGGTGTAAGAGAAGTGGTAGTGGGGGTGGGAACCCCACTCCATTTGCATTAGAAATATAATTGTGCGACAGCCCAGTGGCGCTGAGGGCTGAGGCGCTGGTTGCCTTACCTTGCACTTCTGGCATCCCATGTTCAAGAGCGAGCACAGGTCACCGGGGGTCAGCAGGGGCAGAGAGGAATCGAGCATCCGAGGGATTGCTCTCCTTCTCTAGGGAAAGGGGATTCCAGCTGCCGGTGCACTTCTGACCCCTGGCAGCAACTGGTGGACAGAGCACCAATACTGCAAGCAAGCAACTAAGTGGGACAGGTGCTGGGAGGAGCACGTGCAGACATGTGCACGCTGCCTCCACTGACGTCATTGCATGCCCTACTCTTGGGGAGAAAATAAGGTCCCATGTCAGGCTGATGAGGCAGCCACCCACCGCAAGCCCCAATCCCGAATGGTGCTTCCTGAACTGGATCCTGTTTGAGGTGAGTAGCACTTGGGGAGGCTCCTCGCCACCCCGTCATGGGGGGTAAGCTATGGGGGAAGAGGGGTAGCAGCCTGATGTTGGGGTACGGGGCTGGATGGGTGGCTGGGATGGATGCTGACCTGGGACCCAGGTGGAAGAAAGAGAGTAAAAAAAAAAGAAATATAAATGTGCAAAGATGAGTGGATGGGCAGATGAGCCACTTACAGGGGATGGGGAGAAAGAAGCGATAGAGGGGGTGGGCGTTCCCTTCCACTTGCTATACATTTACATTGATGGGAAAGGGTTAGTTGGCAGGAAGGTCCCTGCAGGGGACAGGGAGAAAGAAGCGTTAGTGGGGGTGGGCACCCTGCTCCACTTACATCACAAAACAAATTATTTATACCTGAGTTCAGCTAAAATATAGTTTTATGTATGACAAAGAAAGCTGAATTTGGGGAACTAGTTACTTTTTTTAAATGAGGGCTAGAAAGTATTTTAATCACACTCTGAAAGTGGAGCTGTGACACTGGGCATGCGTGTATGCATATACGTATACCCAGTATCATAGCTCCACAGTTGGAGTGTGATTAAAGAACATTTTAGTTCTTGTTTAAAAAACTAACTAGATTCCTGGGTTCAGCTTTCTTTTAAACCTACAAGTCATATTTGGCTTAACTTTGGGTACAGTATTACATGAACCAAGACTGACAGGAGTTGCTGCTGAGAGCTCGATCAGCTACTTACTGACCAGAGTGGCTTGCAAATCAAAGGACCGAAGCCCTCTGACTGGAGCAGCTTCAGGTTCTTTGAAATACATGAAGTTTACACCCAACAAGCAGCCAGTGATGTAAAGACCACAGTGCCTGGTTGTTCATGTAGGCTGCTGAGCCCCTGCTAATTTTAACCACAATTAACTTGACAGTGACACCCCCCTGTAATCACCTTTCACTGTAGCAAAACATTTAGTTTGCAGGCGTGCATCAAACATAAAAATGAAAAGGCAAGCTGAGAAGCAGCAGTGCTGCAGGCTTACATCAGGCCTCTGGTACCAGGGACTTGTCGGAGAAGAGAGAGGGGAGAAGGACTGTACTCTGGGGGACAGAAGGAGGATGGAATGTGCTTGGGTGCCTGGCTCCTGGGAGTTGGCACCTTAGTGGCATTCCATAAAAGGTTTTTTTCTTTTTGTGGTAGTTTTCAAATTCAAAATTAGTCTTCATGTTTCCCCAAGTTGCAGTGGTTCCTTCCTCCTTAGTCCTGAAGCAGCCTGAACATGTGTCATCTTGAGCTGTGCTGTTAAAGGGTGATCTGGGCAAAGGGCAGGACAGCAAGTGTGTGCCAGATGGCAGTGTGCCAGTGCCCAACCCCAGGTAGTTGGCACCTTGCTGGCATTCCATAAAAACATTTTCTTTTTCTTTTCATGGAAGTCTTCAAAGTACAATTCTTAGTCTTCACATTCCCCTAAGTTACAGTGGTTCCTTCTTCCTGAGTCCTGAAGCAACCTATGTGTGTGTGTGTGTCTTCCTGGGCTGTACTGTGGCTGTGTGATCTGGGCAGTGGGCACAGCAGCAAGTGTTTGCCAGCTGGCAGTATGTCGGTGCCTAGCACCAGGCAGTTGACACCTTGGTGGCATTCCCCAAAAAAATGAAAATAAAGATTCTTCACATTCCCTCAAGGTACTGATGTTCCTTCCTCCTCCCTCCTCCTTGTCTTGAGTCCTGAAGCAACCTGTGTGTGTGTCATCCTGAGCTGAGCTGCTGCAGTGTAATCTGGGCAGTGGGCAAGGCAGCAAGTGTGTGCCATCTGGCAGCATGCCGGTGCCCAGTGCCAGGTAGTTGGCACCTTGATGGTATCCATAAAAAAATAATAAAATAGAAATTCTCAACATTTCCTCAAATTACTGACATTCCATCCTCCTCCTCCTCCTGAGTCCAGAAGCAGTGTGAATTGTGTGTGTGTGTGTGTGTGTGTGTGTGTGTGTGTGTGTGTGGTTCTAAGCTGTGCTGTTGCAGTGCGAGCTGGACAGTGGGATGGGCAGCTAGTGTAGCCCAGCTAGCAGTGAGCCGGTGACCCACCCCTTGTGTTTGGCACCTTGGTGGTATCCCATAGAAAATGAAATAATAATTCCCACATTTCCTCAAATTACTGACATCCCTTCCTCCTCCTCCTCCTGCACATGAGTCCTGAAGCAGCCTGTCTGTGCCATCCTTTACTGTGCTGCTGCAGTGTGATCTGGACAGTGGGTGAGGCAGCAAGTGCTTGCCAGCTGGCAGCATGCTAGTGCCTGGCTCCTGGTAGCTGGCACCTTAGTGGCAATCTTTAAAAAGGTTTTTTTCTTTTCGTGTAAGTTTTCAAGTTGAAATTCTTAGTCAACACATTCCTCCAAGTTGCAGCAGTTCCTGTCTTCTTTTTTTTTTGGGGATATCACACGTTGTTATTTTTAATAGAATTAACATTTCCAAATTGACCCAAAAATGAGAAAAGAAAAAAAATTAATAACTTATTTAAGAATACTTATCCATAATAACATTAGCTACTATATTCCAATACCATTTATCTTAAAAATAAATATATTAAGCACAATTTAGGAAATTACACACTATCAGTTATTTAACCACATAGGTCATATGGAAATGTGAGATATTTATATTTTTGATGGTACAAAATCCTTGGTTAAATAGGAAGTGGGGTGGGGGGCCTAAAATAACCTTATTGGACTTCATACAGTGGTGGAAGATTACCTTGAATCTCCTTCCAGTGCATACCGCATAAATTATTTATGTCATTATCCAAGTTATAGCTCAATTTTTCATAACTTAAGGTTTCTCTAGGAATGTTCCACTACATTCCTTTTTCAAAACATGTTATATTATTTGAATTCCATTTCCCTAATATTAATCTACCGTGGTTCCTTCCTCCAGAATCCTGAAGAAGCCTGTGTGCATATGTTGTCCAGAGCTGTGCTACTGCAGTGAAATCTGGGCAGTGGGCAGGGCAGTAAGTGTGTGCCTGTTCGCAGCATGTCGGTGCTTGGCCTCTGGTTAGTTGGCATCTTGGTGGGATCCCATAAACAATTTAAAAAATTCTCTACATTCCCTCAAGTTACTGACATTCCTTCCTTCTCTTCCCCGAGTCCTGAAGCAGCCTATGTCTGTGTGTATCGTCCTGAGCTGTGCTATTGCAGTGTGATCTGATCAGTGGGAGGGGCAGCAAGCATGTGCCAGCTGGTGGCATGCCAGTGCCCAAACTCTGGTAGTTAATACCTTGGTTACATCCCATAAAAAGAAAGATAAAAGTTCTCCACATTCCCCAAAGGTAACTGGCATTCCCCTTCATCTTTCTCCCACTCCTGAGCCCAGAGGCAGCCTGAATGTGTGTCATCCTCAGCTGTGCTGCTGCAGTGTGATCTAGGCAGTGGGTGGGGCAACTAGTGAGTGCCATATGGCTCCTGGTAGTTGGCACTTTGGTGGCATTCCATAAAGTCTTTTTTTTTTTTTCCTTTTTTGTGAAAGTTTTCATACTGAAACTCTTATTCTTCATGTTCTCCCAGGTTGCATTGGTTCCTTGCTCCTGAGTCCTGAAGCAGCCTGTGTATGTATCAGTCTGAGCTGTGCTACTGCAGTGTGATTTGGGCAGGGATTAAACTGGTCAGGAGCCCACAGGAACTCAGTTCCACCACCTCATATAAAACTGTATTACAGTTCCACCACCTCTGTCATCTTTCTCCATGGACTGCTACAGGAGAGCTACACCGCCTAGAAATGACAGTTCTGCCATTTAGAAATCTAGATATGAGTTCCACTACTGTAGTGTGATCTGGGCAGTGTAAAAGTTAAAAAGTGTGGTGTCAGCTGGCAGCGTGCCATGCCAGGCCCCTGGCAGTTGGCACCTTGGTGGTATCCCGTAACAAAATAAAATAAAACTCTCCACATTCCTTCAAGTTACTGATTTTCCTTTCTCCTCCTCCTCCTGAGTCCTGAAGCAACGTATGTGTGTGTGTGTGTGTGTGTGTGTGTGTGTTTGCCCTGAGCTGTGCTGTTGCACTGTGATCTGAGCAGTGGACAGGGCAGCAAGTGTGTGCCAGCAGGCAGCATATTGGTGCTTGACCTATGGTAGCTGGCACCCTGGAGGCATCCCATAAGAAAACATAAACAAAAATTTCTCCACATTCCATCAAGTTACTTATGTTCCTTCCTCTTTCTCCTCCTGAGTCCTGAAGCAGTGTGTGTGTGTGTGTGTGTGTGTGTGTGTGATCCTCAGCTGTGCTACTGCCGTGTGATCTGGGCAGTGGGAAGGGCAGCAAGAATGTGTCACATGGCAGCATGCAGGTGCCTGGTCCCTGGTAGTTGGCCCCTTGGGTACCCAGTTATGTTAGTGCTACCGGAATAGTGCCACTCAAAAGAGCGCAAGTCCATATAGTGCTACCATGGACAGTGCGCAGGGATATACAGCACTTACTACATGCACTCCCCTGGTCACTGTCCATGATGCTGCCAAATGGCAGCTGAATACCAGGGACTGGCTGAGCTGCTCCTGTGGCATGGATGGCTAGGGCATGGAGCAGCTCGATAGGGAGGCAGTGGAGACCAGGGTTCTAATCTTGGTCCCCTTCATTTTTGCAAAATTGGGACTTGTATTTTGCACATGGTGCTGTGGAAACAGTATTCCATAGCTCCACAAATTTTAACTTTTCCTGTGATCCACTCCCCCCCACAGTGAGAATCTTTAAGTCAGGGGTGAGGGTGGCAGAGCCCCCCAGTGTCAGGGGGTGTGGAGGGTGGAGCCCCCCACAAAAATAAAAATGATGGCATTTTTGCCGCACTACTGTTGCTGACGGCATTGTGGTTGGCTGTGTTCCGACCCAGTGCCAGCATCTTCATGACATTCCATAAAGGAAATATTTTTTTCTTTTTGTCGAAGTTTCCAAATTGCAACTGTTAGGGCCCAATTCTAGAAGATGCCTACCCCAGATGCAAAGTGCGGCTCAAGGGGGAACTGCGTCTGGCGCAGGTGTGACTATCACAAAATGTGTTATTCCCAAAAGTTTGCCACTTCCAGCAAATGATCTGGAATAACCACAGATTGCAGCCATGCACCAGAAGGAGTGGCATTCTCACAAGTCTGCAATGTAGCCAGGGAACAAATATGACCAAGCCTTAACCAGTGAAAACATCCATAAACAGTAGTAAGTAATAAAGTTAAATACCCCCTGTAATAGAGTATCATCTTATAACATGGAGTCTATATCTAGCATTTCAGTTCCTTTCCTCTATTTCTTGCTGCATACCACTGGTAATATTGTTCAGATGGTCAGCATCAAAGAAGAAATATTTCTGATGCCTAAAGTTCGCATTGCAGTTTGTGGGATATGGCATTATAAAGGTGACTCCTATATCACTTTACTCGTCTTTATATACTGTAGCAAAAGCTGTTTTGTTTTTTCTGAGTTTAAGGTAAAAAAGCTTATTTTCCTTTCCAAAAAGAGCCCATGTTTCCTTGGTGTCTGAACAACAACCCCATGATCAGCTTCAAAAGTAAAAGTAATTTAACTGGCCGGATGGTGCTGAGGGTTGAGGTGCTGGACACCAAACCTTGTGCTAAGCTGGCGACCCAGGTTTTGGAACATGCCCGGGTTGTCGGGGGTCACGAGGGGTGGTAAGGCAAGGAGCAGGATTGAGCTGTTGTGAGGTGGCTCTCCTCTCCCGGGAAGGGTGGACGGGTTTCCCCTGGCCCTTGGCTGCCACCTGGTGGAGGATGGATGGCAGTTCAGACTACAGGGGAGCCTGGCGATAGCCAGGAGTGTAGCAGAAGGGGCTGAGCTGGTGCCCAGAGTGTTGGTGTGCCTCCACGTGCATGCACTGCCATGTTTGCAGAGGTCCCAGGACCTACCGGGAGAAAATGGGAGAAAAATACATAAAATATTTATACATATTAAAAAAAAGTAAAAGTAATTTAACTTGCAGAACAAAGTTTTTCTTCTATGATATTAACGTTAGATGAGTGTGGACTTCTCTTCTTAATTTGAGCTTAACTTTGCATTCTCAGTTTAGTGGGTAAGTGATCTGTATGTGAGACAAAGGTGAGATTCTCCTCCAGGTTGCAGGGGCCTGCCCACGTGGCCCAGGGGCAGGAGGCGTAGTATCTGGGACAAACTGGCAGCCGCTGTAAGGTTGTGGAATGTAGCATGTGGTGCCTATAGGGCACTGTCCCAGTAATACTGGAACACCCATGTGCCTCCAATGTAGACTGCCTGCTGTGGCAGGCTAGTGCTAAACCCCACAATGCCTGGAAACTGTGGTGGTGCAATTGGGGCCCCAACCCCCACTGAGCAGTAGCCCTAAACCTAGGTCCTGCTCATACAAAACACCCCAGTCCTAGTCCGTGCCTCCCCCCCCGTGCTCCCCCTGTGCCCACACAGAACTGCTCAAACATAACCTGGTGGTCTAGTGGCCTCCCACCATCCCTACCCCAACAAGCAGTGTTGAAACACAACACTCACCCCCATCCCCAACCCACTTCTGCGACTGGCACTTCCCTCATCACGCCACCACAGCCAGCTGCAGATTGCATTATGTGCATATTGTATAACACTATACAATACTCACATAATGCATTTTGTGGCTGGCCAGGGTGGTGAGAGGAGGAAAGTGCCAGTCATAGAAGTGGGTCAGGATGCGGGGGGGGGCTACATCACCACTGCCTGTCAGGGTGGGGGGCCACTAGACCACCAACAAGTATGACAGGAATTTGTTTTGCTTTTAGTTTGTCAGGAGATGGGGGTTTGGGGTCACTATCCACACTCCCAGAAGAGAGTGGGGATCACTGGGGGTGCAATGTGCCACCAGGGTTGTGACTTACCAGGGCTGTGAATACAACAATTTTGACATCATCGCCCTCTCTGAGACCTGGCTAACCCCCCAAATTTCCTCACATGATATCACACTCAAAGGCTATTCTCTAATTACAATAGATAGAATGCCAGCCCGGTGGCTCTGAGGGTTGAGGAGCTGGACGCCACACCTTGCACCACGCCAATGACCTGGGGTCTGGAGCAATTTCGGGTGTCGGAGGGTCAGCCAGAGGGAGGAGGATTGAGCATCCCAGGGACTGCTCTCCTCCTCTGGGGAGGGAGGGATGGGACCACCATGGCTGTGCTAGCTCCTGGTGGTGACTGGGGGTCAGTGCAGGCAGACGGTTCGCTGTGGGGATGGCACGGATAGTTAGGACGTGCAGTGCGTGGAAATTGCACAGCAGCGTCATTGATGCCTTGTACATTCATGCCGTGAGGTGGGGAACCAAATGTACAAAAATCCTCCGGCACGCTTGATGATGTCCAGTCCATTGGCACTGCACCACTCTGACTCAAGACAGCTCCTTCTTGGCTTTCCATGGGGTTGGGGTAAGTACCCACCATGAAATAGCTGGAGAGAAGAGTGGAGGAGGGGGTCCAGCTCAGGTACTGGAAGTTGTGCGGGCCGCAGATCTGGACAGATGGGGGGGAACCATAGGTAACACCCCATCCCCCCAGCTGAAGAGGGAATAAAGAGAGCAGCTAAAAAAAAAAAAATAATAATTCAGAGAGGCTGTCATACACCAAACTACACTTTGAATCTGAAACTTCCGTGCTCAAATCCCTCTCCATAAATCTAATCATAGGCAAAAACTAAATTTTAACTATCACATCTATCTACCCACTCCCCAGAACACCATTTGTTGAGCTTGAATCCCTCCACTCAAACAAGTCACCTTCCCAAACAATAGGGAACTGACCGTATTAGGGGACTTACACAGAACATAGACACATAGACTTTGATGGCAGATAAGGAGCGCTTGGCCCCTACCTATTGGACTGACAACAGGAATTTCCTGTTTGGGAGCAGGAAGTGAGTGAGTGATCATAGAGCCGCCAAAGACGCACCATCCTAGAAGGGCAAGAGTAGCTCTCTGGCCCCCTCTAGCTGTTGGAGGTTTGCCTCTAAGCAAGTAAGGGGTCTACTGAAAAATACAGGATCTTCTTGTCTCAGAACAGGACAATCAGGAGCTTAAAGGGCACAGAGGCAGTAAATAAGTAAGTACAGAGAGAGAGAGAGAAAAAAAAACCAGAGGAAAGAGTAAGGATTCCAAACAATAGTGAAGGGGCCAGAAATAAGACATGATGGGAGTGGTGCAGTGCAGTGGCTGTGGAGCAGCAGTCTTCCGGGAGACATTCTGGAGGATGCGGTGTTGTCCCATCTGCAGGCACTTCTCTGGGCTGAGGGAGGAGGTTGCTCTTCTCCAGGCTGAGTTGGACAGGATTTGTGGGACCTCCTCTTCCATCCAGGGATCACCAAGGCCACTGCCGTTGTCTCAGAGGCTGCCAAGAAAGAGGAATGGTTGGACCACAGTGGGCTCAGGGAGGGTGAGGGTGGTGGAACAGAGGCGCATCCTTCCAGCTGTACCTCTCCACAATTCCTATGCCATTCTGGCAAAGTGTGGTTCCTCTATGGAGGCACCCACAGTGGAGATCAAGGAGGATGCTGGAACCTCCACAAAGGAGACCCACAGGAGGGGTGGCATGGGACCCCACAGGGGAAGGAAACAACTCCTGGTGGGGAACTCCATTGTTAGGAAGGTAGAAATGGGGGAGGAAGGGGAGAGGGAGGTAAGGTGCCTGCCTGGCGCCATGGCTTGGAGGGACAGGGAGTGAATCCTCAGGATTGCTGGAACAGCTGTACAGGGGAGGGAGTGAGCTGGATGTCATTGTCCACCTAGGGACAAATGAACTGGCTAAGAAAGAGATCACAGCAGTGCAGGAAGAGTTTGTGGAATTGGGGAGGGGCCTTAGACAAGTAGCACACACGGTAACCTTCTCGGAGGTGCTGCCTGTCTATGGCGTACGAGAAGCTAGGGTGCACCACACCATGGGATTCAATCAGTGGTTGAAAAACTGGTGCAGAGCTCAGGAATTTGGCTTCATTGGGGACTGGGGGTCCACCTGGAGTGATGCAAGCCTATACTGGCATGATGGGCTGCATCAGTCCAGGAGGGGAACCAGGATCTTAGGTGATAGGTTTAAATGCTTCATTGGCAAGTATTTAAACTAGCCAAGGGGGGAGGGCACTGGAAAGGAGCAGGGAAATCCTAGCCCCCCCCCAAAAAAAAGTCATGGTAGTAAGTGCAGTAAACTCCAACACAGAGATGTTGATAGGGAGAAGGGTAGGGGTAAATGGAGAAAGTGACAAAGGCAAGAAGGACAGGGATGGGGCAAAAAAGGAGTAAAGCTATCAGGAAATGGAGGATAATAAGTACCAATGCCCGTAGCCTGGGCAGCAAGATCCATGATCTGGTGGCCTTAATGGAAGAGGGATGCCTGGATATTGTAGCAGTCACAGAAACATGGTACACAGAGAACCATGACTGGGATGCTAACATACCAGGGTACATAACCTACAGGAGAGACAGGAAGGGGAGAAGAGTGGGAGGAGTAGCTCTCTATGTAAAGGAAGGGATAAAAGCAACTGAACAAAAGAGTAAATAGGGAGGAGAGGAGGCACTGTGGGTCACCTTGGAGACTGGAAATGGCACCACAATCCACACAGGGGTTGTATACAGACCCCAGGTCGGGGAGGAATGGACAAGGATATGATAGAAGGCATTCTTAGGATGGCAGAGAAGGGGGCAATACTGTTGATGGGAGACCTGAATATGTCAGATGTTAACTGGAGCACACTTGCTGCAGCCATATCCAAGAGCAGGGCCATTCTCGATGCCCTACAGGTGGCATGCCTCAGACAGCTAGTTTCGGAACCCACTCATGAGGGAGCAATCTTAGACCTCGTACTCTCAAATGGGGACAGTGAGAGGATATCAGATCTAGAAATGGGTTGCCATCTGGGAACAAGTGACCATCAAACAGTGTGGTTCACGTTAAACTCAGCTACAGAGTCAAGCCATACAAAAGTGAGGGTACTGGACTTCAGGAGGGATAACTTTGGCAAGATTGGAGAGTGCCTCAGAAAAGCACTAGCAAACAGGCTAGAAGGAGGGGTGGAGCAATAATGGGGAATCATCAAAACTGCCATCACAGAGGCAACAAGCCTTTGTGTGAAGCAAATAAAAAAATCAAAACGAAAGAAAAAGCCACTATGGTTCTCAAAAGAGGTGGTGGGGAAAGTCAGGGAGAAAAAGATAGCATTCAGGAAGTATAAGGAAACACAGAAGGAGCAGGACAGAGATCTGTACCAGTTAAGGCAGAAGGAAGCAGGGAGGGAAGTCAGAATAGCAAAGGCCCAAACTGAGGAAAGGATAGCCAACTTGGTTAAGAAGGGGGATAAAACCTTTTATAGGTACATCAGGGAGTGTAGAAAGACAAAGGGAGGGATAGTGAGGCTGAATAGAATGAATGGTGGGTAAGCAGAGGGGGATAGTGAAAAAGCAGGGATACTGAACAAATATTTCTGCTCAGTATTCACAAAAGAGGAGGGGGAGGTGCCTAATCCAATTAACAGAAGCACTCTGGATAGGGGGGTCGATCCCAGTCCTTTCACAGAAGAAAGGGTTCTGAAAGAACTCCTAAAACTGAAGGTGGACAAAGCAATGGGGCCTGATGGGATTCTTCCCAGAATTATAAAAGAATTAAGGGGAGAACTAGTGATACACTGACTACCCTTTTTAACAAATCATGGGAGGATGGTGTGGTACCAGAGGACTGGAGGAGGACGGATGTAATTCCCCTACACTAAAGTGGAAGCAAGACAGTGGCAGGAAACTACAAACCTGACAGTTTGACCTTTGTGGTAGGGAAAGTGATGGAAACACTTCTGAAGGAAAGAATTGTTGAGTACCTAGATGCCAGTGGGGCACAGGACCCAAGGCTGCATGGGTTCACAGTGGGAAGGTCATGTCAGATGAATCTAATTGATTTCTTTGACTGGGTGACCAATGTAGTAGGTCAGGGAGGGGCTGTGGACATGGTCTACCTAGATTTTAGCAAGGCATTTGACACAGTCCCACACAAAAGATTAACAGTCAAATTAACCAGCCTGGGAGTGGGTCCCAGGGTGGTAGCCTGGGTAAAACATTGGCTGGACAACAGGACACAGAAGGTAATTGTAAATGAAGTCCACTCTGAAAGTAATGCAGGGTTCAGTACTGGGTCTAGTCCTTTTTAATGTCTTTATAAGTGACTTTGCAGAGGGACTGGAAGGAAAAGTATGCTTCTTTGCAGATGACACAAAGATCTGCAACAGTGTTGATACACAAGGAGGCGTGGAAATGATGAGAAGGGACTTGGCAAGGTTGGAGGAATGGTCGGACGTATGGCAGCTAGGATTCAATGCAAAGAAGTGCAAAAAAATGCACCTGGAAACAAAAACCCAGGGAAGATTACACAATGGGGGAAGTAGTAACAACAAAAAAGGAAAGGGACCTAGGGGTAATCATATCAGATGACCTTAAGGTTGTAAAGCAATGTGAGAAGGCAGTAGAGGAAGCTGGGGGTATACTGGGATGCATAGAAAGGCATCACCAGAGAAACAAGGAAGTTATTATCCTGTGTACAGACAGTTGGTGAGACTCCATCTGGAGTACTGCGTCCAGTTCTGGAGACCCCACCTCTGCAAGGACATAGACAGGATAGAGGCAGTCAGAGAAGGCAACTAGAATGGTGCAGGGTCTGCAAGAGAAGCCATATGAGGAGACTAAAATAGCTTAATATGTATACCCTTGAGGAAAGGGGGGACATGATAGAAATGTTTAAGTACCTCAGTGGAATCAACAAAGTCCAAGAGGGTAGCATCTTTCAGAAAAAGAGACATGCAAGAACAAGGGGACACAATTTAAAGATAGGGAGCGGTTCAGGGGCAATGTGAGGAAGTATTTTTTCACAGAAAGGATACTGGATGCATGGAACAACCTTCCTGAGGAGGTTTGGGGTCTAAAACTGTGAAGAATTCAGAATACATGGGACAGACATAAAGGCAATTCTTGTGGGGGTAGGATGAAATAGGCTGTTGGTTAACTAGGATCTCGAGCTCACCTGTAGGTAGGAAATGGGCAGACTAGGTGGGCCAACAGTCTTATCTGCCATCAAAGTCTATGTTTCTGTTTTCTAAGTTGCAGATCTAGTTAACCAACAGCCTATTTCTTCTACCCCCCCACAAGAATTGCCTTATGTCTGTCTCATGCATTCTTGAATTCCCCTGTTTTTCACCCCACAACCTCCTCAGGAAGGCCGTTCCATGCATTCACCACCCTCTCTGTGAAAAAAATACTTCCTCACATTGCCCCTGAGCCATCCCCCCCTCTATCTTCAAACTGTGTTCCCTTGTTTTGCACATCTCTTTTTCTGAAAGGTGCTACCTTCTTAAACTTTGTTCACTGGCCTAAGCAGCCAGTACAGTGTTATGCTTGTGCAACTGTGTTAGTTTGGTTTTGGCTGTTAGCACTCTCTATTCCAGAGGAATTACCATCCTGTAGGGGTACAAAGGCAAGGAACCCTTGGACAGGGTTCCACCCCTAGAGGTGCAACGGGATGGTTCCCATGGCTAAAGATACCTTAGTAATCTCCCTAAGGAGAAAGTGCTGCCGCTGGAGGAGGAGAGGAGGATGGTGGGGGCAAAGAACAAAATGCTTCACAGTGAGACTTAGAGGAACTGCTATATAGCTCAGGAAATGGGAGTGGGAGTGGCTGGCTGCTTGGCCACAAACTACAGGCAAGCCTTTCATTCACGGGTCTATACACAGTATAGTGTTAATAGCTATGCAACTGTGTTGGTTGGGTTTGACCATTAGCACTCTATTTCAGAGGAATTACTACCCTGTAGAGAATGCGAAGGCAAGGAACCCACGAGAGGTTCCACCTAAGTGCAATGGGGACAGGTTCCCATGGCTAAAGGTATAGGAATCCCCCAGAAAAAATGTAGTATCATCCCCAAAAAGGAAGTAACATGAAACATATGAGCAAGTAGTAACTGAGACTAGCAGTAGTAACTGTAATGTGGTAGTAGAGAAGTATAGGCAGTTTGATAATGCAATGAGATGCTCAGTTTTCATAATGACTATCCAGTCTGCATAGCATGACACCAATGTTTTGCTTTGAGAGTAGGGGTTCCCCTAAGAAGAGAGGGAACGGCAGGGCATACTCCACCTCCATCCAACAACGGAACCTATCTAACGAAACTAGGGGAAACAACTAAGCTAAGTGTTATGACCTGAGGCAACAGAGGAGAGAAAAAAAACCCTATAAGGAGGAAATCTGGGGATCCAAGGCCTAGGTAGCCTTCCCTCCAGGCTTGGGATAGTTTATTTAGTGACGGCTCTGCAGCTGCAATTTGAAAAACCCAATTAAAGGGAGGTGGAAAATATTCCAATTTGGAGGAAGGCTCTCACTCAAACCCTCTAGCAGGAATGTCGTGGAGGGCTGCGAGAAAACTCTGCAACAATACATGCATCCAAGGTGCAGGAGGAGAGCAATAACTGCTGAGGCAGTCACCTGGCCTACCAACCCTAAATCAAACCAGGTCAACCAGAGGCAGTCATAGGGAGGATGCTGTGAAAATGCCTCGCTAGGGAAACTATATAGTGGAACACTAGAACCAAAGGAGATAATTGTAACCAACCTTCACCGCTAGTCTTAAATTCTACACCAGGAGCTGCTGTCACGTAGCAGGCAGCTAAAGCCAAGCCTGGGATGAGGACATTCCTAGCTATGGGCCAGGTGAGAAGGATCCCGCCCTAAGTTTGACATGCTCGAGATGCAGACTAAAGCAGAGCGAGATCGTCGGCTGCAGGAACCATGCACCAAAATAGAATGGCTGGCATGCCCCAGAATCTGGTTGACAGCTGAAAAGCTGGTGAGTTGAATGAACACGGCGTGCTGAGATCGTAATGAGCATTGAGTGCTGAGACCTTGCAAGGTCGAGTGTAGATTGAGTGCAGCAGGATCCCAGGCTGAAGCTCAGGGGATAGTAGTAGGCATGAAGCAATGGTTTGCGTAAACAAGGAGCAATGGTTGGGTAAGCAAGTGTGGACTTGATAGGTCATTAAGCAGTAGTAGTGATAGGTGGACCTGCATAATATACTGTATAGCAATAAACAGCACTGAATTGGAGCAAGCCAGACAGACAGTTCAAAGCCAGATCAAGGTGACAAACTCTGAGGATTTTTGGCATCGAAGACAGGATTTAGAACAGAATTAGTTAGCCACAGAGGCCACAACCCCAAACACCTCAGGTCCCCGTAGGACAAACAAGGAAGTGATGGAAGGGCCGAGAACTACATGCAGATAAAAAGCTAATTTAATAGCCTCAGCAGGAGTGCCAGCTAACTTCAGAGTAACACAATTTACAATAGCAATGGGAGTAAACAAGCAGTAGCAGGAAGCAATTAGGCCTGTGCAGCAGTTGTAAATACAAATGAGTACACTGAGTTGTAACTGCAATAAATAAAAGGAGGCATAATGCTCTTAAAGCACTGTCACCAGGCAGTGCAAAAAGACTGCTTCAATGAGGTAATCAGAAAAAGCATGAGTGAGCTGTAGAGCTAGGTTGTAAAACTGAGTCAGGTGAAAGTAATACAGTATGCCATGGAACAGCTAGTTGAGCTGAAACACACAAATCAGGCTTGCAGTTGCAGTGCAAGTAATTTGAGAGTTGTGAGTAACTGAAAGCAAGCAGTATGAGCTCTGAATAGCAGCAAGCTAGGAGCGGAGAAAAGACCCCCCCAAAAGAAAAAAGAAGGAAGCACATACAGCTGAAGGCAAAATACAAACCAAAAGCAGGAAAATAAACACAGAAGCCCTGCAGAGACAAGCAGGAGTGAGGAAGGGGGCAGGCCCCAGCCTGGGCAGTCAAACCGGCGAGCCTTAGACTGCAAAGAAAAAATGCTTCACAGTGAGGCTTAGAGGAACTGCTTATATAGCTCAGGAAGTGGGAGTGGCTGGCTGCTTGGCCACCAAACTACAGGCAAGCCTTTCATTTGATTCCCTTGAGGTACTTAAATATTTCTGTCATGTCCCCTTCTCCATCTTTTCCTCAAGGGTATACATATTAAGCTCCTTTAGTCTCTCTTCGTATGGCTGCTGTTGCAGACCCTGCACCATTTTAGTTGCCCTACTCTGGACTGCCTCCATCCTGTTTATGTCCTTGTGGAGATCAGATCTTCAGAACTGCACACAGTACTCCAGAAGGGGTCTCACAAACTGTCTGTACAGAGGGATAACAACTTCCTGTTTTCTACTGGTGATGCCTCTCCCTATACATCCCAGTATCCCCCAGCATTCTCATATTGCTTGCTAAACTTTAGGTCATCTGATATGACTACTCCCAGGTCCCTTTCCATTTTTCTTGTTATTACTATCTCCCCCACCATTGTGCACTCTCCCCCTGGATTTTTGTTTCCCAGGTGCATTACTTTGCACTTCTTTGCATTTAATCTAAGCTGCCATACTTCTGAACATTCCTCCAACCTTGCCAAGTCCCTTCTCATCCTTTCCCGCCTCCTTGTGTATCAACCCTGTTGCAGATCTTTGTGTAAGTCTGCAAGAGGCATACTTTCCTTCTGGTCCTCTGCAATGTCACTTATAAAGATCTTAAAAGGACCAGACCCAGTACTGAACCCTGTGGTACCCCACTAGTAACTCTCCTTTCTTGGGTGGACTCCATTTACTATTACCCTCTGTGTCCTGTTGTCAGCAATGTTTACCAGGCTACCACCTGGGACCCACTCCCAGGCTAGCTAATTTATTAATCTTTGTGTGGGACTGTGTCAAATGCATTGCTAAAGTCTAGGAGGCCATGTCACAGCCCCACCCTGGTCTACTACTTTGGTCACTCAGTCAAAGAAATCAGTTACATTCATCTGACACTTGACCTTCTGCTGTGAATACATGCTGCATAGGGCCCTGTGCCCCACTGCCCTCTAGGTACTCAACAGTTCTTTCCTTCAAAAGTGATTCCATCATTTTCCCTACCACTGAGGTCAAACTGACAGGTCTGTAATTTCCTGCCTCTGTCTTGCTTCCACTTTTGTGAAGGGGAATCACATCCGCCCTCCTCCAGTCCTCAGGTACCACACCATCCTCCCATGATTTGTTAAAAAGGGTAGTCAGTGGTGTCATTAGTTCTCCCGTTAGTTCATTTAGAATTCTGTGGTGAATCCCATCAGGCCCCATTGCTTTGTCGCTTTCAGTTTTAGGAGTTCTTTCAAAACCCTCTCATCTGTGAAAGGACTGGCATAACCCTATCAGGGTGCTTCTACTGATTGGATTAGGTACCTCTAACTCCTCTTCTTTTGTGAATATTGAGCAGAAGTATTCATTCAGTATCACTGCTTTTTCACTGTCCCTCTCTGCCCACCCACCTTCCCCTTTATTTAGCCTCACTATCCCTCCCTTGGTCTTTCTTTGCTCTCTAATGTACCTATAAAAGGTTTTATCCCCCGTCTTAACCAAGTTGGCTATATTTTCCTTGGTTTGGGCCTTTGCTATTCTGACTGCCTTCCCCACTTCCTTCTGCTTTAACTGGTACAGTTCTTTGTTCTGCTCTTTCTGTGTTTCCTTGTACTTTCTGAATGCTATCTTTTCCTCCCTAACCTTCCCTGCCACCTCTTTTGAGAACCATAGTGATTTTTTCTTTTATTTTGATTTATTTGCTTCACACAAAGGGTTGTTGCCTCTGTGATGGCAGTTTTGATGTTTCCCCATTGTTGCTCCACCCCTCTTTCTTACTTGTTTGCTAGTGCTTTTCTTTTTTTTTTTTCCATTAAATCTTTATTTGAAGTTTATTCACAAAGAATGTTTCCAGTAAACATGGTACAATCATGAAAGTATACCTTGGTTTTGGAACAAACTAGTGACAGGAGACATTCTCTGCAACGTTCCCCCAAACATAACCACCCCAAAAAAAAAAAAAAAAAAAACACCAATCTCCCCACTACCACCCTGTACAAGACCACTATATTTTATTTGTGCATGAGGGGTGCCATATATCTTAAAGTGAAGAAAGCAATATAGAAAGGGGCCCAGATCTTCTCAAACCTGGGAAGTTTATTTTGAAGGGTGGCTATCATCCTCTCAGTCCTCAAATTATAGAGTAATTCCTCAAGCCATTCAGGGTACCTGATCACTACAGGGTCTTTCCAGTGTCTAAGAACCACCTTTTTAAGCGTAATAGAAATCAAAGCCATATAGAACTTCCTGTTCCTAACTGAAATACTGGACATATCCCCCAGCAGACATATTTCAGGAGTGAAAAGATCCTCCAGGCCAAGCAGGATCAACTTTATTTTTTAATGTCTGTCCATAGCGGGACTATTTTTGGGCAGTTCAGAAAATATGGAACAGATCTCCGTTCCGAATGGCACCTATTACATTTGAATCTAGAGATTAGCTTTAGGCTCCCAAGTTTTTGTGAGGGGTAGTAGATGTTGTGGAGAATTTTAAACTGAATGAGTCTCAGCTGGTCCTGCAGAATAAATTTATGGCAGCTCTGCCAGAGGGCTGTCAATTAATTCATTCTCCGGGAACACCTTGACCCAATGGGTCCCTAGTTGGATTTGAAGAGTAGGCGAGTTAAATAAGATATTAAATATCTTGGAAGTTGCATGAGAAGTCCACGAAACTCTCAGTTCCTCCTGGAAATCAACTTTGGAGCTTTGCATTGGGTTGTACCTATTTTACTAATCAAGAGGTGACGAAGTTGGTATACCTTAAAAATTCCTCTATTGGAAATGTTAAATTTGTACAGGATCTCCCTTGAAGGGTACACACAACCCTCTTCATTAAGGAAGTCTTTTAGACGACAGCCAACTGGTAGAGTCAACCACGTGGGGTTAATAGGTTTCTGGCTAATCTGAAAACGCGGGTTGCCCCATATAGGTTGAGACCAGTCCCTGGTATTATCATATTTTAAAAAATTGCAAAGCTGCGTGTGGATCTTTAGGGAGATCCCTATCAGGAATTCCTAAGGAGAAGGGAGTAATTTAGGGATTGATATAGATTAAGGCCTCGGAGCAAGACCATATTTCTTAATGAGGGCACCCTCCAGTTGTATCCATAAGGGCATGTAAGTTAACTGAGTAAGAGTGTCTGTGTTCTGAACCCACCTCAGATATTTATTGACATGGCCCGTGAAAGTAGAGGAGCAAAGTGTGGCATTCTTAACCCCCTGATGCTTTGGGTGTGGCCAACTTATGATAGGCCATCCTGGCTTTCTTGTATCCCCATACAAAGTTAGCTATAGACCCATGAAGCTTCTTAAACCAGGAAAGTGGCAACCAGATATTAAGCATACTCAGGGGATAAAACAGTCGGGGGAAAACATTCATTTTGACTATATTTATTCTGCCCCAGAGGGAGAGAGGAAGCTGTGCCCATCTTTTAAGGTCCATCTCTATAGTTCTATAGTATGTACAAGGGCATCCAGGTTTACTTGGCGCACCCGTTTCATATTCTTCATCAGGGTAAGGCCCAAATACTTAAAGGATTCGGATTTCCACCCTAAGCCTAATTCACTAATCTCCTGTTTGAAGAGAGTTTTCGTAAGGGGATAAACTATAGATTTTTTCTAAATTTAGTTTATAGTTGGCTAAGCGGCTAAAATCCTGGATAGATTCTAACAAGGCTGGAATGAAACAGTCGGTTCAGAGGCATTATATCCAGTAAGTCATCTGCATATGCATGTTACCTTGATAGTATGATCCAGGATTTTGATACCACTAATGCTTCGGTTTGTGTATTATATGCCTGATGAGGGGCTCGAATGACACAAGTTAAGGAGGGATGAGTGAACATCCCTGTCTGAAGGTACCCACATGCAAGAGCAAAGGGTCAGAAATAACTCCATACAAGAAACCCTTGCAAGGGGACTTGAGTAGGGAACCAATCCAGTCAAGAACCTCTCCGGAAACCCAAATTTGTCCATTACAGTTAGCAGGAAACCCCAGTGAACCCTGTCCAATGCCTTCTCGGCATCCAAGGAGACAAGAGCCATGGGAGAGTCGGTCTCTGCGGTAACCGAGAAGACATCACGACTAAGGTCCTGATGTGATCTGCTGCAGACCCAGCCTTTCATAAAACCTACTTGCTCCTGCCAATGAGTTTGGGTAGATCTTTATTTATTACGTTCTGCTAATAATTTCGCTACAATTTTGATGTCATAATTTAGCAGGAGATAGGTCTATAGCTGGCAGGCTGCTCAGGAGAGTTTATTTGGTTTTGGGATAAGAAAACAATAAGTGCCTCGAAGAGTGACTGGTCCAACTCTTTGCCACTAAAATATACTGGAAAAGCATAAGCAATAATGGAGACAATTGTTTGGAAAACTTCTTGTAGAAGTTGAATGAGGCAAATCCGGAGCCAGGCGTTTTTGTCTAGTGGGAGAGTCTGAATGACTTGCTCGATCTCCTCTTGAGTAATGCCGGTTTACCAACCGTTGCCCGGTCAGGATCTGCCATTGAGGGAGCTGCAAGTCATCAAAAATATGCATCTCCGTCTTAGAAGGAGAACTCCATAGCCACTAAGAGGATTCAAAATAGTTCCAGAATTCCTGGACAATCTCCCAGGGGCAGTCTTAATACAACCGTCTGCCTTGGATTGTATCCCGAAATTATTAGAAGACTCTAGCTGTGTGTCGTCTTGCCAGGAGCTTCCCTGTTTTCACCTTGGTCTAGGTATTAACTAGCTTTAGGTTTGATTAAGGCCAGTTCTGCTTGTTCCCCTAACAATTTAAGATACATATCTCTAAGCTTAACTAAATCCAGCTTATCCTTCTCCTGAGCCTAGGAAACATATTTGGACTCCTTGGCCCTTATCTGGGTCAGTAAGTCTGACATGATCGCTCCCTCTCCCTTTTCTCTTGACCGCTAGCCCAATTAGGATGCCTTATAGCAAATGCCTTGAATGCCCCCCAGAACATGTCTGGCCGGACAGTGTCACTCATATTATTGTATTAAATTCGTCTATTTGAGTAGATATATCTTGAACTGCCTTAGGATTCCGCAAGATCTGGTTATTTATCTTCCATCTATTGCCCTTATAGGCAAGGATGAGAAGGAGATTGAATCGAAACTGCAGCATGATCTGAAGGAGGTCCGCTTCTAATTATCGAGTCCAATACCCGGGTAGGAGAGTGTGGGAGAGAGCAGGATGTAGTCAATACGGGATGCAGTTCCATGAACTGTTGAAAATGAAGAGTGTATTCCGAGATTTGGGTGTAGCACTCTCCAGACATCTGTAAAGGCCAAGGCAATCAATTAGCTCTCTTAAGGCCCATAAAGCTGGCGTCAAGGCCCAGCTGGGAAGGTTTGGATCTGTCCATTAGAGGATCAAAGGCTGAGTTAAGATCTCCCCTAAGATCATGGGGAACCAGTTAAAAGCATTAGTACATCAATAGCTTCAGCAAAATCTGGTGACTACATTGGGACCATAGATAGAACCTAAGAGCTCTGTATTTTGCAACTTCCCTCGACAAGGATAGTATCTACCCTCGTTATCTTGAGATAACACAGTGGAGTAAGGGAACCAATCTGTGTATTAGTATCATAACACCCCTACTTTGTGGTACCCTGTGAAGAAAAACCCTCCCAATTTGTAGAAGGCCTCATATTATTCTCCTCCTTACACATAGTAGGTCGTTTCCTGCAAAAACACAAAATTTGCTTTCACAACCTCTAGATGTTTCAGGATTCTGTATTGTTTGGATTTCTGTACCCCTTTAACGTTTCCAGCTTAGAAATCTAATAGTCCTGTTTGATGTCATAATTTTATCTGCCATCTTAGCATAAGTGAACCAGACAACCCACCTCAGTGACACCATCTGCAAAACCTACTGGTCTGTCCACCCTCCCTACTCCCTTTCTAAATAAAACCCTTATATCATGAGTCCATCCAAACCCCTTTCTCTCCTCTTCCCTCCCTATAATATTCACCCATCCCACATACCTCCCTCTTCCTCCACCCAGAACCATGTTATCATGGCCCATGACAACAGTACCAAAGCTCCGTCTCCCAAGCTCCTTCCTCCCCAACCATTTCTTTAAACAAAACTACTGACAAGTATCATATTCATCATTTGCTTTCTAAATTGAAAATTAGTACATTATAAGGATCAATACAAACATATACAGGTTCTGAAGTAGGGCAATGAACTTTAAACTCAATAACTTTAGGCTCAGCTGTAGCAACTTATAACGCTTCCTGATTACTTTCTCTACAGTTTCCTTATAATCTATACATTACTCTATGAGACAGTATAAATTTGTGACATATACCATTTGTTTAGCTACAATGAGATATTATACAACCAGCTAGACTAAGTAGTCTCCAGAGTCTCATGTCCAATCCTTAATAACATTTTAATTTTCTGCCTATAACAACAGCCTTCCCCTACTAATATTAATAAAAACATTTTAACCTCTTAAACATTCATGTTAATTTAGCGCAACTGTAATGACTCAGCCTCTCAGTGTACAAAAAATTAAATGAAGCAAATGGGACAATAGACCGCATTTAAGCCATCAATCGGTCTTTGGCTCCCCTCTAGCGGCAGGACCGGTAAATTAAAGTTCAAGTTTCAGTAGTTCAAGTTTCTACGTCCAAGATCCACTTTTGAAAAAAAGAAAGCGCTCTTTTCTTCAGGATAATTTGCACGGTTGCATGTACTTCACTGGTTCCCTGAAACAGCCCTGCTATACCAACTAACAATGCAAAAAAAAAAGAACCACCGTTATTTTTCATGAGGCCCCGGGACTGCCATCATAGCACAAAGGTTGACAGATCTCAACCGAAAAAGGGAAGGAATCAGTTGCCCCACATGGAGCGGAATCATGCAGTTGCCTTCTGGTGATACGGAGTCACCTCTCTGGTAAATTTCCCAGCCATGGCATGAGGTTAATCTCCGGACACTCCAAGTCCCCAATAGGGCACCAAGAGCCCTCCTTTAACACAACAAACCTTCTGTGAGCTCAGGTGTTTTGAAAAGGTTTAAAATGCCTCTTGGAGAAGAAGTTGCAGCTTCCCACATTTTTGGCAGCGCTCAGCCCCCAGCTACCTGTACCTGAAATCTGGCCGGGAGCCCATTCTGGAATGATTCCAGCAGCTACAAGCTTGTTGACCAGGGATGAAAAGCCACCCTCTTTTGCCGCACTGACAAAGGCAGGTCTTGAGCTACCTAAACCTTGCTCAGCCACTGCAGCTCCTTAAACTTCTCTGGCTTTGGAGATAAACAGTTGCAGCTCCTGGTAATTTAGAATCGAAATGAGATCATGGGGGTGCAGACTTGCACAAGCGATATGATAAAGCCCGATGGTACTTCGATGTAAGTGGGTCCAAAGGAAAGAGCCTGCAATTTCTCACCAACTAGAACAAACATTGAGGGTCAGCCCTTCTTCCCTTCCGGCAAGCCAACAGACCACTGCATTATTTGATGACTTCTACCTTCTAAGACTTCAACTTACGATCATTTAGCTAATCGATTGTTTCACTTCGGGTCAGTACGGATCAGTCTACGCTGCTCCCCTCCAGGGACCGTAATCCTCGCCCTGTTGTCCGAGGTCTTCAATGTAAGATTCCAGCGCGCAGGTAATATTTTTAATCTCCCGTTAATTCCTGCATTTCCAGAAAGGCGAAACTACCTCTAAATTTTGCTAACATGAGAATCTTCCTCCTAAGCCCCTGGCAAGGGTTTGTGTTTGTGGATAAATCAAGGGCCCTGGATTTTTCTGGGCCTTCTCCGGGGTTGCAGGTGGGGATGTTTAGGCGCAGCCTTACGCATCTCTCTGCTTCCATTGAGTTTTCAAATCGGTTCTGTCTTGTTGTCCAGGTCAATAACTATACAGTAAGCAGAAAAAATGAAATACACTGAAGCTACATTGTTGGGAGTGAAGGGAGGTCGAGCACCTGGAAAGCAGCTAGTCCATGCTCTGCATCACGTGATTCCTGCTAGTTCTTTTCTGAGGCACTCTCCCATTTTGACAAAGTCAACCTCCTGAAGTCAGTACCCTCACTTTTGTATGTCTTGATTCTGCAGCTGAGTTTATCATGAACCACACTGTTTGGTGGTCACTTGTTCCCAGATAGCCACCACTTCTAGATCTGAGATCCTCTCCCATCCCCATTTGAAAGTACCAAGTCTAGATGCTCCCCAGGTGGGTTCCTAACACTAGCTATCCGAGGCATGCCTGTAGAAACGAATGGCCCTGCTCTTGGATGTGGCTGCAAAAATGTGCTCAGTTAACAACTAGCATATTCAGATCCCCATCAACAATATCTCCCCTTTCTTGGCCATCCAAAGGATGCACTTCTATGATTTCCTTGTCCATTTTCTCCCTCTGAGACGAGGTCTGTATACAACCCCTGTGCAAGGATGTGGTGCTATTTCCAGTCTCCAGGGTGACCCACAGTACCTCCTCTCTTCCCTGTTACCTTTTTTCTGTTGCTTTGGTCCTTCCCTTACATGAGGCTACTCCTCCTCCTCTTCTACCCTCCCTGTCCCTTCTGTAGTTGTGTGTGACCTGGTATGCTGATATCTCAATATGGTTCTCTGTGTGCCATGTTTAATGTGACTGCCACGATATCCAGGCATCCCTCTTCCATCAAGGCCACCAGTTCAAGGGCTTGTTACCAAGACTATGGGCATTGGTACTCATTGTCTTCCACTTTTGATGGCCTTACCTCTCACCTCATCCCTTTCCTTACTGCCTCTGCCTTTTCTCATTTACCCCTGTCCTTCTCCCCTATCGACTTCTCTATATTGGTGTTTACCTCACTAACTTCCTGATTTTTTTTGGGAGGCTAGGATTTCCCTGCTCCTTTCAGTGCTTTTCACAGCAGCCTGGTTTAAATGCCTGTAGTGGAGAGCATTTAAACCTATCACTAAGATCCTTGTCCCCACCTGGACAGATGCAGAACTATCATGCCAGCATGAGGCCTGCATCCTCAGGAGGTCACAGCCCCAATAGATCAAATCCCTGAGCTCTGCAGTTTTCAACCATTGATTGAATCCATAGTGTAGACACCTAGCCGGTTCTGAAAGAACTCTAAAACTGAAGGTGGACAAAGCAATGGGCCTGATGATTTTTCCCAGAATTATAAAAGAATTAAGGGAGAACTAGTGATACACTGACTACCCTTTTAACAAATCATGGGAGGATGGGTGGTACCAGAGGACTGGAGGAGGACGATGAATCTCTACACTAAAGTGGAAGCAAGACAGTGGCAGGAAACTGTAAAACTGGGAGTAGTTTGACCTTTGTGGTAGGGAAAGTGATGGAAATACTTTGAAGGAAAGAATTGTTGAGTACCTAGATGCCAGTGGGGCACAGGACCCAAGGCTGCATGGGTTCATGGTGGGAAGGTCATCAGATGGATCTAATTTGATTTCTTTGATTGTGACCAATGTAGTAGGTCAGGAGGGCTGTGGACATGGTCTACCTAGATTTTAGTAAGGCATTTGACACAGTCCCACAAAAGATTAACAGTCAAATTAACCAGCCTGGGAGTGGGTCCTAGTTTGGTAGCCTGGTAAAACATTGGCTGGACAACAGGACACAGAAGGTAATTGTAAATGAAGTCCACTCTGAAAGTAATGCATGGTTCAGTACTGGGTCTAGTCCTTTTAATGTCTTTATAAGTGACTTTGCAGAGGGACTGGAAGGAAAGAGTATGCTTTGCAGATGACACAAAGATCTGCAACAGTGTTGATACACAAGGAGTATGGAAATGATGAGAAGGGACTTGGCAAGGTTGGAGGAATGGTCGGATGATGTGGCAGCTAAGATTCAATGCGAAGGGTGCAAAATGCACCTGGGAAACAAAAACCCAGGGAAGATTACACAATGGGGGGAAGTAGTGTCAAAACAAAAGGAAAGGGATCCTAGGGGTAATCATATCAGATGACCTTAAGGTTATGTGCAATGTGAGAAGGCAGTAGGGAGCTTGGGGGTATACTGGGATGCATGAGAAAGGCATCACTGCAGAAAACAGGAAGTTATTATCCCTGTGCAGACAGTTGGTGAGACTCCATCTGAGTACTCGTCCCAGTTCTGGAGACCCCACCTCTGCAAGGACATAGACAGGATAGAGGCAGTCCAGAGGAGGGCAACTAGAATGGTGCAGGGTCTGCAAGAGAAGCCATATGAGGAGAGACTAAAATAGCTTAATATGTATACCCTTGAGGAAAGGGGGGGGACATGATAGAAATGTTTAAGTACCTCAGTGGAATCAACAAAGTCCAAGAGGGTAGCATCTTTCAGGAAAAGAGACATGTAAGAACAAGGGGACACAATTTTAAAGATAGGAGCGGTTTCAGGGCAGTGCTGTGAGGTATTTTTTCACTAGAAAGGATACTGATGCATGGAACAGCCTTCCTGAGGTGTTTGGGGTCTAAAACTGTGAGAGAATTCAAGAATACATGGGACAGACATAAGGCAATTCTTGTGGGGGTAGGATGAAATAGGGTTGCTGGTTAACTAGGATCTCGGCTTATCCTGTAGGTGGGAAATGGGCAGACTAGGTGGGCCAAGCAGTCCTTATCTGCCATCAAAGTCTATGTTTCTGTTTTCTAAGTTGCAGATCCTAGTTAACCAACAGCCTATTTCTTCCTACCCCCCCACAAGAATTGCCTTATGTCTGTCTCATGCATTCTTGAATTCCCCTGTTTTTCACCCCACAACCTCCTCAGGAAGGCCGTTCCATGCATTCACCACCCTCTCTGAGAAAATACTTCCTCACATTGCCCTGAGCCATCCCCCCCTATCTTCAAACTGTGTTCCCTTGTTTTGCATCTCTTTTTTCTGAAAGGTGCTACCTTCTTAGCTTTTGTTCACTGGCCTAAGCAGCCAGTACAGTGTTATGCTTGTGCAACTGTGTTGAGTTTGGTTTTTGGCTGTTAGCACTCTCTATTCAGAGGAATTACCATCCTGTGGGGTACAAGGCAAGGAACCTTGGACGGGTTTCCACCCCTGAAAGGTGCAGCAGGATGGTTCCCATGGCTAAAGATACCTTAGTAATCTCCCTAGGAGAAAGTGCTGCCGCTGGAGGAGGAGAGGAGGATGGTGGGGGCAAAGAACAAAATGCTTCACAGTGAGACTTAGAGGAACTGCTTATATAGCTCAGGAAATGGGAGTGGGAGTGGCTGGCTGCTTGGCCACCAAACTACAGGCAAGCCTTTCATTTCACAGGTCTATGCAGCCAGTATAGTGTTATGCTTGTGCAACTGTGTTAGTTTGGGTTTGGCCATTCGCACTCTATTTCAGAGGAATTACTACCCTGTAGGGGTATGCGGAAGGAGGAACCCACTGGAGAGGGTTCCACCCTAGAGTGCAATGGGACGGTTCCCATGGCTAAAGGTACCTTAGGAATCCCCCAGAAAAAATGTAGTATCATCCCCAAAAAGGAAGTAACATGAAGCATATGAGCAAGTAGTAACTGAGACTAGCAGTAGTAACTGTAATGTGGTAGTAGAGAAGTATAGGCAGTTTGATAATGCAATGAGATGCTCAGTTTTCATAATGACTATCCAGTCTGCATAGCATGACACCAATGTTTTGCTTTGTGAGAGTGGGCCCCAAGAAGAGAGGAACGGCAGGCACTACTCACCTCCATCCAACAGCGGAACCTATTCTACGTAAACTAGGGAAACACAACTAAGCTGGCAATGACCTGGAGGCAACAGAGGAGAGAAAACCCTATAAGGAGGGAAATCTGGGGATCTAAGGCCCAGGTAGCCTTCCTCCAGGCTTGGATAGTTTATTTAGTGACGGGCTCTGCAGCTCGTAATTCTGAAAAACCTAATTAAAGGAGAGGTGGAAAATATTCTAATTTGGAGGAAGGCTCTCACTCAAACCCTCTAGCAGGAATGTCGTGGAGGGTCACAGAAAACTCTGCAACAATATATGCATCCAAGGTGGCAGGAGGAAGACACTGCTGAGGCAGTCACCTGGCCTACCCACCCTAAATCAAACCAGGTCAACCAGAGGCAGTCATAGGGAGGATGCTGTGAAAATGCCTCGCTAGGGAAACTATATGGTGGAACACTAGAACCAAAGGAGATAATTGTAACCAACCTTCACCGCTAGTCTTAAATTCTACACCAGGAGCTGTTGTCACGAGTTAGGTAGCCAGCCAAGCCTGATGAGGACATTCCAGCTATGGGCCAGGTGAGAAGGATCCCGCCCTAAGTTTGACATGCTCGAGATGCAGACTAAAGCAGAGCGAGATCGTCGGCTGCAGGAACCATGCACCAAAATAGAATGGCTGGCATGCCCCAGAATCTGGTTGACAGCTGAAAAGCTGGTGAGTTGAATGAACACGGCGTGCTGAGATCGTAATGAGCATTGAGTGCTGAGACCTTGCAAGGTCGAGTGTAGATTGAGTGCAGCAGGATCCCAGGCTGAAGCTCAGGGGATAGTAGTAGGCATGAAGCAATGGTTTGCGTAAACACGGAGTAATGGTTGAGTAAGCAAGTGTGGACTTGATAGGTCATTAAGCAGTAGTAGTGATAGGTGGACCTGCATAATATACTGTATAGCACTAAACAGCACTGAATTGGAGCAAGCCAGACAGACAGTTCAAAGCCAGATCAAGGTGACAAACTCTGAGGATTTTTGGCATCGAAGACAGGATTTAGAACAGAATTAGTTAGCCACAGAGGCCACAACCCCCCAAACACCTCCCAGTCCCCACCGTAGGACAAACAAGGAAGTGATGGAAGGGCCGAGAACTACATGCAGATAAAAAGCTAATTTAATAGCCTCAGCAGGAGTGCCAGCTAACTTCAGAGTAACACAATTTACAATAGCAATGGGAGTAAACAAGCAGTAGCAGGAAGCAATTAGGCCTGTGCAGCAGTTGTAAATACAAATGAGTACACTGAGTTGTAACTGCAATAAATAAAGGAGGCATAATGTTCTTAAAGCACTGTCTCAGGCAGTGCAAAAGGAACTGCTTCAATGAGGTAATCAGAAAAAGCATGGAGTGAGCTGTAGAGCTAGGTTGTAAAACTGAGTCAGGTGAAAGTAATACAGTATGCCATGGAACAGCTAGTTGAGCTGAAACACACAAATCAGGCTTGCAGTTGCAGTGCAAGTAATTTGAGAGTTGTGAGTAACTATAAGCAAGCAAGTATGACTCTGAATAGCAGCAAGCTAGGAAGCGGAGAAAAGACCCCCCAAAAGAAAGAAGGAAGCACATACAGCTGAGGGCAAAAATACAAACCAAAACAGGAAAATAACACAGAAGCCCTGCAGAGAAAGCAGGAGTGAGGGAGGGGCAGGCCCCAGCCTGGGCAGTCAAACCGGCAGAGCCAGCTGCAAGAAAAATGCTTCTGAGTGAGGCTTGGAAGACTGCTTCTGTAAACCTCAGGAAGTGGGGTGGCTGGCTGTGGCCACCAAACTACAGGCAAACCTTTCTATTGATTCTTTGAGGTACTTAAATATTTCTGTCATGTCCCTTCTCATCTTTTCCTCAAGGGTATACATATTAAGCTCCTTTAGTCTCTCTTCGTATGGCTGCTGTTGCAGACCCTGCACCATTTTAGTTGCCCTACTCTGGACTGCCTCCATCCTGTTTATGTCCTTGTGGAGATCAGATCTTCAGAACTGCACACAGTACTCCAGAAGGGGTCTCACAAACTGTCTGTACAGAGGGATAACAACTTCCTGTTTTCTACTGGTGATGCCTCTCCCTATACATCCCAGTATCCCCCAGCATTCTCATATTGCTTGCTAAACTTTAGGTCATCTGATATGACTACTCCGGTCCTTTCCATTTTCTTATTACTATCTCCCCACCATTGTGCTCTCCCCTGGTTTTTTGTTTCCCAGGTGCATTACTTTGCACTTCTTTGCATTTAATCTAAGCTGCCATACTTCTGAACATTCCTCCAACCTTGCCAAGTCCCTTCTCATCCTTTCCACGCCTCCTTGTGTATCAACCCTGTTGCAGATCTTTGTGTCGTCTGCAAAGAGGCATACTTTTCCTTCTGGTCCCTCTGCAATGTCACTTATAAAGATCTTAAAAAGGACCAGACCCAGTACTGAACCCTGTGGTACCCCACTAGTAACTCTCCTTTCTTCGGAGTGGACTCCATTTACTATTACCCTCTGTGTCCTGTTGTCCAGCCAATGTTTTACCCAGGCTACCACCCTGGGACCCACTCCCAGGCTGGCTAATTTATTAATCTTTTGTGTAGGACTGTGTCAAATGCATTGCTAAAGTCTAGGGAGGCCATGTCCACAGCCCCACCCTGGTCTACTACTTTGGTCACCCAGTCAAAGAAATCAGTTACATTCATCTGACATGACCTTCCTGCTGTGAATACATGCTGCCTTGGGCCCTGTGCCCCACTGCCCTCTAGGTACTCAACAGTTCTTTCCTTCAAAAGTGATTCCATCATTTTCCCTACCACTGAGGTCAAACTGACAGGTCTGTAATTTCCTGCCTCTGTCTTGCTTCCACTTTTGTGAAGGGGAATCACATCCGCCCTCCTCCAGTCCTCAGGTACCACACCATCCTCCCATGATTTGTTAAAAAGGGTAGTCAGTGGTGTCATTAGTTCTCCCGTTAGTTCATTTAGAATTCTGTGGTGAATCCCATCAGGCCCCATTGCTTTGTCCGCTTTCAGTTTTAGGAGTTCTTTCAAAACCCTCTCATCTGTGAAAGGACTGGCATCGACCCTCCTATCCAGGGTGCTTCTACTGATTGGATTAGGTACCTCTAACTCCTCTTCTTTTGTGAATATTGAGCAGAAGTATTCATTCAGTATCACTGCTTTTTCACTGTCCCTCTCTGCCCACCCACCTTCCCCTTTATTTAGCCTCACTATCCCTCCCTTGGTCTTTCTTTGCTCTCTAATGTACCTATAAAAGGTTTTATCCCTGCCTTCAACCAAGTTGGCTATATTTTCCTTGGTTTGGGCTCTTGCTATTCTGACTGCCTTCCCACTTCCTTCTAGCTTTAACTGGTAAGTCTTGTTCTGCTCTTTCTGTGTTTCTTGTACTTTCTAGATGCTATCTTTTCTCCCTAACCTTCCCTGCCACCTCTTTTGAGAACCATAGTGATTTTTCTTTTATTTTAGTTGTTGTTTTCACAAAGGGTTGTTGCCTCTGTGATGGCAGTTTTGATGTTTCCCATTGTTGCTCCCACCTCTTTCTTACTTGTTTGCTAGTGCTTTTCTTTTTTTTTTCCATTAAATCTTATTTGAAGTTTATTCACAAGGATGTTTCCAGTAAACATGGTACAATCATGAAAGTATACCTTGGTTTTGGAACAAACTAGTGACAGGAGACATTCTCTCGTACGTTCCCCCAAACATAACCACCCAAAAAAAAAAAAAAAAAACACCAATCTCCCCACTACCCACCCTGTACAAGACCACTATATTTTATTTGTGTATGAGGGGGGTGCCCGGATATCTCTGAAAGTGATAAGTAATATAGAAAGGGGCCCAGATCTTCTCAAAACCTGGGAAGTTTTATTTTGAAGGGTGGCTATCATCCTCTCAGTCCTCAAATTATAGAGTAATTCCTCAAGCCATTCAGGGTACCTGATCACTACAGGGTCTTTCCAGTGTCTAAGAACCACCTTTTAAGCGTAATAGAAATCAAAGTCATATAGAACTTCCTGTTCCTAACTGAAATACTGGACATATCCCCAGCAGACATATTTCAGAGTGAAAAGATCCTCCAGGCCAAGCAGGATCAACTTTATTTTAATGTCTGTCCCAAGCGGACTATTTTTGGGCAGTTCAGAAAATATGGAACAGATCTCCGTTCGGAATGGCACCTATTACATTTTGAATCTGAGATTAGCTTTTAGGCTCCCAAGTTTTGTGGGGAGTAGTAGATGTTGTGGAGAATTTTAAACTGAATGAGTCTCAGCTGGTCCTGCAGAATAAATTTATGGCAGCTTCACAGAGGGCTGTCCATTGAATTCATTCTCCGGGAACACCTTGACCCAGTGGGTCCCTGAGATTGGATTTGAAGAGTAGGCCCAGTTAAATAAGATATTAAATATCTTGAGATTGCATGAGGGAGTCCCAATAAACTCTCAGTTCCTCCTGGAAATCAACTTTGGGCTTTGCATTGAGTTGCACCTATTTTACTAATCAAGAGGTGACAGGTTGGTATACTTAAAATTCCTCTATTGGAAATGTTAAATTTGACAGGATCTCCCTTGAAGGGTACACACAACCTCTTCATTAAGGAAGTCTTTTAGACTACAGCCAACTGGTAGAGTCAACCACGTGGTAATAGGTTTCTAGCTAATCTGAAACGCTGGTTGCCCATATAGGTTGAGACCAGTCCCTGGTATTATCATATTTTAAAAATTGCAAAGCTGCGTGTGGATCTTTAGGAGATCCCTATCAGGAATTCCTAAGGAGAAAGGGGAGTAATTTGGGATTGATATAGATTAAGGCCTCCGAGCAAGACCATATTTCAATGAGGGCACCCTCCAGTTGTATCCATAAGGGCATGTAAGTTAACTGAGGTAAGAGTGTCTGTGTTCTGAACCCACCTCAGATATTTATTGACATGGCCCGCCCAGGAAGTAGAGGGCAAAGTGTGGCATTCTTAACCCCCTGATGCTTTGGGTGTGGCTAACTTATGAGAAGGCCATCCTGGCTTTCTTGTATCCCTATACAAAGTTAGCTATAGACCCATGAAGCTTAAACCAGGAAAGTGCAACCAGATATTAAGCATACCTAGGGGATAAAACAGTCGGGGAAAACATTCATTTTGACTATATTTATTCTGCCCCAGAGGAGAGAGGAAGCTGTGCCCATCTTTTAAGGTCCATCTCTATAGTTCTATAGTATGTACAAGGGCATCAGGTTTACTTGGCGCTTTTAGTTTTCATATTCTTCATCAGGTAAAGGCCCAAATACTTAAGGATTCAGTTTCACCTAAGCCTAATTCACCTAATCTCCTGTTTGAAGAGTTTTGTAAGGGATAAACTATAGATTTTCTAAATTTGGTTATAGTTGGCTAAGCGGCTAAAATCCTGGATAGATTCTAACAAGGCTGGAATGGAAACAGTCGGTTCAGAGACGTATATCAGTAAGTCATCTGCATATGCTGTTACCTTGATAGTATGATCCAGGATTTTGATACCACTAATGCTTCGGTTGTGTATTATATGCCTGATGAGGGGCTCCGAATACAAGTTAAAAAGGAGGGGGGATAGTGGACATCCCTGTCTGGTACCCACATGCAAGGCAAAGGGGTCAGAAATAACTCCATTGCAAGAAACCCTTGCAGAGGGACTTGAGTAGAGGGAACCAATCCAGTCTAAGAACCTCTCCGGAAACCCAAATTTGTCCATTGCAGTTAGCAGGAAACCCCAGTGAACCCTGTCGAATGCCTTCTCGGCATCCAAGGAGACAAGAGCCATGGGAGAGTCGGTCTCCTCGGTAACCGAGAAGACATGCGACAAGGTCCTGATGTGATCTGCTGCAGACCCAAGTTCTTCATAAACCTACTTGCTCATGCCTAAATATTTGGGTAGATCTTATTTATTCGTTTCTGTTAATAATTTCAGCCAATTTTGATGTCACAATTTAGCAAGGAGATAGGTCTATAGCTGGCAGGCTGCTCAGGAGGTTTATTTGGTTTTGGGATAAGAACAATAAGTCTCGAAGAGTGACTGGTCCAACTCTTGCCACTAAGAATATACTGGAAAAGCATAAGCAATAATGGAGACAATTGTTTGGAAAACTTCTTGTAGAAGTTGGACGAGCAAATCCGGGCCAGGCGTTTTTGTCTAGTGGGAGAGTCTGAATGACTTGCTCGATCTCCTCTTGGGTAATGTCGGTTACCAACCGTGCCCGGTCAGGATCTGCCATTGAGGGGAGCTGCAAGTCATCAAAAAAGGTATGCATCTCCGTCTTAGAAGGAGGGAACTCCATAGCCCCATAGAGGGATTCAAAATAGTTCCAGAATTCCTGGACAATCTCCCCGGGGGCAGTCTTAATGCAACCGTCTGCCTTGGATTGTATCCCGAAATTATTCGAGAAGACTCTAGCTGTGTAATACGTCTTGCCAGGAGCTTCCCTTTCTTTTCACCTTGGTCTAGGTAACTAGCTTTAGTTTTGATTAAGGCCAGTTCTGCTTGTTCCCCTAACAATTTAAGATACATATCTCTAAGCTTAACTAAATCCAGCTTATCCTTCTCCTGAGCCTGGGGAAACATGTTGGACTCCTTGGCCCTTATCCGGGTCAGTAAGTCTGACATGATGCGCTCCCTCTCCCTTTTTCTCTTGACCGCTAGCCCAATTAGGATGCCCTTGTAATGTTCTGATGCCCCCCGAACATGTCTGGCGGACAGTGTCACTCATATTATTTATTATAAATTGTCCTATTTGAGTCGAGTATATCTTGAACTGCCTTAGGATTCCGCAAGATCTGGTTATTTATCTTCCATCTATTGCCCCTTATGGGCAAGGGATGAGAAGGAGATTGAAGTCGAAACTGCAGCATGATCTGAAGGAGGTCCCTTCTGATTATCGAGTCCAATACCCGGGTAGGAGAGTGTGGGAGAGCAGGATGAGTCAATACGGGATGCAGTTCCATGAACTGGCGAAATGAGAGTGTATTCCGAGTTTGGTGTAGCACTCTCCAGACATCTGTAAGGCCAAGGCAATCAATTAGCTCTCTTAAGGCCCGCAAAGCTGACGTCAGGCCCAGCTGGGAAGGTTTGGATCTGTCCATTAGAGGATCCAAGGCTGAGTTAAGATCTCCCCCTAAGATCATGGGGAACCAGTTAAAAGGCGTGAGTACATCCAATAGCTTTACAGCAAAATCCTGAGTGACTACATTGGGACCATAGATAGAACCTAAGAGCTCTGTATTTTGCAACTTCCCTCTGACAAGGATGTATCTACCCTCGTTATCTTGAATAACTTGCAATGGAGTAAAGGGAACCAATCTGTGTATTAGTATCATAACACCCCTACTTTGTGTGGTACCCTGTGAAGAGAAAACCCTCCCAATTTGTATGTTTCATATTATTCTCCTCCTTACATAGTAGGTGCGTTTCCTGCAAAACACAAAATTTGCTTTCACAACCTCTAGATGTTTCAGGATTCTGTATTGTTTGGATTTCTGTCATGCCCCTTTAACGTTCCAGCTTAGAAATCTAATAGTCCTGTTTGATGTCATAATTTTATCTGCCATCTTAGCATCGTGAACCAGACAACCCACCTCAGTGACACCATCTGCAAAACCTGTGGTCTGTGCACCCTCCCTACTCCCTTTCTAAATAAAACCTTATATCGCGAGTCCATCCAAACCCCTTTCTCCTCTTCCTCCCCCATAATATTCACCATCACATACCCTCCTGCCCTCCCACTCAACCATGTTATCATGGCCCATGACAACAGTACACATGGCTCGCCTCCCCGCCTCCTTCCTCCCCTCCAACCATTTCTTTAAACAAAACTACTGACAGAGTATCATATTCATCATTTGCTTTCTAAATTAAAATTAGTACATTATAAGGATCATGCAAACATATACAGGTTCCTGAAGTAGGGCAATGAACTTTAAACTCAGCTAACTTTAGGCTCAGCTGTAGCAACTTGTAACGCTTCCTGATTACTTTCTCTAGTTTCCTTATAATCTATACATTACTCTATGAGACAGTATAAATTTGTGACATATACCATTTGTTTCGCTACAATGAGATATTATACAACCCAGCTGGACTAAGTAGTCTCCAAGTCTCTGTATCTAATCCTTAATAACATTTTAATTTTTCTGCCTATAACAACAGCCTTGCCCTACTAATATTAATAAAACATTTTAACCTCTTAAACATTCATGTTAATTTGCGCAACTGTAATGACTCAGCCTCTCAGTGTACAAAAAATTAAATGAAGCAAATGGGACCCAATAATAGACCGCATTTAAGCCATCAATCGGTCTTTGGCTCCCTCTAGCGGCGGGACCGGTAAATTAAAGTTCAAGTTTCAGTAGTTCAAGTTTCTACTTCAGATCCACTTTTGAAAAAGTAAAACGCTCTTTTCTTCAGGATAATTGCACCGGTTGCATGTACTTCACTGGTTCCCTGAAACAGCCCTCATGTACCAGCTAACAATGTAAAAAAAAAAAAGAACCACCGTTATTTTCATGAGAGGCGGGACTGCCATCATAGCACAAAGGTTGACAGATCTCAACCGAAAAAGGAAGGTCCAGTTGCCCCCCATGAACGGAATCATGCAGTTGCCTTGCTGATGATACCGGAGTCACCTCTCTGGTAAATTTCCCAGCCATGGCATGAGCTTAATCTACGGACACTCACAAGTCCCCAATAGGGCACCAAGAGCCCTCCTTTAACACAACAAACCTTCTGTGAGCTCAGGTGTTTTGAAAGGTTTGGAAATGCCTCTTGGAGAAGAAGTTGCAGCTTCCACATTTTTGTACGCGCTCCAGCCCCCAGCTACCTGTACCTGAAATCTGGCCGGGTAGCCCATTCTGAATTTGATTCCAGCCGCTACAAGCTTGTTGACCAGGGGATGAAAAGCCACCCTCTTTTGCCGCACTGACAAAGGCAGGTCTTGAGCTACCCTAAACCTTGCTCCAGCCCACTGCAGCTCCTTGGCTTCTCTGGCTTTGGAGATAAACAGTTGCCGCTCCTGGTAATTTAGGAATCGAAATATAAGAGATCATGGGGGTGCAGACATTGGCGGTAACGGGCGTAAAGCCCGATGAGCCCTTTCGATATTGTAAGTGGGTCCAAAAGGAGAAGAGCCTCCTAATTTCTCCACCAGCTTCTGAACAAACTTGATAGGGTCTGGCCCTTCTTCCCCTTCCGGCAAGCCAATGACCACTGCATTATTTCGACGGCTTCTACCTTCTAAGACTTCAACTTTCGACTCCATTTAGCTAATCGGTGTTTCACTTGGGTCAGTACCGGATCCAGTCTCGCGCTGCTCCCCTCCAGGGACCGTATCCTCGCTTCGTTGTCCGAGGTCTTCAATGTAAGATCTTCCAGTGCGCAGGTAATATTTTTAATCTCTCCTGTTAATTCCTGCATTTCCAGCTTAAAGTGGCGAAACTCCTCTAGAAATTTTGCTAACATGAGAGGCTCTTCCTCCCTAGCCCCTGTCGCAGAGGTTTGTGTTTGTGGATAAATCGAGGCCCTGGATTTTTTTGCGGCCTTCTCCGGGGTTGCAGGTGGGGTATGTTTAGGCGCAGCCTTACGCATCTCTGCTTCCATTGAGTTTTCCGTCGGTTCTGTCTTGTTGTCCAGGTCAATAACTATACAGTAGCTTGGAAAAAAGACGAAATACACTGAAGCTAGAAGTTGTTTAGAGTGAAGGGAGGTCGAAGCACCTGGAGAAAGCAGCTAGTCCATGCTCTGCATCACGTGATTCCTGCTAGTTCTTTTCTGAGGCACTCTCCCATTTTGACAAAGTCAACCCTCCTGAAGTCCAGTACCCTCACTTTTGTATGTCTTGATTCTGCAGCTGAGTTTATCATGAACCACACTGTTTGGTGGTCACTTGTTCCCAGATGGCTACCCACTTCTAGATCTGAGATCCTCTCTCCATCCCCATTTGAAAGTACCAAGTCTAAGATTGCTCCCCCCGAGTGGGTTCTAACACTAGCTATCTGAGGCATGCCCCTGTAGGGCAACGAGAATGGCCCTGCTCTTGGATGTGGCTGCAGCAAATGTGCTCCAGTTAACAACTGGCATATTCAGGTCCCCCATCAACAATATCTCCCCTTTCTTGGCCATCCCAAGGATGCCTTCTATGATTTCCTTGTCCATTTTCTCCCTCTGAGACGAGGGTCTGTATACAACCCCTGTGCAGATTGTGGTGCTATTTCCAGTCTCCAGGGTGACCCACAGTACCTCCTCTCTTCCCTGTTTACCTTTTTTTCTGTTGCTTTGATCCCTTCCCTTACATAGAGAGCTACTCCTCCTCCTCTTCTACCTTCCCTGTCCCTTCTGTAGATTGTGTACCCTGGTATGCTGATATCTCAGCCATGGTTCTCTGTGTACCATGTTTATGTGACTGCCACGATATCCAGGCATCCCTCTTCCATCAAGGCCACCAGTTCAAGGAGCTTGTTACCAAGACTATGGGCATTGGTACTCATTATCTTCCACTTTTGATGGCCTTACCCCTTTCTGCCCCATCCCTTTCCTTACTGCCTCTGCCTTTTTCTCCATTTACCCCTGTCCTTCTCCCTATCGACTTCTCTATATTGGTGTTTACCTCACTAACTACCCTGATTTTTTTGGGGGGGCTAGGATTTCCCTGCTCCTTTTCAGTGCCTCCCACCTTGGCTAGTTTAAATGCCTGCCAATGAAGCATTTAAACCTATCACTTAGGATCCTTGTCCCCCTCCTGGACAGATGCAGACTATCATGCCAGCATAGGCCTGCATCCCTCCAGGTGGACTCCCAGTCCCCAATGAATCCAATCCCCTGAGCTCTGCACCAGTTTTTCAACCATTGATTGAATCCCATAGTGTGGAACACCCTAGCCTCACCCATGCCATAGACAGGCAGCACCTCTGAGAAGGTTACCGTGTGTGCTACTTGTCTAAGGCCCCTTCCAAACTCCACAAACTCCTCCTCCACTGCTCTGATCCCATTCCCAGCCAGGTCATTTGTCCCTAGTTAGACAATGACATCCAGCAACCTCCCCGTGCAGCTGCTCCTGCGATCCTGAGGATTTGCTTCCTGCCCCTCCAAGCCATGGTGCCCGGCAGGCACCTTTCTCCTCCCTCCCTCCTCCCCCAGTTCTACCCTCCTAACAATGGAGGCCCCACCAGAGTTGTTTTCCCCTGTGGGGTTCCATGCCACCCTCCTCTGGGTCTCATTTGTGGAGGTTCCCAGCATCCTCCTTGGTCTCCACTGTGGGTGACTCCATAGAGTAACCACACTCTGCCTGAATGGCATATGAATTGTGGAGAGGTACAGCTGGAGGGATGTGCCTCTGTTCCACCACCCTCACCCTCCCTGATCCCACTGTGGTCCAACTGCTCCTCTTTCTTGGCAACCTCTGAGGCAGCGGTGGTGGCCCTGGTGGTTCCTGGGTGAGAGGTGCCTACAGATGGGACAAAATTGGGACAACATTGCATCCTCCAGAATGTCTCCTGGGAGACTGCTGCTCCAGAGCCACTGCACTGCACCAATCCCATCATGTCTTATTTGTAGCCCCTTAACTGTTGTTTTGTATACTTACTCTATCCTCTCTCTGTATACTTGTATACTTACTCTGTCCTCCCCCTGTTTATTTATTTTTTTACTTTATATAAAAAAAGTTGTTTTTTTTTCTCCCGACTATAATCTAAACTGGGACAATAGCCAGTCTGACTGTGCCAAAGAACTTCTTGCCAGCACGGGGCTACACCAAATAATATCCACCCCCACCAGAACAAATTATAAAACTGGAAATAGCTCTACCATTGATTGGTTCATAGCTTTGAATCCCTCCAGAGTGACAGTCTCGTGTGTTCTCCCTGACTCCATTAGTGACTACTGTGCTGTTTTTTTGTCACTGGTCAGCCAGAGCCCCTAAATCTGCTCCTAGCTACATCTTCAAAAGACTATTAAAAAAACAAACATAGAAGAACTTTCTCTTGCATTTAAATCAGTTGACTGGTCCTTTACGTCTGATATATAAACATAGACCTCACCCTAAATGAATTCGCCAAAACATGCAACGCTATCTGCGACTCCCACATCCCTAAAAAGAAGATTAGAGTTCATGTACAATCTAGTGAGTGGGTCACACTGGACCTCCTCAAATTTATGTGTGGTAGAGACAAGGCTTGGGCTAGGTACAGGAAATCTGCCTCCCCCGTTCAACGAGAGAATAAAACACTCAGCAGCAGATGCAAGTCAGCAGTTCGAACTACTAAAATCAACCACATTAAGAACAGCCAACTATACAACAGAGCAAATTCCAAACAACTTTGGGGGACATTAAACTCCCTTTTGGGTAAAGACAAAAGGAGTGAGCAGATCACACTTGTAGTGGAAGAGAAATTAACAAGCAAACCAACATGTGTTGCCAACTTGTTTAATTCCTTTTTCGGGGACCTTGACAAGAACAAGACTACCGCCACCAAGCGACTTCCTCAACTAACCCCTTCACAGAAAGCTTCCTAAACCACTTTCTATTTCAAAGCTCTCTCTCAGCCACTGATACTATAAAACTTTTAAGAAAAAACAACCCTAGACACAGCACTGGTCCTGACGGTCTTGATTTTCGCATCCTTAAACTCATAATGAAGGATATTGCTGCACCTCTCACCAATATTCTGAATTTCTCCCCTCTGTACCAGTACTCTCCCTGTGGCCTGGAAAACTGCTTCCATCAGGCCTCTGCATAAAGCTGGTTCCAAATAGGAAGTGAGCAATTAAGGCCCATCTTACTTCTTCCACCCTACTCCAAAATCATGGAAAAAATGGTTAATTCACAAATCACTGGGCACTTAAACAAATATGAAATCCTGACCAACGCTCAACACAGTTTTAGGGCTAAACACAACACGGAAAGCGCTCTTGTTAGGTTCACACAGGACATTTCCAAAGCCATGGATGATGGTCTTTACATGGGTGCGGTCTTTGTAGACCTTATCAAGGCTTTGGACTTGGGTGGCCACAACCTACAACAAACTACCCTGGCCCTTATGAATTTCTCTACAAATGCAGTCAATTGGTTTGGTAACTATCATCAAGTGAGATTCCACAAAACAGTTATTGAGGGACATCCTTGGTTTGAATGCCTTATTAAATATGGAGTTCCACAAGGATCAGTACTTGGGCTCCTCCTTTTTTTTCTCTGTTTATTAACAACATACCTTCCGTCTGTTCACATACCAACATCATCCTTTATGTGGACGATGCCACCTTATACTGTTAGGACGCTAACCCTTCCACCCTTCTCTCCAAACTTCAAACAGATTTCCACAGCCTCCATTCCTGGTTCACCACTAAATGAATGGTCCTGAACTTCAAAAAACTAAATATATGCTTTTTGCTGGGACACGTAAACCTTCTAATTTCAATTTCACCCTCCTAGATAATGATGGCATGGTCATTGGGTGGGTTTGTGACTTTAAATACCTTGGCCTAACACTAGACAAGTACCTTTGGCCAACACATAGCACAAATAGTAAACAAAATCCACCAGAGACTTGGGCTCCTCCACAGGATCATGCAACTCCTCATCCCTGAATCTAGAAGTAGGCTGGCTTCCACCTTACTCCTACCTCTTCTAGACTATGGTTCCATCATCTACTCCCCTCAAAGTAATTCTGTTAAGTTCAATAAGCTCAAAACAGCATACAATAACATTATCAGATTTGTGACTGGGCTCCCCCATTGTACCCACAGCTGTGTTCTCTACAAGACAGTACATTGGTTCTCCCTAGAGGACAGGTTCACATGGAAGGCTTCCATGTTTCTCTACAAAATCTTCAACAACCATTTACCTCACAGCGTCTCCTCTTTTCAAATAGGCTTGCCCCACTCAGCACACTAGGAACACTACCACATCCCCTTTTTGGGTCAGTTACTGCAACACCTCTTTGTAGCAGAGATCATTTACCTACAGAGGTCCCAAGCTTTTCAACACTCTTCCTCCAAACCTTGCAAGCAGCCCCTCCCTCAATACTTTTAAGGTTAAACTGAATGAACACCTACTCAATAAATCCCCCTGCAACTGTCCTAGGTAATATATCACAGTTTCTTTACTACTGCCTGGGTCAAACCTAAAGGGCACCTGGCCTGAACAAATAACTCCTGCAATTTCTACTAGTATTTTCCCTCATTTTCTCTAAAACCTCTCTTCTATAACCCTGTCCACCTTACTGTTTCCATGCCTCCCTCCCATTCTAAGCTTTTTTCAGGATTCTTTTCCTGCCCTTCTCATTAGGTTAACTTATGTAAATTTGTACATATTGTATAGACTTGCTGTTAATATTGTGGTTGCTGTACATAAGCCGCTTTTCCTCTTCCTCAGAATGTATGAAATTGTCTTTCACTGTATATAATTCACCTCGTGCTTGCACCTAATTTTCCTGCTTCATACATTTTGTCTCACTTTGTATATTTAGAACCATGTGTTTGTTAAAAAGTGTATAGATCCACCTCTGTTGCAATTGGATGCTTGTGAAAATGGGCAATTTGCCCGCATGCCTTTCCAGTATAAAATAAAAATGAAAATGACTTCATCGTCGGGACTTGGAGGAGGGGGTACACTACCAGGAAACATGTGTGTTGACAGTAAGAGCAGGATTTAACAGGGTTGTTTTGGGGGTTCCATGTCAGTAGGGGTGATAGACAGCTGTGCCCCAACACCCGCCATGGCTCCTCCCATGCCCCTATTGCATCCCACTGTACAATGCTATCCCATTGTCCCTGTGGTGCAACCACTTAGACCACCTCCTGGCTGGTCTAAGTGGTGCCCCTGCTGTGTCCATGCAAGGCTTTTAAGATACAAAAAAAAGGGGATGTTGCAGCCCCACCATGGCGCAAGCCCCCTTGCGACCTGGCACACTGGGTTGTTGGACACATCCCTGGCACAAGGGGGCTTTGGCGCAGCATGTCTGTGGCAGACGCAGGCTGCCTTCCAGAATTGCAGTTTGACACATGTTGTGATGCAAGTCACAACTTGCATCAAACTCTTTTGACGCAAGTTACTTGCATCATTGTAACCCCTTTTGGAATCCGGCCCCTAGTCTTCACATTCCCCCATGTTGCAGTGGTTCCTTCCTCCTGCATCCTGAAGCAGCCTGCGTGTATCAGTCTGAGCAGTGCTGCTGCAGTGTGATCTGGGCAGTGGGAAGGGTGTGCTGTCTGGCAGCATGCCATGCCAGACCTCTGGCAGCTGGCACCTTGGCGGCATCCCATAAAAAATAAAATAAAAATTCTCCACATTCCTTCAAGTTACTGACATTTCTACCTCCTTCTGAATCCTGAAGCAGCTTGAGTGTGTGTCATCCTCAGCTGTGGTGGTGCAGTGTGATGTGAGCAGTGGGCAGGGAAGCAAGTGTGTGACATGTGGCAGTGTGCCAGTGCCTAGCCCCTGGTGGCTGGCACCTTGGTGGCATTCCATATCATTTTTCTTTTTGTGGAGGTTTTTAAATAGAAACTGTTACTTTTCACATTCTTCCAAGTTGCAGTGGTTCCTTCCACCTCATACCTGAAGCAGCCTGTGCATGTATCAGTCTGAGCAGTGCTACTGCAGTGTGATCTGGGCAGTAGTAAGGGTAGAAAGTGTGTGCCAGCTGACTGCATGCTGTGCCAGGTCCCTGGTAATTGGCACCTTGGTGGCATCCCATAAAAAATAAAATTAAAATTCTCCACATTCCTTTAAAGAGCTGGTGACTCATTCAGGAGAACTTAAACAAAGCCTAATATTTAGACACAGTCAAGCTCGTATTTCCCATTAGTGCTGTATTCTTCCTCCCCCATTATTTATTATTGAGCTCATTTGTATGAAAACAGTATCTTTGCTCCTGAAGAGTTTATCTATTACTGCTGCTTTCTCCCTACATGAAGTCATAGCACACTCTTTGTGGTATTACAGTTACTCCCATGGCAACAGACAGTGATGTCACAACAGAGGATTATGACTTGAAGTAGGGAGTAAGCTATAGAGCAGATGGACTCTAAAGGAACTCTAAGGGATAAAGATCATATATTCATGCAAATTTCCTTGGTAATAAATAATGGGGTGGAGAAATATACAAAATATAAATGGAATGCAGGCAGAATTGTACCTAATTATTATATTTTTTTAAAGTTTTTTTTCAGGTGTCAGCAGCTCTTCAAGTTACTAATGTTCCTTTCTCCTCCTACTCCTCATCTTCAGTCCTGAAGCAATGTGTGTGTGTGTGCGCATGTGTGTGTGGTTTTCATAAGCTGTGCTGTTGCACTGTGATCTGAGTAGTGGGCAGGGCAGCAAGTGTGTACCAGCTGGCAGCATGCTGGTGCTTAGCCCATGGTAGCTGGTACCTTGGTGGCATCCCGTGGAAAAAAAAAAGTCTCCACATTCCCATAAATTACTGATGTTCCTTCCTCCTCCTCCTCCTCCTCCTGAGTCCTGAAGCAGTGTGTGTGTGTGTGTGTGTGTGTGTGTGTGTGTGTTGTCGTCAGCTGTGCTGCTGCAATGTGATCTGGGCAGTGGGTAGGGCAGCAAGTGTGTGCCACATGGCAGCACTACACTCGGGGTGTGGACCTCAGGACTAGAGGATGGCTCATGTAGTGCTCCTCCACAAGAGTGGCCCCAAGGATGAACTGGGGAACTACAGACCAGTGAGCCTCACATCCATCGTGGGTAAGCTAATGGAGACTATCCTGAAGGAGAGGCTGGTGGCCCTCCTAGAGGCCAAAGGACTACAGGAGAGCAGACAGCATGGTTTCATACGTGGCAGATCCTACCAAACCAGCCTGGTGGAGTTCTATGACTGGGTAACTAGGCAATTGGACAGGGGCCATGCAGTGGATGTCCTGTATCTGGACTTCAGTAAGGCATTCGACTCGGTGCCACATGGAAGGCTGGGAAGTAAGTTAGAAGGCACAGGGGTGGGTACAAAGCTTGTGAGATGGGTAGGGAACTGGCTTCTAGGAAGGCAACAGAGGGTGGTGATGGGTGGGGAGCTCTCACACCCAAGGGTAGTGACAAGCTGTGTTCCACAGGGCTCGGTGTTGGGACCAGTGTTGTTTGGGATATTCATTGCAGACATATCATTGGACATCAAGAGCAAGATCAGTCTGTTTGCTGATGATACCAAGGTAGGAGCGGTGGTGGATGACCTAGGGGGATGGCAGGAGTTGCAGGATGATCTGGCAAAGCTTGAAACCTGGTCAGACACCTGGCAACTGGAGTTTAACTCATTGTCTTCTAGCAGACGCCTGTAGTCATCAGTAAAATACACTGGTGTGTCCTGAGGACGTCTGCAGACGTCAGCTACTGACTCCCAGTGTGCCCTTGCAATGTCTGGAGAAGTCACTTATATATTTTAATATATAGTGCAACAGAATATAATATATATTTGACTGCATAGCACCGTTGGAAAGGTAATTTTATGCTGAACAACTTTGTCACTGATATTTTGTGCATATCATGTATACTTTAGGAGTTATTCACATTTGTTTATGGTATGGTGTGTATGTTTTCCATCAAGATTCACCTAAGCAGCTTGAATAAAATTCACTTTTTTGGCACTTCAGCAGGTATAAAATAAAAACCGTATTGATTACAACTGGTTGCATTGCACCATTGGAAAGGCATTTTTGTGCTCATCAACTTTCATGCTGATACTTTGTGTGTATCATGTATACTTTTGGAATTATACGCATTTGTTTATGATATGGTGTGTGTGGTTGAGATTCATCCCTCAAATCTCACCAAAGCACCTTCACTAAAATGGGGAAAAATTAAATTTTGTAGTAAAAAGATGTCTTTTTTTTAACAAACATAATATTAAAACACCATCTAATGTCTGTATGCTTAATTTGGTGTTGATATTTTACATATTTTCCAACAAAAAATGGCTTATGTTGCCCTTTTTTAGTGAAAAAAATATTTTGTTTGCTCTTTCGACCAGCATAGAAAAAAAAACAAAATTACTTATTATTACATACATGTCACCATTGGAAAGGCAATTTTGTGCTGAATAACTCTGCCACTCATACTTTGTGTCTAGCATGTACAGTTATTGAGCTATTAGCATTTGTTTGTGACATGCTGACTATGGCTTGATTTTGCTTAGAAAGGCCCAGGATTCACTGTTAAAAGTATACAGGAGATTCAGGAGACAAGTGGTGTAATCTCAGAGTGAGCCTGTGGAGACAATGAGTTAATACCAAAAAGTACAAGGTGCTGCATTTTGGGGTGAAGAACCCAAGGAGGAGTTACCTGCTGGGGGGAGTACAACTAGCCCAGATAGAGGAGGAGAAGGATCTGGGGGTGCTCATTACAGGGTCAATGAACAACTCAGCACAATGTAGGAAGGCAGCTGCAAAGGCCAACTAAATGCTGGGTTGCATTGCAAGGGGTATATCTCAGGGAGGAGGAGGTGATTCTGCCACTGTATAGGTCATTGAGTTAGACCACACACAGGTACTGCATTACAGTAATGGTTTCAATGTATCTGAAGATGGACATTAAGTTACTGGAGGGTGCAGGCAGAGGGCGACAAAAGATGATCAAGGGGCTGGGGGACTTATCATACAAGAGGAGGCTGAGGGAGTTGAACATGTACTCACTGGAGGAGAGGAGGGACGGGGGACATGATTGAAACCTTTAAGTACATGAAAGGAATAAACAAGACAGGTACAGAGGGGCTATTCAAAGTAAGGGAGGGGAGGGACACCAGGGGCCATGATATGAGACTGGAGGGAGGAAGGTTCAGGAGGGAGATGAGGAGACACTTTTTTACAGAGACGGTGGTGGCTGGGTGGAATGCGTTACCTGCAGAAGTGGTATCCAGTAGAACAGTGGACTGCTTCAAAAGGGGATGGGACAGGACAAGGGGGAGGGTCAATGGAGGGAAAGGGTGGAAGGGAGGGGCAGCTGCAGAATAAAGGGTGCTAGCTGCACATTCGAGCAGACTTGATAGACCTCTAGGCCTTTATCTGTTGGCAAATTTCATATGTTCATAGCATGCCAGTGCTTGGCCCCTGGTTGTTGGCACTTTGGTGGCATTCCATAAAAAAATGTTTTTTTTTTCTTTTTGTGGAAGTTTTCAAATTGAAACTCTTAGAGGCCAATTGTACAACAATTTGCAGCACTGCAGTGGACTTGTGGCAGGTTGTTTGACGCAACTTGCATCAAATATTGTGGCAAGTGCGATTCTGAAAGGTGCTTGCAGCAACAGCCCTGCTGCAATTCCAGAATGCAGGATGCGGAGAGTTAGATTACCTACTCTCTGATCTAGCTTTGTGTCCAGGTTCACAGGACTTGCACCAAACTTTCCCCCAAGTTGCAGTGGTTCCTTCCTCCTGAGTCCTGAAACAGCCTGTGTTTGTATGACTCTTATCTGTGCTACAGCAGTGTGATCTGGGCAGCGAGAAGAGAAGAAAGTGTGTGCTGGCTGGCAGCATGACATGCCAGGTCCATGATAGTTGACACCTTGGTAGCATCCCATAAAAAAAAATAAGATAAAAATTCTCCACATTCCTTCAAGTTACTCATGTGCCTTCCTCCTCTTCCTCCTCTTGAGTCCTGAAGCATTCTGTGTGTACGTGTATGTGTGTGTGTGTGTGTGTGTGTGTGTGTGTGGGGGGGTCATTCTGAGCTGTGCTGTTGCAGTGTGATCTGAGCAGTGGGCAGGGCAGCAAGTGTGTGCCAGCTGGCAGCGAGGCAGCCCCACTAGTTGGTGCCTTTGTGGCATCCCATAAAAAAATAAAATAAAATTCTTCACATTCACTCCAGTTACTGACATTCCTTTCTCCTCTTCCTGAGTCTTGAAGCAGCCTGTGTGTGTGTTGTCCTGAGCTGTGCTGCTACAGTGTGGTCTGGGCAATGGGCAAAGCAGAAAGGGTAGCATGCCAGTGCCTGGCCTCTGGTAGTTGTCACCTTGGTGGCATTCCATTAAATGTTTTTCTTTTTGTGGAAGTTTTTAATTTGAAACTCTTATTATTCATGTTTCCCCAAGTTGCAGTGGTTCCTTCTTCTTGAGTCATGAAGCAACCTGCCTGTGTATAGATCTGAGCCATGCTGTTGCAGTGTGATCCGAGTAGTGGGCAGAACAGCAAGTCTGTGCCAGTGCCTGGCCCTTGGTAGATGGCACCTTGGTGGCATCACATAATAAAATAACATAATAAAAATTTCTCCACCTTTCCGCAAGATACTGATGTTCCCTCTTCTTCCTCCTCCTCCTCCTCCTCCTCCTGATGCAGCATATGTGTGTGTGTGCGCAGTTCAGTTGCAGTGTTATGTGGGCAGTAGGCAGGGAGGCAAGAGTGTGCCAATGCAGGCCACTAGTAGGTGGCACCTTGGTGGTATCCCATGAAAAATAAAATAAAAATTCTCCATGTCCCCTCAAGTTACTAACATTCCTTCCTCCTCCTCCTCCTCTTCCTCGTGAGTCCTGAAGGAGCAGATGTGTGTGTGTGAGTACATGTGCATGTGTGTGTGTATCATACGTACATACGGACATACGAATGTGCCAGCAGAAACGGACCACCCAGTCTAAGTCTGCTCGAGTGTGCAGCTAGCACCCCTAGTTTGCAGCTGCCCCACCACCTCCCATTTGTCATCCCACTGCCACCCCCCACCTCTCCCACCCTTAATCTCCCCTGTTCCCTGTCCCATACCATTTTGAAACTGGTCACAGATTTACATGATACCACCCATTCTGGTAGGACATTCCATTTTGCTACCACCTCTCTGTGAAATAGTGTCTCCTCATTTCCTTCCTAAATCTTCCCCCTCTATTCTTAGTGCATGCCCCCTGGTGACCCTCCCACTCCTTAACTTAAAGACCCCATATGCCCCATCCTTATTGATTCTCCTCAGATACTTGAATATCTCTATCATGTCCCCCCTGTCCCTTCTATCCTCCAGGGTGTACATATTCAGGTCTCTCAACCAGCTGTCATAGTCTGTCCCTTCCATTCCACATGTCATCTTTGTTGCCCTCCTCTGCACCTCCTTCAGTAGCCTGATATCACACTTTAGGTATGGCCTCCAAAATGGCACACAGTACTCTAAGTGCGGCCTTACCAGTGACCTGCAGAGGGGCAAGATCACCTCTCTTCATCTGAATGAAAAAACCCTCTCTATGCACCCCAGCATTTTGTTCGCTTTTGCAGCCACTCTCCTGCACTGGGCAGTGTTGTCCATGGTCCCTGTTATCATTACCCCTAGGTCCTTCTCCTCCTCAGTGATCCCAGCTTAACACCTCCCAGCCAGTATTCTCTCCTTGGATTCTTCACCCCAAAGTGCATAACCTTACACTTCTTTGCACTGAACCCCAGCTGCCACCTCTCTGACCACTCCTCTGGCTTGCTTAGGTCCACCTGCAGCTGCTTCCATCCCTCCTCTCCATTCACCACTGCTCTGATTTTGTTGTCATCAGCAAACAGACTTCTCTTGCTCACCACCCCATGTGCAATGTCTGATATGAAGAGCCTGAACAATACTGGCCCCGACAAAGAGCCCTGTGGCACCTCACTCATCACTGGCCTTGGAGTTGAGAGCTCCTTCTCACCACCACCCATTGCAGCCTCCCATTCAGCCAGCTTATAATCCAGTTCATAATTTTTACCCCTACCTCTACACCAGTTAGCTTCCCCCCCAGCCACCCATAAGGCACAGAATCGAAGGCCTTGCTGAAGTCCAAGTAAAGAACATCCACCGCATGACCCTTATCCAGCTCACCTGTCACCCAGTCATAATATAGTATAAGGTTGGATTGACAAGACTTCCCTGAAACAAACCCATGCTGCCTCACATCCTGGAGGCCATTGTCCTCCAGGTACGACACCAGTCTTTCCTTTAGTATTGTCTCCATGAGTTTGCACGTTATGGAGGTGAGACTTACCGGGTGATAATTACCCAGTTCATACTTTGATCTGCTCTTGTGTAATGGTACTACATATGCCATCCTCCAGTCCAGTAGCACACATCCTGACTCCAGTGAGGTGCTGTACAGATATGCTAGAGGCTCCACCAACACCTCCGCCATCTCCCTCAGCACCCTGGGGTGGATACCATCTGGCCCTGGTGCCTTGTCTACCTTCAGTGCCCTCAGTCCCTCTATGACTCTACTTGCCTCAATTCTTCCATCTGTTGCCTCCTCTTCCCCTGTCCCCACCCTGCTCCCAGCTCATGGTAGTACTGGTCCCCCCTTTTCTTATGTGAACACTGAGCAAAGATATTCATTCAGTGCTTCTGCCTGCTCCTCACCCTTTTCCTTCCACTCCCCACCCCTTTTTATCCTCACTATTGTCTCCTTGCACTTCCTTTTCTCCCTGATGTATCTGAAAAGTATTCCTTCCCCCCCGTTAATTCCATGCAGTAATCTCAGCTCCCTCTGGGCCTTGGTTTCCCTCACTTTTCTGGTCACCTCCCTGGACCATCTTGCATACTCCTCCCTTTTTACTTCCTTCCCTGTCCTTCTATACCTCTGGTTTACCTCTTGTTTTTCTCTCACCACCTCCACTACCTCGCTGTTCAACCAGCATGGTTTTCTTGCTCTGCTCCTCTTACTCTGTGTCTTGGTGCAGGCTTCTGTTGTCTCTGTAATCCCCCTTTTAATAATATCCCATTTCTGCTCTGCATCCATCTCCTGCCTTATGCCCTCTAGTTTCCCTTTCAGTACTTCCTGCATCCTCCCAAAGTCTGCCCCTCTGAAGTTTACTACCTGAGTAACTGATTTCTCTGGCTCCCCATACATCGTGATATTAAACCACACCATTTGGCGATTGCTGTCGGCTAGTGGGTCCTCCACCTTTATTTCCTTTACTGCCTCCCCATTCAACAACACCAGATCTAAAGTGTTTTTTATCCTAGTAGGTACACTAACCAACTGTGTCAGGAGACCCTTCTGGATTGCGTTCAGGAGCACTTGTTCCCTAGCACTGGAGGTGACTGGAATGCTCCAGTTAACCCCCACAAGTTGAAATCAACACGATGACCACTGTCATAGGGTACAGGTGTAAGTGGGCAATCATAGAGAAACATACATCACCAATTCTTTTTAAAAGTTCCAGTTTTAATTAATTCTTCTTCAGAAGTTGTTTACATCAGGACAAATTCAATATAGCAGAATAATCTGGCAGCTTAATCTTCCATTTGGAGCAGGAAATATTCACGTAGAAACTCTACAAAGCACCTTCAGTAACGTCCTGGAGTGTACCTCCAGACCCACAAGCAAAATCTGATTACCAAACTCAATGTTCAACATTTATACACTGCCGGGGTCAGGTGACATCTTAACCCAGCCCCTATACTTCATTTCAAATATTATCTCTTTATTTACAACATTTATATTTATATAGTATGTCTAAACATTTTATAATTGACATAATAACTCAATCTCATACAGAGAGGTGAAATACAGCCTTTCTGTGAAATATTTAATTCAATCTCTAATCCCAGAAAGCACCACCTCTTGTTATTCAGTATAAAGGCAGTCAGAAACCGGCCAGCTGACTCCTAAGGAAACTACTGCAGCTGAGAAAGAGTCCATGCGGGGCTCTGAAACACCAAAAGAAAAACAACAAAAACCTTCACTTTCCAGAGGTCCCAACTGCAGCACCAAACCTCTTTATTCTACCTTCAGGAGGTTTGTGGAACTCAAAACATTATATATTATTTAGTAAATTTCATTTTAAGGGGAACCCAAAAGTAAAATGCCTTTGTGATAGTGCGAATGCTGTATTTCAGCAAAGCTCTTTAAAAGACAAGCATAACAGGGTCAAATTTAGGACTCAGCAAGTTCTTTCATTTAATATCCTGATAAGTGTAACGGTATTTACAGGCTTAAAAAGCCATACTAGTACATTATAAAACAGCGCCCTGTATTTACAAAACTGAGTGTTTTCTTATTTATTTCCTTCCCACATCATTTCTGTTACTTTATATTACTTTAAAAATGCAACACCTAAACTCTAACTTCTTTTCTAAGCACTGACTTCCTATTTTTATAATGCAGAGAAGGGGGGAAGAATTATTCTACATTATGGCAAACCATTAAGAAATGCCATTCTATACCCACAGCTCTTTCACTCATTATTTTTAATTTTTCTTTTTTTAAACACCAAGTTATGAGGTTAGAACAAGTTTAAGGCTCAGTTGCTAGGTTCCCTTATTTTATAATTTCAAAGGACGCCCCCTAGAATAGCGGTTGCCTTACAACTAAACAAACATGAGCACATAAATCCAGCAACCCAAAGATGTATATCAGGCTGAACTAAACAGCCTACCCATGCAATGATGTGCACTATCACAACACCTTTAGGGCAGTAAACAGCTGGACCTTCAGGTATCCAGCATTTTTACAATTATTATTTCGGGGTCCTCAACCCTTCACAGGGGCACCCTGTGACACTCCTCCCCGCCTAAGAGGGCAACCATTTATTTCATTGTCCTAATACTTCAGATGTCATTATAACAGAGGGGAGTGAGACCTGTGGAGCTCCGGCCCACCCACACCTAGAGATCCACCCCAGGGTCCCTTAGTACATCATTCTTATAACATATATTGTGATTTTAACACAACAATACCCTGGGGCTTCATTTTATATTACTGCTCGAAAGTCCATGTTCAAATTCTACAACCTATATTAACCTCGAGGTATTCCGATTTTTGGACAGTCCCCACCACCATCGGATGTCATGTCTAAAACATTTCATATAAATTGTTTTCTTTACCCACGTTGACTATTTTTGTCACTAACATCTATACATCTAAACTTATACAAAAAGAGACTCATTAATGTTTTGTGAAATATTTCCACCTTACGGATGAAAAATCATTTGCAAGCTAACGATCACATGTTCTAAACTGTTACTGAGAAGAAAATCAAAATTTCACAAAATAGTACAGCAAGAAATAGCTCGCTTACTTTGCCAGCTTCACTTCCCCAAATACTAAATAACATCCCTTTAAGCAAGCAGATATTACCCTTTCCATCTTAAAAGCAAAGTACAAAATAAGGAAAACAAACCCAACAAAAACATAAAAATAATGGGATAGAAGAAAGATGGCTGCAGGTGGCCAACCCACCAGTCGTTAAGAGATTAGGAAAAACATATTGCTTAGCTTTTAGATGTTTTAACCAAAGCAGGCTCAAATATAGGTATTGGAATGAGATCAGGTCTTAGCCTTTATCATAACAGCCCCACACAATTACCCTGAACAAGAAATAATGATAACCCCCATCTGTATTCAGGCAGCACTCCTTAATTTGGGTGTTCTCTTTTCAAATAATTCATCTCTACCTTCCCATTTACTTTTTTTTTCCCAGTAATAGGGGTCAAGTTTGTATTACCCAGGTTCGAATACCCCAAACTACCCCAGCCTAGTACAACTCTGTTTGAGCACCTACCATCTAGTACATCTAGCACCCTTGTTCCTATAGGAAAGTTTCCCCTTTCTCCAGGGTAACCACTTACTGTGATTATCACCCCTTTGGGTTACATCTTTCCCACATTTTCCAATATGTCTCCTGTTTTCCCATAAATACACTGCCACTTGTCGGTACATCCCAGGCCAGTGGTACTATGGAACTAGACATTGCAACACTTTCCCATGATCTAAATACCTACTTTCCTCACAAATTTCATTAAGTACCCATTCCCAATACTTATAAGGTATTACCACCCTTGAATCCACCTGCTTAGTATGGGGGTTTGATCTCATGTGGTACAACAGATCATCTTTTATTTTGTACCACCATAACTGCCCTTTCCTCCCATCCACACTTATACCTTTATTCTGTTGAATAGCATATTTACTGAGGTGTATAATCTCAGGATCCCCCGCCTGTAACACATCCCAGTTAACAGTAAATAATTCATTTGTGGGTGCATAACAAAATGTACTATGAGTCTCTCTAGATATTGCTTTCTCTGTTATGACCGTTGGCTTCACCCCACAGTTCAGAACAGTCTCACATGGGGACTTATCTGGAATTTGCTGACCTTCATCAACAGGCAAATCAGAACTTTCAAAACATGTTGCACAATGGTTCTCTACCTTCACCCCAAAGTCCAGAACAGTCTCACCTGGGGACTTATTATGAACTTGACTCTCATCTTCTATCCAGTACAATCCTTCAAACATAGGTAAATCAGGAAGTTCATTACCTTCTTGAAATAGTGTCTCTTCCTCCTCCTCTCCAATATGATCCAAAACAGTAGTCTCTTCTCCAGACACTGCCAGACATCCGAATATTTCTTGGTACCGTAACTCAGCACTCCGGCATCGACTCTCTGCCTCCATCCAGTGCTCATACAGCCATTGCAAAACTTTCAAGTGGTCACAGTTATGCTTAGCCTGTTCACACAAGGCCTCACCATCTGTCCCTTGGTTCATTGGCTCCATCACTGGAACAGTTCCTCTCAGCAGCAGCAAACAATGGGATATCAGACTTGCTGTACTGTCCTGTTAAGTATACTGCCCACCAGACCTTACGCAGGCCACACTACATCCCAATACTGACACCATATGTCGTAGGGCACAGGTGTAAGTGAGCAATCATAGAGAAACATACTTCACCGATTCTTTTTTAAAAGTTCCAGTTTTAATTAATTCTTCTTCAGAAGTTGTTTACATCAGGACAAATTCAATATAGCAGAATAATCTGGCAGCTTACTCTTCCATTTGGAGCAGCAGATATTCAAATAGAAACTCTACAGAGCACTTTCAGTAATGTCCTGGAGTGTACCTCCAGACCCACAAGCAAAATCTGATTACCAAACTCAATGTTCAGAATTTACACACTGCAGGGGTCAGGTGACATCTTAACCCCACCCCTATACTTTATTTCAAATATTATCTCTTTATTTACATTTATATTTTATATAGTATGTCTAAAGATTTTCTAATTGATATAATAACTCAATCTCATACAGAGAGGTGAAATACAGCCTTTCTGTGAAATGTTTAATTCAATCTCTAATCCCAGAAAGCACCACCCCTTGTTATTCAGTATAAAGGTATTCAGAAAATGGCCACTTGACTCCTAAGGAAACTACTGCAGCTGAGAAAGAGACCACTCGGGGCTCTGAAACACCAAAAGAAAAACAACAGAAACCTTCACTTTCCAGAGGTCCCAACTGCAGCACTAAACCTCTTTATTCTACCTTCAGGAGGTTTGTTGAACTCAAAACATTATATATTATTTAGAAAATTTCATTTTAGGGGGACCCCAAAAGTAAAATGCCTTTGTGATAGTGTGAATGCTGTATTTCAGCAAAGCTCTTTAAAAGACAGGCATAACAGGGTCAAATTTAGGATCCAGCAAGTTCTTTCATTTAATATCCTGATAAGTGTAACGGGTATTTACAGGCTTAAAAAGCCATACTAGTACATTATAAAACAGTGCCCTGTGTTTACAAAACTGAGTTTTTTCTTATTTATTTCCTTCCCATTGTAGTATATGGTAATGTACCCTAGTAACAGTGTAGAATGGTTCAGTCCACATCCCCCTGCAGTTTTAGGCTAATGGTATGTCTTGGGTGGAAACTGGGTTTTAGAAACTGCACGAGCAGATTGTAGTAGTGGTTCTGCTGAGGCCTGCTAATCTATCTAATATATGTTTGTTGAATAAACCTCAGAGCTGTTAGAAGCTACTTATGGTGTCCAGTCATTCCTAAAACCAGCAATCCTGTAAGAAGCAACTAAAGTGAAATATTATATGGTGTCAGAAGTGAACTTGCAGTGCTGCAGTTGCAAGAAAGAAGAAAAGTTTGTGCTGCAAAGAAAAGAAACAACAGACAGTGTTTGTGAGTACCTAAAGCTTACTAAAAGACTGTATAACAAAGTATTTTTGACAGCATGGAGCAATTTAAGCCACCTCCACCACTACTGTTGACCAGAAATCTTGCAGAAAACTGGAAAAGGTGGGCACAGAGATTAAGTCTGTACTTCACAGCCACGGGATTAGATGACAAGTCAGAGGAAATGAAAATTGCAGTCCTGCTATACATGATCGGGGATGAGGCCCTCGAGGTGTACAATACCCTCAATATAACATATACTGACCCACAAGCTAAAAAAGCAGCTGAGGTTATGGAAGCATTTAAGAATTATTGTGAACCAAGAAAAAATGCAGTGTTTGAGAGGCATTAGTTTTGGGTCCATCCGTTCAATGAGCACTTGGGTATAGACAAGTTTGTTATGGAGCTCAGGCAAAAAGCTCGGAATTGTGAGTTTAAAGAGACTGAGGACTTAATGATTCGAGATAAAATTGTCTTTGGCGTTACTGACGACAGGCTCCGAGAAAAGCTACTGGAATCTCCAGACCTCATGATGGCCAAAGCAGTGAACATATGCAGAGCCAAAGAGGTAACAAGGGCACAGGCAAAAGCGATGTCACAAGGGACTGCAGATAAGTTCATCCATGCTGTAGAACATAAATTGAGGCAGGATGGTAAAACAGGCCGAAAACCAGACCGCCAGCTACCAACACATGAGACACGTGCACAAAAATCAAACACGTGTGGGAGGTGTGGCAAGGGACATGTGCCAAAGGCTTGTCCAGCATATGGACAAGAATGTTGTAAATGTGGTGGCCTCAACCATTATGCAAAAATGTGCAGGTCCAAAAAGCCCAACAAACCTCATGAGAAAATGACCAAAGGGGTAGAAGCACTAGTTGTGGGTGCTGTAAAAAGAAAACAAGAAACGGTGTGGACACAAGTACCAGATGAGAAGGGTGGTACACTACCTTGAAGATAATGGGACAGCCAGTTAAGTTGGACACTGGGGCTGAAGCCAATATACTGACTAAAGAAGTGATTGCACAGTTTCCATGCAAGGTACAAATCAAGCCAACCAGGACTATTCTAATGGCATATGGAGGAGCACAAATTAATCCTGAAGGGGAAATGACGCTAAAGTGTAAGACACAAGACAGAGAGGCCAATCTGCAGTTTTATGTCACTAATACATCGGGAGCTTCTCTACTGGGTCAACAGGCATGTGTCATCCTGGATCTGATTCGCAAAGTAAAGGTGCTTAAAACCAAGCCACCAAGCACAAAAGAGGAACTTCTTGCACAATATAAAACAGTGTTTGATGGCCTAGGAGAATTCCCAGGAGTTTACCACATATATACCGACCCAAATGTTACTCCTGTGATACATGGGTGCAGGAATGTCCCATATGCAATTACGGACAGACTAAAACAGACACTGGAACAGCTGGAGCAAATTGGGGGTGATTAGCAAGGTAAGAAAACCTACAACATGGGTAAATAGCCTTGTAATTACTGAAAAGAAAAATGGTGAGATCAGGGTGTGTTTGGACCCTAGAGACTTAAATAAAGCTATTAGAAGACATCACTTCTCCATCCCACATTGGAGGATATTCAGAGTAAGCTTGCAGGTAAAAGTTTTTACAATTCTAGATGAAAAGATGGGTACTGGGAGATCAAATTAGATGATGATTCTGCAGACCTATGTACATTCAACAGTCCATGGGAAAGGTACAAATTTCACAGACTTCCTTTTGGTATATGGTCTGTGAGTGAAGTATTCCAGCAGAGAAATGCTGAACACTTCGGGGACATACCAGGTGTTTTTGTAATAGCTGATGACATGCTTATAGCAGCAGCTACCAAGGAAGAACATGACAATATTCTGAGAAAAGTAATGGACAGAGCAGTGGAACTCAATGTTAAGTTCAATAGTGACAAAATACAGTATTTGGTGAGTGAGGTGAAATACATGGGGCACATCATAACCGAAAATGGGCTACGGCCTGATGAAGCCAAAGTAGAAGCAATAGCTGAGATGCCCCCTCCCGAAGATAAAAAAGCACTACAGAGGCTGTTAGGAATGACTTGATACTTGGCGCAGTACATTCCGAATGAAGCAACCCTCACTGCACCACTAAGGCAGCTACTCAAAAAAAGATGTCATGTGGCAGTGGCAGCCAGCACAGGAAGAAGCCTTACAAAAACTGAAAGAGACTATTTCTTGTGCACCAGTATTAAAATTCTTTGATCCAGAAGAGGACATTGAAATCCAAGCAGATGCACCTAAGGACAGACTAGGTGCTTGTCTATTACAAAGAAATAGACCAATAGCTTATGCATCTAGGTCATTGTCCAGTGCTGAAAGAAACTATGCACAGATAGAAAAAGAGTTGCTAGCGATTGTGTTCTCGCTACAGAAATTTCATCAGTATGTTAATGGAAGGTCAGTGAAAATACAATCAGATCACAAGCCACTACAGTCCATACTGAACAAACCAATTGGAAAGGCTCCAGCAAGATTGCAGCGGATGCTGTTACAGATACAGAAATATGACACTGAGGTAATATATACTCCAGGAAAAGATATTCTGATTGCAGACATTCTGTCCAGGGCAGTACCAAGAAAACCAGCTGAGGGAGACATTGATCTAAGTAGTGAAAAGGTCATATACTCAATCCAAGCAACAGAAATACTGCCTGACAGCATGTTAGAGGGGCTAAAACAGAACACACAGAGGGACAGTGATTTACAGTTGCTTAAAGAAATGCACCTCAAAGGATGGCCTAACAGGAAAAAACAAGTCAGCATCAAACTTCAGCACTATTGGCCCATGAGACACAATATATACATAGAAAATGAACTCATAATGGTGGGTAAAACAATCGTCATACCCAAAGAGCTGAGAACAGATATGCTACAAAGACTTCACACAGCACATCAAGGAATACAAAGGTCGAAGGCACAAGCCACAGCTGTGATGTATTGGCCAGGCATGAATCAAGAAATAGAAATGATGGTTGAAGCATGTGGACCTTGCCAGAACTCTTACCCAGCAACCATAAAGAGCCAATGTGTCCACATGAAATACCTGACATGCCATGGTTAAAGCTTGGTGCAGACATTTTTGACTTTAAGAGACACTCCTACTTAATAGTAGTGGACTATCTTTCAAAATACCCTGAGGTTCTCAGAATGCCTGACAAGACAGCAGCTACAGTTATTGCAAAATTGAAAGCTGCATTTGCAAGACATAGAATTCCAAAAGAACTGGGAGCAGATCATGTACCATTTGCAAGTCATGAAATGAAGCAATTTGCAAAGTTGTGGGAATTCAGAATGATTCATTCCAGCCCAGGATACCCACAATCTAACAGTTTAGCTGAAAGAATGATCCAGACAGTAAAAAGAATCTTTCTGAAGTCTATGCAAGGTCAGACCAATCCACATCTCGCATTGCTCAGTCTTAGAAATACACCAGTCACAGGACTGAACTTCACACCTTCTCAGTTGTTAATGGGCAGAATGTTGAGGACAACATTACCAGCAAGTGCAAGGGCACTGCGACCTGAAATACCAAAGGATGCACATAAATGTCTGAAAAGACTGCAGAAAAGACAGAAACAGTATTACGACAGGAATGCAGCTCCACTTACTCCATTCAGAGACGGGGAAAGGGTATGCATAGAGACTTCTAGTGGGTGGCAACCTGCTACAGTGGAAAGAATCCGTGATGAGCCAAGATCCTATAGAGTGATTACACCTGCAGGACAGCGATACCGCAGGAACAGGAGACACCTGAGGAGAGACCGAACAGTTGCTTTGGACACTGAAGAGCAACAGGTAGATGAGTCAACTGAATCCGTATTGTCACAAACAGTGGAATCCAGAGACAACAGCCAGGAACAGGACACTTGTCAAGAGTATGAGCAACCTAAGATGGAACCTGTTGTTTTCAATGACACTTTGCCAGAAAGTCCTGAGGCTGTACCCAGTGTGCAGTCTACTTGAATGACCAGAAGAGGGCGTCTGTTTAAAGTTCCTGAGAGGTTCAGAGATTTTGTGATGACTTAAGTCAGTGGTCAGACTTATTTCAACAAAGCTGAGTACCAGTGACTTTAGACCCTAAATCATCACAAAGTAAGACTCAACCATTATGTTAATAGTGCTTGGTAATTATTTGTCATTGATATGCAAACCGAAATCAAGGTAATTGCTTTCTTTTACTAGAAGGGGAGATGTAGTATATGGTAACGTACCCTAGCAACAGTGTAGAATGGTTCAGTCCACACCCCCCTGCAGTTGTAGGCTAATGGTATGTCTTGGGTGGAAACTGGGTTTTAGAAACTGCGCAAGCAGATTGTAGTAGTGGTTCTGCTGAGGCCTGCTGATCTATCTAATGTATGTTTGTTGAATAAACCTCAGAGCTGTTAGAAGTTACTTATGGTGTCCAGTCATTCCTAAAACCAGCAATCCTGTAAGAAGCAACTAAAGTGAAATATTATACCCATATAATTTCTGTTTCTTAATATTACTTTAAAAATGCAACACCTAAATGCTAACTTCTTTTCTAAGCACTGACTTCCTATTTTTATAATGCAGAGAAAGGGAAGGGAGAGAATTATTCTACATTACGGCAAACCATTAAGAAATGCCATTCTATACCCACCTCTCTTTCACTCATTATTTTTAATTTTTCTTTTTTTAAACACCAAGCTATAAGGTTAGAACAAGTTTAAGGCTCAGCTGCTAGTTTCCCTTATTTTATAATTTCAAAGGACGCCCCATAGAATAGCGGTTGCCTTACAACTAAACAAACATGAGCACATAAATCCAGCAACCCAAAGACGTACTTTAGGCTGAACTAAACAGCCTGCCTGTGCAATGATGTGCACTATCACAGCACCTTTAGGGCAGTAAACAGCCGGACCTTCAGGTATCCAGCATTTTTACAATTATTATTTCGGGGCCCTCAACCCTTCACAGGGGCACCCTGTGACAACCACCTTCCCTTTTCTACATACCTTTCTGATTTGTCCTACTAATTCCCTGTCAAGCTCCTCGGACTGGGATGGTGGCCTGTATGCCACCCCAAACCTCAGTTTCCTATCCCTTGAGTCTAGGAGCTGCAGCCAGATTGCCTCTGTTCTCCTTTCTTCCCCCTTGTCCCTTGTGCATTTGATCCTGTCCCACACATAGACTGCCACCCTACCTCCCCTCACTTCCTTACAGTCCTTCCTGTATACTTTGTATCCTGGGATTGCCAGATCCCAGTCCCAGTGCTCAGTTTCCCACATTTATGTGACAGCTGCAATATCCACTCTCCACACTGCTAAGAGTGCCTGTAGCTCAGCAAATTTGTTGCCTAAGCTTCTTGCATTCAGCGAGACCACCTTCCATTGGCCTCCATTTCCTTCCTTCTACTCCCTCCTTTTTTGGCCACCCCAAGTCCTTCCCTGCTAGCCTGGGGGGGGGGGGTAGGCTGTGACTCCACACTATCAGATCCCTACCTACCTGCTGTCCACTTGCCACCACCCCATCTAGTTTAAATCAATCTTTGTCGCAATCTACCTCCCTAGTCTTTGCTTTAATTCCTCCTTCCCTTCCCCACTCAGCTGCAGCCTATCCCTTGCAAACAGATTATTATTATCCCAGGTACTGCCCCAGTCACCCACAACTCCATATCTCATAGTCTGACATGATTCTATGAACCATGTGTTCAACTCCCTAATCCTCTCCTTTCTCACTGTGCTTGTACAGGGTACTGGGAGTACTTCGGAGAATGCCACACACTCCCCAGTTTCCTCACACAACCTTCCCACTTCCTCAATCCTCTCCTTTGTTACCTCCATCATGAGCTCTGCTGTTGCACTGTGATCTGAGCAGTGGGCAGGGCAGTAAGTGTGTGCCAGCAGGCAGCATTCCAGTGCCCTGCCCCTGGCAGTTGGCACCTTAGTGTCATTCCATATGAAAATAAAGTAACAATTCTCCACATTCCCTCAAGATACTGATGTTCCTGCCTCCTCCCCCTTCTCCTCTTGTGTCCTGAAGCAGCCTGTGTGTGTGTGTGTGTGTGTGTGTGTGATCCGTGACCATACTGCTGCAGTGTGATCTGGGCAGTGGGCAAGGCAGCAAGTGTGTGCCAGCTGGCAGCATGCCAGTGCCCAGCTTTTGGTAGTTGGCATCTTGGTAGCGTCCCATAAAAAATAACATTTCACCACACTCCTTCAAGTTACTAATATTTCTTCCTCCTCCTCCTCCTCCTCATGAGTCCTGAAGCAGCCAGTGTGTGTGTGTGTGAGTGAGTGTGTGTGTGTGTGTGTGTGGTCCTGAGCTGTGTTGTTGCAGTGTGAACTTGGCAGTGGGCATGGCAGCAAGTGTGTGCAAGCTGGCACTGTGCTGGTGCCCAGCTCCTGTTAGAAGGTGGTGGCATCCCATAAAAAAATAAATAGTTCTTCACATTCCCTCAGGTTTCTGACATTTCTTCCTCCTCCTCCTAAGCCCTAAAGCAGCTTGAGTGTGTGTGTGTGTGTGTGTGTGTGTGTGCGCTCGCGCGCGTTTCTCTGTGCTGTGCTGCTGCAGTGTGATGTGAGCAGTAGGTAGGGCAGCAAATGTGTGCTAGCTGACAGCATGCCAGTGCCTGGCCCCTAGTAGTTGGCACCTTGGTGACATCCCATAAAAATAGAAATTATCCACATTCCCTCAAGATACTGATGTTCCTTCCTCCTCTTCTTCAGTGATGAAGCAGTGTGTGTGTGTGTTTTGTCCTGAGCTGTGCTGTTGCAATGTGACATAAGTAGAAGGCAGCACGGCACATGTGTGCCACCTAGCATTGTGCCAGTGCATGGCCTTCAGTAGTTGGCATGTTGGTGGCATTCCATTAAAAAAAATCTTTTTGAGGCAGTTTTTAAATTGACAGTCTTAGTGTTCATGTTCCCCCAAGCTGCAGTGATTCCTTCCTTCTGAGTTCTGATGCAGCCTGCGTGTGTTTTGTCCCGAGCTGTGCTACTGCTGTGTGATCCCAGCAGTGGGCATCAGGTGTGTCTCCATTAGCGAGTTGGTGCCTGGCCTATGTTAATCATTGGTGGCATCCCACTGAAAAATAAAATTAAAAAAAAAACTAGAAGAAAAAATAACCAAAAAATACAGGGTATTGAATAGCTGGTATAGCACTCAAAATGCCTCGTGTGTCAGAGGGTATTTCAAGCCATTTTCTGAATTGCATAGCTCAGGACTGCTAAACATTTTTAGTGTTTTTATTCAGGTTTACACATTCAAAACACTAAAAATAAAGCATTTTTCAATCTGCTAATAAGTCTGTGCCATGCACTATGTATTTTTACAGTTGATTAGCACCTTTATGTGAAAAACTGCTAATCAATATTTTTGGGTTGTTTAATACCCTGAAATAACATCAAAACATTAAAGAGCTGCTGTCACGTTTGAGACAGGCAGCTCATTTCAAGGAGTGACCTGCCCAAGGAGTTCATAGAGGGCTAAATAATTTTTTTAATGCTGGCATTATTTAGAAATGAATCATAGTAGCTTTGCATCTCATTTCTGAGACTGCACCAAGTTCTACAGTAGCACCACAGCACCAACTCCAAAATCAGCATTTTGATGACTCGAAGTAAGGAGCTGCACTGCATAGTGTTTAATAGACAGGTAATGCTATCAGAGGCAGTTCCACTCTTTGCAGACTTATTTGTAACTTTGGTGGCAAGTGTACATGTTGTGAGGGGGGTATACATGTAACACTGCCTCTCTTAACATGTACAATTGCCTTCAAAGTTACAAATATGTCTGCAAAGAAAGGCACTGCCGACAATAGCACTGCCTGTCCATTAAACTCTATACAGCCCCATTCCTTACTTCATGTCATCAAAACGCTGATTTTGTGGCAGGGCTGCGGTCCTACTGTAGAACTTGGCACAATCTCAGAAGTGAGATTGAAAAGCTACTAAGATTAATTTCTAAATAATCACAGCATAAAAAAAATGTCATTTAGCCCTGCATGAACTCCTCTGGTAGGCGGCTCTTGAGATGAGCTGCCTTACCTAGCGAAATTTTTGTTTCAGCTTCTCTTTAAATAAAATAAAGTCTTACTCGTCAGCAGTCAGTGCCCAAGTGGCAGAGTGGGTTGCAAGTATTAGCAAATGGAGCAACAGAGAGGCTGAGGAGATAATGGCATGGGATCGTCCAGTCATAAAGTAAAACGAAAGCGTAGTGTGCTTGGTTATAGGTCCTCTGCCACAGTAAGAATTACAAGTGTAGAGGAAGATGACAGTACTGTTGAACAGTCCAGAAAGTATCTCACATTGTAGAACCCATTCACAGTGGCACTGCAAGGGTTGCAACATGAACAATCATTGTAGAAAAATGTTTAGGAAAGGAATGTGTCAGGTAGTGACACAGGTAGAGGAGGCAGGGTTACCACATGTCCTGATTTTCGCAGGACAGTCCTGATTTGGACAGCTGTGTCCTGCAAAAAAACTTGAAAAATACTACATGTCCTGACTTTATAGTAGAAAATGTATTTTCTAAATGTCCTCTAATTGTTGTAGAAAACTGTAATACCTTAACTAAAATACTTTAAAATAATAAGAAACAACAGAAACAACTAAAAAACTACAACAGTTAGTCTTAATTCTGATTATACAAAGAAAACATGTCTATTGCATTGGTTGAGGTTACATATTGCACTGCAAAAAATCATGTTTCGGTAAGAAATGTCCCACTTTGGGCTTCTTAAAAGGTGGTAACCCTAAGAGGAGGAGGAGCAGCAAAATGATTTGGTGGACAGAGACACAGATTGTGATTATATGACAAATAAAAGTGATAGCAGCAGCAGTACTTCTGGGGAGGAGGAGATAGAACAGGCGGGAGTTCAACTTTGGGCAGTTACACATAAGACATCAGAAAAGACCAAAAGTGGTGGTACAACAAAACAAAGGAAGGCCTCAAAACAGCAAGAGGGAAAACAAGAAGAAGCATGTGAAACGAAGGCAGATAAAGAAGACACAGGAATAAACAGTGGCTCAGAACACATGACAGAGGAAGACCCAGGAGAACTGGCAGAGGAAGAGGAGGAGGATGATGATGTGGAAGCAGCCCACAATAACGGCCCATTAGGTAATAGCCGAGAGTGCCAGTAGGAAAGACCAAACTGGTGATGTCAGTGGTGTGGCATTTCTTTAGAGTGGACAAAGAATCACGGACACATGTAATGTGTCTTTTATATAAAGACAGGCTGAGCTAGGGTAAGAAGGGAACAAGACTGGGAACATCTACTCTGAAAAGGCATTTGCTGAAGTCCCACAGGTCTCAGTAAGAAAGGGTATGCCAACACACGGTGTCAGCAGGAGCTTCACCAGGCAGTGAAGTTGATGATGATGATAAGGATGATGGCCAGGTATAGGAGAACATTAGGAGACCAGGTAGAGAGGAAGAGGAAGAAAGTCTTTCAAGTGGTGGCAGATGCATAACTCCAACGTCTTCCATTCATCAGTTCTTTAGCCCATTGATTCCCACACCTCTGAGGGTCCATAAATGCCCATCCACTTTCACCCCTACGGTCATCAAAAATAGTAGCCAACTGTCATGTCCAGGAAAAGAAGCACTTCACTCTCACTGGTTCATTCCTTGGAAATGGGCCAGAAAGATAAAGCAAACAGGCCTGAGGGAAGAAAGTTAACAACAGCAATTGTGCAAATGCTAGCCAGCAACCTGCTGCCATTCTCCTTTTTTGAGCAATGCTGGTTTTCTATCCCTAATGCAAGTTGCTGTGCCAAAGTATCAAGTGCCCATCCATACCTACTTTTCTACAATGGCTGTTCCTGATTTGTATCAGTGTCTACAAGACTGTGTCACATGCCCTGAAAGCATAATTTGTTTCAGCCATTCACACCACTACTGACATGTGGACCAGTGGTCAGACTACTGACTGCATGGCAGTGACTGCCCATTGGGTCAGTTTCCTCTCTTTGTACCCCTCCTCTTCCTCCTACTCCTCTTCTGGGTTAAGTACCAGCAGCAATAGTGGCCATAGGTCACTGGTGACCTCCACGCTCCCAAGCTGGCAGCTTTATGTATTGCTGGCTTTGACAATGACCGTCGTGCAGAAAACTTGTTACACTTTCATCAGCAGAAGTTTGACTGGCTGACACCACACTCATTAACACCAGGGTTGATAATATTAGATAAAGCAAAGAACATTGTAAAGGAAGGGGATGATGGGGATTATGTACACGTTCTATGTTTTCCTCACTGTATAAATCTGGTAGTTCAGGGAGTTCTAGATGAAGGCCCTACTGTGCAGATGTCTAGGTCGGGTCAAAAATGCCTGTGGTCATTTTAGCCATTTTGTAAAGGCACAGAAGCCATTATGAAACATTCAGGAGTGGAACCCCTGTCCTCTCTATCACTTGAAACAGGATGTGGCAATACAATATAGTTCCACCTATTACGTGATGGAACGGCTGCTAGAAAAACAGAATGCTATCCACCAGTATGCCATATAGCATGGTATTGGCAAGAGAGATTACTGGCCACCATTGGTCTGCAGCCCCCCCCAGTGCACAGGACTCCACAGGGCAGCCAGGGGCAGGGACGTTGACCTGGCTGGGCATCCAGTCAGATACCTGGACCGGGTCACAGAGAGGATCACCTCCACAGTAGGGCACGCATTAGCAGCACATCCTGTGGAAGACCAACAGTTGGAAGTGGTGAGAGGAGGGCAGTGCTGCTGGCCACTCCCATGGTACAGCCCCAGAGCAGTTTGCAGGGACAGGGTGGGAGGTCTGTTGATGGTGTGGGGGGGCACTGTACCCCACAACATGCCTGGATGGCCCAGGGTGGGGGTTTACCAGTGGTGCCATTTGTGGGGAAGCATCCATGGGCTGGTGCCCATGTGAGTATGGGGGGTCACCAGATTGATGCCATGCACCGATGTGTGCTGGGCAGTGCCAGGTGGCCATGGGTGGTCTGGTAGCATTGGTCCCACTGGCAGTGTAGGCTAACTGCTCCATCCAGGCAGTGAACATTAGTGTGCATGGGGTGCATGGGAGGCTTAAGGCAGGGTTCTCCCTGTCATACCCTGCACCCTCCTCCACACCCCCGCGGCCAGCACTATGAGCCTTAGTGCATGGTGTGTAGCACCGGCCCACCCCTTGCTTGCCCTGGCATGTTGCTCTTCATGCAACCAGGGGATCAGGTGCATAGGTGCTGCACACCCCCATTGGTGCTTCCCATGTGGGGTACACAATGACTGTGGGGTGGCTACGCACCCCGGATACACAGTGCGTAGCCACTCTGCCCATCAGTGCATAGGGGCATTATGAGAAAAAGGAGCATGCCACTGCTCTTAGTCTAGTAGAAAGGATAAAATCACATTTGTGGAATAACACATGCATTTCAAAAATGTGTACAGATGACCACTACATCCTGGCCACTCTCTTGGCCCCTCGGTTTAAAGACACATTTGAAACATTCTTTGATCCACAAGGATGCGGTAAGGATCAGCAGCCTTATAAAACCCTGCTTATACATCTGGTCTGTGTATGTACAAAGCAAAACAAAAACAGGAACACAAATAGAGCAGAAGAACAGCAGTCATCATCATCCCTTGTTGCAATCACACTGAGAGACCAGGTGGAGGAAAGGGAAGAAGGAAGACCCCAATGTATTTTCTCTGCTACTCAACATCACATGAGTCATTCATTTTTAGCTCCAAGTCAACCTGGTACTGCTGCTGCTGCTGCACCCCCCCCCAAGAGAGGCAACAATTGATGAAAAACCACTATGTGAACAACTTTCAGACTAAATAGTTGAAAAAGCACAAGTCACTTTCTAACACAGTGATGCTTGAAAAGCCAGCAAACAAAACAATGCATGAGTATCTGAATAAGAATGTGCCACCAGCAGAAGGAGATGAGCCTCTAATGTGCTGGCACCAAAACAAGACCGTATGTCCCTCTTTGTCACAGCTTGCTGTCGAACACCTCAGGTGCCCACCTGCAAGTATTTACTCAGGATTTTCATAGCTGCAGGCAATATTGATCACTTGGCTATTTACTGCACCTAGAAATGTAAACAGATTAAACCACCCCCAAGACTGATTTCATATAGGAAAGTCACTAATGAAATTGGTGACAGTCTGTTAATGGACTTACAGCAGATTGATTGGTCTTACTTGGATGCAATCCCTGAAGTGGACACTGCAGTTGATTATTTTACTGCATCCCTTTCAGAATTACAAAATAAGTACTTTCCTAAAACTACCAGAAGAGTAAGAGGAGTTGTAAATAAATGGATCACCCCAAATTTATTCCACTTAATGAAAATGAAGGACGCTGCATGGAGACTTTTTAAATTAACTGATAGCGATACTGATTTTAATAACTATCAAAGGCTAAGAAATTAATGTAAGTCTAAATTAAGACAAAGTAAATCCAACTACCATTTAAACCAGCAGAATACTGAGTTAAAAATCCTAAAACATTTTGGATGTCAACAAAATCTCTCATAAATCCAACTATGAAACAGCAGTCTGAAGTATTTTATAGTAATGGTAAGGAATTAACTAATATGCAGGACATTAGTGATACTTTTTTAAATAAATTTGTAGACTTAACTACACACACTCAGGAGTTTGAACCTATTGATAATAATGATGCTAATCCCTTAAAGGAAGGCTGTCCAAAACACTGTTGCCAATTACCAGGGCTGCAGAAATGCCCGTTTAGCACTACCTTTATGTGGTTACAAGTCTCCAGCTAACCTTTGCCCCATTTCTGTGCCTTAAGTGTGCTCCTGAGTTCTGCGCTGAAGCTGCCATTTCAGCATTATCACTGCACTGGAAGACTGAGTGTGTGCTCCGTTCAGTAGTTTTCCTTCCTGCTCTCTGCTGGAATGCTCGTTAATGACGAGTTGGGCAAATTTATACGGAGGCAAAATAACTTGTGTGACATGTAGTATTCATTTAATTGAACTTTTAGAAGTAAGCCCTGTTGAAAATGGAGCATGGTAACCTGTTTATTTTTTTAATTGAAAGTACAGGCATGCGCATTCGCTAATGGGCATGCCTGAACTCAGGATTTCAACTTTCAATTAAAAAATAAACAGGTTACCATGCTCTGTTTTCAACGGAGCTTACTTCTAAAAGTTCAATTAAATGAATACAACATGCCACATAAGTTATTTTGCATCCACAAAAATTTGCCCAGCTCGTCATGAACGAGCGTTCCAGCAGAGCGCAGGAAGGAAACTCTGCTAATCTGCATACAAGTTGCGGCTCTGGGCGCTACAAGCAATGAAATGGCACCACTCACTCCCTGATATAAAAATATCCATTTCCAATAACATACATGCCCTTTGACAGAAATGCAGCTCTCTGGCTACATATTGGCAGGTGAGGAAAGACCAAAAGAAAAACTGGGTTTATGACAGCCTTCCTTTAAGGAAAGCTGCTATAAGTTCTACTTTTTATTTTAGAGCAATTACATCTTGTCAGGTGTTTAAACTATTAACACAGATTCCAATCAAAAGCTCAGGAGCTTGTGAGCTTGAAACAAGGTTCAAAAACTAATTGCTGCCTACATTAATTATCCTTTGGCAAAAATATTCCATTTGTTCCAGACTACTGGAAGTTTCCCTAGTCAATGGAAGCAAACCATAATAAAACCAGTCTTTAAAAGTGGGTGTACAAAGATTATGGATAACTATCAACCTATCGTATTGCTGACACCTCTGGGAACACTTTTGGAAAAAAATTGTCAATGAACAGTTCAATTAATATCTCCACTCTGGTGGCTCCCGAACTCCCAAGCAGCATGGCTTCCATAAGTATCTTCGCAAGAGAATGGCCTTGGCCAGGTTCATGAACCACATCAGTGTAGCTGTGGATGAGGGGTTGCTCTCTAGTGCTGTGTTTGTGGACCTATCCAAGGTCTTTGATCTGGTGAATCATCACCTGCTGCTCGGGAAGTTGGGTGACATTGGACTGGCAGATTCTCCATGTGAGTGGTTCAACACAGTTATCTCATGGGACAACCTTTGAGGATTTGCTGTGGTGGAATTTTGTCCAGTAGCAGGATAATGGAACAGGGAGTTCCCCAGGGCTCAATCCTGGGGCCTTTCCTATTCACATTCTAATTGAAGTAATACCATCTATATTGAAAAATACAAATAGAATTTTTTATTTATTTAGTATTTTGTTGACCGGGTAAGTACACTACACAAATTCTGCCTATTTTCAGGCACGATCCAGGGTAGGGGGATACAGATGAATGCCAACTGACCTTGAACCAGATTCAGCTGTTGGTGGTATTTTTGAGAATGTATGCTGATGAGATGATATTTAATAGCAGCTCATCTTCAGTGGAAACTTTAAATCATACATTGAGTGAAGACTTTCATGAATTGGAGAACTGGTTAAAGAAACATCATTTGTCTTTAAATTGCAAAAAAAACAAAAAGCATGTGTTTTGGCTCTAGACCTAGACTTGCTAAATTTGCAGAACTTGAAATAACTGATTCCTTAGGAAATAGATTGGAACAGGTTATGCAATTCAACTATATGGGAATCCTGTTGGGCCCTAATTTGACTTTTTCTAACCATATCAAATCCATAAGCTGGCAGGTTAATCAGAAATTGCAACATTCGCCTACCTTACAGGTACCAGAATGGCTGTAGCAAAAAGCATACTTCTTTCCACTTTGAATTATAATTCATTTCTTTTTTCAGACCTATCTAAACAGGACTTTTCACTTTTGACTTCAACATTTCATAGTATCTGTAGGTTCGGATTTAAATTCTCTTATCATACCAGGCTTTGTACGCTTTATCAGCATATGCATTGGCTTCCACCGAGGTTGAGCAGCTTGTATAACCTAAACTGTCTTACAGATAATGTTGTAAGACAAAAGGATAACTCTCCTCTTTATTAATTATTCCACCTTAAAAAAGATGAAAGAGAACAACGCTCTAATGAAATTAATAAGTTTGCTATTCCGAATACAAAAATCAAAATGGAACAGCGTGGTTTTATTAACAGGGCAGCAAAAAGCTGAAATAATCTTCCTAGGTCGCTTCAAGGTGGTGTAAGTCATGAAGGTTTTAAATTAAACTTAAGGAAACATTTCTCTTGTCAATTACAATGTAAATGTATTTTTTAGATTAAGTTAAGTAATTGTATTGTCTAATTTTGTGTTTATGTATTATTAACATATAGCATCTTGACTGTATATTTGTGGTCCTGGGTCTTGCATGAGAAAAGACCACTGGCTCACTGCACTTACCTGGTAAACAAAAGTAAAAAAAAAAATACATATATTTATATATATATATATATATATATATATATATATATATATATATATATATATATAACATTATCACCAACAGAGATTTTGACCCAAAATGTAGAGATGCTCACTTTTAAAAAATTAACCTGTCGCTTTTTCAAAAGCCTTTTTTGCCACAGATTATTGATGAGATGGATGGGTAGGGCTTCTGTGTCCATTAATTTTTGCATATTTTAACCAGAAGCCTAGATGAGAGGTGTTCGGATTTCAGGCTGTTAATTCATAATCCTTAAATTCCAAGTTTGTTTCAGAATACACAGTATTCAGGGAAAAAAAATCAAAATCCAAAACGCCTTTTCTCCCTCCCCTTACTTGCTGCTACTGGGGTCCAACTTGTGGATGAGGTCTGGATTGTGCAGATATGGTGAAGGCAGCAGTCCCAAGTCGCTACCAGGTGCCAGCGACTTTCTTCTTCTGGATCCCTCACATCTCAACCTTATCCATTGGCCCATGACCCCCAGTTCAAGAAATTTAGCATCCCTGTCCCTGTCCTGGTCCCTTGGTGACAACAGTAGCCCCTAGCCCTCTAGTCTGACTCTGAAGACCTCCTCTGATAATCATTTAAGTTGCTTGCAACAAACCCACCTGGCCTCAAAATATACAGCACTGTGTTGTAGGCTAGCCAGACCGTGGTGGCTCACACTGTTCCTCAAGGATCACAATCAATTTTTGAAATTTCTATAAGCAAAAGAAAATGAACTGCACTCAGTCCCCAGTGCTGTCCTAAGCAGCATTCAGTTAACTTGTTTCTTTCTTGTACTCCCAGAGTTACCTAGGAGGGAGGTTGTGGCCAACCTAAGCAAAGCCCTGTGGTGCAGGTGCTGCCAGAGGCATATTACATACATGTTGGCAGTGCCTGCACTGCAGGGCTTTATTTAGGTTGGGCACCTCCTCTCTTCTGGGTAATTCTGGGAGAACAACAAAGAAACAAGGAGCAGCCCAGAGCTCTAGTGTGATAGTGGGGAAGGGGGGAGTCAGGAGACTGAGTGCAATTTCTTTATAATAGAAATTTTAAATTGGTCAGGGTCCTCAGAGAACAGTGTATGTCACCATGGTCTCACTAAGACTCACTGCTGAGATGCTGTTGATATGCTGGGGCTGGATGGGCTTGCAAAAAAAAGATTAAATGATTGGGGGGGTCTTTGGAGTTGGACAAGGGGGGGCTAAGGGTGCCACAGAACCGAGTTGGACTCGGGGTTGAGGGGCTAGATCTTCTTGGAATAAGGGGGTTGGGCCAGAAATGAAGACAATGATGAATGAAGCAAACCGCCAGACCCACCACTGGAGACCAAATGACTCAAGCAGCCACTTCCTGCAAAAAGTAAAAGGATAAGGGAGGGAGATGGATTTTTGTGGTTTGTGCTGGCAGCTTGGCATATTTATTGAGTCTGACTTGGATAGGCAACCACTGATTCTGTCTTTGATTCCATTTCTGTGCCTCAGTTGAAGGCAGAACAGAATCGGAGATGGAATTGGAATTTCTGAAATTCTGAAATTCTGACTTCTTCTGACAGAATGGACTGGATTACATAGAATCCTGCAACCTTAGCCTGCACACACTGTGAGATGCTGCACTGTTGTCTTTACTCAGTCTTCTCTGGATTAATGTTTGGTCAGTTTTTGCAGGCCTGCCCAGGCCAAAGTAATAATTTTTGGGGCAATATTGCCCATAAAACCAGTGTGTACAACACTTAGCCATGACACAACCAGAAGCCTTATCCATGTGTGGCACTGTCCCAAGGGGCACACCATTTTTGGAAACCAGTAGCCCACACTGTGGGATGCTGCTCTGCTGTCTTCAGTCAGTCTTCTTCAGATTAATGTTATGTGAATTTTTGTCAGGCCTACACTGGCCAAATAAATAATTTTGGGGGCAACACTGCCCATGAAGTCAGTGAGTACAACACTTAACCATGGCATAACTACAAGTCTGGCCCATGCATGGCACTGTCCCAATGGACACATCATTTTTGGAATTAGTAGCCTATGCTGTGGGATTCTGTACTGGTATTTTAAGGGCATATATAGGCCATACAATTACAACCATTTTATTTCCTATTTGATCATTATTACTTAGCCACACACTCTTTATTACTACTAGCAGTGTCCATGTTTGGCACTGACTGAATGGACACAATTTTGGGAACCAGTGTCCCTCAATGTGGCCTACTGCATCATCCTGCTGTTTCAGGTGCTTTGTCAGCCCAGTGCTTTAGGTTATTTCATTTTATCCCAGTTCCTAATGCTTTTTAATGGTCAAACCAGTGCAAACTATTTTGCCATTAAGAGAACTTTGGCAAACTTTATGCGATTTGATAATCAAAGTTTGCACGATCAAACTTTGGGAGGTCCACATAGCCCTACCACCAGAACCACTCATATGGTTGTAAGGGTGGTCTCACATTATTAGGGTATCAGAACTGCTCACCTTAATTCATGGTTCTCATGCCCTAAGAATTCACTTGAGACCACTCTTTCAACCTTAAAAGTGGTCTCAGTGGCAGTATTAACTTACAACTGACTCCAGCAGTGTGGGCAAGCTTAATGGTACTGAGACACCCTTTCTTCATTCTGTATTCCCTGAACTCCCAAAGCAATGCCATGTCAGTACTGACTCTGACTCCAGCTGCGTGGGTCAGCATCATGGTACTGAGACATGACTTTCTCTTGCTCCAAATCCTCTGATTCCTCCAGCAGTGCTCTATCAGTGTCAGCTATGACTCCAGCACTGTGGGCCAGCTCCATGGTACTAAAAGCCTGAGACATTTTTCCTTCCATTCATATCCCCTGAACCTCTACAGCAGTCACCTGCCAGCATCAGCTTTGACTCTAGCAGTGTGTGAAAACTCTATGGTACACCTCTCCCTCCCTCCCTTTGTACCCCTGAACCCCCACATCAGTGCCCTGTCAGTGTATGCTTTGACTCCAGCACTGTGGCCAGCTCCACAGTACTGAGATACTCTGCTTTCCCTCTGTATCCCCCAAACTTCAACAGCAGTGCCCTGTCAATGACAGCTGTGACTCTAACAGTGTGAAAAGCACAGACACTGTGGCTCAAATCAGCTCAGAAAACTGGAGCCCAGCTACAATAAATCCAATATGCACAATTAAAAAATGCGGGCTCTACAGCTGTCAGTGAAGAACAGTCCACAAAGTTAGGACACACTAAAAACTGCTTTTTATTTTTAAAAACGCAGTAACAACAACTGCTTTGAATTAAGGTACAACAAAGTGGTAGAAAACCCCAAAAACACGTCAACGTTTCACATCGCAATCAGACGCTTTTTTTTTTTTAAATAAAAAGCAGTTTTTAGTGTGTCCTAACTTTGTGGACTGTTCTTCGCTGACAGCTGTAGAGCCCATGTTTTTTCATTGTGCATACTCTAACAGTGTGACCAACTCCATGAAACCAAAACACTTCTACCTCCCTTCATATCACAGAGGGAAGGAGAAAATTGGGAAAATTTACACATAAAAAATGCTAGAATTTAGAGATGTGTTTTGTCTTTGGGCACTGAGCATTCTTCTCCTAAATCTTACAGCCCAGTTTGATGTTCAGTGGTACTGATATAGGTGGCAAAACTACAGGGATTACTGTTTAACACTTGTGCCCATTAAGCCTTTCAAGCATTACATGCCCTTGCAAAATTTAGCCAGCCATTGTAGACTTTAGGTGCCTATTCAAACTTCAGCCCCTTTTTGCAATTTTATGACACTCTTGCATAGGTTTGAACATGTCTGTCTATCATTTTTACAGCTGTGGGCAGAGTCTACTGCTGTTTTGGCATGTCTTGCATTAAAATGGCCAACAATGGCACCTTCCATTGGACTTTTGGAAGTATCCTTCCGAAAGTCCAATGGAGCTTGAAACACTCCACCACAACTGGCCACTACAGAGTAACAGCCGCACTACTTCGGCTGTTACTTCCTCAACCTGGGGCATGAACTGCGCATGGGTGACTCGTGCACATGCACAGTTCCGCTGGTGCCTCCATCTTGTGAATGGCAGATTGCCATTCACTGCAACTAGGCATGCATGAGTGCCACATAAGCACAGTTGCATTGCTGCCATCTTTCAGATGACAATCCTCCCACATCCTCCAACTGCTCCTGTCATGCATGCTCCCTCACAGCAAAGGCAGCAAAGAAAACTCTCCTGCTCCCTCCCACTGCTGCTGTCCTCCCCACTCCCTCCATTCCCCATCCCCTCACTGACATCAGGGTGCCCAATCCCTGTGTTGGCATCATGTACCCCCCAACCCATGTAGCACACTGGAAGCCCACCCCAGTGTGCCCAACTTTATGATTTTATGTTTCCCATGCCAGCATCAGGGTGCCTAATCCCCATGTCGGCATCATGTACCCCCAAAACTCATGTGGCACACCGGGAGCCCACCCCAGTGTGCCCAAATTTATGGTTTTTTTTTTACTTTTCTTTCCCCACATTAACATCAGGGTGCCTGTTCCCCATATTTGCATCATATACCCCACAAATCATGTGGCACACTGGGAGCCCACACCAGTGTGCCCAATTTTATGTTTTTTTTCCCCCTGGAAATAAAGAAAACCATCCCCAACGTCTTTTGTTTTTTTCACCTGTAAAAAAGAAAACAGTCCCTCATCATTGCCCCAGTCCCCTTCCAACTTTCCCACCCTCCCACTGAGCACCCACCTCCCCGCACCCACTTCTTACCCCATACTTACCTCCAGAGGTCAGCGCTGTCATCTTCTCATGACCGGGACACGTCTGCACTCTTCAAAGCTAAACGGCAAACTGAAGGATCAAAGGTAAGCATCATATACTGGCAGTCAATGGGATTTTCAACTTATGTTAATATATCAGCCATTTTTAGGAATTGTGGCCCCAGATTTTCAACATGGGGTTCTTGGGACCCACCTCTTGAACACTGTCACTGTAATTTCCTTACTTGGTCCCAAAAGGTAATTTCAGGGTCACTGCACGGAATCACCTTTTGGGATAGACTAACAAAAGGACAGGGCCACTCTTCACAGATGGGATCCCAAAAAGCCCATGTTGCACATTTGGTGAAAAATTTCAAAAAAATTACTGTGTTAGGAGTGTGGGTTGCACAGTTTCTAGGCATGCTCCTAACTTCACCAATTTTTAATACAGTATTTTCACTCCAGATTTTCAACATTGCCATTTTTGCACACCTCCTTATTAGTAGTACTGCTGTCATTATTCACATCCCACCCAAAATGTGTTTTCCGCACCTATCGCACAGAATGACGTGTTTGCTCTGCCAAACCACCTTTTGGGACAAATGAACAAAATGACAGTGGCACTCTTCATGAGGTGGGGTCCCAAAAAGGCCATGTTGAAAATTTGGTGAAACAGCTCAAAGAAATGGCAGAGTTACACCCGGGCATTCAAAATGTTCTAGGCACAGGTGTAACGTTGGTCATTTGGCACCTATCGGCTACCATATTGGCACTGGCTAGAGTTTGTTAAATATCTGGGACAGCACTGTAAGTTAATGTGCCACAGCACACAATATCAGCTGCTCTCTTAGGGCAAGAGTCAGATGTGATCATGTTGTAAATGTGTATTGTGTCGTTTTAATGCTCTGCTTCATGAGTAAAATCGTAACCCACCTTAATGACCTATGCTGTATATCAAATTATGGAACAGAGCCCCGCATTAAATGTCAATGCCTCTGGAACATCACTGTACACTATGATCTCACAGGGAGTCCAGGCTACCAAGGACATCTTCTGTTGGCATGTTTCTGATTACCACCAGGGGCGTAGGCACGGGGGGTGTTTAGGGTGTTCAAACACCCCCCGAAATGACCTCAAAAATGTATTAAAAATTTTTTGCACAGAGTGTGCTGTCCCTTTAAATTTCTGCTTCAGCACCTGACTGCCGGTTGCTGTTGTGCTGTGTCAGGACAGAAACAGAATGCTAGCCAAGCCAGGAGCCAACAAACAAGCTAGGTGCACCAGCGGGTATAGAGTAGCCTACGGGGGGGGGTCAGCTCTTTCTTTGTTCGCGACTGCATGAATCACGGTCCTCCTCCTCTGCTCCACCTCTCAGCTGAGCAGACAGCAGCCAATCAAGTCGCACAGCATGTATTTGTCGGCTTGGCGCACCAACTCACACTCGCATTCCATTTGTGAGACAGAGAAAGGGAGAAGAAGCGCGTTGTAGATGTCGAGTAAAGGAAAGTCAGAGCGAGCCTGGAGTCTGGACTGTGCTGCCACTGCCAGTGCCATTCGTCATCGCTGCCTACCAGTTTTTTTCTGTGTGGAGTTGAGGTAGGCGCCCAACTTGTTTTCTCAGACCCCAGTCACTGTTGGTGCGGCGTGAGGTGTGTAGGCAGGGGGTGGGGGTGAGGTGGGGGTGGGAGTCGCGATCATGAGTAGAAGCCAATGCCCAGGCCTGTCTCTGACAGGACGAGGAGAGAACATCCAGAGTGAGCCATCCGCCTGGCCTGCTGCAGTCTATTCCAATTTCCTGCCCAAAGTCCTCAGAGTCTGGACCGGAGCCTGGAGGTGAATTTAAACCAGGTAAGGAAATTGAGGAATTGCCTGACTGTCACTGGCAGGGAAGGGGTGCAACTACCAGTCTAGTAGTACCAGAGTCCAGAGGAGATGTCAGAAAAGTTATTGTAACTTGTGAGAACAAATGATGATAACACCTCAGTGAGGTGTTATCATCATTATTCTCAAAAGTTAGTGACCTCAGAGGGCTACAAGGGAATATGTGGTTTCATGGTCTGAGAATTAAAGATAGGAGGAAAGAGGAAGGAGAAAGGAAGTGGGGAAGAAGAAGGAGGAAAAAGTTGAGAGAGAGTGAAGAGGCGCATGTAGAGGATGCAGGGAGGCACAGGTGGTGGTAAAATACAAGGCATGGGCTGGGTGTACATCCAGATGTGTCAGACACTTGTGGAGTGGTTATCCCAGAGGGCTGAATATATGGGTGTCAGGTAGACATTTGAGCCCAGAAGCAGGAGAATGTGAAGACTGTGGTTTTGTGTAAGAATGTAGTGGTTTCATATAACAATGTAGTAGTCATGTAATAAACTGTAATGTGTTTTATGTAGATGTGTTTTATGTAAATAAACTCATGAAAATTGTAATAGAAATAAAGGTTGGAGTGAAAGGATTGGAGAATTGTAAATATGTGAAGGGTTACATAAATAACACTGCCAAGCCAACTGAGCACCCAATATGATTGCATGGTATGTCATTTCTTGAGGAAATCCCATGACAAGGGTTCTAGTTCACGTGTATAAGAAGGTGGACAGAATTAATATTTTTAACTAGAGTCTTATTAGCCTCCTGAATTTTTTACATGGGGTTTACCATTGATTGGGGTTCGGGTGGGGTGGGAGGATCCCACTAGACTACAAGGGATATATTTTACCTTTATTTTCGGCGATCATGATTACGGGTGGGAGGGTACCACTAGACTACCAGGGATATCATTTACACATATGTTTGGCAATCGCGGCTATGGGTGGGGTGGGGGGTACCTCTAGCCTACCAGGGACATCTGCGGGTGCTTATGCATGGTGTTGGGGGGTTTCCCCTTATCAAAAAAGGCAGACATTGTATAATAGCAATATACCCCTCCAGGGTGTAGGTATACTGGTTGATTTACCACTTCTGGTGTGGTTAAGTCACCCAGCTGCACCTCGTGACCAATCCACACCAGCCATTGTAAATCCACCAGTATACCCACACCCTGGAGGGGTATATTGCTTAACTAGTCTGCGATGTGTCTAAAGGTGGCTTGTTCAGTATGAGAAAGAATGCCGCATATGTGCCTTAAAAATACAGGTATTACGTGTGTGAAAATTAATGTGCTGAATGGCCAAGTCTTTCTAGTTCAAAATAACCCTGGGTTTTAAAAATACAGTATTTCTAAAAAACTAAACATATCGACCGCTTTCTAAATAATTTTAAATCAAGCTTGAAACTGGGATTGAACCTAGTCACGCTTGTGAGTATGGCTAAATTACCCTGTCAATGCAGAATGTTGTCTTGCTAGCATTGGCATTGGTAGTGCAATGGTTAGAGAGACGCATAATAGGAGTGGCAGTGAAATATAGAACCATCCTGAACCCCAGCCCACCCTGCAGAGAGTGACATGCATTGGGGTGTGACTTTGGGTCATTGGCCAAGCCCATAACGCTAGTGCCATTTCACGTCACCCTACCCTGCGGACTCTGACAGGTGTTGCATTGTGCCTTGGGGTCATCAGGCCTTGCACTCACCCCATTTCATAAGGAAGTATGTTGAGATGGGTGCAGCATAGGAGAATGGGGTGAATTTTATAGTGGAAGAGTCCAAGGCACACCTGGATGCCTGTCAGCGACTGCAGGGTGGGGGTGCAGTGGTATGAGCATTATAGCCGACTATCCAAAGGTATTCACACTCCAAATTTTCAACATGGCCTTTTTGTGTCCGGCCCGGTGACGCAGAGGGTTGAGGCGCTGGACGACACACCTTGCGCTACACCAGCGACCTGGGTTCGGGAGAGAGCTCGGGCACTGGTGGGTCAGCATGGGGCAGGTTGAGGACATAGTACCCCTGTGGTGCTCTCCTCCCTGGAAGATTGGGATGGGACAGCTTAACATAAAAAGAGGAGCTTATATACTTTTTAACAGAAGATGACCGATTTTCAACCTCTGGCAGACTGCCCCTAGTTTGCCTGTTTCGTTAGTACTTACAGTACTGAGAAGGACCAGGGAGAGTCGCGACAAGAAGCAGCTGTAATGGGGTGGTGGCCGCATTGTGGAGAATCTGAGGGATGGAAGGTGCTTTTATTTAGAAGGGTTCTGGGAGTTCAACCAAGCTGGGAGGTAAACAAAGAGATGGCCTGCAAAAGCAGGTGGATTTAAGTGCCTTTACTGTTTATCAGCTGGGGTACTAAAGGAAAATAATCATATTTAGCATGAGAGTTGGTCCGAGGAGTGGTGGTGGTGGGCAGGAGTCTGTACTATGGATGTTCCGAGGTTGGACAGAAGGAGTTTAAAACCCAACAGGTGCAAAACAGGAGTGCGCAATCGTGGTACGTCACATGTGCTGCACCCCAGTGTAGTCTTTCTGAGGAACAAGTTTTCCTAGAGGCAGGAAGCACTAAAATACATAGAGACACTTTTGAGAGAGATTTTTTTTGTGTGTCGTTTGAGGTAAACAGTACAGCAGGCAGCACAGGCAAGCAGCACATGTTGAATTCGTTCCTATGTAGACGCTCAGGCTGTGCTGCTGTTTTGAAAGCCCCACTTCCCACTGCTGGTGACCAGAGGATGATCTGATTGATGATTTCACTTTTGTTACATTCAATATTTTTTTTAATGTGTGGCTAAGTGTTTAAATAACATTAATGAAAGAGAAGGGGGAAGGGGCTTGGCCGAATGGCGGCCCACCTACACGCTACCAAATCTCTCTAAGCGAGAGAAAAAAATGGTGGATAGCAAGTTTGAAAATTCAGATGGCCCAACAATACCCCAAGTAATGGGGTTTCCTGAATTATCTATCTTTTTGACAGGGCTCTATTAAAAAATAAATGCATGCCTGACAGTGGTTTTCAGCTAATCAGGATGCTTTATTTTTCAAGCCCATTTTCTAAGAGATGGCAATGTTGACAATTTGGAGTGAAAATATTAAAAATGCTTGATGTTACAAGCGCGCATGAAACTAGGCAACACACACTCGTAACAGTCTGTTTTTTTGAATTTTTTCACCAAATTTTTAACATAGGCATTTTTGGATCTCTGCTCATGAACAGTGGTGGTAGGATTTTCTTAATTTGTCTCGAATGTTGCTTTCCTACAGCGACCATGCCATTGTACGCCAGATGTGCAAAACCACATTTTGGGTAGGATATGAAAAATTACAGCTATACTGTTCATAAGAAGGTGTGCAAAAATGGCAATGTTGAACATCTGGCATGAAAATATTATACATTTTCTAACTTACAACAGTGCGTGGACACTGCACAACACATGATTGTAACATACTCATTTTGTGGAATTTTTTGACCAACTGTTTAACATAGGCATTTCGGGACCTCTGTTCATGAACAGTGTCACTGTAATTTTCTTACTGTGTTCTGAACATTGTTTTCCTACAGTGACTGCGTCACTGTGCGCCGGATGTGCTAAAACACATTTTGGGCATGATGTGGAAAATAACCACTGCACTGTTCATAAGGAGGTGTGCAAAAATGGTAATGTTGAAAATCTGGAGCAAAAATATTACAAATTCTCGGAGTTACAAGCATGAGTGGGACCTGCACAATGCACACTCGTAACACGGTCATTTTTTGGAATTTTCTCATCAAATTTGCAACATGGGTGTTTTGGGAGCCCACCTCATGAGCAGTCACACTGTAATTTCCTTAATCAGTCCCAAAAGGTGATTCCATGCAGTGACTGTGAAATCTTCTTTCAGGACCAAATACCAACATGACAATGACTGAATTCATGAGGTGGGGTCCCAAGAACCCCATGTTTAAAATTTGGTGCCAAAATTCAAAAAAACAACTGAGATATGCACACAGTTGGGGGCAGCACCAGGAAAATGGTGGGGGGAGTGTTAACCTGCAGACAGGGGGATTGGGCACCCCCTCGGCACACCACAGCAGGAAAGGGGGCACATATGCTGACAGGGGGATTGGGCACCCCCGAAGTTGGCTACATAGGGACTGTGAGGGCGGGTGGTGGCCATGTTTATTGAAATGTTACACTGCACAAGGCATGCCCTGCAATGAGGTGGAGCTCCCTCATTGCAGCAGCTAAAACTTTTTAAGTTGGTGGCACACTTTTGCACTGCTGTCATGGACAGTGTGCAATCTAATTCATGCTATGGAGCCCAGCCTGAAAAAGCAATGGTGCCACTGTCCACAGCATGACCGCACCTCCAAAACCTGCTATTCCAAAGTTACGGCAACATGTTTCTTGCACAGGCATAGAAACAACATAAAAGAGTCCTGAGGTATACCTTGTAATTTTAAATGTATTAGGAAAAAGATTAAAAACCACCATGAAAATGGGAAAGGTACAGCTCACACAGAGTAGGTGCTATAATGTGTAAACTAAGACTTATAACATAGAAATGAATAATATTCTAATTTGCCAAATCAAAATAGAAGTGTTTAGCCTCCTCTTCTGCCTGCTGTGTTAGTAATGCTGCCTGGTAACAAGGCATTGTACCACTATGTAAATGGATTATGGTGGAATGTTATGCCACCAGCACCAGGTCATCCTCCACAACTCATCCATGTTACTGTCATGGTGTCCTAGTTGTCCCCCCGCCCCCATGTTACTAATGTGCAAGCATGTGCCCCTTTTGTATATTTGTATGTTAAAAATGAGAAGTTATATGTACTCTGAGTTCGGAGAGCGAGCTGTTAGGCTTATGCTGCTAGGTCTGACTTCTGAGAGTGCCCCACCCACGTCAGTCCACACTGGAAACAAAGATCGAATGTCCACTACTGGAAATGGGATTGTGAAGTATGGTTGTTTCCACTCACAAGATGGTAAACACTCAAAACCGAGTGGTCCCACAAACTTGGTCAAGTTACACACTGGTGAGGCAGGCAGCAACTCTTATTTTTCCTCAGAGCACAAAGGCATTGATTTTTCACTAGACAGAATTCAAACATGCCCATTGCTCTGTTAAGAGGTCTAAAACATTACATCTTTTCTTTCTGGGAATTTCAGGTGAGGTTCCTCCCACCCTAGCCCCAGCCAGCCTCTATCATGCCATGCAATTTTTTTTTAGACAGTAACTTTACTTCAAATGTCTCTCACAGGCTGTAAGGGTTGGTGATGGTGGTGTGGTTTATCATGGCACTGTTGGTCAGTCAGTGCACTAACATAGGTACTTGCAGCCTTGCTGGCAAAACTGCATATTGTACTGCATGTGGACTGAGAGGTTGATTGCACTGTTGGACAGCCAGTTGTCCACAACCATTGGAGGTCCTACTGACTGTAATGCCAACAGGAGTTTTCCACACCCCCTGATTCTTTTGTAATAAAACATTCCAATGAAATTAGCAGTGTGGAACATGTAACTAAACTGTGCCTTTACTTCAAAAAAAGCACTAAAACTCACCACAGAGCATGTAAATCCCCAGAGCTTCGGGGCCTAGCAGCCCCAGACACCCAGCAGCAGCCTTTATGTAGAAATATTTCAAACATCCCAGTATATTACAAAACTGCATAAGCCTAACAGCTCACTCTCAGAACTCGGAGTACATATAACTGCTCATTTTGACATACAGATATATAAAGGGCTACGCTTGCACACTAGTAACATTGGGGGGGGGCAAATAGGGCACCATGACAGAAAACGTGGGGGAGTTTAGGTGGTGACCTGGTGCTCACGGCATAATATTCCACCATAATTTGTGTACATAGTGGTACAATGCCTTGTTACCAGGCAGCATTACTAACACAGTAGGTAGAACCACGGTGGTTAATCGCACTGTTAGTTAACCAGTTGTCCACAACCATTGGAGGTTCTGTAGACTTATGACAGTCACCATCTCCCACAACCCTGATTCCATGTGAAAAAAAAAAGTTCCTCATGAAATTAGGGGTGGAGAACATGTAACAAATGTGTGTGTTTTCTTCCAGAAAACCCCCAAAATTCACCACAGAACATGTACACACCCCAGGGCTTCTGGGGGCCTGGTGGCCCCCAGACCCCCCCCTTTTATCTGTCCTTTTCATAAATGTCATATTTAAACACCCCCAATAGAATTATAGCTACACCCCTGATTACCACGGTTTACTACATACTACAGAGTGTCCCTGATGTTGCCTCAAAACGTCCTCCGTATCTGTTAAATTTGGTATTTATGTCAGTGAAAAAAAATGAGATTTATAAAATAAAAAACAGACATTACTGTTACAGTTTAATTCTTCATAAAATGATTTTTCGTAGCCCCCATAGCATAGCAGCTTTATGGGCTGATAGGACCATTTTTTTAAGACAAGTCCCTGATTTGGGCCATTTTCCCAGAATCCTTTCTTTTTTTGTTGTCATTGTCTTTGGTTTGTGAGGAAAGGGACTGAGAAGCATGACTGCCACAAACATATCTCATCTGACAATCTTTTAGCCGCTGAATCAGCCCGCTGATGCCTCACAATTCCAAGTAGATGTCAGTGTTACATGAGCTATAGGGACTCAGAGGCACGGGAGCTGAGCTCCTGAGTATCTCTGTTCCGATTTTAACGATCTTGTCCAAATCCAATAAATAAATATGAGCGGAACTCCGACGAAAGCCCCCTCTGACCCGCCCAGAATCAATAATAGCTTTTTGCAGTAGCTGGGACTCAGTACAAACGTTAGGCAAGCATGGTGTTTGAGTGTGAGATGAGACTGTGACAACCAGGAAGCTCAGTTTCTGGATCTGCTTTTTGTACAGGATAAACCCCTGGACCTCTGTTGCCATATTTCACTACATTAGAAAAGCGGAAGCTGTAAACCAGTGACGAGGACTGTTTTACTTTCTAGCAATAAGCTCCACCCTCTGGCCTATATACCCCCTTTCATTACAAGGGGGCTGCCAGCATAACCTATAGGCTAGAGTAACGAGCTGCGAATGAGCTTGGGGCATCCAGCAGATCTGGGTTTGATTCCAACAACCTCATTTTGCATACTGTGTGACTCTTGACCATACCTCTCAAGTGTCCCTGATTTTCAGGGATGTCCCTGATTTTGCCTCAAAATTTTACTCTGTCCCGCCTAAAATTTGTGTTTTTGCGTCTAAACAGTGGGGACTGAAAGCATAAAAGAATGTCAAGCATTAAAGTTAGACTTATTCTTCTTTAGAAAATGCACTTTGCATTAAGCACCATATTCTACCAGCTTTCTGGGTAGATATCTCAAATTTTGAAGATGTGTCCCTGATTTTGGTTCTTTGTCTCTGATTTTTTTAAGCCTTGTCCCTGATTTACGAGGCAGGAGGTTGAGAGGTATGCTCTTGACCTCCCCAGTGCCCCCCGGTCGCGCCTGAAAACATGCACTTGTGTCTATAGAGTGCGAGCTTCTTTATTTCATTGAATGGATACTTGGTGCTGGGGGGAGGCTTGAGTTGGTTCATAAAGCTTTAACATGGGGGGAGTGGGTAGCAGGTTGAAGTGTTACAAAAGCTTCAACATGGAGGGGCAGCAGGCTGGAGTGTTACATAAAACTTCTACATGTCCACTGGCACTGGATGTAAGTAACTGTGCTCTGTCCACGCCAAAAAAGGTCCAGTATTTAAGCTGATTTGTCTGACTTCGACTTTCTGGATTCAATGAAAAATACGTACTGCTGCAAAAGTGAAAAAAAAAAGAATTAAGGCCGTGGTGCTGTCTCTTTTATTTCCTCTATGTCACCCTACAGGCGCAGAACGTCTCAGAAAAACAACAGCTGACAAAGCTGAACAAACATTGGAAGCTCAAAAGGTAGAGGCGAGCCGACTCCCGATAGTAATTTTCGTAGCAAGAGACAAACAAATATGATAGTAAACTCTATTGTCAGTGATTGGATCGGGGATTGAATGTGAGCTGTTTCCTTCCCGTATGACATGTAATAGCAGAACTGGTCTGAGAGAGTTTGTGGGGTCGGTCACGGTGGTAGCGGAAACAGATGCAGTCCTCCGGGTTCTATAATCTACGCAGCAGGCGGTAAAACCTGGTGCTCGGGTGAGTGAATGCCCGCGCCCTGCCAGCCGCGAACAAAGTGCAATCCCCGCACACAGCACATCTGAGCAGGCTGCAAGCCCTGCCCGGCACAGTGTGCTGCTCCAGGAGATGATGAGACACCATCTGCAGCCACGAGAGGACGGGTCGTGGGCGCTTTGGTTCAGCCAGAGGTCTGGAACAAAAGCTGCGGTTTTAGTCGCCACCAGCAACAAACCCTGGAGCTAGGCGGCCGCCTGGATTATCTTTGTATTTCCATTTTATGTTCATATCAGTGATTCCTGCTGTCTCCTCTACAAGGAAAATAGCGAAATGTACATATATATGTGTGTGATTTACCACACATACACGGTGCAGAAAGTCGATCACAATTCATGCTGTTTAGTCCACGACGAAAACCACAAGTTGTACATATTTGTGTGTGAATGAACACTTACACAGTGCAGAAAGTCAATCACAGATAGTGTTATTGTCAGTCCATCAACCACTATCTTCCGCAAGAACAACCGTTATTTCTTACCTTTAACATCTGCTTTTATGGGCTCCGGGCATTCCCGTTTATTCTTATCGAACAATGCATTCATGGCTGAGACAGTCCAGTCCTTCCCTTTACCCTTTGTTTCTCTTGCTGTCCACTAGCCTCTCGGTCCTGCGTTGGAGCAGGCACTTGCCTGTTATTTATAGTACTCCCTTCAACGATCAAAGAGCAGATCGAAAGCTATCCTAGAGCAGCTAGAGTTAACTCTTTCTGTGCTGGTACAGTAATTTTTACTTCCGCTTTTAAGGGCTGGTTTAGACTATAGATAAGCAAAGTGCAGCAGTCCACTCTCTTAAAAGTACAAAAACATGTTGACACTACATAGATCCTATTGCAGAGTGCAGGTGATGTGGCACTGGACAAACACACCAATCTTTCTATTTGGATTTTGTCCAGCTGCCTATTATGTGGCTTCTCTTGTTATGTATGCTTTAAATTGCTTTGCAGTGGCTAATATTGCCCCAAATAAATAAATAAAACATCTAAGTGTCAACTTATTTTATGGCATAAGACACAACAGGGTGTGCATTATATAGAGAATAAAGTATGGGTCGGGATGTGTAAGGAGAAGTTTACACACACACCCGAGGGGTTAGATGCTACATAAACTCCAAGAGCAAAGCTCGAGGGGTTTATTAAAAGCATCTAACCCCGAGGGTGTGTGTAAACTTCGAGTTTACACACACCAACCCATGTTTTATTTTATATAATTGCTGGGTTTGCCTTTTTCACCTCAGCAATTATATAAAATGAATGCAGGTTGCTCTGAGGCCCGCGTGGTTCTGAAGGGAAAAGCAGCAGTGGAGGCATGCGCGCAGAGTGAGGGAAACTGTGTGCATGTTTGCCTTTATAAAAACTCCTTTATAACGGCATATTATGCCATGGTTTCCCTATGGGAAAAAGGCTAAGCCAGTTATTATATATAGAATAATACATAAGTGGGTAGGTGTAACCAGAATTTTACACACACAGGAGGTGTGGAATGCTACATAATTGCTTTTGGGGTTTATTAAAGCATCCCACACTGAGGGTGTGTGTGAAATTCTGGTTACAGACACCCACCCATGTTTTATGTTATTTAATTGATGGTCATCATTATTTATTTAAATGTGGTGGAGGAAGAAGCATTTGCCAGGACTTTTGTGGGGAGCCATGCTTCAGATAGGCACAGACACACACACACACACACACATGCACGCACGCACACACACGCGCACACACACCACACACACTCATTTCTTTTTTCTTTATTTTTTTAAAGTTTCAGTGCAAACTACGATAAGTTAGCTGGTCATCTGTGGTTCATTGGTGATGCAGCCACTGTGTGGGTGAGCCATGCTCAAAGGTTACGAATGGCAGGATCAACCAGATAAAGTTTTAATGTTGTGAAGGCAGGATCAACCAAGTAGATACTGAAAAATATTACACAAAGTTACCTGTCCTGATTGTGTGAGGCAAACGATGAGTGTGGGTGCTTGGAAATAGAGTAACGGAGCCATCATGTTAGTTGAGATGTGCGGCCCACCCACACACAGATTAAGAGCCAATAAGATTTCTGTAGCATGAGGTTGATTGACAGCTACTGATTAGTGTACAACTGCTTGGTTATAATGCAAAATATCAACCAGGCAGTTGTAATGCAGCATAAAAGCACAGTTACTCAGATATAAAACTATAGTGACCAGTAAGTAAAGGACTATAATAAGTGGTCAGCAATTTTTTCCATTGTTTGACCCAGTTATAATTTGCCATTATTACCCATGGGTTATAATGGCAAACACGTGCCACCTCAATCAAATAAGAGCCGCATCCTGATTGGCTCTGCATTCCTCCTGGGCAGGCTAAACAGTTTAACAAACATGGCAGTTCCTCATCCCACGGAGTGAGGAGCCACCAGATCGAGATTCCTATTTGTTTTTTTTTTAATCTATAAAACAAAACAGCATCTTCGCAAGTTTAAAAACATATCTGGTTGATTCTACCATTCCAAAACTGCATAGCACAACGTGGATGAAGAACGGCTCCAAAGTCTCTCAGGAAAGTAGGTGCGATCACGATCACCACCACAACCTAAATACAGTGCTCTACAGAAAGTAAAATGCTCATAAATAAAAAAAGACCAACTGTAAAAAGAAAAGTCTGTCTCTTTGAAAGACTGTGTTTGTGTGTGTGTGTGTGTGTATCTGCTTGCATGAGTGAGACAGCACCAGGAAAATCAATGTGGCAAAAAATTGCAGATCAGCAATTATGTGTGGTTCATAGCTCAGTGCTTATGTAACATATAGTTGAATGATGAATATGGTTGTTAGATACAGAGGCCAGTATAGAGAGGACAATGTTCACTAGGTAAGAATATAGAATGTATTGTGCTTTGGTACTTGGATGCTTGAATAGAGTCGTTTGATAATATTTGAAGGTTTTTGGCCTTTCTCTGTATCCCACCTGTAGGAAGGAAGCTTGGTTTAGGATTACGAAAGCCCCAAAAAAGAATAAATATCAACAATTGTTCAGTAACTGAGTGCTGAAGAAGTCATGCAAAACAACTTAATGATAAGAATAGATGATCACCTCTTCCAACTCCGGAAAGTGTGACCAGTAGCACTCAGGAGAGGAAAAACCACCTTGGGGGGGAAACCTCTGAGGACCCATGGCTACTGATCTGCCCGTCCTTCTGGGCGTACTAAAGGAGACAGATCCTAATTAAACTAAATTAATCAGCTAAATCCGAATTCTTATTTATAGAATTCAATCCAGATGAACGGAGCTTAAGAAAAAAACTGAATTGTAAATGTCCAGTGAAGTAATTTCCTTCTAATAAAGTCCAAGTCCGAGAATCCATGTATAATTTGAAATGATGGAGAGTAGATATATTGAAGAACCATCTTCCATACTTCAGTTGATAGAGGGCATAATCCATGGAATTGAATGATGGTGGATATGAAGTTGATGACTGACAAACTCAATACAGGAGACCAGAAGATAGTTGCATCCAAGTTTTGACATCAACGGGGCAGGACGAAATAGAAGTAGCACAACTTCCAGGTTTCTAATAGTAGGGCTTGTATAGTACGAGGAATGAGAGAAGGCTTGAGGCCAGGCTATCGAGTGCCGAATCCAGTTCTGATAAGAAAAATATAATCTTCAGGAACTGATATGAAGCAACGGCTGTAGAGTTAAGCTGGAATAGCGACATGCTGTATAGATAATCAGAGACACTGGTGCGATGTGAAGTATCCAAGTAGTAGAATAAGGTGAGCCTACTCTTGATAGGGGCGGTCGATCCCAGTCCTTTCACAGAAGAAAGGGTTCTGCAAGAACTCCTAAAACTGAAGGTGGACAAAGCAATGGGTCCTGATGGAATTCACCCCAGAATTCTAAAAGAATTAAGGGAGGAACTAGTGAAACCACTGGCTACTCTTTTTAATAAATCATGGGAGGATGGTGTGGTACCCGAGGACTGGAGGAAGGCGGATGTGATTCCCCTTCATAAAGTGGGACCAAGACAGAGGCAGGAAACTACAGACCTGTCAGTCTGACCTCTGTGGTAGGGAAAGTGATGGAGTCACTTCTGAAGGAAAGAATAGTTGAGTACCTAGAGGCCAGTGGAGCACAGGGACCCAAGGCAGCATGGGTTCACAGTGGGAAGGTCATGTCAGATGAATCTAATAGATTTCTTTGACTGGGTGACCAAAGTAGTAGACCAGGGAGGGGCTGTGGACATGGCCTACCTAGACTTTAGCAAGGCATTTGACACAGTCCCACACAAAAGATTAATAGTCAAATTAACCAGCCTGGGAGTGGGACCCAGGGTGGTAGCCTGGGTAGAAAGTTGGCTGGACAACAGAACACAGAAGGTAATTGTAAATGGAGTCCACTCTGAAGAAAGGGGGTCACTAGTGGGGTACCGCAGGGTTCAGTATTGGGTCCAGTCCTTTTTAATGTCTTCATCAGTGACATTGCAGAGGGACTGGAAGGAAAAGTATGCCTTTTTGCAGATGACACAAAGATCTGCAACAGGGTTGATACACAAGGAGGCGTGGAAAGGATGAAAAGGGACTTGGCAAGGTTGGAGGAATGATCAGAGTATGGCAGCTAGGATTCAATGCAAAGAAGTGCAAAATAATGCACCTGGGAAACAAGAACCCAGGGGAAGAATACACAATGGGTGGGGAGGTAGTAACAACAACAAAAAAGGAAAGGGACCTGGGGGTAATCATATCAGATGACCTTAAGGTTAGCAAGCAATGTGACAAGGCAGTAGGGAAGGCTGGGGGTATACTGGGATGTATAGGAGAGGCATCATCAGCAGAAAACAGGAAGTTGTTATCCTCGGTACAGACAGTTGGTGAGACCCATCTGAGTACTGTGTCCAGTTCTGGAGACTCCATCTCACAAGGACATAGACAGGATAGAGGCAGTCCAGAGGAGAGCAACTAAAATGGTGCAGGGTCTGCAAGAGAAGCCATATGAGGAGAGACTAAAGGAGCTTAATATGTATACCCTTGAGGAAAAGAAGGAGAGGGGGACATGATAGAAACTTTTAAGTACCTCAGTGGAATCAACAAAGTCCAAGAGGGTAGCATCTTTCAGAAAAAGAGACTTGCAAGAACAAGGGGACACAATTTAAAGATAGAAGGAGGCGGTTCAGAGGCAATGTGAGTATTATTTCACAGAGAGGGTAGTGGATGCATGGAACAGCCTTCCTGAGGAGGTTGTGGGGTCTAAAACTGTGGGAGAATTCAAGAATGCATGGCACAGACATAAGGCAATTCTTGTGGGGGGTAGGAAGAAATAGGCTGTTGGTTAACTAGGATCTGCGGCCTATCCTGTAGGTAGAGAAATGGGCAGACTAGATGGGCCTAGCAGTCCTTATCTGCCATCAAAGTCTATGTTTCTATGTTTCTTTGTAAAGGAAATAAGTCAGTTGGACTGTCAATCCGAAGCGAGGCAGTAGGAGCAGGATGCACCAATGTAGGCAAATGAGAAGGAACAGGACGTGGCAACCCACCCCTGAAGAAAGCGTAGCTGAACAGACAGCTGGTGGGATAGGAGAAAGGCGGCTGATTCCAGTATGGGAAGCGCAGCCAGACCCAGGAATGTCTGCTGGCAGAAATCGAGCGAGGTAGTCCCTCAATGATGCGTAGGAATCCATCAGCTGAAGAGGTACGTAACCACATGGAAGAGACTGAGGTTGAGCTATGTCAACTGTACGAGAGGAATAACATGGAGGACTGAAGGTATGCAAAGTTCGAGGCATGAAAAGCAGACGAGACCTGAAGAGTCCAAGATGGAGATAACTGAAGAAGTGGAATCCAATGAAGTAGCAGTGTCACAGGCCTGACTGAATGAGCACTGAGGTAGTCTGATAGCGTTTGAGTGGGAGGACCAGCCTCTTAGTCGTATAAGTAAGAGTTACCAGGCAGGTAGGGGAGCAAAAGTCGAGATGTTAAGTAATGTCTTGAAAAGGTGAAGCAGCCATGAGTCCATGGATGGGGCAACAGGAGCAGGCAGACAAAAAGTAGAATGGAAATCTCCAGACCCTGAGCTGGGCGAGGCAGAAGAAGAACAGAAGTAGGTGAACCTCCCAGCCTGAAGGGCAAAGGCAGGTCAGAGAAGCAGGCGAGTAGTAGGTAATCCTCCCAGCCCGATGGGTGAAGGCAGGTCATAGCAGCAGATGAGTACGAATGGTAGGTCAGCCCAATGGGTGAAGGCAGGTCATAGAAGCAGGCAAGTAGTAGGCAATGTGCCCAGCTCAATGGGCAAAGGCAGGTCGTAGAAGCAGGTGAGTATTAGGCAAATTTCCCAGCCCGATGGGCGAAGACAGGTCATAGAAGCAGGCGATTATGGTGCAAGAAATTTATAGGAACAAAGGACTTCTGAGCCTATAGGGGCACATGTCTGACTACATGTTATAGCTAACTTCTGGCCCCGCGGACGAGGAAGGTTGCAGAGCAGTAGTAGATAACGCAATGGAAATGTTGAACTGCATGCAATGGAGAGGTCATGTCCTGGTAAGTAGAGATTGCAGTAATACGTAAACATAGGGTAGAAGGATGCCAGTTCATGAGGAATGCAGTAGATTGCAATGTCAAGCTAGTCGTAAAGACCCTGTAGCCCTGGAGGGTGAAGCAGGTAACATGAGCAGGTAAGGTAAAGAAGTGAACTTGTACAAGTTGGCAGCATAGGCAAGCTACATGAGGTAGGCATGGGAACAGGAAGCAGGGCAAAATCATCCTAGGAGCATATGATAAATGGCAAACGATGAAACAAATCCATAGTAGGGAGCTCCTGGCAGGCCACCACAGCAGTGAGTAGTCATCCGAAAGTGAGGTAGGAGCAGAACGACTGAAGCGAGATGGCATGGAAATGACCAAGGATAGCGAGGCAAGTCTCGAGGCATGGCTTGAGTATGATCCATAAATGGCACAGATGACGAATTGAAGGAGAGGTGAGAACAAGCAAATAGGAGCTGCAACCAGCACTGGAGGGCTTGAGTAAACCAATAACTGGAGTGTTCACATCGATGGAGTGACTGAGACGTTGGAAAGAGGAAGGACATGAAGTTAGTGCTGGACGAAATGCTGAGATAGGAAGCAGCTGGATCACCTTAAGGAGAAACTGAACTAAGTCCAATATACATAGTACGCAGAGTAAATGAAATAGCTTCAAAGGATTACAGAGCTATCACCCAATGGTGCAGGCAAGAAATAGACTGACCCAGACAATTTGATTGGATTAAGCAGCTCGGAAGAGGAGTTGCAACCGTGCAAGACAGGAGATGTCAGGATGTCAATCCTCTCCACTAATGAAACTGGCAGCTACATTCATAGGGAGCTGCAAGTGGTTTGAATGCTGCAAAAAACTGACCGCTAGCGCAAATAAATAAGGCACCAGATAGACATCTGATTACGCAGCTCCGAACAGAATGCAGATGCAAGGTCTGAGTAATACATAACAAAGGGAACAGAAATGCTTCACCATCAGGTGGTGAGCAAACTACAAAGTTTATAACCACAATTGACTGACTCGCCGCAGCCTTCCCCATGAAAGCAACAGTTGCAACTGCCCCACGTCTGTGAGTGATGGTATTGCTACTCAGCCCTGCAGTTCAGGTGAAATAGCAGATAGAGGCAAAACATAGGGATGGCTGAACGAAAGGTGCTACGAGGCGGACACACGCAGGAGCAGCCGTAGGGTAAAGGTAATGATAAAATCAGGCAGTGTAAAATAAAGGTACCCCGTGCAGGTAGTTACTGTAGGACGAAGAGAGCTCAACTGTCCAATGAGTCACAGCAGCAAGGAAATGAGGTTGAGCAGCAAACGCAGGTAAGGTCCTTTGATGAAAGGTGAGGTCCATAACAGAGGCTTATAGATGAGTGCAGCGAGGGTGAAGCGTTGGAGTGTTGGAGCAGAGCTGCGGCATGTAGGCAAAGAAGGCTATGAGGTTAAATGCACGGAATCACTGTAGCAGCCTTTATAGTTTATATACCGGTGCAATGCTGGTACAAGCAAGCCAGTTAGAGCTGTGAAGGAGAAGGGGTGGGGAAGGCTCCGAGAACGGTGAACGCTGTAGTCCAGAAGCAAGCGAGTCCTGAAATAAGCAAACTGGCGTCGGCATGGAGTGGTGGCTGCCAGAGCAAAAGACAGAAAAGGAGCCAGAAGGTACAGGACAGCAAGCAGGAGTGGTAGCAGAAGCAGAAACAGCTGTGGCTGAATCAACTGCTACAAAAACAGCAGGGAAGGTAGGAGGTAGCGAGCAGTATGGCGACAGACCCCCCCCCAAGCATTAAGAGGAGAAGCAAACAAAAACACAACAACGGGGAAAGAAGCAGAGAGGGGATGGAACAAACAAACGTGAACGAGCAAAAGAAAAACAACAACAATGGAAGGAGGGAACTGGGGGAGGGTGCACAAGCAGGAGAGAGAACAGAAGCAGCCACAGCCCAGCATGCCAGCGAGCACAGCGAGTACGACTCGCTCTAAGCAACACAGGAGTCAGTTGCTTCATTTAAATTGGCTGTGGGGGAGGAGCTCTTCCCCCACATAATCCTGGGCTACTCCCTGCAATTATAAAAATTAAAAGATGGAGAAGTCTGCAAAAACTCTAATTTAATGGTTGCCCTCAGTGTGGGATGCTTTAATAAACCCTGAGGGTGAAGCCCTCTGGGTTTATGTAGCATCCCACACCTCGAGAAACCATTAAATTCTCATTAAGCATACTTCTCCTTCCATTATTCTATATATAATAGCTGGGGGGCCCTTTCTCCTATAGGGAAACCTGGTTATAATTCAGTTATAACCAACTGGTTATAGCAGCAAACATGTACCAGATTTCTCTCACTCCATGCATGAATACACTGTCTCCCCATTTTAGCCTGACTGTGGCTACTAGACACAGAGAGAGAGAGAGAGAGAGAGATAGTGAGTTTCAGGTGGGTTCCCTTCTGATAGATGTATTAAAAGTTGGACTTCAGGGGGCCAGTAAGACGGAAAATATCCACTGTCTAAATTCATGAAAGTCCAGCTACATCCAGTATATTACATCAAAAGTTGGTTTATTGTAGATTTTTGTTACGACAACAATCCCTTATATGCCCAAAGTTTCACCCAAATGGGCTTCCTCAGGGGCTAAGAGCTATATGAAATTTACAAATTATAATATTTAATATACATATTAATGTAGTAAATCCCCAAAGGGGGCTTGTTCAATTTAATCTGGTCACAGTGTACTGTCACTTTAACACACCATACTGAACATATATTAAGTATTTATAGTGCTGTTATTGCAAATTTCTAACATCGATTCAGTGTCATTAAAATGCCAATATTTGTGTGCCCATCTAAACATTGCTAAATATCACATAAGAGTACTATGTAACATATTTAAAGTGTTCAAAATTTCTAGCTTGAACAGTCTATAAAATCCTTAATGAGTGCTTGGTTTTGCCTTAAGTTGTTGACAAGATTCGTCTTCCTAATAAAGTAATATCACTGTTTCTGTTATTATTCTCTTTCTGCTATTACAGGTTATATGTTTTAGTCGAATAATCCATTCTGTTAAAAAAAAACATTTTACTGTTTCTTGCTTGCTCTATGTCTGCAGACTCATAATATTTATTATTTATTTTTTGGCTTGCTTTTAGTGCACTTACTGTTATCCTGTACCCATATACAGTATCATTCAAAATCATGGAGATACTTCAAGTTGCTTCAACCTTCTCTGTCTGCTGGTTCTTATAACCAGTTTAACAATTTTAACATTCTTTGCTTGTGTAACTTATAGTGTTTGCTGTAAAGGCCTTCTTATATATTTACACATATTTGTACTGCTGTATCTTATTGCTAGTACATTTACTTTATAGCACACTAACTAGAATGCAAAATCATGGAAATACTTCCAGTTGCTTCGGTCTTCTCTATCTACTGATTCTTATAGCCAGTATACCAATTTTTGCATTTTCGGCTGGTGTTATAGAATTTGCTTTAAAGGCCTTCTTATCTATTTACACATATTTGTACTGTTCTACCTTACTGCTAGTACATTTGCCTTACACCATGCTGGCTAGTATGCATGATGCTGCTTTCATACAGGTGCAGGTTTTCAGCTACAGATTCTCCATGAAGAGGGATTATAAAGTTTGGGTATAGGACTACAGAGAAGTGAGATGGAAGGAATGCCACCCATATCTTGCCTCCTAGAATTAGCAAGGCTAATTCTACATGAAAACTGACTACTCCCTGTATTGTGGTTTTTACCTACTGTGTGAAAGGGGTGGATCTTGGTTTTCACTGAATCATTCATAGGGAGCTAGTACAATACCTGTGCATATACTGTACTGGCAAAATACTGTTGATAATGAACACTCAAAACTGAATGAGAAAGAGTTTTGTTATAAGGTTGATGTTACCATTTTTGATATCTGTAGGTTAAAGAACACCCCTGAAATCTAACTTATATTGTGTGCAACATAGCAAACTGCAGTCAGGATTATAAACTTTCCTCGGCAATAGAGAAACCAATAGAAGCAATTTTATTACAATAACACCAGCAAAAAGAAAATCAAAGTACCAAATAGTACTGAGTGGTGACAAAGTGTCCCAAGCAGAAGTAGTACCCCACAGGAAATAAAGTGTAGCATCTCAGCTAGGCAATCCTGTGTATATAATTGCTTGTAAATCACCTTGTAATACAGCAAATGAAAGTATGTTAATCCTATACTGTTCTGCAGGACACCTAATCTGGTTGCTGCCTGTTTGCTGTCTGTTTAAAAGAGTGTACTGTCAGTGGGACAGGGGTAAACAATGGTGTAGGGTAGGGAGGGTAAGACCTACAAAGATCAAGCTAAGGGCAACTCAAACACTCAGTAGGGTGGGGATAGAAGCAACACCCTATGGGGGGGGTAAATATAGGAAGCCAACTATACTAAATTCCAAGGGACCAAAAAAAGGGAATTGAAGAAAAGTCCTATCTAGGACAAGGGTTCGAACACAAATTTGGAGGGGGAAGGTAAAGGGAAAGCAAGATGAGGATTAATGATAAGGGAAGCCTACAGGCAAGGTAAAGGCAGGGAAGCAAATAGTTTGGAGGACAGACAATTCATCAGGCATGGGAGTGGTGCAATGTAATTGGCGTGGGACTGCAATCTTCAGAGACATGTTCTGGAGACTGAGGTGCTGTCGCATATACAGGCACCTCTCCAGTCTGAAAGCATAGGTTGCTAGACTGCAGGCTGAACTGGAATGAGTAGAGGGAACCGCTGAACTGGAATGAGTAGAGGGAACCATCTGCCTCACCCGGGGCCACCTAGTTTGCTGTCACTCCCACACATGTTGCCAGAAAGGAGACAGAGCAGCTGGACCTTGGTGGGCCCTGGGAGGATGGGCAGAGGAAGGAGGGAGAGCACCCCCCCAGACCTTACTGCTGCACAATTCTTTTGCCATTCTGGCAGGAAGGGGAAGCCAAGAGGAGGCCCCCAAGGCAAGAATAAGAGACGAGGTGGAGATCCTCAAGGGAGCAGGCTCCAAGGAGGGTGGTTGAGTCCTCCAGGCAAGGAAGAGGCATTTGCTGATGGGAGACTCTATAGTCAAGGGGATTGAGTCAGGGGACAGGAGAAGGGAGGGACAGGGTAGTACAGTACATTCCAGGTGCTTTGGTGGGGGAGGACTGGAGGGTGGATCTTGAAGATGGCCAGGGAAGAGGGTAAGGGAGGGAGTTGGATGTTGTTGTCCACCTGGGGATGAATGATCTGGCAAGGGAAGCTGTAGGTATGGTGCAGGATAGGATTAGAGAGCTAGGGAGGGGCCTGAAGTAGGTAGTTCGCACAGTGGCTTTCAGTGAGGTGCTGCCTGAGCATGGCCAATGCACCAGGGCCTACAATGAGTGGATGAAGGCATGGTACATGGAGGAGGGTTTGGGTTAACTGTGACTGGGGTCACACCTGAGGGGATGGAGGCCTGTACAGCGGCGATGGCCTCCATCCATTGATCCAGGAGGAGAACGGCACTCCAGGGTGGAAGGTCTAAATGCTACTTTGATGAGAATTTAAACTAGCCAAGGAGGAAGGCAGAAAGATTGTGAGAGGCAGAGATGGCCCCCCCCCCCAAGACTAGTGCAACAGAGAAGGTTAACCCCGGGAGAATAAACTCCCTGGAGACGGAAGGAAGTAAAAAGAAGGGCAGGGCAGGCAAGTCTGGAGGAGGAACTTCAGTTGGAAGCGAGAGGAAGGAGGCAAGGCAGGAAGACAGGGGAGAGCAGGACCAGGATAACAGAGGGGGCAAGGGAGGAAATCAGGAAGGGGAGGCAGGTTCAAAGAAGAGAGGGACAAAGAGACTGGAGAGCCTTGTATGCCAATGCAAGGAGTCTGGGAAACAAAATTCCTGACCTGCAGGCAATCATTGCAGAGGCAGACCTGGATCTGGTGGGTGTAGCAGAATCATGGTGCAGAGGCAACCACTGCTGGGAAGTGGTCAGCCCAGGCTACACCATGTTCTGGAAAGACAGATCAAGGAGGAAAGGCAGAGAGGTTGTTTTATATGTGAGGAAAGGTATAAGAGCTACTAAGATAACAGAGCAAACTTGGGGACAAAGAAGGGCTGGAGGTACTTATGGGTCCACCTAGAGGTGGGATCAGGGGCCATTATTCACATGGAGGTGGTGTACAGGCCTCTGACATGGGAAGGATCTAGACAAAGCCCTGGGGGAGCCATTAGCAAAATGGCCAGCAATTGGAAGTTTTGATAATGGGAGACGTTAATCTGCTGGATGTAGATTGAGAGGCATTCACACCACAACTACATCAAGAGACAGGGCCATCCTTGACTTCATACAAGGGACATTTCTCAGGCCGCTGGTTTTGAAACCCACTAGGGATGTAGCAGTGCTGGACCTGGTACTTGCAAACAAAGACAGCATTATTAATGTTACAGTGGGTTGGCCCCTGGGTACAAGTGACCACCATAGAGTGTGGTGTGGCATATAGGCCAAATTTGTCCCTGGCCAAATTCCCCCATTCACTAAAAATACCACCTGCAGCTTAATCTGGTTCAAGGTCAGTTGGCATTCATCTGTATCCCCCTCCCCCGGGTCGTGCCTGAAAATAGGCAGAGTCTGTCCTGGACCTCAGGAGGGCAGATTTTAAAGAAATGGGAATCTGACTCAGAGAATGCATTGATTGGAGGGGGGGGGGCAGGTGAGGAGTGGAGATGCAATACAGAACAATTAAAGAGGGTAGAGCCCAGGCAGTGACATGCTATTTGAAGAAAGTGAACAAGGGAAGAGGAAGAAGAGGCTGCTATGGTTCTCTAAGGAGGTGGCAAAGGCAGTGAAGGAGAAGAAAACAGCATTTAGGAAGTACAAGGAGAACCAGAAGGATGAAGACAGGGAGGTATATCTGGCAAAGCAAAGGGAGGCAGGAAGGATGGTGAGGAAAGCTAAAGTACTAACAGAGGAGATGATAACTAAGATGGTGAAAAAGGGGGAAAGACTTTCAGATATGTGGGGGAAAATAGGAAGACAAGGGGAGGGATAGTGAGAATTAGGAGGGGGTACTGCACAGAGGAAGATTACAACAAAGTGGAAGTACTGAACAATTATTTCTGCATTGTCTTCACAGTAGAGGTTGGGGGGGAGGATGGATCAGCATACTGCAGTAAGCAACAGGGAGAGCGGGAAGTGGAAACATGTCCATGCTCAGTGGAGAAGGTCCAGAAGGGATTTATTTATTTAGTTATTGCAATGTTTCACCAGGCGGGCACACTGGACAACAAGTTGCTCATCTCACAGTGTGACCTGGGGGGATGGGTTACAGACGGTTGTGAAGGATGATCAGTTACAATAGTATGTGGGTAGTACAAAAAATACAACATTGTAAGATTGTGCAACAGTTGGAACACAAGATATTGTGCAATAAACAGTAGTGGAACACTGGGTAAATTACAGTACATTCCAAAATCATACAAAAGAACATATAAATGTACAAAACAGTAATAATGCGATAGAACCATTTATAGTGCATGAGTGTACCAGGAGCAGGCTCGAGGTAGTACGCAAGTGCTGTTGGAGTAAAAAGGATGGGGCTAGGTTGTGCACACTGGTGACCCAGAAGGGCAGGTGGAGAAAAGAGGGGGAGAGGCACTAACTGAATATGAGGAGAAGGGGTAGTCATTACCTGATTTCCCCCTTCAGGATGTTAAGAACCCTGCCGGGGGGGTCATGGTAGGAATGCAGAAACTGGAGATAGATATTAAGGTGGGTTAAAGCAGGAACAGCTGAGGGAAAGGTAATTGTGTAGAGCAGAGGTAAAGGAGTAGTTGGAGGAGGAGTGTTATATTTCAGGGGGGAGGGAATTCCAGATTTTAGGGAAACGATGGGTAAAACCAGTCTGACAGATGAGAGTTCAGAGGCGAGGGACAGTCAAGGTGCGGGTGTCATTTGATCTGAGAGAGTGGGTGGGGGGAGGTGCAGTGGAGAGAGAGAAGCTGAGAGGTAGGAGGGAACCCCCTGAACCAGAATTTGGAGGTTAGTTTGGCACAGTGAGAGATGCATCTGTGAGATAGTGGAAGAAAGGTTAGAGAATGATAGAGATCAGAGTGGTGAGAGCGGGAAGGAGAGTCGATAGCAAAGCAGCAGATGGAGTTAAAGAGAGTGTCCAACTTGGTCAGGAAAGATTTGGGAGCAGCACCATAAACTACATCACAGTCATCAAAGATGGGGAGTATCATCTTCTGGACAATTTTGCGCCTTGTAGTCAGCGGGATGCAGTTAAGATTCCTATACAGAGCACCAAGCTTGGGTGCAGTTTCTTCAGGATAGCGTCGATATGCATAGAGAAGTTGAGGTGCTGGTCCAGTCAAACTCCCAGATATCTAAATGAGGAGGTGTGATCCAAGACAGTCCTGTCGAGGGTATGGAAGGTGGGTAGGGCCAGGAGCCTAGAGAGTCCTAGAGATTGGAAGACCTAAAGGAGACTAAGGCAATGGGGCTAGAAGAGACTCATCCAAGGGTCCTAAAGGAATTGGAACATGGTGCTGGCTGCTCCTATGGCAGTGCTGTTTAGCACCCCACTAGAGATGGGGGAAGTTCCAGAGGACTGGAGAGGGTCGATGTGGTCCCACTGCACAAAGGCAGCAGTAGGGAGTATGCTCACAACTACAGGCCAGTTAATCTCATGTCAGTGGTGAGGAAGTTGATGGAGACTCTACTGAAGAAGAGACTAGTGGAGCACCTGGAGGCAAAAGGACTGCAGATGACCAGCAAAATGGCTTTACAGGAGGGAGGTAATGCCAAACTAATCTTATTGATTTCTTTGACTGGGTTACCAGGGAGGTGGATCAAGGAAGAGCAGTGGACATGTCCTATCTGGACTTCAGTATGGCTTTCAACACTGTGCCACACAGGAGGCTAATTAAGAAACTAAGCAGCCCAGGAATGGGAGAGAAAGTGACAAACTGTGTATCAAACTGGTTATGGGATAGAAGGCAAAAGTGCAAGGTTATGCACTTAGGGCTGCAGAACCTAGGGGCTATATATGAGATGGGAGATGGAACTTACAGTCACCAAGCAAGAATCAAACCTAGGGGTCATCATATCTGATGACCTCTGGGTAGCTGGGCTCTGTGACAAAGCAGTGGGAAAGGCTAACAGGATGCTGAGTTGCATTGGGAGAGGGTTTTCAAACAGGAGGAAGCAGGTGGTGCTGCCACTGTATCACTCATTGGTGAGACCCCAGCTAGAGTACTGCCCAGTTCTGGAGGCTGCACCTCTGCAAATACATTGAAAGGGTGGCAGCAATACAGAGGAGGGCACCCAAAATGGTGAGGAGGTCGTACAAAAAGCCATACAAGGAAAGGCTGCATGAACAAATCAACATGTACTCCCTAGAGGAGAGAAGACCAAGAGGGGACATGATTGAAACTTACAAGTAGATCACATGAGTGAACAAGATGCAAGTGGGTCTATTTCAGAGATTGGAAGGCACTAGAACAAGAGGCTTGAAATGAAGCTAAGAGGGAGAAGTTTAAGAGAGATGTGTGGAAATACTTCTTCATGGAAATGGTGATAGATGATTGGACCTGCCTACCATGGAAACACAGAACATAGAAACATAGACTTTGACAGCAGATAAGGGCCGCTTGGCCCACCTAGTCTGCCCATTTCCCTACCTATGGGATAAGCTGCAGATTCTAGTTAACCAACAGCCTATTTCTTCCTACCCCCCACAAGAATTGCCTTGTGTCTGTCCCACGCATTCTTGAATTGACCCCACAACTTCCTCAGGAAGGCTGTTCCATGCATCTACAACCCTCTCTGTGAAAAAAATACTTGCTCACATTGCTCCTGAGCTGTCCCCCTCTATCTTCAAATTATGTCCCCTTGTTCTTGCACATCTCTTTTTCTGAAAGATGCTACCCTCTTGGACTTTGTTGATTCCACTGAGGTACTTAAAAGTGTCTATCATGTCCCCCCTCTCCCTCCTTTCCTCAAGGGTATACATATTAAGCTCCTTTGGTTCTCCTCATATGGCTTCTCTTGCAGAACCTGCATCATTTTAGTTGCCCTTCTCCAGACAGACTCCATCCTGTCTATGTTCTTGTGGAGATGGGGTCTCCAGAACTGGATGCAGTACTCCAGATGGGGTCTCACCAACTGTCTGTATGGAGGGATAACAACTTCCTGTTTTCTGCTGGTGATGCCTCTCCCTATATACCCAGTATCCCCCCAGCCCTCTGTACTGCCTTGTCACATTGCTTGCCAACCTTAAGGTCCTCTGATATGATTACCCCTAGGTCCCTTTCTATTTTTGTTGTTACTACTCCCTCCCCCTATTGTGAATCTCTTCCCCTGAGTTTTTGTTTCCCAGGTGTATTATTTTGCACTTCTTTGCACTGAATCCAAGCTGCCATACTTCTGACCATTCCTCCAACCTTGCCAAGTCCTTCTCATCCTTTCCATGCTTCCTTGTATCAACCTGTTGCAGATCTTTGTGTCATCTATAAAGAGGCATACTTTTCCTTCCAGTCCCTCGGCAATGTCACTTATGAAGACATTAAAAAGGACCGGACCCAGTATTGAACCCTGTGGTACCCCACCAGTAACCCCCCTTTCTTCAGAGTGGACTCCATTTACTATTACCTTCTGTGTCCTGTTGATCAGCCAATGTTGTACCCAGGCTACCACCCTGGGCCCACTCCCAGGCTGGCTAATTTGTTTATTAATCTTTTGTGTGGGACTGTGTCAAATGCCTTGCTAAAGTCTAGGTAGGCCATGTCCACAGTCCCTCCCTGATCTACTAAATTGGTCACCCAGTCAAAGAAATCAATTAGATTCATCTGACATGATCTTCCCACTGTGAACCTATGCAGCCTTGGGTCCTGTGCCCCACTGACCTCTAGGTACTCAACAATTCTTTCCTTCAGAAGTGATTCCATCACTTTCCCTACCACAGAGGTCAAACTGACAGGTTTGTAGTTTTCTGCCACTGTCTTGCTTCCAGTTTTGTGTAGGGGAATTACATCCATCCTCCTCCAGTCCTCAGTTACCACACCATCCTCCCATGATTTGTTAAAAAGGGTAGTTAGTGGTATCACTAGTTCCCCCCTTAATTATTTTATAATTCTGGGATGAATCCCATCAGGCCCCATTGCTTTGTCCACCTTCAGTTTTAGGAGTTCTTTCAGAACCCTTTCTTCTGTGAATGGACTGGGATCGACCCCCCTAAGTAAAGTGCTTCTGTTAATTGGATTAGGTACCTCCCCCTCCTTTTTTTTGTGAATACTGAGCAGAAGTATTCGTTCAGTATCCCTGCTTTTTCACTGTCCCTCTCTGCCCACCCACCATCCATTCTATTCAGCCTCACTATCCCTCCCTTTGTCTTTCTACACTCCCTAATGTACCCATAACAGGTTTTATCTCCCTTCTTAAACGAGTTGGCTAGCTTTTCCTCAGTTTGGGCATTTGCTATTCTGACTGCCTTCCCTGCTTCCTTCTGCCTTAACTGGTACATTTCTCTGTCCTGCTCCTTCTGTGTTTCCATATACTTCCTAAATGCTATTTTTGTCTCCCTAACCTTCCCCACCACCTCTTTTGAGAATCATAGTGGCTTTTTCTTTCATTTTGATTTATTTGCTTCACACAAAGGCTTGTTGCCTCTGTGATGGCAGTTTTGATGTTTCCCCATTGTTGCTCCACCCCTCCTTCTTACCTGTTTGCTAGTGCTTTTCTAAGGCACTCTCCCATCTTGCCAAAGTCAGCTCTCCTGAAGTCCAGTACCCTCACTTTTGTATGTCTTGACCCTACAGCTGAGTTTATCATGAACCACACTGGTGGTCACTTGTTCCCAGATGGCTACCCACTTCTAGATCTGAGATCCTCGCACTATCCCCATTTGAGAGTACAAGGTCTAAGATTGTTCCCTCCCGAGTGGGTTCCAACACTAGCTGTCTGAGGCATGCCCCCTGTAGGGCATCGAGAATGGCCCTGCTCTTGGATGTGGCTGCAGCAAAGGTGTTCCAGTTAACATCTGGCATATTCAGGTCCCCATCAACAGTATCTCCCCTTTCTCTGCCACCCTAAGGATGCCTTCTATCATATCCTTGTCCATTCACTCCCCATGAGATGGGAGTCTGTATACAACCTCTGTGCGGATTGTGGTGCCATTTCCAGTCTCTAAGGTGATCCACAGTGCCTCCTCTCCTCCCTGTTTACTCTTTTGTTCCATTGATTTTATCCCTTCCCTTACATAGAGAGCTACTCCTCTCCCTCTTCTACCCTCCCTGTCTCTCCTGTAGGTTGTGTACCCTGGTATGTTAACATCCAAGTTATGATTCTCTGTGTACCATGTTTCTGTGACTGCCATGATATCCAGGCATCCCTCTTCCATCAAGGCCACCAGTTCAGGGAGCTTGTTGCCCAGACTACAGGCATTGGTACTCATTACCCTCCATTTCTTGATGGCCTTACCCCTTTTTGCCCCATACCTGCCCTTATTGCCTTTGTCATTTTCTCCATTTACCCATGCCCTTCTCCCTATCAATGTCTCTATCTTGGTGTTTACCTCACTTCACCCTGATTTCTTTTTTTTGGGGGGGGGGCTAGGATTTCACTGCTCCTTTCCAGTGCCTGCCCCCTTGGCTAGTTTAAATGCTTGCCAATGAAGCATTTAAACCTATCACCTAGGATCCTGGTTCATCTCCTGGACAGATGCAGATCATCATGCCAGTATAGGTCTGCATCACTCCAGGTGGCCCCCATTCCCCAATGAAGCCAAACCCCTGAGCTCTGCACCAGTTTTTCAACCACTGATTGAATCCCATGGCGTGGAGCACCCTAGCCTCACCTATGCCATAGACAGGCAACACCTCCGAGAAGGTTACCGTGTGTGCTACTTGTCTAAGTCCCCTTCCCAACTCCACAAACCTCTTCCTGCACTGCTCTGATCCCTTTCCCAGCCAGGTCATTTGTCCCTAGGTGGACAATGACATCCAGCTCCCTCACCAGTGCAGCTGCTCCCATGATCCTGAGGATTCGCTCCCTGTCCCTCCAAGCCATGGTGCCAGGGAGGCACCTTATCTACCTCTCCACTCCCCCCAGTTCTACCTTCCTAACAACAGAGTCCCCCACCAGGAGTTGTTTCCTTCCTCTGTGGTGTCCTATGCCACCCTTCTGTGGGTCTCCTTTGTGGAGGTTCCCAGCATCCTCCTTGGTCTCCACTACAGGTGCCTCCATAGAGGAACCACACTTTGCCAGAATGACATATGAATTGTGGAGAGGTACAACTAGAGGGATGCACCTCTGTTCCACCACACTCACCCTCCCTGAGCCCACTGTGGTCCAACCGCTCCTCTTTCTTGGCAACCTCTGAGGCAATGGCAGTGGCCCTGGTGGTCCCTGGGTAAGAGAAGAGGTCCCCAAATCCTGGCCAACTCAGCCTGGAGAAGAGCAACCTCCTCCCTCAGCCCAGAGAGGTGCCTGGAGATGGGACTCCACCGCATCTTCCAGAATGTCTCCTGGAAGACTGCTGCTCCACTGCCACTGCACTGCACCACTCCCATCATGTCTTATTTCTGGCCCCTTAACTGTTGTTTTGAATACTTACTCTTTCCTCTATTTATTTATTTGTATTTATTTTTCATATTTTTTCTTCCTATTTACTTACTGTCTGTGTGCCCTTTAAGCTCCTGATCTTCCTATTCTGAGAAAGAAGTTCTTATATTTCTCAGTAGTCTCCTTACTTGCTCAGAGTCAGACCTCCAGCAGCTAAGGGGGATGGAGAGCTACTCTTTTCCTTCTAGGATGGTGAGTCTTTTGTGGCTCTGTGATCACTCACTTCCTGCTCCCAAACAGGAAGTTCCTGTTGTCAGTCAAATCCTGTGCCTATAAAAGTAGAACTGGCTAAGGGTGGAGGGGTTGAAGGAAGGAGGGCAATATAGTCCCAGCAGAGAAGAATAGCTGTAACAGCAGCTCCTTCTTCTTGCTGTTCTCTGCTAGTTCTCTGACAGAAGCTATCTAGGGCAGTTGGTAAATCCAAAACTCCTGGCTTCCTTCTAGCTAAGCCACACCCCCTAATTTAAAGCTCTTTCTTCGCCTAGTTAATTGCACAGATAACAATTCTTTTCAGCCATCTCAGACAAACACCTAGATAACTGCAAAGATAACAATTCACTTCAGCCAACTCAGGCAAACACACTCTTTTTTGTACCCTAAATTGAAGGTCCCAGTAGAGTTCTAGTTCTTTAGTCCCAGTAGAGAAGTATAGTTATAACAGCAGCTCCTTCCTCTTGCTGTTCTCTTACCAGAGGAGGTAATAAGGCCAAAAACTGTGGGGAACTTCAAGGATGCATGGGATAGGCATAGGGGCACAACAGGTAGAAGAACAGGGGAGGGAGTGACACCTATGACTAGCTAGGGTCAGTGGTGATGGAATATGCAGGAATAAGGGACAGACTGAATTGGCCTAAAGGTTCTTTTCTGCAAACAAAATCTTTGCTTCTATTTTTCTATGTCACAAACTACAAGTATTTTATTAAAATACTAATTCTAATCTAATTCTAATGAGATAGATGAACATATGAACATGCCAGCAGTAAAGGTCTTATGGTTTATCTAGTCTGCTCGATTGTGCAGTGCCCTGTGTATTTACAGATGGAACTGCTCCTTCCCCATTTCCCTTTTGACCTCCCTCAACTTCCCCCTGTCCAACCCACTCATCCTCTTATACCTGCAACTTTTTCCCTCACCCCACCCCAGCCCCCTTGAAGCTGTCCACTGTTTTTAGGGGTACCACCTCCTCTGGCAGCTCATTCCACTTAGCCACTGCCACCCACTCAGTGAAAAGTACCCCTCATCTCCTTAAATCTTCACCCCACCAGCTTTATATTAAATGTCTTCCCTGTCCTGTCTTTCCTCAAGAGAGTACATGTTGAGCTCCCTGATCCCCTTCTCATAGGTATTAACCTACTGACCTTGGATCATCTTGGCTTCCCCTCTCTGGACTGTCTCCAGCAAGTTGATACCATTCTTTAGATACAGGCATCAAAACTGCACACTGCACTTTAGACAGGTCTTACCAGTGACCTGTATAGCAGCAGAATGACCTCCGCCTTCCTGGTGGTAATTCCCCTGCTATGCAGACCAGCACTGATTTGCTTTGGTTACTGCTTTCCAGCAGTGTACACAGTGTTTCATGTCACTTGTAATTATAACTCTCAGGTCCATTTCTTCCTCTGATCTGGTTACCTGCACTCTGCCCAGCCAGTATTTGGTCCCTGCTTTCTTCGCTCCCAAATGCATAGTTTTATACCTTTTAGCGCTGAACCCTAGCTGCCATATTCCAGACCACTTTTCTAGCCTAGTCAGGGTCTTCCTGAGTTCCTGTTTTCCCTACTCCATGTCCATCCTCCTATAAAGCTTGGTGTCATCTGGAAACAGAAAGATTTTACCCGTGATCCCATCCATAATGTCAGTTATGAAGATGTTAAACAACACCATTCCATCCATGATGTCAGCTATGAAGACATTAAACAACACCAGACCAAGCACCAAACCTTGTGGGACCCCACTGGTCACAAGCCTCCCTTCTGTGAATTCTCCCCCAACTACCACCCTGTTGCTTCTATCCTGCAACCCGCTTCTGACCCATCCCACAAGCTTAGCCCCCAATTCCAGGTCCTCCAGCTACCTGACCGGTCTCCTATGAAGCACCAAGTCAAAGGCCTTGCTGAAGACCAGTTACAGGATATTAACCATCTGGCCCTTGTCCACTGTTCTAGTGACCCAGCTGAAGAAGTCAGTTGCTATGCTAAGATAAGTTGCTAAGCATATCCATTTTATTTTGCCCTAATTTCTTTAATCTCCTCATCACTTTTCAAATGTTTCGTCCATTACATCTTGTGTATTTTGGAGCCATAGCCCATAGTAAATGTCAATTTGCAGATCAGCAACCGAGGACAACAGTGAGCAGTTGACATGTGTAATCCATGCCAGTGACAGAGAAGTAAGACAGTAATTGACAATGGATCCTCTTATTATAAACCCTCCCTACCCTTTTAATTACAGACTCATGGCAGTTGCCATGACATACATGAGAAGAAAGGGCAGTTTTCAAAAAGGGCAGTATATAACATGATAATACAGTACAAGACAATTTGTTTTGCATTTTAACTCTTCAATAGATATGCATCTATTTTAAAGCATAAAAGCCACTGTGAAGGATAATGGGTATGCACATCTTTGTGTGTGGGGCACAGTAAGCAGAGTGGGAAGTGGCACACTTGAATGACAGTTCTATACTACTCCTTTTAGAGCCCATGCACTACCATTAATCAGAATACAAAAGGTGCCAAGAGATGCTAAAATCATCTTTCTCATTTTGCCTTATTTTATTCTAGTTTCTGGGTTGTAGGACCATACTGCATAGCAGCTTGCTTGATCATGAACAGAGGACAACAGTGAACAATCAGCTCATGTAATCAGGGCCAGCCTTAGGGTATGCAGCACCCCTACCGGGTCAATATGTCATACTCTTAATAGTGTATGACAAAAGTGGTAAACAGAAACAGCACGGTACATGACAGCAAGAGGGTGCAAGACCGCAAATGGTTCCTTGTGCAGTACTGCACCCTCTCACTGTCCCAGGCAGAGGATAAGATCTCTGTTGGGACAGGTTTCCACCGACAGGCTGCCACGGCTCGACAAGATGAGCCACTGGCAGCAAGGGATGAAAGCAGAGTGTTTGGGACCGGGTTTGATTCCTGATCCCAGACGCATGAAAATGTTATTTTTTTTTTGCACTTTGTGCGATATTTACTTCAACCCCCAAGTTACTTATTTAGTAGGGAGGTTTGGGAGGCAAACCCCCCTGCTGAAAAAAGACATGCCACATGCAGAAGTGGCAGCTGTAATTGGCAGTGCTATATACACAGCATAATGTCTTACGACGGCTTATAACCTCATGCCTGCAGCACCCCTAGGTGAACTTGCAAATCTCACTCCCAAAAAAATTAAAATCACCCCCCGCAAAACATCCAGCAGCCCACACAACCTCCCTCCAGTGCCAACTGAGCTCTCTCTGGCACATGGCCTCTAATCTCTCTCCATGACTGCCTACATGGGTGGAAGTTAATAGATCACAATCTCACTGCACTTTCTTTAAAGAGGAGTTATTCCAGGTGTTCTGGTCAACTTTCCTTGCCCAGTTATCCTGGTTCTTCTAATGCAACATATGGTTCTATTTTATTAGTACACTTGATGGCTTCTGCATAAATCATTATTAAGTGGACCAGCATCGCTGTAAGGATTCTAGATCAGTATCTAAGTGCAGTGTGAATCAAATTATTAAACTGATTACAGTACAACCTCAATTAAATGTATTCCAATTGCTTGGGCAACATCAGATCATTCTGAGGATCGGGATTACTATAAATATTACAGAAACTCCTTTGTTGGATGTGCAGTACAGTACAATGCAGGCAGTGGTACACAAAGTGACAGTTTAAGGAGAGTTTTTACCCTTTTTCCCGATCAGCTGATCATATCTCCATTTTAGTCCATTTTAGTCTAAGCACGCTCACTACATGACACCTGAAAACTGCAGCTGGTGCTTAAATACTTAAACTTTGATTTTAGCTACAGCAATCTATCTTTCCTACCTTCACCGATCCCTTCACTAATCCACACAAATACCATACCAGCAAACAAAAGCCCGACTATGCAGCACTTAAGAGCTCCCTGTAGTAAACAAATGACCAGACCACTGTAGCATGTGTTCCATGAAGAAAAGAAAATGTTGCTACTAGTATCAGCAAAAGTGGTCCCCACATCCAGTTGTACTGTGTTCAAATACCTCCACCACAACAGCAGAAACTCTCTTATCTTCATGACCTCCGATCTACATGCTGAATTGAAAGCCAGAGTGCGTGGCACTGAAAACTCCTGGTGATCTCTAAACATTTACAGTCTGACCTAGCTATCGCAATCACAATTCCTACCTGTGTTACTGTTGTAAAACCTCCCTTTTAATCATTCCCTGCCAAAATCAAAGCTCTCCATTCTTAAAGCTGGTAACAGAACGTTGTGCTGTGCTGAGTCACCATGTCATCTGTGAGGGCTTGGCTGAGCGACCCAACCCCAGCCCAAGCTTACGTCCAGAGAGAGGCACGCAGGTCACCATCATGCCACTCAATGATCATCAAGATATTCCCCTCCACTCCCTCCCCTTCAGTCCACACAAACCACAACAGTAATTAACTTTGCTCAACTCACCTCTTACTGCTGCTGACTTCTTTCTTGTGGCATCTGGTGTGGACTCCTGATCCCTGGTTCTCCTCGGGACCCCAGCCTGACTCTCTTGTCCTCCTGAGACTCTGGTGCTGATCTTGGATGGTCTGCCATCATGCTGCACCCATCCTGGTGGAAGCCAGGCCTAGTTGCTGCTGCAGACTTATCATACAGTGCCACCACTGACAAGAGGGCCCACTGCATTGACTACCCTAGGTGTGGGTTTGATTCTGTGTCCTCTAGTCACAGGCAGAACTGTGCTTGTCTATCTGGCCGAGTACACCACTGTAGATTTAACTTTTTTCAAGTTCAGAGTTGGGACAGGAGACAGTCATCAGCCACTAGTCTGACCAAACAGGAAGCAGTATAGCGCAGTGGGTTAAGGCTCTGAGGTGCAGATCTGGAGACCTGGGTTTGAGTCCCACAGCTACCTAGATATATACTGTGTGATCTTGAGCAAGTCACTTAACTTTCTTGTGCTCCCAGGTCACATCTGGAAACAAGCTTCGGCGTAGTGTGCTACTCCTGGTTAAACAATGTTCCCTTATTCCCTTCCCTTGTTGTAGATACTGCCACCACTTTTTTCTCTGCGTCAGACTCATGCTACCACCCTCTGTGCAAGTGCTGTGTAATGTTGTGAGTTGATGGGAGAGTACTGATGGTTGTGTGCCAAAACCAAACTGCCTACCTTCTCATCAGTGCTCTTTTTGCTGGGGGGGGGGCACATAGAGATGCAACACTGTAATGAGCTGTATATGCAATTGGCTGCTGTATGTTCCAATACAGATAGGTTCTGGGCATGGAACAGAACCTTCAGTACTAATATCATCACCTCTACACTAGAGATGCAGCAAAATTAAATTCTGCTGGCAAAGTGAACGTGAAGTGGCCACTTTGCGTTGTCCTAGCGCTACATGACGTGACTACTGTAAAGTGCTCACTTTGTTTTGTTATTGTGACTTCGCATTGTCATTTCGTCTTAACATTAAGTAAGGCAGAATGTCAACAAAATAGACAGCCCCCCCACACACACATCACATGGCTTACAGTACTGTAAGTCACATGCTTTAGCCAGGCAGGAAGGAAGTGAGTCATAGAAGCAAATGCTTTCACTTTCTCCTTTGCAGAGGTAGTGAGAGGAAGCATTTTGTGGAGAGGAGAATTCTTGGCTGCTTGTTCTGAAAGTTGATCAGATTCAAAACCCAAACGTTTTTTTAAAAGCTAATTGTTTAGTTTCTTTTTGTACTATTTTGTCAGTTATTTTTTTCTTTTTGGTGACTGATTTTTTGTTTTATAAGTTTTGTTTTGTGTGTGTGTGTGTGACTGTGTGTGTGCCTGTGTTGTGTGAGTGTGTGTGAAGTTGGGACTTGGCGAGGGAAGGAGTGTTTTTTTTTGTAATGGAGGATCAGGGACAGTATGTGGCCCATGGCAGGAGGGGAGCAATGTGCACACATGGGGGGCATAGCTGGGTGGTGTGGGACCGGTCCAGAGTGTTTGGTCATCCCCCCTCTGGAAGCAGCAGCTGCAGCACCACCAGTGCCATGTCCAGCAAGTCAGCCACCACCACCGCTGGCAGCTGCAGGAGCTCCAGCAGAACCAGCTCCATAGCAGCAGGTGGAGCCACAAGTCTGTGAACATGCTGCCAGCAGTACAGCTGCCCCTCCCGTGTCTGGTCCCCCCACAGCTCCCCAGTTTGGTATTTTGTTAACTGTGTCAGGGGGACAACAGCCTTGTGGTGTGTCTGCTTTGTGGGGTGCAGGTGTGCCATGGCTCCCGGAGGACACATTTGGGGACTGGGGGCCAGCGCACCCATGTGTTGAACCACCACATGGTGGAGTAGCAGGCTGCCACAGAATGGGCCAGGCCTCCACCTGCTAGCCGTTCTGTGGCAGTGGCAGAGGGTGCTGCTGTTGTGCTTCATTGCAGCCAGAGGAGGGCCACAGCATCAGTTGCTCCAGTACTGCCACCAGCACCATCCTCGCCATTGCACTTACCTGGTGTTCCCCCACCAGTGGACCCCACAAGGCCTGTAACTCAGGCAGACACAGGACTTTTGTGGGCGGCAGTGGAAGAGAATAATGAGAGGGTAGGTGCTGTCCAGCAGCAGTCACAGCAGATAGAGCAACACCAGTTACAGATTGTGTTGATGCTTCATCTGCTGCTGGACCATCAGGGGATCCCCCATTAGCTTTTTTTTTCAGTACACTCTCCACCGCTGTAGTGTTTTGTCTTTTGTTTATGTTTAATAACAGACAGAGGGAAGGCCACAGTAGTAGTTTAAAGGGAAACAGTCAGCAACAGCAGCTCCGGCCCCCTGCAAGGCTTACCCTTGGGTTAAGCTTTTGAAGTATGTTGCAGTGTTTTTCTCGTGCCACAGCATACTTTATTTTAATAGTGAAAGTCTGCGACCTGGAAATCTGAAGTGAATGGGGGCTCCATTGTAATGTAAAGGTGGGCGACTCACCATGCGCTTCAATGCACTTGTTTTGCAGCGCAGTGCGTCGCCCACTTTACACATGGAAACCCCATAACATCTGCCATACTTCGGGTCATGGATTTTCTCTTTTAAAATAAAATATGTTGAGGCACGAGAAAAATGCTGCAACATACTTCAAAGGCTTAACTGGAGTATAAGCCTTACAGGGGGCTGAAACTCCTGTTACTGACTGCTTCCCTTTAAATATATACATACACATACATACATGCTCCTTATTGCCCTGTTATTTTTGAAATTCAACTTTATTGGTTTAGAAAATACAACAAAACAGTGACTCCAAACAGAGCTGTACATGGAGTAGGAGAATGGAAACAAAACAAACTGCAACTCAAACAAAAAAAAAAAAAGGGGGATCACTCTCCAAACTATCCTCCCCCCCCAACAAGTCATCCCTCTACAGCATCTAGGATTCTGTAACAACAGATCTACATCTTTTCTCGCCTATCCTAACCCCCCCCCGAGTGTGCTTTGCATTTGTTAGGCAGGCTATTATATAGAACCAGTCCTTATATCATGGGATAGGCTTAGGAATGGAGGAAAAAGAGAAAGAGATGGAGGCTAAGTAGGGTAACAGAGCCCGAACCAAGAGGTCAATGGTGTAAATAAAGCGTGTATAGCTTGTCCCATTTTTTGTGAAACAAGTCCATACGGTTACGGAAGCTAGCAGTGAGCCTCTCCATGTTAAAGCAAGTTGATAAGTCTTTAATCCATTCGGTATATGTTATGGTTAGTTGATCAGTCCAATGCTTGAGAACTAGTCTTTTGACCACCATAGAGATTAAGGCAATATGGTACCTACGTTCCTGACAATCTATGGTGGCGTAATTACCTAGGATGCAAATATCGGCCGTAAAGAGGTTATCAAGGCCCAACAGAGGGTCCAAGTTGTCTTGAATAGAGCGCCACAAGGGGGCTACCTTGTCACATTGCCAGAAAATATGAAGCAAATTCCCCTCACCTTGTGAGCATCTGGTGCAAAGGGGAAGACATAGTTTTTTTAAAACGGGACAATTTAACTGGGGTGTAGTACATATTATTTAGTATGTGATATTGGATAAGTCTGAATCTATCTTGGGTATGGTATTTATGCAGGTCCTTCCATAGGCAGGGCCAGCTAGGAGTGGTGTCCGGTAAAAGAGAGAGCCAGATACGAGAGCCTTCGAGCGGGTTCAGGAATTTAAGGTCCAGCAGGTAGGAGTATATTACTGAGATGGAGTGAGATCTGGGAGCTAAAGCTTCAATTTCGGAGAGGAAGGGACTGACCTGTGATTCATGAAATACAGATCCGAAATTTGCATTGATGAGATGTCTTAATTGGTATATCTTGAAAATCATATTGTTGGGGAGATCAAATTTAGATAATATGTCAGGAGAAGAAAGTAGGGAGCCCTGGGAGTAGAAGTTTCCCACTGTTGTTTCATTAATTTGTGGGAGCCAGCCAGGAGCAATTAACGAGCCTCCTAGTCTAATGTTGGGGTTAAGGATAAGAGGTTGTGCTAAATCTGTTTTAGGTGAGATCTTAAGATAGTAAAGCCATTGGGAGAGGGTTTTAAGAGACGTGATGGTTGGGTTTGAGATCCAAGGTGTAAGTGATGGGGTGGGGGTGTAGAAGATTGTTTTTGGGCTGATTTTGGCCTCTAGAAGAATTTGTCTCTCGATCAGAAGCCAAAGCGGGGAAGGACCGGCAGCTGGGACTGAAAACCATCTGCCCAGCTTGGGAAGATGGGCTGGCCAGTGATAGAATATAAGATTAGGGAGACGAAGACCTCCTTTGTCTTTAGGGAGTCATAATTTAGAAAAGGAGTGCCTGACAGCTTTGTTTTGCCAGATAAATTGCGAGAAGATGGAGTGGAATTGCTGTAGGTTTGAAAGAGGTAACCAGAGGCCTAGTAGAATAAGAGGGTAAAAAATACGGGGAAGGACATTCATCTTAATAATGTTAATCCTGCCCCAAAGAGAGATGGGAAGTTTAGACCATCTTTGTAAATCCAGCTGAATGTTGGACTTGAGGTCATCTAAGTTGAGCTTCTTGAGCAGAGCTAGATCCGAAGTAAAGTGAATGCCTAAGTATTTGATTGACCTGGGAGACCATCTCATACCAAACTTAGTGAAGTCATGTTTATGTGTAGAGGAGTTCAGAGGAAATACTTCCGATTTGGTTATGTTCAGCTTGTAATGGGAGAGCCGGCCATATTGGGTAATGATTTGGAGTGCATGCCCTAATGATTTTTCAGGGTGAGCAACATGAAACAAGATAGACAGAAAGCACCAGCTCCTGCTGTTGCACCGGGCAGCCATGGATGTGTGTGGGGTGTTTAAGTTTGTGAAGAAGGGGCTCTAAATACAGGTTGAACAGAAAGGGAGAGAGCGGGCAACCTTGTCTGGTGCCAGTGTGGAGATAAAAGATTGAGGAAAAGACACCGTTGCAATAGATCCTAGCTGAGGGGGACTTGTACAAGACTTGAATCCACTTAAGGAAGACGGTTGGGAAGTCCATTTTAGCCAGAGTTGCCCACATAAAATTCCAGTTGACTCTGTCGAACACTTTCTCAGCATCCAAGGAAATCAAGGCCATTGGGGCATGGGATAGTTGGGCAACGTGTGAGATGTGAGAAAGAGTTCTGAGGTGGTCTGCTGGGAAGCGGGCTTGGACAAATCCGACTTGTTCAGGGCTTAGGAGGTGGACCCAGACCTTCTTGATCCTCTCGGCTAGGATCTTGGATAAGATCTTCATATAGCAGTTTAGGAGGGAGATGGGGTGGTAACTCGCAGGGTCTTTAGGTGGTTTATCAGACTTAAGAATTAACACGATTGTGGCTTCTAGTAAAGTGGGGTCAGTTGTATCAGCATCGAGCAGATAATTATACAGTTTAAGGATTAAGGGGGCAAGTTGTCTAGTAAAAGTTTTACAGAAGTTCGAGGGGAAGCCATCGGGACCGGGTGCCTTGTCAGGAGCAAGAGAGGTAATGGCATCCTCAATTTCAGAGAGGGTAATAGGGGAAGCAAGAGCATTTTTGTGGTATACTGAAAGGTGGGGAAGATTGAGATCTGCTAGATAAGTCTCTATGTCCAAGGGGGGCACTGGGGGGGAATGGCTGCTATAGAGATTTTTATAGAAGTCTTCAAAAATCTGTGTGATTTCCCTAGGGGTAGTTTTGGTTAGGCCCTCAGGGGTTTGCAAGGCCGGGATTAGTCTTGAACTCACTATCGTGCGTAGTCTTAAGGCCAAAAGCCTACAGGCTTTTGCACCCTGCTCAATATATTTAGATTGAGTTTTTAGGATGGCATACTCAGCCCTCTCCTTAAGTATATCTGCGTACTCGTTTTTTGCTTTTAGAAGGGATTCAAGAGAGGCCAAGGGAGAGGAGGGAGTGTAGGAGCTCTCCAATACCTTAATTTTGGTCAGTAATAGGACAGCACGAGCCTGCTTAGATTTTTTCCTCACTGAGGCTAATTTAATTAATTCCCCCCTGAGGTAGCATTTCAGAGAGCACCAGATGAAGTCAATCCTCGGGGTGGAGTTCATATTAATCTCGAGAAAATTAGAGATAAAACTTTTAATGTGGGTGACCGTCTGGGCTTCCTTAAGGAGCTGGATGTTGAGTTTCCAGACAGTGTCTCATTGAAAATTGGGGTCAGGAGAGATCCTGGCCCAGACTGTGGCGTGATCGGACAATATTATCAGCTCAATACCGGTCTGGAGAAGGCCAGGGAGGAGTGACTTGCTAATTAAAATATAGTCTATTCTGGACCAGGAGTGATGGACTTGGGGAAAAAAAGGAGAAAGATCGGAGGGAGGGGTTAGTGAGACGCCAAGGGTCACATAGCCCTAATAGCTGCACAAAGTCCGATAAGGACTTTTGAGCCGGAGTTGCTGGATGCTTAAGATCCTGAGATCTATCCAGGATATGGCACGGCGGGACGTTCCAGTCCCCTCCCAAAATGAGATGTGAGGGTAGAAAGGTACCTAATTTATCCGCTAGAGTCATAAAAAACTCAGGGCTCCCTCCTACTGGACCATAAATTGAGCCAAGGACGACCTTACAGTTGTTGAGGGAACCTTTAACCAGGACAAATCTGCTGTCTGGGTCAGTCATGTGCCTCCTCTGCAAAGTAGGCAACGTAACTTTTAATAAGGATGGCTACCCCCCCGCTGGACCCTGACCCGCTCGCTGTAAAAACTTGAGAAAAGTCAGATCTAACTAGCCATTTTTCCTCACTCTTGATTAAATGGGTTTCCTGAAGCATGAGTATCTCAACCATGAGTAAATCACAGTGATTAAACACCTGAATCCTCTTGGCTCTTTCTCTGAACCCTCGCACATTCCAAGTAACTATTTTAACCGAATTTATAGCCATTTCAAAATCATTGAATTGGATAGATATACACTAATGCCTCTGTCATCAGTCAGAAAGAAAAAGCACACTCTGACCCCCCCCCTGCAAGTATGGGTAGGTTCTGAGAGAAAGCATAACCAGACCCCTGGTATGTAGCAATCAAACAGTGAGAACACGTATTGATATGAGACTCTTGAAATTTAACACAAACCAACCATGAAGAACCACCCCCCCATCCCCAATAGTAAAAAAAGAGCCCAGCAAACTATATACAACCTGGTTCCAGACGTGACCAGTAATGTCCTGGAAAACCCTGTGACATAGGTCTGGAAACCAGAGCCCGATGGCGAAACCCAGAGCTGTCCTTGCCTGATGACAAAAGATTCTGAAGGTGCTATGAGGGCATAGGGACAAACTGCTGGCAAGTAACAGTCACCAAAAATTGTAGAAAGACCCCCAACCGAAGGACTTAGGGCCACCATATCCCCCCACTGTAAGCTCGTGAGGCAGCTTCTTATAGCTCAGAGCATCTCCGGGATCCCCCTCCCACCCACCAGCCCTTCTCTTTGGGCTACAATCGGGCAGTGGCCTTATATACCGGTAGGTCATAAAGGGAACGAAAAAGAAAAAAAAGGGGGGTATCACGTTAGGTAGTAACCACCTGATTCAGCTTCAAGAAAAATGCAATGTAAAGGACTTACCCCCATCTGTGAGGATCAGCAGCCTACGGGAGGTTGAGTGCTAAGAGTGGGAGTGGGGCCGGGACATAACCTCGAGGATGTCTTTAAAGCTGATCTCCAGGGGGCAGATTATGCGGTGGGACCAAAACCGGTCCGCCCTCAAATCTGTCAGGCAGAGCGTTAGGTCTCCCTCCCAGAGGTTCTGGAATTGCTAAGCGGACTGAAAAAAGCGTGGCCTACCTCAACCAGCGCTAAAAGCCCCTGGATACCCCAGCCTCCCAGAAACTAAACAACTAACGATTAACAGCTAGCAGGTAAGCATTGCTGACACGCCAACATACAAACGCCAAAACGTAGGCAACAAGCCTGGTAACTGGATTATTGAAAGTCAAATCATCTGTCTTTAAACAAGTTAGGTAATCTGGAAGTTTAGTCTTTAGTGGCTTGCTCAGGAGAATCATAGGTCAAAGAAGAGCCCTCGATTGTGACCTTTAGGGTGGCGGGATATAACATTCTGAAGGGGATACCCGCCATGATGAGTTTCTGTACCACAGCGTGGAACGCCGTTCTCCTTTGCCTGGTCTCAGCTGGAAGATCTTGGGCAATTCATAATTTATCAGGGCCCCACATGATAGCTTGCAGCTCACGAGCCTTCGAGAGAACATGTTGCTTTTCGATGAAGCTGAGAAATTTGACAATAATCGGCCGAGTGGGAGAGTCCGGTGGGGGCCTTGGTCTCAGGGACCAATGGGCTCTCTGCAGGTAATATTGAGGGTTGAGAGGCGAGGGACCGACGACTTTAGTCAAAAACTTCTGGAGGAAGGCAATGGTATCTGAGCCTTCTTCTAGCTCTAGCAGGCCAAGTATTAGCAGATTATTTTGCCTGCTACGTCCCTCTAGGTCTTCGATCTTAAGTTGCAGTTTTTTCACCTGTTGCTTTAGAGAAACGATTTCAGGGTCTATTGTACCCCTCCACTTTTCTTGAGACAGGATCCTGGCTTCGGAGTTGGACACCCTGGTAGTGAGGGAGGTAAGATCCCCTCTGATCGATTTTAACTCATTCGTGATGCCGTCTAGCACTTCCCGGAGCGGCGCAATTTCTTGTAAAAATTTCTCTTCGTAAGAGGGCCCGCCAAGGAAGCAGCGCCGCCCACTTTGCCTGGGTTATTGTTGGTCTGGTTTCTCGCCTTCTTGGACAGTTTTTCCGGCTTAGCAGGAGGAGTGTGCCGCATCGCGGCCTGCTTCATCTCTGCCTCCATCCTTGTTGGGAATAGCAGGATGCAAGAAAAAAACTGCTCAGAGGCCAACAGGCAGAGATCAAGAAGCAGCTTGTTGCAATTATTTGTTGTGTTGGTCATTTAGAACCGCTTTAGAATAGGATTAAGGCTGATGGGTGGTGGGAGCCCAGAGACAGCACAGCCATTCAAGGAGCTAGCATCACGTGACCTCATTGCCCTGTTATTATAATCCAGTGCCTCAGTAATGTTTACTTTCTGTTGTGGAGTGGTTGTTTCCTGTGTGTGTGTGTGTGTGTGTGTGTGTGTGTGTATGTGTGTGTCTGTGTGTGATGTCAGACATTGTCCAATTTCTTTCAAACATATATATGCTGACTTGTTGCAGTGTTTATGGTATAAAGAATAGAGATAAGAATGTATAACGTATATTTTGTCACCATCATCATCAGCAGATTAAGTGATATATTTTTTCAGAGGTGTCTGACCAGAGTGCACCTTAGTTACATACTGCAGACGTGACTTTTAGGACAGCATGTGTTTTTTGTGCTATTGTCTCCACAAAGTCATGTGTGCACTGTGAGTGACTGAGGTGCACAGTGATCTGAGACCTCTGAAAAAATATCATATCACTTACTCCGCCGGTGCTGATGGTACAAATAAAATATACGTCATACTGTATATTCTTTCTTATCTTTATTCTTTACATACTGCAACAAGTCACACCATATATATATGTTTGCATGAAGCTGGACAATGTCTGCACACACAGGAAAGAACACTGACAGAACACATACAGTTTAGCACAGCATACTTGCACTGCTCAGTCTTGCTTTTTGACGAACACTTCATGAGTCCTGACACAAAGTAAACATTACTGAGGCTCCAGAAATATTTTTTTGAAATAGACATTAAAGCAGCAGTGCAACAATCTGGTGAGAATTTTGACCTATACTTTTTCATGCTATTTTACATTGCCACTTTACTTACCTCCTGACTTGTATGATATCATTCTTTCCTGTATTTGAGTCTGCTTTAGTACTTTTTTCATGTATGAAATAATAAAAGGAGCGCTCCTTTTAATATGGTGTGGACCAGATCTTCATCTGTATTTTCTGCTGTTTTTGTCCATCAGTTGTTTATACATCACTTCTGTTGTGAGTAAAATGAACAATTATGTAGCAGGCAGTGTTTTCTGACCTCACAGAACAATATTTGTTCAAAAACAGCTGCAAATATCGATGTAAACCTGGTCCAAGCCATATTAAAAGGAGTGCTCCTTTATTTTTGCAGACATGAAAAAAAGGGTTCCATGTGTAAATATCACCTGCAAAATAAAGTGGGGCATAACATCATCGGCAGCATGTCGCAGTCGAGAACACCGCAAGCACAAAACATTTCAGATGACAATACTGCATGCCACCAGCCCACAGAGTGCCACTATGCTGCCAAACCCCATGGAACCCAGTACGGCAACAGCAGCAGAGATGGTGTGACATGCAGTCGGCATGGCACCAGAACATAGGGAGAGGGACTGCAGTGCCACACTGACCAGTGGAGAAGTGTCACAACACCACCACACTGCTGCACCAATAGCCACCAATGGCTGACAGTGGCCAGGTACCCTGGAGCCATGCAGGGACTGAGCACTGTATGGACTCCCCAAGGGCACCATAGCCATGGATACCAGTGCCTATGCTCCACACATGGACATGCCTCTAGAGCACCCCCCTCACAGCCTCATGCACCCCAGGAATGCAGGCCCACCCATAGCCCCTGAGTGGCCCAATAGACAGCCTACCTACCCTAGCCACGGACAGCACTACCCGAGTCCATGGTGTCCCTGGCCCAAGGTGGATGTCTACCTCATGTGCAGCTGGTCCAATCATCCTGCAACCTGCTAAATGTCTGCACAGGTATGCCCTGCTATATTATTTCCTCCCTTTATCTTGTTCTGTGATCTTGTGACCACGTTGTTATTTCCTCCATTCTTTTGTACAGCGATATTAACACATGGAACTGAGAAAAAGTACTAAAGCAGACACCAATTGTGAAAAGTAGGGTATCATATAAGTCAGGAGGTAACTAGTGGCTGGCAATCTAAACTAGCATAAAAAAGTGTAGGTCAAAATTTTCACCACATTGTTGCACTGCTGCTTTAATTTATAATTTAATTATGACATTATGTGCTCACAATCACAACACACAAAATGCAACTGTCTTGTGCCTAGAAAATTTCCAAGTGCTGATGAAGTGAAATGGGAGCATTACACCACATGCAAAGTCCCCCAGAATGTATTGCACAGTCACTCATGTGTGCAATGGTCACACAGAGTCCCCAGAATTTTTCTGCATCCTCAAAATGCAACTGTCTTGTGTCCAGAAGATTCCCAAGTGCTGACAAAGTTAAATGGGAGTGTTACACCACATGCAAAGTCCCCCAGAATGTATTGCAATGACACTCATGCACGCAGTGGTCACACAGAGTCCCCAGAATTTTCTGCATCCCCAAAATGCATCTGTCTTGCATCCAGAAAATTTCCAAGTGCTGACAAAGTGAAATGGGAGCATTACACCACATGCAAAGTCCCCCAGAATGTATTGCACAGTCACTCATGTGCACAATGGTCACACAAAGTCCCCAGAATTTTTCTGCATCCCCAAAATGAAACTGTCTTGTGTCCAGAAAATTAATATACTGTGATGATGATGATGTCATGATGCACAGTGTCTTGCCAAACAGTGTGAAGGAGGGATAACATGACATGAATCCATTCAGCGTTCCATCAGAAATGATGACTGTGAGTGAACTGTTGCTGGTCCAAAGTGTGCTGCAATTCCTGCAAATGCGATGCCATCACCTCAGCTGGATGGAAGGGTGCCCTTTGTGTGTACACTAATAGTAGCCTTGGTGAGCTGATATATATATATATATGTATATATATATATATATATATATATATATATATACAGTATATATATATATATATATATATATATATATATATATATATATATGTATATGTATTTTCTAGGTGGGGGTTGACATATATACATGTACTCATTGTATTGTTTTGTATCACAGGGCACATACTGGTGATGTGCACATTACAGTGCTTGATGAGAAATGTTGGTGTTGAAATTGAAAATGGAATGCTCTCAAGCCAATGAAGATAAGTATTTTTTTTGGGGGGGAGCATATTTGCAAGTAGGTCTCATTAATGGTTTATTATTTGGATACTTCTTCACAGATTTCATCTGCATCCTTCTCCAGTCCGGTAATGATGGTCATGGTCATCGATTGAAATGACATCTGCTTGTTGCATGTCTGTCCCAGCCAGGGGTTGGGGGGCATGATGTTGAAGAATTTTTTTGGATAAGGCAACTATGACACAATAAAGCATCTGGAAGTTTCCTAAAAAAAGAAATGAAGGACCTATTACAACTTGACTGCAGCAGCAAAACATTATGTTTAATCCGTGGCTGTTCCACCACGGTCATCTGGATTAATACAGATAACAAGCTGTCCCACTGCAATCATCAGATCACAAATAAATTTAGTACCAGGCTGTGTAACAAATATACTGTGTCAGTGTTCCTGCGTCTCAACTCAAGTTACATTTTAAAACCAGATCTTGTCAAGTAACACAACCTGGGTCCAACATTTTCAACACTGTCATGGCTGCACAGCTCCAAATTTGGAATACAGTGCATGATATGTTGCAGAAATATTTTTTGTGACATACATGTCACCTAGTTTATGAATCATCCATTGGATTTGTTGCACTGTTATGAAAAAAAAGGAACAGATGAAATAAAATTGATATACTTATCAGTATGTATTGGAAATGGATATCTCATGGGTTCCTGTAGACAGTACTGCTGCTGTACCATTGATACAGACCTTCAGCGAAGGAGAGTCGTTTGTTGTTAACCTGTAAGATAATATAAATGAACCATATGTGTTTGACCATTGCAGCTCAGAAAAGCAACAGAAAACAACACACAGCTAAAGGAAGTTGAATAGCATGATAAACATTAGAACACATACTCACTTTATAGTTTTAATAGTAAGAAGCCTTGTGCCTGTGGCTGATGGATGTGGTCTCATGTTCAACTTCCTCTGCCTTGGGATGGTCAAGACATGTAATGGAAAACATTGTCACAATGGTGGTGGTGGGTGGTGGTGGACTGGTGGTCATAGCTGAGGCACATGATGACATTCCCTCTCACATCTTCCTGCATCTGGTGGTGGTGGTGGAAGTTGCGAACAGCGGTCATATCTATTATGGTGGTGGATGGGTGGTAGTCAAGGGGGACACCCGGTCACTTTCTCTATGCTGGCAGTTGCAAACAGCAGTCTTATCTCTTATGGTGGTGGACAGGTGGTAGTCCAGGGGGACACATGGTCACATTCCTTATGCTGGCGGTTGTGAACAGCGATCTTATCTCTTATGGTAGTGGATGGGTGGTAGTCCAGGGGAACACATGGTCACATTCCCTATGCTGGCAGTGGCAAACAGGTAACAGTGGTGTTATGGCGGTGGTAGTCCAGGGGCCATGATATACTGTGCTCTGCGTTATAAATGTGACATGACATATGGAATTTGAGTCACTATGAGTGGGACACTGATTTAACTTTATGAAAAAGAAAACATGTAACATACAGGAAATGTGACAGCCTTTAAACCACTTAATTTAAAACCTGCCAACATTAATCTCATCATCATTCATCATCATCCTCATAAGGACAACTGTCCTCGCAGTCTTCTATGTCTGAATTCTGACCACTGGGAAATTCTTTCTCCATTGTGTTATCATCTACGTCAGTGGTAGGCTGTTTCATGCTGTCACTGCCACCAGGATGGTCCCTTTCTACATCATCAGCTAAACCGTGACTATGTCGGGTACGAATACTGAGGTCGCAATCTGAGCTGGTATGTGCCTCTCATTAATTTTTATGAATATCAGCAAACTGACATTTGCAGGAGAGAGGTTTGTACGATGATCCCAATCTATTGCACCTGCTGAGCTAAATACCCTCTTGACACTCACACTGGAGGGTGGACATGTCAAATACTTCAGTGCCACAGCAGTCAGCTCTGGCCATTCACTGACCTTTCTGCTCCAGTATAAAAGGGGATCATCAGTGATTGACAGATGCCTGTTTTCAGACACATATTACTCAACCATTCGCTGTGCTCTCTAAGTCCAATGATTGATGCATCTTCCGCTTCTTCAAAATCATTTATGTCACAAATTCCGACTTGGAACAAGGCCTCCCAAAGTGGGTTAACACCAACCATTGCTGATGACAGACCACCTGGAACTGCAGTCCCCTTCCCCTTACAGGATATGCTTGATACCACTCCTCCAGGTTCACCTTCAGCCTGATTATGCTGCTGAAGTTTGCTGACCTTGGCACGTGACTTCTGTGCCCCATGAACCAAGTGCACCAGTTGCCCAGTGACAGTTTTTAACCTGTTCAGGCCCGCCCTCCAGTACTGAGGCAACTCCATGTTTGTATCGTGGGTCCAGCATTGTTGCTGTTGCAAAGCTGTCACTACGCTGAATGCTCAAGATGTGATGATTCTGGTTAAATACTGTCAGCATGTGTTTCAGCAACACACTGCTAGCACTGTCTCCGGCAACATCAAAGCTATGCTGTACATTCACCAATGTCTGCTTCAGCACCCACAGCAGTGGAATTGATTAGCTAATGGAGGCAGACTCACCACCCACTGCCTGTGTGGCATGTTCAAAAGGCCTCAAGATTGTTATTACAGAGTCCATGAGGTGCCACTGTTCAGTCGTCATAGACATGGAGGCCCCGGAACAGTCACGGCTAGTGTGCATGGCAAGATATTCTGATATGGCTTTGTACTGTTCATACAACCTCTCTGCCATGTATAAAGTGGAGTTCCACTGGGTGACAACTTCCAGCTTCCAGCAGTGCTGCAGGAGGCTGTTTCGGATATGCAGCTGCCAAAGTTGGTCACGGACCTTTGCAGAGCGTGAAAAGTGAGAACAGATATGGTGTGCGACTGTCATCATTTCCTTTATATCAGGGTGCCTCAGAAACTCCTGCACCACAAGATTTGAACAGTGGGCCATGCATGGAACCCCAAAAAAGTCACCATTCGTGATGCATTTCACCACATTTGACCCATTGTCACTTGCTATGAACCCAGCTGTCAGGGACAAGGGGTTCAGCCACTTGTCAGTTTCAGTCAGTACCACGTCCAACATGCTTTCACCACTGTGTGAACAGGTCACGTTGTGCATAGCAATCATTGCATGCTGTCAAATTCCTGGAAGATTGCTACCACGACATCCACATTACTGCACTGATTATTCACACTACCAACAGCACAAACAACCACCGGCACCTGCGCCCAGTGTGCAGTTATACACAAATATGAACTCCCTGCTGATTTGCCACTTGTCCACATATCCATACTTAAATAGAGGAATGAAGAGGATGAATGCTGAAGGGCATGTCTTACCAAGTCAGACACAGTACAGTACAACTCGGAGACCGCATGGGTCAAAAAGTATGTCCTGGATGGGGCTTTCCATTTTGGACAGACACACGCAGCAAACCACCGGAACCAAGAATTCCCCACAAAGGAGAAGGGCAAAAGATCAATTGCCAACATTTCAGCTACAGCAGCATTAAGTTCACGTGACACTGTAGGATTGGGTGAGTACTTCAACTTATGCTCAAAAACGCTCTGTAACATGGGCTGACTTAAATGTTTTACATGGGGTGTGATGACAAATGGTTCTGCTCTGTGAATCGCAGGGGGTGGAGTGTGGACATGTGATGAAGATGGTTGCACAGGTGATGACAAACCCAGAAATGCAGTTATTTTCCCACATTTACCAACAGGGGTTGATGTACCACTTGCACTAGACATACTGCATTGACCAACACCACCAAAACTGCTACTCTCACCACCATTGGACACGATTTCAAAATCATTCCGCTCCTCCACCTCATCACGCCTGTAGTAATCCTGTGCTGTGATTTCATCACTACTGCACACATTTAATTTTCTATTTGATGTTACAGTCATGGAAGGGGATAACATGCTCATTATGGTTGATGACGAGGGTGAACGCCCCATTTTGGTACAGGCATTAGCTGCCATTTTGTGCTGGGTCCACAGTGCCATGTGCCTGTTCTTAAGATGTGTATGCTGTCCCACTGTGCCCAGATGGCTTCCTTTTTAACCCCGACTCACATGCACCTGGCAAAACTGACAGATTGCAACTGACTCATCATTTGCATCTTGCACAAAAAAAATTCAAACAAGGGATTGTGGTGCTCTAGTTTTAACATGTCCCCCCGATGCTGCTTGTTGGACTTTTTTAAGCCATGAAGTGGGGGGGGGTGCTACATGATTTTTCAGGCAGGACACACTTGGACTGCAACTGACCACTATGACTACCTATCATTATTATTGGGTCATCATCATCAACTGAAACTGGTACATCACAACTTTTTACAGGGTGCAGAATGCAAACAGACCCAGACACAGCCACCTTGAATGTCTTTTTCTCGGATTCCCAACAGGGGTCACTGACATCATCATCATATTCATCAACATCATCCACATCTTCTACTTGGATGCTGGCATGAGGACTGCATGTTGCAACCACAGCAACATCATCATCATCAGCTTCAGCACCACCATCACTCGAAATGTTTTCATCACACTGTAAATCACTGCATGGCAAATGCGTGACCTGAACTGTGGTGGAAGAAATGTGACATTATGTGCTATCATTGACATGATGATCAGGATCCTCATGTTCAGTTACTGGGATGTTACTGGGGAGTATGACATCATCTGCACTGTCACTCACTGGCACTGCTTCACACTCCACTATATTTTTGGACATGGTAAACTGGTCAGAAGTGGAACTTGAGGCAGCAATACTCATACCACCAGTAGCAACTGCACTAACATCGCCAGCTGGGACAACATCATCTCCTTCAACTATGAGTGAAGCTACTGATTACGCTGTAAAAAACACTGAAGGAGAAATACCTTTCCTCACATCAGCAATGCACTTCTGTAACTGTGTACTACCATGCCCACAGACAATCTTACCACTGGAAACAATGCCATAGCGAGAAACAGCTTTGCTTGCACATCTCCTTGCGGGCATTTTGGGGGATCAACAAGAATATTCTAAATAAATTTAGATTGTGGAATGTTCTCTCTGGGTGGGGGCCAGGTGGTGGGGGCACTGAATGTGAAGCCAAAAAAAACAAAACTGTGGCTTCAGCAAGAGATACAGATGCAGAGTCACAACAAGTTCAACAACACCTGAACTAACCAGTGGTGCTCTCAAGTCACAAACAATCCAATCTAGAAAAGAATACCTTTTGCCGGTGGGGGGGGGCACTGACTGCAGATTACGGTAGTGCAAAACCAAGAAAAAATACCACAATGGCAGTACAAAATCACGCAGGTGAGTGGATAGCAGGTTCACACTGCTGCGCCTGTAATTACACTGTGGCACAATAAAAGGTGTATTATTTGATTTCACGCACTGCACACACACTCACACAATTTGTCTACAAGTAATGCGCAGCAAATTGAAAACTTCAGTAACATACAACGTATTTTAAACAACCCGAAATTATGCACTGCTGCACCAGGTCCTCCAGACCACAACACACACAATCAGCAAACAAATGTCAACAATTACTGAAAATATTACTGTGTGTACATTAACATAGTCAGTTATACAAGAAAAATATAACCAAAAAATTAAGAACTCCCTATTTCTCCTACTTAAGTCTATGTAACCCACAGATATGCCCCCCCAAAGCACACTTCCACTGTCTCTCAGTACACATGCTGAATGTTGTACATTAACATTCAAATCCACGCACAAACAATAAATGCTCAATGATATGAGCACAGAAGGGATTTCTAAAATCAATGAACTAAAGTTTCAGCAAAAAAAAGACTCAGAAAGGCTTTTTTAACAGCTCTTAGAAGGTTTGAATTGCAGAGAGCTCTCAAAGCAGACTGTCTCCAACAGCTTCCTACACACACTACCCTAAACTGAGGCTGTGCAGAACAATCTAGAGCCCATGTGATCTGAAATCCCATGAATCACTGCAAAATCCATCTTTGGAGCTTAAAACAAGGCGAAGTGAGGCAACGTATATTGTTTTCAATGTACTTTGCCTTAATTTTTGTGGAGTAGTGGTTTGGGGAAGGTGGAATAACACAAAGTCATTGTTTTCAATGGACTTCACATTATCTCCTATGATGCAAAGTACTCCGCTTTGCACTGCGGAGCACTCTGCGAATCCACCTTCACTCCATGAATCACTCTGTGGACCAAATTGAGGTCACTTCACCCACCACTACTCTACACCTCCCCCCCACCATACAAATGAATGCAGATTTATGCAATTATATTTTGTTCCTGACAGGAACACAGCAGCTTTTTAAAAAAATATTTTAAAAACATAAATGTATTTTCAGGAATCGGTACCTCCTATGGATGGGCATCATAGATGGCTACCTTGTTTACATATCCTTAAGGTTGGCCCTGCATGTAATCACTGCAAGCCACAGAGAACCAAGGCCATGTTTTACAGTGTAACCTTTTATATAAACTCTTCATACAGTACCTATCTATTATAGAGCCATCACAGTTGGCATGGTATACCTGAGAAGCAGAGGCAGTTTGCAAGAAATGCAGTACGTAGAATGCATAAACAATACAAGAAGACAGATCATTTCCCACTTTTTTTTGTAAAGACAGATACAATCAAACATCTCAAAAGCAGTGTGTGTGTGTGTTTGGGGGAGGTCTTAAGCTTACTATCAAAATGTCTAAACTTTTTTGCTACTAAAATCCACAAATATAAGATACAAAGTGCCTCATAAGGAGACAAGCTGCAATATTCTTCTGCACCACATGCAGGTGTCTGAGATGGTTGAGTACACTATCTAATTTGTGACAGCATAAAACTGCACCACTATTTTATATCCTGAGCTTCAATGAAGGAGTTAAATCTGGCAATGGTAAAAGCAGCCCCTAACTACAGGCAGCAAAAGGATTTCCAGAGTCTGCTGAAGCTAAATCCCATAAGAATGACTGCTACACTTGCTTATGAACTATTGAAATATCACATACTTAACTTCAAGAAAGGGACAAAAGCCTGCCAAGGTTAAAAACAATCCCTCACTACACCATAGAAATGAAATTCCATAAATAAAGCTAAATCACATAAGAAGGACAGTTACAGTTATTCCTGCTTTTTAATGTTGTCCTGATTGACATGAGGTAAAAGGATTTAAATGCTGATTAGAATGCAGAGAAACAATGTGTAGGGTACATTCATTCATTCATTCATTCATTCATTTTTTATTTTATACTGAAATGTCTGTGGGCTAAAAACCCATTTTCACAGATGTCCAGTTTTAGACGTATACAATATACATAAAAATCATCATGACAATATCATCAAACACCTTAAAATAACAATGGATTTACTAGGTTTGTGTAAAACACCTACAGACAGAATTAATAAACATTATTTCTAAGGGCTGTCTTGAAAGTTGTTATCCTTGAGCAACTAGCTATTAGACTCAACAACTTATTATATAGCTTAGAAGCTGAAAAAATCAGAGAATTTTGAGCAAATACAGTACAATATAATGGAATCTGGAAAACAGTTTTACATTGCAATCATATGTAAACAAGTTTAGAAATCCTTGGAAACAAACTTAAGATACTTTTAGGGGATATACCCAATTGAATCTTATGTAAAAAGATCAGGGACCTAAGATTAAAAAGCTCTACCAATGAAAGACAGTTAAAGGATTTGTACAGAGTACAATGGTGTGTTGATCTCGGTCGTCCTGTGGCAAAACGTAATGCAGAATGATATGTTGGCAAGAGTTTTGTTAATAATCTATCAAGGTGTATGAATAAACTATGAATTCATAATCGGTTATAGAAAAAAGAAGACTGTGTTAACAAATGCCTAGTATCAGTGGTAAGATTACTTTTTATATGGTACAAGAACCCCAATCTTTTGTGTAATCTACCAATATGATCCCGAATAAGGTGTTCATACGAAAGATGAGAATCTAATATTAGCCCTAGATACTTAAATACCTTAACTTGTTCAATGTGATTACCAAGGTTATCAGCAATATTAAATTCCATGGTTATTGGTCTCCTGAAACTGGAAAAGACCATAGTCTTAGTTTTGGCAGAATTCAACACTAATTTACATTTCTCAAACCAGTGATGCAGTATACTAAAATCAGATTGCAGTGTCTTTTGAAGAATGTTAAACTAGCCCCTGAACAAAAGAGTACCACATCGTCTGCGTGCAATATTAATTTAGTATGTGAAAAATTAACTGGTAATGAATTAACAAAAAGTGAGAACAACAATGGGCCAAGTAAGGAACCCTGGGGGACTCCATACCTTAGCATTGCTTCATCTGAAAATAAACCATTAAAAACTCATTACCTCCAATAGCTCCATATGAAGTCCGAACTATCCATTGTTTACCTGACACAAAATGGCCACCCAGGAGGTAAAGAGTTAATTACTGTTTTCTGACTCCTTGGGGATAAATAATTTCCAAACTATGAGATAACCTTATCAGGGAAATGTACACCAGGTAGAAGTTTCAGGAGTTCATCATGGTCCACCAAATCGAATGCCTTGGTGAGGTCCACAAAAGCCACAGCAACATATTTTCCGTCATCTATTGCATTGATGACTTGGCTTGTGAACCTCACCAAGGCAGTGTCGATGTTATGATTGGGCCTGAAACCATGCTGAGACTCCATCCACAGATTGTACTTTTCAAGGTATTCAGCAGCCTGGTCTAGAACAGTTTTTTTTTTTGGAATCTTTGAAAGCAGGGACAATAAAGAAATGGGACAACAGTTTTTAAGATCGGATCTTGAACCAGATTTGAAAATAGGCTTTACAGTTGAGCTTTTCCATATTTTAGGATAAACACTAAAACACAGGGAAAAATGTAACAATTTGGTCAGTGGTACTGCAATAAGGTGCATGACCTTTTTCATTACCCTGAAATCAAGGTTATCTGGACCAGTAACTGGCCTGGGATTCATTTTGAAAATAGAGCTGATTAAATTCATTGGTTGTAAATACCGAAAATAAAATTTAGGGGTGGTAACATTTTCTGAGTTACAGTTAATACATTTATAATGAAAAAGATCAAATACATTGTTTGCCCCATTCCTATTCTGCAAACCTGTTATAAACCTTTCCAGATTGGAAAAATGTGTATTAAATGCCTCTGCCACAGTTTTGGGGTCAGTGAGGATTGAACCCTTGGATTCTATTGCATAGTTTTCCCACCCTTTAGATTTTCCCATTACGGAGTTTAAAGTTTTCCAGTTGGCTTGAGAATTTCCTTTGGCTTCAGTTAGTTTTTGTTTAAAAAATTCTGTTTTGGCAACTTGAATAGCTGACTGACCTTTATTCCTGAGTTCATTGTACTTTAATTGGTGGTCTAGTTGTTTTTTTTTTTTGTTTTTTTTTTAGAGTTTCCAGGTCTTATTTCTTGTTCTAACCAATTTAAGTAAACTGGAATTCATCCAAACTTTATTATCCCCTTTGACTCTTACTGTCTTCAGTGGTAGAACTTTGTCACAAATGCCAATAAAATATCCATAATATCCACAAAATGTTTGATATGCTATATCTATGTCTGTGTTATTATCTGAAAATGACCAATCAAATGACTGTATTTCTTCAAAAATCTCTGCTCAAGATCTTTAAGTTTTCTGTAAGCAATGGTCTTATGATACTCTTTTATAGCCTTAGCTGACCAGTTAAAATACACACAACTATGATCACTGATTCCGTCAGTGGAAACCTCAGTGGTGGTAATATGCGTAGAGTTGTTAATAATTAATTACCCAGTCCAAAGTGGACTCATACCCAGTTTTGCCATTTACCCTGGTGGCATCATAAATCAATTGATGAAATCCTAATTCAGTTACAATATTCCTAGCATCTAAAGTATTGGGTGAAACCCAATTCAGATTAAAATCACCAACAATAATTAATTCCCTACATGAGGGTAGAATAGGAAAATTGTTAAAAAATGCAGGAACACCCTCTTTTGATTTATCTGGGGGGATATACACATTAGAGATAGTTAAAGTCTTGTTAGAGCCCAATGTAATTGAGATGGTAAGTGACTCATACAAAGGACTCTCAGGAATAATGGAAAGCTAATTTGCTAATAAGTAATCAGCTACATAAAATAAGCAGACCCCCCACCCACCCACCACTCTATCTTTCCTAAATATAGTAAAGCCCTGTAAATGAATTTCCTGGCTTGTGATTTTATCAGACAGCCAAGTTTCAGACATGGTAACCACATCAAAATTATTTTCTACAAACTAACACTCAATTAAAGATTTTTTTTGCCATTAGACTGTGAACATTTAAATGGGCCAAATGTAGGGAGGCAGCATTAGTGTCAGAATGGTAATTACATGATACTGTATTAACCATGAGACCAGGGTTGGGGTGTACTGAGCAGATAACATTAACAACATCAAAATAACTCGTCTGAATTTATGAGAATATATGTAGCTTTTCCTGGGGATTTGGGAGGTCTTAGAAATGACATTGGTACAAATGTTAAAGTGAACATACATATAACAGTGATACAAATGAACTGACTAATCACTGAACCTAATTTTAACAATGTAGACTGAAGCAGTTCATTTGCAATGTACTCCTGAGCACTTAAGATAGATAAGAATGTAGTTCTAAAAACATCTATAGTCCCAAGACAGTTCAACTGTATAAACTGTTGGTCAAACTCATATTGTCCATTTGTGTCATGATAGTTAGACTGTAATACATCTGAGAACCCCACTAAGCTGTATATAGCCAAAAATGGTAGTAACTGACCTAACTCCATTGTATACTTACTCGTAAAACCAATGTAATACTCTAAATGTTAAAACCAGAAAAATTTAAGACAACCACCCTGCAGCCTCCTGCTATAGACTCCCACAGGTGACTCCCGCCATTCCTGTGGGAGTCACTCACATTGAGAGCCGCACCACAGAGAGCCACTTAAGTGACTGGTAATTTAAAGTGCTGAGCCTCTCCTCCATCCTGCATCACCTCCACACCCCCAGGTACTAGCTCCTGCCACCAGCCAGCTTAGGGAAACACAGAGGAACTGGAAAGTTTGCACAAAGTCTCTGGTGCTGAAGTTATTCTTGACCACTTCAGAAAACGGCTGTAACTAAGTCTGAAGATGTGGTGGAATGAAGCCGCTGTGTCAGCAAGCAGGTCTGAAAGTTCTGAGCCCTCCCTCCATCCTGCATCACCTTCACACCCCCCAGGTACCAACTCCTGCCACCAGCTGGCTTAGGGAAATACCAAGGATCAGAAATGTTTGCACAAAGTCTCTGGGGCTGAAGTTGTTCTTGACTGCTTCAGGCAGCAGCTGTAACTAAGTCTGAAGATGTGGTGGAAAGAAGCTGCTGTGTCGGCAAACAGGTTTGAAAGTACTGAGCCCCTCCTCCATACCACATCACCTCTATGTCCCCAGGTACCAGATCCTGCCACCAGCCAGCTTAGGAAAATACAGAGGAATGGGAATGTTTGCACAATGTCTCTGGAACTGAAGTTGTTCTTGACCACTTCAGGCAGCAGCTGTAACTAAGTCTGAAGATGCTGTGGAATAGCATCATAAATTATACAAGAAGGCAGATACTTTGCAGTTAGTATGGTTTCTGTAAACACACATGCTGTGAAAATCTTGAAACCCAGCATGAAACATGGTTATGCAAATCCTCATGTGCGGGGCAAACTAACTAAAGAAAGCTTGGTACTACATTGTGATTGCTATCTCATCATGGTGTAGAGTTTAGGTTTCCCCCGGGTGGGGGAAGGGGGCTCTCAGGATCAAAACTATTGGCCTAAACAGTGAACCTATTTTTAGACTACCCTATCCAGGAGGGGGTCTCAGCTTTCCTGTGGGGGGGGGGAGACTTGAGCCTGGAAGCCCCTCCCAAACTCTACACCTATACCATCTCACCACAACAGACTCACACACTACACATAACAATAAACTTTAAAATCTGAACAATAGAATATACATTACATGAGGTGATGCAAGGACAGCGTGCCATGTAAAACTGAACAAAAGGGAAAGCAGATACTTTCCAATGTGTGACATTTATGTAAACTGATGTAACCCCTAGGCCACTTTTTAAACTAGTGAGCACACTCCCCATTAAAATCTATAACACTGGTACTCACATACTGGCATACCATTTTACTTTACAAAAGACTGGTACCACCCTTGGCATTAGGATGCATACCTGGCTCATTTTCTGGGGGGAGGGGTACAAGAACAAAACAAAATGAACTCTGTGTAAATATTACAACCCATCCTGGGTGGAGGCTGCTATGCATATGCTAGATCTAACCTGCTGAGGGAGCACCAGTAAATCCACACAACCAGAAGCAATAATCAGAATGTCCAGAAAAATAACTGGGGTCGTGTAGTATGGCTTTATTCAACAGATGGAAATTTAAAGCAGAAGTGGGCCCCCAAGGGTTGGTCTAGGCAAGACAGGTGCATTTCATAAACTCTCCTTGCGTGCAGTACAGTTCATCAACATACAAAAGAACATCTTCATCCCATTTCTACATGGTGCATTTAGTGGACCATGCCATTTAGTGAAACTCAGCCACACACTCAGAACGCTTCTACAAACTTAGGTGCAATTATGTGAAACTCAACCACACACCTAAACCTGCAGCTTGACCCTTGCTCAGGTATAACTGGTGCCCTTTACAAACCAGAAAACCCTACCTTGTAAGCTTTCAGATGGTGTTCCTCTCACTCTTTGTCCCAACTTACAGTGTCTGCCATTCTTCAGGGTTAAACCATTGAAACCCCCATTTCCCACTATAATGCTAGAGGTCCCACACTTTAAATCCGTCACTCAATGGAGTGACCAAAGAATAAACTGCCCTCCACTGGGTGAACAGTTTAACAGAACATTCACTCTCTTGGGTGAACTAGGGGCACTAACAGGTGTGATCCAGCCTTATCTATGGGTACACACACCCCAGACTATGATTCCCCTAAAGTATATGGAGATCTTGCCTCCTAGTGCTCACAAATGGTTATCCTGTCCACTGGGCATGGAACAACGAAAAGGCATTCTCCTGGGTAACAGATTAAACAGTCTCTCAAAGTCCTTTCTAAAGTAACTGAAACACACACAGAACCTTCAGGGGATTGCCCATTGAGTCAACTGAGAACAAGCAGTTCCTACCACTTCACTGGGAGTTGAAATCATGAAATTCTGCTGTAGCACTCATCTCCACCACTTCACTAGTAGCTGGAAATGACACTCCACTAGGGTGAGAAAAGCTGAGCCCTCACCTCTGAGCCCAACTGGCAGTCCTTCTGCCACTCTCACCTCCTCACTCACTCAGGCTGACAACTAACACTAACTGAACATTCTAAGCTCCCCAGAGCAGCTGTCCACACACAGTGGCAGATCTACAGTGTGGCTTATGCTGCTACTAGAGTTCTGAATGATCTAATCATTATTCCCTCAGGCTGCCTCAGTAAACAATGATGTCATTATGTAAGAAGTCCCTCATGAGCTCCCTACCAGCTACCTGCTACCTTCCTAACAATAATACCAATAGGATTCTAGTAACCCCAGGGGACTGGGTGGTTACACTCACTATGACCAGACCACTGGCACCAGGCCATCCTACCTCCATGCTCCCTTTGGGGAGGGCTGCACATGTCCTCCCCTACCATGTGCCAGGTACAGGCAGGTAACATTAAAGGACGGAAGCTCACTGAAGAAACTTCAATTCCTATCCTACGATTGTACTATCTGTGGATTCTTAGTGGCTCCAAGAAACTGCCTGAAGCATGTCCTACCAGACAGCATTGGTGATCCCTTTATCTGGAGTCAGGACCACCAACATGCCTTCCCCGCTTATCCTCTAGGGAAAAGCTGTCTAACCCATGCTACTTACCAGATGCCCAAACCCAAAAAACATTTTACACCAACACAACTGTAAAATGAAAAAAGGTTAGGCATTGTACTACACAGTTACACAAGCCTAACAACTCTACACAAAGAAGGACTCAAGTGAGTCCCACAAAATCCTTTTCAGGTTTTCCTGTCTTCTTTCAGGAACACCTGCAAAATAAAACACTGGAAAAACACATTTCTGCACACAGCTGCAACCTGTAAAAGCCAAAAACAGTGAGCAAAACCCTCCCACTGGATACTGCACAAGCCCAAAAAGCAATTTTTAAAAGGATTTTCTACAAAAGTACAAAACTAGGAAACAATATAAATATTTGTTTATGAGAAGTTACAGGATTACACTGCAAGGAAACAGTAGGTATGCAAATGAGAGGGCACTCATTACAACTGAGAGGAGTAAAATATAACACCATGAGGAGAGGTAAGTGGTTTAGCCAAAGGGTGGTGAACAACTGGAATATGCTTCCAAGTGAGGTTGTGGAAGTAGGTAGTCTGGAGATGTTTAAGACTGCACTGGACAAGTATATGGGAGAACAGAAATGGGAATTTATCCACTGATAGTAGCAGGACCACAATGGCTCTAGTAGCTACTGGACCTGATACCCAAATCTAAGAACCTGTGAACCTGTCTATATTTGGGAGGGGTGGTCCCTGGAAAATCTGAAACTAAGAAACAGTCCAGAGTGCTGGAGCACTACTGAAAGAGTCTCTCCTAGGCCAGAGTCTGCTAAAGCACAGTTCTGGAACAGGCAAAAGGCCTGCAAGCACTGCAGTCTAGATGGATAGTCTGTTGGAAATTACAGTTCCATGGATATCTTCAATTGCAGGTAAACAGTTAAATTAAAAATGGAAAGAGTTTCTTACCAGTTCTAGGTGACAAAAGGATGTCAACATCACCTCTGTGGATCTGTAGCCTGATGATCATCAGCTGCTGGGTAAACAACATCTTTGGATCAGATGCTTCCACGACCTCCTACTGGACCCAGACTAGAAATCTTCTCCGATTGCTGAGCTGATGAACCTGGATGTTACCACAGATGAACCTGGATGCTGTTGGAGCCGAACCTGGATGCTGCTGCAGATGAACCTGGATCACCAGAAGAAAGGCACCTCCATCCTGGGTTGCTGCCTCCTCAGTGGCAGAAGGCTGAGCTGGCAAAAGCTGCATTCACATAGAATGGAGCAATTCAAGAAAATCTGGGACCCCTTATATACTTTATACTCTCTACAATAAGGTTAACCCGGCTACTAGGCTTTTTTGTGCCTAGTCTACTAAGTCGACACTTGAATAGTGTCAAGATGGCTCTATGATGGACTTTTTGTACTCAATATGGGTAGGGAGGGATGGTGGGAGGGGGGAGGGGGAGGGTTATGGTTTGGGGGGCTGACTCAGGTTATCACTTGTCTAATGTATCATGTTCATGTTCATGTATGTCTGCCATTGTATGTTGTGGTGAAAAATATTACAATTTTTTCAATAAACTTTAAATTAAAAAAAAAGCTGCATTCACTTTTGGCAAGTGGGCAGAATTTCAGAATGAATGGCACCAATTTCAGGGGTAGTACCATTCAGAATCTGGGGCATAAACTGTCACCCCATCTGGACACATCATAGGAACATTGTAGAATGTCTCTTGACCAGCTTTGTACACTACTCTCACAGAGCTAATTATCAAGATCCTGCCACGCTTCCAGAATTGCAGTCTATCATTATACACTTTAATCCAGACTCACTTGTTTACTCTAGGGTGCAGGTTAGCACAAGTTTCCTCCCACAATCAGCCATGCCTGTTTTTCTCAATTTCTTCCCATATTTGCTGAGGATAGAAAGGGTACGAAGGTCCATACTTGGCCACAGCTCATCTATGCACAATTCTCTGCTCCTTGCTTCTTTTAACAAACTCCAATCCAGAAGCATGGCTTGGGGGTGGCCAGTCCTGGTTGAGCCAGTTACGAACACTTAGTGCAGAGCAAAAGTAGTCCATCTCTGCACTCAGGTGCACATTTCTTGAGCCTTTCTCCACATGGACAATGGGAAGCTCCATGGAAGCCAAGGCCAATGTCAACTCACGGGGTCCCACTGCAGCCATTGCAGCTTCTTCCTCTTCCACACATTCTGCCCAGGAGCTGGCAATTGTGCCAACCCCCCAAACTCTCCACCCTCCACTGTCCTCAGAGGAACTGGCCTCCCAACAACACGCTTCCTCCATCTTGGACTCTCCCACGAGGCTTGGACTTGGGCCTTCCACCCACAGATCTACTGAACCTGCCATTGCAGCATCCAATTCCACTCAGTGTGGTGTGGAACACTTAACTTCCTCTGGGCCTTGCAAAACATCAACACAGACAATGTCCAAGAACTCCTTTACAAACTCTATGGGGTCTCTCTGACTGCACCCAGCCTGATGCTGTTGTTCCAGTTCTACAGGGTCCTCTGCCTGTGTCCAAGTTGGAGTTAAATGGATGGGTTTTGTTTTAGCTACCCTTGTGCCACCTGTCATGCTCAACCCAAATCATGTTTTACAGTCTGTGCAATGTGGAATAGGCAAAACATCTCTTCCTGGCTTTGGGCATACTACACATGTAACCCCTCACCCCTGCCTTTTTGCAAACAACAGGTGGTATGCTGTTGAAGCAGACAGCAGTACCAGGTGGGGACTGGGTTCTGGGAGGACCAGGTTATTCGGCACAAGGGCTAGGTTTGGCTACTCTGCACAGGGGCACCCAAGTAAATCCGAACACAGGAAGCAATAACTGTAATGTTCAATACCAGGAATGGGATTCTAAAGTGTGGCTTTATTCACATCCAAGCAGAACAAAACAAAGCATAGATGGACCCCATGGGGCTACACTTCTGGTAATGCAGATTAAGAATCAGAACACTTCCTCAACACTTCAGCCCTCAGGCTCTGAACCCAGCAGGCACACAGCCCAGACTTGCACACTGCTTTGGGTACACAGCCCGAACTTGTACACTATTTTTGGATTTCCCTGGTTCAGCTCCCCTGCCGGCCACTTGAACACCTTCCATTTGACATGGAAACATTTTCTGGTGGCTCTCTAAACCACCTAAGAGCCTTCGACTCCATAAAGGAAACTTTCTTTTAATCCCACATCTGTGTACTTTCCTCAGCACTGGCCAAGTGCCTGAGGGAAAGTGAAAGGGCCACAAAGCAAATCCGTAGAGGTGAATTTGGTTACTACTGATGGGGGGGTCTCACACCTCTAGCTTCCACAATTCATACCCGGCCATTTCTCTGGACATTAAACATCTCTTTCTGAAAAGCTTGGCAATGAAGATTAAAGGGTAAATGCTTGGCACATTTCCTCTACATGTCTTGGCTTTCCCCTTGTACTAGACTCGAACATACTTAAACATCTCTTTCTGAAAAGCTTGGCAATGTAGATTAAAGGGTAAATGCTTGGCACATTTCCTCTACATGTCTTGGCTTTCCCCTTCGTGCTGGACTTGAACATACTTTTACTTGGCTTAGCCCATTCCTCTAGGCCTCCCACTGATTAAGCAGTCCAATCCCCACTTTATTTTACTCTTTGTGCTGGACTTGAACATACTTCTACTTGGCTTAGCCCATTCCTCTAGGCCTCCCGCTGATTAAGCAGTCCAATCCCCACTTTACAACAGTTCAGGTGAAACAATGGCCCTATGTCAGAGCGAGCTCACCCTTTGGTTGCAGGTGCCCCACAGGCAATTCTTCACAGGAATCTCTGGTGCTTCAGCACAACTTGGAATAAGGCAGCTTCTTCCCTAGCCGGAACCAGGAGGGTTGCCCCTGGAATGACAGGCAACCTTTCCACCCCATCCCCTCAGGGATGGGGCACAGGGACCAGTAACAGCAGTCTCCACCACTAAAAACAGCTATTGTGTTCCTCTTTGAAGGAAATACACCTCTCCCTAACAGTAGCTCTATATCAGAGTTTTAGGCTCCAAGAGCCTGTGCACAGACTGCTGTGCTCCTCTCTTCAAGACTGCTCACACACAACTCTGTTCAAAAACTCCCAACGTTCTAACCTAACTCCCAACTGCAGATTCCAATGTGGCTCATGCAGCTGCGAAAGGTCTATGTTGATGTCATCCCTCAGTCTCAGCTGAGACTGAGAACAGAGTGAGACAGTGTGAAATCCATTTAACTGGAGTTTCACAAGCTGCCTTCCCTGCCTACCACTACGTCTTACTGGGATTCTAGTAACCCCGGGTAACAGGGGGGGTTACACACACACATTCACTGGATAGTTCGGCAAAGCCACTTCAGTGGGTGCTGATGAACAGTCATACAATTTCTCAGAATTAGCTAGTTTTTGTTCTTGTTGGGCTACCCATGCCTTGGCGTGGAGCGGGTAGTGAAGGGGTTGCTGCACCATGTTCTGCAAATTAAACACACAAGTCCCCAAATTACTATTTTTGTAAGCATTCTAAGATTTGGTTTTAACACATTGGAAAAGTTCAGTAACAGGCTCCCTGGCTGCTACAACTGTATTACACAACACTTAGCAAGAAACCATTTGAAACTTTGTTTTGGGTTTGAAAACACTGGTATAAAATAGCACTGCTTTGTTTACATTGCTGACTACACCACAACATGGCAGCTGTAACTTTGCATCACATTCAGTCTAGAATTGCTAGGATTCTGTCTGAATCTTTTGCATTTCACTGGGTGAACCGTTTAACAGAACATTCACTCTCTTGGGTGAACTAGGGGCACTGACAGGTGCAATCAAGTTTTATCTATGGGCACACACACCCCAGACTATGATTCCCCTAAAGTATGTGGAGATCTTGTCTCCTAGAAAAGACTCACAAATGGTTGTCCCGCCCACTGGGCATGGAACAGCAAAAAGGCATTCTCCTGGGTAGCAGATTAAACAGTCTCTCAAAGTCCTTTCCAGGCAGCTGAAACACACACAGAACCTTCAGGGGATTGCCCTTTGAGTCCCCTGAGAACAAGCAGTTCCTTACACTTCACTGGGAGTAGAAATCAGGAAATCCTGCTGTAGCACTCGTCTCCACCACTTCACTGGAAGCTGGAAATGACACTCCACAAGGGTGAGAAATGCTGGGCTCTCACCTTTGAACCCAACTGGCAGTCCTTCTGCCACTCTCGCCTCATCACTCACTCAGGCTGACAACTAACATTACTAGAACATTCTAAGCTCCCCAGAGCAGCTGTCCACACACAGTGGCAGATCTACACCAGGGCCTGCCAGGGCACATGACCTGGTAAAAAAAATGCTGTGCCCCAGTTGGTGTCCCCTATGGTGCAGAGCTTCCCCCATAGTAACAATATATCAGTGCCCTGGCTGCCATTTGTTGTGCTGCAGCTGTACCCTGGTAACCACTTGTGGCAAGAGCCGCTACTGTCCACACAGTGTGGCTTAGCTGCAGTGAGAGTTTTGAATGACCTAATCATCCCTCAGGCTAGCTGAGTAAACAATGGTGTCATTATGTAAGAAGCCCCTAATGAGGTCCCTACCAGATACCTGCTACCTTCCTAACAATAATACTGATAGGATTCTAGTAACCCCAGGGGACTGGGTGGTTACACAGAGATGGAATCAAATGCTTCAAAAGCATAATGTGTATGCAAATCCATGTGTTTGGTGGGGGTGGGGGAGCTGGCTAGAAAAATGTTTCATTTTTTTCCAATTAAAATTCAAAGACTAAGTCACAGAGTGAGAGAGTAAAGAGACAAGCTACGGTATTCACCACCACCTGCAGATGTCTGGCTGGTAAAGTACACTTCATAATTTGTGATGACATTCAGCTGTACCATGGTTTTCATTTCATCAGCTTTAAGGAAAGGATAAAACCTGACAATGGTAAAAGCAACCCCTAAGTATAGCCACAAATAGAATCCCAGAGTCACTTTAGCTAAATCCCAGGGGTGTGATCTTCAACGCATCGGGGACAACCCAAGATGCTTGCGTTAAAAAGAAATGATGCAAGGGGCTCCCTGTGCCACACTTTGCACCATTCCCAGTTTTACAATGCAGCCTGTACCAGTTGAGGGACAATTTTGAGCTGATGCACCCTATGAAGGTAAGCCATTTGAGGAAGTTGCATTTTAGAGTAGAGACCCAGCTGATGGGTGGTCTACCTCAATGTTGGTAGCTGGGTGACATAACAGCAGGGCCCTGATGTGAATACCAAGAGACCCCCACTCCTTTTGAAATCAAACTAGTAAGTTGCCAATACAGGCTGGAAAATATGTTTATTGTTACATTGGGGGGGTGGAGTCAGGGTGTGCTCTGACTTGTTGTTTTTGTTTATGTATGCACTACACAGTAGCACGCCTCATTTAAAATCCCATTTACAGTTTGTGAATGAGCAAGGGTGAGAAGTTAATATTGTATCTAATTTGTAAATGGAGAAGAATGGCCTTCTCATTTAACTAGCTCCTCATCAGCTACTTGCACATTGGCTAGGCCCACACCTTAATTACACCAGTTTTGGGCTGATGCACCCTATAAAGGTAAGCCATTTGAGGCAGTTGCAGTTAAAAGTAGGGATGCAGGTGTTGGATGGTCTACCTCAAAGCTGGTAGAAACATAGAAGTTGACGGCAGATAAGGACTGCAAGGTCCATCCAGTCTACTAATTTTTTCTACCTTATGAGTGTGCCGTAGATCTGTACTCTGTCAATGGCCTATCTATTCATACTCATCTGTATTGCTCCCTTATGCCTATCCCATGCCTGCCTGAAGCCCTGCACTGTATTCATATCCACCATTTCCTGAGATAGGCCATTCCATGCATCCACCACCCTTTCTTGGAAAAAGAACTTCATTACATTCACCTTAATCAGCATCCCTCTAATCTCATGCTGTGTCCTCTTGTCCTGCTAGTTTTCTTATATTGAAACATATTAGACTATTAGACTCTTTCACTTTGTTAATGCCATTAAGATGTTGAAATGTTTTGATCATACAACCTCTCTTCTGCCTTTGCTCTAGGGTATACATATTGAGCTCTGTTAATCTGTCCTCATATGTTTTCTGATGCAGTCCCTGCACCATTTCGGCTGCCCTTCTCAGGACTGCCTCCATTTTGTTAATGTCCTTGTGCAGGTGCGGCTTCCAGTACTGCATGCAGTACTCCAGATGGGGCCTAACCAGTGTCTTGTAAAGAGGAATTTTTACCTCCCTTTTACGACTTGCGATACGCCTACTAATACACCCCAACATCCCTCTTGCCTTACCTACTGCTTTAGTGGTCTGCTTGGATGATTTTAGGTCATCTGTGATGATGATGCCCAAGTCTCTTTCTTCCCTTGTGATTGCCTGCAACTCCCCTAACAACCTATAAGTGGCTTCAGGGTTTCTTTTGCCTATGTGCATGATCTAGCACTTCTTTTCATTAAACACCAGTTGCCACTGTTCCGACCATTTTGCCAGTTTATCCAGATCTCGTCTCATTCTGGCCACCCCATCTGGATCATCTACTCTGTTGCAGATCTTGGTGTCATCTGCAAACAGACAAACCTTGCCCTCCAGTCCATCTGCAATGTCACTGATTAAGATATTGAAGAGGACTGGCCCCAGGACTGATCCCTGCAGTACCCCACTTGTGACTTGCATCTCTGCTAACTGTATAACTTTTACCACCACTCTCTGTTTTCTACCCACCAACCAGTTTGCCACCCAGTTGACCAACCTCTGACCCATCCCGAGCCTACCCAGCTTATTAATCAATCTTCTATGTGGAACAGTATTGAAAGCTTTGCTGAAGTCAAGGTAGGTGTCATAAGCTGCACCTTCTTGGTCCACCACTCTGGTTACCCAGTCAAAGAGATCTATGAGATTAGTTTGACAGGACCTTGCTGTTGTAAACCCATGCTGTCTTGGATCCTGTGCGCCTGTGGATTCAGGTGTTGCACTATCCTTTCCTTAAAGAGTGCCTCCATAATCTTGCCCACTAGTGAGGTAAGACTGACTGGTCTGTAGTTCCCTTCCTCCTCCCTGCTACCACTCTTGTGGAGCGGGATCACATGAACCCTTCTTCAGTCTTCTGGGACCTCTCCTGTGTGCAGAGACTTATTAAACAGTTCTGATAATGGCTCTGCTAGTTCCACCCTTAGCTCCTTTAGTACCTGGGATGTATGCCATCAGGTCCCATTGCCTTGTCCACCCTGAGCTTAGCGAGCTCTTGTAGAACCCTTTCTTTTGTGACGGGACTAGTGCACACCTCCCTCACCCCTGTGTCCATGGTGCTGAGCTGTGGGCCCTGCCCTACCTTATCCTCAGTAAATACTGAGCAGAAGTATCTATTTAGGATAGATGTTTTTCCTTGATCCACCTCCACACACTCCCCTTATCCCCTTTGATCTTAGCAATACCCCCTCTTGACATTCTCCTTTCACTAAAGTATCTATAGAAAGTCTTGTACCCTTCTTTTACCATTTGTGCTAGTGTTTCCTCAGTTTGGGTCTTTGCCTGCCTTACTGCCCTCCCTGCTTCCCTTAGGGAAGTTTGGTATGCCTCCCTGTCTTCGTCCCGCTGTGTTCCCTTATATTTCCGGAGGGCTAGCCTTTTGGCTCTGACCTTTTCTGCTACTGTTCTTGAGAATCAAAGTGGTTTCCTCCTTCTTTTATGCTTGCTTTTCTCTCTAACACAATGGGATGTTGCTTCAAGTATTGCATCCTTAATGCTTGTCCACTTTACCTGTACCCCATTCACCTGTATTTCTTCTTGCCAGGGCTAGCTTACTCTGTTGGCCATCTTATCAAAGTCAGCTCCTCTGAAGTCCCATATTTTTGCCTTGGAATGGGATAATTTGGTTCTAGTGGCCTAATTGAACCATACCACGTGATGGTCACTGGCCCCCAAGGTGACTTTCTACTTGGAGATCTGTGATCCTTTCCCCATTAGTCAGTACTAGATCTAGGATAGCCCTGTCTCTTGTAGGTAGTTGTACCAGTTGTTTGAAGGTAATCCACTATGTATCTAATTCTGGTGGATGTCCCTGCTGGTATTGACCAATCTGTATCTGGCATGTTGAAGTCTCCCATTATTAGAACCTCCCTTTTAGCTGTCACGTTTTGTATATCTTCTAACAGTAATGTGTCTATGTCCTCCCCCTGGTTTCAAGGCCTGTAGACAACCCCAGTTCATATGGCTGTCCCATTTCCCGTTTCCAGGGTGACCCACAGTTCTTCTGGCTTCTTATGTGTTTTCTGAATTTCTATAGCTTTGATATTTTCATTGACATGAAGTGCCACTCCCCCACCCTTTTTGCACCTCGGTCTCTTCTGAACAGTACATAACCGGGTACTGAAGTCTCCCAAGTATGGTTACTGGTGAACCATGTCTCATTAATGGCTACTATGTCCAGTTTAGCCTCTGTCATTGTTGCCTGCAGGTCTGGGATCTTGTTTTCCAGACTGCAGGCATTTGTGTACATGATTTTCCATTGGCCAGATTTTGGTGTGTTAGTTGTTGGCCAAAGTCCAGCGTTTCCCCTGCATGTTGTATGGGGATCCTGACCTTTTTCCTTACCTGGTGATGCAAATGAACTACAAACATGCTGAACTCCTGTTTGATCACTAGCTGAGGGGAGAAGGGTGTTCTTCCTGTTCGATGTAGCGGGTGCTGCACCTCTCTCCCCATTTGCTAGTTTAAATATTCTGCAAAGATGTCAAACTTCTGCTCCAATGCACTGACTCCCTCCTTAGTCAGATGCAGTCCATCGAATTTAAATAACTTTCACTCCCAAAACTGTTGCCAGTTACCTACAAATTTGTGTCCTTTTTCCTGGCACCAGCCCTTGAGACACATGTTTAGCTCTCCTGTCTCCCCTTCTCTGTCCTTCCATATATCTGCCCCCCCCTCTCTCAGACTGGCAGGATCTCAGAGAAGGAGATACCAGATGAAATGGATCACAGTTTGTCTCCCAGCATGGTCAGGTGTTCCTTGGTCTCCACAACTGACCAGCTGGTGAGATCGTTAGTCCCTATGTGTACCAGGACATCAATGTTTTCTCCTGCTTCCTGCACAATTTTAGCAATGCGGTCAGGGTCTCTCCATGCTGATGTACCCCGGAGACATCTGACCATCACCCCAGCTGGAGGTAGGTATCAACTCCCTGAATCATGGAGTCTCCTATGATCAGAAGTGTTTTGGATTTCCTTTCTGCTTTTTTGTTTTGGTCCCTGTTTTGGGTGAGTTTTGTTGTGATAGCTCCTCTGCTGTAGTATCCTTCTCTGCAGTGTCCTCTTCCCCTTTGTTTGATTTCAGAGATAGAGGCAGATACCTGTTTGTAGTTTTATATGGTTTGTGGAGGTGATACGTTGGAGAGCATAGAGTGATGGGGCACCTGATTTTCCCCTTCTAACCACCTGCCAACCTACTGGACCAACTGCCCTCTGCGGTTGAGGTGCTTCAGTTGGATTTTGGGGAAATGGCAGTTGGTTCTTATAATATATTTCTTCTTTAATATGTGATTTGAGATGCTCAATCTCTGCCCATGCTGCCTGGAGCTGTGCCCTTAGATCTCCAATGGACCAGTATGTAGGACAGCATCCTAAATCCTGTATAACTGCCGTTTTGAAAAGTGTCCCGCAGTACCTGCAGTTGGTAATATCCATTCCAGATGAGTTGCCTGGTTTATAACCTGGTCTGAGTAATTAGAAGGAGGAAAATGAAAGCAAAAGTTTGATTTTTTGTTTTATTTGTTTGTTTTTGTATAACTTGTTATAAAAAAGTTAAATTACTTGTGCCCCTGTAAGTGAGGTCACTGTGTGGATACCTCTCTGATCCTTCGATTCCTGCTTTGTTACAGGAAATGTCACAACTGTGCTACCCTATAAGAGGAGTGAAGCATGGGTGGTTGGGGATGGGGTTGGGTGGCTGGACCCTTCTCCTGCTGAAAAAGAAGAACCACAGATGAAAGAAACAAGGAGGTAAGAGCAAAAACAATCAACCAGCAACAAATGCAGTAGTCATGAAAGCTTAACCTAATGATAGAAAAAACTGCAAAACCTGTAAATAACCACCTGTAATAATTTCACAGAATATGTACCCTGCAAAAACACTTTGCTACAGAGAAAAATAAAGCAGTAACAGAAGATATACTGTACCTTGCAAAAAAAACTATTTGAATCAGAGAAGAATACAGCAGTAATCTGTAAGCACAAAACAGTAACAAACCTATAATAACAGGAACACCCTCTAATAATGCAGCAGAACTTATACCCTGCAACAGCAATTTGAATCAGAGAACAATAAAGCAGTAAAATGTTAGCAAAAAACAGTAACAAACCCTGTGATTACAGAAAAAAATAGTAACACAGGAAATCTGCCTAGCCAAAAGAAGCCTTAATCCTTTTCCTTGCTCTGATAATGTTCCTTGCTTTTTCCTTACAAGCAAACCTAGAAGAAAAGAGCTCAGGTGAAGATATGTGCCTTTGCCAGCAAACCTAGTCTTCTACCTCAAAAACACCAACCAAAAACACCTGGGTGATTTCACAGCAGGGCCCTAAGGTGAATATTAAAAGACCCTCACTCCTTTTGAAATCAAAATAGTAAGTTGCCAATACAGGCTGGAAACATATGTTTGTTGTTACATTGGGGGAAGGGGAGTCAGGGTGTGCTCTGACTTGCTGTTTTTGTTGATGTATGCCATACACAGTAGCATCCCTCATTTAAAATCCCATTTATATTTTGTGAATGGGTGAGAAGTTAATATTGGATTTGGTTTGTAAATGGAGAAGTATGGCCTTCTCATTTAACTAGCTCCCCATCAGTTACCTGCACATTGGCTGGGCCCACACCTTAATTATGCCAATTTTGGGCTGATGCACCCTATAAAGGTAAGCCATTTGAGGCAGTTGCAGTTTAGGGGAGGGACCCAGCTAATGGGTGGTCTACCTCCACGTTGGTAGCTGGGTGACTTCACAGCAGAGCCCGGAGGTGAATACTAAGAGACCTCCACTCCTTTTGAAATCAAAATAGTAAGTTGCCAATTCAGGCTGGAAAAATACGTGCATTGTTAAATTGTGGGGGGAGGGAGACAGGGTGTGCTCTGACTTGTTGTTCCAGTTGAGGGACCACCTGCGCCAGCCAAGCTTGCACCATTCATGTGATAGATGAACTGGTGCACCATGGCGGATGGGGGCTTGCACCAGGGCAGTGTTTCTGCATCCCATAAAATATGATTGTGTAATCTCCCTGAAGGGTGCATGGTCTGCTACAGTTAGACCAGCTTAGAGCTGGTCTAACAGCCCATGCACCATGCATGCTGGAACCATTGCTCAGTGGGAGGTGAACTTGTACCCCCTGTTGAAGGTGGTCACCTATGGTATCTTGTGCCCACATGGCACCCAGACACATGATGGGCCACCAGTGGAGCAGCCAGCGGTATGTCACTGTGGCAGGTATGCACCCTCAGAGGCCCCCCCATGGTGCCAGTTATGCAACTGCACTCCCACACAGACCTGCACTGTCACAGTCATGCCGTGCACTGTCCCTGTCATGGGGGTGTAAGAAAAGATAGATCTGGAAATCTGGGAACTGGAAAGTTCATCCCAAGAAAGTTCAGCACTGGAGATAAGGAAACAGGATAATTAGACACATTACCTAACATGAAAATCTAGTCCTACACACATTAAATGCATTATGAGAACATAACACAATATGGTAATTGATGTAAGTCTGGGGGCATGCAGCTGGGGGGACTTGAGGGAGGATTTCCTATTCCAAACTCTGGGGATGCAACTGAGGGTAGGAAGCCGGAAGGAGGAGATTTCCTATTCTGTACTCAGGGGGGACACGGCTTTGGGGGGGATTGGAGAGGGGGAAGATTTACTATTGTAAATTTCGTGTAGCATGCAACAAGGGGGGCACAATTTAAGTTGCTCACAGCAAAAAAAGTACACCGACAACCTCAAAAACAGCCAAACACAGACGTTGTAAGAATCAAACCCAGGTATGCTGGATGTAACAAGCCCATTCACAGCTCATGATTGTAACCTCTACACTACACTATCAGTATTCTTTGATGGCACACACTCGCGGACTTCAACAAAACAACTTGGGGGGAGTGGAATGCGTCATACTATGGGAACATGCCGCAACAACCGTGACCAAATGTTCACGCACTCACTTGGGACAGAGCTTCCTGTGCCACATTGTCCATTTCCAAACTTTCCATAACCTAAAACTCCTGTGTCTAACTCTCCAGTTCCATCTTTTCCAAGCCTCATCAGGGGTCTGTTGCCACCTCCCTCCTCCCACCCTAACCCATCCTGCCTTCCATCATTCCAGACTTGTCCACCATGGCACTACCAATCTCCTGAGCAACCGACTGGTGGGTCTCCATCACTTCTCCTGCATGACCATCCTGCAGCTTGTGGCAATCTCCTCCTGTGTGCCATGTGTTTGATGCACAGGGATGGTTGTGGCAATTGTGCGGAGTCTGGCACCAGGACCCTCTTCTGTTAGAAAATTCGGCACAGGGTCCTCAGTGCACTGGCAATCAACACAAACTGATATTTTCTGCAGCTTGCATTAATCTAAAGGCTGCTTTAAAAATCTGGCCCCAGTATTATAGGCAGCTATGGCAGCTTATGTTATTCAGGTCATTTTACTGTAGTGACAGAATGAGGTAAGATTATTTAAACAATGTCCAGAAAGAAGAGGAGCAACAAGTAGAATGCATAAATAATACAAGAAGAGGTATTCACTACATCTGTGGTGTAAAGTCTCAAACCCAGCACAGAGCATCATGGATATATGCAATTTTGTTAAATTAATAAAAGGGTTTCACTGGCTATTTTTGACTCTGGGTAAAGTTTCTTAACAAGAAAGTGAGTAACGTGGTTCTTGTGGATTACTCTGGCTACCTGTATGGATGGGATCTAGATTGATAAACACCCAAAAAAAAAGGAAAGAGGGGTTGTCACACCAGTATAGAAGTAGACCCCTCCGATCCTCAAAATTCAGGATCTGAGTGCAGCAACTCCCACACAGTACAGATGGGGGTAACCAGGATCCACAAAAACAGAATACATTTAGGCTGGCTTAGGCAGGGATTCAGAATCCTAATAATAGTGTATACTTCAGTGGGGTCCTGCTAGCTATCCAAGATAAATATGCTGCTATGAGAGACCAGACAAGCTAGCCTAAACCAGAAAAGGTGATTTAATTGATATCACATTTAAAGAATTTGAATAGTAGACAGAAGTAAGTACCTTCAGATCAGTGTTTTGGGCTGTTTTTAAATTTCTGCAACTCTTAGTCAGAAAAGTGAACCTACAGTAGCTGCGAGAATATATGTAGTCTCATGTGGGTTGACTGGTTAATTACAACCTGTGAAACAGGTGTCTGATTGTGGGAGGGGCTGCAGTAGGGTTAGAGGAGAGAGATTAGAGCTGTGTAGAATTTCTCCAGCTGAATTTGCTGCTTTTTGAAATTTTTTTGCACAGAATTCCAAAAAGCTTTTCTGTGCGAGATTACATAAACTTCATTTGTAAACCACATAAAATTATTCTGTGATTTGTACAAAAATGAATGCACATTTTACATAACCTCTGAAACAGAGTACTATTCCATAGTTAAAATTCTGCTTTCAAAGTTTCAGAATTTGGCTTATCACAGAAATCTGCAGAATTAGGCAGAATTTCCAAAATTCCATGGAATTCCAGATAAAGAATAATTTAAAAATATGCACAGCCCTAGACAGGTAATTTAAGCCCCACACCTAGAAGCATCCCATCATGTGGTATCCCATTGTCTGAGTGACACAGAGTATGAGTGGAACATCTGCCTAAGGGACATCTGCATGGCATCCACAGGAAGACCGCAGGACTGCACAGGACTGTGGAAGGTAGTACATGTACCTTATATTACAAAGTGTAGTTAGAAAGGCAGGTTGGATAATGGGATTCTAGAAATACCCTATCTGGGGCAGTTTTACAGAACAAATTATAACTGAGTAAGCCAGGCTGTATGGGGGCCCTGGGCTACCCCATCAAGAAGGATATATAGGATAGTGAATGGGCAGTTATGTGCAACCAGTGTGTTGCACCACCGAGGGGTTCTGATCGCCTGTGACTTCAAGAGTGAAGCTTTAGAGGTCCATGGGAATCAGATCCCCGAGGTGGCACAACACACTGGTTGTGCTTTTGTGCATAGAGTTGCTAATCCGCTGTTCTGTGTAGAGTATGGGCATCCATATCTATTTCGGACATTGCACTTTGTTTCAGTGAACTGGTAGTGGTGGTGGGGGCACTTGAAGGTTGGTGGTAGGCTCAAACTACTGACACGGTATGCTGCAGATGTTTCTGCAAGTTCAGTTTAAAAAAAACAAACTTCCTGCTTAATTGGATAGGGGAAATCAAGTATTTGGCAGCATGTCAAGTTGTTCTGCTGCTGTAGTGACATCATTGCTGCACCAGAACAACATCATGATGTCACTACTGCAGTAGAACAAGCATATTCCGGGCACAGAATTCCATGCATAACAGCATTCCACCATACACTATTTATAGAATAGTGGATGGGCGACCATCCACAGCAAGGCTGTGTTTCCATCAAGGGAGTTGATGAAATCAAAGAGACCTTGAGAGCGAAGCTCGAGAGGTCTCGATGATTTCACCAACTCCCGAGATGGAAACACAGCCTTAGTTGTGGATGATTACCCATCCACTATTTTGTATAGTATATGGTTCCCCAACACTGTTAAAATGTTTATTCACAATGTTTCATTCCTTGTGTTTAAGGTCCCAGTTGGTCCCGGCAGCTTTCGTACAGTCCCACTCAGTCGGCTCTGAACCTGTTTCGCTTCTGTGTCCTGCTCTGCTTTAAAAAAAAAACACTTGTTTTGAATCCTGCTCCTTTCCTGACCCTAAAAGCATTGTCGGTGGCATTTTTTTTTACCAGAAAAAAAAACAAGCAGATCCATTGATGCCATCTCCTGAAGTGGTCGCTAAGCGGCACCGCCATGTTGGGTTGAATTTTTTTCTTACAGAGCAATGTGTCCACCAATCAGGTGGCAGATCAAGGGGTTAAAAGTTGTAGTATCGTTGTGATGGCAGAACAATACTACAACAACTTTCTGTGACCTTTGAACTGCCCTACAACAGGATTTTGCATGCCACTGATTTTTATCCACAATAAGTCCTAACCATATACTATAGCCTAATAGTAAATAGTGTGAACATTAAAAACAGTGCATAAAGCCAGAGTCCTAGGAGGTTCTGAAAGAAACATACTAATCTCAGAACACAGCTACAACCAATGGAAACACATAATGATGTGTGGAGGGGGCATGTTGGTGGGAGGTGGGGTGAGTGCAGAGGGTCTGGGACAGTGTTGAACTAGAGGGTGCTCCGGGAGTTCAGCCACTGTCTCAGCTGCAGGAGATTCCCAGACATGAGGGCAGAAGTGGAAGCTGCAAGGACTGAAATATGCCACTTCAGAGATACAGCTAATGGGCTCATAGGGCACTACTGCCACAGCCACATTCAAGGCCACCACAGGCCAGAGAAGGGACTGGGCAGTAGTAGGGAGAGGAAGGGAAGCCCAAGCCTGAGGAATAAGGACTGTGCATCAGCTATAGGTTCGCCCTGTTGCAACAAGAGGTTCCCCAATCTTTTCCCACAAGGGAAGAGGGAACCAGCATTATCAGCAGGCAGGCATTGCTGGAGAACATCCCATCGGGTAGGTCAGACCCCAATGGGGACAGGAGAAAGATACACACAATACGGTATTCAATTGTGAGGGGCACAGGGAGGAATTTTTGTCTCATGTCCAATGGTAAAGAGGTGGCCTGCTCCTTCCCTGGAGAAACATCAAATACACTTACAGCTAGGGTGGTGGCACTCATGAGTGAAGGGAAGGGAAGGCCAGATATAATTCTGCATGCATACATGAATGATCTGAGAAGATGGGGCCTGGAATAAATGAAGTCAGACCTCTGTGCTCTGGGAAAGGTAGCAAAGGAGAGAGAGTAGGGGTGGTAATCTTCTCTGAAGTACTACCACAGCCATGTCTGAATCAAAGGGAACCATTCCATGTTTGCCAATTTAGTGCATGGCTAAAGAGTTAGTGCAGGGAGGAGGGATTATGGTTCCCTGTGGACTAGGGTCCGACATGGTGGGATTGGAGGCAGTTCAAAAGGGATGGCTTACATCCTAACAAGGAGGGCATGAGGGTACTGGAAGAAAGGTAGGCACAGCATACTGCTAGTTTAAATTAGTATATGGGAGTTAGAGTGCCAAGATACACATCCAATGTCACAAACAAGGGGGGGCCTTAACAACCTCCTTTCATCAACCAGTTCAATGGAATCAAGCATAATCTAGGCAAGGGAAAAAGGAGTGGACAGGGATAGAAGCTGGAAATTGATGTGCACCAATGCAAGTAGTTTTGTGACTGTAAGAGAGATGTGGACAATCTTGAACCATGAATGGCACATGATAATACCAGAGTACTCACTGTTCAAGAAGGACAGGGTAAATGGCAGGAGAGGGGGGAGTAGTACTGTATGTAAAAGAGGGGATGGGGCAAATGAGATAGGCAGTCTAGAGATCTGGAAAAACTAGAAACCCCATGGGTGCTAGCAGGGATAGAGAATAGCAAACAAGTCAGGACTGGGGAGGTCTACAGACCACCAGCTGAGGATAAAGAGGCATACAAAGAATGGGGAGTTACTTAGAAAGGAAGTCAAGTCTGAGGAGGTAGTAGTAGTTGGTGACTTTAATATGCCAGACGTGGACTGGAAAGTTCCAATAGTGGCAAGTACTAGGAATCTGCATCTGCTGGATGCATGCAAGGAGGTGTTCCTAGCTGAGCTAGTGCAGAGCCAAACAAGGAAGGGGTTCAATTGGATCTGGTGCTCACAGACATTGAAAGTAGTAGTCCTGGAACCATATTGTTCCAGCAACCACAGACCAGTGGTGCTGGAGGTCCAGATAGGGAACTCAAAAGGAGCAAATACTGAAAGGGTATTGGTCTTTAAAAAGACAGATTCCAACAGCTTGAGGGAGCTGCTGGAAAGAAACACAAGGAGAATAGAACAGGCAATGGTACAAGTCAAAAGAAGAGTGTTCCTGAAGTACAAAGGAAGTCAGAAAAGGGGAGGACAGAGAGAAGCATATGGAGGTTGGGAGGAAAGAGATAATGAGAAAGCAGAGATGCTGAACAGCTATAGATACTTAGAATCTGACAGCAGGAGACCAAAGGTCCATCTAGTCTGTCCTTTACTATAATTACCTTACCCCACAGAGCTACTGTCCTAGTGGGTGGATTCTTTCACCCCCATGTTCCATCCCACAATTCCATTCTGCCATTCATTAGGCATATCAACACTTGTAGGAGGCGGAACTCTCATCCCTAGGAGGTGGAACTCTCCAGTAGTATTAAATGGAGAAAGGTGTCAAAGGAGGTGGAACTGAGTTCCAGTGAGTTCCTGCCCAATTTAACCCTGACCCAACCAAGTTTAAACCTGTTAAGGGTTTCTGCTCCCACTAGTTCAGCTGGTAATCTGTTCCAAGGTTCCACAACTCTCTCAGTAAATTAAAACTTCTTCAAATACTTCTTAACTGTATTCCCCAACAGCTTCAATTCAGTGCCTCTACTGACTGCATCTTTATTTGTTACCAACATGTCCCCACGCCTTACCTTATTTATATGACCTCCTCTTTTGTCTAGTCTATAGTGAATACACAGTTAGGTCATCCAACCTTTCCTTGTAGTATTTATCCTGTTGCTCTTGGATCATCTTCGTGACACTATGCTATATAGATTGCAGTCTATCAATATCCTTCCTCAGTTGATGGTTCCAGAACTGGGCACAGTACTCTAGATGCTGCCTCACCACGTATCTATATAATGCAGAATCACCTCACTTCTTCTGATATCCAAACCTCTCCCTATACAACCTGGCATCCTCAAAACTTTGTCATATGCTTTATTACACAGACTTGTTTGTTTCAGGGAGTTACTAATTATGAGCCCTAGAGCTATCTTTTCTGATGTAATCACCAATTTAATTCCTCCTATCCAGTATTCAGTGTGAAGATTATGTTTGCCCGAGTGCATCACTTTGCACCTTTTGGCGTTGAACCTCAACTGCTAGATCTTTACTTCAAGTTTCTAGTATTTTTAGATCTTCTGGAGTTCCTGCTCCATTCTTCTTGCATGCATCTAAGGGGATAGATTTGGGAATAGGAAAGGTGGGAGAGGCAGGTTAGGTACCTACGCAGCACCATGGCCTGGAGGGATGGGAAGCAGATCCTGAGGATTGCTATGGCAGCTGGACGGGAGAGAGATCTGGATGTCATTGTCTACCTGGGCACTAATGACTTCGCTAGGGACAGGGCTGGGATAGTGTAGAGGGAGTTTAAGGAGCTCTGGAGGGGGTCTTTGACAGGTAGCATGATCAGTGACTTTTGCTGAGGTGCTACCTGTCTAGTACAGGGCAGATGAGAGGAATCTCTGCACCAGCAGCTTCAATTCATGGCTGAAGGAATGGTGCAGAGAGGAGAGGTTCGGCTACATTGGGGACTAGGGACCCACCTGGGATGAGAAGGGCCTATACAGGGGTGAGGGCCTGCATGCATCCTGGAGGGCAAATGCAGTCCTCAGTGGATGGTTTAAATGTTACTTCGATGAATATTTAAACTAGCCAAGTGTGGTGGTGGAAGGAATCAGGGAAGCAGAAACTCTCCCCCTCCCATAAGCTGAAGTATAGAGTAAGGAGAACCCAAGGGGAGAGAAATCCCCAAGTGTGCAAATTAATAATTGGAAAAGCAATGCCTGGAGTTCAATTGCCAAGCAGCCAGCCACTCTCACTTCCTGAGCTATATAAGTTCCTCTCAGCCTCATTGTGAAGCACTTTTTCTTTGCAGTCGAAGGCTCTGTCTGTCTGTCCTCTGAGTTGGTTGGGGCCTGCAGGGCTGGCTGAGCCCCCCCCTTGCTGTTCCTGCTTGTCTTTGCTGGATTTCTGTGTTTATTTTCCTGCTTCTGGTATGTATTTTGCCTTTGACTGCGTGTGTGCTTCTTTTTTCTTAGTTTCCTGTTTTCTGTGTTTGTGTGTCTTTGTTTTTTTTTGGGGGGGGGAACTTTGTTTCTAAACTCCTAGCATATTGTTCCATAGCACCTAATGCTTGCTTTCAGTTACTCACAACTCTCAAACTACTGCAATGCAACTGCAATCATTTTTTGTGTGTTTCAGCTCAACCATAGCTGCTCCATGTTGCATACTCAATTGATTTCACCTGACTCAGGCTTACACTGAATCCTAGCTATGCAGCTCAATCATGCTCTCTCATTCTACTTGCCTCATTGTAGCAGCTTCATTGCACTGCCTGGCTACACCTGCTTTCAGAGTATTGTGTCTCCTTATTATATTTATTGCAGTTACAACTTAGTGTACTCCATACAGATGTTGCTTTTATGTTTATTCACCCAGTTCTACTCTGAGGTCAGCCAAAAAGCTCCTGCTGAGGCTGTTAACCTAGCTTTAGTATCTGTATCTTTTTCTTGTTTGTCCTATGGCGAGGACTGGGAAATGTTTGGGTAGTCGTGGCCCCATGTGGCTAATTATTTCTGTTTTAAATCCTGCCTTCGCCACCGAAAAAATCCTCAGAGTATTTGTCACCTTGATTTGACTTTTAAATGTATGGCTGGCTTGCACCACTATTCAGTGCTGTTTCGTTGCTCTTACGTTATGCAGACCTACATGCAGGTCCACTTATTACTACTCTGTTTACTGACCTACGTACAGGTCCATGCTTGCTTACACAGTCAGTTGCTCATGCCTACTGCATCCTCTCGACTTCTGCCTTTGGGATGTCTGCTGCACTCAGTCTGCTTTCGACCTTGCAAGGTCTCAGCACTCACTGCTCATTATGATCAGCACACCAGTGCTCAATCAGCTAAACAGCTTCTCAGCTGTCAATCTAATTCTGGGGCATGCCAGCCATTCTATTCTGTCACAGGGCTCCTGTAGCCGATGGTCTTGCTCTGCATTTAGTCTGCATCTTGAGCATGTCCAACTTGGGGCGGGATCCTTCTCACCTGGCCCATACCTAGAGCTTGGCTTTAGCTGTCTGCTATGTGACAGCTGCTCCTGGTATAGAATTTAAGAATAGCGGTGAAAGTTGGTTGCAATGATCTCTTTTGCCTCTAGTGTTCCACTATAACAGTTGTCCATTGGCTTTAGTGGTTTCCCTAGCAAGACACCTTCACTACTGCTTCTGGTTCACCTGGTTTGAGTTTAAGGTGGGTAGGCCAGGTGAGTGCCTCAGCAGTTGTTGCTGTCCTTCCCGGTTGCATGTATTGTTGCAGAGTTTTCTTGCAACCTTCCACAGTGTTTCCTCTAGAGGGTTTGAGTGAGAGCCTTTCTCCAAATTGGAATATTTTCCACCTCCCTTTACTTGAGTTTTCCAAATTGCAGCTGCTGAGCTGTCACTAAATAAATTATTCCAAGCCTGGAGAGAAGGCGACCTAGGACTTGGATCCCCAGAGATTTCCTCCTCAGGGTTTCTTTTCTCTCCTCTGTTGCCTGAGGTCATAACTGCTAGTTAGCATAGTAGTGTCCCCAAGTTTCTTTAGGTAGGCTCCGTTGTTGGATGGAGGTGGAGGATGTCCTGCATTTCCCTCTCTCCTTAGAGGATCACCTCATTCTCCATGCAAACCATCAGTATCATGCTACGAAAACCTGGGCACTTCATTACATCATCAAAGTGAGCATCTCATCACGTTATCAAACTGTCTATGCTTCTCTACTACTATGTTACAGTTACTGCTCCTACATCACAGTTACTGTTTGCTCATAAGCTTCATGTCACCTCATTCTTTGGGATATGATTGTACTACATTTCTTTTAGGGATTCCTAAGGTACCTTTAGCCACGGGAATCATCCCGTGGCACCTCTAGGGGTGGAAACCTCTCCAAGGGTTCCTTGCCTTTCGTACCCCTACAGGCTGGTAATTCCTCTGGAATAGAGAGTGAGAATGGCCAAAACCAAATGAATACAGTTGCACAAGCATAACACTATATTGGCTGCACAGGACATTGAATTGGAAAGGCTATGCCTGGAGTTCAATGGCCAAGCAGCCAGCCACTCCCACTTCCTGACCTATATAAGCTGTTCCTCTCAGCCTCATTGTGAAGCACTTTTTCTTTGCCCCACCATCCTCCCCTCTTCCTCCTCCAGTGGCAGCACTTCTCTCCTTGGGGGGATTCCTAAGGTACGTTTAGCCATGGGAATTGTCCCGTGCACCTCTAGGGGTGGAACCCTCTCTGAGGGTTCCTTGCCTTTCGTACCCCTACAGGGTGGTAATTCCTCTGGAATAGAGAGTGCGAATGGCCAAAACCAAACTAACACAGTTGCACAAGCATAACACTATACTGGCTGTGTAGGACATTGAACGGTAGCAGGGTGGTAGAGATGGGGGGAGGACCAGAATGAAATGGGAGCTTAACAAAGAAAGGGGGGAGGAAAGAGGGCAAAAAGAAAAAAGGGGATAACAAGTAGAGTGGAAACAAAATCTGGAAGGCCATGTTTGTGAATGCTATAGTCTAGGAAACAAGATTCCAGACCTTCTGTAGTTGCATGTGTGGGTGTTGGGCCCCTCAGGCTTAGCTGTTCTCCATCCCAGCTGCTATACCTCCACCCCTTCAGTGACCACCCCCTGCCAGCAACAGCATATTGGTGCTGTAGCGAGGTGGACATCATGAGGAGGTGGGAAGGTATGCTTGGGGAGTGCTAATAGGGAGAGCAGTATTAGGTTACTGAGGACCAGGAGATGCCCTGGGGTAAAATGGGACCTAGGGAGAGGCCAGATGTGTTTGGTTCCCATGCCCAGGGCTCCCACTAGACTGAGTGGGCAGGTAGCTGTTAGGCCGGCAACACCTACTTTTCCTCTTCAGTGATGCTTTGCAATGCCAGATTGATAAGGAACAGGACAGCAATTATAGTGGCCTTGATTTCCTCAGTCAATCTGGCTTGCATAACAGAGACTTGGTTGAGTGATGGCACCAGCCCACTTTTGGAGGCATCTGTCCTGGATGGATTCTCTGTGATGCACTGCCCATGGAGGGGTTGCAGGGGTGGGGATGTGTCAATCTGTTTTAGATCTGACCTGAACTTTTCAGTGCACCCAGTAAAGTCTACCTCATCATTTGAACACGTGGCTGTACATGGGGGTCCAGGTGCAGGTTGCGGAATCCTTCTGGTATGCTGGCCTCTGGGGCACAAGAGGGAATTTCTGCAGGAGGTGGCAGAAGTCTTCACTGAGTGAGTGTTGAGGTCACACAGATGGTTGGTTCTGGGTGCCTTCAATGTTTGGATCAATGACGAACTCTCACAGTTTGGACAAGGCCTCCTCCAGACAATGGATTTGCTCTGCCTTGCACAAGTTGTTACTACTGTGACCCACAGACATGGTCATGCCTTGGACTTGGGTACACGACAACTCGCTCCTGACATTTCGCCCCCTGACAATACACTCCCGACTGCACGATCCATCGACAATACACACCTATAATAAATCGCTCCTGCGACAATTCGTTCCTTCACCAGCTTCCATTCTGTAACTGATACAAACATTGGAAACCATATCCCAGAGGAATACAAGGATATAAAACACCTAGGCCCGGATATTCAAAAGGGTTTAGCCATGCGCCGATAGGGTTCTAGCATTCGCGAAGTCAAAAGTCGCCATTTTTTGCGATATTCAGCAGGAGGCAGTTGCGCCACCGAAAACATGCTGAGCAACAGCGCAATGCAAATGAAGACATGTGCAACCGAAGGGGGTGGATCCATGCGTAAAGAGCGCAATGCGATATTCAAAGACTTGTGCAATGCGCAACAGCGGAACAGCCGGAAATTGGGCACTAGTGGAAATGAGCCAAAATAAAAAGGCTCAAGGAAACAGCGCAAGAACGCTACAAGGATGCCAAGTGGGGTAGAGAAAGAGAGAGATAGAGAGAGACAGACAGACAGACAGACAGTGACAGGCTAGGGAAGGCAAGGCAAGTGTGGGCCATAGGCTGCAGAGGCCAGCAGGGGGTGCCCGGTGCAGTGGAAGTAGCAGTCAGGACAGCAGGGGTAACACAGCAACACCAGACGGGGGGGTCAGAAGCCAGGGAGATGGACAGTGCCAGCTTCCACATGGAAGCTGTAATGGGGGGGTGAGAATGCAAGCTGCAAGGACGAGGCTTCCGTGGAGGGCCTGTCGGCGGTACGCTTCCCAACAGGCAGTACTGCGTCCCACATCAGCTATGAGCTGTACACAGATGTAGAGATTGTGGGCTGGTACCACCTGAACAGGGCAATACTGAGGCGGCTCTGTGAGCTGTGCAGTGATGTGATGCAGGCACCCTCACGACGGAGTCACGCTCTGTCAGTGGAGACCAAGGTGACAGCCTGCATGTGCCTGCTCACCACGGGCACCTTCCAGAGGCCAACAGGGGACACCACAGGCATCACACAGTCGGCCATGTAATGCATCCTCACCCAATTCCTCAGCGCACTGCTGCCACATGCTGCGGAGTACATCCATTTCCCCAGCACCGTGGAAGAGCGTACAGCAAACATGCAGGAGTTCCACAGGGTAGCACGTATGCCTGGCATGCTAGGGGCCATAGCCTGCACCCATGTGGCCATTCGCACGCCACCTGGCCCCGATGGGGCTGCATATAGGAACAGAAAGGGCTTCTCCAGTGTCAACTGCCAGGTGGTGTGTGATGCCACTGGGTGCATAATCAATGTCTGTGCCACACACCCTGGTGGAGCACATGATGCCTTCATATGGCATCAGTCCACACTGTGCCATCAATTCAAGAGTGGGGACATCCCCACAGGCCATCTAGTGGGTGAGTACGCATGTATGGAATGCAAACTCGGAGCAAGGGTGGGAATGCCACAGGTGCCATGGTACTGGCACACAGGGATATAGGCAATATTGACCTGAACATGATACTGATCTCCACTATCTCCACACAGGTGACAGCAGATACCCACTCCGTCCCTGGCTGCTCACACCGTACCAGCGCCCCATGACCCCATCGCAGCAATGCTATAATGAGGCACATGCTTCCACATGCAACAACATAGAGTGGGTGTTTGGGATGCTCAAGGCATGCTTCCGATGCCTAGACACCTCTGGCGGTGCCCTACAGTACAGCCCCCAAAAAGCCTGTGGGATATTCCTGGCCTGTTGCTTCCTGCACAACATGGCCAAAGACTGTGGGATAGCCCTACAGGTTGAAGAGGGGGACAGCGATGGGGACGTCAGTGGCGCCGGTGTTGATGGTGATGAGCAGCCCCCCCAGGACGGCGGGACCCCCGACTGATCCGGCAGGCCCAGCTGCACTGGGACACCATCACAGAGGAGCACTATGCACAACACAGGTAAGTCAAGGGGACATGTGCAACCAACCACTGTCCATGCGCCAAACCACAGGCACACAGGGTAACACACCAGGGGTGCATGGCCGGCCAGGGGGTGGAAGGGTCCAGGCAGCACAAACATACCATCAGGGAGGGTGAACACTCATATGGACCACACACACCAGGCACAGAGCGTACATGGGAAGATGCACAGCACAGCTGAACCGACATTGCTAACACACAGAACACACCGACCACCCCACCACCTGTACTGTCCAAGTACATGTGTCAGATGCTGGGCACCCTTGCACCTTGGTGTACAGTACAATGCAGGCATCATCATGCACACGCACCTGTGGACAGCAGTTGGGAGGGGTGTGCAGGTGGTCCGTGTGTCGGCATGTTGAGCAGAGCGCAGCAGTGCACTGCCCACCATGACACACACATTGCACACAGGGCAGCACCAGACAGAGCCCGCACTGGGAGACAGGTCAGTCATGTAGCACTGTCCCACGCCACCACTGCGGATGCATGGGCGGCCCCCTGCAGACCCAACAGCCCTGGCAGGCTGAGCAGAGGCACATGGGTGGCACTGTTGACCACCAGGGGTCCCACTCAGCGAACGCCGACCTTGCCCGCACAGGGTCTGCAGCATGCCGAACAAACCTGCACCGGGTGCTTGGGATGCCCACAGCAGAACCGGCATCGACAGGCCTGGTGTCGCACAATGCCAGGAACGGGAGTGGAGAGTGAACTGTGTGGGTGCGGTACAGGGGCACCTGACTGTGTGCCCAACGCTCACGACAGAGACCACTGCCTGGGTCAGCCTGTCAATGGCGGTGGTCACATCCGTCCGCATACGAACCAGCTCTGCACGGTCCAGAGCACACTCCCTGCTGTGCCGCTCCGTAGCCACAGACAGTGCCTCCACAGACATTGCAACCCGCCTCTGCTGCTGTACTGATTCCTGCAGCAGGCGGGTGTGCTCGTCCAATGGGTACTGTGCCCCAACGGCATCCTGTCCCCAAGGGTGTGGAAGGTCTGATACAACACCTTGAGGGTGGGCGCTGTTCGCCAGGACCAGGAATGGGCGGATCAAAGGGTGACGGACATGTGCCACCGCTTGACACTGTACCCCCAGACCTGGTGGGTGACTGCTGCTGCTGCTGCCCCTCCAACCACTGTGCCCCAGGGTCCATTCGTTCCACTGCTGTGGCCGCAACAGTGCCAGACACCTGCACAGCCACCAGTGCTGCCCAACCGGTGCTGACAGGCACAGCCTGGGACTGTGCCAACATGCTGGTACACAAGTTGGAACCAGAAAAGCCCAGGGGCACGTGCTGGCCTGCTGTGTGTCCATCATGGGACACACACATATCACTGCCCATTGCAGTCCTTGCATCATCAATGGTGCAGGTCCGTGCTACAGCCACAGTCACAGCGTGCTGGCGTGCTTGCATGCCAGACTGCTGAGACACAGGCTGTACACCCCCCACACCCGAATCACCGACACCAGAGTTGGCGGCCCAGCGTGCATGCTGCTGCAGTGCATGCTGGCTGGTGACAGAGGTGGATGGACCCTCCTCCATGTCCAGCAGGTCATCATCACTGCCTGGACCCACCACCACCGTCTCCTGAAGACGAACAGGATCTGTAACAGAAAGAGAGTACATGTGAGTGCATGTGAACAACCTCCCCCAACACCACCACCATGTCATACCGTGCAGTGATGGGCTTCCACCTGTCTGGAATCCACCTCCTGGTACGCCATCAATAGCGCTCCACTGCATTGATGCAGCCAGTCTGTCCTCAGCAGGGGTCAGCTCCAACACCACTGGCTGGCCCCCGCCAGTGCCAGCACGTGCCGCCCTGAAGGCTGCCACCTTCTCCTTCAACCTCCTGCGGTCTGTCCCCATCTTCTTCTTGCATTCCTGCACGGAGCGCTGGTGGCTTCTGTGCAGGTTCACGGCCCGAGCTACCCCCTCCCATGCAGCCGCACGGGACTGAGGGGTGCCCCGCCGTCCACTCAGTAGTGGCTCCTCCTCCAGGTAGGCCTGGAAGATGGCCTCTGTCTCTGCTGTGGTAAAGTTGGGCCTCCTCCTACCCCCACCATCCTCACCCTCACCTTGTCTCTGCTCGGTCATGGTGATCTGTATGGGGGGGAAGTGGACACCTGTCACTTTGCAGTCTACAGCATTTTCCCATGACCATTGTCCAGAACATCACACAGCATGCAACTCACCTCTCACCTGCATTACCCGAATCTGGCCAGCGCAGCCCAATGTCGCACATTTATAGCGCAATGCATGCAAATTAGGAGTGGAGCAACTATAATGAGATGCAAATCATGCCACTGCGCCTTTGAATGGCTGATCAGATGATTTGCATGTGTCTGAGGCTGAATATCGGCGCAGTTGCGCTTTCTGTCTGGTTGAGCAGGCTGAGCCAATGGCGCAGATCTGTGACTGTGTGGTACACTGCATTGCGCATGCCCAGATAGCTTACGCAGGTGTCTGCCATGCTGCTGACGTGCTGTGCGCGATTGGCAATTCAGGCCATGGCCACCAATGTGCCAGTGGCGCTTCATCACTGGGCACTATATGGCACTGTGGCACTACTGCGCAATAGTCCACTGTGGCACTGGTACGCAGGTGGTCAGTTGCGCAGGATGCGTATACGTCAGATGGTGCGGTGCGTGGCCTTGCGTCATTGCCCATGACCTGGTGTCCGACCTTTGCCCCCTGGCGCTGTTCAACTGCCATGTGTACGGCCCTATTGCATTGTCTGGTGACAGCGCTATGTGAACTGACGGCGCTGTTCGAACAGCGCGATTGGAACATATGGTGGTCTATTGCGCAACATCTCCATGTGGGGTTACGGCACAGCGGGGTGCCATATTGCCTGCTGTAAAGTTGGTAGCATGGCACGCAGGAGGGCAGTGTAATGGAGCCCGTGGAGGTGGCCAACTTGGTGGCCCTGGTGGAGCCCCACTATGGGGCACTGTATGGTGAGGTGCCCCTCACCATGGCTAGGACCCAGGTCTGGCAGCAAGTGGCCAGTGACCGGGTGGGGGTCACTGGGCAGCGCCGGTCTGCTGAGCAGTGCCGGCACAGATACAGTGACCTCTGCAGGAGGGAGCATGAGTGGCTACGTTCACGTGCCTGGAGGGGCGTGGTGCCTAGGCCAGGTGGGTGTACCGTCTATGCACCTGTATTCTCTGTAGGGGTGTGAGTGTGTTTTGGTGGATGTGCATAGGTGATGGCTCTGACATGGTTGGCTGTGTCAGTGTGTGCAGGTGTGAGATGCATGGGGCTGGCTGTGTGGGCAGGCACTCTCACTGGGGCAGGGGGGCAGTCAGCTTTGGAGTCACACTGATATGTTTTTCTCAACATATGTCTCCCACAGGCCAGGATGTGAGGATGCAGGCACGTGGTGAGGAGGGCCATGCCAGGGCCCTGGTGCCGGTCGGTGGTGCTGTGGGTGGTGCGCCCCAGCAGCAGCAGCAGCGGCAGACACAGCTGCTTGAGGAGTGTGAGTATCATTACTTCATGGATGCTATTGCATGCTGGGGGGGGCATGACCACCAGCCATGCACAACACAACCATGCATGACACAGGCGACATGCATCACTGTCCAGTGTTACAGCACGTCTGTGTATGCGTCACTGGTGGTCAATGCATGCACTGGGCACATAGCTGTGTAACTGGCATCGCACCACGTTGCCACATCACTTGACAGCCTTGTTTGTGCTGTGATGGACATGGGCAGTGTGTGTGTGTGTGTGTGTGTGCAGTGGTGCACATAGCTGGTACTGCCTGTTTGTGATGGCCATGTGCATGTTCACTGTGGGTGGGTGCATGCCATCACAGGTGCGGGACATTGGGCTATATGGCTTGCAGGTTGGGTGGTGTTCAGGGTTGTGGTCAGTCACAGCCATTGACTGTGTTCCCATTTTCCTAGGCCTCACTGTTCTCAGGAGGATACAGTGGGAGCTACATGGGCTGACACAAGTGTCCCTGGACAACCAGGCCATCCTCAGGGACATCCAGCGACATGGCTCTGCGGAGGATCGCCACGGGAACAAGCGGCACCGGGTGGAGGAGGACCAGCCTGCTGGGCCTTAGGCCAGATTACCCTTCCCACTTCACTCCATCCCCAGCACCCTGCCTCCCTCTCTCCAAGTTGTTCATCCTTCTGCCCACCCCTACCTTGTACCTCTACCCCCCTTGTAAATAGTTATGGTTGATTGTTTTGTGCTTTACAGTTTGATAATACATTTATATTTTGTTATGAATACTGTGTTGGTCTCTGATTTGCAGCTGGCTATGGTTGCTCAGTTGCAGTGGTGTGCATGCCATCTGGGGTGGTATGGTCCTGGGTATGTGTGTGTGTGTGTGTGTGTGTGTGTGTGTCTGTGTGCACGTGTGTGTGTGCATGGGGAGGTATCTCCACCATGGCAGTGACTTTCTGTTGGTCTTGCCGTCTGCTGCTACCCACTGCTGGGTGCACAGGGTGTGTCTGGCTTGTATGCTTCTCTGCTGCACAGGGTTGACGTGTGCCTGGGGGGGGGATGCATGGTTTCCTGCAGTGCCAGTCACTGCACATGGGTGGTGTCTTGGGGTCACGGTGCAGGGTGTGCTGTGCATATGGGGGGATGATGTGCACTGTGGTTGTCAACCCCCTGTGTGTGGCACTCTCAGCCTGCCAGTGGTTGTGCTGGGGCGTCATGGCTCTGCTGTGCTTTGTTGGCTTGTCCCCATGGGCCAGTAGATCATCCGTCCCACTCCCAGTGATGCTGTGCTTGGGGCGTGCAGGTGTCTTTTTGGTTCTGCAGTGTGTTCCTGTGCCCATGTGTGGCATGGCTGGCGGTGGGCCCCAGCCTGCCTCCCTGGATGTGCAGCTATGGCACCTCTGGACTGCTCAGCTGGGCTGCCCTGGTTGCGCTATAGTGCAACCTTTCTGCTCAACTTCTCCCCTTCCTGGTTCGCCGTAGGCTGTACCCTCTTCAGCTTCCCTTCCTGGTTGCGCTGTGGCGCAGTTTGTGAGATATTCAGATGTTGGCTGCTTGCGCAATTTGTTCTGCTCCATGTTTGAATATCGCGTCTGTTGCGCATATGCACAATTGATTTGTGCTTGCTCCTGCTGTTGCACACATTTTGGGCGCAGTTTGAATATCCGGGCCCTAGGGTATTTTCATTTGGAAGGGGCACTAGAGACACAGAGCACTGGCAAAGAATTGTCATGTACCCGAAAAAGGAACATCAGAGCAGCTTCACTTTAAACAGCCCCACAGTGCGCTAGCAAGAGCGAGAAGTGAAAACCCCCCCCCCAGTTCTTCTAATTTTAAACAGTCAACTCCCTCTCTCTCTTTGTACTTTACTTTAGACCCCATAGGGTATTGTCATTCAGAAGGGGCACTACACAGAGCGCTGGCAAAGAAGAAGGAACATCAGAGCAGTAACATCAGAAAGTATTGCCGCCCATTGTCAATCCTGACTCAATTCAAGTTTTGCTCCATCTTACACCGGAGCAGATTTTATTTTTTCAAACAGAGCAGTTTCACTTTGAACAGCCCCACAGTGTGCTAGAGAGAGAGTGAGAGTGAGGAGCGAACACTCCCCCCCCCCCCAGTTCTTAGTCAACTCCCTCTCTCTCTTTGTACTTTACTTTTTAAAATGGAGCAGCTCTTCTTGGCTGCAATGTATGTGTATTCTCCATGGCTTGACTGGCATTACTATTTAATGCCTGTACTTATTGACCGGGAGTGAATTGACTCAGTAGCGAGTTGTTGCAGGAATGAGTAGTCACCGGAGCGTACAGTCGGGAGCGAATAGTCGGGGACCGAAAAGTCGGGAGTGAATTGTCATGTACCCCTTGGACTTGGTTTTCTCACTGGGGCCTGAGGTAGATAACCTCAAGATTGAGCTGAACGCGTGGTCAGATCACTGTACGGTAAAGTTCTTGTTCGAGGCTCCTTCTGGTAATCCTCCCCCTGTGGAGATGGTCCACTACCACCCTTTAAAGGGGTTGTCCCTGGCAGAATTCCAGATGGTAATGTATCTCTTGGATATGATGGTTGCTTGTGGGGCAGGTTCAGGATAGGTGGTGATGGCTTATAACAGGACCATTGCCTCGGCTTTCAACTCTGTTGCACCAGTTCGCATATGACCCAGGTCATCTTGATTGAGATCCCCATGGTTTGACTAGAAGCTCAGGTAGATGAAGACCAGGGGCCGGAGGATGGAGCATGTTGGTGGTGGTCCGAGACTGAGAAGGACAGACTGACTTTGAGAACTCAATACAGTGAGTATCAGAGAGCAGTCTCCCTTAAGAAGGCAGAATTCCTGTCCAGGGAGATTGTTGGAGGAAGGCACAGACCAGGTCAGCTCTTCTGAATAGTGGGAAGGTTGCTTCATCCTGCCTGTCTTCAGCTGGTGAGAGCAGTGTCATCTGCTAGGTGCAAAGCATTTCCTCTTTTCTTTTCTGACAGAGTGTCCTCTTTCGGGTTCAGAATTGCCCCAGTGGGGCTGTCACAGCCATGTAGTGGAGAGATGGTTATCAATAGGAGCTCTCCTCCTGTCTGGAGTGAGATTAGACCAGTGGGGGCGGAAGAGGTCAGTGAGGTGATTCTAAAGCTGCAGCCCACTTGTTGTGAACTGGAGCCAGGCCCATCACATCTCTTAGTGGACTGTATGGAGTCTGTAGGTCCAGTGTTCACTGAGGTTGTCTGGTGCTCATTCTCAGAGGGATTATTCCCTAGCACATTGAAGGAGGCGCTGGTGAATGAAGCCCCTTCTGAAGAAACATGTTCTGGACCCAAACTGCTTAGTGAATTATAGACCAGTTTCTAACCCCTGCCCCCTTTTTTGGGAAAGATTATTGTGAAAATAGTGGCTGTGCAGCTTGTGGCAAATCTCACTGCCGTTAACATTTATGAGCCTCTCAAGTCAGGATTCGGTCCAGGCACAGTACGAAGACTCTGTTAGTAAGGGTGCAAAATAGTCTTCTCAGAGTGAGAAATGGAGGGGAATGGTCTATTCAGCTTCTCCTTAGCATTTGACACTGCAGACCATGGGGTGTTGTTGGATCACCTTAGGGTAATCTGTGAACTCGCTGACACTGTCATCAGTCGGTTTAAATCCTTTGTTACAGACAGGATGCAGAGGGTGGTCATGGGGAATTTTTCCACTTTCCTCCTGCCTGAAGCCCCTGTCATGTGGAGCTCTTCAGGGTTTGTTTCTCTTACCCATGTTGTTCATGGTGTAAATGTTTCCTTTGGGAGACATCATTAGACATTACAATGCAGGGTTTCAGTGCTATGAAAATGGCTCCCAGATGTATTTGTCATTTGCATCCAGGACAAAGGATGCCATTACTATCCGGAATTCATGCTTGGTCGAGATCCAAGACTGGATGTCCTGTAGCTGGTTGAAGCTTAATCTGGATAAGATGGAGGTGCTGGCTATTGAGCCTGGTAATTGGTGGGGTGTAGAGCTGGCAGAAGAAGTGACTGGTTTAATGCTTGGTTCTTCTCTGGCTACTACCTTTGCCAATAAGAAGAATCTGGGGGTCATCCTGGATAATGGATTGACACTGGAGGCTCCGGTGTTGTCTGTTGTCCAGAGTGACTTTTGCCACCTGAGAAGCATCACCTGAATTAAGGCCTTACTCTCTTCTGATGACTTGCCCTCACTGTCATATGCTTTTGTGACCTCCAGACACAACTACTGCAATGGTCTGTGCCTCAGGATGAATGGAGGAGTCCTGTGCCACCTTCAGCTGTCATAGAACATGACAGCCAGGTTGCAAATTAAGCAATAATGTATGAGAGGGTGTGCGTTGTGCTGGGATAATGTCACGCCCAGGGTGGTTGGACACGAAACCACAGGCCATGTGTGTCCGATACCCCAAGCATGATATTATCCCAGCACAACACCCTGGAGTGTATTATTGCTATTATACAATGGCTCTTTTTGTTTTAAGAAGAAAAAAATGGGAAAACGTGTCAAATATCATTTTTTTTAATTTTTTTTGTTTGGGTAGGAATACTTACTGGAAAAAAAGTTCACAGTTCTTGTCTTGTGCAGGAGGTGGCACTGCCCCCTACATGGTTTCCCTGTATTCCCCTAAATGTCTATCTTTGTGGCTCTGTCTTTCTGACCCCTGTGCCCCTTGTCCTTTTGCTGTTTCCCCTCTCCTGTTAGTTAGACAGACAGTGTAGAGTTGGTGTCTACCTGTTGGAAAGACATTGGTCTTCCATTTTTTTTTTCCTTCAGTGAAGTGATCAGTGGAATAGGGCAGTACAGACGTGCAGTGACATTGGGTGACACTGAAGTCGGGACCTCGGGACCTCAAGCAGACTGGAGAGAGAGGGACTGTCTGTAGCTTTATTTTGTTGGACATCGGTGTGGAGAAAAAGGTGAGGAATTTTGGTTAATGGAGATAGTCACTGTGTCTTTTAACTGAATACAGTACCATGCCTGTTTTGCTGAGCAAGTGCCGTTTATAATTGCGCATGTGTTAGTCACGATCATGGTGCTGTCGGTCAGCGAGAAGCAATTAGCGTGTCGGCTTCATTTTACATTTGGAAGGAAAAAGCACTGAGATTTGGGGAAAAAATTAAGTGGGGACACTAAAGTAAGGGGAGAGTACTGACGGGAAAACAGTCAGGAGCTGACTGGAAACACAGACCTGACCAGGGGAGTTTACTGTGAAGCAGGAATCTATGCAGGCTGCGTGTAGTGATTCTGATGACCACTGGTGAGGTCATCGGTGTGCTGGGACTAGACCTGTGATGTTGTACTGGGATGACATCATGGGTCCAGTCCCAGACTGACCAATCACAGGTCAGCATTCTTTCTTGCCATTACATAACAGGCCCTACAACTTAAGGTCCTGTCATGTGACCTCCATCCTGCGTGATCTGCACTGGCTGCCAGAGAGGTGGCAATTTACCTTCATGGTCAGTTTACTGACCTACAAAGCACTACGCAGACTGGGCCCTAGCAATGTGTGTTAATATGGTGAAATATGTGCTGGACCATGATTTTATTATGTAGTACTATTGTTGTTCTCCCTCTCTACACTAAATAAGTGCAAGGCACTTTTCACTATGTATAGAAGCACAAATGAAGTCTATGACTTTAAATTGAATTGTTCACTTGTTGAAATGCATGCTATTTAAGAAATACAACAATAGAAGGTGTTCACTTTGACAAAGCCTGTAACGGGTCAAAAGTCAGTTGTTTTTTTAATCATCACTGCATGGAGCTGTGCTACTTTGCAAATAAACGGCTTAGTTTGGAAGAATTTCATACATTGACATCAGTTTATTTAAGCTGGAGAATGAGTTCCGTGATTTTGTTTTTGAACTTTGAGCACTGTGTCATTAAGAACCAAATCCCCTGTGAGCTGCTCTGCTTTGCAAAACTATCTGAGTTACCTCCTGACTCATCTTCATACCCACTGGTCTCTCCACTTCTCTGAGGTGGGCATCCTAGCAGTTTGCAGGGCATGGCTGAAATCCTCTGGTGGCAGGTCTTTTGAGGTGGCTGGCCCAGCACTTTGGAATTGAAATCCCACCTATTCAAGTAGGCCTTTGGACTATATGCACTGGCTCCTGATTCACTGTTTGTTTCTCAGAACATACTTTATTATTATGTATTACCATTTATTTGCTTTTAATCTATTATTTTAATTTGTAGTTTTAGTTGGGAGATATTTACAATAAGTTGTATTTTTGTTTTGAACTATTTGTGATTGTGAACTGTCTTGAAATTTGTACAGTGCCCTGAGCCCCTGGAAATCGGCACTCTATTAATAAAGTTTATTTTCTTAGGTATTTACCTACCTAGAGGCCATCATGGCAGAAGCTGGATATTGTGACCATTGCCAAGTCATGGGGTACTAAAAACCATGGCTGGGACATGGCCATACCAGGCTATACTCTGTTCAGGAGGGACAGGGTATGAAAGAAAGGGGGGTGCTTTTTGTGAAAGCCACTGGCAAGATGGCAGAAAAGAGGAAGGTGCTGCTGTGGAGGACTTCAACCTGTCAGATGTAGATTGGAGCCTCCCAGCAGTGCCTTCAGCTAGATGCAAGAACATCCTGTACTCTCCACAGGGGACATTCCTCAGGCAGCTAGTCAGCGAACACACTCGTGATGGGCCAATACTGGACCTGGTACTCACTAACAGGGACAGTGTTGCAGACATCAATGTGGGAGGCCACTGGGGGGCCAGTGATCACCATACAGTGTAGTTCAATATAAGGACAGCTGCAGAACTGAAGCACACAAGGTCAAGGGTCCTGAACTTCACGATGACAGATTTTATAAAGACGGGTGAATGCCTCAGGGATGACCTGATGTGGGACATGGCCAGGGTGGGGTGTAGGAACAGTGGATGAAGATAAAAGATAGCATGGTAAAGGCAGCAAACCTCAATGTCAAACAAGTGAGGAAAAGCAATAAGAAAAAGAGACTACTATAGTTATTGAAAGAGGTGCTGAAAAGGTAAAGACTAAAAGGGTAGTATTCTGAAGGCATAAGGAGATACAGATGGAGGAGGATAGGGAGGTGTATCAGGAAAAAGAGGGAACTTGGAAGCAGGGAAAGCAATAAGAAGCAGAGACTGACCCAAGAGGTAATTAAAGAGGACAAGACATTTGTTAGGTACAGTATGTAAGTCAAAAGAGGAAGACCAGGGGTGGGATTGTAAGGTTAAAAGAAAAGGGGGAACTGCACAGAAAGGGGCCAGGAAAAGGCAGAGATTCTAAACAAAAACGTTTGTCCTGTGTTCACAGAGGGAGGAAAAGGGGAGGGGCCATAAAAAACTAACTGAAACTTTGTAGGTAGGGAGGTAGACACTAGTCCTTTTTTTGGAGGAGAGAGTCCTGAAGGGATTCTCTAATCTGAAAGTGGACAAAGCAATGGCGCCAGATATGGATGCATCCAAGGGTATTGAGATAGCTCAGGAAGATAATGGCTGCATCTCTGACTGTCCTATTTAACAGCTCACCGGAAACAGGAGTGGTTCTGGAGGACTGGAGGATGGTAGATGTAGTCCCTGTTCACAAAAGTGGTAGCAGGGAGGAGGCTGGCAATTATAGGTCAGTCAGCCTGACATCAATGGTGGGAAAGTTAATAGAATCACTGCTGAAGGAAAGGACTGTAGAATATCTTGAATCTAATGGGTTACAAGACCTGAGGCAGCATGGGTTCATAGGGGGAAATCATGTCAAATTAATCTTATAGATTTCTTTGACTGTGTGATAAAGGAATTAGATAAGGGTAGAGTGGTGGATGTGATTTACCTATATTTTAGTTAGGCATTTGACACCATTCTACATAGGAGACTACTAAGCAAGTCAGGTAGCTTAGAAGTGGGTCCAAAGGTGGTAAACTGGATAAGAAATTAGGGGTTAGGCAACAAAGGGTGGTGGTAAACAGAGTTCACTCTGAGGAGGGGGGGTGACCAGTGGGTGCTGCAGAGATCAGTGCTGGGAGTGGTCCTCTTTAATGTCTCTAAGTAACATTGCAGAGGAGCTGGAAAGGAAAGTCTACCTCTTTGCTGATGACACCAAGACCTGCAATAGGGTGGAAACTCTGGTGGGGGGGGGGCTGTAAAGATTAGCAGAAACCTTAGAAAACTAAAGGAGTGCTCAAGGGTATGACAGCTGGGTTTCAATGCAAAAAAGTGCAAAATGATGTACTTAGGGCACAGAAACCCAGGGGAAGAGTACAAAATGGGTGACTACTAAGCAGGAAAGAGACCTTGGGGCAACCAGTGCACATCCCACACATACGCTTAGGGCATTGCCATATGGACAATTTGTTCATTTACCTAGGGATTTGTCTGATATTTTAGTATTTGACAGTCAAGCAGATGAATTATATTGAAAACTTTTGGAGTGACGGTACTTGAAACATTTTTTGGATCTGGCAAAGAACAGGGCTACAAACCTGAAGAGGAGATCCCTGCTCATGCCCAAGGATAGGAACACTGATCAGGAGAAGAATATTGTTACTTTTTTTACACAATAAAGTAATACAGCACCACAAATATCTGACATTATTATGAAACATTGTCATGTATTGCGAGGGGACAATACTTTGTATCAAGCCCTAAGTAATAAATATAGAATTACTTTTAGTCGGGGACCAACCATTGGTGACAAGGTTATGAATTCCATGTATAAACAACCATTATTACATATATTGTTTTGTTTTTGTAACATCTATGTCAGTCCAATAAACTGTATCAAACTATTTACTTTTGGATCCATTATTACATAGAAATTGGTTACCATCTTTACCAGCTGGATTTCACAAGTGTGCAGATGTAATCTCTGTAGATATGCTATAACTGGTCATAATTTTTCTCATCCATCAGGTGGCAGAAAGTTCACATTAATCATTTCATGAGATGTGATTCTGATTTTGTAGTATATGCTTTGACATGGTCATGTAACAAATTACATGTAGGTCACACCATACGTAGTTTGAAAACAAGGATACAAGAACATCTTAGATTGATTTCATCAGACACCTGTCACTCCAGTTAGTATAGATTTTGAAATATTTCACAATCAAGATGTTTCTTTTTTTCATTTCATTGGACTTCAGAGACAATTAGAACTCCCATGTGGTGGTGACTGCAGAATATTATTATTACAAAAAGAATTGAGATGGATTTATTCTTTGAAATCTTTGCCACCTAATAGAATAAATGAAACTCTGGACATTGGCTCATTTTTACCTAGGTAATATATGAACAACTCATATTAGGATTCGATTTGGTTATATTCCCGCTCCCTCTTTTTACAGTTACCTTGTATATGCCTATGCAGATCTATGTATCCGTACAATATAATTTTCTACCTATGCAGATACAGGTTGTATCCTTTTACTTCAGTCTTCTATAGTTGGTATTTTTCTACACAGATATTTAAGACTTATTAGTTCTTTTAACTTTATCTTTTTGCCCTTCCCTTTCCATATTTATTCCATGCATTTAGTTTTCTGTGCCTGTTCCTCCTTTCCTCCTCCCCCAATTGGTTATGGTTATGTTATTTTGACGGTTTATTCTTATTTAGTCTGTGCCCTTAATAAGAATGATATTGTGTTGATTGTATTATTAGTTCCCTAGGTTTTGTGACTTTTATATTATTCACTGTATTTGTTTTTTTTTATATATTATTACTTTATGGATTGTGTCTGGCTTACTATGGGCAAAGATCACCTTTGTATTGTCCTGTCACTTTAATTCTGTACCTTATAAGCTGTTGGTGCTCTTTGTTCCAAACTCCCTGATGAAGGGTCACATGGAGATCTGAAGCACTGGGGTTTAGTGTCACAGTTTCTTGTGAATGTGCTGTTATAATAAACCATACGCTCTTTTTTTGTACTTGTACCTTTATGGTATTTGTTTCTCCCTGTTGGAGTGCTGCTTCCTTGTGTTTCATTTGTGACCAGTTCCATCCTACCCTCTTGTTCAGTGTATGTGCCTTTCACCTGATTTGGCAAGCCCCCTTTTAAAAGGATAGCTAGTCCAACACTTTCATGGGAGGGGTGCAAGGAAGTCACTATGGATCCAACCCAATTCCATCGCAACTTGACATATTCAGCAAGGGAAGGTGGGTCTCTTGAAAAAGGGCCATGTCACAACCCTCCATAGCCAGTTGCTTCAGAGCTTTTGCTCTTTCCACCACAGAGGAAATACCAAATTAGTAATAATTTTCAATTTATTCTGTGGCATGTTTAAATTGTCATAGATCAAGTACTATTTTTCCCACCATGTCTACAGTGCATCCTGACTATTGGTGTGGGTGGAAACCTTGCTATTACCCACTACAAAAAAGAAGGAAATAACAAAACACATATTTTCACTACATGCAAATTTGTTGTCTGGTAAGAAACACTGAAACACCATTAAACAAATCTGCTATGGGCAACCGACCCAACAACACCCCCACCCCCCAGGAGGTTGCTTTTTTGTGCTGAAGGGCCCTCCATAGTGGGTAATAAGAGGATAAATTTCTCTTGAAGTGACACTTCCATCTGCAGAAAGATCAGCCCTCAGGAGGAAGCACTCCCAGAGAAAAAACTAAAGTACCCCTCAGAAAGCCTTGGCCTCAACTGGTCAGCAACCAGGCAGTAGTACTCCCAGGAAGGCCATCCCCTGTGGCCCTCCCCAACCCCCATGGATCTCTCTGAATCAAACCTTGTAAATAAGCTTCACACACAAAAAGAACATTGTGTAAACAATTTTAAGCATTATGTAATCTAAATAACTCTGGCTTAATCCCAGAGTGCAAACCAGTTACCATACCCCTGATATCTGAAGGGTCCATGGGGTAAGTCACCCCTGATCTGAAGATTTCCTGTCCCCCCCCCCAGTCTAAACCTGCTGTGCTCCTTTTCTCTCATATTTAAACACTTTTCTCTTTCTCTTAGTAGCTGTATCTTGTCATCATTGGCTGACAGTCCCCCACTCTTCCAGCTAACAGGAGCTGCCCTCGGGCCGCAGAGGTAGCAGGTTCCCGCAAGTGACACATTCAGTGTGCTTAACTTCCCCCATAAGGCCCATCCAGTTACATACATTTTAATCAGTCTGTGCTCGTCTCCCACCTCAAATAGCAGATATCAAGATACCATAACAGTGCCACAGCCCTGATTCTTGTGATGTCCAGTGAGGTGTCAGGGAACTGCTTTTCTATTCTCCAACCATGGGCTAAACAGCTTCATAAGACAATCACTGTCACTGATAGTATTAGTATCGTGGAGGTGGTGTGCTGATGCAAGTCCGTAAGAATATCCTGTTCACAGTCATGCTGACCCACTTGTGGGGAGCTGCTTAAGGTTTGGAGGAAAAGTCACATCACTATACTATGCAGGAGTTTACATTAAGTCTCATGAAGGAAGCATCCTCATAGCAAAAAGACAAGATGCGATTCCTGCACCAGAGTGGCATTAATACCTCATCTAGTTTACTGGTAGAGCACGGGGCATGACAGGAAGAGCCCAAAGGTACAATCTCTGTGTAGCACAGAAAATGTCTTGAGCTTATGTTGAAGTCTTAAATCCCAAGCAATAATAGAAAGTCAGCTCAGTCTTTAGGTGCAGCTATGCTGTGGTACCACTATTTGATGTCTTTACTCAGCATTGCAGAAGGCTCCTGTTTGACGGCTTTAGTTTTAGGGCCCCACACCTTTGCCTCCTCTCATACCATGGTCTGTAGCTCATGTTTTTAAGAGTCTACCAGGATGTCCAGGAGCTGGAGACCTAGCTTCAGAAGAGTTTTTTGGGCTTGCAATAGATTATCATAGGTCTCATTGCCGAACTCCCTGTGAATTATCAGTTTTGCAGGGTATCTCATCTGAGTGCATATCTGTTTATCTTGCAGTTGTTTAATGACAGCATGGGTCTGTTTCTCTTTTTGCATAAGACTGGTGGGGTATGTGGGTTCCTGTTCAAGATAAATCCACTTACCTTTGAAATTTAGGTCCTTCTTCCTCCCAAGCCTTATATTTAGTATACGCTCTTTTACCAGATATTTATGAAATGTGACTGTGACTGAGCATGGTGGTTTGTCACCCTTGGGTTTCAGTCTTCGGGAAGGCTCTCATAGTCTCAGTCAGAAAGTCCTCTGCCAGGTTTAATTCCATTTGGAGCCAGGCGATGATAAATGCATCCAAACCCAGTCCTTCTGAGTCCTCTGGAAAACCAAAGAACCATAGGTTTTTATCTCCTGACCCTTGCTTTGATGTCCTCAGCTCCACTGACAGAGAAATAGTTGTGTGCAGCCCATGCAGACAATGTCATCTTGGACCTCATTTCCTGCATTCTCAACTTGTGATGTGCGGTGTTCTATTTTTTCAAGATTCACATTTGAGATCAGACACTTTGTAATCCATTTCATGCAGTATTTTGAGTATAGTGGCCATGCTGACCTTTCCAAATGTGCCAGTACTGACCTTGAGTCTTCTTTGTCAAGGCCTGATCCAACTGTGCTGTCAGAGGTCTGAAAGTGTGAGTTACTGGATCTCCTGTGCTTTCAAGCTAATCTCACTTGTTTACATTTTGTAATGTCTCTGTCTTTGAATTTCATCGGTGGAGCCATAGCAAATTAAGGCAAAGCAATTTTATTTATTAGACATCCATTCCCAAAGATTCTGGGCACTTCACAATAAAAACAAATACAGCATTTAGAATAAATATACATGAATAATATCATACAGAAAATTACTCAACAGTGCCAGGTCCAAAACGCCGTACAAATAAATGAGTTTTTAAAAGTGATTTAAACAGGAAAGGTGTACCTCTTAATTCCCGATGGTGGGTGTTCCAAAGGATCAGGGTAGTAAAGTCAAACACCCTATATCTTGATGACTTCAGGCAAGCTCCAGGTACTTGCAAGAGGTTCACATCCATTGACTGAAGGGGGTCACCAGGAGTGTAAGGAATAAAGAGATATTTCAGGTAGCCTGGACCCAGACCATGTAGGGCCTTGTAAGTTAACAAGCAGACATTGAAACTGATGTGACACTGCACTGGCCACTAGTGTGGAATATGGAGAACTGACATGATATGCATAAATTATGAGTTCCAAGCAATCAGCTAGGCTGCCGTGTTCTGGACCAGCTGCAAGTGATGCATCAACTTTGTGGGCAACCAAAGGTATAAAACATTACAGTAATCCAATCTAGATGTAACCAGAGCATACACCAGAGTCCCCAGGTCAGTTGTTTCCAGACAGGATTTGATCCAGGAGATGTTACAGAGGTGATAAAAGCCATTATGGACAACAGCTGACACCTGATATTCTGAGGATAGCTTGGAGTCCACAATGACCCCTAGATTCTTAATCTTATCTATAGCTTCGAGTGTTACACCATCCAAAGAAGGGAGGACAGCACCACCACCACTCATCATCAGTAAACCAGCCAGACCCAGCTCCATCAATAACACTTCCACCTTCAATAGATTCAGCCTGAGCCAATTGTCTGCCATCCAGTCCTGAATTTCACTAAAATACTCCATCAGTTCCAGGAAAGCCATATCAATATCAAGCACACAAGAGACAAATAGCTGGGTATTATCAGCATAGGAATGAAAACAATGAAAACCCAAACTATAGCATCTAATGATCTCCCCCAATAGCAGTGTGAACACAAAAACAGCATGGGAGCCAAAACTAACTCCTAAGGCAGACCACAACAAAGCACTGCACTGCTTGAGATGAAAGAGTCAAGTGCCACCTTCAGCACACTGCTGGATAAGTTGGACTCCAAATCACTGAAGCACTGCACTTGCAAGTCCTACATAACACTTCAGATGGACCAACAGTAGGTCCACCATGTCAAACGCTGAAGACAGGTCAGACAAGACAAGGATGAAATGACACCCCCCATCCCTCACCAGGAGGAGATCATACTGCACCTTGACTAAGGCCATCTCTGTACTATGATGCAGACAGAAACTGGTCTGGAAAGGCTTGTAGATGTCATATTTCTCCAGGTATTGTTCCAGCTGCACTACTACCACCTTCTTAATCAACTTCCCTATAAAGGGATGGTTTAACATAGGCCCTTAGTTTGAGGGATCATTAGGGTCCAAAGATGTTTTTTTTAAGGAGGAGCCACACAATCACCCTTTTCAAGGCAGAGAAAAATATCCCTACCTAAGTGAACATACGACAATCTCCACAAATATCAGACCTTGCATTCCCTAGCACTCTAAAAGAAGTTGGGTCAGTCAAGGATCCAGTAAACAACAGGTAAGGCACAGACCAGAAACCACCTGCTGGAAGTCATTCATGAACTCTAGCTCTAACTCCACCCACATGGATGGCGTGCCGCTGCCTATGATAAACTTGACACTGCCAACCAATGACAAGCCATTGGGGATAACCCAGCATGAACAGAAGACACTTTACCAGAAAAAATTGATTAAACTCATCACATTTATCTGTTGAAAAGGTTCTGCAGGACTGTAGACAGGCTGGATTTAATATCCAGTGCACAGTTTTGAAGATCTGAGTTTGTTGGTTCTTTCCAGCAGCAATTGCATGTGACAAGAATGATGATTTTTTCTCAGAGTGATTGCCTGCTAATACTCATCATATTGAGCATGCAGAACCATTTTGTCCTTCTCTGACTAGGTCCTCCACCAACAATGCTCTGACCTCCGCCCTTTTGTCTTCAACCTCTTTAGTTCACCATCAAACCATAGTCTGTGGCTGGAAATCAAGGGGCGGAAACAGAGAGGTGAAAGGGAGTCAAATGTCACCATAAGAGCCCTATTATGCCCCTTCAGAGCCACCACATCCACCATCGCACAAGCTGTCTCCATGCTTGAGATGTCCACCACTACCAGGATGCTCTGAGGCTCAAGATTACAAACAGGGCAGTAACTGATCATCTCCACTGGGGTGGTTAAATGGGGAGCCACAGAGAAACTGCATGCTGTGTTGATCGGACCAGATGACTGACTCAACCTTGGTATTGCTAATATCAAGACCCAGTGAGAAAACCATGTCCAAGGCATGGCTGCATTGATGGGTACCAGTGGCAACAGCCTGTATGAAGCCCAGTGAGGACATCTACAGGAGGAACGGCATTTCAAACAGAGACATTTTAACATTGATCCAAATATTGAAGTTACCCAGAATAAGAAGTCTAGGCAACTCCACCACCAGGTTGGTCATGAAATTCTCTAGTTCCTGCAGGAATTTGTGCTCATACATTGGAGGCTGCCATATGAGAATGATCCTACAATTTGCACCCCACCCACCTTTCACTGCCATGCATTCAAATGGCACTGGGTCAGAATAGCACCAACAAGAATGCCGTCGGCATCATGAGCACGGCAGACATGCTGTCAATTTTGTTTTTGAAGGGGGGATCGGCCCCTGCACCCCTCAATGCTGGGGGCTATGTTCAGCACCTCCCGGACAGAAGGATTCTCACTCCAGGGGGAGCAGATCATGGGGGAAGTTAAAATTTGAGGGGTCGTGGAATACTGTTTCCATGGATCCACATAAAGAATTCTAAGTCCCGAGTGTACAAAAAGTTTGAGACCAGGATTAGAACACTGGTCTCCAATGCCACTGGCTGAGTTGCTTGATGCCCCAGCCCTCCACATCATGGGAGCAGCTCGGCCAGCATCCTGGATCCTGGTGCCCTTGTGTGCCATAAGTATGGTATCCAGTGAACAAGGTGACCACAACTGAGTGCTTACAAAAACAGTGACTGAATTATGGTGCCTGTGTTCAGATCTACCTGGCAGGGTAGCGACCAGATACCTGGGTGGGTGAGGTAGGACAAGGGAAGTACGTGCATATATATATGCGTGCACACGTGTGGGGGGGAGAGGAAGGGGAGAGCAGGTATGTGGGAGGGGGTGTGGGGAGCAGCTGCTGAGCTGGTCCGCTAGCGTGATGGGGAGGGTGGTCGGTTTGGAGGTGCAGGGTGCAGGGTTTGGGTCTGGCACAGAGTGGTCCTTTTTTTGCTGGCAGGCTGCTTTATTTTTTTTTTAAGTATTTCACCCTCCTGGAGTTGAGAAGCCTTTAGCAGGGGTGCAGTGGGCAAAGCCCCCTGCAGGAGTGTGGGGGAAGGGGCACAGCCCCCTGCATTAAAAGGAAACCTATGGATCTCACGCACTCTCTTCCTGTTTGCCGTGAGTGTGCATCAATGAAATTCATTTCAGTAATGTACACTCACCCTAACGGCGATCGCTATTCAATGATCACTGTTATGTCATAGAACCCATAAGCACCACTGACAGTGACCAGGGGAGCGCCTACTGAAAGTGCTGTAAATCCTCTTTCGCTGTCCGTGTTAGCACTACAGGGATTAGCACTGTGTTGATTGTAGTGCTAATCTAACTGAGTACCCATTCAAACTACCTGATCACTCCTACGGAGTATGCCATCAGAGGGCTACCCCACCACCCCTGCACTCCTGCCTAGAACATTTACCATGGAGCAACCTGGAGGAATGGATGCCTCGAACACATAGCCTGAGTCATCCCCCACCCATGGCTCTGTGATACATACAAGATCTACCAAGGAATCCACAATGAAAGCCTCCGTCACAGCCCTTTTATTCCTTAGAGACCAGGCGTTACAAAGAACTGTCCTAAGGGGAGTAGATGAGGCTGCTGGTCCATCAGCTACCTGCTGACTAGAATGCTCAAGAGCTGGGGGAATGGGGATCAGGCAAGGGGAACCCCTACTTAGAACAACCCCACCAAAATAAGAAAATAAACAGTTCCCTCCCACTGCAAAATTAAACCACCCCACACCCATACAACAACACCTTAAAATCACCCAAACCTACACACTCACCCTCCCATTAACCACAAATTAACTATACATCCAAAATTCCTAAATCTACATGGTGACACCACCCATACACTCAACATTAACACTTGTACACTTAATCAGCAAAAATAAGCTCCATAGCAGGCTAATATAAGAATTTGAAGCAAATCATGATATTAGTCACATGATGTTCAGAGTCCCACAACTGAGATAGAATCATATCAAATAGTCTAAATAAAGTTCAATATAGAGTAGAACTGTGACTTGCCCTCTCTCATAGGGTACAGGAAACAATTACAGGTGGTAGATAAAGTTTTCAGGGGGTAGAGAAAGTCCCAGGAGGCCAAATCAAGCAGTTAGAATGCCTTCTTCCCTTCACTCCTACTTACACCAGGAATCAGAGAAAAGTGATCTGAAGAAACCAAGGAGGCTAACCCTCTCAGAAAGAGCCTCCAGAGTTCAATGATAAGAGGGAAAGAATGGAATAGGAGTTCCTGGCAGGGGCCAGAAAGTTGGGCACAAGAACCAAAAGGGAGCCTAAGCTTAAGCCAGATGCCCCATAGCTATAAGGCCACAGGCACCACCCAGCCCTGCAGGAGCTGCCTCTCAGAGCACAGCCAGAGCCAACCCAGATCATTGAATGAGTTCCCTCCCAACTAATTCATGCAGCTCATCCAGATGTTAATTTCAATCCACAGACACCACCCAAAAGTAAATTAAGGTACAGAATCAGATTTTGAAATGGAGACCAGCACACCTCCAAGCCCCACAGATGACGTTCTCCACAGCAGCCAGGGAGGTCCCATTTCTAGTGAATAGTCAGTAATCCATAAATGTTAAAATAATCCAGAGAAAAAAACAGAAAATCTTAAAGGAAAAAGCATTCTTAGCAGTGCTGAACAAATGTGATGGCTGGAGACACTCTCTCACCACAGCTACTACGCTGCTTTTTTAAAGATTCCAACAGCTTAATTGGGAAACACAATGCCACTGGGTTCCCCATGAACTATTTGCAGCCCACACCAATAAAGGTAAAAGTACTCTCACCACTGACTTCCACAAAGAATGGGAGAGACACGCCAAGTTCTTGATGGTATACAGAAATCCTTCGAATCATAGACCAGCAGAGAGTTCACACTGGCTACCCCTGCAGGAAACAAAAGCTCTAGAGGATGTTCAGTCATTCTTGTTAGCCGAGCAATCCAAGGGTCCCCCAATAAGCAGGAAACAGCCAGCTGCAGCCTTGACCACCTTTTACATGTGGGCTGGATCAATCTGCCCTTGCCGGAGTGTGGGGGGACTTTAAACAGCACAGCCTAATTTCCCACTGCAAAAGAATGTAACATCGGTGCCTAAAGACCAGTGCCATAGTAAGTGAGAATGGGCTGAGATAACAGCACGTAAAAATGAAAAAGTACCTAATGTGATGTAGGCCAAAGTAATGGCTAGATTCAGCACTAACTGAAGCAGCCAGCTTAGTACGGAACCAAACAGATTTGAACTTGTACTTTTAAATATATATATTGTATTTATTGAATTCTGTTAACCAGGTAGACCCATTGATACCAAAGGTCCCTTTTTCAGGGGTAACCAAGTTGAACTAGCATAACATTCTGTGGTGATTTGCATATGCAGCCCATGATGCTTTGCATTGTGTGGGCATGTGTGATTTTGTATTTTCTTGAAACTTGGCTTCCCAGCCAAATGCCCTTTGGGGTAACCCTTGCCTCAGTGTTTGGCACAGAGGTTCTTTGTCAAGATTTAATTACACATAATATATACAAAAATAGATTATAGGGGGGTCTGAGTATGCAAACATGAATGTAACAAGTCTAGTACATTTGAGCTGTGAATACAGTATACATAGGGGTACAGGAGATTAGTACACAGGCAAAACAAATTACAGGTCCAAGCAATAAACAGTGAATTACATTCAAGTCAGATACCATGGCATTACACTGTGTTTCAGGGTACAGGAAGCAATGTACAGTTGTAAGGCACAACATCACTAAATACAGATCAGACTCACTAAAGAAAGGTAGCAGTTATAGGTCAACAACTGCAAGAGCACAGGCTGCGCTTGAGTAGATATACCTTTATTTTAAAACCTTCAAGTGAGGAGCAATTCTGGAGGGAATCAGGAAGAATGTTTTATATGGATAGAGCTGAACTAGCAAAAGATTTTGCTCCCATACTAGACCTTACCCTGGGTATTACTGATATGGCATGACCAGAGGATCTAAGCTCTCTCCTTAAAGGTTTAAAGTGCAAGATGCCTTGGAGGAAGGGAGGAGTAGGCCTTTTAACATTTTGTAGGTAAGGCAGAGGAGAGGATATTCTGGTCTACCCTCCAAGGATAGTCAGTTCAGGGTCACTGCTTGCCATCCCCTGGTTGGACCCAGGCACGGAGCATCCTTCTCCTGATACAGACTCCTTTTTCCTCCAGGTGTTGCATTGGCAAGAAATGACTGGTAGGGGTGAAATGAACTGTGAGCTAAATTGCTCTCTCCACCACCTGGTCTCCCTTCAAGAATTATAGAGGCAGTGCACTTACTCTATCCCCCTAGTTGCCCTGATTAGCCTCCACCCACTAATAGTCACCACCATTAGAGCCTCCCACCCCAGGAAAAGACGCAATTGCTCCATCTCGATATTCCTATGTCATCTTCTCTGCACACTTGTCCTACTGCTCCTACAGTTATCAGGGAATGTATACCCCAACCCTGGACCCCCTCCCACTGGAACTCCTAAAGTAAAAGGTCAGCTCACTATTGTCTCCCTAAATATCAGCAGTCTCCTTTTGAAATTTACTCAGTTCCAGGCTTGAGTGCAGGTGATTAACCCTGACATTATAGCACTCACTGAAACCTGGCTCTCCCTTAAGAATATGGATGCCTTTATCTCCCTCAAAGGCTATAACTCCTTTCGACAAAACAGGGCAACCAAACATGGGGAAGGGTGTGTAGTCTATGCCAGATCTGGAATAAAGGTGCAGGCTTGGGATTGCAGTCTGCATACAAATTAGGTCCAAATTCTGAACCTCAAGTTAAGCATAGGCCTACAGAACAAAGTCCTGCTGCTCACTACAGTCTACATAGAACCTGGGCACCAAATTGCTAGTCTCAACCATGTCATAGTTAATAAACAGCAGTTAGGCAATCAATGGGTGAAGATCATTGTTAGCAACTTTAACATTAACTGACACTCTCAGAAGGAAACAAAAGCTAGGGATCTTATATCCAGCCTATTCCTCACTCAGATGGTCACCATTGGCACCTGGCTTAACTACAAAAGAGGGAGCAGTACTCTAATTGACTGGCTCCTGTCCTGACATCCTGAACATGTTTCTGATGTCACCGTCCTGCCTGATAGCCTCAGTGACCTTTCCCCAGTGAAGTGTATCTGGTCAAACAAATTCACCAAGTGCCCACCATGGGTGTCCAAAAAACGTTGTTTGAGGCCTGGGCTGCTTGACCATTTCAAGCTGTACTTGACACAGCTAGACTGGTCACCACTGGCAGGGGATATTGATGACAACCAGGCTCTGAATCTTTTTATAATGACCTTCAATCATGCCTGTGACATTTTTGTGCCCTTTAAAACAAAAACAATTAGGGCACCACCAATCCATGGATTTCCAACTCGCTCATTAGACTTATGAAGAATAGAGACAATCTGTGGCACAAAGCAAAAGCAGCCAGAACACCTGCTGGTATCAATGCCTACAAGAAGGCCAGAAACATCTGTACCAAACTCATTCAACAGGCCAAAGCCTCCTACTACAAAGATCGACTAAGCAAAACCTGGGGCTCTGAAAAATAATTTTGGAACTATCTGAAATCCCTGACGGGCAAGATCCCCAAGGTTGCTCCTGACCTGTTAGTTATAGTGGCTGGGCCATTACAGGAACCCACTGAAACAGCCAATGAGCTCAACAATGTATTGACACACCTTTCTGGGGTACTCCCTGGTGATTACCTTAAGGATATGTATGGTCCACATCACCTTACAGCCCCACACAATCCTCCACAAAGAATGACTTACCACCTTTCTACTTTAGACGAGTCACCAAATCTGAAACTATCAAGCACATTAAAGGGGCCCTTGGCAAAACCAGGATGGGGGCTGATCTTGTTGACATGGAGCTTGTTGGTCTACTTTTGAATGAACTAGCTGGAGCTCTAACCATGGTGTTTAATACCTCTCTAAGATCAGGTGTGTTTCCAAATGGATGGAAGTCAGTTATCGTCACGCCTGTTTTCAAAACAAGGGACAAAACCGTAGTGTCCAATTACAGACCAGTCTCTACCATACCTCCCCTTTCTAAAGTACTAGAAAGAATGGTCTCGGAGCAGCTCGCAGAGTATCTTGATACCGATAACTTACTCTGCCCACAGCAGCACAGCTTCCGTAAAAAAACATTCTACACCTACCGCCCTTGTTGATTACTCATCCCAGCTATATGATGCATTAGATAGTGGGCAGGCAGTGGGATCAGTTTTCATTGACCTTACTAAGGCCTTTGATTCTGTTAATCACAACCCCTTCCTTAGTTGCCTTCTGTCAACAGGTCTTTCCCCCAGACTTGGCACTATGGTTTGGCAGCTACCTCTCCAACAGGTCACAATGTGTCAAAATTGGAGACACCCTGTCAGAAACTAAGGATGTGCTCCTTGGGGTTCTGCAGGGTTCCATTCTCAGACTTCTCCTCTTCAGACTTTTCATCAACCTGGCCCATCTGTATGTTCAGCAATCACTGTTATCTACACTGATGATGCCGTAACATCAGTTGCTGGTAAAGACCATTATTCCATCACTACTGAACTCCAAAGCAGTTTCCTCAAGCTTGAAACCTGGTTCACACATAATGAACTCCTATTAAACCACAAAAAAACAAAGAGTTTGCTCTTCTCTACCACCCAAAGCAAAAAAGAAATACCAGCCCCAGCTCATATAAAACCACAAGGGTGAGATACTAGACCAAGAAACAAAGTTTAAATACCTTGGCATTACCTTTGATGACACACTCACCTTCTCAAGTCACATTGACTCTGTAGTCAAATCAGTGACTATAAATCTGGGGATCCTTTACCAACACAGGCACTCCATGACACCCGATGCTCTCTAACTTGTCACCAGCAGCTCAGTACTGTCTTCCATTCACTATGGGCTGCCAGTCTATGGGGCTTGCACAAAAACTGCCCTTAACTGGGTTAGCACACTCCTTAATAAGGCCTGCCAGCTAACTCTGTGAGCTGCACTGACCACCCACACCTGCTCGCTTTACATTGAGACTGTATGGCTTCCACTCCATTTTAGAGCATAATACCAAACCTGCCTACTTCTAAAAAAGTGCTTCTTGGGCTAACACCCCCCTCTCTGGGCAGCCTCTTTAAGCCAACAGCACCTACGAAATCAGCCAGAAGTGCAGCCACTGACAGGCTGTTGATCCCCTTCAAACAGGCAAAACTTGCCCGGAATTCCATTTTGTACCAAGGACCAAAACGGTACAATGATCTACCAGCTGACCTCACTGATACACCCAAGATTAATACTTTCAAATCTGGGCTCATATCCTTTCTTGACACTACTAAGACCTGTATCTGCTTACCCTAAGAGACTGCACCTCAGCCTCCCAAATCACCCTCAACCATACCTCTCAACCTCCTGCCTCGTAAATCAGGGACAACGCTTAAAAAAATCAGGGACGAAGGACCAAAATCAGGGACACATTTTCAAAATTGGAGTTATCCACTCAGGAAGTTGGTAGAATAAAGGGCTTAGTGTAAAATGCATTTTCTAAGGAAGAACAAGTTGGTAACTTTAATGTTTGACATTATTTTGTGCTTACAACCCCAGCTGTTTGGTCATGGAAACACAATTTTTAAGAGGGACAGAGTAAAATTTTGAGGCAAAATCAGGGACATCCCTGAAAATCAGGGACAGTTGAGAGGTATGTCCTCAACCTACTTCCCCCCCTCACATCTACCCCTCTCACTACTAACCCATATAATATCCTCACCTACTCTATTGCTACCCCATTTCTCTCTTAACTTCTTCTCACTCCATCTCTCACTCCCCCCACCACCGACAATGCCTACTCTCGGCTGACTACCCCGCCCTCTCAGTTTTTGAATGTCCCATCTTTTAGTGAATCCCAGCACTGCATCCTACCCACCTTTCTTTTGTTAACCCTTTTTTGTTATTACTGCTTATAAGCGGTATGTAATTTCAGTGTATTTGGTTGCCTGTGTAATTGTTCCCTGTTATTCTGTATACCTTGTATTGCCTGTTATGTTTGTGCACCACTGATTTGGAACCTTTGAAAATGAGTCCTTGACTCAAACATATTAATCCTAATCTGAAATAAATAAAATTAAAAAAAAAGGAAGATGTTGCAATGATGCATCCTAGGTGGAACACCTAATGTAAATCATCCAGTCTTATTATAGAGGATTTTAAGTTTGTTAAGTTTAATGCTTTTCAGGGAGGTAAGAGTTGGGGCTTCATATTGTAATGGCAGAGAAGCATGCTTCTAACAATCACCAGTTGAGATTCCTTGGTTAGGTTGTTACTTAGGCAGTAGATCAAGCCAATTTTGTGGTGCAAGGATTTAGAAATAATCTATGTGGGTTCTGAAGGAGACTTCTTGCTCTAGGTTCTAGGTTTACCCCAAAGTATTTAATTGCCTCAACCACCTCGGTGTGGATGCCAGCTGATATGGATAGACCTAGCAGGTGCTACATATCTGCACCCATATGTCTGGGACCAAACAATATTGCCTATGTATTTTTGGCATTAAAAACAGTTTATTGGACAGGAACTATCTTTCAAGTGTCTGGAAGTCCTCAGCAAGATGACAGTTAATGAGGGGGACATCTCTGGAGCTCCTATATAATACTGCATAATCAACATGGAGCTGAATACGTGCCCCCCACAATGAGCGGGTAAATCATTTATAAATAGGGAAAAGGGCAATGGTCTTAAAATGGATCCCTGAGGGACTCAATCAGTTATAGGTCATAGTGTGGACTGCATGTCTTTCCATTTCACTTTTTGAGACTTGCCAGTCAGGTAGAAAATGAACCACTGGCAAAGCAATCTGTCTAGACCCAACCTCCTGAGTTTTTCTAGAAGGAGACCATGGTTAACTAGGTCAGATGCTCTGGACAGATATATAAAGATTGTACCAGTCATTAACCCCTCTCCATGTCATCCCAGATATCTGTGGTCATTCTAACCAGAGCAGGATCAGTGCCATGGAGTTTTCTAAAACTGTGTTGCCAGTCAGACAAAAGGTGAAGCCACCCTAAATATTCTTGAGCTGGTTATATATTAGTCTTTCTAGTCTTAAAACTAGCTAGAGAATAAAAGCTATGCTGTTTACACTAACTTACTTTGATGTCCCTAACTAAACTATCTGTTGCTGGAAACTTCAAGATTTGATGTGCTATGTGGACAAAGAACATAAATGCCTTTAACCCTGGGCAGCAATATGCACCTCCTCAGATTGGCTCCATGCTGTTACATAAGCTAGCTGCTGTTTCTCAAGGTTTCTCCTGTGTCCACTTCAAATGAGATATTTTTCGAAATTGAAGCTGGTTTCCTCTGGACTGCCTGGAAGACTGAACCATAACTGAACTAACTCACTAGAGCTTCGGGAAGCTGCAAGGGGTTGTGAGGGATGGGAGCTTGCCATTGCTCCCCCCTCCCATCACTGACCACTCTTTCCCTCCAGTGATTAGACCAGGAGGTTCTGGTCACATGACCCTCATCTACCAATCATCTAGTGAGATATTCAGTCAGGCCCACTACTGGAGGATTGCTAACAAAGGATTATGCCAGCTGAGGAGCAAATGATACCATTTCACTTACTGGAGCTTTCACAAGCTGCAAGATGGCCATGGGGGTGGGAACTTGCCATTTCTCTCCCATTCTTCCTTACAGAATACTCTTTTCCTCTCGTGACCAGACTAGGAGGAGGTTGTGGTCACATGACCCACACCTGCCAGTTAGGTGTGGGTGCAGACACTCAGTCAGGCCTTCAGTCAGATGGTTGCTGACAAAGAATTAAGCCAGCTAAGGTGCAAGCAGTTCCATTTCACTTGTCAGACCTTCTCCAAGCTGCAAGATGGTTGTGAGGGGAAGAAACTCAGCTTACCATTGCTCCCCCTCCTGTCACTGATTGCTAACAACTCAAAACACTGTATTTTCTAGCATTCCTTTATAGGCAGTGGTGGGAAGCTCAAGGGGAGTAGCATAAGTGTGTCAGACTTGGTGTGGCAGCTTGGAGCAGCAGTTGGCACTCAGCAGGAGATGTTGCCCTCAGCTGTGATCACCAAGATAGTTACTGCCCTTTTGCATTTTATCCAGTATTGATTCATCCTGCTTAATCTGTAAGTATTGATACCTAAAGTTTATCTTATGAATATATCATATCATATCATATCATATGTGATCAAACTTTATTTCTTTAAAAGATGCCTTTCTTAAAGCAAGGCCCCTTTACATAAATTATCGATTTCCATTAAAACATTAAAACCATAAATATAAAACAATAATCCACTTAATCTAATTCATAGGTCTGGTGACATTATATTAATCTTCATCCATAAATGCCAGACTGAACAGGTACATTTTTAGTTATTTTTTAAAACTTTGGATGGACAGGCAGTCCCTTATCCAACAAAGTAAAGAGTTCCACAGAGTGGGGGCCCTATAAGCAAAAGAACGGGCCCCAGCTGTAACTGCACCCTGGGAATCTGCAGCAATCCCTCATTGGTGGATCAAAGTGGTCAGGAGGGGCAGTAGGGAGAAACGAGATCTTGCAGGTAGTGAGGTCCCTGGTCGTGTAGGGCTTTATAGGTTAGCAAACCAACCTTGAAGGTGATGCACCATTGCACTGGCAGCCAATGCAGTCCACAGAGCACAGGCATTTTATGACTGGTCCTCGATGTACCAGTCATTAACCTGGCTGCCTCATTCTGCACTAGCTGAAGGTGATGGAGACCAATCCCCAGGAGCCCTAGGTAAAGGACATTGCAGTAGTCAATATTCAGTCCACAAGCGTAACTCACATTATACTACTGTGATAGTCTACCTCACCTTACCCTTGAGTATTTAATTTCATTGTTAGCACTAACTGTAACCTATACCACATTCATCTGTATTCCCTGTGTTATCCAGACTATGACTGATTTATGAATTATTGCCTGTGTAGCGATCTTCCAGTTAAGGACTATGGGAGCCATAAAATATTCTTTTCAGCAGACTTTTCTATGTCTAGTGTGTGGCTGACAAAAAAATAACACAATAAACTTTACTTGGCTACTTCACTCAAAATGTTTATTGTTGATTACCTGAAATGCTGTATATGGTATGCGGACCCATAGTTACTGCTTGTACTAGTATATGCCATTTTATCTTAGCTTCTCGCTCCCTTTTTATCAGATGCTATTGAGTCAAATCCTGGTCTGAATGTTCACTGTTTACCTTACTCAGCTACAGTCAACTAGCACAATAAAGAGCAGACTGGATGGACTGCATGTCTTTTTTCTGCCAGGTTCCATGTTTCTATGTTTCCAATCTAAAAGGGCTCAAATTGCACTTGTTAATATACATTGTCTCCTGGCTTGATAAACTGTACTAAGGATCATGAAGTTCTGGTTAAAACCATCTATTCCAGACATGGAAGGTTCCATGTCTGGACTTGACTGCATCAGTTGTGACCACCCTTTCCCCCAAGAAGGTGTGTGTGTGTTGGGGTTGATCTAATAGAAGTCTCACCCAAAGCTAAAGAAAGCATGACACTCTATATCGCCTGACTCTCCATTAAAATGGTGTCACATTGTGATATTGCTACATCTTCTTTGCACTTACACCCCATGTACAGTAGGTGGACAAGCCAACCATTCCTCCCTTACTGAACTTATGAATACTTCCATTAAATGCAGTGATTTATCCTAAACATGGAGTGATGTTGCAATAAAATAGCTACAGTACAGTCACTCATAATTAAGATCAACCCATTGCAAAAAATACCATGTTGACTAATAAAGCCACTAGATCTTCCTTAATTGATTGGTTATCAACTATTACTGTACAAGTCACTTCATAAGGATGTGTTTAAAGGGACATTTGGACAAATGGGCAATTGGGTCATTTCCCCTGGAACCAATTGACCTCACACTGTAGCATTGTTCAATGCAGCTACTTGCAGTTAATAGGGTCATGCTAATCGGTTAATGGGATGCTACAGATCAGCTGCAGGTGCTGATATGTTATTTATCAAGGTGAGTTTGAGTTACTGCTTAGATGTTCTTCTACCATGTGCACTGCAAAGAGAAATTAGCCTTCCCTGTCTCAGTGAGTGAAACTTCAGGAGGTTCTGCAGGTGCCAAAAATGTCTTTGTCTACCATTTCCAAGCAGTCTGGCATTTCAAAACGCCAAGTTGGATGAATCAGTTTAAACTGGGATTCCTTTTTGTGGACTGGCAGAGCAATGCAACTGAAGAGTACAAATGAAAGAGGGAGGGTAAAGACACAGATGTAGTGTATGCTGTTCTGTTGTGATTTCAGCAAGCTGTGACCAAAGGAACTTGCTTTTCAGCCTCTATCTGGCTGGTGAATTTGAACACTAAGAAGCTGAGACAACAGATGGATGGTTGTCAAGTTGGAAGAACTGCCACAACATCATCTATAAAAACAAGCAGGTGAAAGTGACTAATTATAGGCAGTGCATTAACTCTTTAATAATTACCAGCCTACAGCATCATCATATTTCCTGTGTTAAATAATCTGTAGGAGAAAGTTCTATTTGTTGAACTCACCAATTATCTGCTCAAGCGTAACTTCCTGTCCTCAGCTTAGCATGACTGTAGACTGTGGCACTGTGCCTCTACTGCCTTGGTGAAACTTGCCAATAGTATTTTCTTGGTTGTAGACAAAGGCAAATGGCTTGGTTCTGTGTCCATAGATTTGACTAAGGTGATTGACCTTCTGGACCACATGCTATTCTATGCTCAGTTTAAAGAAATGGGAGCCTCCCCTACTGCACTACCTTGGTTTAAAAACTACCTTACAACAGAAAGCAACATGAGAAATTTGGAAACACAACCTCAGATGTTGTTGCTATGTTTCCAAATGGGTTTTCTGAAATTAGGTCCCTTGCTAGTCTCACTAGACAGTAACAGTCTGCCACTTAACATTTCCCCTACTGTTATATACACTTTTAATCTTGGATGTCTCACTGACAAGGTGCTTTGGCACCAAACACCCTCCTCCTTAGTGACACTTCTTGGGAGACTGACCTGTGCCTATACCCTGAGGTTCCAAATCCGGTGTTACTGCCAATCCCAAAATGCTTTACCTCAATGGTGGTGATTGCATTTTCCTATTTTGTTCCCAAATTTTGTAACTTCGTCTGAATCAGAATTTATTATGCCCCTACTGAGCAACTGTTTAAACTAGGGAAATATTTGTTACTTGAACACTTGTGGATCGTGGCGGGCAGCCAATCGGCTGCCCAGGTAGGGACCTTCAGTGGATCCCTTATGCTCCTCTGGTGCCATGTTGTTGGCCGGCATGCAGAGCACCTACCAAGCCATTGTGAGTGGTCACCCCACCCCCTGGACCCCAGATGTGCCCCAATGGCAGGGGCTACTTTGTTTGGGGTGCCGATGCCCCCTGCTGTGACTGCCATGTCTGGAGGCAGCCTCCCGGGGGGGCACATAGCTGACCCCTGTGGTTTACAGCTGCCTTCAGGATGAGGAGCCAGTAGACCCCAAGTACAGCACTCCACAGGATGGTAACTGCATGGAGTGCTGGCTCACCTCCCTACTCCACCCCCAGGTCTGCCCCAGCATGGAGCTCCATTGGTGGCTTGGGGATTGGCTGCATGGGGGGGCACATCAGGAGCCTGAATTGGGCAGACAGGGTGCAGGCAGCTGCCTGGTGGCTACACACCCAGGATACACAGTGCATAGCCGCAGACTGCCATCATGAATAGGCCCCAAAGGGTGGGATTATTATTCCTATGCAAATCAGGTTTTGTCATTTGTAGAGTTGCTGTATAACTCTGCTTACAATTCACTGCTTCATAATGGGGCCTATGCACAAAAGTGTGACTTGCCTTGATGTCACGTATTTGAGGTGCGTTAGCAATCCTAAGTCTGAGTGCTGCACAGTGGCGGCATTCACAGCTGGTGTGCGAGCCCAGTGTGCATGTGATCCCCAGGTCACCTGCACAGCTATGCACCATGGGTGGTCTGGGCATGTAACAGGAGGCTGCCAGCAGTCTGTGCCATTCATAAAGATGCGGAGTTGACACAGAGTGCCAGGCAAGGGGGACGTGAGTTTCTCAAGTGTGGATCCTGTCGTAATTGCTACGTGCCCCCAGGAAGAGAAACCAGCCGGTGGCAGTAACAGGCTGGGAACCCTCTCCACATTGCTGCCCCAGCCCACCAGCTGAGAGGGAGGGCTGGGGTCAGCCAGTTGGGCACATACCCATGGTGTCTGACAAGCTGAGGTCCGTGCCTTCTCAGGATCCCCTGCAGGCATGCAGCAGGGGATCTGTTGTGGGATCCAGAACAGGCATCCCATTGGATGCCTGCTTGTGTCCTGTGATCCACCCTGATGCAGCTGCGCTTCAGGGCCAGGGCTGTGGACAGATGTCCTGTGGATGCTCATGGTAGTGAATACCACACACCCTGTGCCTGTTGTGGGCCATGTAGCTACATGGGTTGCATACGTGCATATTGTGTACTCTCTACAACTCTTTGTGTATAGGCCACATTTTCATTGCCTGTCTATTGTTTGCTGAATTGTAACTTTCCAGGTCATGACTGAAAAAAGACAATTCCTTGTCTAGAGTACACATTGGTGAAGTAAAACTAAATAAATAAATACTATCATGTAGAAAATCTTCTAGTCAGCAAATGTAAAATGAAAATAAGTCAGAAATAAAATGTAACAACTGGTTATGTTTAAAACATTAATAACATTGCCTATTATTTTTGGTGCTATTAACTCTTTAAATATATTTTGATCATTACCACCAGCTTGATTCCATCTGATAGTGTTTTTTTTAATTATTTTTATTATTCTTTAGTAACCGGGTAATACCTATTAAGCACAGTTCTATATGATATGGGAGACTGAAAAACAGCAAGGCTGAAATCGGCAAAGGCAAAAGAGCTCAGCCACATAGGGCGAGAGGTATCAAGTAGTGATCACCGAAATAGTGACAACAGTGTAACAGTGGCACCCCCCCTTACTAAAATAACCAACTCTGAGGGGGAAGCAACTTTGGGAGGGGGGAAAAGCCATAGGTCACCATTTCGATGATTGATGTGTTGTGCCAATCACTCTTTGTGTCTGCACTGTTTTCCTTTGCTCTTTTCGGCCTCATTGTTTTTGGGATTGCTGTTATCACGGGATACCACTAGGCACAAGTGCCTCTTTTCATTGGTGAGCTGGTGTACTAGGGAGGTTAAGTGACTTGCTTAGAGCCTCACAGTATGCAAGTGGAGGTTGTGGGAATTAAACCCTGGTCTGCTGGATGTACCAAGCTCATTCACAACTTGTCACTCTAACCTCTAGGCTATACTTCCAGCCCTGTTGTTTGCCATTTTTCTTCCTTCTTCCTTCTTTGTAGGGTAAGTAGATGTAAACTTCAAAAAAGTGGATCAACATTATAAAAGAAAATGTCTCTATGCAGATGATCTCCTCCCTGGGCGGGAGGAGGGTATGGATGTAATGCTGCTCAAGTGGCTGCTGGTGGTAGGCCAGCAGAGGTGCACTTGGTGGTGTGGATGACCACACTCTGCCACACATCTTTTTCAGGATGCTGGGACAAGCAGCTATCACGTGGGAGGAGTGCAGTGTAGGGAGAAAATGGAGAAGATGGCCCATCCTGAAGTGCCAGATGATGGCCCTCTGTGAGTCCACCCATGCAACTGACCACACAGCACACCATCCTAACCCCCCCACCTTCACCCCTGGTGTCACAGGTTCTTCCTTACTGGTGGCAGCAGGGGGCCTGCCAGCAGGGATAAGCTAGAACACAAGGAGTCTCAGAGTATCTTGGGGAGTCTGGAGGTATGTGATGGCAGCTGGGGTTGATTCTGTTGTGCAGAGGGGATGAACGGGGAGCCTGAAGGAATTGGGTACTTGGGGGCCTAGGTGGAGCAAAAAAATGTTTGGGGGCTAAAAATTCAATGTGATCACAAGACAAGACTGATTCTTGTTGGCATACTGTGTTCCCAAACTAAGCATTCTGACAGCACCTCCTCTCCAAATGAAAAGACATAATTCCACTCGTAGAGCCTCAAGTGTTTTTTATGTCTACCTAGCTCATATTACAAAAAAACTGGAGCCTGCTTGCAATGTTCAGTACTGAAGTGCTGAGTGTTCTACACTAAAGAGCACCAGCATAGTTAAAGATTCAACAAGGTTGCTAGACAGACTCTTAAATGTATATTACAAGGAGATATCATAGCACCTGCCTACTATTCTGTAAATAGCTGATCCATAACTATGCAAGCACATTTTGGAGGAAAAGGCAGCCAGTTCTATATGCCCTTTCCTGATGATCCAGGTGGTTGAGGATCATTCACATGTGTCATCAGCAGTGTGATGTACATGATCAGATGGTGCATACACCTACCTACATGTATGGTTTATAGGTGAAACAGAGTAAACATTCAGCAAATGAATGAATGGACCTAGATTAATTTTTAGATACCAGGTAAACAGATTCCTGTATGTGAATATTTATGCCGAGGAATTCATTGTTTAAAGCATCTTAAAGTGAAAACTCTTAAAATGAACTTCAGAGACCATTAAGAGAGGTTTCTTTGGAAGATCAGAGATATAAAACTCTTTGGAACTGATGAACAGGGACTTCACAAAAATAAGCTATCTCATGCATTATAAAATCCCAGTCTGCCTTTTAAATGAATATCCTTTCTAACAACTTTTTTTCCAAATAGTTAATACCATTCTGTTCGAAAGCAGATGCTTATAAATCAAACTAAAGCAGAACTGTTTGAGACTGCATGTGTTTGATTGTTATGATGCCTCAACTTCAGTTACACCCGCATTAAAAAGCAAATTCAGGTTGAGGTTGGACAACTATGTCTGCTATAATAAATCACTTTCAATTGTTTTGCTTCTGGTATAAATACACTTTGATTATTGGAATTCATGTACCATATATAAGAAGCATATTATTACAAAAATATATTATAACAGACACAGAGACATGGGAATTAGAGATGCAGTGAAGTTTTTCTCCTCGGGCGAATTCGTGGTGAAGTCACCAAATTCACATCCATGGAGCACTTCACATACATTTTAGAAATGGCCTGCAATTCATCATTGTGACGTCGCCTTGATTTTTGGGGGTTTAAATTGCACTGTATTCCTGCCCGAAACTGGCAGCCTGACTTCCCTCCCTGGTGTCCAGTGGGCCCCCCACTGATTTCGCAAAGACAACCCAAAATATAAACCTATCACCAGCCACAATAAATCCACCCTCCACAGCTGCTGGCACCCTGCCCTAGTGTCTACTAGTGGTCCCCTCCACCCCCACCAATTGCCACCTGGCCGACACCCACATCTATAATGCTGTCTTATTAAAAAAAAGTACAAGCACACACTCATTCATTGACAGCTCATGGTCATTTCCTTCTGTTATCCAGGGTGTAGAGAAGGGTAGGAGGCTGCTCTAGTGACCCACTGAGGGGGTGGGTGGGATGGAGGAATGGCATTCCTCCCATTACACCACCCCTGCAGTGACTGGAGCATTCTCCCCTTTCACACACACCCCAGAAAAACAGAAATAAATGATTATTAAGCTGTCAACGATTGAGTTGATGCTTGTACAAGCATGCGTTCATTCATTGAGCTCAGTCGGACTGCCAGCCATGGTGGTGAGTGAAGGGAGGTGCCAGTGGCCTCCTTGGGTTGGGATTGGAGTAGCTGGTGGGGCACTACCTGATTGGGTTGAGGATGGGGGGTCCACTAGACACCAGGGATTAAATTACACTTTTTTTTAATAAGACAGCATTGTGGATGTGGATGCTGGCCAGGCAGCAATTGATGGGGGAGACCACTAGTAGACACCAGGGCAGGGTGCCAGCAGCCAGAGGAGGTGGATTATTGTGGCATGTGATTGGTGGTGGAGGGGGCACTGTCTGACACCAGGGAAGGGATTACATTAAAAAAAATATTTTGTTATATTGGTTATTGTGGTGAGATCAGCCGGAGGGCTCCCTGGACACCAGGACAGCATGCTAGGAAGGAGGTGGGGGCACTATTTATTAATGTTAGTTTTGTGTGGAAATTCCACACTTCAGGTCAACTCCCCCACTCTGAATTGCCAAATTCCGCCAATTGCGCTCCGCAAATTGAGCGCAATTCACAACATTTTTGGCAGAGCGAATTTTGTCGACTTCATCCACCTCTAATGGGAATACACCCTAAAGCTCAGAGGACATAAGATCAAGGTTAATGTCTGGAAGTACTTCTCCCAGAGGGTGGTGATTCTGAGTCTTTGGCCCTGTTTGCATGTTCTGGCTTCTATTCTTTTATATTTTCCATCCACATTCCACTTAACTATATTGCTTGTGACGTAGCCTGCTGTGATCGCTATCTTATCTCCTTTGCCCTTCCAGTCTTTATCCCTTTTCCAAGACTAAAGTGACCTCCTATCAACCCTTTAAAAGCTCGTCATTCAGGTACTTTATCTAATGTGTTTCTATTTATTCACCATTCTTTTCTTTTCTGGTTCTGTTTGTTTATATGTTTTTATTGGCTTAATGAGTGAACACATTAGAACAAAAGTTCCATTTGCAGGTGTGACTCACAAAGATTACAAAGCATACACCATATTCAGTATACAATATAACAGTTGAAGACATCATACATTCACATTTAAATAAGCCAGCAAAGAAAACAGTTGTTTATTAAAAGTGTTTCTTTTAGCTCCCCATGCATTGCTAATTGCTGTAATTTTGTTCTTCCTTCTCTCTTACATTTTATGACACCCAAAAAAAAACTTTTATCATTCTCTCAAAGTAACAGTGGGCCTCAGTGTTTTATTTATTTATCTATTTGTTTGTTGACCAGGTAGGTGCACTAATCCCAGGGACCATTTTCAGGCATGACCTGGGCCGTACAAATGGCATTATACAATAAAAAGGCAACATGACATGAGTAGAAAACATACAGCACAATCAAGTGCATACATATATACTTGACTTCCTGAAGACAGAAGGAGGCAGAAAGAGGAATAAGCCCATTGTGACTGTCTCCCACACTGTGTGGCAATTTGTCTAATATCCCGTATAATTATCCAATTCTTTTTAATGTTGTTGAAGTCAGGAATTTCTACCAAATACTGGGGCAGTTTATTCCATAGTATAGGGACTTTCTTAGTAACACAATTGCTCCTTTTATTTGTTTTTACTCGATGTACCTTGAATGGCTTATTGTGAGACTGAAGTTCTAGAGGCCTCACATAAGGTGTGAGTCCACAAACTGAGGCAATGTCAAGGTTTTTTATTATATGAAAGAACTGCAGATAATCTCCAATCAAATCCATTACATCAAATACAGAGTTTAGACATAATGGGCAGTGTACTGCGGTACTAACAAGTGTGCAACTAAACAAAGACTCCAGGGAGGGCTAATGTTATATTCTATATTCAGATAGTAACCTAGACTGCAGCTAGATAAAATGGCTAGGCAGGGATTGGGGAGGGAGTGTTACAGGGTTAGTTAGGACATTTGCAGACAGATGATGATAGCAGGAAACTGGTCATGTTGGACTTGAATGTGGATGTGGAGTATATGGAGCCCATAGAGAGGAGAGGGGTGGGAGGACTGTTCCAGAGATTTGGTGCAGTGACAGAAAAAGCTCTTTGTCCTATATCTGTGCTGAACAGGCATAGAGTAGACAAGTTCAGATTCCTAGAGCCTTGTTTAAAACTTAACAGGTTGGTAATGGGGAAGTTGCTGCTCTGTAAAGAGATTTGTGGATTAGAGTTCCCTTGTTGAGGTCACAGTGGGCCTGGGGGGAGAGCCACCTGAGAGAGGCGTATAAGTAGCAGTGGTGAGTGGGAAGTGGGACTAGAAGCATGAAATGACAGATAGTGTTGTAGGCAGTGTTGAGATGGAAGAGTTGATGAGTCGAGGTTTGAGATATGATTGGGAAGCTGTAATCCAGTAGAGGGAGAAGTGTGCTCTGCCCTATTGCCAGGCATGCCTCCAGGGTGAGGAGGTGTTTCGGGTGATAGTAGTCACCAACCTGCTGGCTATTTTTCCTTACTGTTGTCCCTGTATGCTCTTGTTATGTAAGAAAGGAGTCTAAAATGACTCCTGGGTACTTGTAACTGGGAATCTGTTCAAGAGGGGGTGCTGTCAGGGGCAGAGATATTCAGGGAGTAAGCCTGAGTCCTGGAGCACATCACAAGTTTATATTTGGTCCCAAAAGCATGGTCTTCATTTTCTTAGTGTTGACCAGTAATCTGTTGGCCACGAACCAGCTGTGCATGAGTGTGAAATCCTTAGATAGGGATAGGGACAGAAACTGAGGATTGTGGGTGCTTCTGTAGAGAATTTGGCCATCTGCATACATGATTTTCTGGCAGTCTGGATTGACATCCAATAGTTTATTCATGAACAGGGAGAAAAGGATGGGGCCAAATGTGGAGCCTTGGGGGACAAGGATACCCCCCTTTGGGGGGATGAGACTGTTCCACCAACACTGAACCTTGAGGACCTACTGGAGAGGTAGTGTCTAAATCATTCTGAGGTGCCCAAGGAGAAGTCATAGGAATTAAGTTTGAGGATGAGAAGAGCATGGTCGATGAGATCGAAAGCTTTAGGCCCTGTCCACACTAGAGGGAGTTTGTAAAAACATTTTTAATTCATGTCTCAGCATGGTTGTTGGAGCGCCCACACTGCATTCTGACAATTGTGCTTGCCGGCTCGAGTTCCCAGGCATGATTGTTGTAGAACCACAAAGCATGAGATGCTGCCATGCATGTGGGGATACTTGTAATGGACTCAGTAACAGATCCAGACCAAAAGGGTGCCATACTGTTCAGGGGATTACTGGAAACTCGTAGATGTGTGTAAGTCCTTCCCCTTTTGTCCTGGCAGCAGTGTAGAGCCATGGAAGAGTTACAGAGGTTGCCTTAAACTGTGTTATAGCACAGTTTTCATCCACACTACTGTTTACATGGTTTAGGACAACTGTTTTGGGATGAAACTGTGCTGGAAACCTGCCTTGATCAGGTTATGAGCACGGTTTTTGAACATGGTTTGTAGCACAGTTTTACCATGCTACAGTGTGGCTGCAAACTGTGTTTGCCATTCTTGTAACATTACTGACTGTTGGTAACATTATAAGTACTCCAGTGTGGACAGAGCCTTAGACAGGTAAATGAAAATGGCCCCTGTGAGCATCCCCTCATTGGCTGATCTATGTTCATGGCTCGTAAAGCAGGCAGTGGCAGTGTTAGTGCTGAAACCCTTGCAGAAGTCGTGGGCAAGAGTAACTCATACTTGGCAATGTGGTCTGATATTTACAAGAATATGATCTTCTCAATGATTTTGTTGAGATGTGAAAGTATTGAGACACATCTACTGTTGTCCATAAGCTTGGGCTTCCCAAATGTAAATATGGGAACTACTCTAGCCTTTTTCCAGAGCTGGGGGAAGGAGGAAGTAGCCATGAACATGTTAAAAAGAAAGGCCATAGATTTCATAATGTAGGTGGCAGATAGCTTTAAAAACCAGAGACAGAGGCCATCACTCTAGTGTAATCTATTGCTTTGCAAAATTAATTATTGCTGTAGAAAACTAGAATGAAAATTGTGTGATACTAGATTTACAGTACATAGGAATGATGGCAAGCACATCTCCTTCACTTTCGTTGCTACTACTGTTTTGTTAAATCTTTTATTCCTTACTCCTCTCCGGACAGGTTAATAATCCTAATCTTCTTTTTATCTAACATTTATTTATTCCATTACCTTTCAGACTCCATTCCCTAGTTATCTTTTCTTCCTCAGGTTGTGAGAAATTTGCACCCTTTTTCAAGCAAAGCTTTTAACCCCCAAAATACATTTAGTTTACACACTGTTACAGTACTGTAAATCAGATTCCCCATATAACAACTGTGAAACACCTGTACCACAAGAAGTCAAATGCTACCTTAAAGTTCTGAGTCACCTGGTGGGAGTCCCAATAATATATGGGGATACTGTCATAAAATAGGTCAAATCTGCACAAAAATAAATAAAGTCTTGAGCCTATTAGTAGTGCTGGTAGGAGCTAGCTGGGGGGGGGGAGTAATTGTCTACACCCCACATACATACATTTAGTAATAATTAATTGCAGATGGATGCCCGGCACCATTACACTGATTTCTTATGCAATGATTTCTAGTAGCCAAGGGCTGGTAAATGGTTACCCTGACTAGTGCTTATATCTCCCTGGTGGTTCAGTGGTAACTGGAGGAGCCAGCCTGGAGCTATTCATGCATACAGTTATGTAGTCACTCCTATTCTAAATCAGTATTGTGCCAGAGGTAAAATTAGAGCAGCTGCTCATTTTACATTAATTTCTACAGAGTTGCAGCTGTGTGGTGCAAGTGTACCAAATCAAATCAAGTTTATTTGTAAAAAAAGCACATTACTAAACTTGTTCAATGCACTCGCACAATAATTTTAAAATGTCAACAAACACTGCTATAGTAATTAAAACCGTACTTCAAATAACACAACTCATAATTACTTAAAATTCATTGTATTCCTAATGACTTATATAAACCGTACAAATTCTAAAGACAGTCAGAAAAGGCCAGTGTAAATAATAAGTTTTCAGTGCACTTTTAAAATTCTCCACAGTCAGGCACTTCCCTCAACCAACAAGGTAGGTAGGTAGATAGTTCCACAGGGTAGGGGCCGTGAAAGCAATTGAAATGGGCCCCCAGTGTTGTAAGTCAAACCTTGGGAACCTCTAGTAATCCCTCATTGGACAAGCGAAGTAACCAGGAGGGTGGCAATAGGAACACAGGAGATCTTGCAAATACCGGGGTCCCAGTCTGTGTAGGGCTTTGTAGGTCGGCAAACTGACCTTTAAGCTGATCTGCCACTGTACTGGCAGTAAGTGCAGTCTGCGGAGAACTGGCATGATATGGCTCGATCTTGAGGAGCCAGCCAACAGCCTGGCTGCCGCATTCTGCACCAGCTGCAAGCAGCAGTACATCAAGCCCCAGTAGTCCTAGGTAAACGGTGTTACAGCAGTCAAGGCAAGAAGTCATGAAGGTGTGGACCAGAGCTGGAAGATCATCAGGCAGAACCAAGTGTTTCACCCAGACGATATTCCTCAGATAGTAAAAAGAGGTCTTGACAATGGCCAACACCTGGGATTTAAGTGTCAAACCATTGTCAAAAATAATGCCCAGGTTTCACACCTGGTCAGAGGTCATCAGCTGAACGCCCCCAAGACAAAGCCCAGAGGGTTGTCCCACTGTAAAAAAATTGCACCCTGATGACCTGGGTCCACTACCAATACCTCAGTTTTTGCTGGGTTCAACATCAACCAGCTGTTGCTCATCCAATCCTGGATCTCGGAGATGCAGTTGTTAAAGACTGAGAGGGCCCCATCCTGCTCGGGCACGAAGGACATGTACAGCTGAGTATCATCTGCATAACAGTGAAAACTCATGCCATACTGCCTAATAATGTCTCCTAACAGCAGCAGCATATACACTGCGAGCAACATAGGTGCCAGAATGGAGCCCTGCAGTACCCTGCAGGATAGGGGGAGGGGGCCAAGGAATACATTTCTGACACCACTCTCTGAGTTCTACCCTTGAGGAAAGATAGAAACCAACTGAGGACTGTACCAGACAGTTCACAGATGAACTGCAGACACTCCAACAACACTCCATGGTCCACAGTGTCAAACGCTGCAAAGAAGTCAAGGAGGACCAAGATTAAACGAGTCCTCTGCTCTCTCGCTATTAAGATATCATTAAGTACCTGAACAAGTGCTGTCTCAGTATTATGCCTCTTCCTAAATCTGCACTGGAGAGGATAATAGACATCGTGGCTGGATAAATGATCATCCAGCTGCAACACAACCACATTCTCAATAACCTTACCTACAAAGGGCAGGTTAGAGAAAGGTCTGTAGTTTGCTAGACAGTCCAGGTCAAGGGAGGGTTTTTTAAGGAGTGATTGTACAACTGCCTCCTTCAGGGGGACTAGAAAGAGCCCCATCTCCAATGACCTCCAGACTATCTCAGTGTAACCCCTCTGCAAATGGGGGTTCCCAAAAGTCTTCCAGGAGCTTGCCTGAATGCTCCAAGTCTGGGTGGTGTTCGGCGTCTGAGCTGCTTAAATGTGGTTGCAAGTGAGTGCTATTAGAGACTCCATGTAATTCTCTTTAAGAGCTATCTGCTTGCAAACTTAATTAATTTGTATGGGGGGACTGTGTATTTAATGTTCGAATCCCAACCGAGCTGCGGAATAATCGCTCCATTTTGTGGTCGCTGGAAGTGCAAAGGGAGCCCATCTGAAAGCTGTAACTGTTTGCCTGTAATCATTTAAAGCACTAGCAAAATTGTAGTTTGTCTAACCTGCCTTTATTGCAGCTGGGACTCTGTGTGTGTTACCCTTCCATTTTGGACCTAAACTGCTGTACTGAGCTAATTGGGTTAAGGGAGCCCTAAAATGGAGCCTATGGATGAATCAGAACTTGGACTCTTAATTTTGAGCCGGCCACAGGGGGATTCTATGGGCAGTGACTCTGGAAAATGTAGTTTTGACCTTGGCACCTTTTCCCACCAACAGAGGGAGTCTTATTGTGAGTGACAGCTGAACCAGCTAACAGAATGGTGTGGAGCTAAAGGAAATGCCCTGCTCTGTGACTGGAAAGATCAGATCAGTTGTGACAGTGAAGAGAGAAGGAGCTCTGTGCTTCCGCGGGGTATAGTTTCACGCAGGAAGAGCGTGTGAGGCCCTGAGGTTCGGCCTGCAGCCGTTGTAAGTGCCAGTTCAGACTGAATCTGATTGGTGAGGAGAAAGAAGAAGTCTGAAGAGTGGAAACCAGGCTCACCCTGTAGAAGACTGAAGAAATTGCTGAATCACGCTCAGTCTGTCAGGAACTGAAGCTGCTGTGTGTGCTCCCGGGTATTTTGCAGTAATTGCAATCAGGATCGAGGAGCAGCCTGCCTGGTATAGTACTTTCCTTTTACATATGAATGTGCGTAGTGCTTGTGGGGAATCGCTATTTCCAATCCCCCGTGCTGTGTGCTGTGTGTTGAAGCTGGAAGCAAACCCCAGCTTGTCTCAGACTAAATCTGTTTGCTATCAACTGCAGTGGGGTCTGGTCACAAGGACCTTGTCTCCATGCCCTGTTGTTCTGGCAATCCAGAAGAACATCCACCATCCGGTCCTCAGCTTGGGTATTGTGAGTACAAATCAGGGTATTCCCCTGCAGCCTGTTTTTCAATCACAAGTGTGTCATCTAATTCTTGTTGTTTCACTGCTTCATGGACTGAGCCATCTGGCTCTGGATTATAATTGGGTGTTGTGCATGTATTTTCTTCTACAGGGCCCTAACCATCAGCACCTGCTGGCCAACCCCATGCAATGGACCTGGCTAGCCCCCCCCCCAACCTGGGTACCCAGAGTGTGACTTTTCAGACCCTGTATGTGTGCACAGTACTGTGATTTAATTCTGCTAATTAACCTGATCTCTCCCTCCAGTGTTTTATTCCTCCTAAATAAACCAGATTTGATGTTGTTAAACTTTAAACTGTCTGAAGTGTCAGTACCTACATACCAAGCATTGTATTGGTTTGTGTATGTTGTTTAACTTTATTTTACAGGGGTTCCTCAGAGACGTGCTGCAGAATCAGTCTCGAGGGTAAGTGGTACCTTATGAGCGAACAGTGTGTATACGTGGGGTATTGGGACTGTAACTTCTGTGTGCTGTGTGAGCCACTAGAGGAAACCAACGGGGATCACGGTGTCCCAGAGGGCTGTGATCAAGCTAGTCTAACCACTACAAACCCTGACCTCTGGGTGGAGGCACCGCCATAGAACCTAGACCCCTCAACCCATTAGTAGTCAAGCAGGCAGGGGTAGTAGCCCTTGGGATAGCACCACCTAGGGGTTACATCAGCAAGAACTGGGCCGATTTCCTCAATGCACCCCATAAGAAGGCACATTGGACCTGGGTCCAAACTACAGCAGGCTGGTCACAGAGTCTGGATAATTCTCACGATGTTGGTGATCGCTGGCTGGCTGAAGTCAGACTAGGCAAACTGGGTGCTCGCAACCTCCCGCCTACCTCCATGACACCCAATAGAGGGGTCTGAACAGATTCCAGACCTGATGGTGGCAACCTTATCGAAGAACCGAGCAAACTCATCACACTTCTTCTGTGAAAAAGCTCCTACAGACTGAAGACAGATTGGATTGCACAATCTGTTGACAGTCTGGAATAGCTGAGCTGGTCAGTTTTGCGCAGTGGCAATCTCCCTTGACAGGAACTCTGCTTTTTTACAGGTGACTGTGGATTGATAGACCATATAATGATCAATCAATCTAAGTTTGTCAACAACCTGACTTGATTTCTGCCAGCACCTCTCCAACCTTTGCCCCACTCTCCTCAACTCCTTCAAGGTCCCATCAAACAATGGGACCTTGGGTGAAGAGTGGGGGGGGGCAAACATGGACAGGAGCTATGGAATCCAGGGCCTCTGTCACTGCCTTATTAAAAGCTTGTAGCAGATTCGCAGATGACACCAAGCTTTGCGGGAGAGTGGACACAGATGAAGGGATACAAGACCTACAGGAAGATCTGGAAAAGCTGGGGAGATGATCCAGGATCTGGTAGCTTGGCTTCAATGCCACAAAATGCAAAGTTATGCATATTGGAGCCAAGAATCCCAGGACAGAGTACTATCCGGGTGGAGTCCGGGTATCTGCATCTGAGGAGAAGAACTTGGGAGTGATGATCACTAGTGACCTGAAGTACTCCATGCACTGAAAGAAAGCAGCAGCAAAGGGAAAAAAAGATGCTGGGATACATATCTAGGGGGATCAGTAGTAGGAGAGAGGAGGTTATACTGCCCTTGTACAGGTCACTGGTAATGCTGCATCTAGAGTATGGAGTTCAGTACTGGTGTCCACGCCTCAAAAAGGACATTAACCTGCTAGAGAAGGTCCAGAGGAGGGATACAAAGATGATAGTGGGTCAGCAGGGCAAATCATATGAAGAGAGGTTGAGGGCACTGAACATGTACTCCCAGGAAGGCAGAAGAGAGAGAGAGAAAGAGAGAGAGAGAGGGGGGACATGATTGGGACCTTCAAGTACTTGAAAGGGATGAATAAGTTTGATAAGGAGAGTCTCTTTAAGCTGAGTGGCAACCATAACACTAAGGTGCACAGTCTTAAAGAGGAACTTTAGTGATGGTCCAAAAAGTTAGAGCTTGTAGTCATTATATGCAGTACTAGATATGAAAAGCTGTGTGCATTTGTTATTTTCGGCCAGGGTTTACTCTGCCTTCCATAATATGGATTTGTTTTTGAGCCCTGCTGCACTTGCCATTGCTGTTCAGCTGCTGGGCTGCTAGCACCTGATGACATCACTGTAGGATAAGGGAGTGACTCACACTGTGCAGTACCATACAGTTGCAACAATGTTGTAAGGGAAACCTACCAGTACTCAGTATACATACTGTTTTCCCCCTCCCCAAGACACCCTGTTAGCAATGCATTATTCCAAAATGCAAATGCCTTGTCAGTATGTTTTTTTTTGTGTGAAATTGACTCTGCCCTACAGTGATGTCAGCAGTACAACCCTAGATTCACAGCAACACCAGGTTTGCTATAGAATTCCAGGTACACCCCGCAGTTTTTAGCAGCTCAGAATGCAACAGTAATGAAATACAATTCCAGAATCAATGCAAGAAGGGGTAATTTATGCATGAAAGTCAAAATGACTGGTGAAGGTCCTCTTTAAGCTAGAAGGTGGGAGGTTTAGGAGGGAGATCAGGATGCACTTCTTCACTGAGAGGGTGGTAGACTCTTGGACTGCACTGCCAGAAGAGGTCATCTCATTGAAGACAGTGGGCAGCTTTAAGAGAGGCTGGGATAGGCATGGGGGGAAGTAAGGATCATGGGTAGGAAGGATGGGAGAATTGGGAAGGGAGGTGAGGGACATTAGCTCAAGCTATGGACCCTGCAATATGAACAGACTTGATAGACAAAATGGCCTTCTTCTGCTGGCTTCTTCATATATTCATATGTAACCTCTGGGTCCAAGCATTCACTCAGTATGCTCGATAGGTCCAGCACTGCCATTAGGCCATCTGGGGTCACACCCCTTAATGGGTGGTACCTGACCATCTCCATAGGGGCAGGCCTATTTGGGGGTAAGCCATGAAACTGAACCCTATGGTGTGATGGTAAGACCACCCAACTGGTTCTACCACCAAGTCGGAGATCTCCATCCCCAGGAGGAACACCAGGTCCAATAACTGATCATGAATGTGGGTTGAGGAGGCACTTACCTATGTGAGGCCCAATGGGGTCATCAGTTGGAGTAAGTCCTGACCAAACTGTGAGAGTTCATCATTGTCCCAGGCATTGAAATCCCCCAGAACTAAACATCTGGGGGGATTCCAGCACCACGTCAAGGATGAAGTCTGTGACTGCAGGAACTCTTTCCCATCACCTGGTGGATGGCAAATGAGGAGTATCCTGAAACCTACACCCACACCCACAATACACTCAAAGGATCTGGTAGCCCCCACAGGAAGATCCATAAGGCCCAGTTCTGATTTGAAACAAATGGCTACATCCCCACCTTTACAATCCATCCTCAGGTGGGGTATCACTGAGTACCCAGCCAGAACTGTTGATACCAAAACTGGACCAGTATTATCATCCAGCCAGATCTCGATGATGCAAGCCAGGTCTGATGTAGCAACAAGATCCACTATCACAGCTGTCTTGTTCTTTATAGACCTTGCATTGCATAACACCTGAGTAGGATGGGCAACCGAGGAAGACTGTGCTGCTTGCCAACTTAAAGCAGAGCCCTTGGGTATGGGAACCAGACAGGGAGGTCCCCTATCCTGATCCCATTTTGCCCCAGGGCATCTCCTTGTCCCCATGACACCAATCCACCCACTCCCCCCATTCCCCCACCAGGCCCAGTCACCCTCTTTTTTCTTCTTCTGACTATTCCCAATGCACAACACCACATGTAAACCTCCACTGGTAAAGGGGGACAGTTAAAAGGGCAGAGGTCTCTGAGCCTGGTGGGAGAATAGTGCCTGACCATCTGTACACTGAGCCAGCTCATCATAATCAACAGCATACAACAAACAACAACAACTTCACAGACAACACACATAAGCACAATAAATCACACACCACACAGACACAATATAAATACACATTTCTAACAAACCAATATTAATTCCTCCCTCTCCCACAAAACCCAAACTATTATAAACAGCAAATAACAAACATCAAAAAGAAATAATTTAACATGAAATAAAACAGACCCCCCAACAACCCAACTATAACAAACAATAACTAACACAATATAAAAAAGAACAATAGTGTAAGGTAGAATAAAAGTCTTATGACAGAGTCTATCTTTGTAGGTCAATGAGACAGTTAATTCTCACAGTCAGTTTATATAAAGTCCATCAGAGCTCCCACCTCCTCTGGAAAGTGAATCAGATAACAGCTCAAGCTATGGTCAATCTCACACATTTCACTTAGCCATGAGCAGACATAATTTAATTTGGATTTGAAACTTTATAGGCACTCTCACTGCCCAATAAATTCTGCAGTATAAAAAGCCCAAGTTGAAGAAATCTAACTGGCAATGGGTCTGGTCAAAATCTTTCCAGTTAATCCCGCTAAGGCCTCAGAAGTCATTCATGTTCTTCTTGGGCATCTGTACTCTTCTCGACATCTTCTTTCTCCCAGTTCTTAAATGGTAGCACGCTACAATATATGATTCCACCGAATGACTACTACCTCCACGGACATCAAGGGTAGGACCAAGTAGCAGGCAGGAAGATTTTACAGATAGCAAGGAAAGATCCCTCCAACACTCACTCAGGAGATAGCCACTTCACCCAAACCCACAGCTACAGTTCCCAGCCCTGCGTCAGCTAACCAGAAGACCCCCCCCCTCAGAAAACCAGGGAGCCACCAAAGAAAATTTGTCTGCCCTCCAGCAGACCTGAAACTGGTGCCTCCTGCCACAAACCCAGCAATAGCGGCTGTCTACCAGGACAATTTAGGGCAGACCCCCCCCCAATATGCTCTCCAACTTCCAACACTTAACAACCCCAGTAATACCTCCAGGCCTTAGAGAGAAAACAACCCGCCGCTAGGAAAAGGCTGTCAATGTTCCCGCCAAGGGTCCAACTGTTGAAAATCCAGCGTAGATATTCCAGTTTAAGAAACCCACTTCAAGGGTTCCTGCTTGCGGTGTCTTCAGACACTTCTCCTTCTCCTCACTTCAGAATGGCTCTAACAACAGGATTCAGGATCCAGGATCCAGACCGTCCAGAGCTCCAGATCCATGGGCATAAGCTGGCAGGTAGGGCTAATTAAAATAAAACTCTCTACAGTGACGTAGCTCAACTTACAATGCCATAGATAATACGGGTATTTTGCAATACAAAATTTGCAGCTCTGTTCAGAAATAGACAGCAAACAATGCCCTATTCTAATACCAAATCTCAAAAACGCTATTCCTACACTCACTGGCTCACTTAATCAACCCTGACTAACTGCCACTACTAAATAGAAACTAAATAATGAAAACAAAATAAAATTAAATTAATGAATAAAATAAATGGAAATAAATCAAAGCAAAATTCCTACAACACTGCTGCTAACAATGTACTTAGCGAGAGACTGAAGTGAGCTGCAGAGTGGCTTTTGTGATCAGCACTACTGCACTGAGAGGAAACCTCCTCATTAGTGAGTGGAGTGGTTAGAGAGAACTACTACTGTGGTCACTAGACAAGATACGGCCTGCGCAAGTGAGAGAGGAGTCAGGGGTGTTGCTTTCTTCTAAGAGGAATATACACTCCTTACACTAGCTCCCAGGAGAGATTTTATTTAATAACATTTTAACCTTTCTTTTGAAAGAATTTCCACAACTTAAACAGCTTAATCAATAGTTGAAACTATCAAGCATAATGGGCAAGTCTCGTAATACTGCTCCAGCACCAGACTTCTTCACACTGAAGAATGCACAGCACAGCTTGCAGCCTGCTCAACATTAGAAAGGCATCGGGCTTGGGAGATTCAGCATCTTGAAATGTGAACCTGCTTATTGTAAACACCACATTGGGTCAGCTCATCAAGACAGTCCAAGATATTGTCTGTACATTAAATACTCTTACCTCCAGAGTCCAGCAACTTGAAATACAGCTTGATTCCGTACAGTAAACTGTTCAGAGGGCAGAAACCACCGCCTTGAAATCCCGGGTCGTGCCTGAAAATAGTCATTGCTATGGCTAGTGCACTTACCCGGTAAACAAAAACTAAAGAAAAGAAAATAAATAAGATGCAACCACCTCCTTGGTGAAAGAAAACATTCAGTTGTGGTAATGGCTAGAAGCGCTGGAAAATCAAGCACAGAAGCGCAACCTTCAGGTGGTCGGGCTGCCAGAGACTGCTGAGGGGATGACACTTTGGGATTTGCTTGCCTTCTCTTTAATATGTTGCTGATTGCCAATGAATGTTGCACGGCATTTTCTTTAGAAAATGCTTATAGGTTTATCCCTCAACATGCTGTGGCTGACTTACCTGCTTCCAGAACTTTTGTGATTGTCTGCAAGGGGTCAGAAATCAAGACAGGGCTCTGGCAATAGCATGGAAAATACAGACCCTGAGTTATGGTGAAGATGAGGTTTCTTTGTTCCCTGATCAATCTTACAGCACCGGATTCTGGTGCAAAACCTTTAACAGAATTCACAGCTCACTGTGATCACTGAAGATCCAGCATCAACTTCTGCTACCAGCTTGGCTCTGTGTGGTGTGGAATGGCCATGTTTATTTTTTTTAATGATTCCTATGAGGCTAGTAAATTGCTGGGCTGGATTGAAAAAGACCTGGCCACACAGGAGAATGCTGACTGGGACTTGACTTGTTTTCTGTGAACAAGACACTCTATTCAGGTGAAATTGCAGCCTGTTAGCCTATATTGCAGTTTCGTTGTAGCCTTTTAAGTGGGATGTAATATTTTGGTTAAGTAGTCTTTATTCAGACTTTTAATTTTACTGCCAATTGGAGTGAGGGGGATAGAAATATGTGAAGAATGTCGGCAACCCTTATTCAGGAATGGGCACGGACCACCGAGGGTTGGAAGGGAAGGAGAGGGATCGAGCATCCGGAGGACAGCTCTCCTTCTCCAAGGAGGGTAAGGGAGCTGGTTCCAGTATCATTCGCCCCCTGCCAGAGGCCAGGAGCATAGCACCACACCACAAAGTGAGTCGAGCTGGGACAGACGCTTGCCGTAAGGTGCCAGCATCCTTGCACATTCCCAGCTCCAAGGGGATTTACAGCAAAAATCCATTGGCCCCCACATATGAGCAGGGGCTCAGTGCCCGACCCACCAGCCACCTTCAGTTCCACCGCTGGCTGCCCCACCCCGGGGGGGGGCATCCCCAGGTGAGGATCTGGGTCGCCGAGCCAAGGATGAGCCAGCTCACAGGGTTAGGGGTGCCAGTGGGGAAAAAGAGCAGTAATAAAAAAAAAAGGAATATGTGGGGAGCATATGTATTGCTATTGTAACCAGTTTCTGATGTATCATTTCAAAGATTTGGGTTTTTGACTTGAACTTCCACAATTTAAAAATACTAGTGTTTTAGTTAAGATGGCACTTTCCAGTCAATACTACTGTCTTCTTCCACTTGGATAGTGAAATAACACCTGCACATTACTGGACTGAGTAGGTTATATATGTTAGTACTGAGCAAAGTAGGCAAATATCCATTTTGTTCACCATTATTCAATGAAAATACTCTTTCTTTTTGTTTCTGACACAATAATCATCCAATTTAACTTTGAATTCATTAATGCTCTTGCTACTTACCACTACCTCAAGGAATGAGTTCCATAATGCCACCACCCTCTGGTTAAACCAAAATGCTGTTTTCGTTGTATGGCACAAATCACCCCTTATTTATAAAACATGGGATCTAGTATTGTATGTTTGCTTTTTCATTTCTAAACCTAAACAGTGCCAAAAGTCATGATTTTTTTCACTTTATCTTTTTATTGAAATTCGAGTATATAAGAAAGCACACATCTAATACAATAGAAGACTATCCTCCAAGTAAGGTATAAAATATCACTTAACAAAACACAGTATTTAGGGTAAACATATTGGAGAAGCCTTATATACATGCATTGATAATAAAATACAAACCTAGACAGGATGTAAGTGGAGAGCAGAAGGGTATAGCAACTATGTACAAAATACATGCTAGGGCAGGCTATGGCAAGGCATTCAGTAAATTGCAAAAAGTGTTAAATGTGGTAATATGAACAATGTTTAACAATGGAGAGGTGAAGATAAGAGAAAAATGTGCAAGGAAAGAAAGAAGAGAGAAAAAGCAAGGAAGAAGGGAAGGAGAGAGGGAGAAAACAGGGAAGAAGGGAAAAAAGAGGAGAAATCTATGCACAAAAGTTTCAAGAACACTTAATCTGAGAATAAAATAAGAAGGATGGCTAAATATCCCTAAGAATTAGGGTCTAGAAGAACTAGGTTCGATGTACTTGAAGTAATCCTGCCAACATCTGTCATATACAGTGAGTCAGTTATGAGTAACGTGAGACAATCAGTCTAGGGAGGCATACTGAGAGAGGCTTTGAAGAATATCTGAAAGAGAAAGCACTAGAGTTGATTTCCATTTCATAAGAATCAGATGTTTAACCAGAAGAGAAAGTATGTTTAGCCATCTAAAATGTGCATGTGAGAGGAGAGAGCTATTGGGGATAAGGATGCCTGGAAGGAATAGCTTGGGGTCAAAAGGTAGTTTTTGTCCTGTTACTCTGGAGGCAAATAAACAGACTTTATGCCAGAGTTTATTAATGGGAGGGCAAGACCACAAGACCACAAGGTATGAAGTAGATCTCCGCTGGCAAAATTATAGCGCCAGCAATTATTATTATTTAATAGGCCCATTCATTGAAGCACAGAGGGGGTTCTATACCAAAAATGTAGGATTTTAGTTTGTATTAAAGAACTATGGGCATCTTTAAAGGTATTATGTGCAATGCACCAACAATTACTCCATTGTGCATCTCAAATATTGTAGTTAAGAAGAGTACTCCATTTATTTTTGGCCTGTATAGACTGATTAGGTAGATTATCAATAATGTCTTTGTAAATGGAGCTATTTAATTTTACTGACAAATTAGTCCAGTGTGAGATGTATGGGTTTAGAAGAGTATGCCTATACACTAAACTAGAGAGAGTTATAAGCTGCCTGAATTTGTAAAAACTTTCAGAAGTCCTGTTTAGGAAGTTTCCATGTGACCTGCAAATCTGAGAATGATCTAAGAGTGAGTGAATTCTGGTCCAAGATATCTCCAAGAAAAAAAAGTGCCTTTGTTCCTCCATGTATGACAGAAAATTGGGTGATCTTCTAGAGTGAGCAGTGGATTGTCCCATAAGGGGCCATAAAACCAGGGTGTTGGATTAGATTTCAGGAATTTGTGGGTTAGTTTCCAATAAAGAACAGAGGATGATATAGTCATGTGAGATTTTAGTTTAGAGGAAATCGGAATAACAATGAAGGAAGTGGGAACTTCTCCCTGGCACAATGCAGATTCCACTGCAACCCATAGTGGTGAGTGAGGGAAGGGATTCTGAAACCATTTAATGGTTTGGGCCATTCATAAAGCCCAGAGGTAGCCTTTGAACCAGGGGAGTCCGAATCCCCCTTTTTTCCAATGTGATCGAAGTTTGTTGTGGTTAAATCTCGGGGGTTTCCCATCTCAGATAAAGTTACCTATTAATTTATCAATTTTAGCAAAAAAGGAGGATGGCAAGACTAAAGGAATATTGTCAAAGAGGTAAAGAACCTTGGGAGAAATGCACATCTTAGTGGCTGCAATTTTCCCCGTGAAAGAGAGAGATTAAGAAGCTTCCATCTGTCCAGAATTGTTCTGATGTTATCAAATAAGGGGTTAAAGTTAATGTTCCATATCTTCCCTAAGTTACTAGTAATTTTGATCCCTAGATATGTTATACCCTGTGGTGACCAGCAGAATCCAGGAGGTATGTTCATAAAGGTTTTACAGTGGTCGTTAGGGGGGCATAGTTTGTGATTTGCCATAATTCAAAACAAGGCCAGAAATTTTAGTAACATTATTAAGCAAATCAACCAACAGGAGCCCAGCCTCATTCAGGTTTTCGAGTAAGATTAAGAGGTCATCCGCATAGGAGAGAGAAACATATCTTGAATTTCTCACAGGTATGCCCATAATGCCAGAAGATTGACATAAACAAGCAGTCAGGGGTTCCATGGCTAAAATAAACAGGGAAGGTGACAGGGGACAGCCTTGTCTAGTTCCCCTTGTAAGATGAAAGTAAGAGGAAAGGGTGGAATTAGTAAGTACTTTAGCAACAGGGGAGTTATATAATAGCTTGATCCAGGAGCGAAAGGTATGAGAAAGATCGAAATAAGATAAAACTTGATGAAGGTAGTCCCAGTTTAAGGAATCAAAGGCCTTCTCGAAATCAATAACTATGGCTCCTGCTGGTGTCTTGAGGGATTTGGCTTTGTGAATTAAATTAAAAAAGGAACGTAGGTGATCAGAACCATATCTATTTTTAATAAAACCAGCTTGCGAACAATGAGTTAGCTTGGGAATCAAGGATTCAAGTTGAGAAGTTAGTAGTTTAGCAAATATCTTCCCATCCATGTTTAATAAAGAGATGGGCCTATAACTTGTGGGGTGAGTAGGGTCTTTTTCTTTCTTAGGGATTAGGGTTATGATTGCTTTGGTGCAAGATGGAGGAAGCTTACCAATATTGGAAGCTTCTTGATAAACATTAAGAAGAAGGGGACATAAGGTGTCGGAAAACATTTTATAGAAATCGACTGGGAATCCGTCACCCCAAGGGAATTTGCCGGATTTTAAGGAAGACAAAGCTTTCTGGATTTCCTGAAGTGAGAAGGATTCATTTAAAGAATTTGTTTCAAGAGTAGAAAGATGAGGAAGATGTAATGATTTAAGGAACTGTTGAATTTATAAAGTAGATGGAGGATTTGTGTTAGAGTTTAGTTTTTGATAAAAGGTTTTCATGATACGCTTTATAGAGGGGTTGGAGTGAATCGTACCCTGTTCATCTTTTAGGTTTAGGATGTGTTGTTCCATTTGTTGTGCTTTGAGCTGGTAAGAGAGGAGTTTCCCATTTTTATCATCCTTTTCCCAAAACTTATATTTAAGTTTAAACAAGACCAGTTCGGTTTTTCGAGAAATTAACTCATTAATTTTGACTCTAAGTTGAAGAATTTCAAGATGAAGTTGAGAATCAGGACAGTGCTTATTAGAAGAAAAGTATAAATTCTCTTTAGCCTTAAGAGATTTTTCAAAGTCAGCCAGCTGTTGTTCCCTTACTCTTTTCCTATGTGCAGCATAACTGATAATTTTCCCTCGAATCGGAGCTTTAAGAGCTTCCCATTCAGAGGATATGGAAGATTTGGTTGGGGTATTGTGAAAGAAGAAGTCCTGAATTTGTGCTTTGATCATGGGTAAGAAATTGGGATCCTTGAGAAGGAGAGGGTCCAGCCGCCAGTAAGAAGATTTAGGTGCTAATGGGTCCCACAAAAGTTGCAATTTGACAGTGGAATGGTATGAGATTATGAGAGATGGATGAATCAATAGTTTTTTCCATTATAACAGGAGAGGCTAACCAGTAATCAGTTCTACTGTATGTCTTATGTAGAGAGGAGTACAAAGTAAATTCTCGATCACGGGGGTGAAGGAGGTGCCATACATCAGCTAATCCAACATCTTGCATTAGTAATGAGAGGGCTTTAATACTTCTAGGGTGGGCCTCTGTAGTTAGGCTACTTCTGTCAATGCTGGCTTCTAAAGCTAAGTTAAGATCCCCTCCAAGAATAACTCGTGTATTATCAGTGTTAAAGGATAGAATCTGTTGAGTTAAATTATGAAAAAACTCCGGGGGATCGGAGTTGAGTGCATAGACAATAACAAGCAGAAGAGAACCAGAGTTGGTATTCAGTTTGACCATCACCCAACTGCCGTCAGTATCAGAAACAGAGTTTAAAAGGGACCATTTGAGTCTCTTATGAATAAGAATAGCAACTCCCTTTTTGTTTTGAGGTATAGAATGATTCGTAGATCTGACTAACCCAAACTTTTTTAAGTCTATGAACATCCTCTGCTAATAATTTTGTTTCTTGAAGGAAAGCAATTTGTGTCTTATGTTTTTTGAGATGTGAAAGAATTTGCTTCTGCTTACAAGGAGAATTAAGTCCCTTCACATTCCATGTATATAAAAGTATGTCACTCATATTGTTAGTGGTAAAGAAAGGGAATAATTGCTGGAGTGTGAAGGGACAAATAAATGAGGCCGAGGATGATTAGAATACAATATAGATTACTTACGTACATGCAGAGAGTGGCAGGAACATTCAAGCCAAAAAAAGTGAGATGTATGATACATGAGTAGCACAGATATCTTATTAAAGTTAGAATAGAGATGGGGAAGGAGAAAAGCCATTAACAACAACAATACTAGTAAGCTAAATAACAAAGAAAACATTTTATGGGTGTGAGGAGATATAAGTCAGCCAACTGGCTAAGAGACTCTCTCACCACACTCTGGGTCATCGATGTAGGAAGGAGACTAGGGAGGACTTGTTATAAATATTGGCCCAAACCTAAGTCTGATCCCACTAATATAATAAAGTAAGTATTCCTGATACGGTAAACTGAAAGGGAATAATACCAAGAAAGGCAGGGGACTGTAATAACCTCAGCTTAATTCTAAGCTAACAGGACAAGGTATAAGGATAAAGCTAAACACCAGAACTTAATTATAAACATTAGTAGTAATAGTGCAAGATATACCAACTCAAAATAACAGTAAATTAAAGAACCATATATGAGATGCCAGTACAGCCTAGACATAGAGCAAGGAATTCAGGGAGCCAGGTAGAATGCAAATGAACAAATATAAAAGGAAAAGCAGATCATTACCATATTAGAGAATACTTTGCAGTGCAACAAAATAAGTACATAATAAATACAATATCGAAGGGGAAAGAAGAAAGGGGAGGTGAATTTAAGCCCTTAAACCCTGAGCCAAATGCAAATCAGGATTATGTGGAAAGGTACAAGCTTCGGTGATAACTGTAGACAGAAGAGATAGTCATAGTAAAGAACAGCTTTGATTACTCAAAAGTTGCCTAAATAGGTGTTATATGGGGTGTCTAGGTCTAGAAGACTAGGCAAAGAGAGCCTCAAAACAAGAGGGACCACACAGCAGTGGATTTCTATAATATCTGTAGGCTTTGAGTAAAATAAGGAGCATAAGGAAGATGTAGATTGACAATCCTTTGCAACAGTACACCAAACATAGCCCACCTCTTTGAGTGCTAATGATAGCTCCAAATTGTAAACAGGAGGTAGTAAGAATAATGGGCGTAGGGAAGGAGATAGATTAAACGTAGTTGCCAATAATACTTAAGAACCTGTCATCAGGAGAGGAAAGGGGTAAGTTGCCTTGTAATATATAATAATTCACATATGAAAAAGGAAAAGGCAATAATCAGGATGCATACCGATTGAAGATATGCAACTAAACAGCCAAAAGACTATAAACCTGATGCACTGCTAAACTGGAAAGTAAGAGGCTAGATACAGACAGCCTGTTTAGTGAGGTAATGTATAAGATCTAACACTATAATAATGGGTTAGAAAAGCATTGCTGATATACCAAAGTTCCCTTGAAGACCTTTAAGCTGCTCATTTGAACACTGCAACAAAAAGCAAATTGATAGCTCTGCAATGTACAGCCTTTGCTTTCTGCGCCCGCTGGGAGCGAAAGCAACCAGATAGCATAGGCTGTAGAATGAGCGGCTAGGCAAAAATGTATACTGGCACTCCCTTTCAGTATCCTGGCAGCAAACCTACCAAGATATAGCAACTGTGTCCATAATACTGATCATACAAGCTCATGACACCTTAGATTTATTAGCAGGATTGTGACTATTGATGTTCTTGCTTTTGGTCTTTGCCCTACGTATCTTTTTGGGTGGCTCTAAAGATTTGAGTGGGGAACTTGCAACAACTTCTGCCCATGAAGTATCAGCAGAAATACATCCCTGAGGCACAGGGCCCAAATTAGATGAATGTTTGTCTGAAATTTGCTGGGAAAGATTCTCCTGCGAGGAGTGCATGTCAGAGATACATAGATACATAGACAGTGTCGGCAGATAAGGGCCCATGGCCCACCCAGTCTGCCCATTTGAGCTTGTAAGTTCAGTTTATGTTTTCCTAGAAGTCTGTTGCCCCTTACCCCTGACCTCCAGAATTCCTCTATGTCTATCCCATGCATTCTTAAATCCCATGATTGTTTCAGCCCCCACCACTTCCTCTGGCAGAGTGTTCCACATGTCCACCACCCGTTCTGTGAAGAAATTCTTCCTCACATTTCCTCTGAATCGTCCTCCCTCCAACTTCATCCCATGCCCTCTAATCCTAGAACATCTTTTTCACTTAAAAATAGTGTATTCCTGTGCCCTGTTCCTCCCTGTAAGATACTTGTATGTCTCTATCATATCCCCTCTCTCCCTCCTCTCCTCCAGGGAGTACATGTTCAGTTCTTTCAACTTGTCTTCATAGGACTTGTGATGCAATCCATGCACCATCTTTGTTGCCCTCCTCTGAACCTTCTCTACCCTGTCTATGTCCTTACGTAGGTATGGTTTCCAGAACTGTACACTGTGCTCCAGGTGGAGCCTCACTAGTGTCTTGTATAGTGGAATTATGACCTCCCTTTTCCTGCTGGTGATGCCCCTGCCTATGCATCCCAACATCCTATTTGCTTTACCTGCTGCCTTGTCACACTGTTTCCCTACCTTGAGGTCATCAGAGATGATAACCCAAGATCCATTTCCTGCTTGGTGCATGCTATATCCTCACCCCCAACTGATATATTGTGCCAGGGTTTTTGTGCCTCATATGCATTATCTTGCACTTCTTTGCATTGAATTTCAACTGCCAAACCCCTGACCATTCTTCAAGTTTCTGCAGGTCTCTTCTCATTCTGTCTACACCTCTGGTGTGTCTACTCTGTTACAGAGCTTTGTGTCATCAACGAACAGTGAAATTCTGCCTTCTAGGTCCTGTGCAATGTCACTGATGAGAGATGTTGAATAGGACGGTCCCAGCACTGATCCCTGTGGTACCCCTGGTCACTCTTCCCTCTGTGGAGTGACAGCCATTTACCACCACCCTCTGTGTACTGCCACCCAGCCAGTTACCTACCCACCACACTACTGTCCTGCCCACACCCATATTCCCCAGTTTGTGTAATAGTCTTCTATATGGCACAGTGTCAAAGGCCTTGCTGAAGTCCAGATAGGCCATGTCCACTGCCCTCCCCGATCCACCTCCCTAGTCACCCAGTCATAAAATTCAACGAGGTTGGTCTGACATGCCTCCCCTGTGAAACCATGCTGCCTTGGATCCTGTAGTCCATTGACAACCAGATGTTCCACCAATCTCTCCTTCAGTAGTGCTTCCATGATCTTCCCCACTACCGAGGTGAGGCTGACTGGTCTGTAGTTCCCGCTTCCTCTTTGTTCCCACTTTTGTATAAGGGGACTACATCTGCTGTCCTCCAGTCTTTGGGTACCTCCCCTGTTTTCAGTGATTGGCTAAACAGGATAGCCAGAGGTTCAGCCACCACCTCTCTTAGTTCTTTAAGGACCCTGGGGTGCACCCCATCTGGCCCCATTGCTTTATCAACTCTTATTACTTCCAGTTCCTTCAGGACCCTTTCTCGTGTAAAGGGGCTTGTGTCCATTTCTGCACCATTCTCACCCCTTGTACTCCCTTCAGACCCATTACCCTCCTCAGTAAAGACTGAGCAGAAATACCTGTTCAATATGTCAGCTTTACTGTTGTCATCCTCCACGCGCCCCATCCTCCCCCTTCAGTCTCACTATCCCTCCCTTTGCCTTTCTTTTTTCACTTATGTACCTGTAAAAGGTTTTGTCCCCTCTACCCACTGATTTTGCAATGTGTTCTTCTGTCTGAGCTTTGGCTTCCCTTATTGACCTCCCTGCCTCCCTTTGCTTCTCCTGGTACTTTTCCCTATCCCCTTCTGCCTGTGTCTTTTTGTATTGCCTGAATGCAGTTTTTTGGCTTTCACTTTCTTTGCTACCTCTGGAAAACCATAATGGTCTCCTCTTCCTTTTCCTCTTGCTAACCTGCTTAATGCACAATACTGTTGTTCTTGTAATCCCCATTTTAAATACTGCCCACTGTTCCTCAGCCCTGATTCCTGTCCCATCCCCTTAATGCCTCTTTCAAGTATATCCCATTTTCCCAAAGTCTGCCCCCTAAAATCCAGGATACATGTTTTTGTGTGGTTTGGTTCCGCTCTTTCTGTGATTTCAAACCACAATGACTGGTGGTCACTGTTCCCCAGGTGCTCCCCCACTGTTACCCCTATCACACTGTCCCTGTTTGTGAGCACAAGGTCCTGTATTGCCTTCTGCCGAGTTGGTTCCATGACCAGTTGCTTGAGGAAGGCACCCTGAAGGGAGTCCATGGATAAATCTGCTCCTAGTTGATGCTGCTGCTGGGATGCTCCAGTCCACATCTGGAATATTGAAGTCTCCAACCAGTACTACCTCACCCTTGTCTGCCATCCTTTGGATGGCTAGCATCAGCTCCCTATCTGTTTCTTCCTCCTGGGCTGGTGGTCTATAGACCACACCTGTGCGGATGGCTGCCCCATTTTCCTTTCCAGCTTAACCCACAGTATCTCTCCCCCATTTTGTTCCTCCTGGATCTCTGTGGCCCTTATGTCATTTTTCACATACAGTGCCACTCCTCCTCCCTTCTTGCCTGTTCTGTCTCTTCTGAATATGTTGTAGCCAGGTATGGCCATCTCCCAGTCATGGTTATCATTACACCAGGTTTCAGTGATGGCCACAATGTCCAGGTCTGATTGCACCATGACAGCCTCAGATCTTCCATCTTGTTGCTAAGGCTCCTGGCATTTGCACCTTGGCTTTCCATGATTTGACCTCCTAGACTGTTTTGCTGTTCTACTCCAGACCCTTCCTTGGTTGTCCTTTATCCCTGGTTCTCCTTGCTGTCTGCCCTTCTGCTGAATTTTCCCCTTTTCTGCCTATCCACCTCTTGGGTGCTAATTTCCATCTTTTGCACACTGCTTTGTAGAGATAGCCACTCCTCTGGTTCACTGGTTCCACTGCTAGCTGTGGGGGGTGAGCAAGTAGGTACCCTCCTTACTGGCCTGCCACCCCCCTTTGCTAGTTTAAATGCTTATCAATGTAGCATTTAAACTTATCACTGAGTGCTTGGATTCCCCTCCAGGATGGATGCAGGCCGTCAGGGCAAACTTATTGCTCAAGGGAATAGAGGGGTTGATTTGAAGGTGAGAGACTGCAGGTTGGGGTGTTTGGGGTGAAACCTTGCTAGAACAGCATGAAAGTCTTGAAGAATAATGCCCTGACAGAAGCTTCTCTAGCAGCCGTGTTGATTACCTTGGGGTCAGATCAGTTGCGGAGTTGCTGCTTGGGGCTGCGAGTTCTGCAACACTTTCTCCACATTCCTGTGCCTCGTTGTCCACCCTCCGTGCATATACCAAAGCTGTGTTCGGGTTGCCAATTGCTGCTGAACCTCCCAGGGTAAGACTACAGAGAGAGACCTCCTGATAGTTGGCTAAGGCATCAGGGGTTTCAAAATCCTTGAAGGAAGAGCCTGAGAAAAGGCGTAGTGCCGTGGGGTAATGTAGAGCAAATTTAATGCTTCTTTGGTGGAGGATTTGTTTAAGTGTATTGTAGGCCTTCCTTCTGATGATTAAAACTTTTGAAAAGTCTCTGTAGATGGAAATATTAAACTCTTGCCACTGAAGTTTCCCCATTTCTCTGGCTCGTTTTAGTGTTAATTCTGTTTGGGAATAGTTCAAGAAGCGAGCAATGATAGGCCTTGGTCGCTGGTCTGATGTTGGCCTGGGACCCAGAGTGCAGTGAGACCACTCAATGATTAACTTTAGGTCAGGAGGCAGTTTAAGCATTGCAAGCAGCACATGTAATAAAAGCGCAGTAGTGTCTCCTAATTCTACACCTTCAGGGTAGCCAAAAAATCGTAAATTGTTGTGACGATTACGATTTTCAATATCGTCAGTTTTGGCTTGTAGGGATTTAATAGTTTGATCTTGATTGTAGACAGTAGCCTGGAGGTCATGAACAGTAGTGGTGTAACAGGCCATTGCTTTCTCAATAAATGCAATTTTCTGGCTAAAAGTTTCAAGAGTGGTCGCATTCTGTTGGGTGGAGGTTTTTAGATCATTAATCTCAGCCATCAGTTTAGAAAACATTACTTCCACTCTAGCAAGTGAGCTTTGCTGTACTTGGAGATCTGCCATAATGCTGAATCATGAGGCCTAGTATGCTGCAGTACATTGTAGAATAATTGAATATAAGTAGATGATGGATCAAACATTACTTACAAACTGTGTCAGGCAGTAAGATTACAAGATGGTCACAATAGTTTGTACCAAAGAAAGGTCTGGTGAAGGCTGGATGAGATTAGATTGTAGTCATTCCTGCAGAGATTCTGAACTATGCTGCCATCTTCTGCCTGGTCAGGCCATGCCTCCTCACAAGTCATGATTTGTTAGAGCCCCATACACTAAACATAAGTCCCCTCACAGTCTACAGCACTCTAGTGAAAACATCCCTAGATTTTCCAGCCTCTCCTTGTATCCCAGGCCCTTGAGATCCCTAATCATCCTAGTGGCCATCCTCTGTACTCTCTCTAGAGTTCTGGTCTCAGTTTTTGTACCAGGAGCAGAAAACTGGGCACAGTACTCCAGGTGTGGCCAAACCAGAGAGAGACATATATGGGGAATATAACCTCTCTATCTGTACATGCTACATGCTTACTACTACTGGTCGATATTCTGTTTGCTCTCTTTGTGATTGCATGGCAATGGTTCTCAAGTTGAGGTCATTTTGATACTGTTATGCCTAGTACAGACTGAGATGGCTAGAAACATTTGCTGTTGTTGTCCCCTAAGGCAGGCTTCATTTCTGCAAACTGTATGTCAAATTCATTTTAACAGGACTACCTGAATAAGCCTACTCAATGACAGGGCTTGACAAATTTCAAAATTACATACTTGTCCAAGGACAACTGGCCTTACCAAAAATGATTGTCCCAGTGTTTGTAATGGTAGTCCGTAGTCAACAGATGACCATATTTTGAAATGCATTAAAATAACTAAATATAGTAATCGCACAATGTTCAACTTGTCTCACAAAACTCGATCCTGTCCCTCCCCTTCTCACTTCCTCCACCTAACCTCAACATGAAAATGGGGTTCTGTATCTTTTTTTTTTATTCAATTGAAGGCGCTGGGAGAGGATGCAGACTCCCCAAAGGTGGACTAAAAAGGCAACTGCACTCCCCCACGCCCAGTGACCCCCACTACTCCAAAGGCAGTTTAAAGCCCACACACAGTTATTAAATATGTACTGGTTGGGCTCTATGCTGCAAGTTGGAGAGTGTACATGCAGGTTTCAGTGTACCTACTGTTCCACAGCCTTCCTGTTGTGCTTTCTTTGACTCACAGGGTGGAGTCCACGCTCATAAAAATGTGCATACCTCCAGACTGCCTAGCTCCATTACAGAATGTTTACTTTAAACTGACTTTTTTCATATTTTCTTAAAAATGTCTCACTTAGTCACCGGTCTGTAATGCTTGGCTAAAATCCAAATACCTATTTCATAAATGGGGATCATGCTGAGCAGTAAAAATAACTAACAGTGAGCACTGGGCAGTTAGTTTTCTACCACACAAGCATATTCAGCCATGCTACAACCTGTACATGCCCAAGGTATTAAAAAAACAAACATTAGCCAAGTCAAAATAGCACACAACAGAGCCCACATCCCAGTACTGATTTTATTAAACAAACAGAAGCATTACAGAAGCCAGTGGAACTCCTGATCCTGTAACACAGAACTTCATCTTCTTTAAGGAAAGTAATACTGGGATGGGACCGGGGCGATGGATCTTGCCTGGCTGCCCTGCTGCACATTTGCTGCCCACTCTCTCCAACACAGACTGAATGCCTTCCATGTGTATTATTGAGACGGTAAATCCTACCTTACATCCCCCCCCCCACTGCTTCTATAGACGGTCCATCAAGCCATTCTTTTCTCCTGATTGGGGCACGTTGTATAGGGCTACCGCACTGGTGTCGCATCTGACTAAAATGGAGAGTGTGCTGCCTGCATGCTCACTACCTTGCCTGCCTGCCCTTGCTTATCCTCCTTTGCCTCACTGACTCCTGCTCTTGGCAGCAAAATGGCTAATGCCCATGCATGGTACAGATGGAGAAGTGAGCACGTCATTACAATGCTATAGATGCTCACGCACATGACAGAAAAAATGGGATTCAAGCACTGCACAGCCAATCAATGGACATACTGAGCGATCAGATGTCAGAGGACCAAAAAAAAAAGATTAGGAAGTGGGCACCTTGAACACCCGTCATGCTGTGTAGTCGAGTTGGAGCATATTAAGCTTGGTTCGAGCCAATCTGTGGTTTAACCATATATGCCGCACTGGTTGTTCATGGGACAACTGACTGGCTGATACATGCTTGTCCCTGCTGGTAATCTGATCGCCCGGGACGTCTGGCTATGGGATTTGTCAAGCCCTGCTCAATGACTAATAACTTTGTTTTTCTTCCCCCTCTCAGCTATACCATATGCATTACACTCGATTCTCCTGTTAACTGTGTATACTAATCTGATTGTTGTAGCTGTTTCAGATATGTTTTTTGATACAGGTATATGTTATGACTTGCAAAGTATTTGCTCATACAAGTAATCTCTTTTAGAGATGACATGCGTTATACAGAAATTAATTGTTCCTACACAAGGGAACTTGTGGGCTTTGCCTCTATGACAAAAGGTAATGTGTTTTTTATATTCTGAATTTTTATTCCACGTATAGTTCCTGGGAGGCATGCCTATATGTTTAATTTTGGCTATTTGTATTACAAATGTACTTCCCCTATGGGAAGCTGTTATACTGCTCCTTTGTAAGTTCATCTCTGGTGTTTATGTACCTATGGTATGCTTCTGTGGCAGCATCAGTTGTAAGTGTTTTCTTGCAAAATGAGAAATAAGGTTAAAAAAAGGTGAGAAAGGAGTCAGAGGGCAATAGTGCACTTACTGGCTAGGAACCACCAATTTTAATAAATAAAACAATGTCAAACACATTTAGTTGGCAAGCAGCAAGCACCAGGGTTGCAATTTAGGGACTGGGCTGCAAATTAAAATAAGTAAGTAAATAAGTAATTAAATAAAATATAAATACATACATACATACATACTGCACACAGAACTTTTGGGGATGGTATCCCACACACATAGTAAAGGCATCATCTTACCAGGCAACAGCAGGTTGCAGGAGCACATTACTGTACAGACACTTCAGGAAAGAAGAACATGAATGCAAATTTGTCACAGATTAGTTCTCTTCCAGAACTCAGTCTTCACTGTGCTACCAGTTGTCACAATCCTTCAGATGCCTGAATGATAACCTTTGTATGCTTCCACCACTCAGCTTGACTGTCACTCTGGATATCTTTAGATCTATATGCCACTAGAGCCACTGCTCACACAGTACAGTACCCCTTCACATAAGGCAAATGGGCTGCTTCTTTAGACACAGCTGAGAACTCGTTGCTTTTTGGTAACCTGTCTCTCTGGAAATGGATCACAGACTTGCCAAGTTGCTCCAGGTTGTCAATATCTATAGGCCCTGTCCACACTACCCCTCTGTAATGTTACAGAGTGCCCAAACCGCTACTGCAATGGTTTGCGTTTACACCTGTAGTGTTACAGAAGGCATTTTTGTAACCGTTGTTGAAACCACATATGCCTCGGTCACATTACCGGGAGTAGTGTGGATGCGTGGCACAGGTTCCATGGTGCAGCACAAGCTGCATTGTGGGATCAGGTGCCACGGTAATGGTCGCCCGGCTCCTGAAGTGTGGACCGGCAGTGCCGGTCCTGTAACGGACACCGCGGCAGTGTGGACACACTGCACTGCTCCCCAGTTGTAACGGTTTCCATCCGTTACAGGGTCTGAGCGGTGCAGTGTGGATGGGGCCTAAAAGATTCAGTCACAGAAAGCATGAATTAGAAAAAATATAATTTAAAGAGGACAGGAAATCATTTCTAACTGGCACCTGTTTATGACGTTCTTATTCTCAGAAATTATATGTATTCACCTAAATTATCCATATTTAACTCTACTTGAATAAAAAGTGAAATAAAAAGCTATATTTTGCATTGTCTGTTGTTTTATGGGCAGCATTCTGTTATAGTTCTCTTCGTGGAACCAATAATTTGGAGTTTTAACTATGTCATGGTTTGCGCATGGAACTCTAAACAGGGTTCTGATAGGTCAGCAGCTCATAATTAGCAGTCTGTACACAAATCGTGACATAGTAAAAACTCCACATAAGTGATTCCATGAAGGGAACTGTAACAGACTGCTGCCCATAAAAACACAACAATGCAAACTACAGTTTTACCTATTACTTTTATTCAGAAACAGTTAAATATGGATAATTTAGGAGAATGCATATCATTTTTGAGAATAAGAACTTTATAAACAGCTGCCAATTAGCACAAATGTCCTGTTCCCTGTAATACACCATGATATTTACATATGATACAGGATTATACACACGAAAAGCATGGGTAATACAGGATACTACAGAAAAGAAAAAGAGCAAGTATTTTTATAAAATAATGAAGCAATTTGTATTAGTAGGAATGATATTAAATTCATGGTGTAACGAATAATTATGCATATTGTGTTCTTAGGACTAGCATGGGCCCTGAGAAAGTAGCCCTTGGCCATGAAAGGTTAGCCAACTGTTTAACAGAGGTGGTTATGTACTCATACATACAATAAAATGTCTTTATCTGAAAATTAATTGGAGTTTGAATATCCCTCATTCTCCCTTATTAAAACACTGAAAGACCAGAAATTGAGTTTTATGGAATGCTCAAGGAATATAAAAGGAGCTTTGAACTCATTTTCAGAGAGATTGTTTATTTATTTATTTATTGCTTATTTGGAAGGTACCTTTGAATCAAAGACTCATTTACAAAGGCTCCACGTCACATATAGTAGAACAACACAACAGTAAAACACAGTTCTATAGCAGGACTCAGACAGACTTGTTACAGGAAATACGGTAAATGGATAACAGTCAGGTCCAAAGGAATATTTGGACAGGTCTAAACAGTATAGTATGAAGGCTTGGAAAAAAGATTGTATGGGGAGATACCCCTGAAAGGACCAGACCAGATCATAGGGAGTCCTGCCTACAGAGGGCTACAACACAATAGAGAAAGAATAGCTTATGCCTGTTGCATTTTTGATACCTGAGTCTAGCTAAGTTTTTTTCAGCTTGCATCCAGCAAGTACAGCAATAATGTCCAGTAACCAGAGATTGTCTCCAAGGGTCATCACCAGCCAAAATCCACTGCTGTTCTCCAGGAGGCCCATTTGACAAGTTATTTCTACAGAGCTCGTTTAAGTAATGTGAGACAGTAATTTTATTTATTTAGGATTAGTTCAAAAGGGACACTTGTTTACTGTAAAAATGTATTTATTTATTTAAAAATTTTGTTAACGAGGAGATGCACACTGAGCCAAAACTCATCTCCAGGTGCAGCCTGGGGGAGGAGGGTGGTGCAAATATAAAGACAGATTACAATTAAATAAGAAACATTCACATAAAATACCATAAGGTGCTTGAGGGTACAATTATAAGAGTAGTAAGGATTGGAATAATGCATGGGTACTTACACAAATATATTGAAATAGGCATAAACTATAAGAAGAAGCAACAATTAACTGGAAAGATGAGTAAAGATAATGTGAAAAAGAGAGCAGGGAGCTGGGGTGGAGCTTGGTGTTCAACATGGCAGCAGCATAACTCTTACCCAAGGGACCTGTGTTACTTCCATGTGTCCATCCGTTAGTCCGACTTGCACTTTACGGCAGCGAAACTGCTAAAATCGAGTATCAGAACCCTCGCGCTGCAGGTTGAGTGGTGTTCTGATGGCGTGGTATCAATTTTCGAGCGCCTTTATCAAGTTTAAACAGCCGGTCTCCTTACCTGGTGCCCTCGTGCCTAGGCCATGGCTGCACCAGTGTTGCATCCCAGAGGCATCCAGCAAGCGCCGTGGAAAACCGAGCAGCATGTTACACTGAGCTGAGGGGACAATGGCACCACAGAACTGCCCCGCTAACCTGGTGCAAGTCATCGCAAACATGACAGCGATGTTAAGCTGGGTCCTACAAGACACAGCTGAGCTTAAAATCTCTTCCTCTAAGGTTAATGAGGACCTTAAATCACTAGCTCGGAGGGTGGAAGGCACAGAGAAAATGGTCAGGACTCAGGCGGATCAGCTATCCCAACATGATGGGTACTTAAGGGAGCACCACGGCCACATTCAATACCTGCTTTCCAAGGTGGATGACCTGGAGAACACAGCTAGGCATCTGAATATTCGGATTGTAGGCATTCCGGAGGGCATGAAAGGTAGTGACATGATCTCATTTCTCGAAAATGCCCTGCCTGCTATGCTAAAGTTGGAACATGAGCCTGCTCCAGAAATCCAGAGAGCACACTGCTCCTTAGCTCCCAAACCCAAGCAAGGCGAGCATCCTCGTCCTATTCTGTGTAAATTTTTAAGATATCCAGTAAAAGAACATTACCTGAGGCTGGCGAGAGACTTGAAATAAATAATATGGCAGGGCTGTTCGATCCTGCTTTACCAGGACTACTCACAGAATCTGACAAGGATAAGAAGAGCCTACGTGGGAGTGAGACAACAACTCTACAGGATGTGCATACCAACCTCCCTAAGATACCCCACCTCACTAAGGGTACAGTACAATGGGGTTTATCATATGTTTAACTCATCAGAAGAAGTGGAATGATTTTAGCAGACCATCCAACCAAAAGAGAGAGAACTGCAACAATCTCCACAGTGCCCATGTGACACAAGCCAGCAAGCAAGGGAGCCATCATCGGCACCCATGGAAACCTCCTCCAATGCCCAGGAGAGTGTACAGGAGCAGGGTGATGGTTGGCACAGAATCCAGAGAGGCAGATCGGGGAATCCAGGCAGGGCAACCTCCAATAAGAAGCTCACTTCCAAAAAATCTCGCTCTAGAAGTTGTCAGAGGTGACAGACCCTGTCGGACAGCACAGTCTCCCCTGTTACCACTCCAGTTAAACTATCCAACTGATATGAGCCTCTGGAGAACCTTATTCCAACCGCACTTGGGCTGGAGAACGACTCTGAAACAGTGGACCCTGATGATCCTGCAGACCAGAGTTTGTTAGGAGACTGGGCCCCCCTATGCAAGGATTAGGCCGAGAGTGAAGGGGAGCTACAGGTCGAAAACCCTCCACCAACCTAAGATTCGGACTTCAACTCCTTGAAGTATGTTCTTTTAGGTTACTCCCAATGAGGTTAGTGGGGTAATCCCTCATCTCTGGGAGCATATAACCAGTGTTCAAGTACTATCTTGAGGCCCAACAAGCGCCTCTTTACCACCGAGTGATCTCGCCTAGTGGATCCAACCTAAGGAGCCCGAGTGGGTAGTGGTGCCTGCTTGGTCTATGCTAGATGGGCTTGGCAATGTTCAACGGCTGTTATTGTTTTGTTTATTTCTTATGTTCACTATAACACATTATTTGAATTCCACCATGTATAATGAGTAGTCAGTTGTTTCTCCTCTCACAAGCAGACCCCCACCCCACCCACTTCTTAGGCTGCAGGAGATTTATAATCTAATGGATTCTGTTTACTTAAGCTAAGTGAGGTGGGTTGTGGACTTTAGGCTCATGCCCGGATATCCTAAGGTACTTTATGCCACTTTAACTTTCAATTAGTGGATATCCTGGCAGTAAGCAGCCCTCAGATAGTTGGGGGAGGAAGCTGGGCTAAAGCTCCACATGCTGCTTATTAGGGGCTGCAATTTCGAGGCACTAACTAGAACTGTGAGAGGAGGATAGCTCGTGGCTTCTGAGCAAAATGTTGTTTTGTTCGCATATATAATACCCTTCCACAGGAAATTTAAGGGAGCCTCTTCTGTAATGAGGACTGTTTTAAAAGGGGACTAACCTTCGCTGTTGTTCTGTATGGTTCTAGCTGGTGTTCTATAATAATATTGTTAAAGTTTATGCTTGTTGATTATTACTTACAGAGGGGTACACAGGCACCCGAAGGTGGTTAAGGTATTTCAGTTTTGGGTGCCTTAATCTTAGTTAAGGAGCTGAGTAGCTCCGATAAGAGGGATCACTCCCCTCTCAGGAGTGGGCTCTCTGAACATGGGCTGCTTTGGATCTGGGTGGCCAGGTTACTATGGGAGCTTCACTTGGACCGGGGTATGGTTAAGGTGTTCCAGGAAAGGGGAGTAGAAAAGGAAAAAGTTATGGAGGCCTTGGGGCCTACGCAAGAATCTGTACACACAATCTGCAGGGATGGAAATGAGGGGAGGGAAAGGGACTTTGTTTGGTATTATAGAACGCAGAGGATTAGCTGCAACCAGATCTCTAATATTAGACCTATAGAATTCTGGATGGAGGGGAAATGTATGTTAATAGAAAGATCAGATGGCAGGTAGTGATATGATTACGGCTACTTCCTGGAATGTAAGAGGCTTAAACTCACCTGTTAAAAGGAAAAAAATCCTGAGTAGGCTAAAATTCTTACAATAGCATATAGCTTTCCTTCAGGAAACAAAACTGAATCATACAGAAGCAAAAAAACGAAAGAGGGACTGGGTGGGCTGGGAAGTTCACTGTGCGGTGAGCAAGTCCAAAAAGGGGGGGGTATCTATTTTAGGGCACAAAAATTCTCAGGTGGCAGTTAAGGGAGCACCAGGCAGATAAGGAAGGTAGGTGGGCGATTGCCAGGGTCAATACCTCACTGGGAGATGTTCTCCTAGCAAATCTATATGCCCAGAATGAGGACTCACCAGAGTTCTTCCATGGAGTCTCACAAGTACTTATGGATATGATGACAGAGGAATCGGATATTATATTGGGAGGGGATTTCAATTTGGCATTGGATGCCCTTATGGACAGATCCAACTCGAAGCCTGACTGTCGTCCTAAGGCCATCAAAGCCCTGAAAGACCTACTAGCCCTGCACAAATTACAGGACATCTGGAGGGTAGCTCATCTCACCATAAGGGATGACACTTACTTCTCAGAGGCCAAACAGGTGGCCAGTAGGCTAGATTACTGGTGTATATCCCCAAATAGCTCAGATAGGACTCTGGATGTAAATATTGCTCCCCTACACATGTCTGACCATGCCCTATTAATCCTCTCGCTAGCTCCCCTTATCCCCCCCCCCCAAATCTTTGACCTGGTGACTTGATCCATTACTGCTGCAAGATAGTGAGTTTAGGGATTGGCTCTGGAAAGAGGTGAAGACTTATTTTCTGGATAATCCTCAGGGCTCTTCCTCTGCTGCGGCTATATGGGAAGCATTTAAAGCCACTATTAGAGGCTGAATTATAAGCTATGCCTCCTATTGTAGAAAGCAGAGGGAAAAGGAAACTAGGGAACTAGAAAAAGATTTGGGAGACAAAGAACTGCAATACAAGACAGACCCTAACAAAATGCAAAATCCAGAGTTCTTAAGGGAGCTCTTGGCCCTACGCATGAAGCTGAATATGTTAGAATTTAGGAAGGCAGAAGTCCAAATTTTAAGAACGAAATATAAATACTGGGCAGGGGGAGAAAAAGCGAGGAAGCTTTTAGCATACAGGTTAAAAAAAACAATAGGCTGACAGACATATCGCTGAACTGCAAGGTACAAAGGAGACCATTCATAATAAACTGGATTCTATAAACAAAACCATGCTGACATTCTATGAATCCCTGTATAGATCTCACATCAACTGGGACAAGACCAAATCTGAGAAGTTTATAGAGGGTATGAAACTACCAAAACTTACAACAGTCCAATGTGAGCATTTGGAGAGACCCATAGTAGAGGAAGAACTTAGGGGTGCACTTAAATAAAATGGCAGCACGAAAGGCCCTGGGGGAGATGGCTATCCAATTGACTTTTATACGGTCATCCAAGTGGACATCGCTCTTCCCTTGAAAGACATGCTACAGGAGGCTCTGACAAGGGAGTCACTCCCGTCTACACTAAGGGAAGTGATTATTACAGTCCTTCCAAAGGACAGAAAAGACCCAAGGCTTCCAGCAAGTTATCGGCCCATTTCGCTCATAAACGCGGACGCTAAGATCCTGGCAAAGGAGCTGGCATCAAGGTTGGAAATGGTCCTTCCAGGCCTAATTCATACCTCTCAGGTAGGCTTTGTGAAGGGGTGGGCCAGCGCAGACCACCTCAGGTCACTAATATCCCTCATTCAAATGGCACAGCAAATTCACTCACCGGCAGCAGCCATCTCAGTAGACTTCGAGAAGGCCTTTGACTCGGTTGAGTGGGGCTTCCTGCACGCCATCTTCCAACACTACAATTTTGGTAGGGTATTTAGAAGCTGGATCAAAACCCTCTACACAGCCCCCAAGGCAAGATTATCGACAAATAATACTCTCTCTGAGCCATTTGAATTACATAAGGGAACCAGGCAGGGGTGCCCTCTGTCTCCAATGTTATTTGTCTTGGTCATAGAAGCCTTAGCCAGTGCAGTTAGGGAACACACAAAGATATCAGGTATACACATGGGAAATGTCCCCTATTCGGCTTTGTTGTATGCTGATGATTGTCGTCTTGTCACCGAAGACTTCCTTACCTGTGCCCCATATATAACTGAGCTATTGCAAGAATTCACAGACATTTCAGGTCTAAAAGTTAATCAGGGAAAGACAGAAGTTCTTCCTCTGAATACAAAACTATCTTCGGGAGACATTGCCAGTCAGGGTCTGGTTCCTGCCAAATGAGGTATTAAATACTTGGGGATTAAGATATCAGCCTCTGTTTCCACTCTACCAGAAGCCAATCTTGCCCCATTGGTCAATAGTTTCAAAGAGGAAATCCTGAGGTGGAAACAGCTGAATCTATCGCTACCTGGTAGGGTATCAGCAATCAAAATGATGGCTCCCAGGGTGTACTACTGTATGTTTTTTCTCATCTCCCAATTATAATTCCAAAAGTATGGTTCCAAAAATTAGACAGTATAATGCATGTCTTCTTATGGGAGAACAAGACCCCATGATATAGTAGAGCCAAGCTTCAAGCTTCATGGGAAAAAGGGGGATGGTGCCTTCTTAACTTTCAAAAGTATGCCTAGGCCTTTTCGGTTGCTACTACGGTTAAGCTGTTCTGGGCATCCTTGGAGTCTATGCCAGCCTGGGCAGCAATTGAAACTGGGGCCCTTATGGGGAACCATTTAACAGGGTACTTGGGTAAGCACCTTCCTGCCCATCTTTGCTGGTGGCTGACTGTTAAGGCTGCTCACTGGGCATGGAGGCAGGTAGGGGTTACCACCTGGTCCTGTCTTGACCCAGTGGAATATCTATCCCTTTGCAACAATCCAAGTTGGACCATCAGCCAGAAACCTTTTTTATGGGAATCATGGAAGGTGAACCAGATAAACCAAGTAAATGATATCTTGATGGGGGATGGGTGTACCCTTGATAGCTTTGCCTCTCTACAAAAAAGGTACAACTTAGAGAAATCAGAATTTTGGAGATACCTACAACTTAGGCATCTCTACACAAATTGGCTACAGAGAGGGTGCTCTTGCATAATGTGTCATTCCAAGCAAACTGCTCCTGGTAAAAGACTGCCTCTATCAAGCTGGGTCCAAGAGAGGGTTGGTCAGGCTGGCCAAATTTATAGATACATGAAGGACGATCTGCCTGACCCCTCCCTACAGGCTAAACAGAAGTGGCAAAGGGTGTTGGGTTTTGAAATATCAGAACGAGATTGGAGCAAAAGCTAGGCCGTAACCAAACATACCTGTATTGATCCCAGAAGTTTTCTCATTCAAAATAAAATACGACACCTTTGGTACCATACCCACTGCAGTGTTATACAAAATGGGCCTAATGGCAGATGCTTTGTGCTGGCGATGTGAATCACAAGGGGAAGAACTACTACACATTTTATGTTGGTGCGACCCACTGTGTCCCTTCTGGTCCAAGGTAGCCCAATGCTGCTCCAATATTCTGTCATACCAGATTCCCACTTGTCCTTTACTTTGGGTCCTGGGGATCCCTCCCATAGATGGTGGATTAACAGGCCTATGCCTCGCATGGCTCTTGCAGACATCTGTGGAAGTTTAATGCCTGATACTTTGTAAATGGAGTACCAAGGAGGTTCCCACCTTTACGGATTGGCTGATGGCTATGACTAAACTGTCCAGCTATGTCAGGGTCATATGTATTTCTAGTGATACCCTCCATAGGTACCTGGAGATGTGGTCTCCATTTATGCACTTTATTCAAAGCACTTCTCCCCTCCACAGTAGTACTGCGGATAAAGCTTTGGTAAAGCTCTCCTGAAGGTTTCCCCTCTCCTTTTCTCTCAAGTCATAAGTTTCTAATGAGTTTACTGGGTTAGTCCAGAGTGACCCCCCCCTTCCTTTCCCTCTGACCACAAACCCTGTATAACTTGTTATTTGCTGATTGTTTTTTGCATACTAGTTATGACTCACGAATGGTACAATCAGTGTGTCGGAATAGATCCTGCTGTAAAACAAGTAGTTCTTTATGCGAAACTTGTTGTACTCTGAATACCATAATGTGAAATGTTATTTGCATTTCTAATGTATGTGAACTGTAATGTGTTGTTATATCTCCATAACTCAATAAAAAGATAAACTGCAAAAAAGAAAAAGAGAGCAGGGAAATAGAAGTTTGAAATAGGATCGAGATGTGAGGGGTATGGTATGGATCATAAAGAAACAAGTTAAATAGGGGTAGAGAGTGCCTCATCCCAGGCTTTCAAGAGGAGGAAGGACAGGAGCAAGGTGGGGGGTGACTAGGATGTCATTCATTTTAATCAGTGAAGAGATGCAGCTAGATGAAGGGAAATTGGTAGTAAGTTCCAGAGGAAGGGGAGACAATAGGAGAAAGCCGCCTGCCCTGAACTGGATAGAGGGGGGTGGTGGTGTGGGGGAAGGTACAGGAGTCTCTGGAGTGTAGCGGATAGGGAGAGAGGGATGATGGGGAGAGAAGAGAGGAGAAGTAGGAGGGAAGGGGAGGTATCCATACCAGAATTTGGAGATAAGGATGCTACTGTGATGCTGCCAATGTAAGTGAAGAGAGGAAAAAAAGAGGGAAGAGTAGAGGGAACAGCGGTGTGTGTGTGTGTGGTGGGGGTCATTAGAAGCAAAACAGCAAAAGACATTATAGAGGGAGTCCAGTCTAGAGAGAATGAGGCAGGTGCAGACTCAAAGACCACATTGGCATAGTTAAAGACAGGCAGGATCATAAAGTAAGCAGTTCATGGTGGACAATGGAAGAGAGGGAGTCTTTGTTCCAGTATATGGCTCGTAGTTTGGGATGGAGTGTGGGGTAGATAAAGTCAATAAGGGAGGAGAAATTGAGTTGGCTGTCCAACCAGACACCAAGATATTTGAAGATGGAAACAACATCTAGAGTGGAGCCATCAAGGGCGGAAAAGGAGGGAAGGGTGGGAATTTCTGTGCAGTAACAAAGGTTATGGACTCAGTCTTCTTGGTGTTTGCCTTAACTTGGTTTGCATGGAACCAGTGTAGAACCCTCAGAAAGTCACTCTGTACCTGAGACTCCACCTCCAGGGTTGAAGGTCCAGAGGAGTAGAGGACTGTGTTGTCAGCATACATATTGATTTGGAAAGTGACACAGATAGAGGGAAGGTTGTTCAGAAAGACTGAGAAAGGGAAAGGGAAAGGGCCCAGAATGGAGCCTTGTGAGACACCTGCTAGAATGGGAAGGGGGACAGGATGTCTCCAGCCTGAACACATTGCATACTGCCCATAAGATAAGACCTAAACCAGCCCACAACATGGGTTGAGAGACCAGCAGAGAAAGTTTAGATAAGAGTAGTGGACAAGACACAGAATCAAAAGCTTTAGCTATGTCAATAAAGATGGCTGATGTGAAGTGTCTCTGATCCATGCCTGTGAGTATAGACTGGGTGACACAGAGGAAGGAAATAATGGTAGAGTGATTTTTTTTTCTAGAGCTGGATTGAAATGGAAAGAGGAAATCTGTGGCATTAAGGAAATCAGTATGTCTAGTGAATACGAGGGGCTCTTGTAATTTTGCCAAGAAGGGGAGGAGGGATATAGGTCTACAGTTGCCAGTAGTAGAGGGATCACCTCTTTTGAGAAAAGGGAACACCCTGGCAACCTTTCAGGCCTAAGGAACAGTATCTAGTGTTGATGAGAGGTTCAGCAGGTGGTAGAAAAGTAGAACAATGGCAGGGGCAGAGATCCAGAGAACATGGGGGTTGAGGCCATCAGGACTGAATTTGTGAGGATTGAGTGAAATGAGGGCATGGAAAACTTCTTTCACAGAAACAGGAGAGAAGCAAAAGCCCTCAGATGGAGAGGCGGGTAGGAGATGCAGGAGGTGCAGGAACCGGGCTCAAGGGGAGGGTACAAGTAGTGAAAAGGGATTTGAGTATTGAAGCAATAGTGGCAAGGTCCAAGACTGGCAAACTATCAACCAGCAGAGTAGGGGGAAGGTTTGGGAAGGGGATAAAAGAGGGAGTAGAGAGCTCTCCAGAATTTACAGGGAGTGGGGCTGAGGTTTTGTTGCAGGGTAGATTTAAAGTATTGCACTTTCCCTGCCCTATTAGTCTTCATACAGGTGTTTCTTAGGGACCTGTAGGGATGGAGATTAGCGGGGGAGATTAAGGATTTATAACACGCTCAGGTAAGATCGCAGGACTTGCAAAGGTGGAGGATTACAGCAGATATCCAGGAGTGGTGGAAGCATCTGACCCTGCATCTTTGGGAGGGGACATGAGTATTACATACCTTATTTAGAATATAGCAGAAGAGGGAGACAGCTTAATCATTATATGGGGCAGAGTAGATGAGAGATCATTCTGAGGAGAAGAGATCGTGGAGGAGGGTATCAGTATTTAAAGACTTGAAGGTCCTAAGCCAGAGGTTTGATGTGCTTATGCAACCAGATGAGATATGATATGATACTTGTGTAACTCAATTTACTTTGTAGTTTTCCACCTCTCTATCCATGGGATATACCACCCTGTAGGGATATGACGCAAGGAACCGTAGAGGAGGGTTCCCCCCCTACAGGTGTCATGGGAATGATTGCGTTGGCTAAAGGTAGGTTAGGAAGTAGCCCATGGGTAAGAGAGACGAGCCACTGGAGGAAGAGGGGTGGATGGTGGGCAACAAAAAAACGAATCCTGGGAGAGTCCAGGATGAGTGACCTTTTAAGCTCGATGGGGGAGTTATGTTGTTGCTCAGCCCATCGAACCTCAGGCTTAAAGTCCTCCCATTCGGTGTGTTTACGCAACCGGATGAGATATGATATGATGCTTGTGTAACTTGATTTACTTTGTGGCTTTCAGCTGCTCTATCCATGGGATATACCACCCTGTAGGGGTACGACACAAGGAACTCTAGAGGAGGGTACCCCCCCCACAGGTGCTGTGGGAATGATTACGTTGGCTAAAGGTAGGTTAGGAAAAAGCCCAAAAAGAATACCCAAAGGTGTCGGGCATCGTAGCGGTGAAGATGATGAATGAGTGAATTCTGAAAAGATAAGGGCGGACTTCCTAATGAGAGAGGGGAAAGCCAAGGGCCACCATCCACCTCCATCCAACAGAGGAACCTAACTAAGTAACCTAAGAAAGCACTGACTAATATTATGACCATTGGCATGGAGGAAAGGAAATACCCACTTTGAGGAGGAAACCTATGGGTATCCAAGGTCTAGGTCATCTTCCCTTCAGGCTGACGACGTTTGATTTGAAGATGACGTTTGATCAAAGGACGTATGTCAGTAAAGAGAAGCATTAGTTAAAGAGAAGGATATGAGTAGGGAAGATGATGATGGGATAGGGGAAAAACCCCAAAAGAAAGCATAGATTGAAGAAGGAACATGAGGCAGTGATGAAGACTGATGATGGTGATCGCCGCAGAAGGGTGGCAGGTTGATGAGGTAGCAGAAGACCGAATGAGAGGAATACTTGATGGAGCAATGCAAGTAAGTAGACGTTGAGGCAGATCCGGCATGCTTGATTATGCGCTGCGAACAATTAGACCCTGAGGTCAGAGTCGATGAGGTAGCATAGGATTCAATGATAGGAATGCTCAAGTAAGCAATGGAAATAGGTAAACCTTGAGGTAAGGAGGAGTGAATGAAGACTGGATTCATGAACTGGCTACATACCTCAGGAAAGCTGCAGGTCGATGAGGGGGCATAGGAGTCATGACAGGTATGCCCAAAAGAAATATCGAGTACAGGCTTCAATTGGAGGAATTCCTTGATGGCCGATATGGAACGTGAAGAAGAGGAAACAGAAATGAAAATGGAGGAAGGTAGAACACGTGATAGATCAGTGTGAGGAAGTAGGCACCTCGATTGCAGGCCAGACAGAGCCAACCGAGGTATATTGATAGGTCAGCCAAGGTAGACAGATTGAGCGATGGAAATAGATGAGCAGGTTGGTGTGAGGCATCGAGGAGCTGATAGGGCTAAATGAACTGGATTGAGTCAGCCAGAGATAGGTCGAGTGATATGGCGATATAGTGAAGCCGTAAGAGAAGGCAGGGCATTGGAGGCGATGAGAGGCTGAGCGATAGCTGAATTAGAGAAGCAAGACAGAAAAGGTTGGATGATCGTAGGATAGAAGATGAGGTAGTGGTCTGCCAGGAGAAGGGAATAAGAGGAGATGGAATGAACTTGAAAATGAACTTGAACAAAGATATTACACTCTATAGAGCGAAATGAGCAATGAGGCTCCTCAAAAGGAGGCAGACTCCGAGGCCAAGAAGGCATGACAGGAACCAGAGGGTATGCAAACTAACTAGAGGGTATGAGCTCAGGACGTGCAATCAAGAGGAGCCAAATCGGACGATGCACGATGAGGAGGGAAGCCATGAGTGGAAAGAATCCAGGACGTCCAGGACGAGAATGGGTGCTAGGCTGAGGAAGGTAACATAGGAACGGATGAGGTACGATGATGGATTGACGCCATGAAGGCAGGTACTGGAACGTGATGTATGAAAGGATGAAAGACAGCGGGGGGGGGGTCAATAGGGTAGCATAGGACCCAGCCAGTATGGGAAGAGAACTGCAGTATGGCAAGTCAGATTAGGTGGCATATGAGCCACGATATGTATGCCCAAAGAAATTATCGATAGCAGGCCACTGGGATGATGGAAGGTGAGACAGGAAATGAATGCTGGAAAGGTGACAGAATAACTCGACAGGAATTTTGGATGAGCGAGGCATACCCAGATGGGTGTGAGAAGACAGATGTTGATAAGAACTGCAGAAGAGTACTGGAACAGGGGAAAGGTGATGGTAGGAGAGGGAAAAACCTCAGAAGAAATACACAGACTGAGCAGAGGAGGCGATAAGGAGGACACAGAACGAGGAGGTGATGAGAAGGAGGATACCCATGTAGGGGTAGGCCGGAATGGGTTGAATAGGTAGATCACATGCTCATAATAAACAACCCTCCAGAAGCAGCATGGAACAGAATTGTGCAAGTTGTTCTCTGTGCCCGAAAATGAAATAAGAAACACGCAGGGCTGGCAGGGCAAAAACCAGAAGAACCAAGCAATAGACTATGAAAACAGAGCGGTAGAAGAAAATGATGCCAGAGAGGCACACAAAGGGTTTGTGCCAGGTGATGTCATAGACGAAACTGAGCACAGAAAAACAAACTCTACACCACACCAGAATCAGCATTGTACTGGTAAACACACAAGGATTGAGATGTGCATGGTGAAAAAGTGGTTTCACAGGAGCAGCAGTCAAGGTGAAAGGCAAGCTGCCCCAAAGACAGAAGGAGCTACTGAGTGCAAATTTTATGTATTTATTTTTTTTTGTTTCTGTGGCTCATAAGTTAGAGAGCACAACAACATGAGGTCTCCCTGCACAGCTACAGTTCCGCAGTTCGACGGAGAATCTGCGATGCACCAGTAAAGCAGCGGTGGCCAGGAGTCCAGCTTCAGGTCCTTGTGGCAGCTCCCTGCAGTATGTGTCAGCATGGTGACGAGAGGGAAAGCGGGAGATGGATAGTGAGCAGCACACAGTGGCTCACACACGAGTTGAAGGTGCAGGGAAGGAGAGCGGATAGCTGAGAGAGACGGAGCACTGTACAGGACCCCAGGACAGGACGAGGCAGAAGGAGCACTGTCAGGAATCCAGGTATGAGGAAGGGGAGCAAGGGCAGGGAAAGCAAAGCGAAAGCAGGAAACGAGCGGGTGGAGACTAACAGGAAATCGGGATGAGTGGGGGGGCAAGCAAGAGCGACGAGGAACAGCTGCAGCAGAGGGGGCCCAAGGGTGGGGAACAAGATGAGGAAGCACGGTCAGACCCACCAGAGGAGGAATGGGTAAGCACAGTAGTGCTATATGGGGCAGGAGACACAGAAACAAAGAAGGGGGGAAGGAGAGAGAGTTACCGAACCAGTGGCAGCAGGAAGGAACGAGGCAGCGAGCTGCTGGAAGAGCTGCATGGAAAAGTGAGTGAGCTGGCAGCCGGAGGCACTGCAAATGCAAGGACAATGGAGAGGCAAGAGACAGGAGTGGGAATAGGCAGAAGGAGCGGCGCCTCCGGTTGCAATGAAAAAAACCGAATCCTGGGAGAGTCCAGGATGAGTGACCTTTTAAGCTTGATGGGGGAGTGATGTTGTTGCTCCGCCCATCGAACCTCAGGCTTAAAGCCCTCCCATAGTTAGGTGGAGAGTGAGACATACGTACCTTCCTAACACAATAAGTCATGAAGTGGTTGTTGAAGGCATTACGAAGGGTACCAGCTTCAGTAGTGCAGTGAAGGTGGAAGGAGAGCACCCAGTCCAGAAGAGTGGTTGAAGGAGAGTGGATTTGGCAGGGTGGGTTCCTTGATTAGCTGATAAAAATGTACAGGCTCTATATTTTCACAGGACAGGAGAGGATCAGTTTAGGTTAAAGTCCCCGAGAAGAATAAGCTCACCAGAAGAGGCTAAAGAGACAAGGGAGGAGATGATTTCAGCAAGAGAGGGAGGAGAGATTTTGGGAGAAGCATGCACCCCTCCTACAAAGATGGTGAGGGGGGAGGAGGAGTATTTGAGATTATTCACAAGTGGCTCATAAGAGGAGGGGAGAGGCTCACAAAAGGAGACAGAACAGGATAGGTTTTGGTTACGCTGATGGCTATGCCGCCACCTCATTTGCTGTGGTCTTGTCAAAAGAGGTGAAAGTCCGGAAAGGATGGTTGGGAGTCAATAACTTTAGTAGAGAGCCAGGGATTTGTGGTCTATTTACTGCAAATGGCTTTCTCCCTGTATTTAAAAGGGGACTTTTGCACAAAGACTGAGGGGTGAGTTGTCAATGTGAAATGTTTAGAACTGATTGTTAGCCAATGTGCTTTAATGATACAGTGATTTAAAGGAAAAGCTTGCATAGAATATAAGTGAACTGTGTAAAGCACAGTATAAGTGATTGCATAGAGTATAGATACCAAGGGAAGGTAAAAGGTGTAAGTGGTCTGACTAAGGTGGGAATAGGCCTAGTAGCCATTGCATGCCCCTACGACAATTAAAGGAATTGCAATGCAGCTGAGGCCAAGGGAGTGGCCTAATGCTATTGTTATTTTTGAAGGCTAGTGGGTAGAGGTATAGCTTACTGTCTCCAAGGGTCTGCTGGTGCAGACCTGTGGGTATAGAAAGCATGTAAAGTATTGAATGCATAGAGTATAAGTCAAGAAATTATTAATATTATTGCAAAGGTTTCTGCTATTTCTGCAACATCTAACACATTCAGAGGTGTATTAGTGTTGGCGAATGCAGGGAATGCTTTGGTGGGTGCATCCCTCAGCCACCAATTAGTGAGCATGCAAGTGATGACAGCAGTTTGAAAGAGAGCCACGGAGTTGAAAGAAATCTGCCGCTCCAATGAGGTGCAGTTTCCTCATTGGAGTGTCAGATGACAAGGCTCCATTATGTGCCTTTCCTGGTGAAACATTCCAATAAATATGGCGACTCCTGCTGCCCACAACACAATTCCCACAAAGCCGACATCAGGGATGCCCAATACCCGTGCAGGCATGTCCTCCCCCCAGTTCAATTTGTTTGCCAACAGGGGTGCCCAATCCCCGTCAGCCTCATGTCCACCGCAAAACTCATGGCACACTGGGAGCCCACCCCAGTGTACCCCAAATCATTTTTTTTACCTGTAAATAAAGAAAAATGTCCCCCAAAGTCTGGTTTCTTTTTTCTTTTATCTGTAAAAAAAAAAATGTTCCTGTCGTCGCGACACACCCCTTCCCCCAACCAGAACCTACCCTTTCCACACCCCACCTACCCGCACCCCTCCCTCACCACATAGTCACCTCCGGAGGGTCATAGCTACAATCTTCTGTGGAGTGGGAACACGTCTGAACTCTTCAAAAGCTGACCGTGAACTGAGCAGAATGCAGTAAGCTTTCTAATGGCTGACAATGGGGGATTTCAATTTAGCTGGATATCTCAGCCATTTTTGGGACTTTTGGTACCAGATTTTCAACATGGGGTTCTTGGGACCCCACCCCATGAACACATGCACTGTTATCTCATTACTCAGTCCAGAAAGATGATTTCACATTCACTGCATGAAAACACCTTTCAGGATCGATTAATGAAATGACAATGCCACTGTTCATGAGGTGGGGTCCCAAAAGCCCATGTTGCAAATTCCAGGAAAATATCTAAAACTGATTGTTACGAATGCGTTGTGCAGTTTCCATGCATCAGAACTTTACAATTTTAATATTTTCACCCAGATTTCAACATTGCCATTTTTTCACACCTCCTTATGAACAGTACAGGTGTAATTTTTCACATCCTGCCCAAAATGTGTTTTTGCACATGTGGTGCACAGTGGTGCAGTCGCTGTGAGAAGTCAACTTTCGGGACAGATAAACAAAATTGCAGTGCCACTGTTCATGAGGGGAGGTTCCAAAATGCCTATGTTGAAAATGTGGTTAAAAAAATCCCAAAAATAATTGCATTATGGGCGTGCATTGCGCAGTTTCTACGCACGCTCATGACATCAAGTTTTCACATTTTCACTCCAGATTTTCAAGATTGCCATTTTTTAAATCTCCTCATGAACAGTAAAGCTGTCATTTTTCACATCCTGCCCAAAATATGTTTTCACACCTGTGACGCCAAATGGTGCAGTCACTGTGCAAAATCACATTTTGGTTAATGAACTGATAGTGCCACTGTTTATGAGGTGGGGTCACAAAAAGCCCATGTTGAAAATTTGGAGTGAAAATACCAACAAACGTCCTCTGCATTAGGGTTTACAATCATAACACCCCACCCTGTAGAGACTGACAGGCATCAAGGGTGTGACTTGTGATCATTGGCTGTAATGTTCACGTCATTCCACTCCTACCCCCACCCTGCAGCCAGTGACAGGCATTGAAGTGTGCCTTGGAGTCTTCAGCCCCAAAGTTCACCCCATTCTCCTATACTGCACCCATCTCAGCATATTTCCTTATGGAATGGAGTGAACATAAGGCCCGAAGACTCCAAGGCACTCCACGATGCTTGTCAGAGTCTGCAGGGTAGGGTCAAGTGAAATGGTGTGAGCATTATGGCCAATGACCCAAAGGCACACCCCAACAGCTGTCAGCCTCTACAAGTTAGGGGTGGGGTTGGCGTTAGTTCAGGAATTCACTGCCATTCTTATTATGCATCTCTCTCTAACTCCAGCACTACCAACGTCAGCAAGACAACATTCAGCATTGACAAATGCTTGTTATTTACTAAAGCAGTATCTGTCAAGCTGGCAGAACAGCTTAGTGAAATGTTTTACCTTTTGTTCACTTGAAAACTGTGACCAAGTCATACTTCAAGGCTGTCAGAGTTCCACAGTCTTGTTAGCTCCAGTGTCAGTCCAGTCCACTGTCTTTGCTCATATTCATTTTCCACAACTGTTAGACTGGAGAAATAGCTATGCTTACGATCCCAGCGTACTCAATTCAGCGGCTGTGGGAGGAAAAGCAATGTTCACTCCCGGAATTTCTGGGAGGTCACTTTCCCAGTGATCAGAGGACCAGTCACAATGCACTACCTTCGTAGGTCAAAATGACCAGGAAGGTAGTGACCAATTATCCTTTGCCCTGAGCAGCTGGAGGCTAGGAGCATCCTGGAGCAGGGAGGGGCAAAGGCTAGGATCTTTAGGAGCTGGTCAGTAGAGGAGTTTCCTCTTTCTGACCAGACCTCCGGAGCATTAACAAGTCCCATCTGTTCTGCAAGTACTATCAGGTAGGCCTAGGGGGTTTGGGCCTTGCAGGCTTTCCATGCCTGTGGGGGAGGAGGGGGTTGGGAACAGTTGGGCTATTGGGAGGCCAGTATTAAAAATAAATAAATAAAGGGAGGGGACAAAGGGATTGGGAGACACGTTCCTTTTATTTATATTTCAGAAAGTTCACAAATGTTGGTGCCTTAAAAAAAAAAAGCCTTCCCTGGACTGGTTTCTGCCCACTAGCAAGGCAGGGGCCCCCGGCTAGTAAACAGGGCAGTGAGGCGACCCCCTCCTCCATGGAAGGTCACTTTTTGGGGGTGCTTCTACCTTTCATTTTGGGGAGAAGCATGGTATTCCCTGCCATCAGTGGGGGCAGTCCCACCTCGGTCCTACATCCGTTACTCTCAGGCATTTAAAAAAACAAACAAAAAAACAAGAGGAGGTAGGGACTTTGGTTTTCCCCAGGAGACAGACAGGGCTGCAATCCTCTGAGGACTGCTTCTGTCTACGTTTCAGTCCCCTGGCCCACTCTGTGCACATCCCGACCACCCCCTTCGAAATTCCAACCACTGGCTTCCCGGGTTCCTTACCGGGCAGTACCGCTGGTGTCCCTGGGGCTCCTCTGTGCTGTCTGTGCCTCTAGTGGTGCCTGGAGCTTCGTGATGGCCTTGGGTCCCCACCCCAGGTGGGGGGAGTCAGTACAATGCCAGGTTTCTGGCTGAATGTGGCCACAATGTCTGCCTATCTGCTTAGCGGCTATGACAGGTTTCCTCGGGTCTAATGGTTGATGAGGACAAAACGTGTGGGCTCTAGGAGCCCAGATTTAAGAAACCCCCAGCTCCACCTATGGGTGTTAGTTGGTCTCTGACATCCTTATAATTATTCTGACTCCACGAGAGGTTGGGGGGCCAAGCAAGAGGGTGGAGACTCAGATTGCCGCATCGATATAGGGAGTTTTGACTCTCTGCTCTCTCTCTTGCGAGACCAGGAGCAACCATCTTTCCTGGGCATAGGCTGCTTCTGGTCTACTATAGAGGCCTCCTACTCTCACGGGACTTCCCACGACAACTTGGTGGCCATCTTGGATGGGCCACGCTATTCATCTCTACTGAGTCACATTTTGTCTGCTTCTCTGGTGGGTTAGGCCCGGCCGGCTATCATTCAGGGTCTCATCGGGTGCCCTCACTCCCACCATTTCCCCTCAGGCGGACAGGTGGCGCTCATAAAAAAAAAAATTAGATATAAATATCTGAAGATAAGTAATATTACAAAAAAAAATAAACTACGATAAATAAAAACTCTCGGGGGAGTTGATAAAGAAAATAAATAAAAATAGAAATAAATATACTATATAAACAGCTTAGCTGTAGCCATCCACCATTTCACTTTGTCCCGCCCCCCAAAAAAAGAAAAGGCCTCTTCCATAGGGCATTAACAGCCTTTCACAGCTTCCTCAGCCATTTATTTTACAATAAATGCATCTACGTATTATTTCACGATACATATGATACAGGCCTTCAAGGTTTCTGGAGCTTGTTTCAGGGACCAAAACCTCCACCACCCCGTCCCAAAACCCTGGGAAAATTTTACTGCATAATACTGCTAATTCTAATATAAAAGCTTTTGTTTTGCAGGGTTTGTCCAAAGCTTCCCACTCTAACGCCATGATTACCAGGGGTAGGCCAGCTGAGCAGGGACACCAGGAGGTGCAGGCTCCCTCGGTTACAGGCTTATCAGTCCAACCATCACAGGAACTTAGGGATATCCTCCAGCGGCTTATTCAGCTGGGAGGCCCCAACTGGCATTAGGTTGCCATACAGGAAGCACCGAGGCCTCAGCTGGGGGTTCCCTTGGATGACAGACCACCAAAAAGATCGCAAAGGCCCTCCACAAAAATAGTAGAGGTCATGGTGGCCAGAGAGGGGTACAGAAAGGAGCCACCTAGGAGGCAACCAGAGGTATGGATGAAGTCAGCAGCCATCCAAGCAGACAACACAAACTGTGGAGAGCCAGTGAATGGCTGGTTCGAAGGGGAATACACCTTGGAGGGACCCAGCACTGCCCAGCCAGCACCAACATTGCCCACTACCTTTTAGTTTCCAGCATTGGCCATGGGCCCCGTGGGGACCTCAGCAGTTCTTTGGGGGTGATAATGTTGGCAACAATGTATCCATATTGCAAGGCCCTCCTCAGACTATGGTGTGGCCCTCTTCCCAACAGGCGGGGGGGGGGTTGGTGGCCCTCAACAGGAATGTGCAGGATTGGCTGAGGCAACGCCACCCATAGCCGCTTTGGAATATGTTGCCACAGCTCAGTGCAGCAGTGCCCTGGATCAACAGCAGGTGGATCAATCAGTGAGGCAGGTTTGGGGGCTGGATCAAAATGCATAGGCCCCTACAAAGGCTGAGGATGGTGAAGTGCGGTCCGTGGTCCCTGCCCCCACACCGTTTCTGTCTCAAGAGACTGAGCCCACCGTAATGCCCCTTTTGGTGACTCAGCAGGAGCACTGAGTGTATGTGGGGGTGGATGACACCATGGACACCAATCTATCAGTTGCGGTCAGGGAAAAAATCTGAAAGGGGGAATATATTGAAATGTTTGAGCTGCTGCATCGGGAAATTCCTGATGCCGCAGACAAAGAAAAATCGAAATGGGTAGAACTGCATAGACCCAAAGTGCCTCACACTTTTGAAAATTGGGTGGCCACTTTTGTTATATTCATTTCCATATAGTGTGGGAAATATCCACAAAAAGTGGGCCAGTTACTTAACTATGGGGATAACATCAAGACAGCACACCTGGCATAAGCGGTACGCTTGGTTGCGGTATGATGAACTGTTATGGATGTGTCTCACCAGATCACCAGAAATAGATTGGAACAAAATCAATCATGGCCTGTGGTTTAGGCACATGACCCGGGCAAGGCCAGCTAATGTTGTATACACTACCAGTGGGCACATGGTCACCAGGACCTCCCCCCGGTCTTGGCAAAAATGGGCAGGCACTTGATGACAATATAAAACTGGAAAATGTTTTCATGAGTACTGTAAATTCCTGCATGAGTGCAGCAGTTGTGGTTGAAAACACAAGGCCAGCACCTGCCAAGCACTTGGGGGTCCCAAGAAAGGGGATAGACAGCAGGCGGGGGAAAAAACAAATAGACTAACACTTCAAGAAAACTAGGAAGGTCCCCAATAAAAAATGATGGCATGTCCTGCTGGCAGGACCGCTACCCTTGCAGAAAAGACGGATTTTATTTCTGGGGGTCTTTCATATGGGTTTTGCATCCCTTACTGTGGCCCACGTGTTGACCCATTTCGGATCTCGCCCCTAATGGTGGTACCCAAGAAGTCATTAGGAGAATACAGATTGATCCATCACCTGTTTTATCCAATAGGGGCATTGGTGAATGATGTCATCAGCCCTGAGGACAGCTCAGTGTGTTATGCATCTTTTGATACAGCGGTCAAGCTCATTCAGGATTCAGGCTAGGGTGCTCAGCTAGCTAAAAGTGATATCAAGTCTGCCAAGGCAAAGAAACTTAACTTGGATGATCTGATTTCCAATATCCAACAGGATCTCCATAGATGAGAATCATTGCCATTGGCACTATGGGGAAGGATTAACATAGTTAAGATGAACCTTCTTCCTAGAATCTTCTACCCCCTTAACTTATTACATATATGGATGCTTCAGACATTTTTCCAAAAGCTACACTTAATAATATCCAGTTTTCTCTGGCTCAAAAAACACCCTAGATGCTCGTACCATAAACTGTGTCTCCCGAAAGACCTGGGAGGCCTGAGATTACCTAACTTCCTCATGCACTGCTGGGCTAGCCACATGTCCAAGACAGGGAAATGGCTGTCCTCTACAGAAGGGGAATATACCCCTTGCTGGCTTCAGATTGAAACCCAAACTTTATGCTTACATCACTTGGATATCCCTGCCATTTTCTTTTCTACCGGGAAAGCCCTTCCACCAGACTTACATAACACAGTAATAAGCATTTCCTTAAAGATCTTCTCCCAATGCTGCTCATTTTTCAACCTGTCTCCACCACATGATATGGCCCAAAGGCTCATATCTAACCCCAATATTAAACTTGGGGGCATGTCCCTCACCCTGAGATGGCTACCCCAGGTAAACGGTCTCAGAGTAATAGACTTTTACTCAGAGGGCTCCCTCTTCTCTTCCACTGATATTCTTACAAAGCATAACATTCCCTAGGTACATGTCTTCAAGATTTTTTAGCTGTGACATTTAATATACCAAATGTTTGGTCCCACTCCCCAACCACCCTAGCTGGACTGGCTACTGACGCAGATAGGCTCCCTCTCTTTCTTGCCCCACTGTGTCTCTCTGATTTACAAGGCCCTCATTGCCTACAAATGCCCTGAACCTGTGACAGGTGCCAAGGCTTGGTCATCCCTGCTACCAAATTTAAACATCAACTAGGCTCATCAATGGGAGGATCTCCACATATATATTACCCAAGATAAACTAAGACTTACTCAGTACAACATGCTAAATGGTATGTACTATACCCCAGTTAAATTAGCTAGAATCAGACATCTTCCTAGTCCCATTTGTTCTAGATGTGGCAAGATGGAAGGAGACCTGGTACATATATTTTGGTCTTGTGAGAAAGTAGCCCCCCTATGGCAGGCCCTCCAACCCAAACTAGACCCCATGCTAGACCTGAAGAACCTATTTATAGTTGAAATTTGTCTCCTAGGGAATTTCCAGATGATAGAGGTCAGAGAGCGCAGATTCCATATGGCTTTAATTTCCATGGTGGCTAAGAGACTTGTACTTAAGCACTGGTTGGCTCAGCTGTGTATTTCATATACTGAATGGCTTAATGAGATAACAGTCTATCTTAGGATTGAACGTTTGACTGCAAGTTCGGGTAATAAGCTCCCCCTCTTTGAAAGAAGGTGGGGGAAACTTTATGCCTTGTATTTACATTAAATAGGGAAGTAGTTTGTACTCCCCAGAGTCGGACTATCCTAACTACCACCCTTTGTACTTTATGAACTTAGCACACTCAGGGAGGAGGGAGGACAAATTGGGGAGGGGTGGAGGGACATAAGGTTACAGAGAGGGTGGGGAAGGTTTAGGAATAGTGATTTTTTGTTATCCAGGTTACCCAAGTGTATATACCAAAGTGATTGTTTTGTATGTAATGGAAAAACTTAATAAAACTTGAATTTCAAAAAAAGATATCAAATCTACTTTTCACCTGCTGCCAGTCAACCCATGAGATTCGACTTGCTGGGTTTCTTCTTTGGGTGGAAAATACTATTACAATATGGCCATGCCCAGGGGTTGCGCAGTCTCCCGTGCAGCCTTTGCGACTTTCAGTTGTTTCCTGGAAGGGGCCACAATACTGCATTGTGACATCAGCAGGACAACTCACTAACTGAATGATTTTTTATTCACTGGGGCTTCTGGCATGGCAGAATGCAGTCAGGCCCTCACTTCCTTCACACACTTGATGGACTGGTTTGGTGTTCCATTGGCACATGAACAGACTTAGGAGACGGTATCCCGGCTAACTTACCTCAGGATTGAGCTGGACACCGTTGACATGGTGTCTCAGCTACCAGCCAACATGGTCGATAAACTGGGACATCTGGTGTCTGAGGTGACTTTAGCCAAAAAAAAACAAAATTAAAAAAGTTACACTAAAGGCCCTGCAATTATTGATTGGGCACCTGAACTTCACCTGTAAGGCGATCTCACCAAGCAGACCATTTTTAAAATGAATGGCATGAGCCACCTGGGGTTCTTTGTAACCCCATCATCACATTAAGGTCACTGCTAAAATGAGGTCAGACCTGTGGGTCTGGGAGGGTTGCAGTACAGCGATCGCTATTATGGCATGTGTATATCACCTAAAAGCATTTCGGCATATATGACTCTCAGAGACCTGTCTTCCAGCATATCTTAGTGTTTTTGTGGGGGAGGTGCCCTCCACACCCCCCTGCTTTAGGATTGTCAACTCTGGGGGGGGGTGTACGTCAAGGAGGGGGCAAAACTCAGTGGGGGTAAAAAAATAAAACAGGCAGCTGCGAGCAGCGGCAAAATACTCCTTCCCCCAGTCCATCCCGAAACCAGTGCCTACTGCACCATAGCTAGCCAACCTGACCACCAAACCACAGGGATGGCTTGGCTGCAGCAGACTCTCCTGCTTATCCAAACCCTCCCTCCTATCCCTCACCTCCACCCTTGTATCCCTCCCCTTCCGGTCACTTTCCTCGCTATGCCATCGCTACCTTTGCAGAGTAGCTGATAATGACAGTACTATAAATGAGTTGTTGTTTTTACAGTCACTCATTTATAATCACTGTCCTCACTGGCTACCATCTGGGGGGACTTTCCTCAGACATTTCAATGCCATATCCATCTGGTAATCTGGCTCACTGTTCCAGCAGGACTGCCAGATGGTTACTGATGATGCAGAGGGCATAGGTTACGGGGCATATTTTCAAGGATCTTGGTTCACAGGGCCTTGGAATGAGTCTTGGGAGAAGGTGGATCTCACTAAGAATGTAACATTGTTGGAATTCTTCCCTATTTTGGCGGCCACCTTTGTTTGGGGGAAAATCGTAAGGACAAAAAAAGGCCTCTTCTAATCTGACAACATGGGGGTGGTGGCTATCTTAAACTCCCAGCCCACTGTTTCAAGGGAATTGATGAGATTGTTGAGAGTTTTTGTGCTGAGATGCTAGCAACTTAATCTTTCCTTTAGGGCATTGCATGTTCCTGGGGCTTTATATGTAGTTGCCAATGCCATTTCTCGATGGCAGTTTGACTGCTTTCAGCAGTTGGCACCTGCAGCAGAGGAACAGCCAGCTCTTGTGCCATCCTTCCTTTGGCAAACTGTGACTCAAGAACAGCCCAAGCCGGTATGGCACACTTTAGCCCCAGGAACAGGGCGTAAGTACCAGGGACAAGTGAACTCCTTTTGGGAATTCTGCGGGGACAGCAGCAGGAACTTTGAGCTTCTACATCATTCACAACTGGTCCAGCAGTTCATACATCACCATATAGGTAGGGGCATGATCCCGGCATGCATAAGTAGTCATATGTATGGCATTGCCTTCATGGCACAGACTGCAGGATGTTACTGGCTTCTTCCTGATAGGGAAGATGATAGAGAGCTGGCACTGACTTCAGGGACACAAGAGATCTTGGCCCACTTGGCAGGGGTCTGCACTTCCAAGGACTAGGCAGTTTTGTTTGGGAATTTTTTCAGTATGGCTTTTTTCAGTGCTTTCAGTGTCAGACCTGGTTGAGCACCATTTGATGCCAGTGGATCATAGCATCCAGTGGGGGGAAGTCTTGGTTTCTGAGGACTTGATGGTATTTACTCTGCACCAGTCCAAGACAGCGCAGCTGGGGTCCCCTAAGTTAGTTGAGTTCTGCCGGGCTCCAGGGCAGGTAGTCTGCCCCAGGACCCTCATATATGGAACACAGAAATTCAAGGCGGGGTTCCTTTTTCACACATGCTGATGGAAGGCCAGTAACCCAGTACCTGTTTGCCGCAGTCCTGCAGGAGGGTATTGGCACCACAGGCAGGGACCCAAGGAATAAAGCATTCCAAGAACAAAACATAATGCAATAATACACATAGAAAAGTACAGTAAGTTTCAATATACAGTTAAGCCATAGGTAAATAAACAGTACCCGAGTATGCAATAACCAAAGGATTCAGGATTACAGGCAGTTTGCAGGTAGTCAGGTGAGTCAGGAGGCAGATTAACATTGTATACCATGTGCAGGGACATTTATGCCATTCACATGCCAGATGTCAACAAGTGAAACAGCAAGATAACTATGAATAGCCAGATTCAATTGCATTTGGTTAGAGACATGGGGTTCAGGTTACAGTCAGATGTTATTCTAGGTAGAGGAGGAGTGAGAAGTGGGGAGAGCAGTTTGTCTTTGAGATAGGATAGAAAGGAGGCTGTTTGTGACTGTTGCAGAGATTGAGAGAGACACATAACATTAGTCACATGTGGCCTTACTTGTTAATAACAGTTACCTCTGCATTGGGGGGGGTTTGAAGAACTCATCCTTGTAGAGTTTTTTGAATTGGTTAATGGTTTTGCAGGAAAGTAGAGGGTGGGGCAAATTGTTCCAAATTCAGGGGGCAGTGACCGCATAGGATCTTTGGCCTATCTTTAGCCTGGCCTTCGGGAGCTCCAGTAACGGTAGGCTAGAAGATCTTAGTACACGAGGGGTAGATTTTAGGGATAGCAGGCCCATCAGACTGGGAGGGGGGGCTGATGAATCAACTTAAAGGTGGTACAGTGCATGAGGAAGTCAAATATGTTGTCAAAGGTTGGCCAACTTAGTTTTTTGAGTACAAGGCAGTGATGAGTATGGGTGGGGGCCGAGGTGGCAAAGCGAGCAATCCTATGGTATGTCTTTTTTAGCTTGTTCAGTAATGGAGCCTTAACCGAGTGGATGACAGGTGCCGCATAGAATAGACCAGGGAGTGGAGTGGCAGAGGCAGTGGTCACTCTGGCATACTTTGAGAAGTAGGGTGCTGAGCAGTAGAGTAGCCCAAGTTTATGATTAGTGGTTTTGATGGTGTTGTTTATGTGTGCTTCAAGCACTAGGTTCTCATCAAGTGTGAGTCCCAGGTATTTTAATGATGAGACATTTTCCAGTTGCGTACCTGAGGAGGTTTTTAAGAGAAAGGGTGTGTCATATGGGTTTTTGAAAGAGATGTGATGAAAGAGCATAGTTTTGTTTTTTTTTTTCTCATTGAGAACCAGTTGGTTATTTAAGAACCAAGATTCTAGGACACAGAAGTCTACCTCAAGATTCGTGGTCAAGGTGCAGATATCCTTGGAAGATCTGTAGAGTATTGCATCATCCGCGTAGAGTTGTACTGATGCACCACCACAGTTAAGAGGCAGGTCATTCATGAATATGGAAAATAGGGTAGGAATATATAAAGATTTAAACAAGGCACAGAGGAGCATAAATAGAAATAAACAAAAAAAGGGAAACTAGAACAACCTATCAGGGGTAAGGGTACAAAGGTATCGCCAGGTAGCACAGTGAGAATAGAATTTAAGAATGCTTGGAGTGGTGCAGTGCATTGGCTGTGGGGCGGCAGTTTTCAGAGAGACCTTCTGGAGACTATGATGCCACCCCATCTGCACACACCTCTCTAAGTTGGGGGAGGTGGCCACCAGGCTCCAGGCTGAGTTGACTAGGATTTGTGGGACCTTCCCCCCACTCAGAGGCCACCAAGTCTGCCAACATTATCTCAGAGGATGCCAGTGAGAAGGAATGGCTGGACTATGGTGGGCTCTAGAAGGGTAGGGATGGTGGGACACAGGCACATTCTTCAATCGGTACCACTACAAAATTCCTACGCTGCTGTAGCAATGTGAGACTGCCAGGAGGTAGCACCTGCAGTAGTGATCAAGAGGAATTTGGAGGCCCTCCATGGTGGAGACCTCAAGAAGGGTTGTAGAGGATGCATACCAAAGGTTAGAGCTTGCTAGTTTTGGTATGCATTTAGAGTTTTGGGAGTTGTGGTTCTTCTTTTAGCATGCTCCCTTTGATCACCTATGAAATTTCCTGGGTGGAAGCACTTTATTATAAAGGAGCCAGTTAGGCAATGCACTCTATTTAAGAGTAGCCACTACAGGCATTTCAGAGTTGGAGAAGTAGGGACCAAACTGTGGGGTCCCACCTTGATGATTGGTGGTTTGGTTTGCTCACATTGGAATTCCAATCTGATAACTAAGAGGACCCCCTTTTCATGGAGCTTAAAGTAAAAGAGCCAATTCAAGCAGTTTATATGTTTACTTTCTCAGATTTGCCATGTTGGGAAGTTGTGCACTTGGTCCTGTTTGTTTTTTAGGGTTGTAGAGGACTCCAGAGGAGAAGAAGGAAACTTATGATGGGGGACTCAATTGTGAGGGGGATAGATTTGGGAACAGTAAAGGGGGGGGCAAGTTAGGTGCCTACCTGGTGTCATGGACCGGAGGGATGGAACGTGACTCCTGAGGACTGCAAGGGCAGCAGGATGAAGGGGAAGATGAATGTCTTTGTCCACCTGGTGACTAATGACCTGGCTAGGGATGGGACTGGGATAGTGTACGGGTAGTTTAGGGAGCTGGGGAAGGGCCTTAGACAACTAGCTCACTCAGTGCCTTTTGCTGAGGTGCTGTCTGTGACAGGGGACAGGAGAGGGAACTCTGCACCAAGAGCTTCAACTCATGGCTGAAGGAATGGTGCAGATAGGAAGGGTTCAGTTACACTGGGAACTAGGGACCCACCTGGGAGGATAAGGGTCTATACAGGGGTGATGGCCTACATCCATCCGGAAGGGGAAACACAGTCCTCACTGAATGGTTTAAATGTTACTTGGATGAACATTTAAACTAGCCAAAGAGGGTGACAGAAGGAAACAGGGAGTCAGAAACTGCCTCCCCCACAGGTTGAAGTAGAAAGTAAGGAGAACCTGAGGGGAGAGGAATCCCCCAGGGTGCACATTAATAAAGGAAGCAGGGGGGTAGACATAAAGGGGAGAGGAACAGAAGCATTAAGAAAAGAGATGGGAAGGAAGGAGGGCAAAAAGAAAAAAAGGGGGGCAACAGGCAGAATGGAAACAAAACCTGGAAGGCCATGTGTGTCAATGATAGAAGTCTGGGAAATAAGATTCCAGCCCTGGAGGCCATCGTGGCATAGGCTGACCTGGATATTGTGGCCATTTCTGAGTCATGGTGCACGGAAAACCATGACTGGGATATAGTCTTACCATGCTATACTCTGTTCAGGAAGGACCAGGTTGGAACGAAAGGAAGAGGTGTGGTGCTTTATGAAACGGAGCGCAGAAAAGCCACTGAGCTACAGGGAATAAAGGGGGAAGCAGATGTACTATGGGTCACCCTAGAGATGAGGAAAAGAGCTACTAACACTGGTGTGATCTACAAACCTCCAGCACAGAGGGAAGATTAGATAAGGTACTGGTGAAAGCCATTGGCAAGATGGCAGAAATAGAAGAGGTGCTGTTGGTGGTGGACTTCAACTTGCCAGATGTGGACTGGAGCATCCCAGCAGCAGCAGGGACATCCTGGTCTTTCTGCAGGGGGAATTCCTCAGGCAACTAGTCAGTGAACCCACTCATGATGGGGCAATACTGAACCTGGTACTCACTAACAGGGACAGTTTTGCAGACATCACCATGGGAGGCCACTTGGGGACCAGTGTTCACCATACAGTGTGGTTCAGTATAAGGACGGCTGTGGAATCAAACCACACAAGGGTGAGGGTCCTGGACTTCAGTAGGGCAGATTTTAAAAAGATGGGTGACTGTCTCAGGGATGCATTGCAGGGGTAGGTGACCTGGGTGGGGTGGGGCAACAGTGGGCAAAGATAAAGGTAAAAGGGAGCACAGTAAACATAGAAACATAGAATTTGATGGCAGATAAGGACCGCTTGGCCCACCTAGTCTGCCCATTTCCCTACCTAACGGATAAGCTGCAGACCCTAGTTAACCAACAGCCTACTTCCTCCTACCCACCTACTAGAATTGCCTTATGTCTGTCCCAAGCATTCTTGAATGCCCCCACTGTTTTTGACTCTATGACCTTCTCAGGAAGGCCATTCCATGCATCTACAACCCTCTCTGTGAAGAAATATTTCCTCACATTATCTCAGAGCCGTCCCCCCTCTATCTTCAAATTGTGCCCCCTTGTTCTTACAAATCTCTTTTTCTGAAAGATGCTACCCTCTTGGACTTTGTTGATTCCCTTGAGGTATTTGAAAGTTTATATCATGTCCCCCCCTCCCTCCTTTCCTCAAGGCTTTACATCTTAAGATCCTTTAGTCTTTCTTCATACGTCTTCTGGTGCAGACCCTGCACCATTTTGGTTGCCTTCCTCTGGACTGCCTCCACCCTGCCTGTGTCTTTGTGGAGATGGGGTCTCCAGAACTGTACACAGTACTCCTAATGTGGTCTTACCAACTGTCTGTACAGAAAGCCAACAACTTCCTGTTTTCTACTGGTGATGCCTCTCCCTATGCATCCCAATATCCCCCCAGCCCTCCTTACTGCCTTCTCACATTTCTGGATGACCTTTAGATCATCTGATATGACTACCCTCATGTCCCTTTCCATTTTTGTTGTTGTCAGTATTTCACCCCCCATTGTGTACTCTTCCCCTGGGTTTTTGTTTCCCAGGTGCATTACTTTGCACTTCTTTGCGTTCAGTCTAAGCTGCCATACATTTGACCATTCTTCCAACCTTGCCAAGTCCTTTTTCATCCTTTCCACCCCACCTTGCGTATCAACCCTGTTGCAGATCTTTGTGTCATCTGCAAAGAGACATACTTTCCCTTCCAGTCCCTCTGCAATGTCACTTATAAAGACATCGAAAAGGACCGGGCCTAGTACTGAACCCTGCGGTACACCACTAGAAAGCCCCCTTTCTTCACTGTGGACTCCATTTACTATTACCCACTGTGTCCTGTTGTCTAGCCAGTGTTTTACCCAGGCTACCACCCTGGGACCCACTCCCAGGCTGGCTAATTTGTTTATTAATCTTTTGTGTGGGACTATGTCAAATGCCTTGCTAAGATCTAGGCAGGCCATGTCCACAGCCCCTCCCATGTCTACTACTTTGGTCACCCAGTCAGAGAAATCAATTAGATTCATCTGACATGACCTTCCTGCTGTGAATCCATGGTGCCTTGGGTCCTGCGCCCACTGGCCTCTAGGTACTCAACAGTTCTTTCCTTCAGAAGTGATTCCATCATTTTCCCTACCACTGAGGTCAAACTGACAGGTCTATAGTTTCCTGCCTCTGTCTTGCTCCCACTTTTGTGAAGGGGAATCACATCCGCCCTCCTCCAGTCCTCAGTTACCATACCATCCTCCCATGATTTATTAAAAAGGGTAGTCAGTGGTGTTACTAGTTCTTCCCTTAGTTCTTTTAGAATTCTTGGGTGAATCCCATCAGGCCCCATTGCTTTATCCACTTTCAATTTTAAGAGTTCTTTCAGAACCCTTTTTTCTGTGAAAAGACTAATATCAACCCCCCTATCCAGAGTGCTTCTATTGACTGGATTAGGTATCTCCCCCTGCTTTTCCATTGTGAATACTGAGCAGAAGTATTCATTCAGTATCCCTGCTTTTTCACTGTCACTCTGCCCAGCCACCTTCCTCTTTATTCAGCCTCAGTATCCCTGCCTTAGTCTTTCTTTTGCTCCTTAATGTACCTATAAAATGTTTTATCCCCTTCTTAACCGAGTTGGCTATCTTTTCCTTGGTTTGGGCCTTTGCTATTCTGACTGCCTTTCCCGCTTCCTTCCTCTGTATCGGGTACAGTTCTCTGTCCTGCCCCTTCTGTATTTCCTTATACTTCCTGAATGCATATTTTTCTCCCTTACCTTCCCAGCCACTTCTTTTGAGAACCATAGTGTTTTTTTTCTTTCATTTAGATTTGTTTATTTGCTTCACACAAAGGCTTGTTGCTTCTGTGATGGCGGTTTTGACGTTTCCCCATTGTTGCTCCACCCCACCTTCTTGCCTGTTTGCTAGTGCTTTCCTGAGGCACTCTCCCATTTTGACAAAATCAGCCCCCCTGAAGTACAGTACCTTCACTTTTGTGTGACTTGACTCTACAGCTAAGTTTATCATGAACCACACTGTTTGGTGGTCGCTTGTTCCCAGATGGCTACCCACTTCAAGATTGGAGATCCTCTCTCCATCCCCATTTGAGAGTATCAGGTCTAAGATTGCTCCCTCCTGAGCGGATTCCAAAACTAGCTGTCTGAGGCATGCCCCCTGTAGGGCATCGAGAATGGCCCTGCTCTTGGATGTGGCTGCAGCAAAGGTGCTCCAGTTAACATCTGACAACAGATCTCCATGTCAAACAAGTGAGAAAAAGCAAAAGGAAAATGAAACTGCTATAGTTCTTGAAAGGGGTAGCTGAAAGGGTAAAAGCTAAAAAAGTAGCATTCTAAAGGTATAAGGAGATACAGAGGGAAGAGGATAGGGAGTTGTATCAAGGGGAAACAGAGGGAAGCGGGGAAAGCAGTAAGGAGTGCAAAGGAACAAACTGAAGAGATAATAGCCCAGTAGGTAATGAAAGGGGACAAATCATTTTTCAGATATATAAGTGAAAAGAGGAGACGGGTGGAATTGTAAGTTTAAAAAGGGAACGTGGGGGGGGGGTGCTGTGCAGTGAAGAACCAGGAAAAGGCAGACGTCCTGAAAAAATACTTTTGTTCAGTGTTCACAGAGGAAGTAGAAGGGGTGGGGCCACAAAAAAGTAACGAAAGGTTTGGAGGAAGGGAAGTAGACACTTGTCCTTTTTTTCAGCTGAGGGTCTTGAAGGGACTTGCTAATTTGAAGGTGGACAAAGAAATGGGGCAGATGGGGTGCATCCAAGGGTACTGAGGAAGCTCAGGGAAATACTTGCTGCACCTCTGACAGTTCTGTTTAACAGCTCACTGGAAACAGGAGTAGTTTTCGAGGACTGGAGGAGGGTGGATGTAGTCCAACTACACAAAAATGGTAGAAGGAAAGAGGCTGGAAATTATAGGTCAGTCAGCCTGACATCAGAGGTAGGAAAGTTAATGGAATCACTTCTGAATGAAAGGATTGTGGAATATCTTGAATCTAGTGGATTACAGGACCCAAGGCAGCATGGTTTTTCAGGGGGGAGGTCATGTCAAACAAATCTGATAGATTTCTTTGACTGGGTGACCAAAAACTAGCTCAGGGTGGAGTGGTGAATGTGGCCTACCTAAATTTCAGTAAGGCATTCAACACTGTTCCACACAAGAGACTAGTAAGCAAGCTGGGTAGCTTAAGAGTGGGTTCAGATGTGCTAAACTGGATAAGAAATTGGTTATGGAATAGGTGACAGAGGTTGGTGGGAAACAGAGTTCACTCCAAGAAAGGGAGGGTGACCAGTGGGGTGTTGCAGGGATCAGTGCTGGGACCAGTCCTCTTTAATGTCTTTATAAGTGACATTGCAGAGGAGCTGGAAGAGAAGGTCTGCCTCTTTGTAGATATCACCAAAATCGGCAATAAGGTGGACACTCCAGTGGGGGTTAAAAGGATGAGCAGAGGTCTGAGAAAACTAGAGGAGTGGTCAAGCATATGGCAGCTGGGTTTCAATTTGAAAAAGTGCAAAATAATGCACTTAGGGCACAAAAACCCAGGGGTGAAGTACAAAATTGGTGGGGTGGCACTGATGATCACCGATCAGGAAATAGACCTGGGGATAATTATGTCAGATGACCCAAAGCTGGCCAGGCAGTGCAACAAGGCAGTGTGAGTGGGATGCTGAGGTGCATGTGGGGAAGGGGGATATAACCAGCAGAAAAAGGGAGGTGGTGTTGTCTCTGTATAGATTGCTAGTAAGATCCCACCTAGAGTATTGTGTCAAGTTCTGAAGACTTCTTCTCTGGAAGGACATAAACAGAGTAGAGGTGGTCCAAGGAGGGCAACTAAAATAGTGCAGGGTCTGCATTAACAGCTTTATGAGGAGAGACTGAAGGACCTCAATATATATACCCTGGAATAGCAGAGGGAGATGGGAGATATAATAGAGACCTTTAAATACCTCACGGGGTAAACAAAGTACAGGAGGGGAGGTTTTTTTTCAGAAGAAAAGGCACTCAAGAACAAAAGGGCATGCTATGAAGCTGGAGGGGGTAGAGGGTAGAGGGTAGATTCAGGAGAGATGTGAGGAAGTACTTCTTTGCAGAAAGAGTGGTGGATTCTTGGAACAGCCTGCTGGTAGAGGTGGTGGGGGCAAAAACAGTGGTGGGATTCAAGAAAGCATGGGATAAGCACAAAGGAATCATAGTGGGGGTGGGAGGAAAAGCTGTAGGTCAGGCAAGGTCAGATGTAATAGTGTAGGTAGGGAGAAATGGGCAGACCGGATGAGCCAAGCGATCCTTATCTGCCGTCAGATTCCATGTTTCTAACTTACTTATTCATTATTCACTATTTATAAATATATATAAAATTTTATTTTTATTCTGCTATAACAGTGTGCTTTCCTAATGTTTCGTTGAATTTATGTTCTGTGTAGTGATATCAACTGTAATCATCTGTGATAACTACTGTGATTCTATCTTAACTGTTTTGCCCTGTACTACTGTATATTTGACTGTATTGTAATTGACTGACGTGGAACCTTTGCAAAAGAGTCCCTAACTCAAAGGTGTAAATCTGAAACAGAAATAAATAAATAAAATAAAAAATATTTATTAAACCAAAAGGGATTTTAAGCAATTTTTTTAAATATGAAAATTACAATTATGTTTTTCAATATAACTATGAAACATTTCACAGCGGGAGCAGTATGGATGTATAGTTGGAAAATGTTTCTCAATTCATGGGAACTATCAAAAAAAGACTGGTCTGTTGCAGATTTTCTGTCTTGATTTTGGGGCCAACAAAAGGGTCTGTCCAGTGGAACATATTCCAGTAACTTCAGTAATGTTCAAGCTGGTTGTCCATGGATTGTGTAGGCTGATAGTGCCTAGTCCACTCAGGGCATTATAAACCAAGAGTTAAACATTAATATCAATCCTCCAACAAACCATCAGATTGTACATAGTGCAGTGAGCAGGAGGTATATGTTCTGAACTCTGGGTGGTGGGCAAAAGACAAACAAATGTGTTCTGTACCAGCTATATGGGGCAGATCGGATTTACATACAGGCTGTGGTAAAACATGTTGCAATAATCAAGCCAGGAGGTGACAAACATATGTACCAGTGTGGTCAGATCACCCTGGAAGAGGCAGAGTCAAACACTGCAGATGTTTTTCAAATGATGCAAGCTGCTCCAGATGACTGCTGACATCCAGAAGTCCAAGGCCAGCTCAATGTTCAGTGTGACTCACAGGTTGTACTCAACCCACCTAGCCTTTAGCTAACTTCCATAAATTGTTGGTAGCCCAAGGCTATCCGGAAAGGTTGACCTAGGTAAATAGCTTCCTTTAGTGATACCTCTGTTTTGTCTAGGTTAAACATCAGCCCACTTGGTAACCCTTGTGTTTCCAAATTTGTCTCAATAACTTTTCGATTCTTACGACAGAAAAAAGTATTTAAGTACTTGTGGCCAGAATTTCCAATAACTCCCACACTACACATTCTCCCCAAAATACACAAAGATCCTAAGAACCCCCTTGGTCACCCAATAGTTTTGTGCATTGTATCTCTTACTAACAATTTAGGCAGGTTCCTGGATTTTTGTCTGCAGCGCAGTATGGTCTCTCCCGAATCTTACACAATTGATACAATGCACCTGCTGCAGAAGCTTGAGGATTTTACATGGCAACATGAGTATTTGTGGCTTGGCATAGACATTGAGTGTCTCTACACGTCAATAAGACATTTGGACAGACTGCAAGCATGCAAATACTTTTTGGAGAGAGATTGAATGTTGGATAATTTCCCAACTGAATTAATAATTGTTGGCCTAGAATTTACATTGATACACCATTGTTTTGTGTTTAATGAAAACTATTACTTGCAATGCTGTGGTGTGGCTATGGGGCAGCTATAGCGCCCTCATATGCCAATCTTTTACTAGGACTTTGGAAAAGGGATTTGATTTTGAATACTGAACACAACCCATTTCACCACAACAAAGGGAGATGGGATCAATATATAGATGACCTTGCTGGTATTTGGAAGGGAACGGCTATGGAAGCCATGGATTGTTTGGATGGCTCAATAATAACAACTTGAATTTGAAATTCACAAGTGCTATCCAATGCTCCAGTCTTAACTTTTCGGATGTTACCCTGACAGTAAATACAGATAATAAAATCATTAGCACAGGCTATAGAAAGCTGACAGCCACTAAAAGCGTACTGCATGCAAGTAGTTTTCACCCCCAAAATCTGAAGGATTATCTGAACTAAAATTATGGACAATTTTTGCAATTAAAATGTAATTGCACAAGGCAAGAGGACTTTCATGCATAGGCAACAGAACTATGGCAAACGTTTCTACTGAAGGGATATGAACCTGATGTTCTGAACAAAGCTTTTAATAGACGCTTCATCACACAAAAGGCAAACCTTTTAACACCTGAACTAAAAAACCCAGATATTTCCCAGCAAGTGACCTTTGTTACTAAGTTTAATTTAATATTAGGGGGAAATAGACAATGTCTTGAGGAAGTACAGTATTGGCTGATTCGGTCTATTGACACTGGCTTGTTCTCTAATGTGGGCAATAAACCAAGAATTACCTTTAGTAAGGGTAAAAATCTGAAGGACCAGTTAGCTAAGAGTCTCTATTTTGAACCAGAAAAACAACAACGTACCTGGCTACCCATTAAACCAGCGGGGGCATTTAAATGTGGAAACTTGTAGTGTCTGCAAATATTATTTACAGGGTAACTGATTTGAAAAAGAAGGATGCCCAAGAAGGGTCGAGATCAGACAATTCATTTCATGTGTGACCACTTTGTTGTGTGTATCCTCTGGTGTTCCTGTTCAAAACTTTACATAGGAAGGGCTGTCAGGCAATTAAAACTACGCATACAGGAACACATGAGGGACATAGACATCAATATGACCAGCCCAGTGGCAGAACATTTTTTAACACACCATAATGATGACCCTGCATGTCTGTGTTTTATGGGCCTTGAACAGATAAAAATGGGATGCAGGGGTAGAAACAAATTGCAAAAACTGTTACAGAGAGAGAGAGAGAAAGAGAGAGATATCTGTTGGAAATTCTCATTGAACTGTCTGCAACCAAATGGTCTGAACAATGAAATAGATTGAAGCCATACCTTTAGATGATGATGCCTGCTTATGCCTTTTGAATAATACATACCATTATTGAAACTCATATTGCCTTTTTTCTTCCATGCTCTAGGAACCTCCTTGGAGTATTGCAGAGTGCAGGGATTTTTCTGCTCCCCAGTGGTACAATTGGTGAAACCCATGGCAAGGCTGCCAAAACTCCAACTGTTTTTCTAACCTTTTATCTCACTCCCCCACCCCATCCAGGCTCTTCACCTTGTGTTTCCTCTACACTGCTATCTGGCATAATTAATTTGCAGTATCTTTCTCTGTATTTATCTTTAGATTTGATATCACAAGTTAGAAATTAAGAAGTTTAAAAAGTTAAGATTAATATTAAATATAACTTTGAAAGTAATACTTATGTGTATCACACAAGATACTTTGACAGTGATTAATTGTTTTCTACTGGTCTTTTGTTTTTGTGAATTGCTTAAATGGTATTTTTTTTATTGTATGAATTTTAGGTCATGTGACTTAAACACATGTTTGATGACATCATACAATTATAGTATGTAAGTATCAAACCCCACCAGTGCCTGCCCCCTGATGAAGACCTAACGGTTGAAGCAGAGGGGCTACTGGTTAGAATTGCCACCACTTGCTTACTTTATTCACTTTTGTTATTTTTGCATTATGCAAAATAAATTCAAGAGAGTTTGCAGCAGTATCTGACTGAGTTTGGTTTGTTTGACCTTGGAAGTGTGCTCCCTCCTTTGTACTGAGGTCTTGTCCTGTTGAGGGTTAGCCACCCTGAGACTGCACCCTGCCTGCCTTCTGTTTGAGCATGATCAATTCCTTGGTTTTCAAATTTCTTTAGGTGCCTGTCTGTGCCACCAAGAATGGTGAGATAGGAGGGTATATGGCTGACAGGGTTCTGAAACTCTGTTGACTGTCTGATTAATGTAGAAAGGGAATGTGGGAGCTATATTTATGTGAAATGGTATCAATCTCATGGATTTACAGGCAGACACCAATGTTAGTGGGTGAATGTTTGGGGCCAAGGAACCTGGTGAAGCAAGGTGGCTAGGTCTATGTGTGAGTTGGACCCAGGTGGTCTGGTAGTGTCTCGCAAATATAGGGAGTAATACAAAGTTGGTTAGAGATTGAGGTACCAGATCAAAAGAGAAACTCTCTAGGTACTCACTCTAGTCTTCCAGGAGTTGGTGTGGGGTATCGGGGGAGGCAGTGTAATGCCAACCCCCCATCTTACCATTGGAGTAGGAGGAGAGTGAGGAAGTACAACAGTATAGCCTTTACCCCCAGACCTGGGGCCAGAGTGTGAAAGGTGTTAGGGACAAAGGCAATTTTAAAAGGGCAATGGCCCATAATAGTACAGCATAACAAAAGTATTTTGTATTGGGGACATTGAGACAAGCCCTCTTTAAGAGAGACCATAAGCTTAATTGACTGAGAGTCCTGATTGCCGTTTATGGATAATTAGAAACATGCTATGTAAAAATGCCGTAGTGTACCGACCCGCAACCCATTCGGGAAGTCCACTATTCAAAGGTTGTTGTGTCATCCCCGTACTCAAGGTGCTCTACCCAGTCCCAAAGTTGTTTGATCATTCTGTTCTGTTCATGGATGTGGGCTCCCTTATGACTGACAGAAAGTTCCTGGGCATCAGCTTGCTGTTCAATATTTGCCATTTCCATTTCAGAAGAATCAGAAATACCTTTGAGTCATAGACTCCTTTACAAAGGTTCTACGTCACATATAATAGATCCAGATACACAAATACAGTTAGTACAGATACAGATACAAATACAGTGATTGTTACAGAGTAAAGTTATGTTACAACAGGAATGTTAAGCTAACATTCAGGAACTAGTATAGTTTGAGACAGTTAAAAAGAGACTGGAAACTTAACATCCCTGAGCTAGTGGAGCTAAGAGCAGTATGCAGAGGCAAGCCAGAGGCCATTGTCAGTAGTAGAGGAACAGGGAGCACTGGTTCACGTACAGTCGCAGTCACTTGAGGACTGAAAATGGGCCCTAAGGTGCTTTTTGAAGTGACCAATTCTTTGATCAGAATGCAAGGAGGAGGTTAGGTTATTCATCCACAAGGGTACCCTGTAGCAAAAGGATCTTTGGAATTGAGTTGTGCGACAGGAAGGGATGGAGAAATGATTGGTATCTGAGCTACGGGTGTGCTTAACTTTAGAGTCCAAGGTGATTAAGGAGGTGAGTGATGCGGGGGAGAGGCCAAGGGTGATTTTTTTTGCTAAGACACAAGTGTGGAATTTGATTCTGTTTTCAAGGTTAAGCCAATTAGTGTCCTTATATATCACACAGGTATGGGTGAGTCTGTCACACCCTAATATAAGATGACAGGGCTTGTTTAGCACAAGTCTAAGACTATCAAGGGCTGAGGGGCTTGCCCTTCCAAAAGTCAGAAGGCCATAGTCTAGCAGGGAGAGTACCGAGGAGGAGATAGCAAGTTTAAGGGCCTCAGGAGTAAGGCAATGTTTATAGCGGTGCAAGAGCACTAGCCTAATGTTTAGGGCCTTGGATAATTGATGTATATGCTCATGATAGGTAAGGCCAGTGTCCAAAGTGATGCCCAGGTATTTAAAGGAATGCACAAATTCCGGGGGGGGGAGGTCAAGGACGCTGATAGTATTTGAGGAAAAAGCCCTTTCCTTGAATTCTGCAGATAAAGAGCATACCTTTTATTTTTTTTTAGTTATGAATAAGGTGTTGTGAGGTGAACCAGCTTTCGACAGAGTTGAAGGAGGACTGGAGGGAGTGGTGGAGTTGAGAGGGGTCTGGGCTGGAGGAGAAGATGACAGCATCATCTGCATATAGTAATAGGTTGGAGGTGCAGGATGCGGGGAGGGAGTTTAGGAAGAGGCTGAAAAGGAGGGGACCCAAAATGGACCCTTGTTGGACCCCTGAGAGGACAGGAGATTTGGAGGATAGTGTATTGCCAATTTTAACTTGAAGGGTCCGGTTGGTAAGATAGTCTGCAAACCATCCCACAGCTTCCTGTGAGAGACCCAGGCTTGAGCAAGGAGGTTTGGAGTAGTGAATGGTGGACAGTATCAAAGGTCTTAGTGAGGTCAATGAAGACCGCACCTGTGATGTAGCCTTTATCCAATGCAGAATGGATGTGTGATGTTAGCTCAAGCAAGGCCGTAGTCGTGCTGTGACCTTTGCGGAAACCATGTTGTTGTTTGCAGAGTAGGTCATATTTATTGAGGTGGTCAGTGAGCTGATCCGAAACTATCCTCTCTAAGGCCTTGGAGAGGGGAGGAAGTATGGAGATAGGGCGGTAATTGTTGGCAGAGGAGCGGTCACCACCTTTAAATATGGGTGTGATAGAGGTGGATTTCCAAATGGTAGGGAATTTCCCTAGTGAGAGGGAGAGGTTTAAAATGTGGGTGAGAGGAGCAAGGACTTCCTTAAGGGAGAGCCGAAGAATTCTGAGATCAAGGGAGTCGGAGTTGGAGGAGGCATGACTAAGGGCAGCACTAAGGTATGGTTCAGCTGACTTAGGAGATATGCGGCAGAAGTAAAAGGGGGGGCACTGAGGTACGGGTGTGCTAGGAGCTGGTGGATCATAGAAGAGAGGCACTGGGAGAAATGGATATCTTCAATAGTTTTTAAGTTGGATGTTTGAAGTTCTCTGATCTCCAGTAAGAGTTGAATAAACATATCTCTTTTTTCCTGTAGATCATTTGTCTTTGAGGTGGTTGCTGTGGAGGCTGCGGCAGGAGACATCATGTCATCCAGACCACATGGCAGAGGAGTTCTGATAGTAGTCTGGCAGAAAATCTTCACCAGGGCAGCAGCAACCAGTCAAGGGATGACAGGCTATTGTTCACACAGTAGTTATCAGTTGTTTGGTGGGTTTTGGAAAGATAATCAGCCAAGCCACACTCCCTACAAAACATTTTATGATCTTAGAACAGTAGACAGCATGAGTTTAGAATGTTCACAACAGTTTAGAACATGCACAACATAGAGGATTGTGTATGAGCAGTCATACACAACCGGGTTATTCTTGAACCTAGCCATTTCCCTGGTAACAGTAGACCTTGAGAGCGAAGCTGGAGAGGTCTCCTGTTAACAGGGAAATGGTGAGATTCAAGAATAACCTGGTATGTGTATGACTGCTCATACACAATCTTTTATAGTATATGGACAGTCATGGTTATAATTCAGATGAGAAAAACATTTTCCAGAATGAAAGAAGTTTCCTTATCTGCCACTATCCTGCTGTGTGACTTTCCCCTTCATGGATCTCACTGCAGTCAAATCAAAGCTGATTGGTGGATGCGGATGACATTTTTTATTTGTTGCTTTGCGGATTTAGTTAGTTTACTGCTGCTTTTTTTTTGGGGGGCATAATGCTGTTGACCGCTGCTGCTGTCTCTGTCGTATACCGACTCAAAACCATGAGGCGTCAAGGCAAGCAATGGCAACCGCTACTCGAGGGCTTTGAGGCGCGAGATAGCATTCCATTTTGTTGTGCTGCACTACTGACGTACTGAGTGCAGCACAACAGCCAGTATGACGGAGTGAGTGAAGCACAACAACACTATTGCAGGCATGGATTTTCATGCTGAATAATATTCCACCATACACTATACAAATTTTGAGCAGGCTGATTTCCATGCAGAATAAGGGTTAAATATATACTATGAGTCAGTTTAATCTGAAAAGTTGTTTTCCCTAGGCTTACCAAAGAATGCATTATTTATGCGCTGGCCGGGTGATGCTAAGGGTTGAGGGGCTGGACGCCACACCACATGCTACACTGGTGACCCAAGTTCAGGAATGAGCCCGAGTCATCGGGGGTCGGCTGGGGAGGGAGAGGACTGAGTGTCTATTGACTGCTCACCTCTCCATGGGGAGGGTTTGGAGCTCACACTGCCCTGCTGTGGCCCCTTATGGGGATTGGGGGCACTACAGATGCAGTGTATCTAGAGGGGTGAGTAGGTCAGCAAGTAGTACCTTGATGTAATTGCACATCTGTACTCCCAAAGGGAGAAAACATGGAGGAAAATGGTGGTCAGTCATGGTGGCTTGATGGCCCTGCCTCCACACACCCTTGGAATTGAAGGAATCATGCTCCGGTATTAGATCTGGACCCAGTGGTGGAGGTAGGGGGCCCTGCTGTGGGGATTGTGCATGCTAGCCTAAGCGAGTGAGCTGATGGGGATCAAATGGGGTGTGGAGGATGGTGGCCAGATGATTGTAGGCTGAGCTGTGAGGAGTACAAAAAAAAAAAAGAATGCATTATTTATGGTAGTAAACGTTGTAATATGCTCAAAAAAACTGTAGTGTACTAAGAATATTAACTTATTTAACATTTGTATTTGTTATAACAGATGTAGTCACACCAATTATAGTGAGATAATAATAATACAATTAAAAACAATATACTTGTCAATATATTGGGTGTATTTTGGGAAGTAGGAATAGAAAAAAGGTTTTGCAGTCATCTGAACATGTATATTTAGGTGAAAAAGAAAGCCATTGGTCCACTGAGTTCCTAACTCCTCCCTCCCAAACCAAGGCTCAGACTGAGTGGAAATACCCTGCCAGCCCTTTTTCTTCAACGTACTTGCCAAGTATGAGCTTAAGGATTAGTACAGTATCAGCTGATATCACATGCTCTGGTAGTCCAGACCAAGTGACAGAGTAATAAAATAAGGAAAGTGCAGATCAGTGCCAACAAAAGTCTGAGTAGGAGAAAATTAAAAGGGAAGTGGGAAGACAGATACACCCACACCCCACAGCAGCAGGTTCAATACATGTAAAGGTATATATAAATGTATATAAGTACATAATACGTGTATGCTGATGCCTGATATTGACTCACAGTTATAATGTAAAAAGAATGTCTGATGAGCAAGGGATTTGCAGTGCCAGCCAATGCTGGAGAGGCAGTGATTCAGCTGGTTCATGCCAGGTGCTAATTTGATTAATGTGTTTTGTCCTGGTATTAGTCTATCTATGCATAGTGGCAGCAGCAATAAAGCATTTGCTAGTGCTATTAATTTAATATAAAATGTATGCTGGCAGCTGCAGTGTTTTTATACATACAGCAGGATTGCACTACTGTAGCTGCTGTAGAGACTGGAAGAGAGTGCGGTGCCAAGTGCACAAAAGGGGGCAGTGCATGTAAATGGTCAGTAGTGAGCCACCGATGTAGATGGCGAAATAAGGGGCACAATTCTGCGCTGCAAGGGACTGTTGTAAAACTGGTATAGAACAACTTTGCAACAGTCCTTTGGGTGTGACTTCCTTGAGCTATGCGCAGATGGGGTCCATGGGGCCTTTCATGACAACACACATCAAAGTGTGCTTTGTTTATCTATATAGCTATTGAAAATTGATAACCAGGAAAGGCACACTGAGCCAAGGCTCATTTCCAGGTGTGGCCCAGGAGGAGGGGTACAGGGAAACAAATAATTTCAGTGATAAAGTGCAATCAGTAGAAACAGAAACAGTTTACTGGCAATATGAATGATAGAAAGACCAAAATAGACAGGAGGAAGGTTCAGAAGAAAATGCACAGTAAAACTAGGAGCAGGCAATATGAACAATCCCTGGCAATAGTTACACTCTGAAAGTTTTGGACAATATGTGCAGTTATGTTGTGTTGGTATTAAATAAAATAAAATAAACAATTATGCTGCAATCAGAAAAGGTTGAGGAAAGAGTAATTAGAAATAATCTGAACTTCGGCACTCTAGCGGGACACAGGTATAAACTAGACGAAGGAGCACAAAGGCCACAAACAACCCAAAAGAAGGGTGATGGCATATAAATGGCATACGGCTCTACTGACATTACTAACTTTCCCTGGCACACCCATCACAGCATTTTTGCAACAGCCAAACTAACTGTCTATGAAATCTGGTGATGGTGGCAGTGGGCGGGGGAGGCTGCTGGAGTGCTACATGGGTGAGCATAGATGTAGGAGGAACAAGATCATCGTGGAACAATGTCAACAGTGGTCATGTGCATGGAAACTGGGCTAGAAACTGATATACCATGGATCTGCCAGGGACATGTGGACACTGGGGTGTGGGTTGCAGACCAGTGGAGTGCCGAGGAGACTGGCAAGGGATGAAAAGGACAGAAGTATTCTTGGGCCACAAGCAGCTCAAAGGTATGGGCCAGGGTGGTAGGAGGACATAATTTTCTAATGTACAACCCCATGCATGTATGTGCATGGCACTGCACCATATGCTTAAATGCATGCAGCTATCACATGCATAGTCACTGTGTGCAAACCATGTTTGCTCACAGCAGCAGCTGAATCACTAAATTTAAATATTAGTATTTGTTCTGGCTTAGATCTAGGGTTCTCAGTATAGCAATTTTTTATTTCTGCACAATGGGACCCACTTTATTTTATTTTCTGGCATAACAAAAAGACAGCTGGTGAGAAATGGGCCCCAGCTTCGGACTGCTCATTAGTGGTAGGGTGAGTCAAGTGAGCTTGAAGCCTGACATGCACACTGCCACAATGTGGCTGAACAGAGAACAGCGAGCCTCTGGGGGTACTTAATAAATAATTCAATGCAGGGGAGACTACCCACAAAAAAACAGGGGAAATATAAAAATGTGACAGCATTCTGAGGACTGACTGGGAGCAAGCCCCCAGTCAGAGTCAGGAGAGCTTATAGTAAGAACAAGACATGTAAGCGCTGAATGCCCTGTTTGAGAAATCTATCCAGGGAGAGAATACTGTATGGACAGCAGTGTGTCAAGATATATATATTTTTTTTTTTACCTTAGAGATGTGTGTTGCTCCACTTCTGTTTCTGAGCCCCCTTCCCATCCCAACCCTTACAGACGTTTCTAAAGAATATCCAGTATTACACACTTAATTTAAACTTCTTCCTCCCCTTGAGTGGGTCAAGGGAGCCTGGATATGCTGAAAAATAATATATAAGATTTTCTGGGGTATGGGCATATTACTTCATTAGTTCATAGTAGTGGATGCCTTATGGGGGCCCTTTTCCACAATGTATGGGGCCGGGTGTTGTTTTAGCCCTGGGTTTTATTGTACTGTTTAATTTTTCAATATTTCTTGATGTATTTGTGCCCTCTAATCATGTACCCACCTTGAATGGACTGTACCTTCTTTGTTTGTTATATGCTTCGGGGGGGGGGTAGAATGGAGAGGGTGGCACAGTGGGGAGTAGGGAGTGAGGTTTAATGTTTTGTAAACATTGTTAATTGTCTGTATGTCAACTGTTTTTGTGTCTTCTGTAATTTTCTTGAAAATTAATAAAGTACATTGAATTAAACAAAAAAAGAAAATCCAGTATGTGTATTGCAGTGGATACAGTGTCAGATTTGTACAGTAGTTATGTTAAAGTCTGTGGTTAAGAATATCTCTAGTTGAGCAGACGTGGTAGCATAGTGGTGCTACCACCTGCTAAGCAGTTGACTCAGGTTTAGGAGTGGATTCGTCACATGGGGCATGGCCGAGGAGGAGAGGATGGAGCATCTGAAGGGCTGCTCTTCTCTCACGTCACCCTACTTACCTGTTACATGGTGGAAGCTGGGTTGCAGCACAGTAGGAGCCTGTAGTTGGAGAGGGCCTGTCTTCCGATGCTGACACACATGTGTGTGCCTTCTAACACATGCGAGATGCCTCATTGCACGATTGGCAGCCCTGGGGACAAAACTGGGAGGAAAACTCCTGATCATGCTGGATTGCTGTCTTATCCTCTGTAGGCCCAGCACCACTGACTAGGTTCATCCTTAAGGCAATCTAGATTATGTTTTTGAGGGGCTTGGCTAGCCCTCATGCCCCCCCCACCCATGGGTGGTAATCAGTGGAGGACTCACAGGAGTAGGGGGCAAGCCCTGGAGTATGTGAGTGACAGGGCTAGGAGAACTGGGACAAAAGGCTGATCAGAGGTCAGGAAGACAAATAATGGGAAAAACTGTCTCTAGTTGAACTTGAATGAATTGTAGGAGTTCATTGTTCGAGGAAATGAGCAGATAGGAATCCATCCACTGTTTACGAAAGAAACCGACAAAGTCCTGTTCTGATTTCTCTACTTCATATTCTTGTGTCAGCCCATTATGACTGGAAATGGTTTCCTTTTGGTTTGCGAACTGTGACTGAAGAATCCTGCTAGAGTCATGTTTAGGAGGCTACTATTGAAAGTATATTGGCCAATGCCAGAGTCTTTATCACACAGTTTAGATTAGAAATTAGTATAGAAATAACCAGTTACCTGTAGCAGTCTAATACTTCTGATGTATCTGCTCTTATTTTAACAGCCATACCAGCATGCCCATGTGTAGCTAATTCTGTTTAAAAAGGAGTTGCATTGTATATTTCAGTTGCATTATAGGTGATGCAGTTTTTACCTTCTAAGGTAACATATTGCATATGGTAATAATGGAGAACTTAATCAAATGTTGACAGCTATCGTACAAGCTAACACATATTATTTCAATTAAAGGTTAATAGCAGAGAGACTAAGCTATTAACTCTATATAAAGATTTATTACACCCTATCAGTCATCTGTTTGTTTCTACACAATTCACTCAACTCATAACTAACTCCACTTTCCAACTCACTTTTCTACACTCTGATTATTGAATCTCTTTTTACAGGCTTCAGTTCAACAGACCTGATTTACTTGTTATATGTTATCTGAAGTACAGAAGTAAGCATGGGGCTTAATGTTTAGCTGCTGCCCCTTTAAGACACTCTGAACACTGTTATTACAAACTGTTACACTGCATGGCAATGCCTTATTATAGCAGGGATTCTGAAAACCCTCAGTCTAAGGCATAGCCTCATGGTGTACAGAAGTCTCCTTTAATGAAAAAAGACTGTTTCTACTTTGTTTTATGCGTCCGACTAAAATTATTCACTTGGTTAAGCAAGACAGAGTTCACAGATACAATGAGAGATGGACATGGCAGACCTAAAAAGAACGTAAGAGTGCTAGTGGCAGGCCAGCATCAAAACACCACAGATGGAGGAGAATGCGGTCTTTCCCTGCCCTGGTCCTGTCTTGCCCACCTGCACTGGCCTCCTACATCTAAGTACATCACTGGGTCCCCTGTTACCCTCCCTAGTCTAGTACCTAAATGCTCTAGACCTCCAGTAACCTGCATTACTGCCCTGGCTGCAGAGAAAAAAATGTATTCTGCTTTCCTCTCCAGCACTCCCGCAACACTGGAACTAGAAAAACAAAAATGTGGGACATTGCTAACCAGTTCCAAAATACATGAACTGCCTTGTCTTAATTTTCCCAGGCTCAGGCGTGACTGTATCCCCCCTCCCACGCTCCCCACTGCAGAACTCACCTCATGGCAGCAGGTCTGCATGGAATGCCCTGCTAGTTTCAGTCTGCTCCAATCTTGCTTATGGTGGTCTCAGACTCTGTGCCTCCAAGATGCATTCACTGATCCCTGTAACACTTTGTTAAGGCTTGCAACTAATTGAAAAAAAAAACATTCACTAAATAAGCCCTGTGAAGATGCCGCTCCTTCTGCTAGCACCACTGCTGTATCGAACCCTCCTTTGTGACTACAACTCCAACTGGCACTCTGTACCATGCTCCTGAGCCCCTGCTTCTGGGCTGGCCAGCAGACCTGGATGGCTGACTGCAGCTCTGCTTCCCACAGTCACAGCTGAGGACCACACTACAAGTAAAAAAAAAAATACTGCTGGCAGTCAGCCACACAAAGCGGCTTCAACCATGCTGCAGCCCAGATGGAGCACTCTGCTCCACTCCATGTTTGGCACTCTTCCTACCAATGCAGCTGCCATACTAGACCCCTCTGCCTCTCACTTGAATCACAGCATCAGCCCCTAGATTCCTCTGATAGCTTTCTGATAACCATCTGGCTGCTCCCAGCCATACTGCAGTTTCTTGCTCAGCTTCTCTGCCTCCCTGCTACTGCCAATGTGGAGCTGCCCACTAAACCTAGTTTCACCTGCACAGCTATGGGTCAGTTCAGCACTGGGATGCTCTAGCAAGCCATTCAACCACACTACACTCTGGGGCCAGTAGTAAATAAATAAATATATGGAGTCGCAGGAACCTATAAGGACACAGTATACAAGTGGGGGCATAGTCAAATAAATAGGCCCAAGCAGGGCCATGAAATAAGTACAATAAGTGGCAGGACAGTCTTGGAGCCCCCCCAAAACAAATGCACAAAATAAACACACTAGGTGCATATAAATGAAATACCCCCAGCCTGTATCACTTATCAAAAGGAGCCTACCATTTTCTTTCTAGCTCCAGGAGGAGGGCAGCCACATGGAAACTGCCATCTTATACTCTGAGAGAACAAAGCTCTATGAAGTCTTATAGCATTAGCAGCCATCTTTGAGCATAATTTACCAGGAAGTGACCCTCAACCTTGTTAGCAGTTATCATGGAAGGGGCAAATCACACAGGAAGTTCCCAGCTGTATGTCAATGTTCTGGATGCCATTGTTTTTTAAGGGCAACAACTTGCTGCAAAACGGCTTCACCCCACAGGAACATGATGGCAAACTCTATTGAAATTAGTGGACACTGGCTCAAAAAGCTGATTTTTCAAACTAAATCTTTATTTAAAGGAGAACTGCACTGAATCTGTAAGTAATGTTTCCCACTAGAATATATTTTTAAGTCCTGCTTCAAATTCTGTTACTGTTACATATATACATATAGGATAGTGTACCGGAGTCCATAAACAACCACTCTTTTCTTTTATTGAGTGGTTTCCATGATAAAGCGGACCTCGAGAATGAAGCTTGAGATGTTCCTGTTGTCCTGGAAACCATGAGGTAAGAGAACAGCGCAGTTGTGTATTTTGACTCCCATACACTTTTCTTTATAGTGTATGGCACCCAAAAATAGTAGCCTGCTTACTTTTGTGCCTTTTCTTATACGTGTTGGTCCCTGGGAATCAGCACTTGTATTCCATCTGAGCACCATCCAGCTCACGCACACAACTGTTTAACCGCCCCCCTGTCCTATGAACAGCGCTGATGGGGCGGTTGCATTATGACGTCCTCACTAACGCAGAACAAAAAGTCGTTCTGCATTAGTGAGGACATCATTACTGAAGAAGAACGACTTTATGCAGTGTATGGATTTCCATACACAACCACATGCCACCATACACTATAAGTCTTTAGTAACCTCAGTGAGTGTTTTTGCTTTAAAGCTGGTGGTCAATACAGCAGAAGCGGCTTAATCGGGATGCCATGGTGACAGGCGTTTCATCCTGATCAAGTGGCCATCCTGTTTATCAGAAGCCACTGAAATAACTTAGGTAGCACAAACTACAGCTGTCTGCGCTGCCATCACTCACTTTAAAATGACTGCTGCCACCCCTCCTTGTACCTTGCAGTCTCACAATTTGCACTGCTTCACTCTGGCAAGGTCAAGAAAGTGAAACTCACACATACACTGGACAGAACAGTAAAGAGAAACTCAGCACTCACAAACAGAAGGCACCAAAAGCAATATCTCATGCAAATTGCAAATGTTTATTGTGGTAAGAAGTGCTCAGAAATGCACCCTACATCCCCAATGCTTCAACCCAACCTAGGGTATTCATCAGGGGTTGCACTGTGGATGTAGGGTGCATTTCTGGGCATTTCTTGCCACAGTAAACGTTTGCACTCTACATGAGATACTGATTTTAGTGCCTTTTGTCCGTGAGTGCTGAGTTTCTTTTTTCTGTTGCAAGTTTGGGCTGGCAGCCTCTCTCAGCACTGCCTAGCCATTCCTGTGTGCACCATTCCACCACCAATTACAAGGCCGAACAGTGCCTGGAGTTCCACACTTGCTCAGACAGTCAGCTGGTGCTCTTACTGTCCACACAAGATGGGAAGACTTGAAGACATGAGAAAATACTACATGGTTTTCTCTCTCTGTTGAAAAAAAAATACAGTTCTTGCTCACTTTTGCTTGCTCTCCCTCTCACTCTACTATTTGCTCAAGGTGGAAAAGTATCTGTCTTGCTCTGCCCTGCTAAGCAGGCTCAATAGGGTTCTTATTCACTCTCTCTCTCTCTCTGGTCAGGAAGACTGAAAGCTCAGTGAGGAGGTAGAATATAGGAGGATAGATGGCAGGCAGGAAGGGACTTTGTTTTCCGTAAATAGCAATTTAGGATTGCAATTTACACATATTCGGATATGACAAAAGTATTAGCAAAGGAGCATACCTAAAGGATTATAGAGGAACAATAAGGGTCAAGTCAGGACATGTCTATCAGGAAGAAAATCCTCCCAGTAAAATGGTAAGGACATCCCATTTAACCAGTGACAGCATCCATAAGATAACATAATCAGTGCCCAGCACGACATCCCAATAAAGTGGATGTGTCAATTATCTGATCCCAATGAAGTGGCTTGTACTGTAGCATTTTAGAATTGTATAATGTAGTTTATGTCCCTAACAGCCACATAGTTCTGTAGTGGAACATGTATGCGCTGTACAACAAAAGAACGCCAGAACAAATGTACTGGGGCAAGGGTTATCCTTGAGGATACTGGCCATACAGTCAAACTTTAAAGAAAAAACAAATTGCACATACCCCAATAATGCAAAGCATCATGGGAAGCATTTGCAAATGCATACAAATTGATTTGGACTGGCTCAACTTTAAGCAGAATTATATGGTGCCAGAAGGCCTCACAATACAATCAGCAAAGGCTGAAAACAGCAGACATAGACGTGTTCTGTCCTCATTTGGACTCATCAGTGTGCCATATCTGTACCTGAGCTCAGGGAGAGATAGTCAGACACTCTACAGGGGATCTTATTGGTTTGGGTCACGGGCAGCCCAAAGTACTGTAGAGAGAGAAGAGAACAACAAAAGAACCCCAGAGCAAATGCACTGGGGCAGGAGTTATCCCAGAGGATATTGACCATACAGCATATGCATTCCATGATGCTTTGCATTATTGGGTTATGTACAATTTGTGTTTTCTTTAAAATTTGGCTGTATGGCCAATATCCTCCGGGATAACCCTTGTCCCAGTGTATTTGCTTTGGGGTACTGTGAACTGGTTTAGCAGTTACTTGAGCCACCACTCCCAGCAAGTCAGGATTGGGGAAGGCCTATCAGACAGCCAACCTGTCAGATCTGGTGTACCATGAGGATCCATTCTGGGACCATTGTTGTTCAGTGTTTTCTTAAATAATCTCTTGGTCTCCTGCCATTGCCACATACTCCTATATGCTGAGGACGCAGTGATTTTTACCAGCAGCCTGTGCCCTGAACTCCTAGAAACTGATCTTCAAAATGGCTTTGCATCTACGGAAAAGTGGTGTAAAAAGCAAAGACTGGTCACGAACTATAACAAAACAAAGACCATGCTCTACTCCACAGATCAAAACAAGCTAAAAAGCTACCCTGTCAATAAGGAATGATAGTGGTGACACACTGGAGCTCATCCCACATTTCAAATACCTGGGGGTTACAATCTACTCCTCCCTGTTTTTTTCCCAGCATATCGATATCACTGCAAGAGCTATTTATACCCGAATAAGGATCCTCTACCACCACAGGCATTGTCTAACCCATGAAGCTTTAAACCTGACAATCAGCAGCTCAGTTTTCTTCCTCATAGACTATGGGCTGGCCATATACAGTTCTGCTACCAACACAGTGCTCCAACGGACATCAGCTGCCTTAAACAAAGCCTGCCGCCTACTCACAAATGCACCAAGACTCACACACACCTGTGAACTTTATGTCCGGGCCGGCTGACTTCAACTGAATGACAGAATTAGGTATCAAACCTGTCTTCTTGCCAAAAAAGTTGCATTAAATCTGTTTCCAACAGGGGTGCAGAACCTTCTGACACTGCATATGAATACCAGACAAACCAGAAGCTCCACCACTCAAATTTTCCAAGTGCCCAGATGCCACACTACCATAGCACAGTGTGCATTTTCACACCTTGCACCCCTCTGGGTAAATGCACTGCTCCCTGACATTTCTGGCTCCTCAACAATTGGCTCTTTTAAACATAGACTGTGCCAGCACGTCATTGATATGAATAGCTGCATGTACCCCCACTAAGGCTCAGCACACAGCAACAGTCTGCCTCTAGCATTTATCTTTGCCTCTGTTATGACATTATAGTCAAACCACAGCACTTCACCCACCTCCCTACCCTCCCTGGCTCTGCCCCTTGTCCCCTTGACCTGTCCCTACCCTCTTCCTCCCTGACATCTGTGCTCTGCTCACCTAGCCCTCCCACTCCCATTGTATCCTTTCCTATCCTTGTCTGCTTATCTTTTTGATGCGGGCATACATTGTACAATGCCTCAACATACCTAGTGCTTTATGTTTGAACTCTCTAACCTCCATGTATGTTTTTCTCAAAATTTGTATACTTGTGCCCAGTATTGTACCTTGTCGTCTAATGTATCTGATGCAGAACCTTTCAATGAGCATCTGCTCACAGGTATTATCCAAGATCTCAATAAATAACATAAAATAAATAAAAAAACGTCATGAGCTTTGCTTACAAATAATTGTACTTTATCTACGACAACATTTTTTCAGCGGCAATCCATATAATCCATGACATCCAGCTCCCTCTTATCCTTACAACCTCTGTTCTATCAAGTGAAGATCTCCAACGATGACTGTTCAATGAAGAAGGAAATATAGGCACAGAAGCATCCAGAGGCTAGCTTTCACCCACCTCAAGGGTGTGGGGCTACAGAACAGAAACTTTCCTGCAGGACATCCACTCCACCATCTCATCACAGGGTGCATCAGCTATGCAATCCATTCAGTATGACCTTGCCAACATTAAAACTATCTCACCACACTCCACAGTGCATACCAGCCTACAACCTCCATCCTTCTCAGCCTTGCCTCACAAAGATGCTGTTGACTAGGTCAAGTAGTTCCAAGTCTGGGTTGCCTTCATTGGTTGGACTGACCCCTGCTTATCTTCAACACTGTATGCTTGCTTCTGAGAGGAACTGCATTCCCTGGTTCAACACACATCCACAAGTTAAAGGAAATACTTCCACCCTGTATGAAACTTTTAAAGATAACTTCATTCAAGCACATGTGCCCTGGTTACTGGATCAACAGCTGTGGGAAGACACCATGCAGCTGTACACATTTTTGGAAGCATTCATACATTGCAAACATCTGCAAGAAAACCAGAGAGGAGCATATCACAGCCTTTGTCCAAGGACTGCTCCCACTATTTTGTCCTTATATGGTCCAGCAGCAGCTGACAACCTGGATGGATACTATCCAAGCTGCATGACTTGCACAGGAATCCATATTAATGTTCTAGGCCATCAGTGTGCAAGGACTTCAAGCATCACAAATGGCTACACTCAAACATGTGTGTAGCAACAAGTAATGATGGACAAGCTCATTAAGTCTATAAATATTTAACAGCTCACCTCAACTTCTTCCTCTATTACTGTAACTCTGTCAAAGCTCTGCAACTACCTCAACAGCTACCTGCTTAGCCACCACCTTATCAAGAGCCCGTTATCTGCCAGTGATGGGGATTCAGTGGACACACTGCTGTAGTTTGCAGTAAGTTTGACAATAGGAAGAACAGAAGCCAAGAACATCTACAGCAGCATCAACAGCAAGATGCATGCAAGTACTCACAGTATCAGGGAAATGAGTGCCACCCAACAAACAAGGGCCTTTGTTGGCAGAGGAACATCTTAATTGACCATTCTTCTGACTCTCTCAACTCACACAAGCAGCATCCTTCAACTCTAAGACCCAACTCTGGCAACATCTCACTTCTAGGAGTAGCTGTACCTGTCATCAGATCACCACTTCTAGCAAACGTCTTGGTGGCCACTGGAGACTGGTTAACACATTCATTGATTGACACCACAGCAGACATCTCAGTCATCAACACCAACATCCTGAACAATAGAGCTCTTCGTTAGTCACCTTATGTATTTCCAGCTGACTTGATGAACATTATCATAGGTAATGCTGCTATAGTACCTATCACCAGTGTCTTCTACCTCAAGCTACATTTTGGCTCACAGCAAGCTACCATCAAGTGCTACATAGTGCTTGATCTACAACCATCAAGCAGGATTCTTGGCATGTACTTTCTCTAATATCACAAAGCAATACTGGATAAACAAACTGTTACTGGAGCCTGGAGGCAACTTGCAGATACAGACTCGGTGTCTGTGCCTCTTAAGACAGAAATGGTTTGATTGCCAAGATTTCAGGTGAATCACTCCCATAAAGGTGTTGTTGGCATTGCCATGGGATTCCTGATATGCATTCTTCAAGTCTTCTCCTGGGAAACACCTTGTCTATTGTGCACAATGGCACAGTATTCCAGAAATGCTGCAAGTTTACATATAAGCCAGTCATCATCTCAAAGAGTGCCAATGTCAGAAAGTCTGTCTCAATGTCTATTGGAGACCAGCTTCATCTCATGCAAGAACCTCAGCCTAGTTTCATCATCTCTACGCCTGTCAGAGCTACCACCCCACCTGCTTCACCAGTGTAATCACTCAGTAAACAACAATCCTTTTCCAAGTTTCCAGCACCTCCAACTGAGAAGCAACAGCTTTTAGATTTCCTGGAGAACTACTCAAATGTGTTTGTTGGTACAGACAAAATGTTTGGATGTTGTGATATCTTACAACACACCATCTGAGTGTAGCCTAATCAGAAACCCATCCATCAGCAAGCCTACAAAATGGGACAAAAACAGAAATAAGTCCTAGAGTACAAGATCAAGGACATGCTGGAACAAAACATTATTGAAGACTCTATAAGTCCTTGGGGTGCACCATGTCTACTGGTGATAAAGAAGGACAAGGGATATCATTCTGTGATAGACTACAGGAAGTCCAATGCCTGCACAGTGCTGGGTGCTCATCCTTTACCCACAACAGGGGATGCCTAAAACAATCTTGTCATTGTAGACCAGCCTACTTCACCACTCTGGAGCTTCAAAGGGTGTTCTCCCAAGTCTCCATTGATCCAGCTTCTCACTATACAGACCACACAAACAACGAGACTCCACAAGTAACTATCTGTGTTACAGCAAAGAATTAATGAAAAACAAAAATAGCTGAGCACCAGAAATAAACTGCAAAACTGTTTATTACAAAAAATCAGTGTACTCACAAACACAGGCTCATTCATAAAAACAGCAGCAGAAGTACAGGGGAAAAAAGGAGAGGTCCCCTAATGTCTGACAAAGCCCTTGGCAAAACCTGGTAGGGGACCTCTCCTTATTTCCCCTGCATTGCTTCTGCTGTTTTTATGATTGAGCCTGTGCTTGTGAATGCACTGATTTTTGTAATAAACAGTGTTGCAGTTTATTTCTGGTGCTCAGCTATTTTTGTTTTTCATTTTCTCACCATACAGAGTCTAGCACTGTCACTGGGACTTTTTCAATTCAAATGACTGCCTATGGGACTTCGGGACAGTTCAGTCACATTTCATTGTGTTTTGGAAGCCGAACTACATGAGTTGTTTGGAAAACCTGCCTAGTCTGTCTGGACAATGTTATTGTTTTCAGCAGAATGTTTCTGGAACACTTCCAAAACCTCAAAGAAGTATTTGAAAACCTCTGACATGTCAGCCTTAAGCTTTGCTGAGAGAAGTGTTGTATTGCACATCATCACTACCTAGGACATGCTAGTTCTCAATGCGTCTCTCCAGGCCCAGACAAGTTCTCAGCAGTCAAAGACAATCCAGAACCTAACAACCTCAAAGACTTCAGAGCTTTTCTAGGCTTGTCTGGGTATTATAGTAAGTGCTTCACTAACTGTGCCACGATTTCAGCCCTGCTGTATGCCCTCACCAAAAAGGAATGTCAATATACGTGGACTTCTGAGTACAAAGAGGCATTTACTACCTTAAAGGACAAACAGACATCTGCTCCTGTACTGGCCTAACCAAAGTTTGACCAACCCTTCAAACTGTAAACAGACACTAATTCTTTTGCAGCGGAAACTGTGCTATGTTAAGTTCAAGATGTAACAAAATATGTTGTTTCCTACATAGAAAGTTCTCTTTCCTTCACTGAGCACAACTATGGCATCACAGAAAAAGAATGTCTAGCCATGGCATTTGCTGTAAATATATTTGACTGCTTTCCTGGCTGCTCCTCACTCTTAGCTATTGTTAATCACTCTTCCCTCAGATGGTTATTCAAAATGGGGGAACCAGTAGAGATGTTTGCCCAATGGACTGCCATACTCCAATCTTACAACTTCAAAATCCAATGCAGAGCAGGTTCAGTGCACTCCAATATGGATGGAATTAGTGGATGACAGTATCTCTCTGCATCACTCTTAACAGATGAGGAGTCCTGCTTAGAAGCTTTTCCTTTCCATGGTGCAAATGTGGTTCCTGTAGATACTTTACAGCACCCCAAGTTGTGATGCTGCTTCCAAATTTTTCTAAATACTTCTACTAAGGTTCAGGCCTGTTGCCAATAAAAAGCAGTGGGCAGCACTTTGGACCATATAAGTTTATCTCTTTCTATGCATGTGGTTGAAATGACCCTAGTCTGTATAGCAAGGTTTGAACAAGTAGCAAATAAAAGTCCAGCCTCCCTGTTCCAAGGTGGAGATCCCAGATACCCTGTCACACTATGCTGCAACTGAGAGTATTGCAAAAATGATTGGGTTGAGAAGCTAAATTTAGCTCTAAATGACTTGAAGGAAATAAATGAATCTCCTTCCACCAGATTAGGTAAGGAATGGACTTCAACTCTCTTCCATTTGTTATGTATACGTGGCTTCTTATCAATTAATAAATTAGGATGAGCAAAAAGAGGTTGGGCAAGGTCTGTTATATATGACAGCTTAAGGGTACAACATAACTGCTCGTGTGCCTTAATGGACCAACCTATAAGTGATGCTCTGAGTGGGAGGGGAAGTTTTCTAAAGGGAACATATAACAAAGACTGAAGTGAAAGTCCATGTAACTCTGATAGGATCGGTTCTATTTTCAACCAATCAGGAACAAAGGTATTTTCAGCCCTTGCCTGCCCCCATTGGAAGTACTTAGCTCTGTGAGCAGCCATGTAATAACTAAAAACATGTGGAAGGTTTAACCCACCGAACTCACGAGGTCTGCAAAGCTTTAATAATTTTCTACAAGGCGGCTTACCTAGCCAAATAAACCTAGACCAAATATGAATAATGGATTGAAACCACTTCTTAGGAAGGAACAAATTGAGCATAATCAGATGGTATAAAAGGCATGGTAAAATAACCATTTTTATAATGTTAATTTGGCCCCATAAAGAAATGGGTAGTTTTTGCCATCTTTGTAGGTCCAGTTCCATCTGATGGAGAATAGGATCCCAATTAATTGTTTTAAAATTCATTAAGTCAGAGGTTAACTTAACGCCCAAATAATTTAATGATGTTGGTTCTCAGTTGAGGCCTAGAGATAAACTTTCTTCTTTAGAACAGTTTAGGGTTAGCAGAAAAACTTTCATTTTTGATAAATTCAGTTTATAGCTAGCCAATTGTCCAAAATTAGAGATTACTGATAAAGCCCCTGGGAGGGAGGCTCGCCATTTGGAAATATGTAATAAAAAGTCATCTGCAAACATAGAAAGTTTGTATTCCCCAGAGCCAATCATAATCCTTGATATATGAGATGAGAAAACAATTTTCCTGGCAAGTGGTTCAATATATAAATTGAGTAATGGGGGGACAAAGGGCATCCCTGACGGGTGCCTCTGGAAAACATGAAGGTGGCTTACAGTTTGTTATTACACAGCACTCTGGCAGATGGAGCAGAATATACAATCTGAACCCAAGTAATATAATTCGATGGTAAGCCAAATTTTTGCAGTAAAGTAAAGAGATAATGCCATGAAACCCTATCAAAGGCTTTTTCTGCATCCAGGGAGACAAGCTCTAAATCAGTGTCTGCCCCCCTGGATGCAGAAAATAAATGGATTCATTTTCAGAAATGGTCGCTGAAATGAAGACCAGATAAAAACCCTGCTTGTTCTGGCCCAATTGGTTTATCCCAAACCTTCTTCAATCTGGTTGCCTGATAGAAGCAAGTATTTTAATATCCACATTTAAAAGACACATGGGTCAGTAATTATCCAGAATATCCAGATCTCTACCTGGTTTCAGAATTAGGACTATTTTTGCTTCAAACAGTAAAGGTTCATGAATTGCAAAAGTGTGTAGGTAATTGAAAACAGCAGTAGGGGATGGCACCAGCTCCTCACTAAAAACTTTATAAAACAGGGGGATAAACCCATCTGGACCAGGGGACTTACCGGGTGCCAGGGAAGCAATGGCCTGAGAAACTTCTGATTCTGAAATATGGCTGGATAATGTGAGTTGTTGTTCTAGTGCAAGTTGAGGGAGATGAATATCCTCAAAAAATAATTCAAATTTAGAATGCCAGTCATCTCACATGGATTGAGCTGTATATAAATTGGAATAAAATTAAAGCAAAACATTTGGGATCTGAAGTCTTAGTGACTGAGACTGGATCAACCAAAGTGTTAATCCATTTGGCTGCTGATTTTTATTTAAGCTGTAGGGCAAGTTACTCGCTAGCCTTTTCCCCTGGTCCTATATAAGTGGCGTGCATGTTAGCTGTTGCCCTAGAGACTTTCTCCAACAAGAATAATGAATATTCTCATAAGTGGGAAAGCTCTACCCACTTCTTTTCATCAAAATGTTTCTAAGTTTTTGATATTGTGTAAACACTCTTCCATCATTTTTTGTGTTTTCTTTTTTCTAATTGAAGATAATCTAATCAGCTCTCCACACCATGTTGCTTTCATAGCACCCCACCAAATATCCACAGCCGAAACCAAATTCACATTGTCTTTTAATAAGCGGGTGACAAAAGTTTTTAGGTGATCGACAATATTGGATTCAGAGAAAAGCAACGCATTAAATGACCATGAACTGGACTTATTTAACTTCAAAAAAGGCCATATTTGAAGAGACATTGGGGAGTGATCTGCTAACACCCTAGCCTTGATACTAGAAGTTGTGACACACTGTAATAGGGTCTGACTAATTAAAAATAATCAGTACATGAAAAACCCTGTGGGACAGAGAATAAAATGTGTAAGACTTATCCCTTGGATTAAAAATTCTCCAAGGATCCACTAAACTCAAATTGTTCATAAATTCACATAGTGCTCTTTGAGCTGGGGTAAGACCAATCTTCTTCCTATAGGATCTGTCTAAATCTGAGGAGTATACTAAATTCCAATCCCCACTTAAAATAATAGGAAAAGTAGCGTATAGGGCTAACGCTGAAGCCAACAATGGCAAGAAAAAAGGGGACTCAACGTTAGGCCCATACACCGAACCTATCAAAACTTCCATATTTGCAAGTATTTCATGGAGTAGGATATATCTCCCCTCAGGGTCTCTAATTTCAGTACATAATTGAAAGGGCACTGATTTATTTATGAGGATGGCAACATCTTTTTGCCTTATACCAAGCCCAGAACCATATACTTAACCCACGCAGCATTTATTCAGAAAATGCACTTGATTAGAAGGAAGGTATGTCTCTTGTAGATACACAATATGAGGTTGAAATTTCTTTAGATGCCTTAATTAGAACCTCCAGAAAACTAACTATCCCCCCTCCGAAGAAACAGCTATCTTTATAAACATATTTACAAAGCAACCCTGAGCCCTAAGCCCTCTCCTAAATGTGTGGTCTGTAACATTGGCATGGAGTCTTCTCCTCTTGGGACCACCCCTATATCTATACCCTCCATCTTTTCAAAAATTTATATATAACAAATGCAGTTTTCAATTACATTTTCAAACTACCATAAAAGTTATGAAGCCTTAAAGTTCAAATAAGATTTAAAGACAAAGCAAAAATATGTAGACCCAGATACAAATATAACTGTTGGTAATGTATTTTTAAAACTATATGAAAGATAAACTAGTTAAGCACCTCTGAAAAAGATTTGGGACTTTTAACCACCATCTTTTGAAGTTAAATTCAGTATAACAATAGCATTTTCCAGTACTTTCACAAAAACATGCTACCTAAAATGAAAATTTCTAACACCATTTACCCAGTCTAGGAGAACACCCCCTAGAAAAATTTAGTAATTTAAATGCATAAAATTCTAAATCAGAACTTTGTTAAGGGCACAGGCTGTGAAATGGCCATTAAGGTGAGATGCAACCATAAGAAAGAGCCTGGAATCAAATCAAATCAAATCAAATTTTATTTATGATGCACTTTTCAAGCATCAACGTGCAGATACATAACAAAATAATAATCATCACAATAAATATAGATATAAAAACAGTTAAAAAGCAACAGGGTGACCTATTCAAAGGCTTGTTCAGATAAATAACTCTTCAAGGAAAAGTAGGTCTTCAAATTTCAACTTTATAAATGCTTTAAATGGGTAGCTGTAAGTCCCAGTATATTATCACATTTCTCATCCCAAGATAGCCTTATTTCCAAAATAAATTAAGATTTTACCCTTAAAGGGACACTGTCAATCCCGATTAGGTCTTAAAATGTCCCTAGTTTAAAAAACACATTTTATGATTACCAACATTCTGTAAAGACTGTTGATGTAGCTGGTAATGTGATTCTGACTCCTTTTCCTTAGAAAAAGTGAAAAACAGACAGCTTACCAAACTGGTGTTACCACACAAACACAGGTTTGTTTACATTCCTTGATCAGCTCCAATCGCATCTTTCCTGTAGTTGGGAACAACCACAACATAGTCTATCCACTTGTGATATAGTAGGAGTTTAGGAAGCTACTGCCTCATGAGTAACTGCACTATTTGAGTGTGTTTCTAATGCTCAGGAAGTATGCAGTAAGAACAGATCCAGGATTGTAAACAAAACAAAGTTGTTTATACATATACATTAGCATGTATGTCAGTTCTACTAAACAATGAGACAGACAAAACAAACAGCAACATTTATGAATTTTAGAAAAGGTAAACAATCATAAAATGTGAGTTTTTATCTAGAAATGGTATGATGAAAAACAGGTTGACAGTGTCCCTTTAAATACTACATAACACTTCAGATGCACTTACATAAAAGAGATAACAGAAAAAACTAATAGACTCTATAGGCTCCAAAAACAACAATTAGTCGGAAACTAAATGCATTAAAATACGTAAATAATCTCACAAAAAGCTATCCTGTTTGCTCAAAATGTTCAAAAATAACATAAATTAGTAAAAGCTTCATGGTGAGTACTCGGGTATCTTCTTGAGTCTTCTCACATGTAGCATCTTCACTGAACACCCAGTTCTAAAGACCTCTCCAGATGATGTATGCTTTGCCTTCAAATAAAAAAAATCATGTTTCCACAATATTATAAAATGTTATCCCAATGAAAGAAAAAGATGGGCACTTCTAACCAGTATTCATAGATAATCTTCAAAATTCCCTAATTACGGAGTCCAATAATAGTACATCTCAAATACATCCAAAAGGCATGCAGGCAGTAGACTGTAAACAACTGTGAAAGGACTGAAAGAAAATGACCTAGTCACTATACAGATCAGCCAACTTTCTTAAATATGACAGGGAAAGTTCTGAAAAACTCCTGTTGCAGTTTGCTGTATCACTCAGCATAATTGTGACTTCATGGTCCGCCAATGCTACGAAATCCCAGTAACTCCCCAGATAGCCTGTCTACTCAGCCAGCCTTGCTGAAAAGTCCAGGGAAAATTCTAAAAAGTTCTACCTGTGCTTGTTGAGCATTGTCAAAACAAAACACCCCTTTTTCTTCGGTGACCTCGAGACATGCAGGATATAATACTTTGTGTTTTATACCAGTAGCACAAAGTTTAGCCTTAATAGTTTTATAAGTGGCTCTTTCTTTTCGTACCTTGAACATTAGGTCAGGCACCACTCTAATTTTTTTACCAGCCCACTGAAGTTTTTCCACTGCCTGGGTTGCTTTCAGCAAATGGTCCCGATCTAAATAATTCAATACTCTAAAAATCAGGGGTCAAGGAGGCTCTTCATTCTGTGGTTTGGGCCTTATTGAACGGTGTGCCCATTCGACTACATAGCTTGATCCATGGAGGGAGGGTCCCGCTACTTTAGCACAGAATTTTTGCACAAATTCAATGGGTTTTGGGCCCTCCTCCACTTCAGGAAGCCCCAAGATTACTAAATTATTATGCCTGGATCTGCCTTCCAGGTCATCAACTCTTTGCTAGAGTTAGGAGATGTTACGCTTTACAGAGATTACCTCTAGCTCTATCTTGGTAATCCGGTCCTCAGTGGATGATATACAGGCTTCCACATCTGTCACCTGCCTCTTTATTTCCTTCACTGTGGGCTTAAGATCCTTGAAGTTATCAATTTGGGCGAAGAGAGTTGCTTTTATAGTTTGCATCTGTGTAAACAGCTGTTCAGTAGTAACTAAATTTGGAACGTTTTCTGAAGGGAGAGTCGGCGGTGAATTGCTGCACCATGCGCATTTGGCCTCCAGTGAGATACCGGCTTCTGAATCCCCATCATGTTCTTCAGTCTGCAAATTACAATTTCCTCAGTGAGTCTCCATATCATCAACATCCATAGCCAGAGAAGACCTTTAGACAGCCCATCAATACAAAATAGGGTTGTTGGTCAATGAAAAGATGGATTTTTTAGACTTTATAAATCAGGTCCAAATGGAGCAGTAGGGAAAATAGCCTTATCTCCAGCACTGCATCACATGACTCCACAAAGATCAAATCCTCAGTTATCAGACATAATCACTTACTTAGAATCTGGAAATCTGCTGCAACAAAAGCAACATCACCAGGACATTTTTTTCCTAACTTTACAGTATTTTCTCAATGAAGATGTGATTTTTCATATCTGGACCAAGGAAGGCAAGAGCCATTACACAAAATAACTCAAGTACAATTGTGTCTGCCTCTCTAATCAGTGAAGTTCTTCTCTCCACTTATGTCTCTACACCTTCTGGAGGTCATATGGGAATCCACAAAATTCTCAAAAAGACAAGGCTCCACATCATTTGACCTCACATGAGCAAGGACATTGGCCAATATGTCAAATCCTGCCAGTCATGCTCCCAAAGAAATCCTCCTGCCAAGCCGCCCCAGTTGCACAGAGGGCTGAGGTACTGGATGCCTAACCTCTCATCATGCCAGTGACCAGAGTTCAGGAACAGACTCAGGTCGTCAGAGAGCCAGCATTGGGGGGGTAGGGTGAGAGCAGGATTGAGCAGCAATAGGGCAGTTCTCCTGTCTCGGGGTGGTTGTCACCCCCCATAGTTCCAATGCCACCGGGTGGAGGTCTGGTGGCTAGCATAGGTGGGAGGGGGTGGCAAGCCATGAGAGGGTGTCTTGAGCTGTGGTGTGGGCATGCCTCCACATGCATGTGCCCGGCCGAGAACAAGGACGGGCAAAAACAGGGAGAAAAATACACACACAAAAAAAGAAATCCTCCTGCCAAGCCAACCTAGGCACACCTCATTTCAATGCTTGTAGCTACAGAACCATTTCAACAAGTCAGCAAAGACATTCTTGAACCTTTACCAATATGCTCTGAGCCTGGCAACAAACACATTCCTGTTTTGTGGACTACCTTACAAAATACCTAGAACTAATTCCATTAAAGGACATCAAAGCTGGTGCAGTAGCAAATTCCTTGCTCAACAGTTATTTGCCATCATGGTACCTCCTCATATCTGCATTCAGAAAGAGGCACTAACTACCTTTTGAACATTATTCAAGAAACTTGCAAACTCCTCTGCATAAAAATGACTTGCACAATGAGCTATCACCTGCAATGCAATGGACAAAGCAAAAGAATGATGTCTGCCATTCTAAACACAGTCTCAAAGTACCTCGATGAAACTCACAACGCTTCGGACTGCTTTGTTCCTTAAGTTCAGTTTGCTTACATCACCAAATCTTGTGTTGACAGTACAGAGTACACACCATTCTTCTTGGTTCATGGACGTCATCCAAAAACACCATTGGACATGTATCTCTCACTACTCAAGGTTCCAAAACCAGCTTCCTGATACATTATCATTGTACTGGAACAGCTTGAACTTGCCAGACGTGTCACAATAACCACACTGGGACAGGGAAACTCTGCCAAGCAGAAAATGTCAGCAGTCAAGTCACATAAACCTTTGTTTTCTGTGGGGGACACTGTCTACTTGCATTGACCTGTCTTGGGCACCGGGAAAAACTGCTCCACCCTTGGACTGATTTTTTTTATATTGTGGAAAAGCTGACTCCAGGTCATGATTGCCTGCATTGCAAGTCAGATGAAACACTAGTGCTTAACAAGGTCCACATCAATCACCTGAAGCAAGGGTACCAGAACAACACTTTCCCAGATGATCCCAGTCCTGCCAGCAATGAAGCTGCACTTGAGACTGCCATTATTTCAGAATCAGAACTTTGTCCTGACAATTTGCAACTAGTTCCTTCCGATCCTAACACTCCTATCTCTTTCCTGCTAGATTCTGTAGCTGGCCTTCAGTCAGATAAACATCCCGGGACTTCTCTGACCTCTTCTTCTGAGGACTCTCTTGTGCACACCCCTGTGTATCAGATCGAGAAGATTCTTTGCAAGAAATATGTCAATGGATCCTGGACTGATAGAGTCAAATGGTATGATTTTGACAGCACACCGAATTCTTAGGTGGCTTTTGCAGACATTAACCAGTCCATTCAAGAACTAGTTGAAGCTATTCATACCACCCTTCCATCTGACCAAAAAAGTTGGCAGAAGTCTTGAACGTTTGTGAAACCAGACACAATGTTTCTTGGGACTAAGGGTTCTATTTGTCCACAGTATTCCTCACTGGCTGTGCTTAATTGTTCTTCTGCAGTAAATGTTGGATGTACCTGTTTGTACACTATGCATACATTTGTCTTTGCTAAATGGTACTGAATGCTGAATAAAATGCATTATAATTTTTCTCTATGGGAATGTCTTCTTCAAAATGACAGTTCCATGTCTTGTTTTCATGTTCTGCAAAAGATTTTTGTAAGTTAGAATATCCTAATTCTGGGTAATCTCTAGTTGCTATCCCTTCCCCTCTCTTCCCATCTTCCTCCCGTGCTCTGAGGTCTGATCTGATCTGATTAAGCTTCAATCTCACTATGGTGTTTCCCCTCTCCTGATACTACTCTGGTTGGTCACCTTCCTACTCTCTTCCTTTCATTAGACACCAGCTAAAATTCCTCCTCCCCCCTCCGCTCCTGCCAACCCTCTTCCTGAACCATTCCTTACCCTTGCCTGGCTTTTGACCACCGCTTATCTCCTCTTCCCCCTTAACTGCATAGTCCTGGCAACCTTGCTGCAGTTTATCAACCTGTTTTGACTCCTACTTTCAGCACCAGCTTAGCCTCCCTTCACTTTGGCACTATGAACTTTGAATTTTCTGAATTTGCACAGATGATTTGTATGTTAATTCTTTTGTCTTCCATATTTTGACATTTTGTTTGTGCTGCATTCAGCTTATACTTTTTGTGTTTATACTAATTGTAGCCACATCACCTGACTGGCTAAATTTTATTCGTAATTGTGTTTCTCTTCTTCCCCTCCCTCCAGGTCACACCTGCAAATAAGCCTTGCCTCAATGTGCTTTTCCTAGATACCAATTTTAAATAAATAAACCATTGTAGTCCAGATCCTCCCCCACCACCACATCAGTGGAGTGCTCCTATGGTCAGGTTGTGTCATGTAATGCTTGCTGTTTCTCAACTATGTTCATGTTTATACTGTTATATTATTGCTTGTTTGAGTGATACTGACTTTCATGAATCCTGGGGTGATATGAAGTACACAATTATGTATGGGACTTAATGTTCAGCTACTGCCCCTTTAAGAACACTCAGGACACTATTGTTGTTACAAACTGTTACACTGCCTGACACTGCCTTATTGTAGCAGTGGCTTTGGATACCCCTCAGTCTAAAGCATAGCCTCATGGTGTACAGAAGTGATGAATAAAGCATTTTTCTATTTTAATTTTATGTGTCCAACTAAAGTTAGTCACACAGTAAGATGGCATCTGTAGGTACAACGAGAGATGGGCATGGCAGACCTTAAAAGAATGTAAGGGTCTAAGTGGCAGACCAACAATAGAACATCAGATTTACTACTACTGTATGTTCCTCTCATCTGATAATCCTTCCCAAATGCTTGTGAGAATACCTGCAAATGTTAATAAATGTTGCAGATCGAAATCTTCCATTTGGTTTAAACCTAAGGTGATTATTTCTTTCAGTTTTATCAGTGTCCATGCTTGGTCTAGTGGCTGGCACATTAACCATACTAAAGCTTGATTGATCTGGCTGCATTAATCTGGTAATAAGGTTTCAATTCTTTTAGCCAGAACAGGTGCAAGAATTTTTGATGGAATAGAACTAATCCATAAGAGTCCCCTCTGACTGGGTCTTTTCCATCTTTGGGTATTATGGAACATATGATAGCATGGGTCCATTATTTCAATTTAGAAAATGAGTAATGGAAAACTCACATCTTGATTGGCTGAAACAACCTGGCACCCAGGCTGTTATTTCTTTACAATGCCCGGTCAAAAACAAGTTCCAATTCAGAGAGCCCTTTTACTAAGACTATCCTTGGGCACCCCAAATTTCGAAACAGAACAGCTGTCATTTTTGCCCCGCTCACTTAGCGAGACTAACTTCCATGAACACTGTCACAGAACAGTGAAAAAATAGGCCTGCAACAACAGTAATTTTTTTTAACTAATTGAACTTTTCTTACTGAGTGCGATTGCGCTCTATGTCAACACATAGCCGACTGTTACAGTAACCTGTAGACTCGCGTGGTGCCACATTTCAGAGTACAGCAAAACCAAAAAAAAATACCTCTTTTCAAATATAAATAGCCAGGCAACATTCCCCCATTCTGATGAATGATCCAAACAGCTAAAATAAATGACTCTCCTCTCTCTTTCTGCATGTCACTGAGGGAGAAACAAGTGACAAAGTGAGACAACAAGTTCATGAAGCAGCTCTCATGTCTGTGAGGCAATGTGTGAAGAAACAAAGCAAGTGGACAAACTCATGGCACACACAAACACAGCAGCACCCTCTTGTGGTGATTCCAGCAACACAGGGACTATTTTACTATAAAATTTACCTTTTTTTATATTCTATTTATTTCTTATATATAAATGTTTATTGTTATATTTTTTCAAAACATTACACCTATAGCCCATTTTCTAAGTGTAATAGTACCTTCCAGGATGGGTGTTATGTGATATAATGGACCTTCCAGGGGCTATAAGGCCCTCTGCCTGTGGCGTTGGGCCTCATTACGCCCTTGGGCAGTCTGGTATATCCTAATAACACCTACCCTGTTGGGTATTATTACTTACATAACCACTGCATTTAGTGTATGGCAGTAAGGTCTCTAATGAAGGTGTTAGCATGCTTCCAGAAAAATCTTTCAAAACTCAATAACTTATCTTCTCCTGTGCTACCGTTTCCTCATGCTTAAATGATTATCTCAATATTTGTTTCTATAGTCAGCATGTGCAATTTTTGCTTGGCCACTTATATAGCCATTAGCAAAACTAAAATGTTCAGATATGTTTATATAACCTCTTCACTAATGTTTCCTCTCATAATCTAATCCTGTAAAAATTATTAAACAGCTAAACATATTTAAAGGCCCACTGTACGATCCTGAGTATTGGGATATGTGAATTTTAGAACTACTGGCCATGAAGATGCCTTTTTTTTCCAGCCTGAACACTAGTATCTTTACTGCTGTCTGACCAGAGTCATGTTACCTTAATTTACTTAGACTGGCCACAATTTGTTTAATGGTATGCTCTAGCTGTTTCAGGTTAGTTGCTAGTTCCCTTCTCATGTCCCTGTAGTTTTCTTCCTGTTGGATCCATACAAAAACACTTTTCCTCTAATAACAGTTTTTAAAGTTCCTCCATTATAAGTTAATTTACATAAGAGTCATTATTTTATATTTATTTATTAGCACATTTTGGTCAGGAAAAGGCACATAACCACGTCTTATTTCCAGCTGCAGGGGGGTACAATAAATACCAATAGAACAAATATGATGAATTTAATACCAAATATAAAACAACCTGAAAAATTTCACAAAGAATAAAGTACACTGTAAACAACAGATCAAGAGGGAATAAATCAGCAGGCTGTGACCTGTATAAGCATGACAGCCCAAAGATGGAGAGGTGGTGACATTGGTGACTGGTGCACACATTTCCCAAATACCACACCTTCCACAGTCACATAAAAGAAGCTGCATTAATTATCCCATCATATCAATGCCAGGTGGATACTGAGACCTCAACCCAGGGCATGTTCCAATCATCTCTTTCTCAGTGCACCTGCAGCATTCACCCACTGCATCATGGTGGTTTCCCCTCCCATAAGAATTTCCGTATTATCATATTGATTTTCTGGAAGTAGCCCTTATCAAAATGCAGTGGTAGGTTTCTGAAATAATTAAAATACCTTTGAGAGTGCCATCATTTCATTGTATTTATTTGAGATATTTACCATGAAAGACATACTGCAATGGTATCAGCTTGTTTCCTGATGCACCCTGGGGGTAGGGAAGGAAGGAAAGAGTACAGTTTATCAGAAAATACTATAAAGTGAAATTACAATCAATAAACATTAACAGTAAATAAAATAAGTGTACAATCACATCAAGGCAAGAACAGTTCAGAGGAATTAGAACTAGTGCAATAAAACATAGCAGCTAAGTTGCAGTTAAGGGGGCAGTGACTGAGTCTGGCCATAGAGTTTGGATTTTACTGCCCAGTGGAAATTGATATTATTATTATTATTACTGAATTTTGTTGACTGGGTAAGCCCACTGAGACTAGAAGTTCCTTTTTCAGAGGCGACCCGGGGGGGGTGGGGATACAGATGGTAACCAACTGAAACTGAACCAGATTAAGCTGTTGGTGGTGTTTCTAATGAATTGTAACTTGCTCCAGCTATTACATTAGCTTCAAAAGCCCATAGGTTTGGGGTAAGATTGATCATTTGTAGATGTGCCATATTGGAAGGAATTTTGTTTTAATTACTCAAATATGTAGTCCTCTGCCTTGGTCTAACAGCAACATTTTGATGGTGCAAGAAGACAGGACACAGCTGGTGCAATGACAGGATCTTTATCTTCTGCCAATGAACATAGGGGCTGGAACATTTAGTTCACCTGTCAAAGGTGTGCACGAGGTATGGCTGTGACAAGATGGGATGTGTCATGGTCAAAAGTAGATTGCCTGTATTCAGGTGAGGTTTATGCGATTGACTCTGACCCCTCACTCTCTTTGGTGGCTTGCAGTACTTGGGCCATAGGCTCCATGGCTATCAGGATCTGGAGAGGGAGATGCACCAAACCTACATATTACTCCTTTGTAGGGGAATGCTTATGAGTTTGGTTTTATTCTTTAGGATGGAGGAGGATACATGGGTGCATTATATACTACAGGAATTTTATTATGCAAACATAGACCCCACTTCAAATGTCTGTAGCACTTAAAATAAACATTTTGATTCAATGGAGTCAAAAGTCTTCCCTAAGTCAACTGCTATATAAACTTTTTTTAAAAATAGGAAGCAAATTTGTAAGAGAGAGAGAAAGAGAGAGAGGGAGAGAGAGAAAGTTGGTGGTGGGGGATCCAAAATGGCTGCTATGTGGGAATGGCAAATAGTAAGCTCTGCTACCTGATTCCTTTCTAAACTACAAAAGCAACTATGAAGGGAGGCTATAAAATGCAGAAACCAATGAAGAGAAAAGATAAACAACCTGCCTATTCTTTATCCGATTCTGGTACCCCTGAAAGGAAACAGCGGCATCTATATAGATTTCTGATTGCTGTAGATACTGTCATGGGAGTTGACATGAAGGACGGGAACCCTAACCAGGCTAGTAGTTCAACAACAAAGCCCATGAGAATGGAACAGATCATAGAAATTGGCATGAAGGCCATTATTATACCTTTCTATGGACTAGAAAGACCAGCAGCAAAGCCACAACAAACTCTTACTGCTGATAAAACTAGAACTGGACTTGAAGATTGAAAACAAAAAATTGTCAATGCAAAGTGAGAAGACATAAGCAAATATAAAAAAAAATCTCTCCAAATTCTGAGGTCTCAATAGGTGCTGCACCCAAGATAGTTAAATTAGCTCCCCTTTTACCTTCAATTGTGGACTCAGTAAAAATGAACCCAGTCGCTTCTGAGCCCTCTCCACTGGATCCCGGTAAGAATGTCATAGCAAATGTTCAGAACAAAGCTACTGCAGAATTAGGAATATCAGTAAATATGCCCCAGTCAAAATCAACCACAGCTGGAACACTGGCATTAACATCCACAACTAAACAAGGTAAAGCAGATATTATAAATGATAAAGAACTTAACAGTGTTATGGGTGGTCTTTTTGTCATGTTTGAGCATTTGGAATTCAAAATAGATTAATTCATAAATTACACTTCTTTACTTCAGAACAAATGAAAGAGAATGAATGCCGTAAAGGAAACTCTTATGACTCAGAAGGGAAAGAGGAGACTGTAAAAATAACAGAATGAGAGAGAAACAAATCTATGACTGTTGAAGCCTTGGCCCATGCTACCACATGAACAGTTGTTACATACAATAAGAGGACCGAAGCAATGGAAAATGCAACTAAATTTAAAAACTTTAGATATAAGGCCTATCACTTATGATGGATAATATTTTTCAGACTTTTTTAGAGACTTGATAATACCTGTACATGTCTTCAAAAAAAAAACAAACTCTGGAGCCTACCCAAGGAACATTTCCCATTTAATTTGAGAGCATACCGATTGCCTGCAAGAAAATCTACATATCTGCGGCAGCAGAATGGAGTGAGTAATGAATCATAAATTGCCTGTGGTTGCAGAAACTGAAAGAGGGGAATTTAAAACAACTATAATGATTACTTTTTCCTTTAAAACAGACCAGGACATGGTGATCAGGGCAGCCAGAAGCAAACAGGCTTAAAATTTCAAAGTTCTCCATATACACTCCTTCACAGACATTTCTCCAATAACACAGCAAAAAAGAAAAAAAAAAACTATTGTAGTTCAGGGAAGAATTGATTGAATTGTGAGCAACATGCATATTTCCTTATCCTGAGAAATGCACTGTAACCTACAAAACTGAAAAATATTTAATTTTTTTTTGTTTTGCAATTCTTTTTCTTGTCTTCCTGACCGGACCTCTCTTGGGCTACCTCACTTACCGTGACCGCTCTACCACCTGCTGTGTTCCCCACCATCTTCAAGGACATTACAACCCCTCCGGAGGCATGGGAGGGCCTACGGCCCCTGGGGAGGTAGAAGGGGCAGTGGCGGGGAACCAGCGTTGGGCATGTGGCAGCAGTGGCACTGTAGGAGCTGTCACCTATTTGGTGGGAGGGGTATTTTCTCCTTAGTTTCTATGCTTCACCCTCCCTCCCCTGTATCGTGCATGTCCCAATCAGCGCATGGCAACCCTGCCGACGTCAGGCCATGGAAACCGCGTGCTGTCTAGTGCACAGCAGTGCCCCCAATCTCCACCAGGGGCTGCTGGTGCACCAGACACCCCAGAGCCCTCCCCCCAGGATAGGAGAGCAGCCGAGTGGGTGCTCAATCCAATCCCGCCCCTGCCAACCCCCAGCACCCGAGCTCGCTCCTGAACCCAGGTCACCGGTGTGGCACGAGGTGTAGCGTCCAGTGCCTCAACCCTCAGTGCCACTGGGCCGGCTCAAAAACATTTAATTTTTGAGCACAGCAAATTATGACTTTCCTGAAAACATACACACACACACACACACACTATAAAAAAAAGAGCAACAGGATTTTTATTTATTTATTTAAGTCTAGGATTACAAATACCTTTGAGCCAATGCTCTTTTTACAAAGGTTCCACATCAGCTGAGTGACAGTAGGTGACATGACAATTTGAAAAATAAAACAATTTGAAAGAACAATGCAAATTGAAATGGGGGAGAACAAAACAGGTTACAGTCATTTCCAAGCAGATAAATACATAGATACATCTACTGTGGTATTAGGAGCCATAGGAAGAGTCAGGTATACAGAGTTACGAAGCTAGGTAGGGACAACAAAATTGGGTGCAGCCGGCGGCATTTGTCAGGTAACAAAAAAAGAGCTTGAAGGGATAGAGGAGAGGGTGTGGAGGAGTGTTAGAGGAGGTAAGCGGGGGGGGGTTAATAAGTGCTCAATTGAGAGGAACAGATTAAGGTTGACAATCACAGGAACTGGAGGCAGACAGGAGGAGACAGAGGTTGGATTTGAAGGGGGTCTAGCTTAGGCAGTGAAGAGATGTCATAGCCAAGGCCATTTAACCAGCTGGGAGCTCTGTGAATGAAGGATCTTTGCTCCTGGGTGGTGCAGCAAGATGGGATGTGCAGAAGCTATTATTCAGAGTCCCTAGTGGGGCACGGATTCTGTGTCATGTAGAGGAGTGCTTGGACACCTGGGGGGTCTAGGCCCAATGTTATTTTTTTTCACCATTAAGCAGGTTTGGTACTTGATATGGCTTGACAATTGGAGCCATCCAGTTTGGGCATATAGAACTCAGGTGCGGGTGAGGCAGTGGGATCCAGTGATCAGCCTGCAAGCTTTGTTTAAGGTCAAGGATACATGCCTAAGGGCGGTGGCAGAGGCTGAGCCGTAGATGATCAGGCCATAGTCGATTAGTGAGACCACCGAGCTCTGTACTGTAATCCTTAAGGCATCTGTGGTAAGGCATTGCCTATGCCTGTAAAGAAGGCCAATACAGGTATTTGCAGCCTTTGTGACATTGTCTATGTGGGTGCCGTATGATAGATTACTGTCAATAGCGCCTCCAAGGTATTTGAATGACTGAACCTGTTCGAGGGCTGCACCAAGGCAATTAGTGATTAAGAGGGGTTGAGATCTACATTTGTTGTGAGAGCTGCAGAAAAGCATAGACTTTTTTTTTTTGTAGTTGAGGACTAATTTATGTTTACTAAACCAGTTTTCAGTTGCAGAGAAATCAAGCTGAAGATTGTTTTGAAGGAGGAGGGGTCCTTGTGGGTGGTGTAAATGATGGCATTGTCTGCATAGAAAAGGATTTGTTGAGGACAAGATTGCAGGAGACTATTCAGGAAGAGGCTGAAAAGGAGTGGCCTGAGAATGGAACCTTGGGGGACTCCTGAACTAACAGGTCTTTCAGTGGAGTGGACATCAGCTATCTTCACTCTTTGGGAGTGGTTTTCCGGGTAGCTCTTGAACCAAGTAGAGGATTTGTGGGAGAGTCCAGTGATTTGCAACTGTGTGATTAATAGGTGATGGTGGATGGTGTCAAATGCCTTGGACAGGTCTATGAAGACCGCCCCAGTGAGGAGACTATTGTCCAGAGAGTTGTGGATAGCACCGGTGAATTTGAGGAGGGCAGATGTAGTGCTGTGTCCTTTTCTGAATCCATGTTGTTGGGTGCACAAGATGTTGGATTTGTCTAGGTATTCCGAGAGCTGGTCAGCTACTATACGTTCGGGGGCCTTAGAGAGAGAGGGCAGTATGGAGATAGGCCGATAATTCACATGAAGAGCCCTGTCCCTACTCTTGTGGACTGGTATTATAGTGGCGGATTTCCATCGGTTGGGAAACTGGCCATGGGAGAGGGAGAGGGAGAGGTTGAAGATCTTAGTTAGATGTGATAGGACTTCATCGAGAGTAAGGGACGGCAGTTTGAGGTCAAGTGAATCCCCACTTGTCCTGGATCTGGCAATTGTCTTATTGATATAATTGCGGACTTCAGGCATCCTGACTGCTTTGAAGTTGAATGGGGGTGGTTAGCAGGAGGGGGGGAGGTGGTGGAGAATGTTGGCAGAATATCATCATCGAAGAAGTCCGGTGGGAGAACACTACTGAGGTATGAGAACACGGTACTGAATGTATTAGCAAGAGAGGCTTGGTTGAGAGCTATGACCTCATCAATGTCCAACATGGTAGGTGAGGTTTGAGATGCCTTTCTCGTGACTTCTTTAAGATTGCTCCAGATGGATTTCCCCTTACCCCAGGTGTTAGTGAGTGCATCATTGTAATATATACTTTTCGTCTTGCGAATAGATTTTGTGCATTCATTATGAGCTCGTTTGTAGTTGAGTATGTCGGCTTGGTTACCAGTTGCCTGAGCCCATTGCCAGAGATGGTCCCAAGCTTTTATTTGCACTAGGAGTTCCATGGAGAGCTATGGGTTATAGAGGCCTTTTACTTTGCGGTTTTTGACAGGGGCATGGAAGTCACAGACAGCATTGAAGGGGTTGATGAAAAAGTCCAGTGCTGAGTTGACATCCATTGCACAGAAGATAGGAGACCAATCATGCTGTCTGTATCAAGATTTGAGGTGTTTCAGCTGACCCCGGGGAAGGACTCTGCTGCTGATTAATTTGGGGGGGTGGGCATCCTGAATTTATTCGACCATTCACAGATGACTGGGGAATGGTCACTTAGTGAGTCTGGAAGGACAGACACATTAGAGATACAGGCTGGGTGGCTGGCCAGAATCCAGTCTAGGAGGGTATTTGAGCCAGTTTTGTAGTTGTGTCTGGTAGGGGAGTCAACCTACTGGGCAAGATTGGTTGCTGCGATGGTATCCTTGAGACCCCCTGAAGCTGGTGCCAGCCAACTGATATTAAAATTACCCATTAATATTGACTCAGAGCCCAGAGGTAGTGTACGGATGAGGTCTAAGACCGAGTTGAGGCCTTTAGGTTGCTCTTTTGGAGGTATGTTATACAGCAGCAACTGTCAGAGCTTTGTTGTGGGCCCCAAGCAGGATTCTGATGGGAAGAATCTGTGAGGATGTATCCGAGAGAGGGGTACATATAGGTGGCCTAGGAGAGACTCTTTAAGGTATACAGCCAGCCACCCCCTTTTAGAGCTCCTGTCAAGTCTGAAAATGTTGTAGGATTTAGAATACTTGTCAGAGTCCGGAGAGGAAAGTTATGAAGCCACGGAAGTTGCTTTAACAAAATTATTTAGTATCAGGAAACTAGTAATTAAAGACATTTATTATAGGGACAGATATTTATTTAGGAAAAATTTAAGAGAGACCTCATTTTTGTTTTCTGTTTTGTTCCTTAAAGATAATACAGTAGTTTCATGAAAATAAATAATATGAACATCTAAAATACTACTTACATTTTTATGAAAATAACTGTTTAAAAATGAATCTTCTCCCAAATGTATGTTTTCATCAGACCCAGTATCTCTGTCTTGTGGGGTCCCTCAGGGTTTGGTTTTGTCGCCCATGTTGTTCGCGGTGTACATGCTGCCCCTCGGAGACATTGTAAGAAGATATGGGCTGAGGTTTCATTGCTATGCTGATGATACCCAGATCTACCTTCCTTTTGTGCCTGACCAGGATAGAGCTCTCTTGGCCTTTAATAATTGTCTCAAAGAAATCCAGGAGTGGATGCATTTGAGCTTGCTGAAGTTGAACTCCGGTAAGACTGAGGTGGTGGTTGTGGACCCTGGTCACTGGACAGGGTGGTTCAGGGGGTGGGTCACCCTCTGGACATGTTCTCAGGGGTATCTCTCTCTCCCAACCTCTAACCAGGTGCGAAACCTGGGGCTAATTTTTGACGAAGGGTTGACCCTGCATTCACAGGTGTCGTCTTTCATCAAATCCTCCTTTTATCATCTAAGGAATATCTCCAGGGTTAAACAGCTGGTTCCGTCCAGCGACCTTCCTATTCTGGTCCATGCCTTTGTGTCCTCACGCTTAGATTGCTGCAACTCCCTATACCTAGGGCTTTCTGGGGTGGAAATCTGCTGCTTGCAGCTGGTGCAGAACGCGGTGGCCCGGCTTCTGACGGGATCATCTCGGTCCTGTCATATTATGTCGGTGCTGTGCAAACTGCACTGGCTGCCAGTACAGTGGTGGATCACCTTTAAAGTTGGCTTGCTGACTTTCAAAGCCCTACACGGACTGGGCCCGGACTACCTGAAAGAGCTCCTGGTTCCTTATTGCCCAGGGCAATCACTCCGCTCAGCCAGCAAGGGGTTGCTAGAGATCATTAAGGTATGTCTGAAATCTTCATGGGCCAGATCATTTATGTTAGTGGCTCCCACACTCTGGAATTTTCTGCCTCATCAGTTACAGGAGTGCACAATGGTGGAGGGTTTTAAGCCGGCCCTAAAGACCTTTCTGTGGCACCATGCATATGGTGAATAATGAGCAGTGTCAGTGGCTCAGTAGATAGCACACTCGCCTCTGAGGCCGGGAGATCAGAGGGCTGTGGGTTCAGTTCCCACATCTGGCACTTGGGTTAATATCCCAGTACTGACACTGTAATGCAGCATGAGAGGGGTGCTGCATTTTCTGAGGTGCCGTCTTTCGGATGAGACGTTAAACCGAGGTCCCATCTGCCTGGATTGGTGGTAGTTCAGGTGGATGTTAAAGATCCCATGGCACTTATCGAAAGAGTAGGGGAATTTCCCCGGTGTCCTGGCCAAATTTCCCTCATTCACTAAAAATACCACCAACAGCTTAATCTGGTTCAAGGTCAGTTGGAATTCATCTGTATCCCCCTCCCCCCGGGTCGTGCCTGAAAATAGGCAGGATTTGTCTAGTGCACTTACCCGGTCAACAAAAGCTAAATAAAATAAATAAATAAATAAATAAATAAAATAAATAAAATGAATTGATTAATGTAATTTTATGATGTGTGATTTTATAATTGTTTATCTAGATTTGTTTTTTGATTTTAACTTGTACGGTGCCTTGTCATTCGAAAGGTGCCTAAAAATAAAGATATTATTATTATTTATTAACAATTACATGCTGGGATAATAAATGGTTCATTGTAATGATCTTAACTTTTATTAGCAAAACATATCTATGCTTGTAGTACCTTGTAGCTTTAATGATTTCTGAATTTAATGTTGTTATATTTGCTATTATACAGACTATTTGAATCCATTTACACAGTGTTTAGGACGTGTCTATCCTGATTATGTATTTGTTTTTCATTTTTTCTCTGTCTGTCATTTAAAAATACTGTATGTAATGATATGTTATAAGAAGATGAAACTGAAGTTAGTGTAAAAGAATGATCCAGAAACAAATGATTTGATACCTTTTATTGGACCAACATGGATGTTACAGAAAAGAACAAAGTGCTTTAGCTTTCGAACCAACCAGGTCCTTCTTCAGAAGCTTTGTGAAGCTTTGTGTAAAAGAATGAAAAATCAAGAAACTTTAATTATGAAAACAGGAAGCATTGTCACAAAATTCATAACTTTAAACATTGTTACCCACTGGCTCCTACAGTACATTATGTCCACACAAAGATAAATTGAAAAAGCATCATGCATTACAAAGAAATAGCAATCATTAAAAGCCTCACATTTAACCTTGGGGCTGCCCCAGTTTGCATTTTTGTGCAAAATAAAAACATTTTACTTACTGACAGTCTTTAACATTCACTTGATCTGTATGATCCTGTCATCCCCCCCTATCCTGACATAAAGTAATGGCAATACACCCACTACATCAACATCCTAGAATCCCCATTGCAGATGTTAGTAATGGTGGGTGGGGGTCAACTGCTGAAGATTTATTTATCCCCAATCCATCTAAGAGTTATTCAGAGCTCAGACACGCTGGTTGCTGTTCTCACTGAATTACTGAAACTAAGTGCAGGTCATGAAAAGGTTGCTCAAAAGTTAAAGACTAGTAAGTAAAACCTTTTTTATTTTGCACAAAAGTGCAAATTATGGCAAACCTTAGATTGGAAAATGGGGCTTTTAATTATTATGTTTATAGAGCTCGCAGGTGCAAGTGAACATCTTGTTACGATAGTTCGTTTTGAGGGTTGTGACACTATCAGTCCAATGCAGAACGGTCTGCAAGGGGCACATCTGTGCCACACCAATCATCAGCCAGGCTGATCATGACACAGTTTTGGCTTGCTGGACAGAAACATCCTGTACTTGAGAAGAAAAAGCTGACCCAATGATGGGTCAATTGTCAGTCAGCTCTTTCCTTTCATCTACACCACCCAGTAAACAGAGCTGATCTGTCATGGTCAGCCTCTGAGGAATTTCAAACATCCAGGAAGAGCCCCGTGCTGTTGCAGATGCCAGCTGTAACAAAGAAAACCATCCATTGATGTCTGTTGCTAGCACCCCCATAACTGACCCCCCCACTGGCCCTCCATCTCAGCACTCACCACCCCAGTACTTGGAAAAAGTTACCGATCATGATGATCTATGCAAACTGATTCAAATGCTTTTGTGCACACCAGACTGCAATAAACCCGCTATGAGCTTTGTTCAGCAACTTTCTCACAGTAAGACAAGGGCAGTAAAACAGATGTTTTTAGCTTGCCATTGCAAAACCCTGCAATTATATTTATTCTCACATGGCTGATGAGTCACAGGTCAAAGTATGCCGAGGTGGACATCTTGTGAATGGTGGATGTTGTAAGACGCTTCAGTGGAAAGTGCTTGAAAGGTTCTGGTTTTTGCAGTTGTTTTTACTCTGAGCAGTACACTGGCTCAGTTAGTCTGCCTATCACTCCTGGTGGCAGCTCTTCTGTTCTGCAGTTGTTTACATTGGTGTTGTGCTGAGGAGGACAGAGAGCTCCATGTAAGAGGCGAGGGGACAGGGTGAGTGGTAACTGGGCACTCTCTGATTTAGGGGTTTGTCAGTGTAGTGTTAGTCAACCAGTGCTAGTGCTGATACTTTTCATTTACTGCCAGGAACAAGTCCATGCCTAAAGCTTCTCTGAATCCTGTGTGCTGCATATCCAATCAGTGCAGCAAGTGTTTAAACTGTGCATCATAACAAGTAGCAAAACATAATTTCAGTCTCAAAATAGAGCAGACACAATTCAATCTTTCAGCCCTTATGCTAGTCATATCCTAAAAGAATTGTGCAAAACACCAAACTTTACTCTTGAGGTATCCATGTCAAAAATGACACTTTACAAAGCCAAAGAAAGCCAGAGTAAAACTGACTGTAGAAGCATAAAGCATACTGTATATTTAAGCACAAAAAAGCATACACGAGTCCTGCGGCAAAAGGATTCCTGTTGCCACTGGACTTGTGTATCCTTTTTCTTGTTTGTTTGTTTGTTTTGCTTAAATAAATGTATTTATTTTATTTAACAGACTTTAGGATTACAACTTTTGAGTCAGGGACTCATTTACAAAGGCACCATGTTAGAAAAAACAAATACAAACACTTAATACATATAGACATGGAATGGCAGCTAAAGGTTACAGTTTTTTCAGTTGTACAATATTGCAGAATCAAGATCAGCTAGACATTGCATTGAACGTGTTACCGAGAGCTGTATTTTACAGTTTTCAAGAGAACAATAAGTTTGCTGATAGAAGGATGGAGTAACAGGTTTGCTATTTACAGTGAAGTAGAGAATTACACAGATATCTTGAGTGTAGCCAAAGGAGACATTGTTAATAGGAAATGTCTGATAGCCCTATTGGTAGGAGTTCAGTGGTGGAGTGGTCCTGTAAGATGATAGATAGATGACCCAGCACTAGCTGGTACATTGGCAGTGCCATGAAGTGAGAATGTGCTCTTTGAGGGCTGACTTGAAAGGTCCTAATTTGGAGATAGAGGAGATGTCAGAGTGGAGCTCATTGTACCAGACTGAGGCCATGTGTTGGAATGACATTTGGGCTAAGGAGGTTCTAACCCTCGGGATGGACCACACCTGTTGGTTGGCAGTGCGGGTGTTCACCGAGGTGTATGAGGATAGAAGAGAGGCAGAAATCCCCAAGGGGGTAAGCTCCAGATGTATTTTCTTTGTAAGGAGACATGTTTGATAAAATAGCCTTTCATCCAGGGTGAGGAGATTTGTCAGGGCATATAGGGTACAAGTATGGGTACGCTTGTCTGCCCCAGAGAGGAGTCTACACACTTTGTTTATGGCCAGGTGGATTTTGTTAAGGGCCGTGTGGTCAGCAGCTGAGTAGATAATGAGCCCATTATTGACTAGGGAGAGGACTGAGGAGGTGACAGCCAGATTAAGGGCTTCTGGAGGTAGGCAATCTTTGTGCCGATACACTAGGCCAATACGGACATTTATGGCTGATGATAGAGTGTCAATGTGTGAATGGAAGGAGAGGCTGGAATCAAATGTAAGGCCCAGGTATTTATATGTATGGACCTGTTCTAGATGAAGGAGAGAGTGGGAGAGGATTGTTAGCTGACCATTCTTGGCCTTATTCTGTCGGTGGGCAAAGAGCATGGTCTTTGTCTTTTTTACATTGATCATAAGTCTTTGGTCTATGAACCAGTTTTCAATCTGGTTAAATGTGTGAACTGCGTCGTCCACATAGAGTAGTAGGTTGCTGGAGCAGGAATTGGGCAAGGTGTTTAGGTAGATGCTGAAATAATACAGGGCCGAGGATGGAGCCCTGGGGAACCCCAGAACTGACTGGCAGGGTGGTTGAGGGGGTGTCGTTTATTTTGACACATTGTGATCCAGCTGAGAGGTAACTGGTAGACCAGGAGATGGGTCCTTGGGACAGACCTATGTGGCAGAGTGTGCTTAAGAGTAAGGGGTGCGAGACTGTATCAAAGGCCTTTGGCAGGTCGATGAAGACAGCTCCAGCTAGATGTTTTCTATCCAAGGCAGAGTGAATAAAATTAGAGAACTCAGTGAGAGCCATAGTTGTACTGTGCCCAGATTTTAAGCCATGCTGTTCCCTGCAAAGTAGGTTATGAGCAAGCAGGTACTCAGTGAGTTGGGTGGCTATCATTTTTTTGAGGACTTTTGAGAGTGGTGGGAGAATGGATATGAGACAGTAGTTATTGGTGGAGGTGCTGTCACCACTCTTCAGTATTGGGGTGACTGTGGCAGTCCTCCAGGCTGCTGGGAACTGACCCAGTCTTAGGGAGCGGTTAATGAGGTCAGTCAGTGGGGAGAGGACTGTATCCAGTACTAGATGCAGGATTCTCATATCAAAAGAATCTTTGCAATAGCAAGAGCCACTGAGTGCTTTAATGAGATAAGGCCTTGCCTCATTCATGGAGATTACCCTGAGATGGAAGGGGGGATGCTGGGTGTTAGGGGACGGGGTTGCAGGAGTGGGGTCGAAGAAGTTATTTGGGAGTACTGCACTAAGGTCAGAGAATGATGAGTTGAGGCAGTAGGCGATGGCCAGCAGGTCGGTGGTAGGGACATTGTTGACAGTTAGTGGGGGGGAGCCAGGATTTGCCATTGAGTTCCTTGATATTTTCCCAGAACAACCAACCATTCCCCCCAGGAGGAGGCAAGGGTCATTTTGTAGTAGCCCGATTTGGCCTGTTTTATGGTCCAAGTGCATCTGTTACGAGCCACTTTATAGGCTTGCCTGTCCACCTGCATGCCGGATGCGACTGCTTTATGCCAGAGATCATCTCTGTGCTTTAGCTGTTGGAGCATTGCAGGCATGACCCAGGGGGCATTACATTTCTTGGATTGCACTTTTGCTAGTAGCTCATAGTGTCACATGCTTTATTAAAAGAACAGGTGAAATAATCAAGGGCTTCATCTATAGTAGAGGCCCAGGAGATGGGGGACTAATCCCATTGAGTTAAGTGTTTTCTTAGTTTTGTGAGGCCTCTGGGTCAGAGACAATGCCAGGCAATATAGCTTGGTTTGGGATTCTGCTGAAGACATGACCAGGAAAAGAGGATGGGAGAGTCTGAGGTCAGAGAGTCTGTTGGGACAGTTGGTGAGGAGAAGGTCGATCAGGGTGCTAAAGCCATTAGTGGGGTTCACCCTGGATGGTTGGCTGACCAGCTGGGTCAGGTCCAGTGCAGCGAAGGTGTCCTTGGTGTGGGAAGCCGAACTGGCAAGCCAGTTCACATTAAAGTCTCCAACTATGATGTGTTCCGTTTGGGGGGGGGAGCTGAAGATGTAGTTAGCAAGGGATTGTAAAGCAGGAGCTTGGTTTCTTGGAGGGACATATGCGACAGTAAGAGTTACAGGGGCTCTAGAGGGATCTGGAGTAAGTTTTAACAATAAGGCTTGGGCACCATGGTCTAGTGGAGGTGTTGGAAGGGCATGGCATATCATGGAATCACGGACATACACAGCACACACCCCACCACGTTTGCCCACTCTGTCAGCTCCGTGAAGGGTGAAGCCAAGGAGGGTGACCAAGGAGTCAGGTGTTTTTTTGGAAAGTCAGGTTTCTGTAAGGACTAGCACATCTAGCTGATGTTGCAGTATACAGCAATGGAGACCTGCCATCTTTTTGGGTAAGCTGCAAATGTTCATTGCAGCTATTCTAAGCCCGTGGTGTGAGAGGCGAGGGCTGGACGAGACGGGGCCCGGGTTAGGATGAACATTTCCTGAAATTAGTAGGAGTATGGCAAAGACTCTGAGGAGAGCAAAAGATCGTTGCCTTATTGTCAAGGATAGCTGCCACCTAGTTATAGTGCGGGTAGCACATGGGATGGCCAGGGTGATAAGGGTTGGAAAGGATAGGAATGTGATCCAGCATGGAGGTTGATGGTGGTGCATGACTGCAGGGAGATATGTGAGGGGGGGTATGGGGGATGCATGACAGGCAGTGGCAGTGTGGGTGGCAGCCAGTGATGGTTCATGGGGGTCGGAGGTGTGGGAAGAAGACCCTTGAGGGAAGGGCTGAGGGGTCCACGAAGTAGGATAGTAAGAGCAATCAGTAGGAGCCAGGGTGGTCTGCGTGACAATGGGTGCCCAGTAAGTGGCGATAAGGGGGCAGTGGCCCAGTGTCAATATAAGGGGGGGCACTCCAATACCCATAATTGTGGTGGTCTCTATGGCACAACGGTAGGGTGATGGACTATGGTTTGTTAGGGTGTAGTAATTTACTTTAGGTAAGAAGGACCCAGGATGAGAAGTGTTAGGGGAGAACAGTGGGAAGACAAATACAACCTCCAAGAGTTGTTGCCCTCTAGTGGCTTTGCAGTATAATTTGCAAATGGAAAAGCTAGAAAAATTAACAATCCTGTTCCACTAAACAGCTGGTAAAACTCAGCAATAGCAGTTCTTGTATTAAACAAGCATTTGTCAATGCCGAATGTTGATTGTGTTGGTCTGTTGAGCTCGCTCACTGCCCCTGTGTCACTCACTCATTCTGTTTCTCCCAGTGCTGCAGGCTGCTGTTTTGTACTGGGCTCCTGCCTGTGTTGGGACATTTTTCTGCCCACAAAGAAATCTGTAGCTGTCCCAACAGAGCTCCGTTGAGGTGGATCACTCTCCGTCTCTCACTCGCTCATTCTGTTTCTGCTGGCGCTGCAGGCTTCCCTTTTGTATTGGGCTCCTGCCTCTGTTGGTGGCTTTTTCTGCCCACAAAAACATCTGCAGCAGTCTCAACACAGCTATGTTGAGGTTGCTCACTCCCCCTCTCTCACTCTCTCGTTCCGTTTCTGCCGGCGCTGCAGGCTGGCCTTTTGTACTGGGCTCCTGCCTGAGTTGCCGCCTTTTCCTGCCCACAAAGAAATCCGCAGCAGTCACGATAGACCGCCATTGAGCTCACTCACTCCACCCTCTCTCACTAGCTCATTCTGTTTCTCCTGGCACTGCAGGCTGCCCTTTTGTACTGGGCTCCTGCCTGCATTGGCACCTTTTCCTGCCTACAACGAAATCCACAGCTATCCCGACAGAGCTCTATTGAGGTCGCTCACTCCCCCATCTCACTCGCTCATTCTGTTTCTCCTGGCACTGCAGGCTGCCCTTTTGTACTGGGTTCCTGCCTCTGTTGGGCATCTTTTTCGGCCCACAAAGAAATCTGCAGCAGTCCTGACAGAGCTCCATTGGCCTCACTCACTCCCCCTGTCTCACTCGCTCATTCCGTTTGTGGTGGCGCTGCAGGCTGCTCTTCTGTACTGGGCTCCTGCCTGCGTTGCCGCCCTTTTCTGTCCACAAAGAAATCCGCAGCAGTCACGATAGAGCTCCATTGAGCTCACTCACTCCCCCCTCTCTCAGTCACTTGTTCTGTTTCTCCCACCGCTTCAGGCTGCCCTTTTGTACTGGGCCCCTGCATACATTGCTGCATTTTCCTGCCCACAAAGAAATCCACAGCAGTCCCAACAGAGCTTCGTTGAGCTCACTCACTCCCCCTCCCTCACTCTCTCATTCTGTGTCTCCCGGCGCTGCAGGCTGCCCTTTTGTACTGGGCTCCTGCCTGCATTGGCACCTTTTCCTGTCCACAAAGAAATCTGTAGCAGTACCAACAGAGCTGAGTTGAGCTCGGTCACTCCCCCAGTCGCTCAATCCTAATCTGTCCCAAACACTGATTTCCGACAGTGACTGTGGAATTCTGTGCCGGAAGCGTGGAAACACATTTCGGCCAGGATGTGAAAAATGACAGCTGTACTGTTCGTAAGGAGTTGTGAACAAATGCTAGTGTTGAAAATCTGGCGTGAAAATATTACTAATTTGCGAACTTACAAGGGTGCGTGGAAACTGCACAACACATGCTCGTAACACAGTTATTTTATGAAGTTTCATCACAAAATTTTCAACATAGGCATTTTAGGACCTTTGCTCATGAACAGTGTCAGTGTGATTTTCTTAATGTGTCCCGAACACTGATTTCCCACAGCGACCGTGCTATTGTGTGCCAAAAGAGCGAAAACACATTTCAGCCAAGATGTGAAAAATGACAGCTGCACTGCTCATAAGGAGGTGTGGAAAAATGGCAATGTTGAAAATCTGGAGTGAAAATATTGCAAAGTTGTGAAGGTACGAGCGTGAGTGGAAGCTGCGCAATGCACATTCATAACACACTCATTTTATGGACTTTCATCATTAAATTTTCAACATAGGCATTTTAGGACCTCTGCTAATGAACAGTGTCACTGTCATTTTCATAATGTGTCCCGAACATGGATTTCCCACAGCGATCATGCTATTCTGCACTGGAACTGTGAAAACACATTTCAGCCAGGATGTGAAAAATGACAGCTGTACTGTTCATAAGAAGGTGCAGAAGAATGGTAATGTTGAAAATCTGGAGTGAAAATATTAATTCATGAAGTTATGAGCGTGCATGCAAACTGCGCAACGCACACGTGTAACACAGTCATTTTATGGAGTATCGTCACCAAATTTTCAACGTAGGCATTTTAGGACCTCTGCTTATGAACAGTGTCACTGTCACCTTCTTAATCTGTCCCAAACACTGATTTCCCACAGCGACCGTGCTATTCTGTGCCAGAAGTGCGAAAACACATTTTGGCCAGGATGTGGAAAATGACAGCTGTACTGTTCACAAGGAGGTCTGAAAAAATGTTGAAAATCTGGCATGAAAATATTGCAAATTCTCAAAGTTACGAGCGTGCGTAGCAACTGCACAATGCATGCTTGTAAAACAGTAATTTTTGGGATTTTTCACACCAAATTTGCAACATAGGCTTTTTGAAAGCCCGCCTCATGAATGCTGGCACTGTCATTTCATTAATCGGTCCCGAAAGGGGATTCCGTGCAGTGACCATGAAATCACCTTTTGGGGCCGAATAACTCCATGACAGTACCAGAATTCATGAGGAGGGGTCCCAAAAACAATGTGTTGAAAATGTGGTGCCAAAATTCAAAAAAATGCCTGAGATATGCAAAGTTGAAAAAACCTATTTATTCCATTATACAGCTTACCGGCATTTCCTCAGTTTGCGGTCGGCTTTGAAGAGTGCAGATGTGTTCCCTGTCCACCAAGATGGTCGTGCTGGACACTGGAGGTAAGTATGGGGTGAGGGAGGTGTGGGGAGGTAGGATGCACAGTGGGTGGGTGCGGGTTGTGGGAGGGGGACAGGGAGACCGCCGAGGGACCGTTTCCTTTTTCCACAGGGAAAAAACCAAAAAAAAAACATCATGGAACAGTTTTTGTTTTTACAGGGGCATGTAGCATGCTGGGGTGGGCTCCCAGTGTGCCAACGGAGTCTTTTTTTGTGGGGGCAGCTGTAGCGATGGGGAATTGGGCACCCTGTCAGCACACAACAAAAGGGGGTTACAGTATGCCGACGGGGATTAGGCACCCCCTGTAGGCACACAACAAAAGCGGGGGGTGGCATTATGCCGACGGGGATTGGGCACCCTGTCAGCACACAACAAAAGTGGGGGGGTTACATAATGTTGATAGGGAGTGGGCCCCCCCATCGGCAACATCGACCTTGGGGCACTGAAGCCAAGGGGGACTGGGGCCCCCGTTGGCAAACAAACACAGTGGGGGGGGCACATGCTGCCGAGGGGGATTGGGCACCCCTGGGGGCCTTGATATTGTTTGTGAACATGGTGGCAAGTTGCTACCATGTTCACAAACAGTATCACTGTAACAAGGTTCTGCCCAGCAATGATGGGTCGGTTCCTCATTGCACCGAATGGCTTACACTGCAATGACAAGGCAGCCCCTGATTGCAGCGGCTGAAATCTTACAAGGTTGTGGCACACTGGCTGAACTAGTGTCAGCAGCAGCGTGCTACAGCATTGGGGAAAGTGGACCAAGCCTTTAAAGGCTGTGGGGGCACTGGCCACAACAGTGCCACACCTCCACAACCTGCTTCTGGAAAGCTGCTGCAATATGTTTCTTGTGCATGCGTGCAATCAACATAAAAAGAGACAGCCAAGGAAGGGTAGCAGTCTGGTGCAGTCACTGTTTTACCCTGTCTAACAGAATGGTGTGCACAGCAGTAATGTGATCCTGGTGCTATGTCAAGGGCTGCCAACCCCAAACCCAAGTTAAAATCCAATGTCAGTCAACATTCACCATGTGCTGATAGGCAGATTCCACACACAAATGGAGGACTACTCCAGCTTGAGGTTTGACTTACCTTTTATTTCTGCCAGTTTCCAAAGCAAACTACAATCTGAATGGCACACAAACACCCCTGTGCTTCGACCTTAGTCTTCTTGAGGGGGTAGGGTCTGTTTGAACATCTGACCCCTTTTATACACATCATACTTCTTGTTGCTGCCACCTAGTGTTTCAATTAATCACATGAATTGTGCATAAGTGGCACTTAAAGCAATTCAACCTGTGTCACAAAAATTAACATTCACATAATAAAAATAAAAATTAATATAAAAAACATATCAGAAGGATTGGCAAACATATTAATGCAGTGAACTATCAAAAGTGAACCTTTTAATTACACACTTCTGTAATTTCTTTAACCCCTAGAAGACTGTAGATGTGTACCTTAATTAATGATGTTGGTTCAGCTGCAAACTAATGCTGTTTGGCTAAAGCAAGTAGCTTTAAATAAATACAGTCTTAGTGGTTAAGCAGGGTTGGATTTGGACTACTGAAGAAAAAGTAAAGGAATTGTTAAAGAAATGGTCCAGAGTTTCAGTGACATGGTCACCCATGCCTTTCAAATTGCCTCAGCCTCTGCTTTTGGGGGATCCACTGTTGCCAGAAACTTCTTGTTCCAAAGGAAGAACAGGAAGAATGAGACTGTGGAAAGTTTCAATGATGTGCTCCCCCAATACTTCTTATCCACCTCAGCCTTAGCTTCCAGGGGATCCACTGATGCCAGAAACTTCTTTTTTTTAGCCATGGAAGGTCTGTAAAGAAAGTTAGGATAAAAGTAGGAGGACATTACTGAATAAATAGTTAGCACATACGACCTTTATATTGTACTATATCCAAATACAGTTATCACACACTCATATTCACTTTACAGTTTGTCATTTCCAAAGAAATGGTTTAAGGATCCCAATCCGTATTCAAGCCCCTTGGCTATAAGCTACCCAGTAGCTGTCCCTTTGCAGCAGTCTGTTGGTTCTATTACCACCTCTAGTATTTCTTGACACTGTTTCTATTGCCATCAGCTGAGTCCCCTCTGGATTATTATCATGTTTAGTTGCAAAATGCAATCCCAGTGGCTTGTTAACAGGCCTGCCCCTATGTTTTGGATATGTTCCTGTATCCGTTGTTTTAATGGCCTTATTGTCCATCCAATATAAAGTAATTTGCAGGGGCACCATATTGCATACACTGCATAAGTACTGCTGCAATTTAGGAAGCTCCCGATCCACACCTCTCTTATAGCCCTCTAAACAGAATTTCTTTCCTTGTTTACAGTAAGTGCAGACATTGCATCTGCCACACCTAAACAGTCCTGTTGGGGGTGGGTTAGCCATTGCCTATTTATTGGTTCTGGAGCATTCTGACAGTATCTACTGTGAACCAATTTGTCCATCAGGCTCTCTGATTTAGAGACCATAACCCGTGGGCTTTCTCCTACTGCGCTAACTCAGGACCATTAAGTAGTCACTCTGTGCTTCTGGAGCAGTCACTGTTTTACCCTGGCTTTCCTTATTTCTCTGTGCTTCTGGAGCAGTCACTGTTTTACCCTGGCTTTCCTTATTGCTCTGTGCTTCTGGAGCAGTCACTGTTTTACTCTGGCTTTCATTGTTGCTCTGTGCTTCTGGAGCAGTTACTGTTTTACCCTGGCTTTTCTTGTTGATCTGTGCTTCTGGAGCAGTCACTGTTACCCTGGCTTCCCTTGTTGCTCAATGCTTCTGGAGCAGCCACTGTTTTACCCTGGCTTTCCTTGTTTCTCTATGCTTCTGGGGCAGTCATTTTACCCTGGCTTCCTTATTGCTCTATGCTTCTGGAAGAGTCATTGTTTTACCCCAACTTTCCTTGTCTTCAAAAAGTGTCAAATGTATCCTTTCTTTACCTGGAAAGAAGAGTATTTTCACAGATACATCATTCATTAACATCCCAATCAAGCTGATAAGAAAAGGTCAGAGGCTGTACACCAATATAACAAAACTATGGCTCAAGTGCAGATCTCTTGATTTATTGGGATTCCAACTATATTGCACATCAAAGTGAAAGTCCATATATATATATATATATATATATATATATACACACATATATGAGTGCTTGAACAAAGAGCAAGTAGAGTTCTGCAACAGGAGAGGAATCATAGGGTCCCAGTCCATAGCAGGCATAGGCAAAAGGAGAATGCAATGCTGCCATAGGAGTTTATCGTGCTTAAATCATTTTTATGTTGTAGGAGTCACCTTTGGTCACTCAAACTACTTATACTTCATTTCAGTGACTCTTATAACCCAGAAAACACCAGACATTCCACAATTTCTTTTTGCTATAACTCAGACAGTCTGTTAGTTAGTGGGGGCGATATATATCGATATAGATGAACCTCACTAAAGCCTTTGATACTGTTAATCACAATACACTCCTCAATAAACTCCACTCCGTCAGCCTCTCATCAGAAGCTGAGGGATGGTTTAACAGCTACCATAATAACAGGATTCAGTGGGTAAAAAACTGACAGCACCCTTTCCAGCAGTCGACAGGTTCTCACAGGGGTCCCTCAAGGGTCAATCCTAGGACCTCTACTATTCAGCCTTTTTCGTAACCATCTTCCCTCAGTCTGCACAGAACAATTACACTGATATGCTGACAGTGCTGTCATCTTTTCTAAAAGTTGTGATCCGTGCCACTTTGAATCACGCCTCCAAAGTGACTTCTCTGCTGCTGAGGACTGGTTCTCCAAAAACAAGTAATTTATAAATTATAAAAAAAAAAACAAGGTCATGGTATTCATGAACCCTCACAATAAACACGAGGACTATCAATTGAGAATTCTAAATAGTGTGCAAACCCCTCTTGAACAAGTGTACATCTTTAAAGAGCAGGTGTGCACTGTAATTTTTCCAGCCCTTCACAAACATACATGTTAGCTGACATACACCAGTGTTGAGGGGTATTAAAAATACCATGTGCTTCAGTCCAGTAAAAAAGTTACAGGACCCCTAATGTGTACCCCAGGAAAAACAGAGCAGCTTCTTGAACCTGCTGACACGCCCCCAGGCAGTCACTGGAACAGACACACAGCCCTCATTTTCTGATATCACAAAGGGGGGGCTTTGGGTGCCTGCCTGCGGGTGTGTCAGCAGGTTCAGGAAACAGCTCTGTTTTTTCCTGGGATACACATTAAGGGTCCAGTAACTTTTTTACTGGACTGAAGCACATGGTAATTTTAATACTCCTCAACACTGGAGCAGGTCAGCTACCATGTATGTTTGTGAGGAGCTGGAAACATTACAGTGCACACCTGCTCTTTAAATACCTTGTCGTAACCCTCAATAGCACCATATCATTTGCTCAACATGTCAACCATATTGTTAAGGTTGTTAATTCCAGAACTGGCCTCCTATACAGGCACCACCATAGCTTAACCCCTGAGGCACTGTCACTCATCATTAAAAGTTCCAGTTTGTCTCTCACAGACTATGGGCTGGTGGTGTCTGGAGCAGCCTCCCACATTACCCTCAAACAAATCAGAGTGAGACTAGATAAATCCTACAGACTGGTCCTTGGTGCCAACAGACCTACCCACACCTGCGACTTGTATGTGCAAGCCAATTGGCTTACCCGACAGGGCAGAAAACACTACCATGTTAGTCTCCTTGGGGCAAAAAACATGCCTTGGCTTAACCTTACCTGCTATCCAGAACATCTTAAACGCAGCAATCAATCCCCACTGGACGAGAAGTATGTCCAGACAATCGCTGCAAATCCCTTTCTTCAGAACTTTGCAAGTGCAGAGGATCCTTTGCCTACTGTGCTCCATGCTGGCTTAATGAACTCCCCTCTGTCATAAACAATGAGCCCAAACTGGGGCCATTTAAGAGGAAAATCCACCAACATCTTACCTCTCTAAGTAACTGTGACTGTTAACCCACCTTTTCCTTACCTGTCACATCTTCTCTGCCACATTACTTCCCCTCTGCCTTGCTCCCTCTCCACCCCTCACTGGCCTGATCAACCTAACCCGCTCTCCCCTGCCCCTGCCTCCCTTGCTTTCCTGCTTCCGCATCCAATGTTGCACTTATTTTGCCCTCACCCCTCTGTCCCTTACACTCCCTCCAACTGTGACTCCAGACAAAGCTCAATATTCTGACTGCTTCATTTTATGTTTGTTAAACATGTATCCATCTGTATGTAAATTATACCCTGTAACACTGCACTTTATTGTTTTCATAGTTCCTTTCTACTTTGTTTCTTTGTTTGACTTGACGTGGAACCTTTGCAAATGAGCTTCCATCTCAAAGGTGTAAATCCATTAAATACATAAATATGAAATCTGGCTCAAAGATTTCTCGATACAGTACTGTGTGACTTTAAATCTGCCAGACTAACTTTGAAATAGTGTTCTGCCTTATGATGCTGACTCACCTGTAAACAGAATGCAGCTTTATATCCTAAAACTGCACATGTCTGTTTGTTACAGAAAATTGAAGAATGAAGTCTATGCATTATAATTAGTACCAAAATAACTGGGATTCATTAGAGTGTATGGGAAGTCATAAGGCATGTTTTTATTAAAAAGAAATATCCTTGACTGAACTTGTTAGATTTGTATTGTTCATTAGCTTCATATGAAATGTCCTCCTCATCAATACTAGCAATAATGAACAGATTTCTGCTTGGTTTGGCATTATATGTTTAAGCTCCCTCTCTTCGGAGGGGCTTATGATCCCATTAGGGACCCTCTTCCACCTCCACCCCGAGCTTAGGGATTTATTATTGCTCTGGGGGTTAATCCCTGCTGGATGCCTAAAGGTGGCAGCAGAGGGCAAGTTAGGAAGAGTATATAAGGAGAGGAAACAGGAGGTTTGGGGTTTTCTTTACCAGCCTGGGCAGTAGGCCAGGGCTGCGGGGTGGCTGGAAGAGCAGGAGAGGCAGGAAAGGAGGGGGATCATCAGTCCAGGTTGGGATGGCCTTTTCAGTGACATGGAGTACAGGAGCTGAGAAGGGAGCTCTGCAGGGAGGATGGCCAGCTGGTGAATCTGCATCATCAGGATGGGGAGGCCTAGGTAGGGAAATGGCAGAGTAGGCAGGAGCCCCATGTAGATCCCATGCAGGAGATACTTGCACTGTTAGGGCTGAGGGAATTGTGGCAGGGTTCCCACAGAGGAGGGGCTGGTGGCAGAGGTCCCCTCCTGTACCTGGAGTGGCAGGGCAGCCCGGGCATGTAGGGAGCCTGGAGTGTCCTTCACCCACAAAAAGGGGCTTTCTTGGAGGGGCAGGTCCTGGGGTGCCAGCATTTTAGGGCTGGGTGGGTCGCAGGTCTAAAGACAGGCCTTGGAGGGTAGCTCCTGGCTGGAGCTTAGTTCAAGCCCAGGGTGTGTTGGCAGGAACATGGACAGGAGGCTGGGAGCCATCCCTAAATGGTCAACTGGGAGCACTGTAGAGAGAAAAGGTGCTATGGGAGGCTGAGGAGGAATAGGAGCTTTTTAGAGGGCCTGAGCAGTGGCAGGGCTCAGGGTCCTCTAGTGGTAGGGCAGCTCGAGAGATGCAATTCAGGCATTGGAGCTGGGCCAGGTTTGAGGGCCTCAGCACCAGTGGGAGGAAGAGAATGGACGTGGTGACCATTGTAATGTGACCAGTGGTGGGGGGGGATGTTTGGTATACGGGTGAATTTCAGACACTAAAGTGAGAGGAAAAGATAAGGGTTACAGGGCTTGGCTTGGAAAGGAAAAATCCTAGTACCCCTCGAGATTTGGGCCATGGTCCAGGGGCCGGGTGGGGGGAGCAGCACGATTCTCCATACCCGAGATAGGGCAGCTGACCAGAGCCAGACAGGGACATGAGGGAAGGGTAACCCAGAAAAGGAAAAAAGAGTTTGGCTTACCAGTGCCAGTGAGCCAGGAGCCCGGCGATTCTTCAGTTGAAGGATCCGCTTGGGTAAACCATATCAGTTTTCAGAAACAAAAGATACCTGTTTGTACTGCCTGTTTGCCATCATGTCTGCTGGAGAGTTCCAGCATGGTGAACTGAAAAATGTATAAATGGTCCCATGGAGCTTCTTTATTTATTTGGAGAAGGATGGCACCCCGTACCCCTGAAATCATTTGGACTACAGGTGACAAAATAAAGAGCTGTTTGGGAAGAAACCTGGTAGTGATTCTCTTTTATTTACATTAGAGAGGGGATAAATGAAATGTAAAGCTCCTTTGTATTTATTTTGTGTCATAAGTTGTACTTTCAGAAGGTGATCATCAGGCTGCACCAGGATTGTGGAGCTTGGAGGTCAAGGGGTGCTGAAGGCTGCAGATGGCTTGGAGGTCCCGTGTCTGGTGACCTGAGTTTGGGGCTGAACCTTTTCATAGAGGTAGAGGTGGAGAGTGCATGGTGTGATGAAGCCATCGTGAGGTAGGGCAAATGCTTTCCTATCTTTATTTTGAGTGCACTGTTTCGGAGTTGTTTCTCATTGTGGTAATCCTTTTTCTTTCCCATGGAACATCTGCAATGAAGTTTATGCCCCTAGATGAAGAGGGAAGGGGGTTCCACAGGGTGGCTTTTCTGGGATCTTCCCTGTACCCCAAAACTGCACCAGACCCAGAGCCCTTGGATACAAGGTGCTGGCAGGCTTCCTGGCCTAGATTAGGCCCTGTTGTGCAGTAAAAATGGGTTGTGCTGCAGGCCTCAGGAAGAAGTAGGCCTTGGCATGCCTGATGTAGTGTGTGCATATGACCAGCTGGTTACATGACTCTCCAGTGGAATCTGATTGGTGGATGGTGGAGAAGAAGCTAGAGCAGCTGTAAAAGGAGTTCCATCTTTGGGAAAGCAGTCGGAGGGAGTGGTGCCAAGAGAGAAAGAGAGAGAGAGCAAGCAACCAGAAAATCGAGAGTGACCTGTTGCACACTCACACTGGTGCAGGAAAAAAAGGACAGCTCCACCAAAAGTAAGAGGGTTCTTTTTATTGTGGGCACTGGGAGGAGCAGCAGAATGACTTGAGCAGATAGCCTCATTGGTTGGCGATGGATTGTGTCAGGTAAACAAGGAGGTGGAGAGGAGGTGTCCCTCCAGGAGGAACCACTTTCCACGGTTCATGCATCATTGCTGTCCTGGCTATGGAAAGCAGGGGGAAAAGGACAGACTAATGAATGATGCATGAGGTTTGGGTATTGGGGAGAAGGCATTGCAATGTTGCCTGTGTGCAGAACCTGCACAGGTATATCACCTGTTCCAAATTGAGGGCTCCTGCCCAGTACCACAGAGGGCTCCTTTGTGTTGTGGTCACTGGCTAGTGGGGATTCAGGAGCATTGATAGACTCCCTGGGGGTACTGCTAATGTCCATGTGGCTCAAGCCAGGAGCATTTCTCCCAGATGTTATAGTCAAAGCAGTGGGAGAAGAGGGTGCAGGAGGAAAACTGAGGTGAGGAGGGGGCGGGAAACACAGCCATCTGCCCAGCTCCCCGCCACCAGCTACAAACTACCCCCATGGTAGAGAGGGGGAAGAGGGCCTCAGATAGCTGGCAGGAGATTCCCCAGGACCCGGGGGGGGTCATTGTTTCAGCTCCTGTCTGGCAGTATCTCCCTGACTCTGTCCACCAAGTCAGAGCCTGCATCTGGAGCCAAATCAAAGATTTTAAAGCCAGCTAGCTTGGCTCCAGATCTGTTGCTACACCACCAGTGGCCAGGGAGGGTGCTGAGGACCCACAAGAACTGGAGGAGCTGGACGAGGAGAAATTTATTGGCAAGAGGCTCCAGTTCCAGGATTACCAGGTAAATAGAGCCATCCCCAGGCCTTTCCATTGACCAGTGATCACCATGGTGAACCATACCCCACAGCTTCTGGTCCTGGCCAAAACCCTCCAGACCCATATGGACAGGTTAAACCTCAGTCATCTGATGAAAATCAAATATAGAAGGGGTACATGGTTGCCACTTGGGCAGGCCAGGAGGACCAGTGTAAGAGACCTGCCGGAATGAAGCCAGGAAGAGAGATGGGTCCGCAGGAGGCTGCATATGGAGTATCCCCATTTGAACTATCCATATGTGCCCAAGAGGATATGGGACATTATTGAGGAGATGAGGGAGGTGTGGATCTTCAAAGAAAAAATTGGAACGTTTGAAGAACCACCCTGGCGGTGGAGGTGCCCCACCTCAACAGTTGATCCAGCAGGCTCGGACAATGTGCCACACAGGCACTTGGTCTGGTTTGACTCTGTTCAAGAACTTTGCTCTGGTCCAGGACTTGACTGGGACATAGACCAAGTATTACATCCTAGACCATGATTCATTTTGGGATGTGATCACCAAACCTGACCTGGAATATTAGTTCCCTCAGAGAGGGGGGCCTGCAACGTAGGCCTTCTGGAGAACAGATTTATGAACTGCACCAGGACTGTTGCTCTACAGAGCAGGACATGGAGACTGTACATAGTTTTTTTATAATGAAGAAAAAATGGGACTTAAAATTATGCTTATTATTGGGAATTTTTTTTTTAAATCATGTACAATTACTGGTGTGGAAGCTGGTACAGTGGTGTGAGGATGTGAGAGTGAGTGACAGAGTGAGTCAGCAGATTGTACACAGAGTAGCCTGTTCCTATTTGGTGGGAGGTATATTGGGGTTTTGTTACAACTTCAGAACTACCTCAGTACTGTTTTGAAATGTTTAGTGGTAAAGTTTAATCATTAAGAAAGCAATGATTATAATTGTTTGATGACAAAGAAATAACATAGGTGTTTCTAAAATTTTATGATTGTCTCCTGGTGCAGGTAAGTTTAGGAGGCAGTATAGCACAGTGGGTTAAGGCTCTGAGCTGCAGATCTGGAGACCTTGGTTTGTATCCCACAGCCGCCTAGGTGCATACTGTGTGATCCTGAGCAAGACACTTACAGTAACTTCCCTGGGCTCAGAAAAGCTTTGGCTTAATGTGCTATTCCTGCTTAAACAATGTTCCCTTTCCCCTTTTCCCTAAGTTTTAGTTATTAGGGCAAACTTGGGCTTAGTGAAGCAGGTTTGGGTGGTTCTTGTGGCCAGATATGGCGTGTTTACTCTTAGAAGGCTGGGGACTGTGCACATACCTGGTTTGATGGGAGGAGACCATCACTGGGCCTTTGCCATCATTCCCAAGAGGGAAGGATTTTTTGGGTAGGGAAAGAGTGTTTACTCCATCTCTTTCAAGGGGCCTATGCTCCCACTAGGGATCCCCTTCCACCTCCTACCCCCCCCAGCTTAGAGATTTATTAGTGCTCTGGGGGTTAATCCCTGCTGGATGCCTAAAGGTGATAGCAGAGGGCAGGTGAGGAAGGGTATATAAGGGGAGGAAACAGGAAGTTTGGGGTCTTCTTTTCCATCCCATGCAGCAGGCCTGGGATGGGGTGGTGGTGGCTGGAAGAACAGGAGAGGCAGGCAAGAAGGGGGCTCATCAGTTTGGGTTGGGCCTGTTGGGGAACCCCCTCCCTAATGTCAGTGGATAGGGATGTCCTTTTTCAGTGACATGGCATAGAGGAGCCTCGAAGGGAGCTCCGCAGACAGGATGGCCAACCAGTGAATCTGCGTCATCAGGATGGGGGAGGCCTAGGTAGGGAAATGGCAGAGTAGGTAGGAGCCCCATTTAGATCCCATGCAGGAGTTGCTTGGGCTGTCAGGGCTGAAGGAATTATGGCAGGGTTCAGACAGAGAAGGGGCCAGTGGCAGAGGTCCCCTTCTGTACCTGGAGTGGAAGGGCAGCCCGGGCATGTAGGGAGCCTGAAGTGTCCTCTACCCACAAAAAAGGGCCTGCTTGGAGGGGCAGGACCTGGAGTGCCAGCATTTTAGGGCTGGGTGGGTCACAGGTCTTAAGACAGGCCTTGGAGGGCAGCTCCTGGCTGGAGCTTAGTTCATTCCCAGGATCTGTTGGCAGGGGCATGGACAGGACGCTGGGGGCCATCCCTAAATGGTCAACTGGGAGCACTGTAGAGAGAAAAGGTGCTACGGGAGGCTGAGAAGGAACGGGGGCTGTTTGGAGGACCTGAGCAGTGGCAGGGCTCAGAGTCCTCTAGTGGCAGGACAGCCCATGATGTGCAGTTCTGGCAATGGAGCTGGGCAGGTTTGAGGGCCTCAGCACAAGTGGGAGGGAAAGAATGGACGTGGCCATTGTAATGTGACCGGTGTGGGGATATTTGGTACACTGATGGGTTTTAGGCTCTAAAGTGAGAGGAAAAGATAAGGGTTACAGGGTCTGAATTGGAAAGGAAAAAACCTGGTACCAATCGAGATTTGGGATAAGGTCCAGGGGCCAGGTGGGGGAAGCAGCATGCTTCTCCGCACCGGAGATAGGGCAGCCAACCAGAGCCAGACAGGAACATGAGGAGAGGGTAACCCAGAAAAGGAAAAAAAGAGTTTGGCTTACCAGCACCAGTGAGCCAGGAGCCTGGCGATTCTTCAGGTGAAGGATCCACTTGGGTAAACCATCCAAGTTTTCAGAAACAAAAGATAACTGTTTATACTGCCTGTATGCCATCATGTTTGCTCGAGAGTTACAGCATGGGTGAACTGAAAAAAGTTTAAATGGCCCCATAGAGCTGCTTTATTTATTTGGAGAAGGATGGTATTGTACCCCATGCCCCTGAAATCATTTGGAGCATAGGTGATAAAATAAAGAGCTGTTTGGGAAGAAACTTGGTAGTGATTCTCTTATATTTATTTTAGAGTGGGGCTAAATGAAATGTAAAGCACTTTTGTATTTACATTGTGTCATAAGTTGTACTTTCAGTAGGTGATCAGCAGGTTGCACCAGGATCGTGGGGCTTGGAAGCTCAAGGGGAACAGAATTCTGCAGACAACTTGGAATTCCTGGGTCTAGTGGCCAGAGTTAGGGGCTGACCCAGTTCATAGAAGTAGAGATTGAGAGTGCAAGGTGTGATGAAGCCATCAAGAGGTAGAGCAAATGCTTTCCTATTGTTATTTCGGGTGCACTATCTCAGAGTTGTTTCACATTGTGGTAATCCTTATTTTTCTCAGGAACATCTTTGATGAAGGCTATGCCCTAGATGGAGGGTGAAGGGGAGTTGCATATGGTATCAGAGTTTAAATTCTGAAATACTCACAGGTCACCTTTCCTTATTATTTTATGTTTCTGAATGAGCTGTTTGCTTGGTGATGTTGTAGGACCCTGGGCAGCAGACAGGTAAGGTAACGCAGGTAATTAAGCACTCAGAGGCTCATTGAGGGTCAAGGGGCAGGGCAAGAAACTATGGAGTGAAACAAAACCCAGTTGTCAGAGGACAGAGAAGAAGGGATAGAGAGACAGATAAAAAAGTTATATGTGTTTGTGTCACTGTGTCAGGGCAGAAAATCAGACTGGGTTATAGTTCTTATTTTGAGGATGTGAAGAATTATGGTGCAAGTGGAAAAATGAAATATCAAAATTTGCTTGCTGCTACAGTGTATGCTATGCTATCATGCTGAGAGATTAGAAACATGACTGAGTAAGTTGGTAGGGAGGGGCATCCCAACCCTAATGGATGCTCAAGTCTTGCTTTCAAACACAAGGAAATTAATTCTGTACTTTCTGGGAGGTAGCTAAAGGACAAGAAGGCATGCTTTCCTAACCATTTTAGCCTAGGACATGGGAGCAAGTGCACCACTGTGGAATTGGTGCACTGTCCTAGCTAGGCTATCAGTTTGGACAGCATGCCTTCAGCAAAGCAGGAAGGGGAACACATTTGTCTTGGACCTGGTCCTTTAGCTCCTGAGAAAGTGCAGAATTCCCTTCCCAGTTGTTGCCCTTCCCTGGATGACTCTCCCCATCCCTAACTTACTCTAGGTTATGTTTCTGTTTGTTTCTGATATCCCAGGCAATATAGATGATTAAAGAGCAAGGCAGCCTGGATATCAATGATTGTTGCTTGTATAAAGCATCTGACGTCCTCTATTCCTTTCTTTCTTTCCCCCATCCATGGAAGCCAGGTGTTTCTTTCACTGTGCTTCCTTTATTTTCAAATTCTGGCTTGGCTCCCTCCCCTCTCCTTATCCCCTCCTCTCATTCCCCTCTTCTCTTACTTACTCACTCAATGACTTAGATCCTATATCTCTTGCCCTTCTTACATGAAATCTTCTAAAGGTCAAGTTGGATTCTCCTCAGGTTCCCTAAGCTTGGGTCTTTGCTTCATTCTGCTATCTTCTCTGCTTCCTTCATCTTCTCACTCAAATCCCGCCTTCATGGTTCACTACTCACGAAGTCCTGTAACTGCCCTTGACTGCACTGTGCTCTGACACCCTCTCAGCCTTCAAGCTTCCTTCCAGGTACCATCTCAAATGTACTTTTTTTTTCGCACATGGTATGTGCCCCAATTGTATACCGTTCGCTCAGTGACTACGTTACCATGAAGACTATTGCAGCGATAAAATCCTCAGATCGCTGTAATGGTCCCGGTGGTACACCGACTGTATTTCCCCAATGATTGTGCCCCCTCCCTGACACTACTGTGATGCAGAGTTGGTTGATTATTTAAAAGTCAGTGGGTGCAGGGTGCAGAGGGCAGAGCCCCACCACATGAGGAATGTGGGGGGAAAAGCCACCCTGCAATAAACACATTGTTTCAGTGATGGTACAATGCCAACTGTTGGCATTGTGCCATTGCTATAATGCTGGAGGACAAATGTATTGTCACCGTGACATGATGGAACTGTACCAAATCTATTATTAAATGTATCTCCTTTGGTCATAGGTGTTGAATGTTTATTCTGTTTATTATGTTAGACTTGTCAACCCATTGTATCTTTCTATTTTCATATTATTTATATTTGTTATTTTATTTATTCCACATTGTTCTGGAAATTAACTGTTATCAGCTCAGTTCCTGGTAAAACCTTTGAAATAAATGTCAGGGATTTCACTTTCATGTCTTTTTATTGAAGAAATAGCAAAACAAGTATGCAACTTATTGATTACATTAATAAAGTACATATTTAAAACTATTTATTTTATTTAAAACTAGACTTCTAGTTTGTGTGTCTGTTTTAAAAATGTTATAAAAAAGTACTAGACTATATGAAAGAGTAAAAAAAAATTGTCAATAAATTTGCATACCAAGTCCCACCCCCAAGCAACCCCTGCATCCCCATTGTAAAATCCTACATCTGCTACTGCAAATTGAGGAAATCAGGTATGCAGTTAAATGTATTTCAGTGTGGTTTTGAACTTAGTGGCATAACCCCCATAACTGCCCCCCAACCCTCCCTCTCTTCACCCAGCACCCCACCCCCAAACATAACACCGATGCTCGGGGTGCTAGTCCCCCCAGTGTCCTACCTGAAAGTCCCTTACAGTTTAAAAAAAAATACACCCCATAAAAGAGAAAAATATTCATTGATGTCTGTTGCAGCTGCCACTGTAATTGCCACCACCCCCAAGCTCAACGCAGGCTAACCTTTGCTGTGCTGCTATAACTGCCACCCCCTACCCCCCAAGCCCAACCCATGCCTTGCTGTGGTACCACAGCAATACCAGCAGCAAACATCCAGTATTGACAAATACTTGTTGACATTCCCATTTACTACAGTATGTGTGGTAACAAAGAAATGCGAGACCTGCATAACACTGACTGGGAGAGCTTTCTTGACAACATAAGAGTCTTGTGCTGCATGCTTGAGTGAAAAAGGATCTATCTGATTAACTTAACTTGTGCTCCTGGAATGATAAAAATCCCTTCAATACTGACAGAAAGGCATGCCACAGTGTATATGTAAGTATAAGTTCTTGAAAATATACAAAAAGAGATAATGAAGAAAAAAAATTAAATGGGAGTCAAACAATCTTAAAATCATTCTGATATGTCATGAGAACTTGATGAAAATCTTCAGCATTTTTCTCTTATGATTAAATTCATTAGGATAGGATTGTAGTGGCAGTCAGGCTATGGTATAGTCAATAACAAGAACTTTTTTTTTGTCACTCTGTTTATCCCCCACATTCTGAACAGCCCCTCATATGCTGCTCACCCCAGCTCCATCACCCTAAGTTCCTCTGAACTTTCCTGCCACCTGTTCCTGCCCCCCCCAGGCTCCCCCCTCCAGCTCAATTGACAGGGTAAACAAACTGCCATCGTTAAACAGGATCTGGTTTCATGGCTGGCCTGGGTTGTTGGGTGTAGGACCAATGGGTGACCAGACTCGTCCTGTTGGCTGGGAATTACCACTTTTCTCCCCTCCTTGGAGGAGCGGAAGTACAACATCCTCATGATGCACATCATGCACTCCTGTGCAATGTGCATCAAAGGCTGCCACTCCTCCATCTGCAATGGTGGTCCATACCTGCCTTCCCCTGAGCTTTGCCAGGGGCCAGACATGCACAGGGCTCTATGACCTACCCCTTTTGAAGAAGGAGAGCAGTCCTATGGGCATTTGATCCTCCTCCTCCTCTCCCCCAGCTGATCTTCCAACATCCTGGTTCTTTTCTGAACTCATGTTGTTGGCGACAAAAGAGGTTGCTCTACTGCTGAACCAGTGGGCTGTCTGATGGCAAGAACTATTAGTAGGACCTTCAGGCAGTGATGGAAAATAATATAGTCTAGGTAATACTGAAATAAAAGTCAGTTTTAGGCAAGTAACGTACAGTTGCCAGTAGCAGAAACTGTTGCATGTTCCCCAAAAAGGTATATTTCCTGATATTTCTATCATTATTGAAGTCATTTTTGATTACAGAATCTTTTTCTCCGAGACTTCCTCTGCTTCTGCTGCTTATATCTATTTTGAAGTCATAATCCTCTGTTTGTGACATCACTAGCTGCTGCTGTGCTAATGATTCTGATGTCTCAAGCAGAGGATTATGACTTCAGAACAGGTAGGAGCACCAGGAAGAAATGAAGTGTTTATTTGCGGTTAACTATTTATTGAGTTTCATGATTAAACTACAATATCATCAGTTTATCATGAATTCATAAATATAATAATCATGTGCATTTAAATTCATAAATAGATATCCGATGTCAAAACATATGAAGATATAAAAATGTAGATGTCACAAAGGCCATTCTCAATGATACTGACACCAAGAGAGTAGTGATGTTTGCTCACTACAAAATATTGGAAAACTAAGAGGCAAGGGTTTCTGCAGTCAGGAAAATGCCTTCAGTAATGATAATACTACAGCAAGAATGTCCTGGAGTTCAAATGCAGGAGTGAGATGGATGTTGTGAGATTCAGTTCTGCTAATGCCAGCTTATCACTGTTTTGCTAAAAACTAGTAAAGCACTTTAATACAACAGCACATTCTGCTTATGTATCATTGACCATAGCCTATATTCATATTTAATGGGCCGCATGGTGCATGAAACTGTAATTACAGTACTCTGATTCAAAAGAGGCATTTTATGATACCTTGACAAGATGAAATCCAGCAACCTAATTGGCTATGTCCAGTCACATGACCAGGCGGTGATGTTGCCCACCTCACTGTCAGCCTGGTATTAGCCTCTTCACATATCTCTGTACAATAAAACATGAACCTCTTAAAAAATGATTTGGTAGCCATGTTTTCCCCTCACTTGTTGCAGCATGATATGAACACAAAGTTGGTTCAAAGCTGTACCCCACACACCCAATGTCAAATCTGCTTTTGTTCCCAGTATCATACACATACCACTTCAGTATTTTTCTTACCTTTTTGATTTCCCTTTTCAAACCCGTGAGCGGCGATCGCTGAAAACCAGGGTCAATGATTGCTGAAAGATGCAACTTTTACTCAAACTGTTCCACTTCTCTACATCATTCAAAACAGAGCCATGGAAATATAACCCAAAAAAAACTAAAATATTTTCTTGGTACCTTGTCAGTAGACTCTGTGTTCCTCTCTTCATTACACATAGGCTGCCATTACACAAGGTTGGGGGGGAGCTAGCTGTAAATCATGTAAAACCATTGGAACTACAAGGAAGGCATCCTCATTAGGACAAATATTCTAAGGCAAAGTCAAACACACAATATAGTTCCAATATGTGGAAGGACTACTTGAATAATTTTTTGCATACATTTTTAAACTTTTTACATATTTAATCATGATTATTTCAATTACTAAGCATATTGAAAAAACAAACAAAAAACATTTGACGAGCGCAATAACACACTCAGATAAGTACAGTAACTCACTTCAAGATGCGCATTAAACTAGATTGCAGCAATTTCCAGTTGATTTAAGGAACTTGGCCTGTGACCTTGTGCCTCAAAATGCACCCAGAGTGTGGGGTGATCTAGCATAATGCACACCTTGTCATGTGTTATTGCTAGCTTTCAGCATTAAAATCTGTTCAGTTTTTTATTTTGCCACATGCAGCTTGACACCAACTCTGATCATAGCCACAAATGCTCAGCGGGTTGCCCTCATCTTTAAAACAGTACTTTAGCTACTGAACCAGAAATTACATATTAGCTTCACTAACTGTGGTTAGTTGTCTACTGCATACAAATAGGAAGGTACACTTCCCAGTATTTATAAAGGACAGGATTACATTTGGTATTATATATTACTTTTTATAGATACTTTACAAGTCATTAACAGTAGTAACAGACATTCAACACACACCAGGAGTTTAAATGAGACTGAGGAAGGTTAAGAAACTCTCAGGAAGGTTAAAGGCAAAGAATAATCAGTTTAGCCCTGGACAGTTAGGTGACTTACTTTATAGTGATAAATGGCTCTGGTGGGATTTATATCTGTGTCTCCGGGTTCACAGATCTGCACTATTACCACGAGGCTACATATAGCAATATTCCTTTAAAATAAATTAAATTAGGATCAGCTGGATAATAACTGAGTTACCAACAGCCTTCAATGGATCATCCATTTCAAAAACATTTATTCACAAAAACAAAACTCCAAATCCTTAAAGCATCTGTCCTCTCTGAGCCTAAAATGTTCGCACTGTCCTAAATCTGGCTCTGCATGTTCTATGCCCATAAATTACTGAAACAATTCACTTTTATATTTGCCCACTGTATTAAAGTATCTATTAGTAACATCATCTCCTAATTTATTTCCTAGTCTAATCCTAAATGGGATGACATTTTCGCTCTTCACTCCACAAGACTGCTGGTCTAACAGATGGTATAATAGTTTAGATGAATTTACTTGTACATTCCTCATTGCAATGCTCCTGTAAAGACTAGCAGAGATTTCTTTCATCTTTTGATTTATAGAAGTATCAACCTCAGCCCTACAGATAGCTGCTTTAGGCTCTTAATAGCTGCCAACTACCACATGAGCTGGAACCAGAGAAGACAGATGTTGATACCTATATATAAACTATCAGTCTAATAAAGTTTTTCAGAAAATCTGTTAAGCCTGCTCCAAGAGAAGCAGAACTTCATTACATCAAATGTTCTCACACAACTCAAGAGAAAGCTATCCAATCTGGTTAAGCCTCTGTGACGTATTACAAATCCTTCACTATAGCAACCAGTTCAGCTGGTAGTATAAACATTGACATGCAGTCAGACAAAGTGCTTAGTAGCTCTAACCTTCGAAACACGAGAAGCTGCCTCAGATGTGCCAGTTAATGAATATTTACATCTACTGTACAGTATAAAAAATGACCCATGTTGCATGCCACTGATCTGCAGTATAGCTTATAATCAGGTGTGAGGAATCTATATTTTTACAGTTTGAAAAAAATGTTTATTAAAGACAATTAGGTTTAAAATTGTTCAGTGTAACAATTTTGAAATCATACAGATTAAGAACAATTGCAACTCTTGGTATCCTTAGCCCAGATAGACATGTCAGAGTTTATATTTCATAGAAAGAAAGGTCAGTATATTGTATGTTTTGACCAAGGTACAAAGCAGGCCAGTTTGATCCAGTTGTTAAATCCTTTATAGTTTTTGGTAGAATGCAGTTAACCCAAGAAAATCATCATTTACTCATGTTGTAATACCTTCCGATGTGACGTGTGACTGTTGTTAACCCATCGTTCACACGTCACATCGATGGCATAACAAACAATTCAGCCTAGCGACTGTTTCTAAGGATGCCTGTGGCAGCACGCGATTAAAACAGACTCGCAGTCCTGCAGTTATTCGAATCATAAAATCATAAAACCGCCTAAGAATCGAGCCGAACGAGCCCGAAGATCTCCACCATTTCACAGCACAAAAATGCGTGACTTTTGACCTACGTGACTTTTAACCTACTGAAGTAACTATTGGATAGCAGCAGTCACATGGCAGTCACTGACCCTTGACATGCATCTTTTGGCCGTTTTTCTTTCCGTAGCAGTTTAAATTGCTTGGTAATACTCTGAATTAAAATAAAAAGTGTTAACGGTTACCGGAATGTTAAGCGTTTTCATTTATGGCACTGAAACAGCGTCCCATAATCTTCTGCGCAAGGTAGGCAAATTATCTGTTCACTTCCGAGCTGTGATCCACACCTTGCCCATACACTATAAAAGACAATGTATGGGCATCGGTGGTCAACTGCACTGTTCTAGCATCTTGTGATTCCCTTGGCAACCTAGGTTGACCTCTCGAGCTGCGCTCTCGAGGTTTACCTAGGTTGCCAAGGGAATCACTCGATGCTAGCACAGTGCAGTTAACCAGCGATGCCCATACATTATCCTCTATATCCATATCTTTGGTCTTCCACCTGTTCTATTCCTTGGTCAATCGTGGTCCAACCCCCATCTCTTCCACATGTTTCCCCATCAGAACTATTCCATCCCCTAGTGTAGTTTCTTCTCCTCCCTCCATGGCAACAACCCCAAAAAACATGATAGCCCCACTCACCCCTGCTGCACTGCTCCAAACTCCCTGGTGTCTGTTGTCTATTGAGGAGTGCAAAGGGCATAAGACATGCCCTTTGTGCTGTTTATTCTGCTGGCTTTGCAATGCTGCTGGCTTTGCAATGCCACTACTATAGTAATAAGCCATATAAATATGTATATTCACTGCATGTAAATTATAACCCCCTCAATGCAGCAGTGTGTTACAGTAGTGCACTCTCAAATGGCTTTGCTTGCATCCTGGGGCCATTGCACAGCACTCAATAATGCCATCCCATAAGACATCACAAAGCACAATTTAGTGATGGCAGCCCCTTCAAATATGGGGACCACAGTTCCCAGCAGTCTCTCATGATGCTTTTCCTATTGAGAAATGTGTTTACTTGTATTTATTTATGTCTTGTGCTGTGTTTATTGTGATAACTTTGTGCAGCTCTCTGAGCCTCGAGGAAAGGGCGCCATAGAAATAAAATTACCGTGCCATGCCTAATATGATGTAATGGACAACGGTGATGTTGTTAATAAAATTTAGTAGTAAATTAAAATAAAACCACATTTTTAAATTACAATTAAAAAAAATCGATAAAATATTCTGTTACAAAAATCCCTTTTCTACTGCAGGAAGCATGGGGCAATAGTTCTCAGATTTTGTTACAGTTAGCCTCCCTCCAAACCATGGAAAGATCTTGAGCCTCCACAAATATGGAAATAATCTTGGGCCTCCCTATAAAAAAATATCATACTTTGCACAGTACACCAGGAATAACATAAAATACTTTTGAGTAGTTGCCTGAATTTATTCTAATTTTATTCACCTTATTGTTCTCCACCCTCTACAAACTCAACACACTGGGTCTTCTTACTCGCCCTGCTCTTCTGACTCTTCTATCTTTGTTATCACTAATTCCAATATGTCCGTGGGTCTGATGACTTTTTTGTCCATTTCCTCCTCTCTCTGTAATAATCTTCCTGGTCACCTCTGTCTGTCCCCTACTTATCCTGCCCTTATGCACCTTCCCAGGGATAATTTTCCTCCCCCCTGCTCTTACTCCTAGTACCTTTCTGCGTAGCCCAGGTATTTGCACTGTTCTTTTTTTAACTTTTTATTTATGCAGTATATAACACAAAGTAGACATCATACAGACTATATTAGAGGACACAGCTTCTGCATCATGACTATGAAGTACATTAACAAAATTGTGCACGTAAGACATGATACATTTTCCAGTCATAGATACCTGACTGCAAACTGTAAACAGGCATTTAAGTCCAACAGGGTAAAAATGCAGAATGTGTCACTGTGACCTTCAATGCAAACTACTAATAAAAAAAATTGTTAGTTTTCCCTGTCCCTTGCAGGACTATAAAATATTGTGGGATGGCTGAAAGTCCGAGAGAGCATGTCATCACTTATTAAGATGTCCTGGACTCAGCTAAGTTGCTTTGCACTCTGTATCCTTGCATACATCAATGACTGCCATGTAAGGGGACAATCATTCTGAGTTCAATAAAAAAGCTCACAAATTGAGATGTGTGTATGAGCATGCTGAATGAACTACATTGCTCTCCAAGGAACCAAGGAATTCTGACAGCTGATTTAACACGCAGCATGTAGAGTAAACATTAGGCTGCAAAATGTAAAACAGACTGTTAACATCATATAATCACACAGACTAAACTTTGGTTTTGCCATTACCACATTGAATTTTGAGGACTGTACCCTGTTAAAGTATCAGTCATTATCATTCCCATTCTCCAGTTCCACCACAGTGTCTTTTTCTGCAATTTTTACTGCAAAGCCGTTGCTGACTCAGGGTCAGTAAATACATGAGTTTTGTTCTTGTAGCGTTCCTACAGTCTGGCCAAGAAAAGCAACTGTGCCACTACCCCACATTCCATCTGTGATTTTTTAATGATTTTCAGGTCTTTTCTGCGTGGTTGAGTCTGGGAGGACAGATCTGGGAATAAAGCAATTTTGCTGGCCTCCAAGATCATTTCCCTGTGGGTCCTGTCCATTTGAAGAAGAGGAATGCAGGCCTCAGGGTCAGATAAGTCTGAGATGGCTATTAAGCTGTGCTGGAAATCCCAATGATGTAATCATTCTCTCATAGGGATAGCAAAAGCTTTCCAGCATCCTATGGCAACAAAGTCAGGTTAGTGAAAATAAGTCTCTAGAGTGCTGGGAGAAGCTCCATACAACTGGCAAAACCGTGGGAAGTTCAAGCCAGCAGTTCAGATGATCGTCTGCCTGTGGTAATTCTTCAATATCTCCACCTTAGCCAGAGACACTGCAAGTCCTTTATCATGGTGGCATTCCATTCTCTCTTCTGACTTGCTTCTTGCTGTAACTCGATAAGTGCAGTTTTATTTTCTGTGATCCAGTGTTCAAAGGTAGTCAGCCTGGTTTTACAGTAGCAAGATGCTAGTTTGTCTCCTCTTCTGTGCTTGTATTTTTTATAACATCAAAAGGAACTGGGATGTGTCAGTAACTCAGAACTCTCACCACCATGCTGCAAAGGCCCTAAGCCTTTTGTACCAGCTGCTGCTGCTGCAGTGTACATATTTACTCCTTGTGGGGCTTGTTTCTAATCTTTTTTCTATCCCATATCAGCACTCAGCTGTCTGCAAGCTGGATTGATAGCAAAATTCAAGAACTAGTGTAGATATGTAAAGTACAATATAGTTTCTATCTGTATAGACTCTGAGCTCTTTGAATATGAATCTTCCTGCTAGCTGTTCAGAGCACCCCCATATGTGCACTGTTCTGAAATCAGTGTAATTGTCAAATTATTACATCTCATAATTTACCTGTTGTTCTAGAAACCCACAGGGAATCAGAGAAAACTGCAAAAATTAAATAAATGAAAAAAATATCTAAACTAATGCAGAGTATTAAGAAACTAAAAATAAATTAAAACCAAAGCTTTTTATAAAATTAAAGAACTTAGCCCAGGGGACTGGGAGAGGACTCAAGGTGACTGGTCTCTTCTGTGTAGAAAACACATCTGCCATTGGAATGCTACTGAGGAGCGTGACGCCTCTGCAAACTTTGAATTTCACTCCAAATTCCTTCTATCTCGGGGCAACACCTTGAGGTAGAGCTAATTGCATGTCATCTTACATCATTACTGGTCTCATGTTGTTAGATGTTTTCACTATCCATTTTCTCTCTATCTGGAACAACTTTCCAACCCACCTCTACTTCTTCCCCACTTATCCTACTTTTAAGCACCTTCTCAGGTCATTTTATTGCCTCCTGCTCTTGCTCCAAGTACCTTTCTTTTTAGACCTTATATGTGTGCTGTTCTGACACCAGTCTAATTAGTCAGTCATTACCTCTCACGATTTGCACATTGTTCCAATTTGCTGTGTTGCGAGTATTTTTTTTTTTTTGCAGTTACCTCTGAATTACTGTAACTGTCTGTACATTTTCTTTGGGTTGCAGCAGGATACAATCCTTGGCTCAATGTGCTTTTCTGAGTCACCAATTTGTGCACACTGTAAATACATTCACTTCCCATTATCCAGTTTCAGTTTGCTTCCTGCCTTTACCTAAAACTTCCAAGACCTCATACTTTAAATAATTCAGTAATGCTTGAACACTCCCCGGGAACAGGTCGGGGGTTACGTTTGGAGGCTAGCCTCATCATTTGAGAAACATAGGCACAGGGTCTTCTAAGAGTTGAACGCCTTAGCTGTTTGTATAAATATTTGGGATCTGAGGTATTGTTTGTAAAAGATTAAATAAAAATACATCTGTTCAACATGGAACATAACATCTGTCAAAAATACCAAAATGAGTTTGCATACAAAAACCCTCTGTCACAGAATACTTTCCCAGATCCTAAGTAAATCTACAGATAAGGGTGGTGTTGTAGTAGTTATGGAAAAAGTGCAATATATGCTTGGACACTGGTTTACAATTGTTTACTGGTAAAATAGATGGAATTCAGAAAATGATATTGGCCCATAGCACTGACATTGTGGAAAACCATAGGCTCATTGCCTCACCTAGCCACAGTCGGCTCTTGCTCAACCACACAGATGACCCATTCCCAAGCTTGCACCTAGATCTTCACCTCCCCAGCCTACCACCTTGCTCATCACTGTCCCATCAGCTACCTGTCCTCCAGACAAAGCCATCCCAGGCTGCCACCACCCCCATTACTGTGTCAGCCACCAGCGCCCCTGATAAATTTCTCATTCTGCCACTCCTAAGTCAACCCACCTAGTAATGGAATATACACTACCTGGTCTGCATCTATATAGAATGTACTGCTCCTACTACTATATGGGTTACACAGCTCATAAGAACATACAAACATATGAAGAAGCCAGCAGAAGAAGGCCATTTGGTCTATCAAGGCTGCTCATGTTGCAGGGTCCACAGCTTGAGCTATTGCACCTGCCCCCTCTCCCCACTCCTCCCATCCTCCCTATCCATGACCCTTACCTTCCCCTATACCTGTCCCAGCCTCTCTTAAAACTGCCCACTGTCTTCAATGAGATTACCTCTTCTGGCAGTGCATTCCAAGTGTCAACAACCCTCTCTGTGAAGAAGTGCTTCCTGACCTCCCCCCTAAACCTTCCACCCTCCAGCTTAAAACTGTGCCTCCACGTGTTATGGTTGCCACTCAGCTTAAAGAGACTCTCCTTATCAAGCTTATTTATCCCTTTCAAGTACTTGAAGGTCCCAATCATGTCCCCTCTTTCTCTCCTTTCTTTCAGGGAGTACATGTTTAGTGCCCTCAACCTCTCCTCGCATGCCTTACCCTGCTGACCAGCTATCATCTTTGTAGCCCTCCTCTGGACCTTCTCCAGCAGGTTAATGCCCTTTTTGGGGTGTGGGCACCAGTACCAAACTCCATACTCTAGATGAAGCCTTAACAGTGACCTGTACAAGGACAGTATAACTGCACCTCTCCTACTACTATGCTGCTGCTTTGTTTAACTAGCACCTATTTAACACATGAGTACCTAAGCAAGCATTATACCACACACTATACAGCAATATCTTGCTGCTATCTACCTTGCACTTATGTATTTCAAGTGTTCTTAATTTTTTTTTTTCACTCCCTCCATCCTCCTAGCTGACCACTCCTTTGGGTCATCTGGGCCCTCTATCTGCTCACCGTCCCTGACACCTGCCAACATCTCACATTGTGACCCCCCAAGTAACCTGGCATATCCTTTTGCTGGATGGGTCCCTCTCCTCTGAGGGGAAAGGCATTGGTTGGGGCAGCCAGCACACTCTGCAGTTGGTCCAGGTGTTGCTGAGGTAGGGTCAGTCATCCAGGGCTTGGCAGGAGCCAGCTACCTTCATCCAGCCAGCCAGGGAGCTATTTCCTGGTTTTCTCCCTGGGGGAGTGGCTTGCTACAGATGTCAAGGTGCATGCCAACATTCGACACTCCTCCAGTCATCTGGGACCTGATGTCCTGCTGTGCTCCCAGCCTCTGCCAAGGGCCAGCAGGCACCAAGCCACATCCCCACTCTCCCCCCCAGAGAAGGTGAGTCATTGCTGGATGCTCCATCCTCCTCCCCCTGGCCAGCCCCCCAGTGACCCGGGTCCATTCCCGAACCTGGGTCACTGGCATCGCAGACAAAAATCCAACCACTGTGCCGACGGGCCAGTTACAAGTGTTCTTAATTATGCTATGTACTGCACCTAACAAGCTTTGTACTGCACCTGTTGTTGTGCTACTGTATGCCTCTTGCACTTTGTAACTGACAAATGATCTGGATCTCTGTTTATTACTGTCTTTTTGTCTGTGCAAACTTGCCTGTACCATATGCATTGTCCTGTGTTAAATTGACTTTGTACCTTTGTAAAAAAGCCCTCCCCCTCTGCTCAAAGGTGTAAATCCTAATTTTAAATAAATAAATAAAATAAAATAAAAATCATTATAATAGGAATGCAGGCAACAATGACAGAATATATTGGATTCAATGGGCCTATGCAACTTGGTATGTTGTTATGGTTGTGCGACTTGGATACACTTTGGCTCTTCACTTCTCTATCTGTAGGATATACCACCCTGTAGGAGTACGAAAGTAAGGAACCCTAGAGGAGGGGGCTTCACCACTAGAGGTGCTGTGGAACTGATTCCCTTGGCTAAAGGTAGCTTAGGAAGTAGCCCACGGAAGAGAGAGATGAGCCACTGGAGGAGGAAGGGAGGATGGTGGGGCAACAAGAAAATATCTGTAGGAGCAACTATGAGGAATGGCCTTTTAAGGCCAGATCAGGGGCATGGTTATTTGCTCAACCCCACTAAACCACAGGCATAGCCTTACAATTCAGTGGGCCTACGCAACTTGGTATGTTGTTATGCTTGTGTATCTTGGATACACTTTGGCTGTTTACCTCTCAATCCATGGGATATACCACCCTATAGGGGTATGAAGGCAAGGAACCCTACAGGAGGGTTCCACCCCTAGATGTGCTGTGGGAATAATTCCCTTGCCTAATGGTAGAATAATTCCCTTGCCTAAAGGAAGAAGCCCAAAAAGAGTGCCAAAAAAAAGAGTGTTGAGCAGCAAAAAGAGGTGGGGAATGCAGGTTGCTATGGAAGACCTGAACGTAGGTCAGTAAGGACAGTATGGTCAGGAGCTCAAGTAGAGTAGCAGGATACAATGGATGAATAGTGATCTGCTCATAGGTTAGGAGGAGGCACAAGGGCACGACTTCCTAAGGAGGGAGGGAACAGCCAAGGGACCATCATCAACCCCATTCAACAGCAGAACCTATCTACGGAACCTAGGAAATAGTACTAACCTATTTAGATATTATGACCATTGGCAGGGAGGAGAGGAAAACCCCCCTTTGAGGAGGCAACCTCTGGGGATCCAAGGCCTAGGTCACCTTCCCTCCAGACTTCAGGATAGTTTGGTTAGTGACAGCTCAGATACTGCAATTTACTAGGCCAATCCAGGGTTAGAATTTTCAATTTTGGGGAACACTCTCACTCTAACTCTCTAACGGGAATGCTGTGAAAGGCTGCGAGTGAATTCTGCAAGACAGTGTATGCTTGAATGTGATATGAACCTCCAAGGAGGGAGGAGGAGAGTAACAACTGCCAAGGCACTCAACTGGCCTACTGATCTAAGAACAAACCAGTTGAACCTGAGGTGGTCATAGGGAGAATAGCTTGGAGGGTGCCTCTGAACCCCTTTGGGCAGCTAAAGGGGCCCTGCCTGTGACAGCCCCACCCCTCACTGCTGAAGTCTTAAATTCTACATCTAGAGGTGCCACTGGTATGGTTGATGACTGAAGGTCCAGCCAGAGCGAAGACATTCCCACAATGGGCCAGATGATAAGGATCCTGCTCTGAGATTCAAATACTCAAGATGCAGACTTTGTGGGTGCAGAGCAAGACCATTGGCTGCAGGCTAGTTCTGAGCCAGGGAAGTAATGGACATGGCTGCCATGTCTCTGAAGTGGAGAGAAAGGAAAGTCAAGACATAACATGGAACACACACATGAGTCATGCTCAGATGGTAAACTGTGAGAAAGGTGCTCGCTATTGAGCACTTGCCAAAATGGCGACTCAATAGTGGCACCTCTTCTCATGGCAAGTGGATGGGGGGTGAATTTGGGTATAGCGACATCCTGTCCCTATGTGTATACGCATGTGTGGGGGAGAGGGAGGATGTTGTGTAATGTGCAGAAGGGGCGGGAGGATTTGTGAGGGGTAGTACCACAGTAGGTTGCAAAGCTGGCCATGTGGTGTGGCAGGCTCATGGCAGGCTATGGTTGGAAGGGTATTGGGTTCGGGGCCCGGCATGTTGGGATTTTTGCACCAGTTGATAATTTTTTTTTCACTTTTCACCCCCCTAACATGCAACCCCCTGGAGTTGAGGATCTTTAGTAGAGGGGTCCGGGCCAAAAAAAAAATAAGTTCCCTGCACCATTTTGATGTGTGCCTGGACTAAACATACCAAAATGTTTTTTTGCTGATGCATAGTTGCCAAAATGGCAATTGCCTTTCCACAATTGCTGTTATGACATAGAACCTGCTCAGATAGTCAAAAATGATGATTAAACCTTATGTAGGTCAGACTGAGTGACGGGGATCCTGACGTGGGTCAAGATAAGCAGATTACAATTTGTAACCACAGCAGTGCAAGCCAACCAGGTCCAATGAGAAGCTAAATTAAGAGTGAATTGAATCATACAAGTGGGAGAGACAGTAATGGCAAGATGAAGCCCACAGCCCATGGTGGGGTAGAAGGAGCTGCAAAGTTGGCATGTAAAGAGGTGAGGTTCGAGAATGAAGAGACTTGATATGCTGATAGCAGTAATGCCATGAAGGCTGGTATGGAGCAGCAGTAGAAGGCAGGGGCCAACATGTTGTGGAGTAAAAGGTAACAGTTGAAGTAAAAAAGGAGACATGTAGGGGTCTTAACATAGGACTAGGAGTACAATTAAAGGAGTAGTGAAATGTAATGGGAGGGCAGGGACCCCTCAAGAAAGGCGGAGCCAAGATTGGAGGGGAAATGAGCAAATGCTGGAGAAACATGGAAAAGAGCATGAAAGGCAAATAGTGAAGAGGGCTAATTAATGTGAATAAATAAATTGATTTGGTGCTAGCAGCTATGGCTACCTGACATGACATGTAGTGGAGTAAAAGACATAGCGGGTGATAACCAGTTACTATGTTGATGATTAAAAAGGAGTCCTTCCATAGGACTGAAATAGCCAAAACAATAATTTGAAAGGAAGTGTAATGAAATTGATTACAGCAGACCTAGCATGGATCAGCTGGAAGCCGGCAGACATGAGCAGCGCAATGGGCCGAATGCTGTTGCAGTGCAGTGGTCAAAATTGTGCAGGGAAAGATGCAATGCAAAGCTGAAAGAAAGAAGCAGGGGGATGCCTCTGGTAGAGGTAGTCCAGCAGGAGATATAAGAATCAGAGTGCGGTGCAACCTGCTACGAGCAGTAGAAAGGAAGTGAGCCATCGGCAAACAAGAAAACCTCCCAAGTACAACAGAGGCCCAAAAGAGGTATGAGACAGGATGGAGTGGGGAGGGAAGACAACACAAACACAGGGGCTGAAAAGGCAGACAGTCACAAGTGATTGGCAGACAAGGAAGGAACCATCACAAAGCAGGAGGGAAGGGAGAAGCAATGGAAGGGAGCAGAAATGGGGCAGACAAACACCAAGAAGAACAACCAGAAGGCAGCAGGGAAAACAGGACCAAGGGATGTGGAGCAAGCAGCAGAAGGAAGGGGAAGAGGGGTGAGACAAGACACAAATGGCCACAGAGAGAGCAGCGGACTCAGAGAAAGAGGGAAAATGTGAATGGGAGATGAAGCCGGTGGCCAGAAGTGAGGAGAGGATGCAAAGAAAAGGAGGGGAATGAAAAGGGAAGAGCCTCTGGCCACAGTGAGAAAATGTTTGTAAGACCGACTAGGAGGAGCAGTCTTTTAAGGTCCAATCGGGTGCATGGTTACTTGCTTCGCCCCATTGAACCACAGGTGTAGCCTTACAAATCTTATGTTTTACAGGAGAACTGGGTTGAATCAGTAAGTCATTTTTCCAATAGAAGCATTTTTTAAATAAGGCTCCAATTCTGTTGTTTACTCATCTTTACTGCCCTGTTATTAAACTATATGGCTATTTCAGTCTGCTGCACTGGTGGTAAAGATTGCTTTTGGAATTTATGATAAAGTTTATGTTCCTTACAGCTATTCTATAATATAACACAGATACATTATGACAACACTGCAAGATCTTGGCAAGTACATAAAGGGAAAAGAAAGGGGAAATTGTTTAACCAAGAAAGGCACGCTAAGCTGAAGTTTGTTTCCAGGAGCAACCTGGGAGCACAAGGAAGTTAAGTGACTTGCTCAGGGTCACACAGTGTGCAAGTGGGATCTGTGGGATTCAAACCCAGGTCTCCAGGTTTGCAGCTCAGTGCCCTAAACCACAGCACTATACTGCCTCCTAAAAACTTCTTCATATAGTTCAAAAATGGTCCATATGGCTCAAAAACTGGCAAGACAAAGTTGATTAAATACTGCTATGTCAAACCATCTGATTGGTGTAATTGCAGGGCTACCACTTGCAATGCTGGTGACCTAGTTCAGGAATGAGCCAGGGATGTCAATTCCAGCCTGGGGAGGAGGACTGGTTATCCCATAGGATGCTTTCCTCCTCTGTGGAGGGAGGGTAGCAGTCTTAACTGCTGTACAACCACTTGAGTAACCAGAGATGATGGTGCAATCAATGTTGATTGTGAGTGGGGGAGGACAGCTGACACCCAAATGCAAGCAGCCTCTTGTGAGTGCATAAAATCATTGAAAAGTCACACTTCTGGATTGGGATGGTTCTGTGTAAGGTAGTTATCCTACAGAAAACACAGATACAAATCATCGCACTAAAGGAGAAAAAATACATTCAGAGTCAAAGTCAATACTAAGTTTTTATTGTGGCAGCAGGGATATGCCAGCCAAAATCTTGCCCTGCTGTTTCAACCATAATCCAGGTCTTCATCAGGAGGCAGATCTGGTGGCCATCAGGTGAACACACTTTATATACCTTCAGTACCTTGGTGATTACATCCACTTGTGAAAATTCATAACAGATTTAAAGCAATATCTTTCAGTTCATACATATGTTTACAAATAATTGTGCAAATGTGTTGAGTGGAAACAAATACAAATAAATAAAATTAAACAAGGTGTTAAAATTGAACAGCAAAAAACATAAACATAAGCCCATAGTCTTATGTCATTATATTTACATAGCAAATAATTATGAGGTCAGCAGAGACCAGTAAAACTTGCTAAATCAGTGTAAGACTTGATAATTCTTTTCTACATTGCTTTTTAAAAATCGATGGGAAAATGCAGTTCTAGCTATACCGGTGGTTGGGAAAAAAAGAGGGGGAGGAGAGGGAGTGGGGGAAATAGGATATCCAGACAAGAGATAATAATATACAGTAGTAAAATATTTAATTAGTCAGTGTGAAATAATGCACACCCTGGATAGTAAAACATGGTGAACAGATTGTAAATTTACTGTTATTATCATTATGTCTTGGCATGGAAAAGGTGGGATAGAAGGGACCATCAATATGCTAACCCTATTTTATATTTTTAATTATTGATTCATGATGTGGGAAATAACATGGTGCCTGAACAGGAAAAAGACACAAATACAAACCTACTATTTCCATTGTAACTGGAGTGATAAATCACCCTTTGCAGGTTCTTGGTGGAAAGGCACAAAAGGAAGATACAACAGGCAAGTGATAATCAGGTAATAAATGAAATTTGTTAAGGATGAGCAATACAGGTTTACTACCATTACAGTGTGGACACTGGGAAAATACCAGTTTTCCTTACCCAGGCAATGCAGTCTCTCTTCTCAGAGAAGCTATGTGTTAAAAAGGGTTTTATACCCTGATAATCAATATAGCAACAGCTAATGAAGATACATAAAATGTGCATAATTGGACAAAAACAGGTGGTCTGAGTAACTATTCTAACTAGTACAAAAAGCTGCATGGCTTGCAGAAGATAACAAAGAATAGGCTTCAGTAATACAAGGTTATTTGCAGTAGCATATAATTACTAAATATGACACTGTTGCATTAATTATGAAAATACAGTAAGAATAGAGTAAAAAGCATTTCTCATGGCTAATATATCAGTAAAACATAACAGAACACAGATCCTGACACTTATGCTTATACGATATGTGTCTTTGCCCTAAGGTTAGTACATGTACCTAAATACATGTTGCTGTCCATGAGGAGGGGGCACCATCAGGGGTGCTGGACCATCAGTAACATTCCCCCCCTTGTTGCCTTCAGAAGAAAAGACAACAACCACAGGAAAGTAGTGAGATGGGGCTACAAAAACTGTTGTTTACAAGCTCGATGCATGAGCCTTGTAAAGGAATTCGAGTTGTTCATGATGTTGTCTAAGAGTACGTCACAGACAGCAAAGGGTTAGTATGAGAAAAACAATCAAAAATGCTTGGATAATAACAAAAGCTTTAAAAGTCTATTCTAGTCAAGTATTGGATAAAGCAGTGCTTAAATCACCATCATGAATAAGAACATTAAGAGCATCACCAGCTTTAGAAATATTATTGCTAATATAGATAAGATGTGAATCCTTTCTAGCTAAAAGTGATTTCAAAGAAAGTGTCAAAGGGTCAATGTGTACGTTAAACACAGGCAAATATTGAGACAAGGCAAGCAAGTACTCTGGATCAGTATCAATAACATCTGTTTCAGGGAGTGGAATAAGAGTGATCACAGTGTGACCAATGACTGTTTTCTGCTATGGAGTAAAACAGAAGTTTGGAAAATTAATAGAACAAGTTTTGGCACCATAAGCTAAGAAATGATTTGTCACTACACAGTATGGTCCATCAGAATTGTAGGTAACTCATACAGTTGGAACCCTCCATTGTTGTAGATGTATAGGACAGGCGAAAGACTGGTTGGTGAGCCGTGGTGTGAAGTGATGTACTTCTTCCAGGTAGCTTTGAGATGTAGCTGTTTCGGCGGCAGGCGCTGAAGATGCAGCTTGCGAAGGTTAGTCAGTCAGGTTGAATGGCAGCTCATCACCTAAGAAGTAGGACCAGTCAAGATGTTCCAGAGAATATCAAATGTGAAATCAAATGAGAATGTTAAGTATATCACAACAGCACAGGTAATAATATCCATTCTTGGTGCAGCAGTTGGTATGTGGTGTGACTCAAGCTTGTAGAACAGAGTGGAAGATAAGCAAAGAAGGCAAGTCAATTCCTTCTTAGTAAATGTTCTCATCAAGATATCCAATAGAATGTATAGCAGCCAGTTTGTCGAAGACAGAAGTTTGTGGATCAAAGCATGGTAGTGACACAGTGAAAGCAATGAACATGTTGTCATGAATGGAGCATTTCTTGGAAGAATAGCATGGTGCTTGGTTTGGATAACATGAAACACACCCAAGATTTCCAGCAGTAGACATAGAAATATTGACGGAATTTGACATACACAATGTAATGCATGCAGTAGATTTACAGTGAGGACAGCACCTACAATCAGTCTTTGCACCCCTAGCACCTTACCTGTTATATTCCCTCGACAAGGCCCCCAAGCTGCACTGTCTCCCACCCTCGCCCACCACCCACTGTATCTCCACTCCTGCCTCCACCCCCAACCACCTCTCGTACTCCTCCTTACCCCCTGAAACATAGAAACATAGAATTTGACGGCAGATAAGGACCGCTTGGCCCACCCAGTCTGCCCATTTCCCTACCTACTGGATAAGCTGTAGATCCTAGTTAACCAGCAGCGTACTTCTTCCACCCCCACCCCCTAGAATGGCCTTATGACTGTCCCATGCATGCTTGAATTCCACCACTGATTTTGACTCCACAACCTCCTCTGGTAGGCCATTCCATGCATTCACAACCCTCTCTGTGAAAAAATACTTCCTTAAATTACCTCTGAGCCACCCCCCCATCTTCAAATTGTGCCCTCTTGTCCTTGCACACCTCTTTTTTTGAAAGATGCTACCCTCTTGGACTTTGTTGATTCCCTTGAGGTACTTGAATGTTTCTATCATGTCCCCCCTCTCCCTCCTTTCCTCGAGGCTATACATATTAAGCTCCTTTTGTCTCTCTTCATATGTCTTCCGGTGCAGACCCTGCACCATTTTAGTTGCCCTGCACCTCCTTCCCCCCCTCGACCTCCTACCCTCACTCCCCCCCACCCACTCACCCTCCTTCCCCTGTCTTGCTCATAGCTCAAGTCTTTGTACTGGTTATTACATGTCTGTAAGAAAATGATTATATGTTTGTAACTAAAAATGATGACCGTTGCACATGCTGATGTGGAACCTTCGTAAAAGAGCCTCGGCTCAAAGGTATTGTAATCCTAGATTGAAATAAATAAATAAATACAATACCATTTAGACATTCTCCTGTCATGAATAATATCTGGAATTCATTGTGTTTCCAAGTCCCTGAAGAGATTGTCAACTGTGGCAATTACGTAAGAACCATAAGTGGAGCATAAAAGTTCACGTGCAATATATTGCTTGTCTGCCTCCTTGTTATTTTGGAAGATCAATTCATTAATTTTGTTTCTAGTATCATTTAACCCTTTGGCAATTTCCTGCATATTATGAACAGTAAAACGTTCTTCCTTACTTACACCATCTACACCATGTAACAATGGTGGTAACACATCATTTTTAATAGCTTGTTGAAAGTTAAGTGTTTGTGCTTTAATAGCAGCTATATCTACTCTATACCAGATAGACATTCCTGAACCAAAAAGGCCAGTGATGGTGTCTGCTGCACTGGTAACATCTGCAGTGTCATGGATAGTGCATGATTTACTTTTAATATTAGGTGTGGGACTAAAAACTCCTAAGTGTTCAGTTGCATGAGGTCCAGTAACTGGATCATTTGTGTGAGTTTGGTAAGCAGCTACAATGTCTAGAAGCATCATACTGGAAAATTTAGAAGTGTTGGTCATGTGACAGAGACCAAACTCAGTCATATTCCAATGTGTAAGATTAAAAATAACTGGGACATGTATAAATTGTACATTGTTAATCAAAGCTCCTGGAAGGGAAGTGGTGGTAGGACCAGGCTCCCGAGGAGTACATTCAGTCAGTTCTTCTTCGGTGGGTGGGACTATAGAAAGGAACATAGCTTCAGCAGCCATATTTGTGAAGACAGAAAGCTCAAGACTCCTCAGAAGTGGGGAGTTCACAAAAGGTAGGATCTATTAAGGCAGTAAAGTTATAAAGACCAGTATGTCTAGAAGAAGCTTGTCAAATAGAGAGTGTACCGTTTGGTGCAATCCCTGTGTTGGGCCATCCATAAAAATTACCTTTAGAGAAATGTGCTACAGGAAGTGTGTAACCATTAAAATCAGTTTCCCATTGTTTCTGCAATGTGGACTTTCCTGGAGATACAACCATGTCCTTAAGATAGCCATCTGAGCCTTCCTTAACAGTAATCAATTTGTTGGGGACATCAGTATGAACTTCCTGTGGGCTGAAGATGGGTGCATCTCTAGCTGAATGGTCAAATTTGTCAAGCAAATGTGCTATACATTGTTTGTGTGCAGCTGATAGGGATTTGTCTTGAGAGTAAGTCAAAGAAAGTTGTCCCACCAGCATAAGGTGCTAGATGCCCATCTTGCCAGTGTATCTGAAAGAAACAGAAAAGGATTGTTAAGTGATGGGTACTATTCCACCCTAAGTGGGTTGGGAAAAGTAATTAGTCACCTTTATATGACTTGAGCTAGTTAGCATAGAACCACTTATAGGTTGTCTGTTTCTACTGTTGAACTCTGACCTGATAAATAGCAGTACTGAGTTTGATGACAATGGGTTATGAGCCTTCCCATTTGCTGGCCAATGAATGAGCCGGTGATCTGTACTGGAGAAGCATAACGGTCTCTAACTTGCCAGTCGACTTCTTTGGCATGCTTATCAAAATGGGCTTTTGCTTGTCGTTGAGCCTTACCTATCTGATTTGCAGTGAACAAATGTGTTTTCATGATGTCATCACAAAGTTTTTCAACATATTTGGCCACAAATATCCTACCTGCTGTAGGGATGTGGCGGTCAATCAACAGGTGCTCAGGTAATCTCACTGCTCTACCAGTCATAACCCCATATGGTGTGCAGTGGGTAGTTGCTGCAGGAGTACCCCTGATTGCCATCAGCAGTAGTGGCAAGAGGGAATCCCAATCATTGGGATTGTCATTGATGAATTTGCATAACATCTGTTTGATTCTTCTGTTTGCTCTTTCTACATGACCTGAGGATTGAGGATGGTATGGGATATGAAATTTCTGATCTATTTCAAGCATTTGGATTGTCTCCTTCACCAGCTCAGCTGTAAAACTGATTCACTGGTCTGAGTCTACCTTAAGGGGTAGGCCCCACCTGGAGAACAATTGATCCACCGGGATCTTGTCAGTTGTCTTTGCTGTGTTATTCTGAGTAGGAAATGCCTCAACCTACTTGGAAAACAAATTTGTGACAACAAGTGCATACTTGTTGTTCTTGCTGGAGTTAGTCAAGGGGCCAATGAAATCAATTTGTATCGCATTCCATGGTTCAGTTTGCCTTTGTGGTGATAGTTTGGTTTTTCTTTTCACTAAAATTGGATTGTTCTGGGCACACACTATGCAGTTGTTCACATAGTGCTCCATGACCTTGGTCATAACGGGCCATCAGGCAATGGTTTTAAGTCTTTTAAGGGTGTTATTCCCTGGTGTCCACTAGTGAGGGTGTCATGAACCATATGGATGAATTTGGTTTGTAAGGATTGTGGTACAACCCACAATTTGCCACCTGTATCTTCCTTCCAATACAATCAGTTTCTGGTCACTAGACAGGTGTATATTGTCAGAATGTCTCTTGTATGGACTACCAGTAGGTAGTTCCTGTTCATTTCCCTTGTCCAGGAATTTGAACACATTTTCTAGCTCTGAGTAAGATTTATATGCAGCAGAAAGGTCCAGTGGAGGTTCTGGTTGTGGTTTCTGCCTGGTGTTGGCTACTGGGTGAGTCATTGACCATGTCTTCCCCCTCAAGCACCTGCTTTGACAAGCGAGTCTGCTCAATCATTGAATTCATGGGAAGGGTCAGATTTACAGTGAACCTTTACCTTGTGAATGTACAGTTTGTGACTAAACTGTTGTGTCAAGGTGTGTATATACAGAAACAGATCTCTGCATTTGACAGGTATGCCATCAGAGGATGTAAAGTTATTTTTCTCCCAGCATGGTAGAAACTCAGTAAGGGAGGAGCAGACCCAGTTACAGTCTACAAAAATTATAGCATCCTTAGCACCATGGGGCATAATCTCTAGGGCACAGGCCACAGCTGCCAATTCAGCATACTGTGAGGAAATGACAGTACATTTCCTAGAAATGCACCTAAAATCACCATTTTGATCTACTATGAGCACACCAAATCCTGCCACCTGTTCTCCATCCACATAGGAGGCAGAGACACCTATGAAGATGTGATTCATGCTGGTATACTCTAAAACATCTGGTGTCGCTGGTAAGAATGGTCCCGGCTCAGGTAAGTCAGGCGGTTGGAGTACACAATCGTGGGGCTTACCTGTGTAGAGTAGGCCATGGCCAAGATGGTTGGCATTTTTTCAGGTAGCGCTTTGAAGTCCCTGTCCTGAAAAAGCAAAGACCAGTGGGCAAGTATGGTGTTGGAAACTGAACCATCTTTTACTTTGTCTGAAAGCAAGAAGTTGGTTTGGGTGTGGCAGGTATGCAAAACAATAGGCGCATACCCAATGATGTACATGAAATGTTTGAAAGCCCAATAGGTTACCAAGCGTGTTCTTTCACAGACACTACACTTTCTCTCCACTGAGGATGGAATCTGAGAAGCATAGATAATGGGCCTGAAGTACCCATTGTACTTTTATGCCAGCACTGCAAACATGGCCACATCAGATGTGACAGTTTTCAAATGGAATGGAAGATTTGGGTTAGGATTAATCAGTGCTGGGGCTGAGGCTAAGGCCTGTTTGAGCTGTGTCTCAGCTTCGGTATAAGTGGAGCCCCATGTACATGAGACATCCTTTTTCAGAAGTTCATACAAAGGAGTGGCCTTCATGGCAAAGTCAGGGATAAAATCCCTACAGTAGTTTACCATTCCTAGGAAACATCTGAGTGTTGCCACGCTAGTGGGAAGTGGCAGATCTTGCAAGCCCTGGATATTCTTGACAGCTGGGCTCCTGCCTTGGTCTGTAATATGTAGGCCAAGGAAGATTATCTCCTTCTCACACAGTTGTGCCTTGGAGGGGATGCACTTGAGGCCTGCTCGCTTGAGGAGACAGAAATTCGTCTAGAAGGGCCAAATCATCTTCTTTCATGGTGGTTGCCAGAAGTGAATCATCCACATACTGCAGGAAACACTGAGGTATGGAGAACCCCTGCAGAGCATCCATTATGTGGAGATGGAAGAGGGAAGGGCTGTTGTGAAAACCATGGGGAAGACAGGTCCAGGTGTACTGACTTTCTTCAAAGGTGAAAGCAAATTTGTATTGGCTTTCCTGTGATAATGGGAGTGACCAGAACCCATTAGAGATGTCAAGAGCTGTGACCCACTTATTGTCAGGTGTTAACAGCTTGAGTACATCAGGTGCTGATGCTACCGTTGGTGCATAGCTAGTAGTAACCTGATTGAGTTTTTTGTAATCAATTGTGTCTCCAGTCCCCATTTGACTTTTTCACAGACCAAATAGGTGAAATAACAGAGGAAACACAAGTCCTAATCACTTCTTGTTGAAGCAGTGATTGGATGGTTTCCCTAAGTGATGGCAAGGCTTCAACAAGAAAAGGATACTGTTTCTGCCTTACAGGGTCAGGTCCTGTGATTTCAATGGTAGAGTGCTACCACAGTCATTCTTGTTGGTGGCAAACAAGTCAAGGTGTTTTTGCAGCAAGGGTGCAAACTCAGAAAACAGGTCATGACTTTTAAACAAGGCCATGACATCATGCTCCTTGTTGTTATCGGAGAAGGCTGCCACCACATGCCACCACGTGCGAGTCAGGGATGGTGACAGCATGACATTATCCATTGATCGAAATGAGTAGCCTGTTGGCTAAATCTGCTACACAGCCATGTAATGCTAAGAAGTCATTCCCAGAATACTGGGATGATGACATAGAACCATGAGGTCAAAAGCAAAATTAGTCCTGAAGTGGCTACCGCCACTGGTAGAGGAATAGATTGATAGGTGTGTAGCTGGGTACCATCTATACCCAGTGCACTGGTCTTCCAGCCAGTAGACCAGTCAGATGAGACTGGGTCCTCATCAAGGAGGACTGACATGGCTGCTCTGGTATCGAGAAGCAAGGTAAGTTGGTGGCCCCCCGACTATGGCCTTTACACAAGGCCGTCCATTTGTGTCAATAGTCAAGTTACTCACAATCCAGACTGGGTCCTGTAATTGTCAATCCGTACATTCAGAATCAGCATTATCATCCTGATCCTGAAACTGAAGGCCTGCAGGGTCTCCTAAGGCCTTCTGTATGTCTTGCAATGGGTACAAGTGTACTTGTGATGTCACAGGCACAGTGACAGCCTGCACGAGTGGTTCTGCCTTGGATGTCACATTGGTCTGGCCAGTAACTGATGCAACCTCCCTTCAGCTGTACGATGACTTGACAGCCAGGGCTAGGGCAGGTACAGTTCATGTAGCTGCAGCTCCCCTCTTGTCACAAATTTCCTCCAACAGCTTGTGGAGGGTCTCATTCTCTTCTCTGATTTGTCAATAGCTAGGACCATTTTGGTATTGGTTCTGGCTGTTTTGTTGGGCGTTTGAATTTTTCCAATTGCCTCTGTTGTTCCTATTCCTGTTGTTTCTATAGTTCCAGTCCCACCCACCCTTGTGTGACTGCTTGTTGTCAGAAGGGATGTTATTTTTCTGGTTGTTTCCCTGGTGGGTGGGGGCATCAGGGGTAGGCTGTACTGCAGCTACCTTGTTGGATTTTCTGGAAGAAAGGGTACAGAGGTAGACCCGATAGGCACACTCCACCTTAGTGAGGATAGCCTCAAACTTGTTGGTGTCTGGGAAAACGTTAAGCTCAACCTTTTCCGGATGTACAACTCTTAGTACTTAATTTGGTCTACATCGAAGTCCTCATCTGTGAGTACCTTCCCAATTTTGTATGTGAGCCACAACCATTGGTGGTAGGTGGTTGAGCTCTCCTTTGTGCTTTGCTTGACTTTGTAGGCTAAGCGCATTCCCACAATACCCGTGGAATTGGCGGCTATAAGGGCCACAGCAATTTCATCAAAGGTTAGGTTTTCAGCACTCCGTGCTGTCTCTGAGAGCTTAGCCCAGAGGGTAGGTTCAGCTGTTTGTCACAAGACTTACACCTGGTATTGGGGTTGGAGAAAAAGCTTCTCACAAAGGGAACACACTTTCTCCAAGTGGCAACTGAGATTGTCAGTTGGGCCCATCAATCCGATGCTGTGTGCAATTTGCTGGACAGAGTGAGTGACTTGCAGGGGGTTAGTAGTGTGAGTAGTCGCACAGAGTTCATCACGTTCCCAAGCTCTGCGAAGCGCAGCTTCTGCTGCTGCATTGGCGATAGCTCTTTACGTGTGGCCCTGATTGACCGACTCTTTCAGCATTGCTCAATTTGGTCCCAGATAGCCTTCTTTTGGTCCTCTGGGACAGTGATCCTACTAACCATTTAATTAATCATGCTGTGAATCTCCGACTCATCTCCCCTGGTGAGAGAAACAAGCAGAGGTGCGTCATGGAATACAGGCCTTCCACTTGTGTCATAGGGACCACCATCTTGGCATTGAACATGGCATCCGCCATGCTTGTGGGGATTTGGTGATGCAGTGTGCATGCCTTTTCAGTGCCATCTTGTGAATGGCCATTGGAAGTTGCTCCACCACAGGGGTTGGACTTGCGTGTGATGTGGCATGCGTCGTCTTCCAAGTCAGAGTTGTCATCGCTGGATGACACAATTTCAGTGGGCATATACTGAAACCCATTCATGGCCTTAAAATGGCCAGCAAGAACCTCCCATTGATGGTGCAATTTCACCATCTTTTATCTACATCTTTCAACCTCACGCTGTAACAGTCTATACACGGCACCCAATTCAACGTTTTCCCTAAGCTCCTTTTCCAACTCACACGCTTATAATCCTCTTTCAACTCAGCATTCTCCTCTCTCAAAGCCTTAGTCATATCATTCAAAATATCATTCAAATATGCTGTTTCTTATCACATTTCAACCTTTTGCAATCATCTCTTTTAATAAACATAGCTCTTGCCCAGTGTCTTGAGCAGTACAGTGCAACAGTTTGGTATTAGTATCATGGAGTGACTGTGTCTCCTCTGCCAGTTTCTGTTCCTTTTTCTGCAACTCCAATGCCTGCAAGCCCATCTCTTTTTTATAAGATGCATTTTACAGTTCAAGGGAGGCACACCTCGCTGTGAGACTCTCAACAGCAGTATGTAGAACCACAGCCAAAAGACCTTTAAGGTTGTATTTCTTGGTTATTTGTTTGGACTCTAAATAATGGTCAGATATTAGTAGCAATGGGTTTTTTGCAGATTTTACGTCCAGTAAGGTAGTTTGAGACATCAAGTTTCAGTTCAGTGCACAAATCAGACATAACAAATAAGGGACAGACAAACAAATAAGCAGTTGGAAAAATGGTCAGAATGCCTTGGCATCATCACCAATCTCTTTCTGGTCCCCGGTTGGTGAACGGTGATGACAAGGTGGTATGCTGTCACTCACAAAGGGAGTGTAAGGGGGTTCGGTATGGGTCTGCCATCCCCGATACCAAGACAGTGTGGGTCCGCCACAGCCGTTACCACTGCAAGCATAAGTAAGTCCAAGTAGGCGAAAATCGCACTACACTACTCAACATTCAAAATAAATTGAATTTGAATCTTCCTTTGTACCTTCCAACTCACACATGGTCACCAAAATGTAACTGGAGTGATAAATCACCCTTCGCAGGCTCTTGGTGGAATGGCACAAAAGTAAGAGACAACAGTCAAGTGGTACTCCTGTAATCAGGGGTTCTGTTCATTTATTTTTAGTGGAAGTCTAAAACTTTCAGGAGTCCAAATATGGAAGTCATTTAAATTTTTTGGAAGTCAAAATACTTCCAGAATCTCACCTTTGGAAGTCAATATTCTAGGAAGGACAAATATATGGATGCTAATATAATATATTAGTGGTTAAATACAGTTTCTTTCAGAAAAATCCATCATTTCTGACTTCCAAGCCTGCACTTTTGGAAGTCATCTAATTTTTGGTTTTACATCTGGAAGTCAATGACTAATTCTCTCTTCATTTTAGAAGTTTTTGCCTTATTTTTGGAAGTTAAATACTCCCAAATACTGAAGCCCTGCCTGTAATAAATGAAATTTATTACAGATCAGCAATACAGGCTTACTACCATTACAGTGTGGGCACTAGGAGAACAACAGTTTTCCATACCTAGGTAATGAGGTCTTTCTTCTTAGATAAGCTATGTGTTACAAAGGGTCTTATACCCTGATAATCACTATAGCAGCAACTAAAGAAGATACATAAAATGTGCATAATTGGACAAAAACAGGTGGTCTGAGTAACTATCCTAACTAGTATGAAAAGTTGCATAACTGACCTAAAGTCAATTTGTTTTTGTACTGATTTATTTTTCATTTTCACCATATGTCTCCATTTCTGTCTCCTTCTCACACATTTGTCACCTTTCAACCTTCTTACAAGGCCCTGTTAATCTGTCTCTACCTGGGAACTTCCCCAGCTCTTTCTGTCCCATTATGTTTTATCTTTCCCATCATCACCTTTTTGTTTCACAGATTCTCTCTTAATCTTACCATTTATCACTTCTTCTCTCTTTGCCTCCCCCTTCTTCTTTCTCCACATATTTTACCTCTCCTCTACACTAACTTGTTTTTTTTTCTCTTTTAGATATTTCCTGAAGAAGACCTAAGGTCGAAACGTAGATTTTTAACTCTATTTTCTATTTTCAGCGTGCATTTAATATAACCATTTTGTTTAACTTACAGAAGATAACAAACAATAGGCCTCTGTAATCTAAGGTTATTTGCAGTAGTGTACAATTGCTAAAGTTGGCACTGTTGCCTTACTTACAGTAAGAATAGACCAAAAAGCATTTCTCATTGCTAATATATCAGTAAAACATAACAGAACACAGATCCTGATACTTATGCTTATACGATAAGTTTGTTCGCCCTAAGATTAGTACATGTACCTACATATATGTTGCTGTCCGTGAGATGGGGGGGCACCATCAGGGGTGCTGGACCATGGATAACACTATTTTATAATAAAAGGGGAGATGGACGTTAGATATTCATTCTAGTAATTTGGATGCTTGCTAGCAATATCTGGGTGAGTCATGGATATTAAACCAATCCAAAAACTAGGTTTAAAAATTGTTTTTTGCCTCACCCCTCAAGGCTCAGCCTTGCTTCACTCACCATCCACCTCATGCTCAGACCTACCCCTCTGGGAAGGGCCGCTGGGTGGGTACCCCCCGTGGACACTGGGTAGGCTGAACCTGGCTTACCCCCCCAGGTTGGGGCCACTGGAGCGGGTCCCCCTTCGGTGGACCCAGGTAGGCAGTGGGAGAGGCAGAGGAGCTGGCATCATGCATGTGGACAGCTTTTTCTTTTGATGCAGAAACCCTTGGGGGAGCGGGGATGTGCAATGATGACCAGCATCTGCCCACCCATGTGACATGTGGCACCAGCTGCAGCAGTACCCCTTGCCTCCGCCAGAGGTCCACATTACACCGGACACCCAACCCCCTCTCCTGGAAAAGGAGAGGTGTCCCGGGGATGCTCAGTCCTTCCCCCTGGCCAGCCCTCCAACTCTTGAGTTTGTCCCCAAATGCAGGATGTCGGCCTCAAAACTTTGTTTTTCTTATTTTTTTGGTCAGAAAAGGATGGAAAGAAAAAGGAAGAAGGGGGAGGGGATATTCCTAATAAATATGGTGAAAAATCAACTGCCTCATCAAGTCCATTCCGGGGGCCCCTGTCCAATGTGACAATATACTTTGTCTCCCTTTGTGTATGTGTTTTCCCTGTCTCTCTTCTGGGATGTCTTAATATGTGCTTAAGACCCATGTATTTCAAATCATTAGGGTCACTATTATGTTTCTGTAAAAAATTAGCCTCCAAGGCATTATTCTGGTTGCCATATATCATTGCCCTAACATGTTCCTGGATCCTGATTTTATGTGGTCTGGTTGTCATTCCAACATATCTTTTCCCATGGTGCACCAGCAGATGCAGACAACATATGATGTGATACATGTAATGAATAGTTCAATCTCAATTTTTTTAGCTCCTGAAATATAACAGTTTCCAATGTTAGCATACTTATATATATTACACCTGCCACAATCAAAAATGCCATTTGGCTTTTCAGTAAGCCAACTGGTCCCCTTTCTTGTTTTTTTTTTCAGACTCTACAAAATAACTTTTCGTCAGCCTACTTCCACACATTTTTAATATGAAGTCTGTCAACAGTACCATCCATAATTTATGAGTAACTCCACCAACTTTGCCAGCTAGGGGATTACATTCAATATTATAAGTTTAATTAATTATTCATGAGCCTAACAAGGCACCTGATTGGCCATTAATGTTTTAGAAATGACCAGTCCAGCTGCCAACTGTTGCTGCGCGACACCCGAGGCTAGCTCCAGATTGCTTTAAAATAGAATTGTGGTAAAAATAAAAGGGAAAACGGAAAGTTGTTTTTGCGGTTAGGCTTATAATCACAATAACAACCTCAAAACCAGTAATTTCCTTGGATTTATGACTGGCTGGCTGGAGGGAGGCGACCATCTGCTGCTCCTTGAGCCACCCATCCCCCCAACCAGTTGTTAATCCTTCGGAAATGACTGGCTTCTCAGTCGTTATTGCTTAAATAAAATGTATTATTGTAGGGCTGATGAACTCAACACTAGGTGATATTCTACCTCCCCCTCTCCTTTCTCCTTTTCCCCCCTTGAGGATCAAAAGGTCCACTTGATGTAATCTAGCCACCTTTTCTGATGTTTCATGCAGGGTCTGTGCACTATAACCAAGCCAAGCCAAACCAAGATCAACAAAATTAAGTCAGTATTCTTGGGCCCTGACGACCTGTCCGATCTTCTCTCCCCATGGTATACGGTCAATAGGGCATGGAACATAGGGCATTGTAATGTGGACATCATGATTAGTGTGAAGCTGATATGAGTAACCAGGATTTTAGAGTGCGTTACACTGTGATCGACCTGTGGTGTTTTTTGTGTCCAACATTGTGCACTGCTCCACAGGATGTGAAAGGTGGAGGTAATTATATATATGTAATGGGAAGGGCTGTTGGAATAGCCCTCTGCAAAGGGGGTGTGTGGCAGAGCACCCTGTAGAAAATTAACGGGGACTGCTTGAGTGGGCTGTGAGCTCTTACTGTATGGCAACATAGTTTGGTGCTCATCTTGTTGCTGGCAGCATTTTCTGTGCACACTAATTCCCCCCCCCCACACACACACACACATGGAAATTCACCCTAAAGTGAGTAACCCCCACTTGATGAACCAGCAGACAACAGGAGCCCAGCTCCCAACACAATCCACATTAGAGCAAGCATTCCAGGACCCCCTTGGAGAGTGGTAACTTCCAGAAAAGTGAAGGATAAGGCTGGAAGATAAACTGAGCTAAGATGGGCAGATGGGGTTCTGGGGAGATAAAAATAATGGTAAAAAAATACAGATAGAACTATTAATCCATCATGTGCAGCTCAAATTAAAATGTCTATACATGGAAGCCCGGCCCTCCAGAAAAAAATAAAACAGTATATGGCATTCTGAAAAACTCAGAGGGGGGAAGCCCATGGAATTCACAGAACATTTGTTTAAGGTCAGTGGCAGAGGAATAGCCAGTGCAGCAGATGCAGTTGCACAGAGGCACACACACGTAGGGGGCCCATACAAGAAGCCAAGTTTTTATTTATACATGCAGCCCCCACAAACTAACTAACTGTGGCTGCTAACCATGAACCACTAACTGTGGTACAGCAGTCACAGGTCAGGACAGCTGTCCTTGTTGTTTATACGAAAATAAACAGTAAAATTAAGTAGCAGCTCAGCTGCAGGCTGCAGCACTTACAGTGGTGTCCCCCTTGGATGAGATGCAATTCTGCAGCATTTTGCAGCACTCTGCAGAATGCTGCAAAAGACCTACCGAATAAAGCAATGTAATTTCAATGGTAATTAGTCCCCTTTGTCATTCAGGAAAATGTGATACTGCCAGGATGAAATGAATACCACAGTTTCCTGCATGACAAAGGGGACTAATTGCCATTGCAATTACATTGCTTTGTTCAGTAGGTCTGCTGCAGCATACTGTGGAGTGCATTAAAAGTGTGTTTCAGCCTGAGGGATGCCACTGTACTTCCTTGTGTTGGTTGGTGGTGGGTAGGACAGTGGGTGGGATGGTGCTAGTGAGTCTCTTTTCTTGTGAGTGGGTAGCTGTTGTCTGACTTGGAGATGATCACAGGATGAGTCGGGAGGGGATCAGGTGATTGGCAGCTGGCGATCACTCAGGGCAGGCTGTTGCAGCATTTTGCAGAGTTGCAGTCAGGCATTAAAAAAACAACTACGGGTCCTTCGCTGAGCTGCACCACATGACCGGGCTGGCTGACATCCAGTTGGATAGAGTGAGATTGTCACTCAGTTAGTCTGGGGTGTGGGGCTATGCACCAAGCGAGCTTTACTATGCACTTCGCTTCGCTCTCTCTCTCTCTACAGGCTGAGTCAATCAGTACTTGAAGTCGGTGGTGGCTCAGCAGATTCAATTGATAGATTAAATTCAACTCAGGTTCACTGTACTTTTACTGTTGTCTCTGTTGCTTGGAGTCATTTGCTTCTTGTTCAGTCATCTGTTTTTTTTTTTTGGTCAATGACTTGTGTGTGGGGTAAATTCATGACTTGGCAGAAAAAAAAATTAAATAGTGTTTGGTAGCTGCTGGGCAGCCGCGGCCCAGTGGCATGTGTGGGGCCATGTGGCAAAGCAACTAGGGCAGCAGCGGCAGCAATCAAATCAAATTTGGGCACACACACACACACACACACTGACTGACTGAACAATTAGTCAACTGATCATTTAGATTCTAGGAGGACTCTCTTGGAGGAAAGTCAGAGTCAATCGCCTTATTAGTTCTTAATTGTTGGCTGCTTAGTCAGTGAGTGCCATTCACAGAAAAAGAGAGAATAATATCAGATCCTTCTAATCCAATTCATTATCCACCTGTTTTTTTTTGTTTAATCTGGGTAGAACATCAGAGTCTTGAAGCCACAGATACATAGATACATAGATACATAGATACATAGATACACAGACAGTGTCGGCAGATAAGGGCCTATGGCCCACCCAGTCTGCCTATTTGAGCTTGTAAGTTCAGTTTATGTTTTCCTAGAAGTCTGTAGCCCCTTACCCCTGACCTCCAGAATTCCTTTATGTCTATCCCATGCATTCTTAAATCCCGTGATTGTTTCAACCCCCACCACTTCCTCTGGCAGGGTGTTCCACTTGTCCACCACCCATTCTGTGAAGAATTCTTCCTCCACGTTTCCTCTGAATCATCCTCCTCCAACTTCATCCCATGCCCTCTAGTCCTGGAACATCTTTTCGCTTAAAAATAGTGTATTCCTGCACCCTGTTCCTCCCTGTAAGATACTTGTATGTCTCTATCATATCCCCTCTCTCCCTCCTCTTCTCCAGGGAGTAGATGTTCAGTTCCTTCAACCTGTCCTCATAGGACTTGTGATGCAATCTATGCACCATCTTTGTTGCCCTCCTCTGAACCTTCTCTACCCTGTCTATGTCCTTACGTAGGTAAGGTCTCCAGAACTGTACACTGTACTCCAGGCAGGGCCTCACTAGTGTCTTGTATAGTGGAATTATGACCTCTCTTTTCCTGCTGGTGATGCCCCTCCCTATGCATCCCAGCATCCTGCTTGCTTTACCTGCTGCCTTGTCACACTGTTTCCCTACCTTGAGGTAATCAGAGATGATAACCCCAAGATCCTTTCCTGCTTGGTGCATGCTATATCCTCACCCCCAACTGATATATTGTGCCAGGGTTTTGTGCCCCATATGCATTATCTTGCACTTCTTTGCATTGAATTTCAACTGCCAAACCCTGACCATTTTCAAGTTTCTGCAGGTCCCTTCTCATTCTGTCTACACCCTCTGATGTGTCTACTCTGTTACAGAGCTTTGTGTCATCAGCGAACAGTGAAATTCTGCCTTCTAGGTCCTGTGCAATGTCACTGATGAAGATGTTGAATAGGACCGATGCCAGCGCTGATCCCTGTGGTACCCCACTGGTCACTCTTCCCTCTGTGGAGTGACAGCCATTTACCAACACCCTCTGTGTCCTGCCGCCTAGCCAGTTACCTACCCACCACACTACTGTCCTGCCCACACCATATTCCCAGTTTGTGTAATAGTCTTCTATGTGGCACAGTGTCAAAGGCCTTGCTGAAGTCCAGATAGGCCATGTCACTGCCCTCCCTGATCCACCTCCTAGTCACCCAGTCAAAAATTCAACAAGGTTGGTCTGACATGACCTCCCCTGGTGAAACCATGCTGCCTTGGGTCCTGTAGTCCATTGACAACCAGATGTTCCACATCTCTCCTTCAGTAGTGCTTCCATGATCTTCCCCACTACGAAGTGAGGCTGACTGGTCTGTAGTTCCCTGCTTCCTCTTTGTTCCCACTTTTGTATAAGGGACTACATCTGCTATCCTCCAGTCTTTGGGTACCTCCCTGTTTCCAGTGATTGGCTAAGCAAGATAGCCAGAGTTCAGCCACCACCTCTCTTAGTTCTTTAAGGATGCTGGGGTGCACCCATCTGGCCCCATTGCTTTATCAACTCTTATTACTTCCAGTTCCTTCAGGACCCTTTCTCATGTAAAGGGACTTGTGTCCATTTCTGCACCATTCTCACCCTTGTACTCCTTCAGACCCATTACCCTCCTCTTCCTCAGTAAAGACTGAGCGAAATACCTGTTCAATATGTCAGCTTTACTGTTGTCATCCTCCATGTGGCCCCATCCTCCCCTTCAGTCTCACTATCCCTCCCTTTACCTTTCTTTTTCACTTATGTACCTGTAAAGGTTTGTCCCTCTACCCACTGATTTTGCAATGTGTTCTTCTGTCTGAGCTTTGGCTTCCCTTACTGACCTCCCTGCCTCCCTTTGCTTCTCCTGGTACTTCTCCCTATCACCTTCTGTCTGTGTCTTTTTGTATTGCCTGAATGCAATCTTTTTGGCTTTCACTTTCTTTGCTACCTCTTTGGAAAACCATAATGGTCTCCTCTTCCTTTTCCTCTTGCTAACCTGCTTAATGCATAATTCTGTTACTCTTCTAATCCCAATTTTAAATACTGCCCACTGTTCCTCAACCCCTGATTCCTGCCCCATTCTCCTTAATGCCTCTTTCAAGTATCTCCCAATTTTCCTAAAGTCTGCCCCCCTAAAATCCAGGATATGTGTTTTTGTGTGGTTTGGTTCTGCTCTTTCTGTGATTTCAAACCACAATGACTGGTGGTCACTCATCCCCAGGTGCTCCCCCACTGTTACCCCCATCACACTGTCCCTGTTTGTGAGCACAATGTCCAGTATTGCCTTCTGCTGAGTTGGTTCCATGACCAGTTTGCTTGAGGAAGGCACCCTGAAGGGAGTCCAGGATAAATCTGCTCCTAGTTAATGCTGCTGCTGGGATGCTCCAGTCCACATCTGGAATATTGAAGTCTCCAACCAGTACTACCTCACCCTTGTCTGCCATCCTTTGGATGGCTAGCATCAGTTCCCTATCTGTTTCTTCCTCCTGGGCTGGTGGTCTATAGACCACACCTGTGCGGATGGCTGACCCCATTTTTCTTTCCAGATTAACCCACAGTATCTCTCCCCCATTTATTCTTTTTTTTAATTCACTTCAGCATCCCAGATTAGAACACAATATTGCCCTCAGTACTTATCCTTTTCCTTAATTCCTTATTCCTGGACCTTTCTTGGTTTAGCCTTATTCTAAGATTTCAATCAAATGCTGCAGTATTAGTTAGGTTGGTTTCTCTCCCCCCCTTTTCCTCCTGAGTTAGTAGGGTTGGACCCCCAAGGCAATTGGACCTAATGGCATACATCCCAGGGTACTAAAGGAGCTAAGGGTGGAACTAGCAGAGCTATTACCAGAACTGTCTAGTGAGTCTCTGAGCACAGGAGAGGTCCCAGAAGACTGGAGGATTCATGTGATCCCGCTCCACAAGAGTGGTAGAAGGGAGGAGGAGGAAGGGAACTACAGACCAGTCAGTCTTACCTCAGTAGTGGGCAAGATTATGGAGGCACTTCTTAAGGAAAGGATAGTGCAACACCTGGAATCCATAGAAGTACAGGATCCTAAACAGCATGGGTTTACAACAGGAAGGTCCTGTCAAACTAATCTCATAGATTTCTTTGACTGGGTAACCAGAGTGGGGGACCAAGGGGGTGCTGTTAATGTTGCCTACCTTGACTTCAGCAAAGGTTTTGATACTGTTCCAAATAGAAGATTGATTAATAAGCTATGTAGGCTTGGGGTGGGTCAGAAGTTGGTCAACTGGGTGGCAAACTGGTTGGCAGGCAGAAAACAGAGAGTGGTGGTAAATGGTATACAGTCAGAAGAGATGCAAGTCACAAGTGGGGTACCTCAGGGATCAGTCCTGGGGCCAGTCCCCTTCAACATCTTCATCAGTGACATTGCAGATGGACTGGAGGTTAAGGTTTGTCGTTTTGCAGATTACACCAAGATCTGCAACAGAGTAGATGATCCAGATTGGGTAAGGCAGAATGAGAAGAGATCTGGATAAACTGGCAAAATGGTCAGAAAAGTGGCAATTGGGATTTAATGCAAAGAAGTGAAAGATCATGCACATAGGGAAGAGAAACTCTGAAGCCACCAATAGATTGGGAGGAGAGTTGCTAGCAATCACAAGGGAAGAAACAGACTTGGGCATCATGATGACAGATGACCTGAAATCATCCAAGCAGATCACTAAAGCAGCAGGTAAGGTTAGAGGGATGTTGGGGTGTATTAGTAGGGGTATCAAAAGGCACAAGAGGGGGGTAATAATCCCTCTTTACAAGACACTGGTTAGGCCCCATCTGGAGTACTGCGTGCAATTCTGGAGGCTGCACCTGCACAAAGACATTAACAAAATGGAGACAGTCCAGAGAAGGGCAACTAAAATGGTGCAGGGACTGCATCAGAAAACATATGAGGACAGATTAACAGAGCTCAATATTTATACCCTAGAGCAAAGGAGGGAGAAAGGTGATATGATCAAAACATTCAAACATCTTAAAGGTATTAACAAGGTGAAAGAGTCTAACATGTTTCAATATAAGAAAAATAGCAGGACAACAGGACACAACATGAGATTAGAGGGAGGCCAATTAAGGGGTAACGTGAGGAAGTTCTTTTTCACAGAAAGGGTGGCGGATGCATGGAACGGCCTACCTCAGGAAGTGGTGGATATGAATACGGTGCAGGGCTTCAAACAGGCATGGGATAGGCATAAGAGAGCAATACAGATGAGTATGACTAGATAGGCCATTGACAGAGTAAAGACCTATGGCACATTCATAAGGTAGAACAAATGGGCAGACTGGATGGGCCTTGCGGTCCTCATCTGCTGTCAACTTCTATGTTTTTATCTTTCTATTTTAGTGCCCTGAACCCCATAGAAGCCCTTGTGGAAAAAATTGGGAGTCTGGTTCCCAAGCCTGTGTCTCCTGACATGAAGAGTAGTGAAAGGGAGGTAGGATTTCCCCAAGTAGCAGTTCACAAAACAGCTACAGAAAGTTACTCAGAGGAGGGATGGGTAAAAATTGGTCAGAAGGTTAGGAATAGCAGTGACCCTGAATGCCATGATGCTAGATCTATGGACCCCAGTTTAGGAACTGAAGGTGACATGTCCCAGGCCTTGTGAAAATGTAAAGATTTTGCAGTTGCTCAGAGAACTGACCCTAGTTTGGAGAGGCTGAGGGTTTGTGCAGAATCTGATGGAACACAGGCAGGTGACATAAGACATAGGGTATTTGGGAACAATGGACTGTTGTATACACAGGATATGAGGATGGGGGGTGATGGGCAGGAAGCTTGTCGTTCCCCAGGTGTACCGTAAGTGGTTGCTCAAGATTGCTCATGATAGCCCATGTCCGGACATCTGAGCATTGCATGCATCATGCAGTGATTGTCCCAGAATATCTATTGGCCAAATTTCACCCGGCAGGTGAAGGAATATTGCAGGTCTTGTCACCGATGCCAACAAATAGGGAAAGCGAGTAGTAAAACCAAAGCTGCCCTAATTCCCTTGCCCAATGTGGAAGAGCTATTCTAGAGGGTAGGAATGGTTATTGTGGGACATTTGAGTACCCGAAGCTCCTCCAAGAAAATGTTTATCCTGACAGTGGTAGACTATGCCACCTGGTACCCAGAGGCAGTCACCCTCTCCTCACTTAGGACAGACAAAGTGGCAGACACCTTGCTAGGGATTTTCTCTCATGTCAGGTTTCCTGCAAGAGGTTATCACTGATCAAGGGGGTACCTTCATGTCAGACCTGATGAAGTGTTTGTTGGAGAAGTGTGGGGTGGTGCAGAGACGCATGCCACTTTATCACCCACAAGCCAGTGGGCTTGTGGAAAGGTTTAATGTTACCCAAAAATTGATGATCCAAGCATCTGCTGAACATCATGGGACGGACTGGGAGAAATATCTTCCCCACCTGTTGTTCGCATACAGGGAGGTGCCCCAAGAGTCGACAGGGTTCTCCCCCTTCAAACTTCTATATGGAGGTAGGGTGCATGGGCCCCTACACTTGATCTGGGAAGTCTGAGAAGGCAAACATGCCACCCAGGGAACTCCCATAGTGGAGTATGTCTTTAGGTTTAGGGATAAGCAAAAGGAGCTTATGGGCATGGCCCAAAGCAACCTGTCAGCTGTCCAACAGAAACAAAAGGTTTGGTGTGACTGAGGAGCCAGGGCTCACTCATACAGTGCAGGTCAGGAAGTAATGGTCCTAATGCTAATCCAGAAAGACAAGCTGCAGACCAAGTGGGCTGGACCATAAAAGATAGTCCGACATGTTAATGATGAAGCTATATTGTGGAATTCTCTGTCAGGAGATATACCCATAAGATGTACCATGTCAACATGATGAAGCCATATGCAAACAGGGCCAACATGGTATGTGCAGTGTGTAGTCCTGGGGAGGGCACAAATGAAGAAGTCCCCCTACTGGACTTGTTGGTTGAAAGCAAGTGAGAATCATCTGTGGAGGCAATCAAACTGTCTCCCCAGTTGACCCCGGAACAGTCCCAGGAAGTGAGAGAGGTTTTAAAAGACTTTGTCTCTTTGTTTGCGGCCAAGCCTGGATGAACCCTGGATGAACCCCCTTAGCGATACACAATGTAGATACAGGGATGCAAGCACCCATCTGATGGATGGCCTACTGAGTATCTGAGGCCATCCTAAAGGATATTAGGAGGGAGATGCAGGAAATGCTGGATTTAGGGGAAATCCAGAAATCCCAAAGTCCCTGGGCCTCGCCCATAGTCCTCATTCCCAAGCTGGATGGCTCTACTCACTTTTGTGTAGACTGTCATGGACTCAATGCAGTCACAAAGTCTGACACCCACCCAATGCCATGGACGAATTACAGGACAAGTTGGGAGGGGCGATCTACCTTACCACCATTGACTTGATGAAAGGGTACTGACAAGTGGAATTAACTGCCCAAGCTAGAGAGCAGTCGGCCTTCATCACTCCAATAGGATTATTTGAGTTCTGGGTAATGCCTTTTGGAATAAAGAATGCCTCTACCACCTTACAAAGGTTGGTCAACCAGGTGTTACATGGTACTGAAGAATACATAGTGGCTTGTCTGGATGATATTGACATCTTCAGTACCAGCTGGAAGAAACACCTGTCCCACCTGAAAGAAGTGTTGGGCAGGATACAGAAGGCAGGGCTCATTGTCAAGGCTGAAAAGTGCCAGGTGGCAATGATGGAGATGACATACCTAGGACTTGTATTAGGGTGGGGCCAACTTCATCCTAATCAAGCAAAGATTGAGGCAATAGAGGCATGGCCTATGCCTGAAACCCAGAAGCAGGTTAGGAGCTTCCTAGAGACCACAGGGTACTATCAAAAGTTTGTACTAAATTACAGTACCCTGGTAGGTCCTCTACCTGGCTTGCTAAACAAGAGAAAGCCCAAAAAGGTAAACTAGGAGCCAGACTGTGAAGGAATCTTTCTATGGCTAAAGGAGGCACTGTGAAGTTCCCTTATGTTAGCCAGTCCAGATTACTCTAAGCAATTTGTAGTCCAGATAGATGCCTCAGATGTGGGGATTGGAGCAAATCCTCAGTCAGACATCAAATCGGAAAATAAATCACCCAGTCGTACACCTGAGGAAAAAGTTACTTCCATAGGAGCAGGCATACTCCACAGTGGAAAAGGAGTGCCTTGCGTTGGTATAGGCCCTGAAGAAATTAGAGCCATATCTATATGGGAGGTGCTTCGAGGTACAGACTGATCATAATCCCCTGATGTGGCTAAATCAGATGAGTAATACAAATGGTAATTTCTTAAGGTGGAGTAATGCCCAACAGGCCTACAACATGACAATTACCCACAGGGCAGGATAGGCCAATGTCAATGCAGATGGCCTATCTCACCAGTTAGAAGAGTAACAGAATTTGTGAAAACCTTACCATGAGTGCGGGGGGGGGGTGTTCCCACAAATTCAGTCTAAGAGGGAGGGGGGGATGTGGTGAGCTATCCACTACCAGTCATATTGGCAGACATATTTTGTTATATATTTATGTGATTTTGTATATGTATAAATGTCACAAGAATGCCAGTGTTAATGAAAGGGTTACATAGTGAGAGGAGAGAGAGAGAGACTGGATTTTTCAAATATTTGACCTTCCTTTGTGACCTGAGGGGGAAGCTTGTTGGGCAGGAAGCCACATTACTTCAAAGGGTTCTCAACAAGGATGTGCCAGAAAACCATCACCTGTCATAAACCTTTGGATGTCAAAGACAAGATGCTTGGGAAACCAGGTTTGGGGAAATAGCCCTTCTTGACAAGCTGGTGTAAATTGTCTTACCAGTAAGGCAGTAGGAAATCAAAAGGGCAGCCAGGAAATTGGGTTGGGGAAATAGATATAATAATTTCCTCAAAGTGTGGAAGAGCAAGAGTGACATCTACTGCTCCCCACCAAAAAAGACAATGCCACCAGCTGACAAAGGGCAGTGTCACAGAATGGGGGGGGCATGCCTATTTAAGGACCTCCAACCAGAACCTCAGTGCATTTGTCACAGCATTTTGGCTTTTATGCTTTTCATTTTGGACACTCTTCTTACACACAAGAAGCAAGACTGCCACACTACAGAGACAGACTAGAACAGGAGCCTGCACTTATTCTTCTAGATTTCAATTCACTACAAACTTAAGGTAGAAATTTGATAAAAGGTTATAGTGCATTTGTTTTATGTATATTTTCCCACTTTTATTTGTTTTATTCTGTGACCAAATTTTCTAAAACTTTTAGTTGTAACTGTATGAGTATTAATGAAGTATTTTAGTAAAAACATTTGTTTTTAAGAAACTTGTCTGAGTAAGATTTTTCATGTTGTGTGTGGTTGTTGGACATTAAATAATAATTTGTGATTAAACTGTTATTGCTAAGGGGTGCCACCATAAGCTACCAATCAAAAAAGGATCTGTACAAGGGAAATCTGGGTAAAGACAGGGAGAATATGAAAGTCTCAGGAATGAGTCTGTGGTGATTAGAACCAGGTTATTGCATGCCCTGTGGGAAAAGAGAAAATCAAGGTCACAATGCTACCCCAGAGAGATTGTGATGCCTGAATCTTCCCCCTTTGTGCAACAACTCTGAAGAGTTCTCATTTGGCTACAAGACTTGAGAATGGTATTGCACCCTTATCCAGAAAGTGAAGAGGGAGCCCTGGGGCCTCATGGTTGGAGTTCAGTTGTGACCTCGTCAAGCTTTCTAGAAGGACACAGGGAGGGTATTCCTATTCCCCCCTCCCTGTCACGGATTGCTCTTCGAGGTGGGCACTGTGAGCTCAGTGGACCTTACCTCAGGAGTGGATTTATGACAGATCTGGTACGCAGCAGTGGAATATGAGAGTTTTGGTAGCATAGTGTTGCAATTTGAGAGATTTTGGTAGTACAGGCATAACAGCTGGATTCAAGGCCAGTGTATCAAATTGATAAACTGAAATCAGTCCACTCACAATCAAGGCACAGATTTGGAAAAAATATTTTGGTTACATTATAAAGTTCCCTACCTGTTTACTTTTTTTTTTGTTGTTGTTGTAAGCTTGTATAGTAGTAGTTAGAGAAGAAGATGGCATACAACTACAGTGAATACACTGCAGACTACCTAAGACAGTTGTGTCAGGAAAGAGGGGTCCAGCACAAGGGTCAAACCAAAAAGAACCCTGTGGAGGCTTTCCTGGCAGCCAATGAGCAAGCAGTTGTCCCAAAACTTGAATCACAGAAAGTGACTGAAAGGGACCAGACCTTGGGCATGGGAGTGCCTGGAGATGTCACAGTGTCCAGTCCCAGGTAGGAGGACAGCAAGACCAGAGGGAACCCAGAGACACAGCATCAGGGGAAGGTCACCACAGAGATGGAGCTAGAAGGGATCAGGCTACAGTTTGAGCTGAGGAAATTGGAGCTGGAGCAGAAAAAGTTTGAAGCCCAGCAGGAAAGAAAGCAGAAGAGGTTCAAACTGGAGATGCAGGAATAGCAACACCAGAGAGAAGCTGAGGAAAAGGAAAAGCAGCTTCAGAGAAAGGCAGAGGAAAAGGAAAGGCAGCACCAGAGGTAGTTTGAACTGGAGAAGCTAAGACTCCAACGACCAGCATCAGAAGAGGAAAGTGGCATGGATGAACCTGAAACTCCAGGGCTGGGGTATAAGTTAAACTCCAAATTAATTTTTTTTGTCATAGAAAAGTTTATTATTTTCCAAATTACAGAGCTCTGCAGGATTAACATATGACATCTGACAGGAATACACCAGAAACAGATTTCAGGACATAACCAAAGAAGCAAGCAGATACATATTAAATTATAGCAGATTAAGGTGTACACCAAGTAGCTATCAGAAGTATCCTGTTTATCAAGGAATAAACAAAATTGTGCACTTCTGAGAGACAGAGAGGAAGGGTCTACACCATCTACCTGCGGAGATGCCCGTAAAGAAAACACCTGCCAAAAACTCGTAGTACAGATCAAACTAGACCCCTTGGCAAATGTGAGACAGAATTAGAATCAGTAAGCCTAAACCTGTTGAGGAGGAATAGGCAGTCTGGGAGAAGGGATGGTGGAGGGTTGAGCAAAGTCAAAAAAGGGGGGGAGGCCTTAGACAGGAGGATTGCCTGGAGGGGTGGGTACTTTGCAGAGGGATGAATACAGATAGGTATTCCACTTCCAGTGATACTTAAGGAGTTGCCTCTGGTTAAGGTAGGACAGTCTCTCAAGGATGGCAAGGTTGGCCAAGGTGGTGCACCAGGCCTTAGTAGAGGGGGGTAGGGGTTGCCTCCATTTCATCAGAATGGCCTGCTTGGCCTCCAAAATGCCACCAATACCCATTCTCTGTGACCGGGGGGAGTGGGCTCAGTGAGGAGGGTTCACCAAGGAGCAGCATGGGGTCAGAGAGATTAACTGGTTGCCCTGGCACACTGGCACAGTCAGCTATGACCGATGCCCAAAAGGAGGAGAGATGAAGACACTGCTAGAGCACATGAAGGATATGGGCAGGGCTCTGTTGGCATCTCCAGCATTGAGAATGAGTAATGATCCCTTTGGAGTGGAGGGCAGCAGGGGTCCTATGCCATCTAAGAAGAATTTTTAACTGAATGAGTTGGCTTCTGACATCCTTATAGGCTGAGGGAGCCAACCTAATGCATCAGACCATGTATCCGGGGATATAGGGCCTTGAATATCCAACACCCATTTACGCCTGCAGGATTCTGTGGGGTCAGGCTGGGAGTTATGCATCACCCTATAAAATTGCCATGCCAGGCCTCGGATGTAGTCTTCTTGTGTAGAGCAGCTAGCCATAGTCACTTGGGATCTGAGGAATATCCTGATTGAAAGGTTCATACTGCACTGCAGATATGAAGATATCTGCAGAAGTCTTCAGCTGGGAGATTATAGTGGGACCTCAACTGCTCAAAGGACATCAGCTCAGTGGATCTGGGCATATACAGATCTTGAATTGTCAAGATGCTATGTGAGGCCCACCCTGACCAGAGGACAGGCTTCTTGTCTATAGATATAAGCCGGTTGTTCCAGAGATTAGTATAGTGCATGGGGGGGGTGCCAGTTTGCATGTGGGGTACAAGAGACAGCCATGACTTTGCACCAGGGCCACCTCTTTTCCACATAATGGGAGTAAGCAAGGAGGACCGAGCGAGAGCAGCTGACAGGAACATGCTAAGAGGGCAATTCTGTAGCACACGGGTCTCCAGCTCGACCTACATAGGTGGCTGAGACTGATGAGCGACAAACTATTGCATAGCCTGGGTGACCAGATAGGCCAAATGATAGCTCTGAAGCCAAGGGAGATCAAGACCCCTACTGGTCCAGTGAGCTCACAGTTTGCTACAGCTCCAATGAGGCGTTTGGCCCTCCCAGAGCAGAAGAGATATTAATTTGTCTAGAGACTGAAACAACTTGGGAGAGAGGTGAATGGGAAGGTTATTGAGTAGGTTTGCCACCCGAGGAAGAAGAAACATGCATATGGCTGCCACCTTACCCCATAGGGAGAGGTTAAGCTTTCGCCAGTGGCCGATCACTATCATAAAGGAGGTCAGTAAGGGAGAGAAGTTGGCTGCTTCAATATCTTTCCAACTGTACGGAATTGTCTCTCTGAGGCAGGAAAACCCTGAGGAGCCCAAGTCAGGGCCGAGCCCTATAAACAATCTCTAGTACAGTCAGGGTTCATTGGGCAAGGGTGGTTTTCTTTTGATTGACTTGCAGACCAAATAGCTTGGCAAAGTCTTGGAAGATGGCCAGTGCCATAGGTAGGGATTGTTGCGGATAAGAGAGGGTAAGCAATAGGTCATACACATAGGAGGTGACCAAGTGGGAGACACCCGCCACCTGTATGCCAGTGACTTCCTTAGATGAGACAAGTCTCCTCGTCAAAGGGTCCAGGGCTACTTGGAATAGCAGAGGGGAAAGAGGAATCCCTGGCGGGTTCCCCTATGCAGGGGGATGGTGGGGGAGATGTCCTTATTAGTTAGAACCCTGGCCACTGGGAAGCTATAAAGTGTGAAGACCTATTGTCGGAAATAGGGGCCAAAATCATATATATGAAGAACCTCATGCAGGTACCCCCATTCCACAGAGTCAAACGCTTTAGAAAAATCCACTGCGAGGGCCATCATGGGTGCTGGGAAATGCAACGCTCGCCACTTAAGGTTGAGCACAAGCCTAGTGTTATCAGCCCTGGACTTCCCTTTAGTGAAGCCAACTTGCAAGGGGTGAATTATGGTTGGCAGGACCTCCACCATCCTATTGGTAAGGATTTTTGCTGCTATCTTTGTGTCGACAGAGAGCAGGGAGATGGGGCGGAAACTGGCACAGTCAAGGGGATCAGTGGACTTTTTAGGAAGAAGGGCGATCAAGGCTTTCCACATGGTGGGGGGGAAGGACTCCAGAGGCATGTGTCTCCTGCAGGACAAGGAGACGTGGGGTAGAGATTTTCTGACTTAGGAGCTGATAAAGTTCGACCATCATGCCATTGGGACTGGGGGTCTTGCCTTTGGTGAGTTGTGACAGTGCGCATCTTAGCTCCTCGACAGAGAAAGATTTATCCAGGGACTCCACCACCTCCGGAGAGAGACCTGGTATGTTAGACGACTGTCAAAACTCCCGCAGCTCCCGGGATAGCTGAGCAGCATACATGGTGGCCCAAGATTGATAGAGGGACTGGTAAAAGTGTTGCATAATAGCGTTGACCCCTTTAGGGTCTGAGACCACCTTCCCTGAGATGTCCCTGAGCACATGAATATGGGACATGGCCTGTTGTTTCTTTAACTGATAAGTCAAAAGTTTCCCATCCTTGTGTCCCCCCTCCCAATCGGCATGTTTCATTCAGAGTAGCAGCCACTCTGCTTTCTGCTGTAATAAGGTATTGATGCAGTATTTGACCCCAACAATGTCTCTGACCAGGGACTGATCAGGGGAATGAGCTGTGGACATTTTAAAGTGGGCGTCCAATGCCAACAGTTCGGCTTGAAGTTGAGAGAGTGTTGCTTGATGAGCCTTATTTTGGTAGTGGGAAAGGAGATAATCCGGCCACGCAGGACCACCTTAAAGGCTTCCCATACGGTGCCCGCGGTGACTTTGCCACCAGCATTGAATGAAAAATAGTCCCTTGCCTCCTGTACTGCCATCTTCCAGAACTCTGGATCCCTGAGCAAGAATGGACTGCACCTTCATCTGGTACCTGCAGCACTTTGTCCAGAGAGGGTGTTGGAGCACATAACTGTGACATACTCCAAAAGAAGAATATTGCCTATTCAGGCATTAGACATGCTGAGAGCCGAGGCAGGGTTGGTGAGCCAATAATCGATGTGGCTGTGAGTGGCGTGAATGGGAGAGTAGAAGGTGTAGTCCCAACCAATGGGGTTATCCCTTCTCGCAGATCTATGAGTCTCGTTAATCAGTCATTTTCGTAGCGCAGCCCTAGCCTTGGGGTGTGTCTGAGGGGTAGGCTGAGATTTGTCCAAGAAAATATCAGAGAACAGATTGAAGTCTCCCCCAATCAAAATAGGCATGTGAGGTTGGCTGGTTGATAGGGAGGTGAGAGCCTGGCTGATGTTGGGGAAAAAAGTGGCAGAGTCAACATTGGGGCCATATATATTGCCAAGTACCGCACTCCCCCCAGGAAAGGTACACTGAACAGTGACCCATTGACCCTGTGTGTCAGTTTTCACTTCTTCTTCTACCCAGGGACAGGAGTGGTGTATTAAGATGGCTACCCCTCTGGACTTGGTGGAGGCAGACTTTACCCACCCAGGAATTCTTCAGCCATTGTACAATCTTGGCGGTGAGATGTGTCTCTTGAAGAAGGACAATATTGGTCTGCAACAAGGGTAGATATTGAAGCACCTTAGTACATTTCACAGGGTGGTTTAGCCCCTTGACATTCCATGAGCCACATTTCAGCCCCACAATGGAATTGGTCAATATGATGCAGGTGGAGGAAGAAGATATAGAAAAGTACTCACCCATGTGATACCTGACAGGAGAGAGAGGGGGAAGGTGCCTGAAGTATCAAAAGGACCTGGGCTCACAAGGTTGGAAAATCCTATGTCTGTCAGTGGGAAGTGCAACAATGGTAGCCTGCAGAGCAAAACAAGAAAAATAGCAATGCAGCAATACGTCCAAGAACCTAAGGAGAAGAGCAAAAACACACAATATAAGTATTAAATGACAATAATGTGTTATGCTATAATCAGCAAAGTCAAAACACTCAGAGAACTAAAAAAGTAGTCTGAATACAACAGCTTCAACCAACAGTGAGAACACTAAGGGAGAAGAGCTAAGCAGCACGCATGGGTGGCCCCAGCCAAACAAGGGTCCCCGGCTACGTTGACTCACTCACTCAGATGGGGATGTAAAAGAAAAGAACCAGTAGGAAGTAATCTATCCCAAATGGATTTACACCCCCAAGGTGGGATCTGTGGAACAAGGGGAGAGAGGGGAGAGAGAGAGAGAGAGAGAGAGAGACAGAAAGGGCTCCGCATAGAGCAGAGTGGACAGGGGAAGAACTGGAGAGGGAGACCCCCCAAAAGAGTGTCAAGTTTATCTCAGTATAGTCATTAAATGTTCAATCAAATTACATAAAGTAGAGAGGATATGCCTCCTGATTGCGAGGCATGACTCTAGGCAATGACAGAAGAGCAACGCCTGGGGGAGGCTACTCAGAGCAATATTGTTACCTAGTAGAGTGAAGGCTGAGTGGCCTGGTTGGGAGGGAAAGCTGGGCACAAGTTGCCTAACATAGCCAGTTGCTTGGGGCAATGCACACCCTCCCGAGGTGAGGGAAGGTACAGGGTGAATCATCCCTCTCGTCCAGGCTTCACCCAGAGACTATCCGGGGGGGGAGCAGAGGCTGATGCTTCCACTCGGCCACCCCAACAGCTAAAGGGGTAGTATACATCAATGAGAAGCATAATGCAGAGAACCTTTTATAGCAACCCCCCAGACCCTTAATAGTTATACTGTCTCAGCCCAAAACCAGAGAAGAAAGCAGTCCCAGAGTCATTCTTTCAGGCCCTGGGCCTGAGCCTTGTCATTCGAGGAGCCTTGGATTGTGCAAGTAGGCAGGCCTGCCACCACGATGGCAGCGAAGGATTTCAGACCAGGCCTCCTCTGTGGTCTTGATATTTTCAGGAGGGGCTTCAGCCAGTCCAGAAGAGTCACTGTGTCCATAGGGTCAGAATCCAGGGCTGAAGGGTTAAGCACATCATCATCTGAGGAGGAGTCCTCTTGAAGAAGTTTAGCAGGTGGGGCAGTGAGATGCTGGTCTGGCAGGTAACATTGCCCACTTCTGGAGTGCTGCTTGGAGTGGTCCACTTTACCAGTTCAGGATGCTTGCCTAAGAGTATTTCCATTTGTGGGGGAAGAAGTAGGCATCAGAGAGGCAGAGACCAAGGATTCAAGGCAACTTACAGAATTGAGCCTGGGGGAATCACTTGATGTGGGACCGGTCCGCTCTGAATGTGTGTCTCTAGGGAATTGTCTCCCACTATTCCTGTTCCCCTTATGTTGGCCCTGCCCCCCAGGCACCCAGAGAGATCTGGGAGATGTAGTTTGAAGAGGGATGTAGGGCCAGAACTTGGGGACCCAGCACTCGACTTCCTGTGGATGAGTGACCAGGATCTCTTTTCCTTCCTTGGAGACATGCAGAGAGGTTGAGTTCAGTCTCCCCGCCATGACCCTCATTTAAGTGAGCTGTATTTAATTCTTTCCTGTGGTTTTTTTCCCATATTTTCCCCGAGTTGTTCAGTGAGACTACAGCACACAGTAACGTAATTTTGGAAGCTGAGGAGGAGACTGTCATGGGTTTGCATTCGGCACTTTGGCAGTGAGTTGAGAAGAAGGGCAGGAATAGAAGATGTGTCTCACTAGTTAATGTGAAAATAGGAAACTAATTACATTTTTGATGCCTTTTTATCCCCCCGAACCAGAACTGAACAGCTTCAGTAATGGTCTGTGTGGTTAACTAAAGCCGTTTAATTAGTGGCTGTGATTGTAAAGCCAGTGCACGTGTAACTGAGGAGAAGCTGCTTCATGTGATGTTTTCTTTAATTTCCTTTTTTTTTACATTAAAACAGGTTGGTATTTACATAATGTAACTATCCATGAAGTGTGTGCTGTGCCATTCAACTGTTTCATGCCCATTGCGACATGCAGAAAATAAGGAGCTGTGAATATGGGAGTGTTGCATTTTGCAACTTTTTTTGTTGTTAATGGAATTTCCTTTATGGGACATCAAAAGTGATGGGGGGGTGTGAGGGCTGTAAATTGTTTTGCTAGTGAGAGGATTGTGAAGCCAGCTCAGGTTTGGAATGAGTTCACCAGGGAGAGAAAGGTTTCTTTCGGTGGTTGTGGTTGAGAAGAGTCAGTAAAGCATGTGGGGTTTGCAGTTCCTTCAGTAGTGAGGGAATGATTTCCTGGAGTGTTTTGCTGTTATCTGTCTGTCTGCTTCAAACTACAGTTTTTGTATCCCTCTAGTAAATGCATTTTGAAATTCGCACTTCACTGTTGAGTTATAGACAGCTTAGCGGGCAGTCAAGATAGTGTTTTTTGACCTTTGATGTTGGAGTCGGAGTGATTTTAAAAGGGGGGGATTGACTGACTGGCACATTTTGAATGAGTTATGCCAGGATTTACAATGGTAGAAAGGTGCCAGTCAGCCAAACAGAGGGTGGGATTCTCTGACCCCATTGTATAATTAATAATAATCTGTGACTAAACTGTCACTGTTAAGAGATGTCACCATAAGCTACCAATCAAGCAAGGATCTGAAAAAGGGAAATCTGGGTAAATATAGGGAGAATATGAAAGTTTCAGGATGGAGTCTGTGGGGATTAGAACCAGGATATTGCATGCCCTGTGGGAGAAGACAAAATCAGGGTCATGAAGCTACCCCAAAGAGGTTATGATGCCTGGATCTTCTCCCTTTGTGCAACAACCCAGAATGGTTCTCATTTGGCTACAAGACTTGAGACTGGTATTGGACCCTTATCCAGAGAGCAAAGAGGGAGCACTGAGGCCTCATGGTTGGGTGTTCAGTCGTGACCTCTGTGAGTATTCTAGAAGGACACAGGAAGGGTATTCCTGTTTTCCCCCTCCCTGTCACAGATTGCACTTAGGGGTGGGAACTGTGTGCTCAGTGGACCTGACCCTCAGGAGTGTGTTTGTGACAGTGGGGACTAGTGGGCATTTGGGGGACTGAGCACTGACCCTTGAGGGATAAAAATAGAGGAGCAGCTCTTGACCTGCTGCACCTCACCCTGCTAGCCATTACTCCCTGAAGAAAACAAACAAAAAAACTAGTCTAGCAAATAATTAAAGTCCTGCAAAGGCAGTGCTTAGATCAAAACAGTAGCTTGTAGAAGGCAACTGTGGGGCTCTGAGGATATTGGGCGTTGGCTGTGGTAGCTCATGTTGGGTTTGCATTTGGAAAGAACCTGAAGTAGAAGTTCAAGATATACTGTACAATGATGGTTTAGAGAGGTTCATTTTTATCTTGGGATTTACAATACTGTAGATCTTAAATACAATACTGTATTATAAATATAGTGTATTGTTGGATTAGAAAAGATGCCTTTAAAACACAAAAGCACAAAAGCATAAACAGAAGAGGGAAGAATTGCTCTTAGCTGCAAAGCTTCTTAAAATCAATGCTTTTTCCAAACTGTTAATGCCTGACAATGCAGCTGATCAGACTTTAACTAATGAAAGTGACACAGACAGTGACAAAGACTTTGGACCTAGTACTGTGGTGATGGCCTGTCCTGATTCTGAAACAGCTGACATTAACTTTGCTAAGGAATCTGAACAAGAATTAAACTTGAAGAGGGTATTAGAGAAATAGCTCAGCAAAACAAGTGCTGCCTTAAACAGTGAAGATGAAGACCCTGCGTTTTCAAGTTTTCATTATGCTGATGACAAAAGCCATACAGACAGAGGTCATTTTCCTTTAGATATTAAGAACAGTCAAGTAAAAAGGTATATCATATTACAAGGCTCATGTAAACCCAATGGACCATTTCCACGAGACACAAATCAGGATGGGCAATGCTTCTCCAGAAGCAATATTTTATTATGATGAAGACAGGAGGTACATCACCACATACTTGGCTGTGTTACTCCCCAAATTAGACTGTGCATATTGCAAGCCATGTTGGTTGTTTGCTGATCATAGTGCACCTGCATATAATGTTGCATGGGTTAAAGGAGTTTGAGACTGACATCATCTGAGCAGCAAAATCGGATATCTTAAAACATCAAGAATACATTTAAAATCTTGCTTAGTGTATGAACAGTGACAATTACATGGAACAATTGAAGAAGATTTTGAAACTCAAATACAAATGGAGAAAAACTTCTGGAGACAAGTTTTGGAGTGTCTCATCAATGTGACTCATACATTAGCTATGTCCAATTTATCTTTCAGATGGTGCAGAGAAGTTTTAGGGCAAGGTAATAGTTTGAATATTCTTTCAATTGTGGAACTGTTATGTAAGTATGATACTGTGCTGAAGCAACTAATTTCCATGCCCAGTGGATCGATTCACTATCTTAGTCATACTATACAGGATGGACTCAAGTTTTGTCAAAGCGTGTTGAGCGAGATATTATTGAAGAAATAAAGGCAGTGCCTTTTTTCTCTGTAATAATGAATACTGTGCAAGATATTGCGAAGATTGACCAACTGAGTCAAATTTTCTGGAAAGGGACGTGGCAACTGAAGTGAAAATAAATTACACTTTTCTTGGTTTTCGGGAAATTAGTGATCAGTTTGCCAGTGGTCTTGAGAAGATAATTACCTGCATTGAAAAGAATGGTTTAGATTTATCTAAATGTCACCATCAGGAGTATGATGTGGCCTCTAATATGAGTGGCGTGTACTCTGGTGTGCAAGCAAGAATATCCCAGAGGGAACTGAATGCTGCATATGTTCACTGTGCCACTCACAACTTAAATCTCACACTGGATGATTCTGTGAAAGGAATACCATAAGTAAAGAATTGTTATGATGTGATCAAAAGACTATATACTTTTTTCAGCCACAGAACAAAACGCTGGGCCATGTTATCATCATTTGCTTCCACTTCAGAGCCCTCCAGCAACATTACTTAGAAAAAGCTTGGCCCTTCCCGATGGTCGTCAGGGTATGAATCACTCCTTGCTCTGAGGTTTTGGCATTTAGATGTTATGAAGGCACTCACAAAAATAGTTCTTCAGAGCAAAAATGCTGATGAGTGCAATGAGGCCTCGGTGTTAAAGAAATTATTGGAAAATGTCAGTTTTGTATTTCTTGTCACACTCCAAACAAAGATTCTAGGAACAGTAAATGCTGTATCAAAACTGCTACAATGCAAAGACACAGACCTTCACAAGGTGGAAAACTTACTTCGCAAAGCCAATGAAGATCTAGTTATGTTTCAAAATGGGTTCAATGAAGTCAAAATATCAGCAATTACATGATCAGAAAAATGGGGTATACAAGTCAATTTTGAAGGAAAGTGCATGAGAAAAATCAAATGCCATTTTGATGAGCTATGCGAAGATGAAAGACTTGTGGAAATAGAATGTTTTTTTTTTTCAAAGTGAATGTGTTTTACAGGTGCCTTGATATAATAAATGCACAGCTTTCAAACAGATTTTAAAGCTAAAGGCAATCGCTGATAGTTTCAGTATAATTCAGCCAAGTACACTTATTTCTGCAAGTGATGATGAGTTGTATAAAGGGAGCTGAAAAAGGTCCATCATTTCAACAAAGACATTTCTCCTGCTTTTCCTGGACAGTTGCTTTTGTTCAGATCTTGTTGGAAATCTGAAATCTCGAAATAATCACTAGTGAAAGATTGGCAAAAGTATTAATTGTTAACAATAGTGCATTAGCATCCAGTTTTCCAGAAGTTTGCACTGTACTTCTGTTGATTCTCACCATCCCAGTAGTAATATCACGTGCTGAATGCTCATTTTCAAAACTTAAACTTATAAAAAAATACTTAAGGAGTTGTATGGGACAAGATAGACTTTGCAGATTGGGAATGTTATCTATTGAAGGCCAATGAGCCAGAAAACTTAACCTACAGCAGATCACTGATGAGTTTGCAGAAAGAAAAGTATGCAAAAGACGATTCTAATAGAGGAGTAGAATAGAAAATATTAACATTATGTGTTGATGATGTACATTGTTCCACAGTCTCGGATGCCACAATTTTGATAATTAACTGTTATGAAGCATAGAGCACTTGAATTTGCAATGGCAAGTTTTTTTTTATGTGTATCAATAAGTGTTATATTCCTTGATATTTGAGGGAGGGTGAAGGGGGCATAAACAGGTTCTAAAAAAATATCATGGGAGGGTGGCCCAAAATTACAACCTGCACTGGGGCTCATCTTTCTGTTTCTCCGCCTCTGTCTAAGGTTTCCATGAGACTCTCAGATGACTACTCATTTGGGCTGGAACAAGCACACTGGGCACTGGGCCCCACACAATTCGAACTGGAAGCCATGCCTCAAATGGTTGTCATTAAGTGACATAAATGTAAGGTAAAAAAGGATATAATTAGGAGACAGCAACAAAGTAGACATGCACAGGATACCTACTAGTGCAAGGTGGTGCATCTGTGAACCAAACACAGGAATAACATCAAAAGTACCAGAGATACTGAAAGGTATCAAGTTAATGTTTGTAAACTATTTATTTCCCCAGGATAGCTCAGCTGAGATGTAATATTTGGTTTTCAGAGGGTTAGGGTTTACCATTTATACAGCTGGGTGGGCCAAAGCACTTGGAAATAGCATGACTTTTGTCATAGAAGCTTGTCTCCTCTTGGTCGTTGTGGGCAGGCTTTTAACCCTCTGCCACCTCCTCTTTTCCAGCACTCTCTGTACTGCACCAACCTGCCTGTGCATCCCCTATGGATTCCCCCCCCCCATGGTGGGGTCAGGAAGGGGAGGTCCTCCCCCCAGTGTCTCACATCCAGATATGGAAAGGTGACCAGCCAATGGCATAAGGCAGAGGAAGGCATGCATGACTTCTTATAGCCAGCAGCAGCTATTTTTCACTTTTCTCCCTTAGCCCTGCTAAGGTGTGTGTAAGCGTGGGAGTGGAGGCATGCACATCTACAACATTGCAGCTCCTCCCTTTGTGTCCCTTGTACTGTCAGCACTTCACCAGGCCTCCTAGGGGCAGCCGAGGACCAAGGAGGCAAACCACTCCACTCTGTTACAGAAGAGCTATCCTCTGGATGGTCAGTCCTATTCCCTGCTAGCTGCCCTCAGTGACACAAACTCACTGCTGAACCCAGGTCACTGGTGTGGGAAAATATAAGTTGCAGGGTACCTCAGCACTCTTTGCCAATGAGCTGGCTGGAGTTAGGGTGACTTGAGCAAAGTTTATACACCATGCATGCAGCTGCAGTGGGATTTAAGCTAAGGTATTCTAGTCCTCCAGACTGTGCTCCAGCACCTAGACCACTTTGTTTCAGTGTGCCACTCATACCTCAATTGTAATCTGTCAGCAGCTGCATAAACTTATACCTCTACTTGTATGGGCTGCTGCAGTGATAAAAATGGTCAGTTACTTACTGAGCTATACTTTCATCAAAGTAGCAACTTTGCAAGTAATTGTAGCAACATCATGATGCCCTCAGAGCATTTATAATGGCACAATAGGGGGTCTACTGAGCTGATTATAAAGACCTGCATGGCTTGAGGTTCAGGGGAAAAACAATGGTGTGGGGGGGGGCATGGCCCCACAAAAACTATAGAGAATTGAAAATTATAGAGTTTAAAACCTATTTTTAAGGGTTTTGTTGCTCCCATCTTCTGTTATATACTGGGAAATTAACGTGTCTTGGATATATTTTTTATTTTCAAGGCTATTGTCTACAACAGCTGAACAGTCTCAAAAAGAGTGAAACCAGTAAGTTAAGTTCTCTAGTACTGGCATATACTGGACACACTCCCATTCCTGTTTTATCTTTGTTCTACATGTTTGTTTCACACTTCTCCTTTTCAACTTCCATATTTTACATAAATAATCATTAGCTTTTCATATTTCTTACCTTGGCTTTATAGTTTCTTTAATCTCTGCAGCTGTCTTTCTTTTGTTTTCTGCCTCACAACTTTACTTATAGTAGTTTTCCTTTTACTTTGTTATCTAATGCTTCTTTTCCATTTTATCTCTCACCATTTTAACCCACATCTTGACTCTGGGTTTACCCCTACTCTGCTCCCCAGTCTGAATAGCAGCAGAAGCATGCACAGCCCTCTTTCTCCTAGATTGCAAATCATTTGGGTAACAGACTGCCCCCCCAAGGCCTGATGGAAGACACATCCCCCGACTGTAATGTTGGGCAATAGAGTGCTCCCTACAGTGCATGGCTGCACTATCCACCCCCACCAGCACTTATGTTTGCAGCACCAATTAGGTTTTGTACTAAACCCATCTGTGTATCTAAGCTGCATCACCTTCCCACCCAGTATATAAAGTCCATTCATCTCACCAATATCACCCTGCATAGAAAATGCTAGCCAGGATTGTTTCTTTTAAATTTTTATTAATGCTGCAGTTCTTTATATTATATAGAGAAGTGCTACAACAGTACATGTCTACCTTTACCTGTTGTATCTCAGACACTAGTTAAAGAAAATTCAAGCAAATCATGTACCATGCAATTATAGTGATCAGAACCAACAATAAATGTGATTGGAAGAGGAAAAACATACTTACATTACATTTGTTCTGATCAATTTAAAGAGTGTTGTTCTTTGTCCTGGCATGCCTGGCATGAGAGGACTACATCTGCTTTAGACTCACTGTCTTTCTTGGGTCACTGGTGCAAATATTAGAGTACCACATAAAAAGAACAAACTCTGGCCAGAGCCAATAGGGTTGCAGGTGAAGAATTTGGTGTAAAAATATTGAAAATTGTCAAAGTTATGAGCCTGCATTAGCAAAATGTAATATAGGCTCATGAATTTGTTGTTTTGTAATATTTGTACACCAAATTTTCATCATAGCCTTTTTATGACCCTGTCTCTTGAAGAAGGGCAAAGCAGATATTCAACTCCTGCCTAAAAGGTGATGTGTTTGTTCCTGTTCACCTTGTATTACAAATGTCTGTTTATCTGCTGGTGTGGTATTACTGGGAAGGGCTACTTGAGGAGGGAAATGGATAGGGATAGCTTCTCAGAGGGTTGTACCCTGCTACCATGGAACCCATTACCATTCATTCTTTTGCTGGAGGCACCTTGGTATGCAAGTTAATCACCCTCAGCCCAGACCCACACCAAACATTAGCCAGCTATGACAGGGTGGAGTATAGTGGGACTTTACCCCATAAATAAACCTTACATCTCAATCTGAATAGAGTCTTGCAAATTGATTCACAATTATGATACATTTTTTCAATGGGTGGACTAATGTGCAAGACAAAAGGTAGTAAAATGAAAATGTAGCAGCAGAGGGATGTTTGCAAAAATATACATGCTCTGGTCAGAGCTGATACAGCTACTCAGAGCGATGGGAGTGTGGCAAGAGTGAATAAAAGAATACTTGGAGCTCTTGCCGTGCTCTAGCCACACCAGAGTCTGTCATGCATGTGTAAAAGTAAATGCAGAAGCACCACATTAATGGTAGTATAGTGCATGCTGACTATATAAGGGAGCTCACCAATGGTCATATGCTTATTATTATTAGAATGTATCAAAACCTAAAAAGTAGCAATTAAGTTAATTATGGAACTAAGAAAGAATATTCACATGTGACACTGAATTATTGACAAGAAAATAATTTTAAAAGTATTATTAGAAAGAAACATTGGAAACTTTTTTAAAACAAATGACTATGTTGAGTCAAGTTCAATAATTATAAACATACTGGCATGTTTTTTTACTCCCTATGAACTGCCATGGAAAGAAGTGTGTAGGAGCAGAACCCTGTTATATTAAGACCATGGGAGTGGGCTACAGCTACCTCTGATGCCATAACAGAGTGGTACATAACAGGGTGTGGGGTGTCATAGGTGGAAGAGTGACTACTAAAGGGGAGAGCAGCTAGCATTGTAAGGAATCGGAGCAGATGGGAAACGAGGTGGACAAGAAAAGGGCAGAGTCCAAGGGCTGGTGGACAGGGAAGGGTTAATGATAATGGGAAGGATGGGGATGGCAAGATGGTGCAACCAAAAAGGGGGAGGAGGGGGAGGAGTTGTAGTGATAGGGGACTCTGTCCTGAAAGTGATCAGGTGGGGGAGAGGGTGAATGGCACAGTCAGATATGGGTGGAACCTGTACCGGGCTTGACAGCAAACAGAGCATGGCAGGCTCTGCTTAGGTGTGTTGGGGGAAAGACAGAAACCTCACATGGTGGTACATGTAGGCACTAATGACCTGGTGGGGGGCTTCACAGTGGAGTCAATCAGGGAGAGATTTGAGGAGCTGAGGAAGTTGTGTTTGGCGATTTGGAGCTCAGTGGCCTCAGAAGTGCTACCAGTTCCAAGGGTGAGAAGAGTGAGGAAGGAAAGGATAGTGGAGTTCAACTCTTGGCTGGGAGGGTGGTATATCTCTCATGGGTATGAGCTGGTAGGAGGTTGGGGGAATACATGGTACAGCAGCAAACTGTATGCAAAGGACAGATTGCACTTCAGTAGGGTGGGGCAGGGGGTTTTGAAATGTAAGTTGGAGAAATACTTAGCATCAATTGGGTTTTTAAACTAGATGGGGGGGTGAGCGTGCACCAAGTATGCAGGGTCTCCAGAAAGGGGATCCAAATGAGCTGACCGCCCCATGACAACTGGGACTGCTACAGGGGTGTGCTGCAGAAGGGGGGCAGGTCAAGGGAGCACGTGGGGGAGGGATGGATGGGAATGGGTGGAGGGTGGTCTCCCTGAATGGGAGGAGCCTAAGTAACAAAACAGCTGAGCTTCAGGCACTTTTGGCTGAAGGGATGATGGGCATCATAGCCATCACAGACACTTGGGCCACCCAACACCTGGACTGAGATCTGGTAGTCCTAGGGTACAAAATTTAAAGGAAGGATAGAGGGGTGGGGAAAGGAGGAGAAGTGGCAGTTTATGTAAGGGAGGAGATCAGATGCACAAGGGACAAGGGGGAAGAAGGGAGGACAGAAGCACTATGGATGCAGCTCCTGTACTCAAAGGATAGAAAACTGAGGCTGGGGTGGTGTATAGACTACTAGCCCAGTCCAAAGAGTTAGGTAAGGAGTTAGAGGAACAGATTAGCCAGTTATATAGGAAGGGGATTGTGATGATCGTGGAGGTCTTCAATCTGCCTGGGGTGAGTTCGAGTACCCCAGCCACCTCCAGGGCCAGGAGCAGGTACTTCTGGATGCATTCCAGGATAGTCTTCTGGCACAATTGGTCAATGTGCCAACTCAGGTAGGTAATACACTGGACCTGGTATTATTGAATGGGGAGGAGGTGAGGGAACTAAGGGTGGAGGACCCAGTAGCTGGGAGTGACCCCCAATCAGTGTGGTTCACACTCAGATTGAGTAGGGAGATTGTGGGCTTAGAAACAAGGGTGGTGGACTTCAGGTGGGCAGAATTTGGGAGGATGCAGGAGATACTGAAAGGATGACTAGAGGGGATTAGGCCAGAGATGGGCACACAACAGAAGTGGGATATCATTAAACTTGTTCTAAAAGAGATTACAGAGGCTTGCACCAGGACTCTGAGCAAGCAGAGCAGAGCAAAGAAGCCATGTTGGTTAAACAGGAAGGTGTTGGAGGGGGTGAGGACAAAGAGAGCTGTGTATTGGAGATTAAAGAGGACTGGGGGTGGGAAGACAGGAAAGTGTATGCAAGTTGGTCCAAGGAAGTAACCAAGCTGGTAAGGGAGGCCAAGGCCTCCAGGTAGCTAAGTTTGGCTCAGGGCATTAAGAAAAGGGAGAAGGACTTTTTTAGATATGTGATGGAAAAAAGGAAATGCAGGGACCAAATAGTGCGGATCAGGAGCAGTGGGGGATGGGTGGAAAAGGGAGCAGAACAAGTAGAAGCATGGAATGAATACTTCTGTTCTATGTTCACACAGGAGAAGGGTGGTCCACTACCTCTGTGTACTTGGAAGGTGGAGTCAGGGGGAAGAGATGAGTGATGGGATGATTGCCAAGAGTAGAGTACTAGAGAGTCTGCAGACACTAAGGGTGGACAATGCACCAGGTCCTGATGGCATCCACCTTAGGGTGCTGAGGGAGATGGTGGAGGTATTGTCCAGGATGCTAGTGGACCTGTTCAAAACCTCCCTGGACATGGGATTCATGCCACATTACTGGAAGATAGCCCATGTGGTGCCTATACACAAGAATGGCCCACGGGATGAGCCAGGCAACCACAGACCTGTCAGCCTCACTTCCATAGTATGTAAACTTATGGAAGTGATACTGAAGGAGAGACTGGGGTCATTTCTTGAGTTGAATGGTCTCCAGGATGGGCAACAGTGTGGGTTTATCTTGTAGAAATTTTGTCAGACCAGTCTAATAGAGTATTATGACTGGGTAAAAAGAGAGCTAGATGGGGGCCAGCAGTGGACGTCTTATACTTGGACTTCAGCAAGGCCTTTGATTTAGTGCCTCACAGGTGACTTGGGAGAAACTGAATTCTGTGGGTGTGGAGGTGAAGATGGTTAACTGGACTGTGAACTGGCTGAAGGGGAGGCAGCAAAGGGTGGTGTTGGTGGTGGAAGAATTCTCAACACCTAGGCCAATGATGAGTGGAGTGCCGCAAGGCTCTGTGCTGAGTCCGGTGTTGTGTGGGCTATTCATATCAAATATCTCATACAGAGTTGGGAGCAGGATTAGTCTGTTCACAGATGATACTAAGATGGGGGCAGTAGTGGATGATGTTAAGGGGTGGAAAGAACTGCAGGGGGACCTAACAAAACTGGAGGAGTGATTGGGGAAGTGGCAGCTAGGCTTCAAAGCAATGAAGTGCAAGGTTATGCACTTCAGGGTCAAGAACCCAAGGAGGGAATATTGATTGAGGGGGATGAGGCTGAGGATCAACGAGGAAGAGAAGGACTTAGGAGGGATGGTAAGGGAGAGCATGAACAACTCTGCTCAATGTAGGAAAGCTGTAGCTAAGGCTAACAGGATGCTGGGGTGTCTTGCAAGGGGACTCTCATCTGGACTTAGGGAGGTGATCCTGCCCCTCTATGGGTCCTTGGTCAGGCCACACTTGGAGTACTGCATGCAGTACTGGCATCCATATCTGTAGAAGGATATTAGACTGCTAGAGGGGGTGCAGTGTAGGGCAACAAAAATTACATGGGGGATGGAAGCCAAAACCTATGAGGACAGACTGAGGGATCTGAGTTTGTACACCTTGGAGGAGAGGAGGGATGGGGGATATGATTGAAATGTTCAAGTATGTGAAGGGGATCAACAAAGGTGGTGCTGATGGGATATTTATGCTAAGGAAAGGAAAGGTCACAAGAGAGCATGGGCTAAGATTAGAAGGGGCAGATTTAGGTGATAGAAGAGGAGATATTATTTCATAGAAAGGGTGGAGTCAAAATGGAACACCCTACCAGAGGAGGTGATAGCATGTAAGATGGTGGGTAGTTTCAAAAGGGCATGGGACAGGGCATGAGGGAGGGTCTGGGTAGGTAGGGATGAGAATTTCTTGGAGATGAGTGGGGAGGGAAGGGGCAGCTGCAATGTAGGGGTGCTAGCTGTACACTCAAGCAGACTTGATAGACCACAAGGCCTGTTTCTGCTGGCAGATATGTATGTTCATATGTTCATAATTAAGGTGGCTTCCTGCCCACAACAAATTTGTATTTGCTTTCTCAAAGAAAAGGGTCCAAATTGATCTTTTCACCTACTGTAGCACTGTAATGGATGTAGCAGGCTCCCCAATATGAACAAAAGCTACCAGTTCTTCCCACTATCACCACCACCAATTTCAAGTGAGAGCCACAGCCCTAGCACCTGGCAGGCAACAAAACAAGCAGTTCTCTGGATAATGCCTGAACATCTTCCAGTCTGTAAATCTAAAAACTGAGTCCCATTCCACCAGAACCTGATGCTAGCCTGCACTAGACTCGGGCATCCCAGTGTGAAATCCATGTCTCTTGGTGTGTGACTGCCCAGTTGCCAGACCCCTTCCCCTGCCTGTCATTGCCAGGCTGTGCCAAAGGTGCAAACCTATTGGGGTGGGTGAAAGAGAGAAGAAAAAAAAAAGAAATGGTGGGAACGAAAGGTAGAGTCTAAGTGCTTTAAAAATAGCTTATGTAGTTCTTAAAAGCACATGTATTGGAATCAGGTAGGCATGAACCTGTTTAGGAGAGGTCAACTTCTGTAACTCAAACAATCTACTTTCAGCTGTGCAAAACAATTGAATTAACTCACTCAGGCCTGGATATGCTTGTAGGTGGTGTCTGAAAGCATAGCCACTCAAACCAACAACGACTGTAGACATACTCAGCTGACTTTCACTCAGGCCTGGAAACATCTGAGGAAGTCATCAGTTTTTACCTAAATATTAAAAACACAGAATTGATTAGAATTGAATGCATAGCACCGTTAGAAAGGTAATTTTGTGCTGAACAACTTTGCTGCTGATACTTTGTGTCTATCACGTATACTTTAGGAGTTATGTGCATTTGTTTATGGTACAGTGTGCATAGCTGACATTTGTCTCTCAAGCCTCACTTAAGCACCTTGAATAAATCCAGAAAAACACAGTTTTTTGGTATTTCAGGTAGTATGAACTAAAAACCAAATTGATTACAATTGATTGCATAGCACCATTGGAAAGGTAATTTTATGCTGAACAAGTTTGCCTCTCATACATTTTGTGCAGCACTTAAGGTCCATGAGGTATTCACATTTGTTTGTGGCATGCTGATTATAGCTTGATTTTGCTTAGAAAGGCCCAGGATACAGTGCTAAGAGTATACAGGGCACAAGTGGTGGAACCCGCAAAGAGATCCTGTGGAGTGAATGAGTTAAGGACTATTTTATTGACTGGTGGATGCATCACATCATTATGTATTGATTAATAAAAACATTATTAATCTTGTGTTTTAGTGTTTCTCACAACTGGGTCCATTTTATTATCACAATAATGCACTCCATGGCAAAAGCTGTTCTAGGATTTCTCCATTCCTATGTGGTTTAAGGCACATGGCTGCATCTCATGCCGCACCACAACAGGAGGCACAGGTAACTTTCTCACTGACTAACACTCGGTGATATCTTATTTCTTAAACATCTACTATTAGTCCCACTCCTATATCTCCTGGTGACAAGCCAATCTGGACTTTTCCCACTGGCACTGGCCCCACAGTCTGGCATCCCACCCCAGCAGTAGTGAGGCAACTCCTTCCTCTGTTGACAACACTAACAGCTTTCACATTATCATCACTAACAAGTGCCATATGATATGGTGTGACACAGAAAACAGCACACAGAGTTGGTATCTGTTAATGAAGACCCCTTGCATGCAATGTAATGCCTTACATTTAAGGTCCTGATATTCAGAAATGCACCTGGCACTGGTGCAAGTGGTGGTGCAGTGCAACTGAATTACACCAGAGCAACTAAGGGATATATTCAGAAGAGATGTGCCATGGCGCATCTCCTCTGAATATATCACATAATGCATGCTGTGCAAATACAATGTGCTTGCGCAGTCCCCCAGACAGGTCTGAATACCAGGAATGGGAAATGTGCCAGTGCATCAGAGATATGTCATGTGAAAATTCCCGATATTCAAACACCGATATGCAAATGGGGCCATAATGCATGCAAGGTGCAAATAGGCCATTTGCATGTCATTATGGCCCAATTTGCATGTGTTGTGCAAGACTGGCCAGCGAAATGCACCTGGCGCCCTGCACAGCATGTTGTCCCTGTACCAGAGATGCAGTAGTACCCTTTCCCCATCATGACCCTTTGATCGCTGAAATTGTAACTGCTTCATATCCCTGGTAGTCCAGTGGTACCCCACTCCCCTCTTGACCCTCTGATTGCTGTAAATAAAGGAAATAAATACCCATGGTAGTACAGTGGTGCCCCCTCCCCTCCTGTAGCACCAATTGCCATCGAATTAATAAATTAAATACCTCTGGTGGTCCAATGGTTCCCTCCTCCCTGCCTGTACCTCAGATTGCCATGATGTCATCACTAAAATAGCCCTGGTGGTCCAGTGGGTCCCCCCTCCCTGCCCGAACCTCTGATTGCTTATAAATCATATTCATATTCATATTGCCCTGGTAGTCTAGTGGTACCTCCAACCCCACCAGTAACCGCGATCACCCATAATGTGAACTAAACCAAGTCCCTGGTGATCCAGTGGCACCCCCCACCCACACAGGTCCCCCAGCCCACCCAGCACCCTCCCCATCATCGGCAGGCAGTAAACCCACCTGCATACCTCTGCGGCTGCTCGCTGAATTACAACCTACAGTAGCAGCTGCAGGCCATTGGACCACACTGTGGACCAATAGGCTTGCAGTGCACACCATAATACCTATTCACATATATGTGAATGAAGTCATTCATTCACATATTTGTGAATGAGTATTACAGTATGCACTGCAAGCCCATTGGTCCACAGTGTGGTCCAGTGGGCTTGCAGCTGCTACTTTAAACTGTAATTCGGTGAGGCAGACATGGAGGTATGTGGGTGGGTTTGCTGCCTGCTGATAGTGGGGGGACCTGGGTGGGCTGGGGGTCCTGTGTGGGTGGGGAGGTGAGAGGTGCCACTGGACCACCAGGGAATTGGTTTAGTTAACACTACGGGCAATCGCGGTTACCAGTGGGGTGGGGGGGTACCACTAGACTACCAGGGCAATATAATTATGATTTACTAGTGATCGGAGGTTCAAGCAGGGAGGGGGAGACCACTGGACCACCAAGGCTATTTTAGTGATGACATTACGGTGATCGGAGGAACGGGTAGGGAGGGGGAAACCACTGGACCACCAGGGGTATTTAATTTATTACTGTGATGGCGATTGGTGCTATGGGAGGGGAGAGGGTACTGCTGGACTACCAGGGGTATTTATTTTCTTTATTTAAGATGATCGGAGGGTCAGGATGGGGAGGGGGGAACCACTGGCCCACCAAGGACTATTGTGTGTGCTTGTACATGGTGTTGGGGGGGTTGCTGTCCACAGCCAGCGGCTGCTGTGCTGCACACTGCAATACAGTGGTCCCCCGGTGGGTGGACTGCACTTATGCCTTTTATTACGGGATCAACTTTGAGCCCAGGTATGTGGCACATCTCTGGGTTGTGCCAGCTGATGCGCTACACATCCTGGGCTGAATTTTGGGATATGCCCCATATGCATGGGCACTCCCCCTGGAGATGTGCCACATTCATTATATTTGTGCCCCAGAGCATTGGGAATTGCACTGTGCAATTCCTACCTTTGAATATTGCCCTGGGGCACAGTTCTGGGGTTGTGCTGGTACAACTCAATTGCGTCAGGTTCAACCCCTTTGAATATCTAGCCCAATATCTTTTAATTGTTAGGATCTTTGATGCATAACTTGTTTTTTTTGGAGGGGGGGTTATGCTTATGTAATTTGAAAATCAATGTAGCCAAACACAGGAAAAAAATATAGAAAGTGGCATACATATAAAGCAGAGACTACATGGGGGTATACAGTATGTCTTGAGGTCAGCGATAATTTGAACTATTACTGTAGCTCAAACTGGGCTGTAGCTGTCTTGGTGGGATTTGCAGGCTCTGTCACAACACCACAAACAGAAATCCACAGCAGATGCATGCCAACAGCACCTGCAACTAGTAAGCAATACTAATTCATATTCATTGCTGACCTTAAGACTTTCTTACCCCCTATTTGTGGTCAGCTTGCACCGTGACAATTACTGCATTTGTAGATTAAATAGTTTTGCTGAATCCTGGAAGCCAAATCAAATGTATGGGTTTAAAGCCAAATGGAAGTTGCCAGTGGTCTATTTCTCTAACCCTTAGTGAGAAGACTGTTTACAATACAGTATGACCATACTTGTATACCATCAGTTAAATGTCTTGACTGGCTGCAGCTAATTATTTGATTGACAAAATACTATAAAAATTATTTTTGTATCAGGGCCTGTAGCTGATGATTCAGTCTTAAACTCTGTCCAGTGGCAGCGAGTAGAGTAGAAGACTATATTTCTCAATTACCTGGAGGATTTGGGAATAAAAACATAAGAACATAAGAATGGTGTCAGCAGATGGGGACCACTTGATCCATCTAGTCTGCCCAAGGTGGCTACCCCCTCCCCTTTAATTGTTCCAGCCAAGCTGCCCACTGTCTGTCCCACGCTAGCTTAAATTCTCTTACTGTTTTAGCTGCCATCACCTGTTCTGGCAGACTGTTCCATGACTCTATTACCCTCTCCATGAAGAAGTACCTTCTATAGCTCCTGAACTTGCCTCCCACCAGACACAAGTTGTGCCCCCTTGTCCGAGTTCTCTTGTTTTCTTGGAAGAGGTTCTCCATCTCATTTATTCCCTTGGCATATTTCAGCATTTCTATCATGTCACCTCTGTTTTGTCTCTGTTCTAATGAGTACATCTTCATTTCATTGAGCCTACTTTCATATGTCTTATGGTGCGAAGCCCTGCACCATTTTAATGTCCCTTCTCAGCACCATCTCTCTTCTGTCCTTGTCCTTTTCCAGGTATGGCCTCAAGAACTGGACACAGTACTCCAGGTGCGCCTCACCAAGGATATGTACAGTGGCATGATTACCTCTTGCTTTCTGCTTGTAATACTCCTACCTATACATCCTAGGAAGCCACTTGCTCCATGTGCTGCTTTTTCACACTGTTTTGTGACTTTTAAGTCATTGGTGATGAGTACACCCAGGTCCCTTTCAATCTTTGTTACCTCCAATTGGTGCCCATCCAGTGTGTACTTTACTTCTAGGTTTCACTTTCCTAGGTGCATGACCTTGCATTTCTTGGCATTAAACTTTAAGTGCCATAGTTCTGACCACTCCTCTAGCTTACTGAGGTCAACAACCATGCTTGTGGCCCCCCTCTTGTGTGCCCACCCTGTTGAAGAGCTTTGTATCATCTGCAGACAGGCATACCCTTCCCTCCAATTCCTCTGCATTATCACTGATGAATATGTTGAAGAGTATTGGACTTAGCACTGAGCCCTGTGGCATGCCACTGGTCACCTCCCCTTCCTGTGACATAGCTCCATTTACCAAGACTCTCTGTTTTCTATTCTGGAGCCAATTCCTAACCCAGTTGACTATCTTGTGCCCTAACCCTGTGTGCTCCAATTTATTTTCCAGCCTCCTGTGGGGGATGGTGTCAAAGGCTTTACTGAAGTCTAGGTACACTATGTCCACCAAGTCCTTTGTTTTGGTAACTCAGTCAAAGAAATGTGTCATGTTTGTCTGGCATAACCTTCTTGCCATGAAACCATGTTGCCTGGGGTCTAGTTTTCTATTTTCCCACAGGTATTCCACTATTCTCTCCTTTAGTAGTGCTTCCATAATTTTTCCCACCATTGAGGTTAGGCTGACTGGGTGATAGTTCCCAGTATCCTCCTTATTTCCTCCTTTGTGCAGGGGCACCACTGTTGCTGTTCTCCAGTGCTGAGGTACTGTGCCGCACTCCAGTGATTGACTGAAAAATTCTGTTAGTGGTGCTGTAGTTTCTCCCCTTATTTCCTTCAACACCCTCCGGTGAATTCCATCCAGCCTCATTGCTTTATCAACTCTAAGTTTGTTTAACTCTTCTAGGACTCTCCCTTGTGAAGGGGCTCATGTCTGCCTCCTTGTTATTGTGTTCCATCTGCTTTAGTGGAGGATCTTTTCCACTGTCCTCTATTGTGAAAATGGAGCAGAAGAACTTGTTTAACACCTCTGCTTTGTGATTGTCATCCTCTGCCATCTGGCCATCTTGTTCTATTAGTCTGACTATTCCTCCCTTACTCTTCGTTTTTTTCTCTCCTGTACCTATAGAAGGTTTTATCTCCCTTCTTAACTCCCTGTACTATTTTTTTCTCTGTTTATGCTTTGATACTTTGAATAGCTATTTCTGCCTCCCTGATCTTGTTCTTGTAGTTGTCCATGCTGGTTTTCTTCTGTGATACCTTGAATTGCTTAAAGGCCTTCTTCGTATCCCTTATTATTGCTGCTAAGTCTCTGGTGAACCACAGCGGTTTCCTCTTTCTTTTTGATTTACTAATTTGACACGTACATTGTTCAGTAACTGTTGCTAAGGCCTTCTTAAAATGCTCACAGTCATATTCCACATTCCCCATGCTTCCCCTAGCTAGTAATGATTTGATTCTTGATCTCATCTCTAGAAAGTTTGCCCTACAGAAATCCAGGATCTTGATTTTTGTGTGACATATTTCTTCTTTCTTCTGACTTGTTGATTGATAGCCAGACTGACCTGTGGCAGCTGGTCCTAGGTTTATGCCCACCTGAACATTTGAAACCCTTGAGTTGTTTATGAGCACTAGCTCAAGGGTAGCATGGTCTCTAGTGGGTGGGTTCACTAGTTGGTTGAGCAATGCCCTTTTCAGTGTGAACAGGAACTCCCTACTCCTTTCAGAGGATGTTGTGTATGTGGTCTAATCTACATCAGGCAGATTGAAGTCCCCAACTATAAAAGCTCACCTTTGTCAGCCATCATTGAGATGGCTTCAGGAGATTTCTTGTCAATTTCTAGTTTCTGGGTTGGGGTCTGTATATAACTCCCCACTGATGGGGTCCTTGTCCCCAGCTCCTAGGGTAACCCACTAGACCTCTGTGTTCCTGTGTTTTCCTTGGATCTCTGTTGCATTGATCCCCTCCCTTACATACAGAGCCATCTCCCCTTCCCCTCCCTTCCCTCACAGTCCCTCCTGAAGAGCGTGTAAGCTGGTATGACTACATCCCAAGTGTGGTTTGTGGTGAACTACATTTCTGTGACTGCAATACAGTCTAGTTGTGTCTCTGCCAACATGACTGCCAGATCTGATATCTTGTTCGGTGTGCTACGAGCATTGCCTGCCATCCCTGGGTCTGCCTTTGTAAGATCTGGTTATGCAGTTTCAATTAACAATGTTTGTGTTTCATACTCCCACCACTTTTCCTTTGGTAGATCATCCCTCTGATCTAAGGTTATGTTAACATTATAGTGCTGAGACACCATACTAGTTGAGAATGGGGATGTGGTAGATGCGCTTTCTCTGATGCGATGGGTGCCTTTGCTTCCTCTCCCTCCGATGTGATGGGAGCCTTTACTTCCTCCCCCTCTGCTAGTTTAACTGAGAGATATGGATGTCCCACTTCTGACCGAGCACTTGAGTTCCCTGCTTTGTGAGGTGTAGGCCATCGAAGGCAAAAATCTCCCTCTCCCAGAAGGTGTGCCAGTTCTCTATATAGTGATGTCCTTTTTCTTTACACCAGTTTTTTTAGCCAGTTGTTAAGTTTGTTTATGTCTTTCTCGCTGATCTTCTGCTTGCTGTCTCCCCTCTCCCAGACAGGCAGAATCTCAGAGGAAGATACACTGGATGAAAAGGAAGCCATCTTGCTACCAAGTTTCATTAGTTTTTGTTTTGTTTCCTTCACTGACCTACTGGCTAGGTCATTTGTTCCTATGTGGAGAATGACCTTAGTGTTGGGTTCCTTATTCCCCACAATATTTTCTGTGTGGTCTGTGTCCCGCCATGCCGATGTCCCAGGGAGGCACGTAACCTCAGTCCTCTCCTGGTCATAATGTAAAAATTGAGACCATCCTAATCATAGAGTCTCCAATTACAAGTATTGGTTTCTCGATGTTTTGTTTTGTCTTTTCCTTGGTAGTGCGCACAACCTTGTGTGGTGCAGGTTTCCTGACCTGCTCTATGTCCTCCTTGTTTTCTGGTTGCATTGAAGACAGAGTTGCATATTTATTTGATGTGTATGTAGGAGGTATTTTAATGTTTGTTCTGCGATTTGGCTTTATACTGCATTTCCCAACCTTTTCCAGCCCCTGGATTGCATGCCCTTGGTGTGGGGTGCCTGCTGGGGGTGAACTGAATGAGCTTGTGCTGGAGGTGGTGTATCTCAAACCATACTGCATTTAGCTGATATGTTAGGTTCTTTATTGCAAAACAGGTAGGACAGTGCCCAACCTGGTGAAAAAATGCCCTTGCAAAGAGTGTTCACAGCTGTTGAAGTTAATGATGTCCATTGTGACCTCATATTTGTTGACAGTAAAGTAATATTTACTCCCAGGTGTGGGAGGAAGAGTGGACAAAAATAAGATTGATTATTTGTCAGAAAAGTGGACAGAAGGCAGAATGTCAGGTAATATTGTTTCAGAAAAGCGGACGGAAAGCAAAATGTCAGCTAAGGTTGTATCTGATTTATTTGTGTTACTGCGGTATGGTCATCTGATCAGCTCTGTGAGGTAGTGAAGATCAGTGAAGCGCAGCAGACAGTATGCCTCCTAGGGTTTCCCTTTGTGTCTGAGCTGTTGCTGCTGTTTTTTTTTTTGCTGAGAGCTTTCTATTAGCTGACCACTATTTCAGTAGTGGGTACTGCACTTGGTGAAGATCAGTAGACAGTAATGCTAGGGGCTGGACTGCTCTTAGCGTATGCCTCCTAGGGGTGCCCTTTGTGTCTGAGCTGTTGCTGCTGGTTGTTGCGGAGGAAGTGGGAATATGGTAGAAAGGCTCTTGAATTTGCTGCATCATATACAACATGTACTTTACATACTTGCCTTTGTGGTGTGAAGTGCATATGTCTGTGTGTGTGTGTCTCACAGGAGCTCCCTCTGTGTCTATGTGGCTCACCTACCTTGAGGTAGATGAAAGAGCCACAGCCACGTAGACACCATTCTCAACACTTGACTGACATTGAGTTTACCAAGCGGTGCTGCTATAGGGGAAAAAAGAGAGAGAGAGAGAGAGAGAGAAAGAGACACACACACACACACACACACACACACACCTTATTTCTTCAAAGCACACAGCAGCTGAGTTTCTGTCTGTCTGCATGTCTCCCTCTCTCTCTCATTCACTCTCTCTATCTCTCTCACTCACTCCCAGAGCCAGTGGAAGCTTTTTCCCTGCTGGGGCACATTGCAAAGCTCAATGGCGGGGCCCCCAACAGACAGTGTTTCAAGTGGGGGGGGTGCAGTGGGGCCATTCCCTCCCAGCCATTAGGGTAAACCACCACCACTGTCCTTTTTTTCTCTCCTCTCTCTTGTCCCCAAGAACTCCCCTATATTCTGCTGGGTACCACAGTTGTTGACTCATCATAGACGTACAAGCCTCTCATGTGACTGTCCACCGTGACACTGTAAAGAGCCACAGCATGCAACCTGCAACTTCTGCACACCAGAGAGACCAGCATTATACATCTGAAACCTTTCAGGGTTTAATTTGATCTGCATCCTATAAGTCCTGGATTACACCTTTGTCCCTACAGTCCTTTTAGTTAGATAGCTAAGGCAGGACTGGATTCTCTTTTGTGAGTGTCCTGGTAGAAGATCTGCATTTTGGCCATTGGCCTTGTTTTGGATTTCATATAGTGATCTCTTTAAACTTAATAACTGTGCAGGTTAAATAGCCACATCTACATCAAACATTGGGCCTATGATGATTCAACAACTGTGTTACCATGTAAAACACAGGGTCTCTTAGGAAGTGTGGTGATAGCATAATTGCTATGTCTGTTAGCTGGGATTGTGAGGGACTGACAGGGATGAGGGGTGGGGCGAGGTGGAGAAGGGATTGCAGAGACTGCTGATTATTTGTCTATTTTTAATCCTTCCCTTTCCTTACCCAGAGTCTTGTTCCTGCCTTCCCTGTTAAACCTTATCCCATATCCCTTGTTTGTGTATTACTCCTGTGTGCTGTTTTCTATTGCTTGGCCATTGTGTTATTGCATTGTGTAGTGGAACTACATGAGGCTGTTAAATCACAGCATATGGCTGGCAGAACAGCCTAGACATTAAAGTATGAGCTGTGAATGAGCTTGATACATCCAGCAGAACAGGATTTGATACCCACAACCTCCTCTTGCACACTGTGTGACCCTGAGTAAGACATCTAACCTTCCTAGTGTCCTTCAGTTGCCACTGAAAACAGTCTCTAGGCCTAGTGAGACTTACGTGTTACCAAAAGAGTAATAAAAACAAAGAAGCAATATATTATTTCCTGGGGGTTGGGGGGTAACATACCTTTCAATGTATTGCTTGTTACCTTTGTACCATAGTTGACTCTAGGTTGTTTTTCCTTCCGCTCACATTTGTAATACCTTTCATTGTATTGTCCATTTCTCTTGGTTTGTAGTTCCATGATGTGGAACCTTTGCAAAAAATTCTCTGACTCAAAGGTTTGTAATTCAGATCTCTCAATAAATAAATAAATAAACATTATGAGTACCAGCATGTATTTTATGGACACATGACTATTTAACAGGATAATAGAGCACTAATAATCTAACACATTAAATTAATGTAATTAAAACTTTCCAGATGCTGCTTATACTCTTAGACCTTCAAGTTTTAATTCTGAGGAAACATTTGGAAGGAAAACAGGCTCTTTAATTATGATTTGCCTAATTTATAGATTTCTTTGTGCATCTCCCTTGTCTCCGTGTATGTGTCTCTGTGTTTCCTTGTCCAACACTACCTTTTGCAGGCATGGGTCAGTTTCAGGGCTGGGAACAAATAGCATTTATAGTAAGCAACTGATAAAATCTTGCTTGCTGTCCCTGCGGGGGTGGGGGGGGTGCCTGGAAAGGACAGACAGTAGTCTAAGAGTGAAAGTGTGGTGGGGGGTATGTATTCAAATAGGCTCCTGCGAATGTCATTGTGCCATCCTGCCCACTTGCCAGTACTTCAAAAACAACTTATTAAACAAACTTTCATAACTCCTATTAAACTAATAAAACATTTGAATCCTATTTGTTTTACATGTGAAATGTTTTCTTATTTTTATAAACAAAGCCTGTGATTACAGACCATCAATTTCTGGCCTATGTTTCCCACAACAACACTTGTTCCTCATTAGCCATGTGCAGCTGGGTCAGTGTTCAGTCAAAGTACAGTAATTCCTTGGTTACTCTGACACAAAATGGCCAAGGAGATGATGAGTTAACCCCTAGGCTGCTGAAAAAACTGAAATGAATCTATTTGACTGAGCTGAGCAGATGCTCAGTATGCAGCCCTGCAAGGTTAAATTGAGGGCTAGAAAATACAGCAGCTTCAAAATGTTTTTTTTGCTGTTTATAGGCTGAGAAGATGGGAGAAATAGTAGCATCCCCCTCCCTTCGGATGCCATTGAGACAGAACAGTAAATAGCAAAAATCAGATGGGAAGCACACTATTTTGCAGTTGTGGATGGATACTTTGAAAAGACCAAAAAAGAAGTTCCACAGTAAGCTCATTTTTAGAGCTAATGCAAGAGGGCTGCAGGCTCCTCCTACCTGCAGCCCTAAAAAGGCAGGCAGTGTTGCAAAAACATCTATTAACTTCTCAATTTTTCTAACACCTACTTTGCTCCAATAAAATAAGAGAATATATATAGGGGATATGACATGGCCTGACTGAAGATATCATATTTATCTTCACCAGAGGCCAGTGATATCATGATATCTCACAGTGGCGAGCCACAGTGAGATATCTTGATGTCACTGGCCTCGCCTGAAGATAAATATGATATTTTCAGTCAGGCCATGTCATGTTCTGTTTATACAACATGGGCCAGATATTCAGAAGGGTTGCGCCATGCGCAACAGGGTTGCGCATGATCAAGTCCTAAATTGCGCCATTCTGCGATATTCAGCAGGAGTGCAGTTGTGCAATGGAAAACAGGCTGAGCAACGGCGCAATGCAAATGAATGCATGCTCAACTGGAAGGGAACCATGCATATACTGCACAGCCCGATATTCAGCGGGCTGTGCAGGGGATGTACGGCGCAACCCCAACCTGAGCCTGCAGGACCTTAAGCCAAAAAAAAGAGCTTAAGTCGAGGGCCACCCACAGGTGAGCTGCTGTATTGCAGGCGCAACACAGCAGCTGCCACCTGTGGCTGGCTCCAACTCAGTCCCTGTTCCCCCGGCAGCGATCGCCGGGGCATAGTGTACCCACCAGCCCGATCGAGGCATCAATGTGGCTCCCCGTTCCACATCCTGGTGGTCCAGTGGACTGAAATGCCCGATCACGGGCAGAAAGTAAACGTAACATCCCCGAACATCCCCTTGTGCCCGATCGCGGGCAGAAAGTAAGCATAACACCCCTCCGAACATCCCCTGCCCGATCGCGGGCAGAAAGTAAACATAACACCCCAGACATCCCCTTGTGCCAGATTGGGGCAGAAAATAAATACAACACCCCCAACATCCCCTTGTGCCCAATCGGCGGGCAGAAGTACATTAGACCCCCACGAACATCTCCTGGTGGTCCAGTGGACCGAAATGCCGATTGCGGGCAGAAAGTACATTAGACCCCGAAACATCTCCTGGTGACTAGTGTCCCCCACCCACCCACAAAGGCCACCACCCGCTCCCCCAGCCAGCACCTGCAACTAGTAAGCAATACTAATTCATATTCATTGCTGACCTTAAGACTTTCTTACCCCTATTTGTGGTCAGCTTGCACCGTGACAATTACTGCATTTGTAGATTAAATAGTTTTGCTGAATCCTGAAGCCAAATCAAATGTATGGGTTTAAAGCCAAATGGAAGTTGCCAGTGGTCTATTTCTCTAACCCTTAGTGAGAAGACTGTTTACAATACAGTATGACCATACTTGTATACCATCAGTTAAATGTCTTGACTGGCTGCAGCTAATTATTTGATTGACAAAATACTATAAAAATTATTTTTGTATCAGGGCCTGTAGCTGATGATTCAGTCTTAAACTCTGTCCAGTGGCAGCGAGTAGAGTAGAAGACTATATTTCTCAATTACCTGGAGGATTTGGGAATAAAAACATAAGAACATAAGAATGGTGTCAGCAGATGGGGACCACTTGATCCATCTAGTCTGCCCAAGGTGGCTACCCCCTTCCCTTTAATTGTTCCAGCCAAGCTGCCCACTGTCTGTCCCACGCTAGCTTAAATTCTCTTACTGTTTTAGCTGCCATCACCTGTTCTGGCAGACTGTTCCATGACTCTATTACCCTCTCCATGAAGAAGTACCTTCTATAGCTCCTGAACTTGCCTCCCACCAGACACAAGTTGTGCCCCCTTGTCCGAGTTCTCTTGTTTTCTTGGAAGAGGTTCTCCATCTCATTTATTCCCTTGGCATATTTCAGCATTTCTATCATGTCACCTCTGTTTTGTCTCTGTTCTAATGAGTACATCTTCATTTCATTGAGCCTACTTTCATATGTCTTATGGTGCAGCCCCTGCACCATTTTAGTGGCCCTTCTCAGCACCATCTCTCTTCTGTCCTTGTCCTTTTCCAGGTATGGCCTCAAGAACTGGACACAGTACTCCAGGTGCGGCCTCACCAAGGATATGTACAGTGGCATGATTACCTCTTGCTTTCTGCTTGTAATACTCCTACCTATACATCCTAGGAAGCCACTTGCTCCATGTGCTGCTTTTTCACACTGTTTTGTGACTTTTAAGTCATTGGTGATGAGTACACCCAGGTCCCTTTCAATCTTTGTTACCTCCAATTGGTGCCCATCCAGTGTGTACTTTACTTCTAGGTTTCACTTTCCTAGGTGCATGACCTTGCATTTCTTGGCATTAAACTTTAGTGCCATAGTTCTGACCACCCTCTAGCTTACTGAGGTCAACAACCATGCTTGTGGCCCCCTCTGTGTGTGCCCACCCTGTTGAAGAGCTTTGTATCATCTGCAGACAGGCATACCCTTCCTCCAATTCTCTGCATTATCACTGATGAATATGTTGAAGAGTATTGACTTAGCACTGAGCCCTGTGGCATGCCACTGGTCACCTCCCTTCCTGTGACATAGCTCCATTTACCAAGACTCTCTGTTTTCTATTCTGGAGCCAATTCCAACCCAGTTGACTATCTTGTGCCCTAACCCTGTGTGCTCCAATTTATTTTCCAGCCTCCTGTGGGGATGGTGTCAAAGGCTTTACTGAAGTCTAGGTACACTATGTCCACCAAGTCCTTTGTTTTGGTAACTCAGTCAAAGAAATGTGTCATGTTTGTCTGGCATAACCTTCTTGCCATGAAACCATGTTGCCTGGGGTCTAGTTTTCTATTTTCCCACAGGTATTCCACTATTCTCTCCTTTAGTAGTGCTTCCATAATTTTTCCCACCATTGAGGTTAGGCTGACTGGGTGATAGTTCCCAGTATCCTCCTTATTTCCTCCTTTGTGCAGGGGCACCACTGTTGCTGTTCTCCAGTGCTGAGGTACTGTGCCGCACTCCAGTGATTGACTGAAAATTCTGTTAGTGGTGCTGTAGTTTCTCCTTATTTCCTTCAACACCCTCCGTGAATTCCATCCAGCCTCATTGCTTTATCAACTCTAAGTTTGTTTAACTCTTCTAGGACTCTCCCTTGTGAAGGGCTCATGTCTGCCTCCTTGTTATTGTGTTCCATCTGCTTTAGTGGAGGATCTTTTCCACTGTCCTCTATTGTGAAATGGAGCAGAAGAACTTGTTTAACACCTCTGCTTTGTGATTGTCATCCTCGCCATCTGGCCATCTTGTTCTATTAGTCTGACTATTCCTCCTTACTCTTCGTTTTTTCTCTCCTGTACCTATAGAAGGTTTTATCTCCCTTCTTAACTCCCTGTACTATTTTTTCTCTGTTTATGCTTTGATACTTTGAATAGCTATTTCTGCCTCCCTGATCTTGTTCTTGTAGTTGTCAATACTTGGTTTTCTTCTGTGATACCTTGAATTGCTTAAGGCCTTCTTATCCCTTATTATTGCTGCTAAGTCTCTGGTGAACCACAGCGGTTTCCTCCTTTCTTTTGATTTACTAATTTGACCATTACATTGTTCAATGTAACTGTTGCTAAGGCCTTCTTAAAATGCTCACAGTCATATTCCACATTCCCCATGCTTCCCTAGCTAGTAATGATTTGATTCTTGATCTCATCTCTAGAAAGTTTGCCCTACAGAAATCCAGGATCTTGATTTTGTGTGATATATTTCTTCTTTCTTCTGACTTGTTGATTGATAGCCAGACTGACCTGTGGCAGCTGGTCCTAGGTTTATGCCCACCTGAACATTTGAAACCCTTGAGTTGTTTATGAGCACTAGCTCAAGGGTAGCATGGTCTCTAGTGGGTGGGTTCACTAGTTGGTTGAGCAATGCCCTTTTCAGTGTGAACAGGAACTCCCTACTCCTTTCAGAGGATGTTGTGTATGTGGTCTAATCTACATCAGGCAGATTGAAGTCCCCAACTATAAAAAGCTCACCTTTGTCAGCCATCATTGAGATGGCTTCTAGGAGTTTCTTGTCAATTTCTAGTTTCTGGGTTGGGGGTCTGTATATAACCCCCACACTGATGGGGTCCTTGTCCCCAGCTCCTAGGGTAACCCACTAGACCTCTGTGTTCCTGTGTTTTCCTTGGATCTCTGTTGCATTGATCCCCTCCCTTACATACAGAGCCATCTCCCTCCCTCCCTTCCTCACAGTCCCTCCTGAAGAGCGTAAGCTGGCAGACTACATCCCAAGTGCTTGTGGTGAATCCATTTCTGTGACTGCAATACAGTCTAGTTGCAGGCTCCTGCCAACATGACTGCTCAGATCTGATATCTTGTTCGGTGTAAGCATGAGCATTGCCTGCCATCCCTGGGTCTGCCTTTGTAAGATCTGGTTATGCAGTTTCAATTAACAATGTTTGTGTTTCATACTCCCACCACTTTTCCTTTGGTAGATCATCCCTCTGATCTAGGTTATGTTAACATTATAGTGCTGAGACACCATACTAGTTGAGAATGGGGATGTGGTAGATGCTTTCTCTGATGCGATGGGTGCCTTTGCTTCCTCTCCCTCCGATGTGATGGGAGCCTTTACTTCCTCCCCTCTGCTAGTTTAACTGAGAGATATGGATGTCCCACTTCTGGCCGAGCACTTGAGTTCCTGCTTTGTGGTGTAGGCCATCGAAGGCAAAATCTCCCTCTCCCAGGTGTGCCAGTTCTCTATATAGTGATGTCCTTTTTCTTAACCAGTTTTTTAGCCAGTTGTTAAGTTTGTTTATGTTCTTCGCTGATCTTCTGCTTTCTGTCCCCCTCCCAGACAGGCAGAATCTCAGAGGAAGATACACTGGATGAAAAGGAAGCCATCTTGCTACCAAGTTTCATTAGTTTTTGTTTTGTTTCCTTCACTGACCTACTGGCTAGGTCATTTGTTCCTATGTGGAGAATGACCTTAGTGTTGGGTTCCTTATTCCCCACAATATTTTCTGTGTGGTCTGTGTCCCGCCATGCCGATGTCCCAGGGAGGCACGTAACCTCAGTCCTCTCCTGGTCATAATGTAAAAATTGAGACCATCCTAATCATAGAGTCTCCAATTACAAGTATTGGTTTCTCGATGTTTTGTTTTGTCTTTTCCTTGGTAGTGCGCACAACCTTGTGTGGTGCAGGTTTCCTGACCTGCTCTATGTCCTCCTTGTTTTCTGGTTGCATTGAAGACAGAGTTGCATATTTATTTGATGTGTATGTAGGAGGTATTTTAATGTTTGTTCTGCGATTTGGCTTTATACTGCATTTCCCAACCCTTTTCCAGCCCCCTGGATTGCATGCCCTTGGTGGCAGGGGTGCCTGCTTGAGGGGGTGAACTGAATGAGCTTGTGCTGGAGGTGGTGTATCTCAAACCATACTGCATTTAGCTGATATGTTAGGTTCTTTATTGCAAAACAGGTAGGACAGTGCCCAACCTGGTGAAAAAATGCCCTTGCAAAGAGTGTTCACAGCTGTTGAAGTTAATGATGTCCATTGTGACCTCATATTTGTTGACAGTAAAGTAATATTTACTCCCAGGTGTGGAGGAAGAGTGGACAAAAATAAGATTGATTATTTGTCAGAAAAGTGGACAGAAGGCAGAATGTCAGGTAATATTGTTTCAGAAAAGCGGAGGAAAGCAAAATGTCAGCTAAGGTTGTATCTGATTTATTTGTGTTACTGCGGTATGGTCATCTGATCAGCTCCATGAGGTAGTGAAGATCAGTGAGCGCGGCGAACAGTATGCCTCCTAGGGTTTCCCTTTGTGTCTGAGCTGTTGCTGCTGTTTTTTTTTTTGCTGAGAGCTTTCTATTAGCTGACCACTATTTCAGTAGTGGGTACTGCACTTGGTGAAGATCAGTAGACAGTAATGCTAGGGGCTGGACTGCTCTTAGCGTATGCCTCCTAGGGGTGCCCTTTGTGTCTGAGCTGTTGCTGCTGGTTGTTGCGGAGGAAGTGGGAATATGGTAGAAAGGCTCTTGAATTTGCTGCATCATATACAACATGTACTTTACATACTTGCCTTTGTGGTGTGAAGTGCATATGTCTGTGTGTGTGTGTCTCACAGGAGCTCTCTGTGTCTATGTGGCTCACCCACCTTGAGGTAGATGAAAGAGCCACAGCCACGTAGACACCATTCTCAACACTTGACTGACATTGAGTTTACCAAGCGGTGCTGCTATAGGGGAAAAAAGAGAGAGAGAGAGAGAGAGAGAAAGAGACACACACACACACACACACACACACCTTATTTCTTCAAAGCACACAGCAGCTGAGTTTCTGTCTGTCTGCATGTCTCCCTCTCTCTCTCATTCACTCTCTCTATCTCTCTCACTCACTCCCAGAGCCAGTGGAAGCTTTTTCCCTGCTGGGGCACATTGCAAAGCTCAATGGCGGGCCCCCAACAGACAGTGTTTCAAGTGGGGGTGCAGTGGGGCCATTCCTCCCAGCCATTAGGTAAACCACCACCACTGTCCTTTTTCTCTCTCTCTTGTCCCCAAGAACTCCCTATATTCTGCTGGGTACCACAGTTGTTGACTCATCATAGACGTACAAGCCTCTCAATGTGACTGTCCACCGTGACACTGTAAAGAGCCACAGCATGCAACCAACTTCTGCACACCAGAGAGACCAGCATTATACATCTGAAACCTTTCAGGGTTTAATTTGATCTGCATCCTATAAGTCCTGGATTACACCTTTGTCCCTACAGTCCTTTTAGTTAGATAGCTAAGGCAGGACTGGATTCTCTTTTGTGAGTGTCCTGGTAGAAGATCTGCATTTTGGCCATTGGCCTTGTTTTGGATTTCATATAGTGATCTCTTTAAACTTAATAACTGTGCAGGTTAAATAGCCACATCTACATCAAACATTGGGCCTATGATGATTCAACAACTGTGTTACCATGTAAAACACAGGGTCTCTTAGGAAGTGTGGTGATAGCATAATTGCTAGTGTCTGTTAGCTGGGATTGTGAGGGACTGACAGGGATGAGGGGTGATGAGGTGGAGAAGGGATTGCAGAGACTGCTGATTATTTGTCTATTTTTAATCCTTCCCTTTCCTTACCCAGAGTCTTGTTCCTGCCTTCCCTGTTAAACCTTATCCCATATCCCTTGTTTGTGTATTACTCCTGTGTGCTGTTTTCTATTGCTTGGCCATTGTGTTATTGCATTGTGTAGTGGAACTACATGAGGCTGTTAAATCACAGCATATGGCTGGCAGAACGGCCTAGACATTAAAAGTATGAGCTGTGAATGAGCTTGATACATCCAGCAGAACAGGATTTGATACCCACAACCTCCTCTTGCACACTGTGTGACCCTGAGTAAGACATCTAACCTTCCTAGTGTCCTTCAGTTGCCACTGAAAACAGTCTCTAGGCCTAGTGAGACTTACCGTGTTACCAAAAGAGTAATAAAAACAAAGAAGCAATATATTATTTCCTGGGGGGTGGGGGGTAACATACCTTTCAATGTATTGCTTGTTACCTTTGTACCATAGTTGACTCTAGGTTGTTTTTCCTTCCGCTCACATTTGTAATACCTTTCATTGTATTGTCCATTTCTCTTGGTTTGTAGTTCCATGATGTGGAACCTTTGCAAAAAATTCTCTGACTCAAAGGTTTGTAATTCAGATCTCTCAATAAATAAATAAATAAACATTATGAGTACCAGCATGTATTTTATGGACACATGACTATTTAACAGGATAATAGAGCACTAATAATCTAACACATTAAATTAATGTAATTAAAACTTTCCAGATGCTGCCTATACTCTTAGACCTTCAAGTTTTTAATTCTGAGGGAAACATTTGGAAGGAAAACAGGCTCTTTTAATTATGATTTGCCTAATTTATAGATTTCTTTGTAGCATCTCCCTTGTCTCCGTGTATGTGTCTCTGTGTTTCCCTTGTCCAACACTACCTTTTGCAGGCATGGGTCAGTTTCAGGGCTGGGAACAAATAGCATTTATAGTAAGCAACTGATAAAATCTTGCTTGCTGTCCCTGCGGGGGTGGGGGGGGTGCCTGGAAAGGACAGACAGTAGTCTAAGAGTGAAAGTGTGGTGGGGGGTATGTATTCAAATAGGCTCCTGCGAATGTCATTGTGCCATCCTGCCCACTTGCCAGTACTTCAAAAACAACTTATTAAACAAACTTTCATAACTCCTATTAAACTAATAAAACATTTGAATCCTATTTGTTTTACATGTGAAATGTTTTCTTATTTTTATAAACAAAGCCTGTGATTACAGACCATCAATTTCTGGCCTATGTTTCCCACAACAACACTTGTTCCTCATTAGCCATGTGCAGCTGGGTCAGTGTTCAGTCAAAGTACAGTAATTCCTTGGTTACTCTGACACAAAATGGCCAAGGAGATGATGAGTTAACCCCTAGGCTGCTGAAAAAACTGAAATGAATCTATTTGACTGAGCTGAGCAGATGCTCAGTATGCAGCCCTGCAAGGGTTAAATTGAGGGGCTAGAAAATACAGCAGCTTCAAAATGTTTTTTTTTTTGCTGTTTATAGGCTGAGAAGATGGGAGAAATAGTAGCATCCCCCTCCCTTCGGATGCCATTGAGACAGAACAGTAAATAGCAAAAATCAGATGGGAAGCACACTATTTTGCAGTTGTGGATGGATACTTTGAAAAGACCAAAAAAGAAGTTCCACAGTAAGCTCATTTTAGAGCTAATGCAAGAGGGCTGCAGGCTCTCCTACCTGCAGCCCTAAAAAGGCAGACAGTGTTGCAAAACATCTATTACCTTCTCAATTTTTCTAACACCTACTTTGCTCCAATAAAATAAGAGAATATATATAGGGGATATGACATGGCCTGACTGAAGATATCATATTTATCTTCACCAGAGGCCAGTGATATCATGATATCTCACAGTGGCGAAGCCACAAGTGAGATATCTTGATGTCACTGGCCTCGGCTGAAGATAAATATGATATTTTCAGTCAGGCCATGTCATGTTCTGTTTATACAACATGGGCCAGATATTCAAAAGGGTTGCGCCATGCGCAACAGGGTTGTGCATGCTCAAGTCCTAAATTGCGCCATTCTGCGATATTCAGCAGGAGGCAGTTGTGCCACTGAAAACAGGCTGAGCAACAGCGCAATGCAAATGAATGCATGCTCAACTGGAAGGGGAGGAACCATGCATATACTGCACAGCCCGATATTCAGCCGGGCTGTGCAGAGTTGTGCAGGCGCAACCCCCAACCTGAGCCTGCAGGACCTTAAGCCAAAAAAAAAGGCTTAAGTCGAGGGCCACCCACAGGTGAGCTGCTGTATTGCAGGCGAACACAGCAGCTGCCACCTGTGGCTGGCTCCCAACTCAGTCCCTGTTCCTCTCGCAGCCGATCACCGGCATAGTGTACCCACCAGCCCGATCGCGGGCATCAATGTGGCTCCCTGCTCACATCCCTGGTGGTCCAGTGGACTGAAATGCCCGATCACGGGCAGAAAGTAAACGTAACATCCCCGAACATCCCCTGTGCCTCGATCGCGGCAGAAAGTAAACGAACACTCTCCACCATCATGGGCAGAAAATTTCAGGATTGTGGCAGAGAATACTCTAACATCTTTTGTGTTCTCAATCGCTGGCAGAAAGTACATTAGCTCTTTCCACCCAACATCTCCTGGTGGTCCAGTGACCTGTTCATTTGTCTGGCAGAGTTATTACCCTCAACATTTGGTGGCTGGGTGTCTCTCACCACGTGTTAAAGCTCACCCGCTTTCAGCAGCCTCGTGGCGGTAGTATTTCTCCGCTTGCCGCCCGCCGTCAGGAGCTGACTGCTCCGGTAGCTGATTGGAGCAGATTATCGGGCGTAGCCCAGACATGATAGTCCAGATTTGTGGAATGATCATTCACAATCTGACTGTCATGTGGTATGGCTGCACCCATTGGCTCTTTGCTCTGCACTAATGGTAAGAGCCCTACCGGCTAGTCAGTCGGCAGGCGGCGGGCGCAGGTGGTGGATCCTGCCACCCTCCGCCGCCGGGGAGCGGGTGATGGGCTTCGGGTGGGTGGTGGTGGGGACACTCAGCCACCAGGAAGATGTTTCGGGAGGGGTCTCAATTTACATTCTGTTCGCGATTGGGCATTTCAGTCCACTGACCACCAGGGAGAAGTTCGGGTGGGGTTCAATGTACTTTCTGCCCATGATCAGGCACAAGGGGATGTTCGGGGGTTACTTACTTTCTGCCCACGATCGGGCACAAGGGGGATGACCGGGGGTGTTATCGCTTACTTTCCGCCCAATGATCGCACAAGGGGATGTTGGGGGTGTTACGCTTACTTTCTGCCCGCGATCGGGTATTTCGGGTCCACTGACCACCAGGAGATGTACGGGAGGAGGTGGGGAGCTACATTGCTGCCCGCGATCGGCTGCAGGGTGCGTCGTCTCCGACGGTTGCTGCCTGGCAGGGTGCCAGTGAAAGTCCTCGGGATCAGCGCACTACATACTTATGGCATGCAAATGGGGCTATAATCAGATGCAAATGGCCCCGTGCCTTGCATGAATTATGGCCCCCATTTGCATGTCTACTGAATGCTCGTGATTTTGCGCGTAGGCGCAATGGTACTGCGCCACATAAGTTGAGATATTCCTCTGACAACTTGCAGTGGCACAAGTTCCACTGCGCCATGCACAGTGGCTGTGGCTGGGGGGTGATATTCAAAGGAGTTGCTCAATAGCGCAACTCCTTTGAATATCGCCCCGGCCACACCCCTGCGCAATTATTTTGCGCAGCGCAAGGGCTTGCGCCTCAGAATGGCGCAGTTTGAATATCCGGCCCCATGTGTTTTGGGATTATTTGTATGTTAGAAGTGTAACTATTATAGTTGTAGTGAATGTAATGTAAAGAAAAATAGAACGAGATAGCATTTATTTTGCGAAAGGGATTTTTATTGCAGAAAATGGGTAGACATAAAAGTATGTGAGGTTTGTTAACTGTTTGACATTACAGAAAATAGCAAGTTAGTAATGGTGACAGTATTTTAACCATTTCATGTCCAGGTGATTAACAGTGTATATATCTAGTATTTCAACAACATAGGTTTTAGTTTTCTAAGTGGTTCTTTAGGAACTATATAAAGTTTCATTACTGTTTTGTAACATAGAAAAAGAGTACTTTGTAAGTCAATAAGCATAACAGCTGTTTAACCATTGAATAAAGAAATTTCTGTTTATTTGTACTATGAATAAACAGATGGAAAACTATTGTTTCATTGTTCATTTTTTAAGGTTGCAAACTGTGAACTTCATGCTAAGTAACATTATAGAAGTTTAAATTGAAAGTAATATGAAGTCTTTCAATATTGAAGTATTTGAGTTTGTTGATGTCTGGAAATATGACGTTGATGTTACTTCACTTATTTGTTGTTGATGAACTCTGTATTGATGAGTGCAGTCTTTAGTTCAGAGACTCAAAGTGTTACTATTATCTGATGAATGTCAAAAAGATGGAAAGTCTGTGTTGTTTTTACATAGTTGTGGTTTTAGTCCATTGGTGACAGTAGTTGCTGGTTGTTCTTCTTCGTTTGGTACTGTTGTTTGGTGGTTGTTCTGGTCTTGTGGTGTTACATATCTTCTGGAGTGCTGGTATTTATTTCTGAAAAAGAAAGACAGAAAATACATTGTTAGTTGTGGTATATTGATTGTGGTGTATGTTATAAATTGCTTATATGTTGGACAGCATTGTACTTTATCTGTTGGAGGTATTTTGTGCAGTTTGTTTATTAATTTGTTACCAGACTGTTTATTAATTTTTAATGTATAAGATAGATTTTGTGAACTTTTTGCATTCCATGTGTGATGTGTAGATAAAGTACATTGTTGTGCAAAGTTATTGAGGACAAGTATTGTGTATTTATTGGTATATAACATATGCTGTACCTAAAGTGTAGTGGAAATTGAGTTTGAAATTTCTATACAGACCTAGTCTGAGTCTGAGTCACTTGATATAACTCGTAGATGTCTTTTCGTGGGGTGTTTGTTGATTGTTTCTGTTGGGGGAACAGAAAAAAGAAAATAATAAGTATGTAGGCATACTGTGAACGTTTTGTTGTTATTTGTGAGGTAATGATTAGACTGTTATTTTGTTGTGTGTGCTGTGTGTTGGTTGCTGGGGTGTGGTGAGTTAATGTTACGTAATTTATGTATGTGTGGTATTAGAGTACAGAAAGAAAATAAATGTTTACCATTGTGGAAGTGGAAGTTGATATTTGTTGCATGGAATGCTGGTTGGAAGAAGTATCTGTCCCATGCATTGTGTACATTGGATGAGTGTTGTGTCATTTGTACTTGTTCATGGTGGTCTTCTTTGTGGAGAGTGTCAATATTAGCTCCACTTAGTATATCCGAAATACATTTTTGTTGATTTTCATTTATATGGGAGTAGTCGTTAATGCTTCGTACACATTTGTTCCAGTGATTTGCATTATTTCCGTAGCCTGTATTCCACTGTCATTTAGTTTTTGGACGACATGCTTACGTGCACTATGATTAGTTAATTTTTGGTCTGTTGTTATAGTGGCATTGGCAATCATTGTTTTTACTATAGTAGCTATTTTGTTTATTCCTATTGGCTGATTTTTGAACCACTTGACTGCTCCTAGTCCTGTGTACAGTTCTGTGTTGTTGTTTACTGCTAAGAAGAAGGGGTCGTCAGGGTTCATGCAGGAGTCAGGCCGCTGGCTGGCATATAAGGTGTATGTTGCTACAGGGCATCTGGTGGGATTTTCTTTGTTCTCATATACCTTTGGTTTAATTTTTCTGGTGTCTCTTATGTTGAGTCCAGAGCGAGTTTTTGTTTGATGCTCAGTGGAATATTGAATGGTTGGATTCCATTTTCATCTATATTTTTGTTATGTCTCCATTTTAGCTGTCTTATTTCTGTTGATCCTCTTATGCCAAAAAATGTGCAACAAATCAGCCATAGTGTGTTTATAAGTGATGCAGCAGAATGAGGTCCTAGTTGTTTTTCAGAATAGAGTTTATCAATCATGGCATCTGAGAGGTGATCAGATGCATTTGATTTACATCCTTTCCCTTGAGATTTTAGGTGTTTTTGTTTTGCTGCCAGTGCTTGTCTAGTTATCTCGAATTCCTTGTCTTTTCCTAGTGAATGACTGTAATTTTTGGTTTTGAGGTACCTTTCTATGCTTTGGTACATTGCTCTTAGGTTTATTGGCTCATATGGCTGTCCATTTTTTTTTTCTTAGCATTAATGAAAAACTTTGATAAGTAGGTATTTAATGTAATTGGTTCTATGTTTTCTAAGTTTCTGTTGTCTGAGTAAGTCTCAGCAATATGCTTTTGCATAGTTAAGATGTCATAATTTGTTTTACGAGAGGAATTTTTGTTTTCTTGCCCTACGATGAAATTTAATACTGAGTCATCTATGGTAGGGTAATTATTTGACTTATCTGTTGTTTTGGAAGAAGAGGCTGAAGGCTTGTTATCAGGGTCCATAGTTTCCTTGAGTTGTATGCTGTTATTCTTTTCTGTTGAAGAAGTTGTATCTCCTGACTGAGTTTGCATGTTTGGGACTGTATTGGGGTCAAGTTCAAATGAGATGTCCATTGTTCTGTAATATTTTTATTTTTGTTTCACTGTTTATTAGTTGCTATTTGAAGTTAATTACAGCAAGTGCACTTTCCGATGGGTTTCTTGTGAAGTTCGAACTGTTTTACTAAGGACGAGACTGTTAGTGTAGCGACAGTTGGTAGCGTTTTGTTTGCGCGGTTCTTTTTTATGTGCTGAATGACAATAGACAGATTAACTGTCCTCGTGGAATTGTGTTAATTGGTACAGCTGAGAAATGTGTGGTAGCTATGGTGAAGGAGCTGGGTTGTGTCTCGTGCTGTCAAAGTAATCCGTAGTTTTGGTTTCAGTTCTGTTGCTGCAGTGCAGCTTACTGAAAGATGTCGGTGGCTGTAGCGATGAGGTAAAGTGCAGAGTTTGTAGTGGCAAATGTATTGAGTAGTGAGAATATGTGCTGAATAAGTGGAGTAGCAGGAGTTGCGGTGCGGTGCTGGAGAACTTAAGATGCTATGTTGTCATATGGATTGACTGAGTTATGGGAAGAAGACGGAGGTATGTTTTGACATGGTAACTGTTGCGATGTGCGCACAATCGTGTAGTAAAGGATTGCAAATGCTTGAGAGGGAATGGTGTATGTAGTATAGTGAGATGTGCAGGCTTGTTCAATTTGGTACCAATTTTGTGTGGATTAAGGCAATGGTTGTGAATTCTGTGAAGGAGGAAGAAGGTATTTGGTCGGTTGGCAACTGTTGCTATGGGAGGATGTGCGCATGGTCGTGAGGTGAGGCTTTGCGAATGCTCAAGATGGAATGGTTTGTGTTGCAATATAAATCTGTTGAGTATGAATGGAGAAAAAAGTTTGTTGTTGCAGTGGGAAACAGTAACTGAGAGGCATTTTACATGGAACAAGCATTCGGGGATTGGTGTCGAAAAAAGTAGAGTTATTAATTTTATATAGGGGAATGTTTTGTGAAATCGTTAGGGGAAAGTGCTGGGATATTTTAGGATGTGAGTTGAAGTTAGTTAAGTAAAAGTGACATGTGGCTGTTAAATGTTTTTTTTTTTTAGGTGATAAGAAGCAGAATAGACTGAGTTTCATTCGGGAGGACAGTTCAGCTAGTAAATGAATTAGTATGTATTGTTTTAGGTTGCTACTTTTAAAAGCCGTGGTTTCTTTATTTTAGGAAGTGTCCGACAGAGGTATTTGAGCGTGTATGTACAAGCTGGGTATGAGTGTTACGTGAAAGTGAAACTGCTGAAATGATAATCTTGAGTCATGGTGGAAGGTGTTCTAATAATAGTAATTACAGTAGCGATGACGTATAGGAATGTGAAGATATATGTATGACGTATAGGAACATTGAGATAACAATGATATCTTCACAGGGGAGCAGAGATATTACTTTTTATACAGTCATTTATCCCAAAACATTATATATAATATATATATATATATATATATATATTTATAAAATGAGGTGGTAAAATCATAGAAATTCCAGTAACATGATTGGACAGAATGCATCACATGACCGTGCATTATTTCCCAGACAGCACGCCTCCCGAATGCGACCCTCTACCTAAACTACTTTCCAGCCCTCAAAACCTTCTCACCAGCAGTGAGATCACCCACGCCTAATGCAGTTAAGCAGCCACATACAAACACACACACACACACTGTTACTACTGCACACTGTCTCACCACCCTAAATTCTAAAAACAACATAATGCAGCCCATTTAACAGAAACCTGTGTATAAAAAAAAAAGACAAACTACAGTTCTCTTACTTCCTACTCTCACTTTCAGTTAAAAATCTCCTTCTACAAAGACTTGCCCGACTGCTCATTACTTCACTTTTTCATTTGAGAGCATGATGGCATTGCGCGGGTAAAAGAAAGTTTAGTGTCTTTGAGCCAAAGCTGTTTCCCTTCTCACTTGCTAAACAAGGCAGAGGCAAGAGGCGCCAGTGAGTCGTAGCGACGGCAGACTCGCCGAGCCAGTGCTGCGGTGACAACTTCGCCTGGCTCGCGCCTGCCTTCGCAGTTGCTGACTCACCAGCCGTCTCCGCCCGTTGTACATACACACTGCAGCTTGTTTTAGTGAAATTATGGAAAGTCAGCAGGAAAACACTTTTGTCTTTTTTTTAACTCAAAAGGACTTACTTCAACTCGAATAGCTTGTCACTTCACGCAATGCACACCGCCGTCACGCTTATACTCATCACCGCTTTCACTCGGACTACTTTGTTAACTCTGCCAGCATATAATTTACTAGATACACAGAGGCATTATTATAAACCAACACAACCTAACAGGAGGCACACACTTTTCATCTTTTTAAACACAGGACTTACTTTGAACTCTGCCAGCATATCATTTACCAGCTAGACAAAGGGATTATTTTTCCACCCACCTCCAAAACATGTGTGGCTATTTTATAAGATAGATATACTCTAGTGTGTCAAGTCGCATTGATATACGCACGCTTTGGTGAATGCACTGCCCGCTGCCTCGCATCACAACGCATACCAAGGCGTGCGTATATCAGAGCGCGATCAGACACCCTAGAGTGGTATATCTATTACATATACACATACATATATATATATATATATATATATATATATATACACACATATATATTAGAAAATCCCCAAACTAAATACTGTCTGTTAAGTAAAAAAGTTAGCTGTAACTATTATGAAGAGTTAGTGGTGTTAATTGGATCTTTTTTCCTTTTTCTTTTTATAGTTTCATATCACATTAAATAAAAAAAATATTAAAGTTCAAGTTATAGAACTTGAACATCCTTCCCATAGTCTGTAGTTTTCTCTTACATGTCTATCAAGGCCAAATGGGATTACACACATCTTCATGAGTACTCAGGGAAATCATAAAGCCAGTTGGTAAGGCCAAAGCATTTTGACTCAGTTGCACTGACTGGACCAACTGCACTGAAGTTTTTTAATTACTGAAACTACTGAATCAATCTATACTGAGTTTTCTTTTGGGACATTCCTATACTTAGACTCTAGTGATTAGTGAGAGCAAAGAATATTTTCCAGCTGGTCAGTATAAATAAATGTAGATCCTGCCCTGATATTTAATCCTGCATTAAGCAAGCTCCAAAACTCTGTTTGCAATTCAAGCCATACTTCTCAACTTGCTAGGACCAAAATCAGGGACACTCCCCTCAAACATCAGGGACAAATGATCAAAATCAGGGACACCATATTTTATTCAGCGTTGCCCCTCACCATTGCATGACATGTACATCACATGATGTAGTACACTACAACATATATAAAGTTCCTTTAGATTATACTTTTTAAAATGTCAAACTCAGTCACATACTACACATACTATCAAATGGCATAAATGTTTTGCATCTTCCGTCTGTTGACATTTCTGTTCATTTACCTAATTGAAACTAAAGTGTAACAAGGGCACTGCTAGAGAAATCATTTCCTTTAGGATCCAATGTTAAGTTAATTTCCAAGCTTTTAAGGACCCAGTGTTATTAATTTCATAGTAACATAGAAGTTGACAGCAGATAAGGACCGCAAGGCCCATCCAGTCTGCCCATTTCTTTTCCTAGCTTATAAATGTGCCATCGGCCTTTGCTCTGTCAATGGCCTATCTTTTCATACTCATCTGTATTGCTCCCTTATGCCTATCCCATGCCTGTTTGAAGCCCTGCACTGTATTCATATCCACCACTTCTTGAGGTAGGCCATTCCATGCATCCACCACCCTTCTGTGAAAAATAAATTCCTCACATTACCCCTTAATCGGCCTCCCTCTAATCTCATGCTGTGTCCTCTTGTCCTGCTATTTTTTCTTATATTGAAACATGTTAGACTCTTTCACCTTGTTAATGCCCTTAAGGTATTTGAATGTTTCGATCATATCACCTCTCTCCCTCCTTTCCTCTAAGGTATACATATTGAGCTCTGTTAATCTGTCCTCATATGTTTTCTGATGCAGTCCCTGCACCATTTTGGTTGCCCTTCTCTGAACTGGTTCAATTTGGTTAATGTCCTTGTGAAGGTGTGGCCTCCAGTACTGCATGCAGTACTCCAGATGGGGCCTAACCAGTGTCTTGTAAAGAGGGATTACCTCCCTCTTCCAACTTGTGATACCCCTACTAATACACTCTAGCATCCCACTAGCCTTACCTACTGCTTTAGTGGTCTGCTTGGATGATTTCAGGTCATTGGTGATGATGATGCTCAAGACTCTTTCTTCCCTTGTGACTGCCAGCAACTACCCTCCCAGTCTATAGGTGGCTTCAGGGTTTCTGTTCCCTATGTGCATGATCTTGCACTTCTTTGCATTAAACCCTAGTTGCTACTCTTCTAACCATTTTGCTAGTTTATCCAGATCTCTTCTCATTCTGCCCACCCCATCTGGATCATCTACTCTGTTGCAGATCTTGGTGCCATCTGCAAAAAGACAAACCTTACCCTCCAGTCCATCTGCAATGTCACTGATGAAGATATTGAAGAGGACTGGCCCCAGGACTGATCCATGAGGTACCCCACTCATACAATTTCCTGACTGGGCAGAACAGAAATATACTGTATTGAATGCAATGTGTGTGTGTGTGTGTGTGTGTGTGTGTGTGTGTGTGTGTGTGTGTGCCTGTCTCTGTCCTTCTTTCTCAATCTCATTAGAGAAACAGATAAGCTGGTGGAATGCCGGGGGAAGGCTGTCTCCTACAGACTGCTTTTGTCTGCTTTTTCCAGTTTAACCCATGCTGTGTTATTGACTGATATATCAGTCCAGAATTCCTATACTTGATCATTCTGTTGGTAGCTTGAGTTAAACATGTCTGCTAACTTTCACTGGCATTCTAAAAATCCATAATAGAAGCAATTAAGTCAGGACTTCAGGACATGGAGTCTAAATGCAGAAAGGCATGGAAAATTTGGGACAGTTGAGAGGTATGATTGAAGCACTTCTGATCTGTATGCCATGAATCATTTTTTTCACATCTGAGTGGTAAATGAAAGATCAGAAAATGTATTGATGTTGCAATCAGGACATAGGATCAAGTTTCACATTCCAACTAAACGAAGATGCATTTTCTATTTTGACTCAAAGGCAAATAAATACAAAACTATTTTTGATCTTTGTTCTTGCAGCATAGTCTTAGCATTTTCAGGTCATTCAGAAACTATTTTTGTCTTGTCATTCAAAACTATTTCTGAAGAAAGAGTGCAGATTTTTGTATGCAGTTGATATGCATTTGTTGCAAACTGAAGGTTATTAAGTGATAGATATAGAGGGACATTGGTAGACTATGTGTACCTCTGAGTCTTTTTCTGCTGACTCAATACATTTTCCTGTGTTTAGGCTTCCTTTCCTCAACAACTGTAGGCCAATTTCCCTTCTCCCTATCCTGTCTAAGTTGTTGGAAAAAATCATGAACACCCAGCTCAGGAACCATCTGGAAACATCAAAACTTATTGACCCATTACAATCAGGGTTCAGAGCACAACACAGCACAATTTCTGCTTTGATCAAGGTTACTAATGATTGGCAGCTTGAGCTGGACAATAAGAACTTTGTTTGTGCAGTATTCCTGGACCTAAGTAAGGCCTTCGATATCGTTGATCATAGTCTGCTCCTCACATCCCTTCAAACTATTGGACTGGATGCTCTTTCTCTCAGATGGTTTGGTAACTATCTCTCAGGCTGTTCACAGCAAGTAAAAGCGGGTGGTGAAGTCTCACCTCTGAAACCCCTTCAGAGGGGCATTCCCCAAGGTTCCATTCTGGATCCCCTGCTTTTTGCACTTTATATCAACAGAATTGATGCCACCATCAAAAAGGCCCATATACACCTATTTGCAGATGATACAGTGCTTTACTCTAGCAGATCTTTCCCTCAAATGGCATGCTTAGAACTTCAGAATGACTCCAATCGGCTACAGACTCAGCTCCTAAATGAGATGTTGCTTCTAAATGCCAAGAAAACAAAAGCTATGTTCTTGTCACCCTTTTCTAACTTAGCAAATCTGGCCATGATGGGGTTACTCCCCCCAATTACCACTATTCTAGGTGAACAGTTGGAGTATGTATAAAACTGTAAATATTTGAGGGTTTGGCTGGATTCTAGACTCTCCTTCATCACTCATATAGAAGAACTGATAAAGAAACTTAGAATGAGACTTGGTCTTTTCTACAGGATAAAAAATCTCCTCCCCAGGGATGCAAAATTTTCTCTCCTTATTAGACTACGCCAACTTCTTCTACAGCCAGGGTCCTGCAGGTGCTCTTTCCAAACTTGATACACCCTACCACAGAGCTCTTAGGTTTATAATGGGCCTTCCATATTCCACCCATCATTGCTCTCTGTACTCTGCAGTAGGTTGGTCATCCCTTAGCTTTCGACACCAGAGAAATGCTGTTATCTGGACATACAAAGTCCAGTGTCAGTGGCTCAGTAGGTAGCACACTCACCTCTGAGGCTGGGAGATCAGAGGGCTGTGGGTTCAGTTCCCAGATCTGGCACTTGGGTTACTATCCCAGTACTGACACTGTACTGCAGCATGAGGGGGGGTGCTGCACTTCTGAGGTGCCATCTTTCAGATGAGACATTAAACCAAGGTCCCATCTGCCTGGATTGGTGGTAGTTCAGGTGGATGTTAAAGATCCCATGGCACTTATCAAAAAGAGAGTATGGGCATTTTATTGATGAATAGGACTACATTACAAAATACATAAATGTCAAACAAAATACATAGCAGTGACCTAGCTGAAACCAAAAAAAAAAACCAAAGAAAAATACATTATGAACACCAAGATACACAATTATTCCATAAAAAAGCAGTTTGAGAGGGTGAACCCAACACTGAATCATAAAGCATAAGTCTGTGAAGAGCAGAACAAATATTGGCAAACAGTGCATCATATGAAACAATCTTTTGTTGCATTATCCACAAACAGCAAGATTGCCAAATAAAAAAACCTGATAATACAGACTATAACATAAACAGTATCACTATGATAGTGTACAAAAGTATTACCCCAACGGACCGAACATTAAATAAGGGCAGGTAATACAAAGAAAATCGGCTTCTTGCCATTCATCAGCCAAAAAGGACCACAATGGTTTAATGTATTCACATTCCAGATACAAATGTTGCTGTGTTTCTAGAAGTGTAGTGCACTCAGGTCTGGGACAAAAACGTTCTGACATTTGTTTATGCTTAATATTACCCTTAACACTCAGCCTCCCATAATTGCCCAACCAAACACAATCCCATACATACGGGAGCAGTCTCTTATCGGTTAGTTGCTTCAAAATCAGGGCTTTCCTAAAATCAGGGCAGTCAGGAAATACAACTTCTGCAGTACCTTCTGTAGAGAGAATACAATTATAAATAGAATAATAGATGCATTCTGGTGTATTACAAGACAGTAATTCATCGAGAGGATCTGGGGGCACAGTAAACCTCGAGAGCGAAGCTCGAGAGGTTTTAAGTGCCCCCAGATCCTCGAGATGAATTACTGCCTTGTTACACCAGAATGGATTTGTTATTTTTTGTAATATATGGAAAATAAAAATAGTAGTTTCTTACCTTTGCAATAGTCAGGAATGGTGGGTCCAGTTGGTGGTGAAGTAATTCACAGCCAATGATTCGCGGCAACTTGGATAACTTTTGAACAGTTTAACAAAGAAAGCAAGCAGTGTTAATGAAACTGCAAACAAAGCAGTAGTAATTTTTCTTTTTGTTGTGGAACCAGTGACACCTAGTACAGAGTGTTACTCGAGTCGGAGTACATCACGTAGTGTCTTTGAAGCAGCCTAGGTAGAAAGCTGTTTTTTGCAGTGTTTATGTTTCTTGCTCTTTTATAAAGTTGTCCTTTCTTCTGACAGGTTTTGTTCTTTTGCCCAGATATTTTAGTCAGACGCCATCGCGATGTGATCTGTAGTCGGCTTTACTGCATGCGCATAGTTACAGTAAAAGCCGCTCGCGGTCAGTGAAAGCTAGCTCGAAGTTGTCCGTGGCGCTAGTTGTTAGAGTTTAGAATAATACTAATGGCTGAGATCTTCAATCGATAGTATTACGAGATCTCAACGTATAGTATTATTGAGTTCCATCGATGGTATTACTGCGTTTTGGGCCGTGTATTACAGGGGATTTTTGTATGTATTTTGAGGGTATTATTTTTATTTTCCATATATTACAAAGCTGTTTCCTATTTAACATCAATAAATGATTTGGGGTAATGCCCCATCTAATAATTTGCTTCACTAAAGCGGTCCCAAATGTTGGCACTTTTCACCCTCTCCCCACTTTCCTACATTCCTTCTCCCCCCTTCCCTCTTCCCTCTCCCTATGACTCTGGCACTTCTTATCTGTTGTCTATTTTCTCTGACAAATGCCGTTGGCTGCCTTGTTACAATGCTACCCTTGAATTGTATTAATCTGTACTCTGTTTGCAATGTCCACATTGTTGTAATGTCTATCTTGATGTTCCCCATAATTTGTATTTCTCTGACGTGGAACCTTTGTAAAAGAAGCAAGGCTCAAAGGTATTTGTAATCCTAGACTTGATAAATAAATAAAAAAAGGTTAGGAAGCCTAGAAAATAATCTAGGTTGTTTCAAGTGCCAACATTGTAAACATGGTTGCAGCCAGTGCTCTACTAAAAATCTCCAAAATACTACACCCGGTTTCAACACAGGACTCAAATTAAAAGATAAAAAAATACTAAAAAAGAAAGCCATGGGATTAATAATGTTTACTCCACCTTCTGAAACAGAGAGATAAGTTAATTCCCTTTTAATAGGGTTTAATCTGGATCCCCAAAAGTCTCAGAAAAAATGCTAAGCAGTCTTATTTTTTTTATTTAGTTGTTTAACCAGGAGTAGCACACTAAGCTGAAAGCTTTTTTACAGGTGTGACCTGGGAGTACAGTGAAGTTAAGTGACTTGCTCAGGGTCACACAATATGTAAGTGGAAGCTGTGGGATTGAAACCTAGGTCTGGTCTGCTGGATGTCACCAGATTTGCAGCTCAGAGCCTTAAACCACTGTGCTATACTGCCTCCCACTGAAAGCTGAAGGTGGTGGGAAAATATAACTGATGTATAAAAAGAGCAGGGTAAGAATGGTCCTAATAAGTAATACCCACTTCTTTTTGAAAAGTTGCTGTCCTTTCCAACTTCCTATTAATCTATCTCCCCTATCAATGGCTCTTTCCCAATTCAGGCAAGCCATATTCCCAGGGCCAAACAGTACTCCAAGGAGGGGAATGGGGTCTCTAGAAATGGGAATAACAGATGGTACACCTGAAGGAGGAACTGGAGTAGAACCAAGAACCACACCTCTACTCTTAGTATAATTGATTTTGGCACCTAAAAGATGGGCATAAAGTTCAACAGCCTGCAAAAAGGCAGAAGAAGAAAAACGGGAATCAAGAAGCAAAACCAAATCATCAGCATAAGCTAAAACCTTATGGTGAGGTGCGGTTGATGGGATATCTATTCCTTTCAAATCCTGATTTGCTGACAACAATCTGATAAAAATATCAATCGAAAATGCGAAAAGCATAGGGCTCAGGGTGCAACCTTGCCGTACACATCTCCCTACACCAATCCGCTCTCCAAACTACTCATTCATGTTAGGTATAACAACTGCCTGTCTATACATCGAGATTATCCACTCAACAAACTTTTCAGGAATACCAAAGGCAACCAAAACTGCAAACAAAAAAACGTATTCCACCCGATCAAAAGCTTTTTCCTGGTCAAGACTTAATACAAATCCTTGTAAGAGGCCAAAATCCCCTTGAGAAAATATTTCCCTCTACCAAATAAGATTATCCTGTTGTTTCCTTCCTGGGACAGCACATGTTTGCGTGGCACTAATAAGCAGTGGTACAACTGTGGAAAGTCTGGCCAACAGTATTTTATTTAGGATTTTTAAATCGGTATTTAACATGCTTAAGGGACGCCAATTCCCCAAGTCAGTTTTATCTCCTTTTTTAAACAAAAATATAAAAATAGCTTCGTTCATGGAGGGAGCAAAAGTACCAGTGTGCAAAATATGATTATATAACAAAACTAATACTGGACTCAACTCCAGTAAAAAGGTTTTATAGAAACCTGCACCAATACCATCAGATTCTGGGGCAGTCCGAGAAGTCAAACTTTTAATGGCTGCCTGAACTTCCTTCAAAACAATATCTGCTTCCAAAATTTGTTTATGTGAGTCAGATAAACTGGGTAAAGATAGATCTGCCAAACAGTGATGGATAGCAGAGTCTACTTTAGTAGAATTAACAGCAAATAAGCCTTCAACATATTGATTTACAACCCGTAAAAGATGAGTGGGGTCTCTCACAACATTACCTGTGGAGTCAGCAAGTGCAGTGAACAATCTAGAATCTGTTCTGGATTTACATTCCTTAAATGGATCGAAGGATCTGTAACTCATTTTTGTGCCAAACCTCAATTCCTGCATTAAAGACTTTCCCCTATCATACTGCAACTTAACCATCCGAGCCTTAATATTAGAAATTAAAGAACTATAATCTGAAGAGGTGGTATCAGCTAAAGAAATGACATGTTGTAACTGCTGCCTAAGTTCTAAATAGTCTAAGTAATCCTTAGTAGCTTTGCGATCGGCATGTTGTTGGAAAAAATGTTTCCAACCTTTTTTGTATCTTCACACCATGAAACAATAGAATCATAACACTCAAACACAGAGAGCCTAGTGGCCCAATCTCTAATCCAAAGCTGCCTAAGTTTGGAGTCTTCCAACAAAGAGTCATTCAATCTCCACTTATTTTTCCTGCAATGGGGAATGGCTTCCCAAGTAAAGGAAACAGTCAAGGCATTGTGATCTGAAAATTTAATAGGATGAACAAAAACCCGTAAAAGGCACACAACCTGAGATAAGAAAATGAAATCTATTCTAGTTTTGTAGATACCCCTAAAATACGTGTATCCCCCTTGAGGATGGAATACATGATAGGCATCTACCAAGTGGGCAGTCTCAACTATTTTCCGCAAGGCCTGAGAGTCACAAAATAACTTTTCGGTGTGTAGACCCCTATCCGATTGTGCCAAACCACAGTTAAAATCCCCCAACCAGATAACCATATGGGAAGTGTGTAATAAGGGTTGAGTTTCTTGGAACAAAGTCACTTTCTGTGCCTTAGTTTGGGGGGCATAGACAGCAATAACTATGAACCTTTCTAAATGAAAGGAGATGTCTAAACAGAGGGTCCTCCCAGGATGGACATCTAGCAGTCTAGAAACATGTAATGCAGGATTTGATAAAAGAATACCAATACCATCACATGTATCAGAGCCAGTGGACCAAAATGAGGGGCCTAACGTCTAACACCTATTCGCATGTCGAAGATCAACATGGGACTTTAGGCGAGTGTCATGTAAACAAATGATATCGGACTGCAAAGACCGAAGAGTTGAAAAGGCCCCTATTCGCTTCTTCATACCTTTAATACCATTAACATTTAAGGTAGTAACTGTTAAGGAATGCATGAGGAAAGGCAAGAAAGAAAAAATACATCAAACAGCAAACTTTATGGGGGTTTACCCAACTGTAGTCGTCTAGTACGTTTGGCAATGGAGTCCTCTGTGGTACAATCTGTATCTGGAGTGGAAATAATGGAAGAGGTGTCGTTATCCTCCCCAGAATCACCACTCATATCATTCCCTAAAGGGGCAAAGGAGTTACCCAATGGTAGCTGGTCATGCACAGGGGAAGTTATGGGAGGAGTTTTAACCTTTGTCATTGTTTTACCTTGCCTAGTGCGCTTCCTGGGCTGGACAGTCTTAAAGGATGGGTCTATAGACGGTGGGGGAGGAGGAGGCATATCTGACTCAGTAGGTATAATTCTAACCTCCATTACCTGTTCTTGCTGTAAAGTCTCTGGAGGGGGTGGAACCATAACATCAGAGGAAGGTACAGTAGTGGCAACCAGGGGAGCAGCTGGTGGTCGGACAGTAGAAACCTCAGTTGGCTCCGGTGATTGTGGGACAGGCTCAGCCAACCCAACTTGCTTTGCTAAAGCATGTTGGGCCTGATTTATAAGGCCTTCATTGGAAGGGCAATCTTCCCAATTGTGGGATGCCCATGGACAATGGCCATATGCATGCCCAGTTTGCTCACAAAGATTGCATTTAAATAAACTGAGGCATGCAGAAGCCAAATGCCCATATTCTAAGCAGTGAGCACACCTAGCAGTATCACAGGCTAAACTAAGGTGTAATCGAGACCCACATTTGAAACAAGAATGTGGCTGACCAACATAAAAAATGGAGCCTCTATCTTTTCCCAGAAAAAATATACTTGGCAAATGAACAGGGCCCGTATTTGTGGAAAGAAGTTTTACTTTGATTTTCCACCCACCATCCCAGATTTGTTCACTATCAATAGTAGGGGAAGGTCTGCCCAGAATGTTACATCTTTGATGTAACCAAAAAAAAATATCTTCCACATTGACACCTTCATTTTTAAACATCACTGTAATGGTTCTAATTAAAGGTTTAGTAAGTGGAACAGCCTGAAAGGGAATCTAAAGAGGGTTATTTTTTTGTGCATGATATTGTGCCCTAAATCTGTCTAGACTAGATACGTTTTTGAAACTAATATCAAAGCTGCCATTCCCCAGAGAGATTAATGCAAAAATCTCAGAAGAAAAAAATTTAATGGCAGATTTCAATAGGGTTTTAGCTATGAACAATCTAGTTGGAGGATCCTCCAGACCACCTTTGTATAATAACCTGACTACATTCCTACAGGGAGCTGGTTCTCCACTAGGCTGAAAAAGGTCAGCTAACTTAAACAAAGGAGCCATAGAGGCCCCTTCTTGATCCAGACCCAAGGTCTTGGGGTCTGGCCCTAGTCTAGTTTCATCTACTAGGCTAGAACCCTCAATATGTGAATGCAAGGCTTTTAAATCAGTTATAGGTAAAACAGTCTTAGGAACAACAGTATTACCCCGGGGTATGATGGGGCTGTCGATGGAGGTCTGTTGGTGGCCACTGGAGAAGATGCAGTGGTGCACATCCTTTGATAGTCAGGGTCCTTCGGGTCCAGCGACCAACGACCAGGTTGGTCAGGAATCCAGCCTGCTGCTTTCAAGGCCGCTGCAGGAGTCCAGCCTGAATCATGCTGGGGAACTGTAGAAAGATTATCCAGAGGAAAAGAGCCATCCACCCTGGAGCTCCAAGAGCATTCCTTAGGTCTGTCCCAAAAGGAAAAGGAAGCCTCTGAGACAGCAGAAGGTGACTTATGGATATTGGATTTACCCACTGCCTGTCTTTCCACTCCAAGTTCCAACTTTCCAGATGTCTCAGGATGACGATCAAATACAGGCAAGCCATCAGTAGCCAACTGTCGGTGCATGGTAACCACATCGTTGCCCAAGCTAACCGCTTGAGGAGGTACGTGAGGTGAAACAACAGGCATGGGGGAACATCCGCAGTAACCCCTGAATCAACCCCTCATAATTGTGAGTGCTGTGCAACAACAGGAACCATTGGAGCGGAGCCTGAACCCGACACTTGTGGTACTGTATCGCACTCACAAACTGCAGATTGACATGGAGGCTTTTGCTGTAAGGAGTTCGAACAGCGTACAGCCGAAGAATCCGCAGGAGCGGTAGGCGAGCCCAGGGATGAATCATGGTCATGAGAGACTGACACTGGAACATTAACTGTAACTTCTGTATCCATTCTAGTGGAATCTGTGTCAAATAAACAAGCCACAGACAAAGCCAAATCGACAGCCTCCTGAGTCGTAAGGACAGGAGCGGAGGCCTGAGCTCCTGTCCCGGGAATGTCCTTCCCTGCACTGAATCTGAAGAAGTGGCCATCGAAACCTGATGGCCTGAGAATCCACCCACAGTGGAGAGTAGGGCAATTTCCCCAGTGTCCTGGCCAAACTTCCCTCATTCACTAAAAATACAACCAATAGCCTAATCTGGTTCAAGGTCAGTTGGCATTCATCTGTATCCCCCTCCCCCGGGTTGTGCCTGAAAATAGGCAGGATTTGTCTAGTGCACTTGCCCGGTCAACAAAAACGAAATAAATATATCATAAACAAACTGCCAGATTACATCTTGGACTGCTTACCGTTCTGCCCAAAAAGTAAGTATGCCTTGAGAAGTGCCTCTAATATTTTGCTGAAGGTTTCCAGGGCCAAATCTTGGTTTGGTGGGGCATCTATTAGTCATGTATGCCCCCTTTTGTGGAACAAGATACAAAAAACCCTAAAAATTAATTACCCCATTAGTCTGGCAGCTTTCAAATCTTTATATACAGTCCATTTTAAAGGATCTTGTGTCTGCTTCTCCTGACTCTAGATACTCCTATCCCTTACAGAGCTTCCTGTTCAGTTCTCTGACCCTGTCTTCATGATTTTAGGTCACTCTCTGTTGTTAGGCTCTATTTATTGCCAGCCCTATGCCTACCTCCTTTACTCCTCTGCCCCCATACCTCATATCCTCTTACCCGTGACTATTCAGCACCTATTTTGTCTGTTTATCTGTTCTTCCTCCTACCTCCCTCCCCCCTTGCCTTGAACTCATCTCACCTCTAAGCACCTCTGGGTGTCACCTGGATATTCTTGCTTGAGCCTACTCTGTATCCATTGTTTTCTTGTATGTTCCAGACTTTGTCTGTGCTGTACAATTTGCCTATTTGTAAAATAATGTTATACACTAATCTACACCTTTTACTTGCATTTGTACTGCCTATGCCCTAATTGTTGTACATGAAATCGTAATTGTATGGTGATCTCACCAAAATTGTATTCACCTAATTGTTTGTCCCAGGTCCACCTTGAAAATAAGCTTGCTCAATGGTGTCAGCCTGGTTAAATAAAGATTTTGATTGATTGATTGACTGGTTACATTTTGTTCTGTCACTTTTATGCATTTTATAACCTGAAACCTGAAACAAAATGTGCAGAGCTCACAGAAGCAACAGGCCTTCTTGGTACATCTATCTCCCACTCCTCCTGCAAGCCAGACCTCTCATGCATCCAAGACAGCACAGACATCCTCATCCCCCCAATCTCTCACCTCCAGGATGGAATGCTTCTATCTCACCCCAGTAGTGATTTGAATGACTGGGAGAAATACTGGTATTCAGGTACACAGTGAGACTGACAGAATGAGGATACTCCTTCTGTATAAGATGTACAAGAACTCAAGTTGTCAGTTTCTTCAACTGGGTGATAAATATGACAAGAAGGGTCTTCTAAAGATTGGATGAGGAGGAGGAGGGTGGTGAGGTTGAGATAGGTGGGTGGATTTCATTATAAAACTAATACTGTCAGTAGCCATAGCATTGCAATATAACCTGGTATTGTGATAACAGATCAGACATAGGGTCCCTCTTGTTCACCTCCTGCTACATGGTAATGATTATTAAAATGACTAGCATGGTAGTGCTCTGACATTCAGACTCACATAATTGTGACATAAATATTCTATTTCACTTAAAAATGCATACAGTACTTAATTAGTGTCATCCAAGAAGTAAACATTGTGGCAGATGAGTCATTGTCATTCAAGTCTTTTTAGATTATGGCAGCAGCGACATGGTAGGCAATTCTTGGAAGCAGAGCAATGTTCTGCTCTCACCAGCAGCAGTATGGAGGTGGATCTTGGAATTAAGATAAATGTGTGCCGTGGCACAACTATCCAAATGTCTCTAAGAGAGCAACAAGGTTAGTTGTCCATGGTGCACCGATAAATGGTGGGAGTGCTACATAACAAGGCACAATGTCAATGAAATCAAGAACTCGCTGCTCTGCAAACTGTACAGGTCAGCATCCAGCTTCCCCAACATAATTCACACATGTTGCAGTCAGAAAGTTCTGAGGCAGCACCTCTCACCATATGGACCACAAAAGCAATCCTTCAGGTCCTGAAATATTTATGGTCACATCAAATATCAGATTTGCAAACAATTCAACTTTACTGAATTTCACATTAAAAAATGAACCAGGGAGTCTTACAACTGCTGCACTCCATGGTCCATATCAGTGTTTCAGTATAACAATGTGCAAAACTGTCTTGATTACTTTTGGGGATTTGCACCAATAAAGTATTCTATCTGGTTTTGTGGGCTTTCTTTTACAAGGTATTAGCACATTTGGAATCTCTGTTCCTATAATTAACTTCATACAAAGTCTCCAGGAATCTCTGACAGCTTATGTCCTGGTGAATTAGAATGCTTCCCATAGTTTACTAAGCAGTGAGAGACTTGGCAGGGCTGTCCATTGTCACCATTGTAGTTTTTCCTGTACACAGAATCTTTCATACAATAGGTCAAAAAAAATGATAGAATTATGAGTGCCCAAATCATTGATAGAAATATTAAAATATCCCATTCCATGGATGATGTGTTGTTATATCTCATAGAACTGGAAGAGGTACTGCCAGAGGCAGGGATGTAGGAATGCATATGCCAAGTAAGCCACAGCATACAAGCTGATTGGGGGGCAGCATTCTGGGACCTGGTTGCTGATTTTGCCTACTCACATAATGTTAAATATATACAGCTAAGTACTGCTGTATCTTTTACTCTTATTATGTTGTTCTTGAAGTACAATATGGGGTGTGCAAGGGGTCTGGGTAACAAATATGGGTATGTCTGCAATGGGGGGAGGAACAAGGCACCAAAGGTTTATGGCTTACATATCTTATTTTCCTAGCTATGCCACTGGCCAGAGGTAATGGATTGTTTATAGTGGTTTGAAGAAATCTCCAGTTATATAGCTGAACATCCTTGAAAACAGTGAGCACGCCTTTCTCTTTTAGACCTGTGCAGGATGTTACAGTATGCTATCCATTGAACTGGAGAACAACTGAAATATTTAGGGGTCTGCCTTCTGAAATAGACCCATTTGCTGTTTCACCTGAATTATGGACAACTGTTTGACTTGGTTAAGATGGCTTTAGCATGGTGGTTGATGACATCTTTCACAATGCTTCATACACTTCAAGCTATCCAAACAAATATTTTAGTGACATTTCTGTATTGATTACAGACTGTTCATTAGCAGTTCCAGACTAACATTTTATTCTTTGGAATAAGCATATTGAGCATGCTGTCTTTGTCTACAGTATTACAGCAACCCCAAAATAAAGGAGGATATGCCCTTCCATTATTGAAATATTGCTGTTAGGCTGCCATATTTGTTTGGCATTGTTGTGAACTAATCTTAACTACAATGGAAAGAGATGTAGCAGCACATCCTTGCACTGGTCATAGTCTCACAGTCCTGTTTTATAAAGGCTGGTGCCACAAGAGCTGAACCTTGTCGAAGTCTTGCTGTGAACTAGTTGTAACCTCAACAGGACAGGAGCCAGATGCATACAGGACTGTATCATCTGCATACATATGTATAGTGGAGGATGGGGATCAAACAGAGGGAAGGTTGTTTAAGAAGTTGGAGAATAGGAGGGGCCCTAATATAAAGCCCTGGGGGACTCCAGATCTTAACTGATTGGGTTCTACCAATAAGGTAGACCTTGAACCAGTCTGTGGTGGAGAGAGATAGGCCAGCTTCTGGGAGTGAGTTTAGGAGAAGGGAGTGAGAGACGGTGTCAAAGGCCTTCGCCAGGTCAACAAAAATGACAGAGGTAATTTGTCCATTGCCCATCCTGGTTAGGCTGGAGTCTGTGAGCCGTAGGAGAGGGGTGGTAGTTAAGTGGTTTTTCCTGAAAACAGACTGAAAATGGGTGAAAAGGAGGTGTCAGATAGAAAAGAGGTGAGTTGGGAGAGGACAATGTGTTCTTGAAGCTTGGCAGGGATAGGGAGGAGAGAAATGTGGTGATAGTTGCCAGGAAATGAGGGGTCACTTTCTTTTTTGTAGTGGTAGGACCATACCATGTTTCCAAGAAGAGGGGACAAAGGCAGTAGAGAATGAGAGATTTAGGATTATTGATAGGGGGTAGGCAATGACCGTAGTGGAGAGGGAGAGGAGTTTTGGGTCAAGGCCATCGAGGAGGCATCTTTAGAGGGGTTGATGTTGAGGAGGACATTTAGGGCATCATTTGGGGTTACAGTAGAAAAATAGATGGTAAGGTGGGAGGGTGGTGGAGGGGAGGCAGACTGGTAGAGGATGAGGAGGGGGATGGGTAGGAGGGGAAGGATTTCAGTAGCTCAATGGCGCAGGAGGTATAGTAGAAGTTAAATTCTGCAGCTACAGCTTGTGGGTCAGACACTAGCGAACTATTTACTTTAAGTACCATGGTGATGGACAAGATGTGGGGGTAAATAGGGTGTGCACCACCTTCCAGAACTTTGAAGGGGAATTTATGTTGGCGATGAAGGCAGATTTGAAATATTCAGACTTGACTGACCTTGTAGTCCTGGTGAAAGTGTTTCTGAGTATGTGGATATTCTTGAGATCACTAGGATGCTGGGTAGCTATATGACACTTCCAGGCTTGATCGCTAGCCCTGAGACAGGCCAGAAGTTCAGGGTTTATCCAAGGTAAGAGGTTACCTCTGACTCTGGTTTGTTTGAGTGGGGCAAAGGCATTTCAGTTCAATGTCAAGAGACTTGAAAGAGCACAGTTATATGATTTTGTGTGGTGATTAAGTTCTGTGGACTTTCCCAACAATGAATATGTAGTTGTGGTCACTGAGAGCATTGGGGAGGATGCCAGAGGTGGTGATGTGGTGGGGGTGGGAGATAAGGACCCAGTCGAGTAGGAAATGTTGCTGTGTCTTGTGGTTTGGGTGTGTGGGTTCGGAGATCAGTTGGGAGAGGTTTAGGGCTCCAATTTCATTTTTCATTTTGGTAGTTTTAGGTGGCAACCAATTTATATTGAAGTCACCTTGGATGAATAATTCCACAGAGTGAGCAAGGAAAGTGATGAAGGTTAGGAGGTCTAGAGTGACCACCACCCATGCATCACCTTTGTTTGTGTTCATCTGGAGCAGTAGCCACTTCAGCAGGAGCATCTCCACATTCTGAGCACACAGTGAATCTTTGGACTGTTTGCTGCATCAGGAGTCAGTCTCAATGAAGAAAACAAAAGATGCTACCCTCTCCTGAGATGCATACAACAACAGCTCTTCTTGCTTAATCTGATATCCCGCATAGACCATAACCTCTTTTCTCCAGGACCAGGTGAAGATAGAAAACTTGATTGAAGAATACCTCTCTTCTCCATAAGCAGGCCCAGAATACTTGCAGAACTTGTTGGCCCAACAGGCCCAATAGCAGAAGAAAAAGTTCATTCTTTGGACCAACTGTGCACACTAGACCAACTGTGCACACTGTCCTTGGATGGCAGCACCAAAATGTATTGGCTGTGACACCACAGTGCACTTCCCCAAGGGACTGGCCTACCTCCTTAATAACCACAGTCCCTTGTTGTTCACACATGTTCTCCTTAGCTGTTATCAGTTGGGACTCATTCAGTCTCTCTCTGAACAAGCTTCAGCATTTGTTTTTCCCACTGGCAACCCACCCTCAAGCATGCTCAAAGTCCACATGGCCAAACCTATTAAAAGGAGGAAAGGAGTGTCAAAGGGGTCTCTAGAGTGGATAAGACTTTCTTCAGAGACAAAAGTGAGGAGAGGAAAGCAAGGGGGGGGATAGTAAGGGTCTGATGGGTTGAAGGGGAAGGCTGCACAGAAGTGAACCAAGAGAAAGCTGACATCCTAAACAGACACTTCTGCTCAGTCTTCACAGTGCAGTGTGTGTGTGTGGGGGTGGACAGAACACCAGGGAGCAGCAGGAATGCTGGAGGGTGAACACAAGCCCATTTTCAAAGGAAAAAGTCCTGAAGGGACTTGCAACCCTGAAGATAGTCAAGGCTATGTGATGAGATGGGATATACCCCGAGGTACTAAATCAACTCAGGGTGTGCTAGCTGCCCCAGTCATAGACTTGTTCAGCAGTTTACTGGAAACAGGCATTGCTGTGGAGGAGTAGAGAAGAGGTGACATGGTCCCTCTTCATAAGAGTGTCAGCAGGGAGGAGTCTAGCAGGTATAGGATGATCAGTCTTACTTCAGTTGTACAGAATAATGGAATCCCTACTGAAGGAAAGATTGACTGAGTATCTTGAATCCAATGGCTGCAAGACTGCAGGCACCACAGAATAATTCACAGTGGAAGGTTATTCCAAATGAATCTGATAGATTTATTTCACTGGGTGACCAAGGAAATAGATCAGGGGAGGACAGTGGATGTGACCTAATGAACTTTAGCAAGACATTTGACACTGTGCTGCACAGGAGGCTGATAAAGAAGTTGAACAGCCTAGGGCTGGGATCCAAACTGGTGAACTGGGTTTGAAATTGGACTATGGATAGGAGACTGAGGATGGTGGTTAAATACACTCACTTATAATGATGGGAGATTGACCAACAGGGTAACAAAGGGCTCAGTACTGGGACCAATGCTGTTCAATGTCTTCATAGGGAAACTGACAAATAACTGGAAGGGGAGGTATGCCTTTTTGCTGATGTTACCAAAATATGTAATAGGGTGGAAACTCAGGAGGGTTTTTTTTTTTATTTAGTTGTTTAACCAGGTATACCACACAAAGCTGAAAGCTTTTTTACAGGAGCGACCTGGGAGCACAAGGAGGTTAAGTGACTTGCTCAGGGTCACACAGTATGCAAGTGGAAGCTGTGGGATTCAAACCCAGGTCTGGTCTCCTGAATGTCACCAGATTTGCAGCTCAGAGCCTTAGACCACTGCGCTATGGGTTGGAAAGAAAATGCTAGTTGGGAAACTTGAGGAGAGGTCAAAAACATAGCAGTTGGGGTTCAAAGCCAAAAAGTGCAAGATCATGCACCTAAGGCATAGGGACTCAGGAGCTGAGTACAGGATGGGGGGAAGGTACTGACAGTCACAAGACAGGAACAGGACTTTGATGTTATCATATCTAAGGACCTACAAGTGGCATAGCAGTGTGACAAGGCAGTGGGTAGGGCTAGAGGGATGTTGAGGTGCCTAGGTTGGCGTATCTCCAGCAGCAGAAGGGAAGTGGTGTTGCTACTGTTTTGCTCACTGATGAGACCCCATCTGCAGTAGTGTGCTCGGTTTTGGAGACCACACATTAGAAAGGTTATAGACAATGTGGTTTGCATGAGCAGCCCTATGAGGGCAGACTAAGGGATCTCAATACATACACCCTGGAAGAGAGGAAAGAAAGGTGACATGATACATATCTATAAGTTTCTTATGGATGTGAACAGGGTACAGGAAGTGTCTTTTTCAAATGAGAAAGAGCACCAGCACCATGAGGCATGTGATGATGCTGGAGGGCGTGGAAAAGAGAGATATGAGGAAGCAATCTTCACCAAAATGGTGGTAGACACCTGGAACAGGCTGTCAACAGAGGTGGTGAAAGCTAAAACAATTGTGGGCTTCAAGCATGTATGGGATAGACATAGGGATATATTAGAAAAGAAGCAGGGATACAGGATGGTTGCCAGAGACCAAATAGGGTCTGCAGAGGTAGGTTAGACAGGGAACATCTGGGGTAGACACAATGGGTCAAGAAGTCTTATTTTGTTGACAAAGTCTATATTTTTATCATAGTAGCACGCTATATCTCAACACTTACACTATAAAAATGATCTTCAAAGGCCAGCATCACCCATGTGATTCAGTCACGCTCAGCCAAGAAAAGGCATAAAACACACTGCAACATTTATTTTTTCCTTTTTGGGGAAAACTGTGATCCAGACAAGTCCAAACCATATACATTGAGGATCCCCACCCACCATCTGGACAGACCTGCATTGCACTCCTGCCCATGCTCATCAGTCATTTTGTAACAGACCCCTGACAGGTACTATGTGGACCTCTACTGTAGCATGCCAGGCAGATGGCTAGAGTCCATGAGGTAGCTAAAGTGGAACAACTAGTGTGAGGCATAAAGAGTACTATTAACACACTGATTCAATATAGTTAATGTCCACAGAGGAATAGAGTCAAGGAGCATGGCATATTTTCTGCATCACTAAATACCATTCATCTGGTAATTCATCAGTGGAGGCACACAATTTGATAGGAGACTGCAAAGGCACCCTAAATCATATGCATCCACCTTTCATCCACCCACACCTGGCTCCATGTAAGAACTATTAAATTACAAGTACATGGGCACTGCAACATAACACTGGATACTTAAGACAAAGGTGGCACTGCAGCACGACTGGGCATTTTCAGTAATTTGACACTGTAGCAACACTAGGCATGTCATAGGGAATCTAGTACTTTAGTCTTAACTGTGCACTTCATGCTTAAAAGCAGCCAAAGGTGTTACTTCAGTATAACAGCAGGCCCTTGAATATCAATAGCAAGCAAATTCAGCACAAGAGTTAACACTGGGCATGGGAGCATTTCTCAGCACAGGTCCTACCTCCCCAAAGAGTGTAGGCCAACATCATACAATCATTCTCGTACCTTGTGTTATGAGTTCATATGCAGAAAACCTTAAGGCTCACATTGCCACCTGGTACCCCTATCGAGGGGAACTTTTGTAGAAATGCCCACTGCTTTCTCAGCTGAGCAGTAATAGGGCAGTTCTATCAGTAAAGACACAAAATTCCATCTGTGCACTGTGGAAACATGTTCTCATCCCTTGATTATTTGCTGACTCTAAACTTACGCTCTACATAAACAGAGTCAATCTGACTCCGCCCTTGTTTCCATTGCCCATGTTGCAGTACAACATGTCCAGACACTATCCACTAATTAACCCTTTAGGCACCTGTACTGTCTCTCAATAGACATATATAGGAACTAGTGAGAGTGTTCAGGGGTTTTATTAGCTTGAATCAGCTGGTCTTTGCAGTAAAATGCAGACTGTGGTGATCTGGCTTGGACAGAGTTCAAATTGAGACAGTGATAGTGGTATACACTTTGAGAATATTCCTTGATGAGCTTCTGAAGCTGGAATCTCACTTGTCGGCCATCATCAAGGGATGATTTGAGCATTGAAAAATATCTCCAGACTGTACCTTTGCTGGTTTGAATACATTAATCCAGGATTTCATCTCCTCTCAGCAAACACAGATGGGAGGCATGCTGTATAAACCCTAGTACCGCCATACACCCTGAGGGAATCAACGCACAAAAAAGACAGTGCACTCTACAGGTAGAGTGAAAAGGATTTATTTCAAAAATATTAATTTAAATGGAGCAGTCAGTGGAAGGTGCCAACAACATTTGGTCAGGCTGGTTGTAGAGACCAAAAATCACCAGGAGGGGTGTCGCACAAGATGCCAAAGAGATGGATGTGAAAAGTAATATATGTTTATTAAGTTATTTTCAAACAAATGGAATATAACAGACGTAAGCCACTCTGCGGCAACATTAATCTCATGCAGCAAATACAGCAAATAGTGCTGAAAGGCTAAAGTGCTAAATGCAAAGTGAAACATACATACATGAAGGAGAAGACCAAAAAATGAGATGGAAAAAGCCATCCCTATGTTTTGCCTTCACTGAGACTTTGACTGGGAGCTACTGAGGGATCTGTCCACTGGCCTTAAATAGCTCACAACATTAGGACTGACCAGAGACAGCACAAAAAACCTCTGACAGTATTCTCAATGAAAAAGACAGTCAGTGACATAATTGGTAAGTGCAAATAAGATATCAATGTGTGATCATATACACAGTCCAACCAATGAGTTAAAAAAGACAAGATGTCAGTTATGGAAAGCTGCATGGAAAAAATTGGCAATACATAATGTGGGTAGTCTTGCATTATTCTAATGGTTAGAACAGTCACATCAGATAACTTAAGCCTCATTAAACAGTTTGCTGGTATTGTTTGTTGTAGAGACCAACATGTTGTGGTGGCTTATCTGCTTTATCTCCTCTCATCTGGACTACTGCTATGAGCTCTAAAGAGGCTTGCCTTTTATCTTGACCTTATTACCTGCAGCTGATGCAGAAAGGAACAATGAGATGTCTGACCTCTTCTTGTATGTCAAATCACATTATGCACTCACTGCATCTTCTGTGTGGCTACCTGTCTGCCAGAGGATTGACTGTAAAGACTTTTAGTGGATATTTAAAGCCTTCAGTGATTTTGGTCCCTTCTACTTCCATGAGCTCTTGTCCCCTTTGCACTGGGGATGGCAACTAGGCCGATTGGCCAAGGTCTGCTTCCAGGTCACTCCTTCCAGGTTAAAAGCAGCTTTGGATCCTAATTTCCTAGTTGCAGCTCTTGGTATTTGTAACACCTCTCAGCAGATATAATGATAAACAAGTTGTATAGTGCTTTTCAAGAACAAACTGAAACACTACCCGATTGATTCAACATGTCTTCTCAACTTAATTGGGTTTCTTTATAAATATAACAATTTATTTTCTGAAGTTCTGAATTTATTAAGTTTGTACATTAATTAATTGCATGTATCTGTGGTTATTGTGATTCGTTCAGAGCTAGCTTTATTGCTATAGTCTAATCTCTAATAAAGATTTCCTATGTTGTAATATGCAATTTAATTTATTAGCTTTGTTTGTTTATTAACCTAAATGTTTGCCCATGTAAGGTTTGTAGTATATTTGTTCTGTTTTAGCTGCTTGCATTATTGCTTTTTTGATCATAAAGAAATATTAAAAGACACTCCACAGTGTCCTGTGCTTCTACATGTCTAAGAGAAACTAACAAACTGGTATGGGAGTTGAGAGGAAGATATTATTCAGCTTGGTAATTGTGGGAAGATTAGAAGTACCGTACCACCTCTTTGTGTAAGGAGTTGGGGTTAATAGGATCTATAGAAAGAAAGTGATGCATCTAGTGTTGTAGATATCAAGGAAGTGCTACATCTAGTGTCAATGAACTCAATCTAGTGATGTATTTAGTTTCTTAATATCATAATGATGATGCACCCAGGGTGGAGATATCAAATATATCTACACTCTTGATACATCACAACCCTTGATGTAATTTGTATTTGGAAATTTTAGCTCCAAACCAGCTCTATCAGCACATTTGTCCATCTGTCTGTCCATCCAGCAGTCTGTCTGCATGTCTGTCTGTCTATCTCTCTGTCTCTTTCTCTCGGACTACATCTGTTGTGCTGTACCCTAATTAATAATCCTGTAATTGCAATGTCTCAGTAAGTTCCATGGCAGAAGACTGTGATGTCTCAAAGAGAAGATTATGACATCATGCTGGGACTGAGAAGCAGGAGTAGATTGTAAAGTGCAAGAGACAAGTTATCTGGCAAGTATCCTTAACCATATCAAACAATAATGACATTAATACTGATCACTGTTATATTATAAGCTATATTTTATCCAACTTTAGTTAAACATAGTTGGCAGATAAGGACTGCATGGCCCACCCAGTCTACTCATTTTGTCCTTGCCTATACTGTCACTGCAGACCCTACCTGATCTCTGGATACTCCCCCCTTCCCCAGCTTTGCTAGCAGGATTCCTTTGTGACTATCTCATTCATGCTTGAAGCCCACAACTGTTTTTTCCCCCACCACCTCTGCTGGGAGACAGTTCCAGGGGCCAACCACTCTTTCAGTAAAGAAGTACTTTGTCACATCCCTCCTAAATCTCCCTTCCTTCAGCTTCATTACATGCTCCTTTGTTCTTGTGCACCTTCTTTTCTGAAAAATACTCCTCTCCTGTCAAGTCAAGCCAAGTCAAAGTTTATTGGCAGGATAGAAACTCCATTGAGCAAGCTCATTTACAAGGAGGTCCTGAGAGAAAAGTAATGTGCAATGCACTTACAATAAGCCAAGGCCAAATATATAACAGGAATACACAGGACAATATACATTAGCATATAGCTTTCTAAGGGAAATACATACATGGAGTAGGATAACTTACAAGGTTAAGACATTGTGGAGCAACAGTCATGCATACAGCTTCACAAGGGAAGATATATACATGGAGCAGGGTAATTTACATGGTTAAGACATTATGGTACACAGGCATAAACAGTAAGGACAATGGCACAGTTAACAGTAGGCAGTAATTAAAACTTCCAATGATAAAGGTAGCAATGAGAAAATCTGGAAATGATGGTATGGAATTATAGGAGAGAAGAGAGAGAAGAGAAGAGAAGAGAAGAGAAGAGAAGAGAAGAGAAGAGAAGAGAAGAGAAGAGAAGAGAAGAGAAGAGAAGAGAAGAGAAGAGAAGAGAAGAGAAGGAGGAGTCAGCCGTGAGTGATGGGGAGGAAGTGGAGAGGAAGGTAGGTCAGGTAGGGATAACGGTGGAGAGAGGGAGAGCCTGTGTTGTCAAGAAGATTGAGGGGAGGGAGGACAGCCCTGAATGGTGGTGTGGAGGTGGAATGAGTAGGTAAGCTAGGTAGGGTAGCTGTGGTAACGGTAGATAGGGAAGAATAGTGTGGAAGGAAAGTAGGGTAGTGGTCAGGTAAGTAGAGATTGAGGTGTGAGGGTGTAGTTCTGGTAGGATGGGGGGATGGGGAGAGGAGGAGGAGGGTAGGTGAGTCAAGATAAATATATGGGGAGCGGACCTTAAGTGAGGTAATCCATGATGATGATGAGAGAGGGTGATGGCAAACTGGCAGTGTAGAGCATAATGGTCAGTAGTATTGACAGGAGTCGTATATCTTGCTAACAAGTAGTTTTTTGAAACTTCTCTGGGGGAGTAGCTGATTCAGCTTGAGGTTAGGCTGGGCTTTGTTCCAGGCCACTGGCAGGGCATGACTTATGGCTGAGCCCCAATGATGATTCGGATGCTAGGGACCTCCAGCGTAATGTAAGTGGTACTACAGAGTGTGTATAAGGAGGTAGTTCACTGAACGAGTTTGTTTACCTATGGGGGAGCTTCAGCAAGAGGGCTTTATATAGCCAGGTGAGGGAGTGAGAGAGCTGTCTAGTAGCTAATGAAGTCCAGCCCAGTGAGGCATAAATGTTGCGGTAGTGAGTGCAACGATGAGCATTTGAAATGAAACGCATTGCTTTGTTGTATAGTGTATCCAATTGGTGAAGGAAGGAGCCTGAACAACAGCCATAAAGGATGTCCACGTAGTCAAGGAGCAGCACAAAGGTTGTCTGGACCAGTCAAAGTTTGGCATCAATGGTAAACAGAGATTTATTCCTATAGAAAAATCCAAATCTCTGCAGTAATTTCTTAGCAAGGGAGGTGATGTGCAGAGAATGTTAGATGTTGGTCTAGACTGCAGCCTAAATATTTGAAATTGCTAACTACCTCAAGGTTGTCTTCAAGAAGGGTCTTTATAGGAGGCAGGGATAATATATTCCTTTGAAAGGCAGTTTGAAGGTTGGAATGGAAATATATGACCTTCATTTTTTTTGCATTTAAAAGAAGTTTAGACTGAGCAAGGCTGAGCTGGAGATGGTCAAATACTGACTTGAGCCTTGAGCTCCAAGTGGGCTTTGGCTGCTGAAGGTTTGAGATATATATATATATATATATATATATATATGTATTATATTATATTACCATGTCATCCACGTAAAAGTGCAGCTTTGCTTTGCTTATGTTGTTACCAATGGTGTTGATGTATAGCATAAACAGCAGGGGACCATGGGTCGAGCCTTGTGGCACACCTCTTAAGAGAGGAAGGAGTGGGGAGTGGGAACCACCTGCATTCACTTGTTGCATTCTATTTGTCAAGTAGCTGCTGAACCATACTACTGCGGGTCCAGAGATGCCATGCCATTGGAGCGTGTCTAGGAGTATAGCATGATCAACAGTATCGAATGCTTTGCTAAAGTTAAAAAAAATGCTCCTGTGACTTGTTTTTTATCCATGGCCATGAGCCAGTCATTAGTAACTGAGGCTAGGGGTTGATGTGGTGCTGTGGGCTGGTCTGAAACCTGACTGGTATGGAGTCATTAAGTTGTTTTTGTCAAGATAGTCACTTATTTGAACATTTACCAACTTCTCAAGTAGTTTAGATAGCAAGGGAAGGATGGATATAGGGCAGTAGTTATTTAGGTCTGTGGGATCACCTGACTTAAATAGAGGAAGTACCTGGGCAGTTTTCCATAGGTCGGGCATGGTGCTAGAACAGGTGGACATATTAAGTAAGTGCAGTATAGGGGCTGTTAGGAAGTGGATGCCAGCTTTGATGAAGTAAGGGCCTATGCTGTAAGCACCGGCACCTTTGCTAATATCTAGTTGAAATAAGAGGTCTTCTACTTCTTTGAATTGGAAGGCAGTGAAGGAGAAGATGCTGCTTATCAATGGGAGGTGAATTTCTGTGTATGCTGGATGCTAGAGCGGCTGCTTTTGAAGTATCAAAAGCAAGGCCGGCAGTGGAGAAGTGACCATTAAAACTGTGTAGTTTGCTAAGTTTATCAGAAAGTGTCTGACAATTAAGGGAGATCTTACCAGGTAGTGGAGGAAGGTTTATTGCCTTCTGCTGGTTTTAAGATACTCCAGAATTTGCTTGAGTTTCCCTTTGCAGCATCAAAAGCAGTGAGGAAGTAGGAAGCTTTTGTGACCCTGATCTGTTTTGTGCACTTGTTTCTGCAGGCTCTGAAGGCTGCCCAGTCTGCTGGGAGTTTGGTCATTCTGGCTGTAGCCCAGAGATGATCCCTTGCATTTAATGCAGCCTTTAGGACAGTGGTGAACCACAGGCAAGAGTGCTTATGGGTTCTACATTTTAACATACGGGCATGTTTATTGATGATAGCACCTAATGTGTTGTTGAAGAGGACAGTCGCATCGATGATGTTTGTGGCTAGATAAAATTTGGTCAAGTCTATGTCTTTGAGGTCCACTAAGTAATGAGGTAGATTGAACTTGTGGAAGCCCCTTTTCCAAATGAATCTATTTACCAACTCCTGTACTTTACTCACCCATGTGAGGTACTTATAAATTTCTACCATGTCCCTATCTCCCTCCTTCCTCTCTTCCAGCATATACATAATGAGGTCCTTAAGTCTCTCCTCATTCAGCTTATGATGCAGCCCCTGCACCATTTTAGTTGCCCTTCTCTGGACAGTCTCTATCCTGTCTATGTCCTTCTTGGGATGTGGTTTTCAGAAATGGACACCATACTCTACGTAGGATCTCACCAACAATCGATACAGTGGTAACACCAGCTCTCTCCTTCTGCTGATGACTTCACTTTCTAAGCACCCCAGCATCCCACTGGCCCTGTCTATTACCTTGTTGCACTGCCCTGTCACCTTGAGGTCATCAGATATGATAAAACCAAGGTTTCTTTCCAGTTAGGTGACCACCAATACCTCTTGCCTCATTTTATATAATACCCCTGGATTTCTGTGCCCTAGGTGCATGATTTTTCACTTTTTTGTATTAAATCCCTACTGCCATACTCTTGACCACTCCTCAAGTTTTCTTAGGTCTCAACTCATTCTCTCCACCCTCTCCAGATTATTTACATTATTGCACATATTGGTGTCATCTACAGAAGCATATCTTCCCTTCTCACTCTTCTACAATGCAGCTTATGAAGACATTGAAGAGGACTAGTCCCAGTACTGAGCTCTGAGGTATCCTGCTGGTCACTCTCTCCTCATTAGAGTGAGTGTCATTTACCACCATCCACTGTCACCCATCAATCAACCAGTTCTGTACTCAGTTTACTACCTTAGCTCCAACTGTCAAACTGCCTAGTTGCCTTATAAACCTCCTCTGTGGTACAGTGTGGAAGTCCTCACTTAAGTCTAAGTAGGCCATGTCCACCACCCCACCCTGATCTATTTCCTTGGTCACCCAGTCAAAGAAATATTTCAGGTTCATCTGACATGACCCCTACCCCCCATGAATCCATGCTGCCTCAGGTCTTGTAACAGCTAGGTTCAAGATACTCCACTAGCCTTTATTTTAATAGTGTCACCATTAACTTCCACACCATTGACATTAGACTAACTAGCCTATATACTGTAGGTGTCAGCGTGGCTCAGTTGGTAGCACATCCACCTCTGGACCAGAAGGTCGTGGGTTCTTGTCCCACACTGGGATTGGACTTGCACCTAAAAATTGCTGGCATCCGAGTGCAGTATTGGGGAGTGCTGTACTGCTGGGGTGTGCCGTCCTTTGGATGAGACATTAAACTGAGGTCCCTTCTGTCCATCCTGGTGTTGTCCTGGTGGGTGTCCAGGTGGAAATAAAGGAACGCAGGGCACTCTTCGCAAAGAGCAAGGAACATTCCCTGTGTCCTGGCTAACATTCCCCTTCCCATAAACTGGTTCATGCAATTATCCAGGCTGAATGTGGGTGATGATGTGCGATATGGCCACCACCACGCATTCAGTCACTTCACTACCAGTCTAGCATTGCTTGTAAAGTGCTTTGGGATACTGTGTATGAAAAGTGCTACATAAATGCTGATTCTTCTTCTTCTTCTTCTTCTTCTCCTATAGTTGCCAGCCTTCTCCTTGCTGAATTTTAAAGAAGTGGGACTACACTTGCTCTCCTCCAGTCCTCTGGAGCCCCTCCTGTTTCCAGTGAGTTGTTCAATAGGGCTGTCAGAGGTACAATCAATACCTCTTTGAGCTCCGTCAGCACCTTGAGTGTACCCCTTCTGGCCCCATTGTCCTATCTATTTTGAGATTCACAAGTCCTCTCAAAACTCTTTCTTCTGCAAATGGGCTTGTGTCCACCTCCCACTCTACAGTTTCACTGCTGCTTCTAGGTGGTCTGTCTCTCCACTGTGAAGACCGAGCAGAAGTATCTGTTCAGGAAACAGGTATCTGCTTTTTCCTGATCCTCCTCTGCACAGTCTGCCTCTGTCCTTCTTAACCTCACAATCCTTCTTATCTTCCTCTTTTCACTTATTTATCTGAAAATGGTATTGTCCCCTTTAACTGCTCTTTTGGCTATCCTTTCCTCTGTTTGTGCCTTTGTGACCCTCACCATCTTCTTCACTTTCCTTTGCTTTTCCCTGTAAACCTCCCTATTCTCTTCCCTTTGCATCTCCTTGTACCTCCTTAATGACCCCCCTTTAGCCTTTACCTTTGCAGCCACTTCCCTTGAGAAGTATTGTGGGCTCTCTTTCTTCCTGTTTTTGCTCACTTCCTTTGCTAAGGGGTCTGTTGCTTTCAATATGCCATCCTTAATTTGGCCACTGTTCCTCCACCCCATCCAGGCAATCCCCCTGCTAGGTTGCGTCTGGCATTTTTTAAAAAATCTTCCCTCCTGAAGTCCAGGACCCTTGTCCTTGTGTGGTTGGTGTCTGCCACCATCCTTATGTTAAACCATTGTGTGCACCCTCTTATAATGGACCAGTAGGTGTAGTTGATGCCTATTCATTATATGCACTAACCGTTGTGTTGCTCTGTGCTGACTGAACTACCATTGAGCTTCTCTATAATATTTTTTTTACACCTCAAGCAACCTCACAAGCAACACTGAGTGCATACATACAATACATATGGACCTGATCACAGTATAGTGATCCCCAAAATGTTACACATTTTCTGTCCAAAATAATATCAGAACCCTTCTAATTAACTTAATTACATTGCAGTAACAATGAGAATTTTGATTAAATAAACTGATATGAGTTTAGGAACACTGTAGCAAACAAGTAAAGAAAGCTGCAGGTTGATAAAATAAGCTGTTTGTGATTTAACAAAATCATTTGTGTTTTATGCTGTGTTATGTTGTGACAACAGAATTGTGCTTACAGGTTACCTACATTTTGCTAAATTACACAATGCATGAGTATTGTTTGAGAAAGTAGTTTTCTTTTTTTTATCATAATTTTTCTGACTGAATAATTTTGTTTGATACACATTCTTATTCTTGGTGAAACAAATGTAGTTAATTAGTAATGGTTCAGTTATTTTGTACAGAATATTTTGGGATCACTATCATCTTTACATAATATTCTGTTTCAAACATTTTAAAAACATGTACAATAATGCTGTTACATCTTGTTTAACATTTTTTGCTCTTATGGCATATTTTTTTCTCTGTTGCTGTTCATATATGAGCTTTATATCGTTATTTATGTAATAATTGTTTTTACATTTGTGAAATCATTTTACCTGAAACAATTTTTCCTAAATAGAATACCTTTCTAAGTTTTTTTTATAAAAGTGATTCACTTCAAAATTATGCTTTTTCTTATATTTTATTTTCATCAGAAAAGTTTACAAATATTTTAATTTTTTTTAATGCCAACCATATATTTTGACACATAGAAATTAACTGAGATGTTTTAACATACTGTCACATGGACTTATCTATGTCAACCTTACACCAAGCTTTAATTAAAAAAAACACATTTCTAGCCATCCTTCAGATGACAAGTTAAGCCAAGGTCCCTTCTGCCAATATCTAGTCACTGTCCATGTGGAAGTAAAAGATCCCATGACACTTATTGAAAAAGAGCAGGGGATTTTAATTTGGTAAAAAGAAATCAACAAATACAGAACACAAAGAAAGTCATAAACTTCTCAACTTCTCATGTAATCCTAACAAAGACTAAACCATTTTATTTGGTGGAAATAAACAGTTCTGTTCAATCCTGCTCAAAAACAACAAAAAAGAATAAAACTAGGAAACTCTTATTATAGATTAGTGCTTAGTAATACAGGAAGCATGTTTCCATGTTGTAGTTAAACAGTTCTGTGGCATCCATACACTTTGTCGGTCATACAAAAACTATAATTCATGCTCTGTCAGAGAAAGGACAGCCAAATGATTAAATATTTGCTGCTGAAACAATATCCTGCACCTACCTTGTCTTAAAAGATTTTATACAAGTAAATAACAACTTTACAGTACTATTGTCATATTTTATTTTAGATGATATGGAGCCTAGAATAATGTCCTTGTATGATTGTTTGCTCCAGCTTGCATCCTTTCATCTAACAGCCAGCATATCCCAGAAATGTTTTGTAAATGGACAGGTTAAAAGAAAATGGTCCATTGTTTCTTTATTTTTTCCCTGTCTGTGTCCAAATTGGGGCCCTTAGCAGACTCGTACATGGGCATGCATGGAGGTGCATGTGCATGCCAGGTACTAACTTGGATCCTTCCACCCCACCCCTGGCATTTTCCACCACCTCCCTTTCACCTATGCTTCCCACCGGACCTCCATCTGGTGGAAGTGGAACTACAGGGGGAGTGGACAACCACCCCCAGGAGGGGAGAGCTGTCTATGGCACCTGAATCCAACTCCGCCCCTCCCCCCATGCTGGCTCGCCTGCAACCCAAGGTTATTCCCAAACCCGGGTCACCAGTAAAGCACTAGTAAGGCATCCGGCACCTCAGCCCTCAGTGCCACCAGGTCAGCATGGTCCATGGTTTCTACTTGTGTGGCACATCCATTCCTATGGCGAGTGTGGGTGGGGTGAGCATGTGTGGGGCCACGTGCAGAAATGCGTGCAGAGACACTCACATCTGCACATGTTGGCTGTATCTGCTGGAGATGCAGGAGTCAGAGCAAGAATCTATAATCCAGTTCAATAAGATAAAAACTCAGAGAGGTGGCTTAACCGATGAACAAGATGAATGCTTAAATCGTGAGCTGCGTTGTGCAGAAAATTAATCCAGTATTTACCATATACTAAGAGGCTACTGGCAGTAATAAAACAAAAGATTTGATAGCCAGGGCCATCGGTAGAAAAACGGTACCTTTATTTCCGGTTTGTGGCTAATATTGTCCCTTGGTGCAACCTCCAAAGTTCAGGTCTACAGTATGGTGGCAATGCCAGGACCAACACTTGACCTGGATCACTTTAACTCCATGTTCGAGAGGCTTTCTTCTTCGCATGGATGCAGTGACGGAGGCATCCCACCATACTACCCAGGCAATACAACGTCTGGATGGACGAATGGTGAAATTAGAACAGCAGGCAGTGTCTCAAACCACGACTATTGACTAAATCCAAGGGGTTCAAAGGGACCAGCAGACTAAAATAAATGAACTACTTGCTAAGGTGGATGACCTGGAGAACCGCAGCAGGAGGAACAACCTGCACCTGCTGGTTTTTCCAGAGGGGTCCGAAAAGCGGGACACGGTCCGATTCCTCCAGCAAGCCCTCCCTGAAATTTTAGGCTTACAAAAAGAGTTCTGATTAGAGATCGAATGGGTGCACTGGACTCTCGGCCATGCCCCACAGAAAGGAAGGAGTCCAAGGGCAATTTTGATGAAACTTCTCTCCTACAATACCAGACAGGACATTTTACAAAAATCCTGAGAGGAGAGGCGATTTAACTGGCAGGGCTATCCCATTTCTATTTACCAGGACTTTTCAAAAGAGCTCTCCAATAAAAGGAAGGAGTATACACCAGCCCGGCGTACTATGCAAAAAATGGGCATACAATACTCCTTTCGGTACCCAGCCACTATGCGGATAGTGAAAAATGGGGTTCCGTGGTATTTTGAAACACCAGAAGCACTGGAGGCCTTTCTGGAATGCCCGGACGAGGAGAGGCATTGCGGGCCACAGATTGGCCATCCTGAACATGCCAACCCTACTGAACAGGATGGACTGCACATAACAGAGGGGACCCCAGCTGAGAACCAGGAGGCCCTCCCACAGTACAGCAGAAAACGGACAGTGAGAGACAGCCATAGAAAACAGGATCACCCTTTGGTGAGGACCCAGCCACGGTATGCAGAAAGAATGCAAAACCAGCAGTGGGAAGAAAGTACTGCTCTGGTAAAATACATGACGGCAAATTGCTATGCTGCCCTATGATCCCCATCTCCAACTACAAGATGCCAGCAAATGGAAGAGGAAACTGAGATGGAAATGACCCATTCACCCAGACCACTCTCATCTCCGTATTCCAATTCAGGAAGAAGAGGAGAAGAAATAAGCCCTCCTATGATGCAGCAACCCCCCAGCACAGCATTAGAAGACCACAAAGAGCACCAAGCAGAAATGGAATAGTGACCCAGGTCCAGAAAACCTTGGGACCAACAAGGAACAGCAGAAGATCCATTAGATAAGTAATGTAATACGGTAATATCGTGGGGGTGGGAGGTGATCTCTCTTTGTTTTTTTGATAATGGCCAAACAGGGTGGCCCTAGTGGTGCAGAGGATTTCCAGGACACTGAGACTTCAGCCCTTTCAGGGCATGTTTAATCTACTGCCCTCTGCCCCATCAGAGATCACCTCCTCCTGAATGGATAGTGGATTGGGACAGGACTATGAGGAGTAAGACTTGGGATCCGAGGGGGGGGGAGCAGCAAGATGGGAAGGAGACGCCAAAGGGGGGAGACCTAGTCTGAGAAGACAATAGGTCGGAGGAGGGGCTACCCAAGGACCCAAAATAGGTAAATAGGCTAGCAGGGTAGCTGGGTTATAGCCTTTGGAGAGAATGCCCCCCCAGATAACCCACCTCCCCCAGATTTTAAACAAAACAGACACCTCATTTGAAATGGGGGAAGGAGAGGAGGCTCATGGGTGGACATGGATGGTAGGGCAGTGAGAGAGAAGAGGGGGAAGAGTGTTCTGCTTGGCAAACCTCAGTGAGGGAGTATGATGGAACGGTAGGGCTCAATATCTGCCCTCCTCTTACCCTTTCTTTTTACATAATCTTCCTTTTCTGATAGAGTTCGGACGAGGTGGTAGCTTGCTACTCTGCATGGCCATGCACCTCCCCCCACCTATACAGTGATCTAGAACATGAAGATTCACTTGCTCTCCTAGGTCCTACCCCCCCATGGGCAGACCACCCGATCATGTTCCCTATGTTTGTCCTCAACCCCCCCATATCAGAGAGTATAAGGGAACAGTGCGCATGGACAATCCGGATCTCAGAGCAAGCCCTAACCATGGACCAGACTGGGTAGCTGCACACCCTATCTGCGCTGAGTGACTGTCCCCCCCCTCAGATCACAATAGCAGGGGAAGAAAGTGGTTGCACTGAACCAGTGATAAACTTGAACACCACACCCACAGGTGCCACCCAGCAGATCTTGCTTAGCTGAAACAGGCAAGTGATCATAGAGGTCAGGTGGTTCCCTCTAGGCATGGTAGTACAAAATGTAAATATGTTCTTGTGTATGTTTTGGTTTTTTGAACTTTATGGGGACAGTGATGTTGCATTATATAGGGATAACAGAGAAGAAATGCACAGCTGTAGGCCAGTCTCATACTTAAGTCGGGTACAATCTACTGGTATTATTGAGCAAAGATTCTGGCACAGCTCTGGCACTCAGTTAAAAGTCACTACCCCGAACTCCCAGAGCGACAGGGCACCCACCCCAACAGTCAGTAAGCTCATACAGTGGCATAAGGGGGAGAACCCAGAGACCTCCCACTTAAGAAATTTGGAATTTCTCATAACCCCTGAGTGGATAACCTCCTGGAACTCTCAATGCCTCCTTTTCGACATGTGGCACCTTTATCCTCTCACCAGTCAAATGCAGCTAGCTCGACTCCCATTTTTCCCAGGGCATTATGAGTATGGCTAACTTAACATGTTCCACCTGGAATGTCCGGGGGCTCAACACACCAGTGAAGAGGAAAAAGGTGCTGACATATCTAAAAAAGATTAAGACTCAAGTGGCGTTTCTGCAAGAAATGAAGCTTACTACGAAAGATCACAAGCTCTTAAAGAGAGATTGGGTGGGAGCCTTGGTCCATGCCTCAGCAGGTACTAAGAAGCGTGGGGTGGCAATTCTAATACATAAACAGTTGAGATGGTCCCTTGTCATGGCAAAGACTGATCCTCAGGGTAGATGGGTATTCAGAATTTTTCAACCCCCCACAGGACAGATCCTGTTGGGGAACCTGTATGGTCCCAATGAAGATGACCCAACTTTCTTCCACCATATCTCCCAAACCCTGCTTAACAAGTCTAAAAATGAGATCCCCACTATAATATGAGGGGATTTCAACCTGGTTTTGGATCCACTAATGGATAAAAATGTAATGGTGGGTGGGAACCCCCATGGGAAAGGACAGCAAGCCTTGCTAACTTGGATGGCTGACCAAGGGCTGACAGATGTCTGGCAGATACTGAACCCTAGGGGATGAGACTATTCCCTTTAATCCCTAGTTCATGGGTTCTATAGTCATATCGACTATTTTCTAACCGCCCCACAACTTACTCAGGCCGCTATGACATCTGCCATACTTCCCATAATAATATCCGATCATGCCCCAGTCCAGACAACCATTCTCTGGAGACCACCGCCCCCTCACATTCACCTCATGGAGACTAGATCCCTTGTTGGCTAAGGATAAAGACTTCATCTCCTGGGCCCAAATGGAGACAAAGCTCTTTTTCCAGGAAAATCCCATCCATGATATCACTGCAGGGAATACATGGGAGGCATACAAAGCCACAATGAGAGGTAAAATCATTGGATATGCAGGGGCACAGAGAAGGAGGAGGGAACAGACATTGAAAGACTTGGAAGATTAGTTACGGAGGGTGGAAAAACAGCAGAAAGATCAGGTAGGGAAGACCCAACATGATCCCCTGCAAAGAAAGGTGTTAGGTATCCTTATGGAAATTAACTTCCTCCTATCAAGGAAAGTGGAGATACCCATCCTGCAGTTGAAACACAAATACTGGGAAGGAGGAGAGAGAGAGAGGAGGGAAAGTCTTAGTGCACAGGCTGTGGAGACAGCAAATGGAGAGATACATTGCTGGGTTGAGAGATACCAATGGGGTGGTGCACACAAAAAACACCTAACTGAACAGGGTTATGGCTGCCTATTCAACCTCCCTCTATACTTCTTCTAGGACAGATAGCCCCCAAACTATTCAAACTTTTCTCCAGTCGGTTAACCTTTCCAATATAATGGAACAGCAAGCTGAACAAATGGATGCACCTCTATCAGTTGAAGAAGTAGAGAAGACCATACAATTCTTTAGGCCAGGGAAGGCACCAGGGGGAGATAGGTACACAGTGGAGTTTTGGCAGGCTTTATCAGCACTTATAGTCCCCATCCTACAACAAACGTATGTTGAGACAGAAGGAAATGGGACTCTGCCTCCCACTATGAGGGAGGCAGTGATCACAGTGTTGCCAAAGAAGGGGAAATAGCCCACGTTTCCAGGTAGCTGCCATCCAATTTCCCTCCTCAATGTCGACAGCAAAATATTTACCAAAGCTATGGCCCTTAGGTTAGGGCCTTTACTACTGCAGTTGATACACCCCTCACAAGTAGGTTTTGTCCCTGGTAGGTACAGTGCAGACCATATTAGAACACTGGTCAATCTGTCATACGTCGCCCAAACCCTTAACACCCTGGCGGCGGTAGCTATCGACTTTGAAAAGGCCTTTGACTCCCTAGAATATTACCTCCAGGCCATCCTTGAGAAGCTGGGGATCGGGCTGCACTTCAGGACATGGATAGCAGCTCTGTACGATTCCCCCTCTGCCTGACTCCTGACCAGCTCCACCCTGTTCCCCCCCATTTGGGCTCACACGAGGCACCAGGCAGGGCTGCCCTCTATCACCCCTATTGTTTGTTTTAGCAGTAGAGTCACTAGCGGCTGCACTAAGGGAGGGCTGGGGGATACATGGGATCTCAGTAGGCAGGGAAGAATACACGACCCTCATGTATGCAGACGACCTTTTGGTCCTGCTCTCTGACTTGCCCCAAGCTCTGCCTCCGCTGTTGAATACCCTTCAACACTTCAAGGAACTATCTGGACTTAGCCTTAATCAAACTAAAATGGAGGTGCTTCCGCTAAACCCTAGATGCACAACCCAAGACCTGGGGAACATCAGACTAAAATGGGCAGGGGAGGGTATCACATACTTGGGATTCCATTTTACTACCAAAATAGCCAAACTGTGGGATCAAAATCTCCAGCCGCTCCTGACAGACATAACGGAAGACATGTCCAGATGGAGTAAACTCCATCTAACCCTGGCCGGGAAGATAGCAGCAATCAAGAAGATCCTGGCTCCCAAAATTTTTTACATAATAACACATATCCCCTTCTCCCTTCCCCTGTCCTGGACACAGAAGATAGATAAAGCGATAGGCAGATTCCTGTGGGAGGTAAAACCCCCCAGATACAGCAGGAATAAACATATAAACAAATGTCATCTGTATAGGCAGATACAGTAACAGCTGCTGTGCCATCAGTTCTTTAGGGTGACCATGTAATACTTGAAGTAATGGGTCCAAACACAATAAATATAATAATGGACTAAAAGGATAACCTTGTTGTAAACTTTTTAAAAGGCAGAGTTCTGTACCTAGAGAACCATTAGCAGAAGGAACTATTTTAGTGATATCGTATGGTTTCTTTATACAGTTACAAAAATCAGTGGTAGGCTATAACATTGTAATAGTTTGAACAAGTGAGAATGTAACACCCTGTCATATGATCAAGAGATAGAACATGCCCTGCAACTGTTTCAGTTCTCCTTTTCCATATACCCCTCATTAATATTTGATTGTCATTAATATTTTTCCCAGGAATCAAACAGGATTGAGATGGGGGTATAAGATGCTGGGTGACAACTGCTGACCTTTTATACAAGATTTTCATTAGTATTTTCAGATCAGAATTTAGCAAACATAATAGTCGCATATTACAAGTGTCTGTAAGTGATCCCTTTTTATGTAATAATATTTGCATAGCAACACCGAAGGACTCTGCTGGAGAACCCTCAAATAAAATCCAATTGAATACAGTATGTAGTATCCCCAAAATCTCAATGAAAAATGCTGTGTAAAATTCTGTCACCAGGACATCTACTTCTGGGGTCGTATCATTGTTCAAGCTCTTAATAACTAGTTAAATTTTTTCTATAGTTACAGTATATTTTCATTTAACTTATTCAGCGCATCCTGATGAACTGTGGGGATTGTTATCTTATTTTTTTAAGTATCCTGTACTGTAGTATCTATTGAACCAAAATGGTTAAGAACATACTTTTGATTAATCTTCATCACCCCGTTCAAGCTCTTCATTAGAAGGCCGGCAATATCTTCAAATGATGTCATATGTTTTTATTTTACTTTTTCTCTGCAATTATCAAAAATGTTACTAGAACTTATTTTTCCTTGAGTATGATGCTTATGCTCCATAAGGAGCAAAGTGGTTCCATTATACTGCAGTTTCTGCATGTTCTTTTCAATATTTTGTATTTGTCAACTATAATTCCCCAAACCTTCATGAGTAAGAGAAAGTAGGAACATCACATGTGACCTAAGAGATAACTATCTCATATAATCAGAGCATTTCTTTCTTCTAACTAGAGACTGAAATATGCATTTAATTTCCTTCTTAGTATCAGCCCATCAAACAGATATATCATCATACAAGCATGATACAGATTGCCTGGCTAAAAGCAAGTTTCTCACCCTGGCAGTTGTGATCAGAGCCTCTAAAAGCTTATTATTTAATTTCCAGCCCCTTTACCTGTTACAAAAACTGATTTAACAGCTAAATGGTTAGAGTTTTCTAGAATTATAAGATTTACTTTAGCAACTTTTATGTCATCGGGTATAAAATGAAAGTCAGTTCTCATAACCAGTTGATTCTTGTGAAATGTATAACTGCCTGTCTGATGACGTATCCTGTATGCATCCTGAAGCCCAGCATCTGATACCATTTTAATTAAACAGTCAAAAAAAGCTAATTTTTTTTTGTACCACAGTTATCTACTCATATTACACAATTAAAGTGACACTCATTATTTATTTTCTAGCTATAGACACACGCTTTATTAATTTTCTAGATGTACATAAGAAAGGCTGTATTAATCTAAATAGTACTGCTCTACCTTTCTTTGTTTGTGGTGCGTATACATTAGTAATGCATAACCTGTCAGTATGATAAGAAATATCATGTCGTATCACTATCCCAGGCAAGATATCTAACATTCTTGTAACTTCAGTCAGAACTCTTAAACAAAATCCTTACCCCATCACATCTGTCTTCTCTAAATGATCAGAAGAATGCTCCACAATACCATAAATGCTTTGCTTTGCTTGATTAATGTCTACAAAAGTGGAAAGTCTTGTTTCTTGTACCAAAAAGATTTCAACAGGGGGGGTCTGTTAATGCTGAAAACAAAAGCAGTCTTCGTTTAGGATTTGTAATGTTTATTATGGTGGTTGTAGCTATGTTAACTTGCATAGTGGAGGTAATTTGAAGAAGTCAAATAAAACTGGGAAAGGTGCTGCTATCTTATGTTTGAACCTATGTAGGGTTCAGAAGTTGCTTTGCACTTCTTGTTCTTATTCTAAACCAATTTTTCTTCTTCTTGAATGTAGTGGCGCTGTGAAAATCTGCTTCAGTATCTGAAGAGGCCAATCTCTGAAATTACCTTACTGATGGAGCCTCAGAATCTACTGTGGCATCTGAATTAAGTTAAGGCATCAAACTTGTTTTCCAAAGAGATGGCATTATTTGTAACCTCTGTACATAGCATTTTAGAATTTGACTTAATTATTTTAAGTATTCTTTTTCTTGTAACTACCATCATCTCTGGGGCTCACATAATATTGTCTGCCAACTTGGTATTTAATTCCCTTGTGTGGAAGCAGCTGTTTGTATTTCCATTTGTTCTAAAGGTTCAGTATCATTGGCATCTAGCAATACCACAACTGTACCATCCTGCTGTGAAGAACTCTATGTCTGATACTCATCCTTGTCTTTAGTATCCTGTACATCATCTTGTACAGGAAGTGCCACGGGGGGATCTATAACTTCAGTCTGCAACTCCTGCCTAGGGGATGCCAATCTGGTGTGTTGTGCTTTCTTTTGTTCCACAGTCTTCTCTCTCTGATTGATACCTGCCTTTTGTGTGGTAGATAACCTCTCCTCTTGGTTTGAACCATTTCCCCTGTTATGAGTGGCCCATCTCCAATTCTATAACAGTGTCCACTTTCTTCATAGAGGTTACACTGAAGTTCATTTGGGCAGTAATTTTCAACATGCCCATATTCCAGGCAAAAATTACAGCAAACATGGTCACTTACATTACTAAGGTGATTTGGAGACCACACTTGAAACAGGTTTTTGGCTGATCTATGTAAAAACACTGCCCCATCACACCCCCAATAAAAAAACAACTGGGGAGATGCTGAATGCCAGTGTCTTTTTGGTGGTGTTTAGCTATAAATGTTCAACCTCCCATCCAAGGTTGTTCACTATCCATTATTGGATCTGGGGGACCCAGTACTTCCCATCTGTGAATCAGCCAGTACTCAATACCATATACAGTTACCCCTTCATTTTAAATAAAATATGCACAGTCTTTATGGCTGGTTTTGGAAGTGACATTGCTTGGAGTGGCATCCACAATTCTGTATACTTCTATGTGTTGTACTTCTTCCAGAATCTTTCCAGGTGAACCATACTTTTAAAATTGACATCAAAAATAACATTACCTGGGGTATAAATAAGTATATTTATACCACAGAGGTGAGAGCTTTCTCAGTAGGATAACCTGTGTTATTTCCACTGCAGTGAGGATAAATCCTGATGACATCAGCAGAGTGAGGATATTGACATTTATCCATACTCTGCTGATGTCACCAGAGTGAGGATAAATGTACTGCAGCTTGCATTCTAAAGGAAACTGCTTCAGAAAAAGTTTATCTTTCTCACTGAAGCTACAACTTGCTCAATTAGCTTTGCAAAAGACTCTCACCTATGTCCCATTGTATTTCTAACATTGCTAACCCATTACTGTGCTGATCTCAGCTTCAAAACAACCTGAATTCTAAATAAAAGTCTTTTACAAAGCAGGTTCTGTTTCTTAGTGCTACCTGCAGCAGTTTGTCTTTCTCACTAAGCCTCTGACTCACTCAATTAGCTTTGCAAAACACACTCACCTGTGTTTCTGACTCCCAGTCCATTCAAAACACACACACACACACACACACTGACAGAACACACAGAATGAGCAGGAAACACACAGTCTCAGAAAAAATGTTCCTGCAGCTCTCACCCCTGTGGTATAAATTGTACACATGATGGGCAGATCATGGCATATGGAAGATATTCTCACTCCTGCCTTGTGGGCTGTGTATTTTCACTTGTGCCTTCGGCACTCATGAGAATACACAGCTCACTCTGCAGGAGTGAGAATATTTTCCATATCCCACTCCTGCCCATCATGTATCCCCTATATATTTCAGTTGAATTTCATTAAATATTTCAACAATGTTCTCCCAACATACTGTCTCTCAGGTAGTGAATCAAGACCTTCCCTGTACATCAAAAGAATTGCAGTTCTGATTTGTGTAGGGGCGGGGCAGAGGAGAAAGCATCCCGAGATCTAAAACATTGCCAGTTTTGTAGTGTTGAATATTGTTGCTGCCTGTTACTTGGGGATAACACTTCAGCACTCTCAGAGCTTATGTTTTGTTTGACTCTGTCTCCCATGTGGGACATGTATGAGTGGTACTAGGAGCTTTGCATGCGAATGAAACTTCTGAACCTTCTCCCCTCACTAAACAGTTCTGTATGCTGGAGGTCTTCTTCAGTGTGTTCTGTGTCTATTCTGTTAACAAAAGCTGGAACAAAACTGTAATGTCTGACACTTCTATCAGCAAAGTGATTGATACAGTGAACTTGTTATGTGTCCATATAAGGGGAGGGTGCACTTTGTAATTTTTTGCAGCCACACTAACTTCTGAGTTTTGAACAATATTTTGTGCCTGTGCATCACTAGTGTTCATATCCTGTTGCATAACAATACTAGTACTTGTGTCCATAGCACTATTACCCAGTGCACCCATAAATAGAGCACCTCCCTCTGTGCATCTCTCTGCAGTAAAACTGCTTGTATCAGAAACAATTCCTGTATCAGCTATTACTGGTATAGATATTTCTGTAGGACTTGCCCTACTCTTAGACCCTGAAGTACCAGTCTCTTTCCCCACATCAACACTTGTTCCATAATATTTTGCTAACATTGTAAGTTCAGGAGCAGTAACCCATGTCACCCAGGGGTTCTGCAGGGTATTCATGAACACCAACTTCAGGAGCCATAGCTGTGCTTACACAGTTTGTGTTGTAGTCAGAGTGAGACTGACATCTCCCAGTCACATCTTTCAATCAGCCTGCACCCAGTAACACTTTATCCATGTACCAGGAAGCCTCTTCTTCTGCAGTCGGGATCTGGGAACACGGCTGGCAGTCATGATGTTATTCCAGCTGCCTGCCAGTTTTCAGTTTAATTCCTTTCCCTCCTACAGTTGGTGCCAATACTTTTTGAAGAAATGTTAGGATTAGAGAGGAGAAGCTGTTCTTCACTTGGGGTTTTCCCAGTCACTACTTAGGATTCAGTACTGGGGGTATCATGTACCACAGTTTTAGACAGAGCAGATGATGTTGCCATGTCATCCAGATCAGCTGGAGCTAAGAGCCCTGCACCCCATCTCCTTTTTCAACCAGGGAACTCAATTTTATCTTCTGTTTTTCTGCCATCAGCCAGTCTCTTTGCTGTTCAAATCAAGCCTCCTGTTCAGCCACTGAGGTTGTCAGGTACATCTGATGTTCTTTTTGTTTTGTTCTTCCATTTGTAAATCAGCATCTGATAACTCCATCAAGGAACTCGGTTCCACATCGCTTTGTAATGCAGTCATTCTCCATTTCCATAGCCATTTCATTGACCTCCTCATCCACATTTACAGCAATGGAGGTTGGCTCACCTACACTATCACCAGCTGCACCTGCACCACTGTTGTCCGCCATCTTGGCCAGCCAGGCAGCAAATCTCCCCATTGGAACAGCAGGTAAGTTTTTTTATTAGAAAGTCAGTAATACAGAGTAACACATCACAAACAAACAAACACAAAATTCTAAAGAAATCCTAACTAGTACAAAACATAATTACAAAATGAGAACATACCCCAACATAACCAAATCCCTAACCCTTCTCACATTTGAAACACGCCAAAAGAACAAAAAGAAAAAAAGAAAAAAGAACATGAAAAAGAACTTACACAGTGTCCATTATAAAAAAACTTTCTACCAGTTCTCTGTAATATCACATAAATGGAAACGCAACTTGTTCCATGCCATCTCAAATCCCGCTATGAATTCAACATAACCCTATCCATAATGCTTGGAGTTGAGAGCTAGTCATTTTCTTACAATCTGTTCTATAAACCTCTGTCAGTGCTGATTCACACATTGTGGTCAAAGTTTTATAAGACATTCTTAATTGTGTAGCACCAGATGGTACCTTGCTAGCCACAAATAAAATCTGAGGTGCGCATAGAGTACTCTCAATGTGCTATCATTATACTTCTTTAAGTTTTCTGGAAAGTCTGCTAAAACTAAACATTCATAGATTCATCTTTCCAGCCACGGAAGCTTCAATGTCTTTGCTACATGTGATCAAAAACCAAGTACATACAGTAACTACATTCCAGTAAACAAAATGTTCTATTGTTTCTAGTTGTGTATCACAATCTGGACAGAGACAAGTTCCTGACCATAGAAAAAACATGGAAGCCAAGCTGATCATCCGCCTTCTCTCCCAGCAGCTCTCTGGTTTAAATGATAGACGTATTTTCCACTAACATCTTTCAGCCTCTCCTTTTTTCCCCCAAAGTCTATTTGTTTTTGTACTCATTTAATTTCTTTTTCATTTTCACCATAAGCCTGCATCTCCATCTCCTTCCTACATATTTGTCACCTTTCAGCCTTCTTACTATGCCCTGTTAATTAGTCCCCACTTGGAACTTCCCTAGCTCTTTCACTCCTATTATGCTTTATCTTTTCCATCATCACCTTTTTGTTTCACAGATTCTCTCTTAATCTTACTCTTCATCACTTCTTCTCCCTGAGCCTCCCCTTTCTTCTTTCCCCACATATATATCCCTCATTTTACCAACCCTCTACACTAACTTTGTTTTTTTTCTCTTTTAGATATTTCCTGAAGAAGACCTAAGGTCAAAACATAGATTTTTAACTCTATTTTCTATTTTCAGTATGCATTTAATATAACCATTTTGTTTTGCTTTTAGACCACATGCTGACGCAGCGCCTTGTTTTTGGTTTTTACATTTCTTCTATAGATTTATGTTTGTTATTCCCTTGCAGATTCTGTCTGCCATATAAACAAATCCATAGTATGTCCCACATTCATTGTGGAATGAGGATGTCCATAAATTGTGCCAGCACCAAATGGGTCTTCTCTGGTTTGCAATATTTAAACACTGGGTCCTGTGGGCAGATAGATATCATTATGGATTCAAATAATTGTTTCCTGGATAAAGTCTTCAAAGAAGATCTATTTGTTTTCTGCTTATTATGTTCTTGGAGAGCTGGGTGAAGAAATTCCAGAATCAGCACTTTCTGTGAGAGTTTAATTGGTGCTTCCTGCCACCTACACAAAAATTCATCTAATAGGTGTTTCAGACATATATTAGTTCTAGTAAACTGGGGCTATAAGGCTAATTTTACTGCAGTGGGACAAAATAAGGTATCAAAAAACACTGCAGGATTAGGCATGTTAGCCTCTCCTTTTTGTTAAGGTAGGGAAGTGCATATACCATTATGTGGGTGACCCAATTGGGGCACAGCAATTAGAATGAAGGGAAAAAGTCATGAGTGACAGGGGCATGCTGGATTTTGCAGTGCCCTGCACTCATGACCATTCTCATTGCTATCACTGTTCTCCTCAGGTCTACTCATGTCTGGACCTGGAGGAGGTTATATTTAGTGTTGTGGGTTGCAGGGGGCAGAGTCCTCCCATATTGGAGAGGGTGAGGGGGTAAAGCCACCCCGAAAAAAACAACTGTTCTCCTCCGATCTCCCTTGTCACCCTACTTGGGTTTCAGCAGAATGTACGGTGTGTTAGTTGCAGGCAACATGTTTCTGGTGCCCTAATTTACAGCGACTAGATTCATGGCGCCACGACATGGGTGAACCAATATGTGAATTCCCATTAAATGGGGTTAAGATGATTTCCCCAAAGCATTTGGAAAAAAATACTGTAAACAGTTTTTTTCCCAAATGAGTCAGTAAAGGGGAAATATAAAGGAGTGCATTTGTGAATTGTTCAATAATCCACACTTTTAAATTAAAAAAAATCCAACTCTTCCATCTCTGTACTTTTGCTGCACAAGTGGCTAATTTCTCAGACCAATTTAATGAGGCCATGTTTGTGCCACCAAATTTTATGCCCCAAATCTTGATGGGCCCCCTGCACTATGAAAATACCCTCTATCTGAGATTCTTCCAATGAAGTATCACCCAAACCGATTACAAAACTTTTCTAAAAATTTAAAGATGTACCAGATATGTGGGAAAAATGCATTAAAGAGCTTACTACCCGATCTCCACTGTGTTTATTGTTGACATATAAATAGATATCCTCTGCATATGTGAGAATTTTAAGGAAATCATCCACTAATGGCCAGGATAACCTGGAATTCTTGGATTTTCAACAGTATGCTGGATAAGGGGGCCAATGCAAAAACATAAAGCAAGGGAATGAGGGAGCATCCTTGTCTTACCCCAACTTTAACCTGTATATCTTTTCCCACTCTCTCTGTGCTATAAGATGTTATGGATGCTGACTCATAAAATGTCTTTATCCAGGAGACAAATATCTTTGACATGCCATAATTTAGGAGTACCTGAAAAAAGATACCCATGACTAACCCTGCCAAAAGCTTTAGTTTGGTCAAGTGATAACAAATAACCAGAGTGGTCTGTAACAGTATAAAATTCTATGACAACACAGATAAAATATAAATTATCTTATTTATTTATTTAGTTATTGAATTTTGATGACCGGGTAGGCCCACTGGGCCCCGGAGGTCCCTTTTTCAGGGGTGACCTGAGAGTTACAGGACAAGTAGGATACACAAATAGTACAGATCTAGGTTATAGCATGTACAGGTGACATATAGCAATGACGTATTACATAACAGGTTACAGTGATTAGCAAAAGTGAACAATGGAGGAGAGCCAGAGCAAAACCTGGGTTGCAATTACCCGGGTAGAGCATGTTAGGAGGAGGAGCCAGTAGAGAAGGATTAGGGCTCCCAGCTTTAGGAGGGATAAGGTAAGTGCTCAGGCAGGACGGTAGAGTGGAAGTGTCAGGTAGCATATCATTGGCATTGACTCGTGGCAAGCATGTGTGCCTTGAGTCTTGTTCGGAAGCTCGCAGGTGATGAAGCTTCCCGTACCTCAGGAAGAAGGTTGTTCCATAGGGAAGGGGCAGTGTGGGAAAAGGACATGCCCCCTGCCTTGGTCCTTCCCCCTGGAACTTCAAGAAGAGTTTGGCCTGAGGTCCGTAGGTTGCGAGGATTTTGCTTGGCAGTTATGAGCCCTGAGAGGCTTGGGGGAGGTGCTGAGCTAATTAGCTTATGTGCTAGGCAGAGCACAAGGTACCTGAGATGGGCTTCAAATGAAGGCCAGCTGATAAGTGCTACAGAGTCACAGTGGTGGCTCCTAGAGTGGGACTGAGTGGTGAAGTGAACCACCTTGTTGTACAAGACCTGTAACTTATTGAACTCAAGCTTGTCCATTCCCTGAAGTATCGGGGCAACGTAGGTGAGTGTTGGGAGGAGGACACATGAGGCAATGGCAGTCTTAGCTTCTGGGATCAGCTGATCCTTGAGGCGATAAATGGTACCAAGTTTACCATGAATGACTTTGGTGACTTGGTCAGCATATTGTTTTAGAGTGAATTCTTGGTCCAAAATAAGGCCAAGGTATTTTGTGGAAGCAACCACTTCTAGTTTGTTACCTGCCCTGGAAGTAAGTTGCAAGTGTTGTGATCTGTTTAGACCAAGGGATCTAGGTCCGAACAACATGGCCTTGGTTTTGGTGGTATTAAGGACCATTTTATTCTTAATAAACCAGTCCTCCATAGTGAGTGGGTCCTCTTGAAGGGCTAGACCCAGGTCCCCCAGGTTGTCAGAGGATCTGTAAATCACGGCGTCATCAGTGTACTGAATGACAGCACTGCTCCTGCAATGGTTGTGCAGATCATTTATAAACATGGAAAACAGAAGTGGACCAAGTATGGACCCTTGTGGTACCCCCTCCTTTAGAGGCAGTGGATCAGAGATCTTGTCCTTCCACTTGACCCTCTGAGAATGACCAGTAAGGTAGCTTTCAAACCACCAGAGAGCATGAGTGTCCAGGCCTATGTTACACAACTTGTGAAGTAGGAGTTGGTGCTAGACCAAGTCGAAGACCTTGGAGAGGTCGATGAAAACCATTCCTGTGTTGAACCCTGGGTCAAGTTCCCTAAGCACATCTGCAGAGAACTTAGTTAGAGTGGTGTCTGTCCCATGTTTAGCTCTGAACCCATGCTGGGCCAGGGAAAGAAGCCATGTGCCTCTAAGTATTCACGGAGTTGAATGTAATTTTTGGTAGGGTGAAGAGCAGGGAGATGGGCCTCTAGTTGCCAATGGATTCTGTTGGCCTGCCGTTGTGAATGGGAACCACATGAGCGTATTTCCACAGCTCTGGGACAGTCCCTTCTAGAAAGGACCGGCTTATGAGCCAGGTGAGATGCCTTGCATGTGCTGGAGCACCGTCCTTGAGTAGTCTGGCTTGGATACCGTCATACCCTCCTGATCATCTGGTTTTCAGGGACTTTAGGAGGATGAGGACTTCTTTAACCTTAACTAACCTCAGATGAAAGGATGGGCGGTCAAGGTTAGGAGGTTCCAGTGTGTAGGACTCGTTAGTCACTGGGAGCCCAGCCTTGTAATTGTCATCTTGGATGCTTTGTGATGGTTTGGAGCAGGTTTTGGATAGATGAATAATAGTTGGTGCAACCTACATCAGTGTGGAAAATAATAATTTGGTCAATATTTTACAATCTGAGTTAAGTAAACAGATGGGTCTCCAATTGTCAATCAGTCTTTTATCCTCAGATTTATAGAGAAAGATTAAAAGCCTTTTGTAGAAGTAGACAGAAATTTGAGCGGCTACAAAAAATTATTGAAAACAGCAATTAAACAATCAGCCAAATCATCACCAAATGTTTTGTAAAAATCACGAGGCAGACAATCCCACCCCAGTGCAGATCTACTTTTTAAGGACACAATAGTTCCTAGAAGTTCTGCATTAGTAGTGGGAGCAGTTGAAAACAATACACCCTCATATTATGTCAATTGTATTTGTTTCCTTGTCAACAGATAACTCTTTTGCAGCAGCTGATGGGGCTATATGTGTTTGCTTTAGTTTGTTTTCACTGTTCGTACTAGTCCTCTGCAACTATCCTGGGGGGGTCCATTTTACATATTGGAACTGTGTAGTACAGTACAGTCTGCACACTCATTGGCCCATGCAGTGGACCAATGGGCATACAGCCGTACTGTATGCTGTCAGTTGGCGGGTGGCCAAGCTGCTTGCAGGTGGGGAGCTGCTGCCTGCTGCTGACCGGGGGGAGCAGGGTGGTGGATCTGAGTGAGCGGGTGGGGAAGGGGGTACCGCTGGACCACCAGGGATTTATTTTCATTTACGGAGCCCACGATCGGGCTGGGAATCGGTCCACTGGACCACCAGGGATTCTGCTTTTATCTACTAAGCCCACAATCAGGCTGGTATTTGGTCCACTGGACCACTAGGGATATAGTTATTTTTACTAAGCCCGTGATCAGGCTGTGGAGCAGGTCCACTAGACCACCACGGATACAGTTATTTTTACTAAGCCCACGATCGGGCAGTGGAACAGGTCCACTGGACCACCAGGGGATTTCAATATTTACAGAGCCCACGGTTGGGTGTGGGGGGGCTGATGCCCGGCCTGTAACTCGGGAGATCGGGTGGCCACCCACAGCAGGTGGCTGCCATGTTGCACCCAGCAATACGGCAGCCAGCCTGTGGGTGTTCCCAGACTTGTTCCTTCTTTTCTGGGCACATCTTTGTGCCCTCCTGTGCGGTGCAAGGCGGGTGTGTGCCTGCATATGCACTGCACATCCTAGGCTGAATATTGGGATGTGCTGAATATGCATGGGCACGCCCTCCTCACTTGCGCTGCATACATTACTGGTGCGCCCCGGTGCATTAGAATTTGCGCTGAGCAACATCCCATTTTGAATATTGTGCTGGGGCGCAACCCCTTTGAATATCCCGGCCTGAAAGTACAAGTATCCTGGGGAAAAACAAACTCTGAGAACACATAAATTGAAAGCAATGTAATGTGGAAACACCTGTATTACAGTTTCAATACCTTGCAAAGCTAACTGAAATTAAATCTGGTAATTCACACCTTACTGTGACTAGTTTTGTTGAAATCTAATTAAGTAGACAGGCATACTGTAGAGTCTAAAGGGTGATTTCACATCATGTTCCCATATGTTAATGAAGCTCTTAGGGACAGTGAGATTTCAACAACCATAAAATGGCATCCCCCAAGGTACAGTAGTTACAGGGCTAGTATGAACAGTGAAAATAAACTAAAGCAATCACATATATCCCTAACAGCTACAGAAAAATAGTTGTATGTTGACATGGAAACAAACAAAATTAACAAGATATGAGGGTGTAGTTTTCCTTTAACTTAAATTGTTCCATTCGAGAAAGCTGGTACAGATGTGAGAAAAAATGAATCAGCATCTGATGAGACCAAAGGAGCTCTTCCAAAATTGTTTTGAATATAAGAATCAATAATTCCTGAAATGCCAACAGGGTCTGAGACTTCTGTCCCTGACTGGTGTAATAGAGTGTTACTGCTGGAAGCCAACACTCTGTCCTTACAAGCTACACAAGGATCACTGTATGTGTTATTTGAGTGCCATATTTTAATTTAGCTTTTAGTGAAGCTGCTCTATTAAATTAATATTGTTGCATTTCTAATTTTTCAGTTTGTATTTGGTCAGCGTAATTCCCATTGCCATCATTAGCCAATACAATTAAATATTGTAATCATTTATGTAGCAATACATACTTTAAATAATCAGATTTGTGTTTTTTTTTTCATCCAAATTGTATAAAACATTGTTTTAACTTTGATTAAGTACCTTCCCACCATTAAGCTATAGTGTCAGAAAGAAGTAATACAAATTTTCTGGCTTGCAAAAGAAGTTTAATTTCCCATGAGTTCATGAGACTGTAAAGAGGCTACATTTAGTCTCTATCTAGTGCAAAACTGAGGAGGGGTAGACTGACTATTGATTATAATCTTTAATAACTCATGGTCAGAAAACTCAATTGGCATAGTTTTTGCATTAGACATATTTAGATTTGCTGAAAGAAAAATAAAGCCAAATCTAGAATTCAAATTTCCCCTGTGTTAAGTACTGCCCCCCGAAGGATGCACGGTTCTGTAAGTATCTGTTTATCTAGCAGTATCAATGACTTTCTGCAAAGCTAGAGAATGGATGTTTACTCACCTGGCAAAGGTGATTGTGTTGGTTGACATCCATGGCACGCCAGACATTACCTCATGGGTTTTAGCCCAACTGATAGGCTAGTGATGCACATGGCTCTAGTATCAAATTTCTTGTATATCCAGGTCCCAGAAACCCCTGTTCTCCAGTTTGAATCTTCCATAGCTGAAATCAAGGTTAGTACAAGAGCAAGTACTAGGAAAAACACACTAAACCTCCTATACAATAATGCAGACTGAGGCGATATGAACATGTGGGCCAGAGGCCCTAGTTTTATTTACCTATTAATACAATCTAAACTCGACCCTTGAAGGGGACAGGATTTGGTTAATTCATTATTCTTATGTTGTACAAGACCTGTTTTAAATATTTATTAAAGTTTGACTGTAAAAACAAACAGTTTGTGTATTTTTTTTTAGTATTATAGCTGTTAATCTCTGACTAGTGCGTTTGCGAGAATCTGCATTCTGAAATGGCTCGAGGGACTGTGAACGGATGTCTGTATCGAGCGCGCTGCTGTGTAAGCTCATTCCAAGCTGTTGCTTGTTTTAGCGAAATGGCGCTGCAGACTGTATACTTATCAGAGACTGATACCGGATAAATCTCATCAATGCCTTGTCACAACCTCATGATTTATGTGAATTTAATTCAATAGTGTCACAAGAGGATCGTGAGAAATAAAAACAAAGAAAGCAATACTGAGCATAGCGTGTTTCAGGTAATCTCCCTAGCCTTCGTCATAAACGACAATGTGACTTTTATCTTTAATGAATTTTATTACAGTCTTGTTTGTTGTACAGCTATTTTATTTTCTGGTTAACGCATAGATAGATTGTGTTGTGGTCCTGTGTGGGAATCAAACCCGTGGTATGTCGTGAGCACCACAATGCATTTTTAGCTTTTTGTTATTTTGCTATATTAACAAAAGGTAAATGACATAGTCTGAGCTCCTCCTACAGTCTCAGCAGAAGACAACCTCATAAATCCCACAGTAAGTACTGTACCTATGAGCTTAATTTCTGACCTCTGAGCCCCAGCAGGATCGCAAGAAGCAGACGGTCTCATTTTAAACATACTACAGCACATAGGCAACACAGACTCAGAGAACATTTCACATACTACTTCACTTAGTCACAGGGTACTGTTTGCTTGCTGTACTCTCCATTCTGTGCCCAGATATGCAGCCCGATTTTATTGTTTTTTTTTTTACTCACCTTGAAATTTCCGAGTACTGCGGTGCATGCCAAAATCGGAAGCGAGACAATGGCACTTTGAACCACTGTTTTTTACAGTTACCAGTTGGTAGTGATTTGGGAAAGCATGTGCAGACAGTAGGACCCCAACATAACACCACTTGATAGTGCTGTATTGTGTATACATAACTCCGGCAACAAAATAGGCGAGTATTTAATATATTGTATTTCAATAGCTTGATTTACTGTATTGCAGATGTGAAAGCTGGAAACCAAAATACTCCATCTGCAAAACTAATGAAGTCTCTTCCCTCTTTAGTTTCAAGAAAAAAAAAAAGTCATTCCATGCCCTATACTCATTACAATCTCGTGATGTAGTGTTTGTTCAACAGTGCAAACTATGAGTCAGAAAGGGGATGGCTCTTCTGGGAGCCAGTCAAATTCTCAAGTCAAGCCCTAGCTACTACCAACATACCTTTCAACTTCTCAGCATTAAAATGCATTGCACTGGCTCTCAAAATGAGGAGCAATGTTCAGAATGCATCACTATCGGATTTAAAGAATAATCATACTGTTAGTGTTAAGGAACATTTGCTCAAGTTAGTTTAATTTTTAAACAGTTTGTGTGTCCATAGATAGCTCTTTCATTATGAGGAACATCACAGTACATCATTGCGGTGCAAAGGTAAATATAAGATTCAACTACTGTAGCAAAAAACATGCAGGTCACAGTACTATCTGCCAGGAGTCCAGGACGTACAGTATAGCAAAGTCCTTGTTTCACAAACTCCAGATACAGTTGCAGAAGCTGCAGCATTCCCTTCTTCTGTGTGTAGGGACTACATAAGGCATGATTTAGGGCAGCAGTTAACAGAGCCCTAAACAGTTCAGCCCCCAACCCCTCTGCTATAACCGCAGCCACAACTATTATCTTTATGGAAACCTTCCTGAAGGAGTGCAAATCAGGAGTGAGAACAAGTGAGAACAACTGATGAAATGCTTTTTGCTTATATGGGTAGCCAACAATCTGTATAAGGCAGTGAATGCACAACTATCATTAGTTGTGAAAACTGAGGAGTTCAGATTTTTTTTTTTGTTATAGGTTCTGAAACTACATGCTCGTCTGGACGTGCGTATGTAATTTAATTTATGAAACAAGCATTATAAATGCCATTTTAACAATCGTGATGTTCTCTAGGGACACACGCACTGGAACTGGCTTGGCATGCAGATCAAACAACTCTCAGCACATTTGTAGTCAATGTTCCGATTTTAAAAATGTGTAAAAATGACATGTAGACTGTTCATTTCATAAATCAAATTACATACAGCTTTACAGATGCTCATATAGTCTCAAAACCCATATTTAGTACATACTGCCTTATAAAATTGGCATGAAGGCAGTTGGGAGGGAAGCATGTGTTTTGCCATGGATACCACTCACAGCTTGCATTGTTTATCCGCTCTTCATTTCAGCATCTGCACGGAAGGACTATTTTAGTAAAAAACGCACATTTTTCATCACTGCTTCAAACCAGACAGTAACACAAATACTTTAAAAAATCCATAATTATAATAATAGCAATAATGTATGACCAGGATTTAGATTAACAGTCAGTCACCACCTTGTGGCAATATGGCACTCGGCTGTACCTCGCCCCATATTATGCCCCAAGGGGGTGATTAACAGACTTTTAATGTAACCCCTGGTCATACATTATTGTTTAATTAATTAAGCTGAATGTTGATGAAATAATTATCTAATTAGTCTATAAATTTAATCTTAGTTTATTTTAAAAACTAAATGCATTTTTTTTCATTCCCTATTACTACAATCACTCAATGTTCTTCCTTTGTCTGTATTCCTCTCTCATTCACCTTATTCTGACTGGATCTAGCTCATTTATCTTTTTATCTATGTGTCGGTCCTTACTTATGCCCTGTATATACATCCATACCTATGTTTTGGAAATTATTTGTCATCTCCATTGAATAGTCACCCCCCCCCCCAAACACACACACACACACACACAGAAAGAAATATAGACTCTGTATCTATGTCTAGAATCGACAAGGTTATGTTTTTGAGTGCAGACACACATACACACACACACAGAAAACAATTACAGATTTTTTTCTATTTTTTGCGTGTGTGATTTTCCTTGGTGTGACATTTTCACCTGGGCCACTCAATATTATATTTTGATCTCTCCGCCATGTATCTGTATATCCACTACATCTCTCTCTCCCCGGTTTGGCATCTCTCTCTCTCTCTCTCTCTCTCTCTCTCTCCATTTTGGCATAAGGCAAATATTTATGTTACCAGCTGGCCATTGTCCTTTACATATAAGCACAATCATGCCACTCAAATAAAACAGAAAATTAATCTTTCTGTAATAGATATCTGTGACTGTGATATTTATCTATGTCCTCCATTTTAATCCCTCTCTATCTGTCTCCCATGTCCTAATCATGATTATTGAGTCCCAGAAGTCAATGATCTATTCGTCCAACCCGTTTTATCCCTATGCACACAGTCATGTTGAGGGTAATTTCCATCCTCTTTTAAAGCCATCCACCATGCTATGGGCTTCTACCTCCTCATGATAATTATTCCAATTGTCAACCACTCTCTCCAGAGTCATGCATCCTGTGTAATAGGAGGTATTGAGAATGTTAGCCAATGGTTCTGCCTATATGTCAGCTATTTTAGTAAGTGTCATATGGTGAATTCCCTCTTGGGCCTGGTGTTTTTATCTGGCCCTTGTGCTTTCTTCGTCTTAAGGGACCTGAGGGCTTCCCTCACTCTCTCTGCCATGATTTCCACCTCCGCTACCTCATCCCCCTACTTTGCTTTATCCAGCTCCTCCTTACAGCTATTGACTGTCATACATGTCACCACCCCCAACTGGCAACACATTCCAAATAGACACCCCCATCTCAGAGAAGTTATGCCTCCTCATTTCCATCTTGAAACGTTCGGTGGTCGTTACCTTCTAGTGAGTCCTCCATCCTTACCTCACTCACCGTCTCCAAATTTGCCTCTCCTTTTATCCCTCATCCCTTATTCATTTAATTTATTCCCCTCACATACAGTGCAACACCCACCCACATGCCATGGATGTATTGCTGTCAGCTAACAGACTAACATACTAACATACTAGGATGCCAGCAGGTTAGCATGTACTTTGTGGATCCTGATCAATTTATGCTACTATAAGTATTCATTGTTAATGCTGTGATACATTACTTACTTATTTGTATATTTCCTAACAGATTTACTGCATGGATGATCACAAACTTCAATATTCGTGACATTGATTAATCTAAGGAGCAGCATATTCTTGTTTCATATAGACATCAATAATGACGAACGTTTAAGTTAATAATAGAAGAATTACTGGACCATCTTGTCTTGTTCATGGATGTATGAGTTCCTGTTCTCACACGCCAAGTATACACTTTCATCAAATGCCAACTGGCAATATGGAACTTTATAGCAGATGGCTACATGCTCTTAAGATCCAGCATCATGATGCAAGTGTACGTAGTTTTTTTCTGTAGTCAACATTTTAGTGATGAGGATTACATTACTAAAGGACATTTTGGCAATGATGGAATATTTTCTTTGGTTAAAACCAACCGTCTGAAGAAAAATTCTGTGCCTTGTGAAATTGAGAATTCAATTATGAGTGCGAGTAGTGCAACAGCCATCGTGATGAGTGTCTCGGGCAGTACCATTGATCAGAATGTGTCAGGCAAGGACACTTCTCAAAATACAGGAGAACTGATCGAGGACAAAGCAGCTGACTCTCATTATAGAAGCAGTTTGCTACCACCAGTGCAGGAGGTACACTAGTTTTATATTGAATACTAAACCATGTTCAGCAATGCATTTTGTAGAGTGGTCCACCTTAGTTTCAATTATGTTATGCCCGCGATTGGGTGCTGTGGCAGGGTCCACTTGATCACCAATGATTTGTTTATTATATGTCTGCGATCGGGCGTTGTGGCGCATTGCCAGCCGAGTCAGGTACAGAGGGGCTGTTCAGAGTAAGGGCGCATCCCAGTATACCCCCAGCCATCCTTACTTCCTTCTCACATTGCTTGCCCACCTTTAGGTCATCTGATATAATTACTCCTAGGTATCTTTCGGTTTTTGTTGTTATTATCTCACACCCCATTGTGTACTGTTCCCCTGTGTTTTTGTAAATCAGATGCATTACCTTGCACTTCTTTGCATTGAATCTAAGGTTCAACATATTTGACCATTCCTCCAACCTTGCCAAGGCCCTTTCCATTATTTCCACCCCACCTTGTGTATCGACTCTGTTGCAGATCTCTGTCATCTGCAAAGAGACATACCTTCCTTCAGGTGCTCTCAATGTAGCTATAATGACATTAAAGGACCAGTCCCAATACCGAACCCTGCGGTACCCTGCTAGTTACCATCATTTGTTTACTGTGGACTCCGTTTACTATTACCCTTTGCGTCCTGTTCTCCAGCCATTAGAATAGTGTACTACTTCAAAAGGGGATGGGACAGGTCAAGGGGGAGGATCAATGGAGAGGAAGGGTGGAAGGGAGGGGGCAGCTGCCGAACAAGGGGTGTCTCCAGGCATTTATCTGCTGTCAAATTTATTATTTTCGTAAATGTATAAACAATGCTTGCTCAGAGTGAACTGATACACTACTTGAATTGGAAAACATAAGTAGCAATTCAAGCAGCACATTTGAGCAGACTTGGTAGACCTCTCCTTAACTATATGTATACTCTGTTTCATTTTATCCCAGGTCTGCACATGTAAATGTCATAACTGTCTACTTGCCCCATTATGGACGATTAAGCGTCATACTATCGGTACATAAAGTTATCCTGTAAAAGTTTTACCGCTTATTAAAGTAAAGAACAGGGCCTGTCAAACAGATTTGTCTGCAGATAGTCAGAAGATCAGTAAATCCTCAACCTATACAATGACAGACAACCTAATTGCAAAATATGATATGATGAATGATCACAGTTATACTGAGAAAGAATGGTACGTTAACAAAATTGCTGACATAGACAGTCCAGATCCAAATAATATTAATCTCTCAGATGTTCGTTCTGAGTTATTGAGTACAAGCAGCAACACAACACAACATAGAAACATAGAAACATAGAAGTTGACGGCAGATAAGGACCGCAAGGCCCATCCAGTCTGCCCATTTCTTTTTCTACCTTATAAATGTGCCATCGGCCTTTGCTCTGTCAGTGGCCTATCTATTCATAGTCATTTGTATTGCTCCCTTATGCCTATCCCATGCCTGTTTGAAGCCCTGCACTGTATTCATAGCCACCACTTCTTGTGGTAAGCCATTCTATGCATCCACCACCCTTTCTGTGAAAAAGAATTTCCTCACATTCCCCCTTAATCGGCCTCCCTCTAATCTCATGCTGTGTCCTCTTGTCCTGCTATTTTTCTTATATTTAAACATGTTAGACTCTTTCACCTTGTTTATGCCCTAAGGTGTTTGAATGCCTCGATCCATCACCTCTTTCCCTCCTTTGCTCAAGGGTATACATATTGAGCTCAGTTAATCTGTCCTCATATGTCTTCTGATGCAGTCCCTGCACCATTTTGGTTGCCCTAGCTGGACTGCCTCAATTTGGTTAATGTCCTTGTGAAGGTGTGGCCTCCATACTGCACAGTACTCCAGATGGGGGCCTAACCAGTGTCTTGTACAGAGGGATTATTACCTCCCTCTTACGACTTGTGATACCCCCACTATCACACCCTAACACCCCCTAGCCTTACCTACTGCTTTAGAGGTCTGCTTGGATGATTTTAGGTCATCAGTGATGATGATGCCCAAGTCTCTTTCTTCCCTTGTGACTGCTAGCAACTCCCTCCCAGCCTATAGGTGGCTTCAGGGTTTCTCTTCCCTATGTGCATGATTTTGCACTTCTTTGCATTAAATCCCAGTTGCCCTCTTCTGACCATTCTGCAGTTTATCCAGATCTCTTCTCATTCTGCCACCCCATCTGGATCATCTACTCTATTGCAGATCTTGGTGTCATCTGCAAACAGACAAGCCTTACCCTCTAGTCCATCTGCAAGGTCACTAATGAAGATGTTGAAAAGGACTGGCCCCAGGACTGATCCCTGAGGTACCCCACTTATGACTTGCATCTCTTCTGACTGTATACCATTTACCACCACTCTCTGTTTTCTGCCCGTCAACCAGTTTGCCACCCAGTTGACCAACTTCTGACCCACCCTAAGCCTACCCAGCTTATTTATCAATCTTTTGTGTGGAACAGTGTCAAAAGCTTTGCTGAAGTCAAGGTAGGCGACATCAACTGCTCCCCTTGGTCCACCACTCTGGTTACCCAGTCAAAGAAATCTATGAGATTAGTTTGACAGGACCTTCCTTTGTAAACCCATGCTGTCTTGGATCCTGTGCCCTATGGATTCCAGATGTTGCACTATCCTTTCCTTAAGAGTGCCTCCATAATCTTGCCCACTACTGAGGTAAGACTGACCGGTCTGTAGTTCCCCGCCTCCTCCTGCTACCACTCTTGTGCAGTGGGATCACATGAGCCCTTCTCCAGTCTTCTGGGACCTCTCCTGTGCTCAGGACTCACTAAACAATTCTGCTAATGGCTCTGCTAGTTCCTCCTTTAGCTTCTTAAGTACCCTGGGATGTATGCCATCAGGTCCCATTGCCTTATCCACCCTGAGCTTAGCAAGCTCTTGTAGGACCCTTTCTTTGTGAAGGGAGTAGTGCTCACCTCCCTCCCCTGTGTCCATGATGCTGAGCTGTGGGCCCTGCCCTACCTTCTTCAGTAAATACCGAGCAAAAGTATCTATTTAGGATAGATGCCTTTACAGGGTCCTCCTCCTCACATGCTCCCTTTCTCCATTAAGCTTAGCAATACCCCCTCTGGACTTTCTCCTTTCACTAATGTATCTATAGAAAGTCTTGTCACCTTCTTTACTGTTCGTGCTAGTGTTTCCTCAGTTTGGGACTTTGCCTGCCTTACTGCCTTACCTGCTTCCCTTAGGGCAGTTTGGTATGCCTCCCTATCTTCATCCCGCTGTGTTCCCTTATATTTCCTGAAGGCCAGCCTTTTGGCTCTGACCTTTTCTGCTACTGTATTTGAGAACCAAAGTGGTTTCCTTCTTCTTTTGCATGAAGGAAATGAAATTCTGGATGCACACGATTTCCACCAGATCAATTCTGACAGTGAAGATGACTTTCAAGATGATTATTTTAATGATCCTGACTACATTCCAGTCTCATCAGATACTGATGAAACAACCAATTCAGAGTCAGACAACGATAGTCTGGATGAATTAGACAGATTTTTCATTATCTCCAAAAAACAGTTACTGATCTTATTTAAAAAATGCATTTCACCTTTCTGCTGCAGTCCATTAGCTAAACATCCAGATATTATCAAAAAGGGTAGCTCAGTAACTGTCAAAACAGAATGCCTAGATGGACACACGATGACATGGGACTCTCAGGAGAAGCTAAACGGTGTGCCAGAGGTCAACATTTTGATGCCAGCAGCAACCTTTATTTGTGGAGGATCATACACGAATATTACAGAAATTTTACAGACAGTCAGGATAAGCACAATAACTGTTAGGCATTGTAACAACATACAAAGAAGTGTGATTCTGCCAGCAGTTCACTCTGTGTGGAAAGCTCAAGTTAATGAAATATATCATAGTCTATCAAATAAACGACTGATCTTATCTGGTGATGCACGATGTGACAGTCCAGGACACTGTGCTACTCTAGGTACCTACACATTAATTGACTGCGATAGCAGACTAATAATAGACCAGCAGTCTGTAAAGGTGACAGAAGTAAAGAATAGTTTTTGGATGGAGCCAGAGGGATTAGTCAGGAGTCTGACAAACCTGAATAATAAACCTCTTACCGTATCTATGTTAGCAACTGATCGGCACGTCACAGTCCAGAAGATTATCAGGGACAAGTTCCCTTACATTAGACATGAGTTTGATCTTTGGCACATTGCAAAGGATTAAAAGAAAAAATGTTTGCAGATGCAGAAGCGAAACTAGTGCGAATTTTGCCTTGGGTTAATTGATTATAAATCATCTTTGGTGGGCAGTAGACACATGCAATAAGGACTTTAATGAACTGAAGGACAGATTTACATCAGTATTACCATATATCAAATATACACAGCTGGTTTTCTGATAATAATTTTCACAGGTGTGAACATCAACATACAATGCAGAATAGAAGCCACGAAACCTTGGATCAGTAGCCAGTCTGCTGAAATGAAGAACTAGAGAAATCATTATGTTCCGAAGGTTACTATCAGATTTAGAAAAGGTATGAATCAATTACAGATGATGCAGTTGATGGATTATTAGTTACAGTTATGCTTTTCTTAGCTTGATTTTATTTATACAGAGTTATGGTACCTTCGAGGTTATAATTTTCTTGTCTCTGTTCTTGTTGATACCAAGGTAACTGAAGGAATCCACACGGGGGATCTAGAGAGTGTACATTCCTTATACCTTAAGTATGTACCAAAAAGAATAAAATATGACTACGACGCATATTCTTGCCGACTACATATTGCAGCCATGGACCATAATGAGAATGTTTTTCATCCACAATCATCAAATAAAAAGGGTCAATTACAATACAAACATCAATTTTCAAAACCTGCGGGAAGATATGTGATTAAGACAAGGAAGTTAGAAAAGACCCACTGTTTTAGAGAAAAGATATTGAGATGCATTTCTGATACACAAACTACAGGTATTTGAACCCTTGTATAAAAATATATAAACATAGACGTTGAAGGTTATGAATGTTCCATCGGCCTTTGCTCTATCAATGGTCTATCTATCTATACACATCTGTACTGCTCCATTATGCAAACCCCATGCTTGTTTAAAACCGTGCACTGTATTCATATCCACCACTTCCTGAGATAGATCGTCCTATGTTCCACTATCCTTTATGTGACAAAGTGCTTCTCACATTACCCTTAATCGGCCTCCATCTAATCTCATGCTGTCCTCTTGTCCTGCTATTTGTCTTATATTGAAACATGTGGAGCTCTTACTCCTATGTGCATGCTCTTGAGCTTCTTTGTGTTAACCCCTGTTTGCCAATCTTTGACCATTCTGCTAGATTATCCAGTTCTCTTCTCCTTCTGCCCGGCCCCATCTGGACCATTTAACCTGTTTTCCTATTTCAGATGTACATGGATTAGCAATGCAATAGTTACCAATGATGCAGTAAGCGATCTAGGAGAACACCATAGAGGTATCTAAACCAACGTTGGAAGAAGCAATGAATTCACACCACACAAGATTCTCATATAAGGACTTAAAACCACACAAATTTGATTTGTACATGTACAGTAAAAAATAAAAGGAAAACAAACAATGTTGAGTTAGCATCACATGTAGTGTTTTATTTCTTTTTAAGTATTGCTAATTAATAAATCCAACTATGCATAGGTGAAGTCAAAATAAATCATATCATGAATCACTAATTAATACTACAGTTTCTATATACTGTATATACACAACACTGCCATGTTGAATTTCTAGTGTTTGGAATAGTTTAATTTTCATGTTGGTACTGTTATTTAAACTCTAATGTTTCTTGACAGCAAATAACTTACTCTAATATGCGACTGGTGTTTATATATACCATTCATCTGTTTGTGGATATCCAACTTGTCATACTAAAAGAAAAATAAATTGTTAAGTTTGTATAACTATCAATTGCCAAAAGTCTAAACGATTATTAGTGCAAACATTTTCAACTGATAAAGTGTATAACCTTCATGTTGCTTCCAAAAGATATTATGTCACATGAATACTGAATGAAATCCTTCGTTATTCAATGTCTGGATAGTTTTGTCTAATTAGCTTTACACAGCATGCTGGAATCACTTGCCGAATGTTTTCCAAGGTGTCCATGAGTCCACAAGGTGAATTGGCGATGAGCAGCAAGACAGTATGTTCTGTGGTGGAAATACAATGTAATCAATAGTAGGCACAAGGCAAGAAAGACAGCAACACTAAGGGTGACATTCTCTGATGTGCAGTATGAATACTGTGGGTGAGGCTAGGTGCTATACACCATGATTCAATAAACATTGTACAGATCTAATTTTTTTGCCATAATTGAGGACTGAGGATCCACCATGTGAGGGATAATGAGGCTTACCAAAAGTGAGAGTGGGGGCACAAATATGCACAGTGAAAAAGCAGGGATACTGAATGAATGCTTATACTCAATGTTCGCAAAAGGAAAGTGAGAGAGAGAGAGCTAATCCAATCAATAGAATAACTCTAGATGGGGTAGGGGTGGGGTGATGCAATACCAGTCCTATCACATAAGCAAGGGTTCTGAATTAGATAAATATGCACTGGAAGGAAAACTATGCCTCTTTGCAAACAAAGACATGTTAGAGAGACTCAAAGAGAGTAATATGTATACACTAAGGAAACGAGGAACAGGTGTTACATGATGAAAACTTTCCTGAGGAGGTTGTGGTGTCAAAAAACAGTGGGAATATGAGAATGCATGAGACAGACATAAGACAATTTTAGTGTGATGGTTGGGGTCTAGAAAGAAATGGGCTGTTGGTTTACTAGGATTTACAGGGTAACCATTAGTTATGAAATTGCAGACCAGTTGAGCAATGGGTTCCTTATCTGCCATCAAATTATATATTTCTATATTAATATAAAATTTACCTGCTTGCAACTGAAGCACTAGTGACCACAACTAAGATACCTGCTGGCCATCAGACTAACATCAAGTGCTTCAATGTCTATGCAGATGTTGTGCATATGTGGGTTGCTAGTTATACATGAGAGTCCATCCATTCTATGTTGAATCCCATTCATTTCTGTGCAGCATATGCTCTCCTCTTCTGTTGGCATGAGCCAGCAATTACCACATAAACACCAACTGAGATTCATAAGTCTATCTGAAGTTTCTTCAGATTGTATTTCTTCTCCCACCATCCTATTGCTATGATCATACACTCCTTGCTGGTTTGTAACATTATCGATAACTGGTTCAAATGCATATCCTTGAACCCTGAAGTTACGTATAAGTCCTGTTACATTATCAATGTGATGTCTGCTGACTGCATTACTTCTGTCTGGACTATTCATGATGATATCCTGTGTTGCTGTTAAGATGTATATTGAAAAGGAAAAGCATGAAACAGTTTGGGTCATAAGTTCAGCAAGCTATGAATTCATTCACCCACATGCCATATATATTGCAATAACAGTAGTAATATTTAAAAAAAAAACAACAGTGGCAATAATTTCATAAGGCTCAGGCTATAATAGTAGTCATAAAACAGCTGTCTCTATTATTGGGCAGGTGTATGTGGTCAAAAGCCTAATCAGCGATATAGACATCAAAGCTACCCAAGATCCAGCCAAGGAGGTACACAGCAGCCAGAAACCCTGTCTGTCACACTCCAGGTTCAACTGTATAAGTACATCTACAATAACAGAGTTGCTTATGAGAGGATTCCATAGGGATCCAACTGTAATATATATAGGGCTGCACTGCAGGTCAATGTAGTGCACTAAAAACAAGTGCAATTATAAAAATGTTCTCAGAAATGCTGCAATCTGATTGGCTGTTAGGATTCCAGCAGCCTTACATTAATCCATGTTATACTGTCATGTACAATCTGATCACAATGGCACATGGATTCTTCCTGTCAGCATTCCATCCTCTAGCACTGCTGAATGACTGAAATGAGCATAACAGAAATCTGTCTAATAAATGATTGGAAACTTATTTCATTTATGTTACCGTACTTTTGTTGTTGTTTTGTGCACCCTGCCCACCGCCCGAGTCCCCGGCATATAAAGTTCCCAGCCCAGTCCTGTCGTGTCCCTCCCAATCTACACCACTAATACCAACCATTTCTGTTTTTTTAAGATGCCTGCAGCTTATCTTAGATATATACATGCAGTCCTTAGAGGAGAGAAGTACATGTAGTCAGTAGACAAATAGAGTAGAGTAAATTCAATTTTAAACAAGCACAGTTTGTGCAGCTGGTGCCAGTGCTTCCCAAGCCACTGAATGGTCTGTGTCCCAACAGTTAATGGAGAAATGTGTTTTGTTTAAAAAAAAAATTACAAACTAACCTGTAGGGACGAGCCGGCCAGGAGGTGCTTGTAAAACATGCAGCCCAGCACACATCACTGCTGCCGACCCGTTCCCAACAGAAGCACAGCTGACAAAGTATCCGCTCCTGTGTCTTCATTCCATTTTTACAGCATCCATGGCCCCCTACCCCAGGGCAGAAATGAAAGTGGTGGAGTAGTAAATGTATCGGACTGCAATAGGACTGTTTCATGCTGCCAATCCTGCCACACATTTTCTCCACCACAACCACCCAACAGCACTATGAACTGATCCACAGTGGCGCAGAGTGTATAAAGTACAATAAGAATCCATGTACATTAACCTGCCATCTAGGAACAGCAATGTTTAAGTGGTACCTCTCCATCTCTTAGTCAAGTAAGTGCTGTATCGAGGCAAACGACATGGTCTGGAAGTCGGAGGAGGGCTAGGGAGAATGAGTGTGGTTGGTCCAATGTTAGCAGTTTCTGACAGGTCAGTTGTTTTAATTATTAAAGTGACACACTGTTGGTACCTGATGGCCATGGGATGGAGAAACTACTGGGGGATTGAGCTGATTAAACTATTGAGTCATGAGTCATTGTCCATGCACACTAGTCGGTTTATTCCCAGCTTTGTATAATTTTACTATAAGCACTGCTTAAAGTTTATCTGCTCACAGGCGCAAAACAGCCACGATCCTATTTGTTTTCCAGTGGGAAAAAAATCTCTATGTTAAACATGTTGAAAACATCAATTAATGTCTGGACTTCTCCACATGAAAACTCCTGTACCGCATTGGAAGAAAAGTCAATTCTTGTTGCAGTGGTAACTCTGTCAGAAATTAGTAGACAGGTGTAAACTCGGGGCACTGGCCAGAATACTGTAAATCATAATAAAGCAGTGACCCCCCGTTTAAAAATGCCCCATTTTCTGTAGGTGTATGTGTGTGTTTTAATGTTGAAATTAACCAGTAACAGCGCCGGTTCCTTCAGCTTCCCCAAAGGGGAAAGCAGTCTGTCCAAGGCCTTGTTCAACAGCTTTTCTTTTAGCTGCAGCTCCTTTACTGAAAATATCAATGGCAAAATAACTGATCAGCCTGCACGAACACCTCTGCAGTTTTTTTTTTTTTTTTTTAATCGAGGTGACAATTTCCTTTAGAACTTTATTACCTTATTTTTGGGTGTCACAGTCTTCTAAAACTAGAAATTAAAAGTTAAGTCTGGAGTGTAGCTTAAATTAATTAGAAAGGCTATGTAATATAGTTGAGGGTATTGTGCTCACTTTTACCTATTTCTGTGTAATGTAGTACAGCCATAGTACACGCCCCTCCCTCCACCCCCCCATTTTTGATTCGCAACAACACTGCAATCAAGTGTTTATAAACAGTTTTAATAATTAATCTGAGCTACACTGGCACTAGATACAATAAGTTCAGTCTCGGTTATTCATTTTCCATAAGCACCCGCAGACACGTAGCAGACATGCTCTCAGAACCCCTCAGTCCCATCTCTGTTGTACCTCTAACAGATAAGCGCAGCTGTGCTTGCCAAATGTCAGTTTCCCCTGACATGATAGTGGGAGATTGCAAGCTGTTGATAGGTATGAGAGTGCAGAGTGGCATTTTGAGACACACTTGCTGTAAATGTGTAATTCTTTTACAGTAAGTTGGTCCCCAATACAGACATATTGATGCATGAGTTACTACAGAATTTGGGGCAGGGCAAACTCTAATTTTGTATAGTTTTACAGTAACGTACACTGCATCGTGCATGTAATGTGATGTACAGTATTTGTTTGCAATGCTGCAGTGTTCATTCAAGTGGGTTAATTGGAGCCATCACCATAATGGTCCGCAACTGAATGGTCACTTCTTCCTACGCCTAGACCTTTGGTGCCTGGTGGTTAGAGGAACCATGTAAATCTGCAGCCTATGGTAATTCTAGTTCCACAACTTTAAAACAAGTACTGTGATCACAAAACATTTGTAGTCAATTTTGTTTACTGACCGAGCCGCTGAGCGTAACTACAGTGTCCTTCACTGTTCATTAATTGATCTCCTCAGGTGGTAGTGTTGTGGTTGTCAATCAGTTATCACTAGCTGGGTATTAAATGAAACCAGAATTTTATCCTGTAATTTTGTGGTATTCTAAGTTAAAATGACGGGTTATCATCTGTAGTCGTTTGGGGGGTTGGACCTCTCACCCTATATTTGTCCTGATCTGTGTGAGAGCAAAGTGGCTGAACCATTAGGGAATGTAACAAACATACAAACACACATCAGTTGATGTATCAGGGAGAGTGATGTCCCACAGCCCAATTCACCCACCAAATAGTACCAGAAATTTTTTTTTCTTAATGCATCACAAAGTTACAGAATATGAGTCAGGGATATTTATTTTTCCAACTAGTGATAACTGATTGACAACCACAGTGTAAAACACTACCACTGTGAGGAGATCCAATTAATGAATGGTGAAGGTCACTGCAGGTACCACTTAGTGACTTCTGACAGAAACCACGATTGAGATCATGAATGATCAAACGACCAGTAGTAAACAATCGGTAGGAAAGTAGTAGGGAGGTAGAGAGGGGGAAAATAAATAAGACAGCACATGATCATGGCCATAGTTTAATAGTGTAATTAATAGAAAATCAGCAAGCCTAAAATCATTATTCCTAGCAGGGCAAATTCAGCATATGGGCGTGTAGTTGTGCTTGGGGGATTGTAAGCTTACTTTAGTACAGACTATCACAAAGATTTTCTTAAATTGCTATGCCTTGTATGTAAAGTAACTCCACCACGACATAACAATATCCAGTGTGATTCTGTTTATTTGCAGAGAGAGAATAAAACCTCTAAGGCTCCTCGAGGGGATATTCCATGGTGTTTTTTTTTTTTTTTTAAATGAAAAAACAAACAAAAATTCATTGGGCCATGATCAAATGTAACGAATTTCAATGACAATACTCAGATAGTATAAATTCACAGAGTACAAGACAGGTGTATGAAAATAATCTGTGATCGCACACATTGCGGCAATCTCATCAGATGATCCAAAAAAAAAAAAAATACCCATCATATAGGCAAAATCAAGTTTGAATTTCTGTTATGCTGCAATTGTTCTTCCATGCCACTATAATTAGGTTTACTGGTTAAATGAGTGAGCATTCTCATGTGTGTCTGTGTGTGTGTGTGTGTGTGTGTGTGTGTTATGGGTCATTAATTTTCCGTCCTTAATATCGACCAAAGTAAACAAACTAAAAGGAAGCTATCAGAAGAACAAACCTGCAGCATATAAAATACGATGTAAACAGTGACTACTATCATCTTATTTGTCCTCTGACTACGCTCCCAACGAGCACATATTAGCATACAACTTGGTAAGAAACGGGTCAGGAAATCATTGGTTAAAAAAATGTAACAATATCTTACTTAAGATAAAATAGAGGCACATCTAAATGACTAAAAAAATACCTAGTTCACTTCCTGGTCGCTGTCGGTTTCTGACAGCTTCTCGTGATTGTAACCCACAGCGCGTGAGTGAGACTTACATCATGGAATTGATGAATGACAACGTCATCATTTTACAGCCATGCTCTCTTGAACACGGAGAAAACAGGAAATGTGAAACTGACAGCTTCATTAACAGCCATTTTTCACATTCAGGTTTGTTGATTACATTAACCATAATAAAAAACATGGTTATTCTAATGAATAGAATACTGACAAGCATACCTAACATAATTATTCACAGCTCAGTACCAGGGAGTTCACTTATAATAACTAATTTCCTGTCCTCTTTAAGTGGTCGACAGTCGACATCCTGGATGTCCTTAGTGAAAACAAGGCTTAGTTCCCCTCAATGTAATTCTTCTGTGTAGTCTAATCCTGGTCACTCTGAGTACTCTGTCGGGTGGGTCGTAGATTGCCATGGATGTCAACCAACACAATCACCTTTACCAGGTGAGTAAACACCCACTGTGATTGGTTGACCATCCATGGCACTCCAGACATTACCTCATGGGTAGATAAGTAGCAGTACTGTACATTAGGGAGGGAGACAGAGTGGTCTAGGAGTGAGAGGAGGAGCTGGCGGCTGAGAGGACCTGAGTGGCAAAGGTGGGCTGTAGCCTGTACAGGTGCTCCAGTCTATAGTGTCTGGCAAATGTATGGATGGAAGGCCATGTCGCCGCCTTGCTGATGTCTTCTGAAGACATGTTTGCCCTTTCCACCCAAGAGGTGGCTACTGCTCTCGTGGAATGGGCCTTGATGCCCTCTGGGGGCGTCAGCTGTTTAGCCCTGTAGGCTTCTTATGAACATAGGAACATGTGAAATTTGCCAGCAGATAAAGGCCTAGAGGTCTATCAAGTCTGCTCGAATGTGCAGCTAGCACCCGTTATTCTGCAGCTGCCCATCCATTCCACCCTTCCCCTTCATTGACCCTCCCCCTTGTCCTGTCCCATTCCCTTTTGAAGCAATCCACTGTTCTACTGGATACCACTTCTGCAGGTAACACATTCCACCCAGCCACCACCCTCTCTATAAGAAAGTGTCTCCTCATCTCCCTCCTGAACCTTCCTCCCTCCAGTCTCATATCATGGCCCCTGGTCTCCCTCCCTTCCCTTACTTTGAACAGCTCCTCTGTACCTGTCTTGTTTATTCTTTTCATGTACTTAAAGGTTTCAATCATGTCCCCCCGTCCCTCCTCTCCTCCAGTGAGTACATTTTCAACTCCCTCAGCCTCCTCTCATATGATAAGTCCCCCAGCCCCTTGATCATCTTTGTCACCCTACGCTGCACCCCCTCCAGTAACTTAATGCCCCTCTTCAGATACAGGTGCCAGTACTGCATGCAGTACTCCAGGTGTGGTCTAACTAATGACCTGTATAGTGGCAGAATCACCTCCTCCCTCCTCGAGGATATACCCCTTGCAATACAACCCAGCATTTTGTTGGCCTTTGCAGCTGCCTTCCTACATTGTGCCGAATTGTTCATTGACCCTGTAATGAGCACCCCCAGATCCTTCTCCTCCTCCTCCTCTGTCTGGGCTAGCTGCACTCCCCCCAGCTGGTAACTCCTCCTCGGGTTCTTCATCCCAAAATGTAGCACCTTGCACTTTTTGGCATTAAACCCCAGCTGCCAGGTGTCTGACCAGGTTTCAAGTTTTGCCAGATCATCCTGCAACCCCTGCCATTCCCCTAGGTCATCCACCACCGCTCCTACCTTGGTATCATCAGCAAACAGACTGATCTTGCTCTTGATGTCCAATGATATGTCTGCAATGAATATCCCAAACAACACTGGCCCCAGCACCGAGCCCTGTGGAACACCGCTCGTCACTACCCTTGGGTGTGAGAGCTCCTCACCCACCACCACCCTCTGTTGCCTTCCCTACCCATCTCACCAGCTTTGCACCTGCCCCTGTACCTACTAACTTACTTTCCAGCCTTCAATGCGGCACCGAGTCGAATGCCTTACTGAAGTCCAGATACAGGACATTCACTGCATGGCCCCTGTCCAGTTGCCTAGTTACCCAATCATAGAACTCTACCAGGTTGGTTTGGCAGGATCTTCCCCATATGAAGCCATGCTGTCTGCTGTCCTGTAGTCCTTTGGCCTCTAGGAGGGCCACCAGCCTCTCCTTCAGGATAGTCTCCATTAGCTTACCCACGGTGGATGTGAGGCTCACTGGTCTGTAGTTTCCCGGTTCATCTTTGGGGCCACTCTTGTGGAGGGGCACCACATGAGCCATCCTCCAGTCCTGAGGTACACACCCCGAATGTAGTGAGGCATTAAATAGGTCTGCCAAAGGTCCTGCAAGGACCTCTGCCAGCTCCTTCAGTATCCTGGGATGGATGCCATCTGGACCTGGCACCTTATCCATCGTCAGTGCCTTCAAACCCTCCCGAACTCTGCCATCCATGATTTCCTCATCTGTCACCCCTCCCCCCCGTTTCTGCCATTTCTCCCCACTTGGGTGTCACCTGCCTCTTCTCTTTAGTAAATACTGAGCAGAAGTACTCATTTAGTGCTTCTGCCTTATCGCACCCTGCTTCCACCCAACCCCCCTCCTTCCTAATCCTTACTATGTGGTCCTTACAGCTCCTTTTCTCCCTGATATACCTAAAGAAGTCTTTCTCCCCCTTCTTAATGTCTTGTGCCAGCCTGAGTTCCATAGATGCCTTGGCTCCCCTTACTGCCCTTGTCACCTCCTTTGATTCCATCAAGTACTCCACCCTGTCCTCCCCTCTCCCAGTTTTCTTATACTTCCTAAAGGCAGCTCTTTTTCTTCTTACCTTTCCCATGACCTGCTTGCTCAACCAGCTCAGTTTCTTAGCCCTAGCCTTCTTGCTCTGGGCCTTGCAGCAGGTTTTGGTTGCCTTCACTATCCCCAGCTTTATGAGCTCCCACCTCTGGTTAGCGTACAGACTAGACTGAATTCTGGCCAGGTACCCTTTTACCACTTCCCCCATCCTCCCAAAGGCGGCCCTCCTGAAGTCCAGTACTCTTGTGCCAGATTTCACTCCTTCCTTGCCCATATCCAATGTGAGCCATACTGAGTGGTGGTCACTCCCTGACAGCGGTTCCTCCAATGTAAGTTCTCTCACAAAGTCCCCATTTGCCATCACAACGTCAAGGGTATTCCCTAACCTGGTTGGTTCACTGGCCATTTGCAGTAGGAAGCTGTCCTGGAAGGCATCCAGCAGTACCTGCTCCCTTCTGTTCCTGGTTGTTGGGGTACTCCAGTCCACTGCTGGCATGTTGAAGTCCCCCACAATCACCACACTACCCTTCTTGCAGGTCATCCTGATCTGTCCCGCTAGTTCCTCATCTAACTCCTCCGTCTGAGATGGCGGCCTGTACACCACTCCCATTCTAAGAATCCTATTCTTGGAATCCTGGATTTGCCTCCAAAGTGACTCTGTACTACCCTCCTCCCCTTCCTCCCTTACACACTTCAGTCCTTCCTTCACATATAGTGCCACACCTCTTCCTTTCCCAACCACTCTGTCCCTACGAAATAACCTGTACCCTGGTACAGACAGGTCCCAGTCACTGTATTGGGTGGCCCATGTTTCTGTGATGGCTGCAATGTCCACCTCTCCCTCTCTGCCATGAGCACCTGTAACTCTGCAGTTTTCTTCCCAAGGCTCCTAGCATTAAGGGAAACCACCTTCCACCCTTTTCTCCCCCTTCAATCCTGCCCTCCTTTACTAGCATCACCAATAGTACTTGCCATTTGTCCTTTGTCACTGTTATGGGGGTAAGCTCATATGGTTTCCCAACCTGTGGTCTCTGCATGTCTCTTGCCCAATTGCCACCCCCGCTCCTAGTTTAAATTTCCCTCTTCTCTGTACTCCTCCATCCTCTGTTTCAGCACTTTCTTTCCTCCTCACTCAAATGTAGTCTGTCCTTGGCATAGAGACTACTGTCCTCCCAGGTCCCTCCCCCCCCCAACAGCCCAAACCCTTTAGCACAGCACCAGGTTCTTAGCCATCCGTTAAATTCCTCTATTCTCAGCTTTCTTGTTGTGCTTGCCTTGGGCACTGGAAGTATCTCTGAAAAAGTTACTGAACTTCCTACCCCCTCACATAATTGTCCTAGTTCCTTAAACCTCCTCTGGACTATATCTACTGTCTTGTCAACCAGGTAATTCGTCCCAAGATGTATAATTAAATGAGGCTTGTCCCTACTCCTTCTAGCATATTTCAGAACAGATTGTCCCACCCTTTCTGCTGTCATTCCTGACATGGCCTCCACCCAAATGTGACTATGCCTCTCCCCCTTGCTACCCCACCTGACTCCTCTTAGTATTGAGTCCCCCAGCACTAAAATTCCACCACTCTTACTCCCTGCTTGCTTCCATTCATCTCTCTCTCTCCTTTCTGGCACCTCTTCTTCCTCCTGCACATTATTTCCCCCTTTTGCCTCTGTTGCAATTCTCCCAGCAGAACTCCCCCCCCCCCGCTCCGGTTTGGTCCAGGCATTTATCAATTACTCCTCTAATTTCATCATTTCCCTCCTCCACCTTCTTCCTCTCTAGCAGTGCAAAACTATTTTCTGAAGACCCTTCACAAATGCCCGCTCCTCTCTCTTCATAGTAACCTATTCCTCCTTTCCATTCCATGACTTTGCCACTACTTCGCTTCCCCCTCACAAGTCCCTATCTCCTCCTTTCATTTGTCTTTTGTCTCCTGACCTGGTTTCCCCGGCAATCGTTCTTCCTGGCCTGGGCCCCCTTGTCCCTGCTTCCCTTCTTCTGACCCTCTTCTCACCACTGTTGGCTTAAATTTCCCTCCCTCATCTCCCATTCTTCCTCCCTCCAGTATTGGGCTAAACCCACACCCAGTCTGCCTTGCCTGTCTTAGTTCCTCCTGCAGAACCTCCATCTCCTTTCTAAGTTTCTCTATGTGGTTGCACACTAAACATACTCCCATACTCCGGGCAATTTTTAGAAAGATTGGTGCACCGCAGTTGTTGTAGCCTACCACCCTACCCATTGCTGTCATTGCCCACTAGCCACCCCCACCCTTGCAGATGTGGGATACCAAACACTCCCCAAGTCTCCCTTCTCTCCCTTTTATCAGTGCAAAACATTATTTTCTTAATTTCCTTACCCCTTTGTTGTACACATTTAGATAGATTGAGCAACTGCTTTTATATTCCTAACCTTCCTATCCACACTCAAAAAGAGACTATAAGTAGCTTTTTGCACAACCTTCTTCAAACTCCTACCCTCCTTTCCACAATGCAATAACAATGCAAATAAGTAACAATGAAGCTCCTAGATTTGCAGTTACTTCCTTCCACTGAGATAGCAGTCACCTCTTCACTGCTGCTGTTCTATTCCTGAATGTCTGCTTCTGCTATTAGAGGTGCATATCCTTTGCCTGATTGAGGAAGTGATGTCAGAACCCCTGGTATAAAATCATGGACCAGGGGTGGGTGGGGTGAGGGTTGGGGTGGGACCAACCAAGTCTTCCAGAAACAATCAGGTAGCTGAGGCCCCTGGTCAGACCATTAGCACCCTTCCCCCACTATGCACTAACCTTTGTAGCTAGTGAAGCCAGCAAAAATGAATCACAATTCTACTCAAAGCCCCCAAAATAGGTTTGCTACCAAAAGAAACAGGTCTCCAATTCAAACAGCTTCACCAACAACACATCAAAATAGTCTTGAAATTAGAAGATATAGGTCCCTGATTCAAAGAAACAGCCCTCATTAAATCACACCAAATAGGTTTTAAATCAGAAACAATAGGCCTCTGCAAATGCAGCCTGCTACACAGTGAAACATCAAACAAATGAGCCCACTTATAGCCACCAAAACAGTTTTCAAAATTCCAACAGCCCAAAACAATACCCTGCTAGCCCCTTAGAAGTAGTAAGAAAGAAAAGAAATAACCTTCTACCAAGTAAAATCTAAACAATGTTAAAACAGCAAAAAGCTCCTGTACTGTAAAAGATCTGATCCTTTCCCTTCTAGTTCCGTCTGAGAAGCCAAAGCAACTGACACCACACCTGATTTAGCTCCACCTCCCTAGCTGAGTGAGACCTTGCCAGAACATTAGCACCGTTCCCCCACTATGCACTAACCTTTGCAGCTAGTGAAGCCAGCAAAAATGAATCACAATTCTACTCAAAGCCCCTAAAATAGGTTTTTTACCAAAAGAAACAGGTCTCCAATTCAAACAGCTTCACCAACAACACATGAAAATAGGCTTGAAATTAGAAGATATAGGTCTCTGATTCAAAGAAACAGCCCCTGTTAAATCACACCAAATAGGTTTTAAATCGGAAGAAATAGGCCTCTACAAATGCAGCCTGCTACACAGTGAAACATCAAACAAATGAGCCCACTTATAGCCACCAAAACAGTTTTCAAAATTCCAACAGCCCCAAAACAATATCCTGCTTATACAATACCCAATTATTGGATGGTTCTCTTGAGCCAGCCAGCAATAGTAGTCTTAGAGGCAGCCTTGCCTTGTCTTTGTCCCCTTGTGACAATGAACAATCTCTCTGTCTTGCGTAAGGGCAAAGTTCTGGATATGTAGATGGACAGGGTGATCTCAACATCTAGATGGTGTTGGACAGGCTTGTCGCCCAATTGAGTGTCTCCAGTAAAGGTAGGCAACTCAATGGGTTGTTCTCTGTGAAAGGTGGAGGAGACCTTTGGTTGGAAGGCTAGTACTGTGCGTGACAAACTCCCTGAGGTGAACACTGTGTAGGGTTCTTTGTGTGATAATGCTCCTAGTTCCTGATCCTTCGAGTTGAACAGATAGTGATGAGGAAGCAGGTTTTCAGACCCACCAGAACAGGTCTACCTCATGTAGTGGTTCGAAGGGGTTGTACTGAGGAATCTAATACCAAAGGGAGGTCCCAGGGAGTGCTGGATGGTTTGACTCTGGGACATAGAACTTCCACCACTTCCGGAAGCACAGGGCATCTTGGGTGGGCCCCAGACTGTGTCCCCTATGGGATCAATGGTTGCTCCAATGGCTGAGGGCTGTGCTCTGAGGGATGAGTGGGCCAACCTTGTCTACTCCTTGTTGGAGAAATAAGAGGATGGTGGACATGTCTGCTAGTTCAGGATTCTTACCCTGTTCTGGCATCCATTTTACGAACACCGACCATTGCCTACCATAGGTAGAGGTGGTGAGGCTTTCTGGATTGCAGCATCATGGAGATGACTGACTCATGATAACCTGCTCTCAACCATCTCTTCCTCTCAGGAGCCAGGCTGTGAGCTTTAGAGTCCATGGAGCTGGGTGTAATACCAGTCCCTGGGTCAGCATATCCGGTTGGAGGGTAACCTGAGACTGTCCGCTGTCATAGCCAGCACCATGGCAAACCAGGTTCTCTGTGACAGTAGGGGCCACTAGAATGATGGTTCATCATGATGTTTGGATCTTGGCCAGAACTTGGGGTATCAATGGGATTGAGGGAAACGTACACCAGGTCCCGAGACCAGGGTTGCGATAGGGCATCAGTTCCCTGAGACTGGGTCTCCCTGTATCTTGAATAGAATCTCTTGACCTGCGCATTTTCTGCCGTGGCCATGAGGTCCATGGATACCGGTCCCCAAGCCTCCTGAATCATTTTGAAGAGGCTATGGTGGAGATGCCACTCCCCTGGGTGGACCTGTTGTCGGCTGAGCCAATCCGCTCGCACGTTGAGCTTGCCGGTGAGATGCACTGTGCTGAGATGAGTGAGGTTGCTCTGTGCCCAGTTGAGGACTGTCGCAGCCTCCTCAGCATACTCTGCTTCTGGTACACCTTGCTGGTGATGTACACACGTGACTTGGTTGTCGGATCGTATCAGAACCGACTGACTGGAAATGGAGGATCTGAAGCTCTGAGAGCATGGTATACTGCACTCATTTCTAGGATGCTGATGGACAACTGGGCCTCTGATGTTGTCCATTGACTCTGTGCCATGGTGTAGCCCAGGCATGCTCCCCAGCCCAATAGGTTTGCGTCCGTCTCTATAAGTGGCATCGTAAGATGCCTCTAGTGGGACCCCTCATGTGAGGTTGTAGCGCACTGTCCACCATGTTAGTGACCACCTCACTGATGGAGGTAACGGAACTATGACATGCAAGTTGTATTTGTTCAGTGATCCCTGGTGAGGACATAAATCTGTGGGTCGCATGTACCACCTGGCCCAAGGGATCAGGTCAATACATGATGCCATGTAGTCTAATAACTGGGCTATTCAGCCCATGGTTGACTAATGGCAATCTCTCAGGTGGCAAGACAGTCTTATTAGGTTGTGAACCCTTGTTTGGGATGGTTTTGTCCATCCCTGTAATGTGTTGATCTGTGCCCCTAGGTGTTGCATGGGCACCAAATGGCTCTTGGTTTGGTTCACCACCCAGCCGTGCTCCTCGAGTGCTGTCAGAGTGATTACGGTGTCTTGACACAAGTGCTCCTTGGAGCATGCCCCAATCAGCCAGTCGTCTAAGTAGGGGATGATATCGAGACCTTGTTCTCAGAGTCTGGCCACTAGCACTCTGAGGACACCTTGGTAAACACTCTTGATGCTGAGGTAAGACCGAAGGGTAGGGCCTGATATTGGTAGTGCTGGCCTAGGATGTAGAATCTGACGTATTGTCTGTGTTTTAGTCTGATAGGTATGTGAAGGTATGCATGCTTCAAATCTATGGATGTGAAGTAGTCACCTACGCGGATGCTGTGTAGAGTTGACCTTAGGGTGTCCATTTTGAACCTCTGGGGAACTACGTGCTGGTTGAGATGCTTCAGGTGTAGGATGGGGCATAGTCCCCCTGATTTCTTGGGCACGAGGAAGAAAATGGAGTACACTCCTAGTTTTTGTTCGTGAAGAGGAACGGGTTGTATTGCTCTGTTCTGTATTAGGTCCCACAGGATTTGTTGGACCTGATGAGGTGTTGCCTTTGTTTTGGCAATGGGAGAGCTTATGAATCTGTGTGTGATGGGGGATTGGGATAACTCTATGGAGTATATCCTCTCGACACCACCTCTTGGACCCACATTTCCAAGGTTGTGCAGAACCACTGGTGTCTGAAAAGCGACAACCTTTGATCCATGGGGGGGGCACGTTTCTTGCCCGTGAGGAGTTCTGGTCAGGTAGTCATTGTTGTTTTCCCCTATGTCCTCTACCTCTTCCTCTGAACTTGGACCCACGGGGTCTGAAGGAGGAGGGCTGATAGGAATGGGTGAAGGAACTGCGGTGTCCGCTGTGTGTTTCTCTGCCTCGAAATGTATTGTTGTGGTAATGGGTGTCTCTGCGTGCTTGATAAGACTTGTTGCGCCCACGAAACCTTCACCTAGCAGAAGGTAGATAGGTGTGCCTATTCCTGTTTTTGAGTAAGTCTTTGCCCTCTTCTTTCTGTTTTAGGAATTCCTGCGATCCCTCCCCAAATACATGTTTTCCCTTCATGGGCAAGTTTTGCAGTAATGTTTTGGATTCGTTGTCAGCCTCCCATAATTTTAGCCACAACACTCTTCTGGCATGGTTAGTGATGGCTGTAGCCCTGGCATTTAGTCTGAGGGTGTCCACTGCCATGTCAGCCAGGTATTTAGCTGCATCGAGAGTGCATTCTAACAGTTCTGCCTCTCTAGATTTGAGGTTTGCCTGCTCGAGGAGTTCTTCGTGCCAGCGGATCTGGGCATGTACCATGTAAATGGCCATAGTAGAGGCTTTGCAGCTGTTCCTTCAATTTCAAGGCCCTTTTAGCATGTCCTCCACTCTCTCTTGTCTGTGGGGTCTTTCAATGATATGGTCCCGCATGGCAGGATGTTTTTTCTACTGAGTGTTGCCACCTGAGGGTCAATAGTCAGGGCTGTGCACCAGTTGCTGGTTTTATCCTCCTGGACCGGATACATGTGATCCAAGTTTCTCTTGTTTGACATTCTGCTAGGGTCTGTGGCTTGCCACTCCTTGTTGAAAATGTCCTCATTCGCTGGGCATACTAGGAATGTATCCTTGACAGTCGCCTTTTGCTGAATCATGGGATCTAACTTTGACTCTGGCTTGCCTTCTTCGATGTCAAATCCCATGGTGGCCTTGACTATTTTCATAAGTCTGGGAACCATGTCGAAAGTACAACGTTCTGATGTGAGGGAATTGCATGGATTATGGTTCCATGTCCTCGTCATTGGTCTCTGCCCTTCTTCCTCATCTGGCATTTCTTGTCTTCTCCGGAGTCTGGTTTATGGCTGTCTGGTGCTGGTTCTACCGGGTCCAAGCACTCTTTGTTTGTCCCCCCCCCATGATATCTGGCTCCGGAGGTGGTGCAGTAGAGGCCCTATGCTGTGTACGGGATTCTAGCTTCTCCATTATCTTCAGCATAAAATTCTGTTGGCTCTCCATCATTGCTACCATGGCCTGCTGGTTCTGAAGTAAGATAGATCCAGGGTCCATCCAAGTAGAGCTGCTGGGTCCTGGATTACTGGAGCCCATGACAGAGGTTTACTCCAGGGATAAGTCCTCATCATCATGGAGACAGGCAGGACATAGGGGACCCGGAGTGTGGGGCAGAAGGGTAGCACTGCAGGAAGTGCATTTCTTGGCTTTGACCATCTGGTGGAGAAAGGAGACAAAGGAGGTGTATTGTTGGACTGTGTGACAATGGGCCTCCAACTCAGTGGGTGCCCCCTCTCTGCTCAATACCATCTTAGCAGAACAGAATGTCCTGGGGAGAACTGCCCTAGGGGTCTGCTGACAACCCTTTATCGGATGCTTGCTATTGAGAAACTGTTAGTGGGGAGTACAAGAATAATTACAGGTGAGGTTCAGCATGGGGGATCACTATAGAGAGGGACCCCACATGGAGAAGGACACTGTGGAGGTCACTATGGGGAGGGACTACCAGATTCTTGTGATGTATACAGGGTCACTGAGAAAAGGGACCCCATATAACCAGGGGGGAGGTACCACTAGTTTGTTTTGCAATTCATATAGGGTCGCTATGGGAGGGACCCCATACAGAGGTAGGAGAGCTGCTGAGTAGTAAAAAAAAATTGAGCCAGAGTGCTTGTGGGGCTGCAAGAATTGCTATTATAACCCAGGTCTGTTATAGTTCCCACTCTTGGTACAGCATGTCAGCTTCTTATTAATTTGCCCAGGAAATAACCTGACACGCCTCACTTCCATGATTCCTCTAGAGGATTTAGCTTGGAAATGCATTAGAAATGCCTCAGCAAGCTGTACTGTTGCTTACTTGCATGAAGGTGTCTGACCCTCAGCCCCCCCCATGCTAGGCCCAGAAAGCAGCAAAGGCCTTGGAATAGGCCGCGCAGGCCAGGCAGCCCAAACTAGCATGGGGAATGCAAGAAGGGGCCTCTCCTGTAGAATATCCCTTGAATTGGGGATTTAGATGCTGGGATGCTGGGAGCTGGTGCTGCCAGGAGACGCTACTGGCGTTATGATGGGAGTATGCGCGCGGGAACTATGCGGCTGGGAGGGAGCATGGGGTTGAAGACAACCCCATCCAGATCATGAAAAAAGGAGAAAATCCTTAATTTGGGGATTCTTGGGCAGGAGAGCAGTTTCTTAAACAGTGGTGCTCTCCATGCCTTCTTCCCAATAGGAATTAATGGGGCAGTAAGGCGCTGAGGGCCACGCTGGGGAGGAGCACCACATGGCATTAGCAGTAGGCCAGAGGCTTGAAAAAATGGAGGCGTGCTCGCTTAGACTCATGGGGCAAGCAAAAGAGCTTGCTTTATAGTAGCTGCCTTCAGTTCCCTTGTTCTCCTTCTACAAGAGAGAACGATTGCTGCAATCTCACTCTCGAGTCTGCTGAGAGAAAGAGAGAGGGTTTGGGGGTGGCCTGTCTGGGCGCTGTGCTGCCTGAGCGAGGTAGGGTAGCAAGCACACGCCAGGACTCGCGCATAAGCGAGTGGACAACGGGAAATAAAGGGTCAAACTTCTCGCTTTGCCAATCGCGAAGCTAGAGGAACGCAACAAGTGCAGAGAAGGGTTCTGTTTGTTTGCAGAGGAGCAGATAATTTTCAGTTGGCTTGAAATTAGCCAGAGTGGGGGCAACAACTGCAAATTAGGTCAGAGAAGGCCAGGCATAAACTGATTCTTGAAACAATACATAGAGCTAGATATCTCTAAACAGTACCTTCAATAAAAACAACCTAAAAACTTCATTTATATACAAACATGTGAAAAATTTTATCTGAATAAAGCAATGAACAATACTAGCCTCAATCATTTATAGTCTCAAAATATATTATGCTGCAATTTCCTTCCTTTTAGGAGACCATAAGGAACTGCAGTAGATGTGAATTATAATTTACATTATAAAAAGCTATAGAGTTACAAAGAGGGCCTACCTTCCTAGAGTAAAACAACAGGGATCCTGGTGTGCAAGTAGCCTGATCAGATGCATGATTTGAACTGGAGAACAGGGTTTTCTGGGACCTGGATATACGAAATTTGATACTAGGTCATGTGCATCACTAGCCTTTCAGGTGGGCTAAAACCCATGAGGTAATGTCTGGAGGGCCATGGATGGTCAACCAATCACAATCACGATATATTTTTCCTCTTCGTGCCTGATCAAGAAATCCAAGAAAACTAAAGTCACCTCCAAAATAATATGTTGGGATATAGCCAAAAAGGTTTCACTGAATCTAAAATGAAATACATTCTGATTTGATTTGTGGAGCATACAGATTAATACATCTGAATCTCCTATTCTGCCATTGGATATCCAGAAGTAATGCCATCCTGGAAAATCTCTATCGATCTAGTGACCTAAACAAGGACCCTCTAAATAGTATCCCTACACCATCTGTCTTGACATCCCCAAAGAACCAAAAGAGGACCTCACCACCAATCCTTCCTTATGGTCACGAAGTCAGTAATGGTGCCATCCAGGTTCTTGTAAAAATTATATAAAAATTATTCTGACATAACAAAGAAAATATGGCTTTTCATGTAGGAGGGTCTTAATACTACAGGCATTTAAGGAGGCTACTTTCAATTTTTCCATGTCATAAAGAGAAAAAACCTGCAAATATTCCAGAAACAAGTTATTTCTCTCCCTGTCCACTAAGTCTGGCCTGAGATTTTTCATTTCTTATGTTCAGGCTGCTTCAGTTCCACAGACTGTTAAGTTTGGGAAGATGCTTCTGAATCTAGATCTTCAAAATCATAATCACCCCAGTTCTTTTTTTCTGCAGTACCTCAAACTTGTTACTGAGTGAAATCCCTGAAGAACTGTGGAAAGCATGAAAGTCTGGTACTGCGCCTTTGTAGTTTTGGCAAGATTGTTGATGGAGGGCATACTTGTACCTTCTCTGGTGAGTGGGCTTCATCTTGTGCAAGAGATATTCCAGAGGTCTCTTCTTGTAGGTGTTCATATAGACAGACCTGTTCCTCCCTGGACCTTTCTACTGTATGTAATTGCACCTTCTGTGGTTCTCCAGGTTGAGTCTTCCTGGGTGCTGGTTTGGGACATGCAACCTCTTGTATCATAAGGCTGTGAGGCAGGTTGGCGATCTGGATGATAATTGGTCACTGCTAGAGGTGCGTCACAGTGCTGTGTGCTGCTGGGAAGGCAGATTTTAAGTGGGCCTAATTACAGAGCTAGAATTTTGGGCTGCCTGCACCAGGTCATCCTGGTTAAATTGAGTCATTTTGTTACAGGATGTCCAGGGACAGTCCTGAAAAGTGGCCCTGTTCTTCAAAAGATTACATCTTTGCCAGTTCTAACCTACCAAACTAATGTGCCTGAATTTGCCACATCGCCCATAGTGAAGTTTATTGTATTCACTGGATAAATGGGACCTGTCCTCACATTTATAGCAGGCCTTGGTTTGGCATGCATAAAAACAGACTCCTCTGTTTCGGCATAAAAAGAAAAACTGTTGCAGAGATGATAGATCCCATGAGTACTATGGCATAAACAGACTTGAAATTTCCATCCTCCTGTCCAGAAACATTCTGAATCACTAATGGATTCCGTTGGGCCCAATAAATCCACTGTTGGCTTAATCAGTAATGAATGTCCCCAACACTGACACTTTCATTTTGAAACATAACAGTCACATTTTTCACCATAGGCCCAGTAAGTAGTATAGCTGTGAAGGATTCCATAAGAGTCAATTTCAACTTTTCATATAGGCTTCATAAATGTTCAAATCCAGCAGTCACATTGAAGTTTATGTTGAAATTTATCTTCACCTGATATATGAATAGGGCAAATACTTTCCATGGGTATAGAACTCATGAAGTCCTTCAGGAGGGTTTTTCCCACAAAGACCCTGTCTGGTCTATAAGACTTGCCTCCCCTATACCACAGATGCACAGCATTTTTCATGGCCAGTGGTTCAGGTCTGTTCTTGAAAAATCTGATAATTTAGGAGCACCTGGTGGGGTGGGGTGGTTGTGGGGAGCTTCATGTCGACTGCTGCTCCATCTCTTACAGTGAGCTGTCAGAAACTTGGTCATGGTGAACCTCTGTTCCAGGGTGACCAACAGAACAGAAAGGTTCTGTTCCATTAGGACCCACACCGGAGTAGTGAATGTTCTGTACTCCATTAGTGATTATGGCGGGAATAATACATACAATCCCTGTATCTGTCACAGAGCAATACTCTGCTGAAGGCAAAGTTGTAGTTTGACACATGCTGCCATTTGGAATAGCGCAGCACAAGGAGACTATAGTCATCTCCATCTCTTTGTGATGTCCCCCATCCCCTATAATGACCTGCTCCAGTGCTTTGTCTTTTTTGTATATGTTCATTATAAATTTCATCAACAATCTTACAGACTTAAATATGACTTAAATATGATCATTATATTCTATTACATCTCACATTAAATTACAGTTTGTATCAGTTTGTTAGGTTCTTCTTTTTTTTCCCTTTATAATAACACATAATGCCAGATAAACAAACCAATGGAGATATGGAGACTCAGTACAGGTTACATTTACATCAATGATAGGTAATAATCTGTAACTGGTTGAGAGAGGGCTCAACTGTGATCAAACTGGTGTATTCTGTTTAGTCTCTGTCTGACACACCCTATGTCTCAGTCTATTTAGCCTGGCCAGTTTTCATAATTGGTAGATTCTCTCATTCTGCATTAGGTCTATTCTCTAGATCATTCAATGTGATCTGTTGCTCTATTTGGTTAGGTAAGACGGGGTTCTCTTCTCTATCTCCCCCATCCAGTTCTCACCTAGTCCATCTATTAATATATGCTTCCTCTCTATCTTGTGCCTTAAATGCCAATCTTTCTATCTCAGCTGTTTTGCTCATGACTACTTTCCAATCTTGAACTGTTGGTGGTTCTGTTTGCAGCCATCCCATGTATGGCCTTTGCTGTGGCTGCCACACACATGTTCCAGAGATATGTTGACTCTCTTTCCCTTATTGTGGGTGGTCTAAGCCCCAGGATCAGATTGGGACAACTCGGCAGCTCTGCCAGACTGAATATGTCCTGCAACTTCTTTGCTACCCATTCTTAGTACCTCATAAGGTGCCTACAGGACCAAAAGATATAGGTATGCATCCCTTTGGATTCCCCACACTTCCTCCAGCACACTGGTATGGAAGTCAGGTCCTAGTTTGCTTTAATCACTGGGGCAATGAAGTAGCATGTTTTCACTTTCCATGTGAACTTGTGCTATTTCGGTGTGGAGGACATTTAGAATGTGCCTTTCCAAATCTGTCTCCTCTCCTTATGTGAAAGTTCAAATTTGCTTCCATTTGCCATTTAGCTATAAGATGAAGCTACCTCTCTCTATCCTAGAAACATAGAATTTGACAGCAGATAAGGACTGCCTGGTTCACCTAGTCTACCCATTTCCCTACCTGCTGTATGAACTCCAGGTCCTACTTCCTACCTTATCCTGGGCTATAAATTGATATATAAAGGTCATTGCTTCCTTCTGTTGTATTGTATGCACCAGTGTAGGAAGGGTTTCTCTTTCCCCTGTGAATATTGAATAACTTTTTGTTCTGTTTTCAGTTGTCCCATCAGATAGCCCCTGATTTGTAAATATCTGAACCTGTCTGTTGTGTTCCAGCCAAATTTGGTCTTTAAATCTTCAAATGTTTAAACTATTGTGCATTGTAAACATTGTTGAGGGCATCTGAATCTTATTTTGGCTTTCATTTCATACCATAGATCTATATGACTCAGAGTTAAGGTTTGGTCCCTTGCTAACCACCTGAAATGCCACTGCTGTGCTTTGAGCCTTGGTAACCTCTAAAACCTCTCCCATGCCTTCCAGGTAACATTCAGGACTTTGAGGTAGATTTGTCTCTTTATATGACTGTCTGGGTGATCATGTAGGAGGGCATCTATTGGTGTGTCATCTAATAGTGTGAGTTCTATCTCTTTCCAATGTGCCCAATAGTCTGGTTATCCCAAAAGATGGGCCAGTTTTACTTGTGCAGCAAGCCAGTATTCTTCTAGTGAAAGAACAACCCATCATTCCCATTCTTTCCTAGCCAACAAAAAGCTACTCCTTACCTGAGGTCTTGCATTAGTCCAGATACATTTTTTAAGTTGGCGTTGTGCAGTCTTGAACCACATGTGAGACATATTCACCAGAGCACACTGGACGAGATACAAATGTCAAGAAAGGATATTCAGTTTGGTAGTTTGCATTGTCGAGTATAGTTGGAGTGGGAATAGTGACCAGTGGTTTATATCTTTCTTTGATGTGGCCAACAGCAGGACATAATTGTCTATATAGAGTGACCTATTATTATTCTTTGGTGCATTCCTAAATATTTGAGCTTCTGCAATCCCCAATTCATAGGATGTTTATCTTGCATGATTGTTGTGGGACTGAAGTTCAGAGTCAGTACTTCTGTCTTTGTGGTAATCAAGGTGTATCCAGAATAGAGAGAGAGAGAGAGAGAGAGAGAGAGAGAGAGAGAGAAACTCCCCTACCAGTTCCATTATTCTATCTGCTGATGTCTGTGGGATTGTTAAATACAGCAGCACATTGTCCACACACAAGGCTATTTTATGTTCCCTCTGTCCTATGGTGACACCTTTAATGGTTTGGTCCAATCTGATTTTCTGTGCTTAAGGTTATATAATATAATATATTTGATCCATATCCACCAACTTTGGAACCACTTCAGCTAACCTTTTTGTGAGAACCCCTGTTAGGAATTTATAATCTACATTTAAGATAGAGATAGGATGGTAGGAAGAACATAAAGTAAGGTCCTTGCCAGGTTTGGGGATGACAAAAATAACTGCATAGTAGCAGGAGGGGGCCCCCTCCCCTGCTAAGGCTTCTGTGTAAGCTTTTCTGAGTAATGGAACTGTGATCTCTTTGAATGCCTTATAGAATTCCGATAGATAGCCACTGGACCCTGGAAATTTTCCTGTTTTAGTGTTATCTATTACAGTGAGGATTCCCTCTATGGTGATCAGAGCTGTAAGTTTAGCATTTTGTTCTTGGGTTACTTGTGGTAATTTTAATTGTGCTAGGTAATTATCTGTGAAAGGTTGTGCCGTTCCTCCTCCCCTGTATAGAATCTTACAGTATCTCTGGAGCGCATCCATAATCTGTGTCAGGTTGAAAACTGTCTCTTGTGACTGGGTGTTGGATTCTCATTATGTGGACACTCACTCTCTGGGCTCGCAGCCTACATGTCAACAGTCTGAGTGCTCTGGGGCCTTCTTCGTAATATTGTTGTCTAAGGTACTTTAGATTTTGTTCTATCTTATAGCCTAGTATTGCATTTAATTCTTTTTTTTTATTTTTTCAGTTCTATACCCCTTTTCGTATTTATTTTTTGATACTGAGAAGTCTCTAGTTCTTGTATCTTTTTCTCCAAATCTGTGTTTTCATTTGTTTCCTTTTTTCCCAGCAGCTATAGCTATTCCAGCAGCTATAGCTATTAGTTTTCCCCGTAGTATAGCTTTCACTGTGTTCCACAATATAGTAGCTGAAACACCCAGGGTTTCGTTATCTTGTATGACCTGCTGAATTATAAGTGGGATCTGAATTATGAGTGGGATCTGATCTCGTACCTCTTTATCCTGTAGTAAGGAAATGTTTAGTCTCCAAAAGGACTTTTTGAAGACTTAAGTCCTTCTGCATGGAAAAGGGGCATGATCTGAAAGCCCAATAGGGCCTATCTTACAGTATCAAAGTTTGGCTGCAGCCTTTGTGAAATTAAAAGTCTATCCTTGAATATACCTGATGCACAGCTGAGAAATATGTGTATCCTCTCGTGGGCCCTATAAATGTCTCCATACATCCGTGAAGCCCTGCTCCACCACGAATACTCTTACTTTCTTTTCACCTGGTTTCCTTTTGTGGTATTCTTGATGTGCTATCTATTGAGGGTACCAGTGTCAGATGTAGGTCTTCCCCGCAGATCAGCAGGCCTTCTACTGTTTTCATTATCAGAGAAATAAATTGTCTGAAAAAGGAATAAGCACTGACAGGTGGGGCATAGACCTTTTGATTATTATAGGGGCCTTTAAGTATTACATATCTATCGCTGCTCCTACCATGTTGTGTCCCGCAGGGTTCCATTTTGCCCCCATGTTGTTTGTGGTGTAAATGCTGCCACTAGGGGTCATTATAAGATGGCACAGACTGAGTTTTCATTGCTATGCTGATGATACTCAGCTGTACCTATCTTTTGCACCCGAACAACAGGATGCAGTCTCAGATTTCAATTGGTGCCTTGCTGAAATCCAAGACTGGATGAGTGTCAACTGGTTGAAGCTAAATCCAGATAAGACAGAAGTACTGGTGGTGGGATCTGGTCACCTGAGGTTTGGTGTGCAGGCTGGTCAGTCACTGGGCTCAGGATCAGGGACTCCCAACTACTCACTTCTGTTAAGGTGAAGAATCTTGGCGTTGTGCTGGATAGCAGTCTAACACTTGAATTTCAGGTGTCAGCCATGGTCCAAAGTGTTTTCTACCACCTTAGAAACATCACAAGTTGAACACCTGATTCCCTATGGTGATCTGCCATCACTAGTCCATGCCTTTGTGACATCATGGCTTGATTACTGCAATGCCCTTTACCTATGGCTATCAGGGCTGATCTTCATTATTACAGCTAGTGCAGAATGTGGCAGCCAGGCTGTTGACTAGCCTTTCGTCTTGTCACATTATGCCTGTGCTGCAATTCCTGCACTAGCTTCCTAACAGGTGGCGGATCACCTTCAAGGTCGGGTTGCTGACCTGTAAGGTCCTATATGAACTGGGGCCTGGATATCTGCAAGACCTCCTACAGCCTCACCGCCCATCTTGTCCCTCCAGTATGCCAATAAGGGCCTCTGATGATTTCCAGGGTCTACTTGAAGTCATCAGGCACCCAGGCTTTTTCTTTTGTGGCACCGACCCTGTGGAATTCACTGCATCATTTGCTCAAAGAGACCCCATTGGTCAGTGCCTTCAAAAGGGATCTAAAGAACTTTTTATTTAATAAAAAGTGCTTTCTACCATCTTAGAAACATTGCGAGGATTAGACACCTGATTCCCTAGGGTGAGCTGCCATCACTAGTCCATACCTTTGAGATGTCACGGCTTGATTACTGCAATGCCCTTTACCTAGGGCTATCGGGGGCTGATCTTCACCGCTTACAGCTAGTGAATAATGTGACAGCCAGGCTGCTGACTGGCCCTTCCAGGTCATGTCACAGTACACCTGTGCTGCGCTTCCTGCACTGGCTTCCTGTTAGGTGGTGGATCACCTTTAAGGTCGGGTTGCTGACCTGTAAGGCCCTACATGGACTGGGGCCTGCAAGACCTCCTGCAGCCCTACTGCTCATCTTGTCCCCCTCTGGTCAGCTGACGAGGGCCTCCTGGTGATTCCCATTGTCTACTTGAAGTCATCTGGTGCCCAGGCTTTTTCTTTTGTGGTGCTGACCCTGTGGAATTCACTGTCTCGTTTGCTCAGAGAGGCCCCATCGGTCCGTGCCTTCAAAATGGATCTAAAGACCTTTTTGTATAAATATGTTTTATTTAATAAATCTGTTCCCTCTGTTTAATGTTTAATCTTAAGACTGTATCTTTATTGCATGTACTTTAAATTTTATATAGAACTTGGCCATCTGTATAGCGCATAGAGTCACAATGAAATAGGCGCTCTATTAAATGAATAAACTAAATTAAACTACCCTCTTTATCCTTAATTACACATATCTGTTCAAAAACAACCTAACTGGGAATGAGTGTCACAACACCCTCCTCCTCCTCCTCCCGGCTTTATGAGGAGGTGTGTACCTGTTGGTACCCAGACTTCATGAGCTTTTGATGTTCTTCATCTGACAGATGTGTCTCCAACGTAATAAACTCTGCCTTGGACTGTCTCAGGTAAGTCGTTACCTTCTTTCATTTTATAGAGTTAGGTCAGACCATTCACAGAATAAGTAAGACTGTTCACCTGTGGATTAGTCATTTTGGATGATTTGGTTTGCAGTTGAACCATATCAGTTTAAGCAAGATCCCTCCTCTCCTCTCAATAGTCGAGATTTATTGACAGTAATAGACTCATATCTCCATTTTACAACAACATAACATGACATTACCAACTGTGTACAACTTTTAACAATAACACACAGAAAAACTCTTCAAACAGAAAGGAAATATATATACATATTCCATTAGTCCACTTGGGTTTTCCTCTTCACCCTTTATCCTCCAGGCAGGACATAGTAGTGGATCTGCACCTCTTGTGATAAAGGGCCACTACATGAGCAACTCACGATTCAGTAAAGCGCGACATAGAAAACATAAAAAAAATTAGAATCTCCCAGTGTCCACATGTCATAGTCTCCCTTTCCAGCCTCCCTTCCTTCTCCTGTTAATATTTTATACAGACCTTATTAATTAGTTTCCAGTCCCTGTATGTTGCCCTCATTGGACAGGACTCAGGCCACTCAAAGCTCCTTGATTGCCGCTAGTGTCTCCTCTAGCCTGGCCCCTGCACCACTCAGTAAGGGACTCAGGCCACACAAAGCTCCCTGATCGGAGCTAGCGTCTCCTCCAGCCTGGCTCCTGCACCATTCAGCAGGGTGAGCATACTGACCAGAATTGCAGCACTGTTTGTTGGACTAGACTCTTAAAATTGCTTATGTGCAGCAGACGTGGATGTACTGGCCTCCCTGAATTTCTGTCGGCATAGCAAAAGTGTTTATTTTTACAGCGCTTGCTCTGTGATTTCATGGGGTTCCACGGTTCTGCCGAGTTACTGTAACTTGCCTAGCACTGCATTGACTTAATTTCCAGATTTGCCATATTACATTAAACATACCTAGAAATGTGCTTATGTTAGTTACCTTGTGGTGTTTCAGTGTCAAATAGTCCTGCTGTTTCTGTTATTTAGTAATGTTATTGCTCTCCTGTTCTGGACATGGTTGGGATTCCTCTGGGCTGTGCATGTGCATTACATCTTGCCCATCCCCACTCCAAGTCCTTTACTGTTTTCTCCACTGCATGTTAATGCACTGCCTTTGTTTGCCCTTACCTTATCCTTCTTTTCTCCTTCTCCCACAGGGACTCAGGTCACTCAAAGCTCCCTGATCGGAGCTAGTGTTTCCTCCAGCCTGGCCCCTGCACCACTCAGCAAGGTGAGCATTGCTGACCTGCATCACAGCATCATTTGTTGCATCAGGCTAGCCCATCACTGCTATGCAGCAACTGCCCCACCCCACACCACACCACCTCGCTCATCTCTTCCTATATACAGCATATCCTGTCACATGACCCCATCATGTGACCTCTGTAACCAGATTCTATCTCCCCATTTTCCCATTTAAAATTTATACTAAGCCATCACCAGGAGTCACTATTGAGTACTACATCCCTTTTCTATTCCCCCTAGTCCTAGAACCCACCTTGTTCTTTTCCTTCTGTCCCTGCCTTCTCTGACCTCTCTTGCCACTCTTCCTTCCTATCTACACCAGACCCCCAGGTTTTGAACCACTGACCCTTAGCTCCCGAGACGGCAACTCTACCACTGCACCACTCTCAATCTGCTCTGTCTTTTCATGCCCCTGATCTGTCTCTGTTCCTCCCCCCTTATCTGTCAGTTCTGACCACACAAGCAACCACCCTACTCCTTCTCTCCACTCCATTTACTTGCTTCCTCTTGGTCTCCTTATTTCTACCCCTCTTCTCTCACTTCATCACAATGTGGTCCCCCTTTGTCCTTCCCCTCCCTCTCCTAGTGCTGCTATTATTCAAATACATTCCAGAAGCAGCAGGAAATTCTAACTCGGGCATTCACTACTTTTTAGTGTCCTCAGGACCCCTGTAATTCCTATTAGGAAAACAAATTCCCAAAGGAACCTCAAACAAATATTTTCCAGCCCCTTTCATTACAAAGCTGCATCCATACCTGTACTATAAATAACTAAATCACCTAAGCACTTTATATCCTATACAGGAGGGGGGGTTGCCATTTTTTCTTATAACCTCACTCATCACTGGTCACCCTGTGACATTCCTCCCCACCTAAGAGGGCAACAAAACCTATACTTCTTAAAGCAGGGGAGGTGGGGTTATTGGAGGTCTGGCCCACCCACACCAAAGAGCTCCACCTCAGGGTCCCTTTCTGGACTGGCGACCCAGCACCAATATTTTTATAAAATAAATATCTTATGATCAATTACCCTGGAGCTTATGTAGTGATCCCCCTTAGAATCTTTCAACAGATCAGGCATTTGATATACTAATATACTATCAGAAACTATGCTACTGAATCCATATATCAATTCAGGAACAGAGTAAGCAACCTGAACAATGTTCCCAACATATAGTTTCTGGAGTGTACCTACTGACAGTAAACCTCTAATACAACGTTTGTTCTTGTGACCAGAAATTGAGGGAAAGGAAAGCTAGAAGAAATTCTGATTTCTTCTAGCTTTCTTTTCCCTCTATTTCAGAAAAGAAATAAACAACTGAAGGTGGCCAACCCCTCAGTCCAAAAAGAGTGACTAGAAAAACTAAACAGTGTAAAAGAGGAACATAAGAAAAAGAAATCTTAATGCTTCAGCATATTTACATGCACCCTTTGAAACCACAGAAATCTTTTAGAATCACAAGGCATATGCAAATTCCAAATCACATTTCATAATACCACAACATATAAACACTTCTCAAGCAATATTATATTATTGTGTGTGACTGAGGTTTCTTCATTATTATAACACTCCATCCATCAATCTTTCATTTTCATAACTGTCTGAGGAATATACTCAATACTCAGTTTATGAGACACATTTTATAACCCCTTACAATAAACAGCACAGTGACAATCCCTCACATTCTATCTGGGAGGGAGTTAAAGCTATGGCCCTTCCTTATACCCAAAGTCCACCCCAGGGAAACATACGCCTTTGTGCCATAACGCTAGCACTGTACTAAATAACAACTCAAAAGACTTTTTCTATTACCCCAGGAATGTCATTTACCCATACCCTGACCTGTGTCACATGTATCACCATATTTCTATAGCATGTAACGACAACCTTTATTATTTTCTTGTAAGGGTAAATCCAATAGCTAGGCCATCTCTACCATATTTCTGAACAGCTGTCTACCATCTGGAACCCATTACTCTATGTGCAAACCTCCCCTTTTTCCACGGGTGCCACTGTTTGTGAACTTCAACCCTCTGGGCTACTCTCCCATATTCTGTAATCTCCCTGTGATGGCTAACAGTCCTGCCCCTTATATATGTCGCTACCTGGCAATGCATTCCCGGCCAATAAAAGTGTGGTGTAAAGTGTTCCAAAACCTCCTCATGATCTAGGGGTTGAAAATCCCTGCATACTGTCTCCAACAGTTCCCTCCTATAAGCCCCGGGTACTACCACCCTTGCTTCAATCTGCTGGGTATGGGGGTTAGGCCTCATGTGGCATAATATCCCATCCCTGAATTCATACCACCACAATAAGTTCCCTTTACTATTCCCCATTTTGTTGGTAGCCAACGTACTAAGCTTACCCACTACAACATCTCCTGACTGCAACTGTTTCCAGTTAACACAAGACAATTTATTATTAGCACATTTAAATGTCCCTTCAGTAGTTACTGCTTCTTATTTCTTGATGGATGACTCTACCCTGTCTGCAGACTTCACCCCAGGACACACAAAGTCCAGACCTGTTTCACCTAGGGACTTCTCTAAGTCTCATTTCCATGTTCTCGATCCAGTCCATCCCGGGGAACATAGGCAACACAGGCATCTCCTCATTAGCACACTCCAACACAGGCACCTCCTCATTGGCCCTCCATCCCAGGAACATAGGCAGCACAGGCATCTCCTCATTAGCACACTCCATCCCAGGAAACATAGGTAGCACAGGCATTTCTACATCGACCTTCTCAGGCCTGTTTTCCCTGCACAATTCACTGCTGACTAATCTCTGGATCCATAGCTCTATGTACCTCTGCTCAGCTTCTCTCCTTGATTCTCAGTCTCCACCCGTTGCTCGAGCAGGTAGCGTAACAAGCTCATCTGGGTCATTCACTGATACTGCTCACCCAGGCCACCAACAGCACTTGGCATCATCATCACTGGTACCATACTCACAGGTCGTACCTCCAGTCTTTTTCAACCAACATCCAGGGGAAAAGAACTTCACAGCACCCCGAAGGACCCACTGTTCTGTCCTTTAACACCACAGTCCACTAGCCTTGGTCACGTCAGCTGCAATATCCCACCACTGCTACCATGTGTCATAGGGTGTGGGTGACTTTGTGGACTGAACAAACTGCACGGTAGTGTGACACAATGGCAGGTAAAAAAAAATTCAGCAACTTTATTTTACTTCAGCATCTTTCTTCTTTTAGCAAGACATATTTAAACAGCGAACCGGTATGACATAAACATAAATGGCAACCTCACAGCATAGAAATCACTGGGAATCCATGGTCAGAAAGCTAGCCATCCTAGGTGTTCTGCTTTAATACCTGGGATCAATGCTCAGAGCTCCCTGCTGGAGTCTGTCTCCAGACCTAACACCTATCTGAAGTAGCTTGCTATAACAGCCCTTACATACTTGCTTACAAACCCATGTGACTCCGAGCCTGCCCCATCTAGTATTTCAAACTTTTATTTACACAATACAAACTGTTTTTACTTCTATCTTCATTTAACAGTATTATTCTAACATTTGTATCACATAACACTGAAATAAATACAATTTCATTCATATTTCAAAGAAAAACCAAAAGGCTCCATAAATAATTAATGAACTCACCTCCATTCAAGGGTCCTGCCTTGAACTGTATAAAAATAGTGGCTGCAGGCCAGCAGGCTCCTAAAGGAGTCCTGAATTTACACAGGGAAAAGCAGACCAGTGAGAGAGGTAAGTGGAGTTCTTTTCCTGAGGACCATTGTTTCACCTAACTGTAAACATTTGAACAAGTAGTAACAAATCACTTGCTTCAGTTTCTTTGGGCAGTTTCTATGTCAGCATTTTAAAGCCCTTCAAGTAAATTACAGACAGGTGAAGTGGAGACAGGAAGCAATCCTCCCACAGCATTCTAGCAAGCCCCAGCCAGAAAACCAACAGTAAGTGCAAATACAGCAATTGTATTCCCAATACCTTTTATTTTCTGTGCTGAGAAAACAGGAACTGTAAAAGATATATTTTTCAGTCTAACCTTAACACTACTATGCCTTGTAACCCTTTTGCAGCATAGTTAAATAGTAGTGTCCATGGAGGGAGAGGAAGGGCAGCTCCCGACCTGAGAAACCACATTTGCTAGCAGCACCCTACAAGAAATAATTACCTAGGAAGTGCAAACCAACCCCCCAGTAGCATTATCCCCAGCAGCACAAATGTGCCTAAAGTCATGGCGGTCTGCCACACCCAGACGAAGCAAAGGGAACTAGTCAGGAATCAGAACACACAACACACCAAGCCACCACGCATGGAGCAACTGCCATGTCCTTGCAGTTATCCTGGCGGCTTTACTGCTCCCTACCCTCGCTCCCTCACCAAAGTCACGGCAACACAGGCAAATGCTCAAGAAGCTAAAGAACACAGCCTCCCCAAAAGATAGGCAGCTCATCCCCTTGCCAACTTTCCTCAAAGGCTATCCGCCACTTTCACTTGGAGGGGAAGAACATCCTACAACTCAGAACAGTCTACCTGTCCCCAGTCAGATATTTACCCACATAGTGAAAAAGCAGCGCTAAACTGTGTGTTTCTTTTACAGACATTCTTTCAAGCCTACTATTGTCAATCTCCCTGGACTGCATAATTAATAAAGAACTACCAGACTCATAGCACTGCATTTAAACCCTTTTATCTCCCAAAACACAGCCTGCATAAGCATGAAATTAGAGAAGCCCCACCACCACGAGGAACAGCCTTTATTTACTACCTGCAAGCCCACGAGTGGTGGTTTCCACTAATTACCTTCACTATTTACTTTTACTATTCAAGCACTCCTGCTTCCCACTATAAATATAGGGACAAATAGCAGAGCACTGCACAATTCAAAGCACCATTTTGTGTACTATTGCTTACTAGCATCTGCTATTATTGAATACATTCTAGAAACAGCAGGAGATTCTAACTGGAAATTGACTACTTCTTAGTGTCTTCAGGACCCCAATAATTCCTATTAGGAAAATAAATCCTCAAAGGAACCTCAAACAATTTCCAGCCCCTTTCATTAGAAAGCTGCATCCATACTTGTACTATAAATAACTAAATCACCTAAGCACTTTATATCTTATATGGGGGGGGGGGGTTGATATTTTTTCTAATACCCTCACTCATCACAGGTCACCCTGTGACAAGGGCACATGCTTTTCTCAATGGGTTTGTGTTTTAGAGAATTTCTAACTCCCAATTTCCCATGGCATGAAAGCCAAACCATATCCCACATCTGATGGGGTATTTTCTTATCAAATAATTGTTGACAGGCATCAGTCATCAGACATCAGGACATCCTGGAAATTGAGGTGATACATATTGTATTTCAATCAATCAATTAACTTTTATTTGATTAACAGCATTTCTCAGACTGTGATTCAATGTGCTTTACAGAGTAACATATCTTAAAAATATAATACAAATCAAATAACAGAAACTCACAAATATATAAATAATAATTCATATTAAAATATATTAACTGTTTATAAAGACTTGATTAAATAAGAACGTCTTTAGCTCCCTCTTGAAAATGTCCATGGTATGACTCTTGTATATGATGAGTGAGGGAGTTCCACAGGATACGGGCAGCAGACACAAAAGCACAGGCCCCAGATGTCTTTAAATAAATCCTGGGAACTCCCAGAAGACACTCATCAGTGGAATGCAGGGAGCAGGTGGATCAGTAGGGACACAGGAGGTCTTGCAGGTAACTAGCCCACATCCATGTAGGGCCTTATAGGTCATCAAACCGACCTTGAAGGAGATCCTGTACCTAACTGTCAGCCAGTACAGAGAGCAGCACAGGTGCAATGTGACAAGATCTGGGTAGACCAGTCAACAACCTAGCCACCACATTCTGTACTAGCTGCAGGCAGGGCAGATCTACCCCCACTATCCCCAGGTAGAGGGCACTCCAGTAATCCAGGCATGACATCACAAAGGCATGGACTAGTGCTGGCAGATCAGCCTGGGGTATCAGATGTTTCACCCTGGTGGTGTTCCTCGGATGGTAAAATTACATCTTGACTACTGCTGACACCTGTAGTTTCAGGGTCAGGCCACAGTCCAAAACAACACCAAGGTTCTTCATCCAATCAGAGGTAAGCATCTGGGAGTCCCTGAGCCTAAGCCCTGAGACCTGGCCAGACTGCACCCTCATCCTCTGGTGACCAGGTTCCAGCACCAGTACCTCAGTCTTATTTGGATTCAACCTCAACCAGTTCACCCTCATCCAGTCTTGGATCTCATCCAGGCAGGTGTTCATTACCGAGACCGTCTCCTGCTGTTCAGGTGTGAAGGACATGTAGAGCTGAGTATCATCTGTGTAGCAGTGAAAACTCAGCCCATACCACCTTATAATGTCCTCCAGTGGTAGCATGTACACCATAAACAACATGGGGGACAAAATGGAGCCCTATGGGACACCACACGAAAGGGGCACGGGGGTCGAGGATTAAACTTTCAACACCACATGCTGCGATCTGCCGGTGAGATAAGATCTAAACTATCTGTGGACTGAATCCATCAGTCCACAACATACCTGAAGATACTCTATCAATACCCCATGGTTCATGGTGTCAAATGCTATCGAGAGATTGAGAAGAACTAGAATGGACTGTCTCCCCTAATCCCTCGCTGTCAGGAGGTCGTTCAGCAACCAAACAAGGGCAGTCTCAGCACTATGCCTTTTCCTAAATCCAGACTGGAGAGCTCATAGATGTTGTGGGCTGTTAAACAGGTCTCTTGTTGGACAGCCACCACCTTCTCAATAACCTTCCCCACAAAGGGAAGGTTAGAGACTGGTCTGTAGTTTGCCAGACAATCCAGATCAAGTGAAGGTTTTTAAAGAAGGGGTTTGCCTCCTTCAAGGGATCTGGAAAAACTCCTGCCACTAGAGAACATTGTACTAGCTTGGTGAGGGCTGGGCCAATGGTATCAACACACCCCACCAGGAGGTGTCTTGGGCCTGGGTCCAAACCACAGTAGGTTGGCTGTAACTCCTGGATGGCCCTCATGACATCTGCTAATGCAACCTGGTTAAAGTCAGACCACACAGTCTGAGTGTCTGTAGCCTCACGCCCTTCACCACAATGTGTCTTCAAGGGCACCGACCGGATCCCAATCTGATGGAGATAACATTGTCGGCAAAAAAACAGAGCAAACTCATCACATCTTAACTGCAAAAGGCTTGATTACAAAGCCTGTCCATGGTGTGGAAGAGTTGAGCCAGTCTGTTTACTGCTGCAGCAATCTCCTTCGACACGAACTATGCCTTCTTACAGGAGATTGCTGAATGATAGTCCCTATAATGGGCCATCAATAAAAGTTTGTCTATCACCAAAATGGCCCTCGCCAGCACTGCTCTAACCTTCAAACCCGCCCTTTGATTTCCCTGAGAGTCCCATCAAACCAGGAGAACCTCTGGTGAGAGGTGAGAGGTCAAATATAGACAGGTGCGATAGAGTCGAGTGTCTCAGAAATCACCCTATTATACGTCAGAACAATTCCTTCTACTCCTTGCATGCACTCATTGGACCTGATAGTTTCAGCACTGCCATCAGACCCTGTGGGGTCAAACCCCTTAAAGGGCAGCACTGGACCATCTCCATAAGGGAGGGTCTCTTCAGTGGGGGTGGCACAGACAAGAACCTCACAGTATGGTGGTCCAACCATACAACCAGCAGGTCAAAGACCTCCATTCCCAGTAGAAAAGTCCAATGATTGGCAATGTATGTGGGTGGCAGAGGTAAGTACCTGTGAAAGGCCCAATGAATGCATTAGCTGGAGGAAGTGTTGACTAAACTGTGAGAGTTTCATCATCAACCCAGGCATTGAAATCACCCAAAATAATCCATCTGGATGACTCCAACACCATCTCAACGATGAAGTCTGTGACTTCCTGCCGAAATTCCTTCTCATCTCCAGTTGGTCAGTAGATGAGAAGGATTCTGTAACTTGCACCCGCACTACCCTGGACATCAGCACATTCAAAGGACCTCATCTCTCCCACTGGCAGGACTGTGAGGTTCAGGTCCAGCTTAAAAGATACTGCCACAACCCAGCCCTATGATCCTTTCTTGAGCAATGAATCACCTAGTACCTGGCCTGAATAGCTGATTCCAAAACTTGACCAGCATTTTCATCCAGCCAGGTCTCAGTGATGCAAGCCAGATCAGATGTTGCAACAAGATCAGCTATAATAGCTGTCTTGTTCTTAATCGATCTGGCATTTCACAACACTGCCCGAGAAGGATAGGTCAATGAGGCTGGTCCAGTCACCTGCCCACCCATTGTGGAGCTCTTGGGTATGGGCACCAGGCAAGGAGAACCCCTCTCCTGGGCCCATTTTGCCCAAGGGCATCTCCTGGTTCCACCACCCAAATCTACCCCTCTCCATTATATTCACCCATTAGCCCCCACAAATCCCCATTCCTTCTGCTACACACTATCCCCAGTGCTCTACAGTGTCTATATAACTCAGGTGACAATGGGGACAGTCAAAGGGTCAGAGACTGCAGAGCCTAGAGGGGAGTACGTTTTCCTTGAGAGCCAGTGACCAACACATACTAACAGCTTTCCACTAAAACTCAAACCCCAACTATTCACACTTAATAACAGATATTCAATAATATCATACACACACACACACACACACACACACACACACACACACACCACTCCACTCATTTCCACTATTTAACCACTACCTCCCAAAACAGCTCTCCATCCCCTCAGCACAAACAGTCTTTAATAACAATTTCTAACTATTCTTATTTCAGATGAGTCCAGAAGTCCATGAAGCACCAACAGTTCTTATTACTATTTAACTTCAAAGAGCAGTTCCTTCAAAGGGAGCACTACACAAAGGCACCAGAGCCACATAAAATCCAGGCTCAAATCCCTCAAGGGTCTCACCACTAAGGTCCAGATCTTCAAGCTGGACCAGAAAATATAAACCCTCGACCCCTCTCATTAGTCAAGGATTGTTCTGGTCCTGCCTTTAAGTTCAGGTTCTTAAATTTACTATTGAGCCCAGGGAACCTTTACAAAATGATTATCGACAGTACTATTTGGGCTTTCGGTACGGGCCCTCTCATGGCCCACTAACCCCCAGCACAATCCATAGTGCCCAGACAGCCGTTCCTGGTCAGACTTCCCATGGGCTCAACAAAAGCACTCCCCTGCACAGGAATCCCTCTTTGCCTCTGACAATCCAGAGCTCAGCCACAGCACAATTCTTTATGACTTTCCCTCAGATTGAGAAAATGTACCTTAACAGGAGGTCAGAGAACTTCCTCAGTTTTCCAGAGTTTGAGACAGTTCAGAATCCACCAAACTCCACATGATGCCTGGACAGTGCCATCAGAAAGCTTACTGAGTCACAACACTTTCTTGCCACTGCATTTATAATGCTAGAATAAAACACCTTCCTAGATTTAGAAAGAATGCATTGCTGTGTGATTCTCCATTGTCTCAACTTAGTTAATCTGGGTTTCATGTTTTGTGGTATGTTTTAGTATGTACAACTATGGACACTGATAAAGTGCCTTGGTCCCATTACGCTTGAGAGGGAACCAATTTAAAACAATGTCATACCAAAGCTTTTGTGTCCTTTGTAGTAAATCTAAAAATTCTATAAATAAAATACTGTGAAAAAACACTTTGGGGTTCATTCTAATACCTCCTTCATCATAATCATAGTAAGTGACATTTTGTTCTTATAGAGATTAGTTGACTTCCCCAATGTCCTGGAAAAAAAACTTTATATAACTGGGCTTCCATGGCAAAGGGTATGGGATATACATTTGCAACATGAAAAATCTGTGGTATGATAAAGGTTTTTATATACTCTTTTCTTGGAAATAGTTTTATATTTCCATTGTGACACTGACCTTTAAGCTTTTGCACAGCCTGTTCCCAGTTATGCATGGCATCATCCTGAGTACCAAAGGTGATTCCCAGGATTTTAATTGGGTTTGTATTTATTGGAATTTAAGCTATGTAGTTTATATCAGATAATCTCAATTTGGATCAATTTGTACCCCTGACTTTTATTATAATTAAGTTTTACATGAAATTCTTTCATAGTCTGAAAGTACTTGTGTTATGCTAGGACCTCCATTTGCATCATTAATATGCAGGCACATATCATCTGCATAAGCACATATATTTGTAGCATAATGCAGTTCTGATAACTGGATTCCTGGTTTATTATGATTGTATTGTATGTTTCTAATGAAACAGTCGATTGCAAATAAGTATAACACAGGACTGAGAGGACAGCCCTGTCTCACTCCTCTACAAATCAGAACTTGCCATCCCATATGACCATTAGAAAAAGGCTGAACCTGTGCAGTATTATATAACAGTTTTAACCAAGACACAATGATGTCCAGGATATTGTGACACTTAACATTAAAGAGGTAAATATGACTCACCACATCAAACGCTTTTTCTTGGTCAAGAGACAGTAGAAAACCATTACACTAATGTGTTTCTCAAATCAAAAAGGTCTCTTAAATAATACAAATGATAAAATATGGATCTGTTTGGAACAGCACAAGATTGTACTGGGGAAATAAAGTTCACAGCGGCATCCGACAATCTGCATACCAGAATGTTGACCAAAATTTTATAATCTACATTCAAAATGCTGATTGGCATCCAATTTTATATCCGATCTGTCCCCTTTTTTTATACAGGAGAATGATAAAAGCCTGAGTGAATTCTGCCAGAATTTGGGTAGAGTGCAACAGAGAATTAAATAAAAGGGTCAATAGGCAAAGTTTTTCCAGGAAAGTCTTATCAAATTCTGAAGAAATGCCATCTTTACCCAGAGCTGTAGTAATATTTAATTTTCTAATTGCAATTCTAATTTCTGCCTTTGTAACATCTGCCACCATTGCTTGAGAAATGGATTCTGGTAGGTTAGGAATGTTCAAATCACTTAAGAAGGAATCATCCCATATTGCCTCTGAAAGAGAGCTGAACATGGTTTTTAAATAAGTTTGTGCTACATCCTGGATTTTATTTTGATTGGCATATAGTGTATTTGTACGGGGTGTCTGTTAAAGAAGTAATATTTGTAATATTAACCTTCTCAGCACAACTTTTAAACGCATCTAAATTTGGCTTTCGGCCTTGAGTGTCAGACTGGACCTCTAATTTTAGACTCGATCTATTATATTGATATCTGAACATATCTTTTGGGGCAGTTTAATCTGAGAATCCAAATTTATCTTCTGTTCATGAGCTAGGAATATAAATTTTTGTAGTCTATCCTGCAATTTCAGATATTGGTGATATTCTTTCCAGGACTTCCAGGTATCTTGTCATATAAAAAAAGTTTTAAAATCCTGTTTTGATTCAATCCACTAGTCTGCTATCGTGTTATATGCTTCTGAGATAGATACCCTAGCTTGAAATAATTGTTCCCATTTTCTTGCAATTTGTGGATCTTATAGCAAACAATTGTTTAATTTCCAACATGTTTTGTGGTTATTTGTAGTATGGGGGTTTAATGTTCAACAACATGACACTGCCAAATTGTCAGAAGTTTCTATGGGTATGGTAGAGGCTTTCTGGACCACAAATGTTTAGAAAAATAAATAATATATTCTTATTGCTAAAGCACATTTAATAAAAGTTTTTGCACCCTACAGGTTAGCAGCTTTAAAACCATTGTGCAACTGTGCAGTGTTAAGTACATTATTTAAACATACCATATCACCAAAGATTTTCTGGGCCCGATTCTACAAGAGCTACACCTAGTGTAACAGCACTTGTGCCAAAAAGATTGGTGCAAGTAGCAAGTTACGCCAGCAGTTGTGACATGCAGGATTCTACAATGTGGCCTGCGACATGCCGCAAGCCACTTGCTCCAAAGAGCAGTTACGCCAGCAGTTGCGCCATAAACCCCCTGTGACATGGTGCTAGGGGGTTTATGGCAGCAGTTGCGCCCTGTTCTAGTAGGGCAGTAACAAAGTCCCCAATGTCGGGATTCTACAAGAACCCCCAGAGGAGAACCGTCAATGTAAGTTACACCAGCATTTAGCTGGCATAACTGTACATACGTCCTCTAGGGGTTCTGTAGACCCACTGCACCCACTCCAGGATGTGCACCACATGCCCAGAACACCCCCATTAGTGCCTAACAGGGCAGCCCCCAACCCCCACAGCCCCCGATCCCCCATAGCAGAGGTGCCCAGCTGAGCATCTCGCACCCCAGCCCCAAAACCCTGAAACCCTAAATGCCCTGCAGGACAGCCCCACACACAACATGCCCCAAACCCCACACCACTATCAGCACTGCAGGGCAGCTGTATCCCCGATCCATGCCCTAGCCCATTGTTTTGCTGAAAATGATGTAAAAGTAAAACTCCTGAGATCCTGGTAGTTCAGTGGTCTCTCTACCTGTTTCTATCTAGTAGTAGCTAGTTTCACTCATCCCTCAGCTAGCGATTAGCATGGTTTATCTTCACTTTCATATAGTTAGCCAACTGGTTCTGTATGATGCTTATTGAGGATGCGCTTCAGAAATGAATGAATACTCATCAGTTCTGAGCATGTCTATACAGTAAGCCCTCATGGAGTTCAGTCGGTGGCTGGGCGGAGGTGAGAGAGGTAGGCTGTGTCAGTTGCCTGCAGGGGATGGGTGGGGGACTGGCACTGCTAGGTGGGTAGGTGGGGGCCACTTGACTATCAGGGATCTCGGGTTTAACTTTTTAAACTTTGCAGCACTATATCGGGTTGGGGAATGGATGTGGGGGACACATAGACTTAAGGGCTTTAAATACTTACACTTGATGGGGGGCACAGACTCATGACATGCCCCAAAGGTATACCCTAGATTGGCGTATCTGTCTGCATATTGCAAGTCACGGATTCTAGTCGGAGACCCTGCCCCTATAGAATAGGGCACAGGATCCATGTTGCAATGGTGTTTGGCAAGTCATCTTTGGCAGTTACTTGCACCAAGCTTCTAGAATCGGGCCCTCTGTGTTTTACAACCCCTATCACAAGGTGATAAACCACAGTTACAATCCCTCCAAGGATTATAAGTTTTGTGTGCAAGTAAAGCTGCATTTTTTTAAAAGCTCAACCCATAATGCAACACTTTTGAAGTGCATAGATATTTATAAGTCTAAAATCTATGTTTCCATGAGTGACATAAACTAACAATGCTCTGCCTGGTATCAAATCAGTAATTATTTTGACATGAAAATGAGAGCCTCTGAATAGAAAGGCAATGTCATCACAAACTTCCTCACCTTGTGACCAGTAGGAGGCCCCTCAGACCATAATTGCTTTGCCTGTGAAAGTTCATAGGAAGTTTTGACATGGGTGTAACCCCCACTGGCCACTTATTTAACTAGTAGGCACACCTCCCATACCATTTCTGTCTAGGGGAACAAAGGAGGGTGGGGTACAAAGCAATTGCTGTAGGTGTGTACAAGACACAAACAGACCTTTACCAAATCCAAGTCCTGAGGAGAGAACCTTTGCTAAGGGCTATGCTAGGTTTGCACTTCTGACAGGGGTACCCAGTAAATCCATACAGGAAGCAGTAACTAGATTGTCCGTACCAGGCTGGGATTTTAGTGTGTGGCTTTATTCCAAACAGATGGTACACTAAAGCAAAGATGGACCCCCAAGGGTTTACACTTTGAAATACAAAGCAAATGCAGAAACACATCCTCTGTACTTTGACAGAAACTCTACTTCCCATTTATCATAGGATCTGAACTTTTTAGTGGCAAGTCTAAGCTGAAAACACTTCTTCTTGTGGCAATGTCCACCATGGAGCACACAAACTTCTCTTCTGTGTGGCACTGGCCATGACTTAGCTGCAGTTCCTATGTGGCATAGGCTTTAATGGAGACACTGTGGTATCTTGCCACGACATGGGAGCACACTGGTGCTCAAGACTCGGACAACCCACACCAGGGGGTAAAGTTTACTCTTTAGACATTGGCTATATGCTCTGAATAAAACAGATGCCCTTACAGAACCCAAAGTGTTGAACTGATCACTCCAGATGGGGGTGCCCACCTTTGCTTCCTCATTCATACCAACCATTCTTTCGAGTTACACCTTAACTTGCTACTGTAAAACTTTGCTTTCCTCAAATGTTTAACACATTTAGCATTTGACACACTACAAGACAGTGTAACTTTAAAGTTCTGACCAAAGTGCCTAGTCACAGCTGGGACTCCACTGTTGTCAGCAAACTTCAAGTAAAACTTCTTTGAGAACAGTCTCAAAACAAACTGGGTACATTGTGTCCCTTTTTCAGAGTGACACCCCACAGAAAACAGCAGGTACAATCTCCTAGGAAACTCTTAGACAGAATATACTCACTGTTTGTACACCAAAGACATCTTCAAAATGTTCAAGGTTGGATCAGGGGATTGCCCCTCGAATCTTCTGCAGTGCCCCTCAGCACATTGTATCTGAGGTTATCAGGAAATTCTAGAGATGGTTTCCACCACTTCACAAGTCAGGCAAAAGATTTTCTCAGACTAGGGTGAGAAGAACAAGATCTCCTCCCTCCTACACTGCTCACTTTCTGAGCTGCTACCAACAACTCCTTGACACTCCACTCAGACTCACTCGAATTCTAAACCCCACACTCATAGCAAGGTGTGTGGCTTATGTTGCTATGAGAGTTCTAATGACATCACCTCTCAGCTGAGACCAAGCAAGCAGAGAGGGACCAGGTGAAAATCTATTTAACTAGTTATTCGCCAGCTGCCTTCCCTAACACTGACACTGATGGGACTCTAGTAACCCCAGGGAACAGGAGGGTTACACTCACCCCTAGCCAGGTAAATGTCTGTCGGCAGTCATTCCTCTACCCAGCACCAGACCATCCTACCCTCTGTGCTACCTATGGGGAGGGGTGATCAGGCCCTCCCACCATGTGCCAGGCACAGGCAGGCAACTCTAAAGGCACAGAGGCCAGCTGATGAAACTTCACTTCATCCTATGATCTATCTATGGACTATCAGTGGCTCCAAGAAACTGCCTGAAGCATACTCTAATAGATCAGAACTGAGGCCCCTACTGCAGGTCAGGACCACAGCCTGTCTATCCCCCTAGCCCTCTAGGGAAAATCTATCTGACCAAGCTGCCCACAGGGGAACCTCTCCCCAAACCCAGGGTATCTGCAAACAAAAACACCAGGAGACAATACATCACAATGTATTACATTTCCCACAACTTTCCCCACAGCCTCACACCTGTGAAGAAAAATCTGTTTACACCCTGTTAACTACACACAATCCTAAATTTCTAAGAAAAAACAAGAGGAACTCAGCCAAGCTCCCATGTCCTCTTCTTTCCTAGTCTTCATTTCTTCCTTTCTTCCTCAGGGACACCTGTAAGATAAGAAAAACAAAACACCACATCTTGCATTCTACAGTGTCTAAACCTCCACCTGAACACTAAAGAATCCCAAAAATATATTTTTAAAAGTACAAAAGTAGAAAATGGAAAACCAACATTATACAACACAATTTGGGGATGGAATGCCTTAAATGTACTTATACTTTGGCAATCTTGGTAGTTACAGAACTTCGGTTAACGGCCAAAGTCAATTACAAACTGACTTAAAATACACACATGATAAATTTAAATTTGTGTCCGTTACACTGCAGTTAGTAAAGGATTATATACTTAAATATGATCCTCGGCCTAGTGTGGGATTTAATAGATTGATTATGGAAATATTAAGTTAGGTATCACTTTTTTTCTTACCCTCTCTCTTTGATTTTTAATTGCTCTTTAAAGGATTGTGTTTTTCCTCAGTGCTGGAAATCATCCATTGTGAAACCAATTCTTAAAACTGGAAATCCACAGATTGTATCTAATTATCAACCTATTTCTCTGTTGAACCCCTTATCAAAAATCTTGGAAAGGATTATCCTACATCAAACTCTATAATATCTTACAAAATATCACATTTTGACTGATTGTCAGCATGGGTTTAAACCAAATCATAACACTAAGACGGCCTTGGTGAGGTTCATCAGCCACATTCAGAGTGCCTTTGACAAAGGACACTCCATTGGGGCTTTATTTGTGGACCTCACCAAGGCCTTCGACCCAGTTGATTATTCTTTACTACCATTAACACTTACAAATATGAATTTTTCAGCTGAGATAGTCAAATGGTATTCTGACTACCTCACAAACAGGACCTTTAGGACATTGATCGGTGGTAGTTTTTCCAAAACAATAGTGATGCAGAGTGGGGTGCCCCAGGGTTCTATCCTGGGCCCCCTCATTTTTTCCTTTTATGTTAATTCTGCCCCAAGTGTTTGTACTAAAATGTCTATGATTGTATATGCAGATGATGTAGTTATTTATAGTAATGGAGATAATTTAAGTGTGATACTGAATGATGTTCAGACAGATTTTGATTTTTTCCAAGATTGATTGGTTCAGAACCATATGGTTCTGAATTAAAAAAAAACAACTAAACTTATGATTTTTTTCTTGTAGGTCTAGTGGAAATGATGATGAGCTTATTTCTATTAAAGATAAGATGGGGGTTAATATTGATTTGGTGGAAAACTTTAAATATTTAGGAATATTATTGGATAGCAAATTATCTTTTGAATCACATATTTTACATCTTAGAAAGATCATCCATGAAAGACTAGGTTTTCTATATCATGTGAAAACATTCTTAACATCAGATTCTCGTTGGCTACTTGCACATAGTTTCCTTTTAGTATTTTTGATTATGGTTTATTGGTTTATTCTTCTACTACTACTACAGTTTTGAATAATTTGAGGGTTACGATAATTCAATACTACAGTTTATGATTAGTGCACCTTATCGTATGCACCATTGTCAATTTTAGATATATATATATATATATATATATATATATCCTCTGATTGTTTATCTTTGGCTGACAACATTTTTCATAAAATGGGAGTTGTTCTGTTTAAAATCTAAATGGGTCTCTTCCTGTATCAGTCACTGATCTTTTCCAAGATCCTTTCATCCATGTAAAACCAGGTCCCACAGTAGATTTTTTTAAATACTGTTTTTCAAAAAAACAATGGGCCTAAGGTCACTTCTGTTTCGAGCATCTCTATTTTCTAATACTGTGCCAGTTGACCTGTCTGTTTGTAAGACTATTCGCTGTTATAAATCTCGCCTCAAGCAATGGCTTTTCAGTAGCCCTAAATGCACCTGTTGATCACAAATGTTATGTAACTGTAAAATGTATATGTTATTTGTATTTTGTACTGTACAAGTTATTTTATGTTTTGTATTTGTTTTTGTATTATTGTAACTTGTCATCTATGAAAATGGGCAATTTTGCTTATCAGATTTACAAGTATAAAAAATGAAATGTCCTCACTAGTGACAGAATGTTGTTGCCCTAGGGCAAGCTCCATAAAGAGTCTCTCCTGGCCAGAGCCCACTGAAAAACAGTCCTGGAAGAGGGCAGGGCCTGAAAACACTGCAATCCATGGAGAGAGAGTCTTTGAGGACAGTTCAGTTGTGAAGTCTGCCAGGTGTAGGGTATGTTGTACAAAGTCAGTAAAACATAGAAAAGATGGATCTTACCAGTTCCTTGAATACAGAAAACAAATGATCACCTGACTTCTCCAAGCTGAGGACTCTCCTCCTCTGGCAGCATCTTCAGATAGGGATAATGTTCTCTGGAAAACCAGGTGATGAAACAGGAAAACAGCTGGGTTGATGTCATCTTGGAATTCAAACAATGGAACAGGAAAACAGCTGGATTGATGTCATCTGGGATAACAGGCGATGAATCAGGAAAACAGCTGGGTATTGTCATCTGGAAGGCAGCGATGAAAATGGGAAAACACTGCTGGCTGACTAATCTGGATGCACCTGAAGAATTCCTGTAACACCAGTAGAGCTGCATCTTTCTCCATGGATACTGTTGCTGCTGGATGACAGACAATGGGCTGCCACTGCTCCCTTCCCTCTAGGCATGCTGGGCATATTCACAGGGAGTGGCACCATTAAGGGTAATACCACTCAGGGTGAGGTGCAAGAACTATGATACCATCTGGGCATTCAAAGTTGATGTGGAATGTCTAATTCCCTGCTTTGTCCACAATTCACACAGTGTCCATAAACAAAGTTCTGCCCAATTTCCAGAATTTAAGTCTGTAACTGATGACTCTGGGCAGGATATTCAGAGCAGTTGTGCAATGCACACAGTGATGCTCAGCGCAACTGGGCGCCAGTGCACCAGAAGGTGATATTCAATGGCAGCAGATGCACCACGCAATTCCCAATGTGCCAATGTGCAGTGGTAATGAATGTATGTGTAAGTACATGGGGCTTAGCCATGAATAGGCAGCGCAGTATCATATTCAACGGCAGGTGAATGGAGCAAGTGTAGAGCAAACGGGACCTGCATGGAGCAGACTTGAGCACATAAAAAGAGGGAGCAAGTGAGGGAATGATGCTTGCACCACAGGGGACCCAGACAGTGGGAGAACGAGGGGGCAGACAGAACAGCCAAAGTGGAGCCACAGAGTGAGGGGCAGGCTGGTAGAGGCACAGAGTGGGGCCCAGGGAGCCTGAAAGATCCAGAGTCTGGGGGAGTGAGTGTGTGTGTGTGTGTGTGTGTGTGTGTGGTCGTGGGACAGGGAGCAATACCACACACAGCGAGTGCCAGTGACACCCAACACAGGAGGGGCTGTACAGGGCTATGGAGAGTTGGGAGGTGGAGACCACAGACTGCAGGCCAGGTGGCCACAAACAGGGGTGCACCCAGTGCAGGGGCACAGACAGCAGCCCACAGCCCGGGGGGCCAGGGGAGAGTGCCACCTAGGGGGGAGGTTGTACAGCCCAGGACATGGTCAGTGCCATATTCCAGATGGAGGCAGTAATGAGGGGTGTGAGGAGGCAGCTCGCAGACCAGCATGGCCGTGGAAGGGACCATCGGTGGTATGCCCAGAACAGGTGATACTGTGCCTGCATCACCTTTGAACAGTATAGTGACACAGAGATCGTGGGCCGGTACCCCCTGAACCGGGCCATACTGAGGCGGCTCTGTGAGCTGTACAGTGAGGAGATGCAGATACCCACAAGATGGAGCCATGCCCTGTCAGTGGAGATGAAGGTCATGACCGTCATGTGCCTGCTCGCCACGGTACCTTCCAGAGACCAACAGGGAACACCATGGGCATAACTCAGTCAGCTCGTCCATGGCTCCTCACATTCCCTCAGCGTACTGCTGCCACATGCTGCAGAGTACATCCATTTTCCCAGCATGCTGGCAGAGTGTACAGCAAACATGCAGGAGTTCCACAGGGTGGCACAGTTGCCTGGCATGCTAGGGGCCATTGACTGCACCCATGTAGGCATCTGCGCACTGCCTGGCCCGAAGGGGTAGCCTATATAAACAGGAAGGGCTACCCCAGTGTCAAGTGCCAGGCAGTGTGCGATGCCAGGGGGTGCATAATCAATGTCTGTGCCACACACCCTGGAGGAGCACATGATGCCTTCATCTGGCACCAGTCAGCACTGTGCCACAGGTTTGAGAGTGGGGAGATCCCCACTGGCCACCTAGTTGGTGAGTATGTTGTGGATACAGTATGCCGGGAACAGCAGGGCAGGGTGTGTGGGTGGCAAGGCATGTGTGCCAGGGGGTGTGGCCAGGATGGCGGATGGGTGCATTGATACAGGCCACCACGCCAACCAGGGATCTTTCTACACAGGTGACATTGGCTACCCACTCCGTCCATGGCTGCTCACCCCATACCGGCGCCTGTAGACCGCGGCACAGGAGCAATACAATAAGGCACACACCAGCACATGGAATATCATCGAGCAGGTGTTTGGGCTGCTGAAGCCTCGGTTCCATTGCCTGGACAGGTCTGGTGATGCCCTACAGTACAGCCCCTCAAAGGCCTGTGGCCTATTCCTGGCCTGCTGTATACTACACAACATGGCCACCGAGCTTGGGATAGCTGTCAAAGTCGAAGAGGGTGACAGCAGTGGAGATGACCTGGCTGCCAGACCTGGTGGTGGTGGTGGGCAGCCCCCCCTGGGCAAAGGGAACCCCGGCTGACAAGGATGGCCCAGCAGCACAGGGACACAATCACTGAGGAGCATTATGGAGCATGCTGGTAGGTGTACATGGCCACAGGCAGGGCCAGCACCCAGGTCACAGTGTACAGGCAGGCATGGGTGCACCATGCCAGGGTCAATGGAAGGGGTGTGAACAGGCATGAGGTACAGACATTGATGCAGAATGCAGCACAGGCCTGCACACCACACACACACACTCCCACACATCCTACACATACACATGCACACAGGACCCATAATGCCCTGCCCAGAGGTGAGCACCAGGCATGTGCCAGACTCTGGGTGGCACTGCACAGTGACAGTCAGTGCTGTGCTGGCATCATCATGCACAGACCACAGCAGCCAGCAGCCGGGCGGGTGGGCACATGGACCGTGTGTGGGGTCACCCACAGATGCCACAGCCATGGGATGCACTCACACACACATAAGCCGCACCAATGTGCACACAGGGCACCTACATACGGTGGACACGGAGGTGGATGAGTCAGGACCACCGCACAGTTACACGGCCGCCACAGACATGTAGACAGTCCTGCCGGGAATGCACAGCAGGTGCAGGCTGGGCATCCACCACAGGGGGTGTTACAGATGGTCCTCCAAGGGTGACACTGTGGGAACATGACCGGGTCCATGCAGGCATCTGCAGTCCCCAAACATGCCTCTACCAGGCGTGCTGGGAATGCCCACAGCTGACCCCGGTGTCAACACCATGGGGGTCGCACAACGCTGGGCCCGAGGGGTGAAGAATGCACTCTGTGGTGTGAGCAGTGGATGGCCACACACCAGGGTGGCCAGTGGTGCCAGTCCGGCTGTGACCACAGCTGTCAGCCAATCCATGGCTGCGGCCGTGTCTGCCCACATACGCGTGTTCTCAGCCAGGAACAGGGCGAAGTCCCTGTCCCACCACTCTGCTGCCTGGTGCAGCTCTGCGCAGAGTGCATGCACCCCTGCCATGACCAGCACCTGCTGCTCAACAGAGGCACGGAGCAGATGGGTGTGCTCATCCAAGGGGTTGCGCCCTGTGGCGCAGGGGCACTATGCTGACTCACGGGTGTATCCTGACCCTGTGGCCCAGCACCCCAGAAGGTGGGTGCTGCAGCAGCTGGTCCCTTCTGGGCTGACTACCATGTGGTGCACCAATGACGGGCACTGCCTCAGGCCCCCCTCAATGCCATCCAGCTGCTACTGCTCGCCTCTGGCCACTGTGTGCAGGGTATCACCAGTGCAGCTGCACCGCCACCAGTACCACCACCAGCCATAGCTGCACCAGTGGCAGTCTCAGCTACACTGGCCACAGTGGCCAGGTGCAGGCAACAACCATCGGGTCACCGACTGCACTGCCATGTCGGGCATGTGGTAAGGTGTCTCCCCCAGCCACAACATCGCTGTCTGGGATGTAGGTGTCATTCTCATTGGAAGTGGACCCCACCCCAATCTGTGTCTCAGCACACAGGACACCAAGCCTGGCATCATGCTGAAACACAGCCAGGGCCTCATCCACAACTGTGCCACTGGCATCTGGATGGACAGTGGTGCTGACCTGTAGTCATTCTGGCCCATGGTGTCCAGTGGAGGTGGATGGCCAGTCCTCCGGGCCAGGATTGCACCCACAGCAAACACCCCCACCCTGCTTGCTGCATGCAGGCACTCAGGAGCTGAAAGAGAACACAATTGCATTAGTGTTGCTGACGCCCACCCCTGCCCCCAGCCACCCTGCCCTCGCGCCCCATCACAGCCATGCTTACCGTAGTGATGGACTGCCACCTGTCTGGAATCCACCACCGGCACTCCTCAATGGTGCTGCACTGCATGGTGGCTGCCAACATCTCCTCCTGTGGTGTAAGGATGGGCACAGCAGGCTGACCCCGTCTGTGGCAGCATGCGCCGCCTGGATGGCTACCTCCTTCTCTTTGATGCCTCCGGTCTGTGCTGACCTTTTTCTGCACTCCTGCACAGACTGTTGGTGCCTGGCATGCTGGTTTACAGCATGGGCCACGCTCTTCCATGCTACTGTCCTGGCCTGTGGTGCCTGTGGAGCCACTCAGGAGTGGCTCCTGGTCAAGATATGCCTGGAATTAGGTGTCAGACTCCACCCTGGTGAAGTTGGATCTGTGCTTGTGCAGGCCCGCTGCTTGTTCGGTCTCTTCTCCAGACATGCTTCTTCCTGTGGAGATGGACATGTGTTAGTATGGCCTGGAAAGATTCCCCACCTCCCATTCCACTGTCCTGCCAGTCACAGTGTGTATCTTACTTCTAAGGGATGCAATACGGTCCTTACCCTGTGCATTCCCTGGTGCCTTTATAGCACATCGCATGCAAATGAGGGGTTTCGTACCGTATGACATGCAAATCAGTTGTTGCACCATGGATGAGCTAATCAGCTGATTTGCATATAGCAGCTGAATGTCACGGAGTTGTGGTTTCTTAATGGGGTTGTGCATGCACAAGTCAAGGCACAACTTTGTTCCATTTGCAACAGCCCATGGCGCGCATGTGTGGTGCGCCATCAGCAGACAACTCGCGCCGGCTTATGCAATGTGCATGATAGGCAGTACTGCTTCAGCCACTATTGCACATGTGGCACTCATGCACTGTATGGCCTCATGGCGCACAGGTGCCAGTCAGCCGATGGCGCCACTGTGCTATAGGTGCCATGGTGCCCGTCGCACAGACCGTGTACTGTGGCATCCACGTGGCCCTACTGCACAACATGCCTGCTATGCCCAATGGTACTGTGTGCAGTGGTGTGCAGCCCGACCCTCACCCCAGTTGTGCATCTCCGCTGCTTGCGCTGACAGCATTGGCAGCACATCGCAGAGCATGCCACGCAGCATGTGTGCACGGGTGCTGCTGGGCACCATTTATTACACTGAGCTCACTGGTATCATGCCATGCTGTACAGCACCCAGAGTCCCCAACTGGACACAGGTTGAGTTGGTCAACCTCATGGCCCTGGTGGAGCCACATGCTGGCTCCTGTTTGGTCAGGTGCCCCAACACACCTCAGACTGATGTTTGGCAGGAGGTGGCTGATGGACTCAAGAAGGCCACAGGTGCACACCATAATGGAGAGCACTGCAGTCACTGCTACGAGGACCTGCAGTGGAAGGACCAGGAGTGGCTGTGGATGCTACAGGCACGCATCCGGAGGGGCGCCATGCCATGTCCACGTAAGTGCACAGCACCTGTTCCCATTCCCATCCAGTGGTCCGTGGGGTGGTGCCATTGGCACGCCATGCTGCGGGGGGGCTTGGGCAGTGCGCTCTGTTGTAAGTGGCAGTACGCCATGGCTACCCAGTGCCATCGTGCCACTAGCACAATGCACAGGGTGTCACACTGTGCTGGGGGAAGGGCCTGTGGTGTTGCCTGGTACTGATGTGTCATTCTCCATAAGTTCCTCCTAGGCCCTGAGGATCGGAGATGGGCCCGTCTCACTGGAGCTGCAGCCGGGCCAGGGACGGGCCACCCAGGGGAGGTGCACCGTGGTAGGACGATGGACGGGGTGGCTGGACAGCCTCAGGTGCGGCTCAGCACGCAGGTAGCACATTTACATGCTTCTATGTGCTGTACAGGGCAGGCAGCGGGGGTGGGGTGACATGGCCCTCTGTGCGCATGGCCTCCCTGATGTGCACTGCCTGTGGTGTCCTATGCACCGCATTGGGCTATCACACATGTGGGTGGCGCTGCTGCAGGTGGGCTGTGGGGTGCACCCGGGCCTGGCTGTGCCACTGCCAACTGACTGCATGGCCATGTCGCCTGCCTGCTAGTGGTGGTGTGCTGCTCATTGGCGGTGTTGGCATGCAGTGCTGTGCATGGCTGTGGGTACCCAGGCAGGTGGCTCATGGGCACACTCACTGCGGGTGGTGGCATGCCTTCCCAGGGGCGTATGGCACCGATGCCTGCTGTGCATAATTGGCAGGCTGCAGCATTCTGGCCATGCACTCATTTGGTGTTCAATCTTCTGTCATAGGTGTCAGGACCCGTGATCCACACGCACACCTTCTCCAGCAGATCCTACATGTGTCAACCACCACACTATGGGTGGTGCAGCAGCTGGCACTCTCCCAGCGAAGACAGTGGTGCCAACACCCACGACGGCCTACAGTGGGGCGGATGCCCAAGTGACCATCATCCAGATTCCTCACCCTTTCCTGAGCAACATTCCTTGCCCTCCCTTGTCTCCTTCACTTGCCTTTGCCCCTGGCCTCCCTGTCTGTGGGTGGTCCCTCCTTTTCCCATTACCTTGTACATTTGTAAATAGTTTTGTTTACATGTTGCAATACATTCTTTATTGTTACCTTTCTGTGTCTGTGTCTGTTTTGCGGCTGGTGAGTGGAGCCATGCTGCAGTGGTGTGCCTGGCTGCTGTGCTGTCTGTCTGGGGTGGTTGGGGTGTTGTGCCTGGTGGTGTTCCCCCATGCTTTGGGTAGGTGGCTGTGGCCTGTCTTTCTAGGTCATGTGGTGTATGCCTTGTGTGCTGTTTGCCTGTGTGTTGCTGGCAGTGGTCTGGGTGGCATGTCCCCAGCCTCCCTGTTGGTGTTGCCAGGGGCTGTGCGGCAGGGGCCATTGTTGCCACCCTGCCACCATGCCCTCACTGGGGTGTGCATGGTCAGGGCCCACTGCCTCCTCATGCTCACTGGGCAGTGTGCCCACGTGTAGCCACCTGCCTCTGGCATGGCACACTCTGCGCCCTGGTGGTGGGACCTCTCCCCTGTGGCATTCCACCTGCTGAGCCGTTGCCTTTCCATGTGTCCTGGGGCATGCTCCTGTGCACTTTGCACACTGGTGACTGCTGCTCATGTGCTACGTGGCTTGCTACCCTGTGCATCTCTGGGTGCAATATGCGCTTCCTGACATGCTCCCTGGTGCATCCCTGGCTGCGCTATGGCACATCCATGTGATATTCAGCCACGTTGCACAGGTGCTTCCTGTCATGTGCAACCTTTGAATATCATGCCAGATACACCATGGCGCACTGTATTTATGCTGCATCCCTCTTACTCCTCCCTCTGGCGTATTTCTGAATATCTCAGCCCCAGTTCCTAACACATGCTGCTGCACCAAGATGCAAATTCTTACTTGCCTCTTCCAATAACCAGGCTTGCATGTTCTGTTACAATTTCCTCCCAGACTGTATGAGGAAAGGTAGGAAAGGACATCCCATACATGGCGTCAGCCCTCCTATGTACCAGTCTCTCCTCCTTGCTACACTTCACAAGTGTGTGACCCATGGCTCGGCTTGGGGGTGGCCAGTCCTGGTTAAGCCAGTGCTGCATACTTAGTGAATGAAAGAACTTGTCCCTGACCATCTCTGTGGGCAGAACACTGCAGCCTTCTTCTTCTTCTTCTTCTCTCTCTGGCTCCTCTGAGGCAAGACCTTGAGACCACTCACTGGGACCCTCAACATGAAGATACACTTCTTCATCCTCCTCAATCAGGATCTGAGCCCAGGAGTGAGCAGATGTCTTCACTCCAGAGACACTCCCCTCACTGAGTGCAGAGGTAGACACCTCCCAGTTCACTGTCTCTTGCAGTTCATCCCCCCTACTAGGCTAGGACTAGGACCCTCCTTCCATGGGTCCATGGACCCTTCCGTCACACTGTCCATCTGGGACACAGGCGTGGAAACATTTCTAGGTGTCTGCCCTTGCAGTAGAGCCATACTCTCTCCTTCAGTGCCACACTCTATGGGGCCTCTCCCAACAGGTTCAACCTGGTGCTGTGTGTTGCCACTTGCAGGGTTTTCTACTTTGGTCCAAGTGGGAACCAATCAAATTTGTGATGCCCTTTCTGACGCTGCACCCATGCTCATACCATACTTCACTAGGCAATCCGAACAGTAGAGTATCAGAAACACATCTCTTCCAGCCTTGAGGCACACTATGCACAATCTTACTGGATAGTTGGGTATTGCTACATGTGGAGGCAACCTTTCACCATAGAAAGTTCTCTTTATTTCCCTTAGTGTGGCCACCTCCTCTGGTACCATAGCTCAGGCATGAGCCAGGTAGTGGGGAGTTCCTGAAGCCATGTCTACAATTAAAACACTCAAAAGTTCATTATTACTACTTGTTTACTAATCTCTGCAGTCTCACAAAATGGCTCCCTGCTGCTTTGTTTACTTTGCTAACCCCACCCTGTAATGGTGGTGTAGCTCTCCTCATGCATCAAATCTGTTTCTGACTCAAAACTGCACATCCGACCTTTTCTGCTACTGATTTTTGCTCAAACTGCTATAGATTGTACTGCTTGCATCTTTCTCAGCACATTCATATGATTTTACAGGACTTTGTGATTAGCATATGAATCAAGACTATTTACACTTGCTTAAAGTCATTTGCAAGCCACAGTATCTCTTTTGCACAGGATTGCCTGTTTGCTGCAGCCTAATATACAATTCACAGTCTCTCTTGCTTAAGAACACTTTACTGTTGCTGAACTCATCATAAATGCTCACAGTCGATGCTCAGAATTTTGTTTGTTGTCTTGCTGTTTTACAACTCACAGTCCTTCCTTGCAAAACAGTCTCATTGCTTGTGCACAGATTCAGCTGGCTTAAAAATCACAACTCAGCTTGAGGCATAGTAGTTTAGGTTTACTCACTGAAATCAGTAGCTGGCTTTCTCAGTGGAAATTTTCAGCCTGATGCCGATCATAGAAGGCATCTGGGGTGAAACAGGCTGGCTGTCTCATTGATTGTTGACACGAACGCCATTATCAGTTCCAGTTGGTCGGATAATGGGTTGAGCCTGAATTGGTATAGCAAAAGTCTGTTTTTCACAGATCAGAATGTTCACAAGCCCCTTGATGGTCTATCCTGGTCTGACCAGCTCGCGTGCCACATGCTAGCTCCTTTTCCAACATTCGGCTGTACTCTGAAGCTGGTTAGGGGGTGGGACTGATTGCAGTCTCACCAATCACTCGATGCCATGCAAATAAGCTCTCTCTCTCGCTCTTCCTTCATGGCGATCATCGAGCAGGAGTAAATTTAAACTGCAAACTGTAACTTTTTTTTCGCTGCAATTTCAAGGTGGGAGTGCTGTTTTGACCATTTTCCTCAGAACTTGGCAATTTCTTTGGCGACTCTCCAATTTGCACACAAAGTACATACAACATTCAGGCACATTTCTCTCTTTCTTTACTAAAGTCCGCATTACTTTTGTCAATTAAACTTGAGATTTAAAAGTTCTGTAAAATGTTCTAGATGTGGGAACAAGGACATATACTTTCTGTCTTTACAGTCCATTGTAAGTTGGTACACACACACACACACACACACACACACACACACACACACACACACACAGTAGCACTGTACTAGCAGGCACACAGCGGCACATACGGATGGCACTCTCCAATGCAAGATCCTTTTGTGCCAAGCTTCCTTTCCAGTTTTGGGCTACCAAGCTACCAGACAGATAAGATGCTAGCCATATCCTCAGCAAAAATCTCTTGTTCTCTCCCCAAAATCAACAATATCTTCAGATGAGCCCCATTTTTAATCCCCACCAGCCACTTATTTAACTAGTAGGACACCTCCCATACAATTTCTGTCTAGGGGAACAAAGGAGGGTAGGGTACAAAGCAGCTGCTGCTGGTATGTACAAGACACAAATAGACCTTTACCAAACCCAGGTCCTGAGGAGAGAACTTTGCTAAGGGCTATGCTTTGTTTTCACTTCTGACAAAGGGACCCAGTAAATCCACACAGGAAGCAGCAACTAGATTGTCCTTACCAGGTTGAAATTGAGTGTGGCTTTATTCCAAACAGTTGGTACACAAAGGCAAAGATGGACCCTAAGGGTTTACACTTGAAACACAAAGCAAATGCAGAAACACATCCTCTGTACTCTGACAGAAACTCTACTTCCCATTTATCATAGGATCTGAACTTTCAGTGGCACGCCTAAGGTGAAAACACTTCTTCTTGTGGCAATGGGCACCATGGAGCACACAAACTTCTCTTCTATGTGGCACTGGCCATGACTTAGCTTCAGTTCCTATATGGCATAGGCTTTAATGGAGACACTGTGGTATCTTGCTACGAGTCATGCACGGAGCACACTGGTGCTCAAGACTGGACAACCCTCACCAGGGGTAAACTTGATCTTTAGGCATTGGCCATATGCTCTGAATAAAATAGACACCCTTGCAGAACTCGAAGTGTTAAACTGGTCACTCCAGATGGGGGTTGCCCACCTTTGCTTCCTCATCCATACCCAGCCATTCTTTCAAACTTACACCTTAACTTGCTACTGTAGAACTATGCTTTCTCAAATGTTTAACACATTTAGCATTTGAAACACTACAAGAGTGTGTAACATTAAATTTCTGACCAAAGTGTCTAGTCACAACTGGGACTCCACTGTTGTCAGCAAGCTTTAAGTGAAACTTCTTTGAGAACAGTCTCAAAATGAACTGGGTGCATTGGGTCCCTTTTTCAGAGTGACACCCCACAGAAAACAGCAGGTACAATCTCCTGGGAAACTCTCAGACAGAATCTGCTCACAGATTGTACAACAAAGGCAGCTTCAAAATGTTCAAGGTTGGATCAGGGGATTGCCCCTCGATTCCTCTGCAGTTCCATCTGGAGACAGTTTCCACCACTTCACAAGTCAGGCAAGCATCTCAGACAAGGGTGAGAAAAACAAGCTCTCCTCACTCCTACACTTCTCACATTCTGAGCTGCTGCCAACAACTCCTTGACATGCCACTCGGACTCATTCAGAATTCTAAGCTCACCACACTCACAGCAAGTTGTCTGGCTTATGTTGCTGTGAGAATTCTAAATGACATCACTTCTCTGCTCTCAGCAGAGACCAAGCAGCAGAGAGGGACCAAGTGAAAATCTATTTAACTAGTTATTCACCAGCTGCCTTCCCTATCTAACACTGACACTGATGGGATTCTAGTAACCCCAGGGAATGGGGGGGTTACACGGGTATCCTGGAAAAAAAAATATCATTGGGCAATTCCTTTAGGTCATGAAGTGTGGTTATGCATTTTTTAAAAGATTTTATGCTATTGATATTTATGGTCAGAGGGTATATAGAGTGATCCATTCAGAATAAAGGATGCAGTGGTCATTCACCAAACCTAGGTTTGGATCTTAAGCTCCCTTTAGCTTTTTTTGCCTTGGAGGATTCTACAGGGATGTCAGAAATGTATTCCATAGCCACTGAGGCCACAGAAGAAGTGTCAGAACTGGCAGTATAGCCTAGAGGTTAGAAGAACGAGGTGTGAACGAGCTTGATACATCCAGCAGACCAGACCCGAGTTTGATTCTCACAACCTCCACTTGCATACTGTGTGACTCTGAGCAAGTCAGTTAACCGCCCAGTGCTCCCAGGTCACCCCTGAAAACAGGCACTTGTGCCTAGTGGACCTTACCCAGTTACCAAGGACTAAAATAAGAAAAAAAATTAAAAAAAGAATCTCCTCATCTTCCCTCATTGTCCCCCACTACTTTCATTTTGACAGAATATTGTACTGGTTTCTAGTTAAGACTGTGATGTCAAGTGGTTTAGGGTCTGCTTTTTCTTGGGATTTTTCCCCTAACTGTACTTGTTCCATGGGAACATCCATGGGTAGGGATGGAGGTGGCATAGCATCAGGAGGGGCCCCTGAAACCTTAAGCACAGTGGTGTTGTATTCATCTTGGGAGCTGGGGTGGTGCCAACCATGGTTACTAGTGCATTCAAGTGTGTAGATGGGGTGGATCCCACTGAATAAGGCCATTAATGCTGGTGGAGGTTGAGGTTCTTGTGGGTCTAGCAGAAGTGGCTGTCTAGCTTGCATGACTTTCAGTTGTTGTGCAGCGATCAAAGTTTCCTGGTCCTGCATAGCCCTATCTAACCAACTGTGAGCTGCCCAGGGCATTGTTGGTAAGAATGCCCTGATTCCTCACACATGTTTCACCTAAAGGGGTTTGGGCAGTCCAAGCTGACATGACCATAATCTAAGCACAAATGACATCCTGGTTTGTCACATAAGGAGCTTAAGTGTGTCCTAGCCCAACATTTGTGGCAAGTTTTAGGCTGTCCTGGGTAGAAGCATATGCCTCTATCCTTACCTATGTAAAAGCTTCCGGGAAGGTGGTATATTCCTGCATCTGCGTGTTTCAATTTTACCTTAATTCTCCATCCCCCTGTCCATACTAAATCATCTTCAAGGATAGGTATATGTTTCTGTAATATCTCACATTTTTCTCTTAGCCAGTATTGCACATCTTCTATATTAACCCCTTCATTTCTGAAAAGAAGAGTAACTATTTTTATGGCTGACTTGGTTAAGGGAACTGGAAAAAATTTCTCCAAGCAGCAGTATTTTTTATAATGTCAAACGTTTGGCAAAATTTCTCCTATGTACGTGCACCCCTGAAACTAACATCATAGGTATTTTCTCCCTTGACATGTATAAATGCAAAAAGATCTTGAGTACAGATACCCATAGTTTCTTTTAACAGTTGGTGCATTACAAATTTTCTGTCCAGAAACTGTTCTTCTGTTCCTGTGTATTTGAATCTGACAGAGTTCTTTCTTTGTGCAGGTTCTCCTACTTTTTTGAATAAATCTACTATACTAAACTTGTCCAAAGGTGGATTGTCAATAGTGTGAGTAGTGGAGGATGTACCATCCAAAACTGATGGGTTTTCAGAGACTAGAGCAGCTCTGAGGGTTTGTGGAGCTGAAAGCTCTTCGCCGGGAGTCCCGGTGTCCAAACGAGGTGACTCCGAAGCTATGTGGCCATTGGAAGAAGGCAAGATTTTTTTTTTTTTGCAAAATCAGGCAAGTTACTTGAACCAGGAATACAAACATCATGTTTGTTAAATGTCTGGACATTTCCTTTACTCACATTTGTTTATTTAATAGGGCATTGTTCAGATACCCATTCGGGCAGTTCTGCAGGCATTGAAGTAGATGAAACATCAATGCTGACACTGCTGGTAGAGAATATGTCCAAGATTTTTATTTGCCGCAGACATTATTTCAGATGCTGATACTGGTCCCAGAGATCTCCATCCTACCCCATCTGGGTTCAGGATCCAGCCCGCAGCTTTAAGTGCTAAAGTGGGTCCCAGGGTTCAAAAACAACTTTATCCATGCTATCAGTCGCTCTTCCTAGATGGAGTTCATGGTTTGCAGGTAATATCTGTGTTTCTATCATTTCAGAATTAGATATAGAAGAAGTAGAGGCCAAAAAAGGGGTTATGTCTTTGGTAGTTTGGAACTGTATGGTAGATGGTGGTGCATGTTGCTCTGTAATATTTACAGTAGTAGCAGGTTCAGGACTCATTACAGGCCTGTTTGTATTTTGTTGGCTTTCTTTCAACAGTCTCAAAAACAAAACTTTGTTATTCTGTAAAGCATTCTTCAGCAAAAGTTTTTCTTGTTCTGGTGAAAGGTTACCCATACCAGAAGCTGTAGGTAATTCAGGTGCAGTAGGTGCAGTAGATATTGGAGCATCTGTTACAGCACTTTGGGCTTGTAGAGGCTGTGTTACAGGCTCCAAGACAGCTGCATTCTCAGTATCCATAAAAAAGCTCCATAAAGTCTTCCATTTCGACATCAGGTTGATGTTTGCATCTGAGAGAGATTCATGTCAGGGGATAATACACTGAGAGGAGGCTCCCATGAGCCTCCCCTGCTGCATTCAGCAACCACGTCCATCATCTGAGTTTGGCCAACAAGGGTTCTCCCTACTGCGGGAATAGGGATTTCTCTGGTGTCATGGCCAACATTGCCCCATCAATAAAACAGGACCAAATCCACGTCCCAGGATGCACCTGTAAACCTAGCTGTCATAGCTTGATGTGCCTTTCCTGATCAAAAATTACAAGTAAATAAATAAATAATTCAAATGTATTCCTTTCTAAAGTGAATTTATTTGAAAAGGGTAACTTTAAGGCTGGGCCTACTGGTCCAGTGGTGGTGCTACTGCTTGTGGTGCTAATGTCCTGGGTTCAGCAGTAAACTTGGGGTATCAGAGGGGTCAGACCAGGGGAGGACTGAGCCTCAAGTGACTGCTCTCCCTCTCCTCCTCCTCCTGAGTGGGGGACATGAAACCTGGCATGCCTGACCCTAGCAGAGGCTAGGGGAAGGCAATCCAGTGCTGCCAGAAGTTTACACAGGTGTAGCATCTGTTGACACACATCCTGTGAGAGTGCACAGTGTGCATCATGATGGCATTGCACATCTGCACCTCCTGGCAAGAATACAGGAAGACTCCCAGTTGGTAGGATGACACCTGTCACCTGCAGGATCTGTATTCAGCTATCCAGGCCTGCCCACTGAACCAGGTCTCGTTCAGTGGTGGGAGCGAGAATCCCCTCCAGCCCCATTGGGGACAAGCCCTGGGGCCAACCTGGGCAGATAAGCCCTGGAGGATGCTGGGGTGTCAGGGCTGAGGTGACCAGTAGAATGGGGCTGTTTGGATAGGGAAGAAAGAAATAAACAGATAAATTAAAATACAGAGTATAACTTTGTAATTATTTGAACTAAAAACTTATTTTTTAATCAAAGCTTGAGTCACATTGACATAGCTGAGTAAAAAATTATCAGTCTGTTACTTATCAGTATATTTTAGCAACAGTTTTTATTTTAAATTTTTTAGAAAACTAATCAAATAAACATGTTTGGTATCCTTGCTCTTATTAACTTTCACAGCTTGTACAGGTTCAAGCGAAAGCTGTGGAAGATATTGGGATCACTGAGCATGAAATTAAGAATTTAACAATTTTTGTGATGCAATTGTAGAACTTAGCCAACGGACTATGAGTACCAAGAATGAGTAGACACATATATTTAGCCTAAATGTGAGTCACAAATAAGGAAATATTGAAAGAAAAGCTAATTTAAAAAGTAATGAAACTTGGGTATGGTTCCTCATTACCACTTAAACCCCCCACCTGTACTATCTCCCTAACAACCACCCCTTTCCCTTCTGCTACTGCCCTTTTGTTACAATCTCCATACAGCTTAGAGATACAACTATTCAGTCCCATTATCATGTTTGCCATATCTTTTACCTTTTTACATTTCATTTTCCCTTAATACTTTCCAAATTGGTTCCCATATTTTTTGAAAACTCTGCTCTTGTTGTTTACTCTGGTAACATGCATTTTCTAATTGCATACATAATGTACACAATTTTCCATAAAACGCAGTGATCGAGAGAACTGGGCTTTCATAATCTTGTAATCGTCATCTTACATTCATCACCTCTGTATTAGTGATTTTCCATATTGATCCTTGATGCAATTTATGATTACAGGTGATACCCAATAGACAAAATTCTGGGTCGAATGTCAATTTTACTCCAGGAATTATATTTAGAACTGTGATAACCTGAAGCCATAATGATTTTGTTAGGCTACAGGTTACTATCATATGTACAAGTACACCTTGTTGAGAACCACATCTATTGAACACTGGGAATAATGCAGGGTTCATTTTATTTAGCAAACATAGTGTAAAATCCATACAATGAAAAATTCAAAAACTGGATTTGATTTAATTTACCCAACCATCCTCCTTCATTCTTCTTCCTATTTCTTTTTCCTAGCTTTTCCTAGCTATGTCTGAGTTTATTTAATTTGTTCGTTTGCATGTGTAATATTTTGTTATAGATTTTTTATACAGTTTTAGTTTCTCTTTTCATTACTATTTCCTGGACTAAAGTAATTCTAGGTTTAACCAGATTAATGCCTAATTTTTCATGCATGATCGCTTTTTGATATATATATATATATATATATATATATATATATATACATCACGTCATCAGTTTCAAGTAAAGTATACTTATATTGTAAGTCTTGAAAAGTCATGAACTGCTCATCTTGATATAAATCTCCTATATTTATTATCCCTTTCATTCCCATGGATTGTACATTTTAAAATTCTATCGACTTGATCTTCCAGTTTTATGGGAGTATGTATATTTATCCTTACATTTTCCTTTGTTAACTTGGGGTATTTGTGCTACTTCATTCTAGTAAATCTAGTACAGGGATTACTTGTGATTAATAATTTTTATTGAGTGAGCACATATTGACAACAGATCATGAACATGTTAACAGAATCAGAAAAATAACACAACATAACACAACAGTGCAATCATGTATACAACTGTTCATCATCTCTCCAGGTCCCAGACTTATCCCCAGAGGCACACACCCCGAATGTAGTGAGGCATTAAATAGGGTCTGCTAAAGGTCCTGCAAGGACCTCTGCCAGCTCCCTTCAGTATCCTGGATGGATGCCATCTGGACCTGGCACCTTATCCATCGTCAGTGCCTTCAAACCCTCCCGAACTCTGCCATCCATGATTTCTCATCTGTCACCCTCCCCCGTTTCTGCCATTTCTCCCCACTTGGGTGTCACCTGCCTCTTCTCTTTAGTAAATACTGAGCAGAGTACTCATTTAGTGCTTCTGCCTTATGTACCTATTTTACCCACCCCCCTCCTTCCTAATCCTTACTATGTGGTCCTTACAGCTCCTTTTCTCCTGATATACCTAAAGTCTTTCTCCCCCTTCTTAATGTCTTGTGCCAGCCTGAGTTCCATAGATGCCTTGGCTCCCCCACTGCCCTTTGTCACCCCTCCTTGATTCCACTGGTACTCACCCTGTCCTCCCTCTCCCAGTTTTCTTTATACTTCCCAAAGGCAGCTCTTTTTCTTCTTACCTTTCCCATGACCAGCTTGCTCAACCAGCTCAGTTTCTTAGCTAGCCTTCTTGCTCTGGGCCTTGCAGCAGGTTTTTGGTTGCCTTCTATCCCCAGCTTTATGAGCTCCCACCTCTGGTTAGCGTACAGACTAGACTGAATTCTGGCCGGTACCCTTTTACCACTTCCCCATCCTCCCAAAGCGGCCCTCCTGAAGTCAAGCTCACCTTGCCAGATTTCACTCCTTCCTTGCCCATATCAATGTGAGCCATACTGAGTGGTGGTCCTCCTGACAGCGGTTCCTCAATGTAAGTTCTCCTGAAGTCCCCATTTGCCATCCACAACGTCAAGGGTATTCCCTAACCTGGTTGGTTCACTGGCCATTTGCAGATGGAAGCTGTCTCGAAGGCATCCAGCAGTACCTGCTCCCTTCTGTTCCTGGTTGTTGGGGTACTCCAGTCCACTGCTGGCATGTTGAAGTCCCCCACAATCACCACACTACCCTTCTTGCAGGTCATCCTGATCTGTCCCTAGTTCCTCATCTAACTCCTCCGTCTGAGATGGCGGCCTGTACACCACTCCCATTCTAAGAATCCTATTCTTGGAATCCTGATTACCTCAAAGTGACTCTGTACTACCCTCCTCCCTTCCTCCCTTACACACTTCAGTCCTTCCTTCACATATAGTGCCACACCTCTTCCTTTCCCAACCACTCTGTCCCACTGAAATAACCTGTGCCCTGGTACAGACAGGTCCCAGTCACTGTATTGGTGGCCCATGTTTCTGTGATGGCTGCAATGTCCACCTCTCCCTCTCTGCCATGAGCACCTGTAACTCTGCAGTTTTCTTCCCAAGGCTCCTAGCATTAAGGGAAACCACCTTCCACCCTTTTCTCCCCCTTCAATCCTGCCCTCCTTTACTAGCATCACCAATAGTACTTGCCATTTGTCCTTTGTCACTGTTATGGGGGGTAAGCTCATATGGTTTCCCAACCTGTGGTCTCTGCATGTCTCTTGCCCAATTGCCACCCCCCGTTCCTAGTTTAAATTTCCTACTTCCTCTATGTACTCCTCCATCCTCTGTTTCAGCACTTTCTTTCCTCCTCACTCAAATGTAGTCTGTCCTGGCATAGAGACTACTGTCCTCCCAGGTCCCTCCCCCAACAGCCCATACCCTTTAGCACAGCACCAGGTTCTTAGCCATCCGTTAAATTCTCTATTCTCAGCTTTCTTGTTGTGCTTGCCTTGGGCAACTGGAAGTATCTCTGAAAAGTTACTGAACTTCCTACCCTCACATAATTGTCCTAGTTCCTTAAACCTCCTCTGACTATCTACTGTCTTGTCAACCAGGTAATTCGTCCCAAGATGTATAATTAAATGAGGTTTGTCCCTACTCCTTCTAGCATATTTCAGAACAGATTGTCCCACCCTTTCTGCTGTCATTCTGACATGGCCTCCACCCAAATGTGACTATGCCTCTCCCCTTGCTACCCCACCTGACTCCTCTTAGTATTGAGTCCCCCAGCACTAAAATTCCACCACTCTTACTCCCTGCTTGCTTCCATTCATCTCTCTCTCTCCTTTCTGGCACCTCTTCTTCCTCCTGCACATTATTCCCCTTTGCCTCTGTTGCAATTCTCCCAGCAGAACTCCCCCGCGCCCGGTTTGGTCCAGGCATTTATCAATTACTCCTCTAATTTCATCATTTCCCTCCTCCACCTTCTTCCTCTCTAGCAGTGCAAAACTATTTTCTGAAGACCCTTCACAAATGCCCGCTCCCTCTCTCTTCATAGTAACCTATTCCTCCTTTCCATTCCATGACTTTGCCATTCTTACTTCCCCTCACAAGTCCCTATCTCCTCCTTTCATTTGTCTTTTGTCTCCTGACCTGGTTCCCCGGCAATCGTTCTTCCTGGCCTGGGCCCCTTGTCCCTGCTTCCCTTCTTCTGACCCTCTTCTCACCACTGTTGGCTTAAATTCCCTCCCTCATCTCCCATTCTTCCTCCCTCCAGTATTGGGCTAAACCCACACCCAGTCTGCCTTGCCTGTCTTAGTTCCTCCTGCAGAACCTCCATCTCCTTTCTAAGTTTCTCTATGTGGTTGCACACTAAACATACTCCCATACTCCGGGCAATTTTTAGAAAGATTGGTGCACCGCAGTTGTTGTAGCCTACCACCCTACCCATTGCTGTCATTGCCCACTAGCGACCCCCCACCCTTGCAGATGTGGGATACCAAACACTCCCCCAAGTCTCCCTTCTCTCCCTTTTATCAGTGCAAAACATTATTTTCTTAATTTCCCTTACCCCCTTTGTTGTACACATTTAGATAGATTGAGCAACTGCTTTTTATATTCCTAACCTTCCTATCCACACTCAAAAAGAGACTATAAGTAGCTTTTGCACAACCTTCTTCAAACTCCTACTCCTCCTTTCCACAATGCAATAACAATGCAAATAAGTAACAATGAAAGCTCCTAGATTTGCAGTTACTTCCCTTCCACTGAGATAGCAGTCACCTCTTCACTCGCTGCTGTTCTATTCCTGAATGTCTGCTTCTGCTATTAGAGGTGCATATCCTTTGCCTGATTGAGGAAGTGATGTCAGAACCCCTGGTATAAAATCATGGACCAGGGTGGGTGGGGTGAGGGTTGGGGGTGGGACCAACCAAGTCTTCCAGAAGCAATCAGGTAGCTGAGGCCCCTGGTCAGACCATTAGCACCCTTCCCCACTATGCACTAACCTTTGTAGCTAGTGAAGCCAGCAAAATGAATCACAATTCTACTCAAAGCCCCAAAATAGGTTTGCTACCAAAAGAAACAGGTCTCCAATTCAAACAGCTTCACCAACAACACATCAAAATAGTCTTGAAATTAGAAGATATGGGTCCCTGATTCAAAGAAACAGCCCTCATTAAATCACACCAAATAGGTTTTAAATCAGAAACAATAGGCCTCTGCAAATGCAGCCTGCTACACAGTGAAACATCAAACAAATGAGCCCACTTATAGCCACCAAAACAGTTTTCAAATTCCAAGCCCAAAACAATACCCTGCAGCCCTAGAAGTAGTAGAAAGAAAGAAATAACCTTCTACCAAGTAAAATCTAAACAATGTTAAAACAGCAAAAGCTCCTGTACTGTAAAAGATCTGATCCTTTCCTTCTAGTTCCGTCTGAGAAGCCAAGCAACTGACACCACACCTGATTAGCTCCACCTCCTAGCTGAGTGAGACCTTGCCAGAACATTAGCACCGTTCCCCACTACACTAACCTTTGCAGCTAGTGAAGCCAGCAAAATGAATCACAATTCTCAAAGCCCTAAAATAGGTTTTTACCAAAAGAAACAGGTCTCCAATTCAAACAGCTTCACCAACAACACATGAAAATAGGCTTGAAATTAGAAGATATAGGTCTCTGATTCAAAGAAACAGCCCCTGTTAAATCACCAAATAGGTTTTAAATCGGAAGAAATAGGCCTCTACAAATGCAGCTGCTACACAGTGAAACATCAAACAAATGAGCCCTTATAGCCACCAAAACAGTTTTCAAAATTCCAACAGCCCCAAAACAATATCCTGCTTATACAATACCCAATTATTGGATGGTTCTCTGAGCCAGCCAATAGATAGTCTTAGAGGCAGCCTTGCCTTGTCTTTGTCCCCTTGTGACAATGAACAATCTCTCTGTCTTGCGTAAGGCAAAGTTCTGGATATGTAGATGGACAGGGTGATCTCAACATCTAGATGGTGTTGGACAGGCTTGTCGCCCAATTGAGTGTCTCCAGTAAAGGTAGGCAACTCAATGGGTTGTTCTCTGTGAAAGGTGGAGGAGACCTTTGGTTGGAAGGCTAGTACTGTGCGTAGGCAAACTCCCTGAGGGGGTGAACACTGTGTAGGGTTCTTTGTATGATAATGCTCCTAGTTCCCTGATCCTTCGAGTTGAACAGATAGTGATGAGGAAGCAGGTTTTCAGACCCACCCAGAACAGGTCTACCTCATGTAGTGGTTCGAAGGGGGTTGTACTGAGGGAATCTAATACCAAAGGGAGGTCCCAGGGAGTGCTGGATGGTTTGACTCTGGGACATAGAACTTCCACCACTTTCGGGAAGCACAGGGCATCTTGGGTGGGCCCCCAGACTGTGTCCCCCTATGGGATCAATGGTTGCTCCAATGGCTGAGGGCTGTGCTCTGAGGGATGAGTGGGCCAACCCGTTGTCTACTCCTTGTTGGAGAAATAAGAGGATGGTGGACATGTCTGCTAGTTCAGGATTCTTACCCTGTTCTCGGCACCATTTTACGAACACCGACCATTGCCTACCATAGGTAGAGGTGGTCGAGGCTTTTCTGGATTGCAGCATCATGGAGATGACTGACTCATGATAACCTGCTCTCAACCATCTCTTCCTCTCAGGAGCCAGGCTGTGAGCTTTAGAGTCCATGGAGCTGGGTGTAATACCAGTCCCTGGGTCAGCATATCCGGTTGGTAGGGTAACCTGAGACTGTCCGCTGTCATAGCCAGCACCATGGCAAACCAGGTTCTCTGTGGCCAGTAGGGGGCCACTAGAATGATGGTTCATCATGATGTTTGGATCTTGGCCAGAACTTGGGGTATCAATGGGATTGAGGGGAAAACGTACACCAGGTCCCGAGACCAGGGTTGCGATAGGGCATCAGTTCCCTGTGACTGGGTCTCCCTGTATCTTGAATAGAATCTCTTGACCTGCGCATTTTCTGCCGTGGCCATGAGGTCCATGGATACCGGTCCCCAAGCCTCCTGAATCATTTTGAAGAGGCTATGGTGGAGATGCCACTCCCCTGGGTGGACCTGTTGTCGGCTGAGCCAATCCGCTCGCACGTTGAGCTTGCCGGTGAGATGCACTGTGCTGAGATGAGTGAGGTTGCTCTGTGCCCAGTTGAGGACTGTCGCAGCCTCCCTCAGCATAGCTCTGCTTCTGGTACCCCCTTGCTTGGTGATGTACGACACCGTGACTTGGTTGTCGGATCGTATCAGAACCGACTGACTGGAAATGGAGGATCTGAAAGCTCTGAGAGCATGGTATACTGCACTCATTTCTAGGATGCTGATGGACAACTGGGCCTCTGATGTTGTCCATTGACTCTGTGCCATGGTGTAGCCCAGGCATGCTCCCCAGCCCAATAGGTTTGCGTCCGTCTCTATAGTGGCATCGTAAGATGCCTCTAGTGGGACCCCTCATGTGAGGTTGTAGCGCACTGTCCACCATGTTAGTGACCACCTCACTGATGGAGGTAACGGAACTATGACATGCAAGTTGTATTTGTTCAGTGATCCCTGAGTGAGGACATAAATCTGTAGGGGTCGCATGTACCACCTGGCCCAAGGGATCAGGTCAATACATGATGCCATGTAGTCTAATAACTGGGCTATTCAGCCCATGGTTGACTAATGGCAATCTCTCAGGTGGCAAGACAGTCTTATTAGGTTGTGAACCCTTGTTTGGGATGGTTTTGTCCATCCCTGTAATGTGTTGATCTGTGCCCCTAGGTGTTGCATGGGCACCAAATGGCTCTTGGTTTGGTTCACCACCCAGCCGTGCTCCTCGAGTGCTGTCAGAGTGATTACGGTGTCTTGACACAAGTGCTCCTTGGAGCATGCCCCAATCAGCCAGTCGTCTAAGTAGGGGATGATATCGAGACCTTGTTCTCAGAGTCTGGCCACTAGCACTACGGACACCTTGGTAAACACTCTTGATGCTGAGGTAAGACCGAAGGGTAGGGCCTGATATTGGTAGTGCTGGCCTAGGATGTAGAATCTGACGTATTGTCTGTGTTTTAGTCTGATAGGTATGTGAAGGTATGCATGCTTCAAATCTATGGATGTGAAGTAGTCACCTACGCGGATGCTGTGTAGAGTTGACCTTAGGGTGTCCATTTTGAACCTCTGGGGAACTACGTGCTGGTTGAGATGCTTCAGGTGTAGGATGGGGCATAGTCCCCTGATTTCTTGGCACGAGGAAGAAAATGGAGTACCTCCTAGTTTTGTGTGAAGAGGAACAGGTTGTATTGCTCTGTTCTGTATTAGGTCCCACAGGATTTGTTGGACCTGATGAGGTGTTGCCTTTGTTTTGGCAATGGGAGAGCTTATGAATCTGTGTGTGATGGGGATTGGGATAACTCTGGAATATATCCTCTCGACACCACCTCTTGGACCCACATTTCCAAGGTTGTGCAGAACCACTGGTGTCTGAAGACAACCTTTGATCCATGGGGGGCACGTTTCTTGCCCGTGAGGAGTTCTGGTCAGGTAGTCATTGTTGTTTTCCCCTATGTCCTCTACCTCTTCCTCTGAACTTGGACCCACGGGGTCTGAAGGAGGAGGGCTGATAGGAATGGGTGAAGGAACTGCGGTGTCCGCTGTGTGTTTCTCTGCCTCGAAATGTATTGTTGTGGTAATGGGTGTCTCTGCGTGCTTGATAAGACTTGTTGCGCCCACGAAACCTTCACCTAGCAGAAGGTAGATAGGTGTGCCTATTCCTGTTTTTGAGTAAGTCTTTGCCCTCTTCTTTCTGTTTTAGGAATTCCTGCGATCCCTCCCCAAATACATGTTTTCCTTCATGGGCAAGTTTTGCAGTAATGTTTGGATTCGTTGTCAGCCTCCCATAATTTTAGCACAACACTCTTCTGGCATGGTTAGTGATGGCTGTAGCCTGGCATTTAGTCTGAGGGTGTCCACTGCCATGTCAGCCAGGTATTTAGCTGCATCGAGAGTGCATTCTAACAGTTCTGCCTCTCTAGATTTGAGGTTTGCCTGCTCGAGGAGTTCTTCGTGCCAGCGGATCTGGGCATGTACCATGTAAATGGCCATAGTAGAGGCTTTTGCAGCTGTTCCTTCAATTTCAAAGGCCCTTTTTAGCATGTCCTCCACTCTCTTGTCTGTGGGGTCTTTCAATGATATGGTCCCGCATGGCAGGATGTTTTTTCTACTGAGTGTTGCCACCTGAGGGTCAATAGTCAGGGCTGTGCACCAGTTGCTGGTTTTATCCTCCTGGACCGGATACATGTGATCCAAGTTTCTCTTGTTTGACATTCTGCTAGGGTCTGTGGCTTGCCACTCCTTGTTGAAATGTCCTCATTCGCTGGGCATACTAGGAATGTATCCTTGACAGTCGGCTTTTGCTGAATCATGGGATCTAACTTTGACTCTGGCTTGCCTTCTTCGATGTCAAATCCCATGGTGGCCTTGACTATTTTCATAAGTCTGGGAACCATGTCGAAAGTACAACGTTCTGATGTGAGGGAATTGCATGGATTATGGTTCCATGTCCTCGTCATTGGTCTCTGCCCCTTCTTCCTCATCTGGCATTTCCTTGTCTTCTCCGGAGTCTGGTTTATGGCTGTCTGGTGCTGGTTCTACCGGGTCCAAGCACTCTTTGTTTGTCCCCCCCCCATGATATCTGGCTCCGGAGGTGGTGCAGTAGAGGCCCTATGCTGTGTACGGGATTCTAGCTTCTCCATTATCTTCAGCATAAAATTCTGTTGGCTCTCCATCATTGCTACCATGGCCTGCTGGTTCTGAAGTAAGATAGATCCAGGGTCCATCCAAGTAGAGCTGCTGGGTCCTGGATTACTGGAGCCCATGACAGAGGTTTACTCCAGGGATAAGTCCTCATCATCATGGAGACAGGCAGGACATAGGGGACCCGGAGTGTGGGGCAGAAGGGTAGCACTGCAGGAAGTGCATTTCTTGGCTTTGACCATCTGGTGGAGAAAGGGAGACAAAGGAGGTGTATTGTTAGGACTGTGTGACAATGGGCCTCCAACTCAGTGGGTGCCCCCTCTCTGCTCAATACCATCTTAGCAGAACAGAATGTCCTGGGGAGAACTGCCCTAGGGGTCTGCTGACAACCCTTTATCGGATGCTTGCTATTGAGAAACTGTTAGTGGGGAGTACAAGAATAATTACAGGTGAGGTTCAGCATGGGGGATCACTGAGAGAGGGACCCACATGGAGAAGGACACTGTGGAGGTCACTATGGGGAGGGACTACCAGATTCTTGTGATGTATACAGGGTCACTGAGAAAGGGACCCCCATATAACCAGGGGGGAGGTACCACTAGTTTGTTTTGCAATTCATATAGGGTCGCTATGGGAGGGACCCCATACAGAGGTAGGAGAGCTGCTGAGTAGTAAAAAAAAATTGAGCCAGAGTGCTTGTGGGGCTGCAAGAATTGCTATTATAACCCAGGTCTGTTATAGTTCCCACTCTTGGTACAGCATGTCAGCTTCTTATTAATTTGCCCAGGAAATAACCTGACACGCCTCACTTCCATGATTCCTCTAGAGGTTTAGCTTGAAATGCATTAGAAATGCCTCAGCAAGCTGTACTGTTGCTTACTTGCATGAAGGTGTCTGACCCTCAGCCCCCCCCATGCTAGGCCCAGAAAGCAGCAAAGGCCTTGGAATAGGCCGCGCAGGCCAGGCAGCCCAAACTAGCATGGGGAATGCAAGAAGGGGCCTCTCCTGTAGAATATCCCTTGAATTGGGGATTTAGATGCTGGGGATGCTGGGGAGGCTGGTGCTGCCCGGGAGACGCTCGCAGCGTTATGATGGGAGTATGCCGCGGGAACTATGCGGCTGGGAGGGAGCATGGGGTTGAAGACAAACCCCATCCAGATCATGAAAAAAAGGAGAAAAATCCTTAATTTGGGGGATTCTTGGGCAGGAGAGCAGTTTCTTAAACAGTGGTGCTCTCCCATGCCTTCTTCCCCGAATGGGAATTAATGGGGCAGTAAGACGCTGAGGCCACGCGCTGTGGGGAGGAGCACCACATGGCATTAGCAGTAGGCCAGAGGCTTGAAAAAATGGAGGCGTGCTCGCTTAGACTCATGGGGCAAGCAAAAGAGCTTGCTTTATAGTAGCTGCCTTCAGTTCCCTTGTTCTCCTTCTACAAGAGAGAACGATTGCTGCAATCTCACTCTCGAGTCTGCTGAGAGAAAGAGAGAGGGTTTGGGGGTGGCCTGTCTGGGCGCTGTGCTGCCTGAGCGAGGTAGGGTAGCAAGCACACGCCAGGACCTCGCGCATAAGCGAGTGGACAACGGAAATAAAGGTCAAACTTCTCGCTTTGCCAATCGTGAAGCTAGAGGCACGTAACAAGTGCAGAGAAGGGTTCTGTTTGTTTGCAGAGGAGCAGATAATTTTCAGTTGGCTTGAAATTAGCCAGAGTGGGGGCAACAACTGCAAATTAGGTCAGAGAAGGCCAGGCATAAACTGATTCTTGAAACAATACATAGAGCTAGATATCTCTAAACAGTACCTTGCAATAAAAACAACCTAAAAACTTCATTTATATGCCAAACATGTGAAAAATTTTTATCTGAATAAAGCAATGAACAATACTAGCCTCAATCATTTATAGTCTCAAAATATATTATGCTGCAGATTTCCTTCCCTTTTAGGGAGACCACATAAGGAACTGCAGTAGATGTGGTTATAATTTACATTATAAACGGCTTAAGAGTTACAAAGAGAGGCCTACCTTCCTAGAGTAAAACAACAGGGATCCTGGTGTGCAAGTAGCCTGATCAGATGCATGATTTGAACTGGAGAACAGGGGTTTCTGGGACCTGGATATACAAGAAATTTGATACTAGAGTCATGTGCATCACTAGCCTTTCAGGTGGGCTAAAACCCATGAGGTAATGTCTGGAGGGCCATGGATGGTCAACCAATCACAATCACGATATATTTTTTCCTCTTTCGTGCCTGATCAAGAAATCCAAGAAAAACTAAAGTCACCTCCAAAAATAATATGTTGGGATATAGCCAAAAAAGGTTTCACTGAATCTAAAAATGAAATACATTCTGATTTGATTTGTGGAGCATACAGATTAATACATCTGAATCTCCTATTCTGCCATTGGATATCCAGAAGTAATGCCATCCTGGAAAAATCTCTATCGATCTAGTGACCCTAAACAAGGACCCTCTAAATAGTATCCCTACACCATCTGTCTTGACATCCCCAAAGAACCAAAAAAGAGGGACCTCACCACCAATCCTTCCTTATGGTCACGAAGTCAGTAATGGTGGCCATCCAGGTTTCTTGTAAAAAAATTATATAAAAATTATTCTGACATAACAAAGAAAATATGGCTTTTCATGTAGGAGGGGTCTTAATACTACAGGCATTTAAGGAGGCTACTTTCAATTTTTCCATGTCATAAAGAGAGAAAAAAACCTGCAAATATTCCAGAAACAAGTTATTTCTCTCCCCTGTCCACTAAGTCTGGCCTGAGATTTTTTCATTTTCTTATGTTCAGGCTGCTTCAGTTCCACAGACTGTTAAGTTTGGGAAGATGCTTCTGAATCTAGATCTTCAAAATCATAATCACCCCAGTTCTTTTTTTTCTGCAGTACCTCAAACTTGTTACTGAGTGAAATCCCTGAAGAACTGTGGAAAGCATGGAAAGTCTGGTACTGCGCCTTTGTAGTTTTGGCAAGATTGTTGATGGAGGGGGCATACTTGTACCTTCTCTGGTGAGTGGGCTTCATCTTGTGCAAGAGATATTCCAGAGGTCTCTTCTTGTAGGTGTTCATATAGACAGACCTGTTCCTCCCTGGACCTTTCTACTGTATGTAATTGCACCTTCTGTGGTTCTCCAGGTTGAGTCTTCCTGGGTGCTGGTTTGGGACATGCAACCTCTTGTATCATAAGGCTGTGGGCTAGGTTGGCGATCTGGATGATAATTGGTCACTGCTAGAGGGTGCGTCACAGTGCTGTGTGCTGCTGGGGAAGGCAGATTTTAAGTGGGCCTAATTACAGAGCTAGAATTTTGGGCTGCCTGCACCAGGTCATCCTGGTTAAATTGAGTCATTTTGTTACAGGATGTCCAGGGACAGTCCTGAAAAAAGTGGCCCTGTTCTTCGCAAAGATTACATCTTTGCCAGTTCTGGCCTACCAAACTAATGTGCCTGAATTTGCCACATCGCCCATAGTGAAGTTTATTGTATTCACTGGATAAATGGGACCTGTCCTCACATTTATAGCAGGCCTTGGTTTGGCATGCATAAAAACAGACTCCTCTGTTTCGGCATAAAAAAGAAAAACTGTTGCAGAGATGACAGATCCCATGAGTACTATGGCATAAACAGACTTGAAATTTCCATCCTCCTGTCCAGAAACATTCTGAATCACTAATGGATTCCGGTGGGCCCAATAAATCACACTGTTGGCTTAATCAGTAATGAATGTCCCCAACACTGACACTTTCATTTTGAAACATAACAGTCACATTTTTCACCATAGGCCCAGTAAGTAGTATAGCTGTGAAGGGATTCCATAAGGGAGTCAATTTCAACTTTTCATATAGGCTTCATAAATGTTCAAATCCAGCAGTCACATTGAAGTTTATGTTGAAATTTATCTTCACCTGATATATGAATAGGGCAAATACTTTCCATGGGTATAGAACTCATGAAGTCCTTCAGGAGGGTTTTTCCCACAAAGACCCTGTCTGGTCTATAAGACTTGCCTCCCCTATACCACAGATGCACAGCATTTTTCATGGCCAGTGGTTCAGGTCTGTTCTTGAAAAAATCTGATAATTTAGGAGCACCTGGTGGGGGTGGGGGTGGTTGTGGGGGCTTCATGTCGACTGCTGCTCCATCTCTTACAGTGAGCTGTCAGAAACTTGGTCATGGTGAACCTCTGTTCCAGGGTGACCAACAGAACAGAAAGGTTCTGTTCCATTAGGACCCACACCGGAGTAGTGAATGTTCTGTACTCCATTAGTGATTATGGCGGGAATAATACATACAATCCCTGTATCTGTCACAGAGCAATACTCTGCTGAAGGCAAAGTTGTAGTTTGACACATGCTGCCATTTGGAATAGCGCAGCACAAGGAGACTATAGTCATCTCCATCTCTTTGTGATGTCCCCCATCCCCTATAATGACCTGCTCCAGTGCTTTGTCTTTTTTGTATATGTTCATTATAAATTTCATCAACAATCTTACAGACTTAAATATGACTTAAATATGATCATTATATTCTATTACATCTCACATTAAATTACAGTTTGTATCAGTTTGTTAGGTTCTTCTTTTTTTTCCCTTTATAATAACACATAATGCCAGATAAACAAACCAATGGAGATATGGAGACTCAGTACAGGTTACATTTACATCAATGATAGGTAATAATCTGTAACTGGTTGAGAGAGGCTCAACTGTGATCAAACTGGTGTATTCTGTTTAGTCTCTGTCTGACACACCCTATGTCTCAGTCTATTTAGCCTGGCCAGTTTTCATAATTGGTAGATTCTCTCATTCTGCATTAGGTCTATTCTCTAGATCATTCAATGTGATCTGTTGCTCTATTTGGTTAGGTAAGACGGGGTTCTCTTCTCTATCTCCCCCATCCAGTTCTCACCTAGTCCATCTATTAATATATGCTTCCTCTCTATCTTGTGCCTTAAATGCCAATCTTTCTATCTCAGCTGTTTTGCTCATGACTACTTTCCAATCTTGAACTGTTGGTGGTTCTGTTTGCAGCCATCCCCATGTTATGGCCTTTGCTGTGGCTGCCACACACATGTTCCAGAGATATGTTGACTCTCTTTCCCTTATTGTGGGTGGTCTAAGCCCCAGGATCAGATTGGGACAACTCGGCAGCTCTGCCAGACTGAATATGTCCTGCAACTTCTTTGCTACCCATTCTTAGTACCTCATAAGGTGCCTACAGGACCAAAAGATATAGGTATGCATCCCTTTGGATTCCCCACACTTCCTCCAGCACACTGGTATGGAAGTCAGGTCCTAGTTTGCTTTAATCACTGGGGCAATGAAGTAGCATGTTTTCACTTTCCATGTGAACTTGTGCTATTTCGGTGTGGAGGACATTTAGAATGTGCCTTTCCAAATCTGTCTCCTCTCCTTATGTGAAAGTTCAAATTTTGCTTCCATTTGCCATTTAGCTATAAGAAATGAAGCTACCCTCTCTCTATCCTAGAAACATAGAATTTGACAGCAGATAAGGACTGCCTGGTTCACCTAGTCTACCCATTTCCCTACCTGCTGTATGAACTCCAGGTCCTACTTCCTACCTTATCCTGGGCTATAAATTGATATATAAAGGTCATTGCTTCCTTCTGTTGTATTGTATGCACCAGTGTAGGAAGGGTTTCTCTTTCCCCTGTGAATATTGAATAACTTTTTGTTCTGTTTTCAGTTGTCCCATCAGATAGCCCCTGATTTGTAAATATCTGAACCTGTCTGTTGTGTTCCAGCCAAATTTGGTCTTTAAATCTTCAAATGTTTAAACTATTGTGCATTGTAAACATTGTTGAGGGCATCTGAATCTTTTTTTGGCTTTCATTTCATACCATAGATCTATATGACTCAGAGTTAAGGTTTGGTCCCTCGCTAACCACCTGAAATGCCACTGCTGTGCTTTGAGCCTTGGTAACCTCTAAAACCTCTCCATGCCTTCCAGGTAACATTCAGGACTTTGAGGTAGATTTGTCTCTTTATATGACTGTCTGGGTGATCATGTAGGAGGCATCTATTGGTGTGTCATCTAATAGTGTGAGTTCTATCTCTTTCCAATGTGCCCAATAGTCTGGTTATCCCAAAAGATGGGCCAGTTTTACTTGTGCAGCAAGCCAGTATTCTTCTAGTGAAAGAACAACCCATCATTCCCATTCTTTCCTAGCCAACAAAAGCTACTCCTTACCTGAGGTCTTGCATTAGTCCAGATACATTTTAAGTTGGCGTTGTGCAGTCTTGAACCACATGTGAGACATATTCACCAGAGCACACTGGACGAGATACAAATGTCAAGAAAGGATATTCAGTTTGGTAGTTTGCATTGTCGAGTATAGTTGGAGTGGGAATAGTGACCAGTGGTTTATATCTTTCTTTGATGTGGCCAACAGCAGGACATAATTGTCTATATAGAGTGACCTATTATTATTCTTTGGTGCATTCCTAAATATTTGAGCTTCTGCAATCCCCAATTCATAGGATGTTTATCTTGCATGATTGTTGTGGGACTGAAGTTCAGAGTCAGTACTTCTGTCTTTGTGGTAATCAAGGTGTATCCAGAATAGAGAGAGAGAGAGAGAGAGAGAGAGAGAGAGAGAGAGAACTCCCTACCAGTTCCATTATTCTATCTGCTGATGTCTGTGGGATTGTTAAATACAGCAGCACATTGTCCACACAAGGCTATTTTATGTTCCTCTGTCCTATGGTGACACCTTTAATGGTTTGGTCCAATCTGATTTTCTGTGCTTAAGGTTATATAATATAATATATTTGATCCATATCCACCAACTTTGGAACCACTTCAGCTAACCTTTTTGTGAGAACCCCTGTTAGGAATTTATAATCTACATTTAAGATAGAGATAGGATGGTAGGAAGAACATAAAGTAAGGTCCTTGCCAGGTTTGGGGATGACAAAAATAACTGCATAGTAGCAGGAGGGGGCCCCCTCCCCTGCTAAGGCTTCTGTGTAAGCTTTTCTGAGTAATGGAACTGTGATCTCTTTGAATGCCTTATAGAATTCCGATAGATAGCCACTGGACCCTGGAAATTTTCCTGTTTTAGTGTTATCTATTACAGTGAGGATTCCCTCTATGGTGATCAGAGCTGTAAGTTTAGCATTTTGTTCTTGGGTTACTTGTGGTAATTTTAATTGTGCTAGGTAATTATCTGTGAAAGGTTGTGCCCGTTCCTCCTCCCCCCTGTATAGAATCTTACAGTATCTCTGGAACGCATCCATAATCTGTGTCAGGTTGAAAACTGTCTCTTGTGACTGGGTGTTGGATTCTCATTATGTGGACACTCACTCTCTGGGCTCGCAGCCTACATGTCAACAGTCTGAGTGCTCTGGGGCCTTCTTCGTAATATTGTTGTCTAAGGTACTTTAGATTTTGTTCTATCTTATAGCCTAGTATTGCATTTAATTCTTTTTTTATTTTTCAGTTCTATACCCTTTTAGTATTTATTTTTTGATACTGAGAAGTCTCTAGTTCTTGTATCTTTTCTCCAAATCTGTGTTTTCATTTGTTTCCTTTTTTCCCAGCAGCTATAGCTATTCCAGCAGCTATAGCTATTAGTTTTCCCCGTAGTATAGCTTTCACTGTGTTCCACAATATAGTAGCTGAAACACCCAGGGTTTCGTTATCTTGTATGACCTGCTGAATTATAAGTGGGATCTGAATTATGAGTGGGATCTGATCTCGTACCTCTTTATCCTGTAGTAAGGAAATGTTTAGTCTCCAAAAGGACTTCTTTTGAAGACTTAAGTCCTTCTGCATGGAAAAGGGGGCATGATCTGAAAGCCCAATAGGGCCTATCTTACAGTATCAAAGTTTGGCTGCAGCCTTTTGTGAAATTAAGAAGTCTATCCTTGAATATACCTGATGCACAGCTGAGAAATATGTGTATCCTCTCGTGGGGCCCTATAAATGTCTCCATACATCCGTGAAGCCCTGCTCCACCACGAATACTCTTACTTTCTTTTTCACCTGGTTTCCTTTTTGTGGTATTCTTGATGTGCTATCTATTGAGGGTACCAGTGTCAGATGTAGGTCTTCCCCGCAGATCAGCAGGCCTTCTACTGTTTTCATTATCAGAGAAATAAATTGTCTGAAAAAGGAATAAGCACTGACAGGTGGGGCATAGACCTTTTGATTATTATAGGGGCCTTTAAGTATTACATATCTATCGCTGCTCCTACCATGTTGTGTCCATAGGATTCCATTTTGCCCCCCATGTTGTTTGTGGTGTAAATGCTGCCACTAGGGTCATTATAAGATGGCACAGACTGAGTTTCATTGCTATGCTGATGATACTCAGCTGTACCTATCTTTACCCGAACAACAGGATGCAGTCTCAGATTTCAATTGGTGCCTTGCTGAAATCCAAGACTGGATGAGTGTCAACTGGTTGAAGCTAAATCCAGATAAGACAGAAGTACTGGTGGTGGGATCTGGTCACCTGAGGTTTGGTGTGCAGGCTGGTCGAGTCACTGGGCTCAGGATCAGGGACTCCCAACTACTCACTTCTGTTAAGGTGAAGAATCTTGGCGTTGTGCTGGATAGCAGTCTAACACTTGAATTTCAGGTGTCAGCCATGGTCCAAAGTGTTTTCTACCACCTTAGAAACATCACAAGGATTAGACACCTGATTCCCTATGGTGATCTGCCATCACTAGTCCATGCCTTTGTGACATCATGGCTTGATTACTGCAATGCCCTTTACCTATGGCTATCAGGGGCTGATCTTCATTTATTACAGCTAGTGCAGAATGTGGCAGCCAGGCTGTTGACTAGCCTTTCAAGGTCTTGTCACATTATGCCTGTGCTGCAATTCCTGCACTAGCTTCCTAACAGGTGGCGGATCACCTTCAAGGTCGGGTTGCTGACCTGTAAGGTCCTATATGAACTGGGGCCTGGATATCTGCAAGACCTCCTACAGCCTCACCGCCCATCTTGTCCCCTCCAGTATGCCAATAAGGGCCTCCTGATGATTTCCAGGGTCTACTTGAAGTCATCAGGCACCCAGGCTTTTTCTTTTGTGGCACCGACCCTGTGGAATTCACTGCATCATTTGCTCAAAGAGACCCCATTGGTCAGTGCCTTCAAAAGGGATCTAAAGAACTTTTTATTTAATAAAAAGTGCTTTCTACCATCTTAGAAACATTCGAGGATTAGACACCTGATTCCCTAGGGTGAGCTGCCATCACTAGTCCATACCTTTGAGATGTCACGGCTTGATTACTGCAATGCCCTTTACCTAGGGCTATCGGGGGCTGATCTTCACCGCTTACAGCTAGTGAATAATGTGACAGCCAGGCTGCTGACTGGCCCTTCCAGGTCATGTCACAGTACACCTGTGCTGCGCTTCCTGCACTGGCTTCCTGTTAGGTGGTGGATCACCTTTAAGGTCGGGTTGCTGACCTGTAAGGCCCTACATGGACTGGGGCCTGCAAGACCTCCTGCAGCCCTACTGCTCATCTTGTCCCCTCTGGTCAGCTGGCGAGGGGCCTCCTGGTGATTCCCATTGTCTACTTGAAGTCATCTGGTGCCCAGGCTTTTTCTTTTGTGGTGCTGACCCTGTGGAATTCACTGTCTCGTTTGCTCAGAGAGGCCCCATCGGTCCGTGCCTTCAAAATGGATCTAAAGACCTTTTTGTATAAATATGTTTTATTTAATAAATCTGTTCCCTCTGTTTAATGTTTAATCTTAAGACTGTATCTTTATTGCATGTACTTTAAATTTTATATAGAACTTGGCCATCTGTACAACGCATAGAGTCACAATGAAATAGAGCGCTCTATTAAATGAATAAACTAAATTAAACTACCCTCTTTATCCTTAATTACACATATCTGTTCAAAAACAACCTAACTGGGAATGAGTGTCACAACACCCCTCCTCCTCCTCCTCCCGGCTTTATATGAGGAGGTGTGTACCTGTTGGTACCCAGACTTCATGAGCTTTTGATGTTCTTCATCTGACAGATGTGTCTCCAGTAACGTAATAAACTCTGCCTTGGACTGTCTCAGGTAAGTCGTTACCTTCTTTCATTTTATAGGGTGGGTCAGACCATTCACAGAATAAGTAAGACTGTTCACCTGTGGATTAGTCATTTTGGATGATTTGGTTTGCAGTTGAACCATATCAGTTTAAGCAAGATCCCTCTCTCCTCTCAATAGTCGAGATTTATTGACAGTAATAGACTCATATCTCCATTTTACAACAACATAACATGACATTACCAACTGTGTACAACTTTTAACAATAACACACAGAAAAACTCTTCAAACAGAAAGGAAAATATATATACATATTCCATTAGTCCACTTGGGTTTTTCCTCTTCACCCCTTTATCCTCCAGGCAGGACATAGTAGTGGATCTGCACCTCTTGTGATAAAGGGCCACTACATGAGCAACTCACGATTCAGTAAAGCGCGACATAGAAAACATAAAAAAAATTAGAATCTCCCAGTGTCCACATGTCATAGTCTCCCTTTCCAGCCTCCCTTCCTTCTCCTGTTAATATTTTATACAGACCTTATTAATTAGTTTCCAGTCCTGTATGTTGCCTCATTGGACAGGACTCAGGCCACTCAAAGCTCCTTGATTGCCGCTAGTGTCTCCTCTAGCCTGGCCCCTGCACCACTCAGTAAGGGACTCAGGCCACACAAAGCTCCCTGATCGGAGCTAGCGTCTCCTCCAGCCTGGCTCCTGCACCATTCAGCAGGGTGAGCATACTGACCAGAATTGCAGCACTGTTTGTTGGACTAGACTCTTAAAATTGCTTATGTGCAGCAGACGTGGATGTACTGGCCTCCCTGAATTTCTGTCGGCATAGCAAAGTGTTTATTTTACAGCGCTTGCTCTGTGATTTCATGGGGTTCCACGGTTCTGCGAGATTACTGTAACTTGCCTAGCACTGCATTGACTTAATTTCCAGATTTGCCATATTACATTAAACATACCTAGAAATGTGCTTATGTTAGTTACCTTGTGGTGTTTCAGTGTCAAATAGTCCTGCTGTTTCTGTTATTTAGTAATGTTATTGCTCTCCTGTTCTGGACATGGTTGGGATTCCTCTGGGCTGTGCATGTGCATTACATCTTGCCCATCCCCACTCCAAGTCCTTTACTGTTTTCTCCCACTGCATGTTAATGCACTGCCTTTGTTTGCCCTTACCTTATCCTTCTTTTCTCCTTCTCCCACAGGGACTCAGGTCACTCAAAGCTCCCTGATCGGAGCTAGTGTTTCCTCCAGCCTGGCCCCTGCACCACTCAGCAAGGTGAGCATTGCTGACCTGCATCACAGCATCATTTGTTGCATCAGGCTAGCCCATCACTGCTATGCAGCAACTGCCCCACCCCACACCACACCACCTCGCTCATCTCTTCCTATATACAGCATATCCTGTCACATGACCCCATCATGTGACCTCTGTAACCAGATTCTATCTCCCCATTTTCCCATTTAAAATTTATACTAAGCCATCACCAGGAGTCACTATTGAGTACTACATCCCTTTTCTATTCCCCCCTAGTCCTAGAACCCACCTTGTTCTTTTCCCTTCTGTCCCTGCCTTCTCTGACCTCTCTTGCTGCACTCTATCCCTTCCTATCTACACCAGACCCCCCCGGGTTTTGAACCACTGACCCTTAGCTCCCGAGACGGCAACTCTACCACTGCACCACTCTCAATCTGCTCTGTCTTTTCATGCCCCTGATCTGTCTCTGTTCCTCCCCCCTTATCTGTCAGTTCTGACCACACAAGCAACCACCCTACTCCTTCTCTCCCTCCCATTTACTTGCTTCCTCTTGGTCTCCTTATTTCTACCCCTCTTCTCTCACTTCATCACAATGTGAATTCCCCTTTGTCCTTCCCTCCCTCTCCTAGTGCTGCTATTATTCAAATACATTCCAGAAGCAGCAGGAAATTCTACTCGGGCATTCACTACTTTTTAGTGTCCTCAGGACCCCTGTAATTCCTATTAGGAAAACAAATTCCCAAAGGAACCTCAAACAAATATTTTCCAGCCCCTTTCATTACAAAGCTGCATCCATACCTGTACTATAAATAACTAAATCACCTAAGCACTTTATATCCTATACAGGAGGGGTTGCCATTTTTCTTATAACCTCACTCATCACTGGTCACCTTGTGATTTCCTCCCCACCTAAGAGGCAACAAAACCTATACTTCTTAAAGCAGGGAGGTGGGGTTATTGGAGGTCTGGCCCACCCACACCAAAAGAGCTCCACCTCAAGGGTCCCTTTCTGGACTGGCGACACAGCACCAATATTTTATAAAATAAATATCTTATGATCAATTACCCTGGAGCTTATGTAGTGATCCCCTTAGAATCTTTCAACAGATCAGGCATTTGATATACTAATATACTATCAGAAACTATGCTACTGAATCCATATATCAATTCAGGAACAGAGTAAGCAACCTGAACAATGTTCCCAACATATAGTTTCTGGAGTGTACCTACTGACAGTAAACCTCTAATACAACGTTTGTTCTTGTGACCAGAAATTGAGGGAAAGGAAAGCTAGAAGAAATTCTGATTTCTTCTAGCTTTCTTTTCCCTCTATTTCAGACAAGAAATAAACAACTGAAGGTGGCCAACCCCTCAGTCCAAAAAGAGTGACTAGAAAAACTAAACAGTGTAAAAGAGGAACATAAGAAAAAGAAATCTTAATGCTTCAGCATATTTACATGCACCCCTTTGAAGCCACAGAAATCTTTTAGAATCACAAGGCATATGCAAATTCCAAATCACATTTCATAATACCCACAACATATAAACACTTCTCAAGCAATATTATATTATTGTGTGTGACTGAGGTTTCTTCATTATTATAACACTCCATCCATCAATCTTTCATTTTCATAACTGTCTGAGGAATATACTCAATACTCAGTTTATGAGACACATTTTATAACCCCTTACAATAAACAGCACAGTGACAATCCCTCACATTCTATCTGGGAGGGAGTTAAAGCTATGGCCCTTCCTTATACCCAAAGTCCACCCCAGGGAAACATACGCCTTTGTGCCATAACGCTAGCACTGTACTAAATAACAACTCAAAAGACTTTTTCTATTACCCCAGGAATGTCATTTACCCATACCCTGACCTGTGTCACATGTATCACCATATTTCTATAGCATGTAACGACAACCTTTATTATTTTCTTGTAAGGGTAAATCCAATAGCTAGGCCATCTCTACCATATTTCTGAACAGCTGTCTACCATCTGGAACCCATTACTCTATGTGCAAACCTCCCCTTTTTCCACGGGTGCCACTGTTTGTGAACTTCAACCCTCTGGGCTACTCTCCCATATTCTGTAATCTCCCTGTGATGGCTAACAGTCCTGCCCCTTATATATGTCGCTACCTGGCAATGCATTCCCGGCCAATAAAAGTGTGGTGTAAAGTGTTCCAAAACCTCCTCATGATCTAGGGGTTGAAAATCCCTGCATACTGTCTCCAACAGTTCCCTCCTATAAGCCCCGGGTACTACCACCCTTGCTTCAATCTGCTGGGTATGGGGGTTAGGCCTCATGTGGCATAATATCCCATCCCTGAATTCATACCACCACAATAAGTTCCCTTTACTATTCCCCATTTTGTTGGTAGCCAACGTACTAAGCTTACCCACTACAACATCTCCTGACTGCAACTGTTTCCAGTTAACACAAGACAATTTATTATTAGCACATTTAAATGTCCCTTCAGTAGTTACTGCTTCTTATTTCTTGATGGATGACTCTACCCTGTCTGCAGACTTCACCCCAGGACACACAAAGTCCAGACCTGTTTCACCTAGGGACTTCTCTAAAGTCTCATTTCCATGTTCTCCGATCCAGTCCATCCCGGGGAACATAGGCAACACAGGCATCTCCTCATTAGCACACTCCAACACAGGCACCTCCTCATTGGCCCACTCCATCCCAGGGAACATAGGCAGCACAGGCATCTCCTCATTAGCACACTCCATCCCAGGAAACATAGGTAGCACAGGCATTTCTACATCGACCTTCTCAGGCCTGTTTTCCCTGCACAATTCACTGCTGACTAATCTCTGGATCCATAGCTCTATGTACCTCTGCTCAGCTTCTCTCCTTCGATTCTCAGTCTCCACCCGTTGCTCGAGCAGGTAGCGTAACAAGCTCATCTGGGTCATTCACTGATACTGCTCACCCAGGCCACCAACAGCACTTGGCATCATCATCACTGGTACCATACTCACAGGTCGTACCTCCAGTCTTTTTCAACCAACATCCAGGGGAAAAGAACTTCACAGCACCGAAGGACCACTGTTCTGTCCTTTAACACCACAGTCCACTAGCCTTGGTCACGTCAGCTGCAATATCCACCACTGCTACCATGTGTCATAGGGTGTGGGTGACTTTGTGGACTGAACAAACTGCACAGTAGTGTGACACAATGGCAGGTAAAAAAATTCAGCAACTTTATTTTACTTCAGCATCTTTCTTCTTTTAGCAAGACATATTTAAACAGCGAACCGGTATGACATAAACATAAATGGCAACCTCACAGCATAGAAATCACTGGGAATCCATGGTCAGAAGCTAGCCATCCTAGGTGTTCTGCTTTAATACCTGGGATCAATGCTCAGAGCTCCCTGCTGGAGTCTGTCTCCAGACCTAACACCTATCTGAAGTAGCTTGCTATAACAGCCCTTACATACTTGCTTACAAACCCATGTGACTCCGAGCCTGCCCCATCTAGTATTTCAAACTTTTATTTACACAATACAAACTGTTTTTACTTCTATCTTCATTTAACAGTATTATTCTAACATTTGTATCACATAACACTGGAAATAAATACAATTTCATTCATATTTCAAAAGAAAAACCAAAAGGCTCCATAAATAATTAATGAACTCCACCTCCATTCAAAGGGTCCTGCCTTGAACTGTATAAAAATAGTGGCTGCAGGCCAGCAGGCTCCTAAAGGAGTCCTGAATTTACACAGGGAAAAGCAGACCAGTGAGAGGGGTAAGTGGAGTTCTTTTCCCTGAGGACCATTGTTTCACCTAACTGTAAACATTTGAACAAGTAGTAACAAAACTCACTTGCTTCAGTTTCTTTGGGCAGTTTCTATGTCAGCATTTTAAAGCCCTTCAAGTAAATTACAGACAGGTGAAGTGGAGACAGGAAGCAATCCTCCCCACAGCATTCTAACCAAGCCCCAGCCAGAAAACCAACAGTAAGTGCAAATACAGCAATTGTATTCCCAATACCTTTTATTTTCTGTGCTGAGAAAACAGGAACTGTAAAAGATATATTTTTCAGTCTAACTTAACACTACTATGCCTTGTAACCTTTTGCAGCATAGTTAAATAGTAGTGTCCATGAAGGGCGAGGAAGGGCAGCTCCCGACCTGAGAAACCACATTTGCTAGCAGCACCCTACAAGAAATAATTACCTAGGAAGTGCAAACCAACCCCCCAGTAGCATTATCCCCAGCAGCACAAATGTGCCTAAAGTCATGGCGGTCTGCCACACCCAGCACCGAAGCAAAGGGAACTAGTCAGGAATCAGAACACACAACACACCAAGCCACACCGCCATGGAGCAACTGCACCATGTCCTTGCAGTTATCCTGGCGGCGGCTTTACTGCTCCCTACCCTGCGCTCCCTCACCAAAGTCACGGCAACACAGGCAAATGCTCAAGAAGCTAAAGAAACACAGCCTCCCCCCAAAAGATAGGCAGCTCATACCCCTTGCACCAACTTTCCTCAAAGGCTATCCGCCACTTTCACTTGGAGGGGGGGGAAGAACATCCTACAACTCAGAACAGTCTACCTGTCCCCAGTCAGATATTTACCCCACATAGTGAAAAAGCAGCGTTAAACTGTGTGTTTCTTTTACAGACATTCTTTCAAGCCTACTATTGTCAATCTCCCTGGACTGCATAATTAATAAAGAACTACCAGACTCATAGCACTGCATTTAAACCCTTTTATCTCCCAAAACACAGCCTGCATAAGCATGAAATTAGAGAAGCCCCACCACCACGAGGAACAGCCTTTATTTACTACCTGCAAGCCCACGAGTGGTGGTTTCCACTAATTACCTTCACTATTTACTTTTACTATTCAAGCACTCCTGCTTCCCACTATAAATATAGGGACAAATAGCAGAGCACTGCACAATTCAAAGCACCATTTTGTGTACTATTGCTTACTAGCATCTGCTATTATTCGAATACATTCTAGAAACAGCAGGAGATTCTAACTCGGGCGTTGACTACTTCTTAGTGTCTTCAGGACCCCAATAATTCCTATTAGGAAAATAAATCCTCAAAGGAACCTCAAACAATTTCCAGCCCCTTTCATTAGAAAGCTGCATCCATACTTGTACTATAAATAACTAAATCACCTAAGCACTTTTATATCTTATATGGGGGTTGATATTTTTCTAATACCTCACTCATCACAGGTCACCCTGTGACAAGGGCACATGCTTTTCTCAATGGGTTTGTGTTTTAGAGAATTTCTAACTCCCAATTTCCCATGGCATGAAAGCCAAACCATATCCCACATCTGATGGGGTATTTTCTTATCAAATAATTGTTGACAGGCATCAGTCATCAGACATCAGGACATCCTGGAAATTGAGGTGATACATATTGTATTTCAATCAATCAATTAACTTTTATTTGATTAACAGCATTTCTCAGACTGTGATTCAATGTGCTTTACAGAGTAACATATCTTAAAAATATAATACAAATCAAATAACAGAAACTCACAAATATATAAATAATAATTCATATTAAAATATATTAACTGTTTATAAAGACTTGATTAAATAAGAACGCTCTTTAGCTCCCTCTTGAAAATGTCCATGGTATGACTCTTGTATATGATGAGTGAGGGAGTTCCACAGGATACGGGCAGCAGACACAAAAGCACAGGCCCCAGATGTCTTTAAATAAATCCTGGGAACTCCCAGAAGACACTCATCAGTGGAATGCAGGGAGCAGGTGGATCAGTAGGGACACAGGAGGTCTTGCAGGTAACTAGGCCCACATCCATGTAGGGCCTTATAGGTCATCAAACCGACCTTGAAGGAGATCCTGTACCTAACTGTCAGCCAGTACAGAGAGAGCAGCACAGGTGCAATGTGACAAGATCTGGGTAGACCAGTCAACAACCTAGCCACCACATTCTGTACTAGCTGCAGGCAGGGCAGATCTACCCCCACTATCCCCAGGTAGAGGGCACTCCAGTAATCCAGGCATGACATCACAAAGGCATGGACTAGTGCTGGCAGATCAGCCTGGGGTATCAGATGTTTCACCCTGGTGGTGTTCCTCGGATGGTAAAATTACATCTTGACTACTGCTGACACCTGTAGTTTCAGGGTCAGGCCACAGTCCAAAACAACACCAGGTTCTTCATCCAATCAGAGGTAAGCATCTGGGAGTCCCTGAGCCTAAGCCCTGAGACCTGGCCAGACTGCACCCTCATCCTCTGGTGACCAGGTTCCAGCACCAGTACCTCAGTCTTATTTGGATTCAACCTCAACCAGTTCACCCTCATCCAGTCTTGGATCTCATCCAGGCAGGTGTTCATTACCGAGACCGTCTCCTGCTGTTCAGGTGTGAAGGACATGTAGAGCTGAGTATCATCTGTGTAGCAGTGAAAACTCAGCCCATACCACCTTATAATGTCCTCCAGTGGTAGCATGTACACCATAAACAACATGGGGGACAAAATGGAGCCCTATGGGACACCACACGAAAGGGGCACGGGGGTCGAGGATTAAACTTTCAACACCACATGCTGCGATCTGCCGGTGAGATAAGATCTAAACTATCTGTGGACTGAATCCATCAGTCCACAACATACCTGAAGATACTCTATCAATACCCCATGGTTCATGGTGTCAAATGCTATCGAGAGATTGAGAAGAACTAGAATGGACTGTCTCCCCTAATCCCTCGCTGTCAGGAGGTCGTTCAGCAACCAAACAAGGGCAGTCTCAGCACTATGCCTTTTCCTAAATCCAGACTGGAGAGGCTCATAGATGTTGTGGGCTGTTAAACAGGTCTCTTGTTGGACAGCCACCACCTTCTCAATAACCTTCCCCACAAAGGGAAGGTTAGAGACTGGTCTGTAGTTTGCCAGACAATCCAGATCAAGTGAAGGTTTTTAAAGAAGGGGTTTGCCTCCTTCAAGGGATCTGGAAAAACTCCTGCCACCAGAGAACATTGTACTAGCTTGGTGAGGGCTGGGCCAATGGTATCAACACACCCCACCAGGAGGTGTCTTGGGCCTGGGTCCAAACCACAGTAGGTTGGCTGTAACTCCTGGATGGCCCTCATGACATCTGCTAATGCAACCTGGTTAAAGTCAGACCACACAGTCCAGGTGTCTGTAACCTCACGCCCTTCACCACAATGTGTCTTCAAGGGCACCGACCGGATCCCAATCTGATGGAGATAACATTGTCGGCAAAAAACAGAGCAAACTCATCACATCTTAACTGCAAAAGGCTTGATTACAAAGCCTGTCCATGGTGTGGAAGAGTTGAGCCAGTCTGTTTACTGCTGCAGCAATCTCCTTCGACACGAACTATGCCTTCTTACAGGAGATTGCTGAATGATAGTCCCTATAATGGGCCATCAATAAAAGTTTGTCTATCACCAAAATGGCCCTCGCCAGCACTGCTCTAACCTTCAAACCCGCCTTTGATTTTCCTGAGAGTCCCATCAAACCAGGAGAACCTCTGGTGAGAGGTGAGAGGTCAAATATAGACAGGTGCGATAGAGTCGAGTGTCTCAGAAATCACCCTATTATACGTCAGAACAATTCCTTCTACTCCTTGCATGCACTCATTGGACCTGATAGTTTCAGCACTGCCATCAGACCCTGTGGGGTCAAACCCCTTAAAGGGCAGCACTGGACCATCTCCATAAGGGAGGGTCTCTTCAGTGGGGTGGCACAGACAAGAACCTCACAGTATGGTGGTCCAACCATACAACCAGCAGGTCAAAGACCTCCATTCCCAGTAGAAAAGTCCAATGATTGGCAATGTATGTGGGTGGCAGAGGTAAGTACCTGTGAAAGGCCCAATGAATGCATTAGCTGGAGGAAGTGTTGACTAAACTGTGAGTTTCATCATCAACCCAGGCATTGAAATCACCCAAAATAATCCATCTGGATGACTCCAACACCATCTCAACGATGAAGTCTGTGACTTCCTGCCGAAATTCCTTCTCATCTCCAGTTGGTCAGTAGATGAGAAGGATTCTGCAACTTGCACCCGCACTACCCTGGACATCAGCACATTCAAAGGACCTCATCTCTCCCACTGGCAGGACTGTGAGGTTCAGGTCCAGCTTAAAAGATACTGCCACAACCCAGCCCCTATGATCCTTTCTTGAGCAATGAATCACCTAGTACCTGGCCTGAATAGCTGATTCCAAAACTTGACCAGCATTTTCATCCAGCCAGGTCTCAGTGATGCAAGCCAGATCAGATGTTGCAACAAGATCAGCTATAATAGCTGTCTTGTTCTTAATCGATCTGGCATTTCACAACACTGCCCGAGAAGGATAGGTCAATGAGGCTGGTCCAGTCACCTGCCCACCCATTGTGGAGCTCTTGGGTATGGGCACCAGGCAAGGAGAACCCCTCTCCTGGGCCCATTTTGCCCCAGGGCATCTCCTGGTTCCCACCACCCAAATCTACCCCTCTCCATTATATTTCACCCATTAGCCCCCACAAATCCCCATTCCTTCTGCTACACACTATCCCCAGTGCTCTACAGTGTCTATATAACTCAGGTGACAATGGGGGACAGTCAAAGGGTCAGAGACTGCAGAGCCTAGAGGGGGAGTAACGTTTTCCTTTGAGAGCCAGTGACCAACACATACTAACAGCTTTCCACTAAAACTCAAACCCCAACTATTCACACTTAATAACAGATATTCAATAATATCATACACACACACACACACACACACACACACACACACACACACCACTCACACTCACTCATTTCCACTATTTAACCACTACCTCCCAAAACAGCTCTCCATCCCCTCAGCACAAACAGTCTTTAATAACAATTTCTAACTATTCTTATTTCAGATGAGTCCAGAAGTCCATGAAGCACCAACAGTTCTTATTACTATTTAACTTCAAAGAGCAGTTCCTTCAAAGGGGAGCACTACACAAAAGGCACCAGAGCCACATAAAATCCAGGCTCCAAATCCCTCAAGGGTCTCACCACTAAGGTCCAGATCTTCAAGCTGGACCAGAAAATATAAACCCTCGACCCCTCTCATTAGTCAAGGATTGTTCTGGTCCTGCCTTTTAAGTTCAGGTTCTTAAATTTACTATTGAGCCCAGGGAACCTTTACAAAATGATTATCGACAGTACTATTTGGGCTTTCGGTACGGGCCCTCTCATGGCCCACTAACCCCCAGCACAATCCATAGTGCCCAGACAGCCGTTCCTGGTCAGACTTCCCATGGGCTCAACAAAAGCACTCCCCTGCACAGGAATCCCTCTTTGCCTCTGACAATCAGAGCTCAGCCACAGCACAATTCTTTATGACTTTCCCTCAGATTGAGAAAATGTACCTTAACAGGAGGTCAGAGAACTTCCTCAGTTTTCCAGAGTTTGAGACAGTTCAGAATCCACCAAACTCCACATGATGCCTGGACAGTGCCATCAGAAAGCTTACTGAGTCACAACACTTTCTTGCCACTGCATTTATAATGCTAGAATAAAACACCTTCCTAGATTTAGAAAGAATGCATTGCTGTGTGATTCTCCATTGTCTCAACTTAGTTAATCTGGGTTTCATGTTTTGTGGTATGTTTTTAGTATGTACAACTATGGACACTGATAAAGTGCCTTGGTCCCATTTACGCTTGAGAGGGGGGAACCAATTTAAAACAATGTCATACCAAAGCTTTTGTGTCCTTTGTAGTAAATCTAAAAAAATTCTATAAATAAAAATACTGTGAAAAAACACTTTGGGGTTCATTCTAATACCTCCTTCATCATAATCATAGTAAGTGACATTTTGTTCTTATAGAGATTAGTTGACTTCCCCAATGTCCTGGAAAAAAAACTTTATATAACTGGGCTTCCATGGCAAAGGGTATGGGATATACATTTGCAACATGAAAAATCTGTGGTATGATAAAGGTTTTTATATACTCTTTTTTTCTTGGAAATAGTTTTATATTTCCATTGTGACACTGACCTTTAAGCTTTTTGCACAGCCTGTTCCCAGTTATGCATGGCATCATCCTGAGTACCAAAGGTGATTCCCAGGATTTTAATTGGGTTTGTATTTATTGGAATTTAAGCTATGTAGTTTATATCAGATAATCTCCAATTTGGATCAATTTGTACCCCCTGACTTTTATTATAATTAAGTTTTGCACATGAAATTCTTTCATAGTCTGAAAGTACTTGTGTTATGCTAGGACCTCCATTTGCATCATTAATATGCAGGCACATATCATCTGCATAAGCACATATATTTGTAGCATAATGCAGTTCTGATAACTGGATTCCTGGTTTATTATGATTGTATTGTATGTTTCTAATGAAACAGTCGATTGCAAATAAGTATAACACAGGACTGAGAGGACAGCCCTGTCTCACTCCTCTACAAATCAGAACTTGCCATCCCATATGACCATTAGAAAAAGGCTGAACCTGTGCAGTATTATATAACAGTTTTAACCAAGACACAATGATGTCCAGGATATTGTGACACTTAACATTAAAGAGGTAAATATGACTCACCACATCAAACGCTTTTTCTTGGTCAAGAGACAGTAGAAAACCATTACACTAATGTGTTTCTCAAATCAAAAAGGTCTCTTAAATAATACAAATGATAAAATATGGATCTGTTTGGAACAGCACAAGATTGTACTGGGGAAATAAAGTTCACAGCGGCATCCGACAATCTGCATACCAGAATGTTGACCAAAATTTTATAATCTACATTCAAAATGCTGATTGGCATCCAATTTTTATATCCGATCTGTCCCCTTTTTTTATACAGGAGAATGATAAAAGCCTGAGTGAATTCTGCCAGAATTTGGGTAGAGTGCAACAGAGAATTAAATAAAAGGGTCAATAGGCAAAGTTTTTCCAGGAAAGTCTTATCAAATTCTGAAGAAATGCCATCTTTACCCAGAGCTGTAGTAATATTTAATTTTCTAATTGCAATTCTAATTTCTGCCTTTGTAACATCTGCCACCATTGCTTGAAATGGATTCTGGTAGGTTAGGAATGTTCAAATCACTTAAGAAGGAATCATCCCATATTGCCTCTGAAAGAGAGCTGAACATGGTTTTTAAATAAGTTTGTGCTACATCCTGGATTTTATTTTGATTGGCATATAGTGTATTTGTACGGGGTGTCTGTTAAAGAAGTAATATTTGTAATATTAACCTTCTCAGCACAACTTTTAAACGCATCTAAATTTGGCTTTCGGCCTTGAGTGTCAGACTGGACCTCTAATTTTAGACTCGGGGATCTATTATATTGATATCTGAACATATCTTTTTGGGGCAGTTTAATCTGAGAATCCAAATTTATCTTCTGTTCATGAGCTAGGAATATAAATTTTTGTAGTCTATCCTGCAATTTCAGATATTGGTGATATTCTTTCCAGGACTTCCAGGTATCTTGTCATATAAAAAAAGTTTTAAAATCCTGTTTTGATTCAATCCACTAGTCTGCTATCGTGTTATATGCTTCTGAGATAGATACCCTAGCTTGAAATAATTGTTCCCATTTTCTTGCAATTTGTGGATCTTATAGCAAACAATTGTTTAATTTCCAACATGTTTTGTGGTTATTTGTAGTATGGGGGTTTAATGTTCAACAACATGACACTGCCAAATTGTCAGAAGTTTCTATGGGTATGGTAGAGGCTTTCTGGACCACAAATGTTTAGAGAAAAATAAATAATATATTCTTATTGCTAAAGCACATTTAACAAAAGTTTTTGCACCCTACAGGTTAGCAGCTTTAAAACCATTGTGCAACTGTGCAGTGTTAAGTACATTATTTAAACATACCATATCACCAAAGATTTTCTGGGCCCGATTCTACAAGAGCTACACCTAGTGTAACAGCACTTGTGCCAAAAAGATTGGTGCAAGTAGCAAGTTACGCCAGCAGTTGTGACATGCAGGATTCTACAATGTGGCCTGCGACATGCCGAAAGCCACTTGCTCCAAAGAGCAGTTACGCCAGCAGTTGCGCCATAAACCCCCTGTGACATGGTGCTAGGGGGTTTATGGCAGCAGTTGCGCCCTGTTCTAGTAGGGGCAGTAACAAAGTCCCCAATGTCGGGATTCTACAAGAACCCCCAGAGGAGAACCGTCAATATAAGTTACACCAGCATTTAGCTGGCATAACTGTACATACGTCCTCTAGGGGTTCTGTAGACCCACTGCACCCACTCCAGGATGTGCACCACATGCCCAGAACACCCCCATTAGTGCCTAACAGGGCAGCCCCCAACCCCCACAGCCCCCGATCCCCATAGCAGAGGTGCCCAGCTGAGCATCTCGCACCCCCAGCCCCCAAAACCCTGAAACCCTAAATGCCCTGCAGGACAGCCCACACACAACATGCCCCCAAACCCCACACCACTATCAGCACTGCAGGGCAGCTGTATCCCCCCGATCCATGCCCTAGCCCATTGTTTTGCTGAAAATGATGTAAAAGTAAAACTCCTGAGATCCTGGTAGTCTAGTGGCCCCCCCACCTGCCCCATCCAGCAGTACCAGTCCCCCCACCCATCCCCAGCCAGCGACTAGCACAGCCCACCTCTCACCTCCACAGCCAGCCACCAACTGAGCTCCGCATGAGCGCTTATTGTATGGATGCGCTCAGAAATGAATGAATACTCATTCAGTTCTGAGCATGTCTATACAGTAAGCCCTCATGTGGAGTTCAGTCGGTGGCTGGCCATGGAGGTGAGAGGTAGGCTGTGTCAGTTGCCTGCAGGGGATGGGTGGGGGGACTGGCACTGCTAGGTGGGGTAGGTGGGGGCCACTTGACTATCAGGGATCTCGGGGTTTAACTTTTTAAACTTTGCAGCACTATATCGGGTTGGGGAATGGATGTGGGGGACACAGTGACTTAAGGGCTTTGGACCTACTTACACTTGATGGGGGCACAGACTTGCGACATGCCCCAAAGGTATACCCTTAGATTGGCGTACCTGTCTGCATATTGCAAGTCACGGGACTTAGCCGTGGAGACCCTGCCCCTTATAGAATAGGGCACAGGATCCATGTTGCAATGGTGTTTGGCGCAAGTCATCTTTGGCAGTTACTTGCACCAAGCTTCTAGAATCGGGCCCTCTGTGTTTTACAACCCCTATCACAAGGTGATAAACCACAGTTACAATCCCCTCCAAGGATTATAAGTTTTTGTGCGTGCAAGTAAAGCTGCATTTTTTTTTAAAAGCTCAACCCATAATGCAACACTTTGAAGTGCATAGATATTTATAAGTCTAAAATCTATGTTTCCATGAGTGACATAAACTAACAATGCTCTGCCTGGTATCAAATCAGTAATTATTTTGACATGAAAATGAGAGCCTCTGAATAGAAAGGCAATGTCATCACAAACTTCCTCACCTTGTGACCAGTAGGAGGCCCCCTCAGACCATAATTGCTTTGCCTGTGAAAGTTCATAGGAAGTTTTGACATGGGTGTAACCCCCCACTGGCCACTTATTTAACTAGTAGGCACACCTCCCATACCATTTCTGTCTAGGGGAACAAAGGAGGGGTGGGGTACAAAGCAATTGCTGTAGGTGTGTACAAGACACAAACAGACCTTTACCAAATCCAAGTCCTGAGGAGAGAACCTTTGCTAAGGGCTATGCTAGGTTTGCACTTCTGACAGGGGTACCCAGTAAATCCATACAGGAAGCAGTAACTAGATTGTCCGTACCAGGCTGGGATTTTAGTGTGTGGCTTTATTCCAAACAGATGGTACACTAAAGCAAAGATGGACCCCCAAGGGTTTACACTTTGAAATACAAAGCAAATGCAGAAACACATCCTCTGTACTTTGACAGAAACTCTACTTCCCATTTATCATAGGATCTGAACTTTTAGTGGCAAGTCTAAGCTGAAAACACTTCTTCTTGTGGCAATGTCCACCATGGAGCACACAAACTTCTCTTCTGTGTGGCACTGGCCATGACTTAGCTGCAGTTCCTATGTGGCATAGGCTTTAATGGAGACACTGTGGTATCTTGCCACGACATGGGAGCACACTGGTGCTCAAGACTCGGACAACCCACACCAGGGGGTAAAGTTTACTCTTTAGACATTGGCTATATGCTCTGAATAAAACAGATGCCCTTACAGAACCCAAAGTGTTGAACTGATCACTCCAGATGGGGGGTGCCCACCTTTTGCTTCCTCATTCATACCCAACCATTCTTTCGGAGTTACACCTTAACTTGCTACTGTAAAACTTTGCTTTCCTCAAATGTTTAACACATTTAGCATTTGACACACTACAAGACAGTGTAACTTTAAAGTTCTGACCAAAGTGCCTAGTCACAGCTGGGACTCCACTGTTGTCAGCAAACTTCAAGTAAAACTTCTTTGAGAACAGTCTCAAAACAAACTGGGTACATTGTGTCCCTTTTTCAGAGTGACACCCACAGAAAACAGCAGGTACAATCTCTAGGAAACTCTTAGACAGAATATACTCACTGTTTGTACACCAAAGACATCTTCAAAATGTTCAAGGTTGGATCAGGGGATTGCCCTCAGATCTTCTGCAGTGCCCCTCAGCACATTGTATCTGAGGTTATCAGGAAATTCTAGAGATGGTTTCCACCACTTCACAAGTCAGGCAAAAGATTTTCTCAGACTAGGGTGAGAAGAACAAGATCTCCTCCCTCCTACACTGCTCACTTTCTGAGCTGCTACCAACAACTCCTTGACACTCCACTCAGACTCACTCAGAATTCTAAACTCCCCACACTCATAGCAAGGTGTGTGGCTTATGTTGCTATGAGAGTTCTAAATGACATCACCTCTCAGCTGAGACCAAGCAAGCAGAGAGGGACCAGGTGAAAATCTATTTAACTAGTTATTCGCCAGCTGCCTTCCCTAACACTGACACTGATGGGACTCTAGTAACCCCAGGGAACAGGAGGGTTACACTCACCCCTAGCCAGGTAAATGTCTGTCGGCAGTCATTCCTCTACCCAGCACCAGACCATCCTACCCTCTGTGCTACCTATGGGGAGGGGTGATCAGGCCCTCTCCTACCATGTGCCAGGCACAGGCAGGCAACTCTAAAGGCACAGAGGCCAGCTGATGAAACTTCAGCCCTTATCCTATGATCTATCTATGGACTATCAGTGGCTCCAAGAAACTGCCTGAAGCATACTCTAATAGATCAGAACTGAGGCCCCTACTGCAGGTCAGGACCACAGCCTGTCTATCCCCCTAGCCCTCTAGGGAAAATCTATCTGACCAAGCTGCCCACAGGGGAACCTCTCCCCAAACCCAGGGTATCTGCAAACAAAAACACCAGGAGACAATACATCACAATGTATTACATTTCCCACAACTTTCCCCACAGCCTCACACCTGTGAAGAAAAATCTGTTTACACCCTGTTAACTACACACAATCCTAAATTTCTAAGAAAAAACAAGAGGAACTCAGCCAAGCTCCCATGTCCTCTTCTTTCCTAGTCTTCATTTCTTCCTTTCTTCCTCAGGGACACCTGTAAGATAAGAAAAACAAAACACCACATCTTGCATTCTACACAGTGTCTAAACCTCCACCTGAACACTAAAGAATCCCAAAAATATATTTTTTAAAAGTACAAAAGTAGAAAAATGGAAAACCAACATTATACAACACAATTTGGGGGATGGAATGCCTTAAATGTACTTATACTTTGGCAATCTTGGTAGTTACAGAACTTCGGTTAACGGCCAAAGTCAATTACAAACTGACTTAAAATACACACATGATAAATTTAAATTTGTGTCCGTTACACTGCAGTTAGTAAAGGATTATATACTTAAATATGATCCTCGGCCTAGTGTGGGATTTAATAGATTGATTATGGAAATATTAAGTTAGGTATCACTTTTTTTCTTACCCTCTCTCTTTGATTTTTAATTGCTCTTTAAAGGATTGTGTTTTTCCTCAGTGCTGGAAATCATCCATTGTGAAACCAATTCTTAAAACTGGAAATCCACAGATTGTATCTAATTATCAACCTATTTCTCTGTTGAACCCCTTATCAAAAATCTTGGAAAGGATTATCCTACATCAAACTCTATAATATCTTACAAAATATCACATTTTGACTGATTGTCAGCATGGGTTTAAACCAAATCATAACACTAAGACGGCCTTGGTGAGGTTCATCAGCCACATTCAGAGTGCCTTTGACAAAGGACACTCCATTGGGGCTTTATTTGTGGACCTCACCAAGGCCTTCACTCAATTGATTATTCTTTACTACCATTAACACTTACAAATATGAATTTTCAGCTGAGATAGTCAAATGGTATTCTGACTACCTCACAAACAGGACCTTTAGGACATTGATCGGTGGTAGTTTTTCCAAAACAATAGTGATGCAGAGTGGGGTGCCCCAGGGTTCTATCCTGGGCCCCCTCATTTTTTCCTTTTATGTTAATTCTGCCCCAAGTGTTTGTACTAAAATGTCTATGATTGTATATGCAGATGATGTAGTTATTTATAGTAATGGAGATAATTTAAGTGTGATACTGAATGATGTTCAGACAGATTTTGATTTTCCAAGATTGATTGGTTCAGAACCATATGGTTCTGAATTAAAAAAAAACAACTAAACTTATGATTTTTTTCTTGTAGGTCTAGTGGAAATGATGATGAGCTTATTTCTATTAAAGATAAGATGGGGGTTAATATTGATTTGGTGGAAAACTTTAAATATTTAGGAATATTATTGGATAGCAAATTATCTTTTGAATCACATATTTTACATCTTAGAAAGATCATCCATGAAAGACTAGGTTTTCTATATCATGTGAAAACATTCTTAACATCAGATTCTCGTTGGCTACTTGCACATAGTTTCCTTTTAAGTATTTTTGATTATGGTTTATTGGTTTATTCTTCTACTACGACTACAGTTTTGAATAATTTGAGGGTTACGTATAATTCAATACTACAGTTTATGATTAGTGCACCTTATCGTATGCACCATTGTCAATTTTAGATATATATATATATATATATATATATATATCCTCTGATTGTTTATCTTTGGCTGACAACATTTTTCATAAAATGGGAGTTGTTCTGTTTAAAATCCTAAATGGGTCTCTTCCTGTATCAGTCACTGATCTTTTTTCCAAGATCCTTTCATCCATGTAAAACCAGGTCCCACAGTAGATTTTTTTTTTAAATACTGTTTTTCAAAAAAACAATGGGCCTAAGGTCACTTCTGTTTCGAGCATCTCTATTTTCTAATACTGTGCCAGTTGACCTGTCTGTTTGTAAGACTATTCGCTGTTATAAATCTCGCCTCAAGCAATGGCTTTTCAGTAGCCCTAAATGCACCTGTTGATCACAAATGTTATGTAACTGTAAAATGTATATGTTATTTGTATTTTGTACTGTACAAGTTATTTTATGTTTTGTATTTGTTTTTTGTATTATTGTAACTTGTCATCTATGAAAATGGGCAATTTTGCTTATCAGATTTACAAGTATAAAAAAAAATGAAATGTCCCCTCACTAGTGACAGAATGTTGTTGCCCTAGGGCAAGCTCCATAAAAGAGTCTCTCCTGGCCAGAGCCCACTGAAAAACAGTCCTGGAAGAGGGCAGGGCCTGAAAAACACTGCAATCCATGGAGAGAGAGTCTTTGAGGACAGTTCAGTTTGTGGAAGTCTGCCAGGTGTAGGGTATGTTGTACAAAGTCAGTAAAACATAGAAAAGATGGATCTTACCAGTTCCTTGAATACAGAAAACAAAGGATCACCTGACTTCTCCAAGCTGAGGACTCTCCTCCTCTGGCAGCATCTTCAGATAGGGATAATGTTCTCTGGAAAACCAGGTGATGAAACAGGAAAACAGCTGGGTTGATGTCATCTTGGAATTCAAACAATGGAACAGGAAAACAGCTGGATTGATGTCATCTGGGATAACAGGCGATGAATCAGGAAAACAGCTGGGTATTGTCATCTGGAAGGCCAAGCGATGAAAATGGGAAAACACTGCTGGGCTGACGAATCTGGATGCACCTGAAGAATTCCTGTAACACCAGTAGAGCTGCATCTTTCTCCATGGATACTGTTGCTGCTGGATGACAGACAATGGGCTGCCACTGCTCCCTTCCCTCTAGGCATGCTGGGCATATTCACAGGGAGTGGCACCATTAAGGGTAATACCACTCAGGGTGAGGTGCAAGAACTATGATACCATCTGGGCATTCAAAGTTGATGTGGAATGTCTAATTCCCTGCTTTGTCCACAATTCACACAGTGTCCATAAACAAAGTTCTGCCCAATTTCCAGAATTTAAGTCTGTAACTGATGACTCTGGGCAGGATATTCAGAGCAGTTGTGCAATGCACAACAGTGATGCCCCAGCGCAACTGCGCCAGTGCACCAGAAGGTGATATTCAATGGCAGCAGATGCACCACGCAATTCCCAATGTGCCAATGTGCAGTGGTAATGAATGTATGTGTAAGTACATGGGGCTTAGCCATGAATAGGCAGCGCAGTATCATATTCAACGGCAGGTGAATGGAGCAAGTGTAGAAACAAACGGACCTGCATGGAGCAGACTTGAGCACATAAAAAGAGGGAGCAAGTGAGGGAATGATGCTTGCACCACAGGGACCCAGACAGTGGGAGAACGAGGGGCAGACAGAACAGCCAAAGTGGAGCCACAGAGTGAGGGGCAGGCTGGTAGAGGCACAGAGTGGGGCCCAGGAGCCTGAAAGATCCAGAGTCTGGGGAGTGAGTGTGTGTGTGTGTGTGTGTGTGTGTGTCGTGGGACAGGAGCAATACCACACACAGCGAAATCTCAGTGACACCCAACACAGGAGGGGCTGTACAGGGCTATGGAGAGTTGGGAGGTGGAGACCACAGACTGCAGGCCAGGTGGCCACAAACAGGGGTGCACCCAGTGCAGGGGCACAGACAGCAGCCCACAGCCCGAGGGGCCAGGGGAGAGTGCCACCTAGGGGGGAGGTTGTACAGCCCAGGACATGGTCAGTGCCATATTCCAGATGGAGGCAGTAATGAGGGGTGTGAGGAGGCAGCTCGCAGACCAGCATGGCCGTGGAAGGGACCATCGGTGGTATGCCCAGAACAGGTGATACTGTGCCTGCATCACCTTTGAACAGTATAGTGACACAGAGATCGTGGGCCGGTACCCCCTGAACCGGGCCATACTGAGGCGGCTCTGTGAGCTGTACAGTGAGGAGATGCAGATACCCACAAGATGGAGCCATGCCCTGTCAGTGGAGATGAAGGTCATGACCGTCATGTGCCTGCTCGCCACGGGTACCTTCCAGAGACCAACAGGGAACACCATGGGCATAACTCAGTCAGCTGCGTCATGGCTCCTCACACAATTCCTCAGCGTACTGCTGCCACATGCTGCAGAGTACATCCATTTTCCCAGCATGCTGGCAGAGTGTACAGCAAACATGCAGGAGTTCCACAGGGTGGCACAGTTGCCTGGCATGCTAGGGGCCATTGACTGCACCCATGTAGGCATCTGCGCACTGCCTGGCCCGAAGGGGGTAGCCTACATAAACAGGAAGGGCTACCCCAGTGTCAAGTGCCAGGCAGTGTGCGATGCCAGGGGGTGCATAATCAATGTCTGTGCCACACACCCTGGAGGAGCACATGATGCCTTCATCTGGCACCAGTCAGCACTGTGCCACAGGTTTGAGTGGAGATCCCACTGGCCACCTAGTTGGTGAGTATGTTGTGGATACAGTATGCGGGAACAGCAGGGCAGGGTGTGTGGGTGGCAAGGCATGTGTGCCAGGGGTGTGGCCAGGATGGCGGATGGGTGCATTGATACAGGCCACCGCCAACCAGGGATCTTTCTACACAGGTGACATTGGCTACCCACTCCGTCCATGGCTGCTCACCCCATACAGCGCGCCTGTAGACGCGGCACAGGAGCAATACAATAAGGCACACACCAGCACATGGAATATCATCGAGCAGGTGTTTGGGCTGCTGAAGCCTCGGTTCCATTGCCTGGACAGGTCTGGTGATGCTCCAGTACAGCCCTCAAGGGCCTATGGCCTATTCTGGACTGCTGTATCTACACAACATGGCCACGAGCTTGGGATAGCTGTCAAAGTCGAAGAGGGTGACAGCAGTGGAGATGACCTGGCTGCCAGACCTGGTGGTGGTGGTGGGCAGCCCCCCCTGGGCAAAGGGAACCCCGGCTGACAAGGATGGCCCAGCAGCACAGGGACACAATCACTGAGGAGCATTATGGAGCATGCTGGTAGGTGTACATGGCCACAGGCAGGGCCAGCACCCAGGTCACAGTGTACAGGCAGGCATGGGTGTGCACCATGCCAGGGTCAATGGAAGGGGGGTGTGAACAGGCATGAGGTACAGACATTGGTGCAGAATGCAGCACAGGCCTGCACACCACACACACACACTCCCACACATACCCTCACACATACACATGCACACAGGACCCATAATGCCCCTGCCCAGAGGTGAGCACCAGGCATGTGCCAGACTCTGGGTGGCACTGCACAGTGACAGTCAGTGCTGTGCTGGCATCATCATGCACAGACCACAGCAGCCAGCAGCCGGGCGGGTGGGCACATGGACCGTGTGTGGGGTCACCCACAGATGCCACAGCCATGGGATGCACTCACACACACATAAGCCGCACCAATGTGCACACAGGGCACCTACATACGGTGGACACGGAGGTGGATGAGTCAGGACCACCGCACAGTTACACGGCCGCCACAGACATGTAGACAGTCCTGCCGGGAATGCACAGCAGGTGCAGGCTGGGCATCCACCACAGGGGGTGTTACAGATGGTCCTCCAAGGGTGACACTGTGGGAACATGACCGGGTCCATGCAGGCATCTGCAGTCCCCAAACATGCCTCTACCAGGCGTGCTGGGAATGCCCACAGCTGACCCCGGTGTCAACACCATGGGGGTCGCACAACGCTGGGCCCGAGGGGTGAAGAATGCACTCTGTGGTGTGAGCAGTGGATGGCCACACACCAGGGTGGCCAGTGGTGCCAGTCCGGCTGTGACCACAGCTGTCAGCCAATCCATGGCTGCGGCCGTGTCTGCCCACATCGCAGCTGTTCTCAGCCAGGAACAGGGCGAAGTCCCTGTCCCACCACTCTGCTGCCTGGTGCAGCTCTGCGCAGAGTGCATGCACCCCTGCCATGACCAGCACCTGCTGCTCAACAGAGGCACGGAGCAGATGGGTGTGCTCATCCAAGGGGTTGCGCCCTGTGGCGCAGGGGCACTATGCTGACTCACGGGTGTATCCTGACCCTGTGGCCCAGCACCCCACGAAGGTGGGTGCTGCACAGCTGGTCCCTTCTGGGGCTGACTACCATGTGGTGCACCAATGACGGGCACTGCCTCAGGCCCCCCTCAATGCCATCCAGCTGCTACTGCTGCCCCTCTGGCCACTGTGTGCAGGGTATCACCAGTGCAGCTGCACCGCCACCAGTACCACCACCAGCCATAGCTGCACCAGTGGCAGTCTCAGCTACACTGGCCACAGTGGCCAGGGTGCAGGCAACAACCATCGGGTCACCGACTGCACTGCCATGTCGGGCATGTGGTATGGGTGTCTCCCCTGCAGCCACAACATCGCTGTCTGGGATGTAGGTGTCATTCTCATTGGAAGTGGACCCCACCCCAATCTGTGTCTCAGCACACAGGACACCAAGCCTGGCATCATGCTGAAACACAGCCAGGGCCTCATCCACAACTGTGCCACTGGCATCTGGATGGACAGTGGTGCTGACCTGTAGTCATTCTGGCCCATGGTGTCCAGTGGAGGTGGATGGCCAGTCCTCCGGGGCCAGGATTGCACCCACAGCAAACACCCCCAACCCTGCTGCTGCATACAGGCACTCAGGAGCTGAAAGAGAACACAATTGCATTAGTGTTGCTGACGCCCACCCCTGCCCCCAGCCACCCTGCCCCCGTGCCCCCATCACAGCCATGCTTACCGTGTAGTGATGGACTGCCACCTGTCTGGAATCCACCACCGGGCACTCCCTCAATGGTGCTGCACTGCATGGTGGCTGCCAACATCTCCTCCTGTGGTGTAAGGATGGGCACAGCAGGCTGACCCCCGTCTGTGGCAGCATGCGCCGCCTGGATGGCTACCTCCTTCTCTTTGATGTGCCTCCGGTCTGTGCTGACCTTTTTCTTGCACTCCTGCACAGACTGTTGGTGCCTGGCATGCTGGTTTACAGCATGGGCCACGCTCTTCCATGCTACTGTCCTGGCCTGTGGTGTGCCTGTGGAGCCACTCAGGAGTGGCTCCTGGTCAAGATATGCCTGGAATTAGGTGTCAGACTCCACCCTGGTGAAGTTGGACCTGTGCTTGCGTGCAGGCCCGCGCTGTTCGGTCTCTTCTCGCTCAGACATGCTTCTTCCTGTGGAGATGGACATGTGTTAGTATGGCCTGGAAAGATTCCCCCCAACCTCCCATTCCACTGTCCTGCCAGTCCCACAGTGTGTATCTTACTTCTAAGGGATGCAATACCGGTCCTTACCCTGTGCATTCCCCTGGTGCCTTTATAGCACATCGCATGCAAATGAGGGGTTTCGCAACTGTAATGACATGCAAATCAGTTGTTGCACCATGGATAGGCTAATCAGCTGATTTGCATATAGCAGCTGAATGTCACGGAGTTGTGGTTTCCTTAATGGGGTTGTGCATGCACAAGTCAAGGCACAACTTTGTTCCATTTGCAACAGCCCATGGCGCGCGCATGTGTGGTGCGCCATCACGTGTGACAACTGCGCGGCTTATGCAATGTGCATGATAGGCAGTACTGCTCCCAGCCACTATTGCACATGTGGCACTCATGCACTGTATGGCCTATGGCGCACAGGTGCCAGTCAGCCGATGGCGCCACTGTGCTATAGGTGCCATGGTGCCCGTGCGCAATAGACCGTGTACTGTGGCATCCACGTGGCCCTACTGCACAACATGCCTGCTATGCCCAATGGTACTGTGGCACAGGGTGTGCAGCCCGACCCTCACCCCAGTTGTGCATCTCCGTGCTTGCGCGATTGGCATTGGCAGCACATCGCAGAGCATGCCACGCAGCATGTGTTGCACGTGTGCTGCTGGGCACCATTTTATTACACTGAGCTCACTGGTATCATGCCATGCTGTACAGCACCCAGAGTCCCCAACTGGACACAGGTTGAGTTGGTCAACCTCATGGCCCTGGTGGAGCCACATGCTGGCTCCCTGTTTGGTCAGGTGCCCCTAAACACACCTCAGACTGATGTTTGGCAGGAGGTGGCTGATGGACTCAAGAAGGCCACAGGTGCACACCATAATGGAGAGCACTGCAGTCACTGCTACGAGGACCTGCAGTGGAAGGACCAGGAGTGGCTGTGGATGCTACAGGCACGCATCCGGAGGGGCGCCATGCCATGTCCACGCAAGTGCACAGCACCTGTTCCCATTCCCATCCAGTGGTCCGTGGGTGGTGCCATTGGCACGCCATGCTGCGGGGGGGCTTGGGCAGTGCGCTCTGTTGTAAGTGGCAGTACGCCATGGCTACCCAGTGCCATCGTGCCACTAGCACAATGCACAGGGTGTCACACTGTGCTGGGGGAAGGGCCTGTGGTGTTGCCTGGTACTGATGTGTCATTCTCCATAAGTTCCTCCTAGGCCCTGAGGATCGGAGATGGGCCCGTCTCACTGGAGCTGCAGCCGGGCCAGGACGGGCCACCACAGGGGGAGGTGCACCGGTGGTAGGACGCATGGACGGGGTGGCTGGACAGCCTCAGGGTGCGGCTCAGCACGCAGGTAGGCACATTTACATGCTTCTATGTTGTACAGGGCAGGCAGCGGGGGTGGGGGTGGGACATGGCCCTCTGTGCGCATGGCCTCCCCTGATGTGCACTGCCTGTGGTGTCCTATGCACCGCATTGGGCTATCACACATGTGGGTGGCTGCTGCAGGTGGGCTGTAGGTGCACCCGGGCCCTGGCTGTGCCACTGCCAACTGACTGCATGGCCATGTCGCCTGCCTGCCTTGGTGGTGGTGTGCTGCTCATTGGCGGTGTTGGCATGCAGTGCTGTGCATGGCTGTGGGTACCCAGGCAGGTGGCTCATGTGGGCACACTCACTGCAGGTGGTGGCATGCCTTCCCAGGGGCGCATGGCACCGATGCCTGCTGTGCATAATTGGCAGGCTGCAGCATTCTGGCCATGCACTCATTTGGTGTTCAATCCTCTGTCATAGGTGTCAGGACCCGTGATCCACACGCACACCTTCTCCAGCAGATCCTACATGTGTCAACCACCACACTATGGGTGGTGCAGCAGCTGGCACTCTCCCAGCGAAGACAGTGGTGCCAACACCCACGACGGCCTACAGTGGGGTGCGGATGCCCATAGTGACCATCATCCAGATTCCTCACCCCTTTCCTGAGCAACATTCCTTGCCCTCCCTTGTCTCCTTCACTTGCCTTTGCCCCTGGCCTCCCTGTCTGTGGGTGGTCCCTCCTTTTCCCATTACCTTGTACATTTGTAAATAGTTTTGTTTACATGTTGCAATACATTCTTTATTGTTACCTTTCTGTGTCTGTGTCTGTTTTGCGGCTGGTGAGTGGAGCCATGCTGCAGTGGTGTGCCTGGCTGCTGTGCTGTCTGTCTGGGGTGGTGGGGTGTTGTGCCTGGTGGTGTTCCCCCATGCTTTGGGTAGGTGGCTGTGGCCTGTCTTTCTAGGTCATGTGGTGTATGCCTTGTGTGCTGTTTGCCTGTGTGTTGCTGGCAGTGGTCTGGGTGGCATGTCCCCAGCCTCCCTGTTGGTGTTGCCAGGGGCTGTGCGGCAGGGGCCATTGTTGCCACCCTGCCACCATGCCCTACTGGGGTGTGCATGGTCAGGGGCCTACTGCCTCCTCATGCTCACTGGGCAGTGTGCCCACGTGTAGCCACCGTGCCTCTGGCATGGCACACTCTGCGCCCTGGTGGTGGGACCTCTCCCCCTGTGGCATTCCACCTGCTGAGCCCGTTGCCTTTCCATGTGTGTCCTGGGGCATGCTCCTGTGCACTTTGCACACTGGTGACTGCTGCTCATGTGCTACGTGGCTTGCTACCCTGTGCATCTCTGGGTGCAATATTGCGCTTCCTGACATGCTCCCTGGTGCATCCCTGGCTGCGCTATGGCACATCCATGTGATATTCAGCCACGTTGCACAGGTGCTTCCTGTCATGTGCAACCTTTGAATATCATGCCAGATACACCATGGCGCACTGTATTTATGCTGCATCCCTCTTACTCCTCCCTCTGGCGTATTTCTGAATATCTCAGCCCCAGTTCCTAACACATGCTGCTGCACCAAGATGCAAATTCTTACTTGCCTCTTCCAATAACCAAGGCTTGCATGTTCTGTTACAATTTCCTCCCAGACTGTATGAGGAAAGGTAGGAAAGGACATCCCATACATGGCGTCAGCCCTCCTATGTACCAGTCTCTCCTCCTTGCTACACTTCACAAGTGTGTGACCCATGGCTCGGCTTGGGGGTGGCCAGTCCTGGTTAAGCCAGTGCTGCATACTTAGTGAATGAAAGAACTTGTCCCTGACCATCTCTGTGGGCAGAACACTGCAGCCTTCTTCTTCTTCTTCTTCTCTCTCTGGCTCCTCTGAGGCAAGACCTTGAGACCACTCACTGGGACCCTCAACATGAAGATACACTTCTTCATCCTCCTCAATCAGGATCTGAGCCCAGGAGTGAGCAGATGTCTTCACTCCGAGACACTCCACTCCTCACTGAGTGCAGAGGTAGACACCTCCCAGTTCACTGTCTCTTGCAGTTCATCCCCCCTACTAGGCTAGGACTAGGACCCTCCTTCCATGGGTCCATGGACCCTTCCGTCACACTGTCCATCTGGGACACAGGCGTGGAAACATTTCTAGGTGTCTGCCCTTGCAGTAGAGCCATACTCTCTCCTTCAGTGCCACACTCTATGGGGCCTCTCCCAACAGGTTCAACCTGGTGCTGTGTGTGTGCCACTTGCAGGGTTTTCTACTTTGGTCCAAGTGGGAACCAATCAAATTTGTGATGCCCTTTCTGACGCTGCACCCATGCTCATACCATACTCACTAGGCAATCCGAACAGTAGAGTATCAGAAACACATCTCTTCCAGCCTTGAGGCACACTATGCACAATCTTACTGGATAGTTGGGTATTGCTACATGTGGAGGCAACCTTTCACCATAGAAAGTTCTCTTTATTTCCCTTAGTGTGGCCACCTCCTCTGGTACCATAGCTCAGGCATGAGCCAGGTAGTGGGGAGTTCCTGAAGCCATGTCTACAATTAAAACACTCAAAAGTTCATTATTACTACTTGTTTACTAATCTCTGCAGTCTCACAAAATGGCTCCCTGCTGCTTTGTTTACTTTGCTAACCCCACCCTGTAATGGTGGCGGTAGCTCTCCTCATGCATCAAATCTGTTTCTGACTCAAAAACTGCACATCCGACCTTTTCTGCTACTGATTTTTGCTCAAACTGCTATAGATTGTACTGCTTGCATCTTTCTCAGCACATTCATATGATTTTACAGGACTTTGTGATTAGCATATGAATCAAGACTATTTACACTTGCTTAAAGTCATTTGCAAGCCACAGTATCTCTCTTTGCACAGGATTGCCTGTTTGCTGCAGCCTAATATACAATTCACAGTCTCTCACTTGCTTAAGAACACTTTACTGTTGCTGAACTCATCATAAATGCTCACAGTCGATGCTCAGAATTTTGTTTGTTGTCTTGCTGTTTTACAACTCACAGTCCTTCCTTGCAAAACAGTCTCATTGCTTGTGCACAGATTCAGCTGGCTTAAAAATCACAACTCAGCTTGAGGCATAGTAGTTTAGGTTTTACTCACTGAAATCAGTAGCTGGCTTTCTCCAGTGGAAATTTTCAGCCTGATGCCGATCATAGAAGGCATCTGGGGTGAAACAGGCTGGCTGTCTCATTGATTGTTGACACGAACGCCATTATCAGTTCCAGTTGGTCGGATAATGGGTTGAGCCTGAATTGGTATAGCAAAAGTCTGTTTTTCACAGATCAGAATGTTCACAAGCCCCTTGATGGTCGATCCTGGTCTGACCAGCTCGCGTGCCACATGCTAGCTCCTTTTCCAACATTCGGCTGTACTCTGAAGCTGGTTAGGGGGTGGGACTGATTGCAGTCTCACCAATCACTCGATGCCATGCAAATAAGCCTCTCTCTCTCGCTCTTCCTTCATGGCGATCATCGAGCAGGGTAAATTTAAACTGCAAACTGTAACTTTTTTTTTTCCGGCTGCAATTTCAAGGTGGGAGTGCTGTTTTGACCATTTTCTCCTCAGAACTTGGCAATTTCTTTGGCGACTCCCCCAATTTGCACACAAAGTACATACAACATTCAGGGCACATTTCTCTCTTTCTTTACTAAAGTCCGCATTACTTTTGTCAATTAAACTTGAGATTTAAAAGTTCTGTAAAATGTTCTAGATGTGGGAACAAGGACATATACTTTCTGTCTTTACAGTCCATTGTAAGTTGGTACACACACACACACACACACACACACACACACACACACACACACACACACAGTAGCACTGTACTAGCAGGCACACAGCGGCACATACGGATGGCACTCTCCAATGCAAGATCCTTTTGTGCCAAGCTTCCTTTCCAGTTTTGGGCTACCAAGCTACCAGACAGATAAGATGCTAGCCATATCCTCAGCAAAAATCTCTTGTTCTCTCCCCAAAATCAACAATATCTTCAGATGAGCCCCCAATTTTTAATCCCCCACCAGCCACTTATTTAACTAGTAGGCACACCTCCCATACAATTTCTGTCTAGGGGAACAAAGGAGGGGTAGGGGTACAAAGCAGCTGCTGCTGGTATGTACAAGACACAAATAGACCTTTACCAAACCCAGGTCCTGAGGAGAGAACTTTTGCTAAGGGCTATGCTTTGTTTTCACTTCTGACAAAGGGACCCAGTAAATCCACACAGGAAGCAGCAACTAGATTGTCCTTACCAGGTTGAAATTGAGTGTGGCTTTATTCCAAACAGTTGGTACACAAAGGCAAAGATGGACCCCTAAGGGTTTACACTTCGAAACACAAAGCAAATGCAGAAACACATCCTCTGTACTCTGACAGAAACTCTACTTCCCATTTATCATAGGATCTGAACTTTTCAGTGGCACGCCTAAGGTGAAAACACTTCTTCTTGTGGCAATGGGCACCATGGAGCACACAAACTTCTCTTCTATGTGGCACTGGCCATGACTTAGCTTCAGTTCCTATATGGCATAGGCTTTAATGGAGACACTGTGGTATCTTGCTACGAGTCACGACGGAGCACACTGGTGCTCAAGACTCGGACAACCCTCACCAGGGGGTAAACTTGACTCTTTAGGCATTGGCCATATGCTCTGAATAAAATAGACACCCTTACAGAACTCGAAGTGTTAAACTGGTCACTCCAGATGGGGGGTTGCCCACCTTTTGCTTCCTCATCCATACCCAGCCATTCTTTCAAACTTACACCTTAACTTGCTACTGTAGAACTATGCTTTCCTCAAATGTTTAACACATTTAGCATTTGAAACACTACAAGAGTGTGTAACATTAAATTTCTGACCAAAGTGTCTAGTCACAACTGGGACTCCACTGTTGTCAGCAAGCTTTAAGTGAAACTTCTTTGAGAACAGTCTCAAAATGAACTGGGTGCATTGGGTCCCTTTTTCAGAGTGACACCCCACAGAAAACAGCAGGTACAATCTCCTGGGAAACTCTCAGACAGAATCTGCTCACAGATTGTACAACAAAGGCAGCTTCAAAATGTTCAAGGTTGGATCAGGGGATTGCCCCTCGATTCCTCTGCAGTTCCATCTGGAGACAGTTTCCACCACTTCACAAGTCAGGCAAGCATCTCAGACAAGGGTGAGAAAAACAAGCTCTCCTCACCCTACACTCTCACATTCTGAGCTGCTGCCAACAACTCCTGACATGCCACTCGGACTCATTCAGAATTCAGCCACCACACTCACAGCAAGTTGTCTGGCTTATGTTGCTGTGAGAATTCCAATGACATCACTTCTCTGCTCTCAGCAGAGACCAAGCAGCAGAGAGGGACCAAGTGAAAATCTATTTAACTAGTTATTCACCAGCTGCCTTCCCTATCTAACACTGACACTGATGGGATTCTAGTAACCCCAGGGAATGGGGGGTTACACGGTATCCTGGAAAAAAATATCATTGGGCAATTCCTTTAGGTCATGAAGTGTGGTTATGCATTTTTAAAAGATTTTATGCTATTGATATTTATGGTCAGAGGGTATATAGAGTGATCCATTCAGAATAAAGGATGCAGTGGTCATTCACCAAACCTAGGTTTGGATCTTAAGCTCCCTTTAGCTTTTTTTGCCTTGGAGGATTCTACAGGGATGTCAGAAATGTATTCCATAGCCACTGAGGCCACAGAAGAAGTGTCAGAACTGGCAGTATAGCCTAGAGGTTAGAAGAACGAGGTGTGAACGAGCTTGATACATCCAGCAGACCAGACCCGAGTTTGATTCTCACAACCTCCACTTGCATACTGTGTGACTCTGAGCAAGTCAGTTAACCGCCCAGTGCTCCCAGGTCACCCCTGAAAACAGGCACTTGTGCCTAGTGGACCTTACCCAGTTACCAAGGACTAAAATAAGAAAAAAAAAAAAATTAAAAAAAAAAGAATCTCCCTCATCTTCCTCATTGTCCCCCCACTACTTTCATTTTGACAGAATATTGTACTGGTTTCTAGTTAAGACTGTGATGTCAAGTGGTTTAGGGTCTGCTTTTTTCTTGGGATTTTTTCCCCCTAACTGTACTTGTTCCATGGGAACATCCATGGGTAGGGATGGAGGTGGCATAGCATCAGGAGGGGGCTCCCCTGAAACCTTAAGCACAGTGGTGTTGTATTCATCTTGGGAGCTGGGGGGTGGGCCAACCATGGTTACTAGTGCATTCAAGTGTGTAGATGGGGGTGGATCCCACTGAATAAGGCCATTAATGCTGGTGGAGGTTGAGGGTTCTTGTGGGTCTAGCAGAAGTGGCTGTCTAGCTTGCATGACTTTCAGTTGTTGTGCAGCGATCAAAGTTTCCTGGTCCTGCATAGCCCTATCTAACCAACTGTGAGCTGCCCAGGGGCATTGTTGGTAAGAATGCCCTGATTCCTCACACATGTTTCACCTAAAGGGGTTTGGGCAGTCCAAGCTGACATGACCATAATCTAAGCACAAATGACATCCTGGTTTGTCACATAAGGAGCTTAAGTGTGTCCTAGCCCAACATTTGTGGCAAGTTTTAGGCTGTCCTGGGTAGAAGCATATGCCTCTATCCTTACCTATGTAAAAGCTTCCGGGAAGGTGGTATATTCCTGCATCTGCGTGTTTCAATTTTACCTTAATTCTCCATCCCCTGTCCATACTAAATCATCTTCAAGGATAGGTATATGTTTCTGTAATATCTCACATTTTTCTTAGCCAGTATTGCACATCTTCTATATTAACCCCTTCATTTCTGAAAAGAAGAGTAACTATTTTTATGGCTGACTTGGTTAAGGGAACTGGAAAAATTTCTCCAAGCAGCAGTATTTTTATAATGTCAAACGTTTGGCAAAATTTCTCCTATGTACGTACCCCTGAAACTAACATCATAGGTATTTTCTCCTTGACATGTATAAATGCAAAAGATCTTGAGTACAGATACCCATAGTTTCTTTTAACAGTTGGTGCATTACAAATTTTCTGTCCAGAAACTGTTCTTCTGTTCCTGTGTATTTGAATCTGACAGAGTTCTTTCTTTGTGCAGGTTCTCCTACTTTTTGAATAAATCTACTATACTAAACTTGTCCAAAGGTGGATTGTCAATAGTGTGAGTAGTGGAGGATGTACCATCCAAAACTGATGGGTTTTCAGAGACTAGAGCAGCTCTGAGGGTTTGTGGAGCTGAAAGCTCTCGCTGGAGTCCCGTGTCCAAACGAGGTGACTCAAGCTATGTGGCCATTGGAAGAAGGCAAGATTTTTTTTTTTTTGCAAAATCAGGCAAGTTACTTGAACCAGGAATACAAACATCATGTTTGTTAAATGTCTGGACATTTCCTTTACTCACATTTGTTTATTTAATAGGGCATTGTTCAGATACCCATTCGGGCAGTTCTGCAGGCATTGAAGTAGATGAAACATCAATGCTGACACTGCTGGTAGAGAATATGTCCAAGATTTTTATTTGCCGCAGACATTATTTCAGATGCTGATACTGGTCCAGAGATCTCCATCCTACCCCATCTGGGTTCAGGATCCAGCCACAGTTTAAGTGCTAAAGTGGGTCCCAGGGTTCAAAACAACTTTATCCATGCTATCAGTCGCTCTTCCTAGATGGAGTTCATGGTTTGCAGGTAATATCTGTGTTTCTATCATTTCAGAATTAGATATAGAAGAAGTAGAGGCCAAAAAAGGGGTTATGTCTTTGGTAGTTTGGAACTGTATGGTAGATGGTGGTGCATGTTGCTCTGTAATATTTACAGTAGTAGCAGGTTCAGGACTCATTACAGGCCTGTTTGTATTTTGTTGGCTTTCTTTCAACAGTCTCAAAAACAAAACTTTGTTATTCTGTAAAGCATTCTTCAGCAAAGTTTTTCTTGTTCTGGTGAAAGGTTACCCATACCAGAAGCTTGTAGGTAATTCAGGTGCAGTAGGTGCAGTAGATATTGGAGCATCTGTTACAGCACTTTGGGCTTGTAGAGGCTGTGTTACAGGCTCCAAGACAGCTGCATTCTCAGTATCCATAAAAAAGCTCCATAAAGTCTTCCATTTCGACATCAGGTTGATGTTTGCATCTGAGAGAGATTCATGTCAGGGGATAATACACTGAGAGGAGGCTCCCATGAAGCCTCCCCTCTGCTGCATTCAGCAACCACGTCCATCATCTGAGTTTGGCCAACAAGGGTTCTCCCTACTGCAGGAATAGGGGAATTTCTCTGGTGTCATGGCCAACATTGCCCCATCAATAAAACAGGACCAAGTAATCCACGTCCCAGGATGCACCTGTAAACTAGCTGTCATAGCTTAGTGTGCCTTTCCTGATCAAAAATTACAAGTAAATAAATAAATAATTCAAATGTATTCCTTTCTAAAGTGAATTTATTTGAAAAGGGGTAGCTTTAAGGCTGGGCCTACTGGTCCAGTGGTGGTGCTACTGCTTGTGGTGCTAATGTCCTGGGTTCAGCAGTAAACTTGGGGTATCAGAGGGGTCAGACCAGGGGGGGAGGACTGAGCCTCCAAGTGACTGCTCTCCTCTTCCTCCTCCTCCTGGAGTGGGGGGACATGAAACCTGGCATATGCCTGACCCCTAGCAGAGGCTAGGGGGGAAGGCAATCCAGTGCTGCCAGAAGTTTACACAGGTGTAGCATCTGTTGACACACATCCTGTGAGAGTGCACAGTGTGCATCATGATGGCATTGCACATCTGCACCTCCTGGCAAGAATACAGGAAGACTCCCAGTTGGTAGGATGACACCTGTCACCTGCAGGATCTGTATTCAGCTATCCAGGCCCTGCCCACTGAACCAGGTCTCGTTCAGTGGTGGGAGCGAGGAATCCCCACCAGCCCCATTGGGGGACAAGCCCTGGGGCCAACCTGGGCAGATAAGCCCTGGAGGATGCTGGGGTGTCAGGGCTGAGGTGACCAGTAGAATGGGGCTGTTTGGATAGGGAAGAAAGAAATAAACAGATAAATTAAAATACAGAGTATAACTTTGTAATTATTTGAACTAAAAACTTATTTTTTTAATCAAAGCTTGGAGTCACATTGACATAGCTGAGTAAAAAAAAATTATCAGTCTGTTACTTATCAGTATATTTTAGCAACAGTTTTTATTTTAAATTTTTTTAGAAAACTAATCAAATAAACATGTTTGGTATCCCTTGCTCTTATTAACTTTCACAGCTTGTACAGGTTCAACGCGTGAAAGCTGTGGAAGATATTGGGATCACTGAGCATGAAATTAAGAATTTAACAATTTTTGTGATGCAATTGTAGAACTTAGCCAACGGACTATGAGTACCAAGAATGAGTAGACACATATATTTAGCCTAAATGTGAGTCACAAATAAGGAAATATTGAAAGAAAAGCTAATTTAAAAAGTAATGAAACTTGGGTATGGTTCGTCACTATCACTTAAACCCCCACCTGTACTATCTCCCTAACAACCACCCCTTTCCCTTCTGCTACTGCCCTTTTGTTACAATCTCCATACAGCTTAGAGATACAACTATTCAGTCCCATTATCATGTTTGCCATATCTTTTACCTTTTTACATTTCATTTTCCCTTAATACTTTCCAAATTGGTTCCCATATTTTTTGAAAACTCTGCTCTTGTTGTTTACTCTGGTAACATGCATTTTCTAATTGCATACACTTAATGTACACAATTTTCCATAAGGCACGGTCGGGGGAACTGGGCTTTTCCATAATCTTGTAATGCGTCATCTTACATTCATCACCTCTGTATTAGTGATTTTCCATATTGATCCTTGATGCAATTTATGATTACAGGTGATACCCAATAGACAAAATTCTGGGTCGAATGTCAATTTTACTCCAGGAATTATATTTAGAACTGTGATAACCTGAAGCCATAATGATTTTGTTAGGCTACAGGTTACTATCACATGTACAAGTACACCTTGTTGAGAACCACATCTATTGAACACTGGGAATAATGCAGGGTTCATTTTATTTAGCAAACATAGTGTAAAATCCATACAATGAAAAATTCAAAAACTGGATTTGATTTAATTTACCCAACCATCCTCCTTCATTCTTCTTCCTATTTCTTTTTCCTAGCTTTTCCTAGCTATGTCTGAGTTTATTTAATTTGTTCGTTTGCATGTGTAATATTTTGTTATAGATTTTATACAGTTTTAGTTTCTTCTTTTCATTACTATTTCCTGGACTAAAGTAATTCTAGGTTTAACCAGATTAATGCCTAATTTTCATGCATGATCGTTTTTGATATATATATATATATATATATATATATATATATATATATATATACACGCTCATCAGTTTCAAGTAAAGTATACTTATATTGTAAGTCTTGAAAAGTCATGAACTGCTCATCTTGATATAAATCTCCTATATTTATTATCCTTTCATTCCCATGGATTGTACATTTTAAAATTCTATCGACTTGATCTTCCAGTTTTATGGGAGTATGTATATTTATCCTTACATTTTCCTTTGTTAACTTGGGGTATTTGTGCTACTTCATTCTAGTAAATCTAGTACAGGGATTACTTGTGATTAATAATTTTTATTGAGTGAGCACATATTGACAACAGATCATGAACATGTTAACAGAATCAGAAAAATAACACAACATAACACAACAGTGCAATCATGTATACAACTGTTCATCTCTCCAGGTCCCAGACTTATCCCCTACATGTTAGTGCCAAGTTTCCCAGCCATACATGACTCGTCAGTACATTTATCATACAGATCGGGGGATCCTCAGTCTGGCCTGTAGCCAATGAAAGTTGTTAACTACTGAGACCCTGCATTGGGGTCCAGAACAAGGGTCCCCAACTTGGCAGGCCCACTGGCAGTCTGGGTCACCAGGCAAGTGTATTTGATCTTGGTGTCTGGACCTATGACCCCAATGCACACCCCGATTCCAGTTGTGGGGGTGGACTGGAGGGGTGCAAAGGGGGTTTCAACCCTAACATCAAATTTCCTCGCTTTTGTCACTGTGGAACAACCCTAACTTATGCAATAAATGGAGTTTTTTGCCTCTAATTTCCCTTCTTTTTGAGAATGATAATGAGAAATAGTGAATGTAATGCAGCGGCGGGAGAGCGGGGGTGATGTCTTGTCGCATTGTAACATTGTGCCGTAAACACAAATCGTAACGCGCATGGTGGCGCAAAGCGAAACAGAAAGAGGAACAGTACTGTAGACAGAAATGTTAAAAACAATGGAAACGCGAGTCACGTGATGCAGTGCACCAAGTAACACTCTCCTGTTTCAGCTCCTACCCTCTGCTCCATTTTAGATTTATTATTTAAGTCTTTATAGAGGCTTATGTGCGTTTTTTCCCGGGGTAGCCTGTTGCAATCTGGCTCTTGTTCTATTGGAACCAAATGGAGGTAGAAATGAAGAAGAGTCTGCCCAAGCACACTCCTCCTGCGTCTCCCAAGATTGCCCCGAAGAAGACCAAGGCCTCTGCTACAATGCCATCGCAACCTACGGGCACTACTAACGCAGATTCAGAGCCTCTCACCCTAGCTAGATTTTTTGACTAGTTCCAGCCCTTTAAGCTAGAGCTACAGTCAATCCTGGGTGAAATGAAAGTGATTTCTAACACAGTTGAATCCCTGGCTCAGAAAACCTCCGATAATGAGGCCTGCATACACTCGCTAGAATGCAGGCAAGATCAAGCGAGCTTGGAGTTGGTGGCCGTCTGGCAAAAAGTAACCAAGTTGGAGGCTAAAGTCGAGGATTTGGAAGGCCGAAGTCGCCGCAACAACGCGGTACTGATCGGCCTCCCGGAGTGTGAAGAAGGATCTGACCTGATCAAGTTTGAGAGAAGCTTGCTACTAAAATTGCTGGCCCTTCCCCATTTGGCAGTGATTATACCACTGAAAGAGCACATAGGGCACTCCGTCCAACACTGCCTCCAGGAGCTGCCCCTAGATCCTTTATCTTTCATTTCCCGAATTATCAAGAGAAACAACACTTCTTGATCAAAGCTTGTGAGGCTAAAGAAGTTACTTGGGAAGGTGCCAAGATTAGAATCACTCAAGATCTACCCCTGTCTGTGCGCCAGAAACGCGCTTCCTACCATCCTGTTGTTGTCAAATTAATAGCAGCAGCGATTAAATTTAAGATGGCTTATCCTGCCAAACTGCAAGTGCTTGTTGCAGGCTCCTGGCATGCATACGAAGATGTAGAAGCAGCGACTGCTGGTCTAAAGGCTGCTTTTCCAGATCTTTTCGGCACTCCTTGAAGCTGGTTTCAGAAGTGTTTGATCACTCAAGCTGTTTATTGGACCGAAATTGTTTGTGATGATTGGGATGGGTTCCCTCTTTTCTTCGTTATAAAACTGCTGGCAAGTGAGATGAAAGAGGTTCCCCAGCCCCGGTTAATGGTTTGGTTGTGCTCCTCTGCAAGACTGTACTTACCAGTCACGAAATGATATTTTCAGATGTTCTGGTTTTCTGGTGATCGCTGTAACCACCTCCAGTAGTCCTGTAATGGATGATCAAGCAATAGCAGGAGCCTCGACCTCATGGACAACTCGTGTCATATGCTGAAGGGTTTCCCTTTACTGTTGACAGTTTACTTTGGTCCCCCCGGGTCTTCGGTGGTGACCTTCACTTCTTTTATTTATAGAGCAGAATATGTTGCTGCGATTGTGTTAATCTTACTTTACAGTATATACAATAGGGGGCAGCGCCTTTGTTTATTTTACAGTCTGATGCTTCTCCAGCTCGGGGATTCACTCTACATGGAAATGCAACTTATGCATCACTAGATGGTGCTAAAGACTGTATGTGTTGCCTTTTTCTTTTAGCGACTACATAATGGGCTTACTCGGGGTACTTAGGTTCGCTTTGATTTTGCATGAGGAGAGGCAACCCACTTAGGGAGCAATCTACACATACTTTATTTGCCTGGCAAGGAAATTGGTTTCTTTATATATTAATCTGGACCATTTTCTTTGTTCTTCTTTTGTTTAGCAGCGTCCAGATTTTGTTTATACTTGCCAGAGCGATAATTGCACTATAAGACAGCGTTTGTAGATTATGCCTGTTTGCCTTATTTTCAGGTGTGGGGCTTATTTATGATTTTCTCAACATAGGCAATTAGCCTGGGATTCCAGGATATTGGATTGAAATATTCTGGACTTTAAAAACTATCACCGCATCACAAATTATTGTAGCTGTTTTTGTACTGTGTTGTTTAACAAGTGGGTCGGGGTGGGGGCAACAGGGGAAGTTCTGGAAAACTGTACATCATGTACCTAGCAATGTGTGGTGGTGTGGGAGGGGCTTGGGGTTTGTTCTATGTTCTTGGGGTTGTTATTGAGGGGGGTCGTTATAGAGATATGGGGGATTGGTTGGGTGGCCAGGGGGTGGGGTAAGCACAGCTTATACTTAACAAGGGGTGTCAGTGTTAGTGTTAAGAGATACGGGTGCTTTTCTATGATAGATGGTACTTGTATTGCAGTGGATGGCTAGGGCTATCAAGTGTATTACCTGGAACATCAAAGGGGCTAGGCATAAAATTAAACATTATTCAATTTTGAAATTCCTGAATCATCTAAAAGCAGAAATTATGTTTCAACAAGAGACGCATCTCCTGAATGCTGAAGCATTTAAGATGAGGCGTCAGCAGGTGGGGCAAATATTCGTGGCACAGGGCACTACCCAGAGTAGAGGGGTCATGATCATGATACATAGATTTATTCCCTTCCAGTCTCTTCATGAGATTACTGATCCTGAGGGGAGATTCCTATTTGTAAGGGGGAAACTCTTCACACTAGATGTTCTTTTGGGCACTGTCTATGGTCCTAACATAGATACTTCTGAGTTCTTTGTTAAGCTGCTGGAAGTGATGCATTCTTTCCCTGACCTTCCCATATTAATAGGGGGTGATCTCAATTTGGTGTTTGATCAGGGGGTAGATAGATCGGGTTGATCTCGATCTGGCCTCTCGCCTGCTCAGAGGGCTTTTAGGGATTTTTGGATTCTGCTGGACTGTGTGACATGTGGCGAGTGCTTCACCCTAATCAAAGGGATTACACTTTTGTCTCACCAGTCCATGGTACCTCTTCTCAGATTGATTACATTTTGGTAACTCAAAACCTTTTACCTGGGGTTGTGGATTCCAGTATTGTTTTGGCCCCACTCTCAGATCACTCGGCTGTCACTTGTCAGCTCTTGTTAATGTCTTTGCCCCAGAAGGGTAGCAGATGGAAGCTTAATAACCAAATCCTGAAGGAACCGGATAAGGTTACCTATATAGCTTCTCAAATACAGCAGTTTATGGCCATAAATAACAATTCCACGGGCCGACCCGACATAGAGTGGGGGGCCCTCAAGGCGTATCTGAGAGGGATTGTGATTGGAATTACGTTTAAAAGGAAAAAGGAGAGGGAAGATAAGGCCACTCAATTATTGCTTCAGATTAGGAATTTAGAGGCTAGTCTCTCCCCGACCTCCCCTGAGGCCACTAGACAAGAACTAGTTAAACTTAAAGATGCCTACCTGGGCCTACTAAGAGAAAAAGCTGAGTTTGCAATCTTAAAAACAAACGCAATATACACAGACCAAGGTGAGATGGCAGGGCGGATGTTAGCCATGCGGGTGAAACAACAGGAATCCAGCAGGTTCATTGCCGCTGTCCATTCTCTAGATGATAACTCACTTAAAACCTCTCCCCCAGAAATATTAAAGGCATTTTCTACCTATTTTCAGGAATTATATGGTCCCATGACTTCCCCCCCTCAGAAGTACATCTGCAAGGGTACCTGAAAGATCTACAATTACCTACTCTTGTTGAGTCTCAGCAAATTGCATTAATTTCCCCTATATCCGAAATAGAAATAGAAAGGGTAATCCAATCCCTTCCATCAGATAAAACCCCTGGCCCAGACAGGTTTTCCTCCAATTTTTATAAAGTGTTTTCTAAACAGTTAGTACCCATTCTGCTTCCTCTTTTCCATTTTCTCCTCTTGGGTCAAGCAACCGACACCTCTCTTTTTGAAGCGTTGATTATTTTATTGCCCAGACCTGACAAACCACGCGATCAGGTCTCTAGTTATAGGCCGATTTCCCTTCTCAATCAAGATATTAAGATTTTAGCCAGATTGCTCGCTGATTGGCTGAATCAAGTCCTTCCTTCTATTATAGGGGAGGAACTGGTGGGATTCATGAAAGGCAGATCTTCAACCGATCATCTCAGAACTCTTGCTCATGTCTTCTCTGCCTCCAGGGATGCCTCTCTCCCAATGGCTTTGGTATCCCTGGATGCAGAGAAGGCTTTTGACAGAGTCTATTGGAGGTACTTATTTGCAACAATGGAGACCTTTGGTTTTCCCGGAGAATTTCGGAGCTGGGTCCACTCAATGTACTTATTGTCCTCTGCCAGGATCTCTTGCAATGGAGTGACCTCTGCCCCGGTTAAGTTATCCGTGGGAACTAGGCAAGGCTGCCCATTATCCCCTCTGCTCTTTAATATCTATGTAGAGCCCCTTATCCGTAGGCTGGTAAAGGCAAAAAGCATCTCAGGTATTCTTTTAAATGATTATGAGGCTAAAGTTGCAGCATACGCAGATGACCTCCTCCTCCAATTGTCCAACCCATCTACATCCATCCCCCCAATCCTCAAGATTATAGAGGATTTTAGTCAGGTTTCTAATTATAAGCTTAACATAGGTAAATCCCAGGTTTTCCCTCTTAATCATAAAGTGTATAAACATGAAATTACTACTCTCGGATTGGCATGGAAGGCCGACTGTATTAAATATCTAGGCATTATTTTGTCACGAAGCTTGTCCCGTTTGAAGCAGTTAAACTTAGATTTCTTGGTACAAAAGATTGAGCAAGACCTCCAAAGGTGGTCCCTTCTCCCCCTCTCTCTTTGGGGCAGGATAAATCTGGTTAAAATGGATGTTTTTTCCATGTCTTTTTTATCCCATCAATATGTTAAACATTGTACTGCCGACGTCCTGGTTCAAAAGAGTACATAGTATACTTTCCAGTTTTGTTTGGGGACATAAAAAAGCGAGGTTGGCATACTATAAACTAGCTGCCTCTAAGGAAAGAGGAGGTTTAAGGCTTCCACATTTGAGATTATACTACTGGGCCAGCCAGGCTGCCAAGTATCTTAGATGGGCATTAAGAGACCCACCGATACCCTGTGGGTACACCCCACTATGGCTGAAGGTAGAATCATCCCTTATTAAAAAATTTGGTTATCTTCCCAAAGCGATGTTGAATGTTAAATTACGTTCTCTTCCTGAAGCAATTAGGAACTCTCCCATTGCAATCTCGATTAAGATCCATATACAACTATGTGCCTTCCTCAAATATGATAATGGCAGGGATATTTCCCAGCCCATCAATGGTAACCCCAACATATAAATAAATAACAAGCCGTTAACACTTTCTTGGCTGCCTCAGTTAGGAGATTGTTGGTTAGAGGATTTTATCCTAGCCGAGGGGCAGTGGTCCTCTTCAGAGGATATTATGCATAAATTTAAGATACCCGGTAAGCGCATATTTAAGGTTTATCAGCTACGACACCTTTTGCTGCAGGTTTTTGGGGTTATATATAAAATACAAAATCACACATGCCCACACAATGCAAAGCATCTTGGGCTGCCTATGCAAATCACCACAGAATGTTATGCTAGTTCAACTTTAAGCAGAATTGCATGGTGCCGAAAGGCCTCTCACACAGTTTGCAAAGGGTGCTAACAGATGACATAGACACGTGTTTCGTCCTACCAGGACTCATAAGTATGCCTCGTCTGTTTGACACCCCAGTGGAATGAACCAGCTACCCTAAGACGGTCTGTCTGGGTTATGTTGTGGTGAACCAATTAAAATAATGCCCTTTGGGGTAACCCTTGCCTCAGTGTTTGCGCACAGAGGTTCTTTGTCTTTTAAATAGTTTTTTATTTTAATGGGTTGTTCCCCTGGGTTTTTTTCCCCCAGATGTATTACTTTGCACTTCTTTGCATTGAATCTAAGCCATTCCTCCAACATTGCCAAGTCCTTCTCATCCCCCCCCCCACCCCCGTGTATCAATACTGTTTCCCATTATGAAAAGTGCCATTTACATGTACTAACAATGTGGGATAAAACCTAACATGTTGTCTTTTTCTTTTTTTTCTAGTATGCCAATATAATAAGTTTGTTTCTCCTATTTCTCCCCTCTTGATCTTCAGTTCAGTCTTCTAGCTTATTAAACATCTTCTATAATGCAATTACATATTTCACATCCCTTTCTAATATGTCTTCTGTAGCACTAATACTAGCTTCAGTGTCTCTCCACTCTGATAAAAAGCTCATTTAGAGCCCCTCTAAAAAGTTGAAAGTCATTTGACATGTCTGTTAAAACTACTTAAACTGTAGTAAGTTTGACCAAAAAACTTAGCCTTCTGCTCCATTTTATCCCCTGGAATGGATTGCCTTCCTCTGATAATTCTGCCTGGTAGCATTTTTGCAACTGTTGATTCCATGGCTTCAGTTTTATATTTATCACCAGGAGTGGGGGAGAATGTAGCTGAGGAAGTGATGAGCCAGTAAGTGAGGCGGTCAGTTTGTGTGGTATCTCTAAATTCAGTTTCCGTAAAAAAAAAGTCCGCTGAACTTTTTACAAACACTGAACTGAAAAAGTTAACTTTGAAACTACTAGTACTAGGAACTTTATTTTGTTTTAGATTAAAGAAACTTATTTTATTTAAAATAAAGTTTGAAGTCACATCATCTATTTGTCCTTTCAATATAGTTTCCTTATGTTGATATACTTCAATACATGCCTATGTACCATTACATTATACTTATAGTTGTATTACAATGTATGGTAGAATGTTGTTCTTCATGGAAGTCTATGCCTGGAATAGGCTTGTTTTTCCACATTAGTAACATAAAAATGTTGTGCTGTAGTAGGAAAAGCATTACTGTGGTATAACATGAAGTGTCCTTACATGTCTACCTGCACAGAGCTGCAGTTCTGACCGACCACCCTCAACCACCCTCTTGATGATGACGGAGCAGGTTCTAGTTTTTTTTTTGGGGGGGGGAGTTCTTGAACTCAGTCACCAACATAAACTGCAACTGAGAAAGCTGTGGTATATTTTCTTTATTTGCTGTAAAAATGGTGAATGGGGAATAGCTGGTGGTAGCACAGAAGACTAGTTTGAGGGGAAAGATAGTAGTGCTGGGAGGGGGGGGGTCACCCAGCATGTGTTGAAAATCAATGGAATGTGGTTACACTGAACAAATTTAATCAGCAAAAGAAAAATTGAAAGTGCAAATACCCATATGCTATAAAATACAATGCATGGGCAGCTATGCACAGTCAAGCCAGTATTGGCATCTTGAGGTTGCCATGGCAACCAAAACTTCATGAGCTTCTTTCTTGAAGTTTACTGTCCCTCGATGCCAACACAGGTTTTTGTGTATGACTGCCCATACAGTACATTATCCTTGTGATGTATATTAACTTACTGTATGATATATTGCTGCATGTCAGCTATATTGTTAGGTCTTAACCTCATGAAGTTGATTCTATTTCTTTCCCACCTCCAACTTTTCATGATGCTTTACCATAAAGTAGGAAAAGCAATGAATTGCTAAATGTCTTGGTTAAAGTATAGAGGAGATACAGTACAATCAAGCAATAAGGTACAACAGGGTTTGTGTTAATGTTCTACTTAATCATCCTCTGGGCCACATGCAGCATGTCCCACGTGTTGGATAAAAAGAACCCTGGGGCCCAATATTCAGATTTGCACAAAGCGGAGTGCAAACATTTGTGCTGCACCTTGTGATTGCCTGGGTACCCAAAGATGAGATATTGAGTTGAATAACACACCGGTGCTATTCGAATGAATATAGTGCCATATCAGCCCAGTGCTAAGCCACTTAGTGCTGCTCCAATAGGGCTTCCAAAGTATGCCACCAGAATGAATAGCATGCCCATTATGGGCTCATTTACATGGGTAGCAAGGCAGATTAGCCTGGCACCCCCCCAATTGCCCAGTCCCAGATGTGTAGACCTCTCTGGTGGTAGAGGTCCCCACCCACCACTGATTGCTGGCTCATACTGTACAGAATAACATCCCTGGTGCTAGTGGACCCTCCCACTGCTTGCAGCCAGTACTGTACAAAATAACATCCCTGGTGTTAGTGGACCCCTGTCCCACTGAATACTGGCTCATGCTGTATAGAAATATATCCCTGGTGGTGGTGGTCTCTCCATCCAATCACCAGCTCATACTGTACAAAACAGTATCCCTGGTGGTAGTGTCCTCCCCTACTTCTGATTGCCAGCCCATGCTGCATATAAATATATCCCTAGTGCTAGTGGTCTACCCTCCCTCTGATCACTGGCCCATACTGTATATAAATATATCCCTGGTGCTAGTTATCCCCCCACTGATCACTGGCCTGTACTGTGACAACATGAAATCCCTGGTGTCTAGCAGCCTGTCCCCCACCATGGCAGCAGAACCCACCCCCCCTCCAGTCACTTTTCCAGTACTGCCAGTGCTGCGGGTGCATACAGTGGCCTGTGCAGCCATCCTCTCATCTCATCGGCCTGCCGCTGTATTTCCAGGCAGGGAGTGCACCTCTTATTTATAGGACAGGGTGACATGAACTGTCCTATAAATAAGGGGTGCATGCCATCATTGAACATATGGTGGCCAGCCAAGGAGGTATGACAGGGCTGTGATAGTCACTGTATACACCCGGAGCACTGAGTGTAATGGGAAGGAGATGGGGTGGTTGGTGCCACAGTGGGGGGGCCACTAGACACCAGGGATTTCATGTTATCACAGTGCATGCTGGCAATCAGTGGCGGGGGACCACTAGCATCAGGGATACTGTTTTGTACAGTAAGGGCCAGAGACTGGAGTGAGAGGGGACCACTACCACCAGGGATATATTGCTGTAAAGTACAGGCCAGTAACTGGCAGGGGGAGCTACTACCACCAGGGATATATTTTTTTCCAATATAGGCTGCCAATTGGCAGGGACCGCTAGCACCAGGGATATATATTTTTTACAGTACAGACCAGCAATCAGTGGAGGGGGGGACCACTACCACCAGGGATACTGTTTTGTACACTATAGGCCAGTGATTGGAGGGGTGGACAACTGCCACCTGGGATATATTTTTTTTGCAGTATGGGCTGGCGATTGGTGGAGGAGGGAACACAAGCTCCTGGGATATACTGTATTTTTTTACAGGACAGGCCAGCTATTGGTGGGGGTTGGACCACTACCACCAGAGATACTGTTTTGAACAGTTCAGTCTGGAGACTGAGGGGGGGGTACTACCACCAGGGATATATTGTTGTGAAGTATGGGACTGTGATCTGCAGTGGGGGCACTACCACCAGGGACACTGTTTTGTACAGCATGGGTCAGCCATCAGAGGGGGGGCACTACTACCAGGGATATATTTTTCTGAAGTATGGGCTGACAATCAGTGGGGTGACTGCTAGCACCAGGGAGTTTGATTTGTACATCAAGGGCCAGGGACCACAGGGGGTGGTTGTGCTCCCCCGGTAGCCAGCCATCTAAGTGGCTGCAGGCAGCTGCCAGGGTTGCCTGGAGTTAAGTCAGAGTTTTGTTTGGTGGTATTTGCGCTGTGCAAAAGGGCAGTACTAAACCTTTTTGAGCAGTGCAGAGCTGCTGAATATGGGGTAGCACGAATATTCATTGACACTTCCCTCCTCTCCCCTTGCTTGCATGCATACATTATGTTTTGCATGGGTGCTAACCTTCTTTGCTCACACAACAGCCCCTTTTGAATGTGAGGATCTAGGGCAAACCCTAGTTTGTGTGGGCAAAGACCCATTAGTGTCCACACAAACATTTGAATATCAGGTTCCTAGAGTACCTGATTTTTATTTTTAAAAGTTATTTCATTTTTTTTATTTGGTTAAAATATATGTTGAATAATATGTTTATTATGAAAACAGAATTTAAATGAAATAGTCCATCAATCTGTTTTGCAGATGTACTGGTTCTGTTTGGAGAATGCAAAATGTAAGCTTTCTTGATGTGTTGAGTAGCATGATCAAAGCAGCTGTCAGCATAAACTAATTCATTTGTTCTGCTGAGCATCAATATATGGTGTCCACAGCAACAAATTCCCAAAGTTATTTTTTTCCTTTTTTGAGTTTCACTTTTATTAAGTTTTCTGCAATACTCATTAAAATACAGATTAGTTTAGTATGAGGGGAGGAACATGACCATGAGTTGGAAGACTATCGTATCCCAGGAAACTAGCCACAAGCTAATGACATGCACATACTGTTGAGATTTTTTTATGGACTGCATATTGAAATAAATATTTTATTAAATGGCCACAGCAGGCATGAGCCTGAGATGTGTCAACTGCATGTGAACATTGTTGAGATATGAGACCCTGTTAATAATTTGCATCAAACTGTTACAGCAGTGAATTGGTTTTGCATTGTTTTTAAAGTTAGCAAAGCATTGACAACTCAAATTGGATTGTTTTTCAACACTTAACCAGCTCAATATCAAATTGTGTATTTGTTTAACGGAAATGCATCTGAAGTTCTGTTACAATACAGCAACGCAAAACTGAATTGCAACTCCAAGGCAATACTTTTTGCAAGGCTTTGTGCTGGGTCAATCAGCACTTAAGCAGCTCATTGAGAAATGCTAAAGCAACTCATGCGTGCAGTAGTTTAATGTAAATTGTGCTGTACTAGTGTTATTATAACAAGCAGATTTGCACCTTTTTCTAGTTTCTTGAATATCTGACACATTTTAAAATCTACTCAAAGCTGAATGCCACACACACTTCTGAACTTATTCTAGTAACCCCGTAGTTTACCAGTCCAGAGTGAGAGGGTTTTATTTTTAAAGGGATAAGACTTTTGTTTGAATTACTGATTTATCATGGAGCTAAGCCCTTGCTCAGATGGCCATCATCAGGGCCAAGTTTAATGAAATGAAGGAAGAAGAGGACATTTTCCTGTTCTAGTGTTGAGGTGCTGCTGATAATGAATTACTGTAAATGCATTCCAAGCCCAGAGGAATAAGGAGTGAAGTTCCTTTATTCATGGTTTGTGTGCAGACGAGGACTCAACCCCAGGTAATCAACATGAATTATCTAATTTATTTAAAAAGTTGGAAAATTTCAAAATCCAAGAGACTAATGCTTGTTTTGATAGCCCCATTCTTTCTGAACTTTTAAAGAAGATTAAGGTCCAACAAGGGCTACATCTACAAGAAAACACCATCCAGTGCAGCCTTGATTACGATTTGAAAACAAGGTGGGAAACAGCATTAGAAACTTGTTTTTAAGAATTGGTATGTGTTTTAATAGAACAAGATAGAAGGATACATGCCATTGTCCAGAATACTATCAAAGAAGTAAATGAAGAATTGGCACTTTTCAAATGCAGGCAAATTACGAACAGCTATACAATTCTTTTATGGAAGCAGTGAATAAACACAAGGCTGACATTTAAGAAAGAAAAAAGTCAAAGTTTTTAAAGAGATAAATTGGACTATAAGCAAGGGGACATCTTTTCTTGGGAGAAAGAGATGAATGTGGTCAGACAGGGTGTACACGATCATCTAGTCACTTTCAGAAAAGTAGGAGCAGGAATAGGGGCAAGAACATGGACCATGTCAAAAGTAACATGCATGCACAAAATGAAAAGAGGGTGGATTTTTCTACAGAGACTGTTTAGAAGCCAGATGGATCACCCCTTCCCCAAATCAAAAGGCACAGAGCACCAAAAAGGGTCAGCAGCCAAGCAGCCAATAATCAGCAGTGCAGGGATAAGATGAAGAAAAAGAAAAAAAAAACTACTCCAAGAAAATATGTTGGGGACAAAGCAATGCCAACCAGGAGACAAATGAGAATGCAATAACTGAGTCACCAGTTTTGAATATCTCCACTCAGCCAGCAACTTAGGTGGACGTTTTAAGTAAGGGGTTATCTTTTGTTCCTGATAAGATGGCGGATAAGTTCCAGTTGGAAATAGAATTATTTAAATTATGTAGAAAAACTGATTTAAAGTACTATTTTAAGGATGTGGACACTGCTCATGAACAAGTTCAAGAGCAAGTTCAAGAACAATCACAACAACTTGATACAGTAAGTAATGTATTGGCTTCTCAAATACCTCTTACACAATTTATAAATGCAGCATCTGAACCTGAGGCTGGAAAAGTTGATGGTTCTCTAATGGGATTGGACTGGACTCGAAAGGCCATTGCTTTCTGGATATTCTGCATATACAGATTTGTCACATTTTTATGGGACTGAGACAACATTAGGGGTCACACATTCAAGTGATTCAAGTGATTTTGCTCACATGGTGATTGATTCTATTGATGGCAACAATGTTGCTGTTGTGTTTGATAGTGATCAATGGGGGTATGAAGATGGGGATAATAATGCAGACTCCCCTGGTTGAAAGGATAGGGTAACAACTGATCAGTCAGGTAACAGTGGTGGGAGTGTGGGTACAACCCTATTGCCAGTGCATACTCATTGTTAAGTGTTGCACCCCAGTTAAACACCCAGTACTTCAGATTTTTGATAAAATGGTTAAATGAGATATTTCTAACTTCCTAGAAAATCCTGCACCACAGAATTTTGTAAACATCACCACAGACCAATGTCAGGCTGTTAGAGAGATTCAAAACATGCCACATATTGTGGTAAAACTAGCCAATTAAGGTGGAATGGTAGTGCAGAAGGATACAACAAGTTATGTGGCTGAAATTAAAAGACAGCTGGGGGATGTTAATTGCTATCAGATCTTAACCTTTACTCTGACCTAGCCTTTCAAGTGTGTTTTAGCTCAATTGATTCACACAGCATATGGGGATGGTTGGTTCACAATTCATACTGAATCTTTATATACAGGTATGTGTCACTAGCATGGTATAAAAGCCACTAAGCATTTCCTGGCACAGGACCATACCATAAAATTGGCACCACAAAAATTAATTATGGATTTGTTGGATTTTGTATTGAATCATAATTATTTTGAATTTGATCAAAAATTGTATTTGCAGTTACAGGGCACAACAATTGGACTTTGGCACTGTCATACATCCATCTTTTCCTGGCATGGTGGGAGGAGAATGTAATTTTTAGAGATTCTGACCACCACTTCAGACATTTGTACAATGGTACAGTTTTACTGATGACATCATTTGTGCCTGGGATGGGGGTATAGATACCATCCCTCCCTTTACTGAATGCCTGAATACCAACATTTTAAACATGCATGTTTCAGGCAGACAGAAGTTGTGCAGAATTTTTAGATGCACAGTTCCATTGTGGTCAAAATAACAGAGATAAGGGGAACCCTTTAGAAAATACATTTTGGAGAAAACACTGGTACAGGTTGAGTGCACATCCCAGGTCTCTGGTGGACAGCACTCCTCATGGACAGTTTTTATGAATATATAGAAACTGTACTTCACCATCCAAGTTTGGAGAGGAAACCGGTATGCTGTCCACCAGATTCAGGGAAAGGGGATATTTGAGGGCAGCACTGACCAAAGCTTGTATTAGGTCTATAGTAAGGCCAAGAATAAAGCTGGAGAGGAGCTTTTAGTGACTAAATTGCATGCCCATTTGACAAATGAAAATAGAATCACTTTTGTTACAGATTATGGTTCTATGTCTGGTCAGATTAGGAATACTATTTTTAAAAAAGATGGGAAACCCTACAATCAGATGTTGAAGTATGTGGGGTAGTGGGGACTAAACCCAGAATTTCATATCAGTGGGGTAAGAATCTTTCAGATTTTGCTACTAGAAATCATTATGTGGATAGATTGAATCAAACATCTTTACCTTTATTATTCCAGAAATGTCACAGTTGTGATATATGTAAATAGTTGTGTCAGGTTTGGTGTCTGTGGACCGTTATACAGCAGAAAAATTTGATTTAAAACAGTATGCAAATTGTAATACCACCCTTGTAATTTATGTTGGTTGGTTTGATTGTAAGTTACCATATGTGGGTCGGACTCAACAACCATTGAGACACTGTATTCAAGAGCATGTGAGAGCTATTTATGCTGGGGATGTACAAATGCTTTTGGTCTTTATTTTAAGAATCGTCACAACTGCAACCCAAATAGTTTCAAATTTAGACCTTGGGAATACATAAGTAAGTGGGGAAGAGAGGGGGCAATTGAGCAGAAATATTTGGCCAAAAAGAATTACAATGGATATTTAGATTATCCACATTGGTCCCTAAGGGTTTAAATGAAATATCTGATTTCAGACCATTTCTGTAAATGGGGAACTTTTATATTCTAAGGTAAAAGCAGGTGCTGTTGTAGTCCTAAGTCCAACCTTTGTTTCTGTTTCTGCCTCTTACAGATTAGTTCATGTGTTTAGTACTTTGTGGGGTTTTTGAGTTTGCGATTTTGAGTAAGTGTCCTCGTCAGCCTTTGATTCCCTGTTTCTGTGGTAGGGGGGTTGCCGGTAGTGAAGGGTGAACCCTTTCTTAAGTGTAATGCTTGCCACTGGGCTTCACTCTTTGAGATTCCCCCATCCTGTTTTGGAAAATTAAAATTATATTAAATAAAGCAGTGGTGCTGGCTGGTAAAGCAAGTGGCAATTAAACATAATGGGGAATAGGGCGCTGTGACTAGCAGTTAGATTTTTAAAGTAACAGCTGAATGGAAATCTTTCACATACCAGGATTTGTGCAATTACTAATCAATTTTAAACAGTCAGTGATTCATTACACACTGGAATTGGCATAAGTTTTTTTTTTGCTGCCTGTACGCAATCACACTAATTTAAACTATTTTAATTGAGAAGGGTATAAATGAATCATCTGTGTTAATGGTGATTCTCTCTCTGATGAAGCCCATATGGGGTGAATGCATATAGGAGTTTGTTTCCCCTGTAGTTTGTATGCACATTTCTAACTAATAAAACACTGCTGCACCTAAACATTGTGTGCACCAGGTTCCTTAGTTTTTTTATTCTTATAATCATTCTTGCTTTGGCTGGCAATGCTTGTAAAACCTTTGAAAGATAATCGTACATAGAAAGGCATACATGTCCTCTTTTAAGATTCTTAAAGCTAAAGAAGACAGCTTTAATTTACTGGTGAGTAATATTGATATTAGTAACCTTTGGAAGTTTCTTAGCATTCAATAAGTCTGAATGAATTCAAATGAATGCATCCTGAACATTTCTATATACACTCCATGAATAACACTGATGTATAAATACAGTAACTGCATAATCTATAAAAATGTTGCCTAACATTGTTAATGTAAACTGAAGATAACACTAGGAAGAAATATTGAGTCTTGCTCTGCACCCGTACCTACATCAGTTTGTAATCTGTGAAGAACCGTACAGCCCATCCACCTTTGTCCTCTTTAAATTATCACTTAGATAATATGTAAACCTTTCTAGTGCACAGCTGCTAAATACAATGCTTAGTCTCTGTAATCAAATCATATGGTAAACTTATTAGAAATGTTCTTGGAAACAGTAGATACTGCTGCATAGCCAGTATTATCAGCAATATACTGTATATTACATCATCTTCCACCTTTGAACAGTAACTGAGGATCAGGCCACATTTAGATCTAAAGCTTGTCTAAGAAGTGCTAAGACTTTGATTAGACTCATGGTATTGTTTTAATTTAGTGTTTACCAATGAATCAAAAATGCCCATTATTGGTGCAGTGGTGTCCTGGGCATCTGATGCTCTTGGGGTTAGCTGGTTAACACATTTTTAAATAAAGAAATATATATATATATATATATATATATGTTTTATTTTAATTATTTATTACAATCTTGGAAATAGCTTTGAGCCAAAGGCTCATTTACAGAGGTTCTACATCATGAACAATAAACAGAGGCGAAACAAAATACAAACAGTGGACAATGGTGGACAAGTAATTACACATACTGAAGTAAACAAAGTCAAACAGTCTTATACAACCTTTTTGCAGAAACTTTAAGCAGTCAGATATGTTCCAGAGAAACAGTTCTTTTGTCAAACTGCTAATACAAGTTAGGTCACGAGGAGTAGTCCTAGAGTTCAGAAAGTGCTGGCTGGGGACAGCCAAAATAGGAGGTTTGGGTGGGTCCATCTAAAGGAGCTGTGAGAGGGAGTTAGGGGGGGGAGGCAGGGGACAGGAGGAGGTAGAGAGAAAATGGTGGAGGAGGTAGAGAAGAAGCTGGTGAGACTTGAGGAAAAAAAGTAGTAATTTGGGAAGGGGTCATAATTAGGCAGGTAAAGAGAAGTGCAAGAGGAACAGGAAAGGTAATGGAAGTAGTGGGAGGAAGGAAGAATATACAATACAGAGTCTAAGCAAATAGAGTGTGGGCTCACAGAGGTACTTAGGGAAGTAGGAGGAGGGGGAAGAGGAGTGCAGAGAAAAGAAAGGTGTGCGGTGAGAGACCAGGGTATTAATGGTGGGGGAGGTGGGAGATAGGGAGAGAGAGGAAGAGTTGGATAAGGTTAAGGTAGAGGTGAAGGGAGGATCTAGGTGCCACAGTTGCACACACTGGCCAGGGCTAGAGATGCACAAAGTAGTGTTTTAAATGGGCCCAGTTTGGTTTCCTTCTGTAATTCTTCACTGAGGAAGTTTAGCCACATTGGAGTACAATATTCAAAGGACTATTGGCCTTGTGTGGTTCTATGGAAGGGGACTCTCAAGGTTAGGTTATTCTGACACCTGGTGCATCTAGATGAGTTAGGCTGTTTGAGAAGGTTCCGTACTCCAGAAGGGGTTAGGGCTAGCATAGATGTTTTGGCGAGCAGGCACATTTGGTGCCAGATATGACAGTCTATATTAAGCCAGTTACTTAATAAAATAGGGAGTAAAAGTAGGGCAGTGTGGTGTTAGGGTTTACAATGTTGCTTATGTGGTGTTGTCCTTGTGCAAAGCAGCAAAAGGATAGCACCACACAAGCAACCACAGACAGCTTCCATCAGGAAAGACAAACACACAACTGTTTCTAGATTATGCAAATATGGTAGCATTGATGTGCTGCCCTCATTGATTTGTATCTGTGGCATGCACACTGCAAGACATATAAGTGGCAGTTGTAAAAAGATTAATCAGTGTTGAGGTATACCTGGGTATATTTTGGCAGAATCACATTATAGTCAATGCAAATTGTAACTTGAGTGCCTCAGTGGTATCCCGAGGTACCTCAAGGTAGCCAACTTTTAGATAACTTCCACTTTGTACACACTCACTTGTCACTGCATTTACAAATCTGTGATACTCAAATCACAACACTGATTCCGTGTGCAGAAGCACAGGTCCCTTCAGCCACAGATACAAATCCATGATACCAATATTACAAGAATTCTTTTGTTTGCAGAAGCAGATGCCCTTATGGGGGCAATGCTTCTGTAGCCTCAGGTAGCCATGCACACTGTAAGACATACACACACTTGATGGGCCTGCACGTCTGTAGCCATAGGTGTAAGACATACAAACTGACCTCTGGCTACAGAAGCAAAGGTGCCACAAAATCCATGATACCAAAATTGCAACACTGCTCCTGACTGCAGCCTCTTCAGCCACAAGTGTAAGACATGCACATGACCCATACACATGACCTCTGGCTTCCGAAGGGCAGGCCCCTGTGGATCCTGCAGTTATGCAGATAGCAGTACAGTCACAATGTTAAGTACATTCACAAGAAGGATGGATTTAAACTAGCAAGGGGGTGTGTGGCAAAGGAACCATTTTTAGAAACAATGTCCGGAAAGGGGAGCATAGAGGTGAAAGCAGTGAGGAAGGGGCACAGAGAGGACCAAGGGGGGGGTGGAGAGGAATGGTAAGATTGGGGAGGCAACAGGCTGGAAGGTGCTCTCACTGAAAGCAAGAAGCCTTAGGCACAGATCTGCAGAGTTACAGACTCTCTTGGCAGTGGAATTGGTGGACATAGCGGCCTTCATGGAAACATGGGTAACCCAGTACCAGGACAGGATATGATGATCCCAGTGATTAGGCTATTCAGAAAGGATGGTGCCAAGGGGAATGGGGGGATGGTGATCTATGTGAGGGAGGGAGGGGATTAAATGCATAAGGGAGGAAGGGGAGGAGGGGAGGACAGAAGCTGTATGGATGCAGTTCCAGGATGCGAGGAATAGGACACTGAGGGTGGGAGTAGTGTACAGGCCACCATTACAGGGTTGTGACCTGGACCAGGAACTGGCAGATCAAATTTGAAGGGTAAGCAGGAAGGGAATCACAGTGGTGGTGGGGATTTCAACCTACCAGGGGTGGATTGGAGCACACCTGTCATCATGAGTGCAAGAGAGGGAGTCCTGTTGGAAGTTTTTCAGGACAGCTTCTTGACACAGCTGGTACAGGGGCCGACACAGCTGGAAAGGACTTTGGACCTTGTACTGGATAATGGGGAAGCTGTAAGGAACCTAGATGTGGGGGAACCGCTTGCTGGGAGTGACCACTACTTGGTGTGGTTCATGCTAAACATGGGAAGGGACACAGGGGGCATGGATACAAGGGTGGTTGAGTTGAGAGGGGCAGACTTTAGGATGATGGAAGAAATTCTGAGCAAGCTCCTGGAAGACATCCAACAAAACATGGATGCAGATTAAAAATGGAATATAATAAGGGGAGTGCTGGTGGAGACAACAGAGACCTGTACTAGGAAAAAAAAACAAGAAGTACAGGGCAAAGAAACCGAGTCGGCTGTTACTGGAAGTAAGGGAAGGGTGAGGGACAAGAGGGTGGCATTTCTGAAGTGTAGAACAATGGGGAAGGGAGAAGATAGAGATGTAGACAGGGAAAAGTCACTGAAGGTCACCAGACTGGTCAGGGGGCCAAAGCATCTAGAAAGCTGAGATTGGCACAAGGGATCAAAAGAGGAGAAAAATGCTTCTTCTATTACATAGTTGAGAAAAGGAGAACCAAAGACCAGCTTGTGAGGATCAAGAAAGATGGGGGAATGGGTGGAAAAGGAGGCAGAGACACTGAACGAGTACTTCTGCTCTGTGTTCATGCAGGAGAATGGGGGGAAAATACCTCACGTAAGTAGGGGTGGGTAAGGGGGAGAGGACGACAGGTGTATGGATTATAGAGGGCAGGGTGTTGGAGGGATTGAGGGCATAAAGAGTGGACAAAGCATCTGGGCTGGATGGCATTCACCCTAGAGTACTGAGGAAGATGGCAGAGGTCCTTGTGGGATCACTGGCAGACCTGTTCAATACCTCCATGGACACAGGATGTATACCACAGGACTGGAGGATGCCCCATGTGGTGCCCATCCATAAAAGTGGGCCAAAGGATGAACCAGGGAACTACAGGCCAGTGAGCCTCACCTCAATCATGGGCAAACTCATGGAGACCATCCTAAAGGAGAGGCTTGAGAGTTTCTTGGAAGCAAATAGTATCCAGGACAACGAGCAACATGGGTTTGTCATGGGTAAATCGTGCCAGACAACCTGGTAGAGTTCTATGACTGGGTGATACAGAAACTGGACAAGGGCCATGCTGTGGATGTCCTGTACTTGGACTTCCATAAGGTCTTTGATTCAGTGCCGCATGGGAGATTGGGGGGGGGAGCTGGAGTATGTGGGGGCAGGACCAAAAATGGTGACCTGGATCAGGAACTGGCTGAGGGGGAGACAGCAAAGTGTGGTTGGGGGACTCTTATCACCAACAACGGTGACAAGCGGGGTACCACAGGGATCCGTGCTGGGACCAGTACTGTTCAGGATTTTCATTGCAGATATCTCGAATGGGATCCTGAGCAAAATCAGTCTATTCACAGATGATACCAAGATGGGAGCTGTGGTAGATGACACGGAGGGGGGACGGGGTTGCAGGAGGACCTGAATAAGCTGCAGGAGTGGGCAGATAAATGACAGCTGGGGTTCAATGACAAGAAGTGCAAGGTTCTGCCCTTCAGAGCCTGGAACAGGAGGAGGGATTATCACTAAAATGAGGTTCAGTTGGGTTGCTCCACAGTCGAGAAGGACCTTGGGGTGATCATGACAGGGTGCATGAACAACTCTGTTCAATGCAGAAGGGCGGTGGCAAAAGCCAACAAAATGCTGGGGTGTATAGCTAGAGAGATCTCCTCCAGAAGTAGGGAAGTTATTCTGCCCCTGTATAGGTGGATGGTCAGGCCCCACCTGGAGTACTGCGTGCAATACTGGCACCCCTTCCTTTATTTAGTTTTTAACCAGGTATAGCACACTAAGCTGAAAGCTTTTTTACAGGAGCGATCTGGGAGCACAAGGAGGTTAAGTGACTTGCTCAGGGTCAGACAGCATGCAAGGGGAAGCTGTGGGATTCAAACCCAAGTCTGGTCTGCTGGATGTCACTAGATTGGCAGCTCAGAGCCTTAGACCACTGCGCTATACTTCCTGAAGAAGGACATCAGATTGTTGGAGGGTGTACAGCATAAAGCTATAAAGATAATCCAGGGATTGGAGGGCAAGCCATATGAGGGAAGGCTGCTGAAGTTGAATATGTACTCTCTGGAAGAGAGAAGGGACAGGGGAGATACGATTGAGACATTTAAGTACCTGAAGGGAATGAACAAGACTAATACAGAGAGGATTTTCCAGAGGAGAAAGGGGAGGGACATGAGAGGACACCAACTGAAACTGGAGAGGTTTCGATTCAGGAGAGAGATGAGGAAACATTTTCTGACAGAAAGAGTGGTGGACAAGTGGAACTTCTTGCCTGGTGAGGTAGTGGCCTGCAAGACAGTAGACAGCTTCAGGAGGGGTTGGGATAAGGGAAGGGGAAGGGGTAATAGGATGGGGGAAGGGAAGGGCAGCAGCATTATAAGGTGATAGCTACGCACTTGAGCAGGCTCGATAGACTGTGAGGCCTGTTTCTGCTGTCATTTTTGTATGTTTGTATAATGGTTTCTGCAGCAGATCTAGAAATTATTCAAGGGGGTAAAGGTTTTTCAGTTACACAGATGCATATAGAAAAGCATGTACTAATGGATCATGCTGTCTATCGCGGTACCTCATATGGTGTGCATGAGTACAGTGGAGCAATGCAGTAACCTGCAGTAAATGATACCACAAAATATGGAATTAAAAAAAGGCTTAATAATTTTCTTGCAGCGTACTGCAGCATTTTTGTGATTTGCTGCAGCATTACCGCATTGCATTTTGGCTGGCACCAATGGTATACAGTCAGAAGAGATGCAAGTCACAAGTGGGGTACCTCAGGGATCAGTCCTGGGGCCAGTCCTATTCAACATCTTCATTAGTGACCTAGCAGATGGACTAGAGGGTAAGGCTTGTCTGTTTGCAGATGACACCAAGATCTGCAACAGAGTAGATGATCCAGATGGGGTGGGCAGAATGAGAAGAGATCTGGATAAACTAGCAGAATGGTCCAGAAGAGTGGCAACTGGGATTTAATGCAAAGAAGTGCAAAATCATGCACATAGGGAAGAGAAACCCTGAAGCCACTTATAGGCTGGGAGGAGTTGCTAGCAGTCACAAAGGAAGAAAGAGACTTGGGCATCATCATCACTGATGACCTGAAATCATCCAAGCAGACCTCTAAAGCAGTAGGTAAGGCTAGGGGGTGTTAGGGTGTATTAGTAGGGTATCACAAGTCGTAAGAGGGAGGTAATAACCTCTGTACAAGACATTGGTTAGGCCCATCTGGAGCACTGCGTGCAGTATTGGAGGCCACACCTTCACAAGGACATTAACTAAATTGAGGCAGTCCAGAGAAGGGCAACCAAAATGGTGCAGGGACTGCATCAGAAGACATATGAGGACAGATTAACGGAGCTCAATATGTATACCCTTGAGCAAAGGAGGGAGAGAGGTGATATGATCGAGACATTTAAACACCTTAAGGGCATAAACAAGGTGAAAGAGTCTAACATGTTTAAATATAAGAAAATAGCAGGACAAGAGGACACAGCATGAGATTAGAGGGAGGCGATTAAGGGGAATGTGAGGAAATTCTTTTTCACAGAAAGGGTGGTAGATGCATGGAATGGCTTACCACAAGAAGTAGTGGCTATGAATACAGTGCAGGGCTTCAAACAGGCATGGGATAGGCATAAGGGAGCAATACAAATGACTATGAATAGATAGGTCACTGACATAGCAAAGGCCGATGGCACATTTATAAGGTAGAAAAAGAAATGGGCAGACTGGATGGGCCTTGCGGTCCTTATCTGCCGTCAACTTCTATGTTTCTATGTTACCACTGTACCTCTGGCTTCAGTGTCACAGGTCCCATGGGGCCTTCTGTCTACTGAAGGGTATGCCCCATTAGGGCCTGTGCTACTGCAGTCACGCATACTCATACAAGTAGGACAAGATATTGCATATATCCACAAGTATTGCTGCACAAACACAGGCCCCTGCTAACCTGTGCTTATGCAGCCTCTGATACAAATCCACATAACATAGCGCATCAATGCTACTGAAATTGTGTCATCTGGAACCAGATGTATATTGTTTGTCTTGCCTGTGATGGCTGTCTGTGGTTGCTTGTATGGTGTTGACCTTTTGCTGCTTTTGGGGTTTAGGGCTGGAGCAGAGGTGGAGGTACAATCGGGGAGAAACAGAGAGTTGAGGGGACAGGGGAATGGGTGAGGGAACACTCTAGTACAGGGGCCCGAGGTAGGGCAAAAAATGGGGGTAGGGCAGGCGTTATGGGAAAGGGCACTCATACTGGGGGATTCAGTTATGAAAGGGGTGATATATGGGGGTAAGGGAGCTTGGAAAAGCAATGCCTGGGTGAAGTGTATGCATGGTATGATGGCAGGGAGGGTGGGTCAGTTCATTTAGAAGTGTGTGGAGAAGGGAGAGGATAAATCTCATATTGTAGTGCACCTACAGTAGGTACAAATGACCTGGAGGAGAGTAGGGTGGAGGAGGTTCAAGAGAGGTTCAAGGAGGTTGGAAGAATCTGAACTCAAGTGGGTAAATCAGTAGCATTCTTGGAGGTATTCCCAGTACCTAGGGCAGCTTAGTTAAAAGGCAAAGAACAGAGGAGTTTAACAATTGGTTGGGGGGGTGAAACCATGGGGTATGGGGTAGTAGGAGGGTGGGGGTGGGACATGGGATAAGAAGTAATTCTCACACAGGATAAGCTTCACCTGAGCAAGGAGATTACAAGGAATTTGAAACAGGGGTTGGAGGATTACAACTAAAATAACTTTAAACTGAGGAAGGGGGTGGCCAGAAGGAGACTGCAAAGTGAAGTCACTAATTAGGGGAGACTGGAAGGCCTCCCCTCCTAGACAGGCAGGAGGGGAAGGAGGGGAATCTATCAAGGAGCGGAAGCAGGGGTAAGGGACGGGGAGAGGAGGGCAGGTGGACATGGTGTAAAGTGGTATCCTTGAATGCAAAGAGATTGGCAAACAAGGTAGCAGAATTCCAGGCAATGATGGCGGAAGGGGAGGTAGATATTGTGGTCATCACAGAAACTTGGGCCACCCAAAACCATGACTGGGATCTCGTGATCCCTAGATACAGGGTGTACCACAAAGACAGTGAGGAGGGGAAGGGAGGAGGATAGCTATTTATGTGAGGGATTGGATACAATGTACCAGGGAAGAGGGGGAAGAGGGGAAGCCAGAAGTCATATGTGTACAACTCCAAAACTCCAGGGGTAGGAAGGTTTGGATGGAGGCGGTGTGCAGGCCACCCTCTCAGAATGAAGAAAATGACAGGGAGTTGGAGGAACAAATCAGGAAGTTCAGTGGCAGAGGGAGTACAGTCATAGTGGGCAACTTCAATCTACCTGAGATTGACTGGTGAACCATGACTACCATGAATGCCAAGGTACAGATGTTGCTGGAGGCTATCCGAGACAGCTACCTAGTGCAGGCATGGCAGAGCCCACAAGGGAGAGCAAAATATTGGACATTATGTTAGTAAATGGGGACTAAATCCAGGATGTAGCTGTACAGGACACTCTAATGGGAAGTGACCACAACACAGTGTGATTCTTCCTCCACACACGTAGGGAGTCAGCCAGGACCAGGATAAGAGTGGTAGACTTCAGGAAGGCAGACTTTACCAGGATGGGCAGCATCCTAGGGAGATATCTTGCTGAAATTTGCACAGGGATGGATGCTGAACTGAAATGTTACATCAAAAAGAGGAGTCTGACAGAGGCCATGAACACATGTGCCAAGACACAGAGTAAACAGTCCAGGTCTAAAAAACCTAGCTGTCTTAGTAGGGAAGTGGTAAGAAAAGTGAGGGAGAAGAGAGTGGCCTTTAGCAGGTACAAGAAATCTGGGTGGGAGGAGGATAAGGAGGAGGATTACTCAAAGGAATCTAAGGAAGAGAGTAGTGTAGCCAGGGCAGCAAAAGTGGCAAGGTAGCTGAGATTGGCTGTGGGGATCAGAGACAGGGAAAACGATTTCTTCAAGTACATAAGACAGAAGATGAGCTGTAGAGATGAGATTGTCAGAATCAAATGGGAGGGAAGGAGGATTGGGCAGAAAAAGGGGAAGACCAGGTAGAGACACTCAACAAGTATTTCTGATCAGTGTTCACTAAAGAAAAGGATGGGCTAATACCACAAGGGAAGGGAGGGATGGGCGGGGAGGAAGTAATGGAAGAGGTCATCCAGGTGGACAGAGTTCTAAAAGGCTTAAAGCATTGTGGGTGGACAAGGCACTGGGACCTGATAAAGTACATCCAAGAATCCTAAAGGAATTGGCTGAGGTATTGGCAGGCCCACTGGCAGACCTGTTTAACACCTCCTTGGAGATGGACAGCGTGGCCATGGACTGGAGGATGGCTCACATGATATCCCTCTATAAGAATGGTCCCAGTGAAGAACTGAGCAATTATAGACCCGTAAGCTTAACTTCCATCAAGCTAATGGAGACCATTCTAAAGGAGAGGTTGATAATCTTCCTGGATAGTAATGGTCTCCAGTATAAAAGACAGCATGAGTTTGTCTTGGGAATATCATGTCAGGCTAACCTAATTGACTTCTTTGATTCGATTAGAAGGGTGGTTGATGGGGTCCATGCCAAGGATATCCTGTATCTGGATGTCAGCAAGGCCTTCAACTTGGTGCCACATAGAAGATTATTGGGCAAGCTGAGGAACCTGGAGGCAGGGGAGAAACTAGTGGGGTGCATTAATAGCTGGCTGCAGAATGGACAGCAAAGGATAGTTGTAAGGGGGGGGGACCTCCAAGTCAAGATCTGTGGCTAGTGGGATGCCACAGGGAGGTGCCACAGGGACAATACACATTAATATACAAGAGTTATACATAACATTCCTATAAGTTTGCTAAAAATGTTTCATTTAAATATAATAGAATTAAATAAATCATATCAAAACATACAATGTTCATGTACAGTATAATGCAGATGGAAAACAGCCATTATGTAGTTCATTAGTGAGATGTCCATTTAAATTACCAAGTGTAAAACAGATAAGTGGACATAGCATTGTGCAAAAACAGTTTACCCTTCCCAGATATGACATTCAAGTGGGCAATAGACAACAAGTGCTATTGGCTAATGCTTCTATGGTTGTATTATTGTGATTATTTTGTTCTAATGCAACTTTGAATTCCATACCATTCTATAACACAAGTTAAAAAAAAAACTTAATTCAACAAACATAATGCAAACAGAAGTAATTAGAAAGAAAATTGATATGTCAATATATAATAGGCCATTCCTATTCAATATCTGAACCTGTATTTAATGTGACATTTGAACTAGTATATGGTAACATCTTTTTTCTTTATTTTTGATATTAAAAAATAATTGGCTAATGTTATGATGGTATAGTCATCTTCTGTATGTAATAATATTTTGGTAAGGAGCGACTTATCCATATCACTCAAGTGTTGTAGGTATGGAGCAAGTCAATACATACAACTTGTTTTGTACCTTGTATAGTGCCATAAGACATGCAGCAACTTTTCCTTGTCACCCTGTATGCAGTGGTAGTTGTGTCCATAGGGGAAATATTTTTTATATTTAACAAGAAGCACATTACTTTCAAAATGTTCAAGTTTATATTTAATGTATACACAATATACCTGAGTGTGGGATCAATTAGAACCTTTAAATAGTACTTGTAACCAAAAAAGTAGTTATTGCTTGCAACCCAGTGAGAGTATCTAGAAGAAGAAGAATCAGCATTTATTTAGCGCTTTTCATACATCCAAAGCGCTTTACAAGCAATGCTAGACTGGTAGTGAAGTGACTGAATGTGTGGTGGCGGCCATATCGCACATCATCACCCACACACAGCCTGGATAATTGCATGAACCGGTTTATGGGAAGGGGAATGTTGGCCAGAACACCAGGAATGTTCCCTACTCTTTGCGAAGAGTGCCCTGGGTTCTTTTACTTCCACCTGGACACCCACCAGGACAACACCAGGATGGGTAGAAGGGACCTCAGTTTAACATCTCATCCGAAGGACGGCACACCCCAGCAGTACAGCACCCCCCAATACTGCACTCGGATGCCAGCGATTTTTAGGTGCAAGTCCAATCCCGGTGTGGGATGAGAACCCACAACCTTCTGGTCCAGAGGCGGATGTGCTACCAACTGAGCCACGCTGACACCTGTTAGAAGTTATGATGTTCTGTAAATTATTATTTATCCAATATTTTTTTATTTTGTTTTTAGTGTATTTTTATATTGAATGCTAAGTGTTATATTTCTCTTTAGACAGGTGCTTAAAATTTATAAATCATATTTTGTTAAGAGATCTAATATTTTCTTATACCATAGTGATTGTGCACATCCTAACTTAATCTCATTTGTTTTCTCCTCTAGACACTTATTTGGTGGTCTATATATAGCAAGTCTTATTATTTGCAGCCAATAGTTTATCTGTTTAGATTCTATAACTGAGTTAATGTTATCCAGGCTGAGTTCAGACCTCAAATAAGAGGCCAGACAAGAGTGTCCAACAGCCAGTACTTGCCTAAGAAGTGTGAATATTGATATCATCAGTTTATCCCTGTTGATTGTATCCCAAATGTCCATCCCATACAATATTTGTGACAGATACTTTGCTCTGATTGCTTCAATAAGTGGCTTCAATGAGAGACCTCTGTAGATTTCATTAAATCTTCCCAAGGCAAGAGCTGATTTTTTCGCTACTGACATGGTTTTATTGATGTACTTTGACCATTGTCCATTGCTAGACAAGGTTATTCTTAAATAAACATATTAATCTGTAAATTCTAGTTTGTATTGACTGCATTCTCATTTCCATGTTTTTTCTTTGCTACCAGAAATCATGACCTGCATTTTTACAGGATTTATTTTTAATTTTAGTTCTTTCACTTTTAGGTCTAACAGATCTAGCTTTTTTGTAATCCTTTTCTAGATAAAGCTAAGAGGATGATGTCATCAGCATGTGCTAATGCTGGGCAAGGGCAATCTAGAATTGTTACAGAATTTGAATCAAGACTGGCTAAATTTTTCAGAAGTTGGTCTATATAAAAGCAAAATAAAGTAGGGGCAAGTGCACACTCCTGCTATAGTCCCTTATTTACAGGGACTGTACTTGAAAGATGGCCATTTGCTCCTAAACGTATCCTTGCCCAGGTATCCTCATATAAGTTATGTAATATGTGGACTAAGTGAGGATCAATACCTCTCTGTATCATGAGAGTCCATAATATGCTCATTGAGATTGTGTTGAAAACCCATGAGAAGTCCACACAGACAGCAATATGTTTTGCTTCCTGAGAGAGACATATTTCTCAAATAGATGACGGAGTATAAAACAATTGTCAGTAGCAGCATAATTTTTTCTAACACCTGCCTGTAATTCACTTAAACCACTTGTTAAATCAGTCTGTAATCTTAGTCTGTCCAATATAATTTTGGAAAATATTTTAGACTAACATTCAGTAAACTTATTGGCCTCTACATGGCTGAATCTGATAAGTTTCCTTTTTTGTGTATGGGAATAATTTTTGCTCTCTTCCACGTTGGTGGTACGAGATGTGCCAAGATGCATTTATCAAATAAAATGGTCAATGAAGTGCACCATAAGGCAGTGCCACACAAGCATACTTCCGCTGGGATATGATCCAGGCCTGGACCTTTATTAGGTTTTAGTGTCTTTATTGCAAGGTAGACCTCTTTCTTTGTGATTAAAGTAAGTGCATTGATCATTGTGGGGTCATGATGATGGGGGACATCCTGCAACTAAACAGCTTCATTCTGAGAGTGCACATGGAGAACCATGTGTGCTTCTGGGGACCATACCTACAGAGGGATGACAAATTACTAGAGGGGACCTAGGGCATAGCATCCAACATGCCACTTTCAATGTACGACCAACCCTCAGAGCAAACAATAACCCAGTTCCATATATAATAATAGGTTGGATAGGAGGGATTGAAGGAATATAATTATAATCTTCCCATGCATTATGGCTATACATAAGGGGACAGGGAGGTATATTAACATTGGATGGAGGAAAATACACGTGTCTCAAAATATGAAATCAGAGGGTGAGCAAGTCAGGATGGAAATCCAGAGGCAATATGTAATGGAAAGCATGGTGGCTCCCTGGAATGCACTACCCCTGGAGGTAGTACACTCGGCGGGCTGCTTTATGACTGGGTGGACACAATCATTGGTAATGTCACTGCCATAGTATTGCTGTAAGGGGGTGGGGGTAGGTGGGCCACTGCACAGTAATAATCTGACTGCTTCCAAGCTAAACATAATCATTACATTGTATGGCCTGTACTGTTCATCCCATGTGTTGTCCTTTTTGTGTCACAGTACTATCCATGTCGTTCTATTGTTTGTTTCATATTAACTCTGTATTGTCGATGACAACAAACATTTTTCTTTGTTTTTGCCTGTGGAGCCTTGTGACTGTCCATTTCTTCACAGTCTTCCTATTAAAAACAGTTACTTTGTGTTTGTTGTGCATCACCAGGTCTCTCAACTAACATGGTGAATTGGTGCATGGCGTATGGGTGTTCCAACAGTCACAATGTTAGTCTCCATAAGTTCCCATGTGATGCGGTGCTACAAGTGCAATGGGATGCAGCGGTATGGAAGACACATGCTGATTGGAAAGGAGCAACTGAAAACAGTCGACTTTGCAGTGCTCATTTTGTGCAAGATTCTTTTGAGACTGAATACATACTAATGAAACAATTTGGTCTGGATACTGGCCAGGTGTGTTAAGGGTTATGTGTGGATGCAGTTCCTACAATTTTTAAAAGGTCTGCTGTTCCAGTGAGTTTTGGGAGTGCCATGAAGAAACCACGGATGTCCACTGCTGTAGCGAAGAGGGAACTTCTACAGGTAAATAGATTTCATAGTGTGAACATACTGTAGATGTGTTCTGTGAGTATGCAAGTGTGGTATGATCATGTTTTATGTGCTCTTCTAGTTTTATGGAAGGTCTAGTGGTGTGTGGTCATGTTTTAGAATCCAGCGATAGGTATGAATGTGGGTAGCATGTGCAATCTGCTAATCACTATTACAATTACCATACTGCTGTCACTCTCTGTGGCGGTCAGGATGCCTTTTGTAATGTGCACAGTGATTTTGGGGAAGGGACCCTCACATATGGGCAATGTGTTAGTCCAGTGTTTGTTCACACTGTGCAGATTTGTTTTTTGGCTTGGGTTCACCATTAAACTTTTTTTTTTTTGCCAAAGATGCATGCCACTGCTAGGTGCATGTTATGGCAGCACTATCACACTTGCCAGTGGCATGCCGTGTGCCAGTATTCAGCTGGATATTGTGGGTGCACTATTCTGAGGAATGACTTTTATCCATGGTTGATGGTACTGTCAATTGGTGACAATTTCATGGCATGATTACTGTGCTCAAGCATCAGTACTGTGCTCCTGGTGTGCATCACGGCTTTGACCGGATTCTTGCTGTGCTGCTTCATTGCTTTCATAGTTGCATGTGGTGATGCTGTCACTGAGGATACATATGTTCACTTCTTTATCTTTCACCTCTGTAGATCTTACAAGATGCAATGGAGGAGTTTGGCATCGATAAAGACATACCCAAGAAACCTGAACTAAATGTTGCAGACACGGACAACCCAACAAAGTGCACCAAGACACAGACCTCTGCACCCAAAGGCACTGACTGTTCCACACAGGTTGATGAGTACCAGGTTAAGTGCATGGTGTCACAGAAAATGCAAACAGCACCTGTAGGATGCTCCAAAGGTATGTGTACTATAACATTTGTTTTCACTGCCATGATTTTGTTGTACTACATATGAATACATTTAATTTGTGTGTCCTGATTCAGTGTTGGGTAATGTTGCTTTTTGTGATCAGATTTGTATCAGGTTCACTAACTTGTGGCTGTGGATTTACAATCACACTGAAATGTCATCTTTCACAGTGCTTGTTATGTTACTGAGGCTGTGTAACAATGGACACCACACACAGTATTGTGTGTATTCCCAAGCTATACCAGTATAGATGGTATTGTTATATGTCCTGTTGGCACTGTGACCATGGTGGTCTCATACTGGTGAATGTATCTATATATGAAACCAGTGTTGTGCTGCTCCCTTCTTAGCATTTCAGCCTGCACTCACTCTGACTACTTAACAGTGATGTGGCAAGCAACGCCTGATGAAACCTTTACCACTGTCCATGTGCATTGCTATGGTAAGTTATCTACATGTACAATTACAGGGCACCTAGCAGAAATGGATGTTTTTAGATGTGACCTGGGAACCTGTAGGGAGGGTAACACTTATTTACACTCCTGCACCACACAAACACAGGTAGTGGGAATGAATCCCACTTCTGTAGGATGCACAAAGTTCATTCTCAGTTGTTTACTGTCATCAGTGTGCAATCATACCAGCCTTGTAGGCCATGCTATCAGCCCTATGTATACTTTTGAAGTCCATGGAGTTTCTCAGAACCTAAATCATGTTCCTTCACCTCAGCAGTGTCACCACCACATGTGGCACCTCTGCGTCTGCACTAATTTGCTGCCGCTGTTTTCACTTAGCTGATGTGCTGTATGACAATGCTTGACTGTATTACATCAGTTGTCACCGCTACATTGCAATCACCACAGTCATTTCTGCTGAGTTACACTGCCAATGGAACTTTCCATGTGGGTACACTGTAGGCTCAATAACATTCTTATAGCCATGATATGTATCGACACATCATACCCATGATGTTGTTTCCTCTGTTACCAACTGGGAAGCCATATCATGCGTGGTCATCTATGAACCACACAGAATAGTTGTGTGTTCTACTAATCCAGTCCCATGCTGTTCTCGGTGGCTTTCATTCACCATATAGTGAATCTTATGAAGTTATTCACTGGTGATGGTCACAATGTGTGAGTGTTCCAGTGTTATTCTAGTCTGGTGGTGTTCACCACCATAACAGTGGTGTTGTGTGCAATTATCATGTGTTTGCCCAACTTTGTCACATCAAGACGTACATTGTGTTCCACCAGTCTTTTCTTCGGCCATATACTCCATGCTGTATGACTTGACTGTGGCTTATAGGTGGTGATGAGGATGGCAGCAAAACTGCCATGCTAACTCCACTATGACACGGTACATCACTCTCAGCTCCTACGGTAAATGCTGTGCTGTCATGATTGCTTCCCCATAAGAGATACAGTGTGCTGTTGCTACCACTGCCTGACAGCATTAGTCTCCTTTGTGTGACTGTAGAAGGCATACAGTTATCAACAGCCTTGCATTTCATGCATTGTAGATGGCCATCATTCTTCCCCATGACTGCAAGAATTGTGGACCAATACCTGTTGGCAGTTGTACAGCAGTATGCATAATACTCTTTCAACTCAATTTGATGTCACTGTCTCTTGGTTTTCAGGTACCCAAACAAGCAGAGTGACCGTGGAAGTCGGAATTCAGTGCCAACTTCTCTGACCATCTTTCTACGAACAGCGTTGCTCCACTGATATGTCTGATGATGATGATAGTGATAATCTGGAGGAGGTGGTCAACAAACATGACAACCCTGATTATGTGCCATCCTTACCACTATCCAAACTAAAGAAGAAGAAGAAGGAGAAGAATCATCATTTATATAGCGCTTTTCATACACAGTGTATCTCAAAACGCTTTACAAGCAATGCTAGAATGATGGAGAAGTGACTGAATATGTGGTGGCGGCCATATCGCACATCATCACCCACACACAGCCTGGATAATTGCATGAACCAGTTTATGGGAAGGGGAATGTTGGCCAGGACACTGGGAATGTTCTCTACTCTTTGCAAAAAGTGCCCTGGGTTCTTTTACTTCCACCTGGACACCCACTAGGACAACACCAGGATGAGCAAAAGGGACCTCGGTTTAATGTCTCATCTGAAGGACGGCACACCCCAGCAGTCCCCAATACTGCACTCGGATGGCAGCAATTTTCAGGAGCAAGTCCAATCCTGGTGTGGGATGAGAACCCAAAACCTTCTGGTCCAGAGATGGCTGTGCTACCAACTGAGCCACAGTGACACCTCTCCCCCTTCTGGTCTTCCAATGCATGCATCATGTGTCATTGTTTTTTGGCTGTCAAAAACTGGACATTGATGTTGTAACACCTAAGGATGTTATGGAGGATTCCTCTGCAGACAGTGTTCTGTCCAAGGAGAGAAAATACATTGTCTTTTGGTCATTGTTGCTAACCTTGTTAAAGTGGTGCCACTGCATGTTTTGCGGATCTCCTGAACTGAAATATACCCGAAGTCGTATCATGGGAACAATGCTCATTCTGTGCCTGACATGTGCCAGTTGTTAAAGGAACACTCTTGGCACAGTCAGCCCCATCTATGTTTCTAAAATACTGTCTGGGAACCTTCTTTTTTCCGCAGCGATCTTGTTTTCTGGTTGCACTGTGTCCAAGACCTTAGGAGTATTCCATCATATGGGCAATTGTGCCTATAGTGTCAGTACCTTTTTCAGGCACCAGTCTAAAATATTTCGGCCATCGATTATCAGTGTGTGGCAGAATTGTCAAAGGTGGTGGATTGCATGTCTACAGCCTGAGGGAAATTGACTCATCTGCAGCAGAGATGGAAGGGTGGTCAGCCCGGAACACTCAGCCAAGTGCAGAATGTACTCAGTGATGGAATTAAACACAGGTGTAGCCCTGGATGTACAGCTCGTACAGGTAAGTATGGACTATTCAGAGGTGCTAGTAAAGTATGTCTGAAAATTATGTGACAGGATGTGTAGTTCAGGATTATGCAATGCCAGCATGAAGTCCAAGAAAATTATTGCAACTGCTGTACTTCCTACCATGTGGATTTTCTGGACCATGTCATCAGAAATTGTTTTGCCGTGTTGTTACTGTAAATGGCATTTTCTGTTTGACATCAGAATGTGTGTACCTCAGCTTTTTACTTTCACATGCCATCTGTATGAATCATATCCAGAACATCTGTCATTGGGTCATGGTTGAAACCCTGTGGCAGGTCTGCAGGGGTGCATGCACTCTCTCATCCTCTTCTGGGAGGTTATGTCAAAAAGGCGTGGGGGGGGCCTTTATGGGACGTGACTGCATAGTGGTATGTCATGCACTCTGACAGCTGTTCAGTGTGTCTCTCTAACATCTCCTCCTTCAGGTCTTCCAATGCATGCATCATGTGTCATTGGTTTTTGGCTGTCAAGTTCTGGTTGTGCAGCTCTGCACAGTGACTGAGGTAGCCAAAGAGTGGGTATGACAACTATATTATGGACAGTACAGTACTGATGAGGGTTGATGCTGTGGATGACACACCTCGTGGTCACAGAGCCATGGTGACAAAGGGGTCCAGAGCCAGATTGTATTGGCCCTGCTATTGCATGGGGAAAGGGAGGATGGATTGCGTACCTCAGTTATGCCTTGTGTTGTGGAGGGTGGGCTTTGCATTCACTGCTATGTGTGACTCCAACTGTTTTGTGAATGTTCAGCCAGCAGGTACCAATAGGGAATGGGTGAAGGCAATTGCAGACATCCAAGTGAGTGTTGTGAGACCACGTTCGGATTGAGGTGTACATTACTGAACTGCAAACTGTGCATGCAGTGACGTATGGTAGCAACACTTTGCAGTACCAGCTGCACTCGCACAATAATACTTGTCCTCTACTGCGTTGCCCATATCTACCTGAAACACCTAAGCCTAGTTTGTCATTGGCTTCTGCAGAGGTCTGAGCATGACATATCCACCATGTTACTGGGTGGGGGGTTAGCATGGGGGAACCTGCGGGCACTTGGAGAAATGAGCGATGACCATAGGCAGGGGTATTGATGGATAGCAGGGATCAGTTGGAGAGTGTACATGTTAACCCTTTTTTTTCTGTTCCTTTGTTCATTGCAGAGCAATGAATGCTGGAGGAAGTTTCCACATGGAACTTGAGGGTCTATGGTGCTGTGTTTCCACTATCAAGGATAATGGCCTGTACATCGATAAATTGATTACCGATCATCATGTGCAAGTGTCAAAGTGGGTCCGCGAATCCATACCACAAAAAGTTCACCGTTACGATATATGGCACATTGACAAAGGTAATATCTGTGTCTGACATGGTGGAGAACAGTTTTCCCATCTATCACTTTTACTTACAGCACTTTCCCATGGCATGCAGCGCACTTTTTAACCTATGTGGGTGGTGCCACACTATTACGTAATGTGCAGTGCTGTTCTCCAACTGTGATGGTTGCATGCCCGTGATGTAACAGGTATTTTTCAACTGACTGTACTGTCAAGCCATTATGTTGATCCACATGGTCAGAACATATATGGTGCCATGCCGTTCCCAACATGCAGCACTGTCACTGATCACAGGTAGAGTCATAGGTTTCCAAAAAGTGTAACAACTTCTTTGCACCTGCTTCAGATAGCACTGTCATTACTTAGCAGTGGTAAGGCGGTGAACCCAAAATATGTGTGTTACATGCATTATAGTGTAACCTGAACCTTGCCACTGTTACGCAGTTATGGAACACAGTGTCACCACTATTCTGGCCATACTGAAATGAGTATGCATGGACATGGACACAGAATCAGTGAATATACATACACATGTGAGCACGATCAATAATGCTAACAAACATCATGACAGCAATTGCTACCACTGGTGTGTCTTTTGCTACTATTATTTCAATCAATTACCAAGGTAACAATTTCTTTACAGCCTGTATGAGTTTTGTACCTGCACCCATGTTTCTTTGCCTCTGCTTTGCTACTCAGGGTCAATGCTATCAGACGGTCATTACAAATGGTATTGTACAGGCACATGGAGTCCTGAAGACTTGATGGTCAGAATCACTGTCTGCTGTTCCTTACTTCCATACCAAGGTACTAGTTGTCCAGTCACCCACTCCAATGCAGGCCCATTGTCCGCAGTGGAATCAACCTACCAAACCGAAAATGTATGAGACGTTTTGGTGCTAAGTCTGTCTAGCATGGGAAAAAATCTAAATTGGTTAGAATACTACTGCTGGTGGTTGGCACTGAATGATGCAAAATAGTGATGAAAATAGTTGGTTTCAGGTTATGTGCATCAGGCTGACATGCTGGGACAGTTGACAGGCATCCTCTAGCTATGCCAGCATCTGGTGTTCCCGAACAGACACACTTGTCTTTTGCCGCCCAAGTGAAGAAGGATTGAGCAACCTAGGAACAGCTCTCCTTCTCTGGGGGGGGGGGAGGAGAGGATTAAGTGTCCATTGATGTCATTACCCCAGGTGGAAGCCGAGGGATCCTTGCATGTCCACTCCATTGTTCCTGGGGAGGAGTGGAAAGATATCAGACTTGTCCCACTGAAGTAATTTCAAGTCATGCATGCCAGGGTATTTCACAGCAGAACAAATGTGTGTACCTCCTACATGTGGCTCATGTCATGCCATTCCCACTGCCCGATATTCACAGCCAGCTGTGGTCCCAGTCTCATGACCTGATCAGGGAGGAGCACACGGGATGGGATACTTCACTTTCCCAAGGGGTGGCTCATGTGCAGTGGTCCTGATGGGGGGAAGGGGAGGGGGGGGGAGACTGGTCCTACTGATGGATGTTGTTGAGAACTGGATTCTGTTCTCATGGGTTCCTGGTCACCACTCTGTAAAGAGAAGCCAAAATGAAGGCATGTGCATCATGACACCAATACAACTGTATACAGGAATGGTTAGCTGTTATGTCTCTGTTTGGCTATACATGTTTCATTATGTTGGCCTGTGATTGCTTTAGGAGGTCCCACTGTGCAGTGCTTCACTTGACTGTGTTGTGAATAACCCCTTCTCATTTGATAACTGTTTATTGCCTGTACTCACAGGTATCAAGAAAAAGCTGGTGTCGGTGGCAACCCAGAAGGACTGTGGCATCCATTACCAATGGATTTCAAGCCTAGTTAACCATTTATACTGATCTGTGGGGTCCACCACTGTGGGTGATGTCACTGTAGCTAAGTGGCAGCCTTTTGCTGGCCATGTGCAAAATGTGCGTACGCATAGCAACAGTGACTTTCCAAACTGCCTGAATGACATCAGTAGAGAGGGTACCAAGAAAAACTAGCTGACTCCATGTGAATACATGAGAGTGTCCTGATATGGTCATAATTACACTACTACCTATTAACAGTGATGTAACCATTTCATGCAAATACTGGGACCACAATGTAACACCTTCTGCTCTTCAATTCAAATTGCAGCCTCAAAAGTTGCAGCCGGTGTAGAAAACATTGTCTGCAACCAATGACTCTACAGTGATGTCGCAAAACTGTGAGGACGATATCAAACATCTGAGTCAGAGACGTTCCACACTTCACTGAATCAATTTGTGCCTAAAATGGTGGTATTCTCCTATAATGGAATGAAGTGCAGGTACATAGAATGCATGTATTGCATGTCTGTACTGACAAACACTGTTCATCACTGCAGTTTCCCATTCTATTTTCTTTCCTGATTTGTAGAACATTGCTGGCTGCTCTACACTTCAATGAGAAATGCCACCAGAAGCAGACTGCCACATCAGCAGGACAAAAATGTTATTCACTGCATTACCCGAAATTCAAAAAAGGAGGCCACATTGTCCATGCAGTACCAGAACCACCAACTCACAGTGAAGAAGAAGAATCAGCATTTATATAGCGCTTTTCATACATCCAAAGCGCTTTACAAGCAAATGCTAGACTGGTAGTGAAGTGACTGAATGTGTGGTGGCGGCCATATTGCACATCATCACCCACACACAGCCTGGATGATTGCATGAACTGGTTTATGGGAAGGGGAATGTTGGCCAGGACACCAGGAATGTTCCCTACTCTTTGCGAAGAGTGCCCTGGGTTCTTTACTTCCACCTGGACACCCACCAGGATGGGTAGAGGGACCTCAGTTTAACGTCTCATCCAAAGGACAGCACACCCCAGCAGTACAGCACCCCCCAATACTGCACTCAGATGCCAGCGATTTTTAGGTGCAAGTCCAATCCTGGTGTGGGACGAGAACCCATGACCTTCTGGTCCAGAGGCGGATGTGCTACCAACTGAGCCACGCTGACACCAGTGAATATGCAAGTCTTTCTACCTCCTCTGTGTCACTAATTACTTGTTACTGCACACCTTGATTGTTGTAAGACTGTCAACATGCTTTCTTTACTAACTGCATTGGGTGACATGGGGTCTGTCTCTATGATGTCAACCTTCTCATGGCGGTGGTTGCTCAAACTGTGCAATGCTGTCACACTCCACACTTTTGCACCAGGGCCTTTAAAATGTGTCCCACTATCACTGTGCATTACTGCAGTTCAATATCTCCATCATTGCACCACCCATTAGTTGTCACTATCCATGTGCCACCTGCTCAGCAGCATTTATTGTCCCTCTGCAATCCATGGCACACTTATAACCGGTGATGAGGCATTGTCATGTCTACAGTACATGCAAGGCCCTACCAACAACCACCCCAGTAGTACACCCAACTATGAACCAATTAATAAATCAGTTGCAAGTCAGCTTTTAAATCCCTGGTTTTCAATTCATGCTGTACCTAATAGTGCTGTGAATTATACTGTACCACCACTCAATACTCCTGCAAAGCTATTCTTGCACATGTAATTGACTGTGTCCACCCAACCTCAATATGCCTTTCCTACTTGTAGCAGCCAGTCTTCCATCTGGATGTATATCCTTTTACCTTAAAATAAAAATAAAAAATTAAAACAAATAAAAACCCTCCTGTGTGCATTAGTGTATGTGGTTCATGTCTTTCATAGTAGTTTCAAAGCATTTATTTACACTTGCATCCATAGTTGCTTGCTAAAAACATTTTAATATTCTCTAACCTTATTTTTGCTAAATTTGACTAGTCTTGCTTTAAAGGTTTATAGTGCTGGACTTTCCAACACCTTGACTGGGAGGGAATTCCAATGGGAAACCACTCTTTGACTAAACCAGTATTTTCTTTTATGCAGATTTCATTTTTGTTGATTTAGTTGTTTATTGTGTGTTCTAGTATTGTAGGATTTTTGTTTTGGATCTAGTCCCAGTTCTATTCTTAGTCCATGGTCTTGGAAGGATCTATATACCAAAAACATGTCACCACTCCATCTCCTATGTGCAAGTGAGTACAGATTTAGTTCATTTCATCTATCCTCATAGGGTCTACTCCTCATCCCCAATACTGATCTTATTGTCCTTCTCTGCACCTGCTCCACTCTAGCCACTTCCCCTTTCAGATAAGGTGCCCAAACCTGGAAACAGTATTCCAACTGAGTTCTCACCAGTGACCCATATAGGGGGATCAAGACCTCCTTCTGCTTGAGATATGCCTTAAGATACAATTTAGTGCTTTCTTTGCATTCTTTATAGCCTGGTCACATTGAGAACTAAAAGTAAGGTAATTTCTAACAATAATTCCCAAGTCCCTTTCTTTCACAGCTTGTTTCAGGTGTCTATTATTTATGTTGTATTTTAGTTCCAAGTTTTTTTTTTACCCATGTGTAAAACTATACATTTTTCTTCTTTTAATTTTAACTTATGTTTAGTTGTCCAATCCCCTATATAATTGAGGGTGCCCTGGAGCTTAGTTTGATCGTGTATTGAGTTGACCACTGCTCCCACTCTATAGTCGTCAGCAAACTTCATCAACCATATGTTCCCTGAATTACACTGTAAAGAAGAAATACATAAGTTAAACAGACAGGGTCCCAATACCTACCCCTGAGGGACCCCACTTGTCACAGAAAGCCAGTCGGATAGCTCCCTGTTTATTATCACCCTCTGTCTCCTCACTTGTAACCAATCTGCTATCCAGTTGACAATGTTAGTGTTAATCTGCAGTGCATAAAGGGATTCAATTAGTTCCTGATGCAGAAGCTTGTCAAACACCTTCGAGAAGTCCAGTTGTACCACATCCACAGAGTTCCCGAAGTCTAAAGTCTTACTCACCTTCTTATAAAAATGTAGAAGGTTGGTCTGACAAGACCTTGCTTTTGTGAACCCATGTTGGTCTGGATCCAACAGTTTATTTTTAGTCAGATGGACAAGAATGTGGTCCTTTATAATTTCTTCCAAAACTTTACCCATTTCCATTGTTAGACTCACGGGTCTGTAGTTCTCAGGAGAATCCTTACTTCTCTTTTTAAAGATTGGCACAACATGTGACTCTCTCCATTTCTTAGTCACCTCCCCTGTATCTAATGATTTTTGAAAGATAAAAGCTACTGGTTGGGCTATCTCCGTTGCTATCACTGTAATAACTCTTGAGTATAAGTCATCAGGTCCAGGTGATTTATTTGTTTTTATCTTTCTCAATCTAGCCGTTACATCCTTGATCTCAATTTTGATCTGATTTTTATCCGACATATTATAGTTTATATTTGTGGATGGATTATCCTTAGGGTTAAATACTGTGCTAAAATATTTATTTTGAACTTTAGCCATTTCTTTATTATTTAATATTTCACCTTTCTCATCCTTGAACGGACCTATAGTTTGTTTATTTCCTCTTTTATTGTTCATATAAGAATAAAAGTTCTTATAAGACAAAGAACCTCTGTGCGTAAACAATGAGGCAAGGGTTACCCCAAAGGGCATTTGGCTGGGAAGCCAAGTTTCAAGAAAATACAAAATCACACATGCCCCCACAATGCAAAGCATCATGGGCTGCATATGCAAATCACCACAGAATGTTAAGCTGGTCCAACTTTAAGCAGAATTGCATGGTGCCGAAAGGCCTCTCCCACAGTTTGCAAAGAGTGCTAACAGAAGACATAGACACGTGTTTCGTTCTACCAGGACTCATCAGTATGCCTCGTCAGTTTGACACCCCAGTGGAATAGACCAGCTACCCCTAAGGCAGTGTGCCTGGGATATATTGTGGTGAACTCATTAAAATAAAAAACTATTTAAAAGACAAAGAACCTCTGTGCATAAACACTGAGGCAAGGGTTACCCCAAAGGGCATTTGGCTGGGAAGCCAACTTTCAGAAAATACAAAATCACACATGCCCCCACAATGCAAAGCATCATGGGCTGCCTATGCAAATCACCACAGAATGTTAAGCTGGTCCAACTTTAAGTAGAATTGCATGGTGCCGAAAGGCCTCTCACACAGTTTGCAAAGGGTGCTAACAGAAGACATAGACACATGTTTCGTCCTACCAGGACTCATCAGTATGCTTCGTCTGTTTGACACCCCAGTGGAATAGACCAGCTACCCCTAAGGCAGTGTGCCTGGGATATATTGTGGTGAACCCATTAAAATAAAAAAACTATTTAAAAGACAAAGAACCTCTGTGTGTAAACACTGAGGCAAGGGTTACCCCAAAGGGCATTTGGCTGGGAAGCCAAGTTTCAAGAAAATACAAAATCACACATGCCCCCACAATGCAAAGCATCATGGGCTGCATATGCAAATCACCACAGAATGTTAAGCTAAAAGTTCTTATAATTATCTCTGCTGTTTGTTGCCAACTGTTTCTCAAAGGTCGCTTTGGCAATTTTTATTGATTTCTTTAATCGCCTTAACTGATCCTTATATTTGAGAAGGTAGTTTTTATTTATTTTTGATTGTTTGTATATTTTATTCTTTAGGTTGATTTGTTTTATTCTTTTCTGAGTGAGCCATTTGGGTGTGTTTCCTTTCTTTGAATTCTTAGCTGTATAATGTATATATGTGTTGGATATGGTCTTTATTTTGGCTACCAGTGTATCACACATCCCATCTATAGTTAGTTCAGAAAAATCTGATAACCAATCCCATTTTTGCAAGGCCTCTCCTACTGTATCAAAATTCACATTTTTAAAATTAGGAATCTTTGTTTTACTACCCTGTTGCAAAGGCAGATCTTTTAGCTTGAAGAAAACTATCTGATGGCCACTATTTGCTATTGGAGGGCCTACCTCTGTTACCCTCATGTTTGCTTCCATATTTGTTCATATAACATCTAATAACTTGTTTCCCCTGGTGTTTTCATTTACTGTCTGTTCCAGACCTAATTGTTTGAATTTTTCTAGGTAATCTCTTTCAACACTGCATTTAGTGGTTTGATTCTCCTAATCAATTCCTGGTAGGTTAAGGTCACTTGCCAAGATAATATTTTCAGCTGGTTTAAGAGATCCAAATAATTCAAAATTTCTTGATCCTTCTATCTGATAGTAGAGGGGAGATGATATAGCATTCTCAGCATGGTTTAGGGGGCATCTGGGGGGATAATCTTAATGGACAGGTGTTCTATGTTTAAACTACCATCATGTAATTCCATACTTTTTATTGACTCGTGAACGTAAATTGCCACCCCACCTCCTTTCCTGTATTTTCTAGATTTGTTATATATGGTATATCCATTTACATTTTTGTCCCATGTGCCCCCCTCCTCCCACCATGTTTTCATAATAATTGCAATTTTAATATTATTATCCCTCATCAATTGAGTGAATTCATCAAACTTATTATCCAAGCTTCTAACATTAGCCAATAAACATCTAACTATGTTTAGTTGTTTGATGTGTGATTTTGTTTTGGGGTCTTTGACATCCGCAGAAACATTCTTGGTGCACTGCTGTACATACTGCTGTTGCCGACTTGTGTGATGCACACGTGTCCAACACATGACATAGCACCTCATCCCCTGGCACCCTGATATCTTCATGTTAGCAATCAACCCTCAACCATCTCCCCTGGAGTGATGACAGACTATTTCAGCTTTGCTGTAGACAATGGCCTGCATTTCTCCAGGACCATCTCCGAAGCAACTCCCTTGTGCCTGACTGGTGTGACTCACTCAGCATCACGCCAGCCAGTGTGCTTACTTCCCTTGCATGTTTTTCATAACTCATTGTGCACCAGGTCAGTCTTAACTGGTATTGCTGCATCATGGTGCTCATGTACCACAAGAAATACCAGCGCAAATATGACAGTAAGGAGACAGTCTATTGCAACAGTAACTTAGACGTGCACTATGTGATGGCACACGCTGTCTGCATGCGAGTCACATGATTCAGAATGCATGTCATGATCTATTACTTCGAAGGACTTTTACATATAGGTCCTCACACTTTGTTCACCATATGTGAAGTGCGAGTCACTGTTAGTCATGGTTTAAGTTACACCTGAGCACGTGTTCATGGTTCTAAAGCATTGCGGTGGCAGAACATATTGAACTGACTTGTAGTTATTACTTATAAGAATATGTCAGGTTGATCCTGTTTCACACTTTTCTTTAACTTTTAACCCTACAGCTTACATGGATGAACTCATGGAGACAGTTCTGAAAATGTGCATGGGCCTCAGTGATGAAGACACTGACATGTTCTAGTTGAACAACACTTCAGAACTGCTGTGCTCCTTATTTGAACATCTGAAGAAGGAAAATACTGTGGCAGCACATACTTCAAGATATAACAGCATATGAACTTTGTTTGGGTGACACAATCACTGCTATCATTGTTGAGTGAGACATAGTTAGTAGTTGGAAGAGTGCCAACCATGATTGAGACACACCAGACACACACAGATTGTCTGCAGAGTATGACTGCAACTGCAATAGACACATGAAATTAAGTTTCTGAAGTAGTAGTGTTTCTTGTCACACTGTTTTACCAAAGCTAACATCGTGAAACCCCATAACTGTCTGTTCATTTACAATTGTCTCCTTCCATGGAGACTTCATGATGTTACCCACTGTTGCGGACGTATGAATATATGATTCTGCCAACAGATAAAGGCCACACAGTCTAGCAAGTCTACTGGAATGTGCAACTAACATCCACTACACTGCATCTTCTACCATCCAATCGGAGATCATGCAGTCTTGTAACACTCACACTCCTCAGCTTGACTATTCCCTCTGTGCCGGTCTTGATTATACCCTTCATGTATGTAAAGGTCTTAATCATATCACCCTGATGCCTCCTCTTGTCCAGGGAGTACATTTCAATGTCCCTCAGCCTTTCCACAATCAAGGGTTTGTCTTCCAATCCTTTCAGTCATCTATATTGTTCTGGGCTGTACACCCAACAGTAGAATAACATCCCTCGCCAAGTATGGGCACCATAATTGCACGCAGGACTCCAGGTGTGGCCTCAGCTACAACTTGTACACAGGAAGGATCACTTTCCCTCTCCTGGTGGGGATTCCTCAAGCAATATACAGTAGCATCATGTTGGCTGTAGCTGCTGCCTTCCTGCACTGTGCATAGTTGTTCATTTGCCTTTGCTTCCCTTTTTGACAACACCTTTTCCAAGCCTTCCCTGCTCAACCAGTTTGCGCTTTTGGCCCTACACATTTTGTTTTGTGCTTTGCTACGGGATCTACTGGCCTCCAATATACATAGCTTAATGTCCTTCCATTTCTGGTTAGTATCCGTGTGTGGATGGAGTCTTGCCAGGTGCTTCCGCAATATTTACCTCATCCTCCCAAGGTCAGCCTGACTGAAGGGTAACTCCATGGTTCTTGTTGCTACATCTTCTTTTCCCATGCTCACTGTGAACTACACTAAGTGGTGGTTGCTCCCTGCCACCGGATCCTGTATTTCCAAGTCTCTTTCAAACTCCCCATTAGACGGTACAAGATCCGGAGTGTTGCCATCCCCCCTACAGCACTTCCCTCTTAAGTGTCCTATGTTTGAAATCATGGAATTGCATCCTTAATACCTCTGTTCCACCCTCTTCCCCCTCTTCCCAGGCACACCTTATCCTGTCCTGCTCATAACTTGCCACCCCTCCCCTTTCTCTTAGTCTCTATCCATGTAGAATATTGTGTACCCTGGGATCACCAGGTCCCAGTCCCAGAGGTGTGTGCAGAAGCCATGAACAAGGGGCCCAAAATCCTAACACAGCTTTGGGGATCTGGGGGCATGCTCCCCCAGGAAACATTTGAAAAAAAAAATCACTGTAAATGGTGCATTTTCCTGCGTTTTACAGTTAGGCAAGATACATTACAGCCCAAAGCATAAACAGGTGTGCACAATTGGAATGGAGTCTAGTGCTCTGTGAGGGGTAGTAGCTTGCCCCATAAATCAGAAGAGAAAAAGTTCAAGGTAGCAGAGCACTCACCAGTATTTCCCCAATAAGAAATGCAGGAGAAAGTAAATATGTTTAAAAAATTCTCCACTTTTATTGCAGATAATTAACAGATGCATGACAAAAGTCTTCCTGAGGGGGTCAGTTTTACTGTGGCAAAATATTCCCTTTTCTACAGTTTCTTGAACCAACCTATTGTCTGCCACTTGCTGTTTTAAATAGATACAGTAGACATGTTAATTTATGATTTAGATTTAAGTGGCTATAGTGGGATTTGAACAATAATAGACCAAATGCTACACAGTGGAACATATGAAATAAAAAACAAATGAATATAGAAAGACATATACATATTAGGTGGAATTGCACTAGGGAAGATGAGTCTGAAAAACAATCTCAGGAACTGTATAATAGACTCATACAAAGGGTCTACAATAGGCTGACATTTGACTATGCTCTTGAAAGAGCTAAAAACATGGCAAGGGACTCCTTGTTAGAAACAAAGAATTAGGAACAGGTTGATAACAGATCTGTCTGTTTCATCACAAAATACAATAGGGCACCAGGGAGCATGGGGAACATCATTAGAAAATACTGGCCTATTCTTCTTAGGAGGCAGTATAGTGTAGTGGTTAAGGGCACTGAGCTGTAAACTTGGAGACCTAGGTTTGAATCCCATCAACTCCTACTTGCATACTGTGTGACCACGAGCAAGTCATTTAACTTCCTTGTGCTCTAGGTTGTACCTGGAAACAAGCTCTGGCTTAATGTGCCTTTCCTGGTTAAACAATGTCACCTTTCCTTTTTTTCCATAATATTTTTATTAAATTGTATGCATACATGATCAATAAAAACTCAAAACAAAACACAGTTCATTACAATGACATACAACTGGGTCCGAGTTAATCGGCAATAGCAGTTGACAGGTCATGAGAAATAAATAGAGGTAGGGAAACTACCCTGTCTTAGAATAAAAGATAACCTCTGATCTGTCACAGACTCAATGATGACAGTCTGTAAGTCAGGAATCAAGCTAATAAAAATAACTTAGAGAACATAAGTAACTTAATCTGACAGAAGCTTCCTGCAGGATTAGTACATAGGCCATTTCATGAAACAGAATAAATATGATTCTCAATCAGTTTATACCAAAACTATAGTTGTCCCGCAATAATAAAACTTCCCAGAAATAAAAACTGTAACACCCATTTTTTAAGAGTAGGAGTCTCTCAAGGTTTAATGTATTCAGAAAGGGCTCTCGCACCAGCACAAATCTTTCTAGTCTGCCTTTTACCAAGAAAGACAACTTCTACTAGGTAAGGACTTGAATGATTAAGGAGCACCATTGGCAAATCATTGGTTGACTTCCTGTAACCCAATGTTAAGCATACATTGTTGGGTGATAGTTAAAGGAAAACTACACCCTCATATCTTCTAAATGTTATTTGTTTCCATCTCAATAGACAACTATTTTCATGTAGCTGTTAAGGATGTATGCAAATGCTTTAGTCTGTTTTCACAGTTCATACTAGGCCCTGCTACTGTTCTAGGATGCTCCATTTTGTGGTTGTTGAAATCGCATTGTCCCTGAAAGCTGCATTAGCATATGAGAACATAATGTGTAATCACCCTTTAAACTCTCCAGTATGCCTGTCTGCTTAATTAGTCTTAAAAGAAACAAGCTGCAAAAAGGTGTGAAATACTGTACCACATCTACCTTCAGTGAGCTTTGCAAACTAGTTGAGTAATAATGCAGTTTTTCCCCTTTAAACTTCATTCCGGTGATGAGTTTCCAGAGAATTTTTGTAGGGTATTTGTTATATAGAGACATGGTATAAATGGGTGATCTGACATCATGTTCTCATATGCTAATACAGTTCTCATGGACAATGAGATTTCAACTACCATGAAATGGTAACTCCCAAGGCAGTGACGGGGGCTACCATGAGCAGTGAAAACTAAACCTAACACATATAGCCCTAACAGCTACAGGAAAGGAGTTGTCTGTTAACATGGAAACAAAATTGAAATGATATGAGGGTATAGTTTTCCTTTAAGAGAACCCTCACCCAATGCTGCAAGGGGGACCATCCCTCCTGATCAGAGGCATCAATCCCAAAAAGTAATACCAAATTAGTCTATAGGCACCCAAAAGCCCATCACAGAGCTGAGTTCATTAACCAGTAGCCACCTCTTCCCAGCACTTCTGAAGCTTGGAACAGGACCAGAAGTAATGATAGAAAGTGTCAACTTCCATATTACACCTCCCACATATTGGGGATGCAGTGGGGTTAAACTTGTGAACTATTCCTGGGGGCAATATAGCCTATAAATAAATTTATAGCAAGACTTCTGGTATTTATTGCACACCAGAATACCTTTATGAAGCCCCAATAAAAGACCCCACCCTTCATCTGAAAAACCATACCCTAGGTCCCTTTCCTAGAGAGCCTGGGTTTTCCCTGTTATATCTGGAAGGGATTTCCGGATAAGGTGCATCACTTTCCGAACTAATCCCCTGGCACCCTGGTGCACTTGATGAATCAGGTATTCTATTTGTTCAAGGGAGGATCCCACTCCCAAACCTCATCTCAGACCTCCAACAAAGGCTCTTACTTGCAAGTAGTGAAACAAATGACTACCTGGCAAGCCAAGTCCCCTTCTAAGATCCTCGAAAGAGCACATTTTTTGAAAAGCCATTAAGGAACCTAAACAACAAATTCCCCTTGCTTCCCATTCCCTAAATCCAGGATCCTCCAACCCTAGGGGAAACCGGGGGTTCCCAATGAGTGGAAGCAGTAGGGTTTCCACTTCTGACACCCACATTCATTTTTTGATCTGCTCCTAGCTATTTAAAACCCAGAGGACCATCTGATTGGCAAACCCCAACCGGGTATAGGCCTTGCAGCTCTTCTGGGCTAGGTAAACTGAGAATCTCCCCAGACCCTTGAATCTCTCTAAGTCAAGCCAGCCTCCTCTCATGAGTTATTTACCCAATCCCGAATATATCAGAGCTGGGCAGCAAAGAAATAGTTGTTCAGGTCAGGGAAATTCAATCCTCCCTTCGCAGTGTCCCTTCCGAGACGCTGCAGACTAGTACAAGCACACTTACCCTGCCAAAAGAACCCTGTGAAGGCTCTCTCAAGCCTTTTAATATCCCTCCAGATCAGGCCTAACAGTAGCATCTGTAAGAAATATAAAATTGGGGGTAGAATATTCATTTTTATTAAGTTTATCCACATAAGCCAAGATAAGGGGAGGGCTCTCCATCTACGTAAATCCTCTTCCAGTGATTTAATCAATGGGGAGAAATTCAGCTGGTATAAGGAGTCTATATCAAAACCAAGATTAACTTCAAGAAGAGATCACGTGATGAGCTAAAACTGAGAGGATGACCTCAGTAGTGCTCCTAGGCCTCGCTATAGCTTTTTCACATCAAAAGGGTATTGGACTTACTCGTGGTAGACCAAACATTGAAACTATCTCTTCAGAGTGGCACTGGGTGGTTTGCTTGCAGAAACAGAGCATAGTGGTGCATTTTTTTGGTGTCTGGAGGCAGATTTGCAGGGCCGAGAATGATGGCCAAAATGGAATGTGGAAGCCTGGAACCTCTGGCTGCATGAGCCCTGGCGGTGAAACGTCCAAAACCCCAATCGCAGACTCCAGATACCGCAGAGAATCAGCGAGCGGTAGAGGAGGGTAATCATTCATCACTGGATGATATCCTGGAGATAAATCAGCAGTTACATGGGCTAGTGGTTGATTTTTCAGCTGTTAAACCAACTTTGCAGGCTCTGGCTCAGCGTATGGGAGATGTGGAAGCCCGCGGGTTGCTTCTCAAGAAAGGAAAACGTCTGCCATGGATTCTGAAATGGTAGCTTTGCATCAACAAGTTAGGAAGCTGAAGGATCAGATAGAGGATCAAGAAGCACGAAGTCAAAGAAATAATCTAATTATGGCTGGATTACCTGAGAGAGCGGAGGGAGCTGATTGTTTGCCCTTTGTACAAGACTGTTTGCTGAAACTTCTGGGCCCAATGCCATTTGGAGAGGCATACAATTTAGAGAGAGCCCATCGAGCTTGGAGAGACGTTCCCCCTCCAGGAGCACATCCTCAGGTCCTTATAATGCGATTTTTAAATTATAAGGAAAAACTTCATGTGCTTAATAAAGCTAAAGCTGCTAAAAATCTTCAGTGGAATGGAGCAGTTATTTGGTTGTTCCAAGATCTCACCCCCTCGATTCGGGAAAAGCAAAAAGAGTATGTAGACATCAAAAAGAAGCTGTATCTTTCAGGGGGTTAAATTTAGAATTCTACACCCGGCAACTTTGATGGTGAAATTGCAATCAGGAGAAAGAAAATACTTAACAGTGAGGGATGCTTTCGAGGGTTTGCATGTGGAACTCCCGGCTCTTTTTAAGCCAGAGACCTGAAGCTGTATGAAGGAGAAAAGTTTTGACAGGATTTGAGATGCTACTGGTGGGAAAGCTGAATAAGATCACATAAAGACTGGAAAAATTGGGACTTATATAATATGGCCATAACTGATATAATTTCCTTTTATTTGAGTAAGCAGCACTAGGAATGGGTGGCTATGGGAACGTTTATTAGTTGTTCTTATTAATGCATTGGGGACTGTTTCTGCACTGTTAGTTTCTCTGGGTCTCGATTTTAGTAAGAGGAACTACAGATGAACCAGCATATGCTGAGTGAGTGACTAGAGCTATATTTATGCCTAATTGGTGATAGCAGAATTTTAGTTAAATTTGGCCTATGTTGGGGTTAAAGTATAACCCATACTAGCCACAAACATATGGAGGCACAAAGGGTGGAGGCCCCCCTTTTTTTTTGTTAAAGGCCCATTGGGCATTTCCCAATGCTATGGTGCCTAAGATTGAAAGGGATTTCCTTGCCCCAATGTGGGCTTGATTTAATTTGGTGAAGGGCCAAAATCTCAGCTTCTTAATAAATGAGAGAATGGGTCACTATTCCTTTGGGATCCTAAAAGAAAATAAGATGACAGAGTCAGAGGAAGTTAGATAAGCAGGATTTGTGAGTTCTTAACGATGCTAATATCCATGGTAGGTCCTTGAGCGGTTCTTGTATGGAAGGGGGGACTTGGGAGCACACAGGGATACTCTCATCTATGGGTCTGTATCTTCTAGGAGGGCGATTGAAGGATCGGGGATGTTGGTGGGGGGGATTAAAGGGATGGGTGAAAGAAAGAGAGAGTCCAAGTTCATTATGGGAGAGAAAAGCAGGGCATGCAAAATGGTGAATATTAAAATTATTTCTTGGAATGTTAAAGGCCTCAGAGGTAGAAAAAAATGATTAGTCATCTTGAAACATCTCCAACAAATGGGGGCAAATATAGTAGCACTGCCAGAGACACATTTGCTTATGGAGGAAATGAGTCTTCTTAAGAAACTCTGGGTGGGTCAAGTCTTAGGAGTTGGTAAGGCTAAGGCTTCAGGGGTATGACAATTTTGGTAGTGAGGACATGTCCCTATGTTTTAACACAGGTATTGGAGAGGGAAGATTGTAGAGGAATTTTTGCCTCAGGTGTTATTTTGAGTAAGGAATTATCAATTGCTTCTGTCTATGGCCCTACGCCACCCAATCCAGAATTTTTTGCGTCTTTAGAGAGGAATCTGATCGCGTTGCCGACATATCCTCTCATATTAGCGGGGGACTGGAATTTGTGTTTAAATAACTGGATAGATAGGAAGCCACCAACCAAGAGGCAGCTATCAGTGGCCCAAGTCGCTATACATAGATTTTTAGAGGTTTTGGCATTGGTTGATCCTTATAGGACACATAGTAAAGGGGATAATCATATGACTTTCTATTCAGGGGCACATAGAACTCAAACCCAGATAGACTTTTTTCTGGTCAATAATGAAGCACTAAGGGGAGTTAAAGAGCTGATTACCCACAGTAGAGTTCTATATGATCACTCTCCAATCCAGTTAATCTGGGAGATCAGTTCTACTCCACCTCAGCCCTGTCAATGGAGGCTAGATGATTTGATACTAACAGATGATACGCTTATCACCAAGTTGGAGGAGGCTCTTATTGAGATTCTTCGGACCCAATTCCCAACATTACAGGATAAGAGTTTGGTCTGGCCAGCATGGAAGGTATTATACACAGGAATAGCACAAAGATATATGGCTAGAAGGAATAGAATGAGAAAGGCGTGGGAGGAATTCATAATGGGGGCTATTAATTCACTTACCCTCTTGGAAGGCTCTTCTAAGGGTTTGGATATTGAGCTTAAAGACCTAAGGGAGAAAATGGTAGACATAGCCTATCATAAGGTAGACTACTGGTTGGAGTGGCTCCAAGCTAAATATCTACTGCAGGGGATGTGCCTGGTCACTTTCTTGCATCCAGAGTTCAGGAATGGGAAGCATTGCGCACTGTTATGCTAATACATTATAAAGGGGAAAATATAACTGATCCTCATGGAATGGCTGATGCTTTTGCATCTTACTATAAAGAGATTTACCAAGGCGGGGTTAGTAGTGCTCAAGAAGAAATTGAGGGGTTCCTAGATAGTATAGTTCTGCCTAGACTATATCAGGTGCAGGCACAGACCTTGGCAGTTCCAATACGGGACTCTGAAATCTTGGAGGTAGTTAATTCATTACCAAACGGTAAAACCCCAGGACCTGATGGTCTTACAGCTCAATTTTATACAGCCCATACTGTTACTATTCTTTCCCTGTTGAAGGATTTATTTACCAAAATAATGCAGAAGGGAGTTCATCACCCCCCTTTGTATCAGGCATATATAACACTTATACCGAAACCAGATAAACCAAAAGAAATGCCAGGTAGTTACAGGCCTATTGCGTTGATGAATCAGGATCTAAAGATATTAACAAGGATCCTGGCTAATAGAATTATTAAGGTGGCTCCTGTATTGATCAGCCAAGACCAGGTAGGGTTTATGCTGGGCAGAGGGGCCCATGATGCACTTAGGAAACGTCAGCATATTCTTTGCTGTGCAACCAACTCTAAGGTACCTGTGTCATTGATTTCTTTGGACGCTGAGAAGGCATTTGATAGGGTCTCCCATACCTTTTTATTTGCTGTTATGAAGAGGATGGGCTTCCCTTGGGGCCTTCTCAGGGGACTTAAAAATATATATGAGGCCCCTACAGCTAAAGTTTTATGTAATGGGCATGTTTCACAGGAAATTCATTTACATAATGGGACTAGACAAGGCTGCCCACTATCACCAATTTTATTTAATATCTATTTGGAGCCTCTCTTAAGAGCAATGAGCAGGGACTTGGGGATATAGGGAATTGTTGTGGTGGGGAGGAACTGAAATTCTCTGTATTTGTGGATGATATATTATTGCATTTACAAGAGCCGGTGAAGAGTTTTAAGAGAGCCCTAGAAATAATTCAGCAATTTTCTAGGGTTTCTAACTATAAACTGAATTTGACAAAAACACAGGTACTTCCTCTTAACTTACATATATATAAAGCAGACTTTGGGCCCCTCCAGATCCTCTGGGCCCCACAACAGATTAAATATTTGGGTATCTGGATTACTGCAAATATAGAGGAAGGGGTGGCGGCAAATCTGGGAAAACTGCTGAATACAATTAGATCAGATGTTCTTCAGTGGAATAAACTTCCTCTAAATTTTGCAGCTAGGCTGGGATTGATTAAAATGAATCTATTACCAAGATTCCTATACCCCATTCATTTGGCCCCATACATTATTCATAAAATATGGTTTACTAAAGTCCAAAAATTAATATCGGAATTCTTTTGGAATTCTAAGCCCCCCCCCGGAAAAAGTATAATAGTATGCGTCCTCCACAGCATATTGGAGGTCTTAAACTGCCAGATCTTCAAGGGTATTATGTGGCTGGGCAACAGGGCATAATGGGAAGGTAGGGGGTAATTCAGGAAAGAGAGGAGTATGAGCCAACCTGGATACAGGTGGAGAAGAGGATATTAAGGGACGCAGGTTTATCTCTGGATGCGTTGCTTTCTGTAGATCCAGAAAGCTTACCTAAGAAAATAAAATCTACTCCGATAAATAAAACAGTAATGGCTTGGTGGACCTTTTTAACCCTGATTCAGAGAAAAGCACAGATGAGGGCTCTATGTTGGGTAATCCTAATTTCTGTCTTGGGAGACAAATAATTACTAAAAAATGGTCAGCTTTATTGATGGGTCTTAATCTGGCAGATTTTATAATAGAGAGTAGAGTGGTTCTTCCATCAAAGTGTGGCAAGATGGACTTTTTTAAAAGATTACAGCTTGCCAAGCTTGTGGGAAATGTACTGGGAGAACCAGGTGAAACTTACAGACAGCTGTTTAGTTGGGAAAAGTTAAAAGAGGTAAACTATGTATTTAGATTCCTATCACAAGTTTATCGGGTGCGACTGGACTTTGTGGGCCCGGATTTACTGGTGCAGACTTTATATTGGGATAAAAGTATAGCTCCTCTGAGGCCGGATTGGAATAGTATGTGGAAGAGTTGCAAATATAATTCGATATCTAAGTATAGGATTATGCAATTTTTTATTTCTTCTAACTTGTACTACACTCTTGCCAAACTATGTGCTTGACACCTTAGACAGACATATCTATGCTTTAGATGTGGCCTGGTGCTAGGGGATATTCTCCATGTGATATGGGACTGTTCCAAAATACAACCCTTGTGGGTTAATATTAAACAACACATGGACCCCTTATTGGACTAATCTGAGTTTATAACACCAGGGATCTGTGTATTGGGTGACATGGCTCATTTTACAGGGGCAAAGGGTAAATACCATCTCTCGTTAATGTCAGCCCTGGTTAAGTCTTTTGTTTTAAAGCATTGGAAAAGCGACCTCATTTATTCTTATGAGCAATGGGAGAGAGACTTCATGAAGGTAATGGGAAGAATAAAGAAGCAAATGCTTAAGGAGGGCAAGAAAAGGCTATATGATAAAAGGTGGATGGTCATGGAAGCAGTTTATTCTATGCAGGTCGAAAGTGACCAACTGCAGGTTTGTCTGTCTGGCTGCGAGTAGTTAAATGTTGGTAGCTGGAATATAGATGTTTTTTACATGGATAACTCTAAATTTTGTTAATTACTTTCTAATATTCTTTCCTGTTTGATTTTGGTATGTTTATATCTCTAAGGCATAGTAGTAACACTCTTAGATGCTGCTTAACTTAGTAGATATTAAAGAATTGCAGGGTGTTGCTAACTATATAAGGGTGAGGGGACTCTCTCTCTCTCTTTCCTGGGGATGCAGGTGCAATCAGTTTTTATAATAGGCTACTACTACGTAAATATCTTAACAGTTATCTTGGAATGGGCAGGTAGGGGATCAATGATGTCCTTGTTTTCCATAAAACATATTTGCCTACCCCAAGTTGTAAGTTGAGGAAACTTGTAACATGTTAAGATTGATGATGTAGTGCACTTGTGTGTGTGCATATTGTTTTGTATATAGTAACCATAACCAGTTTGTGGTTTTGGACCCTGAGTTGACTCAGCAGATATGTGTATGTATGTCTTTATTAATACAAAATCAATAAAGAAGTTGTTAAAAAGATTAACTCCAAGGTACTTAAAAGAAGTTTGAACTATTCAAAGACCCCAACCATCATTCCTGTGGGACCTCATATCTTGTCCCAGGTACATGATTCCAGACCTCCCCAAATTTATTTTATACGTTAAGAATGTAGCAAACTGTGATATTACCTGAAGAAAAAGGGGCCAAGATATTTTCGGTTCCCTCACATATAGAATCATATCATCCATGTATAATGTTATTTTATGTTGGGAATCTCTTTTCCCTTGCATACACAGAATATCAGTGTGATCCATAATAGATACAGCCAGTGGTTCAATTGCTAAAGCAAATAAAAGTGGGGAGAGGGGGCACCCCTGTCTCATGCCCCAGTACAAAGAGAACTGTTCATAAAATCCTCCATTTATTAGCACCAATGCAAGTGGAGAACTGTACAGGGTGCTAACCAACCTCCTGAAGTGGTTCCCTAAACCAAACCTCCCAGGGCCTCAAATAAATATTCCCACTCAATATGATTAAATGCTTTCTCAGTGTCCATGGAAAGCATTGCAGTGCATCCAGGATGCAGAGATGAGTGCCAAATAATATTAAGGACCTTGCTCATATTATGATGAGTGGCGGCCTTGAATGAAGCCTGTTTGGTCCAGCTGGACCATCTCTGGGAGGAAGCCCTCAAAGTGGTTGGCCAACATTTTAACATAGATCTTAACATCACAGTTCAACAATTAAATAGGCTGAAAAGAGACACATTCCAGTGGTCCTTACCCAGCTTCAGAAGGACACAGATTGCCACTTCATTACAAGAATCTGGGAGAGCCCCCACCCCCGCACCTCTTGAAATACCTCCCAGAGTGGCTTCACTACACATTGCACCATGACCTTGTAGTACTCTGCAGGGTAGCTGTCTGGACCACTTGCTTTGCCCACTCTTAAACCCATTATTGCTGACCTTATTTCCTCCCTTGTGAATTCCACCCCTAGTTGTTCCTTTTGCTCCTCTGTGAGCTTAGGGAGCACTTAAACTCTCTTGCCAAAGGTAATGTCCCCGGACATTCCAACTGATAGGGCTGCCTATAAAATGTTTGAAACAGGCCCTACACTGACGTAGAGTCCTGAACCACCCTCCCCTGGGCATCCTTTATCCCCATGACCTGTGTGGGACCCTGCCTGCCTTTAATCAGATTAACCAAGAGGGGGTCCAGCTTATTTCCCCACTCATAGAACTTGTTTTTAACAAAGATCCACTGCCTACGGGCATCCTCTGAGAGCAAACTGTTCAGGGCCTCCCTAGCTGTAGCTAGTCACTGTAAAATAACCCCAGTCTGCACTCTTGCAGCTCTACCCTCAAGTACTTTTATTTGGTGCTGAAGGTCCAGTTGCTTCCTCTGCTTGTCTTGTTTGTATTTGGCAAGATAACTAATGATGCCCCCCTGAGGAAAGCTTTTCCCACATCCCAATATATTGCACTCTGCTTGACCGAGGCCCTATTCATATACTTATACAACTGGCACTGATCCTTTAAAAAGGTCCGGAAGTCTTTCTGCCCCAATAGATATGTGATGAACTTTCATGGCAGTCTCGACTGACCACCTTCTTCAAACTTCAGGGACAGCAAGACCATGGCATGGTCCAAGATATGAATCAGGCCATGTATTACATCTGACATCCTGGGGTACCACCCATGGAAAATATATATATGATCAATACGGGACCAAGATTTATTGGGTTAGAAAAAAAATAGTGCACCCAACCAGTAGGGTTTGCCGAGTGCCATGCATCCAAAGTCTAGATCCACCATTCCCTCCCGCTATTTCCGTAGCCAACCTCCCCCATGTCCTTTACCAAGAGAGTGGTCGAGTTCAGAGTCTGGAGTACAATTAAAGTCATCCCCATAATTAGACCCTCAAATTGTTTTATGACCAGCAGGTGCATAAGAAGCTGATAGAAGTGTGGATCAAATATCGCAGGTACATAAATACTTGTGAATGTGATCTTCTCCCCAAAAAGGGAACCCTCCACAAACACAAACCACCCCTCCCTAGGGTCTGACAGGACTCTGGTGACATGAAAAGGGAGTCTTTTGTGTATGACCATGGCCACTTCTTGCTTATGAGAGCAGAAGGAGGGTGCATAGCAAGCACCCAATCACATACCCATCCCCTGACTAGTTTCTGGTGTTCTTTAGCTGTTGCGTGAATCTCTTGGAGGAGTGCCACATGAGCATGTTGTTTTTGGATGGCAGTAAGCATGCTTGTGCATTTTATGGAAGAAGAGAATCTCCTCGCATTCCACAGTGTAACATTTATACCCCTATCTATACTCATTACAGGAGTCAAGCTGTGGGCAAAACTGCCAGCTGTCAGCATATAAGTACCACGCCTACAGGGATGCCAACATCAAACAGAGATGTCATCAATAATGAAGGACCCAGGAGGAATTAAAAATAAACTAGAACAACACTGAATAACAAACACAGCCAAATGACAAAAAGTACCAACTTCCACTCCCCCAACCTCCCCCGCTTGTCACCCATACCCATATATATGAAGAAAAAACTGTTATTCAAAATAGAACAAATGTTGCTCACCACTGTAGCCATTTAACCTCACACCTCCCTCGGGAACATCCAAAATCAGAAGCAATTGTAAGAGTACAATCTGCACTGTATTTTGCATTACTGGTGCTCAGGCGAAAAAAGCGTGATGAACCCTCAGGAGCAGCAGGGCAACCTGTATGGTCCTAACCCTGGACCAGTCATGGGAAATACCAGTCATCCCACCCTTCCCCAGGTAAGCACACCCAAACCCTTATACTAATCCACCAAACATTTCAACAGACTTCAACATATCCATACAGCCAAGTGCACAACTTATTAATTTCATACACAACTCAAGAAAAATGACAGAAAATACCATGAGCCCACAGGAGTGAAAATCTGCCCACCAGAGGCAGCAACACAGATTGGTATTGAGGGCCCCCCAGACCAACTCCCAGCAGACCCCCAAGACCCAAAGGCCTCTGAGTAACCCCCTCCCCCTTACCCAGAATTATCGTCAGAAGGTCATTCTATTCCTCTGCCCCCTCCCCACTCATGAGATACTTATTAATCATGCCCCACACTGGAAGCAGCAAATTACTAGAATTTTGAAAAGTCCCAACAAAAGGTCTATATAAGAAGTAGATTCACCTAGCCCAGGCAAGGGACATGGTGGCAGGCAATGCAATAAACGCATAACAATCCCAAAGCCCCACACTGCCATCCACCCCAGTTTACCTTTGCAGGGCCTGTTACAGTCCAGCCTTCAGTGGATCCTTGAAACCATGTTTAACCCAGAACAGGGCTGAGCATGGTATGAAAACAATTCCAGAGATCATATAGGGGCCCAACCAAGAAGGTCACTCATCTCTGGAGCCGGTGACATCAGCCCCTCTATCCCAGGTATAAGGCTTCCCAGACAGACAAACCATTTTACCTGGTGAAAGGCAAGGGCTCTTCAAATGTCCAAATAGGTAGTCTCATTAGGTCACCAGAAAACCTTCTTATCCATGAGGGAGTCTTGCCAGTAGAAAAGATGATAAAAAAAAGAAAATAGTTCCACTGGGGAGAGGGAAGAGAACCCGCGACGTAGATGCCATCCAGTCAGAGAAAATTCCAGAAAAAAAGAATCATCCTCCAGCCAGCCCAAGATGGCCCATTTGGCCCACTTTAGATTTCAGGTCATGCACAAAGTCCATAGCTTTATTTACCTCCCAGAAGCTGAAGGTTGCACCTTCATAGTTTATTTTCAGCACAGCTGGATATAAATCATAAACCAGTCAACCTTCAAAGCTTTAGCTGTGAAATCATGTCATTAAAGGCCTGTCTTTCTTTCAAGAGACATGCATACACTGAGCAATAAAATGTCTAGTGCCCTCATAAGACAGCCCTGGCTGGTTTCTGTAGGCAGTTAAAGCTGCCTGGTGATCCTAATAGTTGTGGTAGTGTATAATGATCTGGCAGGGTGGCTGCCAGTCCAGCGGCTTTGGCTGTACAGCTTGGTGGACTCAATCAAGTTTATGCCGACCTCCCTTAGGATCCATGGCCAGTAGTTTGGGAAACATGATAGAGCAGAAGTCGATGATGTTTCGCGACACCTTCCCCTCCGGCAGCCCCTGCAGATGCAGATTGCACATTCAATGGTAATTCTCTTGATAATCAAAGACATTTTTTTTTTATTTATTTGTTCTAGGATTACAAATACCTTTCAGCCAAGGCTCTTTTACAAAGGTTCCATGTCATTGGTACAACTGAGACAATCATAAGCAAAGATAACAGTTTATAAAATTAAAAAAAAAAACACATAGTCTTGTAGATGAAAAAAGAACAATAAGGTGAAACTTTGGGGAAGGGAAAGGGAAAGGGAAAGGAGGAGGGTGAAATCAGGGAGACTAAGTGGATGGGAGAGAAGGAGAGGTAGGTTGGGGGGACAGAGAGAGGAGAGGTGGAAGGCGGATAAGAATAGAGATAGTGCAGCTGGGTGACATTTGTCATGGGCCAGCAGGGGAGGTGAAGATAGGAAGGGAGGTGCTGGCAAAGTGCAGGAGTAGATGTGGGTCCAAAAGGGCATCTTCAGCTATGGAACCAAAAGATATGTTTAGCCATTTTTGAAGTCCTCCAGTTCTTTTTCTATTGAGGCAATGTGAGCAGGAAGCGGCTAAGGGTGTCCTCCATGTGGAAGATACACTCCTCCGCTTTGCTCAATCTGGAGGTCTGTGTCTCTATTTGAGCAGCAATTTTATGGAGGCAGTGGTGCTATTTCTTTTCCAAACTTTCCAGCTTGGGTGTTAATGCCACTAAGAGCTGATCTTCAAGTTCTCTACCAAGTGCTGTCATTTTGCCCGCAGAGAGAGAAATTGGCCCCAGTGTTTTTTCCTGCAGCATGGCACCTTAATTTCTAGAGCTCTTGGAGCTGGAGTGCTATGATTTCCCACCAGACTGCAGCAGATATTCATCCATAACCAGCTGCAGGAGTCGCCAAGATAAATTAATGTAGATTAATAGGTGGATGGCACAGATTGTGTTGCTTTATTTATCCTGAGGAACGGCGTGGTGGAGAAACACGTCTTCACTCCATTATGTTCAACAGCGACCCCCCAACCCCTTTCCTTTAATGATTCAAGAGAATTAACAGAGAGCTGTAGAATTGCATTTTTAAGAGCAGATAATCTTACAGACAGGATAACTCATAGCCATTATGTTGAAATCAAACCTGAAGCAAGACTCACTCTCCTACACAAACATACACACACACACACACACACACACACACACACACACACACACACACACACACACACACACACACTATCTCTCTCTTTCTTGCTCTCGTTCTCTGTTTCAGTGTGGGAAATGCAACATGTGGATTCTGCTGCCAGAGTAAGAAATTCCAGTTTTAAGGTTATCAAAACACTGTTGAGTTCCGAAGCTTTCTTAATTGCAGCAGCTCAAGACTATGAGGTCATGCAAGGTAACAACGGAAAAAAAAGTCTAACGGCGGAGTGCCCAGGGTCAGCCCCCCCATGCATGCCTCTGTTGGCCCATGGTTCCATGATGGTCCTAAGTTCACCTCCCCCTCTGCCAGGAGAGCCCTCAACATATCAGCTTTAATTACCTGGCTCCTCACGTTCCAGCATACTACCGTCAAATATGTTTCCTTTCTGTTCCTTCCCTTTTGCTTAGCATCTCCATCTAACAGGTATGATCCACTACTAATTCAACCCCTACTGGAGTGGGGGGGTTGGAGGAGAGATCTTGCTTGGCTGTCATTTATGGACACCCTTCTAGACTTCTGCCCACTTGCCTCCCTCCACTCCTAGTTTACATCCACCCTGTTTGCTGTGTATTCCCCCACCCTCTGTTTTAATACCCCTTCTCCTCCTTGCTCAAGTGTGACCAGTCCTCAGTGAAAAGGGCATTGTTATCCCAGGCGCTACCCTATCCCTCCACCAGCCCTTACCCCTTGGTCAGACACCAGCATCCTGGCCAAGTGTTAAACTCCTCAATTCTTATTTTCCTGGTGGTAATTTCTCTGGGTACTAGGAGTGCTTCTGAGAAAGTCACTGAGCTCCCTGCCACCCCATACAACAAGCTCAGCTCCATGAACCTCTCTGGTACCCTCGAATGTACAGTATTCCATGCCAAATCATTCTTTCCCAAGTGCACTACAACATTTGAAAGGGAGTAATTTCAATGGCAATTACTCCCTTTCAACATGAAGAAAACAGTGACTGACACTTCATCTTGGCAGTGTCACATTTTCCTGCAACACAAAATGGATTACTCCACATTGAAATTGCATTATGTAATGCATTCATATTGCTGCAACACACTACAGAATGCTGTAAAAGTGAGTTTCATCCCGGTGAGCTTCACTATTTTATATATATATATATATTTGTATATATATATATATATATATATATATATATATATATATATATTAGAGGCAAAAAGCTCCATTTAATGTATTAGTAGGGTTGTTCCACACTGAAAAAAGTGAGGAAATTGGGTGTTAGGGTTGAAAGCCCCCTTTGGCCCCCTCTGCCCACACCCCCAACCTGCATCAGGGTGCGCATTACGGTTGTCGGCCATAACTCTCACCCCATCACATGTGTAAAGATGCAGAGGTGTAGGAGAGTGGGGTGAGAGTTAGGACCATTGGGGGGCTAAGCATTTTTATGACAAAAAGTCCGTATCTTGCACCGTTTCCGAGATACGGGCCCTGAAAGGCGCGGCGAATGCCGTAATGTTATCCTATGGGAAAAAAAGAGAAGTTCAAAGTGCCATAACTTTGGCTCCCTGTAATATTTTTTCACCAAACTAACGACCAAACCATTATTTTACAGTAGGGCACCAAAGGATTCCTGTAATGCGTCGGACGCAGTAATGTTATCCTATGGGAAAAAGCATCAAATTTGTAGTGCTGTAACTTTGCCGCCGTGTAATATTTTTTCAATAAAACACTGAAAGGCACATCTGTGAGATGCCGGCTACTTTTTCTCCAAATTTCAGGCCAAAACACCAAAACGTTCTTTTGCAGCAGGTTGCCAAAGAATTGCTGTCATTTTCCCACAGCCTAGAAAAGTACTGTCGAAGTTTGCGAAAGCTTTCTCAAATTCATTCAACAGTGTCACAAGTGCAACAGTACTTTGCGAAAGTACTTTATCCAGAAATTTGAAAAACATATTTCTGGGGTGTTTTACCCCAAAATAAAGACATGGCTAGCATCCTCAGGGTCCGACTAGGTGAATACAAAAATAAATAGGTTGCTAGCAGGTCCCAATTTTAAATGCCAAGCATTTTTCTGATCACTAACTGAAAACAAAATGGTGGATTTGTGACAGTAAAAGGGCTATTTGCGAAAGTAAAAATTGCATTTGCGACACTGTTGAACTTTTTGTCAAACTTTTCCCATTGACCTATAATGGGAACTTGCTTTTTGAATAACTTTTGAACCGTTTAATATTTTTTCAGGAAATCTTCAAAAGGCACATTGGGGAGCCCAGCTGCATGTTTCCTGAAGATGATGGACTGGTCGGGCAAACCGTGCAACCTGTAGGTGCAGCAGTAAAATTCCAGAAAAGCATAAACGCGCATGCAGATCATGCTTAATAACTCTGCAGCCGTATATGAGACCAGTACGAAACTCAGCATATCCCAAGGTGTATGGGTCTTGATCAAGTATTCCAAATTTCAGGCAAATCTGTCCAGCGGTTGCAAAGTTATTAAGGTTCAAAATTTTGGGTTTAACATGTATATGGTTCCTCAACCCTAACTATAGTGGCACTACTGCGTCACTATTATATATATATATATATATATATATATATATATATATATATATATCTAAATCTATATAAATAGATATATATATATAGATATATAGATATATATCTATCTATCTATCTATCTATCTATTTATCTATCTATATATATATATTATACTGGCCAGGTAAGGCCAGTATAGTTCTGGTTGTGCAGCCACTCCTGTGTTAAATCCATGTGTTATACAGGCACGATAGTGCCTGTATATTAGGGTTGATGAGAGTGTTTAATGTTAAAGGTCAATCTTTGGACCTTAATAGCTTTTGAAGTTATTTGCATGGAATTTGACATACATAATCACCTCGGGTAGGTCTCTTTATGTGGCAAATGTTTAAATTGCTTTAGCCATTTCAGAAATACAGAGTGCTGGAAATAAAGGTTTGGGGCTTTTGGCACTGTTTTTGCTCACCTGTATCTCAGAAACCTTTTTAAGTAGTGCACTGAAATTTTTATGGTTGAAAGCCTTGGCCTCACAGATTTGCCTTTTGAAGGTTTGGTGAAAAAATGTTAATCTATTCAAAAGTTATTAAATGTTTAATTTCCCATTATTTCCTATTGGAGAAAATAGATGTGAAAGTATTTTTCGCATACTGACATCCAGTTTTTCATACTTTGCACCTTAATAATTTTGCTACCCTCCAACGGATTGACATGAAGTTTGGCATGCATATGGTCTGGAGATAGATGTCTGGATGTGATGAATTTCTTGTGACTCCATTGTGATTTCCCTGAGATACTGGGTCTCAAACTTCCTTAAATGTATACATTTTATTCCTATTTTTACAGTCTTCCAGTTTTGCGTATTTGCACCTTAATAACTTTAGAACCCTTAAACAGATGTGCATGAAATTTTGCATCCATTATATCAGGGGGTATGTCTGTTGATGGAATAAATTTTATTTGAGATTCTTATGTGAATCGTGAGATATTGAGTCTTAAAAATCATTAGACTTACATGTTGTTCCATTTTTACTAACAAGTCTTCCAGTTTTGCATAATTTGTACCTTAATAACTCTGGAGCCCTACAACATATGTGCATAAAGTTTGCATGCATAATTATGTGGGGTTGGTCTGTTGATGTGCATAATTCCATTTCAATTGCTTATGTGGTTTTGAAGATACTGTATCTCAATATCCTTATATTTACATATTTTTCCAGTTTTCGCAGTCATCCAGTTTTGTATAATCTGCTTTTTAGTAACTTTGCAACCCTTCAACAAATATGCATGAAAGTTTGCATGCATAATTTTTTAGGGTAGATCTGTTGACATTGCCAATATCTTACAGACACAGTAGTGCCTGTATATTAGGGTTGATAGGTGTTTAATGTTAAAGGTAAATTTTTGGAACTTAATAACTTTGTAATGGTTGAAATGATTTCTATGAAATTTGGTATGCGTAATTGCCCTGGGTAGGTGTTTGCATGTGGGACATTTTGTTTTAATAGCTTTAGCCATTTCCAAGACAGAATGTTAAAAATAAAGAAGATTTGGGGGTTTGGGCACTTTTTGTCCACCTTTATCTCGTAAATGGCTTTAGCTTCTGGGTTGACATTTTCAGGGTAGAAAGCATTGGCCTTAGAGATGTACCTTTTGAAGGTTTGGTGAAAAAATAGTACTACATTCCAAAGTTATTAAATCTTGACTTTCCCATTATTTTCTATGGTAAAAAAACAGATGTCTAGCATGAAGCAGGATTCTGTGTTCCATTTCTGCACTGAACAAGGGTTCTGTGTTGTAGTTTTTGCAGGTTAATAACTTTAGAATGGTTCAATGGATTTGCATGTAATTTGACATGCATAAACCTCAGGCACAGGTCACTTGATTTCTTAAATTTGGTTTAAATCCCTTGTGTAGTTTCTAAGTTACAGAGTGTTGGGGAAAAAAACAGATTTTTGAGGGTTTTTGGTTTTGTCAAACTGTGTCACAGAAACAGCTTTAGCTTCTCAACTGAAATTTTCAGTGTAGAAAGCCTTGGCCTCACAGATGTGCTCTTTGAAGGTTTACTGAAAAATATTAATCCGTTCCAAAGGTATTCAGTTTTACAGTTCTCATTATTTCCTATGGGGGAAAAAATAGAAGTTTAGCACAATGAAGGATCCCATGTCGCAGGAGCAGCTGCAATATGGGCTTCAAGGTCAGATATAAAATGCTGCCAGCCATGTTGTTTCTTTGCTTAGTGAGAGAAATGAATGAAGTATACTTTTTACAAGGGGTATAATTACTGATCCTCCACTGCTGTGGCACACTGGGGGAGCTGACCCCCATTTAGAGATGTGTGAAAGTGGCACATTACATTAGGCAAAATATTTGCTGAAATACTCCCATTTCGCAAAATTCTTTGCCGAAGCGCAATTCATAATTTCACCTCTGGAATGCAAAATTTCACCTGTGGAAGGCAAAATTTCACCCGAAGAATGTGAATTTTCACCTGTGGAAGGTGACATTTTGCCTACAGAAGGTGAAATTTCACCTGTAGAAGGCAAAATTTTACATTTTGTAGGCAAAATTCTGCATTTCGCATCCAGCGAAATATTTTGCGTAATGGGCAAATTTCACAACATATTTCGCATGGCTAAATTGCCAATTTTGCAGGAATTTCACCAGCAAAATATAATTATGGAACATCTCTACCCCAAGTGCACCAAAAGCATTAACTTTTTTAAATGTTGTTTCCAACATCGGGACGCCCACCCCCAGTGTCGGATGTCCCCTAGCCAGGGAAAGAATACACAATGGGGGGGAGGTAGTAACAACAACAAAAAAGGAAAGGGACCTCGGGCTAATCATATCAGATGACCTCACGGTTAGCAAGCAATGTGAGAAGGCAGTAGGAAGGGCTGGGGGTATACTGGGATGCATAGGGAGAAGCATCAGCAGCAGAAAACAGGAAGTTGTTATACCTCTGTACAGACAGTTGGTGAGACCCCATCTGGAGTACTGTGTCCAGTTCTGGAGATCCCATCTCACAAGGACATAGACAGGATAGAGGCAGTCTAGAGGAGGGCAACCAAAATGGTGCAGGGTCTGCAAGAGAAGCCGTATGAGGAGAGACTAAAGGAGCTTAATATGTATACCCTTGAGGAAAGAAGGGAGAGGGGGGGACATGATAGAAACTTTTAAGTACCTCAGTGGAATCAACAAAGTCCAAGATAGTAGCATCTTTCAGAAAAAGAGATGTGCAAGAACAAAGAGACACAATTTAAAGATGGGGGGGCAGTTCAGGGGCAATGTGAGGAAGTATTATTTAACAGACAGGGTAGTGGATGCATGGAACAGCCTTCCTGAGGAGGTTGTGTGGTCTAAAACTGTGGGAGAATTCAAGAATGCATGGGACAGACATAAGGCCATTTTTGTGGGGGATAGGAAGAAACAGGCTGTTGGTTTACTAGGATCTGTGGCCTATCCTGTAGGTAGGAAAATGGGCAGACTAGATGGGCCAAGCGGTCCTTATCTGCCGTCAAAGTCTATGTTTCTATGTTTCTATCTAATATTAATTGTGTTTGCCAATATTGGGGTCTCAATCACCATGTCAGCATTTCAAGCTCCCCATAAGCACTGTGGGACACTGGGGAGCACATTCTCAGTGTCCCCAAACATATGTTTTATATATTTGCAAATGGGGGTGCCCTATCTCCCTGTTGGCACTAGAAACCTGCACACCCACCCCATCCAGTGTAGGGACACTGGGGAGCCCACTCCCAGTGTTCTGATATGTCTCCCTCCTGAAATCCATGCCCCCCCACCAGTGCCAGTGTAGTGACACTGAGGAACCCACTCTCAGTGTCCCGATATGTCTTCCCCCGGAAGACAGCCCCCTGCAAGTGCTAGTGTAAGGACACTAGGGAGCCCATTCCCAGTGTCCCCAAAACTCATTTAATAATGCCATGTGAGGAAGAAAACCATCTCCTAATGTCTTTTTGTTGTTTTTCATACCTGAAAAAAAGAAAATGATCCACTCTAATTCCTGTACTCTCCCTTCCCTATCCCCAACCTCCCACAGAGCACCCACCACCCCACACCCTCACTCAGCCTATATTTACCACTGGAGGCCAGCTCTGTCATCTTCTGAGGACCAGGACATGTCTGCTCTCTTCAAAGCCAAACCACGAACCGAAGAATCAAAGTAAGCTCTTTATAATGGCAGTCAAAGGTGTTTTGAACTTATGTTGATATCTAGGCCATTTTTAGGTATTTTGCACCAAATTTCCAACACAGACTTTTTGCGATCCCACCTCATGAACACTGGCACTGTCATTTCCTTTTGCGGTTGCTGTGTGGAATCACCTTTTCAGACTGATTGACAAATTGACAGTGTGAGTGTTCATGAGGTGGGGTCCCAAAAAGCATATGTTGAAAACTTTGTGAAACAATTCCTAAAAATGGCTGTGTTATAAGCATGTGTTGCACAATTTCTACACAGGTGCTTGACTTTAATGATTTACAATATTTTGACTCCAAATTTTCAACACTGACATTTTTTCACACCACTGCATGAATACTACAGCTATCATTCTTCACATCCTTCCCAAAAGGTGGTTTCACACCTGTGGCAAAGAATGATGTGGTCACTGAGTGCACTGTGTGCAACTGTGTTTCCTTTAAAACTTGGCTATATGGCCAATATCCTCCGGGATATCCCATGCCTCAGGGCATTTGCTCTGGGGTTCTTTTGTAGTTCTTTTCCTTCTCTATTTTGGGGTCCCCATGACCCAAACAAATAACATCCCCGTTAAGGGTGGCTGGCTCCCTCTACATGGGCTAAGACACAGATATGGCACATTGATGAGTCCAAATGAGGATGAAACACATGTATGTGTCTGCTGTACTTAGCCATTGCTGATTGCATTGTGAGGCCTTCTGGCACCATGCAATTCTGCTTAAAGTAGAGCCAGTCCAAATTCTCTCATGTGGATTTGCATATGTTTCCCATGATGCTTTGCATTATTGGGGTATGTGTAATTGTGTCTCCTATATACACACACACACACATATATATATATACAGTATATATATATTCATTTCAAAAAACTGCATTAATGCATCAGTTAGGGTTGATAGCACAGTGACAAAAGTTTGGAAATGTGACATTGGGGTTACCATCCCACTTCCACCCTCCACACACCAACAGATGTCAGGGTGTGCCATTGGGCCATCAGGCCCAACTCTCACCCTATTCCATGTGCAAACAAGCTGACTTGCTACACTTTAGGAGAACGGGGTGAGAGTTAGGACTGATGACCCCATGGCACACCCCAATCTCTGTTGGTGTGTGGAGGGTGGGGGTGGGGTGGTAGGGGTGGTAACCCTAATATCAAATTTCCAAACTTTTGTCACTGTGCTGTCAACCCTAACTGATGCATTAACAGTTTTTTGCAATGAATTTCCCTTCTTTTTGAGAAAGTGTAATGTAACCGGTATGTGGTTGTGGGAGTGTGGGCCCTCCAGGCCCTGTGCTCTCTCTTCACACTGCCCATTTTTGCATAATGGTATGTGGGAGTGAGGGCCCTCTTGGTCTTGTGCTCCCACTTATACATAAGTACGCAGACATACAGCAGCCCTATAGAACTGAAAAGGAACCCTTGTAACACTAATTTGGCAATATCTCAGTAACCATGGCAACTATGAAAAAAATTCCACAGCAGTTGTAATCATGACCTGGAAACCTCCATGCAGGCTTAGTCCACCTAAAGGTGGACTAAGCAGCCCAGAGCGAAAAATCGGTATCTAGAATAATTTTCGAGATATTGGCTGAAAGGCACCACTGGCGCCACAATGTTATCCTATGGGAAATTTCACAACTTCTGAATGCCATAACTATGGAACTAGTGTAATTTGTTTCACCAAATCAGCAAAAGACACATCTGTGGGACAAGGGATTGCCACCCTGCAAATTTCAGCCCCAAAGCCCTAACCATTTTTTTGCTATGAAGTGGCAAAGAAACTGCTTTTTAGGGTAAATATATATCCATGGTACTTTCTCAAAAGTTCTGCTGCTTTTGTGAAAGTCCCATTGGTTAACATGGGGTGGCTATGCACAAAATCCACATTCTTATGTGAAAATTTCCTGGACTTTCACAGAAATTTGCGTGAAAGCACCTGGATCTTCCACGAAAATGTGCCTGTAAAATGGAGGAAAATTTTTAAAAACATATTTCTAGACATCATTTAGGAAAACTGATGCAAGGGTTGTGTTCCTAGGGCCCGGATTAGGTAAACCCAAGTGTCAGTGTTTACCAAGGGACAGTATTTTTTGAACTACATAATTTTTTCTGCCTCGCTAACTGAAAACAAAATGGCAATAGCAGGAAACTAAAAACCCAAAGCTCAAAACATAATGGTGCTTTCGCAAAAGGTTTTGTAGCGCATATATATTTTTTCCATAGGTTATAATGGGGCATGAAAAAGTTTAATAACTTTTGAATGGATTAATATTTTTACACCAAACCTTCAAAAGACACTTCCTTGCCCAGTCCTCATATACCCTGAAAATTTCAGAGCAGACAGACAACCCATTAGGCCTGTGTACACAAGGAAAGAATTGCAGAAGTTGAGGATTTTTCACACTGTTTCATGCTCCGCAGCTCTGCAATCAAAAATCCAACCAGAATGAAACTTTCCAGAACCAGAGAACTATGGTACCACAGTGTGCATGCTAAATTTCATACAAATTGGGCAAACAGTTGCAAATGTATTAAAGTACAAAATGTTGGTTTTAACATAGGGGATATCTGCTAGGTGATCATGTGGAAAATCATTTATATGTTACAGCTGATACTGAGTACTCCTAACCATCTGTTGTGTCTTTGCCCAGAGTGAGGTTGCTTGACATCACTGGCAAATCTAACCAAGAAATTACTTATCCCACCAACCCTCCCATACACTGTATATCTCTATAAATATATATCTCCCTTTATATATATGTCTATGTTTATGTAGCTAGAGTTATACATAGTGTGGTGTGGCACAAAGCACCATGGAGCAGAGTTGGTGGTGAGTGAAGAGGCATAAGCTGTTATTAGGACTGGCAGCATAGCCATACTGTGTTCCTGAGCCATTGTATCACACCACCACAGTTGTACATGTTCCTAGTGGCAACAGCAAGGTATGCCAGCTTGGCACTCACTGGTTTGGTCTGTTTGATGGCATGTCACGTCACTGCAGTGATAAATCAGTTGAGGGGTAACATGCTGTGGTCTTGTAACACTTTGATATTTCACAGGGTAACATAATCACAGCTCTCACTGCAAAGCTAGACAGATTATTTGTTGTCAAATCCAGTGTACCATAAGGTTACCAATTTTCAATCATTGACAGTGGAGTGTAATTCATAAGAATTTTCTTGTAGTAATTGATGTCAATGTCTTGTGACACTCCTGAACAGCTGCAAGGCAAGAGTGCCACAGTGTATCGGTTATTCAGAGTTTCCATTACAGTTAGTTTGTTAATGTTTCCTGTTACAGTCCCTTTTTTGTTACAGAAAAATACAACCTCAAAACCTGTTTGTATTATGTGCACCATTATTTGGTATAGTTTACCTGTTACATTACAAAAATAAAACAAAACCAGACTATACTGACAACTGTTGTGCAATGTGTTGATCAATGACAATACATCTCAGCTGATATAATATGATGAGAGCAGAGCAGAAAACTTTTAGGTGATACATAGATATTGCATGCTAATTGCTTCATCGTTGAACCAAGCAGCACGTACTGCATACTGTATGCACACCACACACTTTACTCTAAGTGTGTTCATGGTGCTGTTATTAGAGCGATGACAGTTGACTGGTCTGGTCATGGTTTGTTGTACTGCATGTTGGTCTGTCAATGCCTTTGGGGTGTTTTTGTGGTGGGTACCCCCACAGTGACAATGAGGGGTGACATTTTTCATTATTAAAATTACACAGATCTGGGAGAGAGGAACAGCACACTACAAGGAATGTTAGGATATCTGTCATATTACTCAGATGGTGGGTGGGGGGAGGTGCAAATAGTCTTGTGCAACAGTGCCTGTCAGTTGCAGCCAGATGAGCACAACATGGACAGTGAAATGGATCCATAGTGCCAAAGATATCCAACGTGCACGTCTGCTGGTTTATGCTGAGTAACTCGCAGGGGACTCAATGTGCTAAGTGTTGTATGCTGCACTACACAAAAATATGCACTCTTCATCCCTCTAACATTACCTGGGCCAGGGGATGGAGATGGATGATAGGGGTTTGTGGAACACAAGAGGGGAGGGCCTCGGCACCCAACTAGGGATCTGAGGTTCGAGCAGACTCGATAGACCGCAAGGCCTAATCTGCTGGCAATTAGTATGTTAGTATGTTAACATCAGGGACTGGCAGTTGCACCGGTCAGTCATGAAACATTTCTGTAACAGCACAATGAACTGCTTGGTCAGTTAATGCAGTCTGTCAAGTAATGTGTGAAACACACAATGTTCATGGTGGCATAGATAAACATAAAGAAATTCACATTTTTGAACATGGATATATCATCATGACATATAGAGAAAAAAAGGGAAGTATGTGTCATGTAAGCTCATTTTCTCAGAAGTTAATTTTCAGCTGTGTTTGGCAGTGTGACATATATGTTGTATATGTAGACAACAAGATCTGCAACAGAGTGGATACTCCAGAAGGGGTGCAGAAAGTGAAGAGGGACCTGGAGAAGCTTGAAAGATGGCCAGAGGTGTGGCAAATGATGTTCAATTCAAAGAAGTGCAACATAATGCACCTGGGTGGAGGGAACCCTGGGGAGAGGTACAGGATGGTGGGGAAGATGCTGACTGTCACCAAAGAGGAAAGAGACCTAGGAGTTATCATCTTTGATGACCTTAAGGAATCACAACAGTGTGCAAAGACTATGGGGAGGGCCAGTGGCATACTGGGGTGCATAGGTGGAGGTATTGGTAGCAGGAGGTGGGAGGTGGTGATGCCATTGTTTAAAACATTGGTAATCCCTCACCTGGAGTACTATGTGCAGTTCTGAAGGCCACACCTGCATGACGACATAAACAAGGTGGATGCTATCCACAGAAGGATGACAAAGATGGTGCATGGCTTGCATGACAAAACATATGAGGAGAGACTAAGGTACCACAATATGTACTCACTAGAGGAAAGCAGAGAGCGGGAGGGGGGACATGATAGAAAGTTTCAAGTACCTCAATGGCATAAACAAGGTGCAGGTGGGAGACCTTTTCCGATATAGAAAAAGTACTAGAACAAGGGGGCAGGATATGAAATTGGAGGATGGTAGATTAAGAGTTAATGTGAGGAATTTTTTCTACAAAGAGAGGGTAGTGGTCACTTGGAATAGTGTGTCACAAGAGGTAGTAGGGGCAAGTACAGTGAAGGTGTTTAAACATGCCAGGGACAGGCTCAAGGCAACCTTGAGAGGGGAAGCAGTGATGAAAAGCCATTGATCACATAGGGTCAGTAACACATACATGTATGGATGGGCCTAGTCTTCCTTATCTGCTGACAATTTCTGTGTTTCTATGAATGCCATGTTAGACAGATCCAGACAAGTGGTGTATGCAATGTCTGGAAAATAGTACTGACCAGCACATGGTATAAATTTTTGGGTGGGGTGATGTTTTCAACAGCAGCAATCATTCGGCATCTGTCCTCAGATGACATGTTCATCCAAGATGTCAAGTGTCTGATGAGGTGCTCATATATGTTTTCATAACATGTAACCTGACACTTATTAAAAACAGTGTAACAAATTCACAAAAGGCATGCTCAATGTTTCTCATGGTCAACAGTGCTTCAAGCAAAAGAAGAAAGTTCACCAAATTATGTTATATCATCTTTTCATGACCCATGGAGAATTCACTCTGTATATGAAAATGTCTGCTCCCACCAATCCCCACTATAACCACCATCTCAAAACTGAAGTACACAGACACCTTATTGTTTAACTCAAAGGCAGTCTGCTGCCAATTTACTAGCAAAAAATGGCACATTCAGCAAACTCCACAATGATAAAAAAAGCCACAAAACAGCATTAGGACAGTAATTGCTTTTATCTTGAATCTATAAACAGTAATAGTACTGAAAAAGGTAGACAACTTCCAAAACAGCAAGAAAGCAGCAGCAAGTAATATAAATGTAAACTTTATCCAGTGACACTGAAGAAAAAGTGTTGTTCTATTTATTTACTTTAATTTTGTTAACCAGGTAGGCCCACTGGATCCCGATGGACCCCTTTTAAGGGTGACCCAGTTCTGATTCTGGAGCTAGATGTCTGGGTACTGGAAGCCACAATATTTTGCTGATGGAAATGATGTCTGAATGCAGTTAACAACACAGGATGGTATCAACACTCTAACTTATTTCCCCAAGTATACCCAACACTACCACACAAACTGTCAATAAGCAGTATACCTGTATCTCCTGTAAGAAAACAAAAGAGATAATTACTCTGTGTTTCCATCATCGTTGTCTCACAAGTACAGGTGGACAGAGGGTATGTTGTCACTGTTGAGAACTATGTAACAACAAGGCAAACAAGTCATTATACAGGCTGGACAGATGGACAAAGCCAACGAGTCCTGCATTTCTACCATGTTTGGCCACACTTGCAAATCACATCCAGTGATGATATCAGTTACTGTGTTGCTCACCAGAGGGAGCAGGATTGACTGGCCATACAGCAGATCTATTATGGTGGAATGGAAGGTGTTGTGCTTGTGGTATGCAGATGAGGACCTGTTGGAGAGCATGTGAAATACAGTGCGAGACATATTTTCAAAGGAACAGCAGCCCTGGACATCCAATGGACAGTTTATTTATTTATTTAAAAGTTTTACCAGGAGGGCACACTGAGCAGGGTACTGCTCAATTCCAGGTGCATCCTGGGGGAGGGTATCATGTTTGTTGCATTCCCAGAGGCACCAAATGTACGAGTATACTATGAACCATTAACAAAGTCATCTGGTGCACCCCACAGGACAGACATCCTTGTACATGTTGTTGGCCACAACCATGCTCCACTTTACACATACATTGCATTCATTGTTCTCTGCCAGGCCAGTAGCGTACAACAACCATTGGGGTGTGTGTTGGTGAGGCCAGCCATTCAGTTGCTTATCCAGATGAGGCTTCTGGGCTGCAGAACACTTCCCACCCCCCCAAGGAGGGTATGAGTGCAAGGCATGTATCAATAACAGAACTTGAGGTAATTACATGTTTAATAGAAGGCAGAAGGGGTGTTGAGGGGGGTGAACAGGCCATACCACCACAGGGTAGGGTGGTAGAAATGCAGTTACCACCAGCAAAAACAAATTCCACCTCCATTCAACAGTCACCAGCTTTGCAGCACCACACAATGTCACCAGCATCTTAGTTTTGACAGCCCTCCCTCCCCAGGAAGACATGTATCATGGTACAGTGGCACTTAGCTCATACCTCTCAAGTGTCCCTGATTTTCAGGGACGTCTCTGATTTTGCCTCAAAATTTTACTCTGTCCCTCCTAAAATTTGTGTTTTTGTGGCTAAATAGTGGGGACTGTAAGCACAAAACAATGTCAAGCATGAAAGTTACAGACTTGTTCTTCTTTAGAAAATGCATTTTGCACTAAGCCCTATATTCTACCAGCTTTCTGGGTGGATATCTCTAATTTTGAAGATGTGTCCCTGATTTTGGTCCTTTGTCCCTGATTTTTTTAAGCCTTGTCCCTGATTTATGAGGCAGGAGGTTGAGAGGTATGACTTAGCTCATGTGTCACCATCCACCCTCATTACAAGGTAGCAGAATCACCATTTCCATGATGATCAGAAGAAGCAGAGTGCTCCATGGAAATAAGTTGGAAAACATACAAGAAGAAAATAACATTCATTTTTGCATTTTATTTTTCCATTACTAAACAGGGTGATTGTGGGGTACAGTATGTTTACTGCATGTACAGTGGCAAATGATATCTGAGTGGTGATCAAGAAAAGGGCACACAGGATCCTGGAACACATTGATTCCAGCAGAGCACACTATCAGAGACAGCATGGATTCACAGCAGGAAGGATATTGTCAAAGAAATATAATTGCTGTCTTTGAATGGGTGACTAAGGTCTTAGATCATGGGGGAACAGTGGATGAGGCCTACCTGTGTTTCACTAAGGCCTTCGATACTGTGCCACATAGAAGACTTATGAACAAGATGGGCAGGCTGGGAGTGGGTCACAAGGTGATAAAGTGGGTTAGGAAATGGTTCACCCAGGGAAGACAGAAGGCCCTGATAAATGGTGCTAAATTGGAAAGAAGGAGTGTGACCAGCAGGGTGCCACCAGGATCAGTCCTGTGTCTTCATTTGTGACATTGTGGAGTGGCTGTAGGGGAAAGTGTGCCTCTTTGTAGATGACAGTAATGTGCAGCAGAGTGGGCACTGCAGGAGAGGGGTGGAACAAATAAGGATGGACCATGCTGTACTGGAGGAATGGTCAAGAGTGTCACAGTTGATATCCAATGATTAAAATGCCAAATCATGCCTTTTGGAAGCAATAACCCAGAGGAAGATTATATGGGGTTGTGGAAAGAACTGATGGTCAACAAACAGGAAAGGGATTTTGGTGTAATCATATATGATGACATAAGGCAGGGGTTGATCTTAACATTGTTTTACTAGCCCAAATCCTACTGCAAATTGATCAGGGCTAGTGCAGCTAACTCTGTACTTGTGCATTTTGACTAGTGCAGGTTTTCATGGCTGTTAATGAAGTTAAAAAGTCTCTACTTCAGGCTCTAGTCCTCATGCTTATCTCTTTCAATGTTCCAGATGGCCTGGTGTGATTAACAGTTCATTAATAGCTGTAATTATCTGGTAATTCAAGAGGGGGATCCCACAAAAGACTCAATGTGAGTCATTATCACTCCACGGTTAGGACTTTCAGCTAGTGTCCGGGGTGTGATCAAGGGTAGAGTGCTGTTAAGTCACTAGTTCCAGTTTTCTGAATGTGTCTCTGTCTAACAATTTGCCTCATATTATTAAGACTAGTACCCCTCATTCCCCTACATTTTGAGTGTCTGTATCCAACATGTCAGTGACAAAATGCAAGGGGGTATACAGGGTCGGCCCTGGAGGTGGTGGGTTTTATTCCAGCCTCGCCATAACTTCTCTCTCCCCTCCAAATCACTTAACTCTGTTCTTTCCCTGGACACCACTGCTGACCAGGCTCTGAAATTACCATCCACAGATCCATAGCTGGCATTACTGGCAAGTGTAAGGGGTCCCCAGCTTCTAAATGGACCATGCCAGCCATCACCATCCATTCAGTCCAACCCTTATCCCACCCAGCATGTCCTTTCATCCTAAAATCAAGGCTTTGGATAAGGTATGGTACAAAAATAAATCTTAATAAAATGCTCAAGTTGAAAGCTTAAACTATGCATTTCTGGGGTACATAGATTATCCTATATAGAAATAGAAATAGTATAGTATTATGCATGTTTGCTGTTTCCCCCTTGGCTGATGAAGGGACAATGTTAAAGAAAAATCTGTTTTTGTTGGGGCAGAACACATTAAAATCAATGCTTTAAAAAATAAAAATGTCATTGTTTTCTATTTCCCAAGCCCCTTAGGTATGTGTAGCCCCCACCCCAAAGACATCTTGGATGTATTCCTGGCTCACATGAGACTGTACAAAAACTTCCGGAACCGCAGGTCTCCAGTTGACTATAGGGTGAGGGCTGAGAGTGTCTTTCTCTGCCTGACTCTGTTCATTGTTCTGTTGGTGGTGGTGGTGATAGTGTGATGAGGTGCATGATGATGTCAGCTATTGTGTGTGCAGAGTTAGGACTCCTTGATTGAACATTTGATATTGTGATGTTTTCTGGTTTGGTAGTGGGGGGGGGGGTCAGAAAACATAAGAAAAGCATTGGCAGATGGGGACCGCATGATCCATCTAGTCTGTCCTAGAAACTAGCCCCTTCCCTATGCAGCCTTCATCCTAACTTGTCCTTTATGTCTGTCTCATGCAAGTTTGAACTCCCTGATTGTCTTTGATGCTACAACCTCCTGGAGCCAGCAATTCCATGAGTCTATCACTCTCTCTCTCTCTCTCTTTAAAGAAGTACTTCATTGCTTCTGAACCTTCCTCCTACCAGTCTCATATCCTGCCCTCTCGTGCATGCTATCATGTTCTGTTGAAATAGATTGCCTGTCTGAGCTTTATTAAATCCCCTCACGTACTTTAATATTTCAATCATGTCCTCTCTGTTTCTTCTCTGCTCAAGGGAGTATAGGTTCAGCTCCCCAAGTCTTGCTTCACATGACTTGTGATGCAGTCCATGCACCATTTTAGTAGCCCTTCTCTGTACCGTTTCCAAATGGTCGATGTCTTTCTTGAGGTGAAGTCTCCATGACTGAATGCAGTACTCCAAGTGTGGCCTCACCAAGGACCTGTACAGAGGAATGATAACCTCCCTCTTTCAACTAGAAACATCTCTACTTATACATATGAGGATGCCACTGGCTTTCTGTGCTGCTTTCTTAGAAATGATGGTAGAAAGAGGAAGAGAGGAGGCCATGGTACCAAACAATGGGGGGGGGGGGCTCACTGTGCGTGATGGCATTGCAGTCTTTTTTTTCTGCTGGGGAGCAGGAAGTAACGTGGTAGCAGGATAAATGTGCAATAATCAGAGTATTTCTTGGCTTGCAGTGTTTCCTGTATAAGTGATCAAAATGTTTCCATTATAACTGCGGGCTAGTGCAACCATCTGCAGGCTAGTGTAATTTTGAATCAACTTGCCCTGCTGGCTAGTGCAAAAAAAGGTTAATGTTGACCCCTGCATAAAGGTATCCAAATAACGTGTCAAGCCTGTGGGGAGAGCCAGTGGGATGCTGGGTTGCATAGGGAGAGGTATCACCAGAAGAAAGGAGGCGGTGATGCCACTGTACAGATCATCACTGATGCCTCAAGTAGAATACAGTGTCTGGTACTGGAGAGCATCTCTGGAGGATGTAGACAAGGTGGAGGCAGTTCAAAGAAGGGCAACAAAGATGGTGCAGGGCCTGCACCAAAAGTCGTATCAGGAGAGACTGGTAGATCTCAATATATATACCATGGATGAGAGGAGAGACAGGGGATTTATGAAAGAAACCTATATATATCCAAAAGGCGGAAATTGGGTGCTGAAGGGTACCATCTTTTACAAAAGGAGCTGTCCAGGAAAGAGGAGGTATGACATGAGGTTGGGAGGGGGTAGACTAAGGGGTTGCTCGAGGAAGTCATTTTTCACAGACAGGGTGGAGGATACATGGAATGTACTCCCCACAGAGGTGTTGTGGTGAAACACTGTGGTGGACATTTAAGCATGCATGGGACTGGGATAGGGGAAGTGTAGCAATAGGAACAAGGAAGTAAAGCTGGAGATCAACATGAGTCTGTGGCTTTTATAGTAACAAGGGAAAATTGGCAGACTGGATTGTGTTCCTTATCTGCAGCTCATTTCTATGTTTTTATATTTCAATTAGACTTATGCTGTGTAGCATTCAATGTTAAAAAAGAAGAAGAGCCATTGAAGGTACATTGACAGCTGTGGAAACCATGTTAACAACATGATGTTAGACACCAGCCTGGTGGTGATGAGGGTTGAGGTGCTGGATGCAACACCTAAAGCCACGCCAGGGACCCGTGTTCATGAGCAAGCTCATGTCCGTGTGGTTCAGCAGGGGAGGAGAGGGTTGGAGTGTCCATAGACCACTCACCTTATCCTTTGGAGGGAGGGATGCAGGGGTTAGCAATAGGTTGCTTCCCAGTGGTGGCAGGATGGCACTGAGTCAGCAACTTGGCCTAGAAAGGGGAGGCAGGGTACAGCAGATGTCAACAGGTGAGTGCATGGGGGTGTGCACATCTGTGGCCACTTTGTTAGAGTCTGGTTGTATTTCACCATCATGAATAAGTAAAAACCCGATACTTTGGAAGATGACCGTACCAAAAAGAAACACACCCACCATCGGACTATACCCACCTGGGTGCCGATCCTACATGACACAAACCATTGCCTGCAACCATTGTATATCTTGGAGCACCATTGTAGAGGAGGTGGCCCACCATCGGGGGTACAATTCAAGGGGTCACTGGCTGATAAGAAGTGTAAAGTGCACCCTTGGGAGGAGGCACAGGGTGGGGGAGTCTCAGGTAAGGTGGGAGAAGCCAAGGTGTCATCCGAGAGAGAGAGATCCCAGTGGCATCCATTGTAGTAATGTCCATTAAGTCAGCGGCTGGAGGCAAAAGTTTCAAAAACAAGATGCTTATCATTTGCAGTATCTGTCCTTGGGAGCCACTGAAGGAGAATGGTGAGTATGCCAGGAAACACTATGTGTGTGCATTAAAATGTCACCCAGTGGTACATAAATTTAAAAGTTTAAAATTATCAATATAAATAAAATATTTAAATAGAATAAAGTACTATCTTAGATCTAGTGTGAGAGCGGGTACTAAAATAGATGTGAAATCATACAATACCTGTCCACAAATGGCACCCCTCCACTCCCCCAACAGGAAGGGTCAGAAAAATGGAATGGAACCACTATGAAAAAATCTGTACCAGAGGGCTACCTCAAAATAGTAAAGTCTTAAAACCCCTGCTGCTCCATAGTAAATATTTGTGTTGCCATTGGGTTGTGCATTTGAGAAAGAGTAATGTGCTCAGGGACAGCTCTGGTCCCAGTTGTCTCTATGGCGTATCTGGTTAGCACAGTGGGAATGGTAGTCTGGGTGGCCTGGATTCAAGTCCCAGCTGAGGCTATTACTTCTTTCTCACATCTGTTTGTATGTGCCCCATAGACCAAGCCCCACTCAGGCTAATAATGTGTCTCCATGAGGTATCTGTTGTCAGAGTTTCTACTAACTGCAGTAGCAGATAGATAGATAGATAGATAGATAGATAGATAGATAGATAGATAGATAGATAGATAGATAGATAAATCATTTATTGAGCGCCCATTTCCACAGACTCTGGGTGCTGTATAAACAATAACAATAAAATAAACAAGTTAATAAAACAACCAATATACAACTTATGACATAATTAAAATATAACTGTTCCAATTCCATTCAGCAGTTAGTCATAAAAGGCCAGCCAGAATAAATATGTTTTGAGGCCCTTCTTAAAGGCTTCTACCAAGGGAGCACTCCTCATATTTCAGGCAAAGAGTTCCACAAGGTGGGCGCGGCAACTGAGAATGTCTTATCTCCAGAATGTAGCAGCCTCACCCTGGGAACCTTAAGGAAGGCTCCCCCGGCAGAATGAAGTGCCCGGGAAAGGTGATAGGGGACAAGGAGATCTTATAGATAAGCAGACTCCACACTATGTAGGTTTTTGTAGGTCAGGAGCCCTACCTTGAAGACAGTTCTTCACCTGACCAGCAGCCAGTGCAGTTCGCGGAGGACAGAGGTGACATGCCCAGACCTCCTAACACCCATCAGTAATCTTGTCTCTGCGTTCTGCACCAGCTGCAGTCTGTGGAGGTTGCCGCCAGATAACTCTAGGTACAGGGCATTACAGCATTCCAGTCTGGAGGTGACAAAGGTATATACTGGTGTGGGCAGGTCATCAGGCGGAATCAGGGATCAGATTTGGGCAATATTTCAGAGTTGATAAAAACCACTCCTGGCGATGGCCGACACCTGGACATCCATGGTCAGTCCATCATCCAGGACTACATCCAAATCTTTCACCTGTCTGGAGGGAACAAGAGGAACACCTCCTAACACTAGGTCGTAGGGTACTTCCACACCCCTTCCTCCCCCCCTCCCTGATGAGCTGGATCCACCACCAGCACCTCAGTCTTGTCTGGGTTTAGTCTAAGCCAATTCTGAGCCATCCACGACTGGATCTCCTCGAGGCAGTTGTTAAACGCGGCAACCAAAACATGGTTTTCAGGTTCACAGGACAGATACACCTGAGTGTCATCTATATAATAGTGAAAACCCTGTCCTTATTGCCTGATAATGTCCCCCAGTGGCAGCATGTAGACAGTGAACAACAAGGTGACAGGATCAAACCTTGCAGAACACCACAGCAAAAAGGCTCCAGGGCAGATGAGGCAAGCCCCATCTTTACTCTTTGCACTCCACCTGTTAGGTAAGACCTGAACCAGAAGAAGGCCTTACCAGACAGGCCACACCAGAACCGCAAGCAGTCAAGCAGCATCTCATGATCCACGGTGTCAAACGCCATGGAGAGGTCAAGGAGGACTAAGATGGTATGGTCTTTCCTATCCTTCGCCATCAGGAGGTCATTCAACATCCTCACAAGGGCAGTCTCCATGCTATGCCTCACCTGGAAACCAGACTAAAATGGTTCCTAGGAAGACGAAGAGGTGAGGTTTCTCTCAAGCTGAACGGCCACCACTTTTTCAATAACTGTCCCTAAAAATGGGAGGTTTGACACTGGCCTGTAGCTGCTGAGGCAATCTGGGTTCAGAGAAGGCTTTTTCAAAAGGGTCTAACAAAAGCCTCTTTCAAAGCTTATGGAAAGATCCCACTCCTCAAGGAACTCCAGACAGTCTCAGTAACCACGTGTCCCAGCAGGTCCAAACATCTGACCAGAAGTCGGGTTGGTCCTGGGTCAAGATCACATTGGGTGGGTCATAGCTTAGAGAGTATCCCCACCACCTCATCCACCCCAACTAACTCAAACTCCTCCCAGACAGGAGGAGTGTCTCTACACCTCTCAGGTAGACCACCGACGTCCTTTCGAGAGACACTTGAGGAGATCTCTGCCCTGATGGAGGACACCTTGTCAAAGAAGAATTGAGCCAGCTCCTTAAACCTAACAACTGAACCCACTCCCCTCATACGTAGACAGTCAGGGTGTAACAACCTGTCCACCATGTGGAAGAGCTGGTCTATTCCTCATTGCAGCAATCTCTCTTTAGAAAGAAATTCCACTTTCTTCTGAGAGATTGACCCCTGACAGTCAGCATAATGTGACTTCAGGACCAATCTGTCCTCCTCCAGTTGAGATCTCCTCCAGCGCCTCTCTAACCTCTGCCTTATTGTCTTTAAGCCACACAGATCTTCATCAAACCACAAGGGTCTGTAGTGTGTAGACAAAGGGAGGACACAAATGGGTGCAATGGAGTTGAAGGCTGCAGAGATTGCCCTATTATAGGCCGCCATCATCTCGCAAGCCACTCTCACACTCGATAGGTCCAGCACAGCCACCAGTCCCATAGAGGAAACACCTCTCAAAGGGTGGCATCGGACCATTTCTACAGGGGCAGGACCTTCTCGGGGGGGGCTGCCAATGTGAAACCCATGGTGCCATGATCTGACCAACCTAGTGGATCAACCCTGAAACTACTTATTTCAAAATTTAAAGAAAAGATCAAATCCAGTGTGTGGCCACCTGAGTGAGTGGCAGATGTTACATTTTGCAGGGCCCCCATGCTCTGTAGGAGATCGTGGCCCAAACCTGGAGTCTGGCCATCAATACAGGCATTGAAGTCCCCCAGGATCAACCTCCAGTGGGACTCCAACACCAGGCCGGCAACCAGCTCCTCAAGCTCCTGCATGAATTCCCTCACTAAACCAGGGGGTTGATAAATCACGAGGACCTCAAAGCCCACAACTCCACCCTGTCAGGCAGCCACACACTCAAAGGTCTGATTTTGATCAACAGGGAGAACCATGAGTTTCAGATTGGACTTAAAGTCAGGTTGACTGAGGAAATCAAGTCCACTATTATAGTAGTCTTATTCCTGATTGACCTGGTATTACACAACGCAGCCCGAGTTGGATGAGTCATTGTAGCTGGAACCATCATCTGTCCGCAAACATTTACGGAGCCCTTGGGTGTGGGAACCAGGCAGGCAGACCCCTTTCTAGTTCCCATTTTGTCCCAGGGCATCTCCTTGGCCTCGCCACCCAAATTCTGGACACTCCTGCAGCCACCCAAATACCTTCCCTCCTGGTCCGCCCCCTCCAAGCTATCCCCAGCACTCTCCATCTCTGATATACCTCTACTGAAAGTGCTGGGAGCTCAAAAGGACAGAGGCACCAGAGGTCATCCCTTGAGTAGCTGCACCTTATGGGCACCAATCCCCAACACATTCCAGCTGCCCACTAAATTACAACAAAAATAACACAACCCACCCTTAAACATAACCCGCCCAATAAAAATATACCCAAACCCCCCACACACAAAAATACCCAATCACTCACCACACACTCACATTCACTCACTCATCCACTCTCTCCAAAACAACAATTAAACCTCAGAATATTATTTAAACCACTCACTCACTCACCCACTCACTCATATACACAATTCTATATCCTTTAAAATACCCCTATGACTAAACCCCAAACCACAACAAAACCCAAAATATTATCAAAGTAAACTGTTATCTGTCTTAATTGTGGCACAGCATCAAAACAGCAGCACCACCACCACTTTAATCCTAGTGTAAAATGTAAACAAGATTTATTTATTTATTTACTTTTTTAACCTAGTATTTATGCTCTGACTGCCTCGTCTCTCCCCTCTCTGACATCCTCTGAACTGCTCTCCCCTGGTCTCGCCGCGATCTGCACCTAGAGTACCATGGATCCATACAGTAACCAAGTCACCCGGGAAACCCCCTGAGTGGGGTGAGAAGGCACTCCACTGTACTCACCTCCCCAAAGCCAACATGCTGAGATGTGGATCCTGTACAGTGGGGTCTGCCATTGCGAGCCTGAGATGAGCAGGGAGGTGTCATCGCCTGGGAGAGACCTAGGGGTTTTTCCCTTGTTCTCCCTAGACGTCGGTGTGCAATGGGGGCCAATGAGCTGGAAGGCTCCACCCCCTGCCCAATGCCCATGCTGCTGCTCCACTACCACACCTACACACCAGGCTTCCCTAGATGGTGGTATAGCGATGGGAGCTTGCAGTGAATCCCCCCGGAGAAGAAGAGCAGCCATTGGGCTCTTCATTCTTCTCCTCCCCGGCTGACCCCCAGTGCCCCGGGCTCATTCCCGAACCTGGGTCGCTGACATGGTGTGAGGTGTGGCATCCAGTGCTTCAACCCTCAGTGCTACTGGGCCTAAACAAGATTTATCAATCCATTATTGTCCTATAAAATTGCACTGCCCAATGCCTTCACAGTGTCCAATATTTCCAACTGATTCAAAAATAAAAGCTCACCACAGTTTCTTAATAATTTGCAGTGGGAATGGGCAGCTCTCACCACTTCCTTCACCAAAGCAGTCAGCCATATAATGTAGCCCTCTCACTGCTACAGTTCTCAGAAACTAAAGTGTCCAATAGAATCAAATAGAGGCTCTCTCACCATCTCCTTAAATGATTAAATGATAATATTATACCAGCCTGGTTCTTAAAATACGGCACATAGGTCCTGTGTTCCACGTCCCTCTCTTCTGCCATATGAGTCCAGAGATCTTCAATTGTAGATGTTCACTTCTCAGAAGCCACAACCAAACCCCCTCCCAAGAAAATCAGATCCAGACAGATGGAATGTCTTTCAAAAAGTGTTAACTTGAGATACGACCCGACCAGAAAGTAGGAGCTCAAAACAAGGTCAGTCCCCCCACTTAGGCCTCAAAGGTACACCCGACCTTACCAGAGAACACTCTGGGACCACGGGCTAAACCTAGAAAGCCATTGAACCTCCAGTCAGCACCTCCTAGCTATCCCAGGGGAAAAACCCAACCTGATGCAGTGAAATTAAATTCTGCTGGTGAAGTGAATGCGAAGTGACCACTTCACGTTGTCCCAGCACTATGCGGAGTGACCATTGCAAAGTACTAACTTTGTTTTGTTATTATGACTTCGCGTTGTCATTCTACCTTAATACAAAGTAAGGCAGAGTGACAACAATATAGGCAGCCCCCCACGCATCACATGGCTTACAGTACTGTAAGTCATATGCTTTAGCCAGGCAGGAAGGAAGTGAATCATATAAACAGATACTTTCACTTTCCCCTTTGCAGAGGTAGAGAGAGGAGGCATTTTGTTTAGGAGAGGAGAGGATTGTTCTTCTTCTGATTGAAATGCTTGATCAAAACCCAAAAGTTTTTTTAAAGCTAATTGTTTATTTTTTTTGTACTGTTTTGTCAGTTCATTTTTTCTTGTGGTGATCGATTTCTTTGTTTGATAAGTTTTGTTTTGTGTGTGTGTGTGTGTGTGTGTGTGTGTGTGTGTGTGTGTGTGTGACTGCATGTGTGCCTGTGTTGTGTGAGTGTGTGTGAAGTCATCAGAGAGGGAAGGAGTGATTATTTTGCAATGCAGCAGGGACAGGATGTGGCCTGTGGCAGGAGGGCAGTAGTGTGCACCCATGGGGGGCATAGCTGGGTGGTGTTGGACCACTCAAGAGTCTTTGGTCTTCCCCCCCCAGAAGCAGCAGCACCACCAGTACCATGTCCACCAAGTCTGCCGCCACCACCACCAGTGGCAGCTGAAGGAGCTCCAGCAGCACCGACTCCACACCAGCAGGTCGTGCCCCAGGTCTGTGACCATTCTGCTGGCACTGCATCTGCCCCTCCCATGCCTGGTCCCCCCCACAGCTCCCCAGTTTGGCAGTTTTTCAACTATGTAGAGGGGGGCAGCAGCCTTGTGGTATGTCTACTTTGTGGGGTGCAGGTGCGCTGTGGCCCCTGGGGGATACATCTGTGGACTGGGGGCCAGCACACCCATATGTTGAACCACCACAAGGTGGAGTGGCAGGCTGCCACAGAATGGGCCAGGCCTCCATCTGCTGGCCCTTCTGTGGCAGTGGTAGAGGGTGCTGCTGTTGTGCATCATCACAGCAGGAGGACAGACACAACAGCAGTTGCTCCACTACCACCACGAGCACCATCCTCACCACTACATCTACCTGGTGTATCACCACCAGTGGACCCCACAATGCCTGCAATTCAGGCAGACATAGTGCTTTTCTGGGCCATGGTGGAAAAAAACAACAAGTGGATGGGTGCTGTTCAGCAGCAGTTGGAGCAGATAGAGCAACACCAGTTACAGATTGTGTCGATGCTCCATCTGCTGCTGGACCATCAGGGGATTCCCCATTAGGTTTTTTTGCAGCACACCTCCTCCCCACCACTGTAGTGTTTTGTCTTTTGTTTAATAACAGACAGAGGGAAGGCCACAGTAGTAGTTTAAAGGGAAGCAGTCAGTAACAGGTGCTCCTTCCCCCTGCAAGACTTACCCTCTGGTTAAGCATTTTAGGTATGTTGCAGCATTTTTCTCATGCTACAATATTCTTTATTTTAATAAAGAAGAGTCTGTGACCCGGAAGTATAGAGGATGCTATGGGGGCTCCATTATGTGTAAAGGTGTGGCAACATATTGACTTTTGTATTGAAGCGCATGGTGTATCGCCACACCTTTACACATAATGGAGACCCCATAGCGTCTGCCGTACTTCCGGGTCACAGACTTTTCTTTATTAAAATAAAGTATGTTGTGGCACGAGAAAAACACTGCAACATACTTAAAAGGCTTAACTGGAGGGTAAGACTTGCAGGGGCTGGGAGCTCCTGTTACTGACTGCTTCCCTTTAAATATAAATATATATATACTGTATATATATACACATACATACATGCTCCTTATTGCCCTGTTATTATAATCTGGCGCCTCAGTAATGTTTACTTTCTGTTGTGGAGTGGTTATGGAAAAGCAGGACTGAGCAGTGTAAGTATAATGTCCTAAATTGCATGTGTGCAGTCAGTGTTGTTTCGTGTGTGTGTGTGTCTGTGTGTGTGTGTATGATGTCAGACATTGTTCAGCTTGCAAACATATATATATATATATATATATATATATATATATATGCTGACTTGTTGCAGTGTTTATGGTATAAAGAATAGAGATGAGAATATATAACATATATTTTACTGTCACCATCATCATCAGAGGACGAAGTGATATGATATTTTTCAGAGGTGTCTGGCCAGAGTGCACCTTAGTCACATACTGCACACATGACTTTTAGGAGAGCATATGTTTTTTGTGCTGTTATTTCTGCAAAGTCATCTGTGCACTGTGAGTGACTGAGGTGCACAGTGACCCGAGACCTCTGAAAAAATATCATATCACTTACTTCACTGGTGCTGATGGTACAAATAAAATATATGTCATGTATTCTTTCTTATCTTTATTCTTTACATACTGCAACAAGTTACACTATATATATGTTTGCACGAAGCTGGACAATGTCTACACACGCACAGGAAAGAACACTGATGGCACATATGCAGTTTAGCACAGCATACTTGCACTGCTCTGTCCTGCTTTTTGACAAACACTTCACAAGTCCTGACACAAAGTAAACATTACTGAGGCTCCAGAAATATTTCTTTTTTGAAACAGACATTAAAGCAGCAGTGCAACAATCTGGTGAAAATTTTGACCTATACTTTTTTATGCTATTTTACATTGCCACTTTACTTACCTCCTGACTTGTATGATACCATTTTTTCCAGTATCTGAGTCTGCTTTAGTACTTTTTTCATGTCTGAAATAATAAAAGGAGTGCTCCTCTTGATACGGTGTGGACCAGGTCTTCATCAGTATTTTCCACTGTTTTTGTCCATCAGTTGTTTATATATCACTTCTGTTGTGAGTAAAATTAACAATTATGCAACAGGCAGTGTTTTCTGACCTCACAGAACAATATTTGTTCAAAAACAGCTGCAAATACTGATGAAGACCTGGTCCATGCAATATTAAAAGGAGTGCCCTTTTTATTTTTTCAGACATGACAAAAAATTCTAAAGCAGACACAAATTGTAAAAAGAAGGGTGTCATAGAAGTCAGGAGGTAAGTAGAAGACAATCTAAAATAGCTTAAAAAGTATAGGTCAAAATTTCCACCACATTGTTGCACTGCTGCTTTAATTTATAATTTATTATATTTTGTGCTCACAACACACAAAATGCAACTGTCTTGCGTCCAGAAAATTCCCAAGTGCTGACAAAGTGAAATGGGAGTGGTACACCACATGCAAAGTCCCTTAGAATGTATTGTGCAGTCACTCATGCGCACAATGGTCCCAGTCCACAGATCGAGGACCCAGGAGGTTGAGAGGGGCACTTTTCTGAAGCCCTCCCCCCAAAGCGAGGTCGCGGGCGGTCGCGAGGGACCAAGTTTGAATCTCCTCTTAAGCCCTGAATTGCAGTACTGAGGACCCAGGAGGTCGAGATGGGCACTTTCCTGAAGCCCTCCCCCCAAAGCAAGGCCGCTGGGGTCCCAAGATACTGAGTTTGAATCTCCCCTCAAGCCCTGAATTGCAGTACCAAGGACCCAGGAGGTCGAGAGGGGCACTTTCCTGAAGCCCTCCCCCCAAAGCAAGGTCACAGGCAGTCGCTAGGGACCGAGTTTGAATCTCCCCTCAAGCCCTGAATTGCAGTACCGAGGACCCAGGAGGTCGAGAGGGGCACTTTCCTGAAGCCCTCCCCCCAAAGCAAGGTCACGGGCGGTCGCGAGGGACCGAGTTTGAATCTCCCCTCAAGCCCTGAATTGCAGTGTAAGTCTCTAAGGCAGGCAGCTTACCACCTCGGGACAGCTCCTCTTTCCAGCACGATTTAGAACATTGCAGGATCTTGCTAAACTGAATTTGTGTCCCCACACTCGTGGAGACTGTTAAGTGTAAAGAGGACTCACGCTGATTCTGGTGCCAAAACAGCTAATTTCCACAGTGTTGTTTAAATCTGTAGTTTTACTACTGCTACTGCTTGCTCAATTGTAAACCTTGCCTGTACTTGTAAACGCCCTTTCTGGCACCATAATCGCTTTAAATTTAAACGCCAGAGTTGTTTGCAGTCCAGGGCTCCCTCTTACCTGCTGGCGCCACTTTTAAAATCCTAGCCCAACATCGAAAAGTTCTGGCTAAGCGCCCGTAGAAACAAAAGTGAATTCAGCATTTAAAAGAAAAAAATCTCTCAATTCTAGAGTTATACAGTTTAAAGAAAGACAGCATTTAATTGCAAAGCTGACTTCTACTGTTTCAAAGCCCAACCCCTTTGAGAAATACCCTGATAGTTTAGTATTTAACCCTGCTCACTGACCCTTTCTCCTTGTCCACAGACCGAGGACCCAGGAGGTCGAGAGGGGCACTTTTCTGAAGCCCTTCCCCCAAAGCAAGGTCACGGGTGGTCACGAGGGACCGAGTTTGAATCTCCCCTCAAGCCCTGAATTGCAGTGTAAGTCTCTACGGCAGGCAGCTTACCACCTTGGGACAGATCCTCTTTCCAGCGTGATTTAGGCCCCACTGGCGCTCTGCGCCAGCTCCCCACCACCCCACCACCACCCTTGGTTATCTCTCAGCTTTATAGGTTGCATCAATGGAGCGCACAATCCTATCAGCTCACTTTTCCATTTGCTGGTAATACCAATTGAACAGTAGGGGGCTCACGTTTAAAAACAGAGGAAAGTAAGAAAACAAACCAAAAAAAAATTAAACCATGTTAAGCAGCCAAATGAAACTAATACAATTAATGCTAACATTAGCTTTGGTCTCCTACGCATCCCCACCTATACCTCTAAGTAACAACTTCCTAGCTAATGGCCATATGAACCTACATCCCTTCTCTAACATAACCTTGAACCTTAGCTACACCACAAATGGGCTAACGAAGGCATCCCAAGCTCCACTACTCTACACACACCTCCTCAATATTCCCAACCCTCTCCCTTTACATGTACAAAAAGCCCTACTGATCCAATCACTCCCTATTCCATGCAAATCTCCAAAAAACAATACAAGTACACGCAACAATAAAAGACTCACAAAATGGCTACAGCTAACTGCACTCAGACATGCGCTTTTGTTACTACTACTATTGGCAGGTGATATACACCCTAACCCAGGGCCGGCCCCAGCTACTACTACAAAAAACCCAAGCAACGCAGGTCTGACGCTGGCTTCCATAAACATACGCAGCCTACCAAAAAAGTTAACTCTTCTCCAAGGGTGGGTCGCACAACACTCTCCTGACATCCTTGCCCTATCTGAAACATGGCTAACTACTTTGGTCCCTGACTCTGCAGTTGCACTAAATGACTACATCATATTTAGAGCTGATAGGGAGGTAAAGAGGGCCAGAGCAAAATTTAAGCCTCTACTAATCCCCTTGCCAAACCCAAAATATGGTGCCGAAGCAGTCACCATCAAGATTACAATTGGCTCCCACGGGAAACCACTGTATATAATGTCAGTTTATAAACCCAACAACCAGAAAGAAGCCTTTGATTCTATACTGGCAAATATAGCTATGCTCCCCACAAAAAGTGATCTCATAATAATGGGTGACTTTAATGTAAATTGGTTATCAAAAGGAGCAGATCCCTTTAAAGATGCAGCAACTGCACATGATCTGACTCAAGTTGTCCAAACCCCCACACGTCGGGACCCAAGAACAGGCGCACATACACTCCTTGATCTCATCCTGACGAACTTCCCCAAACACCTATCTAACATCAAAGTCCTCCCAGACGTCCTTAGCGACCACTCTCCTCTCTCCTGCACCTGGTCCAACAGGAGCCCTCACAAACGCCCTAAATTATCTTACCAAAGACACCTCAAACAGGGAGCAATATCCAAGATTATCCACAGCCTCTCCACCAGTGACTGGTCCCCAGTCCACACCGCCATATCCATTGATGGAGCTCTCAACTCCTTTATAAATATCTTCAATGCAGCCTGTGACAAACATGATCCCCTTGCCAAAAAGTTTATAAAATCAAGGGATACACCATGGATAACACAACCCCTACTAGACCAGGTGTTACATAGAGACAATCTCTGGTATAAAGCTCTCAATTCCAAAGTACCCCATGACAGACAGCTATACAGGGAGGCCAGAAATAAGTGCACCAAGGCCATTCGGCTAACTAAGGCAAACCACTACAAACAAGCCCCAACAGAGGCCTGGGGCACAGGGAGCAAGTTTTGGAGCAACATCAAAGAACTATGTGGGAAATCAGATAACCAACCACCTACCCAAATAACCTATAATGGCACACCCTCTCAAGACCCCACCTTAATAGCCAATACTCTGAATAATTCATTCTCAGACCTCAGCCACATACTCCCTCCAAACTTCTTTAGCCCACCCACCTCATCACCACACACCCCCTCCTCCAAGCTCAGCAGCCCACCTTTCTGGTTTAAATCTATCTTGTGCAATAATACCAAACACTACCTCACACAAGCCTTAAAAAACAAAAGACACAGCAGTGATAGCTTAGACCTAAAGATCCTGTGGCTAACACTAAATGCAACTATCCCTCATCTAACTAAAATATTCAACCTATCACTTTGCCTAGACAATTCCCAACTCTCTGGAAAAGGGGAATCATCACTCCTTTACTAAAAAAGGGTGATCTAACCAACCCTGGTAACTATAGGCCAATCATGATTCTTCCCCCTCTCTCAAAAGCCCTCAAAAGAATAGTGTCAGACCAACTCACTGAGTACCTGACAAAGCACTCCCTACTCTACCAAGAACAACATGGCTTCAGAGCAGGTCATAGCACCACCACGGCTCTCCTCATGCTTACGTCATATATCCATGAAGCGCTCGACGCGGGTGACCTAGCAGGAGCAATTTTCATAGATCTAACTAAAGCTTTCGATGCTGTTAATCACAATTTACTTTTACACCAACTTCCATCACTCAACCTAGATCCAGACGCCATACTCTGGTTCAAGAACTACCTCACAGACCGGACACAAGAAGTAAAAATAAATACCACTCTATCCTCAAAACTCGCAGTTAAGTCGGGCGTACCACAAGGATCAATTCTAGGCCTGCTCCTTTTCACCCTATTCCTGAATGTCATCCCTAGCGCCTGCAACTGTAAGCTCCTACTGTATGCAGATGATGCAGTAATCTTCTGGAAAAACTCCACCCTGAATGCTCTTCAGCACAATCTCCAAACTAATTTCCAGGAAATAGAACACTGATTCTTGAATCAACGATTAGTAGTAAATCTCAGCAAAACAAAATCCATGATCTTTACGCACAGACAAAGCCCTTACTATAGCTCCCAACTAAACATAACCAACCACCAGGGCACCATAATTGACCAAATATCACATTTCAAATATTTGGGCATCACGCTAGAAACATCACTGACCTATCACATGCACATAGACCAACTCTCAGCCTCAGTAAACGCCAGACTAGGGACCCCTTTTCAGGCACAGACAATGCCTCCCACCCCTCGCCCTTTGTCTGGCAGTAAGTAGCGTGGTCCTATCTTTGGTAGACTATGGAATAACAATATATGGAGCAGCTGACTCCATGACACTAAAACGAATCAATCTGGCCCTTAACAAAGCCAGCCATCTGGTTACGGATAGCGATAAGCTAACCCATACCTGCGAGCTCTACAAAAAAGCTAACTGGCTGACTTTCTCAGGCAGGTTAAAATACCACACCTGCCTCCAGGCCAAGAAAATCCAATTGGGTATTGCACCCATTGGACTCCATCCCCTAATAAAACTCAACACTCACAGGATTACCCCAAGACACCCAGCGAAAACACATATCTTAGTCCCCCCTTAGAAGGACCACGCTAGACCAAAGGTCATTTGCTTATCGGGCACCCACCTGGCTCAATGAACTCCCCACATCCATATCACAAGCCCCAAGCATTAGCCAGTTCAAAGCCAGCATCAAGATGCACCTACTAGACTCAGAGACATGTTGTTGCACCTAAACACAATACGCCACATAGACGCATGGTTGTTTATCCAACCTGAGACAAGGTCCGTTGATTGCAAAGTTGTTCTACACTTCTGGAAAGTACTCAAGTTTTCTTAAATGGTGCATTGTCTATCTGACTTGGGCTGCAATAGCAACCCCAAAATGTAACTACCCAATCCATGGAATTATGTCTTCTGTCTTATTGTAATCACCTCTGTACATTAATATTTTAATTATTGTTGTTATATCTTGCATAAATTGTCTGTTTGCCCTGACGTGGAGCCTTTGCAAAGCAGTCACTGACTCAAAGGTTGTAATTCCGAAACTTTAAATAAATAAATAAAGAGTCCCCAGAATTTTTCTGCATCCCCAAAATGCAACTGTCTTGTGTCCAGAAAAATTCCCAAGTGCTGATGAAGTGAAATAGGAGCAATACACCACATGCAAAGTCCCCCAGAATGTATTGCACAGTCACTCATGCGGGTAGTGGTCACACAGAGTCCCCAGAATTTTTCTACATCCCCAAAATGCAATTGCCTTGTGTACAGAAAATTAACATACTGTAATGATGATGTCATGATGCACAGTGTCTTGCCAAACCTGTGGAGGGATAACATGACATGAATCTAATCAGTGTTTCATCTAAAATGATAACCATGAGAGAACTATTGCTTGTCCAAAGTGTGATGTGATTCCCGTGAATGCGATGTGATCACCTTAACTGGATGGAAGGGTGCCCTTTGTGTGTACATTAATAGTAGCCTTGGTAAGTCGATATATGTACTTACTAGGTGGAGGGTTGACATATATATACATGTACTCATTGTATTGTTTTATATCACAGGTCACATACTGTTGGTTTGCATATTCCAGTGCTTGATGATAAATTTTGGCATTGAAATGGGAAATGGAATACTCTCAAGCCAATGAAGGTAAGTAATTTTTTTTGGGGGGGAGCATATTTGCAAGTAGGTCTCATTAATGGTTTATTATGTGGTTACTTTTTCACAGATTTCATCTGTATCCTTCTCCAGTCCGGTAATGATGGTCATGGTAATCATCGATTCAAACAACTTCTGCTTGTTGCATGTCTGCCCCAGCCCTGGGGGAGAGGCATGATGTTGAAGAAGTTCTTTGGATATGGCAACTATGACACAACAAAGCATCTGGACGTTTCCTAAAAAAAGAAATGAAGGACTTATTACAACTTGATTGCAGCAGCAAGACATTATGTTTAAGCCGTGGCTGTTCACCATGGATATCTGGATTAACACAGATAACAAGCTGTCCCACTGCAATCATCAGATCAGAAATACATTTAGTACCAGGCTGTGTAACAAATACACTGTGTCAGTGTCCTTGCATCTCAAGTTACATTTTAAAACCACATCTTGTCAAGTAAGAGTAACACAACCTGATTCCAACTTTTTCAACACTGTCATGGCTGCACAGCTGCAAATTTGGAATACAGTGCATGATATGTTGCAGAAATATTTTTTGTGATGTACATGTCACCTAGTTTATGAATCATCAGTCGGATGTTTTGCACTCTTATGAAAAAAGAGGAACATATGAAATAAAATTGATAAACTTATCAGTATGGATTGTAAATGGATATCCCATAGGTTCCTGTAGACAGTACTGCTGCTGTACCATTGATACAGACGTTCAGTGAAGGACAGTCCTTTGTTGTTAACCTGTAAAAAAACACAATAAGTTGACCGTATGTGTTTGACTATTTCAGCTCAGAAAAGCAACAGAAAACAAAACTTACAGCTAAAGGAAGTTGAATAGCATGATAAACATTAGTACACATACTCACTTTATAGTTTTAATAGTAAGAAGCCTTGTGCCTGTGGCTCATGGATGTGGTCTCCTGTTTGACTCCCTCTGCCTTGGCGTGGTCAAGACATGTAATGGAAGACATTGTCACAATGGTGGTGGTGGGTGGTGGTGGTCATAGCTGAGACACATGATGACATTCCCTCTCACATCTTCCTGCATCTGGTGATGGTGGCAGTGGTGAACAGTGGCCTTGTGGTGGTAGTCCAGGGGGACACATGGTCACATTCCCTATGGTGACATTGGCAAACAGGTAACAGTGGTCTTATGGTGGTGGTAGTCCGGGGGCCAGGATATACTGTGCTCTGTGTTATAAATGTGATGTGACATATGGAATTTGAGTCACTATGAGTGGGACATTGATTTAACTTTATGAAAAAGAAAACATGTATCATACAAGAAATGTGACAGTCTTTTAACCATTTAAATTAAAAAAACCTGCCAACATTAACCTCATCATCATTCATCATCATCCTCATAAAGAAAGCTGCCCTCACAGTCTTCTATGTCTGAATTCTGACCGCTGGAAAATTATTTCTCCATTGTGTTATCATTTATGTTAGTGGTAGGCTGTTTCATGCTGCCACTGCCACCAGGATGGTCCCTTTCTACAACATCAGCAAAACCATGACTATGCCGGGATACGAATACTGAGGTTGCAGTCTGAGCTGGTATATGCCGCTCATTCATATTTATGAATGTCAGCAAACTGCCATTTGCAGGAGAGAGGTTTGTACGATGATCCCAAGCTATTGCACCTGCTGAGCTGAATACCCTCTCGACACTCACACTGGAGGGTAGGCATGTCAGGTACTTCAGTGCCACAGCGGTCAGCTCTGGCCATTCACTGACCTTTCCACTCCAGTATAAAAGGGGATCATCAGTGATTGACAGATGCCTGTTTTCGGACAAATATGACTCAGCCATTTGCTGTGCTGCTCTATGTCCAGTGGTTGATGCATCATCCACTTCTCCGGAATCTTTATGTCACAAATCCCCACTTGGGACAAAGCCTCCCAAAGTGGGTTAATGTCAACCGCTTTTGATGACAGACCACCTGGAACTGAAGTCCCCTTCCCCTTACAGGATATGCTTGATATTACTTCTCCAGGGTCACCTTCGGCCTGATTATGCTGCTGAGGTTTGCTGACCTTGGCATGTGACTTCTGTGCCCCATGAACCAAGTGCACCAGTTGCCCACTGACAGTTTTTACCTTTCAGGACCACCCTCCAGTAGTGAGGCAATTTCACATTTGTATCATGGATCCAGCATTGTTGCTATTGCAAAGTTGTCACTACGCTGAATGCTCCAGATGTGATGATTCTGGTCAAATACTGTCAGCATGTGTTTCAGCAACACACTGCTAGCACTGTCTCTGGCAACATCAAGGTTATGCGGTACATTCACCAGTGTCTGCCTCAGCACCTGCAGCAGTGGAATTGATTGGCTAATAGAGGCAGACTCGCCACTCACTGCCTGCGTGACATGTTCAAAAGGCCTCAAGATTTGTTATTACAGAGTCCATGAGGTGCCACTGTTCAGTCGTGGTAGAAATGGAGGCCCCAGAACTGTTTCAGCTAGTGTGCATGACAAGATATTCTGAGATGGATTTGTACTGTTTATACAACCTCTCTGCCCTGTATAAAGTGGAGTTCCATTGTGTGACAACTTCCAGCCTCAAGCGGTGCTGCGGGAGGCTGTTTCAGATCTGCAGCTGCCGAAGTTGGTCACGGGCCTTTGCAGAGTGTGAAAAATGAGAACAGCTACAGTGTTCAGCTGTCAGCATTTCCTTTATATCAGGGTGCTGCAGAAACTCCTGCACCACAAGATTTAAACAGTGGCCATACAAGGTACCCGAAAAAAGCCACCATTCGTAATGCATTTCACCACATTTGACCTATTGTCACTTGCTATGAACCCAGCTCTCAGGGACAGAAGGTTCAGCCACTTGTCAATTTCAATCAGTACCAGGTCCAGCATGTTTTCACCAGTGTGTAAACAGGTCACATTGTGCATAGCAATCATTGCATGCTGTTGAATTCCTGGAAGATTGCTACCATAACACTTCACCTTACTATACCGATTATTCACACTGCCAACAGCACAAACAACCCCAAGCACCTGCGCCCATTGTGCAGTTATACACAGATTTGAACTCCCCACTGTTTTACCACTTGTCCATGTATCCATACTTAAATGGATGATTAGAGAAGAGAAATGTTGAAGGGCATGTCTTACTGAGTTGATCATAGTATGGTACAACTCGGGGATAGCACGGGTTGAAAAGTATGTCCTGGATGGGACTTTCCATTTTGGACAGGCACATGCAGCAAACTGCCAGAACCCAGAATTCTCCACAAAGGAGAAGGACAAAAGATCAATTGCCAGCATTTCAGCTACAGCAGCATTAAGTTCACGTAACACTGTACGATTGGGTGGGTACTTCAGCTTATGCGCAAAAACACTCTGTAACATGGGCTGACTTAAACGTTTTACACAAGGTGTGATGACAAATGGTTCTGCTTTGCGAATCGCAGGGGGTGGAGTGTGGACATGCGATGAAGACGGTTGCACAGGTGATGACAAACCCAGAAATGCAGTTATTTTCCCAGATTTACCAACATGGGTTGATGTAACACTTGCACTAGACATACTGCATTGACCACCAAAACTGCTACTCTCACTACCACTGGACACGATTTCAAAATCATTGTGTTCCTCCACTTCATCATGCCTGTAGTAATCCTGTGCTCTTATTTCATCACTACTGCACTCATTTAATTTTCTACTTGCGGTTACAGTCATGGAAGGGGATAACATGCTTGTTATGGTTGATGATGCGGGTGAATGCCCCACTGTGGTAGAGGTATTAGCTGCCATCTTGTGCTGGGTCCATAGAGCAATGTGCCTGTTCTTAAGATGCGTATGCTGTCCTCCTGTGCCCAGATGGCTCCCCTTTTTACATCGACTCACATGCACCTGGCAAATCTGGCAGATTGCAATTGACTTATCATTTGCATCTTGCACAAATAAATCCCAAACAAGGGATTGTGATGCTCTAGTTTTTACATGTTCCTGATACTACTTATTGGACTCCAGTTTTTTAAGCCATGAAGTGGGAAGTGTGCTACATGATTTTTCAGGCAGGACACATTTGGACTGCAACTGACCACCACGACTACCTATCATTATTACTGAGTCATCATCACCAACTGAAACTGGTAAATCACAACTTTTTATTGGGGGGGGGGGGTAATACAAACAGACCCAGACACATCAACCTTGAATTTCTTTTTCTCTGGTTCCCAACAGGGGTCACTGACATCATCATCATATTTATCAACATCATCCACATCTTCTGCTTGGATGCTGGCATGTGGACTTCATGTTGCAACCACAGCAACATCATCATCATCAGATTCATCAGCAGCAGCACCACCATCACCCGACATTTCTTTACCACACTGTGAATCACTGCATGGCAAATGCATGACATGAACCACGGTGGAAGAAATGTGACATTATGTGCTATCATTGACATGATGATCAGGATCCTCATGTTCAGTTACTGGGATGTTACTGGGGAGTATGACATCATCTACACTGTCACTCACTGGCACTGCTTCACACTCCACTATATTTTTGGACACGGTAAATTGGTCAGAAGTGGAACTTGAGGCAGCAATACCCATACCATCACCAGCAACTGCACTAACACCACCAGCTGGGACAACATCATCTCCTCCAATGATGAGTGAAGCCACTGACTGCACTGTAAAAAACATTGAAGGAGAAATACCTTTCCTCACATCTGCAATGCTCTGTTCTGCGACTGCATACTACCACGCCTACAGAGAATCTTACCATTGGCAGCAGTGCCATGGCGAGAAACAGCTTTGCTTTCACGTCTCTTTGCAGGCATTTTGGGGGATCAAAAAGAATATTCTACACAAATTTAGATTTTGGAATATTCACTCTGGTTTGGGGCTGGAGGGGGGAGACGTGGGATGTGAAGCCAAAAAAACAACTGTGGCTTCAACAAGAGATACAGCTGCAAAGTCACAACAAGTTTAACAACACCTTAATTAACCAGTGGTGCTCTCAAGTCACAAACAATGCAATCTGGAAAAGAATGCCTTTTGCTCGGGGGGGGGGGCACTGACTGCAGATTACAGCAGTGCAAAACCAAGAAAAGATATCACAGTGGCAGTACAAAATCGTGCAGGTGCAGTGGATAGCAGGTTCACACTGCTGAGCCTGCAATTACACTGTAGCACAATAAAAGGTGTATTATTTGATGTCATGCACCGCACGCACACACACACACACACACGCACACACACACACAATTTGTCTACAAGTAATGTGCAGCAAATTGAAAACTTCAGTAACATACAAGGTATTTTAAACAACCTGAAATTATGCACTGCTGCACCAGGTCCACAACACACACAATCAGCAAAAAAATGTTGATAATTACTGAAAATATTACTCTGTGTACATTAACACAGTCAGTTATACAAGAAAAATATAACCAAAAAACAAAGAATGCCCTATTTCTCCTATTTAAGTCTACATACACCACAGAAACACCCCACCCCAAAGCACACTTCCACTGTCTCTCAGTACACAGACTGAATGTTGTACATTAACATTCAAAATCCACACATAAACAATAAAAACTCAATGATATGAGTACAAGAGGGTTTCCTACAATCAATGAACTAAAGTTTCAGCAAAAAAATGATTCAAAAAGCCTTTTTTAACAGCTTTTAGAAGGTTTGAATCGCAGAGAGCTCTCAGAGCAGACTGTCTCCAGTGGCTTCCTACAAACACTACCCCAAACTGAGGCTGTGCAGAACAATCTAGAACCCATGTGACCTGAAATCCCATGAATCACTACAAAATTCACCTTTGGAGCTTAAAACAAGGTGAGGTGAGGCAAAGTACATTGTTTTCAATGTACTTCGACTTAAAAATTGTGGAGTAGTGGTTTGGGGAAGGTCGAGTAACGTGAAGTCATTGTTTTCAATGGACTTCGCATTACCTATTATGATGCAAAGTATTCTGCTTTGTGCTGCAGAGCACTTCGCTAATCTGTCTTCACTCCACGAATCTCTCCGCAGAGCAAATTGAGGCCACTTTGCCCACCACTATCTGAGACCTACGTCCGCCAGGTCTCCCGGTATACGCAATCTACCAAATGGCAAATGGCAAAAGAATCCTTCTTCAGGTTGGTAATTAGCTTCTCACGACAAAAAGTCCCACCTAACAGCTCTCAACTTAGCCACCATGAGTCTGTACAGGAGATCTTCTTGATAGTCCACCACCTCTGGACCTCAAAGCAGTATCCCAAGGGCAGGGAACACAATCCCCTACAGTGCTTCAGCTAGCTGGCAAAACATTGATTTCAAAGGCGTCATCCACGATATGCAACCACAGATGACCGCCCGATGAAAAATACAGATGCTGGTGATCAACACTAATACAGCCAGTGCAACGCACCATAACTAGGAAAAGCTGGCATACTTGCAGTAACAATCAGCTAGGCTGCAACAAAATAAAATATTCATGAATACATACAAAATAAAATAATAAAATATGCAAAATACACTTTAAAACATGCAAAATACGCTTTAAAACTAGAACTCTAAAACTCTAAGCTACTGTTCTCGATGGCATGCCCAGCGCGGCCGTCATCTTGCAGTCATTTGCCTAGATTCATATGTACCAGACTAGGCCCTATCTGGGTCATCACTGAAACTGTCCTTGTCTCTTGAATGTTATCATTTGACCAAGCTCCCCTAAGCTAGATTAGGTGCCATAATGTAATGTAATGTAACTGACGTGGAACCTTTGGAAAAGAGCACTTGCTGCTCAAAGGCGTATCTCCAAAAATCAAATAAATAATAAATACATGTACAAACAATGGAATCAGGTATGACAAAAGCAAATTAGTGAAAGAAAAAGGGTCCCACTTAGAGTGATATAAGTAATGCTCCTTCCCATCATTATTCTGCTTAAAAGTGATTCCAGAGTGATGCTGTGTTCCTAGCACTGATCCTCTGCTGGGGTCACTGCTTCATCCTGCTACAGAGTGGGCTCCCCCCACCACAAGGACTCCAGGCATCTGTAGGCAAAAAAAGCAGAGCAGGGAACATGGCACAATGACAACAAACACCACTAACAGGCAGCACAAGAAAGACTGGAAAGAGTCTGACAATAGCACAAATGAATAAAGTTTAATGCAGCCGATGGTTTACCTTTAGTAAATGCTATTTAGGCTTATCAGACCCCTGCTCTGTCTGCAGCTGATCAGCATGCAGCTATCACTCCAACCGCTATAGTACTGACCTCCTGGTACAGTAGTTAGAGCGCTTTGCTCACAGTCCTATCCCAGTTCTTTTGTATGATCCAGTGGTCGCTGGCTCAGTGCTCTTTTTCTCAAGCCAGCAGCAGCACTCCTGTTGCAGCTACAAAACCCAAAAAAGGCCTGCTGTTGATCCCACACTGTTGAGCTTACGATAGAACCATACAAAGCACCAGCCATGAGTGCTTATTTTCATAATTTACTTGTAAAAAAAAATTGTGATGGCTGCCATCTTTTTTAAATCAAAAACATTGAAAACATATAAAAATGATGTATTTCAAGAAAGAAGCACCTGAATGTTACTTGTTAAGCTAAATTCAGGTGTGTTTTTTAAAATTATGCCCAGAAATACCATTTCTGAGCACTCCAAATTCCAAGGTGCCCAGCTTAGCGAGAGGAGCCATTCACCTGTGTTTTCTGTAATAGAACAGCAGGACACTCTTGACATCTGTAGATGAAGACATGCTGGTGGCTTGTGTGCCTGTAGTGAGCAAGAGATCTCTCTCTCTCTCTCTCTCTCTCTCTCTCTCTCTCCTGGTGTATTTATTTGTTTTCATAATGCCCAAGAGCCATAGAACAATGTAAATATAGCTCACTCCACTTCCGGGTGCAAATTTAATAATTAAGTTGTATAAGCAGAATATCGAGTTCAAAACAGGTTCTGAAAAGTTGTTTTATGCTGCAGCCTGCAGGCACAGTAGGCACTGCAGATTATTTTTATGTTCCAACCCCTACATCATATATTAACTTAATCTGTCCTCATATTTTGGCAGCCGTAGTTGGAGTGGCAGTGAATGTGAGGCGGAGCATAGCAAATTGAGTGTAGTGTCTGTCTCGTGTTCACTCTAAATTTCCACATTGCCGACAATGGTGGGTTTTTTTTTGTTTGTTTTTGACATCCATTTTGGTCAGTTTAGTCTGGGCTTGATGACACATTATTTACTGTATAAGAGGATATATTTATTCCTTTTTTATTTTCACTATATTCGCTGGTTTTATATTTGCATGAAAATAAAAAGAATGTGAATATTAGGTGGAACACTATATAACAGCAGCCCTAGTTTTCCACCTGTGAAAATAAGATGGAGTGAGTGTCTGGTGTGCTTAGAGTACAAAATATAATGGGCATGAAATTCAGGTGTTATACAGTATTTATAGTGCTCATTCATTATTTTTGTTGTTGTTGCATTTTGCCTGTTTTTGTAAAGTTCATGAATCTATGAAGTAGCACTACTTCACTTAGACATGAAGGCCCAGATATTCACACTGCGCCATTCTGTGGCGCAAGCCTGTGCACTGCTCAAATTTGTTGCGCAGGGGTGTGGCCAGGGCGATATTCAACGGAGTTGCGCTATGGTGCAACTGCGTTGAATATTGCTCCCTGGCCACCCTTACTGTGCATGGCGCAGTGGAACTGCGCCAGCGCAAGTGGTCAGAGTGGAGCATTGAGATGCGGTGGCGCAAGTGCCATTGTGCCATGCACAGCACCTGCGATATTCAAAGGGTGACATGCAAATGGGGCCATAATTTATGCAAGGTGCACGGGGGGCCATTTGCATCTGATTACAGCCTCATTTGCATTCCATTAGCATGCAGGTGCGCCGATCCCCGACGACTTGCGCCTGGCGCCCTGCCAGGCAGCAGCCGTCAGGGAGCGATGCCCCCTGCAGCCCGAATGTGGGACGTCCCATAAGGGACAAAGAATGTCTCCTATCCCTGGTGGTCCAGTGGACCGCGATTAGCCCGATCACGGGCATAACTGTATCCCCCCCCCGATTAGCCCAATCATGGGCATAACTGTATCCCCCAGGAAAAACCAATAAACTCGGAGTCTACTGTAGCTTCTCAAATTATTTTAATTTATTTCAAAACAACACCCCTACGTTTCGCTGCTAAGAGCTTGATCATGGGGCTTCTTTGTCTATGTAAAAATAAATTTACACTTTATTGTACTTATATCAACTCTCCAAATGGTATGTAAATTGAATATACATAAGGTTATAATGCATATTATCTACCTTCAAAAATAAACGTTCTATGTATATAAACACTTTGCACTTCGCTTTCAAAATCGCTCTTCTCCCTGACAAAGAATACAATTTTGTCATTTAATAATGTATTTAAACACCCAAAATCAAAGCCAGGATGTGATGACGTCACTCCCGCAGGGAAAATCAGGCTGTTCAAGAGGAACAGCAACCTAGGAATGCACAGTAGTGTTTTAGCGTTTTCTGGCATTAGACGCCATAGTTGACGAGCTATATTTAAATGCCACGGAGTACTTTTAAACATATACTGGGTTCTTATCTAGTTTGTTGGATAAATATTAAGAAAGGAGGGTGAGTTTTTCCTAAATGAATGTATATATTTGACAACATAATCTAACGCCATTTGAAATGATATGATATTGAATTTAAAAGTGATTATTTCGTATGTTTTTTTCAGAATGATTTAAAGTATTAACAAGTCAAGTACTTCGTTGTTAAGCTTCCTAAGGTATGCGAGTTATTGGGACATTAAGTTTAAATACTTATGTTACATTCTGGCATGGCTTTGATTTTGGGTGTTTACATTATTAAATGACAAAATTGTATTCTTTGTCAGGGAGAAGAGCGATTTTGAAAGCGAAGTGCAAAGTGTTTATATACATAGAACGTTTATTTTTGAAGGTAGATAATATGCATTATAACCTTATGTATATTCAATTTACATACCATTTGGAGAGTTGATATAAGTACAATAATGTGTAAATTTATTTTTACATAGACAAAGAAGCCCCGTGATCAAGCTCTTAGCAGCGAAACGTAGGGGTGTTGTTTTGAAATAAATGAAAATAATTTGAGAAGCTACAGCAGACTCCGAGTTTATTGGTTTTTTCTGAAGGTTTCTACACCCCTTCGGAGTTTGGAATCATTCTTTACAAGAATATTATCATTTCCCAGATACGAGTTGTTATTGTTACATAACTGTATCCCCCCCGATTAGCCCAATCACAGGCATAACTGTATCCCCCCGAAGTCCAATATCCCTGGTGGTCCAGTGGGACTGCTGATCAGCCTAATTGAGGCATCAGTATCCCAAGTCCAATATCCTGGTGGTCCAGTGGACCGCCAGGAGCTGGATCGTGGGCGACCTTCCCAAGTCCAAATCCCTGGTGATCTAGTGCACCCCCACCCCACCCGCCCGCTGAGCCCCTGCCACCCCTCCCCCATCAGCGGCGGGTGGCAGCCCCACCACACTGTTACCTCAGTGCAACCCACTGACTGACAGCCAGATGCAGCCGTTATTGAGCTCAGCATGAGCCACGGGCATGCAGCTCATAGATATTAGTCAGTCCAGATATGTGAATGAATTCATTCACATATCTGGACTGACTAGACGTATGGTTGCATGCCCATTGGCCCATGCCTGAACCAATGGGTGCAGCCATACCAAGCTGTAAGTCAGTGGGCGGCAGGGCGGCAGGTGGGTGTTGCCGCCCACCGCTGACAGGGGAGCCGGGTGGTGGGGCTCAGTGGGGGGGTGGGTGGGGGTCCACTAGATCACCAGGACTTAGACTTGGGGTGAGGAATGCCGCCCATCGGCTCGCGGCAGTCCACTGGACCACCAGGGATATTGGACTTGGGGATATTGATGCCCGCGATCAGGCTAATCGGGGGATACAGTTATGCCCGTGATCAGGTTAATTGCAGTCCACTGACCACCAGGATATTGAACTTTGGGGAATACAGGTATGCCCGCGATTGGTCTAATTGGGGATAGTTATGCCCGCGATCGGCTAATCGCGGGTCCACTGGACCACCAGGGATATTGGACTTGGGGAATACAGTATGCCCACGATCGGGCTAATCAGGGGATACAGTTATGCCCGCGATCGGGCTAATCGCGTCCACTGGACCACCAGGGTATTGGACTTCGGAGGGAGGATACAGGTATGCTCGCAATCGGGCTAATCAGGGGGGATACAGTTATGCCTGCGATTGGGGCATGGGGGGGTGCCGCCAGGTGCGGCGGGAACAGGTGATGGCCACCCACAGGTGGAAGCTTCTGTGTTGCGCCCTGCAATGCGGCAGCTCACCTGTGGGTGACCCTCGACTTGTTCCTTTTTTAGGTGTAATCTTTGTGCAGGCGCGGTAGGTTGTACCTGCATAACTCTGCACGGCCTGGCCAATATCGGGCTGTCAGTTTATGCATGGGCACACCTCCACCTGTGCTCAGACAGTTATTACTGATGCACCAAGCAAGATCAGGATTTGTGCGGTGCACTTTTCCCTTTTAAATATCGCACTGGGCGCATGAGTGGTTTACGCCATGCGCAACCTTTTTGAATATCTGGGCTGAAATGTACATAAATGGACAAAAAGAAAATGAAAGTGCACTACAGATAATCTACCAGCATCATTTTGAATCTCTAAATCCCCTCATCATGTTCTACTTAGTATTTCACGTGCAGGAATATTTCAGCATGAATGGAAGACAGCACAGTATTATGCCTCTGTTTTTTTCTGCAATTTAATAAACTTTATTGAAAATATTTAAGTCAGGTACAACAGTTATAACAGTTCACAATGAATATGATGGCATACAGACAATAACCCTCCCCCCATCCACCCCAATCCCCAATCTTGTAACCATCTGCTGTGACCTATTGGACAATCACAGTTCCCCCAAAACCACTTTCCACTGCCTAATCCCCCCTCCCACACCCTCCTCCTTGTCCACCAGAGATGAATTATATACCAGAAGTGCCTTTAATCAGGACTCACATATCACTGAATTGTCCATCATATGATTGTCAACTGATGACCTCACACTTTGCATCATAAAGGAGAGAGTGGATAATTTGTCTACCCTTGCAATGTCCTGGGTCCTTTCACTTCCCAGCTAGAACATGGAAAATAGACTGTCATCTGTCTTGAAATGATGGCAGCAAGTGGTATTGGACTGCTATGGCTCTTCCTGCATTGAAAGCCCTGTACATCTCCTGAAGCCACTCCTTCACATCTCGGAGGGAGTCTGAAAGTCAGTATCTCATAATAATAAGCAAAGAAATGGCCAAGATTAATGCCATATAGGCCTTGTGGATCAAAGATTTAATAGCCGAAAAATTGCCCACCACGCAAATGTCTAATGTGAAATAATCAATACTTCCGAAAAAGGAGCGGTGGATTTGTTTAATTAGCTGCCAAAACGCTTTCACCTTTGGACAGGTCCAAATCATGTGAAGCAACAAGCCATCTTCCTGGTGGCATCTATGACACTTGGCATCTTGCTGCTTACTCATACGATACAACCCAATGGGAATGTAGTACAAACTGTGGAGGATATTAAACTTCATTAAATGTAATATATCCTGCTTTATATGGTTATATATGTTCCTCCATATAGTTTTCCATTGGGCAGGGTCATATGAAAGGTTAACAGCATGTTGCCAATAAAAGGCAAACAGTGAGTGGTCAGACTCAGCATGGTTAATCAGTAAACAGTACAGCTTGGAGACTGATCTAGGCTGCACAGCCAGATCTGCTGAATTTGAAAAAAGTTGAGATGCCTCCGAGGACCATGGAGGAGCTTCAAGAACAGAAGACACACAATGTTTAATTTGCATGTATTTAAAGGCTGGAAATTCTGGGTGGTGAAAGAAGCCCCTGGAATCTATATAAGACACAAATTTATCCTCCTTGACCCAGGTCTAACAGGGCAGTTACCTTCAAATCCTTCCATGAGGCCGGACTAATCACCTTGTTGCCGATTAACACATTTGGATTGTTGAAAAAAGGCTGTCCAAAATCCTGCTGACTGCTGAGACTGAAGAAGTGGCACATCTGTAAATGAGCCATCACAGTCCAGCCAATTGGGGATTGCCTCAGAGGGGTTGGCAACTTGCTATAGGGCATATATAGGGTAGAAGGGATAGAGACATTCAAACTAACCACTTTGTGGTATTCAATGTTTAACCATGGCTTTGAAGAATGTTCCCCTTCCTGGTTACTTAGCCACTGCCAATATTTGCAACCTTGGAAGGCAAAGCAATATAGAAGCAGATGTGGAATCTTGAGACACCCTATTTCTCTTAATCTACATAATTTTTCTAGGGCTCTCCTAGGGCATTTTCCCAACCATAAAAAACTCAACCAAATGGAATTAATTTTCTTAAACCATGTTCTGGGGAAAGCTACATTTAACATCAACAATGGGTACATTAATCTAGGAAAAATAACCATTTTCAATATATTTACCCTCCCCCAAAGTGTGAGGGGCAGATGTTGCCACCTTTTCAGATCCTGCTGCATTTGAAGGACCACTGGGTATAGGTTGAGTGCTTTTACCTTCTTCAAGCCATGGGCAATTTCCATCCCCAAAAAGGTAATCGAGAGTGGGGTCCACTTCAAGCCCATCTCTTCTATGTCTGCCCTCAAACAGGAGGATGAAAGAGATAGGACCGTAGTTTTATGTTGATTCAATTTATAGCCAGTTAACACACTAAAATCCACTATTATCTTCAAAACTGCTGGAAGGGACTGTGCCCAATGTGAGAGGTGTAAAAGAATGTCATCTGCGAACATGGACAGTTTGTAATCATAGGGTCCCACCCCAATACTTCTCACTATTGAAGAACTGTTAATTTTCCTAGCCAGTGGCTCAATATACAGATTAAATAGCATCGGCGACAGTGGGAAGCCCTGACGCATGCCCCTGATCATAGGGAAAACAGAAGATAGGGCCCCATTACACATAACTCTAGCTGATGGGAAACTATACAATATAGAAATCCATTGAATAAACTCGGCAGGCAAGCCGTAATGTGGAAGCATAGCAAATAAAAAGTTCCAGGCCACTCTATCGAAAGCTTTTTCCACAACTAGGGAGATGAGTACTTTATCAGTACCCCCCCCAGATGCGGACAAAAAAATGAAAGATTTTTCTAAAGTGGTCACTGGATTGCCATCCCAAGACAAAGCCCATCTGCTCCTGGCCTATTAGAGGTTTCCAAACCTGCTTAAGACGACATGCTTATATACTGGCTGACAGTTTGATTTCTGTGTTTAGCAGGGATATGGGCCTGTAGTTATCCAGATCTGTGGGATCCCTCCCGGGTTTAGGTAAGACCATGATGCGGGCCTCGAACAGGGCTATCTCTTTTATAGGGACAAGAAGAAGATTGTTATATAGTTTACTCTGGACAGGGGCTAACTCTGACTTAATTCATTTGTAATAAGATGCGTGGAAACCATCAGACCCTGGAGCTTTGTCCTCAGAGAGTTGATTGATGGCCTCTAATACATCTGGGACAGTTATTTCGCATATCAGTGTATTCTGAAGAGGAACAGCAAGTTGAGGCAAGTCTACCCTGTGCTGACCATATACAGAGCCAAGAACTATCTCGACATTGGCTAGTTGACTGTGTACCAGTACATACTGGCCATCTTGGTCCTTCCACACCTTAATTTCCTTAAATGGGACAGAGCTATGAAATAATATTGCCACACACCCTCTTCTGGCACTTGACCCTGCCCCATAAGTATTATAATTCAAATTAAGCAAAAAAACCTAAAGAACAGAGAGCTAACTTTGTCACCACCTATACTAGACATTCCAAAGCTATTGAGAGTATTATTCAGAACAATTGGAATGTACTGCTAGGGGACCCTCAGTTGATGGAAGTTACTCGACATAGACCTAGAATGGTCTATAGGAGAGGTCACAATTTGCGTGACAGATTAGTACGTAGCTACATTGGGCCTTCTAGTGTAGGTTGTGACAGAAGTTGCTCTCCTTTGCCTTTTGGTATGTATAGTTGTGGCAACTGTAAATTCTGTAGATCTATACTTAAGTGTAACACCTTTACTTGTTGTAATTGTGTTAAAACTTATGAAAGCAGGGATTTTATCACTTGTAGTACTGTGAATGTAGTTTATTTAGCTACATGTCAATGTGGTGCTTTCTATGTAGGTAAAACCACACGACTACTGAAAGTACGGATGGGTGAACATTTAAGATCTATTATTATTAATGATGCTAGAAGTGCACTTGCTGTCCATTGTGACAAAAGTAGAAATACACATTTGGAGCATATTTTCAGATTTTGTGGCATAGAAATTGTGAAATTAGGTCCTCGAGGAGGAGATTTGGATGCTAAACTGAAATATAGAGAATCTTTTTGGATCTACACATTAGGGGCCCTTACAGCCCCAGGATTGAATGACAAGACTGAATTGCTAACTTGTCTCAAGTCTAGATAATTATGTTTTCTTTTCTTTCTTTCCCTTTTCCCCTTCCCCTTCCCCCTTCCTTCCCCTCCCCTCACTTCTTCTCTTTCCTTATCTTCCTTTTTTCCCTTCCCCTTCCTTCCCTTTCCCTCCCCTTCACCCCTCTTTCCTTACTTTTTCCTTTCTTTCTTTCTTAATGAATCAATTGTATTTTGATGTGTAGAGGTTCATGTTAACATTATGTTCATTGATTTTTTACAGATAGAAGTTTATGATTACAAATGCCTGGACATGGAACATATCAATGTGTCCCGATGGCTTGGAGCTGATTTCCTGTCTAGTATTATATAATTTCTTTTATGTAGTTTTCTACAGCTTTGAGTCCTAAATAGAGAATTTTCCACCTTTAGTTTTGCTGCATTTTATTTTAATTGAGTATTTTCATTTAGATTTAAATAGGGAGGTCTCAGCTCTTTTAGCTGATTTTGTACATTTTAGTATACAATTATACAATGCCTATGAATTTTGCAGTGTTTCCTCTCTTTTCCATAAAAAATTCAGTGTATGTTTATGGTGTGTAAAGTATGGGAATAGCATAATAGCATTTTAGCATTTGAAGCAAAATGAATATGGTTTGCATATTATGTGAGTTTCTTTGATATGTACCTTTAAGGAATTTTACCTTTAAGTAATTCTCCCTATAAATATGTGTTTCTTACTCACAAGACACCACCCCCTGATGACGTGCAGTCAGCACGAAACCGGTCGGGAATTTGCCTTGCTGTGTATCCTGTAACCTGTAAGGCTTTGTTTGGCGTCTGTTTTATTAAATATGCCTGCTTTCTACACCATATATTGAGTGCTGAGTCTTGTTTTCAGTAAACAAATAATTGCAGTCCAAGACATACCCACCATAACGGAAAAGGTCAGCATGCCACCAAATATTTCAGATAATAGAAGAAATTTATTTATTTGCAAGCAGCAGCATAAAGAAACAAGCTCAGGTTCTCTCATCAGAAAACACATAATCCATGTGTTCTGCAGGAAACCGAAACATACAAAAAGTTTGATTACTGCTGTTTTGGACTGCAGTAGCATGGATTATGTGTTTTCTGATGAGAGAACCTGAGCTTGTTTTTTATGCTGCTGCTTGGTGAATAAAATAAATGTCTTCCATTATTGAAAATATTTGATGGAGTGCTGACCTGTTCTGCTATGGCAGGTGTGTCTTGTGGTGCAATTGAGTTCCTGTGGGTTCTTGTCCAGTTTAACCCCTGCCTACACCTATTTTTTTATTTTTATCAAAACCATTGTTAAGTGCTATTTTTTCAAGATTTGAAACATTATAGACCTGTGCTATCTTATGATGAATTATCAGAGATCTTCTCTAAGACATCAAACATTGTACAGTCTTGTCTATGGTGTTCCAAATCCATATGGACACTGTTCTCTGCATACACTGAGTCAACTGTGGTCCAGAATGCACTTTTCATAGACATATTCCAATTTATGGGAATTAATGGAGAGCACCACTTATTCATCACACGTTGGAAAAAGTCTATAAAAAATGCAGTATGGACCACAGTTGAACCACAGTTGATGCCAGCACATGCAGGCAACAGTGTCCATATGGATTTGCAACATTATAAACCTATTCCAATTTATAATGAATTACTGGAGAGCTTCTCTAATTCATCAACAGTTGTGCAATATCTATCATTTGGCAAATTCATATGAACACTGTTCCGTGCACATATTGACATCAAATGTGGTCCATAATGTACTTTTTATAGACATATTCCAACTTATGGGAATCAATGGAGAGCACTACTAATTCATCATAAGTTGGGGGCGAAACTTGCCTAACAAGATGGTGGCAGCTTAATTCCAGAGAAGAACACCCAGTATCAATAATCTACTGCTTCCTTGGTCCAATACATGCTCCTGAATTAGGAAAACCAGACTGTTACATTCCTGAAATTAAGAACTTTCATTTGATACCAATTATCAACCTGGGACACCTTGGAGAACTAAGCTGAGCAAAATATACTTAGCAGGGCTAAAAAGTAGAATGTCACAGAAAGGTAACCAAGTGATGGAACTCTGGACAATAAAAGTGTTCTTACAGTGTATGATCACTTAATTTTAGAGAAATGCCAAGAGAGAGGGAGAGACGGAAAAAGATTTAGAAAGCAAAAGGAAGGCACATCTTTTGGTTGGGACAGCAGCGTATATCCTAATAGCAGTGAAGGGAAGAACTTAAAAGGGCTAACAGACTAGTTATAAATGCCACCTCCTGGAATGTGAGGGGCCTGAACTCCCCGATAAAAAGGAAGAAGGTGCTGTCCTACCTAAAGAAGTTAAACACTCAGATTGTCTTCCTGCAAGATACCAAACTGATAGACAAAGAAGCGAGTAAAATGTAGAGGGAATGGATGGGTTGGAACGTGTATAGTGTCTCCGAAGTGGCTAAAAGAGAGGTCTGTATACTAGGGCACAAGAATCTCTAAAGGAAAATGCTGGACACAAAGTCTGGTAAACAAGGGGGATGGGTAGTGGTGAAGTTGGCAACTCTGAAGGGTCCCCTAGTACTTGCAAATGCATACACCCCCAATGAGGACAGCCTGGAATTCATGAATAGTTTATTGAAGGTTATAATGGACATGGCCTTTGACAACCCCGATATTATTTTGGGTGGGGACTTTAATCTTACCCTACAGTACATCCTAGATTGCTCCAACTCAAGGCCAGAGCCACACATAAAAATCTTATGGTCTTGCAGCAGATAACAGATATATAGAGGGCCAGCCAGCCCACAGGTAGTGACTACACCTACTTCTTTGCTGCAAAAGCCATGGCTAGCAGGCTTGACTTTTGGCTCAACTTCCTGGGTATAACCACGACATTCCCTGAAATAGCCATTGACTCAATATATTTGTCAGATCATGCTCCCATTACTGTAAAATATCCGGTTGAAACCCTACTACTGAAATCCATGGAAGTGGTTAGTGAAAGAATCACAAAACTACTTCAGAGATAACCCACCTGGATCAACAACCCCCACAGGGATATGGGAGGGCTACTATGAGGGGAAAGATTATAGGATATGCCTCCCATCATAGAAAACAGAGGGATAAGGAAATAAATAGCATAAAAATAGCCCTAAAAATTAGAGAAAAGGTACACAAAAAGGACACAATTACAAAATCCATCCCTCATATATGAGATTATCTCCTTAAGAATTAAACTGAACAGGTTGGCCGCCAGGAAGGCTGAACTCCACCTACAAAGAACCAGATTTAAATATTGAGCATGTGGGGTGAAAAACAGTAGGCTCCTTGCTTACCGACTGCAGAACCAGCAAATTGAGAGGCATATAGCCCAACTTGTGGATAAATCTGGCAAGATCTTCACTACCCCCAAAGACATCAATAAGATCATGAAGACATTTTACAATGAGCTGTATGCCTCTCACACATGGTGGGACAGACAGGCCTTTGGGGACTTCATGGGAAATCTCCACTTGTCCAAACTATCGAACAAGTAGAAAGAAATCTTAGATGCCCCCCTCAATCACTATACAAGAAATAAGAAAAGCCACACTAGCAATGGCTCCCCACAAATCCCCCAAAAGTGATGGTTACTCAGCAGACTTTTACATGGTGGTTCTGGAATCCATCTCTGCCTCTCTGGTCTCCATGCTGGAGAAAGCACAGGAACAACAAGCTCTCCCACCCACCCTAAGGGAAGCAATAATAACAGTACTCCACAAAGAAGGTAAAGACCCTTCCAATCCACAAGCTACCACCCTATCTCCTTAATTAATGCAGTATTGGCAAAAGTGCTAGCCTCCAGATTAGAACATCTCCTCCCCAGTCTAATACATCCAGCTCAAGTGGGTTTTATAAAAGGCAGAGCACGTACAGACCATATAGAGCCCTGATCTCCCTGATCCAGGCTGCTGGCAGCCTTCCCACTCCAGTAGCTGCCATATCTGTAGTTTTCAAAAAAGCATTTGATTCAGTTGAGTGGGAATACCTGCACTCAGTGCTGCACCAGGGAAGCTTTGGAGACAGGTTCAGAGGGTGGGTTCGTACGCTATACCAAGCCCCTATGGCTAGACTCCTGACAAACAATATCTTATCAGAGCCTTTTCACCTGTACAGAGGAACAAGGCAGAGGTGTCCCCTCTCACCTTTACTCATCATACTAGCCATGGAACCACTGGCTACAGCCATAAGATTCCACCCACAAATCAAAGGAATCAAAATGGGGGACTCCATATACAGTACTAAACTGTATGCGGATGATTGTCTGATATTGACAGAGGACATAGGTGAAAGCCTGCTGGAAATATAAGGAATTCTTCAGTCCTTCACCTCACTATCAGGTCTCTGTATAAATATCAGTAAATCAGAAATCCTAGCCCTCAACAGCATCCTCCTGCCCCTACAGGTGGTGTCCTCTGGCCTAGCCTGGGCAAAGACGGGCATTAAATACTTAGACATTCAAATACCAAGCAACCTTCAGAAGATAACATAAACCCCCTCATTAAATCTCTTCAACAAGAATCAAATAGGTGGGCCCATCTGAACCTGTCCCAGGTTGGGACAATAAGAGGCCATGTTTACTATGTCTTGTACCATCTCCTGGTGGAGATCCCAGGTAGTCGATTTGATAAGATGAGCAAGATTATGAAACAGTTTCTGTGGCGTACAAGCAAGCCCAATTTCTGCTGGACAAAACTGAAAGCACAGAGGAACAGAGGAGGATGGAATTTGCCAGACTTTTATCAATTCTCCATTACCAGCTCAATGGTAGTGTCAGTGTGAATGCTCAGGGAGCAAGCTAATGAGTGCCCAGCCTGGACCCAGATAGAGGCCTCAGTTCTAGGGTGAGCTCACCCAGCAATATATTTTACTTCCCCTCTCCCTAAACAATTCTCATCCTGGTTTACCATAAAGGCTGCTCACAAAGCTATTCAGAAAGCAGGGAAACTGGCCAATATGTGTACTCATCCTGAAATGATACTCCTCTTTGGCTTAATCCCTCGTTACAGATAGAAAACAAAAGCATACATTGGAAGACTTGGAAAGTAAAAAATATTAATAAGATCAAGGATCTGTTAGGCCATAACAATAAGTTGATGCTCCCTTTCCAGGAGTTAAGGGCTCAGTTTAATATTCCTAGGACTGACCTCTGCAGATGCCTGCAGGTGGGAAGCCTGTATCAAACCTGGCAAAGGTAGAAATGCAGGTGCCAATGACATTGCAGAGGTGCTGCCCACATCCCCCAACCCCTTCCCCTCCACAAATGGCTTCAAAGCCCAAAATGCCTGGCAGGTAGACTGCAGGGTATGATTAAACAAGAAAGCCCCAATCCATCCTTGCAGGCCAAGTCCAGGTGGCAGATGTTGTTAGGCAGATCCATACAGGATGATGAATGGGTAGAGTGCTGGTGGCTGGCCTAAAAAGCCTGTAATTACCAAAGAAGTCTTCTTATACAAAAAAAGATACTCCACCTATGGTACCACACCCTACACTCCTAAAAAGATGGGTTTGCTGCCCACAGACCACTGCTGGAGATGTAACACTGAAGGTGCAAACCTGCTCTGTATATTATGGGAATGACCAATCATCCACACCTTTTGGGCACAAGTGGTGAAAGAGAGTGAAATCATATTGAGTGCCACTTTACCCTGCATCCCTGACCTACTTCTCCTGGGCATCTCCCCAACGGAGGTCAAGCTGTGGAAACCACAACTGCAATGGCTAATGCAGGCCTCAGCTGAAGCCAAAAGACTACTGCTTGTAAGATGGAGAACCCCACTACCCTGGGTTTGGAGGAATGGTGCAAAGCAATGGAAAACCTGGCAATAAATTCCAGACTATTATACTTCTCATTGCAGAATGCACAGAGATAACATTTAGAGTGGGGCCCATACTTGAAATATATAGAGTCCAGAAGCCATAGGTCCATTTCTGACTGGAGGAAAGACCTTTTGAAGCCACCCTGAGTTCAGAAATTCCCCTTCAGAAGATTCCAATTCAAGTAGTTTTCTCAGTGGTTGGGCACAGCCTGTGACTCCTTCCTCCTCTACCCTTACAGCTCTACGATGCCGAGTCAGCAATAACTTGTTGACCGGCATCGCAGCACCAGGCTCCCTGCTGACTGCAAGTTGCGGTCGGCATGTTCTCACAGCAGGGACTGTTTTTTTCTTCGGGGGGCTGTGCCCCCCAAACACCCCATATGGGGGGCTCTGCCCCCAGCACCTCCTGTACTTATGGATACCAACTCCAGGTTGGAGTTTGTTCGGGGAGGGGGTGCAAGATGGGCGAGAGTGTTACTGGGTCCCGAGCACATCCCCTACAGTGACTTGGCCCTGTTGTCGGCAGTGATGTATGTCGCTGTAGGGGTTTGACTACAGGAAGTGTATACCTACCCTTACTGCCCCCCCCCCACTATATACTCTCCATACTTTCTTACTCTCTCCCACCTCTCTTAACCAAAGAGCCTAGATACACTGGGCCTAAGATGCTGTTGCACAATGAATATTGCATCTGTTGGTCAGGAGGAAATGCGCTAGATACTTGTCTTTTTGCTTACTGTAGTTATCACACAATGTTATCTAGTGTCGATTAAATGTACTGTTTCCAGAATGTCTCTTGGCACACACTGTGCTGTATTTGCCCATTGCTTATGTTTTTGTGTATGTACTATTTAACCCTGTTTACCTTTTATTATACTCAGTAAAAAGATTAACTGCAAAAAAATCATCATAAGTTGGAATATGTCTCTATAAAATGCAACATTGACCACAGTTGATGTCAGCACATGCAGGCAACAGTGCCATATGAATTCACAAAATTATAGGCCTATTCCAACTTATGATGAATTACAGTGAAGAACTTTTCTAATTCATCAAAGGTTGTGCAGTATGTCTACGTTAGGACTCCACATGGACACTGATCCCTACAGCACCACTCATTCAGACATCATGTTTGTCTCATGCTAACCCCTCATTCGTGGATGACATATAGTTGTGAATTTTCCCCTTTTTTGGCTGTTTATTATGGTTACCATAACACAGTATGTATTTATTTTCCTTAATTATCTTTTTGCATTTTGTCTGGTTTTGTAAATTTCATGGATTGGTGAAGTAGTGTTGTTTCACCAAGTAGCAGTACTTTATCGAGCCTTGAGAAATGTATTAAAATGAGCAAATAGTGTAACCCCCTTACAAATGGGGGTTCCCGAAAATCTTCCTTGGGTGTACCTAAATGCCCACTGCCAGGCTGGTGTCCTGTGTCTTAACCGTTTAAACGCTATTGCATGTGAGTGCCTTTATAGCCTCTGTGTCCTGTCTCTTTAAGAGCTGCCTATATCGCAGTGTATAATTAATCTGGGTGGGGGCTGAGTGTTTCTAAGCTTGAGTCCCACCTGGGCTGCCAGATAATTGCTCCATTCTGTCATCGCTAATTGCACAGAGGGAGCTCTGTTAGAAGCTGTACTTATTTGCTGATTATTTATTCTAATAATAAGGATATCGAAGTTTGTCTAACCTGCCTTCTTTGCAGCATGGACATTTCTGTAAATCATAACCATCTTGGTTCTGGACTGCCATTGTGGACCAATCAGTACCTTTGGGGGCCTTAAAATGGAGCCTGCCCTCAGAGGTCTTGTGGGAGTGAATTTCTGAAGGAACTGTAGTTTTCTCCTTTTGGCGCCTAAATGGACCTGGAGGGGAAGCCCTTGCTGTGACAGACAGATGAATCAATGAATCTAACCTTTTGGATCAGAGGGAAAGTCCTGAGCTGCCTGCAGCAGAGAGTCAGTCAGAGATTGGAGTTGAGAGAGAGAGAGAACAGCTTGAGATATTCGAGCAACTGCTCCTGTGTAGTGGTGTGGGAAACTGGTGAAAAGGCTGTGTTTGGCCTGCCTGCCTACTTGTCTCTCGTGAGGGAATCCTTTGGTCTGAATTTAAACTGGACTAAGTCCGAACAAGAGTGTGACCTGAATTACCGACTTGTGACTGCCTTATTGCCTGAAGAGGACCGAAGATTTGCTCCACATGATAGGCCTGTCAGGAAGTCTGAAACCACCACAGAGCATATGGTTTGCATAGAGACACTGTGATTGTGACCAGACTGTCATCTGAACTGTGGTATTTACCTTGCTTTACTATAAGTGTGCTGAACGGTGTTAGTGGATCACGATTTGTTTCCCCACTACCTGCCTGTGTCATGTTTGCTGGAAGCTGAATCCAATATTACCAGACTGCCATCTGAATTGTTCACCTGGCCTGGGCCCTGCCACCTTGGCCCAGCCAGCTACTCTCGCCACAGAGAAGACAATCGTCGAGAGACCTGCCTGGGGATCATCCCCCTGCACAACATCATGAACAGGAACAACACCATGGTGAATCGTGTGGGCCCTGCTTCTCCTGGCAAACCAGAAAGTCATCCTGCAGTCTCCATTTCATCCATCCTGTGTCCTGTACTGGGTAGCATGAGTAAACACCAGGGTAGATCCCTGCAACAACAGTTCAATCAAAGTGTGTCATCTGATTTAATTGTTTTGTCTAATCAACACGAACTGAGCCTGCTGGCTCCGGATTTACAAATTGTGGGTGGCTGTGTATGACTTGTCTTTCTATCATGGGGCCTTAAAAAGCTGCAATGTCAGCCTACCCTGAGCAATGCGTCAAGCTAGCCTACCTCGCCACTGGGTACCCAGAGTGTGTGTGACTGTGTTGAGGGACTCTAAAGTGCATGCCTTTTAGCCTGATTGAATCAGTATCTAAACCAATCAACCTGATTACGCCTCTTTCTTGTTCATTTCCCCTGAATAAATCAGATCTGAATCTTTTTGCACTTAACCTGCCTGTGGTGCACTTCTGTACAACTAGCACTGTGGTACTATTGTTTGCTGTGTTTAACCTTACTTTACAGGGGGTCTCCAGGGCAGAACTGGTGGAACTAGCCATGGTGGTAAGTGCAATCAGAGTGGGGATATATCTGCTATTTAGGGGCCATTGTACCTGTGTATTCTGTTCATTGTTTAGGCCACTAGAGGGGGAAGGGGGGGTCACAGTGTCCCAGAAGGCTGTACCCAGGTCAGCTACCCTACCACTAACCCTGTCCTCTGGGTGGAGGCACCTATTTTTAGTACCCAGGGCCCTTAACCTACACCTAGTCACACAGGCAGGGGTAGTAGCCCTTGGGATAGCACCACCTAGGGGTTACAATAGCAAAATCAAATTATGGAGAGCTACAAGTAAGTATTGTTTTGCAACTCTATAACAAGCAGACTAAATCAGAAGCCAGTGCAAGTAAAACTGTATACTGGAGAGTGACTAACTGGGCAAGATGAAGAACACACAGTCAGTTATTCAAAAACAGCAATACTGATTCTTAGTGATATGTGAACAAAATAAGTTGATGACAACCTCCTTCCTATCCATCAGCAGTTTACAGCAGGTCAGTATTGGTTGAGTCAGTCTGTGTAGTTCCGTAATGTGGAGAATATGTATGTCGGTGGTTGCGGTTTATTCTGAAGCCCAGGTACCAATAATTGTCTCTGATTAATCTGCACAAAATGGTAGTCCTACAGTATGTGGCTACTACACTGTATCCATGTTTCTTAGCAGGAAAACTACCAGTGCCTATTGACCTGTTCTTGCAAATTCCAAATGGATAAACTACATCTTCCTGTTTTCTCCCTGGGATAGCTGACAAGCAGTTTCGCATGCACACATGCATGCATTGGCACACGTGTGCTGGCCATCTGTTGTCTACCCCTCCAACTTCTGATGCTCCTGGCTGTGCTCACACCTTGGCTCCATCAGGTGGTAGTCATGCTGCAGGAACAGCATCCCCCCTACCTGAGGAAGAAGAGCAGCCTCTCAGTGGCCTGCGATCATTCCACATTCACTGTCCTCCAATCCTTCAACATTTCACCCATCATTAAAGAACAATTAAAGAGTTCCACTAGTGGCCCAGACAGGACCAGCTGCATCTCCTTTAATATAACACTCTCTGATGCATCCCATCTGTGTCCAGTGATTTATTCACATTCTTGCCTGTATGGCCTTCAGCACCCTCCTCCAAATTTGTGCCTGCTAGTGATTTCCAGTTAGCTTCTATGCTGCAGTCTGACACAGGGTCCTTGTCTTCTCCTCACTCTTCTACAGTCTGATGCCATCCGATTAAAAATTGTTGGCTAATATATTACATAACTGTTGTTTAGTGCTGTTTTTAATCAGATGGTGATGAGGAGAGGAGAGGAGAGGAGAGGAGGGACATGCTGTTGGCTGTCTGAGGAGAGGAGCCATTCACCTGTGTTTCTGTAAGAGAATGGCAGGAGTTTCTTGACATCTGCAGCCACATGGAGATGTGCTGTTGGCTTGTGCAGTGAGCTGGCGATCCCTTTTTTTCTCTCTTTCTCAGTATGTTTACTTGTCTAAATAATGCCCAAGAAAAGCAGCACTATGTAAGTAAAGCTCACTCCACTTCTGAATACAAAATTAATAATTACATTACATAAGCAGAAGACTGATTTTTGAGACAGATTTTGAAAAGTTGTTTCAAGTTGCCGTCAGAATAGGCACTGCAAATAATTTTCACGTTACAATCACTGCACCATACATCAACTTAATCTGTCCTCATATTTTGGCAGCTCAGGCATGTCCCATGATACTGCAAGCTCACCTAATGCTGTCCAGTGCAAAGAAATAGATTTTTCATAAAATTCTGGAAATTCTTCAAACTAGAGCTTTGGAAACAAATGCCACCCCCTCCTCCTTCCCTCTGTGAGTGAGCCTTCTATTTATGGAACTATGAGTTCTACTAATTGCATATATATACAGTATATATATATATATATATATTCTATGCAAAAAACTTTGTTAATGCATCAGTTAGGGTTCTTCTACAGTGAAAAAAGCAAGGAAATTCGATTTTAGGGTTCCCATGCCTTGCACCCCACCCCCAGCCCACCACCTCCAACAGGCATCGGAGTGTGCATTGGGGGTCATCATCCTTAACTCTCATGCCATCCCATGGTAAACAGGCTGAGGTGGTGCAGTGTAGGAGAATGGGGTGAGAGTTAGAGCCAACGACCCCAACGCGCACCCCGATGCCTGTTGGTGGTGGCAGGCTGGGGGTGGGGTGCAAGGGGTGGGAACCCTAAAATCAAATTTCCTCACAACCCTAACTGATGCATTAACAAAGTTGCTTTGCATAGAATTTCCTTACTTTTTAAGAAAGAATAAAAACTAGAAAGTTGCGCAAGTTGCAGGGAGCATGGGTCTACCAAGTTGTAAGGGTTGGGCCACATTACACAGCTAATGACTAAAAAGTACAGTGACAATAGCACAACCAGCCACTAAATGAATATGAATGTAGAAGAACAACAGAAAACGCTGTCCGCAAAACATTAAGTGCCCCATGCAATCTGTCCGAAAAAAATACATTGTCTGAGATGTAAACACTGCAATTCACATCTACAGGACATCCCGTCAACACTCTCCAAATTTCAAGTGAAAAGACCAAACCGTCTCCGAGATATAACATGTTACAGTTTGAAATTTTCATTCATCAGACTGGCACAGTTCCACACCTGTTGACATTTAACACACACAACAACTGGCAACTACATCCATGACACTAAGGCAAGGTATCCTATCAATTTCAAGGCACCACCACAAGCAAAAACCTGTCTACAGAATGTAAACTGTGCCATGCCATATCTCTGGCAAAAAAAATGTTCCTGACACATAATCAGTGTAATTTACATGCACAGGACATGCCGCAAACACCCTCTGAATTTCAAGTAAAAATACCAAACCATTTCCGAGATATTCAATCTGAAAGTTTGGTAAAATGTCCCTATCTATTCCATTACAAAAAATCTGGCCATCTTGTCCTGCCCTCATGATCAAAGATGGTGCTCAAAGAATCTCACAATCAAAGAATTTGCAGGCTTGCAGTCAAAGAATTTGCAAGCTCATGAACAAAGAATAAAAACCTTTGTAATTTACAAAATTGGAAAATTACCGTAAACCACCACCATGGTTTGACAGAACGAAGCCACCTGAATAAAACCCACCTCATTTGTCTCCAGAGGGACACCCCTGAGCTGAGAAAATTTAATTTTTTATCTGGCCGTCTCACCGCTTAGATGCACGACGCGACAAAAGAATCTCGCGAACAAAGAATTGTCAGGCTCGCGATCAAAGATCATTAGTGAGCCGCGAACAAAGATTTTAAAAGCTAATAACTCTATTTTTAGACCAATTGGGATGGAACCAAAGGCATGGCTCGATACAACTGAGCCCCCTGTGTAAAACCCATCCAAGTTTTACTTCAGAAGTGACCCCTGAGCTGAGATATTTGTGTTTTTCCATTGGAAAACTGAAAACAAGATGGCGGACCTCGCGATCAAAGAATTTGAAAAATCCTCAGGGACAAAGATTCTTGAACAGTGAGGCTGCAAATTCTTTGACCGCCAGGTAGGACCAGATGGCCAGAATCCCATTCTTTGTTTGCAAAACATACATATACATTTTCCCATTGACTTATAATGGGAACTTAAAAGTGGCATAACTTTTGAATGCCTTAATATTTTTTCACCAAACAAAGCAGCATGTTTGGCCACCAAAGCTGTTTCAATTGAGCCATCTCGCAGAGCAGCACACCATACAAAGAGCCATGCAGAGCATGTCCAAATCCAAAAGCTGCCTCCAAAAACAGATAATTTTGCATTTTTCAGCACTTTCGTATGCAAAGACTGTAAGTCCGACCAAAACACAGTTTGAGTACCACATTTTAGGTTAAATCTAAAATTGTGCACCTTAATAACTTTGCCACCGTATGACGGATTTGCCTGAAATTTGGAATGCACAGTCTGGTACAATAGATCTCTGGACTTGCGAAGTTGTGTTACAGTCAGATATACAGTTGCGGAGCTACGGAGTTCCACAAAATGCATAAATTATGGGGTTTTGCTTGTTTCTTTGCTCATGGCTACAGCCTGCATGGTTTGTGCGATTGGTCCAAATGCTTCACGAAACATGCAGCCAGGGTCACTAATGTGCCTTTTGGAAATTTTAAGAAAAAATATTAAACAGTTCACAAGTTATGCAAAAAACACAGAATCCCATTATAGTCTATGGGAAAAGTTAAGAAACTATGCGAAAATGTCGCTAATGCAGTTTTTACTGTTGCAAATTACCCTTTTACTTTCATGATTCAGCCATTTTTTTTTCAGTTGGTGGTCAGAAAAATGCTTGGCATTTAAATGTGGGACCCTCCAGGGACACAATTCTTGTTGTGTTCTCCTAGTACAGCCTAAGGATGCTAGTCATGTCTTTGTTTTGGGGTAAAACACCCCAGAAATATGTTTTTTAAATTTTTGTAAAAGGTGTCACAAAGTACTTTCACAAATGTGACAGTGTCGTGATTTGCAAACGTAATTTGCGACACTATGCCCAAAACAATAGGAAATCGTTGCCACCCTGCTGCAAAACAACAGTTTGGTGTTTTGGGCTGAAGTTTGCAGGGAAGAAAGCCAACACCACACAGATGTGCCTTTTGGTGGTTTGGTGCCAAAATATAACAGGGCTGCAAAGTTATGGCACTCCAAAGTTGATAATGTTTCCCATATAATAACATTACGGCATCAGCTGCGCTTTTTGGGGCCCAGATCTCAAAAACGGTTCAAGATACATACTTTTGGTCACAAAAATTCTTAGTCCCCCACTGGGGGGCTAAGTACAAAACTAGCCTGGAAAGTCGTAAATAATATTAGATTTTAATTTTTTTTCTACGTTGTACGGTTCCTGAAATATAAGCAATTTAGTATTATAAGTGCTCATTTTCCTGTCCGAGGGCCACTATTATGCCCACATCCTTTGTATTCACTGTTCTTCTGGATGCACCTCTTTCTTACACAAAGCGTGTGCATTAGCATTACTGTTACTGTTGGCATTTGCGTTTATGTTTCCACTTGTGTTTCGTTACCATTTGAGTTAGCATTTCCGTTTGCATCACCCTGTGCATTACCGTTTGCATTTGCGTTTGCGTTACCATTTGTGTTACTGTTTCTTTTTGCATCACCGTTCACATTACCATTTATGGTTGTGTTACCGTTTGCGTTTCCATTACCATTTTCATTAGCATTTCCCTTTGCGTTACCGTGTGTGTTACCGTTTGCGTATGCATTTGCATTTGCGTTACCATTACCATTTACTTTTTCATTACCATTAGCATCTGCATTGGCACTTGCATTTGCGTTGGTGCTTGTGTTACCGTTTCCTTGTGCTTCACCATTGCTGTTTGCATTTGCTTTTGCATTTGTGTTACCATTTGCGTTTCCATTACCATTTGTGTTTGTATTTACATTTGTGCTTGTATTTCCATTACCATTTCCATTTCCATTATTATTTCCATTTGCGTCATCATGTGGGTTACCATGTGCATTTGTATTTGCGATTGCGTTTCTGTTTGCGTTACCATTATTGTTTGTGTTTTCATTGCCATTTGTGTTACCATCTGTGTTTGGTTTCACGTTTGCACTTGCATTTCCATTATCATTTTCGTTACTGTTTCCATTTGCAATTGCGCTTGTGTTTGCGTTACCAATTGTATTACTGTTTCCTTTCGCGTCACCATTGCTGTTGTCATTTCCACTTGCATTTATGTTACCGTTACTGTTTGTGTTTTCATTACCGTTTGTGTTACCATTTCCGTGTGCATTTCTGTTACCATTACTGTTCTCGTTACTGTTACCATTACCATTTGCGTTACTGTTTTTGTTAGCATTTCCATTTGCATCACCGTGTGTGTGTTACCATTTGCATCTGCATTTTCACTTGCATTTCTGTTTCCATTTGCGTTACTGTTTCTTTGGCATCACCTTTGCTATTACCGTTACTGTTTGCATTTGCATTTATATTTGTGTTACTGGTAACATTTGTATTTTCGTTACCGTTTGTGTTACCATTCCCATTTGCATTTCTGTTACCATTAGCGTTTGCGCTTGTGTTTCCACTGTCACTTGTGTTACTGTTTCCTTGTGCATCGCCATTGCTGTTACCATTTGCATTTGCGTTTACATTTGTATTTCCGTTTGCGTTACCATTACCGTTTGTGTTTCTGTTACCATTTAGAAACATAGAAACATAGACTTTGACAGCAGATAAAGACTGCTTGGCCCACCTAGTCTGCCCATTTCCCTACCTAGAGGATAAGCTGCAGATCCTATTTAACCAACAGCTTCTTTCTTCCTACCCGACACAAAAATTGCCTTATGTCTGTCCCATGCTTTCTTGAATTCTCCCACAGTTTTAGACCCCACAACCTCCTCAGGAAGTCTGTTCCATGCATCCACCACCCTGTCTGTGAAAAAATACTTCCTCACATTGCCCCTGAGCAGTTTTCATTACCATTAGTGTTTGCGGTTATGTTTGTGCTTGCGTTTCAGTTACCATTTGCATTATCATTTCCATTTGCGTCACCGTGTGCATTACCGTTTGCTCTTAGGTTTGCATTACCGTTAGCATTGCTGTTTCCTTTTGAGTCACCATTGGCATTACCATTTGTGTTTGCATGACCGTTTGTATTTCCAGTACTGTTTTCATTAGTGTTTTTGTTTGCGTCACTGTGTGTGTTTACCATTTGCATTTGTATGTGAGCTTGCATTTGCTTTTTGTTTGCGTTATCGTTACCATTTTCATTTTCATTGCCATTTGCATTACCATCTGTGTTTGTGTTCACGTTTGTGCTTATGTTTTCATTACCATTTGCATTACCATTTCTGTTTGCTTTTGCACTTGCGTTTGTGTTACTGTTTGCATTACTGTTTCCTTTCATGTCATCATTGACATTACTGTTTCTGCTTGCATTTGCATTACCGTTACCATTTGCATTACCATTTGCATGTGCATTTCCATTACCGTTACTGTTCTCGTTACTGTTACCATTACCGTTAGCATTGGTGTTACTGTTAGCACTAACATTCTCATTAGGATTACCATTACCATTGCTGTTACTGTTACTGTTAGCATTACCATTACTGTTAGGGTTATTATGCACAAATAAGAAGCAGGGTGGGAGCGCAGGGCCCTTTGGGCACAGTGCTCCCACCACTACATACCATTCACTATTTATAGTGCACATTCTCAAAAAGAAGGGAAATTCATAGCAAAAAAACTCAGTTTAATGTATTAGTTAGGGTTGTTCTACAGTGACACAAGCAAGGAAATTCAGTGTTAGGTTGCCACCCTACACCACACCCACCACTTCCAACCAACAGACATCGGTGTGTGTATGCTGGGGTCATTGGACCTAACTCTCAACCCATTCTCCTATGCTACACCACCTCAGCTTATTTACACATGGAATGGGGTGAGAGTTAGGGCCGATGACCCCAACGCACACCCCAATGCCTGTTGGTGAGGGCAAGGTGGGTGTGGGGTGCAAGAGGTGGCAACCCTAACACTGAATTTCCTTGCTTTTGTCACTGTGGAACAACTCTAACTGATGCATTAAACAGAGTTTTTTTGCCATGAATATATATATATATATATATATATATATATATATATATATATGTATATAGATAGATATAGATATCTCTCTCTCTCTCTCTTTCACTCTCTCTCTCTCTATATATATACACACGCACATACACACATATGTATACTATGCCACAATTATACTAGGTGCTTGGTCTGCATATTCATTTCATCAGACTGTTGCTGACTGATCCTGTTAGTTACTTGTCTTTTGAGTTCATAAAGTTATGCTCTAATCTGAAGAGAGATGAGTGAACTTTAACTGATACTCCCAAAGAAATGATGATGCAGATCAGTTAAGTATCCAAGCATGTGGATGACACAGATACATTCTTCTTAATACACTGCTTTGACCAGCTGGGCTATCAACTCATAATGGAAGCCCAGGGAGAAAAAGAGCTGGGTTGCCTTATATTGTCAGGGACTGGTGACCCCTGCCAGCAGGCAGCATGAAAGTGATCCTGAACCTCTACAGTTGTCATGTCACCCAGGGAGAAAATTATCATTTATTTTGAGCTGTCAGTGGCAGCTTGGCTTAAGGGGGATGAGAGTCTCAATTGGTGGACAAAGGTGAGGGAAATAAACAGCTTGAATGGTGCTATAGCTAAACTGTCTCAACACTGTCAATGAGAGAGATGTTTTCAGAGCAGCTTGATTAGCAAACATTTCATTCCTCTATTAGCTAAACAAGGGCACTAATTTTATTATCTGTTTTGATCTGACTAGACAGCATGATTTTCCAGTCCCAAAAGGATGCAATATAAGTTATATTCTATTTCCAAGCCCCTTGCAGACATGATCTTTGCTCAGTATCAGTGACTCTGATTAGATGGGGTTCTGTGTGATGTGAGGGTACAAAAGACACCTGCTTCCCTGCCCACTGCCCTCCATTGCCAGCCTTAGCAATTACTTCACAGTCATGTTCAAGACCTACACCAAGGAATCGAAGGCAAAATTAATCTGCCTGCAAGTGGTGTCAGCCACCAGGTTCCAACATGTGCTCAACTTCATCTACATGTCATGGTTGTCCCTCTCTATGGAGACCACAAAGGAAATTCTGTTGGCAGTCAGTTACCTACAAATGACAGAAGCCACAAACCTCTGTGGCAGGTGTCGTATAAGCAACTGAGCCTTAATAACTGCTGCTTTTCTGCTAACTGTACCTTCATGTTCTACCTTTCAGATACACTGTCATCTATACAGAAGTATATCATCCACAGTCTCTGGAGACGTCTGGACTTTGATCTCAACACAGTTGAGCTTCTGGAATAGAATGCCAAATCCCTGCTGTTTGTTGTAATCTCAGATAACATTCCCAGAGTCAAAGAACTCTCCATATTAGCTTTAATATTGGAGTGGCTACAGTACGATCAGCCAAGGTCTCCATACAGCAGTCATTTAGTAAGTCATGTCAGGTATGGGCTCACTGCAATGGCAGACATCACAGCACTGTTTTACAAGTATGAAGCTCTCCAAAGTACATCTATGAAAAACTGTGTATGGAAAGCACTGGAATACCACAATGTGAGAGTCAGACAGCTCATCTTGCAATGTGTGCAAACCACTCTGAGAAATCACAAAAATGAGGTCATCCTAGTTGGAGGAAAAACAGACAATCATGGATTTGTTAATGAGGTGCTTGCCTATGATCTAGTTAAGGAAAAATGGAGATCTACCACACAGGTAAAAGAAAAAGTGTGAAACTACTGTGTATGTGTGTAGTTGGAAACTTTTTGTATATATTGGAAGGAGAAGGCCCAGTGATCAATGACAATCACAAAAAATGATTAGACTAATTACTAAACAGTGTTTTATCACTATGATCCATGATTTAACAAGTGGATGGAGACTTCTGGGATGCTTGAAAACAGGGCTCAGTTTTTCTGCTGTGTCTTGGACAACACAATATTTGTTTCTGGTGAGAAAAGTGGGATTGACTTGTTGCACTTGTAAGTGGGGATCTGTGACATAAATAGAAATAAGTGGAAGAAAATCAGAGACTCACCGTGCAAGATATATGGACGTGTCAGCACAGTTTATAACAATACTTTTTTATATTTCTGGAGTCAAGTAGCCTGGTCAAGTAAACAATACCAATAAAGAGATGTAGTCCTATGAGCAGCAGGAAAGACTATGGGTGAAATGGGCACCAGTGACCAGCTCAGTTTGGACACCAATTGGCGATATTAAGCCAAACAGTCTTCACCTTTTTTGGGATGTAGGAGCCTTTCTGTGACAGACAGAAATATAATCATCTACAGAACCAGTGGACTCAGTTAAGAACCTTGGGCTCTATTCTCAAAGGTTGGCGAAGGGCTTACACAAGCCCTGTGCCAACAGCACAGTTGCCCTGAACTGTTTGGCACATGGTGTGCCGGATTATCCTAGGTCATGCGCTTTTGCAACACTATATCCTTTTTATGGTGGCTTGCACCAAGTATCTGGCACAAGCCCCATAAAAAGGTCAGTGACGTTAGACCATCATAAGCTGGTCTAACTCACTGTGTTTGGTGCACAGAGGACTAAGGGTTTGAGAATCCCGATCACAGCCCAGGGATTACTGCAAGCCCCATGCACCATGCATTAGGCACACCCAGGACTTGCAGAAATCTGAGTCCTTTGATAATAAAGCCCCTTGTGTTTTGATCAATTTTGCTATAGGGCAGGCATCATGGGAGAAACCATATTCCTGATTGAAGGCAAGAAGTGGCAAGGCTCACAACAAGCCCTGACCCAAAATATCATAGCCTACAACATTACAAGTGACATCTGGGAAGAATTCAATAGCCTTCTTCTGCCTCTGCGTGCCAGCTCATCCTGACCTCAATGAAGACAGCATAGCCAGTATAGCTGCTCCACACTCCTACAGCTTCCTCCTGCCCACACAACAACACAGATTTCAGTGCAACCATCATTACTGGTACAACTGCTCCTGAGGCATTCTCCCTTCTGGCTGTCTGCAAGTAGGGTTGCCACCTTTGATTCAGGCCAAAACCTGATCTGATAGCCCCACCCCTTTCCAGCTCTTGCCCCACCCCTTTCACAATGACCATACCCCCTTTGTCACATGACCTTTTAACATGTATTGCAAGAATCCAGACCTGACCAGTGATGGGTTACCTGCCGTTAATGGTAGTTCCTCATATCTTGTGTGCAGACTAGAAGAACAGATCCCTCATCCAAATATAATAAGATGCCAGTCAAACTTAGTAAAATGTGAACATTTAACAATCCCTGTTACTGTGACACTTTAAAAATAAAATCCTTAATCACTAAGAAACTTCTGGAAACACAGAAAAGTCACTACTGTACAGCACAACACTGTGCAATTCATAGTCTAAAACTGCAATTTGAAGAACTACAATTCTTTAAATATAAAATAAATCAGTATAAAAAAATGTGTGGATAAAAGTTCCACTCTGCAGCACAGCACAGCACTGTTCAATACATCGTCTCAAACTGCAGTCTGAAGAAGTATGTTGTTTACATTACTTAGATTTGAAGCAGTATTTTTGATTAGACTTTACAGCTTCAAGGAACCTGCTATTGGTTTTAATAAATGACAAAAACTGTGAACAGGTAAAGCTGTAGTTCAATTTTACTTGTAGCTCTGCTTTCATCAAAGGCACCAGCATTCTGTTCCACTCATCAGTCCATAAATTCCCCATTAGTGAAAATACTCGCTCCACAAAGCTGTTGCTAACGTGGATGGACAAGACAAATTGTACAACCTTATAAAGCATTCTGCACTCAGGTCCTTCCTCAAAAAATGCAACCCATCTCTCCCTAACAGATTTTTCTTTCATTTATATCAAGAATGGCAATGCAGTGCATACAAATGAATAATCTGACTACAATAAGTCCATGTCCAGCCCATGTCCATCTTGTAGCTTTAGAACCTCCACAGAGTTGCATAGTTTATCCCAAGATATTGGCTGGTGTAGTAAGAATATTTGCATGACCCTGAGAGGGCTATTATCAAAGTCAAACCATTTATTTAAGTAATCTAGGGCCCAAACATAAAAGTTTGCAAGTCTTTTGAAACTCTGTCTTTTACATTTGGTTAAAATGTTTTTAGAGCTGCCATGACTTTGAATCCAAAGAACTTGCCCTGAAGTCTCTTTTGCAATTCACTGCACAGATTATGCATCACACCATATAACTCTGGAACAGGTAATGAATTGCTTTCCAGCTTGGCGATACTCTTATGGAACACTTGCAGAACATAGTGCATGAAATTCAAATAGCATTCTGCCTCAAACATTTCATTGGAGTCGCTGTATCCATCTTCATAGGCTTCAACAAATTTCCATATAGAAGGATGACATTCTTCTGCTCCTTGCATTATAAAATAGCTTTTGATGACTGGCCAGCACTCTACCAGCCTGGCTATAGTAGTCCTGGTCAACACATGCTGCATGATCTTCTTCCAGTCCTGGTCCACAAATACAAACATTTCTTTAAGCTGTTGAACCTTCTTTGCAGAGGAAGAAAACTCACTGTATATTTTTAAGACCAGTGTCTACACATCAAACCGTGCCAGGGCCTTGCTAGCATTTCTAGCACAGTTGCAAATAATGTGGCATAAACAGTTTGCAGAAATTATGTGTGGCACTTTGGATTTTAGGTGCTTGAAAATGGACCTGTGCTTGCCGTAGTTCACAGAGGCATTGTCTGCAACATAGCTGGAAAGATGTTGCAGTTGTAAGTCTTTGTTACGAAGGCTCGCTGTTAATTTTTGGAAGATTGCTTCAGAGATTTCATTGTGGTCCTCATAAAAGTCAAGAAGTTTTTGTTGAATGCCACTTTTTGCTGTAAAGAACTGAACTGCAACAGGGAACATTTTTTTGTTTCCTTTTTTGGATGCATCTGAGGCCACTGAAAAATATGATGTTCTTATGTCTTTCAAAAACAGTTCATCTGAATATGGGGCAAGAACTTTTTTGACTATGCACTCTACCTTAGTTTTCCCACAACTTAATTTTGATGCTATTCCAGAGTCTAAATAGAGGCTCTGTGCCAGTTTACTGCCACAATCTATGGACAGGTATAAGTGGTGATGCTGTACTCTGTGGAAAACTGATGTGATCTCAGCAGCTCTGACTTTCATGGTCTCTGCAGTTGGGATCCATGGCTGGGCAATTTTGTCATGAACAGATTTTCTTTTTGTGCCTGGACAGTCTGCTGGTGTTTCTCGGATTTCTGGTGGTTTCTGAGAGCTTTTTCTTCATCCCACTTCACAGTAAAGGTAGTACCACAGGAAACCATTTCACAGAATTGGCCATTCCTGGCATCAACTGCACCCAAGGAAATTTTTTACTCCACTCTGTATTGTAACTGCAGAACCCTTTGGCCTTCTTTACTGGTGGTGGCACTAGACTGGTGGTGGCATCATCTCCTGTCTCCTCTGAAGGCAGAACTCTTTTCTTGCCAAAAGCAATCATTCTCACTGACATCTGAAAGTCTCCGCTTCTGATCAAACACTGTGCCCTACCACAATGATTAACTAAAAGACAAAAGAGAAACAAACAAAAAGGAGCAAAATTACAATTATGCCAGCCATATGCTGGAAAAGAAAACTACAGAAAAACAGGGTTTGATCTATAACAACAAAGTGCACACTACCACCAAGTGTGACTTGTTAGACTGGAGTGCTTTCTCAACAAAGTTACTGACATAGACTTTATGCTGGTTTGGCCTATAAGAATAAAGTGCACACTACTACCAAGTGAGACTTGTTAGACCAGGGTGCCACTGCTGGCAAAGTGCACACTACCACCAAGTGTGACTTGTTCGACCTGGGTGCCTTCTCAACAAAATCACCGATGTAGACTTTATTCAGGTTCGGCCTATAAGAACAATGTGCACACTACTACCAAGTGTGACTTGCTAGATGAGGGTGCCTTCTCAACAAGGTCACTGACATGGACTTTATTCCAAGGTGGCAGAAAGACCTCTTGAGAAAATGCCATACATCAGACTCCAACATAAATAGCAAACACTATTGCACCTTTAGTATCAAACATCAGTTTTGCAATGCTTAGGAGCAGAGACCAGTGCCCATGGGGGAGGACTTTGTCATGGTGGCACTGCTTTCTACAAACACTCCTGTAGCTGCTGCCATGACAAAGTCTGAGCCCATGCATTTGAATTGGGTACCATTTCACAGTCATTGACAGACTACAAGGTGGCAGGTGGCAGCAAGACAAGACCACTTGAGAAAATGCCATACATCAGACTCCAACATAAATAGCAAACACTATTGCACCTTTAGCAGAGCAGAGACCAGTGCCCATGGGGGAGGACCTTGTCGTGGTGGCACTGCTTTCTACCAACGCTCCCCTAGCTGATACCATGACAAAGCCAAACATCAGATTTTTAGTATCTTAAAACAGTTTTGCAAGATATTTGTATTTCTTCATTTCAAAAGAAAAAAAAAGGAAAAAGGTTCCCTTGAGCAAGCCTATTTACAAGCACAACAAAAATTATAATGGAAAGTTTTACATATCATTACAGCTGTCTTATGGTATATTGGAGTAAAGGAAAACAGGAACAATAAAATGAATAAAAAAGAGTTTCAACAACCAACTCTGAATGACTGACTGACATCTGTAAGCAAATATTTACAAATACAAATACAGGTAGAGCACAGAGATAACAGAAAGCAGTGTGCATTTTTTAAATATTTGTTTTTACAGATGTTGGCCAGTCACACTGGTTGTTGTAATTCTTAGGCCCTGTCCACACTACACCACTCCGGCCCGGTAACGGTTGCAATCCATTACAGCTGGGGAGCGGTGCAGTGTGTCCACATTGCGGCGGTGTCTATTATGGGACCGGTACCGCTGGTCCACACTAGGGGTTCCGGGCAGCCATTACGGCGGCACCCGTTCCCAGGATGCAGCTTGCATTATGATACGGGCCCTGCAGGGGACTATTACCACGTGCCCACACTTTGCCCAGTAACGTTACCGAGGCATAACTGGTTTCATAACCGTTGTTGAAACCACCTCATATGTGGTTTCAACAACGGTTACGAAAACACCTTCTGTAGCATTACAGGTGTAAACGCAAACCGTTGCGGTAACAGTTTGGGCACTCTGTAACGTTACAGAGGCGTAGTGTGGACAGGGCCTTAGGTAAACAGCAGCAATCAGGAAACAACACCACATCAATATGATCAGTTAACCCGACACCAACTTTACTAAGCTGCTTAGCAGCTTAACAAAACAGAACCTGTGAGATTTTCAGCAAACTCCTCTTACTTGTTAATAAAGCAACATCCAAGTTACAAATAACATTATAAACCAGCCTACCTTGTAAAAAATTATTGCCTGTGGCCTTGCAGCTGGCTATGAAACTAAGCTGTTATTTAAGTTAAAAACAAGCATCACATTTCTACAATAACCCCATAATAAACCAGCCTACCTTTAAAAAGTGATGCCTGTGGCCCTGTGTGGACTGTAGTCCTTGGTTGGGTCAGTGTCCACCCGTTCTGTTTCAGCAGTGCTGTCTGCAAGCCGTGACAGTCATTAACCATCCTAAGGTGCCAAATTACCGAGGTCCTGGTTTTCTCATTGGGTAGCTGTAGCAGAGCAGTGGGGGTCCAGTCTGGAAGATATTTGTTGAGGCTCTTTTGCCAGAATTTGCTTCAGCTGGATTCTAGGTAGTCTCTCCAATGCGTCAATCTTCTTTCTCCTCTCCAGTTCTCCTGTAAACAGTGACAGTTGTTTATTTCTCCAAACTCCAAACACGATGGGTTTAAAGTTTAAAAACCAGCCCTTTATATAGGGCAGTAAACACAGTGCGGACTGGGGAGCCTTCTTTGTTTATTTTTTCCCGCTACAGATGTACGTGAATCCAGGCTTGTGATTGGTCTTTCTGAATGGACCAATCGCATCCTCCAAGTGGACCTATGAGAAGCCTGGGATCAGCCTGTATTCCGATTGGCCACCCTATCATCCTGTGCTCTGATAGGGTGGTTTCTGGAGCCCAATTCTGGTCACAATAAGCTTGCTGCTGCTGCTTGGTACTCTCTCTTTCTTCAGTATGAGTAGGCAGCAGGAGCAGCGGGCAGTCGTGGGATCAATGGACTATTACTCGTGGTGGCTCATGGCCATGGCGTTGCAGTGATGTCTGCGCAGTGTGGCAGCAGCCACAGTGGCAGCGTGAGGCGTTTAGGCAAGCTGGGAGCCTCGGGAGGTGGGAAGTGATGAGAACAACATGGAGAAACCAGAGCTGAAGGTGGGGAAACCAGAGAACCAGAGAGGGCCTCAGAATACCGGAGGATCCAGGAAAAAAAATGGATAGGTGGCAACCTTATCTGCAAGGCACTCAATGGCAGCAGTGGTGAGTGAACTAAGAGAATGTATTTTTTTAAGTAAATCCACACTCCGGTATTGGTCCAGTCCCCTTATCTGAATGACCTGATTTGTCAACTCTCAGGGAAAGTTGAAGTGGAGATGGAGGAATTTGTTATTTAGAATTAGTTTAAAATCAACAGAACCCTCAGATTTGATTTTTTATAATGATTTTTGGTCTTAAGTCAGAAACTTCTGCTCTTTATTGCACAATAGAAATGGTCTCTCATACCACTATTTAATCCAAACAGCACTATAATTTAAACAGATTTTTTTTTTGCAAATTTTGAAAGTATGACAATTAACTTTTATGTACTTAGTTACATACTGTATAGAATATTGTAGTTACATACTGTATAGAATATTGCTCTTATCATACACTTTTGTGCAGACACAAACAGATGTACTATAATTCAATACTGAAACATAGAAAGATAGACTTTGACAGCAGATAAGGACCGCTTGGCCCACCCAGTCTGCCATTTCCCTACCTATTGGATAAGCTGCAGATCCTAGTTAACCAACAGCCTACTTCTTCTTACACCCCACCAGAATTGCCTTATGTCTACCCTATGCTTTCTTGAATTCTCCCACTGTTTTTGATCCCATGACCTCCTCAGGAAGGGTGTTCCATGTGTCCATCACCATCTCTGTGAAAAAATACTTCCTCACGTTGCCCCTGAGTCATCCCCCCTCTATCTTCAAATTATGCCCCCTTGTTCTTGCACATCTCTTTTTCTGAAAGATGCTACCCTCTTGGACTTTTGTTGATTCCCTTGAGGTACTTGAAAGTTTTATCATGTCCCCCTCCTCTCTCCTCAAGGTAGTACATGTTGACTGCTCTTTAGTCTCTTTTCATATTGCTTCTGGTGCAGACCCTGCACCATTTTAGTTGCCCTCCTCTGAACTGCCTCCATCCTGTCTATATCCTTGTGGAGATGGGGTCTCCAGAACTGCATGAAGTACTCCAGACGGGGTCTCACCAACTGTCTGTACAGATGGATAACAACGTCCTGTTTTCTACTGGTGATGCCTCTCCCTGTGCATTCCAGTATCCCCCAAACCCTCCTTACTGCCTTCTCACATTACTTGTCTACCTTTAGGTCATCTGATATGACTACACCCAGGTCCCTTTCCATTTTTGTTGTTGCTAGTACCCTCTCCCCACCCACTGTGTACTCTTCCCCAGGTTTTTTTTTCCCCAGGTGCATTGCTTTGCACTTCTTTGCATTGAATCTAAGCTGGTATAGTTTTGACCAATCCTTCAACCTTGCCAAGTCCCTTCTCATTGTTTCCACCCCCCCCCTTGTGTATCGACCTGGTTGCAGACATTTGTGTCATCTGCAAAGTGGCATACTTTTCCTTCACGTCTTTCCACAATGTTTTGTTTATTGTTTATTTAGATCTTGGATTACAATTACCTTTGAGCCAAGGCTCTTTTACAAAGGTTCCATGTCAGGAGAGTACATAGGTGTTAAACATGCTAAACAAGGGCATACAACATTAAAGAGAGCATACAGCCATATTCATCAGTTCAGGTATGGCATCACGGTAAATAGGATATATGAATAACACATACAAGGAATCATTTCAGAAACCCAGAAGAAATCAGGGAGGAAGGGTAAGAGGATGGGGGGTGGCAGCCAAAAAAGAGACTAGAGCAGCTCACGGCATTGTCAAAGAACATGGAGGGGTTGATCTCAATGGATAAGGGGGAAGTTAGTGGTTAATGTCACCTATAAAGACATTAAAGAGGACTGGTCCCAGTACTGAACCCTGCTTTACAATACTAGTAACCCCCCTTTCTTTAGAGCAGACTCTGTTTGCTATTAATCTCTCCATCCTGTTGTCCAGCCAATTTTTGACCCAGGTAACCACCCTGGGACCCACTCCCAGGCTGGCTAGTTTGTTTATTAATCTTTTGTGTGGGACTGTGTCAAATGCCTTGCTAAAGTCTAGGTAGGCCATGTCCATAGCCCCTCCCTGGTCTACTACTTTGGTCACCCTGTTAAAGAAATCTGTTAGAGTCATCTGACATGACCTTCCTGCTGTGTATCCATGCTGCCTTGGGTCCTGTGCCCTGCTGGCCTCTAGGTACTAAATAATTCTTTCTTTCAGAAGTGATTCCATCATTTTACCTATTACTGAGGTCAAACTAACAGGTCTTTAGTTTCCTGCCTCTGTCTTGCTTCCACTTTTGTGAAGGGGAATCACATCCACTCTCCTTCAGTCCTCAGGTACCAGATCATCCTCCCATGATTTGTTAAAAAGGGTAGTCAGTGGTGTCACTAGTTCTCCCCGTAGTTCTTTTAGAATTCTGGGGTGAATCTCATCAGGCCCCATTGCTTTGTCCACCTTTAGTTTTAGGAGTTCTTTCACGACCCTTTCTTCTGTGAATGGACTGCTATCAACCCCTCCATCCAAGGTATTTCTATTGTTTGGTTTAGGTACCTCCCCCTCCTCTTCTTTTGTGAATACTGAGCAGAAGTATTTATTCAGTATCCCTGCTTTTTCACTGTCACCATCTGCCCACCCCTTCCCTTTATTAAGCCTCACTATCCCTCACTTGGTCTTTCTTCGCTCCCTAATGTACCTATAAAAGGTTATATCCCCCTTCTTAACTGAGTTGGCTATCTTTTCCTCAGTTTGGGTCTTTGCTATCCTGACTGCCTTCCCCACTTCCATCTGCTGTAACTGGTACAGTTCTCTTGGTAGCAGGTTGATTTTTTTTTATTACTTATTAGGAACTAGCAGGGAATTGTTTTGGGATTGTTGAAACTTTGAAAACTATTTTGATGTGCTTTAAGTGGGGCTGTTATTTCTTGTTGATTTCACTTGGTAGCAGATTGATTTTTTCTTACTTCATCTAAGGGGCTAGCAGGGAAATGTTCTGGGGGTGTTGAAACTTTGAAACCTATTTTGGTGTGCTTTATGTGGGGCTGGTATTTCTTGTTACTTTCACTTGGTAACAGATTTAATTTTTATTATTTCTTATAAGGGGCTAGCAGGGAATTGTTTGGGGCTGTTGAAACTTTGAAACCTATTTTGGTATGCTTTAAGTGGGGCTCTTATTTCTTTGAATTGGAGGCATGTTTCTTCTGATTTCAAACCTGTTTTGGTGTGGTTTTAGTGGGGCTGTTGTTCTTTGAATTGGAACCCTATTTCTTCTCATTTCAAGCCCATTATGGTGTGCTTTTGGTGAGGATGTTGTTTCTTTGAACTGGAGATCTGTTCCTTCTGGTTTCAAACCTATTTTGTTGTGCTTTTAGTGGGGCTGTTACTTCTTTGCTGTCTTTACTTGCTGCAAATGTTAGTCCATATTGGGGAAGGGTGCTAAATTCCTGGCCTGGGGCTTCAGCTACCTGATTGTTTCTAGAGGGCATGGGCTTGGTTCCACCCTCCCTGTCCCTCATCCCACCCACCCCAAGTGCATCATTTCCTTTATAGCAGGGGTTCTGACATCACTTCTCCAGAAGGGCAAAGGACATACACCTATCATATCCTTAACAGCCCAGCATTCTGTGTAGAGGGTAAACACACACACATGCTCACATACACTAACAAAAAAAACTTAAATGGGGAGAGAGACATGGGGAGTGGTGCAATGCACTGGCTGTGGGGCAGCAGTCTTCTGGGGAGACATTCTGCAGGCTGCAATGCTGTTCTATTTGTAGGCACCTCTCTGGTCTGAGGGAGGAGGTTGCCCATCTCCAGGCGAACCTCCCTCACCCATGGACCACCAGGGCCACCACTGCTGCCTCAGAGGTTGCCAAGAAAGAGGAGTGGCTGGACCACATTGGGCGCAGGGAGGGGGACGGTTGAAGAACAGAGGTGCATCACTCCAGTTGTACCTCTCCACAGTTTATACACTGTTCTGGCAGAACATGGTTCCCCTATGGAGGCACCCACAGTGGAGATCAAGTAGGATGTTGGGAACCTTCACAAAGGAGATCCACAGGAGGGTTGCACAGGACCCCACAGGGGAAGGAAACAACTACTGGTGGGAGTCTCAGTCATTAGGGGTAGAACTAGGGGAGGGAGGGATGGGAGAAGGAGGTAAGGTGCTTGCCCAGCACCATGGCTTGGAGGGACAGAAAGCGAATCCTCAGGATCACAGGAGCAGCTACATGGGACAGGGAGCAGGATATCACTGTCCACCTAGGGACAAATGACCTGGCTGGGAATGGGATCAGAGCAGTGCAGGAGGAGTTTGTGGAGTTGGAGAATGGCCTTAGACAATTAGCATGCATGGTGACCTTCTTTGAGGTGCTGCCTGTCTATGCCATGGGTGAAGATAAGGTACTCTGCACCATGGGATTCAATGAATGATTGAAAAACCAGTGTGGAGCTTAGAGTTTTGGCTTCATTTGGGGACTGGGTGTCCGCCTGAAGGGATACAGGCCTTTTCTGGTGTGATGGTCTGCATCTGTCCTGGAGGGGAACCAGGATCCTAGGTGATAGGTTTAAATGCTTGATTGGCAAGCATTTAAACCAGCCAAGGAGAGAGGCACTGAAAAGAGCAGGGAAATCCCACCCCCCACACAAAACAGGGTAGTTAGCAAGGTAAACACCAAGGTAGAGAAGTTGATAGTGAGCAGGACAGGGGTAAATGGAGAAAAAGGCAAAGGCAGTAAGGAGAGGGATGGTGCTAAAAGGAGTAACATCATCAAAAAATGGAGGGCAATGAGTACTAATGCCCATAGTCTAGTTAACAAGCTCCCTGAACTAGTGGCCTTGATGGACGAGGGACACCCAGATAACGTGGCAGTCACAGAAACATGGTACACAGAGAACCATGACTGGGATGTCAACATACCAGGGTACACAATCTACAGGAGGGACAGAAAAGATAAACATGGAGGAGGAGTAGCTCTCTACATGAGGGAAGGGATCAAAGTAATGGAACTAAAGGGTAAACTGGGAGGAGAGAAGGTACTGTGGGTCACCCTGGAGACAGAAAATGACACCACAAGCCACATGGGGTTATATACAGACCCCCATCTTAGAGGGAGGAAATGGACAAGGAAATGATAGACGGCAACCTTAGAATGGCAGAAAAAGGGGAGATATTGTTGATGGAGGACCTGAATATGTCAGATGTTAATTGGAGCACCTTTACTGCAGCCACATCCAAGGGCAGGGTCATTCTTGATGCTCTACAGGGGGCATGCCTCAGACAGCTAGTGTTGGAACCCACTCTGGAGAGAGCAATCTTAGACTTGGTACTCTCAAACAGGGACAGAGAGAGGATCCCAGATTTAGAAGTGAGTAGTGATCTGGGAACAAGTGACCGCCAAACAGTGTGGTTCACGAGAAACACAACCATAGAGTCAAGCCATACAAAAGTGAGGGTATTGGACTGTAGGAGGGCTGACTTTGTCAAAATGGGAGTGTGCCTCAGAAAAGCACTAGGAAATGGGCAAGAAGGAAGGGTGGAAGAACAATGGGGTAAAATCAAAACTGCCGTCACAGAGGCAACAGGCCTTTGTGTGAAGCAAATAAACAAAACAAATCGAAGGAAAAAAACACTATGTTCTGAAAAGAGGTGGAGAGGAAGGTTAGGGAGTAAAATATAGCATCAGGAAGTATTAGAAAACACAGAAGGTGCAGGACAGAGAACTGTACCAGTTACTGCTGTAACTATCACACCAAAACTGTACATTACATGGCCCACAGCAGATCCTCATTGGGAAAAAAAATAGACCCATCCTACAGTATGTGCATGGATTCTAATCCCATTCTACTGTAACTTAAAATGAAGTAACAGAAGGTTAAAAATGAACTGGGCTACAGATAACCTACTGAAATTGAGGATCTTTGTAAGTCTGATTGGCTTAGTATAACAGTGAACTACTGTAAGTCCTGGGCTAAAACCTCAGATCTGATTATCTGTAGCCAGTCAGGTTTTATTCTTATGTTTATTCATTTTAATGTTGAAATGAAGTATGATCCATACACTTGAAGAATGTTGTTATTTAATAGAAGCTAGTAGATCCTAAAAATACCGAAGGCCAGTCTGTTTTTTTGTTGTTGCTAACCATAAAGAAAAATCAAGACACAGTTTTTCTTTACATTACATCTAAGCTGCGTCTATCTGTGAAAGACTTCATTATGGAAACTTGGTAGAGATTGATAAAGAGCAAGGCTGGCAGTGGTAGACACTTTTAGAATCTGTAGGTTATTTTGCAGGGGACAATGTGATTAATGCCACTGGCATGGTGCATATCTCCTGATCCCCTCAAAAAGAGACTGAAACTGTCATTTATGTTGCCAGTATGGCATTCTCCTGCATTTCCACTCACCCTGACCTCAATGGCTGTGACAAACTGAAGGGTTTGTTGGTTACTCATGTTGGTACTGTAACAGCAGGAAGTGGAGCAGGGTGGTGGACATTGAGGGACAAAGCCCTGTATGGACAATAGGTTCCAAGGCAAAATAGGAAAGTATGTGCAGAGTAGATGGATCTTGGTCTTTTTCTACAACCATTGTCTGTTTTAGTGTTTAGATGAATACAGTATGGTCACTTTCACTTCACTGACTGTGTTTGATTCCACACTTTAGAGGTAAAATTTGGTTGGTGCCAAAAACCATGAATTAAGGGTGATGCTCAAGCAGATACAAAGTGGAAACCTGGAAAAGTGCAGAGATGTCGTTATTGCTGCACCCTACCCCATCCCCATGAAGTTTTATTTATTTATTTAAGTTTGTTGACCAGGTAGGCCCACTGAGACCAATACAGGTCCCTTTTTCAGGGGTTACCCAGGATTAGTTACAGATAAATAGAATACACAGAATACATTCAATTGTGGAGTTACATAGGGTGGAATTTGTAGAGTACCAGAGACAGTATTTACAATCAGATGTTAGATACAAGAATTTACAAGCATACAAATAGACATGTTCCCTTACAAGACATTATATACATCTGTAGAGTACCATCAAGTGTTGCGACAATGATTGACAAGAAGACAAAATAGGCATTTTTCCTTATGCTGCATTATATATATATCTTTGTACATGACAGTGAGGTGCATCTTTAGAGCACAGTCATAGCTGACGAGGATGAGTAGGCACGGAAAGTGCTGTGCAGTGATTTCAGCAGTAGCAGTTGCACTGGTTGAGCCCTAGTAGATAGGTATTTAGGCCTTTTTTGAAGCAAACCTAGTGATGTACTTTCCTGTAGGGTGGTTGGGAGTGCGTTCGGGGGGATGAGATTGGAGAATGCCCTGGATCCGTGGGCTGATAGTGTCCTGGGTATTGTTAAGAGCTGCCTTCTCAAGAATCTTAGAGGTCAGCCACTCAGTGTGGGCACCAAGAGGTTTATTAGACTTGGGGGGGGGCTAGGCTGCCTGAGCTTATAAGCTAGGAAGAGACAAGTATTTTAGCCTGTTGTCCAGGGTGGGCCAAGGTACAGTTTGGAGGACTTGACAGTGGTGTTCTCTCACTGGGGCCCCAGCTGCAAACCTGCTTATCCTGTTGTACATGGTTCTTAATTTCTGCAGCTCTTGTGTTTTTGGGCAAGGGCAGTATGAATGAGCCGTGCAGTAGGGTGGGTAGGAGGATACCCTGTGTAATCCTGCATCTGGAGGTTTCAGTGAAAAAAGGACTGAGGTGATATAGGAGGCACATTTTTTGGTTCAGGGTCCTTTTGAGTTGGGTGATGTGAGCCTGGAAGGTGCAGTCTTGGTCTAGGGTGATGCCAAGATTTATTTATTTATTTTATTTATTTTTTGTTGACCGGGTAAGTGCACTAGACAAATCCTGCCTATTTTCAGGCACGACCCGGGGGAGGGGGATACAGATGAATGCCAACTGACCTTGAACCAGATTAAGCTGTTGGTGGTATTTTTAGTGAATGAGGGAAATTTGGCCAGGACACCAGAGGAAATTCTCACTCTTTTTCGACAAGTGCTATGGGATCTTAACATCCACCTGAACTACCGCCAATCCAGGCAGATGGGACCTCGTTTAACGTCTCATCCGAAAGACAGCACCTCAGAAGTGCAGCGCCCCTCTCATGCTGCACTACAGTGTCAGTACTGGGATATTAACCCAAGTGCCAGATGTGGGAACTGAACCCACAACCCTCTGATCTCCCAGCCTCAGAGGTGAGTGTGCTACCTACTGAGCCACTGACACTGATAAAGATACTTCAGGGACTCAGCTACACCAATCTTGGACCCATTAGCTAGAGAGAGATCTAGCATATTAGACCCATTAGATCCCAATTTTTTCAGACCAAACAACATGGCCTTGGTTTTTCTTCCATTAAGCACCACTTTGTTATTGTTTAGCCAATTCTCCAGTGTCAGGAGGTCATTTTTTATTAAATTATTTAGGATAGTTACATCGCTGGAGGACCTTTTTAGCACAGCATCATCCACATATAGAAATATATACACTATGCTGTACATGCTTCATGCTTTATCTCTTAAAATGCTTTGTGTCTTAAACAAATATATTTACATAGTCAAAGACTTTACAGTAAAGCACTGGAGAGAGAGAGAGAGAGAGAGAGAGGAGTGTGTGAGAGAGAAATGAACTGCTTCACAGGGTGCTGTTTTTTTCCTGCGCATTCTTCCTTGACTCTTCCTTCTCCTCCTGTTCTCTTTGACAACATTTGTAGGAGGCAAGTCTAGTTTAGCAAAGTGACTGACTTCACTTTGTGTGGCTCAGAGGTGTCCTACCAAAGCCTTCACCAGACAACTGCAGACCATTCCCAAACTCCATTAATCTACAAGAAAAACATCACTTGCCTTTTGAAAAGCCCCCTTTTTGGATGCCCATTGTCTTATATAAGCAAATACATATCTTATTTATTACCCAGCACATAACTGAAAATAACGTGTGTGTTTGTGGTATTTCCTGGCCTGTTGGATAAGCTAGCTGAGTGCAGTACTGACAGGATTGGAGATTACCTTTGGGGCTTTCATAGGACATGCCTGGGACACAGGGCTGCCCTGTGTAGTCTGAGACCATGGACAGACTATGCATCAGAGACCAGACAATGAGCAGTAGGAGAACAGGGAGGAGAGACAACAGGCAGTAGCTCCCTGTTTGCATGCACAAGTGACTCCCTTATTGTGATGATGTGCCGGACACTGGGATGGCACTGTGATGCAGGTACAGCAAGCAGCTGAGTTTCTCCAGGGTGTCTCCAAGCGGTTGGTTACTTTAGTAAAGGAGATTGCATGTCGGAAGAGACCCAGGGTGATGTTTCATGGCATGGATGCTCCCCCACACTGACATCTATGCTAACCCACCCCATAGGTCACAGGTAATAATAGCGGGTTCACTTGCAGTACAATTTGTTTGACATCTTTCAGAAAAAAGAGAGGTGCAAGAACAAGGGGGCACAATTTGAAGATAGAAGGCGGACAGCTCAGGGGCAATGTGAGGAAGTATTTTTTCACAGAGAGGGTGGTGGATGCATGGAAAGGCCTTTCTGAGGAGGTTGTGGGGTCAAAATCAGTGGTGGAATTCAAGAATGCATGGGACAGACATACGACAATTCTTGTGGGGGGGGCAGGAAGAAATAGGCTGTTGGTTAATTAGGATCTGCAGCTTATCCAATAGGTATGGAAATGGGCAGACTAGGTGGGACGAGCGGTCCTTATCTGTCATCAAAGTCTATGTTTCTCTGTTTCTCATATTGGTACAGATAAAAAAAAGCAAAACTTGGTGAAATGTTTTTATGGAGAAGTCATTCATCTTTTAACTGTTCTAAACCGAAGGGTGATTGAGCAATACACTTTAATTCTCTCTGAGAAAATGTATGTTTATCTGGCATAGGATACTTACTGTAAATCATAAGGCACAGAGTTTGTTTTCCATCAAAATTAGAAAGGAGTACAAATGCTTTGGTGTGTTATTATTGTTTTGTTGAAAGCAGTTTCAAATGCATGCATAATGCTGTGCAAGTCTTGGGTGTAGCTGTCAGTGGCCATCTGTTTGACATTGATAAGTGTTATTTATTCTCTTCCAGCTGGCAGCAACTCAGCAAAACATCATATGGGGTTACTAGTAGGAAGCATTTCTATCAAAGATGCAGAAGGGCTAGAAAGTCTGGGATGAGACAGCTATTATTAACCCATTTTACTATAATTTGAATGTGCTCTAAAGGGTTTAAGATTGTATAATTCTTTCAGACAGTCTGTGAGAAGCTACCTGGTAGCTGACCAAATCTGCTGTGTCTCGTTAAGGCATTACTTATTATGTCCTTAATGGTAAAAACAAAAATGGTAAATAAGGAGCAGAACCTATCACAGGGAAATAGACGTCTTGCAAAATAGATGAAATATTGGCAAGGGGTCCTTTATACTTGGCCTCTTTAATTTAAGGATATTATTGATGCATCTATCAACTGTGGAAGAAAACATGTATTGCCATATCACTTCAGTTTGAAAGAACTATGGCAATGGTGTGTGTTGCTATAAAGGAACTGTTAGAATTTTGCAGTTCTTCATGGCCAAAGTAAAAACTATCAATAAAGAAATGGTTTTGCTCAATTGGCAGTAGTGGTGGGGGCGAAGTACCTAAAATCTACTATGCGTAGCATTTCGCATATAACGCAAATTTCACCCAATAATTCTCAAAGTGAAGCGAATAACTATGCATCTTGACGTAATGTGAAGTTCCCATTGTTCTCTATGGACTTTGCATTACTTTACTTTGTATTTTTGCAGTTCAAGGTGAATTTTGTTGTGATTCATGGGATGTAAGGTCACATGGGCTCTATATTGTCTTGCACAGCCTCAGTTCATCGTAGTGTGTTTAGTGGAAAGCTGGAGACAGTTTGCTCTCAGAGCACTGAGATTCAAACCCTCAAAAAACCTTTAAAAATACCTTTTTGTCACAAAATGCTGTGACAAAATTTAGTAGATCGATTGTAGTAAACACTTATGTTGTTATATCATCGAGCATCTATTGATTATTAGTGAATTTTGAATGGTAATTCAGTTGATTCAGCCTTTGTACTGACAGACAAAGTGTACTTCAGGAGAGGGGCTGATCTGTGGTGCAGAAGGGGGATTAGTGATAAAGGCATTTTTTTCCAACTGTTTTTGGCTATTGTTTTATCATTTTTTGTGTTCAGGTAGACACAGTACAACTTCACTGAATTGTTTATAAATATTTTCTGTTTGCCAGGCAGTTTTTCAGTTTTTTTTTACTGTACTGTCTATGTTGTAGACAGTTTACTGAACAGTTAAAGATTCTGTGCCTGACCTTTAATCTGTGTGCTTTCTGTCAGTTGACATGCATTTTTGACTGTGGTGCTGCTGCTGCCAAGAAAACTATTAGCATTGGAAGTTGTTATGAAGATGAGTCATGTCCATCATGGGCTACCAAGGCTAGCAGTGTTAAGAGTGATTGTGGCCGTGGTAGTATGCAGTAGAAGGGAAAGGTAGTAGTTGGTGCAAGTAAAGGGATTTCTCTGACTATGTTTTTCACTATGAAATCAGTCACTTCAGTACTGGTTGGAGACTGTGTTGTCCCTGCTGTTAATAAAGTTAGTGTGGTCATGGTTGATAGCAGCATGAGTTTTGCTACAAGGTCAATCCTGTTAAACTTAGCATGTGGGAAAAATGTTGTTGAATCCACAGACTTGAATGCAGTTGATGTCTCACTCCCTACAGTACTTGAACATAATTCTGATCATGATGATGACTCACAGTCTCATGTTTCCAGTGGTGTTGAGGTCAGGCCATCCAAACATTCAGACATTGCCGAAAAAAATGTGTCTGATAATATTGAGGCTGCTAATGAACTTGGAACATCTCCACCGGTGGACAGCATCTAAATGAATTGGAGGATGATGCTTATGATGATGATACTTCAGTATGTCACGGTGGTAAAATTTGTTATCCTGGTCCTGAAACCACGTGATGTAATGTAACTTAACACAGTGGGTCTGGTGCATGTCATTCAGTAAAAGTGTAACATTTTTGTATGTGGTTTACTACATTACTAATAACTTGGTATTTTCAGCTTGATAAGGGGTTCTTACTAGTAGCTTGGTATTTTCAGCTTGATAAGGGTTTTTACTAATAGCTTGATATTTTCTGCTTCATAAGGGGTTCTTACTAATACCTTGGTATTTTAAGCTGGATAAGGTGTCTACTAATAGCTTAGTATTTCAAGCTGGATATATAGCAGAATACAGGAACCGCCACACTGGGAAGTGAATGTGGTAGAAACAATGAACTCATAATTTCTTCTTCATCTCTTTTCATGTAACATTGAGGTGCTGTACACTGCCGTAGGTGGTATCTTCCAATCTGAAGAAGGACAAAAGTTTTGATGATGATGATGATACACTGAAGACCTGTAAAGATGACAAAAACATTAATGAACCTTTTTTTAAATGCTGCCCCCCAAAATAAATACTTACCTTGCATGGGTTAACAGTATATGCACAGCCAAAGTCCAAAGTCAACAGCCATCCGAAACTGGTGGACCACCAGTGGTGTGCCTGCAACCTGAAAAAACAAAGAATCATAAATAATTGTCTTTCAGTCAACCACAGCAATCCCCCCAAAGAAAATATTAATTTTACAGTGCCTCATTAGGTGTCAAACTCGTAACATATGTGTTGCTTGCATGTTGATGTGATTTGTTCATTATGCTCACCAAGGTAAAGTATCAAGATTCCCTGAAAAGGAACAACATGATGGACTGCTTACAACACAGAACAAGATTATATAAAAATTAAATGCCTGTGGCCAGCCCATCAGCGCAGCAGTTGGATTTCCGCTCACGAAGTCGATGACCCAGGTTCGGGGGCGGACTCATGTTGTTGGAGGGCCAGCCAGGAAGAGAAGGCTTGAGCGTCCCATGACTGCTCACCTTCTCCGGGGGGAGGGAGGGGGCCAAGGCCCACAGCTTGCCTTACCCCGAGTGGAGGATCGGGGTACAGCAAGTCCTGCTTGCAGGAGCGGCAGGCTGAGATACATGGTGGATGTTGGCGCATAGCACTTTGACATCAGGGCACACACCACATGAGGGAGGAAAGGTGGAAAATGCTCTTCCATGTCCAGGAAGACAGGGCATCAGGAGCATGCCCTCAATGAGCCACCACCCACCCAGGCTGCCTTGTCCAACAAAACCAGATGTGTACAGGGTGTACGGGTCCCACCTCATTCACCGCCCGGGGGGATAACCATGGCTCCATGGGGTGCAAAGTCAGTCCTGGGTAGGGTCACTGACAGAGGGATGACTCCCAGGTGCCCCCAATGGGGCCGAGATGGAGGGAGGTAGGAGGGGAAAATAGACAGTAAAACAAAAATAAAAAATTAAATGCCTGTGTCTATGGGAAAACAATGACAGTGGCATGCACAATAACTCACCACTGTGGTATGAAGGCACACATAAGGGCAGCATGTATTGGTGATGCAGCTGGCATCAACATAGGCAATGCTCTCACTTGGGACAAAGTGACACATTTATGGCATTTTAATCTTCATGTGGACTTTTAATTTAATTGCATCAGCAGGAGGACAGCAGCAACATACAAGCGGCGTCACAAGGCAATGCTGTCACTTAACACACTGTGATGCATTTCTGTCATTTTATTTTTCATCTGGGCTTTTCATGAAATTAAAACAGCTGGACAAAAGTGCCAGCAGTAGCAACTGGCGTCACAAGGCAATGCTGTCACTTAACACACTGTGACACATTTCTGGCATTTTATTTTTCATTTGGGCGTTTCATGAAATTAAAACAGCAGGACAAAACCACCAGCAGCAGCAACTGGTGTCACAAAGCGATGATGTCACTTAACACTTTGTGACACACTTCTGGCATTTTATTGTTTATCTGGGCATTTCATGAAATAAAACAGCGGGACATTCACATACAAGATAGCACATTTGTGGGGGACATGGTAAGTGGGGTAATGGTATTGTGATAATTGTGCTGGTGCTTTAACTAAATGTTCAGAAAAGTAACAAGTATCTTCGTAGTTGTTACTTAATTTGTTGACTTTGTTTCTACTCCTGTCTTCGGGAAACTCTCTCCAGCTTCCTCTCTTGCAGACAACTCCACCTCCCGTATGAAGCCTCTCACACTAGATCCCCACCCCCAGCCTGACAGGCTCCCCAGCTCTGAGCCCCCCGGGGTGGGGACATCTTCACGCTGGTGCTCTATCTGGAATCTAATGCACCGGGCTGGAGGCTGGTGGAGGAAGCCCAACTTGTGGGAGTGTGGCCATGGCACTGGAGGATTCTTGGCCTATCCCAGAGACTGGGGAGTTTTTCATACCATTTTTCCCCCCAGGAGCACAGACATGCAATGACGTCTGCGTGGCCATGCCGCTGACGTCCACCGCTGCTTTTCCCCTTTATTTGGCTCAATATCCGTAGTGCCCTTGGTCTCCACTGAAGTCCGCTAAGATGCCAGGCTGTCCCCAGAACCCTCCCTGGGAGAGGAGAGCAGTCCATCGGACTCTTGATCCTCTCCCTTCCCTGCCAGCCCCCGGCAGCCCGAGTCCATTCCTGAACCCAGATCGCCAGCGTGGCGCAAGGTGTGGCATCCAGCACCTCAATCCTTAGTATCACCAGTTGGGCCCAAATTACAGGTGAAACTGTCATGCTGCTATATACTCTGCAATAATAGTGCTTTGCAGACTGCGTTTTGGAGCCATGAGATTTAATTAAAGGAAAGCATGCAGTGTCCACAAAGTTGGAAATCACATGACTTATTACATAAAATACAGTAATGAGTAAGAACAAAACAGTTTCTATTGCTGAAAGCATAATGGCATTGGGGGGGACATTGGGGGAATGTGGGAAATCTGATTTACCATTATGAGGCTTAACAAATAAAGGAGTAACAAAATTAATGTCACAAAGAAAACATTAACTGAACATAAATGTCATACTTATTATGTAAGACACATAAATATGGCTTAAGAAAATAAATAAAAGTAGAGATTAATTTTTTTTTGGGGGGGGGGATTTTGTTAATCCTGTCTTTCTTGAACTTGACCCTCATAATGGTAAACCCAGTTCACCACCTCCCCCAAATGTTCCACCCCCATTATGCTTTCTGCAATACTAATTGTTTTGTTCTTACTCATCATTACTTTATTTTATGTAATAAGTCATGTGATTGCCAGCTGTGCCTACACTGTGTGCTTTCATTTCAGTTGAAATTGTGCTGCCAAAAAGCTGTCTTCAAGACACTTTTATTGCAGCATGCATAACGGCACAACAGTTTGATCTGTAATGAAAGCACGCAGCACCCACCATGTTGCCGACCATCAGTCATCTAAGAAATGAAGTAACAAGTAAGAAAAATCACAAACAAAACATTACCTGAACATAAATTTCACACTTAGTCTGGAGCAAAAGAAAAATATTAATTAAGAAGAAAAATTAAAAGCAGAGGAGACATTTTGGGGGGTTAAATTGCAAGCTCAAATAATTTTTTAAGGAGCCTGTGGGGGCTGTTGCTGACCACCATTGAAATTACGTAGCAAGCTTATGATCTCCTCATTCTGCCTCTTGATACAAGTCAGATGCTGCACAGCCACCTCCACCACCATTTTCACTGCCTCTGCCTTGGTCCATGGCACAGCCAGGTCTGCCTGGGTCACAGGCTGTTGTGACTGGTCTCTCACTTGGGCAGCTGCGAGACCAGACATATCTGCTGATTCCATTCCCATTCTCCACCAATGATGAGCAGGTGGATGAGGTACCTCTAACAAAGCTGCAGGAGTGGCTGCTACCTCCTGCAGCTTGGCATCCCATTTGGCATGGTGGTGAACAACTAAATGGGTTCTGTCCACCAGTGCTGAGGCACACACTCTTGCATCCCTAACGGACTAGCACATTGCATATTTTGCAGCACACCACAGTGGGGTCCCCAGGGAGGCTAGTAAATAAATCCCACACAGGAGAGCTCTATGCAGGGCCCAGTATAGGCAGTGGGGGGAGGGGCACCAGATGACACCTGCTGTGCTGCCGGTGGTGGAGGGGTGACAGCCTGCTGCAGTTGCTGCTGCTGCTCCTCTGGCTGCTGCTGCTGCTGGAGGACCACTGCAGCAGGGCTGTCTGTGGCTGCAGTTGAGGTCCCAAAACTGGGCCAGTGTAATTGAACTGTGCGGCCAAGGCTGCCCTGCATTCATGCCACCTGCTGGCCACCACTTTGCCTGCCACAATCCATTGATAAATTAAACTTCTAACACAAAAGATAAAAAAAAATACAAGTACAAGCACTAGTAAAAAAAGTACAGGAACTAAAGCTAAGTACACCAAAAAAACACTTTTAAAACAAAAAAGCCTTTCTAATTAAATAAAATGCCCTGCACTACTACTAAAACTCAATCACAAAAAGGTTTAAACACAAAAAAGCGAAATCAAGCTACTTTTAGCACTAGTCAGCACAGACTGTACAGTACAGATCTGCTGCACACCTCTCTCTACAAGAGCAAGTGAAAGTTAAACACTGACTTCCTACCTATTTAATTGCTTCCCTGAATCATGTGACCAGCAGACCTGCAGAGACAGTCAGACATGTGATCAGTGGCCTGTTTCTTATCAACTTCACCTTCTCAAACTGGAACTTGAAGTGAACTTGAGGTGGCCAACATGAAGTCCATTAAGGCAAATGTTGACATTTTTTATGGAAATTACACATAGTGCTGTGCAAATTCAAAGTGAGCCACTTCAGGTTCACTTCAACAGAGAATTAAAACTTTGTTGCATCTGTAACTAACAGCTTACAGTATGTACTGTCTGATAATAATTTTGTTGTAAGGCAGCTGGATTTTTTTAGTTACCACCCCACTTTTTTTTGTTTGCCCAGAGCAGAGTGTCATCCCTTGCATTGTCATTAGACAAAATCATGAACTCTTGCACCCCCAACACACACTTAACTTGCCTTCATAAATAATTCTCTTTATTCTTATTTATTTATTTATTTGGAATGTGGGCCTCCCTGGTAGGCTCCAAAGATGTGCAATCACCTCATGCAAAAGAGGTCTGATACAGTAAATAACAGTCCACTACAACTGATCATGCAAAATCATCAAAGCAAGTTATTCACAAATTATTACTCTTTCACTGTATCATGCTTTGTCTACTGAGTCTACCCAATTAAAATCTGTTCAGACTAAAGCAGGTACAAATGCTATGTCTCACCTACATGGGAAAAGCTTGTCATGTAAGGTGATGGTGAGCTAAGTTAGGGGATGAGCTCAGTAACACAGCTGGATGAGCTGAGGCTTGTGAGTAGCACTGTCATGCAACACCACAACCCCTAAACTGGGAAGGAAACATACAGGGTTGCTTGCAGGAGCCTAAGCCCCAAGAACTCTTCTCTTGGCATAGGGCTCTGCATCTCTGCATCTGTGGGTGCCAGAGGGCCTTGGGCTTGAGCCGAGAGATGGATCCTTTGCCCTCTGTAACCACATGGAAGCACAAGATGCAGAAGGGCCTGCACTTCTACAGCCCACCAGATACCAACCTTAATTCTTAACATCTGTGGCTGTATGGAAATGTGGGGCATGCAGGGCTCTGTACTTCCATTGGTGGATGGAGTCTCCCTTGCTGCAGGGCCCATAGGGCCCTGTACATCTGAATCTGTTCATGCAGGTCCTAATGGGACATGAATGAATGAGGATACAGTTCCACCATTCAAAAAAGAAAGGAAATTATTTGCAGAAAACTGCATTAATGCACATGTTAGGGTTCAACTTAATGCCACAAAAATAGGGACATGTGTCATTAGAGTTTCCAACCCTAACTCCCCATTCTGCAAGCAGCAAAATGACAAGACCACACAAGCAACCACAGACAGGCATCATCAGGTGGGACAAACAGTATTGTTTACAAGTAACAATATGTAGTAGCACTAATGTGCTACCTTCATGTATTTGTATCTATGGCTGCATGTGCACAGGTCCTACAGGGGCTTGTGATTATGTCGCCACACCCACGTGTGTATGTTTGTGGCTGCAGATGCCCAGGTCCCATGGTGGCCAGTGTATCTGCAGACAAAAGGCCCCTTGGTGTCTGTGCTTCTGCAGACAGATGTACTCATGTCCACTCTGTGAATTATCTTGCTAGATAGCATGTTCAGCTAGTGCATGCTTTTCCATATGCAGCTCAGCAACTGAAACGCTGCTACCCCATTGAAAATATTCTAAATCTACTGTTGAAATCATGATACCCACATTACAATAGTACTTCTGTCTGTTTAACTGCAGGCCCCACTGGTGTCTTCCCTTCTGGAGCCAGATGTTGGTGTGTACAGTGTATCTTACACCAGCAGCTAAAGAGGCTCAGGCCCCTCAGGGGGTCTGCACTTCTGCACACATAAGTACTGTTGCAATTTTGGTATATTGGATTTTGTGGCACCTGCGAGTCTGCTGTGGGAGGACGGTGTGTACATCTTACACCTGCAGCTGCAGATGCACAGGCCCATCAACTGTGTCTGTGTCTTGTAGTGTCCATGAGTAGCAGAGGCTACAAAGGTGCTGGCCCCTAGGCAACTCTTGTAGTTTGAATAGTGTGGATTTACATCAGGTTGCAGTAGCACTAGCTAGAAGCAGTGTTGTGATTTGACTAGTGTGGATTTCTGTCTGCTGCAACAAGTGAGTGTGTATGTCTTGTGGTATGCATGACATACTGTAGGTGCAAATCCATGAAAGTAGCACATTGGTGCTACTACATTTGTGTCATCTGAAAACAGTTGTATGATGTTTGTCTTACCTGATGCTGGCTGTCTGTGGTTGCTTGTGTGGTTTTGTCCTTTTTACAGTTGGGAGTGAGGGTGGCGGTGAAGAGTTAGTGTTGGAAACCTAACACCACATTTCCCTACTATTGTGGTATTAAGTTGAACCCTAACAGGTGCATTAATGCAATTTTTGCAAATAATTATAGTGATGCGGTAGTGCTACTATAATTAGGGTTGAGTAGGGTGTTTAATGGTAAACCCCTAACTTTGCACTTTAATAGCTTCATCCCCATTCAATGAAACTGCATGAAACTTTGCATGCATGGTGTGGGGGGCAAAGTTTCTTCATTTGGCAAGATTTTTTTTATTGATCAGATGTGCAAATTCTGAGATCTGGATAACGACAATATAGTTTTTTTTTTTTTTTGCTCTCAGTTACAGCCAAGACTGTTTAGAATTTTGTTCTGAAATTTTCAAGGTAGAAAAGGTTTGCCCTAGAATTCTGCCTTACATTGGTTTGGTGAATAATATTAATCCATTCCCAAGTTATAAGGATTTTTAAGAATGCTATGTAGAGTCTTTCAGATAGAAGTTTGATTTGAAAGAAAAATTTCTGGTCATGAAAGAAGATTCTTGTGCTGTGTGCCAAAATTCTTCTTTGTGAGAAAGAATTCTTGTTTTTATGATGAGCATCTTTTTTCCATTAAAAAAAAACAACATTTATTGAAAACCCATGAAAATGATGACATGGAGAGACACAAGCACATGAATCTAGGTAAACAGGAGCTATATAGCTCAGTTCTGGAGTTGTTTTTTCAGATAATGATCCTGAAATGTGTTTTGGGGGCATCCCAAAAATCCTTAGTGAAGCTTGTTTGGTGAGCCAATTTTCTTATTTCATGAGGCTCACAAAGGAGGAATAGGGCCTCATGAAACAGGATTTCTTTTCTCATGAAACAGGATTTTTGGACTTTGTTTTCAGACTCTTGCTTTTCAAAAGTTATATTGTTTCATGAGCTCACAAAAATATCAGGAAATAAGGTGACCTCTAGAAACAAGATTTTGGACTTAATTTTTTTTACATTCTTGTTTCATGAGTGCACAAAAATCTCATGAAACACAGAGATGGGTCATGAAACAAGATTTTGGACTTTGTTTTTTTCATATTCTTGTTTCATGAGAAGGCATCTTGTTTTGTGAGGTCCCGTAATGTCACAAAACAAGAAGGTGGCTCATGAAAAATGATTTTTTTCATATTCTTTTTTCATGAGAATGCATTTTCTTTCGTGGGCTCACAAAAAACTCACAGAACAAGAAGGTGCGCTCACAAAACAAGATTTTGTACTTAGTTTATTTCAAAATCTTGATTTGTTAGCCAACAATCTTCCTTCATGAAGCTTCACAAAACAAGACTGCTGGCTTATGAAACAGAAATATTGGCTCACAAAGGAAACATTTCTTTAGGTACCTGGTCAATATAGCGAGGACAAAACTGCGTGGAATAATGCGCTGTAGAAAGCGTGAATGGCACTACAGTAACAGGGATTGTTTCAGTGTGCGGTAAGAAGCGCTACCCCTGTCACTGTAGGCTGCCATGAAGGAACATCAAGGATGCTGTTGGGGTGGTGCTTGGCCAAGCCACTCCTGTGGTGGAGTGGGTAGAACACCTGCCTCCAGCAGCATTGGGGACCTGGGGCTGCAGTTTGGTTCTCCCCAGGTCCCACTATAAAGTGTTTTTTTTTTCAGAAACAAACTTTGTCCCCACTATGAGTTTTCCTCTCCCCCCAAGTCCATGACCCCCCGGAGTTGATTATTTTAAGTCTGGGGGGGTGTAGGGGCAGGTGAAGCACCCCACATCAGGGTGTGCAGAGGCAAAGTCCCCTGCAAAAAGAAAGACAGTTGCTGTTTTTAGAATGGCATGCACTCATGTTGATTCAGTTGAGATTTTGTCCTGACGCTGTTAGAGTGCATACCATTGTGTCTGCACTTGTAGTGTGTATGCATGGTTTTCTCCAGGACATTATGACCCCGTGCCATTTCTTTATATTAAAAATCAAACCCATATTGTTAACGTGCATTTTATGACCCCACTTCATGAACAATTGTGGAAACATACCTGACAGATAATGGAAAAGGTGCATGAGTAGCTGCACGGAACCGCAGGGCCCCATACATACTTAAACAAACTCCTGCATGTCTGCATCTGTAGCAGTATGGAAGTGCAAGGCTTGGAAGACCCTGTGCTTATAGGCCCACCTGGATTCCCTGCATGTCTGTATCCGTAGCTGCACAGACGTGCATGGCCCAGAGGGTTCTGCACCTCTAGATGTATGGAAGTGCAGGGCAGCCAGATGAATGTATTCACACAACATAAATACATAGATACATAGACAGTGTCAGCAGATGAGGGCCTATGGCCCACCCAGTCTGCCCATTTGAGCTTGTAAGTTCACTTTATGTTTTCCTAGAAGTCTGTTGCCCCTTGCCCCTGACCTCCAGAATTCCTTTATGTCTATCCCATGCATTCTTAAATCCTGTGATTGTTTCAGCCCCCACCACTTCCTCTGGCAGGGTGTTCCACTTGTCCACCACCCATTCTGTGAAGAAATTCTTCCTCATGTTTCCTCTGAATCGTCCTCCCTCCAAATTCATCCCATGACCTCTAGTTCTGGAACATCTTTTTTGCTTAAAAATAGTGTATTCCTGCACCCTGTTTCTACCTGTAAGATACTTGTATGTCTTTATCATGTCCCCTCTCTGCCTCCTCTCCTCCAGGGAGTACATATTCAATTCCTTCAACCTGTCCTCATAGGATTTGTGATGTAATCCATGTACCATCTTTGTTGCCCTCCTCTGAACCTTCTCTACCCTGTCTATGTCCTTATGTAGGTAAGGTCTCCAGAACTCTACACTTTACTCCAGGTGGGGCCTCACTAGTGTCTTGTATAGTGGAATTATGACCTCCCTTTTCCTGCTGGTGATGCCCCTGCCTATGCATCCCAGCATCCTATTTGCTTAACCTGCTGCCTTGTCACACTGTTTCCCTACCTTGAGGTCATCAGAGATGATAACCCCAAGATCCCTTTCCTGCTTGGTGCATGCTACATCCTCACCCCCCAACTTATACATTGTGCCAGGGTTTTTGTGCCCCATGTGCATTATCTTGCACTTCTTTGCATTGAATTTCAACTGCCAAACCCCTGACCATTCTTCAAGTCTCTGCAGGTCCCTTCTTATTCTGTCTACACCCTCTGGTGTGTCTACTCTGTTACAGAGCTTTATGTCATCAGCGAACAGGGAAAGTCTGCCTTCTAGGTCCTGCGCAATGTCACTGATGAAGATGTTGAAAAGGAATGGTCCCAGCACTGATCCCTGTGGTACCCCACTGGTCACTCTTCCCTCTGTGGAATGACAGCCATTTACCACCACCCTCTGTGTCCTGACGCCCAGCCAGTTACCTACCCACCACACTACTGTCCTGCCCACACCCATATTCCCCAGTTTGTGTAATAGTCTTCTATGTGGCACAATGTCAAAGGCCTTGCTGAAGTCCAGATAGGCCATGTCCACTGCCTTCCCCTGATCCACCTCCCTAGTCACCCAGTCAAAAAATTCAATGAGGTTGGTCTGACATGACCTCCCCCTGGTGAAACCATGCTGCCTTGGGTCCTGTAGTCCACTGGCAACCAGATGTTCCACCAATCTCTCCTTCAGTGGTGCTTCCATGATCTTCCTCACTACTGAGGTGAGGCTGACTGGTCTGTAGTTCCCCACTTCCTCTTTGTTCCCACTTTTGTATAAGGGGACTACATCTGCTGTTCCAGTCTTTGGGTACCTCCCCTGTTTCCAGTGATTGGCTAAACAGGATTGCCAGCGGTTCAACCACCATGTCTCTTAGTTTCCAAAGGATACAATTCTATTGTCTCAAAAGAAAGGAAATTAATTGCAAAAAAACTGTGTTAATGCACCATTAGGATTCAGCTTAAAGGACCAAAAGTAGGGAAATGAAGGGTTAGGGTTTCCAACCTTAACTCCCCACCCCCACACCAAGCAACAAAAGGAAAAAACATTAGGGTTTGGCTCTCCTGAGTCTTGGTGAATCAGTGGTGGTGTTTTCCTTGGGGCTGTCAATCCTGCATGGGGCATGGGTTGGTGGAGGGTGCACTACAACAGACTTGGGTCATGCAAATGGGCTCATAATGGACCCTGTGCCTGAAGCGGCACCTCCGATCCATGCGGCTGTTCTCTTGGCCACCGCCACCCAACCACAGCTTCAGTCCTTGGCCACCCACGTGGTCCCAAAAACCATATTCCTAACCCAGGGACCCTGCACCTGAAGCGGCGCCTTCGATCCGTGTGGCCGTTCTCTTGGCCACCTCCGGCCACCACCTCCCGACCACAGTTTCAGTCCTTGGTCACCCACACTGTCCCAAAAAACAGATCCCTAACCCAGGTACTGCTGCTAGCAGAAATTTTGGAGCCAGGGCCTCTGATTGGTACATTGTCTTTCAGGCAGCTTCTGGTCTGCACACCCACCTAAGCCTTTCCTGATTGGAGCACCTTTCGGTATTGAGTTTGCATGGATTTCTAGCCAGCTTAGTCAGTCTACTGTTGTGCTTTGAAAGTCCGCTGAACCCTTTGTGTGTTTTTTTATTTCTGCCTTAGTTTGTGTACTTGCTTCTGTACCTATCCCTGCTGCTTTATAAGTATACACTTGTATAGTGCAGTAATAGTGGAATCTGCCAGCTGCTGCATGTGTTAAAGCTTGTACTATTAAGAACTATTGTTTGATAGTGTAACCTGCCAGCTGCTGTATGTGTTAGAGCCTGTATTGTATAAGACTACCATAGACTGCATTGCTCCATATAATCTGCTTCTGCTCTCTTCCTGATCCCTCTCTAATTTCTCTCCCCTGTTCATGTCTTTGACCACTCCTTTAACTCCTGTGCAGTTCTTCTGCCCTCCATCCTAGCTTATTCCTTTACTAGACTCCATTCTGTTCTTTGAGATTGCAAACCCTACCCCCCATCTTTGCTAACTTAACACCTTGTGGCTACTACTCTCCCTCTGCCTTTGTTTTTTTTCTTTCCTACCAACTCCACCCCTACTTTAGCTAAATTGGTCTTCCTTTGTTAAGTCCTCTTCACCCTCACCCCCTGCTGAGGTCTGCCACCAGCTACCCACCCCCTCATTTTACTGAGCTTAAATTAACTTGTCTTTCGTTCCTCCTCCTCCCCAGGGACCTTGCGCCTGAAGCGGCACCTTTGATCCGTGCAGACGTTCTCTTGGCCACCTCTGGCCCCTGCCGGATGACCACAGCTTCAATCCTTGGCTGCCTACACGGTCCCGAAAACCAGATCCCTAACCCAGGTACTGCTGCTAGCATAAATTTTGGAGCCGAGGCCTCTGATTGGTGAGGCATCTTTCAGGTAGCTTCTCATTGGTCTACACACCCGCCTAAGCCTTTCCTGATTGGAGCGCCTTTCTGTATTGAGTTTGCATGGATTTCTAGCCAGCTGAGTCAGTCTACTCTTGTGCCTGGAAAGTCCGCTAAACCCTTTGTGTATTTTTTCTTCCCACCCCACCCAGGCCTCCTATTAAATACACTATCAGCCCCGCCTACTGCTTGCTCATACCGTATTGGTGCTCCCAGACCACTCTATTGTTTACTCCTGCATATCCTGGGAGACTTCTGCTATGCATCAAATTCTCTTGTGCTCTAGTACTGACTATCTGTAGTAGCTCCATATTGTAGCTCTCCTCCAATGTTCTCAGTCCTTTCCCTAACCTTACTAACTTTCCATCCCCAGAAAGTCATAGTAGCAGCTATACCTACTTATTCTTCCCAACTTGTCGCTACAGCTATCTGCACCTGTCTTGCACTTCCCCTCTCCATACCTAAAGCATCTGGCTCCCTAAGATTTACCCACCCCTAGTCAACTGACCTAAGCAGTCTGGAAGGATTCCATCCCAGATAACTGGCACTATATTCATCATTAGCCAAAAGAGGATCAAGGAATTCTAGCATTGGCTTTAATACCCTCACAATCTTATAGGAGGAAAGACTTGGCTCTAGCCTTCCATGCAGCAGCCATTACCATTTGGAATCATGGCCTGCTTCATCTTTAACATTCTGATCTTAATAAGCAACATATCATTTGTATCTGTACTGAACGAAGAAGTTAGCTCTAGATCAACCCTGGAACTTACTATCCTATCCCATGCTACCCCCTTCCACTGCACCTCTCCCCATTTAGTTCACCCCCCTCCACTTATCCACACTCATCACCTTCCCCCCTCCACTTCTTACTCCCCTCACCTATGCCAATTAGAGCTCTGTCCCTTATTGCAATTAACTGGCATTTCAACCTATCCCTTCTTAACATTAAACCAATATCTTTGCCAATGAATAGCGGGCATTCCCAAAGAAAAGAAGCACTTTTATCCCTCACGAGTTTCTTAAAGAAACTACTACTCCTGCTACTTCTCTGCTCAGGTAATGTGGAGCTAAATCCTGGCCTGCCACTAACACTTACCTCACCCATGGAATTAGCAGCTGCAGCCGGACTTAAAATGATGCTGATCAATATATTAAGCCTGACCAAGAAATTTGATCAACTACAAGCATGGGCCATACATACTGATCCAGATTTGATCATTTTTACTGAGTCAAGGCTCAAAAAGGTCAATACCGACCAGCAAGTCTCCCTCCTGGGTTACAATCTATATAGGGCAGATAGAGGGTCCGGGGGGGGTGGAGTGGTTATCTACACTAAATATAAGTTTTCAGTCAGCAATATTCTCTGTAATTCAAAACCAAAGGAATATGAGCTGGTATTTCTGAAGCTCCACCATCCTTTCACGGATTGTATTACAGTCATTGGTGGTTATAGGCCCCCAACTAGTAGCACTGATATCCTTAATATCCTTGAATCTCTCACCACCTCTGCCAATACTGAAACAATAATTCTTGGGGACTTCAATATGGACTGGCTTACCCTCAAATCACTTAGCCTGAAATCCTTCTGTGATGAATTCCGCCTTGGCCAGCTAGGTAGTGAACCCACTAGAATCAACACTTCAAATACTGCCAGTAGCTCACTACTTGATGTTATATTAACCACGCATCCCCACAAAATTTCACACTCTGCGGTCTTCCATAATGACATGAGTGATCATGGGGTTGCTTGTATAAAATCGCAAGCAAAAGCTCATGCTCAGCATAAGCTTATATCTATACGGTCCTATTGGAAGTTCAATGCATCAGATTATTTGGCTAACTTAGGCGTGATTCGTTGGCAAGATCTCTATATTGCTAAAACCACCGATAAGGCTGTAACTATCCTTAACGCCAAACTCAATGCCCTTGTTAACAAGCATGCCACATTTATTAAGATCAGGATGCGCAACACCTCAAACCCCTGGTTTACTTCAGATCTCAAGTCTGCACTCACTAACAATGACAGAATTTGGGCTCAGGCTAGGAGAACAAAGAGTCTGGCAGACTGGCAGGCTTTTAGAACAGTTAGGAATGCCTGCGTCAAATTCATTCATGCTGACAAAGCAGGATACTATGTTTCCACCTTGGAACAAGCAAACGGGAATCCCCATAAAATCTGGAGGACAATTAAGTCCATTGAAGGATGGCCTGCTGCTCCCTCCATTCCAACCAAGATCCACAGTAATGGTAGGGTTGTAGAAAGTAATTACCAAATCCTCAAAGAACTTAACTCCCATTTTGTCACTGCGGGCCTAGCCTTCAACTTATCACCGTATGCAAGCTGTGCCAACTATCAAACCAGCCCACTTACCACCCCACAAATTGCAGCTTGTCCCTTTCAGCTCCTCCCACTCAACTATAAAGAAGTTGAAGACTCTCTCATCAACCTAGATACCAAGAAAAGTGCCGGGGACAATAGTCTTGAACCTTTTTTTTTAAATTAGACTGCTCACATCTTACTGCCCCTGTTCTACATATATTCAATCTCTCTGTCAACACTGCCACAGTTCCTTCTAGCTGGAAATCTGCCCATATCCTTCCCTTATTTAAATCAGGGGACCCATGCAACCTAAACAGTTATAGGCCCATCTCAATTCTGCTCATTCTCTCTAAAGTCTTTGAGAAACTGATTCATACTCAATTAAAACACCATATTGAAACTTATTCGCTTCTTAACCCTGCACAATCTGGCTATCACACCAATCATAGCACTATCTCTGCATTGACTAAAGTCACCAATGACTGGGTGTCTGCTATGAACTCACTGGTGCAGTCTTCCTCGACCTCAGTAAAGTGTTTGATACCATTGACCATAAACTGCTAGTTACTAGCCTCATTAAATTAGGTGCCACTCCATCCACCGCCCAGTGGTTCACCAGTTATTTAAGAGGAAGGAGACAGAAAATTAAAGCTGATGGTCTATTCTCAACCTCCCTGCCAATTGCCAGGGGAGTCCTGCAAGGCTCCATCCTTGGCCCTATCCTTTTCACGCTGTATATCTATTTTATTTATTTATTTAGTTTTTGTTGACTGGGTAAGTGCACTAGACAAATCCTGCCTATTTTCAGGCACGACCCGGGGGAGGGGGATACAGATGAATGCCAACTGACCATGAACCAGATTAAGCTGTTGGTGGTATTTTTAGTGAATCTATGATCTGGACTCACATATAACCAACTCCAAACTGCATTTCTTTGCAGATGACACAGTACTGTATGCCTCTGGCAGATCAGTGTCTGAATTAAGGGACGTGTTTCAAGATGACGTTGCTCAATTTGAATATAATCTTATTAATGCTAAACTCCTTCTCAATGCCAAGAAAACCAAAGCAATGCTTTTCACTCTTAATACTATCCCTTCCGCCCCCGACATACCTAAAAACTTTGTTGTCACATCCCTAGGTGAACCATTGGAAGTCACCTCCAAATTCAAGTATCTTGGCCTTTGGTTAGATAATAAGCTCTCCTTTAATGACCATCTTGATGACCTTTCCAGAAGACTAAAAATCAGGTTAGGCTTTTTCTTCCGAAACAGGGCTCTCTTTCCAAAAGAGACTAGAACCAGGCTAGTTCAAGCCACATTCCTTTCTCTACTTGACTATGGGGACCTCATTTACATATCAACTGCAACCTCAAGCCTAAATAAATTGGATGTCCTTTACCACCATGCTCTGCAGTTCATTACAAACTATCCATACTGAACCCACCATTGTGACCTGTATGCAGCTGTTGGTTGGACGACACCTACCACTCGACATCTGCTCCATGCTGGTGCTTGGACTCTTAAAATACTCCTGAATAAGCTAACAAGCTATATTGCATCTCTTATCCACATCTCCCGCAGTATATACTCACTTAGGAAATCTGATTTTATTGCCCTTGATGTGCCTAGAACTCGCACCACCTTTGGCAAACGGGCCATAACATATGCTCTCCCAACCATTTGGAATCAGCTTCAAGCCACACTGAAACTATCTAGTACTGTCTCCATTAACTTTTATAAAACGTTAACTACATCTAAATTTAGAAATAGTTGTAACTACTATTAAGTCTCTTCTTCACCTATATGTTTCTACATGCCCTCCCAATGTACTGATACCTGCCTTAGTCCTGTTGGTATCCTACTAGAACTGACAAATCATAACAATCTCTTCAGCTTATCTAAGACTCTCCTCTACCCTTACCCTTATCACTTATCTCACTTCCCCCCTTCTCTATTCTTCTCCTAAAACTCCTCTCTACCCTTATGCTATCCTATATCTTACCCCCTCACTCCCTCCATCCCTTTTTCTATTCCCCTGGCTGCTTTTCCTCAAACTCTTGCTCCTATGCAATTACTCTCTCCCATTGAATGTAACCCTCGACTACTAATGTTGCACAAGCTAAATGTAATTTATATCTACCTTGTTATGCCCTAAGTTGAGCACTATGTACCATATGAACCTAAACTTTATTTTATTTTATCTACTGTGATGCTTTTTTGTATCCTATGTATTGCTTTCCTTGTCTGTATACATGCTCCAGGACCTCCTTTTGAATGGGCTTGCTCAATGGAGTTTTCCTGCAATAAACTTGAACTTTAACTTGAAAAAAATATATATAAATGGCCTATTGCACCCTTGCATGCCCAGTGAACCCATTTGCATGGCCATCTTTGTGAATAGGACCTTTGTGCGTGTGTTCTATTGCTGCCTGCACATTCTCCTGGCTGGCTGTGGGGACAGCGGTATTGGGGTGTCCAGTGGTTTTCCTGAGTTAGCGTTACCCCCACCTGTTCCTATTCACAGTCAGATGGTGCACTGCACTATCCGACTGTGAATAGCAGGATTGCCCACCAGTGCAACTGTGAGGTACGCTCAAACTTTTGTGTGCACTTTGCCTCTTTTTGTGAATCCTTCCCCAGGTGTTTTAAGGTTGGAGCGCTGTTATTTTTAAGAGAAGGTTAACTTTTCATTGGTTGCTGTACTGCATGTGGGATTATATGGAGGACAGTAAAATGTAATTTGACTTCAGCCCAAAAAAGTATGTACGTTGTGGTATGAATGAGCCAAGTGGTTTGGGGGGGTAATTATGGGTTAGTTTATACTGTTGTTTTTGTCCTGTGTTTTCAGTGCTGAACAGTAGGCTACTGCACTAATATGCAAACATTGTGACCTGAGGATTTATTGTTATGACAGTTACTTTATTTCAAACATAGTTAACAGACAATCTCTAACTTTAAGAATACACGCAGTTTCCTATTTGTTATAGGTAGCCCTGATGCTCCAGCAGACCACAAGCGAAACTTTCCCCACCCTGTTCTGAAGGTGACCAAAGAGGCTGTCAAAAGGATGAACATGTCCCTACCAATTGAACCAGTGTTATGCAGATTGCAATACTTTTGATGTTTTAAATACAGATGTTTTAGGAACCCCATATAATGCTTCAAAGTACTCCTCTAGTCTGATCAGTGTGGACCATGACCTTCTGGACCGGGGCCTTATAGTAACCAAGGATATTGAACATCCCAGGCTAATTGAGCCTCCCTCTAATAGTAACCAACCCTTTTGTTAGTGCATAAATCTAGTTTGAAATTGCTTCAGATTGGAAGAAAAAAACAATTGCATTCTCATTATTCAGATGAAGCTCTGAATTTGCAACTAATTGAAAAAGTCAGTGATGTTTTGCAAGTCAGTCATACTTTGAAGTTCAGCTGACTTCTAGGTCTAAACTGAGGAGAGTTGTAATTACAACATTCCATTTATTTTTCTGAAGACTATTTTGTCAGCTAGCATATTTTTATTAACTCTTTTTTGTCAATTTACATTTTATGAGTAGTAGTAAACTTTATTTATATAGTGCCCAATCCCAGGGGCTCTGAGCACTGAACAAAACTGTAAACATTACAATAAAAGTCAAACAATCAAGGTAAACAACCAAATTAAAAATAAAATTATAAATAAAAAATATTTAAAACTAGCAGTGCAATGTTAAAGTTACTTTTTTGTTTTAGTTTTGCTCAAAATTTTAAACTCTGATGGTGATCATGACTCAGAACAAGCAGTCTTCCAGCACTGCAAGCCATGGTAAAGACTGAGGTTTTGTGATGGTCTTGCCCAGCAGCACGCTACCATCTGTGGTAGAAAATGTCAGATCCCCATGGCTCCTATGCAAGTTATTTTATACAACTATAAAAAAAACTTGAAAATATGTTGTTTCGGAGCCCACAAAATCATGTTTTGGATTTTAAGCTTTTAGGTTAAAAAAACAGTAGAGAAAGAAAATGGTAGTCTTTAAAGCATAGCTATATAGTCCAGCCAGGGAGTTTTAGCTCTGGAAGTCAGGGAGAACTTATTTGTTATGAGGTTCCAAAGTTTGATAAAGGAAGGAAGGTATCAGTGATTAACAGGAATACAGTCAATATTAAACTTCTCAACCATGTATAAAGACATCTTAGAATGTAAATGCCAATGTAAGGACATTTCTATAGTTCTAATAAAGTTAATTAGCCGCAGCATGTGGGGAAGCTAATACAGTTGTGGCAATCAGTATGATTGGTGAACAGAGTTCCAAATGGAGGGAGAAGCATGACTGAGCCCAATCCAGCCCATCTCTTCCTTCAGTGTGATCATTCACATTATTCAAAATCAACTCCCATAGGAGATGTGAGGAGTCATCAACAGGAGTTGCAGGAGAACAGGTTCGAGCCTCTAAGTTCACCATACATTTTTATTGAAGCAGCTGTCAGTACATATTTTACAGATGTAAGTCACACTATATAGATAGGAACCCTTAATGTCTGAAGCAGTGGTCTATTTAAGAAGAAGACGGCCAACTGTGTCTCCAAGAGCCATGTAGCTGACAGCCATGATCTCGGCACCTCAACTTTGTAGTTGTCAAAGCTTCAGTTGGTACTTGTGCTCATGCAGTGTTACAGAAAATCCAGAAGTGTCTCCAATTCTACCATATGGCCCCTGTTAAACCATGACTGCTCCCATACCTCTCAACTGTCCCTGATTTTCAGGGACATCCCTGATTTTGCCTCAAAAGTTTCCTCAGCCCTTCCTAAAATCTATGTTTTTGTGACTGAACAGTGAAGATTGTAAGCACAAAATAAGCATTAGAATTACAGACTTATTTTTCTTCAGGAAATGCTTTTTACACTAAGCCCCCTTATTCTATCAAGTTTCTTTGTGGATATCATCAATTTTTAAAATGTTTCCCTGATTTTGGTCCTTTGTCCCTGATTATTTTAAGCCTTGTCCCTGATTTTTGAGGCAGAGGGTTGAGCGGTATGACTGCTCCTGTAGGTTGGCAATATATATTTACTCATAAATTCAACTTTTGCAAGAGCCCCGGCAAAGTTTTTAATGAAGAGTTCTGGTTGAAAGCTGTTGACCTCTTAGTTTGCTATAGATTTGTCCAGACCAGCAAACATTAACCCTTACAGGGCCACGGACTGATATATCAGTCCAAATTCCCTATACGTTCTAATTCTGTTGGCAGCCTAAGGGTTAAAAATCATGCTAACCCAAGCCGTTCTTTATTATTTTCAGATGTGCCAACTCCAGCAGAGTCAAAAGAGTGGCTGAGGGTGTCCCCAGAAACCGCATAACCAAGAGTCATGATCCTGGAGGTGGGTACCACGATTATGCATCTGCTGAGTTAAATCATTGTTCAGGATGTACCGGCAAAATTAGATCTTGTCCATAGTTGTTTCCCATTCACTTTGCAGGCTCTGAAACAACATATGTTTGTATTTCTAAAGCTGTATAAAATTAACTCGCGTAGGAGCTATGGGGGTCCATCAGCGAGAGATACATGTAACAGGGATTGAGCCTCTCAGTTTACAATATATTTCTGCTGCAGCTACTATCAATATTTATTGTACACACATAAGTTGCACTACCAGAATTGAATCAGATATTGTCCGAGGCTGCAGCATGAATAAGGTGAAGATGGTGGAGGGCATCCTTAAGAGCCACGCAGCTGGGAACCATAATCTCAAAGGGGGGCACTACGACCATTCGGTTACTAAGGTTTTAATTGTTACTGTTGTCCACTCAGTACCATAGGAAGTACACACGTGTCCCCCACTCCACCTCATGGGATCCCCTACCTAATACCTGCTCCTTTTGGCTGGCTAAGCTGTATAAACATAGAATAACACCTGCCATAGGAGCCAATGTAAATCTTTTTAAATTAAAACCTCTTTATATTGGGTTTTACAGTCTCTTTGTCTGTCACATACCTTTCTGATCAACAGACATCATAACCATGCATAAGCAAACTGCATTTCATTAGACCCTTTCATGTCTGCCTGGGCAGAATCAAAAATGTCTGTGGGCATCCCCAGGAGCCACGCAGCAAACAGCCGCATGTCATGGAGAGGCATCTCAGTTGTGTAGCTATCACATTATTAGACTGCTAGAAGTGTACTGGCACAATTAGATTTTGTTTAGAGATATCTCCCACTTCATCTTCATATTTTTCATAGGTTAATACAGAGCACTGAAGACATGAATCCATTTAGCTCTCCAATATCTGTTACCCATATCCTTTGATGTTATTATCCATTCAATAGGCATCTAACTTCCTTTTAAATTCTGCCATGTTATTACTGCCTGCTGTGTCCTCAGGAAGTTAATTCCATAGTGCGACTACCCTCTGGTTATACCAATTTGATCTCTTATTTGTATGGCAAATCTCCTGTCTCAGTTGTAAGGTGTGGGATCTCGTACTGTATGTCAGATCTCTCATGTCCAGGCCCAGGCAGTCCCAGAGATTGTGATTGGTTAAGGCACAGTACAGGATTCCCTTTTCAATGCTTTTTGTCACTTTGCTCTTGACTCCCACCCGTACCCATCACTGCTTTCTCTACCACTCCCTTGCTTTCCCCTCCCTGGACTGCAGATGACTCTTGAACTGCACAAAATGTACCTCTAAATTCTTGATTGGTACTCACCCCTCTTACCTATTGTCTTCCCTCTCCATTCCACCTCCCCCACACCATTCTCTCAGATACACTGACTCATCCACTCTGACCATTCCATGACATACTATTACAAGCGGCCAAGGTGCTTTCTCTTATCGCTTCCCAACACTCTGGAACTCACTGAGTATGCCCATCTGACACTTTTCAACTCCCTCTTCCATCTCCCAGGCTCTACACAACTTTTACTCCTCAAACTGCACTTGTCAATGAAGATTCTGCTGTATTACACAATGTTTATTGCACTTTGTGGAGGGGTTGTGGGATAACCGATGGACCAGACACTGAACTTCAGTTTCAACATACAATCTCTGTGTGATGTTTATTCAAAATAGAGGAAATAAGCTTCTGCTATGCCACATTCCTTCTTCAGTACATCAGTTTGCAGCAAAAGACTGTGTATGTCCTTTCTCTGCACTTAGCCAGCACCTACTGACACTGATCTCTGATCTAACCACTTTTCAGTGAAACCCCTTCATCCCTATGTAGGCCCCATTTGCTTGGGTAGTGGGGGCTCAAAAAACCAAAACAAGCTAAAAACAAAGAACCTCTGTGCAGAAACACTGAAACATGGGTTACCCCAAAGGGCATTGGCAACAAATCATGTTTCAAAGAAATACAACATCATACATACATCCATAATGCAAAGCATCATGGGATATATGCAAATCACCATGACATTTCAGACTTGTTCAGTTTACAGCAATTTACATGCATTTTAAATAGCACAACTAACTTCACTTCTATAATAGTCACCTAGTACTTTTTACAATTATCAAAAACACCTAGTGCCATGGTATTTTCAACATTTACAGGTTTCATAAATATAAGGTATATACATCAAGGTATTTTATGACATAGTAGTACTATTACATACTAAATCCAACAACAATAAACACAACCTGTTTTACATATGCTTGGAGGTCACCACAATAACCTCCCTGTATGAGGACCTGAGATGGAAAAGGAAAATTAAAGAGGACACTATAACATAGTCAAGAAAGTGAAAGGGGTACCCATAGGTGCCCAACCTTATGGACTAGAAATTGTAAAGAATAGATTAGGCTAAGACATAGAAGAACTGCTGCAACAGATTTAAGAAAAGGTCAGTCCTCAAGAGTGGCAGGAGCTTCCTGTCACACACTTTAAGCATACTTTGCTTTTTTTGTAGTATTTGTATAACCTTGTAAACATATTTATTTTATTTCTACCTATGTTTGTCTTATCCAACCATATCTGCATATGTGTATTCACTTTATCTGCACTGTTCTGCTATGTATATGCCATACCAACCTGTAATTGAAAATGTACTTTTAATTTATTTGTACTGTATAGCCTATGTACCCCTCTTCCCTCTTCCCCAGGACATATTGTGAGACAAGCAACTTATTGCCCCGCTTGTTTTTTTCTGGTGAAACGCTTCAATAAATAAATAAACAACAGGCACATATCCCCGCTTAATCTCCTGTTCTTTAGAAAGAACATACCCGGTTTTTCCAATCTGCTTTAGTAATTACATCTTCTTAGATCCTTTATTAATCTAGTTGCCCTTTTCTGTACTCTTTCTAGAGTTTTGATCTCAGATTTTCTGCTTGGGCTCCAAAAAAGCATATTTTCTTTCCATTTGCGTTTCTCTTTTAAGCTTATTAAAATTAAAGTTAACCTTCGACAAGGGGCAGAAACAGTAGAAAGAAAGCCCCCCAACCCCCTTTCCTACCCCAGGAATACCAACTCACCCATACCACCTTCAGCTCCAATGATTCAGCAGAGAGGAGAATTCAGGCAAGAGATTATTAAAGTCAGGTCCTAGTGAAAGATTGCAGGAGGGCCCGGATGTCTTTCATTGTCACTGCTGAGTGAGCCTTGCAGTCCTGAAGCTGGGAAATAGAGATAGCTTAGCAAGGTCTGTGACAGGCTTATTTCTGGTATTTTTTTTTTTTCAATTCAACTTCCTTATTGGTTTTAAATTATAAACATAGTAGTATTCATAACAGGTATGATACATAGATGCAACCATCCACTTAGTGTATATTATGGAAAGCCAATAAAAAAGGAAAAGGAAACCCCTTCCCCCATCCCATTCTCCTTTCCTCCCGAAACCCTCCCTGGAGTGTGCTGATACATATAGTACAGTACTTGAAAGAAATGTTTGGTACATAGAAACATCTTGAGATGGACCTGGAAAAATTAAACATTAAAAACCTCAGTGCAGACATAAGGCATACAATTTGCCCCATTTTTTATCAAATGATGCCAGATTATTATGGGAGCCAGCAGTCAAGCGCTCTATCCTGAAGTAAGCTGAGAGGTCATTTAGCCATTCATTATAGGAGATATAATTGATCCAACCAGTGTTTAAACACTAGTTTCTTTACCACCATGGAAATTAGTGCCATGTGATATTTCCTTTCTTTAATCCGGATAGTGGTGTAAATCCCTAGGATACAGATCTCCATAGTGAAGAGGTCCCCTAGACCAAATATTGGGTCCAATTTGGATTGAATCGACAGCCACAAGGGGGAAATTTTAGCACAGTCCTAGAATATATGTACTAAATTTCCTTCACCTTTTCCACATCTGGAGCAATTAGAGTTGGGCAGGTGGCCAATTTTGGCTAATTTTACTGGTGTGTAATATAGGTTATGTAGTATATGGTATTGGGTAAGTCACAGTTTATCTTGGGAGATGTATGTATATAAATCTTGCCAGACTTTTGACCATTCAATTACTGTTCCTGAAAGGAGAGAGGACCAGATTCTGGAACCAGGTACAGGATCAGTGTGTCCAATGGAGAGGATGTAGTTGTATAAGAGGGACAAGCAGTGTGGCTTGGAAGAGAGATCATGGAAGCCTTCCAATATAGATTGAAGCTTAGATTCTAGGGAAGCAGTACAAATACTTGTGCTATTAGGTGTCTCAACTGGAAGATCTTAAAATTATGAGAAGCATTTAGGCCAAATTTGTGTTGGGTTTCAGAAAAGGAGAGAAGAGACGAGGAAGAGTATAGATCTGTTACTTTAGCATTTTGTAGAGGAGGTAACCAAGTGTGTGTGAGGAGAGTGCAACCTACCTTAATATTGGGGTTGAAGATGAGAGGTTGTGCGAAGTCCTGACGAGGTGAAAATTTGTAAGAGGAGCAAAATTGAGAAAAAACTTTCAGGGAGGTCCTAATTACTGAGTGGCTGATTGGGTCCGGCAACTTCTTCAGGGAAATATAGTAAATGGCAGGGGAAAGCAAGTGGTGTTGTTGTAATATCTGGGATTCTATTTGCAGCCAAATAGGAGAGGCTTCATCTATGGGATCTGTAAGCCATTTCCCAATCCTAGAGAAGTGGCTCACCTAATAATGAAGAAGAAAATTAGGGAGGCGGAGACCCCCTGATGCTTTGGGGAGACACGGTTTAATAAAGGATTTTCTGGGTTGTTTATGTAGCCATATAAAACCAAAGATGAGAGAGTTTACCTTCTGGAAGAAAGATAGTAGGAGCCACATGTTCAGCATATGTAATGGATAATAAAGTCTAGGCAGGACATTCATTTGAATTATGTTTATGCGCCCCCAAAGAGATAATGGAAGAGATTCCCATCTTTGAAGATCAAGTTGAAGGATTGTCACTAGGTCATCGAGATCAAGTTTCTTGGTCCGAAGAGGATCTGTGGTTAGGTGAATGCCCAGATACTTGAGTGAATGAGGAGTTCATTTTAGGTCAAAACCATTGAAGTCAGCTTTGTGAGTGAAATGATTTAGGGGGAAAGATTTCTGATTTGTTCATATTAAGTTTATAATTGGATAGTGAGCTAAATTGGGATATTACCTCCACTGCTTGTCTCAGGGATTTAGCAGGATTCTCTAAATGGAGGAGGATATCATCTGCATATGCAGAGAGGATGATGTTGTGATTGAGTATTGGAATTCCTTGTATTTGGGAAGACTGTTTGATATGATGAATTAAGGGTTCTAAATAAAGATTAAATAGGAAAGGTGAGAGGGGGCAACCCTGTCTTGTACCTGAGTAAAGGGGAAATCGAGAAGAGAATACCCCATTGCAATGGATCTTTGCCAAAGGGGAGGAATATATGGCTTGAACCCACTGGATGAAGAGGGGAAGGAAGCCCATCTTACTTAAAGTCAGCCAGAGGAAGTCCCAGTCCACTCTGTCAAAGGCCTTCTCGGCATCCAATGAGATTAGGGCCTTTGGGGTTTGAGATAATCTTGCTGCATTGAAAATATGGGAAAGCTTTTGAAGGTGATCCGCAGAGGATCTACCAGGGACAAATCCCACCTGTTCTGGACTTAGAAGATGAGACCATACTTTTCAAATGCGTAAAGCTAGGATTTTAGTTAAGATCTTGATATCACAATTTAAGAGGGAGATCGAATGATAACTCTACGGGAGCAGGTGAGACTTGTTGGGTTTTAATAGAAGCAATATGGTCACTTCTAATAAAGTAGGATCCAATGGTTTAGTTGAGAGCATATATTGGTATAGTTTGAGCAGATGTGGAGCCAGCTCCTTTCAAAGGATTTGTAAAAATTAGTGGGGATGCAGTCTGGGCCTGGAGCTTTATCAAGGGATAAGTCTTTAATTGTTTCTATCACTTCTTCAAGGGTGATAGGAGAGATCAAGGAAAGTTGGAGGTGTTCGGGTAAGGAGGGGAGAGTTAAGGAATCCAGATAAGAGTCTATCTTTAAGGTAGGAGTGGGCGTGGATCTTTCCCCATAGAGGGAACGATAAAAGTTCTCAGATATTAGAGCAATGTCTCTGGGACTGGTTTTAATAGTCCCATCTGGAGCCTGAAAGGAAGGTATAAGTCTTGAGCTTTCCAATTTGCGGAGTCTAAGAGCTAGGAGTTTGCCCGCTTTTTATCCCTGATCTATGTAAGTGGAGTTAGTTTTTAAGAGTGCATACTCTGCTTTTTCTCTTCAGAGGTCTGCATATTTCTTCCTGAGATCTAAGAACTTGGTTGTGGAGTCGGGGTTTGTTGATGGTGAGAGAGAAAGCTTGGCTGCTCTTATTTGAGTTAATAAGGAAAAGGTTTCTTTTTCTCTCATTTTCTTTCTTCTGGTAGCTAATTTAATGAATTCCCCATGAATATAGCATTTGAGAGTACACCATAATAAATTATCTCTTTGAATCGTACCTATATTAGTATCTATGAAGGTTTGAATGGAGGTTTGAATTTTAGATATGATAGTTTTGTCTTTTAAAAGTTGAGTATTCAGCCACCATGGTCTATCTTTGGGACTGTCGGGGGAAGGAGATAGGGCCACCCATACCAGCAAATGATCAGAGATTACTATAGGCTCAATGCCTGTTTGATGTAAACCAGTTAACAAAGGGAAACTGATTAAGATATAATCCAATCTGGACCAGGATTGGTGCACATTAGAGTAAAAGGAGAACATGTGATGTGATGGGTTAAGTAAACACCATGGATCACAAAGCCTTAGTGTATCTATCAAGTCCTGTAGGGCTCTTTGTGATGGAGTAGGGGGTCTTAAGGGTTGATGGGTCCTATCTATATTCTGTGTGTGTGGGGGGGGGGCATTCCAATCACCTCCTAAAATTAAGGAGATGGGAAGAAATGGTGCAATTTTGCTGGTAAGTTCCATAAAAAATGATGGATCACCACCCAGTGGCCCATATACAGAGCCTAAAACTACTGTGGTGCCCAAGAGGGTAACTTTAATGAGAATATATCTGCCATGGGGATCAGTTACTGTGGAGTCAGCCTGGAATGGGATCATATTTTTAATTAAAATGACTACCCCTTTACTTGATGAGGAAACCCCAGTGGTGAAGATTTGAGAAATCCCCAGTCTGCGTAACCAAATGGCCTCTCTAGTCAACAGATGCATTTCCTGTAGCAGGATTATCATAGGTATCATAGGTTATACTGAGCATGAAAAGACATTAGTCCATTAAGCTCACTAAGATTAAGAACATCCCTGGATGCCTTTACTAATAAGAAAGATGTCAAGCTTGGTTTTAAACTCTGCCATAGTTTTGCTATTCACTACTAAACATGGTAATATATTTCAGATCTCTGTCACCTTAATGTTAAACCAGAATTTTCTTTTTTTAGTATTGAATTTGTCCTTGAATAATTGAAATGGGTGAGCTTGGGTATTGTGTGGTTGGACCCTCAGTACCAAGCCCAATTGTTCCCACATTTGTGTGTCTGATAAGGACCTGTAGATCAGGCACATGTTGCCCCTCAAGCTACGGTATTCTAATGAAAACATACCCAAATGTTGAAGCCTTTGCTCATAGTTTAGACCTTTGATTTCCCTAACATTTCTAGTTGCCTTCCTCTGAATCTTCTTAAGAGCTCTAATATCCCCTTTGTTGCCAGGGGCCCAAAACTGGGTGCAGTACTCCATGTGAGGGCTCACCAGTGTGTTATAGAGGGAGATTAGGACCTCTTTATCCCTACTCTAATGTGTCTAAGTATGCAATGGAGTATGCTGCCTGCTTTTTTAACAGCCTGGCTATGTTGCATTTTGAAATTAAGGTCATTACTCACTCTAATACCTAGATCCTTTTCATCCAGAACCACTTTTAGTGCCCTGCCTTCTAGTGTATAATTAAATTCTTTGTTATGTTTCCCCAAGTGCATGACAGTGCACTTATCAAGGTTAACTAATGATTTCTTGGTTTGAGCCCATAGTGCAAGATCAGTTAGAGCAGCCTGTAAAATATCTCTATCCTCCTGGTTATTTACAGTGTAACCTAAGCGAGTGTCATCCGCAAATTTAGAAAGCCATACTCCTGACTGTATATGCATCGAAGAGATATATAAATTGAACAAACAGGGGCCCAAAACTGAGCCCTGGGGTATTCCGCTGGTAACATCCACCCAGCCTGAAAATTCACCCCAATACAAACTCGCTGATGCCTCTCGTGCAACCATGACTGAACCCATCAAACTATATGTATATCTAGTCCCTGATCATGTAAAGCATTAACCAATTCAACATGAGGAACTTTGTCAAATGCCTTGGCAAAGTTGAGGAAGACAACATCCACCAAGTAGTCCTCATCTAAGACTTTACTAACCTTACTTTAAAATTCCAACAAATTGGTTTGGCATGACCTCCCCTTGGTGAACCCATGTTGTTTACAATCTGTGGCACCTATTAGACCTATGAAATCAATAGCATAGTCTTTTATAATCCCCTCTAGGATCTTACCCAGTGCAGAAGTCAGTCTAATAGGCCTGTAATTTCCTACCTCCTGCCTTGATCCCTTTTTGAAAATGGGAGTGACCACAGCCTGTCTCCAGTCCATAGGGACCTCACCTTCATCTAGAGATTTCTGAAAAAGATGAGTGACTGGGCTAGCTAAAACATCTGTGAGTTCTTTAATCAACCTTGGGTGTATGCCATCAGGCCCTTGTGCTTTATTATGGTCTGTTTTTCTAAGTCTAGTTGCTACATCAGCTACATCTAGTGTGAAACTGTGATCTGAGGAGTCCTTATTACCTATATCATTTCTGATATGTGAGCTCTTGTTAAAAACAGATGAGAAGTAATTATTATACCTCTCAGCCATCTCGGTAGGTTCAGTTATTAAAGTGCCATCTGTGACTTTTAATGGTCCAGTTTTACTGTTTTGTCCTTTTTTGTTATTTATGTAAGAATAAAATGTTTTGTAGTTATCCTGAATCTTAGTAGCCAGTTTTAACTCATAATTTGCTTTTGCTTAGGCAATGGATTGTTTGCATTCTTTAAACATTTTTTGTAATGATCCCAGGCTATTTTATCACTACTCTGATTTGCCTTTTTAAATGCTTTATTCTTTTTGTTAATTATTTTTTTAACTGAAGAGGTCATCCAAAGGGGATGGGATTTTATTATCCCTTTATATTTGTTTTTTTGTGGTACATACTTCTGGACCAATGAATTGATTTTTTTATTTAACATATCCCACATCCCTGAAACTGTTTGGCTGGCAAAATCAGACTTCCAGTCCCATGCTAATAGGTCCTTATTCATTTGACCAAAATCAGCAGAATCATATTTAAAAAAATTTCTATGACCCATATTTTACCCTAAGGAGCCCAAAAATTGGAAACTGACCATAGAATGGTCACTAGATCCCCATGGAAGCAATACCATACAATTGTGAATATGGTTATTTAAGTTACTTAATACCAGGTCTAAAATGTGGTTGTCCCTTGTATTATTGGATACATACTGTTCCAAACCTGCCAAATTGAATGTCTCCAGGTAACTGGTCTCCATAGCGGTTTTTGCTCTTAGTGTGCCCCAGTAAATACCAGGGAGATTCAAATCACCTAGTAATATAACACTTTCTGTCAAAACTAATTGGGTTATAAAATCTAACAAAACAGTGTTCTCCGGAGTCCTAATAGATGGTGGCCTATACATGAGACCAAGGTTAATGACCTTTGTCCATGGTGGGGTGAGTTTGATCCATAAGACTTCCGAGTCAGCCCAATTAGATGTATCCAAACATTCAGAGGGAATGCAGTCAGAGATATAGAATGCTACACCACCACCCTTGGACTGAAATCTGTCCTTGTTATAAAGTGTATAACCAGGGATATATTTGTCCCAGGTATCCTCATTCTGCCACCAGGTTTCAGTAATAGCACATACATGAATTTTATTGTCATATAATGTTAACTGAAGCTCATCATGCTTGTTCTTTAGGCTTCTGGCATTGATTAATAAAAAATTCCAGTTTGAGTTTGGGGTCTTATTTGTAAATATGGTCCTGTTTTTATAGCCCACCTCATCCCCCTGCTGATGAAGTTTAAATGATCATCTACTACTCTTCTGAGTTGTTGGTCTAGTATACATTTCCCCTGTTTATTAAAATGTAAACCATCACATGCATATAAGTGGGAGCCCTGGAAATCCCTCCAGTGGTTGATAAAAACATGTCCCTCCCTAAAGCACCAACGTTTAAGCCAGTCATTTAATCTGTGCAAATCTCTGTTTAGTGCATCGGTTGCCCTTGGAACAGGGAGCAGCCCAGAGATTAACATATCACACCCATGATTTTTAAGGGATAACCCTACCAACTCAAAGTCCTGCTGAATATCTAGAAGGTCTCTTTTCCCTACATCTTTTACACCAACGTGTAAAATAGTTAAGTAGGGCACAATGTTTTAATACTTGATATCTCTTTGTAGATTCCCTGACTCCTCTGACATTCCAGGTCACTATTTTACATGTGTTAATAGCCATACCAAATAATAAACCACATAATTTATCTAGAGGACAAATCATTATGAAATCAGAAATAATCATAAGGCACACTCCAATCTCCACTCTCCTCACCCCCTTCTATGAGCCCTTCAACAATATTAAGCTTGCAAATTGGTAATAACAGGGATGATTTAAGGGAAGGGGAAACCAATTCAAAGTACATCAAGTGTATCGATAAGTTTGCCCCATCCTCCACCCTCCAATTGCCCAGGAATTATAGTTTCAACTCTCCAAAATGATGATATTTTTGAAGTACAGGACTAATCCAACAAGAGGAAACCATAATAAGTATAAAGCAGTAGACCCTCTGTCCCTCCCTTCATAACCCCAGCAACTATATACATTTGTCTCCCTTGAAAAAAAGAAATGGTTAATGTTCTTGACAAATAGGTCCCAGTGAGGGAGACTATTCCATACAGCTCCTAGCCACAAATCCCAGAAAAATAGGAGACAGATGATTGGTATGTTCTGGTGGTACTGTACTAAGCAAATAAAACTGCATCCAAAGATACCAGGACCACCAATGACCCTTTGTATGGAATGTGTAGGATCTAAACCCCCCCAAAAACTAGTCTGTTATGCAGTTAGCCCTGAGTTTGCTCGAGTCAGGGCACCCCACCTCTCTACCCTCCATATCATCCGGATTATGAATTTTGTTAACACCATGTTATTTTGATATGTTTAGGCACTAACATATTCAGAACAAAGTAAACATTCAGGAGGTCCATAATGCTCCTGGGCAGATTAGAACATGCTCCTCTTAACTCAAATATAAGTTTCCACCTAATACACAAGATTTCGTCCCTCCTGGGAGTATCTGGAGGCCTAGCGAATCAATAACCCTTGATTCAGGCTTCATCTCCCACATTATAAGGTTACATGAAATAAGGAGGTAAGATCCCTCACCCCCCAATTTCAGAAACTTTGGAAAACAACTAAGGAAGAAAAACCTCTTGACCAGCTACAACCGATTGCTAGAAAACAACAAAGACATTAAAATTTGTACAGTACTTCAGTGTTGGAATCCTGTCCTGTCAATGTTGATGGGGTAAGGAAATTAGAGGGGGAAGCTAAGGGTAGTCGGACCAATTTCAGTCCCAGGAGAAAAACAATCCCCCCTACCCTCACCCGGATTAATCAGTTCCTTCCCCAGAGAACGAAACTGTGCAGCAGGCTGCCCTCTGTGTTGGAAATCGAGCACTGCAACTGGAGAGATCAGGCCCATCCACAAATTAATCCCAGACCTGGATATCTGAAAAGTTTGGAGGCAGGTAGGTGAATCCTAATCTCTCATTAAATCTTGTGCATAGAGAGTAAATTCTCATACAGAACTAATTGCAGTCAAACTCTTCAGTCATTCTTGAACAGTTCTGGGAGCTTGATCTTTAGATCAGCCATCACTTGTGAGGGCAAGCCATAGGATATCCAGGATCCAGATACTGAGACCTGTGGTTTGGCAGGATATAGCATTTTAAAAGGAATGCTTGCAGCAATGATTTTGGTAACAATGGCATGGAAGGTTGCTTGCTTCTGGCGAATTTCATATGGTAGATCTTGTGTAATACGGAGCTTGGTGCCTTCCCACAATATTGTTTGGTGTTCTTTTACCTTATTTAGCACATGTTGTTACTCCAAATAGCTCAGGAATTTTAAAATTAGGGGTCTTGGGGGAGATCTAGGCTGAGGACGAGGCTGTAATGATCAGTGAGCTCTTTCGATTTGGTAGTTACTCTCGAGTGGAGAAGGGACCACTATTTTCAGCAAAAGCTTCTGGACAGAGGTTATGATGTTGGGGTTCTCCTCGGTCTCAGGGAGACCAACTATCAGAATATTATTCCTCCTACTCCTACCTTCTAAATCCTCAGTTTTTAACTGCAGTTTGCATATTTCCTACCAAAGCTGGGTTACTTCTGAGTCAACTTTATCTCTCAAGCATTCCAGTGAGGAGGATCTGGCTTCTGTGTCTCCCACTCTTTTATTTAAATCTGCCATATCATGTCTAATAGACTTAATCTCTGTAGAAATTTCAAGCAATGTTTCTCTGAAAGGCAACCGTTCCTGTAGAAAGCGATCTTCAGTAAGTGGAACTGGTTGAATAGATGCTAGGCTGTTAGAGTTGGAGGCTCCCCCTTGAGGCCTGGCTTTTTTTAGGCAGCTTTTCAGGTGAGGGAGGAGGCATATGTTTAAGCTGGGCCATCTTCATATCTGCATCCATTGTGGAAGAAATTCTCCCAATAGCAATGAAAGTTGCAGTGATATCTGATGCTGGAGATGCCCTCTCTTCGTAATTTGTATTATTGATGAGATTCCAGAAGAAATCTAGATTTAAAAGCTGATGATGTGAGGTTGGGGTTAGGTGTCCTGTAACCCTACTGCCACTAGGTTACCTGCATCACGTGACCTTGCCTTATTTCTGGTAAGTTGTGGCTACAGCAGAGTGAATCCTTTCTTGAGAAGTTCAGTTGCAGCTTCCTGGGGTTGTCATATAACACCATCCCCTCTGGGAAAAAAATATGAATTTTGACAGGAAATGGTGTTTAAAACTTCAGATTTTTGTCTCTAAGGTTAACTAAGATAGGGCTGAGTTTCTGGCATTAAACCATCACTGCTTGAGAATAATCATGATCAGTGTAGATCCGTGTTCCTCCCAAAAAAAGTTGTTTTCTTGTGCCATAGCCCAGTGAGGATTTTTTGTTTAGTGGCAAAATACATGAACTGTAACACAATGGAATGGGGCTTCTGTTGATTATGTGAGGGAGCAGGTTCTAATGCTCAATGGGCTCTTTGATTATTAAATTGAAAGGCCTGGGGTAAATCCAGCTGGAATCATATAAATTTTCTAGGAAGGTAATAATATCTGATCCTTCTGCAGTCTCTCTAAAACCATACAGTATTATATTTTTGTGACAGGATCTACCTTCAAGATCCTCACATTGTGCTGTGAGCTGCTATAGACGTTTAATAGAATGAACAGCAAGAAACCATGGCACTCACTACTCTCTGATAGTTCAAAGATGACTGCTTGTCATGAAAGATGGAAGTATCCAAAACTATACTCAACCGATAAATAATAGAATCCAGGGGAACTGTATACAGTTGGTGCAGTAATCTAAGTCCAAAAGAACAACTCGGTGCTCTGTAGTTATTTTTTGAAGCTCATATGTATCTTGATGAATACGTTCAAAGTCTGTTTTAATTTCTGTTTGAAATGCTCAGAATTCTTCCATGATTGAATCTAATTTTTTTTTTTTTTTTGGCATTAATGTATGACTACGAGGTCGGATCTGGCTGCATCTTGTGAGATATTGATAAGGCCTCACTTTCCGAAGCTATCAACTCCCATCCTTCAGAATCTGATTGATGTGGTTCCTTTTGGGATGATTTCTTTTCCTCGTAGATCTGTCACAGCCTTTGGTATAGATAAAATCACATGTTACTTGTTTTTGTGGAATTGGAGGCTGATTGTTGAAGAGCTGAGACAGAGTTTGTTAATTAGGCCATACCTCTCAGCTGTTCCAGATTTTCCAGGACCTCACGAATTTAGACTGCTTGTCCTGCAGTCATGAATTAATTGCTTCTGTCGTGGATGTTTTGAATGCCAGTGAGTTGTTTAACTCTTAAGCTACCAACAGAATTAGCAAGTCTAAGAATTCTGGACTGATATATCAGCCAGCAACACAGGTTAAACTAAGCAGATAAAAGCAGTCTGGAGGAGGCAGTCCTCTCCTTCCCCCTTCATTCCACAGGCTTAGTTTCTGGAATGAAACTGAGAGAGAGACAGACAGACAGACACACACACACTGCATTTCAATACAGTATATTTCTGTTCAGGAGCACTGCACTGAGCCTGTAAGTCATTTTCCTAAATAGAAGCTGTTTTTTGAAGTACTAGTTACATTTCTGTTATTGTTCCATCTATAGTAATCCAATCTATAGTGGGGCCACTACTGGGTTGAACTCATGGCTGTTGTAACAAGCATAGTGTGCTGAACTTGTACTTACAAGGACTTGTCACAAGAAAAAAATCTTGTCTTGATCTTAGATCATTTGTCAATGCTGGTTTTCTTGGATTACTATAATTGGAATTTATCTTGCATGTCAGAAAAGTATTTTAGCTGTTTTAATCGACATGACATTGTTCCATATATACAGGCCTTTTAGGAACCTCAGTGGGTATTTCTGCTTTACACTCTGGTGTTAATTGCAGTTTAGAACTGTATGATGTAGTTTATGTCCCTCTCATCCACAGAGTTCTATAGTAGAGCACAGACACATTGTGCCAGCAATAGAAGAGTAGAACAGGGACATAAACTACATCATACAATTCTAAAGTGGCTTTCACCAACAGCATGTAAATCAGAAATACCCACTAGGATAGCTGAAAAACCTGGATAATTAGAGCAATAACACACTTTGAAGCAATATTTAAAAAACAGCTTCTACTGGGGAAAAATGTCCTACAGATTCAGTGCAGTTCTCCTTTAAGTCTGGAAAGTAATAACAGTGGATCCTTAAAAAGCCTGGAAATTAACTTAACTGGATCCTAAAAAAGTATATTTCTTTAGAAGTACCTATGCTCCACTTTAGTTTCAAGTATGTAAATGAAGAGGAATTACAGTATAAACATGCAGGACATTTGACTGTGTTTTATTATGCCAACTGATAGTATGCAACTGAATTAGACATTTAAAAAACATAAACTAAAGGTACTTTACATATGTACAGTACTACATTGTGAGGTACATGTCATGCGATGGCACTACGCCATGCTGAGTAAAATATGGTGTCTCTGATTTGGGACTTTTGTCCCTGATTTTTGGGGGGACTGTCCCTGATTATGATCACAGCAGGTTGAGAGGTATGAATTAGGCATCCATAATGGTCGGTGAAGTTCCCATAAAAAGGTTTCTATGGAAAACCAGAATATTATCTAAGAAAACAAGGGTCTATCTGTTCAAAACACTAATATTACCTTTATGTATTCATTTAGTTATGTTTTCCCTTCCCTTGTGTTATTAGAAGCAAAACTATACAGTGTTTTTTTTTTTCCAAGGCCTGTGGAGCAGTCATCTCAACCCTATCAAAAGACATATTACCCATCATGACTCTGTAAATGGGGAGGGGTTAGAATGATAAGTCATTTTGTTTTTTCCATTGTATTTTGCACATTTTCATTTTATTCTCCCATTATGTAGATTTGGCACTATCTGGACTCCACTGATTGAGTGAATTTCCGCTAGTTTGGTTAGTTGGCAGAGAAACAAGATTTGTATCCCAGGACCTATTAGCACTGTGCGGAATCCTCCTTTTGTAACATCATCTTTAATTAAAATGAGACAGTGGAAAATGTCTCTACTTTGCTACTCTCGAAATCCCAAAAGCAGTTGTACTTTATAGTTATTAGCTCTGGTTTCCCACAGGCAGAGTCTATTTCCCAGTGCCTGACATTTCAAGAACCTATGGTCTTCTAATTTTTAACAGACACTAGACTTCCTCCATCCATGTGAGATAATGTCTGACTTTGTATACTTGGGAAGGTAAGAGTAAAAAATACATTCAAACATAAGATAGAGGAAAGAGTATGTCCTCCACCATCCTGTACACAAACATTGGAACCTTTGGAGCATTTACATTTAATGTGCCGTTTCCCAAGAACTTTCAGAGAGTCTTATCATGGACATGGAACACACCTACTTTTCTTCAATTTCCTATTCAGATGTGTGCTGGGTCTCTATAGCCAAAACTGGCAGCTCATCATAGGAACACTTTTGGTGTACTTGTTACTGTTTGTTGTTTTTCTAATGGCAAGCCAGCTGTTCTTTTTGTAAGCCCCCTGCAAAAGTGGGGCTTATATTCCCACATATTTAGGCACCCCTTTCCCCTACCCCCCCAAGCTAGGACATGGGTTTAATGCTCTGTGGGTTAGTTGTCTGGATGCCCTTAAGGGGGCAGCAGAGGGCAGCAGATAGGGTATTAAAAGGAGCATACAGGAAGTATCTGGGCATTTCCAGCCTTGGCAATAGGCCTGGGGCTAGAGGAGGGAAGCTGGAGAGTAGAACCAGGACCAGGATAGGTGGGCAAGTGAGGGAGCCCAGCAGTCCAGGAGGGCCAGTGGGGAACCCCTCCAAAGTAAGTGCAGTCAGGACAGTTTCACATGCCATGGCCAATGAGGAGTTGGGGTATGGAGCTCTGGTGAGGACTAGGTAGCCAGGTTTTGCATCAAGTGGGGCTATAGCATTAGGGAGGCTTTAGCAAGCCATTTGAGGATATTAGGAGCCCTTTAGGAAGCCTCTTTGTGTGTGTTCTCAGATTTCCAGGACTGGGAGGGCTGTGGCCGAGCCCTTTCAAGAGGGGAACTGGTGGCAGATGTTCCCCTCATACCCGGTGTAGCAGGGCAACCTGGGGGGTTGAGGGAGCCTTTCACCTGTCCAAGGGGCATGTTTGGAGGGACAGGTCTTTGGGCACTGGTCCAGCAAATGGCCGGGTGGGCTGTGGACCCACAGAAGTGGAAGGCCTTATAGGGTGGTCCCCGTGCTGGTGGTTTAACTCAAGCCCAGGAGTTACAGAAGGGATGTGGGCCTGGTAGGGACTCCACATAGGAGGTGGTGACAACAGTACAACCCCAGAGAAAAGAGGGGTTATGGAGGCTGAGGCGGAGGCAAGCATCAGAGTAACAGGGACCTCAGTCTAGTACATGTAGAACCAGCCACTGGAAAAAGGGGTCAGGGCTTGGGTCTTCTGGAAAAATCCTGGATGCCATGTGGCATGGGCCAACACCCCGAGTCCAGGTGGGAAGGGCAGCCCACTCTTCCACACCAGTGTCAGGGTGGGATAACCAGAGCCAGTATAAAAGGGATCCAGTGAACACAGAAGTAAAAGGAAGACTTGTGTAGTGCCCCAAAGTAAGGGGGTAAAGGAATGGGGGCACCACAGAAAATAGAGGGGGTTTAGAATGCCCCAGGGGTCCCTGTAGTGTTGTGGGGCATTAGGGTCTGTGTTCTGGGTCCCCAGGTTTGCTGCCCCCCCAGAGAATTGTCAGGCAGGGCACATTTAAAAAAAAAGAACTTTTTTTTCCTCTCAATCTCTCTCTCCTCTCTCGGCTCCTCCCTCCCTCCTCTCTCTCTCTCTCTCTCACTCCCTCCTCCCTCTCTCTCTCTCTGCTGCCTGTTAGCTCCATTCCATTCCCCCTATCCCAGAGCAGGCAGCATGAGAGTGGGCACCCACACGCTGGAACTGCTGTCCCTGGCCGGTGCGTGGTACCCAGTTTAAATTCTGGCCATTGGCTTGGGGCACAGGCTCGGGGTTCTAGAATCAGAACCCCAAGTGCCTTTTCAAAAGAAGGAAAGCCATTTTGGCTTCAGGTCGTGCTGGGCTGTTGAGTGAAAAGGAGGGACCTAGAGAGTGCGATGGAGACAAGGGGCTTATCTGGTGGTTGAAGCCATCTCATCGACTATGAGTTGGCTCCCCCCTCCTCGAGCCAGTGAAGACTCCTGAAGACTGCTGCTCCTGTTGTGCTCTCTGCTTCATTTGTGGTCGAGTCCGGTGGGTTTTGCTGCCAAGACGTCTGGTCCCTTGCAGCGGTGTGGGCTCTGTATGGCCCCATTTCTTATTTTGCTGCTCCCTTGCCAGTTTCTCTTTGGTCCCTGGTCGGCAGCAGAGAAGAGTCTCATTGTTGACCATCATGTGTCAGAAGACCTGCAAGGCCCCATGCAGTCCGCTGCACTCCTTATTCTCCACCTACAGTCCTTTCCCACTGCCAACAAGAACCTCCCACCTCTTGAAGCAGCTCTCTCCGCCCTGGGCCAGGGCGTTGAGTCAGCGGCAGCACAAAAAAAAGAGTGCTGGCTGCCTGAAAGTTTAAAGTAGAAGTTTTCTTTTTAACTTGTTTTGGGTGCCCAGAGTGCCATCAGAGAACTGGGTGGGTGGGCCAGCTTAAAATATTTAAATATTCAGGGCTCGGCAACACCCACGGGGAGGGGCCAGCTCAGAAAGGCCCATAGAGGACCTACAAATATTTATAAAATAGGCGGATCAGGGGCGTGACAGCCCAGATTATGGGCAACCAGGCCTTAAGCAGACCCAAAGAATTAAAAGGGGCAACATAGGCCCAATGATTTAAAGGGGCAATTCAGGCTCAGTATTAGAAGAAGGTAGCAAAGGCCCCAGCACTAGAAGGGCAGCCTTAGGCCCACAGTGATCAGAGGGGCAGTAAAGGCCTTATGGTTAGGAGAGGGTAAAAAGTGCAACACTTTAGGCTACCAGTAGGCCCATAATAGTCAAGGAGGGCCCAGTAGTTAAGATGGCAAGGGAGGCCAATTGGAAAGAGGGCATTTATCCCAAGGTTTCCTGGGGTAGCCAGGTCCTGGTACAAAAAGGACCCATAAGTGAAGTACTGTTGTGAAGAGTCAGTGAAGAGAAGGGTGCTTAGAACACAACTGCTATCTAGTGACTGTCAATTAACGAAAATGTGTATCTGAACTGTTGTGTTGGTTGCAAAGTACCAAGACTGTGTTGTTACTGGGATTGTGGTTATTTGCCCCTGCAACAAATGATTGCCCTGGAACTTTGGTTATTTGCCCCTGCAACAAACAGTTGCCCTGGAGCTGTGGTTATTTGCCCCTGTAAAGAACAATTGCCCTGGATTCTGGTAATTTGCCCCTGTTCCTGGCAAATTGCCCCTGCAATGAACAATTGCCCCGGATTCTAGTAATTTGCCCCTGTTCCTGACAAATTGCCCCTGCAATGAACAATTGCCCCAGATTCTGGTAATTTGCCCCTGTTCCTGGCAAATTATGCCAAAACTAACAGTTTTCTTGGTGCAGTAAGAAAGTGTATCTGCCAGCACTAGTGTTGTCAACATATGTGTATAGACTCAATCTTCTACCATAATACTGCTCCTTGGTGTTGCCTACCATTCTACTACTACGGAATCAGTCTGTACCCAGCAGATGTCCTTCAACATCTCTCTTCTCCAGAAGGTATCCAACCAGAAGATCTTCGACTATGTTCCTGTCATCGGTCGAAGTCAAGTTCGCCAAAATCAAGTACGTCGAAGCCCATGCAAGTCACACCCACCGTTTCTTGTTTCCCTCAGTTCAAAGTCAAGTACCCCGAAGTCCAAGTGCATTGCTTCAGCCATTCCAGTATTGTCTCTTGGTTCCTGATATGGATGTCCCAAAGTTGGCTGCCCTCCGAAGAGTGTGCTTGTCCTGGAAGAACCTTGTCTGCATCCCCTGGTTGTTCGCTGCAAGTTGAGTCCATCGAAGCCAAGTATGGGAAGTGTCCGCTGTTTTATTGTTTTGTTCCAGTCTCCTGTGTTGACACTTCAGAGTCATCCATCTTCACCTCGAATTCTTCTGGTTCCTGGTTGCATCAGACATCCATCTTCACCTCAGATTCTCCTGGTTCCTGGTTGTGTCAGAATTTCCACAGCATCATCCAGTCTTTGGTAATCCTCCAGTGGGTTCATCACCAAGTATCTTCCTTGTTCTCTTCCATCCTTGGTGGCCCCAAAGCGGGTTTTGGTTGGGAACTTTCTTCATCTAGTTTGATTCTGATAGCCCTCCAGTGGGCTCATTCCAGGAACCTGTTCCACTTGTTCCTTTATGCTGGCAGCCTTGGAAAGAGTGGGTTTTATGGTGAGAAACATATGGTCTGTCTAAAAAGCCTCTCGCCACCCCAGTGGCCTTAGTTAGGTCTGTGCTGGGTTCATGTTCTGAGTGCCCTAGGAAGCTCCTTTATCCTCATTTTCTGTAGCTACCAACTTTACTCGATGGTGTGCACAAAGACTTCAGTAATGACTGGACTCTGTGGTGACTTTGTATGTACACTGCTGTAATCGAACTGAGTCAGTGGTTAATGTCTTCCAAAGCCGTAGTTATTGCATTCCAATATCTTAGGCAATACTAAAGGTGACATAGAATATTGTACTACTAGACCACAAGTGATTCTAATTGTAACCTAGAGTATAGTGGCACTAGGCAGAGGTGCACCTCAGACTATTTCTGTTTCTTTAGCATATGATTTAGTTACCTGGTTCCGAATCTTGAGTTCATAGAGATTCAGTAACTGTTTAGTAGTGTTACATGAGAATTGTCTGTTCATTAGTGCACTGTTTACCCCTCCTGTGACTATGTCATCCTACCCCTGTTGTGGAATAAAGCCCAGTGGGCATCAAACTCATTGGACGACTCCTGCCTCTCCTTGTTGGATCAATTACATTTATTCTTACTTATTCGAACCATGGTGCTCACCACCATCACAGCAGAGCACCGCACTTGGCTTACCAGATCTTCATATACCAGGAGATTGCAGAGATCTGGGTTCCAGGGTTTATGTAAAACACCCGAGACAGAAAGGGTAGAAACAAAAGACTCCTTCTGGTGCCTGCTGATACTGTGGTTCTGGTATTTGAGAGGTCCAGCCATATCATGTAAAAAGTTATAGCCCCATGGAGCTGATTAAGTATTTGCTGAAAAGGAATGGTGACCCCTGTATAGCTGGAATTATTTGTCATGCAGGTGACAATAAAGTTATTTGGGGAGAAAAAGTGGTTTGTGTTTCATTTGATAGTAGAGAGGGAGTTTTAGTGAAATTAAATATTTTGTTTTCCCTCTTCATTTTGTAGTCTAATTAATTCACCACGAGTTTGTATTTCAGGGGGAAGAATCTAGCCTCTGTGGCTTCCAGGCCTTCATGGGACCTCTGAGAGAGAAGAGGGAGGTCGTAGTCTAGTTTGTGGGTTCAGGGAGTGGATCCATTGCTGAAAATAGGAGGTACTGCAGCAGCTTGAAGACAGCATCAGGTAGGGACCATCCATTTTCCCTGGTCCAGTAAATGCAATGTCTTGTATGTTAGCGCTTGGGAAGTGCTCCTTTCTTTCTGCCAGGACCATCTGCGAAATTAATAAGTATGCCCCTAGATGGAGCTGAAAGAGAGGGGTTACACTGTAGGGGCTACTCGTCTGAGATGTTCCCTGAGCCGTGGAGATAGCCACCAGACCCTGAGCCATGCAGTCCATGGTGCGCAGGCTTTCCAGCCTGGTTGGGCCCTGTTGTGCACTTTAAATTGCTGTGGGGTAGGCCTGGAGCAGGCATTAGGCCTGACCTACTGGTGTGGTGTGCGCACAGGACTTGACAGTCAGATGACCCTCAGGAGAGGTCCTGATTGCAGGATAGGCAAAGGGAACTAGAGCAGCTGCATGAGAAAGCGCCATCTTGGGGACCATAGCAAGTGAGCTGAGGGAGAGAGACCAGAAGAAGTAGTAAAGCAGAAAAGGTAAATAGTGCCAGCGAAAGCAGAGCAAAAAGGATCACTTTGGAAGTGCATTGCTGGAGAAGCAGGCAATTGGACTGGGCTGCCCATATTTGGAGCAGAGAACTGTGGGCTCAAAGACACTGTGGAACTAGAAGGGAAGAAACTGCAAATGCAGACATCCCAATGGATTGGCAGCAAGTAGTAGCAGGGGAGGTGCAGAGAGGCCTGAAGCAACCCTCAGGAGGAACCCCTGACTATAGTTCCAGCCTTGGAAGGCTAGGAAAAATGCAAGGGACATGAACATTGTGTGAGGTATGGGTTTGTGGGAGAAGCAGTAACCAGGCTGCCCATATGCCCTTACTGTTTAAGTAGTTCACAGTGCCAAATAGGGGGAGGTATGCTCCCAGTTACACTGCCAGCTTATTCATCCCATAGTCACCAGCCCGTGGAGATTTGGAGGGGTTTGAAAGATTGTCCCTGGGAGAAAGCACACATGCCCAGGTGGATGAGACTTGCCGCAAATCGCCGGACGTGATAGTGGAGGCTGAGGAAGAGGAGGGTGCAGGTGCACCAGAAAGGGAAAAAGGTGACAGAGAGCACAGATGTCAGCCCAGCTCTCCACCACCTGCTACCGGCTAACCCACTGGCAGTGGGAGGGGCAGGGGTCTCAGACAACCAGTTGGGGATCCTCCAGGGCCCGGGGACCCTCACCATGGCCCCTGTACAATTATAGCTCGCAGGCATCATCCAGCACATTGGAGCATGCCTTGGGTGCCAAGAGCAAAACCAGACCTATGGAGAGTAGACCCAAGTCTGTACCTGCACTAGGTTCAGCCACTGGACAGGTTGGTGACCCCCAAGATCCAAGGGATCTCAATGAGGAGAACTATGTTGGCAGCCAGTTTCAGTTTCAGGACCACATGGTGGTTAGGGCAATCCCTAGGCCATACCACTGCCCTGTTATCACCTTTAAAGATGCCACTCCACAGCTCCTGGTCTGGGTCAAGACCCTCTGGACCCAGATGGATGGGTTAAATCTCAGTGACCTGTTAAATCTGAAATATCGACAGGGGATTTGGCTACCGAGAGGTCAAGCAAGGAGAATCAGTGTGAGGGACCTGCCCGAATGGAGCCAGGCTGAAAGGTGGGTTCGCAGAAGGCTGTGGGTAGAATATCTGAACTTGAACTATCCATATGTACCAGAAAGGATTTGGGACATTATAAAAGAGATGAGGGATAATTGGATTTTTTAGGAGCACCTGGAAAGGCTGAAGAACCACCCAGGAGGAGGAAGTGCCCCATCTCAGGAGTTGTTCCAAAGTGCATGGTCGATGTGCCGCACAGAGACTTGGTCAGGACTAACCATTTTCAAACACTTTGCTATGGTCTAGGTCTTGACTGGGACTTGGACAAAGTATTACATTTTGGACCATGATTCGTTTGGAGAGGTGACCACTAACCCAGCATATTATTTCCCTCCAGGTGGAGGACTTGCAATCTAGGTCCCTGGAACTAACAAACTTGTGGACTGCACCAGGACAATTGCTCTATGGAGCTGATGTCGTGACTCTTTATTTATCAAGCTCTTAAACTGAAGTTGTTTCTAGTTGCTGATATATATATATATATATATATATATATATATATGTATACATATGTATATATATATATATATATATATATATATATATTGTGATAAAGTATGTTTCTGAGAAATTGGTGTGAAAATGTGTGTGTGTATGTGTAAGAGAATGGTCTGTGGTTTTGTACACAGGGAAACTTATTTTAAAATCTGGTGGGAGGTATCTAAGTAGACTGTCTGCTACCTCATTAATGTTTAACATAAAGCTTAAGTAAAAATAATTATTTTTGGAAATGCATAATCATTATAAAAAAGTGATTGTTGTTCACTGTTTAAAAAAGCAATGATGGTTGTGACTAGCACTCTATCTCCTGGCACAGGTAGGGTTTAGGATTTAGACCTTAGGGACTAATTTTGGGCTAGATAGGTAGGTTGGGTGGCATCTAGTGGCCAGACATGGTGAGTTGGTTTCCAGAGGGCTTGGCAGTGTGCATACTTGGCCTGATGGGGGTGGACCATCACTGGACCCTTGCTATCATTCCCAGGAGGGGATGATTTCCTTGGTTGGGGAAGAGTGTAAGCCCCCTGAAAAAGCGGGGCTTATATTCCCACATATTTAGGCACCCCTTTCCCCTACCCCCCCGAGCTAGGAAATGGGTTTAGTGCACTGGGGGTTAGTTCTCTGGATGTCTTAAGGAGGCAGCAGAGGGCAGCACATAGGGTATTAAAGGGAGTGTACAGGAAGTATCTAGGCCTTTCCAGCCTGGGCTGCAGGCCTGGGACTGGAGGGGGAAGCTGGAGAGTAGAACTAGGACCAAGATAGGTGGGCAAGTGAGGGAACTCGTTGGTCCAGGAAGGTCAGTCGGGACCCCCCCAAAGTAATTGCAGTCAAGATGGTTTCATACACCTTGGCTGATGAGGAGTGAGGGTATGGAGCTCTGGTGGGGACCAGGTAAACAGGTTTTGTGTTGAGTGGGGCTAGGGCATTAGGGAGACTTTAGCAATCCATTTGAGGATGTTAGGAGCCATTTAGGAAGCCTCTTTCTGCATATTCCCAGGCTACCACAGCTTGGAGGGCTGTGGCAGGGCACTCTCAGGAGGGGAACCAGTGGCAGAGGTTCCCTTCACACCTGGTGTGCAGGGCAGCCTAGGGGGTCGAGGGAGCTGGGGAGCCTTTCACCTGTTCAAGGGGCCTGTTTGGAGGGACAGGTCCTGTGGTGCCAGTCCAGCAAATGGCCGGGGTGGGCTATGGACCCACAGAAGTGGTAAGCCTTGGAGGGTGGTCCCTATGCTGGTGGTTTAACGCAAGCCCAGGAGTTGCAGAAGGGACATGGGCCTGGTAGGGACTCCCCATAGGAGGTAGTGACAGTAGTACAACCCTGGAGAAAAGGGGGGGTCATGGAGGCTGAGGCGGAGGAAAGCATTGGGGTAACAGGGGTCTAAGCCTAGTACATGTAGAGCCAACTGCTGGAAAAAGGGGTCAGGGCTTGGGCCTTCAGGAACAATCCTGGATGCCTTGGGGCATGAGTCAACGCCCTGAGGTCCAGGTAGGAAGGGCAGCCCATTCTTCCACACCAGTGTCAGGGGGATGACCAGAGCCAGAGTAAAGGGGACCCAGTGAAAACAGAAGTAAAAAGAAGGCTTGGCTTACCAGATCTTCATACGCCAGGAGGCTGCAGAGATCTGGGTTCCAAGGTTTGGGTAAAACACCTGAGACAGAAAAGGTAGAAACAAAAGACTCCTTCTTGTAACTGCTGATACTCTGGTTCTGGTGTTTGGGAGGTCCAGCCATATCATGTAAAAAAGTTTTAGCCCCATGGAGCTGACTAAGTGTTTGCTGAAAAGGAATGGTGACCCCTGTATAGCTGGAATCATTTGCTATGCAGGTGATAATAAAGTTATTTGGAGAGAAAACGTGGTTCATGCTTCATTTGATTACAGAGAGGGAGCTTTAATTAAATGAAATATTCTGTTTTCCCTCTTCATTTTGTAGTCTAATTAATTCACCACAAGTTTGTACTCCAGGGGGAAGAATCCAGCCTCTGTGGCTACTGGGGCTTCACAGGACCTCCGAGAGAGAAGAGGGAGGTCCTGATCATAGGAGGTAATGCAGCAGCTAGAAGACAGCATCAGGTAGGGACCATCCATTTTCCCTGGTCCAGTTAATGCAATGTCTCGTATGTTAACGCTTGGAGAGTGCTCCTTTCTTTCTGCCTGGACCATCTGAGATTTTAATAAGCATATCCCCAGATGGGACAGAAAGGGAGAGGTTACACTTTATTCTTCAATAAAAGCATGTCATACCTGATGTAATGGTAAAGCAAATCACTGATTTTCTCAGTGGTATGTTTCTGAGGGAAAAAGGAACCTGGCTATATGTCAACTTCAAGTTGTATGGTCATATTGTCCATGGATTACTCAGCCATAATGCAGCATAGTATTTATGGTCCTCTGTCATTGTTTTATTAACCTTTCCTCTTTGTTTTGTTTGTAGATATGTGACAGGACATCCTTTATTAACTTTAATAAATGTATCATACAGTGACAATATGATCTTCCTTTGACTTTTTTTTCATTTTGTATTTCCTTTATATGAATATAATAGACAAATACTGGCTTGCTGTATATTTTCCAGTTGCTTTTCATTATTTTAGTCTTGTATTTATTTTTCAGTAAAATTACCATACTCTTCTCCAATATGTGCTATGGGATATTTAACTTCCACCTGGACAGTGACCAGAGATAGGCAGAAGGGACCTCAGTTTAGCATCTCATCTGAAGGATGGCACCTCAACAGTGCAGCACCCCTCTTGCAGTGCAGTAAAGTGTCAATTATGAGAATTACACACAGTACCTGGTGTTGGGCTAGAAACCATAACATTCCAATCTTTCAGCCCCAGAGGCAATCATGCTACCTACTGACTGAGCCACTGACATGAACTTTGTCAGTGATACATAACATAGAGGATAATGGCTGGGGATCGGGTGATAACCACGCTGTAATCACCTCGAGCGGTTGCTAGGGCAACATGGTAAACCTCGAGAGCGCAGTTCGAAAGGTTTACTGTAGCCCTAGCAACCACGAGAGGTGATTTCAGCGTGGTTGTCACCCGATCCCCAGCCATCATCTTTTATAGTGTATGGTCAAAAAAACACTGTTTGCATTCTACGTGTGAGAATTACAGAACTCTGGTGCATTCTTTTTTGTTATGCCACTGTTTGGAAGTTCCAAAGTGTGGTTAACAACTTTTAAAATTCTAAACAGTGCATAACAAAGCTCTGTGACTGCTGATTATGGTGGATAATAGGCACTTACCATACATTATATCAAATTATTAAACAGTACAAGAAAGTTTACTGACAGCAATATGCATAAATATAAATTATTTATCAATCTTAGCACTTTGACTTTTCCATCAGGTAGCCTTTGAGCTTAGTTTAAAAAAGAAGGTGGCTTGGTGCAGTGTGCAGGAAAAGTGGGAATTTGTTTTATAGTTTGGCAGCAGATGGTGGGAATGTTCTAGTGCCCATAACTGTAGTAACTTGAGGCTCAAGTAAAAGGCCATGATTCAAGGCTAAGATCCTGAGGTTGCACTTAGCAGCAACTCTGGAAGAGGAGACTAGCTGGAAGACAAAAGTAGTTGTTTGATAAACCAGCCAAGGCTGTAGCATGAGTTAAAAAATATTACTTTCTCTATCTCTCTATTCTGGTTTTCATAGTAATGAGCTGGATCCAAGATTGCTTAGATTGATGGCCAGTCTGAATGTTCTCCCTTTATCTAAAATATTTAATTTTTCTCTCAATATGTCCTCACTTCATAGCATATGGAAATCTGCTAGAGCTGTCCCAGTTTACTTAGATGCATAGAATCTGATGGCAGAAAACATCCCAGTGGTTCATCCAGACTGGTCATTTCCTACCTGAATCCCGAATGAAGAACTGGGTTTACTGGGACAACTGCTCTTCTGGTGCTTTGGCACCTCCTACCCCCCCCCCAGCTTTCTATCCTCCCCAGCTCTTTGATAATGAACAGGGCCACTGGAAAATTGCACCCACAATTGTTTTGCGGAATCCGCAATTTCCCTATTCTCCACAAAAACTGACATGTTCCACAATTTCTTGCAAGTTTTGAGATTTCACATTGAACTGTGTAAAAAGTATGTGACTCTGCTTGCTTTTGAATCCTTGTCTTGTTTGGTTTCAAAATCCACTGGCCAAGCACAAGTGCATTTAAACACTTAACATTCGGTTTGTGTTCAAGCAGTCTATCAGAAAACTTTTTTGTTGCCACAGAGACTGAAACAAACAAGCATTTGTCAATGCCGAATGTTTGCTTGCTGGCATTGGCATTGGTAGTGTAGAAGTTACAGAGCTGCATAATAGAAATGGCAGTGAAGTACTGAACTGAAGCCAACCCCACCACCACCCTGCAGAGAGTGACAGGCATTGGGGTGTGCCTTTGGGTCATCAGGCATAACGGCCATGCCATTTCACCACACCCTACCCTGCAGACACTGACAAGTGTCACAGAGTGCCTTGGGATCTTTGGCCCTTATGCGTACCCCATTCCATCAGGAAATACGGTGAGATGGGTGCGGTATAGGAGAATGGGGTAAACTTTGGGGCCGAAGAGTCCAAGGCACACCTCGATGCCTCTCACTGGCTGCAGGATGTGGAATGGTATGAGCATTACAGGCAAGAATCCCAAGTCACACCCTGATGCCTGTCATTCTCAGAGGTGAGGCGTTATCGGTTGAAACCCTAACACCTCAGGTATTCGTTGGTATTTTCACTCCAAATTTTCAACATGTTTTTTGTGACCCCACCTCATGAACAGTGGCAACATCAGTTTGTTGGCGGCTGCTTAAGCACAAGCGGCTCGGCATTTAGCACCACAGGTGCAAAACACATTCGAACAGGATGTGAAAAATGACAGCTGTACTGTTCATGGGGAGGTGTAAAAATGGCAATGTTGCAAATCTGCAGTAAAAATATTAAAAACTGGTGAAGTCACGGTAGTAGAAACTGTCACACCCATAATGTAATTAGGTTGGGGATTTTTTACAGCAGATTCTCAACACAGGCATTTTGGGACCTCCGATCATGAACAGTGTCACTGTGATTTTCTTTATCTGTCCCGAACAATGATTTCTCACAGCGACCACGCATCTCTGCACTGAAAGTGTGAAAACACATTTCTGCCATGTTGTGAAAAATGACAGCTGTACTGTTCATAAGGAAGTGTGGAAAAATGCCACTGGTGAAAATCTGGACTGAAAATATTACAAAGTCATGAACTTACGAGGGTGCGTGGAAACTGCACAATGCTCACTCATAACACAGTCATTTTATGGACTTTTGTCACCAAATTTTCAACATAGCCATTTTAAGACCTCTGCTCATGAACAGTGTAACTGTGATTTCCTTAATCTGTCCCAAACATTGCTTTAGCACACAGACTGCACCATTGTGTGCTACATGTGTGGAAACACATTTGAGGCGACATGTGAAAAATGGCAGCTGTACTGTTCATAAGGAAGTGTAATAAAATGGCAATGTGGATAATCTGGAGTGAAAATATAGAAAATTTGCAAACTTACGAGTGTGCGTAGGAACTGCGCAACACGCGCTCGTAAAACAGTCATTTTTAGGAATTTTTTCACCAAATTTTCAACATAGCCATTTTAAGACCTCTGCTCATGAACAGTGTCACTGTGATTTTCTTTATGTGTCCCATACATTGATTTTTGCACACCGATCAGCGCCATATTGTGCGCTTAAGGGAAACACGTTTGGCAAGATGAAAATGACAGCTGTACTACTCATAAGGAAGTGTAATAAATGGCAATGTTGAAAATCTGGAGTGAAAATATTAAAATTTGCAAACTTACGAGGCATGCGTGAGGAACTGCTAGCATACTTGCTCAGTAAAACAGTCATTTTTGAATTTTCCACCAAATTTTCAACATAGGCTTGAGCCCACACCTTATGAACAGTGGCAGTGTCATTTTTTGTTACTGTCCCGAAAGGTGATTTCATGCAGTGACCGCGAAATCACCCTTCAGGCCCGATTAATGCCATGACAGTGAAAGCATTCATGAGAAGGGGTCCCAAAAACCCCATGTTGAAAATTTGGTGCAAAAATTCCAAAAAATGGCTGAGATATGCAGCAAAGTTGAAAAAACCCTATCTATCCCATTATACAGCTTACCGGCATTTCCTCAGTTCGCGGTCAGCTTTGAAGAGTGCAGACGTGTTCCTGGTCCACCGAAGATTGTCGCACTGGAGTCTGGAGGTAAGTATGGGGTGAGGGGAGGGTGAGGGGTGAGAGGGGGTGTTGGGAGGTGGGGTGTGCAGTGGGTGGGAGCAGAGACAACGAGGGACCATTTTTAAGTTTCAGGTATTTTTTTTATTAAATGACGACGCGGGACGTTTGCCAAGCTGGGGTGGGCTCCCAGCATGGCACAAGGACAGCTGATGGGGGTGTGTGGAGCCAACGGGGGATTGGGCACCTCTGTCGGCAATAGCATCTGTTGCCACACTGGGGTGGGCTCCCAGCGTGGCACCCTGTACTGGGGGAAGGGGACCAGTGCAGCCGATGGGGGATTGGGCACCCCCACTGGCTATACAATGTGCGGCCATGCTGGAGTGGGCACCCAGCATGGCATATGTAAATCTGCTTGGGGAGGCACAGCACAGCCAACAGGGGATTGGGCACCCCCATTGGCTACACAGTGTGTGCGTGTGAGGGCGAGCACGCAGTTTGCATGCATGTGTGTGTATATGTGTGTGTGTGTAGGGGAAGCATGCATGAGCAGGCGATATCTTATCGCTGTTCACTGAAGTGTGGCTCCCCCTTTCAACTGTACTCCACTGCATTTTGGACGCTGTCATAGACAGCTCCAGCAGGCATTGGAGAACTGCGGCCGTGCCTGCAAACACACTGACTGAATTGGAAGAGGGCTGCCACACCTCCGAAAACTCGGATGATGGCACTATGTTTCTTGCACCTGCGTGCAAGCAAACATAAAAATGGGAGAAAAGGTGTAAATGATCCTATTCACTTAAATGAGGTGCTAACCATGAAGCCTTTTTGTAAGTGTCAGGGCAAGTTTTTCCTTGTGAACATACTTTCATTCAGACAGTTTTGATTCAAACAGCCAAGGATGTTGGATGCCCTGCTGATTTTAAACTTGAATAAGCTAGCTGGTAACAGCAATCTACCACCTAGATGCTCACATGCAAAGACTACAATAAAAACCTAAGTCTGAAAACAAGCTTATAAAACACATAGAATGTATTTGAACATCTATCTTTAAACAAAATCATTGCAGCCAGAGTAAAACAAAGGTAAAGTGCAGGGCACTCTGATTACTGTATGATGTATTAAAAACATATTGGTAATTTTTTTATGTATTTTTTAGTAACTGGGCAAGGTCCACAAGGCACAAGTACTTGTTTTCAATGGCAACCAGGAGCACTAAAGAGGTTAAGTGACTTGCTCAGAGTCACACAATATGCAAGTGGAGGCTGTAGGAATCAAACCCAGGTCTGCTAGATGTCCGCAACTCATTCACAGTTAGTTACTCTAACCTCTAGGATATACTGCCTGCCCCAATTACTCCCAGATTTAATGTTTAAATATGTGATTTCAAAAATAGTGTACAGTACCTACAGTGCAAATTATAAACATTAGACACTTTATTAAAACTCAGTTATTCAGCACTGTGTCTGCTTATTTTTTCTTGTACCAAAGTGGGTGAACAGTTAACAGAGCACTGTAACCAGCTGTTGATCAGGCTTCATTATTCTACATCCACAAACAGAAACATGAGTTTATTCTGGATTTATTTAATGTTGATTTGCTATGACTCACTTTATAGAATCAGTTTAGCACTGTATGAGTCAGATGTTTTTAAATTTTGGAAGATAGGAAATGCTTACGATAGCTTATCAGTTTAGTATTCATTTTAGGAATATGAGCTTTTCTTTATGTTTAAAACATATTCAAATGGCAGTGTATTCATTTAGCCATTTATACTGACTAATACATGCTGCAGAAAACAGTAAAAGATTTATTGTGAAGCACTCAGGGTCTATAGTAGAACTCCCGCAATTTCCCCACAAATTTAGCAAAAAAGCTCCATCATTTGGGGTAACATTTTCCGCAATTTTCCAGTGGCCCTGGTAATGAGCCTATCCTTTACTTGCTTAAAACTAGTAACTGATGCAGCTTTCACCACTTGTTCAGGCAAACTATTCCTTCCATCCACCACCTGCTTCATGAAAATGTACTTAACGTCCCTTTTGAATCTATACCTCACCAACATCTGTCCATTCCCTGGTTATGGTGCTTTCATTCCTAATGAATAGATCCCTGCTGTCAACTCTGTTGAGTCCCCTCAAGAACATATACAGTGGTGTCCCCAGGAAGAAATCCAATTCTGCAGCTTTTGCAGCAATCTGAAGAATATTGCAACAGGCCTATTGAATAAAGCAATATAATTTCAATGGCAATTAGTCCCTATTGTCATTCAAGAAAATGTGACACTGTCAGGATGAAGTGAATGCCACAGTTTCCTACATGGCAAAGGGGATTAACTGCCATTGAAATTACACTGCTTTATTCAGTAGGTCTGCTGTAGCATACTGCAGAGTGCTTTAAAAGTGGTTTTCATCCTGGGGGATGCCACTGTAAGTCTCAGTTATGTCCCCCAGCCTCCAGACAGTAAATGTTGAGACTCTCCAGCCTTTCTTTGTATGTCTTCCCTTGCTGCACATTGATATTTTTTGTTGCCATTCTCTGTGTCCTCTCCAAGCACTTCCTGTCTTTCCTTAGGTGAAGACTTTAGAACTGTTCTCAGTACTCCAGGTGCAGTCACACCATCCTAAATAGATACTTGTGCTCAGTATTTACTGAAGAGAAGTTAGGGCAGGGCCCACAGCCCTGCACCATGGACACAGGGGGGGAGGGAGGTGTGCACTAGTCCCTTCACAAAAGAAAGGGTCCTACAAGAGCTCGATAAACTCAGGGTGGACATGGCATACATCCCAGGGTACTAAAGGAGCTAAGGGTGGAACTAGCAGAGCCATTATCAGAACTGTTTAGTGAGTCTCTGAGCACAGGAGAGGTCCCAGAAGACTGGAGAAGGACTCGTGATCCCACTCCACACGAGTGGTAGCAAGGAGGAGGCAGGGAACTACAGACCAGTCAGTCTTACCTCAGTAGTGGGTAAGAGTATGAAGACACTCCTTAAGGAAAGGATAGTGCAACATCTGGAATCCATAGGAGCACAGGATCCAAGACAGCATGGGTTTACAAAAGGAAGGTCCTGTCAAACTAATCTCATAGATTTCTTTGACTGGGTAACCAGAGTGGTGGACCAAGGGGGGGCAGCTGATGTTGCCTATCTTGACTTCAGCAAAGCTTTCGATACTGTTCCACATAGAAGACTGATTAATAAACTGGGAGGATCAGGGTGGGTCAGATGTTGGTCAACTGGGTGGCAAACTGGTTGACGGGCAGAAAACAGAGAGTGGTGGTAAACAGTATACTGTCAGAAGAGATGCAAGTCACAAGTAAGGTACCTCAGGGATCAGTCCTGGGGCTAGTCCTCTTCAATATCTTCATCAGTAACATTGCAGATGGACTGGAGGGTAAGGTTTGTCTGTTTGCAGATGACACCAAGATCTGCAACAGAGTAAATGACCCAGATGGGGTGGGCAGAATGAGAAGAGATCTGGATAAACTAGCAAAATGGTTGGAAGAGTGGTAACTGGGGTTTAACGCAAAGAAGTGCAAGATCATGCACATAGGGAAGAGAAACCCTGAAGCCACCTATAAGCTGGGAGGGGAGTTGCTGGCAGTCACAAGAGAAGAAAGAGACTTGGGCATTATCATCACCAATGACCTGAAATCATCCAAGCAGACCTCTAAAGCAGTAGGTAAGGCTAGAGGGATGTTGGAGTGTATTAGTAGGGGTATCACAAGTTGGAAAAGGGAGGTAATAATCTCTCTTTACAAGACACTGGTTAGGCCCCATCTGGAGTACTATGTGCAGTACTGGAGGCCACACCTTCACAAGGACATTAACCAAATTGAGGCAGTCCAGACAAGGGCAACCAAAATGGTGCAGGGACTGCATCAGAAAACATATGAGGACAGATTAACTGAACTCAATATGTATACCCTAGAGCAAAGGAGGGAGAGAGGTGATATGATTGAAACATTCAAACACCTTAAGGGCATTAACAAGGCAAAAAAGTCTAACATGTTTCAATATAAGGAAAATAGCAGGACAAGAGGACACAGCATGAGATTAGAGGAGGCCAATTAAAGGGTAATGTGGAGGAAGTTCTTTTTCACAGAAAAGGTGGTGGATGCATGGAATGGCCTACCTCAGGAAGTGGTGGATATGAATACAATGCAGGCTTCAAACAGGCATGGGATAGGCATAAGGGAGCAATACAGATGAGTATGAATAGATATGCCATTGACAGAGCAAAGGCCAGTGGCACATTCATAAGGCAGAAAAATAAATGGCCCTATTGGATGGGCCTTGCGGTCCTTATCTGCCATCAACTCAACTTCTATGGACCTGTACAGGGGCAGAATCACCTCCTTGCTTTTGCTAGTGAACACCTTACCTGTACCCTGAAGCATGCTAATGGTCTTCCCCTAGATATTATTACTGTACCTTGGCCCGAAGATTTTGTTTTTTGTCACTGAGCATTTATTTATTTGTTTAAAATTTGGTAACCGGGAAATGCACCATGAGCAGATGCTTGTTTCCAGGTGCAACCCAGGGGGAGGGGTAAACAAAATGGATGAACAAGAAGTAGGTTACATGGTAAAATAAAAATGTACATAGAAGCAGTTTGTTTGAAACAAGTACATGTGATTAGTAAAGACTAATTACAAATTATATACAATATAATACTATATATATATATATATATATGCACACATAATCAGGGTTTGCATAGACAAACCAGCAGGTGAGCAGGAGGAGATAGGTTATACAGGGAAAAAAGACAAAAGGGAGTCTGCTGATGCAGAGGAAGAGAACAGCCTGCTGACGCAGAGATGGAGTAAAGGGGAAATAAGCAGGGGGCAGAGGGACAGGAAGGAATTAGGAGGTGGGACAGGTACAATAAGTGGAAGGGGAAGGTATGAGTAAGTGCTTGAGGGCAGTAAAGGAGGAAGTGAGGCAGGTTTGGTGGGGGGATGCTGTTCCAGAGGGATGGAAGTCTATAGGAGAAGGCCAGTTTGCTGGCCGAGGTGCGGGCAAGCGGGAGTGTGAAAGAATGGGCACAGACTGATCACAAGTTATACAGAGAGGGAGTGGCAGGTTTGAGGAGAGAGGCAAGGTACATAAGGAGAGTCCTGAGCTCGGAATTTAGATATGAAAGTGGCACAGTGGGAAAAGCGTCTCTGGGAGAGGGATTGGAGGTATAGGGCAAAGTAGAGGTCGCAGTGGTGAGTCAGGTGGGGGGGAGCTCGAGGCAAACCTAGAGAAAGTATGGTACATAGATACATAGATACATAGACAGTGTCGGCAGATAAGGGCCTATGACCCACCCAGTCTGTCCATTTGAGCTTGTAAGTTCAGTTTGTTTTCCTAGAAGTCTGTTTCCCCTTACCCCTGACCTCCAGAATTCCTTTATGTCTATCCCATGCATTCTTAAATCCCGTGATTGTTTCAGCCCCCACCACTTCCTCTGGCAGGGTGTTTCACTTGTCCACCACCTGTTCTGTGAAGAAATTCTTTCTCATGTTTCCTCTGAATCATCCTCCTCCAACTTCATCCCATGCCCTCTTGTCCTGGAACATCTTTTTCGCTTAAAAATAGTGTTTTCCTGCACCCTGTTCCTCCCTGTAAGATACTTGTATGTCACTATCATATCCCCTCTCTCCCTCCTCTCCTCCAGGGAGTACATGTTCAGTTCCTTCAACCTGTCTTCATAGGACTTGTGATGCAATCCATGCACCATCTTTGTTGCCCTCCTCTGAACCTTCTCTACCCTGTCTATGTCCTTACGTAGGTATGGTCTGCAGAACTGTGCGCTGTACTCCAGGTGGGGCCTCACTTAGTGTCTTGTATAGCGGAATTATGACCTCCCTTTTCCTGCTGGTGATGCCCCTGCCTGTACATCCCAGCATCCTATTTGCTTTACCTGCTGCCTTGTCACACTGTTTCCCTACCTTGAGGTCATCAGAGATGACAACCCCAAGATCCCTTTCCTGCTTGGTGCATGCTATATCCTCACCCCCAACTGATATATTGTGTCAGGGTTTTTCTGCCCCATATGCATTATCTTGCACTTCTTTGCATTGAATTTGAACTGCCAAACCCCTGACCATTCTTCAAGTTTCTGCAGGTCGCTGCTCATTCTGTCTACACCCTCTGGTGTGTCTACTCTGTTACAGAGCTTTGTGTCATCAGCGAACAGTGAAATTCTGCCTTCTCGGTCCTGCGCAATGTCACTGATGAAGATGTTGAATAGGACCGGTCCCAGCACTGATCCCTGTGGTACCCCACTGGTCACTCTTCCCTCTGTGGAGTGACAGCCATTTACCACCACCCTCTGTGTCCTGCCACCCAGCCAGTTATCTACCCACCACACTACTGTCATGCCCACACCCATATTCCCCAGTTTGTGTAATAGTCTTCTATGTGGCACAGTGTCAAAGGCCTTGCTGAAGTCCAGATAGGCCATGTCCACTGCCCTCACCTGATTCACCTCCCTAGTCACCCAGTCAAAAATTCAACAAGGTTGGTCTGACATGACCTCCCTGGTGAAACCATGCTGCTTTGGGTCCTGTAGTCCATTGACAACCAGATGTTCCACCATCTCTCCTTCAGTAGTGCTTCCATGATCTTCCCACTACCGAGGTGAGGCTGACTGGTCTGTAGTTCCCTGCTTCCTCTTTGTTCCCACTTTTGCATAAGGGACTACATCTGCTGTCCTCCAGTCTTTGGGTACCTCCCCTGTTTCCAGTGATCGGCTAAACAGGATAGCCAGAGGTTTAGCCACCACCTCTCTTAGTTCTTTAAGGACCCTGGGGAGCACCCCATCTGGCCCCATTGCTTTATCAACTCTTATTACTTCCAGTTCCTTCAGGACCCTTTCTCAAGTAAAGGGACTTGTGTCCATTTCTGCACCATTCTCACCCCTTGTACTCTCTTCAGACCCATTACCCTCCTCTTCCTCAGTAAAGACTGAGCAGAAATACCTGTTCAATATGTCAGCTTTACTGTTGTCATCTTCCACGCGGCCCCCATCCTCCCCCTTCAGTCTCACTATCCCTCCCTTTGTCTTTCTTTTTTCACTTATGTACCTGTAAAAGGTTTTGTCCCCTCTACCCAATACAGTACACAACATTTAGAGAGGGAGGTTGCAAGGGCAGTACTGAAAGCCACTTTGGTGTACTATAAGGCAGTGAGGATCCATTTAACCAGTAGGTCATGCCTAATAGGGAGGAGAAGGCTAGCCTTGTGCCAGTAGAGTATTTCTAGTTTAGAATGCAGTTTCGAGTGGAGAGCACTGAAGTGGGAGGAGAAGCCAAGTGAGGGATTGAGCCAAACACCAAGGTACTTGTAGTTGAGGACATTTTCAAGGGGAGTGGATGCCCCGGAAAGGAAAGATGGTAGGCCGTGAAGTTTACAGTTTTTGCTTAATACCAAAAGTCATCACTACAGTTTTCTTCACATTTAGTTTCAGACACTTAGCATTAAACCAGTAGGTAACAGCAGAAAACTCATTTTGCAGGGGCATTTGGATGGCCAAGATGGAAGGGCCAGAGAGAAATAGGACAGTGTTGTCTGCATACATTTGAATCTTGGCATGGGAGAAAACAGAGGGGAGGTTGTTAACGAACAGTGAAAAAGAACAGGCGTGAGAATCGAACCTGGAGGTACACCAGCCAGGATAGGGAGAGGGGAGGATACAGCATTTTTGGTTTTTACAGATTGTGAAAGGCCCATCAACTAAGATCTGAACCAGGATACAGAAGATGGAGAGAGGCCTAGGGCACTAAGTTTACTTAGAAGGAGAGGGTGGGACATGGAATCCAAGGCCTTCACAAGATCAATAAAAATGGCTGAGGTAATCAGACCTTGATCCATGGCAGAGTGGATGGCATCAGAAAATTGTAAAAGGGAGGTAGCGGTAGAGTAATGCTTCCTGAAACCTGATTGGACAGGGGATTGTGTGTTGGAGGCCAGGAGCAAATCACTTAGCCTGGAGAGGACTAGGGACTCTTGTACTTTAGTAAGTGAAGGGAGGAGTGAAATAAGATGGTAGTTTCCAGGGAGAGAGGCATCACCTAATTTAAAGAGGGGGAGGACTGTGGTGAATTTCCAGGCTGAGGGAATGGTAGCAATGGAGATGAATAGGTTGAGAATAAAGGTTAGGGGCCGGCCCAGTGGCACTGAGGGTTGAGGCGCTGGATGCCACATCTCGCGCTACGCCAGAGACCCGGGTTCAGGAACGGACTCGGGTGGCCGGGGGTCAGCAAGGGAGAGGGAGGATTGAGCGTCCCAATGGATGCTCTCCTCCATCAGGGGTGGGAGACCAAGAACGCACCTGCGTTCTGCATCCCTTCCACAGCCAGTGGAAGCACCGGCAACAGGAAGGGATGGAGGCGGCTCCGCTCGCCGGAGCCGGTGAGGGGGGACGTTGCGGCGCATGAGAGGCTTGGCGTGCGTCAGCATGCCACCACTCGGGACGTACGTCCCAAGCGCCGATGTCTCAGAGGGTAGGGGATCTAGGGGAGAAAATGTAAAACACCTCTCAGCAGCCCTGGATGAAAGCCACTCTGGTTCCATCCAAACCACCAAGAAGAGACAGACCCCACTGTGCAAGGATAGGGGAAAGAGGCACTCTAGGGGCAGATCCCATGGAAGGTGGATTGGAGGACATGAGTGGATGGAAGGAGTAGGCACCGGGAGTAGATAGGAGGGATAAAGAGATAAAGTAAAAAAAAAAAAAAAAAAAAGGTTAGGAGGGAGGCAGTGGATGGAGCAGAGTGTGAAAGGAGCTTAGGGTGCAGGCCATCAGGGCTGGATTTGGCAGGGCTGAGGGAAGCAAGAGCTTTAAGGACTTCAGGGAGGGATATCAGAAGAGGCTGGAAGACAGGGGACTGTGGAGGAGAGGAAGGGGTGAAGGGTGGGGGGTCATGCAGAATGGCAGAGGTAGTGAAGAACTTATTTAAAAGTTCTGCAACAAGGGTGGGATCAGAGATGAGTGAACCTACATCACAGAGGGTGGAGGGGGATGCGTGGGATGAGTGGAGGAGTGAACGGATATCATGCCAGAAAGAGGATGATGTGCTACTGGAGGTTTGCAGGCGAGATTTGAAAAATTCCACTTTGGCACATCGAATGTGCTTGGAGCATCTCTTGCAAGTGAATGGTAAGTATGAAGGTCAGTAGGGTCGTGTGAGGATTTAAACAAGACCATGAGAGGTTGCAGGATTTGCTTATGGACAGGATTTCAGGGGTAATCTAAAGATGATGAGAGCACTTTACTCTGATTGTTTTTAGAAACGCATGGGTATCCCAAACATTTAGAAAGATAGAAGTGAAATGAGCAAGTGCATCACCAACAGATAGGGAGAAGAAAACAGGTAACCAGTCAGCTGTAACCAGGTCTTGGAGCAGTTTGCTCAAATCAAGGGATCTGAGGGGTCAGTACCAGATATATTTTGGTGGGTTAGGGGGTGTATGTATCTTTCTGATGCAGAAGGTGGGGCAGTGATCACTGACAGCATCGGGTAATATACCAGTGGATCAGATGCCGTGCGGGTGGTAAGACAGCATCCAGTCAAGAAGGTTATGTGGCTGGGTTTGGGCAGGTAGGTTGTTTTAATAGCTGAGACAAGTTTAAAGCTTGTATCTATTGGCAGAAGTTGAGTGAAGAAGGTGACAGCCAGTCTAAGTTAAAGTATCCAAGGAGAATAAGTTCACCTGATGGAGTAAGGGAAGAGACAGCGGGGATGCAGGAGACAAGGGAGGAAGGCGGAAGTTCCAGTGAGAGAGAGAGGACTCCCACAACATTAGGCATAGAGGAGGGAAAAGAGAGAGTGGCTAAAAGGAGTTCATGTGAATGGGGGATCGCTTCATGATGGGTAATGGTGCAGGAAAGGGAGTTACGGAAATAAACATCTACACCATCACTTCTTTTACCATGGTCTTGCTGGTGGAGGTTGAAGTCAGGAAGGGCCACCTGAGTACAATAGTAGCCACAGACACTGCCAGCTATTTTCCAAAATTTCTGTGATATTTCCAGAAATATCTGATGCTTTTTGCGTTTAAACAGGAGGGACAGCAGACAGGAACTCTTCAGAAATTTCGTGAAATATCTGGAAATAGCTTGAGATGTCTGTGGCTACCACTCTATCTGGAATGTGGGAGGATAATCATGTTTCCAAGATGCATAGTATGTCAGGTGAGTGCTGAGTGACCCATACTTTTAAGTCATCAAGCTTGGGGAGAAGACTGTGGATATTTATGTGGAACATTTTCAGACCTTTTGGGTATGACTCCCATGTCTCTTTCACTTCCCCCATCCAATGGTCAATTCAAAGGTTTTTCCTACCAATATGTATAACTTTGCATTTCTTCACATCACATTTGAATTGCCACATATTGGACCAGCTCTCCCATCTTTTCAGATTCCTTATATCATCCTCTGTGTCCACTCTCCTGCAGACCTTGGTGTTATCAGCAAATATCTTGTACTGTATATCCTTCCCTATGTTATATATGAATATGTTAAAAACACTAGTTCTAGGAGCAATCCCTGCATACCTCACTGGTGACCTCCATGACCCCAGAAAATTCATTATAAACTACAATATCACCCACTGAGTCCTGCATCCCAACCAAGTCCTTATCCAATGAGTGAATTTTTCCCTGCTCACAAATTATCCATTTTTTTAACCAGCTTTCTGAGCAGTACAAAACAGAAGACCCAGCTGTAATCCAGTATAACACATCTACTGCTTGGCCCCACTTACCACCTTTGTAATCCAATCACAAATGTCAATTAGGTTAGTCAAGCATGATCTGCTTGTCAAGAACCTATGCTGCTGCTTGCCCAGTAGTCCATTAATTTACAGGACCTCCACCAGGTACTCCTTTATGATGGTCTCCAGCAGCTTCCCTACTATTATGCAATGGGCTTAAAAATGCTGCAATGTGATTGACTAGTACAGATGACGTTACTCTTTAGTTAATCATTATGTACAGGCCGTTCACAGTGCAGCATGATCCACATATGAAGTCCATCATGGAATGCTTGCATGAACAGCTTTGACTGTTCAGTAGCATTCCATAACAGTTGAGTGAAGCTTCCATTGCTGTGTCCATTGTGATCACGAACTGCTTGAATTTCAGTTTAGTCTATTGGTGGTTTCAGTGAAATCAGGCTTAAGCATTTAATTTTGTTTTTGAGGGAATATATGTCAGTAGAAAAATGGATAAAGCTTTCTTCCCTTTTTAGAAATGCTGAAGGGGTTACACAAAATTCTGGAAGCATCCAGGTAGGGAGCTAATCAAAGAACAGAAATAATCAAATGGTAGGGAGCTAATCAAACACAGAGCTAATCAAACAAAGAAAACTCTGAAAGCATCCAGCTAGGGAGCTAATCAAACACAGCTGCTGTCAATGTTAACTAGAGACAGTGCATAAAACTCACCTAGGCAACACAGGAGGGGGAGAGACCTGGGGAAAACTGGAAGCTGTTCTGCAAATGGCAAATTCAAGCTACAGAGACTTTTGGAAAGGACTGTGGTGTTTGTAAGTGGAATTTTGTTTTCTTTTAGAAAACTTTTATTGATCTTCTATTTTTTTTGTAACAACAATACAGGCGAATGGATTAATAAACCACATCTTAGTTCGTACACATATGAGCACTATATTTTTACATTGGTACATCTTATCAGGGAAACAGACTTCACAGATTAATTATTATTCAACACATTCATCTTTTAACCATTCACAAGGCAGTCTAACAAGAAATTGAGAGCACAGGACTTACCAGGGATCTTTGCCTGTGTCCAAGTCTAAGAGATGGCTTCTCAATTCTATGTGCACACGCTTTTTTGCCTTGGATTCTCCACTCAGCTCTTCTGAAAAAGAATATGGAACCATAAAACATCTTGGGACCAACCCTGTAAAGTTGCATCTATATTCTATGTGGTTGATCAGTACCTATGGATTCTTTATCTTGGTGCTTACCTAGAGGGTGGGTGTCTTAGAAGGGGGGTTCTCGCAAGGGGGAAGGGTTGAGGGATCATCCTATCCCTGTCTTGGGGTACATGTATACAATGAATGGATTTCAGCAGTCATAGTAAATAGCCATGCTGTTGTTCATCATCTGGGATGTTCTATCCAGGGTAGCTATGGCCACGAGGGAGTTGAGTAACTCAGTCAGGGATGGAACATACCTAGGCTTCTTTCCCTCCCAAATAAAGTTCCCTATAATCTTATCTATTTTAACATACCAGCGGGGTTGAAGATATGTCGCTAGGTGGGAAATAACATATAGCAGTTTGGGTGAAATCACCATCTTGATGGCTGCTGTTTTCCCTGCCATAGTTAAATATAATGGCTGCCATCTGGCCAGCTCAGTGCTGATCTCTGCTAAGAGGGGTTTAAGGTTTAGGTCCCATAGATGAGGGGTATCTTTGACTATGTGGATGCCAATGTAGGTAATACTCCCTGGCACCCACTTGAGTTTGTGAGGGGTTACCATGTCCTCCTTACACTTCTCATTTAGTGGCAATACCTCAGTCTTACTCTGGTTGAGTTTAAGTCTGGATATGTGTGCAAACTGACCTAACATATCTAGAAGGGGAGTATGGATTTTGTAACATCTGCCAGGGGAATCAAAAGGTCATCTGTGTACATGAGTGTTGTATACTCCTTTTGCCCTATGGGAACTCCCTGCACTAGTGGGTGCTGCCTGATGGCTACAGCTAGAGGCTCCACTGCAAGTACAAACAGGAGCAGAGAGAGTGGGCAGCCTTGTCTTGTGTCCCTGTCTAAAGGAAGTGGGTTGGACAACAGGGAGTTAGTACTAATCCTAAATGTGGGGGCCGAATATAAGGAGCTTATCCAGACCTGAACCTTCCCCCACACCCCATATGGGTTAGCACTGACAGAAGGTAGTCCCATTCTAGGGAGTTGAAGGCTTTCTCGAAATCCACTGCCCGTGCCGCCAAGGAGGTGGTCAGGGATTTGGCCATTGTAGTGATATTAATTAATGATCTGATATGGTCCACACTATAGTGTCCGGGTATGAATCCCTCCTGTGAGGGGTGTATCAGCTGAGGCAGCATGGGGATCAGCCTGAGGGACATGATTTTTACAAAAATTTGGCTGTCCACATTAATTAAGGATATGGGCCTATAGCTAGCCATACATGTGGGGTCTTTCCCCTTTTTTGGGAAGGATAGTTATTACCACCTCTCATATTGTGGGTGGAAATCTGCCTACTTCTAGGGCTTTGGAGTACACCAGGCTTAGTGGGGTAGCAATTGATGGGGAGATGAGCTGCCATATGTTTAGTGGGAACCCGTTCCCCCGGGGGCTTTGCTGGCCTTTAACATGAATATGGCTCCTCTGACTTCTGCCTCCATTATAGGGGCATCTAGCATGTCCAGTTGCTGGGAAGTGAGGTGGGGTATGTCCAAAGGGGGCTAAGAATTCATTAATCTCCCAGCATTGGTGGTGTATGATGGGAAATACAGTGTTGTAGAAATTTCTTCATTAGCCCACTTATCTCTTGTGCTCAGGTTTGAATATTTCCACTTGCATCTTGTAGGCTGGAAATAAATCTTTCAGCCTGCTTCTTCCTAAGCCTATGTGCTAGGACTTTCCCTCCAAAACTGAGACAGCACCCACTTGATCAGGTATGAAGGAGATATAGAGCTGAGTGTCATCTGCATAACAGTGAAAACTCAACCCATACTGCCTTATAATGGCTCCCAACAGCAGCATGTACACTGCGAAGAACACGGGTGACAGTATGGAACCCTGTGGGACCCCACAAGGCAAGGGTAGAGGGTCTGAAGAATACATTCCCGACACCACTCTCTGAGTCCTACTCATAAGGAAAGATCTGAACCATCTGAGGACTGGTCCAGACAGTTCACAGAACAGCCACAGCTGCTCCAACAGCACCTCATGGTCGACAGTGTTTGCCCCAGACAGATTGAGGAGGACCAAGATAGCATGACTTCCTCGATTCCTGGCCATCAGGAGATCATTAAGGACCCAAACAAGGGCCATCTCGGTACTATGTCTCTTCCAAAATCTGGACTGGAGAGGATCGTAGACATCTTGGGTGGATAGAAGGTCCTCCGTCTGTACTGCAACGACCTCCTTAATAACCTTGCCCATAAAAGGCAGGTTAGATTCAGGCCTGTAGTTTGCTAAGCAGTTCAGGTCGAAAGATGGTTTCTTAAGGAGATGTGCCACCACTGCCTCCTTCAGGGGGTCAGGGGACACCCCTGCCTCCAACGAACACTGGACTATCTCAGCTAGGACTGGGCCAATGACTTCTACACATCCTAACAAGAGATATGTAGGGCCCATGTCCAAACTACAGTAAGTTGGGTGCGTGCTCTGGACGATCCAAACAATGTCTATAATTTCCAGCAGGGCAAAATCAGACCAGACAAAGTAAGTGCAAGAAACATCCTGTCGACCACTGTAAAGCCGATTAGAGGGCGCTGAGAGAATCTCAGACCTGATAGCGACAATCTTATCTGCAAAGAAACAAGAAAACTCATCACACTTAGACTGTGAAAATGCTCCCTGGGGCTGAAGGCAAGCTGGATTGCACAGTCTGTCGACAGTCTGGAAAAGCTGAGCTGGTCAATTCTGTACAGCAGCAATGTCTCTAGACAGGAATTTTGCCTTCTTACAGGAGATTGCTGATTGATAGTCTTTATAATGAACCAGCAATCTAAGTTTGACACTCTCTAAGCCCGGTTTTTGCCAGCGTAGCTCTAACCTTTGACCCACTCATTTCAGCTCCTTCAAAGTCCCATCAAACCATGGAGACCTGGGATGGAGAGTGAGGGGGTGAACGCGGAAAGGAGAAAGGGAGTCCAGGGCCACTGTTACTCCCTTGTTTTAGGATAGTACCAGTTCCTCTGTGTCCCTGCTAGCATTCACCAAACCTGATAGGTCAAGTACCACTATGAGGCCATTGGGGGTTGAACCCCTCAAAGGGTGATACCGGGCCATCTCCATAGGGGCAGGTCTATAAGGGGGAGCTTCAAAATGAATCTTTTAGTATGATAGTCAGACCATCTGACCAGTTCCACCACCAGGTCAGAAATCTCCATCCCTAGTAGGAAGAACAGATCAAGCGAGTAACCATGGCTGTGGGTAGCTGACGAAATAACCTGTGTGAGGCCCAATGAGTTCATAAGTTGGAGGAAGTCCTGATCAAACTGTGAGAGTTCATCATCGATCCAGGCATTGAAATCCCCCAGAATGATCCATCTGGAAGTCCAATACCATGTCGATGATGAAGTCCACAACTTCCTGCTGGAACTCATTCTTACCCCTGGGTGGACAGTAGATGAGAAGTGTCCTGCAACCTACACCTGCACCCACAATGCACGTAAAAGTTCTGGTCTCACCCACGGGTTATCTATAAGATTCAGTTCTGACTTAAAACAAATGGCTACACCCCCGCCCCTATGATCCTGTCTCAGGCAGTGTATTACCAAGTATCCGGCCAGAATGGCTGTTTCCAAGACTGGACCAGCATTTGCAACCAGCCAGGTCTCGGTAATGCAAGCCAGGTCTACTGTGCCCACAAGATTGGCAATTATAGCCATCTTTCTTTTTTATAGACCTAGCATTGCATGACACCATCTGAGCAGGATAGGTAAGTGAAGCTTGACCAAGCTAACTGCACACAAGAAGTGGAGCCCTTGGGTATGGGTACCAGACAGGGAAGGCCCCTCTGCAGGACCCATTTTGACCCAGGGCGCCTTCTTGACCTCACTAACCCAATCGGTCTACCTTGCTCCACAAACCCACCAGGCCCAGAGAAACTCCACTTCCTCCTCTTCCTCACATTCCCTAAGGCTCAGCAACGACTGTAAACCTTGAAAGATAAGGGACGACAATTAAATTGGTGGAGGTCTCTGAGCCTGGTGGGCGAGTAGCGCCTGACCACAGAAGATCCCTGCCAACACATAGTTAAAATAACTAAAACAGCGGAAGACTCAGCCTGGTGGTGCTGAGGGTTGAGGTGCTGGATGCCACACCTCGCACTATGCTGGTGACCCACGTTCAGGAGTGAGCACGGTCCACCGGGGTGGACAGGGGAGGAGAAGGATCGAGCATCCTAGGGACAGCTCTTCTTCTCTGGGGAGGGGGGTTTCCAGACTTCGGTGCATGCCTGGCTCCTAGCGGCGGCTGGGGGCTGGCACATAGATGCTGCACCTAGAGGGGTAAAGATGGAGCAGACGCTTGATGGACTGCATGTACAGGAGCGTGCGTGGCACTGTCACTTGCAGCATTGCATGCTCCACTTCTGGGGAATAAAGGAACAAGGAAAATTGGCTCCTGATTGGGCAGCATGAGCTTTCAACCTCCGCCGCCCGACCCCAAATGGCGCTTCCTCTGTCTGGATCCTTTCAAGGTGAGTTGAGCTTGGGGAAGGCTCCTCACCACCCCATGGGGGGCAAGCTGTGAGGGTATCAAGGAAGTTGGCCTGATATCGGGGTGCGAGCTGGTAGGTCGGTCGGGATGTAAAGCCAACCGGGAGCCATGGGAGAAAAAGGATAGCAAAAAAACACAAAAAACAGCAGAAGAGAGCAACTAAGTAAAAACCCAAAAATATAAAACGCACACACACACACACACACACACACACACACATTCATGCACACACACAAATACCCAGCATACACACACTTAAGCAAACCGAAACTCCACCCCAAAATTCTTATATCAAACTCACTCACCCAAACTAACAAAGCTGAAATAAAATAAGTTAAGCAGCAAGATTAAAGCAGTTCATTCCACAGTTCAGAACAGAGCCATGCAATCAACAGCTCAAGTGGAGAATGTCCACGGTGAAACTGTCAATGAATAACAGAGGATGGCGATCCAAAAATTTCTTATGTAAGGTTAATGGAACTCTCACCTCCTTTAACCAGCTGACCGAATTATACATAGAATCAATGGTACTTTCAATACCACTGCCACATGAAATTATTAAACAAATGAAGAAATAAGTAGCTGGGCACTCTCACTGCCTTATAACAATAAATCAGCCAAGCCAAGCCAAACCTGTAGAGTGTCCAAAAGGTGACCTTCTCCAACTGAAAATTGCTCCCACACAAGTCTTCCTAATGCTGTGCAGCCCTCTTGTAGCCTCCAAGGTCTATGTTCCTCCAGGGCAGGCACTCCCAGGAGAGGTATTGGAGAGTTCAGGGCGACAACCCTCCAGTTGGCACTATTGAATGCCCCCAGGGTGCCGAGAAAAGGAAACTGTGGGCAGGTAAGCGAGCCGAATCCCAGGACAAAGGGCCAGTATAAACAGTCCACCAGCAACTAACTCCGATGAACAACACAGGCTGAGATGTTCCAGGATGCAAAAAAGTCAACAGGAGGGTTTGCAGGACAAACTTGAATGATGGAGCTTCTGGGACCTTTCAGATTCTTTCCAGGCTGTACTACTCGGCTCCAGGCTCAAGGCTGCAACAACATTGCGGAGGAAGGTCCAGAAATACATGCAGGCATGCAGGCAGGGGAAGTCTGATATGCAGTGAAACAACCAGGTAAGGTACGGCTACTGTAAGTAACAGACTTGGCGCCTTATTTGGAAAAGTTGGACAGGACTGACCTTTACAACAGATAAAAAGGTGAAGATATGCACAGGATGAGCATGAGTTTACAGTCTTTCACTAATATGAGCTGTTGATGGGTCAAAAAACAAAACAGAGTCAGACTGAAAAAACCCAGTCAGATTGAAAAATGAACCGCCAGACCGCAAACAAACTCGCTAACTCACAGAATTTCCCTGAACTATGCTAGCTACCAAATAAAATAAACAAGCAAGCAAGCAAATTAAAGAAAATGTAAGTAAAAATGTAAAATAAATAAAATAACAAATAAAATAATAGCACTCCCTGCTATAATGACGGTCAGACCAGCACGGCCACCATCTTTACTGAAATATGCTAGGAATAATATACAGACCATTACGCAGGGTGAAGAAGAGGACAGGCAAATGGCACAAGCAATCGAAAGGATGGCTCTCAAAGGAGAAAAACTTCTGGTGGGGGACCTAAACCTCTCAAAAGTGGATTGGTCCATCCCAGAGGCCACCTCGGCTAGAAGCAAGGAAATTCTAGATGTGCTGCAGGGAGTATTCCTACAGCAATTGGTCAGGGATCCAACGAGGGGCAGCAACCTGCTGGATGTGGTCTTAGCAAATGGGAAGAGTGTGGAGGAGGAGGTGGAGGTGGGAGAGGCACTGAGCAACAGTGACCACAAGATGGTTAGAGTCAGGGTAAGAGCAGGGAAGGAGGTAAGACGCACAACAACAACAGTTTTGGACTTCAGGAGCGTGGACTTCGACAGGATGAGACAGCAAGTGAGGGAAGAAATGGTAGGTACAGAGGGGATAGACAATGTGGAGGAACTATGGGGAATAATAAGGTGCAGAAGGTGACAGATATATGCATAAGGCAGACAAGGAAGGGCACAAAAAGGAGGAGACCACTTTGGTTCACAAGAGAGGTGGCGAAGGTAGTAAAGAGCAGGAAGAGGGCTTTCAGCAAATATAAGCAAACACAGACAGAAGAGGACAGGGAGACTTATAGGGAGAAGAGGAGGCTAGCGGCCAAGGAAATAAGGAGAGCTAAGGCAATTACAGAGGAGAAAATAGCTAAACGGACCAAAAGAGGAGACAAAATGTTATTTAAATATGTGAGGGACAGGAGGAAGGCAAAGCAGGGGATTGCCAGGCTGAGGGGGAAGGGTGGGACACTATTCGAAAAAGACAGTGAAAAGGCAGAAGAGCTAACAGATGGTGAGAGGTACTGATGCCCCTCTACAAGGCCGTGGTGAAACTGCACCTCAAGTATGAAGTCCAGTTCTGGAGGTCACATCTGACATAGACAAGATTGAGGGGGTGCAGTGAAGGGCAAATAAGATGGCGTAGGATATGCAGGGTAAACCGCACAAGCAGAAATATAGGGAATTGGGACTGTACTCCTCGGAAACTAGAAGGGAAAGAGGGTACATGATATAAACTTTCAGATAAGTCAGAGGGATCAACAGGGTGAAGGCAGGGAGTCTACTTTTTTTTTTTTCATTTATTTTGTTAACCGGGTAAACATATGAGCCAAGGCCCTTTTTCATATGCGACCCGGAACTATAAAATAGTCACAAGATGTTATACAAAAAGATAACTTTTACATTCACTTAATACAGGAATACAAATACATGACATATAAGACAAACAATATAATACAAATTATTTAAAATAGTGGCATTGCAAGCTACTCAATAAATGATGCTTCAATTTCTTTTTGAATACTTCAAAGGAAGGAAGGTACAGTAACTAGGGAGCACAGTTTAAGACTATAGGGGGAGATTCAGAGGCAATGCGAGAGGACAGTTCTTCATGGAGAGTGTGGTGGAGGCATGGAACAAGCTTCCAGTGGATGTGGTGGGGGCAGAAACAGTGTTGGAGTTCAAGATTGCATGGGACAGACACAAGGGACTGTATGCAAGAAGGAAAGCGGTTACCGGAGAGGGGGGAATAAACTAATGGGTGGAAGAGGGCAGACTGGATGGGGATAAGGGTCCTTTTCTGCTGTCAAGATTCTATGATTCTATGAAATAGAATAATAGTAAGAGGACTGTTCATTACAAGGCTTTATAACATGACATTGAAAAATGCATGAACGTGATTGGCTGAAACATGTACATGACTGCGCATTAAGGGGGGATTCTCTGATGCAAGCCCGGTGCATAGGTGGCATCCCCCCATGGGCATGCAGTACGCACCACACAATGGCACAGGTGGCATACATGGAAGGTGTGCAGTGATGCAGGTGTGCGGCGCAGAACGGTCTCCTTGCCACGCACACACAGCACATGCGGAGGGGTGGTCCTGTACAGGAGGGACCACACCAGCACACCATGCACTTGCATGTAAGCCATTACAATGGCAACATATGTGCGGAAGCGCAGTAGTTGATGCCCCGATGGGGGCAGACTTAAACCCGATGTGTGGGAGGTCCCAGGCGGACAGAGGCACGGCACAGATGTACCCAGCAGGGCAGCCTGCCATAGGCCATACCAGCAGGGTAGCGAGGCTGCCCAGTGCCACAACCTGCACCAGCACACAGCATGGGCTGCACAGTGGCATGTGGCAGTGGGCAACAGTGGTGGAGGACACCAGCACTGGCCGCTACTGGCACAGAAGACAGGCCACCATGCCCCACACTGCAGCCCACCAGTGCCAGACAACAGAAAGACAAGACAGTGGAGCCATGAAATGGCCCCCTGAACCCATAAGTACACAGTGGGCACAGGAACACACAGTGGCAGACCGAGACATCAGGGACAGGATAGCACTGGCAGCAGGAGACAGGACACTGCCTGCCACAGTGCAAGCCCATGGGTGCATGAGAGCAGTCATCAAGAAGGCCATGACTGACAAGATGACCAGATATGAGGGGCATACCTTGCCCTGCCCACAACCCTCAGCCACCCCTACACATGGTGAAGAACCCCTGCAGGAGTTATTGCCCAGTCTGAGACACACACAACTACACATGCACACTGCATGACCCCACCTGATGTACCACTTGGCATGGACATGGAGACGGGGCCACACATAAGCCCACAGACAGGGGGGAAGCAATGAGACACTGAAGGGTTGTCCAACACAGTCCAGCATGCGAGCCATACCACTGGCTCCACACCAGCCCTGCACAGAAGTGACAGGAGACACAAAGGAGCCCATGGACACAAAGGTGCACAGAACAGTGTGTTTACTGTGGTAAATAAGGTTAATAAAGAGAATCTCTTTAAGCTGAGTAGCAACCATAACACGAGAAGGCACAGTCTGAAGCTGGAGGGTGGGAGGTTTAGGAGGGAGATCATGAAACACTTCTTCACAGAGAGGGTGGTGGACACTTGGAATGCGCTGCCCGGAAGAGGTCATCTCATTGAAGACAGTGGGCAGCTTTAAGAGAGGCTGGGATAGGCATAGGAGGAAGGTAAGGAACATGGGTAGGGAGGATGGGAGGAGTGGGGAAGGAAAGCAGGAACATTAGCTCAAGCTGTGGACCCTGCAATACGAGCAGACTTGATAGACCAAATAGCCTTCTTCTGCTGGCTTCTTTATATGTTCATATGTGGTATAAAAGGTACATGGAGCATAACATTACAAACCACCCCTCCCCCCACCACACAGCACATAACATGAGCGGGCAACCATCCACATCCACAGACTGTGTCATGGTATTTCTAGACGGCCTCATCCTCTGAAGACCTCTCCGGGTTTGTGTCAGTGAAATCCCACAATCCTAGGAGCATCCTCTGTAGTAGCCCATGGTAACCCTAGCATGGAAACACACACAGAGATGCCCATCAGTCCCCTGCAGGTAACTGCGCCACACCCACCCACAGTCCCCATTTTAAGCTGCCAGACCTACCTTTGAGGGCTCCAGGACATGCCAGTACATCCCACAGTTGTCCTTATAACAAATATCCTCACCACTGACACGTAGGGTGATGAAGTCTAGGAGCAGCTGTGGCCAGTCCTGCCACTTGGCTACCACCTGTTCAGTAACAGTCAATGAGATCGCAGAGCTCCACCACAAATTCCACAGGCCTCCCCTTGTAGGAACACAAAACGCATGTTTTCAGTCACCACATGGATAATGTAGGGCCAACACCCATGCATGCCCCAACAGTCACCAGATCCACCTTCGGCTTCTCCATCATCCGCCATATGGCCCCATCCTTGAGGCTGTCCTGATAATACCATGCAGCCATCCTCCAGAGCTTCTGTGGGTAGGTGGCCAGCCTGCCCACAGCTGCAATACACTCAGCTGCTGCTACTGCTATTATGTCATAGTAAGTGACATCATGCAGCACCTGACGCCGGGCACCAACCCCACAGGGCATGCATGAGGTCACATCCCACGCACAGTGGTGATCCCATTGGGCAACAACAAAACACTGCATGCACAGGAGGATGCACAGCACTTCTGCCGGATATCTTGTAGGGTGCTGGAGGCATGACTGGAAATAGCAACGATGTGCCCTGGGGTGCTCCTGAATGTGGCCCTACTTGACGCAGCTGTCAAAGGCAGACGTGCATGCCGAGCATGGAACAGGCCATGAATATATAGGCCATGGCTCCTTGCAATGAACCTGAGGGTGACGCAGTGCATGGACCGCTTCCGTGTAGACCATGGGATGGTGGCACTACTGTGTGACATGGTCCATGACTGCATCCAGCCACTGACACGGCATTCCCATGACATGTCTGTGGAGACCAAGGTCCTGTGTGCGCCCTGTCCTGTTATGCCAATGGGACCTTCCAGTGTGTGTGCGGTGATGTGACGGGTGTCAGCCAGTCATCCATGTCACAGGCCATGCAACAGGCAATGGACACACAGCTGCAGGATGTTGGGATGCACATATGGTTCTCCGCCATACAGCAGGAGCAGCAGTTGACAAAGGAGGCATTCTACACCATGCATGGGATGCCAAATACACTGGGTGTCATTGATGGCACACATGTGCCAATACTGTCCCCCTATATGGATAAGGTGGCATACCACAATAGGAAGGGCTTCCACAGTATTAACTGTCAGGTTGAATGTGATGCTCACGGCTGCTTCACCAACATCTGTGTGATGTACCCTGGGTCCCGCCATGACACCTATTTGCTTGATCACTCTGTTCTAGGTGACCTTCTGACCATGGGTGGTTGGGGCAAAGGATGGCTAGTAGGTAGGTGCTACCAGTGTGGGCCCTGATGGCCTTGCGTGTGTGTACCCTCAGGTGTTTCCCACCATACTAATGTGTGTCTCCCCCCAGGTAACAGCGGATATCCCCAGCGACTATATTTGATGACGTCATACCTGGCACCACAGGATCCAGTGGAGGAGGCCTACAATAAATCACATCGGAGGACATGTGCCTACATGGAGCACACCATTGGCATTCTGAAGATGAGGTTCCAGTGCCTTGACCACACTGGTGGCACGATGATGCTTGCACCGGGGATGGCCTGCAGAGTGTTCACCATGTGTGCCATGCTGCATAACATCTGTGTCCGCTGCTGATTACCAGACCTACTCTTTTCCTCATGTGACCTGCCACCCCCTAACAGTCCACTGGAGTGGGAACAGCAATTAGAGATGCCAAGTAGCTGTGCAGTCTCCCACACAGTGGTACATGGTACCTTTGTGAGATAGGTGAGTATGCCAGGGACACCGTGATGATCTTGTGGGCTAAGTGCCTCTGGCCATGTGTATGGATATTACTGTCACTGTGGCTGACCTGTGCTGTATCTTGCACCACATCACATCCCTGGCAGTGCTGTGCCCACATGGTCAGTGTGGCCTGTGGGGGGCATGTGCGTGTGCTGTGGCTTGTGACTGTAGGAGGTGGGGGGGTTGGGCATGCCATATTAGGTGTTGCTGCTACACCACATGTCCGGTACATGTCAGGATGCTCTGGGCACAGTCATGCCCATCACTGCGGTGAGCTGCCACGCAGTGTGCATATGCATGGTATGCCACACTGTAACACACACACATGGCCATGGCCGCTGCCACCACCGTGGGTTCCCAACACCATGCTATGGGGCCCCAATGTGGTGTGAATTGCTGCATGATTGACATCGTGTGGGGGCAAGGTGTATTTTTGGTGCTGGCTTCTTGGCCACCTGTGACAGTCGCCTGTGGGTCCTGGAGGTGTGTGGCCAGATGATGGTTCATGGATGGGGGGGCCTGCACCTGCATGGTGGCTTGGCAGGAAGTCTCTGGTGTAGGGTGCACTGCCAGTGATCTGCCCATGGGACATGGCTGTGGTGGTGGGCATTCAGTGGCCACGTTGGCCATTGCAGTCATGGCTGCCTGTATGGCACAGGTGGTGCACTCCACTGGACGGAGTGGTGTGTGAGCACATTGGCCTACCTGCATGCACACTGTGACCCTTTCTAGCACGTTGCCTATACAGTTGAAGGCCCGTGCCATGCCCTCAACCACACAGATGAGGTACCGTAGGGCCTCTGTGTTGTTCCTCTGTGCCACAAGCCTGTCTTCCTCCAACTGGCGCAACTCAGGGTAGTGGGTGTGCAGCACACTCATACCTGCTGTCTGAATCTCTAGGCAGTTCCCATCCATGCCCTATCCACCCTGTGCCCCTTGTGCAGGCACAGCGGTGTCCATCTGTCTCTCGGTGGCAGGGCCCGTGGAGGGCAGGCTTGGTGGTAGTGGGGGAGCTGTGTCTCCTGGTGTGTCCCCTTTAGCCACACATGTTGCAGCAGGTCTGCCCCTGTCCCATGGCACCACCTGTGTCTGCAATCCACCACTGTGCAGTGTTGCTGCCACGCAGTCAACTTCCTCCAGGTTGATGCACACCGGTACCACCTCCATAGCATCCGTGCCTTGTCTGTGTGACGTCTCCACTTCAGGCCATGCCTCCATGGCTACAGTCATCTCTGGGCCAATACCTGTGGGGGAACACATGGCAACAAGTTAGTGCATTTGTGGACTGTGGGGCAAGAGGTTGGGGGACAGTTGTGCGCCCTGTTGTGGCATACCTACCGTCCACAGATGTGTGTTGGTCCAGTCCCCCTGTGCCACGTCATTCTGCACCGGTGCTGCCCACTGCTGTGTCTTTAGGTAAGAATGGGTGTGGTCAGTTGCCTCTCACACATTCCCCCACCACCCCGTGTCCAGTGGCACATGCCTCATACATACCTGCCAACGTGTCACAGAAGTTCATCACTGCCTGCCATGTGACCTCATATATCGTCTCAGCCTCTATCCACTCCAGGGGGCCCAGCGTATTCTCAGGTGATAGTGGTCCACCACCTGTGCCTGTCTGTGTCCTGTGGGTGGCTGCCAGCTTGCGCTTCACGATGGAGCGCTTGTCACATCATTCATGTTTGATGGTGGAGAGCATCCGTGCCTCCAGTCATGCAGCATTGACGGCAGCTTGGATGTCCAGCCAGATCCTTTGCTTGGTCTCCACAGTTGCCATCAGTGCCAGGTCTCGTATATGACCCCATAGTGGGTTTGGATTTCAGTGGTAAGAACAGTCAGCTGTGTAGGGGTGAAATTGCTCGACTGGGGCTTCCGTGTCACACCCGATGGCTCCACAGTGGGTCCGGCCACCCCCCCGCTGCTGGCTGTTCCCTTCCCTGGGCACCGGTGTTGCACTGTAGTCAGCCTGGGTCATCTGTGAGGACACTGCACTGCCTCTAGCATGTTGGAGCATGCACGTGTCCCTTGTGCATGCCGATTTATGGCGGGGTCAGTGGGTGTGTTGGCGTGTGGTGCTGACTCTGGCCCGCCTCTTTATACCCCTACATGCCTCTGTCCACTGCCCCCGTCTCCACCCAACCATGCGTTTTGGTGCATGCCAGGTCTTTGGCACTTCCTGTGTGGTGTGTCTGTATGTTGGCCATTTCCATGCTTCCTGGCTGGTTTGCAGAATAGGCCCCTATATGCTTTAATGCATGCTCAGAGTGTTGATCTTGTTTATCAGTAAAAAAAATAAATAAAATTTTACATCACATACACCATGCAAGGAAACATTCAGCATTGACAAATGCTTGTTTTCCATTACTGCCACTGCCACCTACTTGGAGAACCATAATGACCTCCTCTTCCTCCTGCCTTTGCTAACTTCCTTTACACAAAGACTAGTTGTGTCAATGATGCCCTCCCTTATTCCCTTCCACTGAAACCCACCCTTCAGAAATCCAGAACCCTAACCCTTGCATGGCTCTTTTCTGTATTTTTCATACATTGAACTACACTGTAAGTGATATCTGGTACCCTGGGAACTACCCACTGAGATTTATACATTGATGTCCCTTTTAATGAGTTCCAGACCCAACACTGCCCCACATTTTGTAGGTTACTTTATGAGCTACCTGAGAAATGCTCCCCATAGGGAGTCCAGAACAGCCCAGCTACTTGTCAGAGCTGTAGCTGGTAGATTCCACTCCATTTCAGATAGACCAAAATATCCAACCATCAGCACCTCCCCTTTCCCTACCATCCTGATGATGACCTCTGCTTGGGTCCTGTCTATTCTGTCCCCTGTGCTGGCAGTCTGTGCTCTAACCCCATCCTGATAGAGTTCCCGCAACCAGTCTCCAGGATAACTCACAACACTTCTAGTCCCTCCATATTCTGCTGCACCAGCACCAGTGGCCTTAATTCCCTGCCTTACTGTACATACCATGCCACTTCTCCTCCTTTCTTCCCATCCATGTCCCGGCTGTAAAATGTGTATCCTGGGATGGCCATGTCCTAATCGTGGTGCACGGTGCACCATACTTCTGTAATACCACCAGATCAACATGAGCCTCTGCCACGGTAGTCTCCAGGTCAAAGATTTTTTTGTTTCTGAGGCTCTGACATTAGTGCACAAGGCTCTCCACACTTTCCCACCCACCTGCTTTTTGCCCTTTGCTTTCCACACTTGTCTGTCTGCAATACCATCTGCTGCTCCCGCCATCTCATCTGTATTGTCTACCCTGTTCCTTATATACTTTGTTACCCTTCCCTTCCCTTTCTCATCAGTGACTCTCACTGTTCTTTTATTATCCCTTTCACTGATGCTCTGTCCCTGCCATCAGGGAGTATCACACTTTAGGAATGCCCTTTCTGTTATGCTCACACCTATGGGGATTGCACAGGGTGGCTTGCATAAAATAAGATGTTTAAGGTCGTAGTTCCAATAAGGGCAGAGGTGGCAGCTTTTCTAATTATTCTGAATGCTGTTTGATATCACTGGATACCAGAGGGGACATCTTTTCTAATTACACTGCATGCTGTTTGATGCCACAGGATGTCAGAGGAGGCAGCTTTTTTAATTACACTGCATGATGTTTGGTGCCACTGGATGTCAGAGGAGGCAGCTTGTCTAATTGCACTGCATGCAGATTACTACCATTGTAAGTCAGAGGTGGCAGCTTTTCTAATTACTCTACATGCAGTCTGGCACTACATGATGCCACAGATGGCAGTTTTTCTAATTTCTCTGCCTGCAGTTTGGTACCACTAAGGCCAGAGGGGGCAGCTTTCATAATTACTGCACATTCAGTATGCTACCACAGGATGCCAATGGATGCAGCTTCTCCAATTAATCTATATGCAATTTGGTACCACTGAAAGCCAGAGAGAGTGGCATTTCTAATTACTCTGTATGCAGTCTAGTACCACTAAGTGCCTGAGAAGGAAGTTGAGCTAAATATTTTGCATGCTGTCTGGTGCCACTGGAAGCCAGACAAGGCAGCATTTCCATTTACTCTAATACAGTCTGGCACCACTGAAGGTCAGAGGGGGCAACTTTTCATATTGTTCTATATGCAGTCTGGTTCCACTGGATGCCAGAGCAGGCAGTTTTTTCTAATTATGCTGCATGCAGTTTGGTATCACTGGATGCCAACTTACATTTTATCTAAACAAAGAAGTTTAAAGAGCTCTGATACCTAAGGGACACTCTGAAAAAAAAACAACAACATTATTTTCAGACACCATCCTAGAAGGGCAAGAGTAGCTCTCCAGCCCCCTCTAGCTGTTGGAGGTCTGCCTCTAAGCAAGTAAGGGGCCTACTGAGAAATATAGGATCTTCTTGTCTCAGAACAGGACAATCAGGAGCTTAAAGGGCACAGAGGCAGTAAGTAGAGAGAGAAGGGGGGAAAAAACAGAGGAAGGAGTAAGGATTCCAAACAATAGTGAAGGGAACAGAAATAAGACATGATGGGAGTGGTGCAGTGCAGTGGCTGTGGAGCAGCAGTCTTCTGGGAGACGTTCTGGAGGATGCAGTGTTGTCCCATCTGCAGGCACCTCTCTTGGCTGAGGGGGGAGGTTGCTCATCTCCAGGCTGAGTTGGCCAGGATTTGTGGGACCTCCTCTTCCATCCAGGGACCTCCAGGGCCACTGCCGTTGCCTCAGAGGTTGCCAAGACAGAGGAGCGGTTGGACCACAGTGGGCTCCGGGAGGGTGAGGGTGGTGGAACAGAGGCACATCCCTCCAGTTGTACCTCTCCACAATTCCAATTCCATTCTGGCAAAATGTGATTCCTCTATGGAGGCACCCACAGTGGAGACCAAGGAGGATGCTGGGAACCTCCACAAAGGAGACCCACAGGAGGGTGGCATGGGAACCCACAGGGGAAGGAAACAACTCCTGGTGGGGGACTCCATTGTTAGGAAGGTAGAACTGGGGGAGGAAGGGGAGAGGGAGGTAAGGTGCCTGCTTGGCGCCATGGCTTGGAGGGACAGGGAGCGAATCCTCAGGTTTGCCAGAGCAGCTGCACAGGTGAGGGAGCTGGATGTCATTGTCCGCCTAGGGACAGATGACCTGGCTAAGAAAGGGATCAGACCAGTGCAGGAAGAGTTTGTGGAATTGGGGAGGGGCCTTAGTCAAGTAGCATGCACGGTAACCTTCTCGGAGGTGCTGCCTGTCTATGGCGTACGAGAGGCTAGGGTGCTCCACAACATGGGATTCAATCAGTGGTTGAAAAACTGATGCAGAGCTCAGGGATTTGGCTTCATTGGGGATTGGGGGTCCACCTGGAGTGATCCAAGCCTATACTGGCATGATGGGCTGCATCTGTCCAGGAGGGGAACCAGGATCCTAAGTGATAGGTTTAAATGCTTCATTAACAAGTATTTAAACTAGTCAAAAGGGGGGAGGTACAGGAAAGGAGCAGGGAAATCCTATAGCCCCCCCAAAAAAAAGTCATGGTAGTAAGTGCAGTAAACACTAACTTAGAGATGTCAATAGGGAGAAGGGCAGGGGTAAATGGAGAAATTGACAAAGGCAAGAAGGCCAGGGATGGGGCAAAAAGGAGTAAGGCCATCAGGAAATGGAGGATAATGAGTACCAATGCCCATAGCCTGGGCAACAAGCTCCCTGAACTGGAGGCCTTGATGGAAGAGGGAGGCCTGGATATCGTAGCAGTCACAGAAACATGGTACACAGAGAACCATGACTGGGATGTTGACATACCAGGGTACATAACCTACAGGAGAGACAGGGAGGGGAGAAGAGGGGGAGGAGTAGCTCTCTATGTAAAGGAAGGGATAAAAGCAACTGAACAAAAGAGTAAACAGGGAGGAGAGGAGGAACTGTGGGTCACATTGGAGACTGGAAGTGGCACCACAATCCGCACAGGGGTTGTATACAGACTCCCAGGTCAGGGGGAGGGAATGGACAAGCATATGATAAAAGGCATTCTTAGGATGGCAGAGAAATGGGAGATACTGTTGATGGGAGACCTGAATATGCCAGATGTTAACTGGAGCACACTTGCTGCAGTCACATCCAAGAGCAGGGCCATTCTCGATGCTCTAGAGGTGGCATGCCTCAGAGAGCTAGTTTTAGAACCCACTCATGAGGGAGTAATCTTAAACCTCATTCTCTCAAATGGGGACAGTGAGAGGATCTCAGATCTAGAAGTGGGTTGCCATCTGGGAACAAGTGACCATCAAACAGTGTGGTTCATGTTAAACTCAGCTACAGAGTCAAGCCATACAAAAGTGAGGGTACTGGACTTCAGGAGGGCTGACTTTGGCAAGATGGGAGAGTGCCTCAGAAAAGCACTTAGCAAACAGGCTAGAAGGAGGGTGGAGCAACAATGGGGAATCCATAAAACTGCCATCACAGTGGCAACAAGCCTTTGTGAAGCAAATAAACAAATCAAAATGAAAGAAAAAGCCACTATGGTTCTCAAAAGAGGTGGCGGGGAAAGTCAGAGAGAAAAATATAGCATTCAGGAATTATAAGGAAACACAGAAGGAGCAGGACAGAGAGCTGTACCAGTTAAGGCAGAAGGAAGCAGGGAGGGAAGTCAGAATAGCAAAGGCCCAAACTGAGGAAAGGATAGCCAACTTGGTTAAGAAGGGGATAAAACCTTTTATAGGTACATCAGGGAGCATAGAAAGACAAAGGGAGGGATAGTGAGGCTGAATAGAATGAATGGTGGGTGGGCAGAGGGATAGTGAAAAGCAGGGATACTGAACGAATATTTCTGCTCAGTATTCACAAAAGGAGGGAGGGTGCCTAATCCAATTAGCGAAGCACTCTGGATAGAGGGGTGCGATCCCAGTCGTTTCACCAGAAGAAAGGGTTCAGAAAGAACTCCTAAAACTGAAGGTGGACAAAGCAATGGGGTCTGATGGAATTCACCCCAGAATTCTAAAAAATAAGGGAAGAACTAGTGAAACCACTGACTACCCTTTTTAAAAAATCATGGGAGGATGGTGTGGTACCCGAGGACTGGAGGAAGGTGGAAGTGATTCCCCTTCACAAAAGTGGGACCAAGACAGAGGCAGGAAACTACAGACCTGTCAGTTTGACCTCTGTGGTAGGGAAAGTGATGGAATCACTTCCGAAGGAAAGAATTGTTGAATACCTAGAGGCCAGTGGGGCACAGGACCCAAGGCAGCATGGGTTCACAGCAGAAAGTTCATGTCAGATGAATCTAATTGATTTCTTTGACTGGGTGACCAAAGTAGAAGACCAGGGAGGGGCTGTGGACATGGCCTACCTAGACTTTAGCAAGGCATTTGACACAGTCCCACACAAAAGATTAATAGTCAAATTAACTGGCCTGGGAGTGGGTCCCAGGATGGTAGCCTGGGTAAAACATTGGCTGGACAACAGGACACAGAATGTAATTGTAAATGGAGTCCACTCTGAAGAAAGAGAGGTTACTAGTGGGGTACCGCAGGGTTCAGTACTGGGTCCAGTCCTTTTTAATGTCTTTATAAGTGACATTGCAGAGGGACTGGAAGGAAAAGTATGCCTCTTTGCAGATGACACAAAGATCTGCAACAGGGTTGATACACAAGGAGGCATGGAAAGGATGAGAAGGGACTTGGCAAGGTTGGAGGAATGGTCGGAAGTATGGAAGCTAGGATTCAATGCAAAGAAGTGCAAAATAATGTACCTGGGAAACAAAAACCCAGGGGAAGATTACACAATGGGAGGGAGGTAGTAACAAAACAAAAAAGGAAAGGGGCCTGGGGGTAATCATATCAGATGACCTTAAGGTTAGCAAGCAATGTGAGAAGGCAGTAGGGAGAGCTGGGGGTATACTGGGATGCATAGGGAGAGGCATCACCAGCAGAAAACAGGAAGTTGTTATCCCTCTGTACAGACAGTTGGTGAGACCCCATCTGGAGTACTGCATCCAGTTCTGGAGGCCCCATCTTTGCAAGGACATAGACAGGATAGCGGCAGTCCAGAGGAGGGCAATTAGAATGGTGCAGGGTCTGCAAGAGAAGCCATACAAGGAGAGACTAAAAGAGCTTAATATGTATACCCTTGAGGAAAGGGGGGGGCATGATAGAAACGTTTAAGTACCTCAGTGGAATCAACAAAGTCCAAGAGGGTAGCATCTTTCAGAAAAAGACATGCAAGAACAAGGGGCACAATTTTAAAGATAGACGGGGGCAGTTCAGAGGCAATGTGAGGAAGTATTTTTTCGCAGAGAGGGTAGTGGATGCATGGAACAACCTTCCTGAGGAAGTTGCGGGGTCTAAAACTGTGGGAGAATTCAAGAATATGTGGGACAGACATAAGACAATTCTTGTGGGGGATAGGAAGAAATATGCTGTTGGTTAACTAGGATCTGCAGCTTATCCTGTAGGTAGGGAAGTGGGCAGACTAGGTGGACCAAGCGGTCCTTATCTGCCATCAAAGTCTATGTTTCTATGTTTCTATGTTTTTCTGCTTATATTTTGTAGACCATCATGGTTGGATTTTAGATTTCATATTTTTGACCCACACCTCCATTGCAATTAATATCTGATGCGTGGAACCTGCATTAAAACATTTAGATTTCCCATCCCTGTACCTGTATCAAAGGGAAGCCAATTAGACAATGTCTCTGTGGTGAAGCGTGCATCAGCATTGGGGTCTTTTGTGCATTTTGGGGTCACTTGTACATACACTCAGATTCAGCTGAGGCAATGACCTGAATTGGAAAGTCATGTGTAGGTAGATCTGCTTTATTTATTTATTTAATATTTGATGACTGGGATAGAATTGAGCTAGGACTTGTTTCCTGGTGAGACCAGGGAGGTGGAGATACCACGGGGGAGTGAAATAGCAGTAACAGAGTGCCAACAATAGGTGCAGGAACATATACAATACAATCATAGCACAAGTAATACATTTCAGAGAAAGGCAAAAGCAATGTACAAGGTGTACATGTACATTGGTTATGGGGTAGCCAGGCTGAGAGGTAAAGGAATGTACCGCTGATGTTATACGAGACATTTGCATAGAACTAATGAGGAGTCAGATTCGGGTTACAGTTGTAAGCTGTACAACTGAATAGACAAAAAAGGGTAAACAGGTAAAATAGCAGGGGGAGGGACACACTGGACATTGTTGTAACGTGGAGAGAAGAGGAAGAAGTCTATCAGCAGGTGCATGCTGTAGGAAAGTGTATCAGTAGGAGGGGTTTGGGAGAGTGGAGCAAGAAAGAGAGATGGTTTGGGGAGAGAGAGGCTATTCCAAAGTGTAGTAAGGAGGAGAGAGAAAGCAGACTGACCCTCAACAGGTTTACTGTGAGGAGTATGAAAAGAACAAGTAGCAGATGAATGGAGGGAGTAGGAAAAAGAGATGGCAGGGCTAAGGAAAGAGGAGAGGAGAGTTAGGTGGGAGTAGTAGCAAGCTAGTGTTTGGCCATGAAGGAGGAACAGTATGAGATATGCCAGGCCTTAAGAGAGGGGGAAGACAGATTAGCATATAGAGAGCAGTGATGGATGAGAGATGGAGCACTAAGGGCAATCTGGTAGAAGGTATGAAAAAGCGGATCAGCCTGGCAAGTGCCGACTTTGAGGCAACAATGTAGAATAAATTTGCATAATCAAAACACAGGCAAAATCATTTTAAAGACGACATGATGGTGGACAAGGAAGGAAGGCATAATTTGTTCCAGTACAGTTCACCGAGATTATGGTGAAGTTTCTCGTGCATGGTGTCAATATGGGTGGAACATTTGAGATTCTGATCCAGCCACATCCCTATATCTTGAAATGGGGTACCTGTTCAAGCAAGTTGCCATTTGGAGTTCAGAAGTCAGATATAGGTCTGAACCTTGCTAATCGTTGTCTGCTACTGAGCGCATGAGAAAACTGTTTTTTGACATTTAGTGAGAGCTGCTTTGCATGGAACTAACACCGGACAACGTCAAAATCACACTGGAGTGATGACTTCAACTCAAGGACAGACACCTGGAGAAAAGAAAACTGTGTCATCTGCATACATGTGTATGTGGAAAGAGATACAGGTGGAGCGCAGGTCATTTAAGAAGATATGGAAGAGGACTGGTCCAAGGATGGAGCGCTGATGGACAAGGTGCACTGTGTGCACAAATGTTCATGGCCACACCCAAGAGGAATCCAGCCCTTGATCTATAGCACCTCCATTTCATTAGAACTGCATATATTAGCATGAATGCAGGATTACTGTTTCCTAGATTTTATCTACTCTTGCCGTCTGTCTTCAATGCACCTGATATTAGTCTTATGTTTGCAACACAATAATCATTTCTGCAGAACAGTTTGTGATGTCACAAGCAGGGGACTGTGGTATTAAGTTCAGACAAGCAGCCAGCAGGGATGACATCTAATGGACTGGCATGCTGTTCTCATTCGATTGTGCCCATTTACTATATAATTAAAATAGGGTAGGGTAAAAAAAATATTTAAAATATAAGCTGTAGTTGTCTAAAACATATGTTGTTTCTAAGTTCTCTCTGACATATCAGTGGCTCTTTAATACCTTGCTCTCCTATCTAACTTTATGAGGCTAATTAAAATAAATTCTTTATAATACTGACCTAACTAATCAGAGTCAAATACTGTATGAATGGTGGACTGAAATGAACCGGCACGTGTAATGTGGTGCAAATATAATGCAACCATTGTTTTCATTAATGCCCTGAATCTACTTATAAAGGATGCATAAGAACCAAAGAATAGAGGTCTGGTTTGAAATCCATATTTTATAACAATGCTTCAGTGTTACATATTAGCACAGTAGGGTCCATAGTCCCTCAGAGCCACTTCCACCCCATTTCATATGCATGAATGAATAAGTATGCTGTGCACTTGTTTACCGATGTACACTGTTTAACTGTTTTCTGTCAAGTTTGAAGCACACTGCTGTTAACTCTGAACTCCCAGCTACCCCAGGACAGACAACTCTACAGAGAGGCAAGAAACAAATGCACCTGGGCCATCTGGCAAGCTAAGGCAACCTACTATAAGCAAGCGCTCACCACAACCTGGAGCTCAGGGAAAAACTTCTGGAACAATTTTAAGGAACTATGCGGGAAAACTGTCTCCCCTGCCCCAGCGCAGCTTCAAGTCAAGGAAGCCCTCTCTCAGGACCCCACTACCATATCCAATGCCCTAAACACCACCTTCTCAGATCTCAGTCACACTCCCCTGTAAAACTTCTTTGACCCAATCACTAGCCACCCCTCAGACACCTCTGCCTCAACAGCCCCCCTCCCGCCCGGCTGTGAATCATCTCCTGCAGGGAAGCTAAACGCTACCTCTCCAAAGTCTTGCACAACTCGCGCTACAGCATTGACTCCCTTGACCTCAAAACTCTCCGACTAACACTGGATGAGACCCTGCTGCACCTCACCAAATTACTAAACTTGTCACTGTACCTAAGTCAATTCCCCTCTCTATGGAAAAGAGGAATTATAACTCTGATCCTAAACAGTGGGGACCCCACTTCCCCCTGTAACTACTGACCCATTTCTACCCCCCCAAAAAGCTCTTGAAAAAATTGTGTCGGACCAGCTCACCGATTACCTGGCCAAACACAATCTGCTCTGCCACAAACAATACAGTTTCAGGAAGGGACACAGCACAACCACAGCCTTACTCGAATTTACAGCATACATACATGAGGCACTGGAACAGGGGTCAATAGCAGGAGCTATCTATGTCAAGTTGACCAAAACATTCAACACCGTCAGTCATGCACTACTTCTCCACTCCCTCCCCTCCTACCATTTCGCCCCTGAGGCTATCTCCTGGTTCAAAGACTATCTTACTGGCTGGATGCAACAAGTCAAAATTAACTCCACCCTGTCCTCCAAATGACCAGTCCTAACAGGTGTCCCTCAAGGGTCTATTCTAGGGCCACTACTTTTCTCTGTCTTCCTAAACTCCCTCTCACAGTTCTGCAGTGGAAAGCGTTTGCTCAATGCAGACAACGAAGTAGTTTTCTGGAAACACCCCAATCCTCACTCCCTCCAAACTTCCCTACAAAGCTTTTTTAGAGAATTAGAATCCTGGTTCACTGACCACCGCTTAATACTAAACTACAACAAGGAGAAATCTATGATCTTTGCCCACCACCAAAGCCCAAACAGTAATGTCCCTCTAACCATCTCAAACTCACAGGGCCTCTACATTGAACAGGTCTCAAACTTCAAATGTCTGGGTGGCGCGCTGGACACATCCCTCACCTGGGCTGGGGGGATACTGGGATGCATAGGCAGAGGCATCACCAGTAGAAAACAGGAAGTTATTATCCCTCTGTACAGACAGCTGGTGAGACCCCATCTGGAGTACTGCGTGCAGTTTTGGAGACCCAATCTCCGCAAAGACATAAACAGGTTGGAAGCTGTCCATAGGAGGGCAACTAAAATGGTGCAAGGTCTGCACAGGAAGACATATGAAGAGAGACTTAAGGAGCTTAATATGTATAGCCTTGAGGAAAGGAGGGGGGGGGACATGATAGAAACTTTCAAGTACCTCAAGGGAATCAACAAATTCCAAGAGGGTAGCATCTTTCAAAAAAGAGGTGTGCAAGAACAAGGGGCACAATTTGAAGATAGAGGGGGGTGGCTCAGATGTAATTTAAGGAAGTATTTTTTCACAGAGAGGGTTGTGGATGCATGGAACGGCCTTCCGGGGGAGGTTGTGGAATCAAAAATAGTGGTGGAATTCAGGCATGCATGGGACAGTCATAAGGCAATTCTAGGGGGTGAGGGTAGGAAGAGGTAGGCTGCTGGTTAACTAGGATCTGCAGCTTATCCATTAGGTAGGGAAATGGGCAAACTGGGTGGGCCAAGCGGTCCTTATCTGCCGTCAAATTCTATGTTTCTGTGTTACCACACACACACATTAAACACCTTTCCTCCTCTGTTAACACCCGGCTAGGGATTCTATACAGACATAAGCACTGCCTACCCCCTCCAGGCCTTATGTCTTGCTGTAACCTGCTCAGTTCTTTCATTGCTCGACTACGGTATTGTAATTTATGGCACCGCAGACCAAACAGCCCTATATTGCATTAGCCTAGCTCTCAACAAAGCTTGCTAACTGGTCACAGGCTGTGATAGATTAACCCACACGTGTGAGCTCTACAAGCTTGCAGACTAGCTGACCTTCGAAGGGAGACTTAAGTACCACACTTGCCTCCAAGCCCAAAAAATACTTATGAATCTTATGCCCAAGGGCCTCCACCCCCTCATCCAGCCAGCCCCTCACAGGAGGGCCCCTAGACACCCTGCAAGCACCTCTCTCCTAGTCCTCCACTGTAGGACCTCATTAGGGCAAAGGTCTTTCCGTTATCATGCTCCCTTCTGGCTTAAAAACCTACCACCCTCCATCTCCCAGGCCCCTATTCTTGGCCAATTTAAAACTAGTATTAAGAGCCTTCTTCTTGACTCGGAGGCCTGTGGCTGTAACCAACATTCCTCCCCCTTGTCCGAATATGATAAATGACTAGCTTATCCTCTGACTACATCCTCAGGTCCTACAATATAGCTATATATAAACCTCAACTCAGGGCTCTGTTAATGACCCTCCTAATCTGAAACCTGAACTTGTCTCACTACAATGACCCAGGATCCTTCTAAGATCCTAGAGGTGGTAACCAACCAATGTAAATACACTGTACTGTGTGACCTATGTACAATATGTTTACATGTAATGTTTGTGCTTTTGTACTGACGTGGAGCCTTTGCAAAGGAGTCTGTGACTCAAAGGATTGTAATTCTGATTTTCAATAAATAAAAAAAAAATAAAAAGTGGACATTTACTGTAGAACCCAAAGGTCTCTAACCTGTGTTTATATGATCCTCTTGTAATATGTACTGGTCTGTATGTAATTCCAAATAATTTTCCATTGCTTAACTGTGTTTTCATTGTAATCACTGTAATTCTGAATGGCCTCTGAAAAAGGGTACTTTAGTCTCAGTGGGCCTACCCAGTTAACAAAATTCAGTAAATAAATAAATAATGAAATAAATTCAACTTTATTTATGCTTGGCCATCTTTGGCTCAGGTTATGCCTCAAATCAAATACTAGGACAAAGTGCACCAACACTGTAAAGAAATAAATAAATAACTGGAAACCAAATAACAGGAGAGTCCTGTTTTCAGCAAATATCCTAAAATATGATATGCCCACCGTACAGTGACACCAACACAGTGACCTACATCACTGTCGACAAAATCGGCAATCCATCGACAGGTCACTGTGTTGGTGCACCTGAGACAGGGTCACACTGTCTCCCAGTCCTGCACCCCCACCGAATCAACCCTGACTCTAAGTTGATTATGTTTAGTATGGGGAGATGCTGAAGTTCCCAAGCGGGGGGATTCTGGACAAGGCAGATGAAGTAAATATTTGATTTATAAGTTCAAGTGAGGCTAAATATGTTTTTTTAAAATTCCCCTATAAAGGCAAAGGCTCTTTAGGCTTTAATATCAGTTCACGTTTCAATATTTTACCTTTGGTTATAAATTGTGGATTTTGTTTTAGAATGTACAGTATGTAGTGTAGTATACTTAGAACACAGCTGATTGTAATAACAAATGTTGCTTATAGTTGGTTTTTGCTTGGGGTTCTGCAGTTCGGAGTGAAATCAATTTTATATTTAAAAGCTACGGTGCTGGATTTTCAAAGCCCCTGAAATTCCAGCAGCTATGGGACAAAACTGGTGCAAGTGGGTTACCACTTGTGAATCCGCCGCAGTTTCTCCAGCAGCCACAGTATTTTCAGAAGTGGAGCTGGTTTATGACCAGATCCACAATTTACAGCAGCTTGCAGACATTGTTTCAGCACAGCTGTGGGAAAACGGTATGCCTGGTGTGATCAGGCATAACATCTCCCACAGCTGCACAGGCAGAAAATAGAAATCTGCACAGGTGCAGAGGTTTTGTCCTGCAGTGGTGGATGTGGTGTGAGACATAGTCCCCGACCCTTTTACAAATCTAGCCCAAGGAGTGTCTATTACTGTATCAGCATAACTCTTGTGCACTGTAATGATAGGGTGAGAGTGCCACATGCATAATACAAAGCAGAGTGGTTTTAGCAACCAGACGATACAGGTGGTGGGTGACACTTATAATTAGTAGTAGTAGTGGTTTCATTCATTTGTTTAAATTTCATTCATTTATGTAAATACACTGTATGCTTCTAATAGCTTGCAGTACATTAAATAGCTCATTGCAAATTGCAAGAAAACACATCCTAATTCCTATAAACATATTTATCATCATGTTTAATTTTTGGAAAATAAAAAAATGTTTTAAATTAAAAATGTAGTTAAAAGGGCAGAGTTTTGGCCATGCCAGAGACCAAGCTTCAAGACTGGGCATGAAAGCGGGTGATGAGGGGAGGTCAGCTCAGGGTAAGGATTACTGCAGGGAGCAGTGCTTCCCTGACCAGGGTGGGTAGGTGCTGCACCCACAGCATCAGCAACCTCCTGTGGTATGCCCCGGAGGTGTGCCTCTATCTACAAAATATGCTGATATAGGCTAGTGTGACATTGAGAAGTGCTGCTTCATCACCATTCCCCTCTATGCCCTTCCCTTTCTGCCTAGCTATGCTTGCCTCCACTTTCTCCTCTCTTCCCACAACCCTATCTATGACATCACTGTCCCTCAAACATGCATGCTGGTTCACATCCACTAAGCCCTTTTCCTCTAAGAATATGACTATCCCCTCTTTAATAATTGCCTCCAGAAGGTTCCCCACTATCAATGTCAAGCTCACTGGCCTGTAGTTTCCCAGATTTTCCCTATCACTTCCTTTGAGTAAGGGAACTTCATTTGCCACCCTTTGGTTCTCAGGCATTGTACCTGTTGCAACTGATTCACAAGCACCTGCTAGTTTCTTTCAGTACTCTAGGTTGAATCCTATCTGGGCCTGTTAATTTGTTAGTTTTAGGTTCTCCAGTTCCTTTAGTACTTATTCCCTTGTTATCCTCCCTACTGGAAATCTGTCTCCTGCATCCCCTAGAATTCTCTTCTACTGTTAGAGAGTGGAACTGCTTCCTTTACCCATCATACCTGCCTTCTCCACATTGTCCCCTGTACTCAATACATCCTTCCTTATAATTTTTATGTTATCCTTACTTGCCTTTTTTCTTTCACAAATGTATCCAAAGAAGGTTTGTCATTCTCTTTGGCCCTGTTCCCAAGGCTCAGTTCTGCACTGGCCTCCCTGACGATCTATCTACTTACTGTACATCCAGCTTCTCCTTATGCCTCTCTCTGTTTCCTTACTTTGTTCTTTCTTTAAATCTCAAATGCCGCCATTTTGTCCCTGGTAGTCTGCCTTACCTGCCTGTCTAAACATACAGGTTTCCTATATGTTTTGGCCTTCTTATAAGTCCTGATTCAGTCCTGGGTGGCCTCTGTAATAGCCTCCCTTAATGCTGCCCACTTCACTTCAAACCCCTCAATCATATGGATGTTCTTGTGTCTTTCTAGAATTTTTCTCCCATTTTCCTGGAATCCAGTTTCCTAAAGTCCAGCACCCATATGTCATTTGTCACTTGTTGTGATGCCTGCTTCATGCTGAATTTCATCATGCAGTGGTTAGTCTGGCTAATTAGGGCCTCCGCTTCAGGCCTAGATATGCCTGTAGGTGGCGCCTGAAAGCATAGCCACTCAGGCCAATAACGACTATAGACTTACTCAGCTGACTTTCACTCAGGCCTGAAAATGTCTGAGGAACTCAGCAGTTTTTACCTAAATATTAAACAAACCAAATTGCTTATGTAACCCCCAGGTGGAGCTATCACAAGGGCTACTACCCCTGCCTGACTGACTACTGACAGGTTGAGGGGCCTAGGTCCAATGGCGGGTGCCTATACCCAGAGGTCAGGGTTGATGCTGTCTATTCTATTCCCGTCTTTCGGATGAGACGTTAAACTGAGGTCCCATCTGCCTGGATTGGTGGTAGTTCAGGTGGATGTTAAAGATCCCATGGCACTTATCGAAAAGAGTAGGGGAATTTCCCTGGTGTCCTGGCCAAATTTCCCTCATTCACTAAAAATACCACCAACAGCTTAATCTGGTTCAAGGTCAATTGCCATTCATCTGTATCCCCCTCCCCCGGGTCGTGCCTGAAAATAGGCAGGATTTGTCTAGTGCACTTAACCGGTCAACAAAAGCTAAAATAAATAAATTCTGACCTGGTCACAGCCCTCTGGGACACTGCAACCCCCTTTCTTCCCACTAGTGGCCCACACAATATGTCAGGAGTATCTTCACAATGTACATACTTACCCCCAGGACTGATTCGGTCAACGACTCGAGGGACCCCTGTAAAAGCAAGAAGGATGTAATCACGATAGCCACTGTACAATACTTTAACACAAGCATGCCTTAGTCATTGTAACTTTGTTGAAACAACCAGATCTGGTTTATTTAGGGATGGCAACAAGGACAGGGGAAATCAGGTTAATTAGATCAATCACAGTAATATTCACAGTACTGTGCACAACCTCAGAGTCCTAAATGTCACTTTCACTGGGTACCCAGGATGGAGAGGCTAGCCAGGATCAGTGCAGCTGGTTGGGGCTGAAATGAAAAACACTTACTGTGCAATTTGTAATCGGGCGTTGGCTCAGTTTATGTAACAGAAAAAATCAGATAAAATACTTGCAATTTAAGATACAGATGACAGGAGCTACCCTGATTTTCACTCACTAACTTTAGGCTGGACGCTGCCCCCGAGAGTGGCTTGGATTTCTGGATGCCCTTCGCACAGCAGGGGAACAGGGTTTGGTAAGCAAGACACACCCCACACATTTATATGTAAAAGAAGTTACCATACCAGGCAGCTGCTCTCAGGTCCCGATCGCACTTACTGCCAACCCAGGAGTTCGCAATGCAGCTTCACCTTCCTGACAGACCAAGCGCGATGAAGCAGTTTCTCCAGTCCTCTACAGGGTAAGCCTGGTTCTTGGCTTCACAGCCTTTTCCTCTCCTCTCCTCAGTCTGGCCAGTTCAGTCCAGATAGCCCACGACAAAAGCAGCCTCCCAATGTTCGGCCTCCCACACGCTCCCAGCATAAAAACTCTGCAGCACAGAGCCGGGCTCCTTCCCCAGTCGTGGTCACAACAGATCTGCCTTCTCAGCCACCGGGTAGGGAATTACAGTCGGGTGCCACCTGGTCCAATTGCTGGGCTTCAGTTGCCAATCACTCTAAACTTCCCCAATTGGTGCGAAAAGACGCCACAGTACAGAACTTCACTTCCCAGAATTACTGGCTATATCCCCATGGCCAGCCAGCTCCTGAGAGAGTCCTGATCCTGGTTGGTCACTCAATGCTCCATTTTAAGTGCCCCTCCCTCCCTCCTGATTGGATCTAGTCTGCAGTTCAGATCCAAAATGGAGGGTCAAAGCACACAAAGTCCCAGCTACAAGAAAGGCAGATTAGACAAATCACATTTCCACTACCACCCTAACAGATCGCTAGCAGACAGTTACATCTCTGAATAGTGCTCACTCTGCCCAATTAGCAACGGCAAAAATGGAGCAATTTGTCAGCAGCTGAAGCGGGACTCGAGCAGGGAGCCACACAGATCCCCCAGGTTCCAATCCAGCCTGTAAGCAGACAGCTCTTAAAGAGACAGTATAAGAGGCTCTAAAAGCACTCACAAAGAAGTGGCTTAATTAGGCAAGCTAGTAGGAGACTTTTGGGAACCCCCATTTGCAGGGGGGTTACACTTAGAATTGATTGCACAGCACTGTTAGAAAGGTAATTTTGTGCTGAACAACTTTGCCACTGATACTTTGTGTCTATCACATGTACTTTAGGAGTTATTTGCATTTCTTTATGGTATGGTGTGCATGGCTGACATTTGTCACTCAAGCCTCACCTAAGCACCTTGAAAACATATGGAAAAAACTCACAGTTAGTTGATATTTTAGCTAGTATAAAATAAAAAACTAATTGATTACAATAGATTGCATAGCACCATTGGAAAGATAATTTTGTGCTGAACAATGTTGCCACTTGTAGTTTGCATGTGGCACTTACAGTTCAAGAGGTATTCACATTTGTTTGTGGCATGCTGATTATGGCTTGATTTTGCTTAGAAAGGCCCAGGATGCAGTGCTAAGAGTATACAGGGCACAAGTGGTGGAAGTCTCAAACAGCTCTTGTGGTGTGAATGAGTTAATGTCCCTAATAATGTCCTGGTTGGACTTTACCAGGTCTAGTGCTTCCTCCCCCTTGTAGGGCCACTCACCCACTGTGTGAGGAAGTAGTCCTGGGTAACATTAGCAAATCTTTTCCCTTTCTAACCCCCTAGTCATTGTCATCTTCCGATCTATGTCTGGAAAGTTTAAGTTCTACCTTAACATAATTTCTCTTAAACATTCTGCTTTCTTTATCTCGCACTCTGGATCTTTGTTCATCTCAACTCTTTAATATGGTAGCCTGTCCCACCCCACCTTATGCTTTTTTATCTCCCCTCCATCATGTGTATCCACACTGACACCACTCCCACCTTTCCTTTTTTGCTATACTGTATCTTCAGATAAGTTATTATCTTTCTTCACATATGCTGCCACCTATCCCCTTCCTGTTTTTGCTGTCCATCCTTAAGAGCTTGCACTCTGACACATTTAGGTCCCAGCAGTTGTTTAGGTTAGCCCAACATTTGGCAATGACCACTATTTCTGTTTCCTCTACAACCATCACCACCTGCACTTTGTCCATATTCTATCAGTTGCATATAAACTCCTCCATTTGTCATACCTCCCCTTACTAGGACTCTTCCCTGTTACCCCTCTGCTTTATTCATTGCCTTCCCCTTTTTCCCCACCTGTTAGTAATTCTATCAAGTTGTTTTTTTTTGGTGGGGGAGGGAGGCAACTAGATTCCAGCTGTGAATCCATTTTGGTCTTTGTGCCATAATACAGTCCTCCTGTGATAGGCACAGCCACCCGGTTACAGTCAACCCACCAAATATAATGCAAAAAAAAGGGGCTTACCCGACTGCAGAGTGCCAAGGGGTAGTCCTGAGAAGAGGTCATCTGCCACACCTGTAACGATAAAAGAAAAAGAAGATAGTGATGTTCAGGGGAGGCGCACAACAGCAGTGGGCAGAAGCTTGTTGAAAAAAGTTCCTACCATTTTAAAGGGGCTGAAGCTCCCTCCTGATTGGCTGCCAGTGACCTCAGCACCAAATGCTTCAATCCAGTGTGAGTAGGGGGCTAGAGGGGTGAGTAGTGTAGTGCAACCCTTTGCTCTCTCTTTCTCTCTCTCTTCTCTGAGCTGGAAGAGTGCAGTGCAGTGGTGGGCTTAGCTACCTGGACTACAAGAGTAAAGAAAGACAAAAGGGAAACTAAGTTTTAAAAGTGATAGGTTGGTTAGCTAAGGGGAAATCATTGCCAAGGTAAAAGAAAAGTTTTCTATATAGGAAAGCCAGTTAGAGTAATTGAGTTACAGAAGTTTTTGGGCCCTGATAGGCCAAGCAAAGAAGGAACAGCAGAAATCAAGTTGCAAGATAACAATCAAGCCCTGCAAAGAGTTTGATATTTTCTAGTTAAAGTTTGTAGGGAGGGTTTACCTGTTCAACAGAGGACCATATGTGCAACTGAGCAAAACCAGAACCTGCGAGGACCAAAGGAACAGCTGGACATCAACAGAGGGTGCCTCATCAATCCCTGGCCAGGGCAGCACATCAAAGGACTTTAACATCTTCATGGACAACACCCATTTGGGTTGAGGTATCAAAGACGGTGACTTATAAAAGAGTCTTGAAATTATTTTGGGACATTTTACTACTTATCTTGGGGGTGAAGAGAAAAATGTGTGTTACAAAAAAGTCTAGATTTTTTGCCAGGGGAAGAAAATACTGATATTTATTTTTGTGCAGATGTTATTTTACTGTTTAGGCTGCTTAGTCATTTTTCTAGTTACTGATAGAACCATTGCTGAAATACAAAAGTAATAGCTATTCACAGATCACTAAATAAATTGGCTCTAATTTGAAGAAATGTTTGCCTCTATGGTAATTCCTGTAGCACTGTTGTTATTGTAAGAGAGTCATACCCCAAATTAATATCTGCCAGCCCTGGGACTAACCTTCCTTGTAGCTAGCCAGATTCCATCTCCCAGGTAAGTGAAAGCAGTGTGCAAGCGGGTGTTATAATAGGCTCCACAACTTGGGGCAGACCTTTTAAAGTTGTAACAGCAGGTTAAGCCAAAAAAATGTGTACATTTTAAAGTAAGTGGGAAAAAAGTGCTAAAGGGAAAAGGCAGAAATCTCACTTGTAAAAATACTACAGACATAGTTTCTGACTTGTTCAGAACTCAATCGCTCAGAGTTCCTCAGACATGTATGAGCAGCATGAGGGTTTTAGGTGGTTACAGGGTGAACAGAGCTGGAGTTCAGTGGCATGGTGTACTGTGGATCACGTTGGCTCCAACAAGTCCTTTGAGCCGTGAAGGAACATGTCGGGGCTGGAAGCCAGTAGAGGTCCCCTGAATATGCAGGCTACACCAGCTGGATGAGGTCATGGATGGGTGAAACAAGGTGTAACAGAGAGCCAAGAAGAGGATGAAAGAGTTGGAGACAGAAGGAACAGGTTGGGAAGCATGCTGACCAAGCTTGTCTCCAACGTGGAATACCTGAGTGTGGCAATGGAGAACAGAGGAAGAGGTAGAGAACCACAAGTACAGAGGACATGGCACTCATATCCCACGTCTACTCCGGAAAGATGGAGAGAGGCAGAACAGGAGTATCCTGAACCCATCAAGAGTGACTACAGACCTGTATGAGATAAAACTAAACCACCCATTGTCCCTATCTTCACGCCATGGATGGGAAACAATTTATCTACTTTTGCTGGTGACACAAAAGAGGACCCCAGAGACTTTTTGAAAGGATTTGAGCAAGTACTCAGGCAAGCTAATATCCATGAAGAGAACTGGCTACAGCACTTGGAGGGTGCCTTGCAAAGACATGCTAGCAAGTGGTGGAGGTACAAGAGCACTCAGATTCAAAATTGGAGGCAGTGCAAGCTGCAATTCTTAGAATATTTCAACAGACTTTATAACAGGCAGCATCTCAGAAGGGAGATGAATCAGCCCCAACAGTTAAGAAATAAACTTAACAATTTTATCTTTGACAAATGGGAGGTATACTGACATCTGTACCCTGCAGCATGAGAAGAGGAAGGATTGGAGTTCATCACAAGCATCTTAGAATCCAAACTACAAAATTGTATTGTAAACACCTGACTATTGAGGACCTGGTCCAAAAGGCCCAAGAACTGACAGACAACATGAAATGTTACCAAAACCAATCCAGGGTTGCGCCTTTTGACAGTTGGGCCCCACCAATGGGACCTCCTCATAGGTTATCATCACAGGACAGGTGTAGTAGTCAAACCAATCAGCTTCTGCCAAACTAAGGCTGGATAGTGGCACCAGCAACAGGAGAAAAGAAGTGTTTCAAGTGTAACATTTCAAGTCACCTCAGTTACAACTGTCCTCAGAAGTCATCATCAGCTAATGTTATAAATGTTACCAGTCCAGTGTAGGGACCCAACTTGGCTACCACTGCAAGTCCACAAGAAACTGTAACAGTTCTAGATGTAGATGCAGGTCCAAAGGAAGAGAGGAGGACACAGTTGTTATACCTCACAGTTACACTGTCAGGAACTCCAGTGCAAGGTCTGGTCAGCACAGGAGACACCCACACCATTGTCTGGTACCAAGAAAGAAGAGAGATGGAAGTCAGGCTCACTTCAATAGAGGTCTATCATCTATCGGGACGTGGTGAGGTAGAAATTGAGGCAATCAGAAAAAAGTAGCAGTACCATGCCTTCATTTTTGATCACTCAGTGACAGATGTGATACTGGGTATAGACACTATCAGAGACTTAGAACTAACAATTAATGTCTGCAGCAAGAGTGTGTCCACACCACAGGGTTCAGCAGTCCTAACTTCAGAAATAAAACAGTTCTTGAGCCATCCTTACGGCAGTTACTGGAAGAAGGAACCACTGAACAGGTTACCACCATCTTACTGCTAGAACCAGCGCAAATCTTATGTAATGTAGCTTTGCTAATCTGCAGTACTACTAAGAAGGGAGGAGATGCTGAGACCATGGCAAAGTCTTGACTCCAGGAAGTTCTACAGTTTCCTGGGGTAATGACAGAACAGATGGGACATACTCAAACGCTGAGCCATGTCCACCAAGAAAAGTACTGTAATCAGAAAAGAAAGTGTGTCACTTTTAAAATGGGGCACTTGGTGCTCCTAAAATGACACATGCAATTCAGCAAGGAAGATGGTTTCTGTGCAAAGCTAGGTCGACCATGGGAAGGACCCTACATCATTTCTAAGAAGTGTTCAGACATTGCATATGGACTGGTGGAACTTGCCACTGAACGGAGCAAGGGGGTCCACCACATCTCAAATCTTAGGAAGTTCAGGGATAGGATAGGGCACACGCATCCTAACATTGAATTGGGGGCAGAGACTGATTTGTCTCACACTCCTTCAACTGGCAAGGAGGAGAACCAAAACAGTAGGCACTCAGGGAAGACTAGGCTTAAACCAAGGGTACCAGTGAACTAAAGAGCTCTGCACAACTGGGGAACCATGGGGGAGAAGTAGCAGCTCTAATCACTGTGCTAAAACTGTCATGCCATGAAAACCGAATGTTAGTTTGTAAATAGTGAAATGTTAATGGTGTATAGTAATGAGCTGCTACTTCTGTGTTTAAACTTGCCTTTGGCAGTCTTGTCAACTACGTGAATGCTTGGGGGAGGGGAATGTAATGAACACAGCAGCCCTGTTACAGTCAACCCACCAAATATATTGCAAAACAAAGGGACTTAACGGAGTTCAGGGTGCCAAGGGGTAGTCCTGGGGAGAGGTTGTCTTCCTCACCTGTTTGATAAAAGAAAAAAAAGGGAGTGGTGTTCGAGGGAGGGGCACAACAGCAGTGTGAAGAAGCTTGTTCAAAAATGTTCCTACCACTCAAAAGAAGCTCAAGCTCCCTCCTGATTGGCTGCCAGTGACCTCAGCTCCAAATATTCCAATCCAGTGTGAGTAGGAGGCTAGAGGGGTGAGTAGTGTAGATCAACCCTTTGTTCTCTCTCCTCTCCTCTCCGTTCTGAAAGAGTGCAGTGCAGTGGTGGGCTTAGCCACCTGAACTACTAGAGTAAAGAAAGATAAAAGACAAACTAAGTTTTAAAAGTGATAGGTTAGTTAGCTGAGGGGATATAATTGTCAAGGTAAAAGAAAAGTTTTATTGAGTTCCCAGGGCTCCCATATCTACAGGGATTCCTGTATTTTACATGGATTTGGAGGCATCTACAGGAAAACTCTTCCCATAGACTTGCATTGGTTATACAGGAAAACAGGGCAATTCAGCTTCCATAGGAAATAATGTATTCTACAGGAAAACACAGGAATATCTCCCTAGAGTTACAGGGAAAATGCCAAAACAATATGGGAGCACTGAGTTCCAGAAGTTTTTGGGCCCTGATAGACCAAGCAAAGAAAGAGGAGCAAAAATAACGTTGCAAGATAACAGTCAAGACCTGCAAATAATTTGTTATTTTCTAGTTAAAGTTTGTAGGGAGGGTTCTCCTGTTTGACAGAGGACCAAAGAGGACCATAGGTGCAGTTGAGTGAAATCAGAACCTGGGAGGACCAAAGGAGCAGCTGGACATCAGCAGAGGATGCCTTATCAATCCCTGGCCAGGGCAGCACATCAAAGGACTTTAACATCTTCATGGACAACACCCATTTGGGCTGAGGTATCAGAGACTGTGACTTTTAAAAGAGACTTGACATGATTTTTGGACATTTTACTGTTTATCTTGGGTTGGAGTGAAACGTGTGTTGCAAAAAATTCTAGATTTTTTTTCTGGGGAAGACAATACTGATATGCATTTTTGTGCAAATGTTATTGTACTGTTTAGGCTGTGCAGCTATTTTTCTAATTACTGATAGAGCCATTGCTGAAGTACAAAAGTAATAGTTATTCACATATTGCTAAATTAATTTGCTCTAATTTGAAGAGATTTCTGCCTCTGTGGCAATTCACGTAGCACTGTTGTTATTGTAAGAGTCATACTCCAAATTAATATCTGCCAGCCCTGTGACTAACCTTCCTTGCAGCTAGTCAGATTCCATCTCCCAGGTAGGTGAAAGTAGTGTGCAGGTGGGTGTTATACTCCTCCTCATCTAGTTTAAACTCATTCCAATAAAAACATCTAATTTTTCTCCCACTGGACTAGTGCCCCCCCCCCGTCAGTCCCTTCTGAACAGCCTGTTATCACCTCAGAAGGAACCCCAGTCTAGTCACCCACAAACCTTGTCTCCAAACAAACCTTTTGCCATGAGTTAAATTCCAGAATCAAGGCTTTTCTACTTTTTCCTGAAAATGGTACTGGCGCTACCTTCGAGAAGGCTACTTTATCTGCAGATTTGCTCAGCTTACAGTACATAGTTCTCTGAACATTTCCTTAACCTGAGCTACACTGTAGTATACCCAAATGATTGTTTGCTAGGTGAATTATAACTTCAGGCTTCCCCCCTATCCTTGTCAAACTCTCCAGTCCTGGATATACCTTTACAGATGTCTCTGGGAGGCATATGATGGATATGTCACTAGAAAGAGGTGCTACTGCCTCTCTATAGATCACTGGTGAGGCTGCATCTGCAATACTGCAATACTGTGCCCAGCTCTGAAGTCCCCACCTAAGAAAAGACAAACAAAGGCTAGAGTCGGTACTATGTAGGGTAACCAAAATGATCAGGGTCAGCAGGACAGATTCTATGAAGACTGACATTAAGCTCTGAACATGTACTAACTGGAGGCCAAAAGGGAGAGGGGCAATATGATAGCGACTTTTAAGTTCTTGAAAGGAACAAGCAGGGTACTGTAATTGCAAGGAAATATTCGGCAGGAATGGTGATTCAGTAACAAGGGGGCATGAGTGGCAGCTGGTGAGAGGTTTAGGATGGACAAGAGAAAGTTTTATTATACGGAAAGAGTGACTGAGCCATGGAACAGCCTGCCCGCAGAGGTGGTGGGTGACAGAACCATTACTGGTTTCAAACATGACTAGGATTCAGAAAAAGACTTAATAGTTACACAGGGGGGGAAGTAGTAGGGCAGGGGCCAAGGGCCAAGGGGGGTGTGGGGGAAATAACTACACAATAGGGCCAGGGGTAGGATTGGATAAAATAGGGCCAACTGGATTGACCAATGGTCTTTTTCTGCTGACATTTCTGTTTCCCCCAGTGCTGAGCCATTGACCAGCCTCCCCATCCACCGACTATAGTGTTCCCAATAAATATCATCTTACTTCCCTTCCTGCCCTTGATTTCTTCTCTCACACCTAGCTCATCACTTTGGTAAGGAGCCCCCTTCCTGGGAGTATTGACTGCATCAGTGTTGTTGTGTCTGTTGCTTCATGCCTCCACTGAGAGACTGGCAAAGCAGTTCTGGGTGTGCGTTCCTATGAATGCTATCCTGCAGGTTTTGACCCACCTCCCCACTCTGCCCACCACAGTCTGTCCTACAGATTGGATCTTTGGGGCCTCTGGGGTAACGGACCAGTAACTCACTGAATCTTGTCTCTCAGGAGAACAACCTCTGCCATAAGGATCTCAAACCTCCTGGACACCTGACACCCCCCACCCTCATCTCCCAGGGTACACCCTAGAAATTGGATGTGGCACATTGCCAGCAACTAACTACCTACCCCCACCCTCCTACCTGCCTGTACATGGTAACAGTTACTGTTGAATCTACTGATGAGATCTGTTAACCTTTAAGCAGCATTTCCTTTCCCCTGCCCTTATCTTCTCATATCCCATTTTTCATAAGTCCCTCTCAGTGCTTTATATGTGGCACTATATGGAGTGGCACTTTTTGGGATGCTCACTTACTAACACTTGATTCACCTACTGCTCATAGGACATTACCTTTTATACTTCCTGGTGCCTTAAGTTCTGGTAAAGCCCCCCATCTCTGTAGGCCCAAAAAATGCCTCTTTACCCTCCCCTCAGTTTGGACCTGGGATAACTGTTGCAGGTAAGCAATACCTGTCCTCTAATTATATCTCGCTGTGGCCCCAAGAACATTTTTCCCTCAGTTCCTAAAATGCAGGGCAAGACAGAACTCATTAATATTGTAGCTTAAATGAAGCAATTAAATGAAGTTGTTGTGGATGATCTCAATTTTCCCTTCGGACACTTTTTTAAAATGTTTTCCCCCAACATGTCTTACTTATTTTGTCTTAAAAATAGCCTCTTTCTTCAGTTGCTGTACTTTCACTCTCAACTCTCAACACTCTGCTATCGCAAGTACATGAAAACAGTGACTGCGGAATCTACTGACCACAGACTCTCAACACTTCATCTTGTGGCACTATATGCAGTAGCACCTTTTGGGTTGCTCACTTACTAAAGCTTGACTCACCTGCTGCTCATTGTTAGTTAGCTTTTATACTTTACGGTGTCATAAGACCTGGAAATGCCCTCCTTCTTGTCTCTGTAGACCCATAAAATGCCTCTTTACACTCACCTCAGTCTGAACATGGGATACCTGCTGCAGGTAAGCAACACCTCACCTTTAATTATTGCTTAGTCATGTCAAGTCAAGTCAGACTATTTTTAAAAAGCGCTTTTCAAATACCAAAGCACTTGTACAAGATAAAACAGTAAAAATCATCATTAAAACACATACAATAAAACAGTCAGCCCAACTAAGTAATAGACAGCACCCGCAAAAGCTAACTCAAACAGATATGTTTTTAAGGCAGACTTAAAAGTCTCAGTGGACAGGCACTCCAATCTGATGTGATAGAGCATTCCACAGCGTCGGAGCCATGAAAGAAAAAGCTCTGGCCCTCGAGGTCTTTAAAAGGACCCTGGGAATCTCTAGCAATCCCTCGTCGGAGAAATGGAATGGGTGAAGGGGGCAATAGGGATGAAGGAGGTCTTGCAAATAATGCTGTCCTATTCTGTGTAGGGCCTTATATGTCAGCAAAGTGACCTTGAAGGTGATCTTCCACTGCACAGGCAGCCAGTGCAGTTTGCAGAGCACAGGCGAGACATGGCTAGATCTTGACAAACCCATCAACAACCTAGCTGCCATGTTCTGCACCAGCTTCAGGTAGAGAATGTCCACCCCGGGAGCCCTTGGTGTAGAGCATTGCAGTAGTCAATATGGGAGGTCACAAAGGCATGGATAAGCGTTGGAAGGTCATCAGGTGGAACAAGGTGCTTTTTCTGGGTGATGTTCCTCAGATGATAAAAAGAGACTTAGATGTCTGCTGACACCTGAGACTTAAGTGTCAGCTTGCCATCAAGCACAATGCCCAGATTCCGCTCCCGTTCAGACGACCTCAACTGGTTGCCCCCCACCATAAGCCCAGATGGCTGACCAGGAAATAACCCCTCTATCTGATGACCTGGTTCTCTACTAACACCTCAGTCTTATCCGGGTTCAACCTTAACCAGCTGGCACTCATCCAGTCATGAATCTCAGCTAGGCAGTTGTTAAAGACTGAGACGGCATCGTCTCGTTCAGGTACAAATGACATGTACAGCTGAATATCATCTACATTGCAATGAAAACTGAGTCCGTGCTGCCTTATAATGTCTCCCAAATGGCAACATATACACCATGGACAACATGGGAGACAAAACAGAGCCCTGCGGCACCCCACAGTCCAGGAGGAAAGAGGCTGAGGAAAAAATATCCCCAACACCACTCTCTGACTCCTGCCTGTGAGGGAAAAATGGAACCATCTGAGGACTGTCCTAGACAGTCTGCAGAACAGCCGCAGGTGCTCCAGTAATACACCCATGGTCCACGGTGTCAAATGCTGTGGCAAGATCAAGAAGAACCAAGATTGAAATGGCTCTTCTGATCTCTCGCTATCAGGAGATCATTAAGTACCCAAACAAGGGCCGTCTCGGTACTATGCCTCTTCCTGAAACCAGACTGGAGAGGATCATAGAGTTCGTGGGTGGTAAGCTAGTCTTCCAGCTGCAACACAACCACCTTCTCAATAACCTTACCCACAAAGGGTAGGTCAGAGACTGGTCTGTAGTCGCAAGACAGTCTGGGTCAAGGGAGGATTTCAAAAGGGGTGTCACCACTGCCTCCTTCAAGGGGGCTAGGAAACGCACCCTTCTCCAATGAACAGCAGACGATCTCCGCCAGGACTGGCCCAATGACCTCCACACACTCCATTATGAGATGGGTTGGACCAGGGTCCAAACCACAGCAGGTCGGTCGCAAGCCCTGGACTATTTTCATGATATCCGTGATTGCCGGCTGGTCAAAGCTTGCCCGGATGGACAGGGTGCTTGTGATCTCCCACCGACCTCTACAGCACTCATTCAAATCAGTAAGACAGATCTCCAACCTAATGGTGGCAACATTATCAGCAAAGAATTGAGCAAACTCCTCAAACTTAAGTTGTGAAAATGCTCTCTGATTCTGAAGATAGATTGGATTGCACAACCTATTGACAGTCCGTAAAAGCTGAGCCGGTCAATTCTCTGCTGCAGCAATCTCCCTGGACAGGAACTCTGCCTTTTATGGGAGATTGCTGACTGACATTATGAATAATGGGCCATCAGTCTAAGCCTGTCATCCTCCAGGCCAGGTTTCCATCAGCGTTGTTCCAACCTTCGCCCTACTCACCTGAACTCCTTCAAGGTCCCATCAAACCAAAGGGACCGAGGACGAAGAGTGAGTGAGTGAGTGAACGAACTCGGACAGGAGCTATGGAATCCAGGGCCTCTGATACCACACTATTTTAGTACAATACCAGGTCCCCTGGATCAGAGCATTCCAACGGCCTACTCAATAGGTCTAGTACCACCATTAGACCCTCGGGGGTCATAACCCTTAAAGAGCAGTACTGGACCATCTCCAAAGGGGCAGGTATATTGGAGGGAGCTGTGAAACTGAACCTTATAGTGTGATGGCCAGACCAGCCTGGCTGTGGTCCCCAAAAATATTTTCTCCTAGTTCCCAAAATGCAGGGCAAGACACAGCTCGTTAATACTGAAGCTTAAATGAAGCAGCTGTGGATGATCTCAGTTTTCCCTACAGACACTATTTCCAATATTTTCCCCACAACATATCCTACTTATTTTGTTTTAAAAATAGACTCTTGTTTCAATTTATATAATCATTTCTGTTAGGGTTTCTACTAAACAACAAATTAGGCAATAAAGACTAAGAAACTAGTCATTAACAATCAGCTAGGGGATGAATGGCCCTCAACTGTGCCTTGGGCCACCTTCCCCCAGCCGGTTGTAAATCCTAGGAAATTATCTGTTATCAGGTTGTTATTGTGATTATAAGTCCAGTCACAATGGCAACCTTTCTTTTTGAATTTTTTACTTACTTTCTTGTTGTTTGGCCGAGCACTGAGGAGAGATCAGGTGTGGCAGGAGCAAGTATGATTTGCCATGCAATGTGTGATTGTCAGCTGGATTGGTCTTTTCCTAGTGAGTAATGACTGATGCAGTAGCCAATCAGAAGCCTGTCAAGGCTCATGAATATTTATTTAAATTTATAGGGTTTGATTTTAAAAATGTCAGGAATGACACAAGGTGCTTGCGTCAAAGAGAAATGACACAAGGACATGTGCCTGTGCTGCACGTTCTGTCATTCCTGATTTTCAAATGGTGCTTGCAGCACTGTCATAGAAACATAGAAATGTAGAAGTTGACAGCAGATAAAGACCGCAAGGTCCATCCAGTCTGCCCAATTTTTCTACCTTATAAATGTGCCATAGGCCTTTACTCTGTCAATGTCTTATTTATTCATACTTAGCTGTATTGCTCCCTTATGCCTATCCCATGCCTGTTTGAAGCCCTGCACTGTATTCATATCCACCACCTTTGAGGTAAGCTGTTCCATGTATCCACCACCCTTTCTGTGAAAAAGAACTTCCTCACATTACCCCTTAATTGGCCTCCCTCTCATCTCATCCTGTGTTCTCTTGACCTGCTATTTTTGTTATATTGAAACATGCTAGACTCTTTTACCTTGTTAATGCCCTTAAGATATTTGAATGTTTCAATCATATCACCTCTCTCCCTCCTTTGCTCTAGGGTATACGTATTGAGCTCCATTAATCTGTCCTCATATGTTTTCTGATGCAGTTCCTGCACCATTTTGATTGCCTTTCTCTGGACTGCCTCCATTTTGTTGATGTCCTTGTGCAGGTGTGGTCACCAGTACTGCATGCAGTACTCCAGATGGGGCCTAACCAGTGTCTTGTAAAGAGAGATTACCTCCCTCTTACGACTTGTGATACCCCTACTAATACACATCCCTCTAGCCTTACCAACTGCTTTAGTGGTCTGCTTGGATAATTTCATGTCATTTGTGATGATGATGCCCAAATCTCTTTCTTCCCTTGTGATTGCCAGCAACTCCACTCCCAACCTATAGGTAGCTTCAGGGTTTCTCTTCCCTATGTACATGATCTTGCACTTCTTTGCTTTAAACCCCAATTGCCACTCTTCAGACCATTTAGCCAGTTTTTCCAGATCTCTTCTCATTCTGCCCACCCCACCCCATCTGGATCATCCACTCTGTTGCAGATCTTTGGTGTCAACTGCAAACAGGCAAATCTTGCCCTCCCAGTCCATCTGCAATGTCTCTAATGACGATATTGAAGAGGACTGGCCCCAAGACTGATCCCTGAGGTACCCCACTTGTGACTTGCATCTCTTCTGACTGTATACCATTTACCACCTCTCTCAGTTTGCTGCCCACCAACCAGTTTGCCACCCAGTTGATCAACTTCTGACCCACCTCGAGCCTACCCATAGAAACATAGACTTTGACGGCAGATAAGGACCGCTTGGCCAACCTAGTCTGCCCATTTCCCTACCTACAGATAAGCTGCAGATCCTATTTAACCAACAGCCTATTTCTTCCTACCCCCCACAAAAATTGTCTAATGTTTATTAATCAATCAGCTTATTAATCAATCTTCTATGTGGAACAGTATCGAAAGCTTTGCTGAAGTCTAGGTAGGTGACATCAACTGCAGCCCCCCTTGGTCCAACACTCTGGTTACCCAGTCAAAGAAATCTGTGAGATTCATTTGACAGGACCTTCCTGTTGTAAATCCATGCTGTCTTGGATCCTGTGCTTCTATGGATTCCAGGTGTTGTACTGTCCTTTCCTTAAGGAGTGCCTTCATAATCTTATCCACTACTGAGGTAAGACTGACTGGTCTGTAGTTCTCTGCCTCCTCCCTGCTGCCACTCTTGTGGAGCAGGATCACATGAGCCCTTCTCTAGTGTTCTGGGACCACTCCTATGCTCAGAGACTCACTAAACAGTTCTGCTAATGGCTCTGCTAGTTCCACCCTTAGCTCCTTTAATACTCTGGGATGTATGCCATCAGGTCCCATTGCCTTGTCCACCCTGAGCTTAGCGAACTCTTGTAGGACCTTTTCTTTTGTGAAGGGACTTGCGCACACCTCCCTCCCCCGTGTACATGGTGCTGAGCTGTGGGCCCTGCCCTACCTTCTCCTCAGTAAATACTGAGCAGAAGTATCTATTTAGGATAGATGCTTTTCCTTGGTCTTCCTCCACACATTCCCACTTATCCCCTTTGATCTTAGCAATACCCCCTCTGGAATTTCTCCTTTCACTAATGTATCTATAGAAAGTTCTGTCCTCTTCTTTTACTGTTCATGCTAGTGTTTCCTCAGATTGTGTCTTTGCCTGCCTTACTGCCTTCCCTGCTTCCCTTAGGGAAGTTTGATATGCCTCCCTATCTTCGCCCCACTGAATTCCCTTATATTTCCTGAAGGCCAACCTTTTGGCTCTGACTTTTTCTGCTGCTGTTTTTAAGAACCAAAGTGCTTTCCTCCTTCATTTGCTCTTGGTTTTCTCCCTAACACAATGGGATGTTGCTTCAAGTATTGCATCCTTAATGCTTGCCCACTTTGCCTGTACCCCCTCACCTGTATTTGTTCTTGTCAGGGCTAGTTTAACTCTGTTGACCATCTTATCAAAGTCAGCTCCTCTGAAGTCCCATATTTTTGCCTTGGAATGAGATGATTTAGTTCTAGTGGCCAAATTGAACCATACCATGTGATGATCACTGGCCCCCAGGTGACCTTCTACCTAGAGATCTATGATCCTTTCCCTGTTAGTCAGTACTACAGCCAGGATAGCCCTGTCTCTTGTGAGTTGTTGTACCAATTGTTTGAGGACCTCCCCCTTCATGGAATCCACTATGTGCCTAGTTCTGGCTGATGTTCCTACTGGTATTGACCAATCTGTATCTGGCATGTTGAAGTCTCCCATTATCAGAACCTCCCCTTTAGCTGTCATGTTTTGTATATCTTCTAACAGTAATGTGTCTATGTCCTCCCCCTGGTCTGGAGGCCTGTAGAGAACCCCAGTTCATATAGCTGTCCCATGTCCTGTTTCCAGGGTGACCCACAGTTCTTCTGGCTCCTTATGTGTATTCTGAATTTCTGTAGCTTTGATATTTTCATTGACATAAAGGGCCACTCCCCCACCCTTTTTTCACCTCAGTCTGGTCTGAACAGTACATAACCCGGTACTGAAGTCTCCCAAGTGTGGTTACTGATGAACCATGTCTCGCTTATTGCTACTATGTCCAGTTTAGCCTCTGTCATTGTTGCCTCCAGGTCTGGGGTCTTGTTTCCCAGACTTTGGCATTTGTGTACATGATTTTCCATTGGCCAGATTTTGGTGCGTTAGTTGTGGGGTAAGGTCCGGCTTTTCTCCTGAGCATTGTATGAGGAGCCAGACCTTTTTCCTTACCTGGTGATGCAAATGAGCTACAAACATGCTGTCAGGACCCTTGCAGCAGACAGCCTTGTGCCCTGCTTGTGGCATGCTTCAGGCTGCACCATGGCTCTAAGATGAGTTGCACCACTGTGCGGCTGCCATATCTCTGACGGCTCTACGATGCTGGTTCAACAACTAAGTTATTGACCGCCATCACAGAGATGGATTTATGTTGACCGCAACTTGCGGTCGACATAAATCTGACTGGAGACCCTGGCTGTTTTTTCATCCCCCCATATGGAGGGCTCTGCCCACTGCACCCCCAATCTCTAGGATTCTAACTTCGAGTCGGAGTTGGATTGGGGAGGGGGTGCAGTACCGGGAGACAGAGTGCCGGGGTCTCGAGCGGACTATTACAGTGAAAATGTTGATGTTGTCAGCATTGGCGTTTCCTTTAATAATGTCTCCATACAGCGGGCATACCATCTCTGACTGCGGGATTTTCAAACCCCTGAAGTGGCCACAAGCATTGCCCATCATTAGACCACAGAGAGCTGGTCCAACACCCATGCACCATCTCCATCCCTACCTAATGGATGTTCAGGGATACTGAGGTACGGACTGGCAGACAGGGTTGTGGTTGCCAGTGCACTGGAGTACAGCTGGTGGGGTGTAGGGTGAAATAGCTGTGGCAAGCATGGCACTGGTGCATGCTTGGGGTAGCCGTCTGTCAAGGGGATGGAAACTGGTGGGCAGCACTAAAGGCATTATGTCACAGTCAGCAGTCAGCATGCTTGTGTGGGTCTGCAGTGATGTGTGTGGGATGAGTGATGGTGACTCAGCTGTTATGCCACCCCCAGTATACCATGCACCAGTGGGTTCAAACCACTTGCAGGGTCAGATCATAGCTGTCATGTGCACTGGTTGTAGGACTGGCTGGGTGCATTGCTGCTGGCAGTCCTGCAGCACCTGACAGTGGACTGTGGCTGCCAGTCTTTCCCCTACCACTGCATGAATGTTCCTTTACAACCATTGCTGTACTGTGACTTGGGTGGTGTGTTGCCCTGTGGACTGCACTAGTGGGATGTCAGGCCCCGTTTGGTGCCAAGGTACATAACAGTAGTGGTCGTGGTGCTGTTGTCCATGTGCAGGGCATGGCCACCTCACCAGTGCTTCTGTACAAACCTCCAGATGGTGCACTTGCAGTCCCATGCTAGGGGGGTCTCTGTCAGGTTTCATTGCATCATCACACAGCCAGTGTCTGTGCCATTGATAGGTGCCTGCAATTTGCACATCTGCCACTCTTTATAACTTTGCCTAATTTGCACCTATGTTTAGTAATGCATGTACATAGCTTAGTGAAATCAGTCAAATGTTTTCTTCCCCTATGGTGTCATCCTGCCAACACACTTTCCACCACATGCCAAGCCTGCTCTGTGACTCCTGCTGGGGGGATCGGCTGTGGGATACGGGTTCCTTGAGGGAAATGCTGGTGGGGTGCACCACAGCCTCCATCAACCCCTTCCATGTGCCATTTTCTGATGCAGGGGAGTGGTTGTGGCAATCTGTGTGAGTTACGTACTGGGACCCCCACCTGTACAAGGATTGGAAGCAGGGTCCCTGGTATACCAGCATTCAAGGCATGCTGCTGTTTGTCACAGCTTGCAATAATCTACATGCCCATTAGAAAATTGAGCCTATAATGTCAGTTTATCACATTGCTTCACATTAAAATCAGAATTAATTCCATAACTATTGGTTTTACATTTATTTTACTTTTGTAAACATTCCCAGAACTGAAAATCAAAATTTAGAAATAAAAATGTTTTTGCTGTTCTTATAATAGTATTTAACAGTCACATGAATATGAGATACCGATACAGTTTTTATCTTTGTTTGACAAATATTGCTCTGCAGATGTGATTAATTTAAGAATGGAACGAATCTTATTTTTGTAGCTGAAATAAGCATGCATATAGAGAAACAATTATGCACTGTTTTTTATTCATGATGTTATCTATAGCATCTTCAGAAAAAATATTTCCTGCACTAATGACTGTTTCATGGTGGCTTAGATTCAGTCTCTCATTTTGAATCTGAAGATACTCTATTCAATTTTTAACTCACATACAAAGTTTGCCAAAAATACAAACTTGGAATGTCAAAAAACAAATGGAAGTAGAAACGTTCAGTGGTCCAAGCATAATAATAATAATACATCTTGTCAGTATTTAGCACAGTAAAAACTTACTCTGACTTCTCTATACAAAAACAAATTGGGCATTAGTTAACAATAACAAATAATGACACAATAAATGCAAAACAATTGATCAACCAATTGGGCAGCAGATTAATAAAATACCATATTCCATATTAGAAAGATTAAAATAAACCATAAATGAAAGGACAATTATCTATTTTATATAATTTAGTGAGCCAGTACCGCAACTCAACATCATTACATTTTACAGTAAGTTTTAATTAAATTAATGAAGCTCCAAAGACAAGGAGGTCAGAGCTAGCTAGAGAGAGGAATGGCTAGAACCCTTAAGAGAATTATGGCAACTACAATAAGGTTTGCAATGCTTCCCACCTTTTTTTATATATAGCTTTTTATGGTATTTGTAAGGTATTTTTTCCTGCTTCCCATCTCAAGGCCCCTGCACACGGCCACGCATGTGTGTGGAAGCAAGCATGCTCACTGTGGCAACAGCTCAGCCCCTTCCACTCACCCATAACAGTGTGGACCCCTCCCACCTATGCTACCCACCAGACCTCCACCAGGTGGGAGCGGAACTACGGGGAGGGCAACAAGCCACCCCCACCACCCCCCGAGGGAGGAGAGCAGCCTACCAGCTTGCTCAATCCTGCTCCTCCCTCCCCACCCCCACGTGCTGGCACCCTGGATACCCGAAGTCGTTCCTGAACCTGGGTCACTGGCATAGTGCGAGGTGTGGTGTCCAGCACCTCAAACCCCTGTGCCACCAGACCAGCTCAGCTTCCCACCTTTTATGAAAGTTTTTTTTTAACATGTCTCATACTGGCTAACATACATTCCATCCATAACGTTTCCAGAATAGCAGTTAGTCATTTCTTAAAAGATGGAGCCTGGTTGTCTAACCAGTGTCTGGCAATAATTTATCTAGCTGTGGCCATTATGAGGGCCATATGATATCTTTGCAAGCCACTTAACTTCTCAATACCTAGGCCAGTGAGACAAAGTAAAGGTTCAAAAACATACTGCAGACCAAAAAGCGAGTCTATTTTGTCTAATTTCTTGCCAAAATGCCTGGGCCTGAGCACAGTCAAAAACAAAATATGTCTTAACATTCTTCTCCCTAGCTTACGTTTCCTGCAAGTATCATAAGAAATGTGACATAACTTTACCAGTTTAACCAGGGTATAAGTCATATTATTTAATAATTTGTAGTGAGTCAGTTTCAAGCAATCATACTTTATGTACTTATGTAAATTAACCCAAATTTGAGCTATGTTATTCTCCCTTTCAAGTTCTGCGAATTCCGAGGTCCAATAACCTAATTTCAAATTTAACTTACTAGTAGCATGGTTCCATAGCCTCTTATATACTAAGGAAACAGAATGAGTTTGAAGGGTATCCTGACTAAGAAGTGTCCAAATATAGTTTTGGACGGGCCATGGATGAGGACATAGGGTTTGTCCTGTTGCATGTTGGAGTTGCACAAATTGAAATGCCACTCCCAAGCCTAAAGTGTGTTCTGTTCTAAAGGTATTAAATGAAACTAAGGTGCTGTTGTGGACAATAGAGGATAACTGACTCATATTGGCATTTGAAAGAAACAAATTACACATCGTTTTCCCTTCTATGCGAAAATTGGGGTTATATCACAGGAGTCATAATAAATCATAAAGGAGAGATGCAGCCAGAAATTTTTGCAGCTGGGAGCACACTCATAAAGAAGAGCCTAAGGGTAGATCTTGTAGCTAATCCAATAACTGAGATAGCCTGCAATTGATTAGAGTCTGAAGGACAATATTGCATGATTAGCCAAAGCTGTTTCTATAACTTTATAAGTGGGGATGACAGTATTGTCTACTCTAAGGTGTGAGTCTTGCCTCCACCACAAAAGTGAGTACCTTGTTCTGCCAGGTAATACAAGAAAAAGTCTGGTAAGTCCACCCTCCTGAGAATTTGTCAGGCTCATTTTTGCATAAGCCCGTCAAGGCTGTTTCCCACCCCGTAAAAAGTGAGTAAGTATAGTACAGAGGGAAATAAAGCCATTGTTTTGGTAAAAACAGGCCTGTCATTGTTAGTGGGTATAACACCCTAGGAAGTTTATTCATTTTTACTATATTGAGCCAGGCCCACAAAGCCAAGGGTAAATTTAGCCACCACTCAAGATCCAACTTAATTTGTTTGACCAGCTTATTTAGGTTAGCCTCAACCATAGCATGCCTACTGTTGCTAACAATGATGCCCAGATATTTGAAGAAATCAGTAGCCAAGTACTGCTCCATCTCATAACATGTCTGATATGTGTAACAATTGAGGGGCATAAATACAGTTTTATCTGTATTTAATTTATAACCTGCTATCTGCCCAAAATGGTTTAGTACCTCAAAAACCCCAGAGAGTGAGGTTTTTAGGGTATTCAAAATGAAGCAGTATATCATCTGCATATGTTGAACTGGCATATGCTTGATCTTCAATTCTGATTCCCTGAATTTTTGGATCCCTAATTATAGCATGAGTTAAGGGCTCAAGAAAGAAATTAAAATGAAGGGGAAATAAGGGACATCTTTGATTACCCTTTAATAAAAGAAAACAAAGAGAAAGCAAACCATTGCAACACTCTTGAGCCATTGGGTATTAATTTAAAAGTTTGATCCATTTAATAAATTCTGGAGGAAAACCAAACATGTCCAAGGTCTCAGAAATAAAGATCCATTAGACCCGGTCAAAAGCCTTTTCTGTGTCAAGGTAGGGAGACCAGCACCAATGGTGTTTTGGAGTTCGTCGACGCAGACATAAGATAGGCTAACTTATGTAGATTGTCTCTGGAATGCCTGCCAACCATAAATCCTGTTTGCTTTGGACCTATTAAATCCTGCCAAAACTTCATAATTCAGCTGGCTAAAATTTTTGCCAAAATTTTTAGGTCCAAATTTAAAAGTGAAATAGGCCTGTAATTGCCAATCAGCTGTTTGTCGCTACCAGGTTTGGGGAGGACAGTTAATAATACTTCCAGAAAAGAAGGAGATAAGAAATCTTCAGCGCAAATATCACTAAAAAGCTAAAAGAGATAAGGGGCTCTCTTATCCCCTAAAGTGTTATAAAAATTGGATGAAAACTCAGGGCCCTGGGCTTTGTCCTATGGTAAAGACTCTATGGCTTGTACCACTTTGTCTGAGGAAATAGGTTGGGTGAGCATTTCCCTTTGCTCAGGTAGTAGCTGAGGTTCAGTGGTTGTTATCAAAAAGTTTCCTACCTCAAGGTACCACCAAGGTACCACTGAGATGATTTGCATTGTCTGTAATGTGATCCTGCCTTATTCTGCCTCAGTATACCTAGGTATACCTCAATACTGCAAAATGTTTCTATGACTACCACTGTAAATGGGCATCCGTTAAAAAGGCCTGTATATCTTCCTTAGCAGCTGAAGGCTTCAAAGCATAAAGCTCTTTGTAGCAAGATCCAAAACAATTAACAATATCCATAGGTTGCATTGATAAAGAGCTTCCAGAACTCGATCTGACCACGGGGATAATTCTGGCTGCCTCACTTTGTTTTAACCATAGAGCTAAGAGTTTCTCTGCTTTTTCCCCTTGGTTAAGATAAGATAGTTTGGCCTGGAATATTGCCCACTCTGTACCTTCTTGAAGAAGCTCTCCGTATTTCCCCTGAGCTATGATCAGAGCCTACCGGTCTGCATCTGAAGAAGCTAAGATCCCCCTTTCTAAGTGTCTGATGGTGTGCAATAATTGCATACCCTCTTGCAGCCTTTTTTTGTTTCCCAACAGTAGCCAGTCATAAAATGTCACCATGTCCGACTGCCTTGTAGATTCCCCGAAGGGTATAAGACTTGGAGACTGTGCCTTGCATTTGCTGAAAGAAAAAATCAGTAGAGTCTCTTAGATGTTGAAGGCAATTTCAATCTTGCAAAAGATGATTATTTAGTCTCCAATGCTTACCTTTTCCCCGGAGGGTATTGGGGATATGGATAGTACCACCGGCACGTGATCAGATACAAACTTTACCTCTATCTCACAGTTACCTATGCCCCCCATTAACTGCCAAGAGACAAGAAAGTAGTCTAGTCTACAAAATGAATTGTGAACAAGGGAATGGAAAGTATATTGTTTTTGCAAGGGATAGAGCATTCGCCAGGGATCCATTACTCCCAAGGTGTCTTTTAGGTCACTTAGGGCCCTTTGAGTGGAGGAAAGGCCTATCCTCTTTGCTGGCACCCTATTTAAATTGAAATGTTGTACAAGATTCCAGTCCCCACCTAAAATGAATGGAGTGGTTCCCAGCATCAGTAGATTCATTAGCGTTGTGAAAAGAAATGGGTCATCAGCATTGGGGCTGTAGATACATGCTACAGTGACCTCCATTAACCCAAGAAGTACTTTTATAATAATATACTATCCATCTAGGTCCCTGTCAGTGACCAACTGGAAAAGGTATTGAACAAGCCAACAGAATTGCAACCCAGCCTTCTTGTTACTATTCCATGCAGCATATATTTGTCCAATCCAGGTTCAGCGCCACCTGATTTTGTCCTGTTAAGTATGTGTTTCTTGAAGTAAAACAATATGTGAACCCATTGATTTAAGATGGCGGAGAACGATGTGGAAATTTTCTGGGGTCTGGGCACCTTTTATATTCCACATAACTAATGTGTTTTGAACGTTAGTCATTAGTGTAGGATATATAAGAGCACCCTCTGTGTATTAAAAAGTGTAGCTGTTGCCTATATACGCTACCTTTTATATATCCCACAACAATGAGCACAAACACCTAAGTCTCTCAAATCACTTGTGAATAGGTCAGTATTCCGACACAGAAGAAGAAAAACAGGATATGTGCCCAGGTTGTCAGATATAAAACAACAAGACAATTGTTGACCTACCTGACACATCATATGTAATAAAACTTGTGTGTAATAAAACTTGTGTATGACCTAATACACTGCTGTCCTTTGAACATCCTAAGGAATAAACCAACAACAACCAGCCTAAATGGCTCAATGAACTCCCCCCACACCATCGTTTATGGAATGAAAATAGGTCCTTTTAAGACCCACCTCAAAAACATGCTTCTCTCACTGACATGCTGCGACTGTCCTTAATTTTTTTCCTTTCCTCATCCCAGCTTTCCCTACTTGCCCCCTGCTCCTTCCAGTTTCCCTGACCCCCCCCCAACACCTTTACCTTCCATACCCTGGACTTACATGCATCTCTTTCTAATGCTATAATCATTATATACTGCTGGGTTTCTCTGCTTATCAAACACTTGATGACGGGCCTGTGCTGCCCTGATAATTTGTATTTTGTAATCACTGTATGATTACTACCTATGTAACTTATACCTCCCTCCGTTAACTTACTATGTATTTCAATAATGTGGAACCTTTGCATATGAGTCTTTGACTCAAAAGGTGTATCTCCGATTGTTGTAATAAACAAATAAATAAAAATGTATTTTATTGTTTTATTGAATTTTGATGACTTGGTAGGCCCACTGAGCCCTGAAGATCCCTTTTTCAGGGGCGACCTGACATTAAAATAGAGTGGAACTACTGTATGTACTTCAAAATCTGTAGCTTAACAGTATAAGTCAATTTCAGAAACAGAGTAAAACAACAGATGACCACCACTGCATAACATACAGTTCCACTTTTGTCACCAAGTTCGAACCCTATATCAAATGAGATTCAGGCCTGTAGCAAGTCCTGACTGGTGTGATATTGACAGTTAGGTCCATCTAGACCATGAAGCATTTTTCCATCATGCTGTGTACTGGTCTACAGCTGTGGGGTGATGTACTGTAGTTATCAACCCTTAATATTCAAGTACCTTTACCTCCCCCCCCCCCAATTTCACCACACACTATAATAGACTTCAGGAAAAAAGTGATCTTATCTGAGACAGGACAATCAAACATTACTAATAGCCATGCATATAAACACATGACCTTACCCCCCCATCAGTACACCGCACACTGTGTCAAAAATAAGAATTAGTCTGTTATTCCTGGACATAACAGCCTAAGCCTTCAGCTGTTTGGAAATGCAACCCCCCCCCCACACACACACACTCTGCAGTGCCCCAATACACGAACAAAAAATGCTAACAAATTGTCCCATAGATAAACATAAGTAAGACCCTCAGTGAATGCATAGCTTCTGCATTAGAATGTTAAAAGAAAAAAAAATTGCAGCCATTAGGGAAGTCAATGAGCTGAAGAGAACATCCTTTATACTCAGTTGTTGTAATACTAAATTATCCACTCTCTCTGTTCCCTTCCTTAAAATTTAGAATCCTTTAACTGTTATAATCAAATAGCTCAAACTATGCTGAGACAATCGCTATATCCTACAGAAACAGTCCAACATTGATGTTAAAGCAAACACAGGACAGGCCCCCGCCGATCCTTTCAAACTATCCATATTATGAGCCTGTCCATGATGGGAAGCAACTGAAAAACTAAAATAAAAAATAGGGTCCAATTCACGTACATTCAAACAGCAGCCACTTGAGGAAGATAACAGAGCTGTTCAGTGAACCAAATGGAGGGCAACCCCACCCTCAACACGAAAACAACATAGAAAGCAGAAAGATCAAAGTAAACAATGTCACAGTCATGAAGTAAAGCAGTCATGATGCCTAACATCAGCCTCTCCTGGCACCATTTTAATGTTCACCCACGTAGAAACGAAAGATGCAAACCAACATAAAAGAAAAATCTTTAAACTGTCCATTTAGCTTCTCTGCTCATCAGATCATATCTAGTCCACATGACTCCTTTATGTAACCACAAAAAAAACCCACCATACTGAGTGTTGAGACTTTGTTGGCGAGTAAAACTCTTCTTGGCTATATCAAGTAGACTGCAATGATGCTTTATCAGCTGTTTGAGAAGGCGGAAGCCGAAATCCCAGAATTAGCTTCAGAAGCTCAAGCTTTGCTGTGTCGGCTGAGTGAAATTCAGCTGAGCTCTACGGTATTGTAACAATTAGCTGAGCTGGATATAGCATTTTAAATTTAACACTCCTGGTATGCAGTGCCTTTTTAATGCTTTTGTAGGCTATTTGCTTGTCTCTCACCATAGGGGTAACATCACTAAAATGAAATATCTATGCCCCTTCCAAAAGAAAGCAGATTCAGAGTTTTCTCTCACTTTATTTTGTATATGGACCTTCTTTTGAAAATCCAGGCAGTGAACAATGATAGCACAAGGCTTACTATTCATGGGGTGGGGTGGGGGCAGCTTCAAAGATCTATGTGGCCATTCTATGGAGTATCTGTCTGCATGGAGAGGAGGTCCTGACATATCTAAGAGAAGATCTTGAATAAACTGGAGCATATCAAACCCCTCAGCCTTTTCAGGAATACTTATGAAAATTAAATTATTTCTGCTGCTGCGTTTTTTTGTGTTTTTTTTTATTTGATCTTCCAATTTGCTCACTTTTTTTCCATAGTTCCTACAGGGACATGCGATAAGAATTAGAATGAGAGCATCACATGACTCTTCAGTCTCTCATTTTAAATACGGTCTGCCTACTGATGATTGAACTGTGCATTTTTAAGTGAAGTTACAAATATTATAAATTCTCATTACAAAAAATCATTAAACTTGGCTTAAAGGAGAACTGTACCAAATCTGCAAGTCATTTTCCCTGTAGAAGCTGATTTTTAAACACTGGTTCAAATTCTGTTATTGTTCCAGCTATACAGGCTGTTTCGTTATCCCAGTGAGTGCTTCTGATTTACACATAACTTGTAAGGACCATTTTAGAACTGTATGATGTACATATGTCCCTTGCTGTGCTCTTCTGTTATTGTCATAATGTATCCGTGTTCTACTATAGAATCCTGTAGCTGGAAAGGGACATAAACTACATCGTACAGTTCTAAAATTGCACTTAACCAGCTGTGTATAATTTTAGAAATGTCCACATTGATTACTAAAAGGCATATTAAGACGAAACACTAACATAATTTGATCCAGTTCTTAAAAACAGCCTCTACTAGGAAAATGACTTGTAAGTTCAGTGCAGTTCATAGTGTTTATCTCAAAGTCCCACACATTACAGAATTTTTTTTCATGATGCATGGTACTTTGCTTAAAAATTATCTATAGAAGGGCCAGCCCAGTGGCGTGGAGGGTTAAGGCATCCATGCCTTACCCTCTGCCACACCAGCAACCCATGTTCGCATTGTAAGCAGTCATCGGGAGTCAGCCAAGCAGGGAGAGGACTGCTCTCCTCTCCCAGGGAGGGTAGTTTGGCAGTCCCACTGCATGACTGCCCCCAGGTGGAGGCCTGAGGATAGGATGGGTTGGGGATGCTAAAGGAAGGGAGGGAGGGTGATGTGCACCCCTGCAATGGGGAGGGAGGGAGGGAAAATGGTGGAAAACCCTGATGGCTAGATGACATCCGACCCCCGCAGGGTCTGCACCTGGTGGCCAGGTACAACTGCAGCCCTGTAGCAGCAGGGTAGAGGGTGATGGTAAGTCCCGGGGGAAGCCAGGGTGATGGGGGTGCAGGGGGTCAGTCAGAAGGAGGAAGCTGGGGAAGGAGGTGATAAAATGTAGATAAATAAAATTTGTAGAATGCAAACATTTGCAAAAATTGCACTTTAACAAAACAAAAATAAATGACCACACAGAGAAACGTAGTGCACCTGCTAAGGTGAATATGTAGAAATGTAAGTGCACAACATTTGCTTACTAGTGAAGAAAATATATTAGGTTGTTGAGAATAATTTTTATTTGACTGTCGAAAGATACAGGCATCAGAATGATTACCCCAAATAAATCTAGTAACATTTTTTACCATATCTGGATGCTTGCTCAAGAGTACTGCCCTGATTTCCCCATGCATTCAGTGCTATAAACAGTCCAGCCCAGATATTCAAAAGGGTTGCACTATGCGCAATAGGGTTGCGCCAGCGCAAGTCCGAAAATGTGCCATTCTGCGATATTCAGCAGGAGGCAGTTGCACCCCCCAAATCACGCTGCGCAATAGCGCAATGATAATGGATGTATGCGCAACTGAAGGGGGAGGAACCATGCATAAATGGCGCAGTGCGATATTCAACAACATGCGCCATGTGCAATAGGGGAGCAAGCGGAAGTTGCGCGATAGCGGAAATGAGCCAAAATAAAAAGGAACAAGGGAGAGGTGCAAGAACACTACAGGGAAGGCACATGTTGCTGAACTATAGCCAGCCACACAGGCAACACAGACACACAGGGCAGAACAGAGAAAGGGCACCTGGAACCCACAGGCACAGGGAAGGTGTGTGGAGCCACAGCCACAGCCACAGTGCAGAAGGGGGAAGTGCCACACAGCACTGAGGCTACCAGAGGAAGGTGTTCCCAGCGCAGGGGAAGTAGCAGCCAGGACAGCAGGGGGAACACAGAAACAGCTGCCTGGGGGGGGAACACAAGCCAGGGACATGGCCAGTGCCACCATCCAGATGGAGGCAGTAATGGGGGGGTAAGAAGGCAGGCAGCAGGGGGGCGCAGCCGTGGAAGGGCCCATCGGCGGTATGCCCCCAACAGGAAGTACCGAGCCCGCACCAGCTTCAAGCTGTACAGCGATACTGAGATTGTGGGATGGTACCACCTGAATTGGGCAATTCTGAGGCAACTCTGTGAGCTGTGCAGTGATGTGATGCAGGCACCCACATGACGGAGCCATGCTCTGTCAGTGGAGACTAAAGTGACAGCTTGCATGTGCTAGCTCACCACGGGTACCTTCCAGAGACCAACAGGGGACACCACAGGCATAACCCAGTCGGCCGAGTCACGCCACCTCACCCAATTCCTCAGCGCACTGCTGCCACATGCTGGGGAGTACATCCATTTCCCCAGCACACCGGCATAGTGCACAGCAAACATACAGGAGTTCCACAGGGTAGCACTTATGCCTGGCATGCTAGGGGCAACAGACTGCACCCATGTGGCCATCCGCACACCACCTGGCCCGGAAGGGGCCACATATATTAATCAGAAGGGCTATGCTAGCATCAACTGCCAGGTGGTGTGCGATGCCAGGGGTTGCATAATCAATGTCTGTGCCACGCACCCTGGGGGAGCACACGATGCCTTCATCTGGCACCAGTCAGCACTGTGCCACAGATTCGAGAGTGGGGACATCCCCACTGGCCACTTAGTGGGTGAGTATGCAAACCACACAGACAAACTTAGGGCTTGGGAGGGGCATGGTCAGAGGTGACATGGGTAGTGGCCTACATGGCCCGGGGCAGGGCGATGCTGTTCACCAAACTAACCTCCACCCTCTACACACAGGTGACAGTGGATACCCACTCCATCCCTGGCTGCTCACACCATACAGGCGGCCCGCGACCCCATCGCAGCAACGCTACAATGAGGCACATGCCACCACACGTAATGTCATCAAGCGGGTGTTCGGTATGCTGAAGGCATGTTTCCGTTGCCTGGACACCTCCAGCAGTGCCCTACAGTACAGCCCCTCAAAGGCCTGCGGGCTATTCCTGGCCTGTTACATCCTGCACAACATGGCCAACGAATGTGGGATAGCCATAGAGGTCGAAGAGGGGGACAGCGATGGGGACCATGAGGATGCCGGTGACAATGGTGGTGGGCAGCCCCCCTTCGGCGATGGGACCCCCAACTGCTCTGGCTGGCACAGCTGCACCGGGACACTATCACAGAGGAGCACTTCAGCCAACCCAGATAAGTCATGGGGCCATGTGCAACCACCAGTGGCAAAGGCACAACCCACAAACACACATGGACACACACCAGGGGTGCATGCCATCAAGGGAAGTGGTCGGGCATGGAACCACACACACTGCCAGGGATGGGAAAGGTCTAACATGGCACACGGTCAGACACACACACACACACACAACTCAACAGACATGCACAAAGGGTAGGAGGCATGCCGACCCAGAACGCCACCCCTAGCCACACACATGTCCACAGACCACCACGCCCACTGCCTTTCACTGTGCATGTGTCAGACACTGGGCACCATTGCACAGTGGCGTACAGCGCAATGCAGGCATCATCATGCACATGCAACTGTGGACAGCAGCTGGGAGGGTGTGCAGATGGACTGTGTGTGTGCTTGCAGGGCCGGGTACCCACCTGTGCATTGCCAGCTGAATGACACAATGCACACAGGGCAGCATCAGACAGTAGCTGCGCTGGGATACAGGTCAGTCACGCGCCACATTGCCACAGCTGCCACGGATGCATGAGTGGCCCCACCGAGACTGGCCAGCAGTGACAGGCTGACCACTGGCCTCATGGGGGGCACCGACGGTCCCCCAAGGGTTCCACTGCATGAACGCAACTGTGCTCACGCAGGGGTCTGCAGTACACCGAACATGCCTGCGCCAGGCGTGTTCAGGATGCCCACAGCTGAACCCGGTGTCAACAAGAATGGTGTCGCACGACGCCAGGAATGGGGGGTGGACATTGCACTGCGCCGTGTCTGCGACGCATGGGCAAATAACTCTGTGCCCACTGTGGCCAAGGCAGCTGTGATTGTCTGTGTCAGCCTGTCAATGGCAGCGGTCACATCCTCCCGCATCCGGTCCATCCCTGCCAAGAGCAGATAGGTGTCTCTGCTGCGACGCTCCTCTGCCTGGTGCAGAGCCACACTCAGTGCATCCACCACCGTCACAAGCTGCATCTGCTGATTGACTGATGCTTGCAGTATGTGGGTGTGCTCATCCAAGAGGTCATCTGCCTGATCAGCATGTTGTCCCTCAGGGTGTTCACGGCCCTGATGCTCATCACCCCTTGAGGGTGGGCACTGAACACCAGGGCCAGGCCTGGGCATGTCCACAGGTGGTGCACTGACGCCGGCCCCTGACACTGTACCCCCATGCCCTTTGGCCGACTGCTGATGCTGCCCCTCCAGCTGCCACTCCCCAGGGCTCAATGGTGCCACCGCAGTGGCCGCAACTGTCCCACTGTCCTGTACACACATCACTGCTGCCCCACCAGTGCTGACAGGCACAGGCTGGACTGTGATGACATGCAGGCCTCCATGGCGGCACCACCCACAGCCATGGCCGCAATAAAACCTGCTGTGTGGCCAACCTGTGGCACACACATGTCACTGCCCATGATGTTAGCGACATCATCATCGGTGACGGATCTGGCACCAGCCTGAGTCTCAGCATGCTGGCATCCATGGATGCTGGCACGCTGGGACACGGGCAGGGCCTCCACTGCACCTGCTCCTCCAACATCAGTCTGGACATCCAGGCGGGCCCACTGTCGCCCTGAGCCATGTATTCTTGTGGAGGTGGATGGGCCCTCCTCCATCTCCATGTGACTGGCCTCAGTGGAGAAGCCCACCACCGCTGACCCATGCAGATGTTCAGGAGCTGTAAGGGAAAACAAAGTCACGTTACTGCATGTGACCTACCCTGTCCCCCCCCAATAGATAGACCATGACCTACCATGCAGTGACGGGCTACCATCCATCTGGAATCCACCACCTGGAACACCCTCAATGGCGCAACACTGCATGCTGCCAGCAACCCGCTCCTCCTGTGGGGTCAGGCATAGCACCTCCGTCTGTCCCCCACCTGTGGCAGACCATGCTGCCCTGATGGCAGCCATCTTCTCCTTAATCCTCCACCTGTCTGTGCCCATCTTCTTCTTGCACTCCTGCACGGAGCGCTGATGGCTGTCATGCAGGTTTATAGCACACGCCACCTCCTCCCATGCAGCAGCATGGGCCTGTGGTGTTCCCTGGCATCCACTGAGAAGCGGCTCCTGGTCTAGGTAGGCCTCGAACAGGGTATCTGTCTCGGCCTTCATGAAATTCTGCCTCCTCTTCCTCCCACGACTCTGTTCCTCTTCCTCCACAACACGCTCGGTCATGATTCAGCCTGTAAGAATGACAGGTGTTACTTGTGACTGTGCAGTCCCATGCATGTCCCAAAATCCACAGTCCACACTCCCAAACAGCATGCAACTCACCGCAATAGACTTCAGTAACCGACTATGGCCAGTGCAGCCCAATGTCGCACTTTTATAGCGCAACCCATGGAAATGAGGCGAGGCGCATCTTTAAGTGGATGCAAATGCAGTGACTGTGCCATTGAATGGCTGATTAGCTGATCTGAATATGCTGGCTGAATATCACGCTGTTGTGTTTTGCACAATTGTGTTGAACGTGCTGAGCCAAGGGCGCAGTTCTGTGACATGTGCAGTACACACCTAACTGCACATGCCCGGGTTGATGATGCAGGCACCTGCCATGCTGCTGATGTGCTGTGCATGGGAGGCAATGCAGGGCATGGCCACCATTGTGCCAGTGGCACTACAGCACTGTTCATCTATATGGTGTTGTGGCACTGGGACATTGTAGGCACACTGGGGCAACAGCGCGGTAGGCCACTACAGGAGGTGGCACACAGGCACCCAATCACGCTACATGCATTGGGTTCCAATCACACTGTGGCTGTCCGTGCACCAGAGACCCTTGACCCTGTGCCCGACCTTTGCTCCCTAGGCGCCATGCATCAGGCATGGGTGCACCATTATCATGCTGTTCGGTGACAGAGAGATAGGAAATGGCAGCGCTGTACCACGCAGCATCTGCATGTGGCAGGACCATGCTGCAGAGCGCCATTTTGACTGAACTGAGCAGCAGAGATGGTGCGGAGGCATGCTGTGTAGTGGAGCCAGGTGGAGCTGGCAAACCTTGTTGCCATTGTGGAGCCACATGTTGGGCCTTTATTTGGGGAGGCACCCCTGGACAGGGCCAGGAGTCAGGTGTGGCAGGAGGTGGCCGACGCCCTGGAGGAGGCCACAGGTATGGGGCAGATGGCAGAGCAGTGCCGCCACCGATATGGGGACCTGAGGCGGAGGGATCCGGACCTGGTTGCCCACCTGCGGGCACATGCCAGGAGGGGCACGGTGCCACGGGCAAGTAGGTGCAACATCCATACACTTTTATCGTCCATACGGATATCACGGTTGCATGTGTCCTGCACATGGGGGGGGGCCATCCGGTATTGGCCGTGGTGGTGTTATCGGGGTGTGGGGTGGGTGGGTCTGGCTGTGTGGGATTGCACACACATGGTGGCGGGAGGACTTTGCTACAGGATTGTACTGATGTTCCTCTCTCCATATTTGCACCTTAGACCCAGAAGAGCGCAGGCTGGTGAGAGAGAGGAGGCACCACCAGGAAGACCAGCAGACCGGGAAGGGTGAAGGTCCGCAGAGGCGCAAGGACCAGCCTGATGATGGTGAGTGCCTTACATCCATGATTACTATTGCATGCTGTGTAACAGGGCGGGCAGCAGGGCATGGCCACCATCCATTGACACCACTACTATGCACGCAACTTGTTACAGTCAGCACTGTCCAGTGGCACTGCATGTCTGGGAGTGCGTCAATGGTGGTCCATGTGAGCACCGGGCACATGGCTGTGCCACTGCCTTCACACCGCATAGCCAAGTCACTGTACAGCCACGGTGGTGCTGTGCAGGACATGGGCAGTGGGTGTGTGCAGTGGTCCACATGGCTGTGGCTGCCTGGGTAGGCAGGTCTTGTGGACACAGTCACTGTGGGTGGTTGCACACCATCACAGGGGCGTGGCACATGGCTGTATGCCATGCACAATGGGTTTGCTGCAGGGGGCTGGACAGTCACACGTATTGACTCTGCTCCCTTGTCCTAGGTGGACAACACTGGATGACTCTGGCATGGGACATATGAGAGCTTCTGCAGCTGGCACGGGCATTCCTGGCAGTGTTGGAGCGCATAGAGTGGCATGGGGTCCGGAGGAGAAGAACCCGGAGGCACCACAGGAGTGGAGAGTGGGGCACAGAATAGGCCCTCCATGACCCCCTGACACTCATAACCCCCTGGACCCACCCTCACACCGCTTCTTCCCTCTCCCATTTGTACACCCCTGCCCCATGCCCGCCTCCACCTGGTTTGTGGCCCTTTCCCCCACCCATGTATATATTTGTACATATGTTTGAGAGTTGTTATATTTTAATACATACATTTTGTTATAACAACTGTGGTGGTCTCTGATTTGCAGCAGGCTACAGGTGCTCAGCTGCAGTGGTGTGCATGGCGTCAGGGGTGGTGCATGCATGGGCGTGTGTGTGTGTGTGTGTGTGTGTGTGTGTGTGTGTGTGTGTGTGTGTGTGTGCAGAGGTGAACCGCCTATGGTGTGGGCAGGGGATCAGTCACTGTCTGTGGTTTGTGTGTTGTACTCTGTGCACTGGATGCCTGTGTGCAGTGGTCCATGGGGCCTGCACTGTGTGCATGGCACCCCTGTCAGACCATCCATGACCTGTGCAGCTGACACCCTTGCATGTCTGTGATATGCACGGTCTGCTGGCGTGTCAGTGGTGGCTGTTGTGGCCAGTGCTAGGATGGGATGTGTCCTTGGGAGGGTGTGCAGGGTGCTGTACTGCTGGAGGTGGGGTCCAGGGCATGCCCTGTCACATGTGAGGTATCTCGTGTGCTGACACATGGTCGGCCTCTCATCTGTACCTCGGGGGGGGCGTGCAGGGTGGCACTGTGTATGCATCTGTTGCATCACTGTCTGCTGCCGCCCTCTGCAGGGTGTCCATGGTGGGGCTGCCTTGCATGGCTCCATGGTGCACAGGGTTGCATTGTCACAGTGGGGTTGGTGGCATGCATGGGGTGTCCTGCACTGTTGGGTGCTACTCCTGGGCAGGGTGTATGGGGATCATGGTGCAGGGTGTGCTCTGCATTTGTGGGATGGTGTGGTATGGGGTGGTCGGCCATCCTTGTGTGCCGGTCACAGCTTGCCAGGGGGTATGCTGGGGCACCATGGCCCAGCTGTGGGTTGGTTGCTGGTGTCCATGGGCCAGTGGTTATTCCAGCCCTCCCCCAGTTGTGCAGTGCATGGGGTGTGGGGGGACAATGTCTGTTCTGCTGTGTGTTCCTCTGCCCATCTGTGGCATGGGTGGTGGGCCCCTGCATCCCTGGTTGTGCTGTTGCATTGCTGCCCTGCTGCTGGGGGGCATCCCTGGTTGTGCTATGGTGCATCTGGACTGCTCAGCTGAACATACCTTGTTGTGCTATGGCGCATCAGATATGCTCAGCTTCACCTCCCTAGCTGCGCTATGGCGCAGGTGGTGAGATATTCAGTCGTCAGCCGTAGGCACATCTTGGCCTGTGCAGTTTTTGAATATCGCGCTTCTTGCACATGGGCGCAGTGGACTTGCACTTGCTCCTGCTGTTGCGCACTTTTTGGGTGCAGTTTGAATATCTGGGCCTCTGTGCTTAAAGTGATAGTGCTCAGTTAGAGGTGCAAACTCAAAAGCAGGATGATTAGTGTTACAACAGAGATTTTAAGTAATAACATTTAAAACCAAATGCACAAATCATGTATTGGGGTGTTGTAATCTGATTTATACCAAAATATGGGTCCTTCTAAAAAATAAAAATAAAAAAAACCCTAAAAAAATCCTAAATCAGAATTGTCCAACAGAAGGGGAGTTCCTTCTTATAGCCAATGGCAGACATCTTGTAAAAGAATGAAAAGAAAAAAAGTTAATGTAGATTATAAATGATTCTTACAAATGACTAATTTTATAAATAACCTCTCTGCATAATTATGTATTTCTGTTTTTCTATTTATGTTTATCCCCCTCTGACCCTGGCACTGTCACTCGACTAATCACTCCACACAGCAGGCTTGGAGAAACCCCTCCATTGCATTGTGGTTTACCCCCCAAGGTGGAAACAGAGTGGGAGTGGGCAGCTGGCACCCTTAGCCACCCTTCAAGTTCCAGTACCTTCAATCTCATCGGGGTCCCTTTCTTGAACCATGCCGCGCCGATGGCAAGGGCCCATCTGACCCTATTGTTGGTGTCACACCGGGCCAGGTGTTTTTTTGGTATGCCCTCCCAGAGATGTGACATGTGCTGATGCCGTGCTGAATTTGTCATCCATCACACTCCACCCTGTATGTGTGGTGCAGGCATGCCAATTCTCCAGCTGCCGCTAGAGGCTGGTCATGCACCGGACCATGACTCCCCACTCCCAAGAGAAGACAAGTTGTCCTTGGGATGCTTAAGCCTCCTCCCCCTGCCGGCCCTCTGAAAACCCGAGCCCAGAACTTGGGTCATCGTCACTGGCGTCACGAGTGGTAGTACTACCACTGCACCAGCAGGCCAGTTGCATAATTAAACTGATAATTTTATTAACACACCAAAAATGAGGACACTCAAAATAATCATTAAGGTCAGGTGGCTGTAGCACCCAGGGTATAATTTAAATATGCCTGTGGACACAGGGGAACAGTGTACCAATTCCTGCCACTTAGCCCTAACTGCACCTTTTCTATTATAGTAAACATTGGCATATGTTTCAATTCGAGTGATCACTAGCCTATGTTTAGCTCGGTTCTCAAAATTAAAACTGTGCCAGAATGCATTCAGTGTTTCTGTTTTCCATATGCTGGACCACTTTCATCTTTAGGCTTCAAACTGTTTTCCCCAAATAGAACATACCACATGTGCAGTTAACAAGATATACCATCCTATGCCAGGGGTTTTTCAGGTAATAATCCTTTTGATCTCACACTTCCTACAATTTACTGAGAGTCTGCAATGCATGGTAGTCTTATGGCCTTTTTCTACTGCTTTGTACCCCATTGCAACTGTACTGGAGAAGACAATGATCCATTACTCCTGCTATAGGTTCGCAGATCATTATAGATTTGTCGAAGCCATATCAAAAATGTTTCAGGGAAATGGAAGGTTGACAGGGTGTCCCATAAAAAAATCCCAGGACACACTGTCAAAAGCCTTCTCTGTGTCTAAACTAAGAAATGCTGATGGAAGTTTCCTGGTCTGAACTTGCTCTGCTAGCAACAAGACTCTTCTGATATTGTCCATTGTATTTCGATTTTTAATTAATCCAGCCTGATCAGGGTGCATCAGTAACAAGATTCTCTCTAAGCGAGAGGCCCATATTACCATAAAGATTTTATAGTCAGTATTAAGTATTTTTATTGGTTGGCACAATGAGGTTTCCATCAGGTCTTTATCCTGCTTTGGGACCATTGCCAGTATAGCATAGGCCCAAGAAGGGGGGCCCTCACCCTTGGACACCTGTCAAAAGGCAGAAAGCATTGGAGGTAATAATAGCGTAATAATTTTTTATATCATTCAGAGCTATAACCATCAGGTCCTGGGCATTTTTGAATTTTCATAGCCTTTATTTGAGAAATAATCTCTTTAGCCTAGATAGGTGCCTCCAGAATACTTTTCTGGTCGTCAGTCAGGTGGGGAAGAGACAAGGAGGTTAAAAAGGTTTGTCTAGCTTCAGAAGTCAACTACTTGTCGACTTGATAGAGTTTTTGATAATAAGAAGAAAAATAGCTCAAATTTCCTCATCTCTATGCATATATTGTTTAGTTTGGGTTTTTTAAGTTTTAAAATTGTTGATTTTTTTTTCCACAAGCGTACCTTATGGGCTAAGGTATGACACCCTCTAACCCCCTCCCTCATAATTACCATGTTTCAGACAAAGTAATGTCTGCTGCACTTTCTAATCCATTATTTTTTATATTTCCCGCTGAATATCATGGATTTTTATTTGTAACTCTCTGTCCATTCCTATACAAGGACTGATAGCTCTGAAGCTGCTGCATCAATTCTGAATATTTCCTTTCATTTCGTATTTTTTTCCTAATGGAAAAAGCTTCATGGTGTCAACAATGTCATCACAGCAACATCTTTAGTACCATTATTCTTAATTATCTGGGGGATATGCTGTTTCATAGTTGTTACAAACTCTGGGTCCATTATTAAAGCAGTGTTGAACCACTACAGAGTTTGTTTCTGCTTCTTCACCAAAACTAGTTTTAAAATTAGGGGGTGATGATCCGATAGGACCCTGGGGTCAAGTGAAATATCTCTGATTAATGAATAATGTTCACAAGAGTTAAAAACGTAGCCTAATCTAGAGTAACGATGGTGTCTGGCCGAGTAACAAGTAAAAGCTTGTTGTGTAGGAAACATCTTTCTCCAGACATCTATGATTCCTAAATGCTCAAAGGAACTTCTCAAGACATGAAGGGCATTTGTTGTTCTATGAGCATGCTGACTGCTGGTATCTAACTCAGGTCATGTTAAAGTTATCGCCCATCACGAGCATCCCTCCAAACCATCTAAGACTTTTTTTTTAAATGTTCTGATAACACAAACTGACGATTGTGGGGGGAGATAAACACTGACCAGAGTCACAATGTTAAAGTACAATACTCCTTGCACAATGACATATCTGCGTTGGGGATCTATAAAACATTTTTGCACATCTAGTGGGGTGGTAGAAGGAACCAAGATAGCTGCACCTCTCCTTTGGCCACTAGAATATGAGGAGGTATAAACTGTATATCTCTGACCCCACTGTAAGTTAAGGTGTTCTGTTTCAGAGAGGTGAGTTTCCTGGATAAAATATACATCAGCTGACTGCTTCTTAATATATTGTATAAAGCAAGCCCACTTAACTGGATTGTGTAATCCATTTATATTCTGTGAGAATATCCTTGCCGTTTTATCTGATGTCATCATTGATAATGTGGGGGGTACCGCCTCCATCAACCTGAGCAACCCTAGAATTGTATACTTCACTAAATCAGCTTCTAGAAAGCAACCAGAGACACCAGTTTCCTCTCAGCCATCCCAAAGGACCATAAGCAGCAGACGAAGAGTTTGACCAACCACTCTTCTCCAGAGCCCTCCTCTAAACATTAAAAGGATTGCTTGACTTAGTAATGTAAATTAGGCTGAAGCTACAACCTTTTCTAACTGTGTCTCTTATTTGTAGAAGAAAAGAAGACAAAAAATAACGATAAAACCCTATAGTTATCTTCATCTCCATACCACCCCTCTCCCGTAATACCCATCCCTCCCCAAACTGGTGGGATTATAACTAACTTCACACATAACTTAGAAACTCTATACAATTTGACTTCAAAACTGAGGCAGAAAAAATTCCACTGCCTCCAGAGTCCCAGAACGGAGTCTCCAACTTGGGAGGCTACACCTGGGCAGAGGGTGGTCCCCACTATACTGGTGAGTTGAACCCCCCGTGAGGCCAGAAAGGTCTTAAATAAGGGCGATACTACATAGAAACTGCAGTAGCAACCCCAATTTGGTGACACCATGGTTGTCCCCCTCCACTAATCCTGGAAGCTGACCCCCACTTTGATCTTCCAGACTTTCCTGCATTTTTCCCCCTCCTCCCTAGTACCCCACTTCCCCCAATCTTCTGACCAAATAATTAAAGCACAACTCTCCATTCATCTCCAACAAGTCCCTCCCACCTCTGTAACTTCTCTGATCATATCTGCTCCCCCAGCAACCACACGTTCCCATCCCTTTCCCACCACTACCACCCCTCCATTTATTCTGCCAATGAATTTGATTGTAAGAATAGTAGTCTCAGCCTGAGAGGCCATAAAATTGGGTAGAATATTTTTAGAATATTATAAGGGAAAGGGAGTAGGATACAGCATATTGAAGACATAACTCAGACAAAGTTCCCAGACTTAATCTCCTACTTCCCAAAGCCTTTAATTTCCTAGAAATATAAGTATACTACTAGTGGCTATTAAGGCCCAAGAGAACACTTTACAGGGTGGGGGTCCCATCAAAGCAAAAGGGGGCACCACAGAGTACCAGTAACAGTCCCTGCAAATCATTTAATAGAGGGGAGAGACACCCAGGACAAAATGTCAATGCTTGCACTAGATGTACACACAAAAATAGTGCTGTCTTTTCAATTAAGTGCATGCTAGGATACTCCCCTGAACAGTAAGGTGAACAGGGACCATAAAATATATGTCCAAAATGTCAGAGAGAAATGAAAGAGGAAAATAAATTACAAGAGTTGACTTTACCCTGATTATTCAAAGAGGTCGCTAGTTATTCCATACTTTTGTCTTAAGGCTAATAAGCTGAATCGAACCATAACCATTTTGACCAAAACAGCCATTAATAATGGTCATTGGCAGGGTTAACATCACCCAATTAGTTGAAGTAGGAATCAATACTATAAAGGGGTCCCTGGTGTTTTTCAAAAGAAAGTCAAACCATGAATGTGTAAAAGGATAGTATTTACTGGTGGTTAACGTCACCCCCGTTGTTCTGGAACCAAGCACAGTGTGAGAGTTTACGGCACCCTTCCAATATAGTTTGTTTCATTCTTGCTATGATGCATCCAGTCTTTTCAAGGGAAAATCTTGTAGCTGCTACTCAAAACAGTAACCACCAGTTGAAGCCGAATTGTAGGAGGAAAATCCACCAAAAGACCCCCTCGGTCTCTCTGTCATGGTAATTATAGAAATCCCAAGAAATCATTACAGCTTCTAAAGGGACAAGCATGCTGCATCTTTTTTGCATTTCACGTTTAGATTTTTCATAAGCCATTCCTTCATGAAGCTTGTTGCTGCTGCCTGGCCTGATAAACAACAAAGTCAAGACTGAGGGACAAGTGACACCAGGCAAGGGGGAAGGAAGGCAGCCACCGCCTGACTGTGCCAAACAAAATCAATCAATCAGTCAATCAATCAATCAAGTCTTTATTTAACCAGGCGTTCATCGTTGAGCAGAAGCTTATTTGCAAGATGGACCTGGGTGGAGTATGAACAATTGTTTATACAGGTCAACACAGGTATTTACAAGGCAATACAGATAATACTGTTTACAGAGAGGAAGAAAAAGAAGTTCATATGTACATAGAATTATACAGATATTGTACAGATTACAGGGTATTTACATACATAGAAGTGTCTATAGGAAGATAAAGCAGGTTATCTAAGGTTGCAGGAGGAAGTAACGGAAGAAAAAAAAATATACACCAGGTAGAGGCGAAGGTGGGGGGGGGAGGGAGGGATGTATGGGGAGAAAGGCTAGAAGGGCACAGTGCACAGAGAGGAGTTGGTAAAATGGGATGTAGAGAAGGTGGATGGATAAAAGAAGTATGTGTGAGCACCGGGATTGAATGCTATAAAGTACGGGGCATGGTAAGATGTCACAACCCAGGGGTAGTGAGCTCCTATTCGAGGTTGGGAAAGGAAAGATAAGGGGATGGACAGGCCCAGTGTTGATAAGACAGGGGGATAAGAGAGAGAACAATTAGGCTTGTGAGGAGCAAGCTGGGGATCAGTACTTAAAATTGGGTCTAGGCATGGTTATATACCAGTGCAGACACCGGTACTGCATCTGAGTGGGTGAAGCAGTTACATACTTCTCTGATTGTACAGAAATAAAGCGTCTTGAAGGCATTTATACCGAATAGAGTGCTTAATTTGAGGGTTTTTTGTAGATCGTTCCATAAGGTAGGTAGCACGAAGCTTATGGCTGCCCTGCCGAAGCAGGATTTTGATTTGGGTACTTTAAGTGTAATAGCTGAGTAACTTCTTAATGCATATTTCCCAATTATACTCAAGGGAAGACAGCAGGAGATATAGTAAGGCAGCTTATTAGACATGGCTCTATAGGTCCAGAGAGCAGCGTTTCTGTGGCGCCTGAACTTTAGTGATATTCACCCCTCTGCCGCATATAGGGTGCAGTGATGCATGTCGAAGGGAAGTCCCGTTATAAACCCCAGTGCTCGATGGTAGAGTGTGTCCAGTTTAGCCATGTAAGAGTTGGGGCATTGGCTGTAGAGGAAATCAGCGTAATCAACCAATGATAGGACAATGGATTGGACCAGTTGTTTCTTGGCATCTCTGGTGAGAAACTGGCTGATTCTAAAAAACAGGCCAAGCCTTTGCCAAAGTCGTTTTAGCAAGTCCTCAATATGTTCAGTGAAGGAGAGTCTTTGGTCTATCCAAACTCCCAGATACTTGAATTTTGTAACAAATTCTAGTTTTTCACCTAGAACTGTGGTAATTTGGGGAACTGTCCCACTGGACACAGGTTTAGCTGTACGGATGAAAGGGGAGAGGACCATCACTTTAGTTTTTCTGGCATTAAGGAGTAGCTTTTTTTGGAGGAGTTGGCTTTGCAAAAGGTTAAATTCTGACTGTAGGTCATTGCAGGCAGCTTCAGGTGTTGGGAGACTCACGTAGAGAACTGTATCATCTGCAAACATCAAAAGATGGATGTTGCCTTCTTTTATACAGTAGTTGATGTTATTAATGTAGATTGCAAAAAGTAAGGGCCCTAATATAGAACCTTGAGGTACCCCTCTTTGCAGAGTTTTTAAGGGGGACAGGCCTCCTTCAGCTTTAACTTGTTGAAGGTGCCCTGTAAGATAGTCAGTAAACCAGCGCAAAGAGGAGGGGTCCACACCTATGGTTTGAAGGGAGGAGAGGAGCAGACTATGGTCGACGGTGTCGAAAGTCTTGCTTAGACCGAGGAAAACAGCACAAATAAAGTTTTTGCTCTCAAGATTATGCTCCCAGTCATTAGTAACTTTGGCGAGGGCTGAGATAGTGCTATGTTTAGCTCTGAATCCGGACTACATAGAATTTAGCAGTTCTCAGACTCAAGGTGAGTCCTCAGCTGTGCATTTACAATTTTCTAGGAACTTGGACAGGACCAGAAGGAGAGAAATTGGCCTGTAGTTATTGAGATCGCCAGGGTCACCTGATTTGAACAGTGGTATGACATGTGCTGTCTTCCATATAGGTGGTATGGTGCCCTGAGACAGGGATAAGTTAAAAAGGTGGGTGACGGGTATTGCTAGTGCGTGGTAGGCAATTTTTAGGAAGTAAGGGTCAAGGGTGTCGGTCCCAGAACTTTTTCTAGTATCCAACTGAAGCAAGAGGTCCTCTACCTCTTTCAGTGAGGCAGGTTGAAGCGAGAAAGGCTGTGAAGCTATTGGAGTTTCAGGCAGTTGGTTGGCAGTCTGGGAGTGAAGTATGTTTGTAGGGGAGTTATCAAATGCCATGCCTGCAGTAGCAAACTGGTTATTGAATGCGTCAAGTATATCCATCTTTTCGGTTATAGTCGAGTTGCCAGAGGTAATCTTGGTCAGGAGTGAATTTTCTGGGGAGTGGCCTAGCAGATCGTTGATTGTGTTCCAGAGCTTGATTGGGCTCTTTGTGGCAGAGTTGAGTTTGGATTTGAAGAAGGTGGCCTTCGATTCTCTGATTGTTTTGGTACATAAATTTCATAGTCTCCTGAACTGGTTCCAGTCCTCTGCAGTGCTCAGTCTGTGCGCTTTTTTCCAGAGCTTATCTTTCTAGAAGCAAGGACTTGATCTGAGGGGTGAACCATTTAGAGGTTTTGGTCCTAGTTCGAACTTTAATCAGGGGAGCATCCTTATTAAGGGCCCTCGATAGAATGTCGTGGAAGATATTGTAAGCTGATGTAATCATTTTGGCCAGGTAGAAATCTTGCCACTGAGGGGAGTACTTAAGCTTGTTTAGGTAGGCATGTTCATCGAAGTTGCACCTGGATCTCTTCATAGAGAACTTGCTGATGGGTGCTGGGTTGTTGGTGGATCTTACTCCCGCAAAAAAACAATGGTCACTGGTGTCTGAGAAGAAGACATCAGTGTGGGAGAAGAGATGAGGTTTGCTCACCATTAGCACATCCAAAAGTGTACTTTTACTGGGGTTCTTCACGTTTGGGCGTGTTGGTTCAGTAATAAGTTGCATCAGCCCATGTTCATCACAGAAGGACGCAAGGGGGCAGCTGTGTTAGAGAGCCAGCCAAAGTTGAGGTCTCCTAAAATAATAGTTTCTGGCAGCCCCTGTCCCAACTTGTCACTTAGATATGACACAAGCTGTAGGCCAGCAGACGGTGGTCTGTAGCATCCTACAACGCAGAATGCAGTAGTCTGTGTAATTTCCACTTTGAGAATTAGGCATTCGAATTCACTGGGGACAGATGCCGAGGATAAGCTGAAGGCAGAAAATTTGTCTTTAACGTAGATAGCTACCCCTCCTCCTCTGGCAGGCCTATCAGCTCTGAACAAGGCATAGTTGGGGATGTTTACTTTTCGGAAATCACAAATATGTCAGGAGAGGTATGATTTACCCAGGTTTGTATTAAGGTTATCTTTTTAAGGTGGCTACATATGTTAATATGCAAGAAACTTATTCCTTTTAAATTTGCTAGTTCTGCTGGCAAAGCAATAGCTTCTGGGGGGGCCAGGGTTGAGTTCTACATTGCCTGAACATAGCAGGAGGATAAGTTGGATTTTTCTAACAGCACTAATTATAAGCTTGAATTTTCTGCCTTTCTCCTGTCTAGTAGATTTGATGTTTTTAGGGACTGAAAAGTAGCCACCATAGAAGAGCTGATCTGTTGTAGCAAGAGCTAGTACCCCTACCGCAATAGGTGGGGAGGAGATAGAAGTCTGCATGGTGGGAGGTGGGCCTTGTGGTGGGGGAGTGTTATAAATACTACTGGTATGTGTGGTCCAAGAGCAGGGTTCGAGGTATCAGTACTTGGAATCACGGAGGCAATTAAAGGATAAGTTGTCATGTGGTATACAGCACAAGGTGCCGTTGTAGACAAACATGATGGTAGTTCAGATGTCCAATGCTGGGCAGCTGGTATCAGCAGAAGAAGGGGAAGTATAAGGAGCCATATAGGGTTCAACATGATGGTACCTCAAAAAAGGAGCCACTCAATTAGCCCAGGGGCCAGTGGAGTTGCTGGATTAATGCAGCTTTCTGATCCAGGTCGACCCGAATTTGATAGCATTGAACATTTTTAATGGTGAAGGCACAGCCAAGGAGAGCCTATGCATTTTAGTAAGGCGAGGCCCTGAGAATTGGGTCCCATAGGCTGGACAGAGAAGAGGGGGTTCACGAGCTAAGTCTCTGTTGATCCCATAACTGGCTCGCATATAGCCTTCAGGCCTGGGTCCAAATTACCCTGCCATTAGGAGACCAGAAGCCACAATGTTCTAGGTTAGTATAAGAGGTATACCATTTTGGCCTGGCTGTTCCAGCACCCCCAACGGCAGCCATCTCCAACACCCCCCAGTCGCCACCACGTCCCCAGTACACTAACCTGCTGAAAATCCATAGGCCATGTAGGATCCATATAGAAGAAAGTTTCAACTGTTAGTTTGTCCCCTTTGGATTAGTAACTGTATGGTAGGGTTCCTATATTGTTGTAACTTCTGCAGTTGTGGATCCTGGCATCTCCGGATATTTATGGCCAGAGTTTTATTTCTCAGAGATGTTACCCGATTCTCCCATTCTGTATATCTTCCCTTATCCTTCTAGCCTCTTTTTGCCTCCACAGCAGTAACATAGATCACTGGACCTCTAGGGAGTTGCACTATTAATTTAGATGGGTATGGAGTACAAAACTTTTAAGTTGTGAGCTCTGAGTTATGGGAACAAGGGGATGTACTCCCTCCTCATATGCTGTGTTGCTGGGGCATAATCATTGTCAAAAAAAGTCTGTGTGAACCATAAAGCAATGTTTTGCTGTTACCAGGCCTTTTGAAGGGCCTGATCCTTTGTAGCAAAACTCTGAAAATGGACTACCAAGGAGCGTGGGCAAGGATCAGGCTTGGTAGGCTTTGGGCCCAGCGCTCTATGTGCACGGTCCTTGTTCAAAAGAAAGTCTGGGCCTAAATCTAGTAAAATGCATAGCATTTGGTCAAGGAACACTATAACATCCTGGCCCTCTTCATTTTCCGGTAAGCTGTAGATTCTAATATTTTTTCTATGACCCTGGTTTTCTGCATCTTCCCGCCGGATGGAGATTTGAGCTAGTAAGGCAAGAGGAGGTGGAGCACTGGGAAGGTGGAAGGTGGTGCGGCCCACAAGTATCTAATTATACATTCAAGAACTGGTGCATTCACCATAAATTCAGGCCGCTGAGTCCAAACTGTGTTAAATTGTTTTAAATAGTTTCATTCACCATTTTATTGCACACTGAAAATGGCAGGCAAATCAGCCGCACTGCTGTCTGAATGATTTTACATTTCACCCTGCCTTCAGGGCATCATCAGAGCTGGTTACAGTCAGATACGTGGGTGCATTTATACAAATCAGTGAGTTGTTCAATTAGGTAAAACACCAATAGAAAGATATCATTTGTGATTGGGTGCTTTCCCTTTAAATCACATCACAGTGCTTAATACAGTACATACATATTACGTGAAGAGTAAATAAATCATAATAAGTTACACAATCCACTATATTTCTTTAACTGCACAATACTTCTTCATGTAACTTCTGTCACCATTTACTTGTAAAGAAAAACAATTCAAGACTCTCTCTTTCTCTCTTCACCAGCTTGGTCCATTCCACTAGGATACATCTGTAATGCATAAACACCGCAGAAGGTGAGAAAAAACAGGAGATACTGTTTTAGCCCATCTTGTAACATATATTACCTTAGCCTTCAAGTCTCTTTTTGCCTCCTCAACAGTAGCATAGATCGCTGGACCCATAGGGAGTTGCACTAATAATTTGGCCTGGTAAGAAGTACAAAACTTTTAGTTTTGAGCTCTGAGTTGTGGGAACAAGGGGATGTACTCCCTCCTCATTTGCTGTGTTGCTGTGGCATAATCATTGTTGAAAAAAAGTCTGTGCACACCATGAACCAATTTTTGCTGTCACCAGGCCTTTTGAAGGAGCTGATCCTTTGTAACAAAACTCTGAAAACGGACGACCTGGGAGTGCATGCGAGCAGCAGGCTTAGTAGGCTTTGGGCCCAGCACTCTATGCACATGCTCCATGTCCAAAGGAAAGTCTGGGCCCAAATCTAGTAAAGTGCATAGCATTTGGTCAAGGAGCGCTATAACATCCTGGCCCTCTTCATTTTCCAGTAAGCCGTAGATTCTAATATTTTTTTCTACGACCCCGGTTCTCGACATCCTCCTGCCAGAAGGAGATTTGGAGCTGTTCGTGGGCCAGAGATGAAATCATGGCTTCCAGATGATCCAGGCAGAAGGTGGAAGAGGAAATTTGGCAATCTGCCTCATCCACCTGTGTCTGTAGAGCTCCCAGGTCAGTTCGAAAATCTTTGATGGCTTCTCACATCTCAGCCTGAAATTCGCATATTGCTGTTAAAATTGTTCCTGTTTGATTATTCTCCTGGTTTAGTTTACTGCCTTTGTTTTTTTAACTATCCTCTAGTGCTGCATTTTTTCTTTCCACTTTAGATACTGACTCCACGTCAGAGAGGCCGTTCTCATCTCCCACCTCCTTGTCCATCAGTATTTGAATCCTGTTTCTAGTTCTTCATGTCATATTTAGAAAGTCCTTCAAAGTAATCTTCCTGTTGTCTGCCACTGACAATTCATATTTTTATTATGAACCAAGTAGGCATTTTTAAGATTTGTGACTTATTATTCTGTAAAGGTGGAGGAGCGCCCTTGGAACTGCTGCTCAGCTGTCCATGGCACCACCAGAAGTCCTCCTGCCATTGACTTCTGCCTACCCACTTCATTCATCACTTCAGTAGGGGACCTCTTCCTGGGCGTACTGACTGTACCTGTGTCATTGTGTTTGTTGTCTCATGCCTCCACTGACAGACTGGAAAAGCCATTCTGACTGTGCACTTATATGACTGCTATCCTACAGGAATCAACCCACCTCCACACTCTGTCAACTATAGTCTAGTTAACTGCTGCTTTAGGGAAGAAGTGAGGGGGTTTTCGTCTGAGGGTCCCCCCTCCAGACTCCGGCTTGAGAGAGGTCCCCGGGGTTGAGGCGCCGACTCACTTCTGGTATCGGGTGGGCGGGCGGACTGCCCCTAGCCTCAGAGTCAGGCACAGAGCCTGAAAACGAGCAGTTCGTCAGGAACTGCACTTTGGTCTGGGGCTGCATTTTGTTTCTGTTACGGGACTTTCGGCTGGGGAATTTTTTGGGCCAGGAGAAGCAGCAGAGGAGCTTTTGGGCACCAAAGAAATAAACGTTTAAAATTTCACTCCACTAGTCACCTCCCTCTCAGAATTCATGCTATTTACCACTACCCTCTGAGTTCTAAACGTTTAAAATTTCTGCATCGCGCCTGATGGGCCACCAGCGACATTTGCCAGAAAGCTTAAATTCCTGGCCCTGAGCCTCATGGCTCACAAAGTTAACTGCTGCTGCAGGGAAGAAGCGAGGGGGTTTTTGTCTGAGGGTCCCCCCTCCAGACTCCGGTGTGAGAGAGGTCCCCCGGGTTCAGGCGCCAGCTCACTTCTGGTATCGGGTGGGCGGGCGGACCTCCCCTGGCCACAGAGTCAGGCACAGAGCCTGAAAACGAGCAGTTCATCAGGAACTGCACTTTGGACTGGGGCTGCATTTTGTTTCTGTTACGGGACTTTTGGCTGGGGCATTTTTCAGCCAGGAGAAGCAGTGGAGAAGCTTTTGTACACCAAAGAAATAAACGTTTAAAATTTCTGCACCGCGCCTGATTGGCCACCAGTGACATTCACCAGAAAGCTTAAATTCCTGGCCCTGAGCCTCGTGGCTCACAAAGTTAACTGCTACTGCTGCTGCTGCTGCGGGGAAGAAGCAAGGGGGTTTTCATCTGAGGGTCCCCCCTCCAGACTCCGGCATGAGAGAGGTCCCCAGGGTTGAGGCACTGGCTCACTTCTGGTATCGGGCGGGCGGGCGGACCTCCCCTGGCCACAGAGTCAGGCACAGAGCCTGAAAATGAGCAGTTGGTCAGGAACTGTACTTTGGACTGGGGCTGCATTTTGTTTCTGTTACGGGGCTTTCGGCAGGGGTATTTTTTCGGCCAGGAGAACCAGTGGAGGAGCTTTTGGGCGCCAAAGAAAGAAACATTTAAAATTTCACTCCACTAGTCACCTCCCTCTCAGAATTCATGCTATTTACCACTACCCTCTGAGTTCTGTCTCTTAGCCAGTTCACAACCCACTTTATCACCTTAGGACCCACTCCCAGGCTCCCCAATTTATTTAACAATCTCCTGTGCAGGGCGGTGTTGAAGGCCTTACTGAAATCCAGGTACCCAATCAAAGAAATCTATAAGATTTGTCTGACAGGACCATCCCACTGAGAATCCTTGCTGTCTTGAATCCTGTGCCCCGCTATCCTCCAGAAACTTCACAATCCTCTGGTTAACTAAGGACTCCATTAGTTTCCCCACTACTAAGGCCAGGCTTACAGGACTATAATTGTCTTCCTCCTCTCTGCTGCCGTTCTTGTGGAGAGGGACCACATCTTTTCTCCTCCAGTCCTCAGGTAACTCCCCTGTCACTAGTGATACATTGAAAATGGCAGCCAGTGGTTCTGCCAGAACTTCCCTGAGTTCCTTTAGTTGTCAGAGGTGGATCCCATCTGGCCCAATTGCCTTATTTGCTTTTATTTTCCCCCCTGAGTTCTTCTAGGACTCTTTCCACCATGAATGGGCTGGTGTCTACCTCCCTTCCCTGAATACCCCTCTTAAAGAGTCTCGGTCCCTCACCCTCCCCTTCTCTAGTGAATACTGAGCTAAAGTACTTGTTCAGTATCTCAGCCTTTTCTATGCCATTCTCCACCCTTTCTCCTCCTTCCTTCTTCAGCCCAACGATCCTATTTCTAGTCTTTTTTCACTTGCTAATGCATCTGAAGAAGGTCGTGTTGCCTTTCTTAATAGCCTGGTCTATACTGAGGTTCTTACTGATTACTGTACAAAGCAAGTAGGCATAAGCCCATATTTGCTTCGATAAATATCAATCCCTACAATAAATTAATGTGGCTCCTGATGCAACATATCTATCCAGTCTGGATTTAAACTGTTTTTGTTTTACTTATTACTGTACTTTCTGATGGGGAATTCCATGGATTAGCAATCCTTGAAATGAAAAAAATATTTTCTTTGATTATGTCTGAAACTGTTGTCTTTTATGTGAAATGGATGACCACTAGTAGTTTTATTGTCTGATTTGAAGGAAATATTTAGATCACATAATAGGCAGGATCCTTCATTATGTCATACATAAACAATAAATCGGAACACATCCTTCGTGTTTCCACGGATATAAGATTCAGTTGGAACAGCCTCTCTGTATATTGAAAATCTTTCATTCCCGTTACAGTTTTAGTGTACTTTCTCTGTACTCTTCCACTTTGTCCCTTTCTGTTCTTCTATATGGAAACTATATTTGTGAAACATATTTCGGTTGTGGTCTAACATAAGCATGATATAATGGGACATGACAGTCCAGATTTGTGAATGATGTTCATTCACAAATCTGGACTGTCATGTATGGTATGGGCTGCACGCCCATTGGCTGTAGCTCTGCACCAATGGGCGGCAGCCATACGGACAGTCAGTCGGCGGGCGGGCGGGTGGTAGGTGGTGGATGCTACGCTCACGCCGCCGGGGAGTGGGGTGGAGGGGTGGGGTTGGTGGGGGACACTAGACACCAGGGAGATGTTTGGGGTTGTAATTTGACATTCTGCCCGCGATCGGGCATTACGGTCCACTGGACCACCAGGGAGATATTCGGGTTGGGGGCTTTTACAATCTGCCCGCGATCGGGCACTGGGGTTTGATACATCGCCTCTGCCCGCGGATCGGGCTGGTGGGGGGCACAGGGATCGAGTTGTGGCCGCCGGGGTGGCAGCTGCTGTGTTGCGCCCCTGCAATACAGCAGCTCACCTGTGGTGGCCCTCAACTTGATCCTTTTTTGGCTCATGTGCAGGCGCAGGTTGGGGTTGTGCATGCACAACAACTCTGCACAACCCGACTGAATATTGCTATGAGTTTATGCATGGTTCCTCCCTCCTGTTGAGCATGCATTCATTTGCATTGCACTGTTGCGCAACCTGTTGTCAGTGGCGTAATTGCCTCCTTGCTGAATATCGCAGAATGGTGTATTTTTGACTCATGACATCGCAACCCTGTTGCGCATGGCGCAACCCTTTTGAATATCTGGGCCACTATCTAAATCTTGTTGGAGATAAGTTGTTTCTGTAATGGTTGTACATGGTCCACCAATTTTGGTATCATCGGCATATTTTATTGCCCAATAGTTTAGCTAATAGTAAAATCTGAAATAAATATCTGAAACAGAATAGGCCCCAGTACTGATTCCTGCGGAATTCCACTACTAACCTCTCCTATCTCTGATAGATGGCCATTTATGGAAACATGTTGTTTTCTATCTGATAACCAGTTAATGATCCAATTAATAATAGTAGGTCCACCTGTATAGTTTTAAATTTTTCTACTATTGCCCAGTGTGGGGTAAGATCAAAGGCCTTACTAAACTCTAGATAAATGATATCAAATGGGATACCTTCATCCAAGGCCCTACTTATGTTCTCATAAAAACAAACAAGGTTGGTGGTGCAACTCCTGCCCTTTATAAAGCCGTGTTGGTCCTGGTCATTTTGATCTCCCTCTTGGATTAGTTTTTCTTTAACCAGACCCTCAAGAATTTTCCCTACTACACTTGTCAGACTGCTTGGTCTATAGTTGTGCATGCTAGCCTTGTCTCCCTTTTTATTGATTGGAACTACATGGGCTATCCTCCAATCTTCTGAAATTTTTCCAGTATTAACTGATGCTTCAAACAGTATTTGTAATAGGAGCAGAATGTGTACAGACATGATTTGTGACATACGTACAGAAATGCTATCCAGGCTTGGTGAGGCATTAGGTTTCAGATTGTGAATAAGCTGTTTAATTTCTTCTTGTTTTATTTCAATATATTGTTTTGTGATTTTTGTTTCCATATTTTGTACAATAGATTTTGGTCCGTAGGCCTCACAGAAATAGTTATTAAATATAGTTGCCATATCTGAATTGGCAGATATTGTCTGATTATTGTTCGTTATGGGTCCGACTTTACTTTTTATTTTATTAAGAGAATTTTACATAAGCAAAAAATGCCTTATAATTGTCTTTCAAGCTGTGAGGGCCAAGTTTATCTCTGACTTTTTTTTTTTTTGGCCTTACAAATTTATTTTTTACAATCTCTTTGTGCTCCTATTAGAGCTGTTTTTGCTGATTCCGATTTAGTTTTCAAGTATTTACTACAGCATCTATTTTTCTTTTTGATTAATTTGTTTATTTTCTTGTCAAACCACATCTGTCTTTTGAGAGAATTCCTGTTCTTTTTCATCAGTGGGATGTAGGCCTCACTAATGTCTTACACTGTGGTTTTTATCAGTTCCCACATCTCTTCTATAGTTTTATTTTTTTAGTAGTGAGACCTAATCAATTTGTTCCAAGGTATGATGTATTTTATTAATGCTGACCTTTTTATAAAGAAAAATTTCTGATTGACCATGTATTACAATATGTTCATATTTTGCTAGAAAACTTCTGGAGCTATGGTCGCTATTTCCTACTGGAGGCAGTGTTGTACAATTTGCTATGTCTAATTGATTTGATGTTAGCACCATATCCAATATGTTTTGCCCTCTAGTTGGGGAGGTAATATGCTGCACTAAATCTGTCTTATTACAGTGGTCCAAAAATTTAGTACTAGCTAACCCAGTAGCTAGATTATTTAGCCAATCAATTTTGGGAAGATTTGTATCTCCCAAAACAATTATTTCTGCTCTTTCACTAGCTACCTCTGTTTCTGTCATCAACTATTCAGCAACCTCTGTAGTTGTGGAAGGGGTCGGTAACTAGAACCAACAACTATCGAAACAGAGTACCCATCACATATTTTTACCCAAATAGATTCAGTTTGTGAGTTAAGGTTTTTTATTTTATGAATAATATCTACTGAGCCCACATGATTTTTACATATAGCACAGCACCTCCTCCACATTTACACACCCTCTCCTGACTATATAGAGTGTACCCCTCCAGTTTTGCTCCCCATGTCTCAGTTTTATCAGACCACTATTTTTATTCATTTTCGGTAGAATATTATTCTTAACTGTTTCCCCCTTTAGTCAGTTTAAACACAGTAAATTTAAGGTTTCTTCAAGATTTTCTGCTAAGATTCTCACCCCATTCTTATTCAAATGTAGCCCATCATGCGAGAACAATTCTTCATTATTGTAAAAGGAATCCCATTTATTAATAAAAGCTACATCACCATTTTTATACCAGTTTTGCAACCTAGTATTCTTTCTTTGGATGGTCAGTTTTTTTGATAGTGTGACCTAAATGTTGGTAGAATTCCTGAGATGGCTACATTATGTCCTTTATTTTTATATTTGTGAGCAAAATCAAGTAATTCAGTACATATGTCCTTTTCATGTGCTCTGCCTATATCATTAATACCAGCATGCAAAACAACTACAGATCTTTCTGGTAGCTTTATAGTATCCAAGATATTCTCCACATTCTTTATTCTTACTCCTGGTAGACATGATACTGTTGTTGTTTCTCTAGCAATTTTACAAATATGGGAATCAGTGTGTCTTATTATGGAGTCACCAATAACCAGTCTTTCAGGGAGTACAGGCTTATTGGAAGGGTCTGGTTCACCCAAGTTTTCAATTTCACTTTGATGAACATCTCGTGTTAAAAATCTATTTTGAGTAGGAACTTGTGTTATAGCCATGTGGGATTTCTGATTTGAATTTTTCACTTGAACTGGTGTAGTTTTATATTTTCTCCTGTAGGTAACCTTGGTCCATATTGCATCTGGTGCTGATACCTTTTCCCTACCCTTTTATTTATGTCTTTCAGATTCTATAGTCAATAGTGTTGTCATTACTGTGTTCTGCTCTTTTTCTTTTGGTTAAGTTCATCTTATTTAAATGTGATTGCTCATTATGTACTCATTGAACAAAACTTTGTATGTTAACAATACTTTTTACTTGAGGCAGCTCATCAGTTAGTTTTATATTTCAGCTTGTAAAGCAGTAAACAGCTGGCATTTACTGCATGCTTCAGAGTTACTGACTAAGAGTTCTGCAGGCATATACATCAAACAAATTGAGCATTGTTTAATGGAGCCTTCCTGAACTAACAAGCCCAGTACATCTACGTACATTTACAGTCTTCATGTTATTTTTCTAGCTGTAATTCATCAAAATAGTAGACACACAGACAGATTAATATCAACTTTTCCTGCTGAAGGAACTCTCTAGTACAAGTATACACATACAACAGGTGAGGTCTGAGGTCAAAGGATTTTATTGACCCTCTAGATCCCTACAGTAACCTGTAATACTTTCTGTGTTTCAATAACACACTGAGCAACTTTAGAAAAATAGATTCTGAATATATACAAGTATCTGCGGGAATACCTCTGATACTAATTATCTTTTAATAACTCCTGACTCTCACTACAGTTAGTTTTCCAATGTAATTAGAGCACTGAATGTAAGGTAATTGTCCTCCTGTCATATTATCATATTTTACTGGGCCAAAGTATCCACTTAATTTAACTCCTTCTGTGTCCCAGGTCCTGGAGTTCCCACTGGACACACCAGACACACGCTGCATGCACTTGCCTCAGCACGCATCTTGGCACATATCTCAGTGCACAACAAGGCACTCGTCCTGCTCACACTCACCCCACTCGCTAAGGGCAAGTGTTTTTAAATGCCTGGTTGACCTGGAAGCTGTATTAGGTTGGGTCAGACCTCCGTAATTTAACTATCATAACAAGATAAATTTGCATAACAAATAAAAGGCTCAGAGCACTCCTCATGCAGAGTGCCCTGAAATAAAACCCTGCTTGTTTCTGTCATTTAAATATCCCTTCATACAAAGTTGCAGTTCAGCCTCTCTCTTAAAAAAACTACTGGATTGTTTCATGCTTCCTGCTTACTCTCTCAACAGGACATCCCTTAGATGAGACCTATGTCATATAAGCACCATAACACACTTTGGTACACAGTTTAAAAAGGGGGCTGTTGTCTGTCTCGTGGCACAGTACCATCACACAGGTCAGCTCCTAAATGACAGACAGAAATTCCTTCCTCTGTCTGTGCTTTAGCTCTTCTAATTATTTTCCCAGATTCCCTCTGCTTCTGCAGATAGTGCTCTCTGTCCTCATCCTTTTGTGTTTCCTTTTATCTTCTGAATGCTCCTTTCTTTTCCCTTACTTTCTTGGCCACTACCTTCAAGAACCATAATGACTTTTCTTTCTTTTACACTTACTATGCATTTTGACACAGTGACCTGTTACTTCTGTAATGACTCTCTTCAGTCTAGACCACTGTCTTCCACATTTCCCCTGTACCTTCTGCTTTGAGGGCTCTTTTGAGATTTCTTCCCATCTCCTTAAAGTTAGCCTTCCTGAAAGCTAGGACCTTTATCCTTGTATGGCTTGCCTCTTCCACTGTGGTTACCTTAAACCATACTGTCCTATGGCCATGGTACCAAGAGAACTGCCCACTTCCACATCTGTGATCCTCTCCTCGTTGATCAGAATCAGCAAAAAAAGCCCTCATGTCAGCCCCTTTCTTTGTCCCTTTTTTCTTTACAGTTTCTCTTATTACATGAAACTTACAACTTTCTCTGCCTATCTCCCTTTATTGGCCATGGTGTTGCTTGTTAGCATCCCTTCCCATGAGGTGCATCCAACACTATGAACAGGCAGTGCAGTGAGGTCTTAAAGCGCCAACCTTAAAGCAAAAGGGGTTTGGTACAAATCCCACCATAGCCCCCCATCAAAACCTACATTGCCTGTGTTGCAGGGTTTGAAGTAGTTTATGGGTGAAAGGAGCATAATGGGCATATACTCCATCACACAGTCTCACATGAGAGACAAAGGACTGAATAGACATGTAGTCTGACCTACCCACTCACCTACATGGTGGTCAGTCCATGGCACAATTGAGGCACATAAGCAGGGCAATGTGGGGAAGCTTGCACTGTGATTGCCCATGTGGTACCTGCCATGTGGATAATCAGAGGATGTTCCACTGCTGTTAATTCAGCACCTCTTACAAGCACTAAATTCACACACAGAGAAAACATCTTTAACAAATTGTGTCATATAGTTTTCTAGCAAGAATATATTTCTGATATTCTCAGCTTCATCAGAGAATATCAGAAAGACCATGTTGTTTGCTGGTCCCCTTACTATTCATAATGCTCATGGAACTACCCTTAACCAGGTAGAATTCTTCAAGTTCCTGGGTGTCATCCTGGATGGCACCCATTCATTCCCTATACATGTGGACAACATCACAAATCTGGTCAATAGAAAGTTAGAAGCGCTCTATAGGCAATGCCTTAACCTCACACAGGAAGCTAGGCACCTGGTAATTTCCAATACGATTCTACCCCACATCAACTATGAGCTCCCAGTATATGGAGCTGCTTGTTAAACTATCCTCTCCAGAGTAAGGAAAGTACTCAATAAAGCCTGTCATTTTGCCAGTGTGCCAGACAAGCTCACACATAGCTGCACATTGTATGCTGTCAACAAATGGTTACCACTTCAGAACAGGCTAAAATTAAGTGCTCCCTCACTATAACAAATGAAACGGGAGCCATAACTTGAATTTGTTATAGCTCCCTGTTCATTACATTGAGGGATGCTAACAAATAAACGTGATCACTAGTAGGTTTTGAGACCAATCCTGGTGGACTTGTTTGGAGATACAGTGACACAGTACAGTTACACTTGCCAATTAATATATTTTATTTATATCTTTTTTAGTTTTATTTTGCCAGACATTATTTTAAATGCTTAGATTTAAAACAGAAGTACAGTAATGTATATTCCCTTCCCTTACAAATACACCACTGAGTCTCCTGTCACCCGCTTACCCGACTTCCCCAACTGCCTCAAACTAAATGTAAAACAGCTGTTTTAAAACAGTACTTTAGTTTTTAATACAGTACTTTAGTTTTGTCATTTTCCTTTTTACCTTTTCTGTGTGATGTGACTGAATGATGACTGCTGGTGACTAACTGAGGATGAGCAAATGTAAGCTAGTGAGGTGTATAGGCGAGCAAGGTATGCGTACCACTGATCAGCTTTTTATCTAGAGTTGCCTTATTTACTTAACTTTGATGTTTATAGGAGAGAGTTTTAAAACAAGATAGAAATGACTGAGGTCAGTATTGGATGAACTAATAGCACACACTCACAGCGCCACTTGCTGACCCACACTCCAGCTGCCGAGATGTGTCTCTCTGAAAGTAAAAACTGCTAAAGGTCTCTAAAATGTCTGTGCAAGCAATACACGTACTGTACAATACGGTACCAGCAGTACTTTAAATTATATGGTATGATAAATGGATGAGAGACTGAGAGTTACTGAATAATGATGGGAGCCACGGGGGTTGTTCATAATAAGTGGGAATTCATTATAATAGGGTTTGTTATAGTGAGGGAGCACTGTACCACACCTGTCTGATGGCTAAAAAAGCTCTGTTGGGCCTCATCCCCACTGTGATCAAAGATCTCTCTTGCCCAGTCACAAGCCAATATTTCACCAGAAGTATGTCTAGACAAGCTATTGAAGTTGCCTTCCGAAAAACAAGCCTGAGTAAGCACTCTTTTGTGGTCCATGCTTGCCAATAGAATAACGAACTCCCTGAATCCCTAGTGAGACTTTCCAAAATGGCACAATTTAAAAAATCCCTAAAAGAGGAACTCACTTTGAAATCAGCCTGCTGCTGGTTTTAATTGATTCCTGACCAGTATACCATGTTTTATCTTGTACTTATACATTGCTGGTACTTCCAAACTTTGACCCCATGGGACTGCTGTCCTAGAGTGTGTATATTTCCCTAACTGCTAATTTACTGTTGCTTGTAACTGACTAGGCTCTTCTTAAGCTGGTGATTGTATGTTGTATTTTTCATTCATTGCACTTAACGTGGAACCTTTGCAAAAGAGCACTTGTGCTCAAAGGTGCTTTCCAAATTATAAATAAATAAATAAATAAAATAAAATTTTGATTTCCTCAGACATTATAAAACAGATTTTATGAACATTTTGTAATTAATGAATCATGTCAATAAAGATGACCACAACTGTCTGTTTGAAAATATCTTCCATTGATGTTACCTTTTAGCTGTACAAACTAGAGTCACTGTGAATGTATTAGGATGGTGCTAGCACATATTTCTGCTGATAAGCAACACATTATACGAAGATGTTTAGTTTATTCACAGTGGGTGTGGCACATGAACAAGAACATTTGAAAACTTCAAAACCACATATCCCAGTTCAGGAATGAAATAAAAGAAAAAGAAACATGGATGTATTGTTGTGTGTGCCAGAAATACATCATCACTAAAACACTATACAGTTTGACATATTTTGCTGCTAACAAATATTGCCAGATGGCAGGGTATAACCAATGCAAAAGCTTGTAAACCAAGGTGGCCCATTTATCATCCCACCTCTTATAAAGTAAGAGTATAGCAAAATATCTACATATTACACAGTACAGTGTGATGGATGAACCTGTTGCTACCACAGGCAGATCTACACAGGTTGTTAAAAACAAATTAAATATACAATTGGGATGTATGGTTGGTTGTTCTTCATACCTCGGTTCCATAGTCCAAGATTGCAGAAGTGTCTTCAGGAGGAGTAGGCACCTGTTTTTGAGGTTCAGACAGCTTCTGTTGTATTAGGGCAGTCCAAGATTTTGGCTGGAACTCCTAGCCCTTTTGGGAATGTGAATGAGTAAGCAATAAGACCTGACAGGATATGGGGTGTTGGGAATATCTGCCCACCAAGGGTGTAGCGAGGCCTGATGCTACAGGTGGAGGGCCATATAGCCCTTGTAAGACGACATACCCCCCAACACGCCAAACCCTGAAGGGTCTCATCATGCTTATAAAATGCTATGTGTTGGCACAACCCAAGCCATTTTCTAATCACAATAAAATTGGGGTGTTTGGGGAAAAATGTTGCATGCCATGAGCAGAGCAGAAAGATTGCTGTGTGAGCTGCAAGCAGGAAACTGACTCTTTCTTTTACCTGGCAGTGTTACTTGATAAACATGAGCAAGGAGTGCTAGCAGTCAATCACAGGGCAGCATTTTTCTTATCCATTTTCTAATGCTTGATAGCTGTGGGTCAAGCCTAAGGCCAAAGTATTTGAAATGCTGTGCATTTGTAATGGGGGATTCAGAGACTGCTATGACTGTGAGAACATTGGGTAGGTGGGAATTACAGGTAAAACACACAATTTTAGTTTTTGAGCTGTTAAGGAGGAGACCATTTGTGATCACAGATTTTTACACTATATTATATACAGGAACCATATATTTTGTATGTGTATTGATATTAAAAATGTATTTTGCTATATTTTATTCATCAGTATTTTTGACTATATCTAATATTTTTGCTTCTACTTCAGTTTGTTAAAGCATGTTCTGCAAATTTTCTGGTTAACTTTAATGTCTAATACCTTTAAGAATATCACCTACACGTACATCTTCCTTTAAATCTCATTATCTTAATCTGTCTTGCTTATGTGTGTGTCTAAAGATGATGATATCAACTATCTTTATTTCCTTGTTCTTAGGTCACATTAACATCATGTTAAATGTCACTGTGACCTCTATAGGGACTGGAATATTCTATCATTGTCTGATACTGCAGTAATAAACTGCTTTCAGTGGTTACTGTGCTACAGTATGCAAGGCACCCTGTCTGGCTACTTCTGTAGTTTACTCATTAAAATCCAGTCACTTGTATACTTAGATGAAAAATCTTAAGTAAAGCATTGCGTCTATATTCCCCAAACAAGAATGATTTGAGAGTGACACAAGTCATCCAGCTATGCCTCACCTGTCACGTAAAGCAAATATCCAGAGTACTTCCAAGCTATAAACCATATCTCCTAGTTCAAATCTACAACATGCAATCATCTAATTAACCCTGTGTATGTCAAGAGTCAGTTATAAGAGCATTTCCACATAGATGCATGGATACACAGATGTTTGAGGGCAGATAGGCATGTCTGTCCTGTAATAAGTTTTTACCTAGCCTGACAAGTGTTCAGATTGAATTTCAGCATGCTGGGGTTCCTCTTTGTTCTTAACTACCCCCTTTGTGTCTGTCCAATTTGTCCACGTAAGTTGAGATGGAGTCCACGTTTACTATCTCTTCTGGTACTGTAGCCTGTTCCATCTATCCACCACCCTCTTAGTAATGAAGAATTTCCTCATCTCTTTCTAAATCTCCCCCCAACAGTTTCAAGTTGTGATCTATAATGTTTGCTAGATCCTGTACAGTAATTTGAATAACATACTTTATTCACCATAGAATCCTTCTAAATATTTGTATGCCTGAGTCATGTTACCCCTCTCCTTCTTCTATCCTCTAGTGAATACATGTGAGGATCTGCAACCTTTGCTGGTAGCTACATCTCTGCTGCCTTTATATTATTTTTGGTGTCCTATGTGGTATCCTCAGCTTATTCCTGCCTTCTTTATATGGAGGTTCCAGACCTGCACATAGTACTCCTGGTGCAGTCTGACCAGTGACTGGTTCAGTAGCATGATAACTGCCGTATTGCAACTTGAGAACCCACACCTAATACATCCCAGCATTCTATTTTCCTTCCTGTAAGCTTTTTTACACTGGCTAGGTGGCTTTGCGCTTATTTGTTTTAGAGGACAGGGCACTTTTTCTGATGTGCGGCTATTTGTAAAGTGACTATTTCCATAAATTATATTCCTACCCCTAAAGGATCAATATTTTACTGTATCTGAATAAATGTTCAAACTGGAAACTGCAACATCTGACCAACTAGTGCAGTGGTAGTCTTATCACTTGCAACACTGACAACACGGGGCTGTTGGAGGGCTGACTCAGGGAGGTGGACTGAGCATCCCATCAGCCAATATCCTCCTCCTCTGTGGAAGGGGGGCACTCTATATCCTGCTGCTCTACCACCACCTGCGTGACCACAGGTGGATGTAAAGGGAAGAGGTGCATAGGAGGGTTGTTGGAGCACATCTGTCCATTGGGTGCATCAGGCATGCTGGCACCATGGTGATGTCAGCATGCTCCTGGTGGGAGGGTCACAAAAAATGGGTGAAAATGGTGCTGCTCATGAAGATGAGGCCCTGCCACCTCCCCATGTTGACTTTAGGTTGCTGCTACTGACTCTTGTGAATGCTCCCAGCCTTCTCCTCCACAGGGGTTGGCCAGATATGAAGGAGAAGGAATGCTAAAGGTGCTGAAGTAACAATAGCCCCAGTGCATATGCCAGGAAGCAGTGCAGCAATGACAATGAATTATGAGGTTTTTCTGTGGGGTCTTGGGAGGCCGGTGCACAGATTATTGAGGGATGAATACAGAGCCATTTAAGTAGTGGAGGAAGGTCTTGACAGTGGCTCAGGTTGCAAAAACAATGTTTGAAGAAAATGACGAAAAAAAATCCCTGTAAATTTGTTTGGCATTATTTTTTTTTTGTATGGACAACATCCACAAAGTTGAAGTTTTGGCTATGTCACTGCAGGGATTCAAAACATTGAGTACTGTTCTGATAGGTCATCAACTCATTATCAGAGTTCTGAATCCATGCAGTGATATAGTCAAAACTCCAAATAACTGGTTCCATGTAAGGAACTCTACAGAATGTTGTCCATACAGAAAAAATTACAAAACACACTTTGTCATTGTAAATTGTATTCATGCACCATTTAAATATGGATAATTTTGTAGATATGAATGAAATTTCTGAAAATAGGAACTTTACAAGGAGCTCTGTATTCACACATTTCCAGTCTAAGACTCCCATGTCTCTTTCCTCTCTACAGTAGTTGCAACAACCCTTACCCCATCAATGGTGCAGGCCACCTGTTTGTTTCTTGCGTACTGAAAAGGCATCATCTTGTATTTCTTGGCACGTCTTTCTTAGCACTGAATTTTTATTTTCAGCTTTATGATCACAATTCAAGCCTTTCTACATCTCCATTCCATGCTTTCCACTCCCACTGCTGAGTCTCCTTACCACTCAGTTTTGCATCATCAACAAATGGGCTAACTTTGGTGTTAAGGTCTTCCCCGATAGCCATGTATTTATTTATTCAATCAATTTTATTTTTTACAATTTGGCCAAGAAAAGCACACTGAACAAAAATCTTCTTTAGGTGCAACCTGGAGGAATGGGGACAGGGGACTAAAGTGCAATGACAGCAGCAGAGAATGCTAATCACTTTTAAAAATATTAAAGAGAACTTGACCAGGAACCAATCCCTGTGGAACATCACTAGTGAATCTCTTCACATCTGAGGGTTTGCCATTTAGGACTACCTTTTAAGTTCTGCTCATAAGCCAGCTGCCTATCCATTAAGTAATCTCCCACTGCCCCCTTTGCTCTACTTTCTATATGAGCATTTTATGTGGGACCTCAGTCTAAATGAAATCAGGCAAACAGTACAAATACTGAGGACACCTTGGAAAGTCTGGCATCATGAGAAGAGAGGTAATTATATATCAGATAGATGGACTCACTCATTACACTGCAGGATGCTCCCACAGCTGTCTGCTGTCAGCATTTCTCTCAGAACACACATGTATTGAACATAGTCAGTGGCAAATCTTTATTACAAGGTCAAGTATTCAACAAGTAATCAAATATAAATACAGTAAACATTTCACAAACTAAAGAGGCTTCTCAGATACATCAGCTTCCATACCAGGAGTCCCCAGGCCATGTCCAGCTAAACCACTAATATTTCTTAATCTTAGTTGCCAATTGGAAAGATGCTGGTGTCTGTTTGGTGTACCCAATATTTTAAAGTGCAAGGTCCCAGTTTAGCATTCTATCAACCTAGCCTGATAGATATACAGGGGTGTAGTTCATGAACATGCTCAACACAGTGCAGTAGATAAGATGATTTAAATATGTAAACCCATAAATTGCAGTAATCAAAAGATAAAGGAGCCCAAAGGAAAACAAACACCACTGTAAATGATAGCTCTCTGGGGTGGGTCAGGGTTTTGGCAGCTGGGAGGGATTTCAAAATACAGTATACCAATTCTGTGGTGGGTTTCCTGGGATAGAGATGGTGGTTATCTTGAAAGGAGGGCTGGGGGATTTAAAACAAAACTACTAATTTGTATAGGTTGTAGTGTTGTTCGAAGAAGGGGTGTTTAAAAAACTGGAATGTGGATCACCTGGGTTAGGGAATGGTGGTTTGATGAGTTGCGTGGGTAGGAAAACAATGGTTTTGTATTAGTGCAAGACAGTTGGGAATGTGGACATGCTGAACTGGTTGGTAGTGATGGTTGATCTGGTGGGGCACAGAGTGGGGATTATTGCAGTGTTTGAAATGTGAAGGTTCCAGGAGGTAATTGTAAAAATGCTATTGCAGGTGATCAGGTTGACTGGATCTTTTGCCAAGGAAATTTTGCAGGAGTTATCACAGTCAGATTGCTCAAATAATTTTGGCCATTTTATAATTAAGGTTTTATTTGCCTTTAACTGATTTTTTGAGGCATCAGTACTTCTTTTTATACAGTCATAAAGTGGAAGTCATTTTAACACATTGAAGAGACACACCAGGGCAGTTTTCTCCAGTTCTCATCATTTAATGTACAGTATAAGCCAAGTGTGATTTTTATTTATTTACTCACATCTATTTTCCACTTTTTACAGTTTTTTTTGTTAGTAAGAAGGCTTATGTTCACATAAACACAGCTTGCAACAAATAACACTTTCTATACGTATCTATCTGACACTGGAGACTCTGTAACTCGTCTTGTGATAAAAGGACATTGCCCGTTTGATAAGACAAGTTAATTTGTTACCTAAGAAAACTGTCTGTTATCAAAAGCAAGTTCCTTGTCCTATTTTCCAATTAAGATAACAAATCAGTTGAACAGTTGTAAATGAGAATGAACAACTGCCATTAAATTATAAGCAAAAGAATTGCCTTGTAATTAAAATCATGGGCATTCTTATCTTCTGATGCTTTCACAGGCAAAGCCTGTGAAAGCTAGGAAAGTAGGGGTTGCTACAGGGGAGACTGCAATGTTTGTGATGCAATTAAGTGAATAAGATGAAAGAAAATTAAATTGCAAACTACAGTTTCTAATTAAATAATGTGTAGCATTACCAAAATCCAGAAAAAGTGAAAAAAAGGAAAAATATAATTCTGTGTGTTGATACAAAAAAAAACAAAAAAACAGTATCAACACTATGTGTTTGCCATTTTTTGGCTGTCTTGAAACTAAAAAACATTTATTATAAAGCCATTTCAAATAGTATTGGTGCATAAAAATGTATCAGTAGGACTGACTCTTCTTGATCTGGCTCCAGTTTTGATTTAAACAAAAGTTTGCAGCTGAATGGTTCTAAAGTTAGACTTTTCTGAATACAATTTCTTTAAAATAGGATAACACTGAAACTGTGGTTAGGGCTAGAAACTTTTTTTTTTATGAAAACTTGTAGTCTGGTAAGTTGATATATTAATACATTGTGTTGCTACATCTTCCATACATTAATACATAGAAACATGAAGTGGATCAAAACAGTTTTTAATGCTGTTATTTTTGACAGCATATTACATTGACATATATAGACATTTGTCAACACATGAGAGCCGTATTTAATTCATTCATGTCGATTGGACTCTAAGTCTTCATTTAGAGGGAAAAACCTTAGATCACATTAGAGAATGGCTGCCCAAATCTCAGCTCCCTCTCACCTCTACGGTAATCAACAGCCCTCAGACTTTAATTGAACTCAGTGACCTGTAAATCTAATAGGCAGATAAGGCCCTTGGTCTCAGGTCAAAGGAAGGCACTCCCCTGCACTCAATGGTGATGACATTTTTTAAATATGTTGTGAAAGAAATTGTACTCCATGAAGCCTGGGTGGAAAATACTTAAATTTCAACATTGCCTAAGTATATAGAACTACCTCATATATCTGTTGCACAAATGAAAGTAAGTGCACTCAGTAATAAAACAGTTAAGGGAGAAGAGCACAAGAACTCAAATGAGGTTTCCCGCAAGACTGGTATTACATCTATATTTGTCTAGGAGGGTCAAGGTAAATAAAAACCTGTTCCATGCCTCCAGAGCTCTGACAAAATTAGTTGCTACATGTCCTGACTTATTGTGTAAGAGAAGAGTTATGTATAAAATCTCACCAGCATAGTTTGGGACTGGAGATGGCAGGAATGTAAAAGGTGGGTACTTGGCACCATTGTCAAACACAAGAAATGACATGAGAGAGCTGTTTCCCATCCTCACAGATAAAAAAATGTGAAGGAGGCATAGTTTTTCCTATCACTATCAAATTGGTTGCGAGTACTGTCCTTGACTCCGGATTGTGACTTTGTGGGGGGGGGGGGTCCTAGGTGCGATAACAGTGTCCTTCCTGACACCTCTCACCCTGTTCTTTCAAGACTTACTTTGCTACATTACCTTAATACTGACAATGGCTAATTAATGTTTGGATGTCCTGTCCTTCCCCCAGGTAGTGTAGAGCTTGCTGGCATGGACAAATTAACTCTGGAAATGGCCATCACTGAAGGGCCCTGCCACATCGGGGTGAAACTGTGCTGGAGGATTTCCCTGTATACATAACTGTATAACTAGTCTGTGGCTAGCACCTTAGTAAAATGTTGCTCTGTGCAGGAAGGTTAATATAGTACATGGTTAGCCCTTACTGTGCGTGGATTTTTATATGTGCAATTTTCTTCTTGTGGGACAGTTCAAAGGACAGCAAAAGTTGTAGTACAGTTCATAGGTCATAAAACATTGTTGTAGTATAGTAGTGACATCACTACTATAGAACAACTTTTTAATTTGAAATTTATCCTAGCAGTCTCTCATCATGAGGACAGACTGTTGGGACAGTTTCTCCTCATCCACATGAGGAGAGACTGTCCCAACAGTCTCTTCTTGTGAGGCTCACCTACCCCCCCCTCCACCTTCACTGCAAACCAAATCTTCCATTCATATTTTACATTTTAGATTTTATAAGTAATTTTTTCTTTGTTTTTACTAAGAACAGAAATACTATAGCCATCTCTGTTTTAAAACCAATATACTATAAAAAATAATGTATGGCAACCAGAACACCACTCAAGGTTGAGATGACATCAGGGACCTCTTGAGCTTCACTCTCAAAGTCCCTATGTTGCCATCTCATCTCCTTAGTGGAAACCCTACTTTGTGTATGGTTGCCCATATATTACTCTATATGTCTAGACAGAGAGATCACACTGATGTCAGCAAATTAAATCAGGATCATCCTTTCCCTGGTGTGAATGTGTGTAGTACCTGCCAGTATAGCCGAATAACTGTGGAAATGGCCATCTCTAAATATGGCCATCACTGGAGGGTCCTGCCATGTGAATGGAGGGTAGCAAAACTGTACTGAGGACTTCTCTGCATTTACACTTGTGGCTAGCAGCCTAATAATGTGCTTCTTGATGTTGGCAGGTCAATGTCTGGATAAACAAACAATGCAATAGACTGCCTCACACCTCTGGATGCAGCAGCACTGGGAAATCTGATGTCACACTGAAAAAAAGCATGGAGCATGGTTGGTGGGCATTGCATGCTGTATTATGGATTGCAACTAATATGTGCTGGCATGGGGCAGAGACTGTAAAAATGAATACTAAGAGTGCATGGAGATGACCTGGGTTCAACGATGATATATGCAGGTTTAATGACCCATGATCATTATTAGTATTGTGGGGGGGGGAGTGGAGAAGCGAGTCATCTCTGGGAACCCCTGAGTCTGTTCTAACTATTGGGTCAAGGTGGTTTTAACCTGGGGACTTCTAACTAGCTGATAGTATAAATCTGTATGGTTGTTAATAAGTATAAATCTGTATGGTTGTTAATACTGTTGGTCAGGAATTTGAGTGTGTACTGATGGTCTCCAGTCAAGGAATAAATTGTATAATTTTTTTGTTTGTATTTCACAGGGATATATGTGTGCGTGTGTGTGAGTGTGTGTAAGGGGGCTAGGGTGCCTAAGTGGAAGCTCACTACTCTCCCACAGGCTATAGTCCCAGACTACATATGTTCCACATCCTCAACTGGGCTGCATGCTCCAAATTAGAAGCCAGTAGCCACAGGAAGGAGGGAGGGAAGGGTCCCTCCTATAAGGTTCTTTGCACTCTAAGGAACTTCCATTGTTTACACATGCTATGCACTTCCAATCTAGGGAGGCAATTTTGTAGTTCAGTTAGTTTTTCTGTTCACTGTTCATATGGTCAAAGCCCAGTTTCCCACCTCTTCTTGGACACACTGTTGATTATTTATTTGTGTAGATGTTCTAGTAAACAAGTCTATTTATGTTGAGGGTACAACAAATTGTAATAAACTCTACTAAAGTTGTTAGCACCAAGAATGGGGTTGGTCTACTTTCTCTTCCCACTTAGGGGGAGGGATAAGGTAGAGTGTATTATTCATACAATACTCATGGGGGTCAAATGGAGGCTAGAAGTTTTCATAAAATGTGAAGGGGCAAACTTATGACAAGAGACATGTCTTAGCTTGTAAGAACATCTTAAATTGTGAAAGAGCTTGGGGGGAACACTCTGGTAGCAGCATCACATCCCACAGCAAATAAGGACATTCCATGGCTAAGAAGACGAGTGCTATTTCAGTCAGGAAAGGGATGTCCTTTGCAGTTAGCAGTGCCTACACAAATTGCTCAGAGAGATAGACAATGGTTTTAGGAACAGTAGGGGACCAGGTGAGCCACTTTATTAATGTTCATGGCCCAAACTCTGTGACAGCAAATTTGTTCCGCATGACCTTTGGTAAAGTAGCCGATTTCCAAGGAGGAGAGATATAACAGGTGGGGATTGGAACTGTGTTGACACTCCCTATATGGATAAATCTCCTGGGTCCTCTAGTCCATGTATAAACAGTGACAAAGATGCTCATAGCACTATGGAATGAAGTGAGAATGGTGGACCCATAGCATATCCTTAATATAAAAACCAGAGAGTACAACTTTTTCCCACCTGAACAACAGCTACTCATGGCTGGATAGGTTTTACATATGGAAACATTGCACATACATGTCGAAGAACTGTAAAATATTGCCAATGTCCCTGTCTGACCATGCCCTGATTATTTTAATGGTTAATTAAGGTCCAACTGACTGGAGGCACTTATGATAGCTCACTGTGGGCCTCCTCAATGAAGATATTTTTGTCAATAAGACTACAGACTTGATCAAAACTTATCTAGCAGAAAATTGGGAAAACAGCACTAAAATAACATTTTGGTGGAATGGTCTAAAAGCAGTACTCCAGGGCCACTTAATATCATGTGCAGCATTCAAGAAAACACAAGCATGGAGTATTCATCAAGAATTAGAAGACAGGCATAGAGCATTAGAAGTTGATCATAAAGTAATTCAGGAACCAGAGAAGCTAATGCAAGCAAAGGTTGTCAAGAATGAATTACAAGACCTAAGCACTAAAGTCCTGGCCACCAGGTTAGAGAGAGTGCTCCCCCATTTAATCTACCCTGACCAAAATGTGTTTATTAAGGGCAATCACTTTCTTCTAATATAAGAAGAACTCTGAATATTATAGATTACTATAAAAGCTCTGATCTTTCATTACTTCTTCTGGATGCAAAAAAAGCATTTGATCATCTAGAGTGGGAATATATTAAAGCTATTCTTCCTAAATTGGGATTTGGCCCCTATTTTTGTGGATGGATAGGGGTGCTCTACTCCAACCTGGTGGCCAGGATTAAAACAAATCAAGAAATTTCTTTACCCTTTTCCCTTTCTAGAGGAACATGTCAAGGGTGCCTCTTGTCCCCATTTGTTTTTGCTTTAGCAATTGAGCCATTTGCTTTATCAATCAGAATGTCACCTAATCTTAAAGGTCCATGCATAAACAATGTGGAACATCGCATTAGTTTATTTGCAGATGATTCATTGATTTATGTTAAGAATCTAAATTTGTCTTTTCTCCCTATTTATGAAATTATTAAATAATTTGGTCTAGCCTTGGGATCTAAAGTTAATTGGGATAAGTCAGATCTAATGGAAACAAGAGGTCACACTGACCCATTCAAACCTCCTTCTGAAGTTAAAATCAAAAGAGTCTCAGAAATTCTTTATTTGGGCATTTCCATAGATAGTGAATTAAAGAATTTGCAGGCCTTAAATCTGGATATATTAACACAGAATACCAAAGAATTGTTTAAGCAATGGGAGAACCTCCCTTTAACACTTATTAGTTGGGTTAACACCATAAAAATGAATATCCTCCTGAAGATTTTGTATGTATTTCAGAATGTCCCAATTATTATTAAAGATGATTTTTTAAGGGACTTGAAACATGAATTAAAAAAAATTTGTGGAAGGGTAAGAAACCCAGACTTAAAAGAGAGGAAATTATATCTCCAGTTATAGAAGGTGGCCTTGCACTTCCATGCTTTAAGAATTATTGTTATGTGGCCAATTTAGTGGCTACATACAATTGGTTCAAACAAATTGTAACTGATTATTCTTTCAATATTGAAATGTATTGCTCACCGTATATAAATATAAAGCAGTGCCTATGCATGGGCATATATAGCTATAAGTTAGAAACTCTTTATTTTGCTCTAAAACTGTACTATATATTTGGCATAGAATTTTTGGGAACATTATTTCTCCTTTATGTTCTAAGCATTCACCCTTATACATAAATACTCATTTCTTTCCCTCAATCGCTGATCATATTTTTAAAAATTGGTATTCCAAAGGTCTAACAGAGATTAATTAATTGCTTTTGGATGATCAAGTTGTTATATTTGAAACCCTGTAGGATACATATAATTTAGTTAATAATCAATTCTATGGTTACTTACAAGTCAGGGATTTCATTAAGAAATATTTTCATTCTCCGAAAAGGGAGAAATTAGAACAAGTTGAAAACATTTTAACATTACCAAAATCTTACAAAATAATTTCAAATATTTATAAAGTGTTAATATTGGGCTTCTCTTCTGTGTCCATTGAATTAAAATCCAAATGGGAAATGAAATTAAAACAAAATATCCCTTTATCCCTTTGGAACAAAATTATAAGTATTAATGGGATGGGGATTTAAATAGGCCAGATTTAGGCAAATACAGTTTAATATACTTCAGTGAACATATTACACTGCCCCCCACTGGCTTAGTTTAATGAATCCTGATTATCTCTAATATGTGTCAATGATGTCAGCATTCATCTGGCACTTTAGAGCACATGCTAATTATGTGCCCAGCACTGGATAATTGGTGGAACTTAATATTATCTTTTTTATCTCAGACCATTTCTAAGACTCTTTATAAAGATCCATTCTGGATGCTACTCCGATATGGAGGTCATATAATTAATTTGCAATTTTCTGCACATACCCTTATTAATATTGACCTCAGTAGTGCATTTAAAATAATACTTATGAAATGGAAGGACAAGAAACCACCCAGTTATACCAATTGGATTACCTCTATGCTGGTTATACATCAAATTGAAAGAGTGTTCTATCTGAATGCTAAACAATTTATTAGATTTGAGCAAGTATGGAACCCCTTTTGTAACGTGTTACGAACCCCCCATAACCAAAACAATGGGGCCAGATCTACTGTGGTATATCTAGCTTAATTCTTAAGGAGATCATTTGATTATTTGTGTATTAGTAGTATTAATATTGCCAGATTAGTTATTTATTGCTGTTTTTGCTATATCTGTATTGTTTAAATGTGCAACAAACTTGGAGCTATTTATTGGATTTTGTATGTATGTTGGTATGTATGTTATGCAAAATAAATTTTCTTAAAAAAACAACAACAACAACAAGACCTATGCACCAGAAAGGTGGAGAACCAACTCCGGTTCACAAATTGAAAATATTATTAGAATGGGAAGATGGGGAACAAACTGCTAGCTTACAGACTGCACAAGCAGGAAACCAACAGACATATTGCAGATTAAGGTCTCCCCTAACAATTTGGATTTAGTATCTCACCCCAAACAGATAGCAGATGAATGTTGAGCAATGATGTGTGGAATTTTCAAATTCCAGAGGAGTTAAATTCTATAGAGTTTTCAAAATTCCACTGAAATTCTGCTGCATTTTGCCACAAACAGATAGATGAAATTCTGTGGTAGAAAATAGTTGCAAAATGATTTTCCATGGGAAAAAATGCTGTTCCATGGAATATTATTGTCGGATCTCAATATTTTCCATGGAAATTGTTGCAGAATAATTTTCTGCAGAAAAATTGCTTTTCAACTGAACATTATTCTGTGAATCACAGTAGGTAGAATTCCACTGAAGAACCAGCAAAATTCAGATGGAAATTCAGCCAGCAGAATGGCCATTCCTCGTTAATTCTGCCAGGGGAATTCCACATTCTGCAATGCACTAATGCAGAGCCTTTTATGCATCATTATATCAGGAGGAAGAGGTAGTAAGTGATCCAGAGAAGACAGTGCACTTTCTTGAGTCCATCCAGCTGCCCTCACTTTCTGGGGAGCAAAAGCAATCACTAGAAATTACCTTCACTGTTACAGAACTTGAGGAGTTGGTACATACATTGAAAAAAAAAATAAAGCATCAGGCCAGATGGCTTCATTGCAGAGTTAAAAAAAAAAAAGCCTCATTCCTCCACTTGTGAAAGTATGCAGTGCCTGTCAGGAAGTGGAAGAGATGCAGACTGCTGGCACAAGGTTGTTATCACAGTAATACCTAAACCTTTTAAGGATAATATGCAATTCTGGGGCTTCCACCCAATTGGACTTTTGAATCAAGATGCAAAAAAGGTTTTTTCAAAGAAATTGCACATTGATTACAATTAGTAATAGGGCAAATAGTGCATTCTGATCGTTTGGGATTCATACTGGAGAGACATATCCATGACAACAGTCCAGGAGATTGCCAAATGTAATAGCAGGAGTTCAAAACATGGTAGGGATTTACCATAAAGCTGTAGTTTCAGTTGAAGACAAAAAGGTGATCAGTCATCTCAAACTGGGCCTTTCTGGAACCTTCTTTTGAAAAATGTGATTATAAGATTGGACTCCATGAATGGTTAAAAGCCCTATATCATAACAAAACTGCAAGGGCAAAACTAATTGGTATTATTTCAGAGCTAGCTTAGTATACACAGGGGCACAAGACAAGACTGTCCTTTGTCACTAATGATTTTTGGCCTTAGCCTCGAGCCCTTAACTGAAACAAATAGAGCAAGCAAAGACATAAGGGGTAATGTTTTGGGGGAGAGAGAGTGTGTCTTGCTTTACATCAGTGATATGCTGCTGTATCACAAGAACCCATTGCTCAGTCTACTGCAGTTCCTAGACGTCCTTCAAGATGATAGCACTATCTGGGTTTATTGTAAAAGAAAACAATTCTGAAGGAGTGTTGTGTGTGTGGGGGGGGGAGCATGTGATGCTGGAACTAGGTAAGTCATACCATCTACTTTGGCCCCTTGGGATTTTAAGAATTTAGATTCCCATATATCACCAGACCTAGGAAGGTTATTCCAGCTAAATTACAATAAACTGATGGAAGACATACAATCAGACTGCAGGCAGTGGCAGGACTACTACTAGCAATAAGAGGAAGAGCAGACACAGTCAGGATGCATATCTTGCCCAGATTTTTATTTGTTTTTTGCACCCTTTCCATTCCAATACCAAAAGCATTTTGAAAGCTACTGCTAACCACAGTCTCATGCTATGTTTCAGGGCTGGGGGAGTGGAGCAACCATGCCTCCACTGGGGTATTCTTTTGAGCAGCATAGAGAAGGGGGACTTACAGTTGGTATCCCAGACAGGAAGGCATTTTAAAAGGCCTGTGAGCTTCAGCATTTAGTGACACCCTTAAGGGGAAACATGGGACCGAACTAGGCGTTTCTGGAACAAAGTACTCCAGTAAGGGTATGCATAGGAGCTCGTGGTTCTTAGTGCAGGGTCTATGGTGCAACAACAAGTTTCTCAAGCCCAGTAAAGTGCAACAAAAGTAAAAAAGCTGCTGCACTTAAGATGGAAACTGAGTCATGTTTTAAATGCTGGTATTTACTTTATTACCACATTAAGCAAATAAATCATGCTGTTACAGAAATAAAAGTGTGGTTCAGTAAGACTACCAGTTGCACTGGTGCTTAGCATATAAATACTTTAATCAGGGGGATGGCTCCTGCAGTGGTACCACCCCTTTTATACCAATGCTTAGTACTGATCAAAATCCCATCTGGTCAATCATTACAAATTGATTGATTGAGAAAAGGTATGGGTGGGATTCAAACCTTGTTGCTTCATTTAGGTAACAATGTAAAACATGTGAACCCACTGGATATATAACAATGCCGGTAAGTCAAGCATTCTCGATATTAAAGTGACAATTAAACAATTACAAAGCTGTGTACGTTAAAAACAATTTCATTTTATCTAAAAGCAACTAACTCATGTTAATCTGGCTAAGCTGGCAGAACATATATGTTTAACAATTTAATTTGTATTTCAATGTCTTATTTCATACAACATACTGTAAAAATGTGCCAGCAGAGAGATCCTCAAATGTTAATGTTGCTCACTGTCTTTGTGATCTCCCCAAGAAAAGTAACCATTCCCATAGTGGGTGATCTGCAAGCATGCCCATCAGTGTAGGAGGATTCTAGGACAGGAAAAAAGAAAAAAATATATAGATTGGACATAATGAAAGTAATGTGAGATTATTATCAATCTCATTTTACATTAAAAAACACTAATATCTCACTAACTGGCGAATAGATCAAACACTCAGGCAAAACACTTCTATTTTTGATTTCACAAAACTCTTAATTTGATTAGAAATTGAATCAAGTAGGGAGGGAGGGTTGTCATTTTAGGGATTTATTCCTACAGCACTACAGAGACTGTAAGGCTGATTTATTTTGGCTGCTTACAGAAAAGGTCCTATGCAGTAAGCGGGGGTGGGTGGTTCATTATTTTCTTCCTGCTGAAACGTTTAACCAAGAGGCTGTTTACGAATAGCTATTAAGTGAGCTACTTAAAGAAAAGGTTTGAGATCCCAATCTGATTCATGTCCCTAGCTGAAAGTGATCCCATCATGTAAATACATTAACTCTCTCTTTGAAGTAGCTTCTTCAGCCTGTTATCTCCCCTTTTATCCAGTGTTATTCATTTGATACCTATGAACTTTAATTTACCGGGTTATGAATGACAGTGCTCCCAAAAAATGGGAGGTTACGAAATAATTTTCTTTTTTAATTTTAATGTCTCTGATGCAATGGTCTAATAGTTCTACCGATATATATATTAGCACAGAAGCACCAGAGACAGTAAGCAACAAAAGGTAGCCCGTGACATGCGCGACTGTGATTGAGCGAATCGCAAAATGGCGACTCAGTCATGGTGCATGTCATGGGGGCTACCGATGAGGTAGGGCGACCAGATGAGGTGGGTTCACACATGTAGCGACAGGATGTCACTACATGTATGTGCACATGGGGGTGGGGTAGGAGTGAGCACACTCAGTGAGGGGTGAGAGGGGTTTTGAGGGGTGGTGCCATGGTGGGCTGCCGAGCTGGCCCTGTGGTGTGGTGGGTTGGTCTGCGGCTTGGGTGGGCAGGGTGCTGGGTTCTGGTTCAGGAGCAGGTACATTTTTGTTGCACCCAGCCTGGATTTTTTTTTTCATTTTGCACCCTCCCAACATGCACTCCCCTGGAGTTGAGAATCCTTAAGTAGGGCAGTGCAGGGGGCAAAGCCCCACCTCATAAAACGTTAAAAATGCAAGTCCTGTTTTGGACTGTGCACTGTTTTGCTGTGCACCAGGGAGTCACATTGCCAAAAATGATTTTTGGTGCTGTGACTTCGTCGTAATGGTGATTGCCTTTCGGCAGTCCCCGTTATGACATAGAACCCAACAAAATGTGATCCAGAACTTATGAACATACAGACATACGACATTGCCAGCAGATAATGGCCACATGGTCTATCAAGTCTGCTCGAGTGTGCAGCTAGCTGTTCCCTTACACTGCAGCTGCCCCACCTTTCCTTACCCACATATCGGAAACCTTTCCCCTTACATTGTCCCACCTCCTCTTAAAGCTGCCCACTGACTTACAGGAAACCACCTCCTTGGGCAGTGCATTCCAGCTAGTCACCACTCTTTGTGAAAAAGTGCCTCCTCATCTCTCTCTCATGAATCTTCCCCCTCCAGCCTTAGCCCATGCCCCGTTGTGTGCCTCCCTCCCCCCTTAACCTGAAAATTCCCTCTGTACCAGTCTTGTTTATACCCTTCATATATTTAAAAGTCTCTGTCATATCCCCCTATCCTTCCTCTCCTCCAGGGAATACATTTTCAGTTCCCTCAGCCTCTTCTGGTAGTATTTGTCTTCCATTCCATGGATCATCCTTGTTGCTCTGCGCTGTACCCCTCCAGTAACTTAACATCCTTACTTAGGTATGGGCGCCAGTACTGCACAAAGTACAACAGGTGTGGCTTCACCAATGACCGGTACAGTGGCAGAATCACCTCCCCTCTCTTGGAGGAGATACCTCTAGCAATACACCCCAACATCTTATTTGCTTTACCTGCTGCTTTACTGCACTGTGGCCGAGTGGTTCATTTGCCCCTGTTATTATCACCCCCAAGATCTTTCCCCTCTGTAGTGGTTATCTGTACCCCTTCCAACTGATAACACCTCTTCAGGTTCATTAATCTCAAGTGCATGACTTTGCACTTCTTCACATTGAACCCCAGATGCTATGTGTCCGACCAGTCCTCAAGTTTAGTCAGATCATTCTGCAGCCCCTGCCACCCTACTGTGTCATCCACCACTACCCTGATCTTCGTGTCATCTGCAAAAAGGTTAACATTGTTCTTAATGCCATCTGAAATGTCGGCTGTGAAAATGTCAAATAACACCAGGCCTAGTACTGAGCCCTGTGGTACTTTGCTTGTCACAGCATTTGGAGATGAGAGTTACCCTCCCACTACCACCACACTCTGCTGCCTTCCATGCAACCAGTTCCTGATCCAATTCACCATCTCTACCCTGCTACCTGGTATTCCACCTTGTTAATCAGCCTTCCATGTGGCACTGAATCAAAGGACTTGCTGAAGTCCAGATACAGGACATCCAGCTGCATGCCCCTTGTCAAGTGCCCATGTCACCCAGTTGTAATAGTCAACCAGGTTGGTCTGGCAAGATCTTCCAGAGACAAACCATGTTGCTTTCCATCCTGGAGACTGTTACTTTTTCAGAAAGGTTTCTGGCCTTTCTTTAAGGATCGTCTCCATTAACTTCCCCACAATGGATGGAAGGCTTACTGGTCTATAGTTGCCTGGCACATCCTTAGGTCTGCTTTTGTGGAGGGTCACCATGTGAGCTAGCCTCCAGTCCTGAGTCATGCATCCTGTTCACAGAAAGGTATTAAACAAGTCAGCTAATGGCTCTGCTAGGATCTCTGCCAACTCCTTCAATACCCAGTGGTGTATGTTATCTGGTCCAGGTGTCTTATCCACCTTCAGTGTCCTTAGACCTTCCAGTACCCTGCCCGTTTTGACTGCCCCATCTGTCATCTCTGCCCCCCTTTGACTACCCTTTCTACCCCCTAAGGCAGTGACCATCATTTTCCTTAGTGAATACAGAACAGAACCAATTGCTGAGTGCTTCTGCCTGATCCGCCCCTTCCAACCCCACCACCCCATCCTTCCTTATCCTTACAATTTCTTCTTTCCCTTATGTACCCGAAGAAGTCTTTTTCCCCTTCCTTGATGCCTTGTTCCAGTCTAAACTCCCTTGATGCCTTGGCTGCCTTGACTACTCTGGTCACCTCTCTTGATTTCTTCAGGTGCTCCCATCTATATTCCCCCAATTGGATCACTTGAATCTTCTGAATGTTGCCCTTTTCTCTCCCACCTTATCAAACACCACCCTGCTTAACCAACTTGGAATTTTGGACATAGCTTTTTTGCTTTATGTCCTAGTACAAGAGCTAGTGGCCTCTGCTAGCCCTACCTTGATAACTTCCCATTTCTGATTAGCATTCATGTGCAGATGAATGCTGGCTAGGTGCCCGACCACTATTTCCACCATCCTACCAAAGTTGGCTTGCCTGAAGTCCAATTCCCTGGTCTCCATTCTTGCAGCTTCTCTGTCTGTGTTAAGTGTGAACCACACTAACATAAACATAGAAACATATTCTGATGACAGATAAAGACCACTTGACCCACCTAGTCTGCCCATTTCCCTACATAATAGATAAGCTGAAGATCCTAGTTAACCAACAGCCTACTTCCTCCTACCCCCCCCACTAGAATTGCCTTATGTCTGTCTCATGCATTCTTGAATTTTCCCACTGTTTTCAACTCCACAACCTTCTCAGGAATGCCATTCCATGCATCCAAAACCCTCTCCATAAAAAGATACTTCATTACATTACCTCTGAGCCATCTCCCCCCCATCTTTAAATTGTGCCCCCTTGTTCTTGCACATCTCTTTTTCTGAAAGATGCTACCATCTTGGACTTTGTTGATTCCCTTGAGGTACTTGAAAGTTTCGATCATGTCTCCACTCTCCCTCTTTTCCTAGAGAGCATACATATTAAGCTCCTTTAGTCTCTCTTCGTATGGCTTCTGGTGCAGACCCTGCACCATTTTAGTTGTCCTCCTCTGGACAGCCTCCATCCTGTCTATGTCCTTGAGGAGATGGTGTTTCCTGAACTGCATGCAGTACTCAAGATGGGGTCTCACCAGCTGTCTGTACAGAGGGATAACAACTTCCTGTTCTCTACTGGTGATGCCTCTCCCTATACATAACAGTATTACTCCAGCCCTCCTTACTGCCTTCTCACATTGCTTGCTCACCTTTAGGTTATCTGATATGACTACCCCCAGGTCTCTTTCCATTTTTGTTGTTGTTAGTACCTCACCCCCATTGTGTACACTTCCCTTGGGTTTTTGTATCCCAGGTGCATTACTTTGCACTTCTTTGCGCTGAATCTAAGCTGCCATTCATTTGACCATTCCTCTAACTTTGCCAAGTCCCTTCTCATCCTTTCCCCCCTACCTTGTGTATCAACCCTTTTGCAGATCTTTGTGTCGTCTGCAAAGAGACATACTTTTCCTTCCAGTCCCTTAGCAATGTCACTTATAAAGGCATTAAAGAGGACCGGTCCCAGTACGGAACCCTGCAGTACCCTGCTAGTAACCCCTCTTTCTTCACAGTGGACTCTGTTTACTATTACCCTCTACGTCCTGTTGTCCAGCCAATTTTTACCCAGGCTACAACCTTGGACCCACTCCAAGGGTGGCTAACTTGTATATTAATCTTTTGTGTGGAACTGTGTCAAATGCCTTGCTAAAGTCTAGGTAGGCCATATTCACAGCCCCTCCCTGGTCTACTACTTTGGTCACCCAGTCAAAGAAATCTATTAGATTCATCTGACATGACCTTCCCACTGTGAATCCATGCTGCCTTGGGTCCTGTGCCCCAATGGCCTCTAGGTACTCAACTATTCTTTCCTTCAGAAGTGATTCCATCATTTTCCCTACCACTGAGGTCAAACTAACAGGTCTGTAGTTTCTTGCCTCTGCCTTGCTCCCATGTTTGTGAAGTGGAATCACATCTGCCCTCCTCCAGTCTTCAGGTACCACCCCATCTTCCCATGATTTGTTAAAGAGGGTAGCCAGTGGTGTCACTAATTCTCCCCTTAGTTCATTTAGAATTCTGGGGTGAATTCCGTCAGGCCCCATTGCATTGTGTATCTTCAGGGTTTAAGAGTTCTTTCAGAACCCTTTCTTCTGTGAATGGATTGGTATCAACCCCCCTATCCAGAGTGTTTCTATTGTTTGGTTTAGGTACCTCCCCCTCCTTATTGTGACTACTGAGCAGAAGAATTTGTTCAGTATCCCTGCTTTTTCACTCTCATCCACTGTCCATATTCCATCCCCTTTATTAAGCCTCAGTATCCATTCATTGGTCTTTCTTTTCTCCCTAATGTACCTATAAAAGGTTTTATCCCCCTTCGTAACATCGTTGGCTATCTTTATCTCAGTTTGGGCCTTTGCTATTTTGACTGTCTTCCCTGCCTTCTTCTGCTTTAACTGATATAGTTCTCTGTCCAGCTCCTTCTGTATTTCCTTATATTTCCTGAATGCTGTCCTTTTCTCCTTAACCTTCCCTGCTGCCTCTTTTAAGAACCATAGTGGCTTTGTCCTTCATTTTGTTTTCTTGATTTGCTTTACACAAAGGCTTGTTGCCTCCGTGATGGCAGTTTAGATTTTTTCCCATTGTTCTTCCACCTTTCCTTCTTTCCTGTTTGCTAGTGCTTTTCTGAGGCACTCTCCCATTTTGCCAAAGTCAGCCCTTCTAAAGTCCAACACCCTTGCTTTTGTTTGGATTGACTCTACAGCTGTGTTTATTGTGAGCCACACTGTTTGGTGGTCGCTTTTCCCCAGATGGCTACCCACTTCTAAATCTGAGATCCTCTCCATCCCTGTTTGAGAGTACCAGGTCTAAGATTGCTCCCTCCTGAGTGGGTTCAAACACTAGCTGCCTGAGGCATGCCCCCTGTAGGGCATTGAGAATAACCCTGCTCTTGGATGTGGCAGAAGTAAAGATGCTCCAGATAACATCTGGCATAGTCACATCCCCCATCAACAATATCTCTCCTTTTTCTGCCATTCTAAGAATTACTTCTATCATTTCCTTGCCCATTGTCTTCCCCTAAGAAGGGGGTCTGAAAACAACCCCTGTGCAGATTGTGGTGCCAGTTCCTGTCTCCAGGGTGACCCACAGTGCCTCCTCACCTCCCTGTTTACCCTTTAGTTCTGTTGCTTTGATTTCTTCCCTTATGTAGAGAGCAACTCCTCCTCCTCTTTTACCCTCCCTGACCCTCCTGTAGATTGTGTACCACTGTGCGGTGGTCACCCCTCACCAGTGGATCATCCACCCCCAGCTCTCTGACAAACTCCCCACTGGTCAGCATGAGATCCAGAATGTTACCTAATCTGGGTGGCTCATTTACCATCTGTACCAGGAAGCTGTCTTGGAAAGCCTCCAGGAGGACCTGCTTCTTCATGCTCAAGGTGGCTGGTGTGCTCCAATCTACCCCACTATTATGATGTTACCCATCCTGCTCACCCTCTTTATCTGCTCCACTAATTCTCTGTCCACATTCTTCGTCTGAGATGGTGGCTGATACACCACCCTCATCCTGAGTGTCCTGTTCCTTGAAACCTGGAATTGTAACCATAATGCCTCAGTTCTACCCTCCTCCCTGGCACATCTTATCCCCTCTCTTACATAAATAGCTACCTCCTCCTTTCCCCTTATCCTTATCTCTGTGGTATAACCTGTACCCTGGGATCACCAGGTCCCAGTCCTGGAATTGGGTGGCACCAGGTTTCAGTGACAGCAGCTATATTCACCTCTCCTTCTGCCATCATAACCTGCTACTCAGCTGCTTTGTTTCCCAAGCTCTTCACATTCAAGGAGACTACCCTCCAATATGTGCCCTTCCCTTCCTTCCCATTCTGGACCCTATTCTCAGTGACTCCGTATGAGCGCTCCCTTTTTCCTTTACTACTGGTATTGGGGGTAAGCCTGCTCAGCTTCCCAATCAGGAGACTTTGTTTGATTCCCTGCTTGCCTCCCCCACACCTAGTTTAAATCCACCCTGGTTGCTATGAATTCTTCAAGTCTCTGCTTTAAGACCTCAGAGCCCTCCCTGCTCAAGTGTAACTTGTTCTTGGCAGACAGGGAGTTGTCATCCCATGCTCTGTCCCAACCCCCCACCAACCCATACCCCTTGGTCTGACACCAGGCTCACAGCCAGGTGTTAAATTCCTCTAATCTCAGCTTCTTTGCAATACTTGCTCTGCTTATTGGCAGAACTTCTGAGAAGACCACCAAACTCCCTGCCTCCTCACATAGCTTCCCAAGCTCCATGAACCTCTCTTGCACCTCCCCTACTGTATTACCCTCCAAGTCATTTGAGCTCAAGTGCACCACAATATGAGGTTTCTCCCTCTCCTTTTTTGCATATTTAAGAATAAACTGTCCCACCCTTCCTGCTGTCATTCCTGGCATGCACACCACCCAGATGTGACTATGCCTCTTATCCTTACTTCCCCATCTCACCCCTTATAGTATTGAGTCTTCCAGCACAAGGACACCACCCCTTCTCTCCTGCTTCAGCCTCTGGATCTTCCCATTATTTTGGCCCTTGTTCTGAAGCTTTACCCCACCTTGCATATCCTTAATGCCTCCTGTGCCACCAACTTCCTCCTGTGTCCCAGCCCCCATCCTTTGTCCATCCCCTCTCTGTACTTTAGCTGACCCATCATCCACTCCCCCGATGCAGACCCTGTATCTGCCCCATCACTCCTCCCACAAATGCAGCCCTGCTCCACCTCTCTCACCTTAGCTTCTGTTCCCCTCTCTAGTACCCAGACCCTGTCCCTTATCTCTCCCCATCAAAGCCCTGTGCCCTCCAGCTGCCCTACTACTGCCCTCTGGGTTGCTAGTAGTCTCTTTTAGTCCAGCCCTCTGAGCCCCTCCCACTGTATGAACCCCTTCCCCTCCATATCCTCCAGTGTAGCCAGCACTGAGAATCTATTGCTTGACATCTCTACCCTGCTTTGAGCTCCCTCTGGCACCCTGTTGAGAGACCACCATTTGCTTTCTGCTCTTGGGTAATTCCTGATCCTGTTCCCAATCCTCCTCCACTCCCCTGCATCTGTACCATAGGTTCCTGAGGTGGCAATTTTGGTCCATTCACCTGTCCCCATCCCCCCCTTGGTTTTGGTTGCCTGCTATCCTGTCTGGCACTCATATGCGCCCTAGGTCCTGAGTTGCTCCTACAATCTGACCCCATCCCTCTACTTATCTCTGCCCTTAACCAACTAATCTCCTTCTTAAGCTGGTCAAGTTGCCTGCACACTAAGCAACCCCTAAAAAGATAGCTGCCCTACTTATGAAGACTCTGACTAGGGCTGCACAAAATTTAAATTCAGTCATCAGAATTCTTGTGACATGCAGAATTTGTTTCTGTGAAATTCCATGAAAAACTGAGAACATTTTCATGAAATTCTACCTTAAACTGCAAACTATTTGTCACATATTGTGAAATAATGTGTTAAACTGCAGAAAATATTTATGTGGAACACACTATCTTTTTCTTTGATTTAGTAAGTAAAAACTAGTGTAACTAGGACCCTGGGTCCAAAGCTGGGAAGTGGAAATGTTGGTGTAACTGGGAGTAACTTGGAGCAGAAACTGAATAACCATGAGGTGACACTGCTGCAACAGATACTGGTGTAACTGGGAGCAGAGAGTAGTGTAACTGGGATGAGATACAGATATAACAAGCTATGGTGAAATACATGAAGCTTTGAATACAGTGGGATGCACTGACAGAATTGTGAGGAGACACAATCACAACTGGCAGTAGACACTGCCAGGGTGCAAAGTTCCTATACTTTATGTGCCCCAATGCAAGCACTTTTGTCTAAAGACACCTACAGCTCCTCAGTGCTTACCCACTAAGTCAACTAAGGCATCAATGCTATTGTAACTTTATTTTTTTCTGCAGCCAGAGGATCTATTTTCTCTCATCACCCACCAATGTGCAAACAAATAAGTATCTCACATCATCCAAAATCAATAAGCTAACAATTATATTGCAGAAAAGCATGTAAAAATCATTAGGCACTTCACAAAAACTTGCACAAATCAGAAATTCCACAAAGTGCTTTGAAATATTGCTTTTTGAATTACAAAAGTAAGTTGCAAAGAGCTACAGATCTTTCTTCTTCAACACCTACTGTAAAGCTGCCCAGAACAGTAGGAGGAGCAGTCACTTGGTGGGGGAAGAGGGAGAAAGAGAGAAGGAGGGTTGCTATAGCAACTCACTCTTTGACCCCCTACATTCCCACCCAGCAGAACACTATCATCTGGCCACATTGCTAGCAGAATTATTTTTGAGTGTTCTACAGACTTTAACAGTGAATGGCAGAATTGTTTGATGAATTATGGAATTTTAAAAAACATATAAAATTATGTCACTTTGCTATTGCTTAGTTTAATATCTGCCGATTTTTATCATCTCTGAAAAATCACCCGAATCCAATCCCTGATTCCGCCTGATGACCTGCCCACACTAGTACATGCCCTCACCTCCAGATTGGACTACTATAATTCCATGTACCTAGGGTTATCTGGAGGCAACCTCCACAGACTGCAACTGGTGCAGAACGCAGCAGCAAGATTATTGACGGGTGCCAGGAGATCTGAGCATATCACCCCAGTCCTCCACGAACTGCTCTGGCTGCCGATCAGGTGGAGAATTGTCTTCAAGGTAGGGCTCCTGACCTATTAAACCCTACACAATGGGGAACCTGTTTATCTGCAAAATCTCCTTGTCCTCTAACACTCCTCTGGGGCATTTTGTTCTGCCGGTGGAGCCCTCCTTGAGGTATCATCATGCATCACTACACATTTGGTCATGCAGTTAGATCAGCCAAATGTACGCCCCATCATGTCATATTGCTTTCTTCAGAAAATAAAGGGCATTCTTTCTCATCAAGTCACATAGACTTGGAAAATCTGCAGAAAATGTTTATCATAACTCTGTATGATGTATGGAAAGCTTACAAAATCTAGCTATGCATAACATTTTCTTATAGATGATTTCTTGATCAGGCATCATAGCCACAAAATTGACTTAAATGGGTATTTTCTATATGAATTAAGATAACTCAGTTGTTCTAGCTGTAGTCAACATACTCAAGTTCAAGTTTATTATGTTAAAAGTATGTATTAATAAATATGCTATAGCATACTGTATACAATTACAAATGTATTAAAATCATATCAAACCCACATATGTATCAGGATTCCACTTGATATAAAAGACATTAATAAAATAATTGTGTCATGGAACTTCTACAGACATAGTGAAAAAACGGGGCAAGCACAATCCAGCCATTTGCTCTGCACTTACCCCAGCCTTGGTGATATTCAGATAGATAGCACTTTTTGAGAGAGCAGCACTGTTTGAGTGACTATTGGTCCATGCTGGTGCAGCACTAAGTGGATCAAAGCTGCCCCAAAAGGTAAACCAGCATTGGGAAGGATGAGGAAGGGCTGACTGAGTTGGGGTCGGGAGGATGCATATATTACAATTACTGTATGTGAAACAAATAGCATTGAGAAGGATGAGGGAGGGATGGCCAAACTGGGAAAAGGAGGAAGCATATATTAAAATTATGTGAAACAAACAGCATTGTGAAGGATGAGGGAGGGATGGCTGAATTGGGAGGGAGAGGGAGCATTCAGCATGCCAGAAGTAGCAATGTTTTGTGTGTGAGCCATAAATTCCCCTGCTGCAGCACTTTGTATGTGACAGGGGAATTTTCAGTTCACAACCTTAAAAACAGTTCCGCTCACTACGCTGGACACCAAGGATTTTGAGGTGCCCAAAGAAGGTATTGATGGGCTGATTTAGGAAAAACAAACACTAGACTCTAGCTATATTGAGTTCTGTTTACTTAGGACCAGGTGTTTGTTTTTTTGAAAATACATAATTTTTAGGCATTTTCCACATTTTAACACACACACACACACACACATGATGTGGGCCATCATGACCCAATATTTTGTCTCACAAAAGGCAAAACACTAATTTTGCAAATGCTAAATGCTCATGAAAGGTAACTTTATGTTTCATATTATAGGGTTGTACTGAGCATGCTCAGAAAAAAACTGAAAATCCTTATTACTCTAGAACTGATTCATATTTTTTCATGAAACCTTTTTGAAAGGCACTAAATTGGCATAGGAATCTTCTACCCTGGAACTGTCAGAAAACACATTCTGTACAGTCTATGCTGTAGGTGAGAGGGAAAGAAAAGTGTAATGAAAGCCTAACAAATTCAGACATTTATGTAAAAATTACACATCGAGGTCTCAGAAACCACATAATTGACCATCATGAAGCTACCTACATCCTGAGAACCTGCCTCCTGGACATTTCATGCCAAATTTGGGGCAGTTTCATCAAACACTACCAAAGTTGTTAAGATGCAATGTTAGGGGATTAACACTGAACACTGTACTCAACCTTAACTATTTTTACACTACTCAGCAGTATACATTATATATATATATATATATATATATATATATATATATATATATATATATATATATATATATATATATATAGATATATATATATAGATATATATATGTATATAAATTGGGTGAGGAATTCACTAGACCACTAGTTAAAAATATATTTATATTTTGGGTGATAAGGGTGGTGGGTTCACTAGACTACTGGGGAATATTTATTTATTTCAAAATATTTCACCAGAAAAGACATACTGAACTGCTAACAGCTCATTTCAAAACCTTTACAAAACCCTGTCCCTCCCATACTTGGAATACAGACTGTCCCATACTGCTACCTTCATGTCTAAATACTGGACTGGCAATCTCCCCTCCTATCTTTTCTCCCTCATTTCTGCCTCCTCCCAGAGTTTTTACTCCCTCCATAATACTAACCTTCCTTCCTTCAAAATCCCGTATTGCTCTACTGTCACTGGCCAATCTGTCTTTTCTTTCCACTGCCTTAAACAGTGGAATGCCATTCCTTCCACACCATATGCAATGCCTCCTGCCTCAAATAGTTCTCCTCCTCCTCCTTCCTACATGATTACACATTATCTTCCTGCTCATGTCAAAACCTATAGATCCCTTACCCAACTCTGATCCCTCTTCCCCTCTTCCCCCCCTTAACCTTTATACCTTTGCTCCTGCCTCCCCACACCTAAGCTTAATTGGTCTGCCCAACATAGCATTATGCAACTTTCCTTCCCTTTTCACTCTGGTTGCCTACTCTATTCACTCTTACAGATGTTCCAGCCAAGTACTCTCTGTTTGTATTTTCCTATTGTATTACTGTATGTATAGTTGCATGCTATTCCCTGCAATTGTTTTTATCCATGCACCCTGTACGTACTGTGGATGTACCCTGACACATTGCACTTATTGTCCTGTTAATTGTTAGAGGCCTAGTATGTATTTTGTTCATTGTATTCATTGTGTTCACTGTATCTCAATTGAACCCTTGTACTACTCTCTTATTCAGCTCCACTTCCTCTTCCTCATAAGACACATCTGGAAATGAGCAATTTTCACCCAGTGTGCCTTCCTGGTGAAATGTTTGAATAAATAAAATAAAAATAAAATTTCCAAATGTGTTCTGGGGGTGAGAGGAGTGAAGCTAGATCAAGAGGTGTAAAACTGAATAGTATTAACATTACATAACTAAAGTCATACATAGCAATACGGTATATCATAGTAGCATAATCATAAAGACTGTAGTGCAAATCAGTGCAACAAATACATGTAGTTGATAAAACTGAGTTTTGGTATTCAGGGGAAACTATTCATACAGCTGTAACCTGGGGATGAGAAGAGAAAAATGGCCAGGGCAATATTAGTGGGTGGAAGGAGGTCAAGAGGTAGACGGTCATGGAAAGCTACAGGTGGCACTGATCAACTCAGAAGCCTCTCTTACTTCACTGGTGCCTCTAATATGACACCAGTGATGCTCTAAAATATCAAAATATTCATAAAATTGGCAAAAAGCTTCCAAGAATCTGATTGGTTGATAGTTGATTTCAGATATGTCTTTATCACGCCATAACCATACAACAGGCATTACTTACGCCAGGCAGTGCCCTATCACCATACATATTAGTGTACCACCCTATCCCACTCAGAAACATGGCTGCAATCTCCAAAGCTGTTCTACCACTGGAACTGCTGTCTAACATGAAAACCACCCACTCCCCACACCCAATACACACAGACAAAATGTCTGTTTCTCGAATTCCCTACATCACATTTACTTTTTAAAATAATGTTTGACCTGTGCTGCTTGCTGTGATCAAATCTGCTGCTGACTGCAAGGAAGTCAGCAAATTGCTGTCCCATGGCTTTCAAAGGCCCAGTCCACCATTACCTATTCAGCGAGCATTGCAGTAGCTGAGAAATAAAAAAAACAAAACAAACCTGCTTCTTTGCCACTACTTGAATCCAAATGTTATAAAATAATAATAATAATAATTAGAACATTCCATTAGAATTCACCAGCCTGCAGTTACAACTGGGATCTAGGAAGAGCTGACTATGGCAGCTGTATTAGGACACAGTACACTTGATCTCATTGAAACTGGACAGTCGGTCTCAGTCAAATGGCCACTGTGAGTTCTAGCCACCAAACACACCAGAAAACAAAATGACTGTGAGAGGGGCATCCAATGATAATAAAAGCACCAGTGATACACAGGTAACCTCATAAATACACAGGAAGCCCTCTACTGCTCATGACACACATGAGAAAGTACTTCAATAGGGGAACTATTTCTTAGTATTCCACCTACAGTATTAAAACTTCCTTTTTTATCTTTTGATTTTTTTTCTTTTTTTTTTCAATAATTACTTAGGGGCCCATTTTATGAGTACAATAACACACTTTGAGCTGTGGGTTATGTCCTGATAAGAGCATGCCCAGGTGCAAAAGGCACTCAGTGCAAGCACCTTGTGCCTCATAATGCACTTGGGCATGCTCTTATCAGGACATAACCCACATCTTGTTGTGTGTTAGTGCTTGCATATGTTTAAAAGACACTCCCATCCAAAGCAATGGAGCATGGCTGTACACTCTACAAACTCTGATGCCACAAAACGTTGCAGTGCGGGGGTGGCATGGGGACTGAACTAGACAACATCAAGACCTGAAGGGGAAGGGATCTGTTGGCCAGTTCTCATTTATTATTCCTTCTCCTTCACAAAATATCAAAAGAAATATTTTACAATATAAACAGTTAAACTATGGTGCAGGTAAGCTAGCAGTGGGGGCTTTCGGAAACTACAGAAATGGTTGCAGTTTAATAGACTTCATTGTAATGTGCTCTCACTTATCCCAAACCCCATTTATCCAAATAATTGCATTATCCTCCAATACATTGGGATAAATGAGGTATTACAATCCACAGAATCACCCCCCCCACACACAAAGGGTTCCTTCCATCACACATACACACACACACACACTTACTTCTTCACATCACACCCCATGCTTAACCAAAGGGTTCAGTCTTAAGCTGAAATAGTTTTATTGTTTGCATTGTTCTCTCCATACAGCTAACACATAAAGCCACATTAACAGGAACAGAGACACAGTTATTAGTATTAAAATAGACTACTGGATGGGACCAGAGAAACTACTCCTTGCGAAATGTCTAATATTTAAAATGGCTGGAGTTTTAGGGAGCTTGTGATTTAAAGTAGTTAACCATTCATTTAAAGCTCATTTTGTTAGACAGAACCAGTACAGTATGTACAAAATTGTTTTGAAATCTATAGCCATGTCTGCATCAAGCCATGCAGTGGCTGTTCACAGTCTGAGACAAATTATATCTGGAGTGTGACTATGAATACTAAGGGCACAGTATTTTGTGTTTATTTCCATTTTCTCCCATGATTTGCTTGTGCTCACCTCCACTGCCTTCCATCTGGCCAACTCTCATCAGGACACTGGCATGTGCCAGTGTGGCTCTGCTTCACACCACCTCCATTGCATCACCTGCCCACATTTACCAAGAGTGAAATAAAAGTGATGGGGAAGACTGTCACTTAGGTAAACCCATGGAAGGACATCCTATTGGACGTATGGATTTTCCCCATTAAGGATACATCTAATACCCAATGAAGGATGTGCAGAGGGCATCACCTGGTCACTGCTGATGTCGCTGATGTCAGTGTTACCCATTCAAAGACACTTGTTCAACATAAGAAGCTAAGCCCTTTCCTCACAGTCTGTGTCCCAAGACTCCACCAGGCAGGGACTGGAAGTCAGTAATGCAATGCAATCTAGAATAATGTATGGACATCAGTGTGTTACAATATTTTTTTAAACCTCAGGGTGTGTAGTACACTTCCATGCATTAATATCCCTGGAAAAACAAAATGGTAAAAAATACTGCAGGCAACATATTGCTGGCAAATAGGTCACCAGTGCAAAATGTCACCAGGTGAAAACTCTGCATGTGCACAGTCCATAGTGTGGCCAGGGTCCCATGCAGCAGAAGCAGGTGGCAGCCTGTGGCATGCAGGGGGTGGTGGGGCAAAAGGAGTACACAGGAGACCAAAGGCAGTACAGGAATTCCATAGCAGAGGGGATGCAACAGTGATCAGCAATGGATAAGTATGGAAGACAAGGGCACAGGTATTGGGGGCCATGAAAATTACAGGAGCACTGTACCCCACATATAAACAGGGCATCACACAGCCAAGACACATTATGGCAGGCAGGACTGCCTGCTCCACCAACATGGTATGTACACCTGTGCCAAATCACATCACCCCCCCCCCAGTTTGATCAGTATGCTTACGGAATAGGCAAAAAAATGATACGTGAACCTAAGGCCGCACAGGGATCAACCACCCCGCTGATGCACTGGACTGTAAGTGGTTCATAGAGGGCAATGGGGGACATGCATGGAATCCTCCCTGTCCATTGCACATATTCAGGGATAACAGTGGGATGCACCAAAGGGCTTGTACTGCGTGCTCCCAGCCTGCACAGTTCTGTCCGGTGATGATTTTATCAGTCTGTATGCTTGTCCGTGATGAACTGGCTGTGATAGTTTGTTCTGCAGTGGTTTGTCCCAAGATGTTACCACATGGAACTGTGTGGTACTACATAAACCTCAAGAGCAAAGCTTGAGTGGTAAATTAAAGTATCCCACACCAATGGGTGTGAAAAAAATTAAGAAAATATGCAGAAATTATTTACCAAAAATGTCTGCCAAGAACTACCTGTTTCTGGCCTCTCTGAGGAATTACTATGGATTTGGGAGAATGATAAAAAATGTGCTGCACTTTCCAAATAAAGAGAGAGTGGATCTCAAGAAAGCTGGAAAAAGAAGTGAGAATAAGACTGAATTAGATGTGTAATGTACTAGTTACCATGGCTAGAATTTTATGAAAAAAACACTGGTGTATTTGATATCAGTCTAAATTACAGGTTTTGGTATTCCACCAAATAATCTAGTATACCAACCCATTATTATTGTATACCCCCTTTATATGCTTGTGTGTGGGCATGCCCAGCAAACATTTTGTAACAAGAACGGCATTTCAGAGGTGTCTCACTGTCAGGTCCAATGCAGTTCAGGCTGCAGTGGGTTTGACAGTAATAGGCTTTTGATCAGCAAGGCTGATCTTGACACTGTTCAGTGTTTGCGGGGCAGGAACGTCTTGTAATTGAAAAGACTGAGCCACTCCTAGGAAAGAGTGGTTGGATGCTTTCATCTGCATGATGCTGCAAAGCAAGCAACAGAGCAGCATCATTTACAACCTCACTGATCATGTAATGAGTCCTGCTGTGAGTGGCCATCTGTAATGTAATAACCCCCATGTAGTGCACCCCACCCACTTTATGTGTGTGGACACCAGAGTGCCCACCCCTTGTACTGCTGTGCATCTGTGACACTGGGGTGCTCAAGCCCCAGTGTCACCTTTTCACCTGTGTAAAAAAATCCCTAATAGTTTTTTTTTTTTTTTAAGTAATTACAGGCTGAAAAGCACAAAACTGTCCAATGATGTTTGTTGATGCTGACCCCACCAACCAACACCACCCTGACTCCCAACTCAGCAACCACCACACCACACCCTCCATACCTAAACTCACCTAGAAATGGTCCAGGGATGATGTACAACAAAACACATCCTTCCCCAATACTGGCCAGGAACTGAAGAAACAAAGTACAGTAGGTGTGGTCAGTGTATTTTCAATGCATTTTTAACTTTTACTCATAATATGTCATTTTTAACATTTTGTCACCAACTTTTCAACATTTCCTTTTCTAGACTCCACCTCATGAACAAGGTACTGTAGGTGAGCATTTTCAAATATATCCTGAAAGGTGATTTCACAGTCACTCCACAAAATTACCTTTCAGACCGGATTTGAAAAATTTCACTTACTGTATTCATGAAGTGGGGTCATAAGACTGTGTTAAAAATGTGGGATCAATGTCTTAAAAAACATCATAGTTATAAAGGTATGTTGATAATTTTCAATGTTCTCTCAAAATGTTGGTAATTTTCTATATTTTGACTCCAAATGTTTTGCATAGTCTTTTCATAACCCTGCCTCATAAGCACAGTAGTTATTTTTTTTTAAATCTGTCCTGAAAGGTGATTACACAGTCACTATATAAAATCACCTTTTGGGATGGATTTGAAAAAGTTCATGAAGTAATGTCGCAAAAAGACTGTTGAAAACTTGGGGTCAAAATCTTTAAAAAAGTTCTGAAGGTACACTGAAAATTATCAATGTTCACTCATAACTTTGATCATTTCCAATATCTTGACCCCAGAGTTTCAGCATAGTCTTTTTATGACCCCACATTGTGATGAACAAGGTAGGTGCAAATTGTCAAGTCCATCCTGAATAGCGATTTAGCAGTCGGTCTGCAAAATCTCCTTTCAGGCCAACTTTGAAAAAGTTTACCTACGAGGTCATAAAGAGGGGTCCTAAAAATATAATGTTGAACAAATCTAAAAAACACCAGTGTTATGAAGGTATGTTGAGAAGTTTCAACATTTACTCATAACTTTGGGAATTTTCAATATGCATCACACAATTATGCAAAATACATACATTTTGTGTGGTTCCCAAATGTGACCTCTTTAAGCAAGCAAACATTTGGCATTGACAAAAGCTTGTTATTTACTGTAACAACTGGCAGATACATACTAGGTGTTTTTACAATATTTCTGAATAAAGAAGCAAAACACAATTATACTGCCTCGGTGTCTTTTCTTTCTTAATTTAAAGGTTTGGCAGTACACAGCTTTTCAGAGATGCCTGTGTATGCAATGTATATATCACCTTGAAAAGTCTTTAAAAATAGTTTGAATCTGGCAGTTGCCAGGGTTTATTCCCTTTAAAAGTAAATATCAATTGCTGTGGTTGGATTATCTATCAACAACAGAGGCAGCTCTGGCTCACAAGAGTAGAAGGCTAGGATCAGCAGCAAACCTGTGCTTTAATTATTTTATTCCTAAATCAAATGACTGACAACTGTCCTAGATCTTTAAACTTAACAATTAAAGGGACACTGTCAGCTTTTTCAGTTTTTTTTAATAAGAACCTGTATGTGGTTTCTGACAGCATTTCTATCAAATATGCCACACTGTGTCCACAACTATCATAAAATGCCATTTTTAATTACATTTAATACAAAACACTATTACAAGTGGTTCAACTTTCTGACTGCCTCCCAATACAGATGCATGTCCTTGTGTAGAATATGGTGTTTGAGGCACCAGTAAACTTATGCACACATGAGTACTGCATTTTATAAATAGACTGAGCTAAATGTAATCATTGATGGACTCCAGTCCACTGAATGTTGTAACATTAGTGCAATTTCAAAATAAGTGCTCTAATGTACTAAGAACTTGTTTTTGAAAACAAAAGCCATGACTCTGGGTATGCACATCAGCAAAGTGCATATCTGGAGTCATGAGTTTTGTTTTCAAAAACATTTCTTAGTATGTTAGAGCACTCATTTTGAAGTTTCACTAATGTTACAACATTCAGCGGGGGCATGCTCCATTGCTATAAATGGGAGCATCTTTTAAAATATATATTTTAGAGGATTACTGGGGGGAATGTCAGAGCCACTGATCAACTAAGAAGGCACCAATATGACTCCAGTGACCCTCAAAGGCAGGCTGCGTTGACTTGATTCGTACAGTTTAACTTGACTTCCCAAAGTAAAGCCACTTAAGGAATTTTTATTCCTTAACATTTGGCCCATCTTGGATTCAAATTCAACACCTATGGTGAGCTGTCTTAAACTGATTCATCTTTGCATCAAATTGCAGAGATCCAGGATCACAGTTTGTACTTGACCACAGCTGTCATACCCATTCGTAGTCTTATGGTTGGAGCATAGAACTGTAAAACAGAAAACTGTAGTTTCAGATCCCACCTCAGGATGGCTCAGCTATGTGATTTTGAAAATAAACTAAGAAAAGCCTTGGGGGGGGGGGCAGAGTACTCTGGCTTCCACCAGAGATGATTTGCTACCCAGATACAGGACAGCATGCAGTGCTCTGTCACCTCCTCCCCCAACCACTCACCATGTTTCTGTGAGGTGACTGAGTTAACAACAGAAGAATTGATTACACCAGAGACTTCTTAAAAACAATAACCATGAAGTATTACATTCTAAACTTTTCTACAAGCCAGTACCATGCTTTTGTGGTTAGCCAATAGCAGGCCATGTAAAGATGACCTGTATCAGAAGTCAGACATTTATAGTCATAAATTGATTAATTTATTTATTTTAATATGCCCCTCCACATTCTTCTGTGACCCCAACAATCAAGTAGTGCCCCACCACCTTGCTCCCTTCCCCCAATCCGTTCCCTGAGCCAGTGACCGGCACAGCCCTCTACTCTCAACCACAGCCGACCACTGACTGAGCTGTTAATGAGCATGTACTGTATGCAACATGTGCTCATTGACTGACAGCTTAGAGAGGAGCATGTACTGTATTTAGCACATGCTCATTGACAGCTTGGTCGGCGGCCAACCATGGTGAAGAGCAGAGGGCTGTTCCAGTTGTCAACTCAAGGAAAGAATTGGGGGATTGGGGTGGAGGGGCACTACCTGCAAGAGTGGAATGGGGTCCACTGGACACCAGGGAATGAAATATGATGTTAGCATTCATTAGATTGGTGTTAGGGAAGGGATCTACTAGACACCAAGGATGTAAATATAGATATACGAGCAGATCGGGGAAGGGGGCTGCAGGCCACCAACGAGGGATGGGTTTTAGGGGCAGAGATCTCAGATGGAACTGGGACCAGGGTAATGTTTTAGAAGGGCTAGTCACACCGGGGATGGGGACTGGATGGAGGGAAGGTCCACTAGACACCAGAGAATATGTTTAACAGGTCAAGCAAGGGATTGGGTGGGAGGAGGGACCATGGGACACCAGGGAAAATGTATGTTTACATCAGGTGAGGAATCAGGCAGGGGGTAGGGATCACTAGACACCACGGATAAACATATCTGTTTCTCGGGGTGGCATCAGGTGGGGGAGGGACCACTGGCTATCAAAGAATATGTCATCTTACTTTGGGCAGGGGATTGAGGGGTAGAAGAGACCACTGGACACCAGAAAAACACTTGGCATATATCAGGTGATTGATCAAATGAGGGGAGGGACCACTGGACACCAGGGAAACAAATTTCCTACATTGAGCAGGGCATCGGGTGGAGGGTGCCACTGAACACCAGGAAAAACATGTCTTTTACAATTGGGTTGGAAATTAGCTGGGGGGAGGGGAAACCACTAGACACCAGGGAAAATGTATTTTTACCTTGTGCGGACATCTAGTAGGGGGGACCACTGGACACCAGGGACTACTGTGCTAAGGGTCAGGTGGGGAGGCCACTGTAGTACCTCCGCCAACTACTAGGGTTGTGCAAGATTAAGGCAATGTCTCAATCGGTGGTATTTACTCCACACAAGGAGACCATGTAAAAGACTCTTGCATGGAGCAAATGCTCTGTGAATTAGACTGCACTGATATTCAGGTCCCCTTCCCCTCATTCACATTGCACCACTTTTCACACTTTGCCTCGGTGCAGACCAGGCTTCTGTGAATACCAACTTGGCGCAAAACCCAGTTTGCTCACACAAAACCGGGTTTGTGCAAGGGTAAAGTTTTGTGAATCCTAGTCCAGGAGTTTACCAAGTGCCAAATTTATTTGTACTTCCTAATTCTCTTTTGCAATATTCTGATGCCAAAGTTCACTCCTAAAACCTTCACAGAATTGACCAGTTGAATCCCAGCTATTTCCTGGACTGGAGGGTCTGTTATTTGTGATCCTCTACTACTTGCTATACTCTTCTCAGTGTTTATACATGCTCCTGCCAATCATGAATATGCCTCTAGCATTTTTTGAATGTGAGGGCCTAATGTACATGAACTGGTTATTATGCAAAGATCATCAGCATATGACAATGTTTTAATAAGGGAACCTGTATCTAGTACTATGCCTTATATTGTAATCTGGGATTGTAACATTCATAATAATAGGTCCAATTGGTCCAGTGAAAAAATGTAGAGCAATGGGCTCAAGGGGCAGCCTTGATGTACTTCCCTTATGACTAATTTCATTTCCAGTAAAACCGCTAATATAAGGAAACATTGCTGCAAATCCATATAGAGTTGAAATCCACAATATAAACCTCTCTGGCATGCCATATTTCCCAAGCGCAAAGAACAAATAACTGATATACCTTATCGAAGGCCTTCCTCTGGTCCAGGGCCAGGAGAAACTTCAATTTGGCCTGTGGTGCTTCTTTCTATTATCTGTCTTAAAGTTACTAGGTCACACAGAAACATAGAATTTCCTGGCAGAAAAAGACCAATTGGCCCATGCAGTCTGCCCTGATTGTCCCTGTCTAGTCTTTCTCTGCAGAACCAAACTGGTCTCCAGCAACCTTGCTCTTCCCTGTCTATTTACTAATATTTCCTTATGTGTACCCCATGCATGCTTGAAAACACCTACTGTTTTCACCTTCACCATTTCTGCTGGCAAGCTGTTCCAGATCTGTACCACTCTTTCAGTAAATTAGTACTTTCTCAAATCTCTCTTAAACCACACCCACCAGCTTCATCACATGCCCTCTGGTCCTGTTGCTTTTTCTCATTTGAAACAGACTCCCCTTCTGCATTCCATTCACCCCCCCCCACCCATGATGTACGGGTAGATCTCTATCATGTCTCCTCTCACTCTTCTCTCATCCAGGGTGTACATATTGAGATCCCTCAGTTTCCCTTCATAGAGCATTTGATGCAACCTATGTACCATTTAGTTGCCCTCCTCTGTGCTGTGCTACCTGCCTATGTTCTTTCTGATGTGCAGCCTCCTAATTGGACACATAACTCCATGCTGGGTCTCACAAGCAAGCAATTCAGTGCCAACAGCAACTCCCTCCTCCTGCTGGAGACATCTCTCCCTATGCATCCCAGCATCCTACTGGCCTAAACTACTGCTTTGTCACATTGCCCTACCACTTTGAGGTCATCAGTTATGATGCCTCCAAGATCCCTTCCTGCTTAGTGACTGTCAGTACCTACCCACTCCATTATATACTCTGCTCCTGGATTCCTATGCCCTACATGCAAGAATTGTGCACTTTTTGGCATTGAACCCTAACTGCCATACTCTTGACCATCCCTTGAGTTTCCCAAGGTCCCTACACATTATGTCCAACTCATCCTGAGTGTCTACTCTATTACAGATTTTGGTGTCATCTGCAGAAAGGCATATCTTCTCTCCAAGTTCTTCTGCAATGTCACTTATGAAGACATTGAAGAGGACTGGTTCCCATACTGAGTTCTGTGGCACCCCACTGGTCGCTTCCTTCTCATTAGAGTGAATGCCATTAAGAACCACCCTCTGTCATCTATTCATTAACCAGTTCCTTACCCAGTACACCACTTTGGGTTCACCCCTAGGCTGCTCAATTTCTTTATCAGTCTACTGTGCATGCAGCACAGCATTGAAGGCCTTGCTGAAATCAAGATGAGCAATGTCCACTGCCTTCCCCTGATCTATTTCCCTGATCAACCAGTCAAAAAAACCCAATCAGATTCATCTGACATGACCCCCCCCCATTAATCCATGCTGTCTTTGTTCATGTAGCCTACTGAATTCAAGATACTGTACCAATCTTTCTTTTAGCAGGATTTCCATTAATTCCCCTGCCATTGATGTGAAACTTACCAGCCTCTAGTTGCTAGCTTCTTCCTGCTGCTGCTCTTATGGAGAGGAACCACTTCTGCTTTCCTCCAGCACTCAGGAACCATGCCTGTTTCAAGTGAGCTGTTGAATCAGGCCATCGCTGCTCTAACTAGCACATCCTTGAGTTCCCTTAGTACCCTTTGGTGTATCCTATCTAGTCCCATAGCCTTGTCCACTTATAGTGCTGAAAGTTGCTTCAGGACTCTTTTCTCAGGAAATGGACTTGTGTCTACCCCTCCTCCCATTTTGTTCCTGCTGCTCTATGGTGGTGAAGGCTGAGCAGAAGTACCTGCTCATGATGTCTGCTTTTTCTTGATCCTCTTCTGTGCAGTCTCTCCCCCACTGCCCTCATTATTCTCACTATCTTATATGTTACATAGGTTATAAAGGTTAGTACTGAGCAGAGTAGATGAATGACCATTTCACTTACCATTATTAAATGAAAATACCCTTTGGTTTTATTCTGACATAATAATCATCCAATTTAACTTTGAATTCATTCATGTTATTGCTACCTACCAATACCTCAGGGAGTGAGTTCAATTACATCAACACCCTCTGCTTATACTAAAATGCTCTTTACTTAGTATGGCACAAATCACCCCTTATTTGTAAAATGTGGGATCTAGTATTGTATGTTTGATTTTTCATGTCTAAACCTAAACAGTAGATCAACAGATTGGGACAAATGGGCCAACTCACCCAAATAGGTAAATAATAATATGTTTTTATTCTTATGTCAGAGTAAAACTGTTGTGCATAAAATCCCTAAGTTTTGGAGTAAACACTCCTTCTTCAGGGAATGTGCAGTTTAGTTACTTGTCTTTAGATTATTCCTATACTGTTTTTCATAAGTAGAAACACGTATTCATGCTTTCACTTAAATATATTCTTGTGTTTCAGTCATGGAAAGCAGTTTAGTTAGATTTGTCTTTATGCCTATTTTTGTATTCTTCATTTATGTTTCTATTATTTGAATCCCTTTGTATATTTTTTGTAGTTGATCTTTTTATTATTGTTATTAAAATATAATAAAACAGCAATTTCCACATATGCAAGACAATGTGAAATGACAAATTGACAGGATATGACAATATGTTGGCAATTAAAAAACAACATTAAAAAGGATTGACAGTTATATAATCTATAGTCATTCAAACATTACAGCATTGTGAATGAATATGTCTAGGCTAGATTGTCTAAGATTAGCAAAGAAGGTAAGGCCAAAGAAAAAAGAAAGGATTAATACTGAAACTTGGTACAACACTGTTGTAGTTAAATCTTATCTTACATAATTACATATCAGAGAATTGTGGAAGAGCTGTGAGAGAAACATGGCTTATACACAATGCCTATAGAAAAAGAACACACAAAAAAAACATAAGATAAAGAGAAAAAGGGAGAGCAACAAATAAGGGAGACACTAGCAATAAGCGTTATCAGATGGTGTTAAATAGGGGTAACCTTTATAACAGTCCATACATTAAGTATTGGAAGTACGTGACAATCTTAAATAATTAAAATAGTCCTGCCAACATCTATTATATGCTTTAAGCTGGCCAGAAGAAATGTGAGACATACGGTCCAGGGAGGCATACTGGGATAAATTCTTAAGAATATCAGATAAATTGGGGATTACAACAGACTTCCAATGTATAAGTAAAAGGTGCTTAACTTGGAGGAGTAGTATGGCCAGCCACCTATTTTGAGCGTGGGAGATTGTATTATTATAAAAGCAGAAAATGTCCAGTATAATATGCTTGGGATCTAATGAAAATGACTTTCCGATTACTTTGACTACAAAGTTGTGAGTAGTGCACCATAGATTCTTTATAAGAGGACACAGTCAAAGAATGTGAAATAAGTCCCCATTAGGAGAGTTACAGCACCAGCGGTTATTATTCATTAGGCCCATATGCTGTAATATCACAGGGGTCCTATACCATAAATGTAGGATTTTTGTTTGTATAAGTGAACTGTACGCATCTTTAAAGGTCTTGTGACACAAGACCCAACATCTATACCATTGTGAGTCTGTTATACTGTAATTTAATAGTTGACCATTTGTTTTTAGCAGCGAGGGATTGGTCCACAAGTGTATCTCTGGTGTTTTTGTAGATTGTACTGTTCAAGTTAGATGAGGTGTTAAGCCACTGTGAGATATATTGATCATGTAAAACTTGTTTGGGTAAATATTGGAAATTGGAGATGCAAACAGTACGGAGCTGTACATATTTCCAAAAATCATGCTTTGGAATATTCTAGAGGGTATGAAGATCAGTAAAGGATTTGAGTTTGAGGTTATTCAGTTCAAGTATATCTTTTAAGAAGAAAATGCCCCTATTTTTCCAATTATGGCAGAAGATTGGGTGATTATCCAGAGAGATGTTTGGGTTACCCCAAACTGGGGGCTTAGGCCAGAGGTGTAGGGTTAGATTTAAGGTATTTATATATTAATTTCCAGTAGAATACTGATGAGGAGATTGTGGGGTGGGATTTTAGTTTCAGAGGGAGTGAGTTATAAATGAAAGATGTGGGGATGTTCCCAGAACATTGGGAGGATTCCATAGAAACCCATAAAGGTGATTTTGCCATTAGTTTAAGAAACCATTTAATAGTTTGAACTGCTCGAAAGGCCCACATGTATGCTTGGAATGAGGGAAGCCCAAAGCTTCCTCTCGACCAATGTGAGCGGAGTTCTTTATGACTGAATCTGGGAGGTTTCCCTTCCCAAAGGAAGCTGCCTATTAGTTTGTCGAGTTTGACTAAAAATATGGAAGGTAGAATTAAAGGAATGTTAGCAAAAAGATATAAAATTTTTGGGAAAAATGGTCATTTTAATAGCAGAAATTTGCCCTTTAGATGAAAGGTTAAGCAGTTTCCATCTATCAAACATAGATTTAATATTAGATAGCAAGGTGGTAAAGTTTGTATCCCATATTTTATGTAGTTTTGGAGTCATTTGAATGGTGAGGTACGAGAAACCATGAGGTGCCCATCGGAAACCCAAGACTGTATTCATAGATGGTTTTCAGTGGTTGTTTAGAGGTAAGGTTTCAGTTTTATTATAATTCAAGATTAAGCCAGAGAGAAAAGTAAATTCCTTAAATAATTGAGTTAATGGCTGACCTGCCTCTTCAAGATCTTCTAGAAGAATGAGAAGATCATCTGCATAAGAAAGTGAGGGAAAGCGGGAATTACCAATCTGAATACCTTTAATATTGCTGGATTGAAGAAGACAGGCAGAGAGGGGTTCCATGGCAAGGATGAATAATGACGATAACAAGGGGCAGCCTTCTCTAGTGCCTCTTGCCAGTGAAAAGGGAGGAGATAGCATAGAGTTAGTGAGAATTCATGCTGAAGGAGAGGTGTATAGTAGTTTGATCCAGGAACAGAACCTACTGGGAATACCGAAGTGTGATAGTACAAGATGTAGATAGTTCCAGTTTAGGGAGTCAAATGCCTTTTCAAAATCGATAGTGATGGCGGCAACAGTGGAGTTGAGTGCCTTTGCTTTATGAATTAAGTTGAATAAGGAACGGAGATGATCGGAGCCCAATCTGTTTTTGATGAAGCCAGCTTGGGAGCTGTGAGCTAGTTTTGATACTAGATGTTCTAGACGAAGGTTTAGATGTTTTGCAAAGATTTTATGGTCAGTGTTAATTAGTGAGATAGGCCTGTAACTGGATGGGAAAGCAGGGTCCTTGTCTTTTTTGGGTAGAACTATGATAACGGCCTCTGTCATTGTTGGAGGAAGAATACCATTGGTTGATGATTCTAGAAAGACTTCATAGAGCAGAGGACATAGAGTATCTGAAAGTGATTTGTAGAAATCCACAGAGAACCCGTCTCTGCCAGGAGCTTTACTGGATTTTAGGGTAGATAATGCATTTTGGATTTCTTGAAGGGTAAATGGATTGTTCAGATTTGCCATATCTAAATCAGAAAGGTGGGGGAGTTGGGGTTTATCTAGAAAAAACTTGATTTGTTTATTTGGCGTGCAGTTCTGCATCGAGTATAGTTGTTGATAGAAGGATTTCATGATATGATTAATAGAGGGCTTATCGGTGTGTATCTGGTCCAAGTGGTTTTTCAGGCCTGCAATATGCCTATCCATTTGCTGAGTTTTAAGCTGGTAGGAGAGTAGTTTCCCATGTCTATCGCCTTGTTCCCAATATTTATGATTGAGCCTAAAAAGGGCTAGCTCAGCTTTGCAGGATATAAGTTCATTGATTTTGATTCTTAATTGAAGGCTTTTAAGATTAAGTTGCGAGTTGGGGTTGGGTTTATTGATTTTAAAGTATTGTTCTTCTTTAAGTTTTTTTTTTTGCATAAAAAAGTTTTATTCAACTTTTTTTTCTTTGCATACATAGCCAATTCCATACAGAGGTTCATTTGTAATCAGGTGCAGCAACTTCATTCCCACAATTTTCACAAAACAAATTACAGTCTTGAATTTTATACCCATTCCCACATACATAGGAATGTGTACCCCCATACTGTATGTCAAACAGATCTAAAACTTCTTAAATCAATCACTTATCTAATAAGAATGAGGTGTTTACTCCAAAGTCCCTCAGAACCATTCCCACATATTTTGTATACCTATATATCTAAATCCACGCCACAGGGCCATATTGTCTTGCTGAGACAGATCTGCCAGAAAAGGGGCCCATTCCCTAATAAACAGGTCCAGCTTGTCTTTAAATAGAATGGAGAGCCACTCCAACCCCAGAGTGTGCAGTGCAAGCATTCGCCAGCCTCTTACTGTAGGGGCCACACAAGACACCCAGGTATTTTGTATACAGTGTCTGGCTAAGATCAGTAACACTCTGACCCATCTTGGGAGAGGGTGCCAGTTTCCCTTTTCATCTATTTCCACCCCAAACAAACATCCCACATGTGTGAGTGTGATTGTCCTACCCCACATCCTGCCTATTTCCAGCACTACTGATTTCCAAAATAGCTGTAGTGTATTACATGCCCAAAAACAGTGCAGGTAGGTGCCAATCTCCCTCCCACACCTCCCACAACAAGGTGATATAGTTGGGTGAAATTTATGTACAACAGCTGGAGGTCTGTATATTCTATGTAAAAAATTTAAAGAATGCTTCCTGGAATCTATTACAAATTAGTAGGCCCTTATGCATCGGCAATAGTTGAAGCCAGTTCTGATCCCCTGTCTGCATATTCAGATCCTGTTCCCAAAGTCTCTGGGTTTTAAAAGTCAAATCTGGCAGCCCTTGTCTAATATCCCACATCACTTTCCCTATGAAACCCTTAGATTCCAGCCTAGCAGACTGAATAATTGTTTCCATTCTTCTCAGCTCCCCTATCCCCAGTCCGTCTCTCTTTAGTTTTGCTATATATGCTCTCACCTGGAAATATCTAGACCTATGTCCCTTTTCCAAATTTAACCTGTTCTGCAGGTCTGAAAAGGTGCTAAATCCCCTTCCACTTTTAAGGTCTTCCAAACTCCTTATTCCTCCTACCTCCCATCTCCTAAAACCAGGGTCTTCCCATCCTGGCAGGAAATATGGGTTCCTGGCAACCAGAACCAAGTATGTATCTACTCCCTTCACACCCCTTCACTTCTTTATTCTACTCCAACTATTCAAAGTGTTTTTCACCAGTGGATTCAGAACTTCCCTCCTTTCATTAGCTCCCTTCCCTCTTCTTTCTAGATAGGCTGATAGCCTGGCCACGCATCTCCTCTGTTCCAGATCCACCCACCGCGCTGCTGAGGGTACATGTACCCAATCACTTATGTACTTCAATTGAGCAGCAAGATAGCACAACTCAACATCTGGGAAACTTAACCCTCCTTTCTCCGTAGCCATTTTGAGTCATTTCAGGCCAACTCTGGGTCGCTTTCCCTTCCAGTTAAAAATAGAGAACGTTCCTTCCAATCTTTTAATATCCTTCCTAGTCAGACCCACATGTATCATCTTTAATAAGTACACCAATCTGGGGAGGATATTCATTTTGATTAAATTTATCCTTCCCTACCATGAAATTGGTAGGGAGGACCACCTCCTCAAGTCCATTTTTATCATCTTCAGAGCTCGACCATAATTTAAACTGTATAAAGACCCCAGGGACCTACCTACCCCAATCCCTAAATATGTAAAAAATCCAGCTACCCTTTTAAATCCCCAATCCTGATTTGATCCTTCTGATTTAGGAAGCCTCATAACTTCAGACTTGTCTACGTTAAGTTTATAGCCAGAAAAAACTGCAAATGTCCCTACCAGTTGCAGAAGGGGGGCATAGATCTCTCGGGCTCTGTAATAAACAGCAGCATATCATCTTCATACATTACAAGCTTGTGTTGTTCTCCTGAGGAACCCCTTACTCTCTGAATATCCTCACTCTTCCTGATGGCAATTGCCAAGGGCTTTACTGCTAAAGCAAACAGTAGCCGAGACAGTGGACATCCCTGCTGTGTACCTCTACTTAGGTGAAAGCTCCCGGAAAGCACCCCATTCACAAACACCTCCACATGAGGTGATCTATATAACATGTGCACCCATCCCACAAAAGTATCACCCAGACCAAACAGGGCCAGCACCTCAAATAAGTAATCCCATTGCACCCTATCAAATGCTTTTTCAGCATCCATTGAAATGATACAGGTATCCTTCTTCCGATTTTCTGCCTTCAATATCACACTCAAGATTCTCCGCATATTATGATAGGAGAGACGCCCCTTGATAAACCCGGTCTGGTCTGGGCGAACCACATCAGGAAGAACCAACTCCAAATACCCTGCCAACACCTTCACAAATATCTTGGCATCACAATTCAAAAGTGAGATGGGACAGAAAGAAGCACACTCCTGCAAATCCTTCCCTGCCTTGGGGATCAAACAGATCACTGCCTCTGAGAATGTATCCGGCAACTTCAGAGTCTCCCCCTCTATCTGTTGAAAGGTTTCACATAGTGGTCCAGCTAACTGCCCTGCCAGACATTTATAATATTCTACCGGATATCAGTCCAGTCCACTAGCCTTTCCACTCTGAAGCTTCTGCATAGTCCCAAGAATCTCTGATCTGATAATAGGGGCATTTAGTAAATCTCTTTGCTCCCTCGTCAATTTAGGTCATTTCAGCTTCCGCAAGAATGCCTCCCTGTTCCCCGCTCCTCCCTCCTTTTTGTATAAGGTTTTGTAAAAAGCTTGGAAACAGTCCCTTATCTGCTGTGGAGACTTACACAGCACACCTCCTCTATTTTTAATAGCTGCAATATGGGTTGCCATTTTCCCGCCCTTCATCAATCTAACCAACAGCGGTCCTGGTCTATTTCCCCATTCATACAATTTCCTTTTACCTAATGCCCATGCAGTTCTGGCCTCTCCACTAAGCAATGCATTCAGTGCTTCTCTAGTGGCTCTTGGTTCCCCACGAACTACATCCTCCTCCCCATTTGCAGCTCTCCTCTCCAAGTCTCTCACCCTAGTTTCCAGTTCCCTTCTCTGTTGCTGCTTCTGTTTTTTAACTCTAGCCACATATTATATGATCATCTCTCTCATGTAAGCTTTTCCAGCTTCCCAAATTACTGCCTTACTAGTTGGAGTATTGATATTTATTACAATATAATGCTCCCATTGATCCCGAAGATATTCCTTAAAATTCTTGTCCCCCAGTAGATAAACCAGGAACTTCCACAGGGGTGGACCCTCTCTCCACCTATTCATTTCTAGAGAAAGAATCACCATAGCATGGTCTGAGCTATGAATTGGGCCATGTTTAAGCTCCCTCACCCTTCCATGCCATGCTTGTGGGAAGAAAACATAATCAATCCGAGACCAGGTGCCATGCAGATTTGAATAAAAGGTGTACTCTCTTGCACCAGGATTATATTCCCGCTATCCATCCACCATCCCAAGATCCACCATCCCCCTTCGCCATTGGTGGATTGCTTCATGCTGTCAGCCCTTTCTTTGGGAATGATCCATTACAGGATCCAGAGTGCAATTTAAATCACCCCCTAGAAGTAGGCCTGGAAACTGTTTTTTAATCATGAGTGAAAGGAGATTCACATAGAAGGAGGCCTCGAACACTTCCAGGGCATATACTGAGCCAAAAGTAACTTGATCCCACCATAATTCACCCACTACAAATATATATCACCCTCCCATCTGATCTTTAACAATATGCTTTACCTGGAAGGGAAGATGTCTGTGCAGAAGGACAGCGACCCCTCTTTTATGTGCTTTAAATAACGCTGCAAAGCATTTTCCTACCCAACCCCTTGCCAATTTCCCATGTTCCTTCACAGTGAGATGTGTTTCCTGTAGCAATGCTACATGAGTACTCTGTCTCTGCAGCACTGTGAGGAAACTGGTTCACTTAACTGGGGTCGCTATCCCTCTGACATTATAGGAACATATATTCAGGTTTTGTGTATTAACCTTCATTAGAGAAATGGATTATGTTCAAACGACTCCCCCAGCACTCATCAAATCTCCCCTACCCTTTACAGCCCAAAAATCTTGTGACTTCTTATAACAGATAATTTCCCTCAGAAACAACTGAAGCACCCCAGTACAGCACCCATAACTTTGTGTGCAACAATATTGAAACAACAAAACTAACAGGACTAGAAAAAGAGTCCAACTACTAACTAAATTGGTGAACATGCCCTCCCAAACCTTAACCATAAACAAAATGTCCAAATCCCCTTCCCCCTTATTTCTACAACAAATAAGTTGTCTCCTTCGCTTTCATTTCCCCGAGTCAAAGAACAATCCCCCTGACCCTATCGCTGACACTAGCTGCTGACTCTGCATAAGTGCCAAAACCCTCCCTATGCAGCTGTGCCCAGTCCCCCATCCCCCTGCCGAGATATGTGCCTTAGTGCCCAACAACCTCTGATCCAGACCCACCACTCACCCAATGTAGAGTGATTCACCTCCCAGGCACGCTCGTGCCTTCCAAATAGGCCCCCCCATTCACTTAATAATTTTCTTGAGCGCACAGAGTGAACTCCCCCATATATTATTGGTTCAGCCCTACAAAAATATTATGCTGTCCTGCCAATTTAATCTCCCCCGATCCACCCTGATACAAGATAAAGGGGAGAGATGGTGCATTCCCATATGATCTGCCATATCCCTTCTCCCTCTCCCTTTCCCCCGATTGCCATCCCTCACCCCTCTAACACATCAACTCCCCTCCCTACCAGAGCCTACCCCATTTATCCTCCCATGTTTATTATACATCAAACAAGCTCCTTCAGCAGGGAGGCAAAAATTGAGACAGTTGCTTTTCGGTAGTGTCCTTGTGTGACCTTGTTGATGTCTTCTAGCAGTCCCAACACGCACGTCCTGCACCTCTGTACACCAGAGAGTGGGAGGAAAGTCCATCCAAGTCCCATCACCAAAAAGAGAGCAAGCACGAATATCAGTGCCCCGAGATGCACACATAACTATTTCCAAAAGTTTCCTCCACATCGAGTGTCCAATCTAATATCAGTCTCGTCCTCCAAGGAGTCAAGTCTCATGTTTCACCCTGCCTGTTTACGCAGGTCCTTCACAAACTTCATTGCTTTCTCAGCATCCAGAAATGAGTGTGCGGCTCCCTCATGTTTCACCTTAAGTATGGCTGGATATATTAAGAAGTGTTCTATGTTAAGTGAACACAGGATAGCCATGGATTCATTAAACTTCTTACATTAGTTCAAAAGCCGTGCTGAATAATCCTGAGTCAGATACAAGTGATGATCCTCCAGTAAGAGCTGCCCTTTTTCTCTATAGGCTTGTAGCATCATCTCCCGATCCTGGTAATGATGGAATCTCATAATGATTTGGTGGTGTGGTTGTCCCGCGGGGGGGCCTGGGCATAACCGCCCGGTGTGCTCGCTCTAGTTTCATTCTCCCATTCTTAGGCGTTAGGCTCAGTAGCTTAGGCAGGGTATCTGAACAAAAACTCAGGACATCACCCCCCTCCATCCCTTCTGGCAAGCCTTGTAAATGAAGATTTAATCTTCTGTGGTAATTCTCTTGGTAGTCAGCCACTTCTTTCATGTCCTTCAACTCTTGCTGCAGAGCTAAGATCTGCGCTGGAACCCCCTGCAACTCATCCTCCATCCAAAAGATTCGGTTCTCTGCCTGTGTTAATCTATATCCCTGTGCCGTCTGCTGGGTCAAAACCTCCTGCAGTCAATCATCAATTCTGGTCTCAAGCTTACAAAGTTGGGGCTCCAGAGCTGCCAAAACCTGGCCTGTCAGCTCCCGACCCAATGTGCTCACTTCCGCTGCAGACAGGGGAAACTACTTGATGGCTTTCAACTTGAGAGCAGGCTGCACTCTTCTTTGTACATTTACTAACTGCCCTCTGACTTTTACCGGCACCTGACATCATAAATTCCTCCATACCAGCTCAGCAAACGGTCTTGTTGCAAAATAAACCATCGCTATGGGCACTTTCACAATTTTTTAAAACAATTTTTACCTCGGCGAGGCGAAGCAACGTTTAGGCACGTCTGTACTCTTCAAGTGCTCATTAGCACCCCATTCTTTAAGTTTTAATGACTTTTCTAGTTAAGCTAATCAACACTCTCTTAATTTCTTCCTGTGAGCAGCATAACTAATTATTTTATCTCTGATGGTGGCTTTTAATGCTTCCCAAACTGTACACAAGGATGTACCGGGAGTAATATTAAAGGAGAGATATTCATGAATTTGGTTTCTAATCCAGGGTATAAAGTCTGTGTCCTTAAGCAGAAGTGGATTGAGGTGCCATGATGGGGATCTAGAGGGTGGAGGACTCCATAATAGGTGTAATTTGATAGGGGAGTGGTCTGATATTGTAATCGGGAGGATAGTAGTTTCAATTGTTTTTTCTGTTATGAAGGGAGACGTGAACCAATAATCAATTATACTATAGGATTGGTGAAATGGGGAATAAAAAGTGTAGTCACGGTCCCTATGATGGTAAAATCTCCAGATGTCAGACAGGCAAAGTCTTTTAAAAGCATTAATAAGGCATTAATACTTCTCGGATGTGAATCGAAGGAAGAGTTACTTCTGTCTAACTGTGGCTCCAATGCTAAATTAAAATCACCACCTACTAAAATAGGTAAATTAAAATAGTTATATGACATGATTTGTTGGGATAAATTATGGAAAAATTTTGGAGAATCGGAGTTAGGGGCATAAACGTTGATTAACATAATTGTGGTAATAACATAGTAGGAGTATTGAGCATAACTATTACCCATCTGCCTTCTGGATCCATAGATGTTTTTATGAGAGACCATTTAAGATTCTTATGAATCAGGATAGCCACGCCCCCCTTTTTTAGAGGAAAAAGAGGATGCACATATTTGGCCAACCCAGTCCTTTTTGAGTCTGCAGACGTCCTCATCTAGGAGTTTAGTTTCTTGTAGGAAAGCAATATATGTTTTATATTTTTTTAAGTAGGAAAGAATTTGCTTACGTTTACAAGGAGAATTGAGTCCCTTGGTGTTCCATGAATATCATATTAAGTCACTCATGTTGAAGAAGAGTAAAATATAACAAATAACACATATTTGAGGGACTCATATTCATATTCCTTGGGATTGAGGATGCTACAGACCCAGAAGAGTGAATGAACAGGCAAGAAGAGGTGGGCAGGATTATATCAATATAAGGATCTGAAAATATAAGACAGTGAATTCTAAGAGCTGTGAGAAGAGAAAGAAAAAAAATGTAAACATTTTTCTAAGATAAAAGGAAACTTATCTATTGTAATATACAACAGTGTGACACTTAGATGTGTAGGTAGATGTGAGTTGGTACGTAATACCGGAGACTCTCTCACTACACAGCTGGGCGTGATAATATATGAACAACTTTTAAGTAAAACAGCCAGTAAAAGGCTGTGATCCTAAATTACAAATCTAGTGGAAAACCTACAATAGGTATTCTATGATAACAAGTAAATAGATAATAATATATAGTCCCTAGGAGGAGAACCAGAATCATCACATATTAACCAGTGGAAAAAACAATCCAAAAATATGAACAAGAACCAGGTAAAAACTGCTATAGTATGAACTAGAACATTGTCCAAAAGCAGCTAAAGTTTTGTATGTGCCTTTTTTATACAAACACAATGACAAATTGTGTGGGCTGAGAAGATGGTTAACAAATTATAAAGTTCACACAGCCGTTAAAATAAGGTGTTATAAAATATACATGGAGGGTAATAGAAAGGTTGTAATGACCAAATGAATTGATGTTGATATTCATGAGGCATCAAGGTAATTAATAACTTGATAGAGGGTATAGCAGCATATCCTAGTATAGTTGGATGAATTACTAATTAGGATTATTGGTATTATATATATATATATATATACACAAACACACACACACATACATATACATATATACACACACACACACACACACACATAAACTTATACATACATACACACACACACACATATCTATAAACATATGTGTACACACATGCATTAGTATATAATATTCATGGAACAGGCTTCAAGGCTCTTAGAGCTACTAATTTATAAGCATATATCTTGGATAAAAGGTAACACCAAGTTCGAATATGGCCTGAATTATAGTTTAAAATATAAATATATATAGCTAGGTGACACAGCTTAATATAGACCCAGTGAGCCCAACTATGGTTTATGTAGGATGTTGTATTTATTCAGGCTTCGAGCTTTAATGAGTCTCAGAGTATAATATGCCGTTGCTCAATTAAGATCCAAGAAGGACTCAAGCCACAAAAATAGCCTATAATATATATATATGAATAAAAAAGGAAAATCTGAGAAAAACGCTGAGATTTTGATGGGTTTAGTATCCAATAAAAGTATGTATATGTGGATAAGGGGGCAAGAGAGGATATGCGTTATGAGTTAAGTAAAAAAAAAATGTAGTTTGAGTGTTGCCAGATTGAAAACAGAGTAATATATTTATCCATCAGTTGTTAAAAGAATGGTATTCTTGCACTAATACCTATGGTGCCTCATGAGTAGCTTCTCTAAATAAAATAGTATAACACAGAGTTGGGTAACTACCCCGCCTGCATATAAGCAGAAATGCTGTGTGAAGTACAATAGGAGTAACCATAATAATAGTTCCTGAATTATTGCAGTCCACAGTATGTCACTTGTATTATATCATGCTGCAGTATGTGGCTCTGATAGGATCAGGATAGCCAATACCACACAGTTAGGTAGACTGGGGTATAGCCAACAAAGAGCTAGCTGGGGAAAGTACCTTAAACATTATAGATAGGGCATGGGTTAGAATAGGGATTATGAGCTTATTAACAAAGCTCCTTTGCACTTAATACCAGATATTGTTTGCCAGTGGTGTATAAAATTAATTTTAAATTGCTCCAACATTTTAAAGAATAGTGGCTGTGATGTACAGCCTTGCACTATCGCAACCTGCTGGAAGCGATAGTCGCTAGGTCAGGAAGGCACTAACATCGTGGTTGAAGCAGGGGCTTTTCTGATTAGACATGGGGTTATCTAGGAGTGGGATCCAGTAAAGATAGTGACTACAAATACAAAAATGCAGTTTAAAATTTAAGTATACTTTGCCTTAGAGGGCATTAGCAAGCTGAAGATATCTTTACTTTTGGACTTCCCCTCCATTTTTTTTGGCAGTTTGAGCAGCTTAATAGGTGAGCTTGCAACTAGCTCTGCCCAGGAATTATCAGCAGAAATGATGCCAGGGGTCCTTTTAGCCGAAAATGTGTGTTGTTGGTCTGCTATATCCCCTTGAATATCTTCTTGCGATGAATGGATATCATCTTCTTATTCTTCTTCTAGAAGTGCAAACTTGTTAGAGAGGGGTATTGGGGATGAAAGTTTACAGTGGTGCTCAGAAGGATGAGAGTGGAGGATGGAATCTATGCCTTCACAGCATGAGATCTTAGCAACTCCTGGACCGGAGACACCTTTAGCTTGTATGCGAGCAGAAATCCTTGAAGGGGGAGTCACTTTCTTACTTTCAGCTAGGGATTCACTAAGCACTTTGTCACCACCAGTCTGCTGATCGGACATCACTTCAGGACAACAAGCGCTCGGGCTGACGTTCATCAGAGAGACTTCATTATTTTGGTAGGAGGCTGTTTCTTTGATATTGGTGCCCAGGTGTGTAGAAAGAGCTTCATGGGTTCCAAAATCTTTAGAAGAATTGTCCAGAAAAAGGCTCATTATGGCCGGATATCTTTATGCAAATTTGAGACCCTTTTCATGCAGGATTGATTTTAAAGGGGTGAAGGCCTTACGTTTATTTAAAACATCCTTTGAAAAATCTCTAAATATAGATATTTTATTTTTTTTGCCACCTTAGTGCTCCGATTTCCCTTGCTTTTTTGAGGATTAACTCAGTATGGGAAAAGTTTAGAAATCTAGCAATGATAGGCCATGGCTTTTGATCTGGGCCTGGAGGTGGGCCTAAGGATCTATGAGAGCACTCAATAGTAAGATCCTGTCCGGGTGTAAGTTTGAGCAAGGCTGGAAGTACATGAGATAACAAGGCAGTAGTGTCCCCAAGTTCAGAGCCTTCAGGAAACCCAAGGAAACGAAGGTTGTTCCTACAGTTTCTGTTTTCTATATCATCTATTTTAAACTGTAGGTTTTTAATCATTCTGTCTTATTCTCTGATGGTTGCATGTAGATCATGGATTGCATTCTCATTATGTGAAGATTTAGCTTCTGTAGAAGTAAGTCGAGTGTCCAAGGATTGCATATTAGAAATATTGTTCTGCGTGGCAACTTTAAAGTAATTCATCTCATTTATCAGTTGTTTGAACATAGATTCTATTCTGTTTAGAGAGCTGGTAGTCATGGTGTGGTCAGCCATAGTTACAGGCCTCAGAGGAGGAGAAGTTTTACAGACTGAAATTCAGATGTAAAGTTGAAAAAAAGTAACAAATACAATACCCAGAAGTTAAAGAAGTATTTGCAGATTAGATCCTACAGGGATGGCACAGACCAGGAGTCTGGATCTTTGCAGATTAGTGATGATTACTGGAGGTCCCAGGGAGAAGTAGAATTAGGCTTCCATTCTTAGCAGAGCCAGGCCACACCCCATCCCTTTGTATATTTTTTAAGACAAAATCTTTTGTTCAGTTCCCTCAGGAAGAGAGTAATTCTGAGACAGTGCTCCACAGAACTGAACAAAAGATTTTCTCTTAAAAAAAAATACAAAGGGATTCAAATAAAAAAAAACATAAATGAAGAATACAGAAATAGGCATAAAGACAAATCTAACTAAACTGCTTTCCATGGCTGAAACACAAAAATGTATTTAAGTGAAAGTATGAATACGTGTTTCTACTTATGAAAAACAGTACAGGAATAATCTAATGACAAGTAACTAAACTGTGCATTCCCTGAAGAAGGAGTGTTTACTCCGAAACTTAGGATTTTATGCACAACAGTTTTACTCTGACATAAGAATAAAAACATATTATTTACCTATTTGGTTGAGTTGGCCCATTTGTTCCAATCTGTTGATCTGCTGTTAGTTTTGCCTTGATTGGATGGTGGCTACTCCCTAATTATTAAATATCTTTACTCCGAGGTGCCTGAGCTGGATGTTCCCCTTTCCAAATCTAAACAGTCCCACAAGTTGTGATTTGTTAGAGCCTCATGCACTAAACATAAGTACCCCAGCAATCTATGATACTGTAGTGAAAACATCCCTAGATTTTCCAGCTTCTCATTGTATCCCAGTCCCTTAAGATCCCTAATCATCCTAGTGGCCCACCTCTGTACTCCCTCGAGAATTCTGGTCTTTTCTGTACAAGGAGACCAAAACTAGGCACAGTATTCCAGTTGTGGCTTAACCAGAAAGACATACAGGAGGACTATAACCTCTCTATCTCTTCTTGCTACAGTATGTGCCTGCTTATACTGGTCAGTATTCCATTTGTTCTCTTTGTGATTGCATAGCAATGGATTCTGAAGGTAAGGTTATTTGATACTGTTATGCCAAGATCTTTTTCATCTATCACTTCCCTCAAAGTTTGATCTCGTAATAAGTAATGTGCTTTGTTGTTTTTCTTGCCTAGATGTATGACTCTACATTTCTCAGTGTTACACTCTAGCTTATGTGTTGTTGCCGGTTTTACTATAGCGCTGCAACAGTGCTCTCACCAACATCCCCCACAGTGACAGACACAATGTCGAGTCTCAACATTGTGCCATTGGGGATGCTGGTGTGTGTCTATTGGGGGCTGCACCCCCAGAACCCCCCATGTGGTGGAATCACACCCCCCCACACACCCCGGTCTCTAAATATCTAACTCCGAGTTGGAGTTGGACCGGGGGGGGGGGCGCAACACCGGGAAATGCACTGCTGGTGTCTTCCTCGCACCAGCACAGTGACTCACCGCAGACAGGTGATTTCTGTCGCTGTGCTGGTGTTCATGGTGGTGGTGTAGACCTTGTGTCAGCACACCATTGTGGCCCATTGTTCCAGATCAGACAAGGCTCTCTGCAACTTTATAATATCCTCCAAATTCTCTACTATGGTTCCAATTCTAGCATCGTCCACAAATTTTGAAACCCATATGCCGTCATCACAGCCCATGGATGCTATATATACAGTAAACAAGCACAGTCCTAGAATGGATCCCTGTCAGACTCTGTTAGTTACATTGACCCATCCTGAGGTAATACTCTGAAGACTGACTCTTTGCTTCCTATCTGTCAGCCAGGATGCAATCCACTTAACTATACTGCCATGCAAATCCATGTCTCTTAATGTATCAATTAACTCTCCATGCAGCACCTTATCAAAAGCTATGGTTAAATACAGAACTATGACCTCCACTGTCTTCTTCTCTCTGTCATCTTCCCCCTCTTTGAATACCAAAAGCACTTTCGTCTACTACTTTTCAAATCCTAGTCACAAACTATCTACTTTTACTATCTAACTACTGTTGCTTACTATAATTTAACTTTGTTTACTGTTATTTTTGCCGTACTTATTTCTCTGCCTGTTAGCCATGATTGTAACCCTTCTGTCTTGCAAATGTATCTCAATTTATGTGTAAATGTACGCTTATTGTAATCACTGACCTGCCTGTTTTCGTTGTGCCTGCAAATTTTCTGTAAAAATGTTTTGTAATGCCCCTGAAATTTACTGAAATAATGTTTGTTATCCCTCATCCCTACTCACTCCCCTTGGTTACACCTGAAAACAAGCCTCAACTCAGTGTGCCTTTCCCGGTTATCAGATTTTAAATAAATAACTAGTGTGCCTTGCACTAAAGCCATACTGACCTTTCCATAAAATTCCAGAAGGTTAGTCTGACATGAATGCCCCTTTGTGAAGCCATGCTGCATTTTGTCCCTCTTCTCTGTCTCACTAATAAATCCGTCTATGTCGTCCTTAATTATTCCTTCAAGAATCTTCCCCAATATGGAAGTCAGGTTCACTGGTCTATAATTCCTGGATTCCCTCCTACTACCTTTATTATAGATGGGTATTGGAGTAATCACTCTCCAAGACTCCATCACAGTGCTTTCATCGAGAGAAGTTTGGAAAATCTTAGTCAAAGATCTTGCCAACTCATTGGCCAATTCCCTGATAGCTTCTGGATGGACTCCATCAAGCCCCGGGGCCCTGTAAGAATTAATCTTCAATAATCTATTTCTGATATCATCAGGCTCTAGACTAAGTGACTTATTAACTTTCTCATTATGATGGAACTTGGCATATTCAGATTTGTTGTTCAATATCAAACTAAAATACTCATTTTGCATCTCTGCTTTAAGTGCCTCTTCCATGACCAATTCTCTGTTTTCATTCACCAATGGTCCTACACCAACAGTACCACCCCGCTTGTCATTGACATGGTTAATAAAGGATTTGTAACTGCCTTTGACTGTTACCGCCAGACCCAACTTGTCCCATTTTGCCTTTTGAATAGCCTTTTTTGAGTCCTTCAGGATCTTTTTATATCTCTTCCAGACCTTAAAGGGTACCTGAACAAGCAGTTTTTAAAACTGCAAGCTCCAAAATCTGGCTTCATTGCAAGGTAAAGTAAAGGCTGCTGTTTACATGTTTGCTAAAACTGCATTTATGTAAATAACATAAATGCAGTTTCATAACTTTTGAAAAATGTAAACATCAGCCTTTCACTTTCAAAAAACAGTCTTGGCTTCTCCCTAAGATGTCTGCCAAGTGTGTTAAGTGATGAGTCATGATGACATCATCGGAGCCAGAGCCAGAGATCCACTTTTATTTCTATAGTGTTAACTAATATGTCTTTCCCTCTTTATTTTTAATTGTTATACCAGAATGATCAACCCCATGTATTACCTCATGGATTATTTTGATCAGTACACATGGTTGGCTATGATTTTGTTCATTTTGTTTACTTTAAATTGCAGAAAATGTTTTGCAATCCAGCTGACTTTTCTTTGGCAAACTGTATTACAGTACAACACTTCAAATACCTGATGATCTAGTGGTTATATGATGCACTGAATTTTGTTTTTTGTTAACCAGAAGAGACACACTAAGCTGAAAGCTTGTTTACAGATGTGGCCTGGGAGCACTAGGAAGTTTAATGACTTGCTTAGGGTAACACAGCAAAGTACTGGTCTTGTTCAGTTCCAAAGTTCATGCTCTCTTTCTATTCCACAAATAAGGCTTTCTTTTTCCATGTGAACCCCCTGCACCTAGCCTGCCTTCTGTTGAACACACCACCATTCATATCCTGTCCTTAGTACTGCCTGGGGCCTCATATTAGCTTGTGGTCTCATGAAGAGAATTATCACACCTCAGATTGTAATCCTGTACCTCAGAGGGTTCTGCACACCGATACTGATACGCATCATCAGCTGGCACTGTTAAAAATGCCTCCCAAATCACTCTCCAGTTCGCATTCTCAATGTTTGACTTCTACTCCCACAGTAAACATTGAGTGGATCACCACCCTTCTGCACAATGATGGCAGTGTGTACAGTTCCCTGTTGTGTTTTTTTCTCACCTCATTAACCAACAACTAGGTCTTCCTGGAGAGCCAAGCAATAAGCATCATGACACACCAGAAAAACTGCTGTTCATGCCCTCATAAGGACTGCACTTACGATTCATAACAATATTATTAGCAGGAGAGGTATACTAATACCTTGAGCGAATCAGCCTAACTTCCAGTGTCGTCTACTCCTTTAGCTGTGATCTGCAGAACCCTGCAGGACAGTTCCCAGCAATTCTTGTCCAGTACTTTTCTGTGCTCTACTCCACAATGCGAGTTGGCTGGCTACCACCCTTCCAAATCTTGAATGAGCTATACACAACTCCTTCAATACTGTCCTAACAAATGTCAACATCCCCCCCCCACCCCCCACCCGAGGGTAATCTCCCTACATTGAATTCAAATAACAGTTTAGGTGCAGCTCTGCCACTCTGAGTATTTGTCATCACTGGCTACTCTCATCCACAGTCAGCTAATGATCACGATGCTGACAGCTCCACATTTTTAAATCTCACAGTGATCTGCTCAGCAACCTCCTTCATGTCTTCAACTAACCTGAATATAGCTGTACCCTGCTGGAATGGCCTCGTCAGTTCCTCTCTGGCATTCATTCTTCTCACCTGCTCCCCACACCAAAAACTAGTGAGTTCACTACCTTTCCGCATCATGAATGTGGTTAGTACAGTCTCTCATGTTATAGTTACATATTAATAATAAACATGATCTTCTGGTAAGCCAGGCTGATAGCAGCATGGCACAAGTGGAAAAATAAGCTTTTCTACCCATATAAGATCTAAGCCACCTATGATTAGGCACTATTAAATGATGTGCATAATGATGTGCACATCCATCATTTAATAGTGTCTAATCAAAGGTAGCCTAGATCTTTTGGAAAGCCCATCATTCCCTTTGTTCCCTGCTGCTATGACCCTGACTTACTGGAAAGATATGTTTATATTTGATATGTTAAAATAAAACTAGGACTGTACTACTTGCATTCATGATGCAGAAGGGTGATGAGCTCACCAGTTTTCGGTGTGAGGAGGAATAGTGAAGAATGAATACCGGAGGGGGATTGAGAAGGCCACTCTTGCAAGGTACTGCTGTATTCAGGAAAGAAGAAGACAGAAGGAGAGAAATATGAGCAGATTACTGTGAGAAATAAGATATGGGGATGCCAGCACCTTGATCACTACCTGACCCCGTTGTCCGGGCCAACATTCCCCTTCCCATAAAACCTGTTCATGCAATTGTCCAAGGCTGTGTGTGGATATTAATGTATGGAACAGCTGCCACTACACATTCAGTCACTTCACTATCAGTCTAGTACTGCTTGAAAAGCACTTTGGGATAGAATGTGTATGAAACCCACTATATAAATGCTGATTCTTCTTCTTATTATTATTATTATTATTATTTCCCATGGAAAAAGAAGACAAGACAAGCATGCATTTGAGTTTCAAGAAAGTATGAACTGTAACATTGGACTGCACAAGAACGTTGCTACAAAAAAGTGGTGGATCTAGGGAGGGGTGGTGAAGGGTGTGGCTGCAACCCCTTCCCACACATAGTAACATACTTGATTGCAGCTGCTGCTGCATTTCACTTTGCTGAAGAAGTCTGGTTTATTGATTGTACAAATGTTTACATTCAAACTATGGATTACATTTGTAGGTTCTGTCAAAAATGTACTAGAAAAGAATAATTGCAGAAAATATAAAGGTTTAATAAAAATGTTAAAAAGTGCATATTAAGCATGCCCACCACCCCAGCACCCCCATTGTAGCATCCTGGATCCACCATAAGCACTAGACCACCAGGTTATTCAAGATTTATACTGTTCTGTGGTTTGCCTCAGAGAAAGTTGGTTGGATTAAAACACATTTTCAATATGTTAAAGTAAACAAAATGAACAGAACCATAGCCTAAAATGTGCATTATACAAAATAATGCACATGGTTTTGACCATTTGGGTGAAACAATTCTATACAAAGGGAAAAAAGAACTAGTTAACACTATAGAGAGCCATATATCTCTCTGACTTTAGCTCCAATGATATCATCACATAACACATTTGGCGGCCATTTTAGGAAGCAGGTAAGACAGTTTTTTTTTTAAATTGGAAGACTGATTTTACAATTTGCCAATCCTCTGGAACCACATTTAGGTAGATTATGTAAATGTAGTTTTAGCATTAATGAATACAGCAGCTTTCCTTTAGTCACCTACGGAATCAGATTTTTGAGTAGTTTGTTGTCAAAATGTTGTTTAGGTGTCCTTTAATATCCTTGCTCCTTTTGGCTGTAACATATGCTGCCGGTAACTTGGTAGGCAAAGACACAAAATAGGCATGAGCCCGTAAATACTCTTTCCCACATTTCGTGGGCAATTAGACCTGCTGGAATCCCAGAAATATATCCAGTTCTTTCTTAAACAATCCAAAGGCCGAAATATTTACAAGATTTTGTGGTTGCTTGTTCCATGCCCTAGACACCCTTAATGTAAAGGAAGTGTCACTTTTTTTGTATGTACTCTTGGTACCTCTAATTGCTTATTATGGGATCTGAGGTTGAGGGGCCTTGTTTTAAATGTTATATTGCACTGGAATGCAATTTCAGGATTATTTAATATTTGATAGAGTTGTAATAAATCCCCTCTAGTCCTTCTTTGTTCCAGTGTCATTAGGTTCAATTCCTCATGCCTTTGGTTATAGGATTTATTTTTTTCACCTTGGGATAATCTTCGTAGCCAGTCTTTGCACACATTCCAGGAGTTTGATATCTTTTGTTAAATAGGGTGACCAAAATGGTGAACCATAGTCAATGTGTGGTCTAACATAGGACCTATATAAATGAATTAAGCAATCCTCATCCGTCGTTATGAATCCATTCCTAACGATATTGATAATTTTACTGACCATCTGGGTGGTATTTCATTAATGAATATGCATAGTAAATGAGTTATCAATAAGGATATCCAAATCCCTTTCATGTAGTATAGGCATTAAGGGGATACCTTTTTTTTTTTTTAAGTTTAACTGCTTCAGTGCACTTTTTTATAAGATTTTTTATTAATTTTCAAATGTGTACACGATACAGCAAAGTACATCACAGTGCATTGTGTGCAGGTACCTATACTGAAAACTGGGGGGGGGGAGGGATGGAGGGATAAAAAAAGGGATAGCGTAACCACTAAAGCAGGTCAACTGTTAAGTAACTATAGCTTCTTATAGGGACCAGACTGCATGAGAGTCAGAAGTACCTATAAAGTTAAGCAACATACACTGATAGGGGAATCTGTCAAGACATAAATTAAGTGATAAGCAGCCCCCTATCTTACTCCCTAAAGTACATCCTGTCCCTCATAATAGTCACATCAGACTTTGACCAAATGGAGGTAAAGGTGACCAAGGATCGGAGGTAACAAAGAGGTACTCATGGCTCAAAGCTGAATGGACCAAACTTGCGACTGGGTGATGTCCCCTTCTTGCTGAGTGTCTGTCACCTCCCACAAGGCATGCTGGCAGAACCCAGGTAGAAGCATCTTCAGTTCCTATGGTTCAGGCAGCCTCCATCCCCTGAAACAGAGAAATAGGACCATAAAGGAAAATGGTCCAATATGGTTATCAATAAGGGCATTCATCCAGTATCAGGCATAAACCCAGTATGACCCAGTCTAGTACATACAACTGGACCCCCTTACTGCATATTGGTAGGCCTGCATGATCTGTTACCCAAGTCCTTTCCATAAATATGCTTATCCCACATTGTAATGGTAAACTCACCATCCATACCACCCCATACATACTGGGTAAAACCTAAGATGAAGAAATAGCCACCAGATACCATGCATGGTTCAGCCAACACCAGTGGGGGGAAGGGGCTAATATATTGGATGTAGGGGCCCTAGCATTTCTGGAAATTAGCCATCTGATAGTTCTTGAGGTGAGAAATTTTATCCAAGGTTGCTAAGTTCAAGAAGGAGGCTAGGATCTCACCACTGGTGGGAGGGGCAGTGGAGCGCCACCTACAGACCAAGGCCCTCTTAGTCTGAATGGCCAGGAGGGCAAGCCACCTGTATTCATGGTGGGTAAGAAGTGGGAGAATGCTCTTTTGGCCCAAGAGAAAGAAGGTGGAAACTTGCAGAATGGGTTTCTGCAGCTCTCTGGAGGTTACCGGGAACACCTTCTACCACATGTGTTGAATCTTAGGGCAAGAACATAAGATGTGCACCAGATCGGCCCCTTGGCAGAGACATTGCCTGCATACATCCGATGGGAGGACTTTGGCTTTGTGAAGAACATCAGGGGTTTTGTACCAGGAATGGGAAATCCTGTTTTGGATTAACCTGTTGCATGCATCTTTGAACCATTTGTGTGAGTCCTTCTAGGCCTGTTCCCACTGGGTGTCCGGGATAGTACACTGAAGCACCTTCTCCCATTTGGGCTTTGCTGCAGCAGATTGGGACAGGATGGTGTCCCTGGGCTGCTTGAAAATGTGGCCGGCCAGGCCCTGAGGCTGGTCAAGTCCAGCCATGGAAGGCCAGTTCTGGAGGGGACTTCCTGGATTGGACCAGCAGGGGGTGGAGAGCTGCCTGCATCTGTAAGTACCTCCAGAAGTCCACTTGAGGTAGTCTCCATCTTTTTCACAGTGTCTGGAAGAAGGCCAATTTCAGGTCTGGAAGGTCGAGGAGGTTCCCCGCCCTCATTATGCCTCTACTGCCACAGTGTGGTCAAGCCACTCTGTTGTTGTCTATGATAATGCAGGGATTGTGCCACAGGGGTGTAAGGGCAATATGTGGAAGGCCCATCCCCAGTTTGTTCACAGTGATGTGCCAGATTTTCCTGGAGGCCACAATGGTGGGTGACGTTACATTCAGGCTCCCTGAGCTCAATGACCCCACAGAAGGGGAATGCAAGAGGGTAAGTGTCCAGGAGACCCATCAGGTCTCACTCCATCACTACCCACTGTGGGCCCTCCTGCTGGGGATCTCTAAACTACTGAGCAGTCTGGGCAGATTGAAAGGCCCATTTGTATCCCTTCATCCAGGGCAGATTCCAGCCCCCCCCCCGGGACCAGTGTGCATGGAGCTTGTTGCGACTCAACCTGGGCTTTGAACCCTCCCAAAGTAGGTCCCCAATCATTTTGTCAATAGGCTGGGTCCACTGCTTGGGTGGTAAGACTGGAAGGTGAGAAAGGAAGTAGAAAAATCTAGGGGCCATCACCATCTTTATGGCTGCTATCTTTCAAGCCAGAGTGAGCAGGAGTAGTTTCCATCTCTCAAACTGAAGTTTGGTGCTGACCAATAGTGGGAGTATGTTAACTCATAGAAACATAGAAACATAGAAGTTGACGGCAGATAAGGACCGCAAGACCCATCCAGTCTGCCCATTTGTTTTTCTACCTTATAAATGTGCCATCGGCCTTTGCTCGCTAGATATACTACAGTTTCAGGGGGACAACAATACCCAGGTGTGTGATCCCAGATGGGGTCCACAGTAAACCAGTCTCCAGTGCAGTTTGTTGAGGCAGTGCATATTCAGAGGCATCATTTCTGTTTTGGATTGATTCAGCTTGAGCCCTGAGATCTTGGAAAAGGAATCAAGGAGAACCAAGAAAGGGAGGTATTGAGAGGGGGAGCATCAGCCAGAGGGAGGAGCAAGTCATCAGCACACATAAGGATCAGTTAAGTCCTTAGACCCACCATTATTCTTCAGATGACAGGCTGGTGTCTGATCGTCGTGGCCAAAGTTTCAACCACAAGCACAAATAGGAGAGGGGACAGAGGGCAGCCTTGCTGTGTCCCCCTCTCTAAGGGGAACTGTGGAACAATAGTTTGATTAGTGGTGACCCTAGCCGCTGGCAAGTTGTAGATGGCTTGAACTTTGTCCTGAAGCCGTCACCTATTCCCAGGTGGGCGAGGGTTGTGTCCAAGTAATCCCACTCAAGGGAGTCAAAGGCCTTTTCGAAGTCAACTGTAATAGCTGCAGCCGGTGTAGGCAGCCCCCTCACCATGTGCATCAGATTCAGCAGGGCCCTTAGATGGTCAGAGCTGTGCCGCCCCGGTATAATGCCCACCTGGAAAGGTTGTATCAGGGTGGCTAACAGGGAGCTCAGGAGGGTGGCAAGTGCTTTTGCATACACCTTGCTATCCACATTGATGAGGGAGATAGGTCGATAGCTACTCGGGTTGGTGGGATCCTACCTTTTTGGGGCATAACTATGATATTGGCCTCATGGACAGTGAGGGCAGTATACTGCTAGACTCAGCTTCCTGAAAAACCACAGTCAGTAGAGGGGGCAAGCACTGGCACAGGGTTTGGTAAAAGTCCACCATGACTCCATCACCTCCTGGGGATTTGCTCCCCTTCAGGCCTTTGATAGCTGTTTCAACATCTGCCACTAAGTTAGGTGCATCCAACTCTCTGCCCTGTTGGACTGAGAGTTTAGGGAGGGGGGTCCTGTTCAGGAAAAGCTGGATCTCTGTCAGGGGAGTAGGATGGGAGGACCAGTGGAGATTGGAGTAAAAGGAGGCCATTACCTTATTTATATCCAGTGAGTTGGTTGCCAGCACCCCGTTTCCATCCCTCAGGCCTGGTATAAGGCTGGCAGCCTGCTGTTTCCTAAGCTGGTATGCCAGTACCTTGCCTTCCTTGTCCCCTCCCTCCCAGAATGTGTGACAAAACTGGAGTATGGCAACTTCAGCTTTCCTGTTTAAGAGTTGGTTTATCTCAAAGTTGAGTCCCAGGATCACGCGACCAGTGGGCGAGGAGGGGTAGGGGAGGGCATGGCCTTATATATGGCCTCTGCCAGCTTGAGTTGGGATTACAGGTCCACCAACTTCTGCTCCCGTTTTCTTCTTTTGGCAGCCACATACCCTATTATGCTTCCTATCATGGTGGCTTTGAAGGCCTCCCAGGTGTTCCTCAGGGTAGTGTCGGAGATGGGATTAGACTGAAGAAAGAGGAAGGCCTCCGTTCTGCCCCAGGGGATAAAATCTGGGTCTCGCATGAGGAGCGGGTCTAGTTTCCATGAGTGGGAAGGAATTTCAATAGGGCCCTAACCTAGTATGAGTTGGACCGGTGCATGATCAGAGATACACCTGGGGAGTATAACAGAACCCAGAGCATTCCGTATAAGGGTCTGTGACACAAGCCAAAAATCTAGCCTGCTATAGAAGAAGTTGGCATGTGAGTGGAAAGTGTAGTCACGGACTCAGGGGTGGAAAGGTTGCCACACATCCATGAGACCCAGGTCCTCCATAAGCAGGCACAGTGCCCTCCCTCCCAACACATGAGATTTGGTACCTGTTCATTCCCGTCAAGGTGGGGTACCAGAGTCAGGTTAACATCTCCCCCCAGTAGCAGTGCACTGCGAAGTGGGGTGAAGGAGATAAGGGTTTCAGCTAGAGATTTAAAGAACAGGGGATCATCTTGCTTGGGGGAGTATTTATTGCACAGTATTAAAGAGCCAGATGGGGTGTCATATGAGCCCATCACTCACTGCCCCTCTGCATCTGCTGTACTGGTGGACAATTTCCAAGGCAGAGATTTATGCAGTAGGATGGCTACTCCTCTCTTCCGAGACGAGGTCTCTACCCATGCACCAGTTGTCCCACCCAGTCTTTCTGTAGTAGAGTGTGATCTGACCCAGATAGTTTGGTCTCTTAGAGGAAAGCCACCTAGGGCGTAAGATGTTTTAAGGTGGGAAATTACTTTTTTTTCTCTTAATGGGGAAGTTCAGACCCCTCACATTCCAGATATGCATTATTATCTCCAATATTTTACAGTCAAGAGAGGGCCTGTGGGCAAGCAATCTATGAGTGTACCCGGACAATACTTAAGAAGCTACCTCTGTTTCAGTCCTCTCAGGGGGCAAGTACAAGTGCAGTTCTGGGGACAATCCCCTAGTAAGGGTCATAGGCAGGTGTGTGGTGCAGCTAGATGCCCTTTGGTTGCACACTTAGACTTGAGAGAGACGGGGACCTTATCTTAATGTAGAACAGTACTAAACACCAATACCTTAGAAGTTCGACTCTCAGCAAAACCTACAGAAAGACAGCAATATATATAACTCAATTTACCAATGAAAAGATATCTGAGGGTCTTGGCCTGGACTGTGTCTACAGCCAATGGCTGGTCTGGCCTACCCCGAGGAGTGACAGACCAACAGGGTAGCAAAGTACTAACCCAGCCTGGCGGGGCACCCTGGAACTGGAACATCTGACCCAAGGCGACCGTGTACTTTATCAATGGGTGTCAAAACCACTCTTCGCTACAACCAAACACAAACACCTATAGGGAAAGCAGCATCCTGGAGCTATAGGGTACCCATTGAACCTGTAGGCCAACTAAACAGGGCCTAACAGTGAGGACACAATCCTATAACCCCTTAATAACCATATCCCATCCCCACTAGATGGAATGGACCTGCAAAGGCACGAGGGAGAGCTGAGTCAGGGTTCCATTGCAGGACTGGCCTGTCCTGGTGGGACAGAGAACTTGTGGCATAACCGACTGTCCCAACTGAAGGTTCCATGAGCAGGGGTGGGGATGTCCGAGAGGAATAAAGAAGCAAACTGATGTAGGCATGTGCACTGTGCCCCTCCTGAGATACAGACGGGGAGGCAGAAGGTTCACCCCACCCTCCTGGCTGGGAGTGTAGCATTAATCCTATAGGGAATCCAGTGAAATCACCCCATAACACCCCCTTTCTGGTGGTGGAGGAGGGCACAGACAAGGAAACATAACTAGGGGTCCTCCCAACCACTACTGGCCCTGGAGCGCATAGCGAAGGCCTAGCATGTTGGGAGGAAGGAGAGGGTCTCTGCACTCAAGTTGAAATCCTAGCTGCTCCCCCTTCCCTACCGGGGAACGAGTCATGTGGCCTGCTCAGGGTGTACCTGATGGAATCCGAGGGGTGTGCAGCCCAACAAACACCAAGCTCTCGACTGCCCCTATGCCTGGGCTAAGCCACATACGGTCCTGTAGGAGCATCGGGGAAAGTAGGTGCAGGATAGTGGTTGGGCCTCACTAGGCAAAGGTGTGTCACAGTACCCTCATGGAAGGTGTACCCTGATGCAGCCATGGACAAGAGGAGCCACCCAATTGTAGGCCTAAAGGGTAACTTATTGCATGGGGCAAGAAATAGAGGGATGAGGTGGGGAGGCAGATAGAAACATAGAAACATAGACTTTGACAGCAGATAAGGACCGCTAGGCCCATCTAGTCTGCCCATTTCCCTACCTACAGGATAGGCCGCAGATCCTAGTTAACCAACAGCCTTTTTCTTCCTGCCCCCCACGAGAATTGCCTTATGTCTGTCCCATGCATTCTTGAATTCTCCCACAGTTTTAGACCCCACAACTTCCTCAGGAAGGCTGTTCCATGCATCCACTACCCTCTCTGTGAAATAATACTTCCTCACATTGCCCCTGAACCGCCCTCCTTCTATCTTTAAATTGTGTCCCCTTGTTCTTGCAAGTCTCTTTTTCTGAAAGATGCTACCCTCTTGGACTTTGTTGATTCCCTTGAGGTACTTGAAAGTTTCTATCATGTCCCCCCTCTTGATGACTGCTGTGTCATGGCCACATCCACTAAACTGGACAGGGGACACTAAGGGAGTTGCCACAGTGCCAAACCGTACAATTAGACATTGCTGAACTCTCCCCTCCCACCCCAGAGCATAGACATCATAGAACAATAGCCCTGCCAGGCAGCAATCTCAGAGGAGGGGTTCAGGAATAAATGCTATCCTACCCATCACCCAAACCCCCCAACTAAGAGGAGCAGGGAGTCAGGAGTGAGTAAATGTGGTGGGTGCAGTTCAAAGTAACTGCATGACTCCTCGCAGCTTCCTTCTCAACTCTTGAACTCCACTCCCCCCATTGCTTTCCTCTGTCATGTCATCCCACAAAAATGCTGCAGTTATCTGGAAGCTCCTAATTACAGAGCACAGCTACAGGAGTCACTCGCCCGTCTTCAGTCCTTGGGCCATTGGATCATCCTTGTGATAGTTGCTTCAGGCCTGACGCAGTTTCTTGGGCCTCTTGGACTTTGGTTGGCACACAAGAGTCCATAGCAGTTGCCTAATCTTGTGCCCGAATGTCGGATTCAGCAGGGGCTCCCTCCAGGGCCCGGGTGTCCATCTCCTGTATGTTGGCGACTTTGTTGGGTGGGGTGACTAGCGTGAGCAGGGAATACCTGTTTTTTGGAAGAAGAAGAAGAAGAAGAAGAATCAGCATTTATATAGCACTTTTCATACACAGTGTCCCAAAGCGCTTTTGTGGTAGTGAAGTGACAATGTGTGGTGGCAGCCAAATCGCACATCATCACCCCACACACAGCCTGGATAATTGCATGAACCACTTTATGGGAAGGAGAATGTTGGCCAGGACACCGGAAATGTTCCCTGCTCTTTATGAAGAGTAACCTGGGTTCTTTTACTTTCACCTGGACACCCACCAGGACAACACCAGGATGGGCAGAAGGGACCTCGGTTTAACGTCTCATCCGAAGGACGGCACACCCCAGCAGTACAGCACCCCCCAATACTGCACTCGGATGCCAGCAATTTTTAGGTGCAAGTCCATCCCGGGTGTGGGACAAGAACCCACAACCTTCTGGTCCAGAGGTGGATGTGCTACCAACTGAGCCATGCTGACACCTAAAGTAAAGTCTAAAGATTCCAGCTCTCTCACCCTGGACTGGATGGCCTCCTCTGTGAAGTTTAGCAGATGTGCCAGGATAGGCTGGGGTCTCTCCTTAGCTGCGGGCCATGGTTGCAGAGTTTGGTGTGCTCACTCAAATAGTGATACTGGTGCTGGGGGGCAGTCTAAGAAAGTGCCCCTTGGAGGAAATGGGTAGCTCATTCCTTCTTGCACCCCTCCGGGAATGCAAGGAGTAGCAAGCTTTTCTGCAGCTCCTATTCTCCAGGACACTGAGCTTGTCTTGCAGCCCCCAGATTTGCGCCACCTGTTCCCACAGCATGGTGCAGTGTCCTTGTAGAATGTCCTCCTGGCTAGCCGCTTTCTGTTCCACTAGCCCCATTCAAGAATCAAGGTTAGTCAGAGCACCAGTGGTGTTATTGCTGGTGATAGGTGCTCATCCATTCTGCTATAGATGTAAACATCACGCAGACGGAAGGCTCATGGCCTTCCTTGCTGCTGCGGGCCGTGTGATGGAATGAGTGTTTCAGAGTTTGGAGTCTCTAAGGTGAATACCAGAACCCAAATATCCACAACTTACTGAGGACAGATAGGAGGTGTTCAGACGTCCCCTGGTTAGTCTTTGGAGCACAGAGCCTACAGGAAACAAAGATTTATTTTTTTGTAGTGAAAATTTTTATTAAAATTAAAATGATACAACAGTGCATACATGCAAATGTATGTAAGGGTTGAACTTTACATCATCTTAGCAAATGGATTGCGTTTATACAGATATGTGCACAGATAAGCATACAGTATAAAGATTTGAGAAACAGACAGTTTCTCCACAGTAAGAATACAAGCAGCTATACAAATCCATCCTTGACCCTCTAACTGAGGGGACCACCATGAGTTGGTGGGGGGGGGTTAGGAGGGGTATACTGTACCCTGAGATTTGAGTGTTCCACCCCATCCAACTCTGGGACACTAGTCCCTGTGGTGTCTAAATCACTTGAGTGTTTTGGGTATCTCATTCTCCACCTTTTCCCCCTATATCCATTAGGCTAAGTTCTTGGCTGGGTGCCTGGTCATTTAAGCCTGCAGTACATCCGGGTCTGGATTCACTGAGGGTTAGCAGAAGGAGTATTTGTTGAGCTGGCTGGGGGGTATTGTGGCAAAATTTAGATTCTAGGAAGGGATGCCATATTAGCTCATATTTAGTCATCATTCCATTGGAGAAGTTGAACATTCTTTCATATGTGGCCACCTGTGAACAACAGCTCCACCATGGTGGAACACTCAATGGCATGCAGCCTCTTAAGCAATTGCCTTTTTGCCTCTACCCCCACTACCATTGCCCACAGTGCTCCTGGGTCATACCTGGAGGTTGACTCTGAAGCACAGCCTAGAAGAAGGAGTGGGGCATCAATCAGGGAGGTAGGGAAGATCATTTGGGCCATGTCTGTGATCGAGTTCCAGAATGGCTGTATGTTGTGGCAGCTCCATCAGACATGGTGGAGGTGGGCTCCAGGTAGACCGCATCTCCAACATTCATCTGTTTGGGTGAGTCCCAATTTATGTAGTTTGGCCAGCATATAGTACCAACGCAGCAGGGTTTTGTTCATAATCTAATTGGGTGGCTGCCTCTGCAGCACTTTCGCTCTACTGCACAGTGGCTGGCTAGTGGCCGTAGCAGTGAGCGGGTCTAGGGAGAGGTTCGGGGGCCTGGGTTGGACTTTTCCAGTACTGTCGGAATCATCGGCCTGGATTTCAGTATATTTAGCCTGGAGTGCAGCTCAGCCCTCGATACCAGCCTGAATGGATAACTTGGTGGCATGGTGATGTGGGTCGGTACTTTCATTGGCACCTTAGCGCATTTCCCTCAGTCTGTGCAGATCACGGTAACATGAAGAGCGACCTGAGAAAAGTACGTTTATTGGAATAATGAAGTGATTTATTCATTTTCAGTTGCAGAATTGTGACTTTAAACTGTTTTCTGGGACTTGAGTTTGTTGCAAAACACTGGGATTCTGTTGGTTTCCAAGTGGAGGTGAGAGCCCATGAGAAAACCTGAACAGTGTCATTGCTGTTCCCTGGAGGTGTGAGCTCCCAGGTACACACATTTTAGTTACTGTAAGTTTATTCCCTCAGCTTCGGTGGTGAATGCTTGAAGGGTTTGAGAGAATTAACTGTGGCTCCCGGGCAGTGGAGCCTTCTGGAATTTTGTCCATGTGAACATTTCTTTTCCTTTTCAGATTGAATTTTCATTTAAATACTGGACATTGGTTGATATCATATTATATCAGTAATAAGAGTGGCCAGGGCCAAATGATTGTTATATTAATTTGAACATGTAGTTTGAGGTTCGGTTGATTTTGCTTTGTGAGTTTATTTTTTGGTTTATTTTGTTTTTGACTGTGTTTTATTCTCCCCCCCAAGTGAGAGTTGAGGGTTTTATATTTTACATTTTTATATTTATATTTTGTTTAAATGCTGTTAATTTATTTTTGGTTTTATGTTTGTTTTGTTCTAGTTTTATGTTCTATTCTGCAGACTAGTGTACTTTTATTGTGGTCACCAGAGTGTGTTGGAGGCCTGCCACCATGGTCGTGCACTATTCATCCTCTGCTCTCCGCACCCTCCATTCATTTATTCCTCCCCCATTGCAGTTTACAACCTACCAGCACTGTAGGGTGCTGGGTATTGCCCATCAGGGGAAGGGGCAGAGGGTAGCAAACAGTGGAGGGTGAATGAGCGGGGTCACCACATTGGGGTTGTGAGATCTAGGAGACCCCCTGGGGCAAAATGGAATCTAGAATGTGGTTCACCATGTCTGGTTTCCATACATAAGGGCACCACCAATAGTGGTGGGCAGGTGGCTCGGGCGGCCCTGGAGGTTCATCCAACTCAGGCTATGTTTTGCAATGCCAGGTCCATTAAAAACAAGAATGCAATTATTGCAGATCTTGTTGAAATGATGGATCTGGCTTGCATCACCAAGACCTGGCTGGATGAGAATTCTGGCCATGTTTTGGAGGCTCTAACTCCAGCCGGGTACTTGGTGATTCACCTCCTGAGATTGGATCGAGGATTGGGGGGGGAGTTGTTGTCTGTTTTAAGACCTAACTCAGTCCCACAAGTGTACCAGTTGAAGAGACAGAGTCATTCAAGTGTACCGTGGTAGCAGGTGTAGGCTGTAGGATCGCCCTCATCTACCGTCCACCCGGAGATGAGAAGCGGTTCCTTCAGGAAGTGGCAGACTTCGTGTCGACATAGCATTTGAGTCGCCCATACTGATGGTTCTGGGTGACTTCAATGCCTGGGTCAATGATGAATTCTCACAGTTTGGACAACACTTCCTCCAGTTGATGTCATCTCTGGGCCTCACACAGATAGTTACCACTGCTACCCATAAACATGGTCACTCCCTTGACTTAGTCTTTCTCCTGGGGATCGAAGCCTCTGATTTGGGGGTGGAACCAGTTGGATAGTCCGATCACTACACTGTGCGGTTTAGTTTTAGTGCCCCCCTTCGCAAGTCTACCCCTGTGGAGATGGCCAGGTATCATCCTTTACGAGGTGTTAACTCTGAAGGCCTGGCTGCGGTACTTGACCTAGCAACCCTCCCAGTGGCAAGCAGTGACCCAGAAGCCCTCGTAGTAGCCTATAACATGGCTATCTCAGTGGCCCTGGACGTCATTGCTCCTGACCATGTTCTCCCTCTCTCCCTATGCCCTCGATCGCCATGGTTTGATGGGACCTTGAGGGAGATGCAGTGACTAGGATGAAGGTTAGAGTGTTGCTGGCGGAGATCCTCCCTTGATGCCGATCACCTTAGATTGATGGACTATTATCAAGCCTATCAATCTGCAATCACCCGTAAGAAGGTAGAGTTCCCGTGTGGGGAGTTTGCATTTGCTTAGAACTGACCAGCTCAGCTCTTTTGCACTGTAGACAGACTGTGCAACCCATCCTGCCTACAAGTTTGAAAGGCCTTTTCGCAAAAAAGAGTGTGATGAATTTGCTCAATTCTTTGCAACTAAGGTGGCCAACATTAGGGCGGCGCTCCAGCCAGCACACTGTAAGGGTATTGCTTTGGATCAGTGTGAGGTCGCTGCTTCTCAGCCTTCCTGGAGTACCTTTGACTGACCGGAATTCATAGATGTCATGCGGACTGTCCAGGGTGTGTGCCCTACCTGCTGTAGTCTGGATCCTGGACCAACTTCCCTGATTTTGGGTTATATTGATTCCATTGGTCCGGTCCTAGCATGGATAGTCTGGTGCTCCTTGGAAACAGGTGAGTTTCCTAGCTCCCTGAAGGAGGCGGTGGTAACACCCCTCTTGAAGAAAGCTTCTTTGGACCCTGAGTGCCATGCAAACTACAGACCAACCTCTAACCTTCCCTTTTTAGGGAAGGTGATTGAGAAGGTAGTGGCTGTACAGCTGGAGAATCATTTGACCATCCATGATATCTATGAACCCTTCCAGTCCAGTTTTCGAAAAAGGCACAGTACTGAGACAGCGCTGATTCGGGTGCTCAATGATCTCCTGATGGCTAGGGACCAGAAGAACCACTTCATCTTGGTTCTTTTAGATCTCTTATCAGCTTTTGACACTGTGGACCATGGGGTGCTACTTGAGTGTCTGAGGTTCATCTGTGGACTATCGGGTGTAGTCCTCAGGTGGTTTACATCTTACTCCACTGGAAGAATGCAGAGTTGTTTCTGGAGTTTATTCCTGTGACCCATTTTCTCTGCCTTGTGGGGTTCCTCAGGGCTCATTGTTGTCCCCCATGCTGTTCGCAGTGTATATGCTGCCCCTCAGACACATTGTAAGAAGGTATGGGCTGAGGTTTCACTGCAATGCTGATGATACCCAGCTGTACCTTTCTTTTGCACTCAACCAGGATGGAGCTCTCTCGGTCTTTAATAACTGCCTCAAAGAAATCCAGGAGTGGATGGACTCAAGTTGGCTGAAGTTGAATTTGGAAAAGACAGGGGTGTTGGTTATGGATCCAGCACGTCGGATGGGTGGCTGGGGGCTGGTTCACCCTCCAGGCTCTTTCTGGGGGGTGTTTCACTCCTAACCTCTGAACAGGTGTGTCACCTCTGGGTAATTTTTGATGAAGGGCTGACTCTGCACTTGCAGGTGTCTGCCGTCGTCAAGTCCTCATTTTATCATCTGAGGAATATCTCCAGGATTAGGCACCCTGTTCCATCCAGCAATCTTCCTATGCTGGTCCATACCTTTGTGTCCTTGTGCTTGGACTATTGCAATTCCCTTTACCTAGGGCTTCCTGGGGTGGAAATCTGCCACCTGCAGCTGATGCAGAATGCAGCAGCCCGACTTTTAACTGGTACCTCCCCGTTCAGTCATATTTTACCGGTACTACATGGACTGCACTGGCTGCCAGTTCAATGGTGGATCACCTTTAAAGTCAGTCTTCTGACTTTTAAAGCCCTACATGGACTTGGCCCGGACTACCTGAAAGAGCTCCTGATCCCTTACTACCCTGGGCGATCACTCCACTTAGCTGATGAGGGGTTATTAGCGATCCCGAGGGTGTGTTTGAAATCTTCTGGGGCCTGTGCATTTATGCATGCGGCCCCTACCCTCTAGAATTTTCTTCCCCGTCAATTACAGCAGTGCGTGACTGTGGAGGGATTTAAAAATGACCTGAAAATATACCTATGGATTCAAGTATTTGGTGATTGATTTTATTCACCTAACTCTATCAGTTGTTTTATATATTTTAAAGATTTGAAATGTTTGATATGTTTTAAACTCTGTAAGGTGCCTTGGTTTTTGAAATGCACCATAGAAATAAAGATTATTATTATTATTGTCTATCCTACTGTTGAAGGGGATCTTCATTTTCATTTTGTTCTGTACTGTGTGCTTGTACATTTTCTCTAGTTTTAGTGTGTCATTTTCAGATTGTTCCCTTTCATTTGATGGCTATGTAATATTCTTATTATTTGATGGAGTTTCTATTTATTTTCTTGGGTGGATTTCCCTTTATATTTTGTCCTACAATTCACCAGCTGGCTGATCAATTTTCTGACTCAGGGAAATTATATTTTGCTCATTTTTATTTTGAAAGTCCTTATTTTTAGATTTATACCGTGACCATTCATTAACCTTCTTTGCTCTATTTTCAGTGGTCTTATCTTCACTGTGCTTATGGATAATGATGTCATGCTAAGGCTTGGTACACAATCCCTCCCATTTATTCACATTAGTGTCACTTTAAGTAGGCAAACAGCAAGGTACCTGTGAAAATACATCTGATATAATGCATGGGTAGCCCTTATTACCCATTGAAAATAAGCTGTTTACAACCTTGTAATCCCACTGTCATAATGTCAGAATCTTATAAACCCCCCTCATCTATGTCATGGCAGTGGGTTTACAAAACAGAATGCCAGTGTTATGCAGTATTATACCATGGACATAACTGAACAGCCAATAAAATGGTCAGACTGGCAGTTTACCACCAGTGTAAATCCTCTGATAATCACTGGCTGATGAGCTAATGGTAATGGTACAAAAGGTCATCTACATCGTAATCCTTTGCAGCCCAGGAATAAATACAATAAAAATGAAACAACACAGCAACCTCTTTAAAAGTTGTATTTTATTATAGTGAAAAAATGAACCTTGGTATAATCGCAATAAGCCACTCAGAAGATGTGGGTTATCGGAGGATTTACCACAGCTGGTGAGGATTTACCCACTTGGCTGCGCCTCATGGGCAAACCACTCCAGCCATGGTAAATCCCCCAATAACCCACACCCCCTCATGGCTTATTGCATAATTCTACACACACAGAATGCGATTGTTAGTCTCAGTACAGTATTCAAATAACATTCCAGTTGTCACAGTTTATAGTTACCGAGTCTAGCAATTGCAATGTCTGATAGGAATTTTAACTCAGTTGCTATTTAAGCCCAGTGTTGTTCAGTCCATGTATCTTAAATTGTTTTCCTACATGACCATATGGTCATAGTGCAGATTCATTAATAAGGTAAGGCTAAATTACTTGTGTTGGGGGGGGAGGGTAACTTCTCATGTCAAGTCCCGTACACTATAACTGACAATTCCTGATGTACAGGTGATAACCATGGTGTAATCACCTCTCGAGGTTGCTAGGGCAATGGTAAACCTCTCGAGCTGTGCTCTTAAGGTTTACTGATGCCCTAGCAACCACTCAAGGTGATTACACCATGGTTATCACCTCTACATCAGACTTTATCCTCTATGTTGTAGCCTGTTGTATTCTTCATTTTCCAATGTCTGGTCTGTGGATCCCTCACACTCTGTACTCTCATCTGTAGCTGTGCTGAGAGCTTGGAGTCTGAATCTGGCAGTCACTTTCCTTCAGATCTCTTTTTCCACCCTGTGCCCTCAAGACCATTCTTCTTCCTTCATGGTCAGTGATATCTGGAAGCCTGACCTCCTCCTGTATCTCAAGCCCAGGGAGCAGCTACCATGTTGGCATTTCACATCTGCAGCTGCAAACTGCTTCTGCTGTTTTTTTTTTTACTTTCAGACATCCATGGAATTATCTTCGAGGAGGAAGGGAATCCATTTGGGTTGTTGACTAGGCTCATTTCTAAATTTGAACATAAGGGATCCAGAGGGGATTTTTTATAGCTTGTGCTGCTGTTGGAAGTTTTTTGTCCAATCTGACAGGCCCTGATCTTGATGCTCCTACATCAGACAGGACAGCTGGTGCCAACTTCATTGGATCAGGTTAGAATTCATTATGTGAATTGCTCTGTTTCCTCATCTGTTACTCCACTACCAGTTATTTCCTCCTCTGTATAAAGAGCATGTTTTCCTCTGCAATTAATGCAATTAGGAGCTATAGCCATTCCTTCATGGCAGCCTACAGCTTTATCTCTTCAGTTTGTAGTTCAGGATCAGAAATTTCCTCTAAGGTGCTGTGCTCTGCACCGCTACCTATTGCAGAGTCTATTTCCATTTGGAAAATGGTCTTTAGAAATCCTGCAAACTGATTGGCTGAGAACCCCTGACAGCCATACATTTATTTTTTAACAATGCCCTGTAAAAAACAAGTCCCAGTTGGCACTGCCACCTTACCAATATAACTGTGCCACCTTCAGTTTTAAAAAGATTTGGCAACCATTTACCTCCAAGCTTAGTGAGTGAGCCCCACCCCACCCCACTGAGCTACCACTGCCACCTAACTGCCTCACTACCCACAAAGGTTACTTTTCTATTTAAAGGAACAGGATTCTTTTTTTTTATCTCTAACAAAATGGCCAGCATAAATGCTGCCCTTTCTTGCAGCACTTTCCGCTTGCTTACTGAGCAAAAGAGTCAGCATGCAAGTTCCCTGATCATACTATGCCCCCATTCTCCCTGGCTGTTAGCAAAAAAAAAAAATTCAAAGAACCTTCTCCTCCTGCATGTTTCCTCCATAAATTGCCACAGCATGCAGATCTCCTGCCAGATACATCCTGGTACAGTCCTTCTTAACTGCAGTGTTACAGTCCTTCTCTATCACGCTGTTGGGAGGTACTACCAGCACCATAGTCGCACCTATTCCTGACAGCGCTAGTGTTGTGCTATTCCTGTGTTTGCCTCCCTCTTTCCCCTGCTGACAAAACAATGAGAAACCATTTAAAAAAAAGGCTTCAACATTTTTTTTAGAATGGTATCTCTTCTCTGCTCCATTGCCTGATTGCATGCACTACTGCCCTTCCTGGTCCTGATACAATCTTGGAATGCCATACAAACACAGCATGGAGTAGGGGTAACGGATCAATGTCAGTAAATGAAAAAAAACAACAACTGACCACAGACTGTGTTGGGATGGGGGTGGGGTAGTACAGTTTCTCAAGAAAAACAAGTGTGAGACACAGTCTGTGTGTCTGTGTGTTGGGGGGAGGAATGTCTCAGCAGGGAAGCAATTATAAAAGACTGCAGTGCCCTCTACTGGCAAATATATCAGTGGAGAGACTATTTTACAGAAAAAAACTACTTTACAATCATTTGTACAAATCATTTTTTTTAATTCTCTTGACATTTCGTATTTCTTATATAAAAATGCAACAATAAGCCCATTTTCTAAGTGAAATAGTATTCTCCAGTGTGGGCAATACTGGGAAATACTGGATCTTCCAGGGGCTATAAAGCCCTCCACCTGCTGTGTTGGGCCTTATCATGCCACTGGACAGTCTGGTATATCCCAATACCGCCCTCCCTGTTGGCTATTATTGCTTACTTGTTCAACCTCCACAGAAGGAGTAGCACGGGGTGATTAGCTTGCCTGCATTCTCGGCTCTCCCTCTTTCTCCTCTATCTCCAGGGTCCACCATCTTAGACCAATGGACAGCAACTGCTCCTACTGACAAGAGCAGGGGAGTTTCTATGGTGTCATGGCCAAGATCCCCCTGTCAGTAAACCAGGTCCATGGAACCCACCCCTAGGATGAATCTGGAAACAAGCTATCAAAACTTATTGTATCTTTTCTAGTTAAAAATTACAAATATGCATAAATTCTGTATATCTATAAATATTGTGGAGTGGTCAAAACCATGGCACTTGGTGTTCAGTGCCAAAAAGTGCAGAATCGTGCACCTACAACCTAGGAACCCAGGATCTGACTATCAGGTGGGTGGTGGAGGTATTGACCATCTCTGAACAGGAAAGGGACCTTGAGGTTATCATATTTGAGAGCCTCAGTGTGACAGGGCTGTGTGAAAAAAGCAATGGGTAGGGCTACTAGGATGCTGGGGTGCATAGGAAGGGGTATCTCCAGCAGGAGGAGGAGGAGGAAAGTGGTGTTGCCACTGTATCACTCACTTGTGAGACTCCTTCTCTAGTACTGTGTACAGTTTTGGAGACCGCATCTCAGAAAGGATGTGGACAGGGTGGAAGCAGTGCAGAGGGGGGCAACTAAAATGGTGCAGGGCTTGCATGAGAAGCTGTACGAGGAGAAACTGAGGGATCTCAACATGTACACCTTGGAAGAGAAAAGAAAGAGAGGTGACATGGTAGAGACCAACAAGTATCTCACAGGGGTGAACAGGGAGCAGAGAGGAGTCTCTTTCAAATGAGAAAGAGAACTGGGACTAGGGGGCATGCTAAAAAGTTGGAGGAGAGAAAGTTCAAGAGAGATGTGATGAGATACTACTTCCCAGAAAGGGTTGAATATGCCTAGATCTAACTGCCAGTAGAAGTGGTGGAGGCTAAAACAGTGGGGTGCTTCAAGCATTCATGGGATAGACATAGGGTTAGAGTAGAAAAGAGGCTTGGAGGTGGGAGGTTCACTTTAGACCAGATATGGTCTGCAGATGCAGATTAGGTAGGCAATATGTGGGCAGACTGGGTGGGCCAAGCAGCTCCTTTTCTGCCAAAAAAATTCTATGATCTTTGTTTTTATTTTTATATATCGAGACTATTAAATATTGCAAATTAGTGCTAGAGCCCTAACTGGTTTGGAATATTCTAACTACTTTTGCTCCTTGACAACCTGATATTCAGTGATGGTATATACATCTCTGTGGCAAGCAGGAGGTTGTGTTTTGCTTTGAGTGCACCTGTTGGTGCTTTAGTCTGGGTTGTTCCTAAGAATTGAAATTCATACAAGTTTATAGACTCACACTCTGTTCCAAACTTGTTCAAATATAGCAAATCTAGGGCCATGTGCTAATTTGTACTCAGGTTAGGGACTTTGAGAAGCCCAAACCTGAATCTTCCAATAAAAGGCCCAATGGTATTTTTCCAATACTCTGCAAAAAGAATGCTTGCATCAACAACTTGCAATATTATCACTTTCTGCTTCTGTAAAATATTGAAGACTCTGTTACATATCTCATGATAAAAGGACATTGGACACCACCATAAAAAAAGTTACTATTTTACCAAAGAAGACTGAAGGTTATCGCAAGTAAGTTCCTTGTCCCATTTTCCAATTAAGATAACATGTCAGTTACATCAGCGAACAAAGATGAGCAACACCGATTAAATTATAAGCAAAATGGTTATTAAGCCCTTAAAAAGCATTGACGTGAGTGCATTCAGGGCAACTTTGCCTAATTTCTTTTATGGTGACGCAATTACGAATTATACATTTTGCATTCTGTAGATAAGCTTATCTTTAAAGGATTCAAGGCCCATTCCATTGTCAAAACTGAGTACATCTCTTGAATGTAGCTAAATGAATACCAGGGCTGTTGCATGTGGTTTTGTGACTCTAGGTCATCCAGAACCATTTGTTTCTTTAGTAGGCAGCTTAAAGAGCTAGTACATTGCTTGAAATTAATATTAACTTTTAAAAGTAGTCAACTGTTAATTATTATAAATGAATACTGTTATTCCTTCTTGACTAATTAAATAGCTAGTACACTACCTGCAATTAGTACAGTATAAAGTTTTGAAGTAGTCAAGTGTGAATTTTTATATCTAAAGCACTTTCTTTTCCCTTCTGCTAATTAGATTTTCTGAATGACAGTACAAGGTATAGAGTTTTAAGCAGTGCTCTACCTGGAGGCTGACATACAGTATGTAGTTCTATTCTCCTTCATACCAGTTCCATGTCAATGCAGTGAGAGAATTACAGCGAGATCAATACGGCTAAAGTAAAAATGGCAATGGTAAAGTTCTTTGACGGCAATAAGGGTAGCAATTACTTTTCTGGGGGGACTTTGCCCCTCACACCCCCTTACTTTAATATCCAACTCCGAGGTTACAGCACCTCGGGGAGGGGGGAACAGTGAGTGTCACCCTTATTGCAGTCGGTTAACTTTATTGTCACCATTTTCACTTTCTCCATAATTACCATCACTGTAATTACTATTGCTTTAATTCCCTTGTTGTATTGACATGCTACCCTTTATACCTCATCAGCACTGTAACCTTCCTTATTGTGACATCACAAGTGGCCAAGCAGAACCATTCATCTGTTGCCAGCTGTTCACTTGCTGTTACAGTGGCTGAATTCAGGAGCAGAAACTACTATTATTTCTAGCAGTACCTCTCCATCCCCCAGTGGCCAAACCCTGTTTGATGCAGGAAAGAATCACCCTGCAGTGGTCCCAGGTGGCATGTTGCCTACCACAAGAGCAGTAGTGTAGCAGCCAGTGTGGCACCTGAGACTGCCAGGCTCATTTGTACACACTCTGCATTAGAGCACTGCATACTGGAACAGCTGGTCCTGTGAACTGAGTATGGAAACTAAGTGGGAAAATATCCATCTTAACTGTTGGGGAGTACATGTACAGATTTGCAGAACCCTCTAAAGCACACCCAGAGAGCTCAGGGTACAGCAATGCCTGTATATAGTGGAGCTGTTTGTGCCCTTTCTGCCATTTTTCATGTACTAAATTTCAGCAGTTTGGCATATGCCAGTTTGTGCTGTTAGTTTTGTTTTTGAAGTCACCTGTACATAGTGATGTCTGGCAATGGCGAAATTTGCAGGATATAAATTGTAGCACCAACACAGCAGCTACAAAAAGGAGCAGGGACATCCTGATTGAGCTACAAGGAGCATGCCTCAGACAGTTAGTGGAAGAACCCACCAGGGACAAATCAGCATTGGACCTAGTGCTTACAAATGGAGAAAGAGTAACAGATGTAGTTGTTGATGACCACTTAGGGTGCAGTGACCTCTGAACTGTGTGGTTCAAGATAAGAACAGCAGAAGAAACAAACCACATAAAGGCAAGGGTTTTAAATTTCAGGAGGGCAGGCTTCACAAAGATGAGAGAATGTGTCAGAGAAGTCATCAGGGAAATAGATACAGGAAGGGGCATGGAGGAACAGTGGGCATGTCTCAAGGATGCCATAACTAGAGCAACAAGCTTGTGTGTTAAGCAAACAAGTAAGGCAAATAGAAGGAAAAGATCATTATGGTTCTCAAGGTAAGTAGCCGAAAAAGTAAGGGGAAAATGGATAGCCTTTAGGAGGTACAAGAGTACCCAGTGTGAGAAGGAGAGGAGTTTGTACCTGGATAAACAGAGAGAGGATGGGAAGGAAGTCAGAAGAACAAAGGCACAAACTGAGGAGGCAATAGCAAAAAATGCAAAAAGAGAGGATAAGACTTTTTATAGATAACATTAGTTAGAGGAGAAAAAACAAGGGGGGATAGTAAGACTGAGACAGAGCCAGGGGGGTTACTCCGAAGAAGATGCAGAAAAGACAGAAATCCTGAATACATATTTTTGTTCAGTCTTCACCAAGGAGAGGGAAGGAGAGGGACCATAATTAACTGCTAGGGGCAACACAAGAGGAGGAGGAGGTGTGGACAGCAATCTGTTCATGGAGAGAGGACCTCAAAGAACTATCAAAGCTGAAGACAGACAAAGCAATGGGGCCGGATGAGATACACCCCAAAATACTGAAAGAACCTGGGAGAGAACCGGCAGCGCCACTGGCTACACTGTTTAGTAAATCACTGAAAATGGAAGAGGTTCTAGAAGATTGGAAAAGGGCAATTGTTGTCCCTATCCAAAAAAGTGGAGTAGGGAGAAGGTGAGCAACTATAGACTGGTCAGTCTAACTTCACTGGTAGGTAAGTTGATGGAGTCTTTACTCAGAGAAAGGATCGTGACATATCTTGAGCAAGGCAGGGCACAGGATTCAAGGCAGCATGGCTTCACAGCTGGTCAATCTTCTCAAATGAATCTGATAAATCACTTTGACTGGGTGGCCAGGGAACTGGAACAGGGAGGGGCAGGGGATGTGGCCTACCTTGACTTTAGCCAGGCCTCGACACTGTCCCACACAAGAGGCTCCTAAACAAACTAGGCAGACTGGGGGTGGTCAACTGGATCAGAATCTGGTTGAATAGAAGGACACAGGTAGTGGTGGTAAATGGGGCTGAATCAAGAGAAAGGGAAGTATTTAGTGGGGTTCCACTGGGTTAGGTGCAGGGGCAAGTTCTATTTAATACCTTCAGAGGGAATATTGCAGAGGGGTTATAGGGGAAAGTGTGCCTCTTTGCAGATGTCACCCAAATCTGCAACAGAATGGACAATCCTGAGGGGGTGGAGAAAATTAGAAGGGACCTAGCTAGGCTGGAGGAATGGTTAGAGGTGTGGCAACTAAGGTTAAATACCAAGAAATGTGAAATCATGCATATGGGGCACAAAAATCCATGTGTGGAATACAAAATGGGAGGACAGGTCCTGACATCCACGAAACTCTAAAGGGACTTAGGGATGATCATAACTGAGGTTTTAAAGAGGTCCAGGCAGTGTGAGATGGCAGTAGGAAAAGCCAACATGATACTCGACTGCATAGGGAGGGGTATCACTAATAGAAAGAGAGAGGTGGTGATGCCATTATATAGGCAATTGGTGAGGCCACATCTGGAATACTGTGTGCAGTTCTAGAGGCCATATTTTAAGAAGAACATAGACAGATTAGAGGCGGTTCAGAGGAGGGCTACAAAGATGGTACAAGGCTGCATCAGATGGCATATGAAGAGAGGCTGAGGAACTTAAGGATGTGTAGGTTGGAGGAGAGAAGAGAAAGGGGGCATGATAGAAACTTTCAAATACCTCAAAGGCATTAACAAGATGCAGGGTTGTAGCATTTTCCAAAAGAAAAAGGGTGCCAGAACTAGAGGTCATGATATGAAGCTGGAGGGGGTTGGCTCAGGAGTAACCTGGGGAAGTACTTCTTCATGGAAAGGGTAGTGGACAAGTGAACAGCCTCCCTGCGAGGGTAGTGGAGGTGAAGATAGTAGTGGGATTCAAATGTGCGTGGGATAAGCAGAAAGGGACATTATCAACAAGGAAAGAGGAGGAACTGTGGATCCAATGAGGTCTGTGATATTAAAAATAGGTAGGGAAAACTGGGCAAAAACTGGTGGCCCTGGTGGCCCTTATTTGTCATCTGTTTCTGTCTCTAGGTGGTAAGCAGTTCACTTACTTTTCCTGTGATATCATTTACCAGCTGCTGTAGGACTGCTACAATGATGCATGGCCCCCATCCCACAGATCCCTGGGTTACCGTACTGGGCAACATCATCAGAAGGAGACCTACACAGCCAAGTGTTAGGCTCATGAATATTCATGAGCCCCCTGTCCACTCGATACATAGTCAGGTTAGCACTGCCTGCTTCCATTAGGGCATGGGATTCTGTATCCAATGGTAAGCAGACAGCACTAGTTCTGACATTGATTACAGTGGTATGGCTGAGATACCTGCAACCATCACAGTGAGTGAGGTCACAATGTTGATGAGTTTTAAAGAGAAATAGAACTAGATGTGACATCTTCCATGGAGTGTACTGTTTTCTATGTCACACCTGGTAGTCATAGTCAGAAAATCTTCTAATGAGCAAAAGTAAAAAAGAAAGAATATTTAAGAATAAATAGTAAGAACTGGTGACTTTCAAAAAATTAATAACATTTTGTGTGTGCTGTGTTGGTCCTATTAGCTCTTTATAAGATTTTCTACCCAACAGTACTAGGTGTAATGTGTATAATAGTATTCAACCTGCTATTTTATTTATTTTTTATTTTATTCTTTGATAACTGAGTAAGGTCCACCAGGCACAACTGCCTGTTTTCAGGTGCAACCCAGGAGCACTAGGGAGGTAAAGTGACTTGTTTAGGGTCACACAGCATGCAAGTGGATGTTGTGGGAATCAAACCCAGGTTTGCTGGTTGTACCAAGCTCATTTACAGCTCGTTACTCTAATGTTACTTTTATTCCCCCTTCATACCTTATTAGCATTGTAACATCAGTGATGGTGAAATCACATCTTAACCAGGTTCACTCAAATGCTGCCGGATTGGTCACTAGTGATGTCATAATGAGTGAAGTCACAAAGATGTGGAGGTATGAAGGGGAATAGAACTAGATATGTCAGCCTTGAGGAAACAATGTTTTTCACATTACATTTTATACTATCCAGTAGAACACCTTTTAATAAGCAAAAGGAAAAATAAAAAGACTTTAGAAGTAAAAAATAAGAACTGGTTGCTTATAAAGAATTGTTAATATTTTCTATTAGTTAGACAGTTAAGGGCAGTAAAACTAAATCTAAAACAACCACAAGAAATAAAAGGAAAAAAAAAAGAAAACAATTCCACCATCAGCTTAGGCTTCTGTGCATCCTTTCAAACATACAAATATGTGAAAGGCCAGCAGAAGAAGGCACAAAGGTCTATTGCTTTTGTCTGATGCAGAGCTCATCCTCATATGCTACATTGCCCTGCCCTGCCCCTCCCCTTTCACCCTTTCATTCCCCTTTAAGCTATCCACTCTCTTTTAAATCCCCAACTGAACCATGATTTACTACCCTCTCTGTCAGTGCATTCCAGCCTGCCACTACCCTTTTGGTGAAGAAGTGCCTTCTAGAATCCTTCCTGTACCACCCCATAACTTATTTGGAGTTGTACCCTCGGGTGTTTCAGTTCTAACTTCTACAAAAAGATCCCCCTATGTTGACCTTGTTAATGCCTTTTCTGTATTTGAAGGTTTCGATCATGTCACCTCTCTCTCTTCTCTCTTCCAGTAAGTACACATTCAGGTTCACCAGCCTCTGTTCATACCGGATATGCTAGTGCCTCTTACCATCTTGGTAGTACTCCTCTGCACTGCCTCCATGTCATTCTTAAGGTAGGGGCTCCAGTACTGCACACAGTACTCCAGAAGCAGGTGCACTATGGACCTGCATAGTGTGGCAGAATGATCTCTTTCCTCCTGCTGGTGAACCCCCTTAATATGCAACCCAGCATCCTGTCTGTCTTCCCCCCACGATTTGCATTGCATTGATGGTTGCTATCCACAGATCTTTCTCCTCCTCTGAGACTGTGACCTTTACCCTTCCAAGTCTGTACTCAGCCCTGGGGTTCTTACACCCTTTGTGCATCACATTGCACTTTTAAGCATTGAATCCCAATTGACAGATTTCAGAACACCTCTTCAACCTTGCTAGGTCCCCCTCAGATAACTTGTGTTCTCCTCAGTGTCCATCCTACTACAGAGCTTAGTATTATCCATGAAAAGACATATAATGTATCGTAAAACATTGTTAAGCAGAAAAATCCATACCAGCTAAAACTTTGTTATGCTGCAGTAGCTTGTTATTATGCTGCACCAGGTACGTAGCTACTGCAGCATAACAGCTTAGAACCTTGCTTGTATTCTAAAAAGCGTGAGCTGCATTGTCAAGCTTTACCTCCGAACAACATTTGTCATTTACCCGAGTGGTAAATATAAAGTGGGAGCCCAGCTATAAAAAATACAGTGTCACCTTCTGTTTTCTGTAGGGAGCTTACTAACAGACAAAGATTTATTCAGGAGCAAGAAAATAAAAAAATAAAATAAAAAAGACACAAAGTGAGCTTAGGATGTTTAAAAGCTTTACCACAAATATTTTTTTTCCTTGCTGGTTTCTGGGGGGAGGGGGGGGGATCACATGCTAGCGTGCCTACATGGTGCCTATGTTTTCATCACTAAATGGGACTTTATGCTGAACTTTGCAGCAGATGTACTTAACAGTTAAATGTTAACTGCTCTAAATTTGTCTTTTTACTTCTTATGCCTTATGTAATATTTTTCAACTGCCTCTGATTTCCCAACAGATGGCAACTTCATGATCCGTGAGTAAAAAACTTAATTCTACATGAATCGCAGTAGTTGCTCAGTGTTCAGAGTCAGATCCGCTGCGTTTTGTGTCTTTTGGTACCAAAACTAGCCAAAAAGGGTCCATACACTATATAAGAAAATGTATAGGACCTTATCTCTAACAAGTTTGAAAACTCTTCTCAAGGTCGTCATGGCAATGAAACCTCTTGAGCTTCACTTTCGAGGTTCCAGTCATCACCATGATGACCTCTTGAAGAGTTTACAAACTTGTTAGAGATGGGGTCCTATACATTATCCTCTATATCTTGCCTTTAATGCTGTCAACACTGTTGTTATGAACACATTGAATAGGACTAGGCCAAGTACTGATCCCAGTGGAACCCCTCTAGTAACTTCTCTCATCCCAGAATACACCCCTTTGTGACAGGGTTGCATAAGACCCTGTCTTATTAGTTATGCAGACAGATTTAAAAGTGGGGATCTGTTTTATCCTCTCCTTTGCTGTCTCTTGTCTGTCTGATTGCACAATCACATTTTCTTGTGAGACCTAGGAACTCATCACTCTGATTGTCTCATGATTCTCCCTCTCCAGCTCTCTCCCTACCTTAATTTGCTGTTTCTTGCTGTTTCTATCTTTTCTATCCCTTGCTTATCTGTGGTTATAGGATGTATGTAGATCTGTATATGAAACTAGGATCCCTTTTTACCAATGTACGTAATTGGTGTGTTGAAATTATTGAAGATAGCTATTTGGAACTCAAGGGGTTTACCTTGAGATGCAGTTTGACTTCCACAAGGTCATTTGCAGAATTGTTAACAGGAGATCCGTTCTAGGGCACAATGTTATATTTTGTTGCACCTGCAAGAAAATAAACTCATGGGGTTGGATTCACAAAGAAAGCCAAAAATCCCTCAGCTGCAGGAAAAAGGCCTGCAGCACTGTGGAAATGCAGTTGCGTGATATTCATAAAGAAATTTTGAGCAGGTGTGGAATTCTGTAAAATCCCCACAGCTGCGTAAATTCAGCAGTTGCAGAAATTCAGCAAGTGCTGAAACTCCGCCACTGCGGATCTGCAGCTGCAGAAATAGCTTAGGAGGTATAGCAACAGTGAACCTAATTAGCTGCAGCAGCAGACTTTAACATTGCTGCCATAGCATGTAGCTGAAAGCACCCACAAAGAGACCACCAGTCAGTCCCTCAACTGGGACCACTGCAGCACCACAATCACCAGCAATACCATGGCACCACCGTGGATGACTGCCACTGCTGGTCCTCCTTCTCTGGGGAGTTCCTGTTGCCTGCAGGGGTACCATTCACGGCAGGTTGGTCAGGCTGTACTGCCTGTGGGGCTCTGTAATGGGCTGCACTGGGTCTGGTGGTTGTTGCCTGTTGCCATATCATGGCAATGTGTGTTGTTGTTGCTGTAACATCAGCCACTGCTATACTGACTGGGATGCTATTACCAGTTCTTTACCACCACCATAATTGATTTCAACTGTTGGGGCACTACTGCAGTTTGCTGAGGGAGAGTTACACCTCACTCCAAAGTGTGTAATATGTTTGCTGCAGCTGTGGAAAGAACTGACTGTGAATAGCTTTTGAGGGGTTGTGACATCACCTTTTTTTCCTCAGGGACTTCTGCAGCTGCACTTTTTTTCCACAGTCCATAGTGTTTCTCTCCGCAGCTGTGGAGGTTTTTGTGAATAGCACTCAGTGCAAATTTCCCTTTGTTTCCATAGCTATGGCAGTTTGGGGGACTTAGGGAAGGTTTTTGCACCTGCAAAAAGTTTTGTGAATCCTGCCCACAATATTTTGAGATATTGTGAGAACACAGGACTTGTATCTTAATGAGCTCAGGATACAAAAATTAATTGCCAGGAAAAGATATTATATATAAATAGAGCAATCTTTTGTGAGAGAACAAGAAAGGAAGAGAGAAGGAGAGAGAGAGAGAGAGATTGAAATTTAGAATTCGAGATACCCTTAGATGAAGCACTTTGTTTTGTTTGAATTGTGTAAGAGCTACCCTGCACAATTTTATGTATTTATTTTATTATAATGTATGGTAAGTGCCTACTAACCACCATAATCAGCAGGCACATAGCTTTGTTATGCACTGTTTAGAATTTTAAAAGTTGTTAACCACACTTCGGAACTCTCAAACAGTGGCATAAGAAAAAAGAATGCACCAGAGTTCCATAATTCTCACACATAGAATGCAAACAGTGTTTTTGACCATACACTATAAAGATGATGGCTGAGGATTGGTGGCAACACACGAAATCACCTCGTGGTTGCTGGGAGGGCTACCGTAAACCTCTCGAGCTGCGCTCTCGAGGTTTACCATGTTGCCCTAACAACCACTCGAGGTGATTACAGTGTGGTTATCACCCGATCCCCAGCCATTATCCTCTATGTTATTCATGATAATAAAATGCTACTTGCAAATGTTATAACTGTTCCTAGTTTTCCTGTGCTTTCAGCCCTGCACCTCAATGACACCCTTTCTATCACCTGATGCATCCTACCTCCTACTCATTTGCCACCCACCTGGGTAGTTTCTCCCCCTGTCCTTATGCCTGACAGTCTTTTTTTATCAAAAAGACAATTTTTTGATTAAGCTGTTGTGGGGAACTGAGTCAAATGGTGCTGCTGAAGTCCCGGTATAGTATGTCCAATGCTTGGCACTTGTCCACTGCTGTAGTGATCCTATCAAAGGAGCTGATCAAATTTGTTTGGCATGACCTCCCTGGTATGAACCTGTTCTGCTTGTTATTCTGGGGCCTGTTCTCCTCTAGAAACTCAAACAACCTTTCCTTTAGGATAGTTTTCATCAACCTGCCAATAATTGATGTTAAACACACATAAACATATAGATACTGTATATTCATTGCAAAAAACTTTGTTAATGCACCAGTTGGGGTTAAACTGACTAAAGTTTGGAAATGTGGTGTTAGGGTTTTTGCCCCTAACAAACCAAACCTACCCTACAAGCAGCAAAACGAAAAAAATGTATGGTTTTGGCTGCCCTGAATCATGGTAAATGAGGTCTTCCTTGGGGGTTATTATCCCTAATGCTCCCCTCTTCCTTCAGCAAATATACTAAAATGTGCAGTCTATATGAGAATGGGGTGAGTATTAGGGTTGAAAATTCCAAGAAAGACCCCAGGCCAGATTTGCCAAGACTCAGGACAGCAAAAAACATAACATTTTTTTCCTTTTGCTGCTTGCAGCGTGGGGGTGGGGCATTAGGGTCAGAAATTCTAACACCACATTCCACTACTTTTGTCAGTTTAATCCTAACTGGTGCATTAAGGAAGTGTTTTTGGAATGAATGTCCTTTCTTTTTGAGATAGTACAAGCATACCATCATTCAAGCAGGTCCTTTTGCATTAAGATATCCATGTGATTATGGAAGTGCAGGTCCCTCTTGGTCCAGTGCTTCCATATCCCCATTTATTCACATGGGTATGTGTGTGTGTGTGTGTGTGTGTGTGGAAGTGCAGGGCTCTCTAGACCCTGTGCTTCTGTTCCTCCAGAAAATAAATTTGTGTGCTTCCTTGTATTTATTTATGGAATGGACCATTTTCAGTTTTTATTTCTTAGGGGCTTAGTGTTATACTAGTCATCAAAATCTTTCCAGTGATATATGCATTGTCTGTTAACTCCAATGACTGACAGAGTTACAGCTTGATAAAGCTGAAATGTTACCTATAGGAATTGTAATTTTTAATTTTATGATTTTTATATGACCCCTAATTTTTTTTTTTTGGTGGGGGTATTATGTGTTAGTGTTGTAGTACTCATTATGGCCTTTATTTTAATATATATCTATATATCAAAATAAAGGCAACACTGAGTACTACAACACAAAAAAATGCCTTCATATGAAAAAAGAGTATGAAAAAAAAAACTGTCTAAATTGTTTTTTTGCATGAAGGGATATTTTTTTATGAGGTTGTCATTCATATGACAAAAGATTCTGTCACATGAAAAGTTAATCAGAAAAAAAATGTAATACTTTTTTCGTATGAAAGAAATCTTTTTTTGTTTGGCCCTATTCTTTTTACTTATGGCCATACGAAAAAGAAATTCAGGTCTTGAAAAAAGATTTTAAAATGTGTTAAAAACACATTTCTGGGTGATTTTTCCAAAAACTAACTGCAGAATCCACCTTGGGGTGTGTGTGTGGGGGGGGGGTCTCTGATAGCAAGATACACATGCTGGTGTCTCTGCAGGATAGCAGTTTTATAATTTTCAAAAAAAAATTTTTTGAAAAAAGAAAGAAAACAAAATGCCAGCCATACCAAAAAAAAAAAAAAAAATGTTCTCATAAAAGAATATTGCTCCCATATGAAACAGAATATTTTTTTGTAGGAGCCAAATTCATTTTTTTTTGTATGAAACAGTGAACCAAAAGACCATCCTGAGCATGCTCAGAACTGAAATTTTAAATTCTTATAACTTTGGAATGGATTAATAAGTTGTCCACCAAACTAGCATAAGGCACCACTGTGGCTCAAGCCCTTGCTACTCTGAAAATGTCAGAGTAAAATTCCAAACCATGTGAGCGCTAGGTGACAAAAAAAAAAAAGACAAACAAGAACATTTTTTTCACTTTTTTGCTATCTGGGTCTCTGAATCCCCACATCTGACCAGAAAGAAACTTGGCACATCAAGAGATCTTGCTTCCAAGATAGTACTTGAAAAATTTCCTGCAAATCCATTGAACATTTGTGAAGCTATTAATGTGCAAAGTTTGAGGTTTAACATTGACACCCCTGCTCAACCCCAACTATAGTGGTGCTTCTGTGACACTATAAGAAATCCCTGTTTGGACAGTAAAATGACAAAGATCACCAAATGCCTTCTGATGAAAACAATAAATTGCAGCCATGTGGTTTATTCTGTTGGAATGTTGCACTTCAGATCAATGCAATCAATCTCTTCCCAAAACACTGACTCTGCCTGAGAAAATAGCAAGCAACCAGTACACTCAGATGCAGCATACCAGAGCGGTAGTTTGGAGGAAGAGCTCTATATAGGTTGCATAAACAATGCAAGGAGAAAGATAATTTCCAATTTGTGTGGTTTCTGTAAATAGTTCCAAACCCCACACATACTGTACACTCCAAAGTCTTAAACTGACCACAAAGTATAATGGGTATGCAAATCCTTGTGCAGGTGGCATGAGGATTGGCTGCATACAAAATGACCCAAACAGTACTGCATTCTGCTGACCATGCCTCTATGCCGACCAGTTTTTAAAAGAGTCATATGTGTGATGAATAAGTGATACAAGGAGAGATTATTATCAATGTGTTTGGTTTCTGTAAGTTTCTCCAGACCATACATGTACCTCCTAAAGCCTCAATGCCAGAGCAAATCATCATGGGTAAACCAATACATGAATAAGGGGCTATGCTAAGTAGAAAATGGCTCAACAATTATTACATTCTGCTTATCATGCCACTGCGTAGACCAATCTGGTAGACAAACAGTATACAGGGTGCATACATTTTTATTTTATTTAGCTTTTGTTTACCGGGTAAGCACACTACACAAAACATGCTTATTTTCAGGTACGACCCGGGAGTTTACAAAGGTAAAAATGCAGAACAATATAAAGGTACAACAAAGAAAAAGGATAATCAGAGAATCATGAGCATAATAACAAAGGTGATAATACAATAAAGACAAGGTACATTACATAGGTGAATGAGCATTAGGACAAGTCGTAATACTGTGTAATTTTTATATGCAATAACATTCATTAAGTGCATCAATATAACAAAAGATGCAGACACCACTCATTACCCAAATGTGGAGGTCATGGAGACCAGGAACACTAAGGACAGCGACAATCAGAGGCTGATTTCAGATGAGTTGATAGGCATCTCTTAAAAGAGAGATGGGAATCGGTACACCTAGTGAGCAGTGAGAGGGAGTTCCAGAATCTAGGGACACAGACTGCAAATGCTTGGTCCCCGGACAGAACACATGACTTTGGGACAAGAAAAGACTGCGAGTCAGCAGACCTGAGCAGGTATGACGACTGGATAGGTTTACATAGTTTGGACAGGGTAGAAGGAGTAGAGGTATGAACAGTTTTGTGAATGAAGTTGCCAAGAGCAAAGGAGCGGTAGTTACATGGGGACAACCAGTGAGGTCTTCTGGTATACCTCCCCAACAGCGACACCAATACAGTGAACTATGTCAATGCCAGTAACATCGACAGTTCACTGTATTGGTGTGCCACAGACCTGGGCACACTGTCTCCCAGTCCTGCACCCCCTTCCTGAAGCAACTCCTACTCAGAGTTGATTATATTTATAACAGGATGTGCAGGGGGCAGAGCCCCTGCATAGGTGGGATTTGAAGTCAATGCCCCCAACAAAAAAGTCAGGGGGAGTCCTCCAGGATTTATAGAGCTGCAACTTGCAGTCGACATAAATTGTGTCACTGTGATGCTGGTCGACAAAATTGTTGTTGCACCGGCATCGTAGAGCCACATTTTCCATGCAGTCCACAGTGGTAGGTGAGGTGGGGGACAGCGAGTGCAAAGTGACAGACATTGTTGTCCTACTTAGCAAAACTAATTTTAGTAGCAAGGGAGAAAGTTGTGAGTCCATATCTAAGTGTATGAAGAAAAATTCCTTTGGCAAGGGCAAGATGCACAGATGCAGTTAGATTCCTCCTAGCCCTGTAGGCTAGGCCCAATTGATATTGGTTGCCCTACAAACATTTTGGATATGCAAGGAGAGTTCAAGCTGAGGGTCATGCATTAGACCTCATAATTATCAGAGAGGTAGTATTAATCCTGAGCTTAGCATAGGATCCAAAGAGCATGGCCTGAGTTTTTCTAATGTCAAGAACAAATTTATTAGTGAGGAGCCATGCTTGACGCTTATGGAAGTCAGCTTGTAGATGATAGGTAATGATGTTGATGTCGTGCGAGCTGGAAAGGAGAACCAAGTCACCAGCATAGAGGGTCATAAGAACATAAGAAAAGCATCAGCAAATGGGGACCATGCGAGCCATCTAGTCTGCCCTAGAAACTACCCCTTCCCTATGCAGCCTTTGTCCTAACTTGTCCTTTATGTCTGGCCAATGTGAGTTTGAACTCTCTGATTGTCTTTGATGCTACCACCTCCTGGGGCAAGCTATTCCATGCGTCTGTCACTCTCTGTGTGAAGAAGTACTTCCTGAAGTTGTTTTTGAACCTTCCTCCTACCAGTCTCATATCATGCCCTCTCGTGCGTGCTGCCGTGTTCTGTTGAAATAGATTGCCTGTCTGAGCTGCATTAAATCCCCTCACATACTTAAATGTTTCAATCATGTCCCCTCTGTTTCTTCTCTGCTCAAGGGAGTATAGGTTCAGCTCCCCGAGTCTTGCATCATATAACCTGTGATGCAGTCCATGCACCATATTAGCAGCCTTTCTCTGCACCATTTCAAACAGTCAATGTCCTTCTTAAGGTGAGGTCTCCAGAACTGGACACAGTACTCCAAGTGTGCCCTTACCAAGGACCTGTAGAGGGGCATGATAACCTCCCTCTTTCAACTAGAAATACCTCTACTTATACATCTGAGGATGCCACCCACTTTCTGTGCTGATTTCTCACATTGTTTTCCTACCTTCCTACCTTTAATTTATCACTGAAGATTATGCCGAGATCTCGCTCTGTTTGTGTCTCCTCAAGTTGATGTCCTCCCAGTGTATACTTTTTTCTAGGGTTCCTCTTTCCCAAGTGCATTACCTTATACTTTTTGGCATTAAATTGTAACTGCCAGTCCCTGGACCAATCCTCTAGCCTTCTACGGTCAGCTCCCATGTTGTCTGTTCCTTCCCATGTGTCAAATTTGTTGCAGAGTTTTGTATCATCTGTGAACAAGCAAACCTTCCCTGTTAGTCCATTCACTGTGTCTGCTATAAATACGTTAAATAGGATCAGCTCCAGTTCCAATCCCTGAGGGATGCCACTGGTCACCCTACCCTCCTTTGACAATGATCCATTGACCAACACTTTTTGGATCCTATTGTTCAGCCAGTTACTGATCCAGCCAACCATCTTCTAGCCATCTCCCATATGTTCCAGCTTGTTGGTTAGCCTTCTGTGAGGGACGGTGTCAAAGGCCTTGCTGAAATCCAGGTATACAATGTCCACCACCCCTCCATGATCCAATGTTCTCATGACCAAGTCGAAGAAGTCTATCAAGTTGGTTTGACAAGAGCATCTAACTGTGAAGCCATGTTGCTTTGGGTCCATTTTTCCAGTATCTGTTGGGTACACCACTATCCTCCCTTTTAGTAATAACGTCATCATTTTCCCCATAACTGAGGTCAAACTGACAGGGCAGTAATTTCCTGCTTCTTTCTTGTTTCCGCTCTTGTGTAAGGCACAGCAGTTGCCTGTTTCCATCCTGAGGTATTTTTCTGCTGTCTAGTGACTTGTTGAAGAGTTCAGCCAGCAGTACAGCCAGTTCCTCTCAGAGTTCCTTCAATATTCTGGGGTTTATGCCATCCGGTCCCATGTTTTTTTCCACTTTCAGTTTATTAAGCTCTTTTAGGACCCTCTCCCTTGGTGAAGGGGCTAGTATCTGCTCCCTTGGTGCCTTCCTTTGTCCTGCTCAGTGTAGGACCTTTGCCACTGTCTTCTATGGTGGAGACAGAGCAAAATAACTCATTTAGCACTTCTGACTTATCCTTGTCACTCTCTGCCATCTTACCTTCCTTGGTTGATAGTCGAACTAGTCCTCTCTTAGTTTTTCTTTTTTCTCTTATGTATCTATAAAAGGTTTTGTTTCCCTCATTAACACCCAGTGCTATTTTCTCTTCTGTCTGTGCTTTTACCCTTTAATTTGTTTTTGTATTCTTGCATGTCTGCTTCATGTTTTGTTTGCTTGAATTGTGTAAAAGCCTTTTTTTTCCCTCTTTGATTTTGGATGCTACTTCTTGAGGGAACCAGCGAGGTCTTTTCCTTCTTTTGGACTTGCTGATCTGCTTAGTGCATACAGTTGTTACTGTGTGCAGAGCAGCTTTCAGAGTATTCCAGCAGTCCTCTACATCTCCTGTGATTCCTTCTTCTAGCATGGATGTGATAATAGATCTCATTTTGGGGAAGTTAGCTTTTCTGAAATCTAGTACCTTGATTTTGGTGTAACTATTTTCCTCCATATTGTTCACAGTAAACCAGATTGAACTGTGATCGCTGGTCCCTAGATTGGCTCCCACCTCTGCTTCTGGGATCCTTGTGATGTTTGTCAGCACTAGACCTAATATTGCTTTGTTTCTGGTGGGTGAGTTCACCAGTTGACACAAACCTGCTCCCCTTAGAACAAAAAGGAACTCTTTGCTCCAGTCTGAGGATGCTGTATAGGAGGACCAATCCACATCCGGTAGATTGAAGTCCCCCACAAGCAACAACTTGCCCCATCTGCCATCATCGAGATGGTTTCCAAGAGCTCCTTGTCTACGTTGGCCTCTTGGGATGGGGGTCTGCGTATGACTCCTACCCGGATAGGGGCTTTGTCCCTGACTCCTAGTGTAACCCAAAGGGCCTCTGCTTTACTGTATTTTCCCTGGATTTCTGTTGTGCATATGTCATCTCTAACATACAATGCCACCCCTCCTTCTTTCACTCACGGTCATTCTGGAATAACACATACCCTAAGATGGTGACATCCCAGGAGTGATTCCCAATGAACCATGTTTCTGTAACAGTGACCCAGACTAACTGTGCATCTGCCATTGCAGCTGTGAGATCAGGGATTTTGTTTGGCAGACTATGAGCATTGACACACATTGCCTACCATCCCCTTGTGTTTTGGTCATTTGCATTTTTAATGTTTTGGTTGTGTAATTTTGTTTAAATGCTCGGTCTGAGTATGTTTGGTGCGATGTTTAGCCCGAGTATGATTGGTGCATCCTTGTGCTGAACAAATTGATGATGGGGAGGGGCATTTGGCAATCCTTTTTGTGCTAGGGATGCCTGTGCCACCCCCCCATCCACTAGTTTAACTGACCAATGTGAATGTCAAATTTTTGCCCTAGCACTCGGGTCTCCTCCTTTGAGAGGTGTAAGCTGTCAAATTTAAGGAATTCCCATTCGCAGAAGTCCTGCCATTTTCCAATAAAGCAGTGATCTTTTTCCTGGCACCAGTCCTTTAGCCAGGTGTTTAGTTGGATATGTCCCCTTCCCTGATCTTCTGCCTGCTGTCTCCTTTTTTCCAGACTGGTAGAATTTCAGAGAAAGTGATAGTGGATGAAAGGGAGGCAAGCTTGTTGACCAACTTGATGAAGTTTTGTTTTGTTTCCTCTACTAACTTACTGGCTAGGTCATTCGTACCTATGTGGAGAATAACATGTGTGTCTCGATCAATGCCTCAAATGATTTACTCTATGCGATTGGTGTCCCGCCATGATGACGTTTCAGGGAGGCACATTACCATAGTTGAAGTATGGTTCTGCTGGAGGTGAGTCTTTACACCCCTAATCACTGAGTCTCCAATTATTAGTACCAGTTTTTATTTGTCCTTTTTAGTGGGTTTAGTTGTGTGCTTTACCTCCATGTGCCACTCTGGGTTCACATCATTTTTGATGCTCGTTACACTATTTGTCATGGTAGATAGTGCAATGTACCTATTCAATTTTGAATAAGTTTGGTACCTTCCTGTATTGAGGATTTTGTGCCACTTGTATGAGACCTGACCTGTTGCCAGCCCCCTGGTCTGTTTGTCCTTTCGGGTAGGGGTATTGGTGTAGTGTGACTTGAAACTAAAGGTATTACGCTGTTGCCCAGTGAGGGCCAATTTAGTATATCATGGAGGTATTTTATCTCAGCCCATACTGCATAAAGATGTGATTGGATGCCTCTGATTGTGGAACATATTGGACAGTGCCTCACTCTGTAAATGAAGTCCTTGGTAAAAAGTGTGAACCTTTTTGTTTCTGCTACCTATAAAAACAATAAATGATGTTCTGCCTTTTAGATGTATCAAGCCCTTGATACATCAACTGCACGTAAGATCAGAGTACTCAAAGAAGTGATAGAATGGAAAGCAAACTTGTTTTGATATCAAGGGGGTGTGGAGTAGGTGTTCCAACAACTCCTTATGCTGTGAGATCAGCCACTGGCTGGGTCTGAGCAGAGCGAGTGAGTACAGTAGCTGCCTCAGTGGAGAAAAGAGTCTGGACTGTGCAGTCCAAGGAGGATTCAGGCAGAACTGCTGTCAAGGAATCCCTGCTTCAGCAGCTGTCAGAGTCTGCCTTCCCTCTATGAGTGATCTCTCTCCCAGTTGATGAAGACCAGTGAAGTGCAGCAGACAGTAAGGCTAGGGACTGATCCACACTTGGCATATGCCTCCTAGGGTTGCCCTTTGTGTCTGAGCTGTTACTGCTGATTGTTTCTGGCTGAGAGCTTTCTAGTAGCTGATCACTATTTCAGTAGTGGGTACAGAAGTCGGTGAATATCAGTAGACAATAAGGCTAGGGGCTGGACTGCTCTTGGCATATGCCTCCTAGGAGTGCCTTTTGTGTCTGAATTGTTGCTTCCAGCTGAGAGCTTTCTATCAGCTGAGCACTATTTCAGTAGTGGGTACACCTGATTTACATACCACAGCCAGAAATTCTGAGTAAGTGTACCTACAGCTCCTTATGCTGAGAGAGCAACCACTGGCTGGGTCTGAACAGAGTTCACAATGAGAGAAGCTGCCTCAGCTGAGAAAGGAGCCCAGACTGTGCACTCCAAGGAGGATTCATGGAGAACTGCTGTCAAAGAATCCCTGCTTCTGCACTTGACAGAGTCTGTCTTCCTCAGTTGGTGAAGATCAGTGAAGCTTAGCAAACAGGCTAAGTGCTGGACCGCTCTTTGTGTATGCTTCCTAGGGGTTGCCTTTTGTCTCTGAGTTGTACCAGCTGAGAGCGTTCTATTAGCTGAGCACTATTTCAGTAGTGGGTACATCAGTTGCCCTTTGTGTCTGAGCTGTTACTGCTGATTGTTTCTGGCTGAGAGCTTTCTAGTAGCTGATCACTATTTCAGTAGTGGGTACAGAAGTCGGTGAAGATCAGTAGACAGTAAGGCTAGGGGTTGGACCACTCTTGGCGTATGCCTCCAAATGGTGCCCTTTGTGTCTGAGTTGCTGCTTCTGGCTGAGAGCTTTCTATTAGCTGAGCACTGTTTCAGTAGTGGGAACATCTGATTTACATACCACAGACAGGAATTCTGGGTAAGTGAACAGCTCCTTATGCTGAGAGAGCAGCTGCTGGGCGGGTCTGAGCAAAGCGAGCAAGGAGAGAAGCTGCCTCAGTGGAGAAAGAAGCCTGGACTGTGCATGCCAAGGAGAATTCAGGTAGAACTGTTGTCAAGGAAACCTTCCTTTCTGCACCTGTGAGAGTCTGCCTTCTCTCCATGAGTGCGCTCTCTCAGTTGATGAAGATCAGTGAAGCTTAGCAGACTGTAAGGCTAAGGACTGAACCACACTTGGATATGCATCCCAGGATTGCTCTTTGTGTCTGAGCTGTTGCTGCTGGTTGTGTCTGGCTGAGAGCTTTCTAGTCACCAACCACTATTTCAGCAGTGGGTACAGCAGTCAGTGAAGATCAGTGGACAGTAGGCTAGGGGTTGGACCACTCTTGGCATATGTATCTGAGAGGTGCCCTTTGTGTCTGAGTTGTTGCTTCCAGCTGAGAGCTTTCTATTAGCTGAGCACTATTTTAGTAGTGGTGCAGCTGATTTATATACCGCAGCCAGGAATTCTGGATAAGTGTTCCAACAGCTCCTGAGAGACTAAAGGAGCTTAATATGTATACCCTCAAGGAAAGGAGGGAGGGGGGGGGACATGATAGAAACTTTCAAGTACCTCAAAGGAATCAACAAAGTCCAAGAGGGTAGCATCTTTCAGAAAAAGAGATGTGCAAGAACAAGGGGGAACAATTTGAAGATGGGGGGCGGCTCAGAGGTAATGTGAGGAAGTATTTTTTTCATGGAGCGGGTTGTGGATGCATGGAACAGCCTTCCTTAGAATGTCATGGAGACAAAAATAGTGTGGAAATTCAAGAATGCATGGGACAGACATAAGGCAATTCTAGTAGGGTGTAGGAAGAAGTAGGATGTTGGTTAACTAGGATCTGCAGCTTATCCACTAGGTAGGGAAATGGGCAGACTAGGTGGGCCAAGCAGTCCTTATCGGTCATCAAATTCTGTTTCTATGTTTCTCTTTATGCTGAGAGAGCAGTCACTGGCTGGGTCTGAGCACAGTGAGCATGGAGAGAAGCTGACTCAGTGGAGAAAGGAGCCTAGACTGTGCAGTCCAAGGAGGATTCAGATAGAACTGTTGTCAGGGAATCCCTGCTTCAGCACATGTCAGAGTCTGCCTTCTCTCCATGACTGGTCTCTCTCCCAGTTGGTGAAGTCATGCTGCAATGGATAGGGACCAGTGGGAAGTCATTTATAAATAAGGAGAATAAGATAGGGCCTAGGATGGACGCCTGGAGTACCCCAGCTTTAATAGAAATAGGTTCAGAAAGAATTCAGCTATATTTCACTAGCTGTTTTCTACTGGCAAGATAATTGGAGAATCAAGCTAGGGCTAGGCTAGACATGCCAAGCAAATTAAGTTCTGCACACAAGATGGGGTGATCAACTAAACTGGTGGCCTTGGAGAGGTCTACAAAGATTACACCTGTTAACATGCTATGGTCAGTTGAGGTCCTAATTTTGGATGTGACCTTAGCAATGGCTGTTCTGGTACTATGACACCTGTGAAATCCATGCTGCACAGGGGTCAGCAGGTTATATTTGAGCAGGTACTCCGCTAACTGTGCCTCAACTACCTTCTCCAGCAACTTGCTGACAGCTGACAAACTGGCTATAGGCCAGTAGTTTTCAGTGCACTTGTGGTCACCCTGTTTGAAAACAGGTACAACCCTAGTTACCTTCCAGACAAAAGGGACCACTCCTGTAGTAAGAGACAGGTTGAAAATGTGTGGGAGATTGGAAGCACAGTTTAGGGGGCCCCTAGGAGTTTGGGCTCAAGATTATCATGACCTGGGCTAGAGAAAGGAGAGAGACCAGCGAGGAGTTTACATGATTCCTTTACTGATGCAGGCTTTAGGAAGAAAGGTAGGATGCAGGAAGAAGATTCTAATAGTGAGTGAGCCACAGAGGCGCAGTTATGGGTGTCAGCAGTGGAGAACTGGGCGGTGTAGTCTGATAGATCAGAGAATTGATTATTAAAGGTGTTAGCAATGGCAGCTGCATTATTACAAGTTTTATCTTCACAAAGCATATCAGTGGTATTGCACCAGCTATAGCTACCAACTACAGTTTTAATGGTGTGCCAGAAGTTCAGCAGATCACTGCCAGAAGACAACAGAGTGATAGTGCAATATTCACTCTTGGCGATGTGTATTGCTTTTTTGCAAATGTTTCATAGCTGATGGTATTCGTGGTAGTCAGATGGCTCATATATGGCTTTGAATTTACACCAGTGTTTATCTCTGACCTACATGAGAGACAGGTGATCACCATGCAACCATTCAGTGACTGTCTCTCTGACTCTCTTTCTGATATATGGGGCATGTTTGTCCTGTGTAAACAGATATTATTCAGTGTGTTTCATTTCTGTAAATCTCTCCAAAACACAAATATACCCTCCAAAGCCTCAAACACAGCAGAAGGCATCATGTGTATTTAAATCTCTGCGTAAAAAGTACACTGGCAAAGTTTATTACTGCACAATAAAAATCACCTTCTGAATTGGTATTTAGCTCTGCTTCACCCAAAGCTATAAGCAACTATCTGAAACCATGTGGTCCATCCAGTTAGGACCACACAATGCAATCCCTCTATCAGTGAACCATCCAGTCCACTACAGACCATATCTGGCAACTGAAAACCCATTTGTAATAAAAAACAACTATCATCATGCACAACAGATAGGCCAGGGCAGCAGATGGAGAAGTGAAACACGAGCCCAAGAGGAGATCAAAAAGATTGACACCTAAACCAGCACCACCAAATGCTGAACCCAGGCAAAAAAAAGAAAGAAAAGAAAGCCTCTTGCAAAGCAGGAGAAGAGTAAGAACAAGATGGCCCTAGCAAAGGGTAAAAAAGGAGAAAAAGGAAAAGCTGCTGAGGATGATGCAAAAGATTCTCCTGCAGAAAATGATGAAGCAAAAAAAATGATGAGACACCATCTCTTGACCCAGCTCAAGAGAAGGAAGGCAAGTCAGAGTGATCTTCTTCTACTATTTCTTATCAGTGATCCCTGTACCTCACCTCTTTTATTGTACAAGTATTTTGTAAATGCAAGTTTTTCAGTAGTTGTGGTCTAGAAAACACATTTTTAAAATAGGGAATTCCACCATATCACCCTATCATACAGGGGTGTAGCCAGACAATATACAAATGTACACCAGGACCATGTTTGTTGCCTTATTTGGCACAATAAATACAACTTTTGTATCTCATGACAGTGGTTGTTGCCATGCATGGGTAAATACAAACGTCATGCATTGCTCCCTAAGACACCCACATACCAGCCCAGAGCCTGTAAAGTTGTTTTGTCCTTGGGATACAAAGACAGTATTAGTGACCAGCCCTACTAGTTTCAACTCTTATGAGTAAAATTACAGAAAGGTTCAACGTTTTCTTTGTTAGTTTTCATTGAAAAAGGAAGCAGTTCAGAGCCTATTTGCTACCCCCTTTAAATAAAATTGCACGCCATGGAGTACTTGGAGTATGCCTGGCTACACCCATGCTATCATATAGATAGATAGATAGATAGATAGATAGATAGATAGATAGATAGATAGATAGACAGATAGACAGACAGACAGACAGATAGTAGATATGCAATATGTGTGGACATTTATGGTGTGTGATAAATCTGTTTATCTGAGTGACTGTGTAGATAAATGTAGAATCTTGCATTTATGTGCACAGTTACTACATCACCATCCATTTATGCACACTGTTTCTATGTCATCACCCCCTCCTCCACCCACCCCCACCGGCGGTACTTCCTAGTTCCATTTATATAGGTACTCTGAGCAGTACACAATGGTCCTTCACAGCTCCAGCACCCAGACTTAAACACAGAACTCAAAAATTATCTAAACTTTTTTCCTTTGCCTTTAAAAAACTTCTTTCACTTTTCTTTTAGTCACAGTGTAGATTTTTTTCTTGTCATTTCAAACAGGACCTACAACTCCTATAGCCCTCCAGTAACCCCCATCGGCTCCCAGCAGCCCACCAGCTCCAGTCTGCATGCCAGCCCCTCAAACATGCCCACCACCCACTCAAGCTTAAATTAAATCACTATCAGCACCAATACCTACTGATCCTGTGTCTCAAGATAATGAAGTAAAAGCAGTACCTCTCTTCATATTTCAGTACTTCTGGGCATGGACACCATTTGCTGTCAGTAATGCTGCTTGCAGGTTCATAGCTCTCTGCAACTATCTCAGCATTTGCAGGGCATCCCAGCTGCAGTTTCAGCTGGAGTAGGGACATCCTGGACTCCTTGCAGGGGACGTTCCTCAGGCAACTAGTAGAGGAGCCCACTCATGAAAGACTAATATTTGACCCTTTACTCACCAGAGGGGACAGTGTTGCAGATGTCACAGTGGGTGGCCACCTGGGGAACAGTGATTACCATAAGGCGTGGCTCAATATAAGAACCAGGGCAGAGGAGAACCACACAAAGATGATGGTTCTGGACTTCTGGAGGGCCAATTCTACAATGATGGGAGAATATCTCAGGGATGCCCTGGCAGTTGGTGAGAACTTGAGTAGAATGGAGAAACAGTGGATGAAACTTAAAACAGGAATAGTGAAGGCAGCAAACATCTGCCTCAGGCAAGTAAGCAAAAGCAAGAGGAAAGAGAGATCGATATGGTTATCAAAAGAGGTGGCTGAGAAGGTAAGGTCAAAGAAGTTAACATTCAGGAGGTAAAGGGAGACACTGAGGAAGGAGGATGGGGAGGTGTATCAGGAGAAGCAAGGGAAGACAGGGAAAGCAGTCAGAAGTGCAAAGGCACAAACAGAGGAGAAAATAGCCCAGGCAGTAAATAAGGGGGGCAAGACATTTTTTCAGGAATGTAAGTGAAAGGAGAAATACCAGGGGAGGAATCGTAAGGCTAAGGGGTGTGGGGTGGAAGGGGACAAGGTAAAAGATGGCATCCTGAATGAATACTTTTGTTCAGTGTTCACAAAGAAAAGGGAAGGTGAGGGACCACAGATAAATGTAAGGGGCACTGGAGGAAGGGGGTGAACACTAGTCCATTTACAGAGGAGAGAATCCTAAAGAAACTTGCAAATCTGAAAGTGGACAAGTCAATGGGACCAGATGGGATATGTCCAAGGATATTGAGGCAACTCAGAGAGGTGCTGGCTGCACTTCTGACAGTCCTATTCAACCTCTCACTGGATACAGGAGTGGTCCCAGAGGACTGGAGGATTTCAGATGTAGTATTGCTTCACAAAAGTGGTAGCAGGGAGGAGGCTGACAATTACAGGCCAGTCAGCCTGACTTCAGTGGTGGGGAAATTAATGGAATCACTGCTGAAAGAAAGGATTGTGCAATATCTTGAATCCAGGGGCTTACAAGATCTGAGGCAGCATGGATTCATTAAGGGAAGGTCATGTCAAACAAAGACAATAGATTTCTTTGACTGGGTGACCAGGGAAGTAGGTCAGGGTGGAGCAGTGAATGTGGCCTACCTAGATTTTAATAAAGCTTTCAACACCGTTCCACATAGGAGACTTGAAAACAAGCTGGGCAGCCTAGATTTGGGTCCAAAAGTGATAAACTAGGTAAGTAATTGGTTGAGGGATAGGCAACAGAGGGTGGTGGTAAATGGGGGTTCACTCTGAAAACAGGAGGGTGACCAGCGGGGTATGACAAGGATCAGTACTGGGATCAGTCATCTTTAATGTCTTCATTAGTACCTTGCAGAGGGGCTAGAAAGGACAGTATGCCATTTTGCAGACACCACTAAGATCTACAATAGGGAAGACACTCCAAGGGGGATGGAAAAAATTAAAGATCTAAGAAAGCTTGAGGAGTGGTCAAGAGTGTGGAAATTAAGGTATCAATTCAAAGAAGTGCAAAATCATACACTTGGGGCACAGAAACCCAGAGGCAGAGTACAAAACGGGGAAAGTGGTACTGGCAACCACCAAACAGGGAAGAGACCTGGGGGTAATTATATCTGATGACCTAAAGGTGGCAAAACAGTGAGACAAGGCAGTGTGGAGAGCCATTGGGATGCTAGGATACATAGGGAGAGATATCACCAGCAGAAAAAAGGACGTGGTGATTCCTTTGTATAACTCATTGGTGAGACCTCACCTAAAGTACTGTGTCCAGTTCTGGAGACCTCATCTATGGAAGGACATAGACAGAGTAGAAGCGATCCAGAGGAGGGCAACTAAAATGGTGCAGGATCTGCATCAAAAGCCCTATGAGAAGAGACTGAAGGATCTCAATATGTACACTCTGGATGAAAGGAGGGAGATGGGGGATATGATAGAGACTTTCAAATAACTCACGGGATTAAATAAGGTTCAGGAGGGAAGTCTTTTTCAGAGGAAAAGATGCTCAAGAATAAGGGGTCATGATATGAAGTTGGAGGGGTTGACTCGGGAGATGTAAGGAAGCACTTCTTCATGGAAGAGTGGTGGTTGCCTGGAACAGTCTCTCTGAGGAGGTGGTGGGGGAAAGAACGGTAAAGAAATTCAAGAAGGCATGGAATAGGCATAAGGGAATCTTAGTGGTAAGAAAAGAGGGGGTAAAGCTGGAGATTGAGTAGGAGCTGGTGTGTTACAGTAGGTAGGTAGTGAAAATGGCCAGACTAGGTGGGCCAAGAGGTCCTTATCTACTGTCAAACTCAAACTGTATGTATTTACATCAAAACTATTTAAAATAAAAAGAATTCTAACTGGCAAATGCCACCTCCAACAAAAAGGGACCTAATGCACGCAGATAATCTGCCATCCATCAGTGGCTTCCAACCCTCATTAAACCCCACTGCCATATTGAAGCACATTTTCAAAAAAAACTACTACTGCAGCCATTCCGCAGTGATGCAGACATGTCAGTGCTAGCATTAAGCTAGCACAGGCAAGGTAACCCATACGGCAACAAGGACATATATGCATTGGTTCACAAAATAATCCCAGAAAGTATTCAAGATTTAAAAAAAAGAGAAAATGAAAAAAAAAATCACACAGCCTCCTAACATATTGCATAAATGGAACTTAAAGGGGGGGAGCTTGTGTAATACCCAATTTATCTATATACATGCTGTTTGACCTTGCCCACGCCACTCATAGCTTACAGTATTTGTGAGGTTGCTCAAGGTCAAATAACACTTGTACAGGTAAATCAGGTATCACATAGCTCCCCACCTCCATATATCCATTATATATTAGGTGGTTAGGGCTTTTTCCCATTATAAAAATCATTGGATACAGCCTCATATCTGATGGTAGTTAGCTAACATTAAGTAATTACAACAGTCAATAACATCGTAATTAACATATCATTAACACTCTGTCACTCTAAAGTGGTAAATTGGGTTGGAAACTGACTTAAAGGCAGGCCCCAGAGGGTGGTATTAAATGGCTTAAAATCAGAAGGGGGAGGTGACCAGTGGGGTTCCACAGGGATTAGTGCTGGGTCCAGTTCTATTCAATGTCTTCATACACAACATTGCAGAGTACTGGAGGGGAAAGTATGCCTATCTGCAGATGACACCAAGATCTGTAACAGATTCAATACACAGGAGAGGCTAAATAAAATTAGAAACAACCTAAGACTACTTGAGAAATGGTCAAGGGTTTGGCAGTTGGGTTTCAATGCTAAGAAGGGCAAGATAATGCAACTGGGACACAGAAACCCCAAGAGAGGAATACAAGATGGGGGGGGCAGGTTCTAGCTACCACAAATCATGAGGGATACCTGGGGATTATCATATCCTATGATCTGAAGTCAGCCAAACAATGTGAAAAAGTAGCGGGGAAGGCAAACAGAATGTGGGGTGCATAGGAAGGGGCATAACCAGTAGTAGGAGGAGTGAAGTGGTGATGCCACTGTATAGATCACTGGTGAGGCCTCATCTGGAATACTGTGTCCAGTTCTGTAGACCACATCTCAGGAAGGACATAGACTGAATGGAAGCAGTCCAGAAAAGAGAAACAAAAATGATACATGGACTGCACCACGAGCCTTATGAGGAAAGACTCAAGGGACTAAACATCTGTTCACTGGAAGAGAGAAGGGAGAGAGGGGATATTTCAAATACCCTGGAGGAATAAACAGGGTATAGGAGGGGAACATATTTCAAAGAAGAAAGTGCACAAGGACAAGAGGACATAACATGAGGCTGGAGGGAGGGAGGCTTGGGGGAATGCTAGGAGGTATTTTTTTACAGAGAAGATGGTGGATCCATGGAACAGCCTACCAGCGGAGGTGATGGAAGCAAAAACAGTACAGGGATTCAAAAGTGCATGGGATAAGCATAAAGGTACCCTACTGTACAGCAGAGCAGGGGAAAGGCAGTCCAGATAAGAGTAGGGATTGCAAAACCAAGTAGGAAAATGAGCAAACTAGGTGAGCTGTATGGTTCTTATCTGCTGACAGATTCTATAGAAACATAGACTTTGATGGCAGATAAGGACCGCTTAGCCCACCTAGTCTGCCCATTTCCCCTACCTAGAGGATAAGCTGCAGACTATGCTTCTATTACAAATGTGGAGAAAAATAAACATATTATTACAGTACTACTGACATGCATACCAACCCCTACATTACAACACTATAAACATTTGTAATAACCACTCAGCTACAATACACCTAAAAGTTCAATTAACATATACCTAATAAAACAATTAATCACCTGGCAACAAAAGTTAAACTGTGTACAAATGTGTCCCTGAGCAACAAACTGAGCATCCTATTTTACTGTTGCCTTAATATCACTTGCTAAACTAACAGCCACACATGGAAATCAGACTTAAACTTTGTAAAAAAAAGAGGTGTCCCTGAGCAGCAAACTGAGCCTCCCCCTTTACTACTGCCTCCATATCATTTGGCAAACTAACAGACACACATGGAAATTAAAGTTAAACTGCAAAAAATCTGTGTCCTGAATCACATACCACACATTGTACCTGCTCCTTCCATGCTTCAATCCAAAAAAGTGCTAAAGGGAGAAAAGATGGAACCACATCTCCTTTTATAGGAAGTACACTATGGAAACTTGAAAGAGTCAAAACTATGCAGTTCAAACTAGAATGCTTTTCTTAAAGCCAAACCAGCATACATTTTTATGAAAGCCCAAAAGACCGCTCTTATGTAATATATAAAAATCTGATAGATAAGTATCATATATTCATGAAATATCAGCATATTGGAGGTCAAATAAGCTCATAAAGGCAAGTTACCCTTTGCACACATGGTTTTATGACTTGTATATGCTCCTCGATGGTGATATTTCCTCATATCTGATGCTTACCTTTAAGATATTCTCTATATACTGTGTTTGTGATATTTTACATTATGAAACATACAAGGGTAAATTCTATGAATTTTAATATTAATAAAATATGCAGCCATGACCTAAGCAATCCAGAAACCTAGGGAATAATCCCAGTCTTGCTGACTTTAAAAAGTAGGTTTTTAGTAGAGGTGGGTGAACAGGTACAGGGAAAATCCCCCATAACCAGTTTGGAATGATTTAGATAACTCCTTGATTGCTGCATGATTTAGTTGTCAGCAACACAAGAAGATGGAGGGTGGCAGGAGCGGGACTGACATCTGACACGTTGGTGGGATTGAGCTGTAGGAGGGAGGAGAGACAGCTTCTCTGTCGTTGCTCCTTATTGGACCATTGGGAACATCCATGTTTGTAAGGTGGCACCTGATTGGGTTGGGCCAGGAGGAACCCATGTGATTCATTTTATGTGCTGGCTGTTTGCTGCTGAAGGCTGCTCAGTGCATGGCAGACATTAAAGAGAGAAGCAGCAGCTCTGCACTGCTCTGTGTTTGTCTCATTGTCGTCAGTCACACAGCAGCTGTAAGAAAAAAACAAATCTACTTAAAGTTAATTTGAGGGTCATAAAAACTGAGATTAAACCAAGAAATAAGAACTTTTAAAGAACAGAAAATCTCTGAGGCAAAAATGGAGGATGGGGGAAGGGAGGAGAGGGGCAAGTGATCGTTACTGATTGATTGTCAAAGAACCTCAGCGTGCAAGCACTGAGGCAATGGTTACCCCAAAGGGCACTGGGCAGGAAGCCAAGCTTCAAAGAAATATAAAAATCACACATACCCCCATAATACAAAGCACCATGTGCTGTATATGCAGATCACCACAGTATATTATGCTGGTTCAACTTTAAGCAGAAATGCATGGTTACGGACTGAGGCAGCAGGCAGGCAGTTTACAAAGTGAATTAGTTTTCTGCCCTGCAAAAAGAAAAACCAAAAACATTTTGGGGTGAAGAAAAAAAAAAACTTTTTGTGAGACAACAGGTGAGGGAGTGGAGAAGAGGAGAAGTGATACGTGAGTGGGCAGAGGCTAGTAGGTGCAGTGCGAACCTACATTATCCAGTCATCTTAGGGTTTGTGACCCCTAAATCTTCAATTTAAATTCTAGCATTGTCTGTGGGTAGCACCATCCCTTATAGTTTAGAGGTCCAGTGTGAACTTCTTGTTTTACAAGTAATTTATATTTGTTTCAAACAACAATTTCCACATTACAGATATGCATATTTGTACATTGATCACATAAATATTCTTGTACAAATTCCTTTAAGCATATTACATCTACTAGAGCCATAGATCTTTTTAACTATGCCCCTTCCCCACCCCATCCATCATGGGTTAATTTATTACCCATAAGGAAATACAATTATTCTGTATATCATTGCTTGTCAAATCACCTATAACATCAATTTCTAATATCTCTTTTCATAAATTTTAAAATAATAAAGCTTCTTTAACATTATACCACCAGTTATCCTTAATTTGTTGATCCATATCCAGGGCCGTTGCCAGGATTTTCACAAGGGGGGTTCTTTTTATGCAGTCTGAGACTTTTTAAAAAAAGCTGTGGGTCTTAGAGCCACTAGTACCCCAGAAGCCATGGGATCCTACAATTGCTCTGTGGTGCATTTTGTGGCTTATTTTGAAGCTAAAGAAGTAATATCTGAGATCTTCTACACCCTTTGCTCTAAACAAAATTATTATCTGGCTGCAGGGTGAATACATATGTATTCACTACCGGAGGGCAGCAAGATATTGTTAATGTAATATACCTAAGACATTGTCTCAGATATGTTATGAGTTTTAATATCTGCAGCTGTAGCTACTGGTGTGTAGGGAAGGGGTCTGGGGGCCAGCTGCCCCAGAAGCTTTGGGGGTACTAGATGTCCTATGGCTAATTTTGTGGATTATTTTAAACCAGAATGACTCCTCTATGAGCTCCTCTCCACCTCCTGCTCTAAGGACAATTATTACTATCTGGGTGGCTCAGAGTGTGTGTGTGAGTATGTGTGTGTGTGTATTTATAAAATGGGAAGCAAAGTAAATAAATTCAGCATTCTGATTGTATAAAACACATCACATGACCATGTGTATATCAGAGCCTGACCACACACCTGCACTTTTACCCCTCTCCAAAACAAGTTTGCCATTTTATAAGATAGATAACCCACTCTAGGATGTTTGGTCACCCTCTGATATACATACGCCTTGGGTGGTTGACGCACTCGGCCTGCGGTCTCATGCATGACAACACACATCAAGGTGTGCGTATATCAGAGCACGACCGCACACCTTAGAGTAGGTTATTTATTACATATATAGATATATAGATAGATATAGAAAGAGCAAATACTAATGCACTAAACCTCAATGAAGAGTCTGCAGCTGGTTTTGGCTGGGTATTGTACACTACTAACTTACTGCAGTGCTGGCTTGCTACTAGGGTAGGGGTCTGATAGGCCCCAGAAACCATGGGCTATGGTATGCTCAGTGGTGCACTTTTGTGGCTTATTTTAAGTTTAAATAACTCATATCTGAAATCCCTCTACCCCTTGCTGTAATCCCCACCATCCACAATTCAATATACCATTTAAGTAATTGAGTCAGTGCAACATGGCCTATAGCAAGGCTAGCAGGATACTGTGATGTATTGGTAGGGGTATTGATAGCAGAAGAAAGGAGGTAATACTTCCCCTCTATAGATCCCTGATGACGCCTCACCTAGAGTACTGTGCCCAGTTCTGGAGTCCTCACCTCAGAAAGGATAAGGATAGGCTGGAGACAGTGCAGCAGAGAGTAACTAAAATGATTCAGGGACAGCAGGGCAAATCCTATGAGGAGTGCCTCAAGGCACTAAATATGTACTCAGTGGAGACCAGAAGGGAGAGAGGAGATATGACAGAGATCTTCAAGTTCCTGAATTGAATTAAAGTGAACTGCAGGGTACTATTTAGCCTGCGTACCAATTCGCTGTCACATGGACATGAATGGAAATTAACAGGAGGTAGATTCAGGAGAGATGTGAGGAAGTACTACTTTATGGAAAAGGTGGTGAAACTTTGGAACAGTCTGTCAGCTGAAATGATGGGTGTAAAAACAGTCTGAGGATTCAGGCAGGGCTGGGACATAATGAAGGAAGTAGTGGTTACCGGAGGCAACAGGACCAAGGAGGAGAATAGAGAGAGGATGGGGAAGGTTAGTACCCTAGAGAAATGGTAGGTTCTGGGGATTATAGAGAACTTGAGCAGATGGGATGGACCTCTGGTCTTTTTCTGCCATCATTGTCTATATTTCTGTGTTTCTATTCCAGGCACCCTGCTTGGAAAAAAAATCTGTAACATAATTCTTAGTTCAGTATTGAGTACTACAGTTGTTGCCCCCACTCCATTCTCCAATGTGGTAGGTTTGACAAAGGGAGTGAGGAGAAAGGTAATTTGACAGTGGTGGGGATTTCAAGTGCAAAGTTACCATCTCCTAAATGCCTACCTCCTCCATGCTTCCAATCATACAGTGGGTATGTTCAAAACACTGAACTGTAGCAACAAATGTCATTCTATAGGCACATGTGGTCATTTGGAGAAAACACATCACAACTTATTTGATTTAACGGCATCTGGCACAGATGACACAGATGAACGTGGAACTGAATGTCAATGAAAATAGACCACAGTGAAGACCTCTCTGAACAGCACAATTAGTGAGGTGGCAGTGTAGATCCCAGCCAGACCCTTCCAAACACTTACAATGCCTTTCCACTGTGGTACCTCTTTTGCTTTACTTATGAAAAGTTAAAACAGGCATATGAAACAAGATAACTTTGCTTTTTGTATAGAGGGGGATTTAAATAATTTGTTTCTAAATTTTCAGCCCGCCCACCTGAAAAGCTCCCTTGCCCTACTGCCTTTGCCTTGATATACAGTTATTAAGGGACACATTTCGGCAATAGTAACCAGCAAAGTTTACATGCCGGTGACTCATATTATTATAAGTCGAGGTCCTCTACTTCTTTTTTGCTCTCCAGGTGACGTCACCTCTGACCCTGCCACCATGCTCCATCTTCCTCCAGTGCTAGCTGACATCATGAATTCCAGGCAGCAGCTGTGCCGTATTGAGGTCACATTCACGATGCTGATGTGAGCTCCTATTGGCGAGCCAGTCATAGGGGGAGGGTGCAGAGAAAGACTCACAAAGAAGCTCGAGTCATCTTACTGGTACTGAGACAGCTGATTGGCAGCAGATGGGGGGAGGGGCATGCAGAGAGAAAGTACTGGGGTTCATCATGTGTGCATTAGCACTCTGTAACAGTAAAAAAAAATAAACAGAAATGATGAAAATATTGTTTAAAATAATGACAAATAAAGAGGGAGTTTCAAAAGGGGGATTCTTACGAACCAGACGAACCCACCCTGGCAACTGCTATGATATCCAGTATTTTCCAGTTTTCTAGTATATGCCTCCTGATGCACATAGTACCAATGCATATGATTTTTATTTGTTCATTATTCAGTCCCAGGCCTTCTGTACCATTAAGAATCATGGTAATGAAATTATTTGGGATGACATAATCAACTAATTCTGAGGTCCATTCAGCTGTTTTATCCAAAAAAAGTTTTATTTTTGATATGATCAAAAATAACGATTTAAATCCCCTTTCTGATGACAATTATGCCAACATTTGTTGTTCTATTTTTAATGACATTTCCCAGAACCTCTGGCGTGTGGTATGCTCCACCTACAATGTTTTTTGTATGGTTCTATTTTTAGAATACAAATAATTTTTATTTTATTTCTTATATTTTTCCACTGTTTATCTGTTAATCCCATACTTATTTATTTTTATGAACATATGAACATACGAAAACACCTGCAGATACAGGCTTCACAGTCTATAGAGTCTGCTTGATTGTGCAGCTAACCCCTCACCTTGCAGCTGTCCCACCCAACCCTCCACTCTTCATAATTACCCCCCTAGCTCTGTCCCATCCCCTCTTAAATTCGTCTACCATGCTACAGGCTACTACCTCCGCAGGTAGAGTATTCCACTTGTCCACCACCCTCTCTGTGAAATATTGTCTCCTGACTTCCCTCCTGAATCTTCCCCCCTCCAATCTCAGCTGGTGCCCCCTCTTGACCCTCTCCTTTCTGATCTGGAAAATCCCATCTGTACTAGTCTTGTTTATCCCCTTTAAGTGTTTAAAGGTTTCAATCATGTCCCCCTTTCCCTCCTCTCCACCAGGTAATATATGTTCAACTCACCCAGCCTCTCCTCATAGGAGTGTCCCTCTAATCTCTGGATCATCTTTGTTGCCTTACACTGTACACCCTCCAACAATCTGATGTCCTTCTTCAGGAATGGGTGCCAGAACTGCATGCAGTATTCCAGGTGTGGCCTGACCAGCAACCTGTAGAGGGGCAGGATCACCTCCCTGTTCCTAGAGGAGATTCCCCTCGCTATGCACTCCAGCATCTTGTTGGTTTTTGATGCCACCATCCTGCATTGACTCGAGTTGTTCATACTCCCTGTTATGAGCACCCATCGATCTTTTTCCTCCTCAGTGCATTCCAGCTGTACCACCCCAGCTAATAGCTCCTTCCCTGGTTCTTAGCCCTGAAGTGCAAGACCTTGCATTTTTTGGTGTTAAACCCCAACTGCCATGCCTCTGACAACTCCAGAAGTTTGGTCAGGTCCTCTTGTACCCCCTCCACCCTTCGATGTCATCTACCACAGCTCCCATCTTTGTGTCATCCATGAAGAGACTGATCTTACTCCAGACCCAGTGGGAGATATCAGCAATGAAAATCCTGAACAACACCAGTCCCCAACACTGATGCCTGTGGCACCCTGTTCGTCACATCCCTCATTGATGAGAGTTCCCTCTACCACCACCCTTTGCTGCCTAGCCTTCAGCCAATTGGTGATCCAATTTACCATCTTTGTTCCCACCCCTATATATTCCAGCTCCCCCCCAGCCTTCCATGTAGCATGGACTCAAAGGCCTTGCTGAAATCCAAATACAGGACATCCACTGCATGGCCTTTGTCCAGTTCCCTTGTTACCCATTTGTAGTACTCAATCAGGTTTGTCTGACAGGTTCTTCCTGAGACAAACCTATGGTGCTGACCCACCTGGAGACCATTGTTCTCCAAAAAGGTCACCAACCCCTCTTTCAGGATCATCTCCATCAATTTTCCCACAATTGATGTGAGGCTTACTGGTCAGTAGTTGCCTGGTTTATTCTTGAGTCCACTTTTGTGAATGGGTACCATATGGGCCATCCTCCAGTCCAATGGTATGCAGCCTGTCTCCAAGGAGGTATTGAACAAGTCAGCCAATGGTCCTGCCAGGAACTCAGCTAGTTCCTTAAGTACGCTAGGGTTAATGCAGTCTGAACACATTGCCTCCCCCACAGCGCCCTTAATCCTTTCACTGCCCTATCTTCTGTGATCCCTGTATCAGTCACCTCCCCCCCATCCACTCCTCCTCTCCTAGGTGGTGTCTGCCCCATTTCTCTTTCATGAACATAGAGCAGAAGTAATCATTTTGTGCCTCTGCCTGGTTCTTCCCTTTATCCACTCAGTCCCCATCCTTCTTTGTCCTCACTATCTGATCTTTGTTTTTCCGCCTTTCACTGATGTATCTGAAGAAGTCCTTCTCTCCGTTCTTAATGCCCTGTGCCAGTCACAGCTCCCTGGAAGCCTTGGCCGCTCTGACCAGCCTGGTTACCTCCACGGATTTCTTCATATACATCTCCTTGTTGTTCTCCCCTCCCAATTTCTTGAGTCTCCAAAATGCCTTTTTCTTGTCCCTCACCCCCTCCATGACCTCCTGTGTCAGTCAGCTGGGTTTTTTTTGCCCTCCCCTTCTTACTCCTTGTTCTTGTACATGTCCCAGTAGCCTCCACCAGCCCTTTCCTAACAATATCCCAATTTTGGTTAGCATCTATGCATGGTTGAATACCTGCCAGATGCCTTCCCACAGTATCTCCCATCCTTTTAAAGTCCACCCCCTTAAATTCAATCACCCTGGTACTTGTACCTCCTGATTCCCTGCTCATATTGAGTGTGAACCACACCATGTGGTGGTCAATCTCAGCCAGAGGGTCCTCCACCTCCAGATCACTTACAGCCTCTCCATTTGACAGAACTAGGTCTAGAGTCCTATCAAATCTAGTTGGTTCCTGGACTAACTGCAAAAGGAAGCTGTCCTGAAATGCCTCTAATATGACCCGCTCCTTTGCACTTGTGGTGGTTTGGGTGCTCCACTCGACCACCGGTAGGTTGAAGTTCCCCACCACCACCACAGTGTTCCTCCTCCTACAGACCCTTCTGATTTGCTCAACTAACTCCCTATCCAGGTCATCACCTTGGGCGGCAGCCTGTATGCCACCCCCATTCTCAATGTCCTACTTTTTAAGTCTTAGAGCTGCCTCCATAGGGCCTCTGTTCTGTCTTCCTCACCCTCCTCCCTTTTGCACCTTATCCCCTCCCATACATATATTGCCATGCCATGCCCTTTTCCCTTAGCCCTGCCCTTCCTGAATATCCTATAACCTGGGACCATCAAATCCCATTCTTGGTACTGGGTGGCTCACGTTTCCATGATGGCCACAATGTCCACCCTCCCTATTGCCAAGAGAGCCTGTAATTCTGCTGATTTATTACCAGGCTTCTTGCATTCAGTGAGACCACCCTCTAACCTGACCCTTCCCCCTCCCCTCTCTGGGATACCCCCTGTGCCACTGCTCCAAGTACCTCCCTGCTAGCCTGGGGGTTAAGCTCATTTGGCTCCCCCCTCTCTGGGATCCATGCCTACCATCTGTCCATTTGCCACCCCCATCTAGTTTAAATCCACCTTCATAGCTATGTATTCCCCTGCCTTCTGCTTTAATACCTCCTTCCCTTCCCTGCTCAAATGTAGCCTATCGCCTGCATAAAGTTCATTGTTGTCTCAAAGTCTGTCCCAGCCCCCTACCAACCCGTATCCCATGGAATGACAAAATTCCCTCAGCCAGGTGTTGAACTCCCCAGTCCTTACCTTCCTCACTGTGCTAGTGCAGGGTACTGGGAGCACCTCTGAGAAGGTCACCGATTCCCCTGGTTCCCCACACAGCCTGCCCAGATCCTTAAACCTCTCCCTCCCAGCTTCCACTGTCTCTCCTGCCAGGTCATTCATACCCACGTGCACCACGAGATGTAGTTTCCTCCTATCCTTCCTAGCAAACTTCAGAATTGACTGGCCCACCCTGCCTGCAGTTAAGCCAGGTATGGACTCCACCCAGATGCGACCATGTCATTCCCCCTTGCTGCCCCATCTTATCCCTTTCAGTATTGAATCCTCCAGCACTCATACCCCTCTCTCTTCAATCCTTGTCCCCCCTTCACCCTTTTACCTTGGCAACTACTGCTAGATTTCATCTCAGCTGAACCCCTCCCCTACCCTCCTTCGGATCTTCCCCCTCCACCCCAGACCTATCTCTGCTCCCCCTCAGTGCTCCCTCACACCCTCCCTCCTTCCCTTCCACCTGGGCTCCCCCTCTGCTAAGTCCCTCCTAGTCACCTCTCTAGCTTTGCTCTTCTCACATTTACCCCTGCTCTCTTCTTCCATCCTTCCAGCTGTGTCCCTCCCCCTTACTACTACCATCATCATCTGCCAGACTCATGTCCCCTGTGTCATCCTCTTGCTTCCCATTACCTACCCTCTCCTGGAGATCCCGCACCTCCCCCTCCTTCTCCAATGTTGCCAGCACTGCAAACCTATTACCTGCCCTCTCTGCTGTACTGGATGCAGGCTCCTTCCTCCTGCCCCTATCCCTCCTCCCATGCTTTGTCACCCATTTGTATTGCCCTGCTCCTCTTCCCCATCCCATTCTCTGAACTATTGTTCCACCCATGTGGTATCCTCCTGTTGCTCTGTGCCCCAGCAACCCTCCTCCCTCCTCCCAATCTCCTCAACTCTCTAACAAGCCACTACATGTCATCCTTTTTCCCATTTCAGGTTCGTTTTCTTCCAAGGATCACTAGTTTTAGTAGAACTTATAAATATTTTGCAATAACTTTCTTCTCCATGTTTCCACTAATTTTAATTATTCTTTGTACATGTTAACAAAATTTTGATTTAGTTCCCCCATATTCATTTTATAAAGGACAAGAACCTATGCTTAATTTTGTAATAATGTAAATAATGTTTTCCCTGTATGTTCTGGGAAATTTCCCTAAAACTTTCATAGGTTATAAATGTACAATCCATATCTATTAATTGGTGCCATCTTTGCAAAGGGGATTCATGAAGTTTCTTTATTATTTTCATATCCTCTTTCTTCCATAAACTTTTCAAATTCCAAATCTTCAGTAATAGCCAAGGAAACATCTTTTGGTCTTTAATCCTTTTAATTTCTACTTTTAGCTTCTTACCTACGGTATGGAAGATCTTTGGGACATTGGTATTTTAATTTACTTCCCATATTAAGGCTTCAGATTCAATTTTGATTTCCCTACTACAAAAAAAATATCTTATGTAAACTTTGCTCATCATTCAGAAAAGTGTTTTCCCACCGCAGTTTTATTTGATGTGCAATTTCATAGTTTTATGGGTCAGGGCAACTATAGCCTTCAACTTTTTTGGGGAAATTATTTGATTCCATGGAATCCTTGGTCCCCCCCCCCCCCACCTCCATAGAAACTTCTTGAAAATTATTCTCACTGTATCATGCCATGTTGTTGTTGGACATCCCATAATAGCTTATATTACATATAGCAAATGAGGCATATCCATAACTTTTATTGTTTCAATACAGCCCGTAAGTAATAAGGATAATTTTTCCCAATTATCCAACTTGACCTTTACCTTATCTATTGAATTTTTATAATTAGTATTAATTATTTCTTCCTGTTTATTAGATATAGTAATATCAAGATATCTAAAGTTATTGCTAATAATAATTTTCTCTTTAATAACCGGGAGTATTGGGTAGTTCAGCATGTTAACTGCCATAATGATTGATTTGGCTTAATTTAGACATTATCCAGAGACTGAAGAACAATATTTTACTTCATCTAGAAAGGCTGACATAGAATTGTTAATATGTCTAATATTTAATAACATATCATCAGCAGATACAGTTATTTTCTTTTGATCGTTATGAATTTGTATTCTTTCTCTTTCTTATGCTATTGAGAAAAGGTTCTAATGGCAAAATATATAACACAGAGGATAGGGGGCAGCCTTGCCTTACACCGTTCATCATATCCATTGCCAATATTAAGTAAGAATTTATTGAAAATCTAACATATACTTTGTTATACATCTTTGCTATTAATGTAAGAATATACTTAGATATTCCCCATTGATTTAAACATTCCATCAAAAATTTCCCTGTTCAATATATCAAATACTTTTGTGGCATCAATAACTATGTATAAAGTGATATGGTTCTTTCTCATTTTTAGCCTGATGAATTATGGTTTGTACCATGCAAGTAGCCTGAAAAATAGTTCTCTCTTTAACAAATCTGTATAGACCTCCCTTTATTACTGATGGAATAGTGAACTTGAGTATACTCACTATTAATTTTGTTAATTTTTGTAATCTGTATTTAAGAGGGCTAGAGGTCTATAACTCCCCACCATTTTTGGATCTTTACCCTCTTCAAAAGAAGTATTGTTTTAGAGTCCTCCATTGATATGGGGATTTGAATAGGTCGTTCTCTTAGTTCTATGAAGTTTTTAGTAACCATGGTGCCAAATTTAAACTAAAAGTTTGGTAAAATTCAGATGCTATCCCATTTAACCCTGGGCTTTTATTTTTGGGAAGTATTTTAATAATATCCAGTATTTCTTGCAATGTGTATCTTCCTCGCATAGTAAATTAATAAGGTTGGCTTTATTTAAATATTCTTTAATATCATTTTCATTTGAGTGAGACTTCCTTTGATATATCTTTTTATGTTCCTTCATTATTAATTTCCCTATTTCCTCATCCTTATAATAATGTTTCCCTTCATCATCTTTTAATACTGTCATTAGGTTCTTTTCTCTCTGTTTTTTTTATCTGTAACACTAATAGTTTACACATCTTCTCTCCCTTGGTATATCTTTTTTTCAAATTTCTTAATATTTTTATGTGTTTCTTTATTATTCCTTTCTGTTTTCTGCAATTTTAGTTAAGTCCATCCTTTGTAATATTTATCATGGTCTATAACCACTTTTCATCTAAAATCTTTAATTTATTATTTATTTCCCTTTCTATTGTATTTTGCATTTTGTTTTTATAAGCTTGGCATGAAATAATTTTACCCCTAATGATCACCTTCAGTGAGTCCCAAAGTGAACTAACTGCTTCTTTTCTAGTACTGTATAATTGAAGGTCCAGAATGTTATTCCACTAATCACCTTACATAGAAACACAGAAACGTAGACTTATGAGGGCTGCTTGACCCACCCAGTCTGCCCATTTCCCTACCTATTTGATAAGCAGCAGATTCTAGTTAACCAACACCCTACTTCTTCCTACCCCCCACCAGAATTGCCTTATGTCTGTCCCATGCATTCTTGAATCCCCCCAACTGTTTTTGAACCCATGACCTCCTCAGGAAGGCCGTTCCATGCATCCACCACCCTCTCCATGAAAAGATACTTCCTCACATTGCCTTTGAGCCATCCCAACTCTATCTTCAAATTGTGCCCCCCCCCCTTCTTACACATCTCTTTTTCTGAAAGATGTTACCCTCCTGGACTTTGTTGATTCCTTCAGCTACTTGAAAATTTCTATCATGTCCCCCCTCTCCCTCCTTTCCTCATGGGTAAGTATATTAAGCTCCTTTAGTCTCTCTTCATATGGCTTCTGGTGCATACTCTGCACCATTTTAGTTGCCTTCATCTGGACTGCCTCCATCCTGCCTATGTCCTTGCAGAGATGGGGTCTCCAAGACTACACACAGTACTCCAGATGGGGTCTCACCAACTGCACAGAGGGATAATAACTTCCTGTTTTCTACTGGTGATGCCTCTTCCTATACAGTCATCCCAGTATCCCCCCAGCCCACCTTACTGCTTTCTCATATTGCCTTTTTACCTTTAGGTCATCTGAGATGACGACCCCTAGGTTCCTTTCCATTTTTGTTGTTGTTAGTACCTCCCACACCATTGTGTACTCTTCTCCTGGGATTTTGTTTCCCAGGTACATTACTTTACACTTCTTTGCACTGAATCTAAGCTGCCATACTTTTGGCCATTAATCCAGTCTTGCCAAGTCACTTCTCATCCTTTCAATCCGCCCACCCCCATGTATCAACCCTGTTGCAGATCTTCATATCATCTGCAAAGAGGCATACTTTTCCTTCCAGTCCCTCCACAATGTCACTTATAAAGACACTAAAAAGGACTGGACCTAGTACTGAACCCTGTAGTACCCCACTAGTAACCCCACTTTCTTCAGAGTGGACTGCATTTACTATTACTCTCTGTGTCCTGTTGTCCAGCCATTTTTGTTACCTAGGATACCACTCTGGGACCCACTCCCAGGCTGGCTAATTTGTTTATTAAGCTTTTGTGTGGGACTGTGTCAAATGCCTTGCTAAAGTCCAGGTAGGCCATGTCCACAACCCCTCCCAGGTCTACTACTTTGGTCACCCCACCAAAGAAATCTATTAGATTCATCTGACATGACCTACTCACTCTGAATCCATGCTACCTTGTGTCCTGTGCCCCACTGGCCTCTAGGCACTTAACAGTTCTTTCCTTCAGAAGTGATTCCATCATTTTCCCTACCACTGAGGTCAAGCTAACAGGTCTATAGTTTCCTTCCTCTGCTTTGCTCCCACTTTTGTTAAACAGAATCATATCTGCCCTCCTCCAGTCCTTGGGTATCACACCATCCTCCCATGATTTGCTAAAAAGCGTAGTCAGTGGTGTCACTAGTTCTCCCCTTAGTTCTTTTAGGATTCTGGGGTGGATCCCATCAGGTCCCATTTCTTTGTCCTCCTTCAGTTTTAGGAGTTCTTTCAGAACCCCTTCTTCTGTGAATGGACTGGTATTGACCCCTCTATCCAGAGTGCTTCTATTGATTAGATAAGGTACCTCCTCTCCTCTTCTTTTGTGAATACTTAGCAGAAGTATTCATTCAGTATTCCTGATTTTTGACTGTCATGCTCTGCCCACCCACCCTCCCCTTTATTAAGCCTCACTATTTCTCTCTTGGCCTTTCTTCACTCCCTAATGTACCTATAAAAGGTTTTATCCCCATTCTTAACTGAGTTGGCTATCTTTTCCTCAGGTTGGGCCTTTGTTATTCTGACTGCCTTCCCTGCTTCCTTCTGCTTTAACTGGTACAGTTCTCTGTCCTGACCCTTCTGTGCTTCCTTATACTTCCTGAATGCTGTCTTTTCTCTACCATTTCTTTTGAGAACCATAGTATTTTTTTCCTTCATTTTGATTTGTTTATTTGCTTCACACAAAGGCTTGTTGCCTCTGTGATGGCAGTTTTTATGTTTCCCCATTGATCCTCCACTCCTCCTTCTTGCCCATTTGCTAGTGCTTTTCTGAGGCACTCTCCCATTTTGACAAAGTCAGACCTCCTAAAGTCCAGTGCCCTCACTTTTGTATGGCTTGACTATACGGCTGTGTTTATCATGAACCACACTGTTTGGTGGTCACTTGTTCCAAGATGGCTACCCACTTCTAAATTTGAGATCCTCTCTCTGTCCCTGTTTGAGAGTATCAGGTCTAAGATCCCTCCCTTGTAGAACTTTATCTTTTAGATAAAGATTTTTATCTTTTAAAAGTCCATTGCTTTATCTCCAAATTTTCACTTTTTGTCAATTTAGGTCCAAAAATTTTATATCTGCCTGTATTAAAGCATGACCGGATAATATTATTGTGTTATTATTTATACTTTCTCTGTCTTTTAGTAATGATTTTGAAACAGTTATATAATCTATCCTCATGAAACATTTATTTTTTCTTATCATAATGAGAATATCCTTCTATGTAAGGATATAATGTTTTCCAGCTGTCAACCAATTCATGTTGCATAACAAAGTTATGAAGTGGCTTAGAGTGTCCTTTATTGAAAAAAAAGGTGATGTGGAAGTTCTAGCTGTATCAAGGTAGAAAAGGGCATTATACTCTCCCATTAATTTTAGTTTGTCGGCTTGTAATTTAACCACCTCCACCATTATTTCTGCCAAGAATTCTTTATATTCACTAAATGGGGCATAAACTGAAGCTACTAATATGACTTGATTTGAAATTTTTATTTTGGCCATTATTATTCTGCCCAATGAATCTGCGTAACTATCCAATATCTTAATCCCTGGGTCATTCCTAAATATTACCATTACCCCTGCTCTTTTCCTTGTTCCTTTGAAAAAAACATATGAGACATCCATTTCCTCCTAATCTTTAGTACATCCTTATTATCTAAATGAATTTGTTGCAGGCCTATACAAGTAGCTTTAGTCTTGTTTATATAGTTCAATACTCTTGATCTCTTAATTGGAATATACATTAACATTCATGGCAGCACAAGCAAATGTATAATGATCTGTCACAGAATATACAGTTGCTTATTCTTATAGACAAGCATTCTTAACTTATACCACTTGATTACCTAACATTTTCCCCATTCCCCCTCTTTAAATATTAAATCTGTTATTATTAACACCAATATTTATGCTACCAATCACTAGATTGGTTAGTCCTTCAGTTTATTTGCTCCCCCATTTTCCCCTCATTGCCCTTGTTATGCCTTTTAATACTTAACCAAGTATCTTAATGTTCCATAATGGAAGTGTTTACCTATAATGGCAAACAAAAAACCTGCTAGACCCTTTATTGTTAGAAATTATCTATATTAGTGACATATATGAATCTGGTCTATTATTTGTTAAGAATAACCATCTATTGGTAAATCTATATACTTCTAAGGGCAATTCAAAAAGAACTCACACAGTGACACCAAAACATCACAAAGAGAAGAAAAAAAAATGTAGCCCTTACTATGCGCATATTTTATTTCATTTAATACATTTATATAATGTTTGCTATTTTCTCTTTCAGATCCTTTACTGCAGCTTCTGGAGTGTCATAAACATGTCTGATGCCATCAATAATCACTTTTAATTTAGCTGGATGCAGAAAAGTAGTTTTAATTCCCAACGTCCATAACTTCCTTTGAATTTCCTCAGATTTCCTTGTTTCCTGGATCAATTTAGGTGGCAAGTCATTATAGATGGCATCATCTGCTTCTTTAAGAGAGAGACTCTTTTTTCTATAGACAAAGCTCATTAGCTCTTCTTTTTCATCTGATTTAATAAAATTAACTATTATAGGTCTAGGTGGACCATGAGGATCAAAATTTGGTCTAAACACCCTGTGAAGTCTATCAAAGTTCCAATTAACTTTTGGTGGATCTAAGCCCATATATGCTGCCATAATTTTTCTTACTATGATACTTAGATCTTCTTGTTTATCCCAGACCTCAGGAACTCCCAAGATCCTAACATTTTTCCATCAAGCTCTAAACTTGAAGACTATCAGTTTTGTTGAGAAAGACTGTTGTACATCCTCCATCTGTTTTAATTGTCTTTTTAATGGTATTGTCTCATCTTCTAAGCCAGAAATTCTGTTTTGAGCTTCTGTTAGTTCCTTTTTGAGTTGTTGATTCCCCTGTAACAGCACATTAATAGTAGTGTGAACATTTTTAATCTTTGTATGTGTTTTTTTTCATTTGCCTCATTCATTTTCATTAACTCTGCCCATGGAAGGGGTGATGTTGTTTCCCTTCACTTCATTTGAAATAGAGCTTTGATCACTGTCTTCCTCATCATTTTCAAACTGGGAACTAGAGTCCAAGGCAGCTGTTGTATTCTCCTTTATAGACAAGTTTAAATTTATTTCATTTATTTCTACTATGCTAGGTACATTTTCCATTTGCACTTCTGGTGATTTTATCATTCATGCTAGATCTCCAGTCATAACCAAGGTATCACTGCCCCTATCCGGGTTTTCACCAACCATATTTCCATGTCTTGAAGTGCACAAACCCCCTTCAGACATTCCTTAAGGCAGGTCATCACCCATAGCCTTAGCTGTAGCTTCTGTGTTCCTCCTAATTCCATCATTATTCTTATTCCCCCATTCAATATGTTATTTACAGATTTTTTAGAACATACCTTGGAATGTAGGGATTGCTCAACCTTGGGGTTTGCAGTCACTGATATCACTCTGTCAGCATTTGGCTTCATTGCTGCAACAGCTGGGAGCCTGTACTTGATCTTAGCATCCAAGCTCTTTATGCTGACTTGGGAAATCAGGACAGGCTTGGTGTTGGCCTTGGCACTGGCCTTCTGGTTGTAACTTTGATCCTCATCTCCTTGAAGCAACTCAGAGTCTTCTTCTTTACCATTTGGTTCCTGGGAACTTTGATCCTCACTTTCTGTTTCAGGTAAGGAAGCAGTTGATTTCTCCAACTGGTTTCTATTCATATTAACTTCTTGTTGCAATATTTCCAGCTCTGTATTAGTATTTGCAGAGTCCTCTTTAATTTTTGAAAAGGCAGGTGTTATATTTTTAACCAAGTCTTTTTTTAGAAAAATGGGTGCAATCCCTTGTAACCTTTTACCATCCTCTCTGTTACCTACTTTATCCTTTTTGACAAAGTATGGAATGAAACCGGCTATTCCTGTTGAAGCTTTCAGTTCCATTTGTTTCATTGCTTTCTTATTCTTCATACCAGACCTTAGTCTAGTTTGTGTCTGCAGGGTTTGTAGTTGTAGTTGTTTAATTGACTTTGCATATGTCTTCGCTGTTTTCTCCATTTTTTTAGGACATTATTTCTTTATGGCCCCATAGCAATCTCCATACTGTTTTTATGTTGGCTCGCGCTTGCGTGGCCAACATATTGCATTAGTAGCAGATTTGGAGGTCTGGTCACTGTTGGGTGAATGCAGGGCACACATCCGTAGGTGAGTCCCTCATTCCCCAATAAGACAGCATGCAGGAGCCACGCCAGGAATACATAATGTGGTAAGCACATCTAAGAAAAGGTCTGCTGCAATGACAGCCAAGCTCGTCATGCAGTGGCACCAAAATACGTCCTCTCTACGTGCCTTTCCTGGTGAAGCCATCAGTTAACATGGTGGCACTGACTGTCGCCGCTTGGAGAGCCGACTTCAGGGGTGCCCAGTCCCCCTGTTGGCATGCACCAACCCACGTTATTTGCTGATGGGGAGCCCACTCCCCATCAGCATAATGCACCCCCCATTTCAAGCATGTGCTGAAGGGGTACCCAATCCCCCTCGGCATCATGTACCTCCTTCCCAGTTTAATTTGCTGATGGGGGAGCCCACTCCCCATCAGCATAATGTCCCCCCATTTGTTGTGTGCTGACAGGAGTGCCCAATCCCTGGGAGCTACAGAACCCCCCTTAAAAACCCCAAAAAACTCAGGTGGCATGCTGGGAGCCCACCCCAGATGCCAAATGCCCCTGTAAAAGAAAAACTGTCCCACAATGTTTTTTATTAAACCTGCAAAGCAGAAAACGGTCCTTTATCGACTCCAATGGCCCTCCCCAACCCATGCCCACTCTCTGCACACCCTTCCTCCACACAGCACCCCCCACCCCATACTTACCTCCGGAGCATGGCACGATGATCTTCAGTGGACCAGGAACACGTCTGCACTCTTCAAAGCCGACCACAAACTGAAGAAATGCCGGTAAACTGTATAATGGCATAAATAGGAATTTTTCAACTTTGGTGCATATCTCGGGCATTTGGTGGAATTTTGATACCAAACTTTCAACATGTGGTTATTGGGACCCCTCTTCATGAGTTTAGTCACTGTCATGACGTTATTCAGTCCCAAAAGGTAATTTCGCAGTCACTGTGCAGAATCACCCATTGGGACCGATCAATGAAACAACAGTGCCACTGTTCATGAAGGGAGCTGTCAAAAAGCCTATGTTGCAAATTTAGTGAAAAAAAATCAAAAAAATGGCTGTTTTATGAGCGTGCGTTGTGCAGTTTCCACGCACGCTCATAACTTCATGAATTTGTAATATTTTCACTCCAGATTTTCAAAATTGGCATTTTACCACACCTCCTTATGAACAGTACAGCTGTCATTTTACATATCCTGGCCAAAATACGTTTTTCACACATCCGGCGCGGAATAGTGTGGTCGCTGTGCGAAATCAGCTTTCGGGACAGTTTGAGAAAATTATGGTGACATTGTTCAAGAACAGAGGTCTTAAAATACCTATGTTGAAAATTTGGTGATGAACGTCCATAAAATGACTGTGTTACAAACGTGCGTTGCGCAGTTTCCACTCAAAATTGTAACTTAGCAAATTTGCAATATTTTCATGCCAGATTTTCAACACTGGCAATTTTTCACACCTCCTTATGAACAGTATAGCTGTCATTTTTCACAACCTGCCCAAAATGTGTTTCTGCACCTGTGGCGCACAATGGCATGGTCACTGTGGGATATCAACTTTTGGGACAGATTAATAAAATCACAGCACCACTGTTCATGAAAGGAGGTCCCAAAATGACAATGTTGAAAATGTTGCTAAAAAAATCCCCAAAATTTGGGTTATGGACATGTGTTGTACAGTTTCTATGCATACTCATGACTTCACCAATTTGTCATATTTTCATTCCAGATTTTATAGGTTGCCATTTTTTTACACCTCCTCATGAACAATACTGTTGTCATTTTTCACATCCTTCCCAAAATGTGTTTTCATCCCTGTGTCGCCAAATGGCACAGCTGCTGTGCAAAACCACCTTTCAGCTAAACAACTGATTGTGCCACTCTTCATAAGGTGGGGTCACAAAAAGCCTATGTTGAAATTTTTGAGTGAAAATACTAACGGACACCTATGGCATTAGGGTTTCCAACTGTAGCACCCCACCCTGTAGAGACTGCCAGGCATCAGCGGTGTGACTTGGGATCATTGGCTGTAATGCTCACTCCATTCCATCCCCATCCCCACCCTTCAGCCAGTGACAGGCATCAAGGTGTGCCTTGGAGTGTTAAGCCCTAAAGTTCACCCCATTCTCCTATACTACACCAGACTCAGCATGTTTCCTTATGGAATGGGGTAAGTATAAGGCCCAAAGACCCCAAAGCACACCCACCATGACACTTGTCAGTGTCTACAGGGTAGGATGAGGCCCATTCTCCTATACTGAACCCATCTCAGCATATTTCCTTATGGAATAGGGTAAGTATAAGGCCCAAAGACACCAAAGCACACCACAACACTTGTCAGTGTCTACAGGGAAGGGTGAGGTAAAACAGCATGAGCGTTATAGCTGACACCCCAAAGGTACACCCCAACACCTTTCAGTCTCTGCAGGGTGGGGGTGGAGTTGGCATCAGTTCAATACTTCATTGCCATTCCTATTATGCATCTCTAACTCCTGCACTACCAATGCCAATGCCAGCAAGACAACATTCGGCATTGCCAAATGCTTGTTTCTTTTAGCTGTGCAGTGGACTCCAGTGTAGAAAATATGTTTTTTACAGTCTTGCAGCAGAACACGTTATATACATACTTGGTATTTTAAAATGAGAAAAGAAAGGTGGCAGCAATGTGGCTAGGTATGCTACTGCATACCTCGAGGAGCAATCGCAGGGAGCCTGCCTAGATTTTGCATGCTTGTGCCATTTTGGAAACAATCCTCCTCCTCTTTCTCCCTTTATGGAAAGGTATCTGCAACAGGTCCAGTGTGAACTGTGAACCAGAATAATATAGCAGACCTGTGTCTGAAATTCAGTTAAAGTCTGACAGACACCAGTACCTTTTGCATACTGTCTCTGTGACCGTGAACAAATAAGTCAATTCTCCTCTCTCTGCTCCATGGGGCACATCTACAAGCTTCAGCACAGTGGGCCTTCCATGGACTGTAAATAAAAAAAAAAATTCTGGTTTTGGAAGGACTGTGTCGTAGAGGGTTAGGCCAGGTTTTTGACCCCTGAATCTTTAATTTGAACTCTAGCATTGTCTGTGTATAGCACCATGCCTTTTAATTTAGCGGTCCAGTGTAAATTATAAACCAGAATAATATAGCAGACCTGTGTCTGAAACTCAGTTAAAATCTTAAAGCTACCAGTGCCATTTTCATACAGTCTGTGTGATCCCAAACAAGTCAGTCTGCTCTCCTTCCTATGCTCCATGGGGCACACCTACAAGCTTTGGCTCAGTGGGCCTTCTGTGGACAATAAATAAAAAATAAATAATCCTTGCTTTGGAAGGACTGTGTCATGGAGGGGTAGGCTAGGTTTGGGGACCCTGAATCTTCCATTTGAACTCTAGCATTGTCTGTGGGTAGCACCATCCCTTATATTTTAGAGGTTCAGTGTGAACTGTGAACCAGAATAATTATATTCCAGACCTGTGTCTGCATTTAAAGCTGTGACCCTGAACAAGTCACTGAAGAAAGACTGGCATTATGAGTACTCAAAACAGCTGTAACACAAAAGCCAGGGGCAAACAAGGAAGTAAACATCAAAGTATATTCAGTAGGGTCCAGAAAGGAGTGGCCCATCAAAAACTAAAGTACAAGCACCACAGTCTATAGAAGGGACTGAACTAAATAATACTGCTACTATCCATGTGCCAACTAAGCTTAAAAATGCTGAAACCTCAGCAACTGGGGTTGGACTATTTATGTCAGAAGGTCTCAGTAGTGACATACCAAACAAAGTTTCAAAAGAATCCAAGGCATCTAGTAACAGGTTGTCTGAGAAAAGTGCAAAAACAAAGAGTATTCCTATTATACAGAAAGTTAAATCACTTACAGGTACAGCTCCCAGTGAAGTTGCTTGATTTGCAACACATGTGTATTGAGTAATTCAATATCCAAGTAACAGTATTAACTTTACTGAATCTGATGATGATGATGATGATGATGATGACCGTGATAATGGTCATGGTGATACTGATGACATGGATGAGCGTGTGAGTCTGACTTTACCTGTTTCTCAGTCTGACACTGACAGTGTGAATGCAGAGTACTAATACAGTGTCAAAAGGGAAAAAGAAAATGTCAAAGTCACAAGCCAAGCAAACTGAAACAAAGTCTGATGGTAGTGATGGCAATGGTGCTAAAGGGACAATACTAACAAGCACCAAAAGGGCAAAAGTTGCATCCTGCCCAGAAATGACCCCTCTTTCCTTTGCCAGTGGATTCAAACTGATGCACCTACTCTATAAAAGTACCCAAAGGAAAGGAACATGAACTGTTTAAAATGTGCCACTGATTATGTTTTGACCCAGTAGGTTCCTCTTTAGACCCAAAGTTTTTACACTAGTGGGTCCAATATGACCCATGTTTTTAACACCCCACTGCTGTCACTAGTGATGATGCAGAGGATTCTATGATTGTCTTACACAATGAACCTTTATCCTCCACAAATATGTCTTCCCCAGTTAAACCCAGTCACTTGACCCCTACTGAGCCCATTACTAGATATAGGTAGTCCACCTCTACTGTTTGGAATCATTATTACATAAACCCCAAGGGTTCTTTCCAAGTTATACTGTATGTGTGCACTGCAATACTAGTACAGGTCATCTTGGAATCTCAACAATGATGTGACATCTTTTGTGAGTTAACCCTATCTTTATATATGGTTCAAACAAACAGTCTAACATTGGTGCCTGGAAATGCACCAACGCTCTCGGAGAACAGGAACATTCTGCTGAAACAGTAGGAGACACTAATCACCAGCTAAGATCCAAAAGTCCACTTTTGCCTCAAGGTAATTCTGTAAGGTCCTCTGTTTCACTAGCAGGGCATGTAGCACAACATCCCCCATGAAATCCAACTGTACCTCTGATAAGAGGCAATTGAAATTAAAAGAGGTTTTTGAAAGAAAGTCTAAATATTTACGAAATCATTTGATAACAAATAGAATAATAGATAGGTTCTGGTGTATTACAAGGTAGTAATTCCATGGAGAGGTTCTGGGGACACAGAAAACCTCGACAGCGAAGCTTGAGAGGTTTCATGTGTCCCCAGAACCTCGAGATGGAATTACTACCTTGTTATGCCAGAACCTACTAGGTGAACTGACTCACCTCCATTTGACCACTGGAGTCTGCGGGTGAATGTGCATGCTGGCAGGGTTCCCCAGTCCTGTGTGGATGAGCAGCTGCCGTGGGCTTCATTTAGCCACGATTTTTTTTTAGCGTTTGTCGGTGGCGTTATCGGGCAAGCACAGAGCCCTGGAGAGAGTCGGATTGTTAATAATCCAAGACCAATGGTTTTCAAGGTTAAAAAAAAGGTTGTTGCTGTTAAGATTGCCTCGCTAAGCGATAGAGCAAGCCGCCATGTTTTTGGACTCATTCTTGCTGCCCACAGAGGAAAAGCAGCCAATCAGAAGGCACACTTTTTAAGATGTCAGGGATAGACTTGCACATGCTCTCTTCAGCTTTGTTGATAATACTATAGTTCGGGTGCCGAACAATAGTATTACGGCACCAAACAATAGTATTATCACTCAGGAACAGTAGTATTATCGCTCCAGGAGCAATGGTATTACCAGGATTTTTTTGGATGCTTTTCAAGCATATTATTTTAACAATCCATATATTAAAAATAGAATAATAGATAGGCAAGTGTATATTACAAGGGAATAATACCATCGAGAGGTTCTGGGGGCAAGGGAAACTCGAGAGCGAAGCTCGAGAGGTTCCCTTGCCCCAGAACCTCGAGATGGTATTATTCTAGTGATAGACATCACTATTTTTTATTTTTTGTAATATATAGATGCGAAGCTTACTTTGGTAGTTGTGAGGTGCTGACACTGGGCAGACTGTCAGTCACAGGGAGGAGACAGACACTGACTCTAACCGCCTCCACCTCCAGCCCACCCACCCGTCCACTTGCTCGCTTCATGTCTCTGTTGAGCTACTTATTTTTTTAGGCAGTCCTACCTTTTATTGATTTCCTGCATTGCTGTATGCAGGATTATCCAAACAGTTGTGTGGCAAAGAATCGGCAGTACAGCGAACGGATCATTTTCTCTCACTAAGCGAGAGACAGACGCCATTTTTTTCTAACTGTTTTGCCCGCCCACAGAGACACTGTGTCTAATGAGGAGGCATGATTTGTAGTACGTCACCACGCATTAAGTCTACAGTATTGGAGGGTTTTGAGAGTGTGCTGTTCTGATTTGGTGATAATACTATCGTTCAGAGCTCGAATTGTAGTATTACGAGTTCTGAATGACAGTATTATCACTTGGCAATGATACTATTACCACTTTGGCTGCAGTGTATTACAGGGAATTTTTTTGTATGTTTTAGGATACCATTATTTTAATGATCCATATATTACAATGGTAATAAATCATAAAATGACAGTAATTATTGTGCTGGATTTGCAGTCATACTGTGTTGTGGAAGACATGGGTATCCTGAGGCTTATAGAGTACTTAGACCCATGATATTTAATGCCAAGTAGAAAATACTTTTCAGTAACTACTGTACCCAGGATGTATGGCCGATTGGTACTTCAAGTAAGGCATGCTTTCCAAGAGGCTGAAGACAAGGTAGTTTACTGTATTACCAACATGTGGACCAGCACCCAAACCATTGCCTATCTTTTTTCTTTCTGCACACTGGGTATGTTTTGCAGATAACTCATCATCCTCACACACCACTCTGCCTGCTACCCCTACCACTTCAACCACTATTACTGCCAGTACTATTTCTCACAGCTCAAAAAAAACACTCATGTTTCGGAAAATGGCAGTTCTCCATGCATCTCACTTTCAGGATACACTCACAACACAGCACATTCAGCCAGAACTGAAAAGACTAGTTAGTGCTTGAGTCACCTCACAGAGTTTGAAAGTTGTTTTTTTATCCTGAAAGTGGAGCAAATATTATAAAAGGACTTCATGATGGCCACTATATACAGTACATGTACACTGTTTTGCACATTGTCTTAACCTCATTGTTTGAAACTTTCTGAATAATGACCAGCAAGTATCAACCACTGTGGGAACAGTGGGCAAAGTGTGTGGCCACTTCACTCATTAAGTAAAAGCCCATGACATCATTGCTGATACCCAGAAGAACAAAGGTCTTCCTCACCACCAGCTTGTTCAGAATATACCAATAAGGTGGAATTCAACTTACTTTATGACTGAATGCATCCCTGAACAAAAGGTAGCTATCACTGATTATATCATGTACAATGATACTGGGAGGGCATTGTACTTCATTCTATTCAGTGTTCTCTGATGGAACAGCTGTGTCACATTCTAAAACCATTTATGAGTGCTGTAAAAGATGTCAGTGCAGAAGAGACATCCCTTAGCCAAGTTATTCCACTCATTCTAATTCTCAAAAAAAAAGGTTGGAGAAAATGAGGATTGTCTTATATATGAACCAGTCTCTAGTCAATAACATGCTTTCCAGACATAGCAATGATGACAAATTATCAGCCATGACATAGATAAAAGAGTATACAGTATCTTAACAACATTGCTAGATACATAAAAACACAGAAACATAGAATTTGATGGCAGATAAGGACCGCTTGGCCCACTAGTCTGCCATTTCCCTTCCTGATGGATAAGCTGCAGATTCTAGTTAATCAACAGCTTACTTCCTCCTACCCTCCACTAAAATTGCCTTATGTCTCTCCCATGCATTCTTGAGTTCTCCCACTGTTCCTGACTCCACAACCTCCTCAGGAAGGCTGTTCCATGCATCCACAACCCTCTCTGTGAAAAAATACTTTCTAACATTACCTCTGAGCTGTCCCCCCTCTATCTTCAAATTGTGCCCCCTTGTTCTTGCACATCTCTTCTTCTGAAAGATACTACCCTCTTGTACTTTGTTAATTCCCTTGAGATACTTAAAGTTTCTATCATGTCCCCCCTCTCCCTCCTTTCCTCAAGGGTATTCATATTAAGCTGCTTTAGTCTCTCCTCATATGTCTTCTGGTGCAGACCCTGCACCATTTTGGTTGCCCTCCTCTGAACAGCCTCCACCCTGTCTATGTCTTTGCGGAGATGGGGTCTCCAGAATTGCATGCAGTACTCCATGGGGTCTCATTAACTGTCTGTACAGAGGGAAAACAACTTCCTGTTTTCTACTGTTGATGCCTCTCCCTATGTATCCCAGTATCCCCCCAGCCCTCCTTACTGCCTTCTCACATTGCTTGCCCACCTTTAGGTCATCTGATATAATTACTCCTAGGTCTCTTTCAATTTTTGTTGTTGTTATTAACTCACCCCCATTGTGTACTCTTCCCCTGGGTTTTTGTTTCCCAGATGCATTAGCTTGCACTTCTTTGCATTGAATCTGAGCTGCCACATATTTGACCATTCCTCCAACCATGCCAAGTCCCTTTTCATTCTTTCCACCCCACTTTGTGTATCAACCCTGTTGCAGATCTTTGTGTCATCTGCAAAGAGACAAAGAGTTGTGTTCCTCTTCTTTTTTTTGGGTCCTTTGTGAGACAGCAGGTGTAACCCCCTTGTTACAGAAACATAGAAACATAGAATTTGATGGCAGATAAGGACCACTTGGCCCACCTAGTCTGCCCATTTTCCTACCTAACAGATAAGCTGCAGATCCTAGTTAACCAACAGCTTACTTCCTCCTACCCCCCACTAGGACTGCCTTATGCCTGTCCCATGCATTCTTGAAGTCCCCCACTGTTCTTGACTCCACAACCTCCTCAGGGAGGCTGTTTCATGCATCCACAACCCTCTCTGTGAAAAAATACTTCCTCACATTACCTCTGAGCCGTCCCTCCTCTATCTTCAAATTGTGCCCCCTTGTTCTTGCACATCTCTTTTTCTGGAAGATGCTACCCTCTTGGACTTTGTTAATTCCCTTGAGGTACTTGAAAGTTTCTATCATGTCCCTCTCCTTCTTTCCTCAAGGGTATACATATTAAGCTCCTTTAGTCTTTCTTCAGTATGTCTTCTGGTGCAGACCCTGCACCATTTTGGTTGCCCTCCTCTGGACAGCCTCCACTCTGTCTATGTCTTTGCGGGAGATGGGGTCTCCATAACTGCACACAGTACTCAGATGGGGTCTCACCAACTGTCTGTACAGAGGAAAACAACTTCCTGTTTTCTACTATTGATGCCTCTTCCTATGCATCCCAGTATTCCCCCAGCCTTCCTTACTGCCTTCTCACATTGCTTGCCCACCTTTAGGTCATCTGATATAATTACCCCAGGTCCCTTTCTATTTTTACTGTTGTCAGTATCTCACCCCCCATTGTGTACGCTTCCCCTGGGTTTTTGTTTCCCATGTGCATTACCTTGCACTTCTTTGCATTGAAAATGAGCTGCCATACATTTGACCATTCCTCCAACCTTGCCAAGTCCCTTCTCATCCTTTCCACTCCATCTTGTGTATCAACCCTGTTGCAGATCTTTGTGTCATCTGCAAAGAGACATACTTTTCCTTCCAGTTCCTCTGCAATGTCACTTATAAAGACATTAAAAAGGACCAGTCCCAGTACTGAACTCTGCGGTACCCCGCTAGTAACCCTCCTTTCTTCACTGTGTACCCATTTACTACTACCCTTTGCATCCTGTTGTCTAGCCAATTTTTTTATCCAGGCTACCACCTTGGGACCCACTCCAAGGCTGGCTATCTTGTGAATTAATCTTTGTGTGGGACTGTATCAAATGCCTTGCTAAAATCTAGGTAGACCATGTCCACAGCCCTCCCTGGTCTACTACTCTGGTCACCCAGTCAAAGAAATCTATTAGATTTGTCTGACACGACCTTCCCATCATGAATCCATGCTGCCTTGGGTCCTGTGCCCCACTGGCCTCTAGGTACTCAACAATTCTTTCCTTCAGAAGTGATTCCATCATTTTCCCTACCACTGAGGTCAAACTAACTGGTCTGTAGTTTCCTGCCTCTGTCCTGCTCCCACTTTTGTGAAGAGGAATCACATCTGCCCTCCTCCAGTCCTCGGGTACCACCCCATCCTCCCATGATTTGTTAAAGAAAGTAGTCAGCGGTGTTACTAGTTCTACCCTTAGTTCTTTTAGAATTCTTGGGTGAATCCCATCAGGCCCCATTGCTTTGTCCACCTTCAATTTTATTAGTTCTTTCAGGACCCTTTCTTCTGTAAATGGACTGGTATTGACCCCCATCTTCAGAGTGTTTTCCTTGTTTGGTTTAGGTAACTCCCCCTCCTCTTCCAGATTTTCATGTTTTGCTTGGGGATACCACTGGTGATGATGCTAACAGCACAATCTGGGAATGGTATAAGATAGAGGTACTGTGGTTATGTTGTTGAACTTAGATCTTCAGTGCTGTTAAAAACAAATTATGTCTAAACGTTTTGATGGAGTGGGAGTAAAGGCTGGAGTGAGCCAGGGACACAGTTCACAGGATAGCGGCCTATGAATATTGCTGGGCACATGATGTGCAAGAACTACTCTTTTTAAATGAAAACTTTTTGTATTAGTGTGAGAGAAGTGTGACAATAGTGGGGTATAAAAATTATGTAAGCAACTGTTGGAAGCAGTTCAAGTAAAGGTGTGCAAGCACAAGGATGGTGGTGCTGGTTTTAATGAGCACACAGTATTATGATGGAAATCCAGACCGCACTTACCCCTGAAAGACAGGAAGCTGCAAACACAGTTTAGTCCATCAAACTTGTTTTATTTTGCCATTCTTTCGGTGCATACAAAACAGAAATTCCAGTAGTGATACAGAGAGCACTACCCCTTGTGGTTCACCTGTTAAACCACCTGCTTCATCAGAGGTTACTTTTGTTGGAAGCATTTCTTTAGTTTCAACTGACTAGTGGTCAGGGGGCAATCCAACCAGTAGAGACTGAATGTGTTAGCTTGGGCAGATGCATCAAGTTTAAAATAAAATGTCTGTGGCCAGCCCACCAGTGCATTGGCATGGTGTCCATCAGTGGCACTGACCTCCCGGGTTCAGGAATGAACTTGGAAGTTGGAGGGCCAGCCGGGGAGAGAGGGATTGAGCATCCGGAGGACTGCTCTCCCTCTCTGGGGGGAAGGGGGGAAGAGTGTCCGGTGCAATGAGGACCACTGGTGGAAGCTGTTGGTCCTGAATGGCCAGCGTCATACATTTCAGGGCAGGGCAGATGCGGGCATCATTGCACGTCACCACCTCCAGGGAGAATATCTGCAGGAAGAATCTGGCCATAAATGATGGCCCCACTCTGCCACTGCTCTCCGCTCAGACTAATGTCCACCAAGGGGGGTCTTGTTCCCATGACCACACCCTAGAGGGTAAGCCAGGGCTTCAAGACCCATGATCTCATGGAGAGGCCACCCACCCAGTGGTCCCATCAAGAGTGGGAAGCCTGGAGATGGGGGGAGTGGCTGGTGGGGTAGGGGACTGGAGACAATGGTCCCCTCAAAAAAAACCCAAAACAAGATGTTAGGAAGGAAAAAGTTGTTTGGGGGAAAGAAAAGATAGAATGCTTTGTATTTAAGTGACTATGTTTCTTTGCAGTACTTCAGTTACGGGGGGGTTAGACTCGCTTGGCTCTCTTGCTAAGTGAAGAGAAAAAGCATTGTTAGAAAATGGGTTAGAAAGTGACTCGCTGTGCTTGTTTATATTACTCTGCTGTTTCCAATAAGATTACATTTAATATAAAGAAGGTGTGTTTTGTTATGTTGATGGTTTGGATATGCTGTTGAGGGGGACTGACACATCATTTGGTTGGGAATGTTTGCTAGCGACTGGAAAAATGGCCGGTATGCCATCTGAAAATTCCCAATGCCCATTAATACTGGTGATGAGGTCGGGCTGGGACTGGAACTTTTAATACCCGGCTCTGTTGCCTGATAGATGCATACCTTGGCAGAGCTATCAGCCAATCAGAGCCCGGAGATTTTTTAACCCATTTTCTAACATGGAATAGAAGAATTCAAAACTCTGCATTATTCCAGAAATAGAATGCCCCCCTATGCACACACACATATGGAATGGTAATATGGAATACATGAATTCAAAATTCTTCAGCGTTCCGCTGGCATACACCCAAACAAACACAAACACACACACCTCAAATGGAGCCAGAACCTCAGTTTTATTTGTTGCCAGGTAAAGAGCAGGGAGTTCTCTGGCAAACTGGTGGGGATATGAGGGGGAGTTTTCATGGTCATCAAAGAAACACCAGTAATGGAAACCCTGAATAGTACTTGATTTTCTAAATTTGTGTATGTGTGTAAGGAGGGGCTCTTCAGTGAAAAGATTATTAAATTATTTACTTACTTTAGTTAATTTAGTGGACTTTCATTTTTAGTGCCTGCATGAAGGTTTTTATTTATAAGTAAAAGTTGCAGCCATGTTTGTGATGGAGATTAGGAAGCAAGTGGCTTATGAATTCTGGTAGTTGCCCCAGTTGGCAGGGACTTGTTTTTAACCATTGGTGGTGCTCTCTTAAGGCAATGGCTAGAACCAAGTTTCAGCCACTCAGGACACAGGAACTTCCTTGCCCATTTTATATGTTACAGTAATAAATTATATGGCTTGAGCCTCGGGGGCACCTCAGAAACAGTATAATACAGCTGTTAAAGGCTTTCACTAACTGCTGCAGAGATAGACAGTGTAGCTGAAGCTGATTATGTCACAGGAATAAATGGCAGGGCTCAGGGGAAGCTAACAAACAGTATAATACAGCTGTGAAAGGATTTACTAACTGCTGCAGAGACATACAATGTATCTGACTATGTCACAGTAGCAAAATTACAGGGCCTGGGCCTCAGGGTTACCTAACAAACAGTATAATACAGCCATAAATGGCTTTCACTAACTGCTACAGAGATAGACTGTGTAGCTGACTATGCCACAGTAGTAAATAACAGGGCTCAGGGGTACCTAACAAACAGTGTATTAAAAATTTCAACTTTGAATTTCAAACTAGCTACCTTCTGTGTTTTTGTCTATCTTTTCCCCCACCTTGCTCCTCTGTTCTCTCCCCGGCACTACCTCCTTGACTGAAGCTGATCCCCCCTTCCCTGAGATTGCTTCACTTCCTCCCCCTTAGATTGTTTCAGTCCCTCACTATTACTCCCTTAATTTTGCTCCTGTCTGACTTCTAGTTCATGTAGTATCGGTGTTTTCAACTATTGATTCAACTTTTAAACACAGGTCTTTATTGCTGTGAGCACCCACGGAGCTGCTTCCAGACTGTCCTATCTGTGAGACACATGCTCATAGAAGATGGAGCACAGACCTTTAGACACCACTGATCAATCAGGTGTCAGCCCAGGTGTCATGTGCTCCTATTCTGCTGTAAGCTTTATGAAGGAACCCAGAGGCTGTCCTTTTAATGCCTGTTTCCAGCCTGGAAGTCCTTTATCCATTACCCGTTAGCTGTCTCAAACTACCCAACCTTAGAATTACACTGTTATCACAAGTAAGGTAGTACATTACCCAAACTACCCTACCAAGCCAAAAATAGGGGATACCCACACTTCCCAACCCATAGAAACATAGACTTTGATGGCAGATAAGGACCGCTTGGCCCACCTAGTCTGCCCATTTCCCTACCTACAGGATAAGCTGCAGATCCTAGTTAACCAACAGCCTATTTCTTCCTACCCCCACAAGAATTTACTTATGTCTGTCCCATGCATTCTTGAATTCTCCCACAGTTTTAGACCCCACAACCTCCTCATGAAGGCTGTTCCATGTGTCCACCACCCTCTCTGTGAAAAATACTTACTAACATACTAACATACTATTTGCCAGCAGATTAGGCCTTACGGTCTATCGAGTCTGCTCGAACCTTAGATCCTTAGTTGGGTGCCGAGACCCTCCCATCCCTTGTGCTCCAGAAACCCGTATCATCCATCCCCACCCCCCTGGGACAGGCCATCATCTGATACATCCACTTTCTGTGTCTGTCCCACCCTCTCTTGAAGCCCTCCACTGTGGATCTCTGAACCAGCTCACCAGGCAGTGCATTCCAAGGGTCCACCACCCTCTCAGTGAAAAACCTCCTCCTCTTTTCCCCTCACCCTTCCACCTTCCAACTTCAAACCATGCCCTCTGGTGATACCTCCTGTTTTAGTCTAAAGATCCCTCCATGTTTACCCTATTTATTCCCTTGAGGTACTGAAGACCTCAATCATGTCCCCCTGTCTCCTCTCCTCCAATGAAAACAGGCAGAGCTCCTTAAGTCTGTCCTCATACGTCAAATCCCTAGCCCTCATATCATCTTTGTTGCCCTCCTCTGTACCCTCTCCAGGAGCTGTATGTCCCTCTTCAAGTGTGGTCTCCAGTACTGTACACAGTACTCAAGGTGTGGTCTAACCAGTCCATTGTACAGCCGGCAGAATCACTTCCTTGCTCCTAGAGGTGATCCCCTTACGATGCATCCCAACATCCTGTTTGCCTTGCTAACGCTCTCCTGCACTGCTCAGAGTTATTCATACATGCATCCACCATGACCCCTAGGTCTTTTCCCCTATTGAGGCCTCCAGCGCCTCCTCCCAGGGTGTACCTGTGTTTAGGGTTTCCGACCAAGATGCAACACCTTGCACTTGGTGATATTGAAATTTAATTTCCATGTGAGCCCAGCTTCCAGGGTGTCCAGGTCCCTTGCAGGGCCAACCTCCCTCTTCTCCCTCAACTACTGCTCCCATCTTGGAGTCATCCACGAAGAGACTCATTTCACACCCTATACCCTCCCTGATGTCCGATATGTATGCATTAAACAGGATCGGACCCAGGACCGAGCCCTGGTGTACCCCACTACCAACCTCTCTAGGGTTCGAGAGCTCCCCACAGACCACTACTCTCTGAGTGCATCCAGCTAGCCAGTTTTCAATCCATCTGACCATCAAAGGGCCTACTCCTAACCCCATCAGTTTCTCCACCAGACCATTGTGGGGGACACAGTCAAACGCCTTGCTGAAGTCCAAGATTAATACATCCACAGGCTTACCCCTATCCAGTTCTGATGTTACCCATTCATAGAACTCCACAAGGTTGGTTTGACGTGATCTACCTGGCACAAACCCATGTTGCCACTATCCAGACCTCCACCTCCTCCAAGTACACCCCCAATCATTCCTTTAGTATACTCCATTAATTTTCCCACCACTGAGGTCAAACTGATGGGTCTATAGTTACCTGGTACTTCTCTCGACCCCCCTTATGGATTGGTACCACATGTGCCTCGCCAATCCTAGGTACCCTCCCTGTCTCAAGTGACCTGCTGAAAAGCTCCGCCAGGTGCAGCCAATATGTCCACCAATTCCCATAGTACTCTCGGATGAATGCCATCCGGCCCAGGAGATTTGTCTTCCTTTAGGGCCTTGAGGGCTAACCACACCCTTTTGGCGGAGATAGCATCATCCATCCCCTCCACCTTACTGGCCTTTTTATCCTTACCCAGATGTGACACCCCTGGGGTACCTCTCTCTCCCTCTTGCTCCATTTCTGTTGCTCCCTGATCCCACTTACTGACGTTTCTATCCCCTTCATGCCTTGCTTTGTAGATATCCCATCCCTCTCCCTAGTGAACACAGAGGCAAAGTACTCGTTAAATACCTCTGCCTGGTCCCTCGCCTCTTCCACCCACCCTCCTTCTGATATCAATCTGCTGAGATGGCCCTTAGTTTTTCTCCACTCCCCAATGTACCGGAAGAACCCCTTTTCCCCTCCATGTATCCCCTGTGCCAGCCGCTGCTCTTTACGGACTTTGCTCCCTCACCATATGGGTGACTTTTCTAGATGCAAGCTGGTACATTTCTTATCCTATCCCTCTTGTTGTTTTTATATTTTGTAGGCCGCCTTCTTTTCTCTGACTGCTACCTGTACCTCACTGGACCACCAGCATGGTTTATGTGACCTTGTTCCCTTACGTTTCAACTTAGCGCAGATACTGACTGCCTCATGAAGTCCCCGTTTTGTGACCTCCCATCTCCTTTCCACACTTGTCATTGAGGTAATCCCCATCAAGTGATCCTTGAGAATATTTCCCATGCCCATAAAGTCTGCCCCCTGAAGTCCACTGCCAGTGTCCTAGATCCTCCCCCATGCTTATTTGAAACCAGAGTATTGTGGTCGTCCCAGTCAGGGGGTCTTGTACACAACCATGTCCCTTACCAGATCCCCATCTGCCACAACCACATCCAGGACATGCCCCTCCCTTGTGGGCTCCATCACATGCTGTGTTAAGAACACATCCTGGAAGCCATCCAGCAGCCTCTGCTCCTTGGCCACCTTAGAGGACATGGTCCCATTTTGTACCTGGCATATTAAGGTCCCCATCATCACCACTCCTTCCCTTTTGGTCCACACTGGGCAATGATGTTGACCAGCAAACCATCCTCTAGAACATCACTCATCCCGGGGGCCATATGCTACACCCAGCTTGACCTTATCTCCTGCTGGGGATGAGGTGACCCATAAGGCCTCCACGTTTCCTCCCTCTTCTACCCTAGCAATTTCTATGTCATCTCTAATGAACATAGCCACTCCACCCTCTGCCCTCCTTTCTATCCTTCCTAAGCATAGTGTACCCGCACGTTTAGGTCCCAGTCATGGTTTTTGTTGGCCCACGTTTCCGTGACCGCCGCCACATCCACCCCCCTCGAACAGCATGGCCTGGAACTCTGGCAACTTGTTTCCCAAGCTCCTGGCATTTACTAACACCAACCCCACCCCTTATCCTTGATCCTCTTTGTCGAACCCCACCCAGATTCCTTATACTTCCATCCTCCCTCTGCTCCTCCTGAAACCTCCACCCCCAATCTGTTTCCCCTCCCCTGGGCTTGAAGGCTACTCCCCTCATCTGGAGGAGAGGGCTTCTGTCAGCCCCTCCCTTATCCCTTCCCCACCTCACAAGTTTAAACCCCACCTTTCTTGTATGTAGTCAGCCATCCCTGTTTAAGGACTTCCTTCCTAATGGGGCAAGATGAAACCTGTCCTTGGCATATAGTCCCTTATCCTCCCAAACTCCATTCCAGTTCCCTAACACCCCAACCCACTCTCTCACTTCACTTCCTGAGCCAGTCATTAACCTCTGTGAGATTCATTTTTCTCCACTGAGGCCTTTGGTACTGCATAATGTCTCCTAAAAGGAAATGTTGCATCCATTATCCCGACAGACTCTAGCAAGTTCTTGGAACCTTGCTTGGATTTCAAAATGCTATTTCCTCTAGATCATTAGTTCCCAAATGCACCAGGAAATCCGGTTTCCCTCCACAATCTCTAACCATTTCATACACCATGAACTTTGCTCTGTACACTGTCAGCCCAGAGATACTCACTACCTTCACCTGGCTATGTCATCCACCCCCCGTCCCTCCCACTGGATACCCCTAATCATCGCATCTCCCAATAACAGAACCTTAACACCGTCGTCATCCTTATGGTTACCTCCACTATGCCCTCTCAGCCCCCCTTTATTCATGATCTCAATTTCCTGGGAGTCTTCCTGCCTTATTAGAGACCCCTTGTCACCCTCCCTTTCTGCCTCCTTGCTATTTTGCCGACTTAACTCAACCCCTCTGAATAGGTGTCCCTTTAACCTCTCTTATCCGAACCATTTATCCTGGCCCTGATGGTTTCCCTTCCCCCACCGCCATCTTCCCCCAGGTACTCTGCCTCCAGAGAGCCTCTGTGGTCCTTTAGCTAGGGCCCCATCCTAGGTACTGCCTCTTGCTGAAGGGGGCCCTCCACCTCCTTGTCTCCCAGTATCTCTCCAATCATGCTCTCCTTCCTCATGTCTGGAATATGTTGCATCTCCCCCATTTGCTTAACATATATGTTTCCCCTTCTCCCTCTGGGACTATTTCTATCCTTTCCATAGCCGGTCTGTGATGCCCTATGGGTATCCGACTCTCCCCCGCCTCTGTATAAGTTTCCTCATTTCCACCAACCCCTTCCTCCCCCTCTAGGTTGCTTAGTAGCTCAAATTTATTGTGACACTCTGTCAGCCTCCATCAAGTAACCCGAGTTTCCCCTGACTGCACCTCTAAACTGCCCCTCTTCTTCCCCTCTTGCTCTGTTCACCTTAGGAGCTTTCTTCCCACAGTCTGCTGTTTTAGGCTTCCGCACAACAGCCCCTCCTGACTCTTCCCCCTCCACTCTCTTTGTATTCAGAATGTTCACCCCGGACGCTTTCCCCTTAGCATCAACTTCCCTATCTAAGGGTCCTCTGTCCCTAATATCCCCCCTCCTGCTTGCTGTAACATAATGTCCTGTAATTTCAGAGCATTGCCCCAGCCTCCCCTCATCCCCACCCTTCTGCTGCCCATATCCACACCCCTTATCCTTGGACACCCTCCCCTGCTCCCCCAGCTTACTCCTTAACCAATATATCTCACACCTGACACAAGATAGCTGTCTACAGAGTGGGCAGCCTCCCTCTCTCCTGGCCCAATTTAGAATTATTGCCATCCCACAGCCTGTGCAGCCTACAACCCTTCCGAAGATGCCTGCCATGGTGGAATATGGCCACCCTGTTTATCCCCCTCTGTTTATAATGGCACACCCCCTTTTCTCAGTCCCTTTCCCCTTGAATACAGTTTCTCTCTATACTGACTGTAGTTATTTACAAACCCAATTTCAACCCCACCAATAAAGTTCCAAAGTCTCACAAACACATACAGTCCAGTGTGTGTTCGGTCCCACTAACAGTGTGTGTAAGCAGACATCAGGTACCGTATGATGTCACAGGCCCACCAGCTCCTGTTGCTTCGAATTTCAGTCCCAAAACAGAAATACTCAGCCCTTCAATCCCAACCCCCAGTGGTTTTTCAGTATTTAAGAAAGCCTACAAAACAGGGTGGGTGGGAGGGCTCTTACCAAACCCCAGGCAAACAACACATTTAAATTTCCCTCTAATTAACCCTGACAAACAACAGTCCCCAAGCCTCCAAAGTTACAATATCACAGCCCAAGTAACAGTTCTAATTCAAGGTAATAATTTTTAACACATAAAGCTAATTTCACTTACAAACTATTCAACTATTTCAGTTAAAACAGAATATAACCCCAGACCTATGTCCTACCAGCCTGCTGCTTGAGTTCCCAAGTGAACAATGGAGGCCAGGGTAATTCCTGTTTAAAGACAAGGTAATTGCAGCTAATGTCCCCTCCCCCTAACACCAGGCAAACACCACATTTAAATTTCCCTCTAATTAACCTTGACAAACAACAGTCCCCAAGCCTCCAAAGTTACAATATCACAGCGCAAGTAACAGTTCTAATTCAAGGTAATAATTTTTAACACATAAAGCTAATTTCACTTACAAACTATTCAAATATTTCAGTTAAAACAGAATATAACCCCAGACCTCTGTCCTACCAGCCTGCTGCTTGAGTTCCCAAGTGAACAATGGAGGCCAGGGTAATTCCTGTTTAAAGACAAGGTAATTGCAGCTAATGTCCCCTCCCCCTAACACCAGGCAAACAACACATTTAAATTTCCCTCTAATTAACCTTGACAAACAACAGTCCCCAAGCCTCCAAAGTTACAATATCACGGCCCAAGTAACAGTTCTAATTCAAGGTAATAATTTTTAACACATAAAGCTAATTTCACTTACAAACTATTCAAATATTTCAGTTAAAACAGAATATAACCCCAGACCTCTATCCTACCAGCCTGCTGCTTGAGTTCCCACATTGTCCCTGAGCCATCCCCCCTCTATCTTCAAATTATGTCCCCTTGTTCTTGCACATCTCTTTTTCTGAAAGATGCTATCCTCTTGGACTTTGTTGATTCCACTGAGGTACTTAAACATTTCTATCATGTCCCCCCTCTCCCTCCTTTCCTCAAGGGTATACATATTAAGCTCCTTTAGTCTCTCCTTGTATGGCTTCTCTTGCAGGCCCTGCACCATTTTAGTTGCCCTCCTCTGGACTGCCTCCATCCTGTCAATGTCCTTGTGGAGATGAGGGTCTCCAGAACTGGACACAGTACTCCAGATGTGGTCTCACCAACTGTCTGTACAGAGAGATAACAACTTCCTGTTTTCTGCTGGTGACGCTTCTCCCTATACATCCCAGTATCCCCCCAGCCCTCCTTACTGCCTTCTCACATTGCTTGCTAACCTTAAGGTCATCTGATATGATTACCCCCAGGTCCCTTTCCATTTTTGTTGTTGTTATTACCTGCCCCCCATTGTGTAATCTTCTCCTGGGTTTTTGTTTCCCAGGTGCATTATTTTGCACTTCTTTGTATTGAATCCAAGCTGCCATACTTCTGACCATTCCTCCAACCTTGCCAAGTCCCTCCTCATCCTTTCCACACCTCCTTGTGTATCGACCCTGTTGCAGATCTTTGTAAAATCTGCAAAAAGGCATACTTTTCCTTCCAGTCCCTCTGCAGTGTCACTTATAAAGACATTAAAAAGGACTGGACCCTGAAGTGAACCCTGTTGTACCCCACTAGTAACCCCTCTTTCTTCAGAGTGGACTCCATTTACAATTACCTTATGTGTCCTGTTGTCCAGCCAATGTTTTACCCATGCTACCACCCTGGGACCCACTCAAGGCTGGTTAATTTGATTATTAATCTTTTGTGTGGGACTGTGCCAAATGCCTTGCTAAAGTCTAGGTAGGCCATGTTCACAGCCCCTCCCTGGTCTACTACTTTGCTTCCGACTGTGAATCCATGCTGCCTTGGGTCCTGAGCCCCACTTTCTTCTAGGTACTCAACAATTCTTTCCTTCAGAAATGATTCCATCACTTTCCCTACCACAGAGGTCAAACTGACAGGTCTGTAGTTTCCTGCCATTGTCTTGCTCCCACCTTTGTGAAGGGGAATCACATACACCTTCCTCCATTCCTCAGGTACCATACCATCCTCCCAGGATTTGTTAAAAAGGGTAGTCAGTGGTGTCACTAGTTCTCCCCTTAATTCTTTTAGAATCCTGGGGTGAATTCCATCAGGCCTCATTGCTTTGTCCATCTTCAGTTTTAGGAGTTCTTTCAGAACCCTTTCTTCTGTGAAAGGACTGGGATCGGACCCCCATCCAGAGTGCTTCTGTTAATTGGATTAGGCACCTTCCCCTCTTCCTCTTTTGTGAATACTGAGCAGAAGTATTCATTCAGCAACCCTGCTTTTTCACTGTCCCTCTCTGCCTACCCACCATCCTTTCTATTCAGCCTCACTATCCCTCCCTTTGTCTTTCTATGCTCCCTGATGTACCTATAAAAGGTTTTATCCCCCTTTTTAACCGAGTTGGCTATCTTTTCCTCAGTTTGGGCCTTTTCTATTCTGACTTCCCTTCCTGCTTCCTTCTGCCTTAACTGGTATAGTTCTCTGTCCTGCTCCTTCTGTGTTTCCTTATACTTCCTAAGTGTTATCTTCTTCTCCCTAACCTTCCCCGCCACCTCTTTTGAGAATCCAGCTACCCATTGGGTAGCTCATGCCTATGTAATAGCACTGTGAAAGATTGAGAAGTTAAACAAAAATATCATATCACATTGGAATGTGCAGCAAGTGTGATGTCTATGCTGAGTATGTGGGACTTTTCTGCTTAGCAGAGCTGTCAACTTCAAACATGACAGTTTTAATTGGACTGGTACCATTCTGTCTATTTAAAGGGCATTAACTACAAACTTTGAGCTGGAATGTCACTTCATAGGAAACATCTAGTAGTTAAAATGAGCTAGTAATACTTCAGTTTCTGATCTGCTAGGAAGAAAATGTACAGATTGTGCATAGCAGAGTCTGTAATCATTGAGAAATAAAAAAAACAACTTCTTGCATCTCATACAGTCTGCTGTACTGCTGCATACCAGAGAGGCAGTTTGGAAGAAGGGCAGCATGGTGGATGCCTAAACAATACAAGAAGGTATATCATTTCCAGTTTGGTTTCTGTAAACTCACATACATTCTAAAACCTCCAACCAAGTAAAAAGCACCATGGTTATACAAATCCATGTGTAGTATTATGGGCAGGCTGAACTGGAAATACCCTAACAGGCATTACATTTAGCTGACCATGCGACTACATAGACTAGTTTGAAACTTTTTATTATTTATTTTTTTATTCTTTATTTGTAATACACTTTTCACCAAACCAAGGCACATAAAAAACAATTAAATAAACAAGTAAACCATAAATTCACACCTTATAAAACAATAAAATGCAGATAAAAGCAGATAAACGGCAATGTTGGATCAGTCATAGTATGCTTGATTCTATAAATAGGTTTTGAGAGCCTGTTTAAATCCCTCCACAGTCATGCATCCCTGTAACTGACAGGTAGAGCATTCCAAAGGTTTGGGGCCATGTGCATAAATGCCCAGGCCCTGGAAGACTTTAAACAAACCATTGGAATCTCTAGCAACCCCTCATCAGCCAAGCAGAGCGATTGCCCTGGGCAGTGAGGAACCAGAAGCTCTTTCAGGTAGTGTGAGCCCTGTCTGTGTAGAAACAAGACCAGTATGCAGAATGTATAAGAATACAAGGAGAAGAATAATATCCAATGCATTCAGTTTCAGTAAATCTCCCTAAAACACACACATACACTCTAAACCCTCAAACCCAATACAATATGTCATGTGTATTTCCCTGTATGAAGCATAGAGTAATAAAGTTCATCAACAACAAAAAAAAAAACAACTTCTGAACAGGTTCTTTCCCCTGCTTCACCCAAAGCCATAAGCAACACACTGGAACCATGCGGTTCATCCAGTTAGGACTCTTCAATGCAGTACCTCCCTCTCTGAACCACCCAGTCTGCCAGAGACCATATCTAGTGACTAGCACACTCCTACAGTATATGCAAGCAATAACACACGACAAGGCGTGGGTTATCTCCTGATAAGAGCACATCCAGGTGCATAAGGCACTCAGCACAAGTGCTTCAATCTGTAAAAGCTCTCATTTTGGCACAAAAATGTTCAGCTGAGGGAGGGAGCTGCCCTCAGAACAGTTTTTATCAAATAGTAATTATCCTGAACACAACTTTAGCATTTTTTCTACACTTGGTGGAGACCATAGAAGCCAAACTGCTCTTGAGACTTTATTATTTTCCAGGATGCTGGAATCCAAAGAAGGCTAGACAAACTAGTGGAAGAAACCATGATGGTCGAGGTAGAGCCAAATGGATCAGAGTTCAGCAATCCATCATATTTCATGATGGAGCAATCTAAAAGAGATGATGGGGAGTTTAAGCGGTTGAAGCTCTTTGGATACCCAGTAGAAGAAGTGTAACAGAAGGATTGAAAACAGTTAAGGTGAGGATGGAGTTAGTTATGAGGAATGAGTGGATAGCTTAATTGTTCCTCACAATGGTTTCAAGGCTTGACAATAAAGATGAGAGCTAGTATACCTTGTGCATGATCAAAAGTATTCAGGAAGGACTGCAATGCCCATATTGAGGGATACAGTTTATACTGAAGTATATGGAGCTTGGGAGGCAGGAGCAAGGGTGGTCCACATGTGGCATGACTTGCTAGAGATTAATTTTAAACATAGTACAAGGTTGTTAGCTAGAAGAAGGAGTCCTAACTGAATCTGCTAAAGGATGAAGGTGACAAAAGGTCTGAAATCAGAAATGGGAGAACACATCGATTGCGCCATTTGCATAACCTGATCCAGAACTGTAAAGTGTGAAATTGTGATGGAAGTAGCCAAGTCTTTTCCACATGAATGGCATAATGGAATAGAATGAAGCCCTACCCCTGTTGATGGCATGCACTGTGGGTTCAGTATGAGGAAAGATTAATACTGTCTGAAGGGACCGGGGTGACCCCAAGAAAGGCAACTGGCATGACTGGGTAAATGCTGAAAAGCAGACATAGATTAATTCATGAAGTATTGCAGTGTCTGAAGATCAGGGAGCTGTGATCCAGGGTTGTGTAAAACAGCAGGATAGCTCAGCATGTAGATGCACTGGTGTATATTCTGAGATAGATGAAGGAAGGATCTTTGATCAACAGAAGATGCTATTTCTGGAAGGTAAATTAAGACAACATAGCTAGATCGGATTTGTTGCAGTTGAGCTTTGGATATGATGGTGCCAATGGGAAACCAGTGATGCTAGTGCCAAAAGGTGGGAATGAAGGATTGACCTGAAGGAAGTATTAGCATTGTGAAGTTGAGGTATTCCAGGAAGGAATAAGTTCACAGTTCATGCAAGAGGATCTGATCAAAGAGCACTCCACTAAAGATTGAATCCTGTGGAGTTCATTGGGAGGTAGTCAGGCATCCATATGGTCTAAATCCAATAAGATGCTGAGGAGTGTGATGGAATTCGCTAGATCTATGTTTTTTCTGCTTTGGTCAGAGGAACTGCAGATATCGATGGAATGGAGTTGATATGGAGGAATGATAGTGTAGAACAGGACCCAGGAGGAATCCAGGTAGAAGAGCAGCATAGAACAGCCAATGAACGAGGTACGGAGCAGTGATAGCCCTCAGGTGGACAGCATATGGACATGTGGATTAGCACCCAGAGGAGGAGGAAGCTCCAGAGCATGTCAGGTGGATGGAAGAGAAACAGGAACTGATAGGTCAGAGGCAGTAATAGGCGAAGCAGGGAAGTAGGCTTTGACAGCTGTCATTTGAGATTACAAGTTGGAAATTAAGTCGGTGAACAGAGCCATGAAGTCTCAGAGTGTGGACCACGGGAAGATTCCAGGAAGAATATAGGCTGGTTGGGATCAGGATCCCGAACGGGTTGAGTCTGAGAAGCTTGGATCACACATAAGTCCTAGAAAGGCCAAAACTGAGTGCTGGAAACCCCAAGATGGGTAGTTTGGCCATAAGGCAGAAAGAGTCCAATCCTTGATGGAGTAGTTCAAAGAGGAAGCCTACCAGCAGGCAGGGTAAGCTGAGAAATAAAGCTGAGAAGACTATGCAATACCTTCTTCAGGGATTGGAGGCATGGAATTTGGAGATGCAGAAGATGTCCCAATGCCAGTCAATGCTGTGCAATAGTGGAGAGTCCAGGGAGCAACCCCAAGCAGCAAGGTCCAAGACTTGAATGGAATGAAAGGCCCAGGTTCAGGGAAGGTGTTGCTGGCTGGATAGAAGGGTCCCGACTTGGACTGGAGATGGTGAACTCTAATCCCGCTTTGTAGGACCCACAGCACCAATAATAAGGCAGAAGTAGAAGCAGATGGTAACTTAAGTCAGATTAGGTTGTATAGGCTGCAAATGGATGAAACAGACTACTGTTCCTGGAGGCAAGACAATCCCACTTTCATTTGATACCTTTATGAGGAAGAGTTAGGGCCAGAGGCTGAAGGACTGATGGTATAGGCTGACTGATAGTACTGTTTGTAAATAAAGGAAAACAGGCTCCCATCCCTGGTAGACTGGGTAAGCCCACCTGCACTGCAGTACCTCCCAAGGTGGAGTCAGGGATGGAGGCTATCAGACTGATGGTACAGCTGTACATTGCTTTAGGAATGGAACTGGAAGACGTGGACATCCATCCCTGGTAGACAAACAAGCCCACATTCACTCCAATACCTCAAAAGGTATAAGTTAAAAATGGAGACTGTCTGATGGTATAGTTGTAAGATTGGTAAATGGATATAACTGGAAGACATGGACTCCCATCCCCAGTAGAGAGGGCAAGCCTGCCTTTACTCCAGTACCTCAAAAGGTATGAGTTAGGAATGGAGACTGTCAGACTGCTGGTATGGATTGAGCAAAGAAAGCACAATTGTCTGCTGCTGTAACAAAAGAAATACAAAGGGAAAAGGTTTGCAGTAGGAATGGGAACCAGTAGCAGAAGGAAATGGAGTAGCAAGAGGGGATGCAAAACAAACCTACTGGAGAAGACACAGCAAGTGAGTGACTGGAAGGCACCAACTAAAGCAGTAACACAAAGAAGAATATGTACTATGTATAGCTTAAAGCCAAGTGCTAGGGAATGATGTCATGATTCAGAAGTGCAGGCACTGAGACAGAGCAGAGGCTGCAAAGATTGTAGAAGAAAAGCCCAAAAGGAAACAGAGTAGGACAAACATGGAGCAGAGCACAGAGGAAATGAGATAGCAGATGGAGAACCACAGAACTAGGCAAGAGTGGGGAGGGAACAGACTGGAGACAGGGGACCCAGCAATTTTTTTTGTGTGTGTTCATAATGCAGTCTACAAAAGCACCAGGAAACAAACTGAAGGCATAGGACACAGAAGTGGTAGGAAATACAGTGGGGTGTAGTGAGGGGAGATGAACAATGCTGTATAATCTGGCGTGAGTGGTTTGTGAAAAACCTGCAGCAGAGTGAGGGAGGCAGGAATTGTTGGAACACCAAGCATTTATTTTACATGGAAGAGCAGGGGGAAGTATTACTGAACTAATAGAGGAGGAAGTACTGGACTACTAGTTACACCTCTCAAGCTCCCATGACTTAATTTCAGGTATAATATTTCTGCATAAATTTAAAAAGATAGAATCAGACTCGGAGTGCCCTAGTGTGTGTTGCAAATATGTGAAATCTCCATTCTGTCTCTCTTATGTAATTGATTTACTATGTGTGTGGGATTATTTAAGAGGAGTCTTGGCCAGTATCTTCAAAATCATCATCATCATCATCACGCCATCATCGGCATCACAAAGAGGAGTACTACCTAGGAGAGCAGGGTTAGGTTGGATGGAACAGAGGAGGAGGAGGAAGGTGTTGCTCCTGGGTATGCTCCACTGTCCACCATAGCCAGTCACTATATTATGCATCTGCCTGCCTGTCCTGAATTGTCTCACATTGTATCAGTCTCAGCACTGCAACAGTGTAGCAGCAGGTCTCTCTCATTTTTACTGCTGCGTGGGCAGAGCCCTACAGATGTTTTGCTAGGATAGAGAAAAGGGACAGTGGAAGCACATGACTGGATACCTCTCCAGCGTGCTTCCACAGTGCTGTGGTCACATTCAGAGCCTTTGTTTTTCTCTGCCCCTTCCCTCCTCAGACCGCACAACCACACCCCCCTTCGAGGGGCACTATTTTGTTTTCACCCGTGACTTCTGCAGTTGTGGGCAAAACAAAAGAGGTTGCCATGCCCAAGATGACCACAGAACACTTTGTTCATTGAGTGAAGTCAACCAGCTCAGTGCTTTCTCATTTGCTGTTATCTAACACCCCACTTTTATAGGTGCAGGAGGAGTGAAAGTCTTGCTGTTGGGAGGAGGCACACATCTTACAGCAATATGCAGGGAATATTTTGTGTCAACTTTTTTTTATATAAAAACACCATGTTGCAGAGCAAAACTGCAAGACTTTTTGAAGATAAGTTGAATTTTTGAAATCTGCCTAGGGTGAGGCAACAGTAACCTGCATTGCTCAGAAATGTGTACATTTAAGATTGTGCATGTAACATGAGTTGCAACAGTTCATCAGCATTTTACTGGACTTGATAAAGTTGTCCGTTATGTTCTCAAATATCATTGCAACAGTTGCCAAAGGCTTCGCTGACACAGTTACACTGCAATTGCACACAGTACAGTACTATTACAACTTTCTGAAATACTATACTGTATGCAAGACTGTTTTTATACGGCCCTAAATTTTCCATGTTTCCAAAAATAGAAGTTTTTGTGTGTTGCAGTATTATTGTTTTTTCTATATATACTGAATGTTACTGGTGCTCAGCTGGTCAAACAGAAGTGAATTGTTTGCATTATTTTTTAATGTATGTTATTTTTCATTTACTGTACTGATTTATGTGGTTTCAGTATTTTCTCAAACACACTGTATATTTATCTAACGCAATGCAATGAGCAATTGACTCTTACTGTAGATGTTCTGTTCTTGGATAACTTCTAAGTTACTCCATGCAATTATCCTTGGTCCTTCTGGCTCTGGCAAGGGAGCAATTTTTCAGTGGATCATTAAGAGCTGCGGCCTCAAACATCTGTCCAGCAGGGATTTTTGAGGGAGGACATCAGGCGGAACAGTGGTGAGTATACAGAGAAAGGGTTAATTGTCTGCTTCCAGGTGCATTGTGATGTATAGTATGTGCTTGTTGGTTTGAAATGTAGCTCCTGGGCTCCACTTGGGCATCGATCGCCTGGTTTGACAGTGGCGGTCTATCATTATCACACCACCAGCAACAATGTTCAAACACTGCAGGGTGATGTTTGAAATCCACACAACACACCATTAGGGCTCCTTTAGAACTGACCATATTTGCAGCCTGCTAGAAATCTAGGAGGTTCCCTCCTACCATGGGTATATAATCTTTCTGGGGCTGAATGAGCTACAGTGTATTTACTGAAGCTCCTTATGCGGTTTTCTAATAAGCAACGTATATTGATGAAAATTTTTTTATCTGGTAATTAATCTGTAACATTTGTCCTTGTTTTTCTCTCAAAGACCAGATGGTGCATTCAACCTTTCTGGTCTCTTTATTTGTGAAGTATTGTATGAGCCATCCACACTGTAAATGATAGCAGTTTTGTATCAACATGCATATGTTGTGGAACACAGGAGGTACTGGATGAGTTCCTTTTATTTTAATGTAAGAAAAGTGCTAAATCAGACTTCAATCTGTGAAAAAGTGGAATCTCACAAGACTGGAGAAGAGGGCAATTTAAACTAGAATTAAAAAGTATAGGTCAGAATTTTCTTTAAAAAAAACATGCACTGTTTCTTTAATTGTATATTAACAGACTAAGGTGAATGTTTTGTATTCTGTTTTCCAACCCTTGTAAACCACAGGGCTGATGGATGAATAGTTTATCATATGGTATAAGGGTTTTTACCCAGGTCTAACCATATACCCAATTTCTTTATTGCATTTGTAATGTGCGGGGCTGAATCAGTGGATATAGATCTACAAGTAAAATGTGAATGCTGAAATCCATATAGTAACCCTATATGTTGGCTATTATGGTTTGAAATGAACATACTAGTGGAGTGGAATCTGTACCATTACTTAATAATGAATGTGTGATTCTGACATCACAGCTTCTTTTTTATTTAAGAACATCAGAAATATATGTGTATGTGTGTGGAGGCAATCAAATCAAATCAAATCAACTTTATTTTTACAGTGCCTTTCAAAGCCAAGGCGCTGTACATAAAACATATACATAATAATAAAAATTTAAAACAGCATTAAAATGCATCAACCATAACTAAATAAATGCTAAACTAAATAAATATGTCTTCAAACCAACTTTAAAACTATCGACGGTTGGGCATTCTCTCAACCAATGAGGTAGAGAATTCCACAATGTTGGTGCTTAAAAAGCAAAAGCACGAGATCCTGATGTCTTTAATCGAACCCTGGGAATCTCCAGCAATCCCTCATTGGTGGAACGGAGAGGACGGAGGTGGCAAGCATGCAGCATGGAACCATGATCCCTCCCTTCCATGCTGCTCATGCTTGCATTGCCATCAGGTCTCCACCTGGTGGCAGCCAAAGACTGAGACTGCATGCTTCCTTCCTCCAGGAGGAGGGAGCGGTCCCAGTGATGTTCGATTCTCTCTCCCTCCCCAGCCAAACCCCAGTGAGCCAAGGCTGCTCCTCCACCTTGGTTCCTGATGCATCAGGCCATAACTCTACCACCAAGCCACTGGGCCACAGCATGTCCTTGATATTGCCTCTGATGTTCCCAAGTCCAGTATAAATTTGGTATTTCTGTCACTGATGGTTAGGGATGTGAAGCATAACATTTAGTATTCTCAGACTTTAATAGTACAGTCTAGTTCTTCAGAAAATGTTTTTCACACTAAGCCACCCAATATAGCAGACTTCTTGAGCTGATATTACAATTTTGTAAGTGTCTCTGATTTGGGTACTTTGTCCCAGATATTTTTAAGCCTTGCCCCTGATTTGCAGGGCAGGAGCTTGACAGATATCACTAGTAATCCAGTACTTCCTCCTCTGTTAGTTCAGTAATACTTCCCCCTCTCTTCCATGTAAAATACATGCCTGGTGGTCCAGCAATTCCTGCCTCCCTCACCCCAACCCTGTATCATGCTTGGTGGAATGGCAGTCCCCTCGGACAAGCATTGTTTTTCCAGACAGGTGCCTGCCAGTTGTAACTGCTTGCAGGTCGATAATGCAGGCAGTAAATGGGAGTTGGTGTGAGCATGGGCCTTTGAATGGTTGCCATGTGCTGAGCATGATTCTGTGGTCCATTTGTATAGTGGCTCTGGCCTCTATTTCCATGAGTCAGGTCAACAGAATTACAAAGTCTGCACCACAGCAAAGTGATCATTGCAACTACTTTGCGACAGTATCAGCTCCTGAAAATGGGGCGCTTATTTTTTCAGCAAAAGTAACACCATTTTGTAAGTCAAACACAAGTAATTTATCCATGTCACCAGAACCTTAACATTACTGCCTTATTTGCACACTATTTATGTGTAGCTGATTTGCAGTAATTAGTAGAGAATGTTTACTTATTTATTTGAGTTTTCTGCTAAAAAGGCACACCAAGCTGAGCGGCTTTTTTCCAAGTATGATGGGAGGGGGGTGTTACAACAGGGGAAGTTAAGTAAAACAAGCACTTCAAAATGGAGCAAAAACCACTGCAAATGCAAAACTAAGTATAGTATATTATAAGACATGCAAAGTAAAATAGCTAACATGCACACAAACCAAAAATTATATACAGTGAGGCATGCAGTAAGAGAACAAATACTTAAAATTCCATAAGAAAAACAGAAATCAGCTAGAGCAGCTTGGAGATTTTGGGGGTAGAGGTGGGTGACTCAGTGCAGGTTTCAGCCTTGCTTGAGCATAGTGCCTGGTTATGGCTCGGCTCAGCCTGTATGAGCTATTAAGAGACAATGTCAAATTATACCACTTATTATCAACGCAAGCATTTTTGTCATCCTGACCAGTTGCTGAAACTTTCAGCTCCTCTTGTGCAGCTTATGAGAGAAACTTTCTTGTTGTAACATTTTATTGATTTTCCCCAAAAAAATTAGCAAAGTATACATCAATAAGGCCAAGGCCTTTAAGTAAGCAATCATCGTACAAGTGCTTAAAACCAATACACAAGGATAAGAAACATGAGGGGAAGGGAAGGTATGGAAGGGGAGGAGGTAAAATATAAACAATTCAGAGGAGGGAATGGAGAAGGGGAGGAATCAACAGGTTACTTTCATAAATGTGTACAGGTGAGTCCAAGTGTGGTTTGCATACATTCAAGACTGCCAGATAGGGAACATATAGGACCTGCATGAGACCTATCCACTACTACCTAGAAGGGGGTTGAAATGAATGGAGATGAGTATTGTGGGAGGGTCAATGAAGGGGAAGGGGCCGTGAAGCAGTCCAATCATACAGCAGGATATATGCCAAGTAAGTATAAGAGTGCTCACCAGAGAGCAGAATCTAGCGACAGTCTTTGCTGGACATAAGCACACCAGGCATATCTTCTGTGTCTAGTCATGTCAATCAAGTCCCTTTTCATGGCTTCAAAAGAAGAGTTGAACTATGAGTGTGTATATGCTCTGCAAATTCCATCCTTATTCTAGAACATGAACAAAAATCCCAGAGAATCTAGTTCTTAACATGAATAACATTTGTAATGTAAGTACAGCAATCAAGAACATACATCAATAAATTCTGAAAAACAGCAGGTATGTGTAGTTAAGGAGTATGGGGATGGAAGATATACTGAATAAAGACACTAAGAGTATATGGCCAGTAACTGCACCGAATGCACTGAGCTTCAATTCACTTGGGGCAGCAAGAAAACAACCTAACTGCATCCAGCAGGGTAAGGGGATATTCATCCTATGCCAGTCTGAGGATGAACATAACCTAAGTTGGGAGCCCAGCAGAGTCTGAATGTGGAGATTTGGTATGTTTGGAGGTGAGAAATTCTGCCCAGTTTGGCAAGAACTGAAAGAGATGCTAATACTTCTGTTGTTGAGGGAACCAGTGGAGATCTCCATTTACAGAGCAAGGCTCTCTTAGTTTGCAGTGTCAGAAGGGCAAGCCACCTGTATTCAGGCTGGGACAACTTGGGGAGGTCATTAGTGATACCTAGGAGGTAGAAGAGGGGGCTAAGGGGAACTTGGTGGTTTAGTACTTTAGAGGCCACATCTTGTATTTTCTGCCATATAGGTTGGATCCATGGGCAGGACCACAATAAGTGCAGCAGATCTCCCCCAGGTCCTTGACATCTCCAACATTTGTCTGATTCTAGACATTTAGCTTTATGGAGAATTGCAGGGGTTCGGTACCATGAGATGGCAATTTTGTTTTGCATTAATCTTGATCTAGCATCCCTCACCCAGTTATGTGTGTCTTTCCAAACCTGGTCCCAGGAGTTGTAAAATTGTTTCCCGTTTATGTTTTGCTTCTTCGTATTGGGAGGGTATGGTGTCATGGAGCCTGGCATAGAATGAGAGACACTTTCAGCATTGTAGATGAAAGCCTAAATCCATCAATCAGCTTGTGCTTTGTCTAGCAGACTCAAGCTAGACCCTTGACTTAGCTCTGGCTTGCTACAGGTAAAACATTCCTTGCTTACCTGCCTATACAGTGGGGATAGGGGTGGGGAAAACTATAACAAAGGGTATGGCAAAGTAGAAGCAGAGGCACATAACTGGGGGGCAACTTTGGATTCCTAGGGTCACTGGGTTGTTGTTAGTAGGTTTAGGATTTTTTTGAAGACTGAGTAGTATGTGGTGCATGTGCAGCTGTGTACTTTGGCTTACACTCTTTCTCTGTCCCTGCTGTGGGGACTACCACCCTGTCAGGACGTTATAAGGACACTGTAATCCTGATGAAGGGTTCCAGCTCCTCAAGGTGTCACATGGACAACGTCCCAGGACCAAAGGCACATTAGAGAGGAAGGCCCAAAAGTAAAACAGAAGAGCAGGCACATTGTTCAAAAGGAGAGGAGAAAGTAGCCAGAACTGAGATGCAGACCTGGAGATCAACAAGCCAACTGCAACTTCCCGCAGAACTTACTATATTTTTATGACCCTTGGCATGGAGGAAAATAAAAAGTCATTTTAAATGAGGAGACATCAGGGGATCTAAGGCATCAGTCACCTTCTTTTCAGTCTACGGTTAGAATTAGTGACAGCTCTGCTAATGTAATTCAGGAACCCAGTTCAGGAGAAGTATTTTAGAGGAAGGGCTCTCACTCTTTCTCTCTAATGGGAGTGCCAAGAGAGTATCATGAGTTGATCTCTGCAGCTAAAGAAGGTTCCTCACGAAGGAGGACCACCCCCAGGGCATCAAGGAGTAGAGCAACTACTGCTTATAGGCACTCACTGGCTTCCAACCAAGGGAAGGCCTAGAGAGGAAGCGAAGGCCTTGAGGAATGTAATAACTTGCAGTGTATAGCTAGTCCTCTGTAGGTATTTCAGTTGAGGGGGGAGGTCTGGTGTGGCTTGAAATTTATACTCCTGGACTCTCACAGAGTTTGGGTGGGGTAGCTGTTTCTGGCCTGCAAACAGTTCATTTGTTCTTCTCAAGGACGTTCCCTACCATTTCAGCAACCCCATGTCAAATTCATAATTTTTTGCCCAGTACATGATGTTTATCTAAACATTTAAAATCCCCAATAAAACATGGGTTGCCATACTTGTTTTAAGTTATATGATGAGACTTAATCTTTCTTTTTGGGAAAAATCCATAACAGGTCAGATTGTTTTATGTAGTTATAACATCTATGTTTTAGGTGTCAGTCAACATGAGTATGAAAGAAAAAAATGAAACCAGGATGCATCATTTGTCATGATGGTATCGCCAGCAGAAAGATGGAGGTAATAATACTCCTGTATAGATTACTGGTGAGACCCCAACTCAAGTACTGTGCCCTGGAGGTCCATCTCTGAAAGGACATAGATAGGATGGAAGCAGTGCAAAGGAGGGCAACCAAAATGGCACACAGCCTGCATCAGAAGCCATACAAAGAAAGGCTTAAGGATTTAAATATGTACTCCCTAGATGACAGGAGGGAACGGGGTGATATGATAGAAACATTCAAAAACCTCAGAGGAATAAACAAGGTACAGGAAGGGAGAATTTCCCAAAGTAAAAGATGCTCAAGGACAAGGGGTCACAATATGAAGGTGGAGGGGGACAGGCTCAGAAGAAACGTGAGGAAGTATTTCTTCATGGAGAGGGTGGTGGATGCTTGGAACAGCCTCCAGGTGGAAGTGGTGGTGGCTAGAATGGTCACAGGATTTAAGAATGCATGGGACAGACACAAGGGAACCTTAGAAGCAGGAGAAGGTGTAAGCTGGAGTCCAAGTAGGGTCTCTGGTGGCACTATAGGTAGGGGAATTGTGGGAAGAATAGGTGGGCCAAGTGGACCTTATATTACGACCACTTCTGCATTTCTATGTTTCTATGATGTTGGTTTCATTTTTTTCCACAGAGGCAAAAAGAAAGACAATACCTGTTTATGACATTGTAATTAACTCCACAGCATCAGACTGAGATGTCATAAGCAGAATTGCGACTACAGAAGTGGAGAAGCAGACAGAGCAAATAGGGAAGAGATCCTGCTTCCATGGAAATGTCCGCCATAATGAACAAGTAAGGGTGACAATTACAAAAATGGGTGTACTGTTCCTCTCCAGTGTCTTTTAGGGCTTACTTCATGGACTCCACTAACTTACTATGCCAAGAGACTTCCTCACCCACAAAGTGACTGTTGCCTTGCTAACTCAGGTATTCTAGCTGTACTTCCTAACTGGGTATAGCATTTTTTTCTGATTTTTGCTTCAATAATTTTGCACTGTGCATCTTATTCAGCTGCTTTCATCATTACACTGTCTGGGCATTGCCCCATTGCTAGTTATTTTGTCCTATTTTTTGTGTCTGTCTGCTTAATTTTAAATCCCCCTATCTGGTTCAGCAGTGATTGCAGAATCCTGCAAAAGTTTCAGATTGCATATTTAACTCAGCTTACTCAAACCATTGTTTGCCTTGATCTTATTTATTTATTAAATATGGGATTCCAATTTTATCATAGCTGGGTATACTTTGGCTCCCTACTCCATTTCCTACTATTGTGATTCAGACTGTTTATTGGCTTACTGCTGTATGTACATGTCCCTTCTTTACTACTGTCTCTAGGATAATTGTACTGGTTACACCCCTCTTGGGATCTGCCTCATTTTTATAGCTGCATGGGCAGAGCCCTGCAAACATTTTGCTAAGAGAGGGAAAAAGGGACTGTGGAAGCACATGACTGGTTACTGGTACAGTGGTCTTCCACAGTGCTACAGTCGGTGCTATGGTATTGATTTTTCAGTTTCTCCCCTTTGTGGCTGCACTAGTCCCTTCTCTTGGTGGGCACATTCTTTTTTGGACAGTCGTTATCTTAACTTCTGTGGGAGTCTGCCATGCCCAAGATGGCCGCCGTGAACTCACTGTGCATGCAGGAGTATTGGTGGTATTCACACATGTGCACTGTTGTCATGGTGGCCGTCTTGGCCATAGCAGCAGTAACTAATCCAAAAACACAGTTGTGCCAGAGAAAAGTCGGGGGAGGTGCCCATACGGAGCTGGCAAGCCCCAACTCACACAACCAGTTCCAAAGTAAGGAGCACTCCAACAAATGAACAAGTGAGGATTCAATTAGATATATAAATCCACTTTTAATAAACAATCCAAGTCCAAAAGTAATCAAAACACCAAAAAAGCAACTGCACCTCAGTGCTTCACTCAAAAAGGCAACTGGATGAAATAGCCTCCACCCAAACAGACCTAACTCTCCACCTCCTGAAGCAAAAGTACTATGAAGGAGGGGGAGAGCGATTAAACTGTTGGCCTATTAGGCTATGTCAACAGCAAAAAGGGATACAAGTGCCTCAGATATGACACACTGAGTCAGTGCAGAGGGTGGCCTGTGGGACAACTATAGAAGATGCCTTTTTATCAGTAGCCTTCCAGAAGCCTGCCCACATTCCAAAATGCTACTTTATGCCAAAGATGCAGTATTTTATAGCAGTAACTCTCAGATGGCTGATCTCATCAGCGATCTCCAAAGCAGTTTCAAGTCCCTTGAAGAATGGTTTACAATGAATAAACTAGTACTAAACTACAAAAAAACTAAGTCAATGTTGTTTGAGGGGCAACACCACAAAATGAAGGGCTCCCCTCTGGTCATCAGAATGCACGTGGTGCTGGCCTGGAACAAGTGGAAACCTTCAAGTACCTGGACATCACCCTGGATGACACTCTTGTTTGCCCTCGATGTTTATAACTTAGCTAACCAGACCAATCAAAACCTAGGAGCACTCTACAGGCAAAAACTAAATCTCACCTCCAACGTAAGATGAATGGCAGTCTCTGGAATATTACCCATCATTGATTATGGTGCCCCTATTTACAGGACAGCTTGTGAGACTGTCCTTAACAGGATACACTTGGTCCTCAACAAAAAGTGTCACTTTGTTAGTGGGGGAGATAGACTATCCCACTCTTGCTCCCTGTACTCACAAACTGGATGGCTAGCACTTCATGAAAGACTACAATACCAAACTTGCCTTCTGGCCAGAAAAGCCCTGTGGGACTCATCGCAGTTGCTATCAGTGACCTTTTTCACCCAGTCAAAAATAGCTACACGGCTGGCCCAGTGGCACTGAGGGTTGAGGCACTGGACGCCACACCTAACACCACGCCGGCGACATCGAGCGCCCAATGGCTTGCTCTCCTTCTCTGGGGTGGGTTGGGAAGCTTTCCCTGCTGCTATAACACCACCCACTGGGGAACTTGGGAGATGACGGTGCAGCAGGGGAGATGCTACGGCATTGGGTCGACACTGGCAGAGGACTGGAGCGGACGCACGTCTCTGCATGTGCTCAACTCCTTGTGCCTGATTGCACACCAGCATTGGGGGGTGTAACTTAGAGGAAAAACATCTCCAATCCTCCTAGATAATGACTGCCAATGCCTGCTTCATCACCCGCTGACTGGAAAGGGCAGACTTCGCTGTGCAGCTCGCTCTCTTGGGCATAGAGGAGGGTAAGGGGGTTCCCTCCTCGCCCCCCCGGGGGGTAATCTAGGCCATCAAAGGGCCCCAGGGATTAGCAAGTGTGGCACTCTAAGAGCAGACCCTGGGACAGTTGGCAGGGTGGGGAGTGGAGCACCTTGAAGGCCTGAAGGAGTGGAGGTTAGGAGACAGTAGAGGCGCAGAAAAATAGAAAGTAAAAAAAAATAGCTACTAGAATATTAGTATGACTTGACAAGCCCTTGAAGTCCCTTACTATAAAACCAGTCATGGGAAGTGCTCTTTTACACCCCAAGCAGCCTGCTTGATGAACGATCTCATGGAATCCATTTGGGGCCTACCCAAGATTTCCCAATTTAAGTCCTCACTTAAGAATGAGCTTGAAAAGAAAGCCTCATGCCATTGTTAAATATGATAAATCTCACCTTGAAACAAATGTTTATCCACTTTTACCTGCATCCCGTTCACCTCTCTGCTACCTCATGGCTGCAACCCATCAAACTGAATATCCTAAAATTGTATGACTCCTTTTGTCTGATATTGACAAAGCTCTGTTTGGGTTAGCACTGTTCCTATCCCTCTCTCCAGAAATGTACAGAGACCGGGCCTTATCCTAACTCTACTTGTGTTCTGACCATTGACCTGGCTCTATCCAGGCCTCTACTGTTAATACCTTTCTTATTAAATGTAACATTGAACAGGCTTTTCTTGAGCCAAACTATGTATCCTAAATTTATTGTAAGCACAACTGATGTGGAATGTTTGGAAAAGAGCACTAGTGCTCAAAGGTGTTATTCTGAAAATCAAAAAAATAAATAAACAAGTTATTATAAGATGCTGTACATTGCCTTCCTATATGAAGCATCCCACCCTAGAGATGTGTTTTTAGCCAAACTGGCCTTATCAACCCTGACAGAGGAGCACCAGCAGTCTTTTTAAAGACCCTTTTTGGTAGAGGATCTGGATTCTGCAATCACTGCCATTAAATCAAACAGTCCGGGAACAGATGGCTTCACCAGTGAGAGGTATACATTTTTGCACCCACCACTATTAAAGGCACTAAATGAAGTCTACCAAATCAGACGGCTGCCTCCAGCTAGTAAGATGCTCTCATGTTGGTTATTCTGTAGGTAGACAAGGATTAGAAGTGTTGAAAATCTTACCATCATATTTTGGTTCTAAACATTGACTGTCTATACCAGCTTGAATGCCAAAAGAATAGAACATTTTTTAAAGTTCCCTGTAGCATTAGCTCAAACAGGATTTGTGCCAGGTGAGTAAACTCAGGATAACATCAAGAGAACACTGCACTTTCTTAATCACATTAATGCCCATAAAATCCCAGCAATTCTTGTAGGAGTCGGTGCAGAAAAAAACATTTAACTGGGTGGAGAGAGTCTACCTGTTAAAGGTTCTGTAACTTATAGGCTTACCAGATTCACTAATAATTGCAATACAGGGTATCTACATTGCCTTTTGGCAAAGTTGAAGGTTAATGACCATGTGGGGGTAGATTCTACAAGGGGAGGGGAACGTGTCAAAGCTGTCCCTTCTCCCCAATTTGCTTTGCTTTTTACCTTGAACCACTGCACATGCTGCTAGAAAGAGCAAGTGAGTAAGGGGAGTGCAAGTGGAGGAACTGAGTAAGGGGAGTACAAGTAGAGGAACTGAGTAAGGGGAGTACAAGTAGAGGAATTAAATAAGGGGAGTACAAGTGGAGTACAAGTAGAGGAACTGAGTAAGGGGAGTACAAATGGAGGAACAGGAACATAAAATACATCTGCATGAAGATAATGTCCTTCTCACCCTAACAAATACAGAGCAGTAACTGCCAGTCCCTATATCTGTTGCAAGGCTTTGGACAGCTTTCAGGGTATGACAGCGGTGAGCTAGTGACACTCCCATCCATCTTGCAACACTACTGTAGTGTCTGCCTCTGCTGTTTGGGACTGAATAGATAAGCTTCTTTCTGTGAGTATGTTTTGATTACTTTGCTTATAGTTCCATTCAGGGTATAAAATGAATACAAAAAAACGAAAGTGATGGCATTTAATCTTATTCCCTCAAACATTATCAAACACAATTTCCTCATAGATGGGATACACAAACATTGAAATATTTAGCTATTTACATAACTCAACAACTACAAAATTTATATAAAGACAACTATCTCCTCTTTACCTCATGACTTAAACCGGACTTACAGAGACTGGCCACCCTCACAATAGGACTTGTACATAGAATGTATACAATTTGAATGAACCTTCTTCCCCACCTTTTATTATTTATTTCAGACTTCATCAGTTGACAGTGATATGCTGTCCACCTGCTCTTCCTTCTCCTCCATTCAAATGTGAGCTGATGATACAGTCTAGTATACATCTGGCTTCAGCCCCACTGAGGTTGCATTCAACTTGCAGCATGACTTCAACAAAGTACAGCATTGGTTAGCAAACCACCAGCTATCTCTCAGTGCCAAAAAAACAGTCTCCATGACCTTCGGCATCAGGCAGAGACTTACCAGGTTTCCCTCTCTACCCTCCTTTCTCACCCTTGATGGGACTTCACTTGAGGATACATCCTCCTTCATGTAGTTAGGTGTCTGGCTGGACCAACACCTGAACCTCTCTGGTCATATTGACACCATTCAGAAAAAAATGCATCCCAAGCTTGGCACCTTATTCAGGAAAAGTGCCTGAAACCCACCCACAGCTAGGCATGAGATTGTCCAGAAGATGATCCTAACTATCTTTGACTACTGTGATGTAGTCTACAGTGCTGCCCCTAAGTCATCCTTGGCCAGACTGGACACTCTCTTCAACTCCTTTTGCCATTTTGCCCTTGACGCCCCCCCTCCACACTCATCATTGTGATCTCTACTATGCCCTATCCTTCCCTTCCCTGCCAAACCAACGTCTCTCTCACTGTGCAAAATTCACTTCCAAGCACTGGCTGAGTGAACTTCCCTCCTAACTCTCCCCTGCCTTTACAACTGCCCCCCCTCCTTCCCACTCCCTATGATCTACCTACTCATGAACCCTGGTGGTCCCTCACCGCTCCAGCCTTATTGGCCAATTGGGTTATTCTTATCTCCTCTCAAAAATCTGGAATTCACTTCCCTATATATTTGCCACTCATTCTCTTGCTACTCCATTAACTCTGCCCTCAAGAACTTCCTTGCCCCTTTCTGTGCCTGCCATGACCCTCGCTAATCCCCCTGCCATCTCCCTTAAACCCATATTACCATATGACTACTCCCCACCACTCCTATTTCCCTCTGATCGTGCTCCTCCTAGTCTCCTACTCTCTCTCCTCCTAAAGTGTTCCTACCCCTTCTTTTGCTATGCTTAATCTATCTCCCTCCTGTGAACTCGATCACTGCCTTGTGCAGGCAGGATCCATAGAACACAGTGGGCAACAACTTTACCCCCTTTCCCATATTTTTCCTTTTACTGCACCTCCTCAGTCACTGCTAGATCACTGCATTCTGCAGGCAGTGTCACCCAGCACACTGGTGGGGTACTACCCCCCCATTATAGTTGATCTCTGCTACTCCCTCCCACAACATCCCTCCCACAATCACCCCCTCCCGCGCATCACTAGATATAAATAACTCTCATCACCCATAATCTGTGTCCTACCAGTAGGACTGTCCACCACCCTGTCCAGATAGGGATAACAGGACACTGTTGAATTTCAGTTCCCCTCCTCCCCCTCTTGGATACCCTGCCACCTACATTACCTCTCTCTCATCACCCCGCCACACTCTACCTCTCCTCTCCTCCTATCCCCCTTCTGGTTTACATAGCCTAACACTGACCTACCCCTACACTCAATTAAGCACTTATAACCTACTCCTATACCCCTCTTATATGCACTTCAGTCATCTCTGTTTGCCTCAGATATCGTGTTCTGCCTGCTTCTCTCCGTAAATTTCCTTTCACTTCTTCCATTCTGCCCTCCACAATTTTTCATTCCCTCCTTCCATTCTTCCTCTTTTTACTCCAATCACTGTAAATGTTGAAAATCTGTTACACTAATAGCTACCAATTACTGTTGTGTCACCTTACTATCTAGTGCTACATACCGTTGCCAAGTTATTATATGTGTTGTAGTGTTACCAACTGTCACCAACTGTTGCCTATTTGCTATATGTGTCTTCATATCTACTATACTCAACTGTTGCATTGTTAGCAAATGTGATCCACCTGTAATCCCTCTTGCTCTCATTGTATGTAAGTAAGCAAATTGTATTCCAACATTGTAACATTTTTCTTTATTCTATCCCATTGTTCCCTACCCTCCAGGCCACACAGGGACATGAGCAACTTGTTGCTCAGCATGCCTTCCTAGTGAAACATCTCAATAAATAAAAATAAAAGAAGATTTGGGGTACTAGACCCAGTCTCTAACTGAAATTGGGAAAATAATGGGATACCTGATCCCTGATGATCCCTGTTATGCATATTTGGGATTACCCCCTCTGATCCTTAAAGAAGAAGAAAAGCAAACACTTTTATTAGTAAAGCTGGCTGCTTGTAAGGGAACAATTCCCAATATGGATGATTGGAGGGGGATTGGTGACTGAATTATATATAATGGACAAAACTGTATTTAGAAAAAAACAGCAGTTACATATTTTTGAAGATACGTGGGTACACTGGGTCCATTACACCCTGGAGCATGACAGATATTTTACTATTTAAGAAGCTGATCACCTATCCAGGGCCCTAAGCTATACTGGTCTTACAGTAAAAGACATCACCCAACTAGCTAAATGGCCTACCAGAGATCTTCCACCTGCCAACCCAAAACCTTCTCCCAACACATCACTAAAAATTATATTGAGATAATGGGGGCTAAGCACTACTGTGGGTCAAATAAGAAAGATTCACATGTACATGGCCTGCTTAGCTCCTGTGGGCAGGTGCAGGGTGCATGGTATGCACAACTGTGCGTATCTGCAGGGCACCTGTTTGTGGCCGACCCTCCCGGCATGCAGCTGCATGGGGGTGGTTCTAGGGACACAGGTAGACATCCAATTGGATGCCTGTCCTAGGTTCTCAAATGGATCCCCTACTCCATGTGAGCAGGGGATTCTGGGAAGGCGTGGGACTGGAAAAGTTTAAAAGTATAGGCGAGTACCTAAATGGCTGTTTCCAGCTCTCCCTGTCAGCCCAGTGGGCTGGGGCAGCATGGTGAGGGGGGATTCTCTGTCCCGCTGTAGCCAGTGAGCATCATTGGGAGTGCACAAAATATACAGCAGGGACCCCACTGCTGTATCCTGTGCCACCCTTGCCTGGTACTCTGCACCATCTTGAATGATGTGGAGAGTGAGCATGCCCTTGGACTGGCAACACATGTAGCTGCATGATAAATCAGGAGGATCAAGTGAACAAGGGGTGTGTACCCCTTCTGTAAATGCTGGCTGGGGTCCACAGGACCCCAAGTTCATCACAGTCTGTCTTAGGGTGCCTATGTGCCACAAATCTGCAACACGTGCAGAACCCACCCCTTAAAGCATAGAGGCCAATGTGCCTATCACCTTTGTGTATATAGTTTCTCACACTGTTCTTCTATCATGTCCTGAATGAAGGATCAAAGTTAAGGGCCTGCTGGATGGATGTGGGTACTACAAATAGTAATCGGTAGTATTTAAAGTTATGCCCCCAATCACATGGAAAAGGCTGCAGGATTGCAGTTGTATGAACACTTCTAAATGTAGCTCCCTTCTTTGTTGAGGGGGATACTGACAGTACAGAGTGGGTAAAGCCATTCTGCAAGTTTTAAAGGGATTGCTAATGCTACAGCAGGGCTACTATGTAACTACTGAGTAGGTATCTCTGTCCAGTACATGTCAGGTCCTGTGAAAACTCAAAATATTTAACTGAATTGTCTGTACAAAAATCAGTACACATCAATTTAAGAGAAGACATTTTATATGATGGCATTATGAAAGGTCACATTTCACCAGTTTGGAAAGCACTGAGGCAAGCTGATCGCAGGGCAGGAGGAGAAAATATGGAGGATCTGAGAAATGGAAGATGAAATAGAAACAGAAGATTATGACTGGGAGGGCATTTTTGGTAGGACCCATAAAACTACATTTTCCACAATATGTTATGAGTTTTGCTGGAAATTTAGGGTAAGATTGAAAAAAATTGGGGAAGGGATCCCCTTTTTATGTTGGAGGAAATGTGGGGAAACTAAAGCCCACCATTCTCATGTGATTTGCTTGTGTGATTAACAAGCTAATTATTTGAAGGAGGTAGACTTGGGTCACGTCCTGACATACCTATTTGGGACATCTCACCCATTGATTATGTAACAGGAAGTGCTGGGTTTGCTGCTGGAGGATCTTAGAGGGCAGGATGTGATTTATTTATGGAGAATCCTTCTGCCAGCAGCAAATAAAGCTATAACTAGGAGATGGCTATGGGATGAACCCCCTATAGTCCATGAATGGTAGGAGGTGGTGGGAGATTTCAGGACAGAACAGTTAACTTTTGCAATTAATCAAAAATACCACTGGTTTACGATAAAATGGCTAAGACTGATCCTCTACAGGAGGTGGGGACCCTTCCTTTATTCTATAGAAGATGCCATTAACTTTTACTCTTGTGGCAAATGCTTTAACTGAGGCCCTGAAGATAAAAGAATCAAGCCTGTTTCATGGGACTAATCCAGTACACTCTCAACTCAGTAGTGATGGGACATTATCAGCTACTGCTGGCTTATTTAACTGGAGTACATTGTTTATTTATTTATTTTTTTTTATTTATTGAAATTTCGCATAACACCTTTGAGAACAAGCTCATTTCATAGGTTCCACATCAGGCGAACAATACATATTGGGAAAGCATGAGATGGAGAACAAACAAAACAAGGAATTATACATTACAAGAGTGTATAACTAGAGAAGTTCCAATACATGTGGCATTGAACAATGTATGCCATGGTGCATATTTGATTAAAACCTGGAATTCAAAGGGTCATATTAGAGGAGGTGGGGTCTTATGAAATGACCCTTTACAGGAAAATGTGAACAGACTCAGCCTAATAATCAACAAGGTATAGGATGGCATCAGCCTAGAAGCCTCATCAGAGGTGAGAAGGTATGGGACAAAACATTTTAAAGTGAGCAAGGGAGCTCAGGAGATATAACAGAGGGGAAGGGGAATGGGGGAAGCCATAGAGGGGTGAGGGGAAAGAGTGGAAGTGATCAAGAGGAAATGTAAAGGAGAATAATTAGCAACTTAGAACAGTAATTTACATGCTGACAACAGTTATGCATAAGGTCAGGACAGCATAAGGTTAGAATAAGTGCTGGTCACAAGAAGGAAGGTTATTGGAAGCAGTCACAGCTGACATCAGCAACTAGCTGTTGCTTAAGTTTAACCTCAAAGGAGCCCAAGGTGGATGCTGAAGTGATGTCATGGTGCAGCGAGTTCATCCATAGCGGGGCACGGTAGGCAAAGCACCTTCATTCCAGAGAAGTGTGACAGCAGGGTATATTAAAAATCTAGCTAGTAGAACTTCTGGTGCAATGATGGTTGATAGTGGGGGTTATAAGCTTTTGCACTCCTGGGGGCATTTTGCTTAAGCTTACTTTTTTGGACAGTAAACATGTTTGGTACATGAGTCTATCTTTGAATTGGAGCCAGTTAGCCTGAGTGCACATGTCACAGATATGGAACAAATGGGCTGAGCCAGTAAGGAGCCAGCATGCTTTGTTGAGTGCAACTATAATGCAGTGAAGAGTTGTTTCATTAGCTGATCTGTAGATTGGTAAGCCGTGATCAATAAGCGAGACAAGAGAGCTTTGAATGGCTAGGTTAAGAGCCTCTGGGGTCAAACATTGCTTATACCTATAAAGTAGCCCAATGCAGGTGTTAACAGCCTTAGCAATGTTGTCAATGTGATAGGCATAGGTCATCGTACTGTCAAAAGTAATCCGTAGATATTTAAAGAGCTGAACTAGCTGAGAAGGGTGCAGAGTCTCTTTCCCAGAGTAGTCACTTGTGAGGGGGTGAGAGAAGTAGCCAGGTGGCAGGACACCACTCAGGTCCCTGAAGGCATTATTAAAAGTGTTAGCAATAAGTTTGGGGTCGAGTGAGGGTACACCATCAATGTTAAGCATGGTAAGGGCAGATATGATGTCTCTCCTAGTGACCTTTTTAAGATTAGTCCAAAATTTTCTGCCATAATTCCGGGTCCGAGAGAGCACTTTAAATTTATGTAGAGGGAAAGTCACTGACTATTCTATTACTAGTTTGTTTACTTGAGGCACATGAGTAACAGTTGTGTTTTGTTTATAAAGTTTTACAATAAAGGAAATTTAAAAAAGCGAAGAAAACTGCACAGTGATATTCACATTGAATACTTACACTGAACACAGTGGGGTTGAATGATGATCTAGACTGAAGTTACTTCCTCTTATTAATTATCTATGCTTAGTGTGAAGATTTTTATGATAAGTTAAATACAGGAAAAGGGGGGTTTCAAATACAGATCTATTTGGTGCTATGTGTTTCTAGGGGATGTTTCAGATTGTAAATCACTATTAGAGTATTCAAGAAACATAGGAAAATAGGGATATTCAGACAAGAGGAGGCACAAACCCTTCTAGCTAGTCTGCCATTTTTCAACGGGAATAACCACTGATGCCCATACCTGTCAGATATTTGTCTAGACCTATTTGTTTGTTGAGTTTAAATATTTTACCAAGAAAGGTACATTTATCTGTTATTTGGTGGAATGGGAGAGCAGCCAACCTATTTAGTGATGCTGAAGTTTAAAAGTTGGTCAATTAATTTGAGATGATGTACCTATTTGAGTGAATGGTGAGATTTCAATATATTTTTTTTTAATTGGGTTGAGTCCCCCATATGTATTCTTATAAACTTTATTATATTGTGGCTTTTTGGGAGGTCTGCAGACCCTTGGGATTTTTAATATGATGCAAATGTTGACATCAAATTAATGAAACAATGCATTAAAATGTAACAGAAACAAGTATTATATTTCTTATTGTATTCGGTACAGAGATGAGAAGGATGTAAAAGCAGTTTGTATCTTTTGTTGAGTGGCATATATTAACATTATGCAGATGCTTAGATTAACAGTATTAGTATCATTTAATTTGAGATAGTTTCACCTAAAATAAAAATACTAAATTAGCTTGCCTTTTTTACTTGTATATCATACATCTTTGATTTGAAACTTCCCTTGATTAGTAACCACCCTTTAGTAGATGCTGCATGTCAGAGTCGAAGTGTTAAATAAAAGTTGCGCTCTATTAGAAGCCGCAGCTACTAATTACAACTTCTAATCGAAGATACAGGGATCTCTGATATCAAAAACAAGCCAGATTCCTCTAACTCAGTCACCTCAAAACCACAATAATCACAATTACAGTAACTACTACAGAAACAGTAACTGCCATTCATACCTATTCTACCCCAGAGAGTTGCTTTTTATGTCAGTCTCTGTTTAGCGGTGTGGCAGAGCCAAGTAGTGTAACCGTGGTTTCAAGCTCAGCTCAAGGCGCTAGATAACTATTTACCTGTTAGTACATAACTAACAAGTAAAACCCAGCATTAGCAAAGTCAGGTGGTTCTTTAGTCAAGGGTTAGTCCATTAGTTGCCAAGGTTTCCAGTTAATCAGAGCACATGAAAAAAAACAGCAGCCATAGCTTGTTTATGTAGCATTTAAACAATAGCTGCCCTTGATTAGAAGCTGCGGCCAAAAGCAGCAATATGAAATATAAGCTGCGGCTTCTAATCAAAAATATGAGTTATACCTTGTCCACATCTTATATGTTTGATAGATGAAAGAAAATCATAAGTGAAGCTTTTAATGAAAGCACTTTCACCATATGAGACTATATGATGGATAAAAGGGGTGATTGGTTGTCAACCCCAGTTTTAGAGGTTTATATGCCTTTGATTCTTCACTGAGAGTTTTCAAAAACTAAAAACTAAATGAGATCAAATATTTTGGAATGTGTGAGTTGCTTATTTGATTAAAATGACTGGGTTGAAGAGTCAGTGCATTAATATACAGAACATCAATATACATCAAACACAAACATCAATATATAGAAAACCAACATGTCATTTCAACTGCTCTACCTACACCATTTTAGTGAGCACCCAAACCATACAAAAAGGGTAGTTGTCTACAGCCAAGCCCTATGATATCAATGTAGATGCATGGATGAGTCAGACAGGAACAATTTGGAAGTACTACAAGGAGCCTTCACCAGCAAAAACTACCCCTCTTGTGTAACTGATAAAAACAGACTGCATGAACTAAAATACTATGAGAACAGCTACAGGCATTTAAAGAGAAAACAGAATCCAAGTGCATACCACTGTTTGTGACTTACAACTCATCAATCAGGCCACTACAGAAGATCATCGGACAACTGCAACCAGTCCTGCACAGTGATGACAGACTGTCCACTATATTCAGTGAACCACCCATAATATCATACAGATAGCCACCAAACCTAGGAAGAATACTGTTCAGGAATTAGAGATCCAAAATTCAAATGGATTCACAAGGAACAAGACCATGCAACATATCCAGATGCAAACCATGCAGCATGATTGATACATGTGACTGTATACTTTCCAGTTACTAAACAGGAATACAAAATAAAAGGGTCTTTGTCATACAACACCAACAATTTGACTTATCTAATAAGATAGTAAGATCAAGAGCTGGCTACATGATAGAAACCAGAGGGTGGTGGGGGGGCCTCTCAAAGCCTAGGCATGTAACCAGTGGGGTCTCGCAGGGCTCAGTGCTTGACCCAGTGTTTAATATCTTTATTAGTGACATAGTGGATGGGATCTACATTAAAAACTGCCTATTCGCAGACAACACTAAGCTCTGTGGAAATGTGGACAAGAGGAGAGGACACAGGAGCTCAGGGAGGATCTGGCTAGGCTCGAAAGGTGGTTGGATATGTGGCAGCTGAGGTTCAACATCAAGAAGTGCAAGGTCATGCACCTGGAGGGTAAGATCCCCAGGACCAGTTACTGACTTGGGGGGGGGTACAGGTATCCAGTTCTGAGGAGGAAAAGGACCTAGGGGTAATCATCACAAGGGACCTGAAACACTCTGTGCATTGTCATAAAGCAGCAGTCAAAACAACCAGAATGCTGGATGCATCACCAGAGGAATCATCCCTAGGAATGGGGAGGTCATTCTGCCATTGTACAGGTCCTTGGTGAGACCGTACTTGGAGTGCTGTGTGCAGTTCTGGTGCCCATATCTGAAAAAGGACATCAGTTTACTAAAGGGGGTGCAACATAGGGTAACCAAGATGACCCAGGGCCTGCAGGACAAATCCTATGAGGGGAGGCTGCAGGAGCTCAACATGTACTTCATGGAGGACAGAAGAGGGGGGAACATGATCAAAACCGTCAAGTACCATAAAGGTATAAGCAAGGTCAGTATGGAAAGCATCTTCATTCTCAGGGGGAATGGGTCCTCTAGGGGACACAATCTTAAATTAGTGGGAGGAAGTTTCAAAGGAAAATGATAAGGCACTTTTTCACAGAAAGAGTGATGTCCAAGTGGAACAAACTGCCAGAGGAGGTAGTATCATTGAAAACAGTGGACAGCTTCAAAAGGGGTTGGGACAGCATAAAAGAGAGATTCATAATGAGTAGTAAGATGAGTAGGGGAGATGAGACAGGGAAAGAGGATGACTCTATGAGGAAAGGGGAAGGGGGGAAGCTCATTCATCTGAGAGATGCACACTTGAGCAGACTGGATAGACTGAAATGGCCTGTTTCTGCTGGCATTTTCTTATGTTCATATGCCAAAAATGTTCATATGGGTGGTATGTGAGAGAAAGGGGACAAACACTCCGTAAACATGTGAATTAACATAGATCCACTATCAAACAATCAGACACCAGTGGCTGAGCACTTCTCCCCAAACTGCCATTCTTTGAAGGATCTTAAAGTGGCAGTTTTGAGAAGAAACCTCAAAGGCATTCACAAAAGACTTCTCTGGGAAGCAAAACTCATGAGGCTTTTTGGAACAGATAAACATGGGCTGAACAAAAAATTGAGGCTTCCTCACACATTACCAGATCCCAAACTGAGTTTTGACAGTTTCCTCTGCAGCTCTGGCCCTATCATTTAGAATTATTCATTTTTAATCTTCTTCTGTTGTTGAACTCTGTTGTAGGGACATAATTGACTTAAAGGAGCCACTGCTTAATTTACTGAACTGGCAGCATTACACATCCTACACACTTAATGGAACTTTTTTCAGCCATTGATCATTTTATGTTGACGTGCTTGCACAGCCAACATTTTGCAGCAGTGGGGATTTGGAGGCACGGTCGCTGTTGGGCAAATGCAGTGCAAGCACCAGTAGGTGCGTCCCTCATTCTCCAATCAGCCTGCATGCCGGTGCCTCACCATGCATAGTAATGTGGTGAGCACATCTAAGGAAAGGTCCGCTGCAATCCGAGCAAAGCTCGTAACATGCAGTGGACCCTTCCTATGTGCTCACCAGCTATTACCATGGCGGCTAAACTGCTGACTTCGGGGTGTCCAGTCCTCCGTTACTTGCCCTGCAAATCAGTAGCCATGAGGGAGCCCACCTCACTGGCAGAATGTGTCTCCCCCCTCCCATTTCGTTGTTTGCCGACAGGGGTGCCCAATCCCCGCCGGCATCTGTCTCCCCCTTCCTCTGTATGTGCTGATGGGGAGCCCACTCCCCATTGGCATGATGTCCCCCTTCTTCTAGGGCAACAGGGGTGTCCCACCCCCTGTCGGCTACTGTCCCCCCAAAAGAAACCATTCTGGTAAGAAAGAAAACCATCTGCAATGTGTTTTGTTTGTACCTGCAAGCAGAAAACAGTCCTTCGTAGTCTCCCTACTTCCACCACCCGCATTCCACCTGTAAGATCCTGCTTCCCTCTCACACCCTCAATTTATACTTACTTCCAGAGCTGGGCGCGATGATCTTCAGTGGACCGGGAAAACATCTACACTCTTCAAAGCCAACCGTGAACTGAGAAAATGCTGGTAAGCTGTATAATGGAATAAATAGGGGGGTTTCAATGTTGGTGCATATCTCAGGCATTTTGGAGAATTTTTGCACCCAATTTTTAACGTGGGGTTTTTGGGAACCCTCCTCATGAATTCTGTCACAGTTATGACGTTAATCGGTCCCGAAAGGTGATTTCGCATTCACTGTGCAGAATCATCTTTCATGACTGATTAACGCAAGGACAGTGGCAATGTTCATGAGGTGGGCTCTCAAAAAGGCTATGTTACAAATTTGGTGGAAAAAATCCAAAAATGGCTGTTTTAATGGTGCGCAGTGTTGTGCATCATACGCACGCTGCAACTTTTTGGATTCACAAGAGCCAGGTAGTTAGATTTTCAATATTATTGTCATTTTTCACACCTCCTTGTGAACAGTGCAGCTGTCATTTTCACATCCTGGCTAAAATGTGTTTCCGCACTTCCCGAGCATAATACCGTTGCTGTGGGAAATCAGTGTTTGGGGCAGATTATGAAATGACAGTGACACTGTTCATGAGCAGAGGTCCTAAAATGCTTATGTTTAAAATTTGGTGACAATACTCCATAAAATGACTGTGTTATGAGCATGCATTGTGCAGTTTGCATGCACACTCGTAATGTTGTGCATTTGTAATATTGTCACTCTGGATTTTCACCATTGGTATTTTTCCACACCCTTTGATGAACAGTACAGATGTAATTTTACATATCCTACCCGAAATGTGTTTTCGCAAATCCGGCACAGAATAGCGCAGTCTCTGTGCAAAATCACTTTTTGGGACAGTTTGAGGAAATGACAGTGACACTGCACATGAGTAGAGGTGCTAAAATGCCTATGTTGAAAATTTGGTGCTGGAACTCCATAAAACTGACTATGTTACAAATTAATGAATTCTGCGCATTTCCCACGCACCTTTGTAACTTCGCCCATTTGCAATACTTACATGCCACATTTTCACCACTGCTATTTTGTTACGCCTCCTTATGAACAGTACAGCTGGCATTTTTTACATCCTGCCAAAAATGTGTTTTCACACTGCACTACCAAAGCTAATGCCAGCGCGACAACAATCGGCATTGACAAATGCTTCTTTTATGGTATCTCTTTGAAGTACTTCACCATTTGCATGTCTGATTGCTCACCTTTTTATGACATGAGGCCTATTTCCTGGTAGTCACCTGTATTGTATTAAATTGCTTCCTTTACAGCCTGCCATTTGTTAAGCAATCTAGGACCCACAAACTCTTGTATGTATTCTGAAATGCTGCTTAGTTTTCCCTGCACCTGATGAAGGGACCTGAGAGGTCTCAAAAAGCATGTGTAAAAATTATTCAGTTTGTGTAATAAAAAGGTATTACCACAAAAAAAGTGTACTGGGTTGAACAGTAGAATTTAATGTGGAATAGAGTACACTCAGCATGTAGGAGGTCAAAATGTGACCTCATCCAGTAGTTGGTTCAGTAACTGAGAGGCAGTGTGGGGCAGAGCAGTGTGTAGAAGTTGTGCACAACACAAGAAAAAAGATCATTCCCAATGTTTTACTTTCTGTAAACTCACATACAGTAAGTAAATTCCACCAAACCCAGTGCAAAGTATTATGGTTATGGCTAGGAATGTGAGCTTAATAAGTGACCCACTTGGTACTCCATTCTGCTGTGCATGCCACTGCACAGATCGCACGGCAACCTGCTCATGTACACTAAGGCCCTGTCCACTCTGATCTCTCTTTGACAAAACATTTTTAAAAGATGTTTTGTGTTCCATTTTTGAGCACAGTTGTCAGTGTGTCCACACTGCGATCTGACAACCGTGCCTGCCCGTTTCAGTTCTCAGGCATGTTTGTGGCAATACTGGACACTGCAATGCATGTCAGGATACTTGCGAATGGGCATGGTGACAGATTGGGGCATAAATTACATTGTTAGAATCGGGAGATCTGCGTGAGGTCAGGGATGTAAGTTACATTATCCCCTATTCTTTTGGGCAGCAGTACAAACACCACATAGGTCGCAGGAGGTTACCTTAAACCATGTTAAAGCATGGTTCACATCTGCACTACAGTTAACACAGTTTAAAGCAACTGTTTTGCTCTGAAACCATGCGTGAAACCTGCTCCCATCAGGTTTTGAGCACAGTTTAAGAACACGGTTTGTTGCACGGTTTTACCATGCTACAATATGGATGCAAGCCATGTTTGCTGCTCTTGTAACATTACAGACTGTCTGAAACGTTACAAGTCCACAAGTGTGGACAGGGCCTAAACATAACACCTCTTTAAACAATCCGATGAAAGAGTATGCATGGCTGCAATAGGTGCTTTAGCACTACATGCTTTGGCACCTAAAAATAAAGTTCAAAATTATCATGGTAAAATGTACTGCTGCTAAAATAAATTGAAACCCAGACTAATGCAACAAGCTTTGGAATGTTATACTTACAGTGATTTTGCAAGGTTTGCCATAGCAAATGGGAGTAGTAAACTGTAGTAACCTGTAGGAGTTGTGATTCAATCTCCTACCATTTCGTGAAACAAATGCTTTTATTTCTGTGCTCTGTTTCATTTGCATAACCTGCTCCTTTTTTCTCAGTGATGCAACCCCCAAAAGTGACATCATGCAAGGGAAACAATGTTTTTAAAGATGGACTCTGGTCAAAAGTGCTATATTGCAGAATTAGAATAAACATACACCCAGAAAATTGCATACCAAAAATTAGGTTTCTATGTTACTTCATTTTAAAGTTATGAGCTATTTTCTAACCCTAATTCCACTACCTGTTCAAAAAAGTCAGTATCAGTGAAGAGCTGCTGCTGATGTCATCTCCTGAACTCACAGTCTAGTCCTCCATGTCAGCAAGCTTATAGGACCTGCTTTTCCAAAGTTTAAGGTTCACATGCAATGGTTCTCACACGTAAAAGAGGCAGCACCATTAAAAAATAAAACATTGCTATAAAAACTATTCAGGTTGTGTAAAGAAGTTAACAAATTCATATTTTTTGAATGCCTTTTTGGTGTGTCCCATTGCTCCAGGGTTGCTGGATGCTGAGTTGGCTTTCCTCCCGGCTGCAGATACAATTTGGGGTGCTACTCTACTGTGCTGGTTAGGAAGTTGTATTGCTACTAATGTTGTAGATAAATAGATAGATATATATTTTATTTATAAAGTGCCCAGTTCCATGGACTCTGGGCTCTGTACAGAAAAAATCAATAACAAAGTACATGTAAACAGCAGCTCAACAAAAACTTAAAATCCATCCATCCCATTAAAACCCAATCAACTATTAAAAGACAACTTAAAAAAATATGTTTTTAGTGCCCTCTTAAAGGCTTCTACCAAGGGGGCCTCCCTTAAATATGGGGCTGGCAGTATAGCCTAGTGGTTAGAGGAACAAGGTGTGAACGAACTTGATACATCCAGCAGATCAGACCTGAGTTTGAGTCTCACAACCTCCACTTACATACTGTGTGACTCTGAGCAAGTCACTTAACCACCCAGTGCTCCCAGGTTGCTCCAGAATACAGGCACTTGTGCCTAGTGGGCCTTACCCAGTTACCAAAGACTGAAATTAAAAAAAAAATATCCAGGAAAGGAGTTCCACAGAGTGGGTGCAGCTACCGAAAATGCCCTATCCCCAGAATGCCACAACCTCACTCTGGGAACTCCAAGGAGGCCTTCCTCAGCAGAACGAAGTGCTCAGTGTGGACGGTAGGGAGCAAGATCTTGCAGATAGACAGGTCCCTATTCGTGTAGGGTTTTACAGGTCAGAAGCCCTATCTTGAAGACAATCCTCCATCTAACTGGCAGCCAGTGCAGTCTGCAGTAACATCCTTGCTGTTTGTCAGTATCTGATTTACAATAAGTTTTAATACGGAACTTATGTGTGTTAATTACTACCAGGGGTGGAAGTGTTAGCCATGGTAAAATTATCATTTTTATGTGGTGTACAACATAGATGAGACTGAATGTACAATAGGTCAAGTAACTCTGCCTTCCAGTGAGAAAACACTAAGCTGGCTACTGCACTGAAACTCGTAGTAAGGTTTCAGAAACAGCATTACCTCTCCCACACTCATTTACAAGGAGACAGAAAAATGGTTTTAAAGTGCCATCCTGAGAAATCACCTCAATTGAATGATAGGTGTGAATGAGCACAGCCTTTTGCTACATGCAAACCTCACAACAGTATGCTATGACTCAGCTGCCTGCAACCCCGGAGAAAAGGGTCTCAACAAAAATGCCCCCCCAAACAAAAATGTAAACTTTGTTACAAACCTGAAACATGCATAGTTTTTAAAACAATGTTTATTGAATGATGCTGCCTGTTTTACTGGTGAAAACTATTGCTCATGATATTTAAACTTGGAGAAACAGGTCCTATAAGCTTGCTGACAGAGAGGACAAGACTGTGAGCTTATGAGATGACATCAGCACCAGCTCTTCACTGAAACTGGCTATTTTGAACAGGCATTTAGGGTTGTAAAATGGCTTGTAACTGTTAAACAAAGTAACTTAGAAACCTCATATTTGGCATGATGATGGTTGAGGATATGCTGATCCGAATCCTGAATTAATTGATGCCAGGCATTTTGACTATAGTCCCTCTTTAAGCACTGTTTTGAAACAAAGATCTCTGTTGGTCAGTCTTTGTATTTCAGAAATCTACAATACCAGCATAGGAGACTACATCTGTCAGTAAAGAAATCTTGTCTGCTAGATATTATGTGCACAATGCCTTGTTTTGAAAATAAACATATGAGAGCTTTTATTGTTGAAGCCACAACAGATATATGAGACTGCACCTTACAGAAAAGGAATTGCATAACAACTTCTTATTGTACCCACAATGCCTTGCTATATATAGCTACATATTAGGTACAGTCCTCACCACCAAAATAAGGGACTGCACCTCTGAGTAACTAACATTTACATCAATATTATAATTTATCCAACATTCCTTGGTGCTGTATGTAAAACATTGATAGTTCCTTTGTAAGACATCATTCTGGGTGTGTGGCTGCACACAGAAAACTGGAGGACACAGTGCTGATAAAACATAAATAAACATGACTATGACACATTTTTTTACAAAACAAATTGCAGGTTCAGCATCTGAAGCATGGGCAGCAATGGATATTATGTGACAAAGGCATCTGTGAAACTTCACAAAATCACTTTAATTACACTAGGCAATATATGAGAAATAAAAATGATATTGGCCATATTTTCTAAGCAATGTGAACACAAATCATCTATCAATGTTCAAGAGTAAATTTAGTTCCTCACTTTGTTTTCTGAATTAACATTTGCCCATCTTTGAAGCCAGCTCAGTAATAGTTACAGTAGGTAACTAATGTGTAATTTAGTTCCCCTTATCTTTTGGGGAAAGAGTCACCCAGCCTGCAAGGATTTGCTCCAGCCCCCAGCATACTACATGGAACATTCAGAAGTCCTACTACAATCTAAGTGAGCTGGAAGCACTATGACATTAACTCTGAGCACATTTAACAGCAGGGGGCCACTAACTGATCTCTTACAAAATGTTGTGATGCTGATTTGTTGACAATGTAACATTAGCTCATGGTCAGTCTCTTGGCAGGATGTTATCAGAAATGGGCTGGAATGTTGAAAGTTACTGACCTTAGGTCAATTTATGTGTTTTTAGTAATATTTGACTCTTGCCAAATAGTGACGTTTATTGTGTAAGCTAGTTCATGATTTCCACGTCTATTGATTGTTTGAAATCAGTGGTTTTTACTAGCCTTTGAACAGTCAAATGGAAGAGATTAGAATACATATTACTGCTAATTTTAAACCTTAGAAGAGTGCATCTAAGGAATTTGATACATGTTTGTGGTGCCATTTTAGTCTCAGGAAAATCTAGAACATATTTTTTGTGGTAATACCTTTTATTAGACTACATGAAGAATTTTTACATGACCTTTCAAGACTTTCCAGGTCCCTTCATCGGGTGCAGAGAAAAACTAATCAGCATTTCAGAAAACTATATATATATATATATATATATATATATATATATATATATATAGGGAGAGAGAGAGAGAGAGAGAGAGAGAGACAGACCAGATTGTTTAACAAAGGGGGAATGTAAAAGAAGCAATTTAATACAATGTAGGTGACTACAAGGAAAGAGAGGCCTCATGTTGAGGGGTGTAATCAGATGCAAGTGGTGAGCTACATCAAAGTAGTACCATAACAAAAGGATCAATGTCTTTTTTCATATAGCTGTTTGCTACTCTTTGCCACCTACACCTCACATTTGGTCTATACCTGGCAGCTCCCAACCCCATCAGCTGCTCCCCCTATCATTGCACTGGTGGGGATCTGCACGGAGTGGAGTCTGAGAGCACTGTCAGTCATCACACATGGCAACTGAGAGACATACTATTTTTTCTATGTCCTCCCACCCTAGGACACAGAGCTGTGGCATGCTGGCAGGCACATGTGCGAGGAGGCACTCATGCGCTTCCATAACCACAGCCTCCTTCCACTCCCCCAACATAGCATCAGCCTCCAGACCTCTGTTCTAACACCCAACCTCCACTGAGTGTCAGCCAAGAGTGAGGAAACATGCCTCCCCAGTCAAGGAGATGTAAGCAGCCCAGCGGCTACTTCAATCATCTCAGAGACCCCAACCCAGCTAACTTCCAGTGGCCCGAGCTCATTCCCAAACTCAGTTTACCAGTGTGGTGCAAGGTGTGGCATCCAGTGCCTCAACCCTCAGCACCACTGGGCTGGTTTCAAAAGGATCAATGTCTGTTGACACATGCACCAGATTTCATAAATCTGCATTCAAATCTCCTACCTAAGACAATAAGATTCTCAGATGTAACCCAGTGACTTTCTACTATGGTTCACTAAGCATGAACAAACTGGGGCCAGAGAGTCTTGGGCTATGGTCAAGACCTTATTATAGGCCTTGATAATGGCCACAGAACCCCGGAAGGAGACTTTCAGCAAAGGTGAGGTATTCATCAAACCTAAAATCCACCTCAGATTCATAAATCATTTTGAACAGTAGTGGATAACCTCCACAGTCAGAAGTGTCTTATTTGTGTCTCCAGCACCTTACTGGCAGCTCTAGTGGTCCTACCAAATGACTGGATCCAATAAGTCCTTTATTTCCTTACCCACTAAGAAAATGTGTCCCATGTGTGTGGCATCTCTTTTACATAGCCAAAGCAGTAGAGAGTTTGAATTACAGCCTGCACATGAGTTAGTGGGGTCTGATGGCAAAAGACTCTAAAAGGTTGTCCACCCATGCATGATGGCAGCAAGAACAATCAATCTTGGGGATTCCAGTGTAAGCGTGGACATTCTCTTGGCAGCTCTTGAAGGAAGCTAGTCTCATCCATCAGAGGGCAATAAACCAAGACCATCCTACAATTCAAACTAGATACACAATTGAGCTACTGACTCAAAGGACACCACTCCTTCTACTGAAGGCATATCTCAGTTCATCTCAGACTGAGACATGAAGGCTACCTCTACATTCCAACCTCAGGGGTGCACCTCACAGAAACCCAACATTGTCTAGTCAGGTCTCCATGGTGCATACCACATCAGTGTAAGAATAAAAATAAAATTTCTGATTATAGTTGTCACTGATCTGGCATTATAAAGCAATACCCAGGATGGAAAGCTCTGGCTATCTCTGTCATCCTGCTTCTTCTGCCTAAGGCACTGTTGGAGAATAGGGCAAAGTAATAACATATCCATGCCTAATCCTCTTGGCACATGCCTACTGACTCTCTCTCATGGAACCCCTTTCATATTCCACATACAAGGCCTCTCAAATAGACCTTGTAGTCTATGTGTGGCAGATAATCTTTACACATCTTAAGCTACCAAAGAAGTTAGAGGCAGAAAACATTCTGCCTCAACACATTTCTATTTCCTCTCGAAGTCAGTATGGTTCCTGGCAACCAAAATAATGGGTGTTTACTCACCTAGTAAAGGTGATTGTGTTAGTTTTATCCATGACATTCCAGATATTACCTCTTGGGTTCTCAACCCATCTAATAGGCTAGTGATGCACATGTGACCCAGATCAAATTTCACAGCATAAGTAGGTCCCAGGAGTCCCCCTTCTCCAGTTTGATTCTTCCATAGCTGAAATGCAAGTGTTTTAAGCCAGACACCTCTTTCTATGACTCTCACCTTTATCCCCATATATCTATACAGAAACAATGACTGACCATGGTTTAACCATCATCTTACTTTTATTTTCTATAGGTACAGTTCTAGATTCAGTTACCAAGTGTTACTGACTGTAATTAATAGTGCCCTCTGATCAGAACACTAAGACTTCTCATTTACATCAAATCTCTTAGACGTATCCCTCAGTGTGAAGATCTCTGCGGTGGTCACCCTGATGGGTGGGTCATGGAGTGTCATGGATACAGCTAACACAATCACCTTTACCAGGTGAGTAAACACCCATTGTGTTATGTTGTATGCATGACACTCCAGACATTACCTCTTGGGTCACTATAACAAGCAGTTAAACATCCATCATGGTGGGACAGGGCGATCATGTGGACAGCTTGTGTGACACACTGAGGATAAAACTTTTGTGACAAATTCAGTTCTTTGTCTGTATAAAGTCTCAAGTCTATAATGTCTTGAGAACATATGGACAGAGGTCCAGGTCACCACTCTACATATATCTTCCATGGACAAGCTTGCTCTTTCCACCCAGGAGGTAGCCACTGCCCTTGTAGAATGAGCCTTTATTCCTTCGGATGGAGTAAGGCCATTTGTTCTGTATGCCTCTTGTATTGTCCTTTTTAACCAGCTAGTGATGGTGGTCTTAGAGGCTGCCATTCCTTGATTGTAACCTTGAGCTATTATAAAAAGCCTTTTGGATCTGTGGATCGTCTGTGTCCATGTCATGTATTGTGATACGGTGCTAACTACATCCAGGGGGTGATGGGTTCCTGATTCCCCCTGTTGTGGCTGTGTGCAGAACATCAGTAACTCCATGGTTTGCTCCCTATGGAACATGGATATGACCTTGGGGCAGAGTGCTGGTACTGTTTTCATAAACAACCCTTGTGCAGTGAAGATGGTGTAGGGTTCTTTGCACGACAGGGTTCCTAACTCACTAATTCTACAAGTGGAGCAGATTGCCACCAGGAAGCAGGTCTTCAAGCCTAACCAGTAGAGTGATGACTGATGCTCAGGCTCAAATGGGCCCTTCCCTAGGGATTCAATCACCATGGTCAGATCTCAGGGGGCCACTGGTGTCCGTATTTGAGGGCAAATGTTCTGTGCCACCCTAAGGAACCTGGCGGTGTCTGGGTGAGCACCGGGCTGCAACAGCCCAACCTTCCCCATGACTGCTCCTATGGCTGACAAGTGCACCCTTAGGGAAGAAGTGGACAGCCCTTTGTCTAAACCCTGCTGCAGGTACAGTAGAATCACGGGGATATCCACCCACATTGGATTGAGTTGCACAGACTTGCATCAATTGGTGAAGATGTTCCACAACCTACCATAAGTAGCTGTGGTGGATGGCTTCCTGGACTGTAGGATGGTCGATAAGACCGACTCATCATACCTGGCAGTTAACTGTCTCTGCCTCTCAGGAGCCAAGCTGACAATTTTAGGGTGTGGGGAGCTGGGTGAATCATTGTTCCTTGCATCAGCATGTCCTTCCAATATGGGAGGGTCCATCTGTCTAGTGTCATGGTTACTGTGGATGCAAATCACACCCTTCATGGCCAGTAAGGTGCGACCAGAATGATCTGAAGATGGGACAGCCTGAACTTCACCAATACCTAGGGGATCAAGGGAATCAGAGGGAAGATATAAGATCACTCCTGGCCCCATGTCTGAAACAGCGCATCTATTCCCAGGGCCTGCTTCTCCCTGTATTTGGAAAAGTATGCCTTGACCTGTGCATTCACCTTGGATTCCATCAGGTCCAATGGAACCCATCCCCACCTCCTTTGTATCATGGCAGATAGGTCTGGGTGAAGTTGCCACTCTCCCAGATGCATATGCTGTCTGCTTAGCCAGTCTGCTCTGATATTCAGCTTTTCTGCCAGATGGACAGCGTGGAGGTGGGTGAGGTTGGATTGGGCCCAGCTTAACACCTTGGCAGCTTCTCTGAGCATGGCTCTGCTGCACGTTCTGCCCTGTTTTGCTGTGTATGCCACAGTGACTTGGTTGTCAGATTTCACCAAGACTGCCTGGCCAACGATGCTGTCTCTGAACACTCTCAGAGCATGGAACACCACCTTCATCTCCAGGACGTTGACGGACAACCATGCCTCTACCATAGTCCACTTGCCTTGTGCTGTGGACTCTTGCATGCATGCTTCCCAACCAAATAGGCTGCCGTCAGTTTCCATTGTCACCTTGTGGGCCAGGTCCAGTGGACAACCCCTCTCAAGGTTGTGGAGGTGTGTTCACCACTTGAGTGAGCCCTTGAACATATGCAGCAAGTAAATGACCTTGTTGAGTTCGTCCTCCTATTGGAAGCCCTGCTGCAATATGCAGTTTTGCAAGGGATGCATATTCCACCTCACCCAAGGATCCAAGTCTATGCAAGATGCCATGCAGCTGAGAACTTGTGCCACCTGGCCCATCGTCAGTTCTGCTGTGGACCGCAGTGTCTGAACTATTGTGATCACTGAGTCGATTCATTTTTGTGATGGTCTAACCATCCCTTCAGCTGTGTCTATCTCTGCTCTGAGGTGCTCTATGCACTGGGATGGTTGCAAGGAGTTCTTCTCCTGATTGACCACCCAACTGTTCTGGTACAGAGCTGACAGGACCGAGTCTGTGTCCCTTTGTGATTGGATGCTGCTGCGCACCCAAATCTGCCAGTCATCTAGCTACAGAATGATATCCACCCCCTGCTTTCAAAGCCGGGCTGCCAAGACAATGGACACCTTTGTAAACACTGTGGGTGCTGTAGTGAGGCTGAAAGGTAAGGCCTGATACTGGATGTGTTGACTCAGCATGTGGAACTGGAGGAAGCATTGGTGGCTGGGTCTGATTGGGATGTGAGTGTACGTATCCTTCAGATCCACAGATGTGAGGTAGTCCCCTACCCATATGTTCCTCAGAGTTGACCTGAGGGTCTCCATTTTGAACCGAGGGGTGGATATGAATTTGTTCAGGAATTTTAGGTCCAGAATTGGTCTGAGAAATCTGTTCTTCTTTGGAATCAGGAAGAAGATGGAGTAAATATCTGTGCTGGCTTTGGTGTCTGGCACTGGCTGAATTATGTCATTTTGTAACAGGTCTCAGATGATCTCCTGTACCTGTTGGGCAGTAGCCCTTTTCTTTGAAACGGGGGACAGTACCACCCTGTCCCAGCTGGGTGTGCTTGAAAACTCGATAGTGTAACCTTGTGACATGATTTCCAGAACTCACTTGTCTGAGGTTGTTTGTTGCCATTGGTGATGGAATAACATTATTCTTTGCCCCACAGGAGGATAGCCTAAGTGTGGGCTTGTTAGTGGTGAGGTCAGTGTGGAATAGTCAGTACTGTTTCAGATTTCTACCTCTGCCTCCAAAATGTGGGTTCCTTCCTCCATGTGCTGAATATTTTGCCCTGTGAGAGGCTTCTGAAGTTGCTGCTGTTGTGGCCTCTCTCTCGAAAGGAATTATTAGTGTAATTCTGCTTTTTGTTCTGTTGGAACCTGCTGTTCCCCCAAAACCTGCACCAAGTAGAGGGCAAGTAAGTGGTCCTGTGCTTGTCTTTGTTGAGGTTCTTGCCCTCCTTCTTTTGCTTCAGGAATTCTTCAAGTCCTTCGCCAAAGACGTTGTCGACCTTCAGGGACAAGTTCTGTAAGAGGGCTTTTGATTCATTGTCTGCTTCCCAAAGTTTCATCCATAGGGCACATCTGGCCCTGTTTGTTAGGGCAGCAGATCTGGCTTCTAATTTTAGTGTGTCTACTGCCATGTCCCCCAGATATTTAGCTGTATCAAGGGTACATTCTAGCAACTCCGCTTCCCTGGATTTGGGGTTGGCTTTTTCCAGTAGTTCCTCCAATCAGCGAATCTGTGTCCTGGCAGAGTAGACTACCATCACTGCGGCTGTAGCCATCATGCCTGAGATTTCAAATAATTTCTTAAACATTTCTTCTACCTTTTTGTCAGTGGGGTCCTTGAGAGAAATGGTGCCACAAGGCAGCACTGTCTTTTTGCTCAGTGCTGTGATTTGAGGGTCTAGACTTGGAGCCGTGCACCACAACTTGACTTTGTCATCTTGTACTGAGTACAACCTGTCCAGGTTCCGTTTCTAGGACAGGCGACCCAGTTCTGTTGTTTCCCATTCGTTTGAGAAAATATGGTCGATGGCTGGACAGCTGGGGAAGGTGTCCTTGACCTTGAGGCTCTGCTGGATCATGGGATCAAGCTTGGATTCAGGCTTGGGCATTTCTACATTGAACCCCATCATTGATTTTATAGCCTTCATTAGGTCTGGGACCAGATCGAAGGAACAAAGCTTTGACATCAGGGAAGGTGACTCAGGTAGGATGTCCATATACTCATCGGCTCAATCAACATCATCAACACCATTTGGCACCCCCCCTGGCATCTTCATCCCCTGGAGGGGGTGTAGATGGTTCATCATTGTTATCCAGCTGGGAAGAGGTGCTTGGTCCTGGAGCTGGTGCTGGAACAGGTGTGGGGGATGGCCACACCTTTGTCAAGGATTCCAGTTTCCCATGACCTTCAACATGAAATTCTGTTGGCTTTCCATCATAGCCACCATCGCTTGTTGGGTCTGAATAAGCAGTGCCCCTGGATTCATCCAGTTGGAGGCTCTGGGCCCTTGACTGTCCAACTCCATGTTAGGGGGTTGGCTCTCTGCTGAATGTTCATCTTCATATAAGCAGGCTGGGCATTGAAAGCTTGGGTTGTGGGGCATCAAAGTTGTGCTACAGGACATGCACTTCTTGGCCTTCACCATCTAAAGGATAACAGAAGGATAAGATTAGATAGATAGCCCGATGGGGCAGGATACCTGTTAACCAGGTAAAACATATAAGAATATGCAGGATGTTATCACACTCTTAAAACTGTGTGTGTGTGTGTGTGTGTATATATATATACATACATACATATATATATATAGTCCCCTGAAGTACAACTGATTAAAATAGCACCCGACTTTTGTTTGTGGGGAGGATAGGACAGTATCCTTTTAAACCCCCTGAGGTGTCTTGATGTTGTTGAGTGCTTGAACAAACCACAAATGCAGCTAATTTCATCAAAGAAACCCATTTTTTTTAAAATGGCCTTAATAAATAAGTCACCGAGACATGAGAATTCAGATGCTCTTGCCTAAGGTGGAGGACGTGGGCTTAATGCAGCACTATTGAAGACATAAGCCTTGCATGCAAGAGCTGCTAAGCACAAGCTCCCTTTCTAAATTGGTGGTTGCAGGGTCAGGAGGTGACCCCCAACAAAATGGCAGCAGAGCCATGCGGTATGCCAAAGGAGCTCTACTTCTGAGCAGTTGCACCAATATTGGAATCCATACTTGTTTATGTGGAAAACTGTGTCTTTAATTAAAAACAATGCCCAGGATCTCCAGGCTCAGAGATTCTGTTGAAACAGCATGCTTGCAACTGCCTGGAAAGAAAAGAATTCCTCTACTTGTTTTCCATACCAGCAGGCCGCTGCAATGCGGGGTCTAGCGTGGATGGGCAGAGTGACTAATCACTATTTTTCTCTCTGATTCGCATCCCCAAAGCTTAGTGCAGCTGTTGCTGACTTAGGGACCACACGCAAGGGCTGCATTACCACTCCTGAGCTACCTGCTAAATAGGTGGTAGCTTAGAGGCTCATGGGAAGGACTGCATAGGCTCCACTTGGGAGGGGAATGCCACTGCATTAGGTGTACAGTCATGCAATATAACTTCATGGCTGTTTTGGGCTAGGCAACACAAATGCCACAGATAGTCTGTGTCTTCTTTGCACAATGGACCCTGCTTGGGAGGTCAGACTACCAGCAACTCAACGGATGACTGAGCGTGTGAAATTTTGATTTTCCCATTGTGTGTGCCACTGATTAAGTGGCAGTCTATAGCACTGGAGAAACAGTGTATTCTGCTGAAAATGGCTCGTGTAGGCAAGTCAGGTACAACATTTTACAGTGTTCTGTCAATTGCTTGCTAACAAAAATGTTTTTCCATTTCTCGCTAAAACACCTGCCTAATCTAACTCAAGGCAAATAAGGAAGCACAATTCAAATGGGAGAGTGAGATAAAACTATTGTGCTGCTAGATGTTAGGGATTAGCGATTTCAAAGCGGATTACTACAATTAATCAGCGTAGATTAAACTGCTTAGTGACAGAATAAAAAAGGGCAGTAAACATCTCTCTCTCTTTCTCTCAGCTAGAGTGAAGAAAACAGCGATTTAATACAGTAGAGCTACCTACCCAAGCTGGATAGCCTTACTTACTCCAGCTTAGAATCTTTATCTTAGCTAACCAAAGCAACTTATTCCAGCTAAGAACAAAACCATATTAAACGTAGTTAACCATTCCACAAGAAAAAGCATTGTTATTAAGTCTTCCAGCTGGAAGGCACAAGGAAATCTAATTAACTGCTGTGAGAGCCAAACACTTTTTTTTCTTCTTCTACATGGTTCTGGCCTACCTTAAGATAATTGATTGCAGAGGGACTCCTGGAGTGCTATTAGCCTCTTCAGATGCAAAAGTTGAACTGGAGAAGGGGGACTCTTGGGACCTAGGTATGCTGCAAAATTTGATCTGGGTCACATGTGCATCACTAGCCTATCAGGTGGGTTGAGAACCCAAGATGTAATGTCTGGAGTGTCATGGATACAACATAACACAAAGTGCTTTTTTTCAGAGTCAAACATTCACACTCTTTTCTGGAGGGTTTGGACTCTGGGGCTGGAGTCACAATCCAGATCCATGAGGATGGATCAGGGATACATGACAAAACCTGTTCAATCACAATCTGCACAAAAGGAACAGTCCATGGGGCTCCCACAACCACTGAAAATCCTTTAGAGAGTGTAACTACCCCAGTTCCATACAACCACCCTGACACACAGATGGGATTCTGCCTTCTGGATCCACAAGACCTCATGACTGGTCCCAGGTAAAACCTAAGATTTATTGCCTACCACTAAAGGGTCAATGATCAGGCTACAATTACCCTCTTATGGTCAATCCAGAGGATCATATGCCCATGTTTCACTGGGATGGAGACTATCAAGGGGTTCCTGAGACCTGATGAACAGACAGGGAACTACCTACACCTAATGACCCACCCTGGAGGTTCCACTGAATGTTCCTCACCCAGGGAACTTGAGCCAAATCCAACAGTTTGCAAGGAAATCAGATGGTTTCCTAATACAGTGGTTCAACACCACAGTGGAAAAGGTACACCCAGTCCCCTCCAAACAGTTATCTGGTATGATGTGTAAGGGTAGCACCCCCAAATTTAAACTGTGAACCTAGGTTTAGAACACTCAGTTCACTAAAAACAGTACCTGGTGCAAGTGATGCAATGTTTGACTATACCCCTCCCAGTGATTCCTATTCAACATCGCCAGTGCATCATTTTCTGGAAAATCAGAAGATGGGGGATGCAGTAGCTTGTAAAAGCATCCAGGTTCTCTCTCACTCTGACTTAAATGTAATACCCTACAGGAAAAGTGACCTTCTACACCTCCAGCTAGTCAAACTGGCAAATGCAGAGCAAACTGGGATGCTGAGCTATCTCTTTGAAATGCACACTGCCATTTGTAATCAGGTCCTCTTGCCAGCCCTCACCCATCAACAAACTTCTTAGATGAGTGTGCTTTGTCCTCACACTCTCCAAGTAAAATAATTTCAAACAGAGAAGAATGCACCTTTCATTGTCATTCCACATTGTCACTGGACTCATCATTTACTAGTGGGTAATACATACACACCTGATGCTAATGTCCTGTGTCAACACACTCTAAAGATGTGACATTACCATGGAACCTTTAGCTCCTCCACATTCTGTGATAATTTGCTTTGAATCATCAGTCTTGTGTGTTTTAGTTTTAGGGGTGGCAGCACAACTAGTGTTCTCCTGCCTAAACATTTTCTTTGGAACCACATTTCCTTCTCAAAATGTAATACCTCTCAGCAGAAAATCCCAGTTGTGTCTACAGATAGAATTTCTAAAATTTAAAATATGCCTGGGCTTTGTATAATTAAATTGGCTTCTGCTTTTATACCCAAATTCATGTCAGAGTGGTTTGCCATTCTGCTTGAATTCTTTCAAAATTCTTCAAGAATGTAAAATACAGTATAGACTTGTTCAGGTTGTTTTACTCATCATTCGTGAGGGTTTTAGGCACAGCACCCCTTTGAGGTTGCTTTAGTTTTACAATAAATCTCATATTTAGTGTATTTTTAATTTTCCAATCATCAGCTCTTTGGTGCATCTGTGGCAATTTTTGCAAATTTGCATAATTTTGGTATGTTTTGATTCAACTGCATTAAAAATTTGGTGCAACTGTAGAATAACTGATGCAACTGTAAGAAAAGTACTGCATGTGTGCAAAATATTGACACAAGTATGCAAGCTTGTCTCAGCTGCACAAAAATAGACACAAGTGCATGGAAGCTAGCTTAAATGAGAACAATTGGTACAGCTACTCAAAACATTTGCAACAGACACAGCATTATAAATGTGAGGCACCATGGCATTCCACAGACTATTTTCAACAAATACAAAATGTAAAAAGTATGTATCAAGACCTTGAGATGGTCTCCATAGGGAGGTTTTATCTATTCTGTACCAGCAAAACCAATTCTAATTTTTTGACACCTGGTCTGCAAACTGCTGGTGGCCTGGGTGCAATAAAGAGTTACACTGGTCTCTTATTTGTTATCTCAATGAGCTATTCTACAAGAAGATTAAGTAACAAGGAACACAGAACAGCAGTTCTCATACTACACCCAATTCACGGCAGACCTCTCCCTCTGGGGGGGATTAAGATAGGCACATCCCAGATTTATTGTGACATCCATCCCAGAACTTAAGTGGAATGGGTGATCTTCCAGATCTGAATGCTTCCCCATACTTGTCCAGGCAAGGTACCAGCCCTCAGCCAGGTAGTCTGGAAGGCTCCCAAGGCAAAATAAATTCTATGGAACCTCATAGTTTTGAAATGGATGAAGAGGAAGGTGAATGGATAAAGGAGAATCAGCCTTCTTCAATCCTATCTTCATTTGACTCAAAACATATTCCCTTGCTGGTTGAGGAGACCAGTAGGATTCTGCAGCTACCAGAGATGCACATGTTATCCTCTAGAGGGATTGCTCTCTACTGCTTCTCTGAATTTTAACACTTTGTGCAGATACTTAAGGATGAATGGGATACTGTGGACAGGAGAAATGCATTTTTCTAAATCACAGGCAAAATGCTACCTGTTTCATGATGCTTTAATAAAAATTGGGAGTTTATCCTGATTACAGGTGCAACCATAGAGGAAAAAAATAGCTCAGGCAATTAAGAAAGGAGTCAATACCTTTTTCAGATGCATTAGTGAAACAAAGAAGACCAGGGGAAGGATTGTGAGGTTAAACTGGGAGGGAGGGGTGTGTGCAGAGGGAGACATAGAAAAAGCAACAATCCTGTTTCAGTCACCAATTCCCTCCAATCATTGTTCAGTATTCACAGAAGGGGAAGAAGGACCACTACTGGATGATAGGGGCACCAATGGGAGAGAGAGGTGGACACCAGCCCATAAATGGAGGAAGAGTCCTTATGGAACTTAAGAATCTGAAAGGGGACAAGGCTATGGGGCCAGATGGGATATGTCCCAGAATATTAAAAGAACTTAGAGAGATGCTGGCAGCACCACTAACAGCCCTATTCAACAAATTGACAGAGACAGGAGTGGTTCTAGGGGATTGGAGGAGTACAAATGTAGTCCCTCTTCACAAAAGTGGAAAGAGGTAGGAGGCTGGCAACTACAGGTCAGTCAGCCTGACCTCAGTGGTGGGGAAATTAATAGAGTCACAGCCAGCCTGGTGGCACTGAGGGTTGAGGTGCTGGATGCCACACCTCGCTGCACGCCGGAAACCCAGGTTCAGGAGTGGACTAGGGTCACTGGTGGGTTGGCTGGGAGGAGTATGGCTTGAGCGTCCCATGACAGCTCACCATCTCCAGGGAGGGTCGGGTGGGAGGGCCGTTGCCCATCGCACTTGTGCAACTCTGGACGGAGGCACAGGGGACTGCAAGCTCCCATTAGAAGGGAGACGGGTGGCCCAACACGCAGTAGACGTTGACGACTAGTGCCATGATGTCAGGGAGTAGGAAGCTGCATGGGGAGGAAGGAAAGTGGAAAAATGCCTGTTGGCTCCAGGAAGATGGGCTTCCTGGGGTATGCATTCAATGTGCCCCTGCTCACCGACTACCTCCGGACCCGACTTAAAGCTGATTTATGGGGTACACCTCACCTCGTCCTCAACAGAGGGTGCAAGCCTAAGCTACATGGGGGATCTGGAGGTAAGTATCAGTGGGCAGGGTGGCAGAAGGATGACCCCTTGGATGCTCTGAAGGGTCATGGCCGACAGATAGTGGGAGAAGACAAAGTACAATTTAAAAAAATAGAAATTAATAGAGTTACTGCTAAAGGAAAGGATTGTGAAATTTCTTGAATCTAGCAGAGCACAGGATCTGAGGCAGCAAGGATGCATAGTGGGAAAGTCTTATCAAACAAATCTGATGGATATATTTGACTGGGTGGCCAGTGAATTAGATCAGAAAGGGGAGGTGGATGTGGCCTGTCTAGATTTTAACAAGGCCTTCAACATCACCCCACATAGGAGGTTGCTTAATAAGTTGGAAAGCCTGGGAGTGGGTCCCAAGGTGGTAAACTGGGTCAGAACTGGTTGAGTAATAGGACACAGAGGGTGGTGGTAAATAGCCTTCTATCCTAGAAGAGGGGGTGACCAGTGGGGTCCCACAGGGATGCTTGCTGGGGCCAGTCCTCATTAATGCCTTCATAAGAGACATTGCAGAGGGGCTGGAGATGAAGGTATGCCTCTTTGTAGAGGACTCTGAGATCTGCAACAGGGTCAACACTCTGGGAAGGTGTGGAAAAAATGAAAAAGGATCTAAACATGCTTGAGGAGTGGTCGAGAGTGTGGCAGCTAAGATGCAATACAAATAAATGCAAAGCCATGCATTTAGGGCACAGAAATCCAGTGGAGGATTATAAGATGGGGGAGAGTTACTGATGGTCACCAATCAAGAAATGGTCCTGGAGGTAATTATACCTGATGACCTAAAGGTAACCAAACAATGTGAGAAGGTTGTGAGGAGAGCCAGTGGGATGCTAGGATGCATAGGGAGAGGTATCACCAGCAGAAAAAAGGAGCTGGTTATGCCACTGCACAGCTCAATAATGAGACCATTTCTGGAGTACTGTGTCCAGTTGTGGAGGCCGCACCTACGGAAGGACTTAGACAAAACAGAGGAAGTTCAGAGAAGGGCAACAAAAATGGCACAAGGAGTGCACCAAAAATCATATGAGGAAAGACTGGAGGACCTCAATATGTATTCCCTGGAGGAGAAGAGGGTGAAGGGGGATATGATAGAGACATTCTAGTACCCTAGGGGTATAATTAAGGTACAGGAGGTTAGCATCTTTCAAAGGAGAAGGTGGACAAGAATAAGGGGTCATGATATGAGGCTAGAGGGGGTAGGCTAGGGGACAATGAGAGGAAGTACTTTTTCACAGAAAGAATAGTGGGTGCTTGGAACACCCTCCCCTGCAGAAGTACTGTACTGGGGGCAAAAATGGTAGGAGAATTCAAGAATGCATAGGATAGACTTAAAAGTACTCTCTCAATAGGGAAGAGAGGGTAAGCCACAGATCCAATAGGATCTGTGGTATTGCATTAGATAGGAAAAGGAGCAGACTAGGTGGGTCACACAGTCCTTATCTGCAGTCACCTTCTACTGTATGTTTCTATGTAACCATCTGTTTTGTTCTGTTGGCCTTCAGCCTCATGGATTACGTTCCACAAACTCCTCGATTGAATCATCACCTTGTAACTGACTCTTCCCCCATCCTTTATTCTATATACTGTATATTATTGCTTGCCCTGTATCAATAATGTGCTAATACATCCTCTGAGAACACTCATTTGTTTGTAACAGTGGTCTCATATTCTTAGAGTATCTGAACCACTTACCATTGGTTTGCAGTTCTCATTACCCAAGAATGCATGTGAAATCACTCTTACAACCACAAGACTGGATATGGAGGACACATTAGCATAAATTGTTGCAGAGGAACATGTATTGGCAGCTGTATCAGCATTGCTAGGCTTATGAATATACAGTTAGACATGGAAGAAAACAAAGAAATTATTTGTAAACAAGGGACCATGGGATCAACATGGCAGAATGGAGTTATAATGTACTCAGGATTACAAGAACAAGATGGCAGACTGACAAACAACTTTGTACATAGTGAGAAGTGTTGATTCGAAAAAAGAAAGGAAAAGGAGAAATGCAGATTGTAATACTGTAAAGCAAGAGTGAATAGACAGAGATATCAGAATATAGGAAAGTCAACAAGTGATATGGTCTTATTAAACAACATACGAAAAAATAATGCAAGGTTCAAAAATGCTGCATGTGGTCATATTGTCTATGATTTTCTACCACTAACTCCCTCCCCATCAATTTTATCTAGTTGGCCTTGGAAAAAGTGTGTGTGGGGGGGAGGGGGATAAGAACAAAATGGGGTTGTAAACTTCATAACATTGCTATCCATTCCCATTACCCTAAATTGCTTCCGGCATGGGTGATGGTGGTAATGTTCACTGGTCAACATAAATAAACTCATCCCCTTCCCAAATAATTATCAATGATTGCAGAAAACTATATACATGAGCATTTTATTAGTTCTGTGCAGAATTTTTAAATTCTGATGGAATAAATTCCATCAGAAGTCAGGCAAAATCCAACTAATTCCATCGAATTGCATTGGAAGAACAATTCTGGAATTTCAAAAGTGGAATTAAAGCTGCAGATTATTAATTCATAGTTTACATAAACCTCAGACCAGGCTTCTGCAAACTGTTAAAAAACATATCCATGGTTTATGTAAACCACAGAAACCCAGTCCCCCATTAAAATGAGTATACTAATTGAATTCTGCAGAATTTATTGAAAAATTATAAAAAGCATTTCAGAAGGGGAATTGCCATTCAGTTTGAATTCTGCCAGTGAAATTCCATATTCCACATGACCGTGTTATTTATGTAACCTGCACATTCATACTACCCCTTTAATTTCAGCACAAGGTTACCAACCCTCTGTCATGTACATTTGCTCACTGCATGTCACCCTCTCCAGCCACCAGTCATCCATCAGTCCATCCTTACTCCCCTCTTACTCCAGCACTATGCAAAACATTGTCCCCTTTTTCCCATACCCATCGACAGCCTATTTGATCTGTCCTCCACCCTCATATCACCCACTGAAAAAAAATGATGGCAACCAGCATTGCCCTCCTCTCATTTCCTTGGCCAGTAGCCATCTGAATGAATAAACTGTCATTGAGAACAGCGGATCCCATTTTTATTCATTCAGACAGTGGTCAATGGAGGTGACAGCAGGGCAGTATCATTTACCTTTAATTTTATGTATTTAATTCAGTGGGAGGCATGGGAGAAGGAGGGTTTGAATAGGGTTCTTGTACATATGGGGGGAAAGGAAATGACAATTTGTATAACCAAATAGTTCAGTGACATACTGTACATACATTTTATAATGAAAATGGGACAAATTGTTTTTTTTAAATTGTGAATCACAAATGCTTCATTGAATCCCTCATAAGAAATAAGTATGAATGTACTACAGTATATTGGTATACTGTGTATCTGTCTTAAAAACATTATATAACATGAGAAAAATAGACTGCTGGATGTAATTAAATCAAAGTCATTGTCCCAGTCTCACTAAATGTACTTAGCATACATTCTCAGAACAGGACAGAAACTTCAGGTATGCCCAACTCATGGTTGCTGAATTGAAAAGCGATGCCGTGCCTTCTCAGCCCCGATTGAATGCCCGATACAATAGCCCATCACTGATTGGTACGGCTCTCCAAGCGCTTTATTACAAACTTAGACTTTGCTCCAGACTTCAGATTGCTAGCTTCTCAACTGTATATTTTCTCCAGCCCACCTGCTCCGACCCTGTCCTCTTTTAAATACACCATGGCCCCACCCCTACTCATGCTACTGGCCACAGTCCAACCTATCTTACTCTCTGGAGTTGGCTGAATCCTTCTCTTTTCCAATCCCTTTGCTCCTGCTATGGCCCAGCATAACTACTTTCAATACTGAGTCTGGGCTGAACTACAGTACATGCCTCCTCTACCTAACACTGATCTTCATCTTTTGTGAGCATGTTCGTTGTTGGGATCACGCCAAACATTACTACCTGCTCTGCCCTAATTCATACTGCTTCAAAAATGCTACCAAAACCATTAATGCTGCACTTGCTCCTACTGGCCATACTGGCCTCCCATACTACCATTGTAATTAATTGCCCCCTGCAACCTACCTTGGCTTTTCTGGATGATAGACCCCTGCTCACAGCTGGGATGGTTACCTGTAGTCTTAGCTTGAACTGTATTCATTTCTTCTCCCAAACACCGCATCACTTGAGCTTGCTCCTAAATCCGTTGATGACCTTTCCCATGAACTTTTACTCCCTGCTCCTTTTATCGGGAGTAAGATAAATTCAGACAACACTTAAGGATGAACATATGGGAATAAGGGAATGAAGACCCACTGTAGATACCTTAATGAGCTCCTGAGAAAACTCATATTGCTTCTTCTGCTAATCTCTGACAACATTCACCCTAACTAGGGACCACCCTTTAATAGCCCAAGGGAGCCATGCAGAATGGGGTCTCTCTCATTTGCTAGCATCAACATCTGTAGCCTTATCAAAAACTTGATCTCCTTACTGCCTGGACTGCCCAGTACAGCCCTGATGTTCTATCACTAGTTGAGACATGGCTGTCAGCAAGTATCCCTGACACCGCTGAGGCAATATCTGGGTATACCATACCTTCTTCAGGCTGGACAGGCTATCCAAAAAAGGAGGTGGCTGTGTCCTATATCTGAAGGATTCACTGATGGGGCATGCCCTAACCCTATCTTTGTCTGGTGATGAACTACAGGTCCTAGCCATCAAGGTCATTCTTGGAGGCCACAACAAAGCTCTAACAATAGCTTCAGTCTATATCCTGCCCAAACTGACAACAGCAAGTCTGAACCCACTTATTACCTGCATCAACAACTTAAAGCTCAACTCAGAAGTTATAATGCTTGGATATTTCAATGTCAGTTGGTTTTCCCCCAGTGCAAGCAACTACAAGGAAGCCTTGGCAGCAACAAACTTTACCCAGCTTGTTACCTCACCCACCTGAAATAACTATAGAACTGAGACCAGTACCTTGTTGGACTGGGTACTCTCAAATCGCCCAGATCATATTGTCCACACCGCAGTCCTCCCTGGCTCCATTAGTGACCACTCTTCTGTCCAGTGTTTATGGTCTAAAAAATTTACTAAACCCCCGACGAAAACTGTCAACAGTTGGATTCTTATCAGGGGACACCTTGCACCACTCAGGTCACTTCTGCAACAACACTACTGGTCCATGATTGACACTGCTCCTGATGAAGACACAGCACTATAATACTTTATCTTATGGTTCAGTGCTGCTTGTGACATTCATGCCCCCTTTAGGAAAGGAAAAATGAAGGGCCTTGACAATCCCTGGATTACTGACAAACTCTTAGAGCAGCTGAAAGCACGGGACCTCCTATGGGCCCAAGCCAGAGCCTCTGGGAGTCAGGCAGATACCCAGGCCTACAGGGCCACAAGGAATGTCTGTACTAGAGCCATTCGCTCCAAAAAAGCCAGCTACTATAGGAGCACTTTTTCAAACTCATGGACAGATGGAAGGAAATTGTGGAAAAACCTTTTGGAAGTTATTGGGAAAGAGCTCAAAACGACACCTAATATGCTAAATGTAGATGGCAGTGCTACCCTGGACCCAACCATCATTGCCAGTACCTTCAATCTGGCTTTCTCCGACCTCAGTCATGTGCTTCCCTCTAACTTCTTTGACACTAACCTCTCCATGGCCTCCCAGCTTAACCAAATAAGGATCTAAATCATTTGCATTTCTACTTCAAGGCAGTCACTGAAAGAGACACCAAGAAATACCTTCTCAAGGTGCTTGGAAAAACCAGACTAAGTGGGGAGACACTTGACATGAAGCTCATCACCCTCACCCGTGATGCTGTTCCCACTTATGTGGATGTCTGCCCTGGTGACCCCAATACACAAATCAGGGGGATAGGGCAATACATGATAATTACAGGCCCATCTCCATCTTACCCCCTTTATCCAAAACACTTGAAAAAATTGTCACAGACCAACTGGTGGGATACATGGAGAAATACAACCTGCAATGCCCTCAGCAACACGGCTTCCACAAAGGCTATAGCACCACCTCTGCTCTCCTTGAATTTACGGGTCACATTCACCACGCACTTGACCAAGGACAACTTGCAGGTGCCACTTATATAGATGTCTTGAAGGCCATACAGTAAACCATCCATTACTACTTGAACAACTTGGGAACCTAGGGCTGTCACATGGTACCCTAAAATGGTTTCACAGCTACAGTACCTCTCCGATCGGTCACAGCAGGTTAAGACTGGTGACACCCTCTCCTTCAAACTACTTGTCCAGGGTGGTGTTCCCAAGGGTCAATATCGGGGCCCCTACTCTTCAGCATCTTCCTGAATAAACTCCTCTCTGCCTGTGATGAACACATAATCCTGTATGCCAATGATGCAGTGATTCTCTCTATGAACTCCAACTCCTCCCTTTTGGAGAAACGACTTCAGAAAAGTTTCTCACAAATTGAAGCCTAGTTCAACTCCAAAAAACTAGTACTAAATTACAAAAAAAAACAAAGACCATGCTATTCCATGGCACACATAGCAAACATAAACACCAACAGTTAGCTGTCCAAAATTGCTTTGGGTGACACTCTTGACCAAACGCAAACCTTCAAATATCTTGGTGTGACCTTGAACGCTATACTATCCTTCTCCAGCCATATTGATTTGGTTGCGAAATCTGCAAATATCAGCATTGGCCTTCCCTACAAACATAGGCATTGTCTGATTCCTGATGCACTTAAACTTGCTATACATAGCTCTATTGTCTCCATCATTAAGTATGGACTTGTTGTCTATGGAGCAACCACAGCTACTGCACTACAGTGAATTGTTATAGTGTTGAATAAGACATGCAGACTCCTTACCGACACTGCCTACCGCACACACACCTGCGACCTCTACGAGCAGTCTAATTGGCTACAACTACAGGAAAGAATTGCCTATCAAATCTGCCTTATAGTAAAAAAGGCATTGATGAGCCTCATGCCCCGTGGGGTACAGACTCTACTTAACCCAGCAAACTGCACTAGGAACACCAGAAGTGCCCACAACCAAGTACCATCTGTCCCCAGCTACCGCACCTCCCAAGGTCAGCAGTCATTCGCAGGTAGATTCACTAAAAATACCACCAACAGCTTAATCTGATTCAAGGTCAGTTTGCATTCATCTGTATCCCCCTTCCCCAAGTTGTGCCTGAAAATAGGCAGGATTTGTCTAGTGCACTTATCCAGTCAACAAAAACTAACTAAATAAATAAAGAGCCTTTAAGATGTTCAACTCCCTGGGCTGTGAATTTACCAATTTAAGCACCCTCAGCTCCCTCAGCTCTTTCAAACACAATCTTTGGCAAACACTTGTGACCAAGGCCATCTGTGACTGCTTCTTTTAATTCCCCTGATGGTCGCTCCTGCTTTCCCCTTCTCTTCAATTCCACTGCCACATTTCCTCCACCACTCCCTCTCCGCTCACCTCTTCACCCCCTCTCTCTTACCCTCTCCTCTACTTCTCTCCCTCTGTCTCTCTCTCCTACCATCATCCCCCTCCTTCTCTCTTCTTCCCTTTTCTGGGCTGCTCTCCCCTATCACTTGCTGTACCGTCCTGACTCTTGTCTCCCACCCCTCTCCTTTCTACCTCCCTCCCAGTCCTCCTCATCCCTCTCCACTCCCCTCATCCATTTCTTCTCTTCCCACTTTCCTAACTCTACCAGTCACTTCTGGCTATTTTCTTCCCCTTCACTCCCCCTCTCTCTCTCTCCCACAACCCCTCATCCTCCCCACAGTCCTAGCCCTCACTAATATAGCTCCCTCTATCCAGACCTAAGGTAATTGCAATCTCACTCCTCCTTCCTCTTGACAAAGTCACTCTGGCTGCATTTTGATTATGTAAATATTTCATTAGTATGATTCTTATTAATTTACATTTACTTACTTGATTATCTAAATGGTGATCACCTGGAATCGATTAAGATTGATATGCCACAATGTATTGCAACTACATTCATATTCTTACTCTGTATCACCTTTTTTCCTTTTTGTATTCTGATGTGGATCCTTTGTAAAAGAGCCACTGGCTCAAAGGTGTTAATTCTGAAGACTAATCAATAAATAAATAAATTCTCCGCACCAAATTGCGAAATAGTACTTTGTATAAAAGCACACACACAATTAAGCAGTCAATTTTGTCTAGCCAAAATTGAAGTCTGAATTAGCTCTTTTTGTGATCGTGGTCAAGCTGCAAGCTTGCATTACTGAGAGAATAGTAAGCACTAGCCTCACCATAGCTAAAAGCATGCATCACAGAGTAAATTGTAACTACCCTGTATGAATCTGTCATATAAATATTGAATTGCTGGCAGATAAGGACTGCTTCACCCACCCTGTATGCCCATTTTTTCCTGCCTATACTGTTACTGTGGACAGTACCTGATCTCTGGTTACATCCTTCTCCCCTGCTTCCCTATAAGGATTCCTTTGTGCCCATCCCATGCATGCTTGAATCCCACAACTGTTTTCACCCCCAACCCCTCTGCTGGAAGACTTTTCCAGCCACCCACCTCTTTTAGTGAAGAAGTACTTACTCACATCCCTTATAAATTCCCCCTTCAGCGTCATTGCATGCCCCCTAGCTCCCATACACCTTCCTCTCTAAAAAATACTCCCCTCCTGTAGCTTATTCACTCCCCTGAGGTATTCATAGGTCTCTACTATGCCCCCCTCCGCTCTTCCAGGGTGTGCATATTAAGATCCCTCAGCCTTTCCTCATAGGGCTTCTCAGCAATGAAGAACTGATGGTCCACCTAGAAATTCAAACTTATTAAATATTTACTGATATAAATAATGTAGAGGATGGGGGGGGGTAGTGTTTGTGTACCTGTCCAAGGCATTTGATCTTATTGTTCACAAATTGCTTTGTCATAAAATGAAATTATGCAAATATAAAATAATGTTGTTTCTTAGATAAAGGATTATCTTTCAAATCATTCTCAGTCAGTTGGGACTGGGCACAAAATGTCATCTCAAAACCCAGTTACGCAGGGAGTTGCACAAGGGTCAGTTTTAGGACTCCTATTATTCTGCTCATTCATAATCTTAATTTTGGAGGTTTGGTCAAGCTGTGAAATGATTTTGCATGCTGATGATTTCATTATTTTTGAGCACTTGTTCTATGAAAATCTCTATATTTTTCCACCATGATTTTTCTGCAGTTACTAAATAGTTTAATAGTAATAATTTGGTTTTAAATTCCTCCAAAACTAATTCTGTGCTATTTGACTCTTCAGTTTTTCTGAAAAAGAGTTCCCTTTATTAATTTGTGATTTGGATGGTTCACCTGTTGAACAGATTGCTCTCTTTAAGTATCTGGGTGTTCCTATGGAAACCTCTCTTACTTATTCTGAGCATATTGCAACGTTTTGTATGGATTTAATCAGACGCTTGGAGCAGTATACAGTATATATTAAGCCGAAAATATTTTTTTTTTCTGGAAATTTGTAAAGCAATTGCTTTAAGTTCCTTCAGGGTGTTTATAATAATATATGTTACTTTGTTCCTCTTGCTCCTTCATGAACACATCAGTGGCATCGCTATTCTCAACTTAAATTGACTTTCTTCAGTATCAGATATGAAATATTGCTTTTAGGGTTGGGCGGACCCGAAAAGGCCCTGACTCTTATTATCAGGATCAGGATCCAGGCTGAAGTCCTGATAAGATCTGATTAGTTCTGATTCAAATCAGAACCTTATTTAAAATGTGACGAAAACTGCAAATCTGCTATATAATTGCATAAAACAACACTGAGATCTGTGACACACACATTAAATTGTAATCAGCATTTCAGGATATGAAAACTAAGAGTTTCTAGCACTGATGTGCTGGTCAGTTGAATATGGCAGTCATGCAGTTGACCTTTGTCTGTTTCCTGTCTCAGAGTCAGTAGTACTAGTGCTACAACTGTAAACTGATAACCTGTCTGACCTCAGAGGTGAAACCCCATTCCCATTTAGTACTATATACTATACAATGGACATATCATAGAAACACAAAAACATAGAATTTGATGGCAGATAAGGACCACTTGGCTCACCCAGTCTGCTTATTTCCCTACCTATTGGATAAGCTGCAGATTTGAGTTAACCAATAGCCTACTTCCTCCTAATGGCTATCAGTTTGTTATTGTTGCACCAGTTCCTTCTCTGCTCCACTGATAGTCATGCAGTTATTTTCTGTAGCATGGGGTCCCCTCCATCTACCAACCCAAATTGATAACACATGTACCAAAAAAAATAAATAAATAACTGCATGTCCTTAGGAGTCCAGAGACCTAGCTACTGTGGTGGAAGGGGGAATCTGGCTGTGAGGCTGAGCCTGTAGCGAGTGGGCAGAGACCTACATTCAGCCAATCCAAAAAAAGCAAAAGTTAGACAAGTCCATTGGTACATGCTGAAAAAAAGTGTGCCATCATGTTCAGGCAATCCAAAACTTGGCAAAGCACGTGAGGAAGACATGCTGAAAACATTGTGCCATCTGTCCCAACTTCAGGCAGTCCAAAAATTAGAGAAGTCTATTAGTACATGATGTGAAAAGTGTGCCATCAGGTTCAGGCAGTCCAAAAATTATACAGGTCCATTAGGATCTGCTGGCAGTCCAAAAATTATGCAAGTCCATTAGGACATGCTGCAAAAAGTGTATCATCAGATTCAGGCAATCCAAAAATTAGCAAAGTCTGTTAGGACATGCTGAAAACATTGTGCCATCAGGTACAAAAATTGTGTAGGCCACATATAGACTTACTTGAGTAGTGATTTATTTTTCTGAAAAAAAAAGGGTGATCTTTTTACTCTTCCAAGTAGTCATCTTTGATGTCACTGTGAAATGTATTTGCTGCCTCTGGGTCATAGGTTTAACCAGTCAATGGAAGGTTTACTATTATGAATGTTAACTTTTCAACATTTTCTGGTAGTAGCCTAGTTCGTGCATCTGTTACCACATTTTCTGCGTGGCTAAAGAGTCGCTCTGAAAATACACCAGTTGGGGGACAGACCATGTACTTCAAGGCTACCTGCACAAGTACAGACCATACAGGCTCCTTGCTTTGCTAATATTTAATGGGATCGTCATTCCATTCAATACCTTTTTCTCTGCTAAATAGCAGTCAACCATGGCCTGGGCAAAAGCTGTGACATATGGAGAAGGAAGGGCTGATTTTTCAAGGACTACAGCAACCAAGTGACCCCAAAGATGACTGCTAAGTGTAGAATGAATGGCAGCAGCTGAGTGTTTTGTAGCCTGACTGAGAAGAGAGAGAGCTATGAAGGTGCAGGAGGGACAGATGAGGGTGCTACATTTGTTGTCATGCTTTTTTTTTTTCAAAAGCAAATCTACTTCTTGAATGATTTTCTCTCTGCAGTTTTGGAACACATTTGAATCATACTGTGAGAGGTGTTTCATCTTGTACCGTGGGTCTAGTACTGTTGCAAAAATGTAATATTCTGCCATGAGTATTTCACTGAGTTTCTCATCATATCTGACTTTTTTAATTATTCTATGTACTATGTCTGTTTTTTATTCTAGGTGGCAAGTCCCTTTCAGTTGCACTAGACTCTCCCATCTGAAACTGGCTTCTTTTACCTTCCAACTCATCCCTAATTGTATTCAGCTGAAATCTAAGATACTCAATCAATGGGATTATTTGGCTGAGTGTGGCACTGTTGTAACTCACTTCATTAGAAATTTCCTCAAAGGGTTGCAGTATCTTGACGAGAAGTTCTAAAGCAGCCCACTGCCGAGGATTAATGTACACATCAACATCCCCTATGCTCTTCTCTAGTGTATATTGTCTTACAGCCTTTTTTTGTTCCAGCAATCATTGGAACATGTAAAAGGTACCGTTCCACCTCATTGCAACATCCTGGATAAGTGTATTAGGAGGCCGACCATGTTCTTCTTATATTGCCCAAAGACGTTGGCCTGCTTTGCAGGAGTGGCTGAAATGTGTGCATATTCTTTTTGCCACACATGTGAGAGCCTTTATATCTCTGCCCTCTTCCATAAATGCATGCACAATTAAATTCAGGCAGTGTGCAAAACATCGAATGTGGACAAAGCCCTCATCAGAGAATGCTTTCATAGAAACATAGAAACATAGAATTTGACGGCAGATAAGGACCGCTTGGCCCACCCAGTCTGCCCATTTTCCTACCTAATGGATAAGCTGCAGATCCTAGTTAACCAGCAGCCTACTTCTTCCTACCCCCACCCCCTAGAATTGCCTTATGACTGTCCTATGCATGCTTGAATTCCACCACTGTTTTTGACTCCACAATCTCCTCTGGAAGGTCATTCCATGCATCCACAACCCTCTCTTGTGAAAAAATACTTCCTTAAATTACCTCTGAGCCGCCCCCCCTCTATCTTCAAATTGTGCCTTCAATGTTTGAGCCATTGTCAGCCACAATAAAACCTACAGAAAGCCCTTGTGATGTAAGCCAGTACTGTATCTCTCTACTGAGCCCATCTAGGACATTGGAAGTTGTGTGATCTTGTGGGATATACTGGATGCGAAGGGAAGCCAGTTTCAGAGTGGAATTGTCAGTGTCACTACAGGGCGTAAATGATACCCAATGTGCAGTCAGTGACATAAATGGTTCTGGTTGGCAGCTTGTCCATATGTCAATAGTCAGATGGACAACCCAGCAACTGCATCTTTTAATGCATTTTTCAGTTTAACACTTACTAAATCATATATCTGTGGTATTGCAATAGTTGAGAAATATTTCCTGGATGGAATATTGTATCATGGTGACAGATGATTCAAAAGCCTGTTGAATCCTACCTGCTCCACAATTCTGTAAGGTTGTAAGTCCAGTGCTATCATCTTTGAAATTAGTTTTGTTATAGCAGTTGCCTCAGGATGAGTATGCTAGTACTTAGCTTTATGTTAAATTGTTTCTAAAATTGTGAGCTGTCTTCTAGCAGTTGAAGTTTTCAGATGGCTAACATTAGGAGTGCTGTGATGATAAGAGCAAAAGGGGACTGTTTGTAGTACTTATTCTAGAAGAAGACTGAGAAAGAGTTGACAGTACAACTGAAGCAGCAGGGCTGCTGCTGCAATCACTTAATCTAACAAGTGCAGGTGTAGTCTGATTTAACTCGGCCTGCATGTTGTCTTCTTTCTCTCAGACCAAAATATCATGCCTGAGACATAATGGGTGACATCTCTAAATTTCTTTTTAATGCTGAGGTACCCAAAGCACCTTTTTTGCTCCATCTGCTGATGGTCTTTTTACATTTTCCTCTGTGGCAAAGTGTTTTTGCAGGGTATATCTTCTGTGAAATTATTACAGGTGGTGCTTTACAGGTTGTATAGTTTTATCAATCATTAGGCTAAGCTTTCAGGGCAACTGTATTTGTTGTTGGATAATTGTTTCTGCTCTTACCTCCTTTTTTCTTTAGTCCATGGTTCTTCATTTTCAGCAGGGGAAGGGCCCAGCCACCCACCCCCATCCCCAACCACCCCATCAGAGGTGTAGCCAAGAATTTTAAACTTGTACTCAAAACTGATGCACTGTTGCCCCCGCAACCCGGTTATGTAAACAAAAACCAAAATATGTGCTGCCATGCCACATCATTGCCCCCCCATTTGCCATGTCTGGGTTCAAGTACAGTAATCAGTTTTCTCCTGTAATCCTCCTTCCTTTGTTTTTCTGCCTGCCTGGTAAGTTGTTCTTGTTTGTGTATTTGGCTGGTGGCATCAGTGCCCCATAGCAAACAAACAACAACAAAGGTAAAAGGGCTCAGCATGACAGACACAATGTAACTCACAACATCCATGCTTTCCTCCTTTTGTTGCCCCTGCCTGACTTACTGCCCCAGCCAGATTTTTTTACTGTACTCTGCTGTGTCCAGTGCGTATGCCTGCCAACACATCTGCACCCCATGCTACACTCCTTTTATAGGGTAGCATAGTCATGACATTTCCTGTAGCACAGCAGGAAGGGGAGGATCAGAGGGGTATCCACATAGTGACCTCACTTACAGGGGCACAAGTAATTTAACATATTATAACAAGTTATACAAAACCAAACAAAACAAAAAATCAAACCTTTGCTTTCATTTTCCTCCTTCTAATTACTCAGATCAGGTTATAAACCCGGCAACTCATTCGGAAAGGATATTATTAACTGCAGGTACTGTGTGACACTTTTCAAAAAAGGACAGTTATACAGGATTTAGGATGCTGTCCTACATGCTGGACCATTGGAGAGCTAAGGGCTCATTTCCAGGCAGCATGGGCAGAGATTGCATGCATCAAATCACATATTCTCGGCTTAAACACCACTGTCAGCTTTATAATGATCCTGGTTGGCTGTCTCTGTTAGCTACTAGGAAATACTACCTTGGCTCTCTTATTGATTCGATAATTCGAAATCAAACCCCTAGGTGTCTGCAGTTTACTCACCTCTATATAACCCTCTTACTGCCTCAGCCTGTCCTGGCTCCCTTTTCCTACCCATATACAATCTTGCACTGCAGGCATTTCCCTTACACTTACATACACTCATATAATCTAATTTCATGGCTTGCTCCCCTCTTCCTCACTTACCGACCTTTTCCTTAATGACATCCCCTGCTGTCAATGGTTATTTCTTCCTTTTTGTATTACCTGTTTTTGTTTTTGTGTACCTTGTTCTGTTCATATGATATGTCACCTGATCGTATTTATTGTCCAAGGTCCTCTCTATTCATTGCATAGGTAGGCACCTATAAACTTATGAATGGTCTACTCTGTATGTGTCTGATATAGTGTATCCACTTTAACTCACTGTACTGTATGTAAAGCGCTTTACTTTGTATGTTCTGATATATTGTATCCTGTTTAACTTATTGTATGTAAAGCACTTATAATTCATTATCCTGTTAAGTTTCTGCATGTCTGTACTCTCCCGGGTCGTGCCTGAAAATAGTCATTTTATGGCTAGTACACTTACCGGGTTAACAAAAGCTAAATAAATATATATATATACATATATATACACACACAGTATATTATAAGAACTGCCCATTATTTCCCCAACTTTCCACTCAAGCACTTCAACCGCAGAGGGTAGTTGGTCTGGGAGGTTGGCAGGTGGTTAGGAAGGGCAAATCAGGTGCCCCATCACTCAATGCTCTCCAATTACAGGACCTCTGTGTGAATGAGCTTGCTCAATGTAGTTTTCCTGCAATAAACTTGAACTTGAACTTGAACAATGTATCACCTCCAGAAACCATATAAAAGCTACAAACAGGTATCTGCCTCTATCTCCAAAATCAAACAAAGGGGTAGAGGACATTGCAGAGCAGGACACTGCAGCACAGGAGCTAGGGCAACAAAACTATCCCAATACAGGGACCAAAACAAAAAAAAAAAAAAGAAAATCCAAAACACTTCTGATCACTGGAGACTCCATGATTCAGGGAGTTGATACCTACCTCCTGCCGGGGGTAATGGTCAGATGTCTCCCAGGTATATCAGCATTAAGAGACACTGATTGCATTGCTAAAATTGTGCAGGAAGCAGGAGAAAACATTGACATCCTGGTACACATAGGGATTAACGATCTCGCTAGCCAGTTAGTTGTGGAGACCAAGGAACACCTGACCAGGCTGGGAGACAAGCTGTCATCCATTTCATTCAGCATCTCCTTCTCTGAGATCCTGCCAGTCTGGGAGAGAGGGGTAGATGGATGGAAGGTCAGAGAAGAGGAGATAGGGGAGCTAAACATGTGGCTCAAGGGCTGGTGCCAGAAAAAAAGGACACAAATTTGTAGGTAACTGGCAACAGTTTTGGGAGCAAACATTCTTTAAATTTGATGGATTGCATCTGACTAAGGAGGTAGTCAGTGCAATGGGGCAGAAGTTTGACGCTCTTGCAGAATATTTAAACTAGCAAATGGGGAGGGGGTTCAGCACCCGATACATCAAACGGGAAGTACACCCCTCCCCCCTCAGCTAGTGATCAAACAGGAGTTCAGCATGTTTATAGTTCATTTGCATCACCAGGTGAGGAAAAATGTCTGTCTCCCCACATGACACGTAGGGGAAACACTGGACCTTGCTCAACAATTAACACACTGAAATCTGGCTAATGGAAAATCATGTACACAAATACCCGCACTCTGGGAAACAGGATCCCAGACCTGCAGGCAATAATGACAGAGGCTAAACTGGACATAGTAGCCATTAGTGAGACATGGTTCACCAGTGACCACACTTGGGAGACTTCAGTACCTGGCTATGTACTGTTCAGAAGAGACCGAGGTGCAAAAAGGGGTGGTGGCGTGGCCCTTTATGTCAATGAAAATATTAAAGCTACAGAAATTCAGAATACACTAAAGGAGCCAGAAGAATTGTGGGTCACCCTGGTAACAGGAAATGGGACAGCCATATGAACTGGGGTTGTCTACAGGCCTCCAGACCAGAGGGAGGACACAGACACATTACTAGTAGAAGATATACAAAACATGACAGATAAAGGGGAAGTTCTGATAATGGGAGACTCCAACATGCCAAATACAGATTGGTCAATACCAGCAGGAACATCTGCCAGAACTAGACACATGGTGGATTCCCTGCAGGGGAAGGGCCTCAAACAACTAGTACAACAACCCACAAGAGACAGGACTATCCTAGATCTAGTACTGACTAATGGGGAAAGGATCACAGATCTCCAGATAAAAGGTCACCTGGGGGCCTGTGACCATCACATGGAATGGTTCAATTGGGCAACTAGAACTAAATCATCCCATTCCAAGGCAAAAATATGGGACTTCAAAGGAGCTGACTTTGATAAGATGGCCAACTGAGTTAAGCTTGCCCTGGCAAGAAGAAATACAGGTGAGGGGGTACAGGCAAAGTGAGCAAGCATTAAAGATGCAATACTTGAAACAGCATCCCATTGTGTTAGAGAGAAAAGCAAGAGCAAAAGAAGGAGGAAACCACTTTGGTTCTCAAAAGCAGTAGCAGAAAAGTTCAGAGCCAAAAGGCTGGCCTTCAGGAAATATAAGAGAACACAGTGGGACGAAGATAGGGAGGCATATCAAACTTCCCTAAGGGAAGCAGGGAAGGCAGTAAGGCAGTAAAGCAGGCAAAGGCTCAAACCGAGGAAACACTAGCACAAACAGTAAAAGAAGGGGACAAGACTTTCTATAGATACATTAGTGAAAGGAGAAAGTCCAGTTGGGGTATTGCTAAGATCAAAGGGGATAAGGGGGAGTGTGTGGAGATGGACCAAGGAAAAGCATCTATCCTAAATAGATACTTCTGCTCAGTATTTACTAAGGAGAAGGTGGGGCAGGACCCACAGCTCAGCACCATGGACACGGAGGAGGGAGGTGTGCACTAGTCCCTTCACAAAAGAAAGGGTCCTATAGTAGCTCGCTAAGCTCAGGGTGAACAAGGCAATGGGACCTAATGGCATGCATCCCAGGGTACTAAAGGAGCTAAGGGTAGAACTAGCAGAGCCATTAGCAGAACTGTTTAGTGAGTCTCTGAGCACAGGAGAGGTCCCAGAAGGCTGAAGAAGAGCTCATGTGATCCCGCTCAACAAAGAGTGGTAGCAGGGAGGAGGCACTAAACTACAGACCAGTCAGTCTTACCTCAGTAGTGGACAAGACTGTGGAGGCACTCCTTAAGGAAAGGATAGTGCAACACCTGGAATCCATAGAAGCACAGGATCCAAGACAGCATGGGTTTACAACAGGAAGGTCCTGTCAAACTAATCTCACAGATTACTTTGACTGGGTAACCAGAGAGGTGGACCAAGGGGGTGCAGTTGATGTCACCTACCTTGACTTCAGCAAAGCTTTTGATACTGTTCCACATAGAAGATTGATTAATAAGCAGGATAGGCTTGGGGTGGGTAAGAAGTTGACTAACTGGGTGGCAAGCTGGTTGGCAGGCAGAAAACAGAGAGTGGTGGTAAATGGTATACAGTCAGAAGAGATGCAAGTCACAAGTGGAGTACCTCAGGGATCAGTCTTGGGGCCAGTCCTCTTCAATATCTTCATCAGTGACATTGCAGATGGACTGGAGGGCAAGGTTTGTCTGTTTGCAGATGACACCAAGATCTGCAACAGGGTAGATGATGCAGATGGGGTGGGCAGAATGAGAAGAGATCTAAACTGGCAAAATAGTCAAAAAAATGGCAACTGGGGTTTGACGCAAAGAAGTGCAAGATCATGCACATATGAAAGAGAAACCCTGAAGCCACCTCTAGGTTGGGAGGGGAGATGCTGGCAATCACAAGGGAAGAAAGAGACTTGGGCATCTTCATCACAGATGACCTGAAATCATCCAAGCAGACCACTAAAGCAGTAGGTAAGGCTAGAGGGATGTTGGGGTGTATTAGTAGGGGTATCGCAAATCGTAAGAGGGAGGAATTACTCTCTCTCTCTCTACAAGACACTGGTTAGGCCCCATCTGGAGTACTGCGTGCAGTACTGGAGGCCGCATCTTCAAAAGGACATTAACAAAATGAAGGCAGTCCACAGAAGGACAACCAAAATGGTGCATGGACTGCATCAGTAAACATATGAGGACAGATTAACTGAGCTCAATATGTATACCCTACAGCAAAGGAGGGAGAGAGGTGATATGATCGAAACATTCAAACATCTTAAGGGCATTAACAAGGTGAAAGAGTCTAACATGTTTCAATATAAGAAAATTAGGACAAAAGGGCACAGCATGAGATTAGAGGGACACCTATTAAGGGGTAATGTGAGGAAGTTCTTTTTCACAGAAAGGGTGGTGGATGCATGAAACGGCCTACCTCAGGAAGTGGTGGATATGAATACAGTGCAGGGATTCAAACAGGTATGGGATAGGCATAAGGGAGTAATACAGATGAGTATGAATAGATAGGCCATTGACAGAGTAAAGGTCTATGGCACATTCATAAGGCAGAAAAAAATGGGTAGACTGGATGGGCCTTGCTGTCCTTATCTGCTCTCAACTTCTATGTTTCTATGTAACTTCTATGGTTCTATACAGAGCAAACTGCTCATAACTCATTAGCAGCCAGAGAAAAGTTAGACCACACATAAGATGGCACCTTTTTTGTTGTTCTTTCTCAACACTGGGATGCTGCCCATCATGGACTTTTTCTGTTTCACCATTATCATCATCCAACAGCTCCTCCTGGTAAGTAACAGAACCTAATTCTGAATGCACTGCCCCCACATCTGGTTTCTCCTGCACCTGCACCACACTGTTTGTGCCCAAACTGCCCATCTCATCCAAGTCCAAATCAACACATTCATCCTGCGTCTGTGCAACTGCCACCTCTACCTCATTCTGGCTTTCTATTTGTTTCTGCTTTTCTCTCTCCTCATCTACATCCTCCATTTCATAATCATTCCTCTCATCAAAGCCAGATTTCTCCTCATCTTCTGTTTCATTCAGATCTGTACTGGTACTACGGTACACATAGGTACCATATCTTGGCTTGTCACTCTTTGTGGTGCCGACTACTCCTTTAGTTTTAATTAAGGTAGTTTTGGCCTTTCCTGTCTATTTGGACAGCATTGTGGAAGAACAACTACTGCTCCTGGATGAAGTCCCAGCAACTGGTCTTTAACCAGTCAGACTGCGCAGTGTTGTTTGTGCCATACGTGTCCCCATACCTCTCTCCATTTTGGCCTCCTTCTCGCCCTGTCTGGTGCACATTTTCAGTTTTTTTTTATTACACACAAAAAATACTTTTTCCAGTATGTGTTTTCTTTTTATTTAGTCTTCTCAATTGTTCCCAAGTTCCTCAGCCCACTTGTACGGGCTTGGCCTCACAACATCCCCCTTCCACCACAATAGCTAGGTTTATTTTTTTTTTTAAAGCCAATGGCACAGAAAAATGTTTTTTTCCTACTACATATTTTCTTCTTATCTAGTCCTCTCAGTTGTTTCCAAGTTCCTCTGCCCACTCGGTACAGGTTCACCCTCACAGCTACACTACCCCTTCTACCACAGTAGCTATTTTTTTTATTACACACGAGGAAATATTTCTCAACTGTTGCAATACTGCAGATGTATGTAGTCCTCTCAGTCATTCCCAAGTTCCAATGCCCACTCAGTAAAGGTTTTGCTGTCACAACCATACTGCCCCTTCCACCATGTACCTAGGTTTTTTTTTATTACACACAAGGAAATATTTCTCAGCTGTTGCAATACTGCAGATGTATGCAGTCCTCTCAGTTGTTCCCAATTTCCAATATCCACTCAATACAGGTTTCACCCTCAGAGCTACACTCCTCCTTCCACCGCAGTAGTTACTAGATTATTATTTATTTTTGTATGTACACACAAAAATGTTTTTTCCTTAATGTAGTCTCTTTATAGATATCAGCTGTACTCAAGTTCCTCTGTCCTCTCATGGGCCAGGGCAGACCTACTCTCACAGCCACACACCACCTAGTGTTATTACTATGTTACATTTTTCTTACTTTTCAGGTTTGTTTTTTTTCCTTTTTCTTTTCTGGTTTTAGGATTTACTTTAGTTTACTGTAGTACGGATAAGATAGCAGTAGTAGTAGTGGTACAACTTCATTTACTGTATTTTTTTTCTTTTCAGCTTTTGGGATTTACTTTGAGTTACTTTAGCACTGTGGATAAGATAGTAGACTGTAATAGTGGTAGTAGTAAAACTTCATTTAATGAACTTTTTTCTTTTCAGCTTTTGTATCTTTTTTTCAGCTTTTTGGATTCTTTACTTTAGTTTAGTGGTCCTGTAGAAAGATAGTAGTAGTAGTAGTACATACAACTTCATTCAATCATGTATTTTTTTTCCTTTCCGCTTATTTTGATTTCTTTCTTTTCAACTTTTGGTGTTTACTAATACTTAGTAGTACTGCAGAAAGAGAAGAGTGAGAGAGAAGTATGGCACCTTGCAGAGATGTCCCATACCCTAGCCATAGCCAGCCACATGAGGCCATAATCTTCTTCTCTCCCTTCCCCCACCTTCCTTTCATCCACTCCATTTACTTTTTCAATTTTAGCTCCCAAACTGTTTGTTTTTTAAGCAAGCACAAGCAAGCAACACACACAATTTAGACCGAGAGAGATATATAAATCAATCGAGACTGAAGATCAATAGATCAACAGTTCATGAGAGACAGACACACACATATGCTGTCTCAGATATTTCAGTGGCAAATGGCGCCTCTCTAACCCGATGACCAGACTTGTGCAGATGAGCTTCACCCACCCACCACATCTGCCAATAACCAGGACTGACACAGGCAGCATTCATTCAGATATAGGCTGCCCCATGTCAGTCTGGCTAGATGTGGCCAATAGGGTTCTCTGCCTTGCAGTGGTTCCAACTGCCGGTGCACTCGTTCATGAGCCGGTGATCATAGAAACATAGACTTTGATGACAGATAAGGACCGTTAGGCTCACTTAGTCTGCCCATTTTCCTACCTACAGGATAAGTTGCAGACAGTTAACCAACAGCCTATTTCTTCCTACCCCCCACAAGAATTGCCTTATGTCTGTCCCATGCATTCTTGAATTTTCCCATAGTTTTAGACCCCACAACCTCCTCAGGAAGGTTGTTCCATGCATCCACCACCCTCTCTGTGAAAAAATACTTCCTCACATTGCCCCTGAACCATCCCCCCTCTATCTTCAAATTGTGTCCCCTTATTCTTGCACATCTCTTTTTCTGAAAGATGCTACCCTCTTGGACTTTGTTGATTCCACTGAGGTACTTAAAAGTTTCTATCGTGTCCCCCCTCTCCCTCGTTCGATGATGCTGCGGGCACCTCCCCCAACCCCAGTTACTAAATAACCGTGCATGTGCCAGGAAAGGGAGGCAATGCAAGGAGCCCGGCGGCACAGGACTAAGGATGTGGGGATCATGTGATGTGCCAGGTGGGCTCCCAAAAAAATGCTCCATCTCTCCACCTCCAGTGCTGTTCTCCACCAGGTACCCAATGGTGTTTTTTAAATTTTTTACTTTAGCAGGGGACTTGCGGCTGATGGACCTGGACTCGGTACATGTAACAACTTGGCCCTTATTTGTACAGGTCTGTTAGTCTGCATTGGATCTGAGGGGTTCTGATTTATCACAGGTCAGTCCACCCACTCCTAACTGTTTTTGGTTGTTTGGTTCATATAGTAATTTATCCAACTATCCAGTCCTCTCTTGAGGAGTTAAAGTCTTGCATTTAGTACTACTGTATGATCATCTGAGTATTTTCAAGTAGTTACTCTTTGTGTAAAATGGAAATGGACTGTAAGGACTTCTGTATGTCTGCTCTAGGTTTCTGGAATGTGTTGCTTGCAGCTTTGTGTGCAATTACTTCTTTTAATTCATTCAAACTTAAATTGTGCTATTATTTATCTGAGACTTACACTTGTAATTATTGTTGATTCTGTGAATTTTGCAACAATGTTGTTGAAAAATTGTTGTTTTTAATACTATCTTTATTATACCTTTGGCCTGGGTTGAGCTTGAAAAAGGGTTTTTGCTCCAGTTCGCCTTACCCGATTAACACATTTAAATAAATAAATAAATAAATAAAATAATGCATAGACAACAGTGTCCACTCTTTTTGCCAACTTAGTGTTGTCTGCAAATATCAGCAGCCTGCTTCTGTCCCATTCCTCCAAATCATTAATAAATATGTTGATGAGCAATGGACCCAATACCAACCCTGGGGGTACTTAACTGAGGAACTCCCTTCACTGGGAATGATGGCAATCCATCATCACTTTCTTAATTCCCACCTGTCAGTCAATTGGCTATCTACAATACCTCCTGTACACTTTGTGGGAGCCATGTTGCTTTATCAACTCCATGAGGTTTCCATATGGCATTGTGTCAAAAGCCGTTCTTAAGTCAAGATAGACTACATCCATTGCCTGACCACTATATTCCTCTCGTTACTCCCTCAAAGAAGACAGTAAGGTTGATTTGGACATAGAATCTACCCCCTCAAATACACCCCATGGAGACTGTATTATGATCCACATGCTTACTATATACCAGGGATGGGACCATACAGACCCTCAGACATCTGAAGTAATGCAAAGCCTTTCTATTAATGAAACTGCATATTAAGGAAATCACAATGTTAAGGACAACTGTGGCCCCAAAAGCAGTTATATAAGAACTACACAATCTGCATATGAAAAGGGAGCCAAACTTTCCAGGACCATTTAAAGTCTGAAAGCCCATGGAAAACTCTTTCAAATGAGGTATTGTAATTACATAGTGATTTTAGTCATCCAGAGATAGTCATATCATATGTAAACCATCAATAAATTAAAGCAAAGCAACTGCCATATAAGAAATAACACACAGCAGTGTGTTGGTTATGCCCTGATAAACACATGCCTAGGGGTGTATTGAGGCATTTATCAGAGCATAAACAACACTCCAAAGTGTGTTTTTGTACTTATACTTATAGGTTGAGAAATGTTAAAGCAGTTTAAAAAAAAATTGTAAGATTTTTTTTCTTAAATGGTAATTTTGTGGTACAGTAAGTAGTTTATCCACTTGAGAGTTGTTACTAGGGGCGCTGTGTTATCATGTCCCTACCTTTCTGTGTCCCCATTTCTGGTTAATTACAGTATATTTCTGTTTTTGTTGTCACTGGGGGCACTGCACCATCATCTCCCTATCATTTAGGTTCCCCATGTCAGATTAATTATGTCTCCATTTTTTAACAGATTAACAGACCCAGAGGGAGAGCAACATTGTGCTGTTACTGTGTCAGGGTTGAGGTCCAAGAGTGGCATCCATTACTGACATCGAGTTGCAGTTTGAGAGTCAGTGACTCATGCTACAAGAAAGCAAGTTTGCCAACTTCTTAATCACAAGGAGGGTGTGAATCTGGTGTGATCAGGGTACCAGTGTAGTCTTAGTGGGAAAGTGGTATTTTGAATGCTATGGAGGACAATACATAAGATCATAAGTTCAAGTAAAACAAACTGGAGACATTTTATCTTTTTGTCTTCAGCAGAGGAAAGAAGAGAGGGTTGATACCAAGTTCCTCTTTAAGAAACAAAATGGCTGACAGCAAATATTTGAAAAATATTATTGGTGGCACATTTATTTCTCTTGTGGTGAGGGGACAGGTCCCCCCCCTTTTTAACCTGTGGTTAATTAAAAAAAGGCAGTTCTGAAATGCTGTGTCAACCAATCAGATTCCAGGACTGCCTTTACCCATTTTATAAGTAATGTTGATTTATTTATTGAATACTTGGAATTACAAACCTTTGACTCAGAGACTCCTTTACAAAGGCTCCACGTCAGACAATAATTGGTTACAGACAGGTTGAGATACAACAAATTAAATAGATTTCAATACATAGTAACATATATTGAGTAAAAAACACAGTTTGTAAATTACAGGCATATTCACCAGGTACTATAGTAGGCAGAGAGAAATCATTCAATAGCGAAGGAGTTTAGAGAGCAATCAAAGATAGACTTTATCTAAAGATTATCACCAGAAGTGATGTAATTGGAAAGTTAGCTGCCCATAAACAGCATATAGACCCATTTATTAAATGGGACAACAACAGGACAAAAAACAACTCCCAAGTATAATGAGTAGACAACACACCCACAGCAAAAGCACAACCAGTACAAAAAAGGATATGAGTTAAGGTCTCACCTTAATTTATTGTACTGTGCATTCAAAGTGTATATTCAGGACAGGCAAACATGTGGCATATGCTAACTCAGCAGACAAAAGACATTCACCAATGTCATGCCTTATGTTTGGCCCAAGCACTGCAGGGCTTCATTAGAAGCTACACCAGTATACTACCATATATGTATTGATAGTCTCACATTTAAAGGGACAAATACACTAAGGAGTACAATAATCTGAAAATGCAGTGTTTCACCAATGGCATTCTGTCAAATCAATGTTCTCATTTAACCTCTACCATCTCTGGCACCAAACTTAAAAATCTAGCCGCTCTCTCATTGACCAATTTGTAACTCCTAATCAGGAGAAACACTGTGCTTCCTTTGTGTATCTTAAGTGAGGGGGTAAATAAATCAGAATTACCCCTTTCATTTCATAGGTAGTCAAAATATATTTGAAGAGATACATCATATATTTTTGCATCTCTTTTATCCAACTTTTTCATTACTGTGTGGGGCTTTGTTTCTATATCTATATCTATATCTATATCTATATCTATATGCCAGTCAGGATTTAGTATAGGTATATTTTGGACCTAGCATGAGAATATGATTATGCAGTGATGTTTGAAAAAAAATGTAAGTGTTCCTTTGGGAGCTTGTATGTGTGTGAGGAGTGGCATTCTAAAAATAGAACCATGCTGCTCTTACTGCTGGCTATAGCCTGTCAGGATATACAGTACTATACATATAGTTTGGACCTAGAGTGAGAATATTTTGGTATTTTCATTCTAGATCGCCAGGATGCAAAAATATAATAAAGAGGTGCCTTTAAATATTCTCACAGGTATGGCATAAATAAATACACACATATCTATCTATATCTATATTGCAAAAAAGTTCTTTAATGCATAAGTTAGGGTTAAAGCCACATGGGTAAGGAAATGTGACATTAGGATTTCCAACCCTAACACTCCACTCCCACCCTGGACACATCAACAGGCATTGGGGGTGTGCCTTGGGGTCATCAGCCCTATTACTCACCCCATTCCATAAGTAAATAAGCTGAGATGGGTACAGTATAGGGGAATGGGAAGAGCATTAGGGCCGACTACCCTAAGGCATACCCCTGATGCCTGTTTGTGTGTGCAGGGTGGGGTGGTGTTAGGGTTGGAAACCCTAATGTCAAATTTCTCTACTTTTGTGGCTTTAACCCTAACTAGTGCCTTCATGAAGATTTTTGCAATTTATTTCCTTACTTTCTGAGATAGCATAATTGTATCCTTATTTGCCTGTGGCCGGGCCCTGCACTCCTGTCCCTCCACAGATGCACATATTATGTAGCTGTGGAAGCACTGGGTCTTTTGGACCCTGCACTTTCATTTATAGGACAACAGTGACCAAATTGTCAGTATAGCCATCTTATTACTCCACCTCATGTACCTGGTGCAGAAAATGTTTGAATCCCTGCCAAAACGTAATTCTGTGCAACTGCAAAACCATCCCATGCCACAGGTGTGAAAACACATTTTTGCCAGGATTTCAAAAGGGACATCTGTGACATATTGTACAGTACATGAGGTGGGATAATAAGAAAGCTATGTTGAAAATCTGGGGTCAAAATATTAAAAATTTCCAAAGTTACAAGTAGAGATGTGCGAAATTGGAAAATTTCACCTAGCAAAATATTTTGCGTAATTTCCGCATTATGCAAAATTTTTCACCTAGGAAAAATGTAATTTCGCCTCTGATTTTGCTTTTGTGTAATGCAAAATTTCACCCAATTTCACCAATTTTGCTTTTGCATAAGGCAAAATTTCACCAAATTATGTGAATTTTGCCATGTTTTTCAATTTCCCCAGCAAAATTGCAATGCATTTTTGGTAAATAGCTGAAATATCCCATGCAGGCAGTTTCCTGCATAGTATATTGTCTGTTGTGTCAGACAGCAGTTCAGTGTAATGCATCACAGCAGTAAATCCTTCAAAAACCTCTTTATCTTGATTTTTGAAAGTTAATTGCTCCCAGAATCTCAATTTAGTTCCCATTGCTGCTAGTGAACCTTTTTTTGTTTTGGTATCTTTGGATAATACTTAGTTAAGCTTAAGTAGTGTTTTCAGTTTTCTCTGTGTCTGTGTCTGTGTCTGTAAGGGAGTTGAGTAGGGGAGGGTTGACCATGTGGTGTGTGTGTGTGTCTGTGTGTGCGTGTGCGTGTGTGTGTGTGTGTGTGTGTGTGTGTATGTGAAAGCAGAATAGGCTAGTTCCTAATATTTGACAGATTTCTCACAAGTTGTGAGAGAGTTTATGTAATTTCTTTTAAGTCTTCATATTTTTGTTGGTGTGCTACTTATCTGTTATATTTTTCTTACATATTGACGCTTTTTGGGTAACTTTATCTGAACAGTTACTCATTCTGAGTAGTTCTGTTCCTGCTTCCCTCTGCTTAATCACTTTTGACTGAGACCTGATTTTGGTCTCAATTTACTGTGACATTTTTTGGGAAACATTTCTGGACTTGTAGGACATGTTTTGAACCAGCAGCACTGAGATTATTGCTGAAATCATTGGTAAACAGTGCCAAAACAGAAATTTAATGTCTGTACATTGGGGGGGGCCACATCACATCATGACTCAGACCATATTTCTGGCTCAACTTTTTGCACCATATTTCCTGTAACATTTCTGGATATGTACCGCCTGTTCTACACTCACAGAAACAAGATTCAGTGTGAAAACAATGTAAACAGTTCACCAAAGACCATGTTTTTGTTCAGGTGGTGGCTTGGGTGCCATATAACAACATGGCTGAGACCTGATTTCTGTCTGAATGTACTGTAACATTTTTTAGGAAACCTTTCTGGACTTCTGGGCCATGTTAGACAGTGCTAACACCATGATTAGGCCTTAAACCATTGGTAAACTGTGGTTCAAACTTCATGTTTTGGACCTGGTGGAAGGTGTGCAACATATAACAGCATGACAGTGACCTGATTTCTGTCTGAATTTACCGTAACATTTTTTGGGAAACATTTCTGGATTTGTGGAGCATGTTAGGCAGTGGCACCATCATGGTTAGGTCTGAAAACCATTTGAAACAGTGCAGAGAACAGCAGATTTGGGTCCTAATGGTGCATGTGAACCATGTAACTCCATATTTGACACCTGATTTCTGGCTGAATGTACTGTAACATTTTTTGGAAAACATTTCTGGACTTCTGGGCAATGTTAGGCAGTGGAAACACCACGATTAGGCCTTAAACCATTGGTGAACAGTGGGCCAAACATGTTTTGGTCCGGGTGAAAGGCATGCAACATGTAACAAAGTCCAGTCAATTCAGCCCAGCAAATTCAGCACGAGTCAATTCAGCCCAGTGAATTTGGCCCGCATCAATTCAGCTCTTATGTAAATTCAGCCCCAGTAGATTCACCCCGAGTCAATTCAGCTCCGTGTCGATTCAGCTCCTGTATCAATTCAGCCCCAGTCAATTCAGCTCCTATGTCAATTCAGCTCCTATATCAATTCAACCCCACATAATTCAGCCCCTATGTCAATTTAATTCCTATGTCAATTTAGCCCTTATGTAAATTCAGCTCTTTCTTGGTTCTGCTCTAGAATAAACATAACTAACAACATATGTAAACATATTTAAACTTTATTGAAAGCTTTAAAACATATTTTTTTTGCAATTAAGTACACTTTATTGAAAATGTTAATTTGCACATACAGTTCACGCAGCAAACACCAATCACATACACCAGACAGAAAAACAAAAGAACACAACACAAATAAGCTTTAACATAACCTTTTAACCCACACAGCACTCAAGCCACTCCGACTAACCCACCCCAACTAACCCACCCCGACCCTCATGTTCACATTCCAACAGCTCCAGTTGTGAATACTAGAATAGAAAGTGACTAAGGACATAACTGTCATTTGGGTTTTTTGCTTAATGGAGGGAAGGGTGGAGTACTCACCCAACAGACAAATATCCTCTGTAAAAAAAGGAGGAAAGGCTGAAGAGTGGAGCATTAAAACATATTGGCCCCAATTCATGAATAGACACACATGAGGCAAGTATAGGGGTGTGCAGCTCCGCACTGTTGGGATTTCCATGCGGGGACCACATTCACAAACACCAGTCCCCACCCAGCTCCCATATGCAGCCCCACCTCCCCAGTGCACAGGTCCCCCGCGTGGAGCTCCACGATTGACATCAATAACAATATGGAGTTGATCCAGAGTTATCACTGAATGTGAGAATGTTGGCTGCACTGGCATTCATGCCTGTTCACAATGTAGTGAAAGCATTTGAGGCTTTAATGGACAGTGCATATTACGGTGAGCATGAGAATTTGTTACATCCTATGACTGACTATTTTGAAGATGTTTGGTTGGAGAGGATGGACAGAAGACAAAGACGATGACAGCCCAGGTTTCTTCACAGCCCGTGGAACTGCTATGATGCAGCTAACCAATGCATCCCAAGGACAAACAATGTAATTGAAGGATGACGCAACAGTTTTGTGAGCCTTCTAAGTGCTGATCACCCCAGAATATGGACTTATCGATGCTATGAAAAAAGAATCAAGCCTGACAGAAACTATAATGGAGCAGTACATTGCTGGCCACCCACCACAAGAACAAAATAAATTGTACAAGATTTCTGCTGAAAGAATTCAGTGCATTGTCACAGAATACCATGCAAGGGAAATAGTGGAGTACCTGAGAGGACTTGCATAAAATTTCATGTTTTAACTTAATGGATGCTTACAATTCTCTCAATGGGCCTTATTCACTAAAGAAAATTGTGGCTACGTGCCATGTACCTCAGGCGTGTAGCCACTGCACAGCTGCCTGTACTCACTGCACCCCTCCACCCCATTCATGACACTGTTTCACACCCCCACGCACGCAATCCCACAGCCGATCATGGAGCTCCATGTGGGGGCTGGCCTCTCAGGCTGTGCAGGGGCGCGAGCCAGCACTCCGAACATTCATGACCTTGCGGAGTGCAGTGCAGGGGAACTGCTGGCTCCACATCTGGAAGGCAGCCATAAACCACCGGGGCTGATTTTGTGCCCCCCCCAGAGAAGCTGCCTCCAGATGCCGTGGACACATCAGGGGCATTGGACCCCCCAAAAATGTTGTCCCTGCCATTGGGGCACTTCAGGAGGATGGGGGTCAGGTGGGTGGGGTACCCCCCACTTCGACATGGTTGCCGCTCTGCACACTGGTCAACAACATGGCACCTATTGCGCACAAGGGATCCACTGCAGGTCCCTGCCTGGGCAGCCGGTTTGCTGCCCACCCAGATCCATAGCTTTGCACCCACCTGCCCCCTGTGGACCTGCATGCTGGGGGGGGAGTGAGGCCATGTATGGGAGCCAATGGATGCCAGTGTTTGTAAATGTGGCCTCCATGTGGAAATCCCACTGGCATGGAGCTGCGCACCCTATATACATCTCATGCACATCTATTCATGAATGGTACCAATATGTTTTAATGCTCCACTCTTCAGCCTTTCCTCCAATTTTTGCAGAGGACATTTGTCTGTTGGTAGAGTACGCCACCCTTCCCACCATTAAGCAAAAATCCTAAATGGAAGTTATAGCCTTAGTCACTGTCCATTCTAGTATTCACACCTGGAGCTGTTGGAATGTGCACATGAGGGTCGGGGTGGGTAAGTCGGGGTGAGTTAGTCGGGGTGTTCTCTGGGTTTGAAGGTTATGTTAAGGCTTATTTGTGTTCTGTTCTTTTGTTTTTCTGTCTGGTGCATGTGATTGGTGTTTGCTGTGTGTACAGTATGTGCTAATTAACATTTTCAATAAAATGTACTTAGTGCAAAACAATATGTTTTAAAACTTTCAATAAAGCTTAAATATGTTTACATAAGTTGTTAGTTATGTTTATTCCAGTGCAGAACCTAAAGGAGCTGAATTTTCATAAGGGCTAAATTGACATGGAGCTGAATTGACTGGGGTTGAATTGACATAGGAGCTGAATTGACTTGGGCTGAATTGCCACGGAGCTGAATTAACCAGGATAAATTGACAGGTGTTCCATATAACAGCATGACTGAGACCTGATTTAGGTCTGAATTTACTGTAATATTTCTGGGGAAACATTTCTGGACTTGTGGGGCATGTTAGGCAGTGGCATGGCCAAGGTTAGGTCTGAAAATCATTTGAAACAATGTAGAAAACAGCAGATTTGGGTCCTAGTGGTGAATGTGAACCATGTAAATGCATGTCTGACACCTGATTTATGTATGAATTTACTGTAACATTTTTTGGGAAACATTCTGCGAATTCTGGCCTTCTGGGGCATGTTGTCAGTGCTAGCACTAGATGTGTTAAATCTGTACACAACAATATGTGATGCAACATCACATAGCATTGTGAAATAGTTTTTTTAAAGGCACAACATTTGATATTTGTGGATAGGAGGAGGAAACATGTTAAAGAGCAGGTGAGTTCAACATAACTTTATCGAAACATAATACTGATCAACAATTCAGTTGCATCCAGTTTGCAAAGGAAAGGCTGGCACCAGTCGAAGGCTGGGGCCATTAGGGCCCTGTGCACAGAGTCTGTATTTTTTGAATTCAAATACCTCGTGTGAGTTGCTTTGACTCAAAGTAAGAAGTAATCACCACAAGCACATATCCATAAAGTGCTCTTTCTTTATTACAGCGTGGCATGCAAAGTAAAAAATGCTCCCACGTAACTAAGATAACAAATGCCTGCTCCTTCAAGGCACCATACTTCATGATGCATATAAGGAATGGTGGTGCCTTGGGGGAGTGGGTGTTTTGAACTTGGTTATATGGAAGCACAGTTTACATTGTTTACTTGCCACACTAGAGAATCGAATAAAGAATGAGTACCTTATGGACATGTGTTGTGGTGAGTACATCTAACTTTGAGTTGAAGCAACTCACACAAGGTATTCGAATTCCAAAAAAATAAGCACTAATCTGTGCACAAGTCCCAGATGGCCAACAGCCTTCGGCAGGAGTCGTCACTTTATTTGCAAACTCAATATATAGGGGATGCAACTGCATTACACCCCATTATGTTGTTAAAAGGAATCTTATTGGTGTAACCAGCTCTAAGAAGTAATACACACCACAAATAATAAGAGAATAAGGAGTTTATTAGGGGAGGGATACATAGATACGGTACAGAATAAGCATAACAAATGACAGGCAGGATCAGAAGGACAAGGATAATACCACAATGAGTGGGGAGAACTAATAGGGAACAGAAAAAGGGACTGAATTCTGTAGGGAACATAAGACAGTAACAAACACAACAGCAATGGTCAATAAAATTATTTTACATACAAAATAAAGAAACAAGACGGCTTAAGGAATGGATGTAGATTAAAGAGGACAGAACAGTTTTTTGGTTTTAAATTTTCTTTTATAGGGGGAAACATACAAACAGAAAGGAAGATAGAAAAATGAAAACAAAAAAGACTCATTAATTTGTGCTGCCACATTAAGTGCCAGTGGGGTCGCCATGGAGTTCAGACAGGATGCCCATGATTTTGCAATATCACACTGCAGTGTAGAAATCTCCCCCCGGGCATCACTAAATTCCTGTCTGAAATTATTTAACTCTTGTTGGAGATGCCAGACTTCAGACAGAACAGCTGATAAGTCTGCATGTATCATTGGCACTGCTGGCAGAGTGGGGGCTGCCTGTGCTGCTGATGGGGGGGCCTTTGAGGGATCTTGATGTTACTGATTGCTATTGTTATTTGGTACAGCGAGCATGGCAAGGATGTTTAACTGGTCCAGCCACACCTCCCTTCTGCTCACCCCCGTCAGTGCTTACACCAACACTGCTCCCCACAGCTGCACTTGATGATGCTGCCACCTCCTGCAATTTAAGGTCCCATTGCAGTGGGTGGTGGTGGACCATGTGGCTATGCTGGCCGGTTGTCCAGAAGTGGGATCCAAACTTTCCTCGACACACTTCCTGCCCACATAGATTGCAGGTGACCACTGGTGACAGGAGAACTTTAGGGATGACAGGGCTATGGGGGGGTCCGTGGATAATTCCCCAGGCACTGACTCCTCCAGCTGCTCAGGAGGAGGTACAGTCTCCTGCTGCCTGGGTGGAGGAACAGCATCTTCCTGGTGCTGGGGAGGGGGCACTGTCTCCAACTGCTGCAGCTGAGGTGGAGGGGCCATGGTCTCCTCCTGCTGCTGGGTAGGGGATGCAGTTTGCTGCTGGGTGCTGGTGCTGAAGCCAAAAGCCTCCTGCTGTGGCATTTACTTTGTGATGGTTAGCTGAAATGCGTGTACAGGTGCCCCACTGTCTTCACCCGTCTCCATTGTGTCCACAATCCACAAACACCACCAATTCAAACAAACAAACAAAACAAAGAAACAGAGATAGAGACTCAGACAGCCGGGGGGGAGATCACACACACACAATCACATATAAACACACACACACATGCACACACACACACACAAAATCACCAGGTACTAAAATATGAACTATGACAAACACAAACAAGAAAAAGTTAGAAAAAAATAGCACAAATTAAGCAATGTAGGTATAAAAGTGCACTCTGCAGTCAAAGGGAGTATAAACGCTGCCTGCTTCCTCGAGATATATAGCACAGGAAAAGAACCACTCACTTCCTGCCTGTTTCGACTCAACCATGTGACCACCAGCAGAGCGAAAAACCCAGTTTTGCCTAATTTTGCCTCAGATGCGCAGTCAAAATTGCCAGCAAACCGAAAGGCCATAATAGAAACATAGAAACGTAGACTTTGACAGCAGATAAGGACTGCTTGGCCCACCTAGTTTGCCCATTTCCCTACCTATTGGATAAGCTGGAGATCCTAGTTATCCAACAGCCTATTTCTTCCTACCCCCCACAAGAATTGCCTTATGTTTGTCCCATGCATTATTGAATTCTCCCACAGTTTTAGACCCCATAACCTCCTCAGGAAGGCTATTCCATGCGTCCACCACCCTCTCTGTGAAAAAATACTTCCTCACATTGCCCCTGAGCCGTCCCCCCCTCTATCTTCAAATTGTGTCCCCTTGTTCTTGCACATCTCTTTTTTTGAAAGATGCTACCCTCCTGGACTTTGTTGATTCCACTGAGGTACTTAAACATTTCTATCATGTCCCCCTCTCCCTTCTTTCCTCAAGAGTATACATATTAAGCTACTTTAGCCTCTCCTCATATGGTTTCTCTTGCAGACCCTGCACCATTTTAGTTGCCCTCCTCTGAACTGCCTTCATCCCGTCTATGTCCTTGTGGAGATGGGGTCTCCAGAACTGGATGCAGTACTCCAGATGTGGTCTCACCAACTGTCTGTACAGGGGGATAACAACTTCCTGTTTTCTGCTGGTGATGCCTCTCCCTATACATCCCAGTATCCCCCCAGCCCTCCCTACCACCTTCTCACATTGCTTGCCAACCTTAAGGTCAACTGGTATGATTACCCCCAGGTCCCTATCCATTTTTGTTGTTGTTACTACCTCCCCCCCTTGTGTAATCTTCCCCAGGGTTTTTGTTTCCCAGGTGCATTACTTTGCACTTCTTTGCATTGAATCCAAGCTGCCATACTTCTGACCATTCCTCTAACCTTGCCAAGTCCCTTCTCATCCTTTCCACGCCTCCTTGTATATCAACCCTGTTGCAGATCTTTGTGTCATCTGCAAAGAGGCATACTTTTCCTTCCAGTCCCTCTGCAATGTCACTTATAAAGACATTAAAAAGGACTGGACCCAGTACTGAACCCTGTGGCACACCACTAGTAACCCCTCTTTCTTCAGAGTGGACTCCATTTACAATTACCTTCTGTGTCCTGTTGTTCAGCCAATGTTTTACCCAGGCTACCACCCTGGTACCCACTCCCAGGCTGGTTAACTTGACTACTAATCTTTTGTGTGGGACTGTGTCAAATGCATTGCTAAAGTGTAGGTAGGCCATGTCCACAGCCCCTCCCTGGTCTACTACTTTGGTCACCCAGTCAAAGAAATCAATTAGATTTGTCTGACATGACCTTCCGGCTGTGAACCCATGCTGCCTTTGGTCCTGTGCCCCACTGGCCTCTAGGTACTCAACAATTCTTTCCTTCAGAAGTGATTCCATCACTTTCCCTACCACAGAGGTCAAACTGACAGGTCCGTAGTTTTCTGCCTCTGTCTTGCTCCCACTTTTGTGAAGGGGAATCACATCAGCCTTCTTCCAGTCCTCAGGTACCACACTGTCCTCCCATGATTTGTTAAAAAGGGTAGTCAGTGGTGTCACTAGTTCTCTGCTTAATTCTTTTAGAATTCTGGGGTGAATTCCATCTGGCCCCATTGCTTTGTCCACCTTCAGTTTTAGGAGTTCTTTCAGAACCCTTTCTTCTATGAAAGGACTGGGATTGATCCCCCTCTCCAGAGTGCTTCTGTTAATTGGATTAGGCACCTCCCCCACTTCATCTTTTGTGAATACTGAACAGAAGTATTCATTCAGTATCCCTGCTTTTTCACTGTCACTCTCTGCCCACCCACCATCCATTCTATTCAGCCTCACTATCCCTCCCTTTGTCTTTCTATGCTCCCTGATATACCTATAAAAGGTTTTATCCCCCTTCTTAACTGAATTGGCTATCTTTTCCTCAGTTTATGCCTTTGCTATTCTGACTACCCTCCCTGCTTCCTTCTGCCTTAACTGGTACAGTTCTCTGTCCTGCTCCTTCTGTGTTTCCTTACACTTCCTAAATGCTATCTTTTTCTCCCTAACCTTCACCGCCACTTCTTTTGAGAACCATAGTGGCTTTTTCTTTCATTTTGATTTGTTTATTTGCTCCACACAAAGACTTGTTGCCTCTGTGATGGCAGTTTTGATATTTCCCCATTGTTGCTCCACCCCTCCTTCTAGCCTGTTTGCTAGTGCTTTTCTAAGGCACTCTCCCATCTTGCCAAAGTCAGCCCTCCTGAAGTCCAGAACCCTCACTTTTGTATTGCTTGACTCTGTAGCTGAGTTTATTGTGAACCACACTGTTTGGTGGTCACTTGTTCCCAAATGGCTACCCACTTCTAGATCTGAGATCCTCTCACTGTCCCCATTTGAGAATACGAGGTCTAAAAGTGCTCCCTCATGAGTAGGTTCCAAAACTAGCTTTCTGAGGCATGCCACTTGAAGGGCATCAATAATGGCCTTGCGGTAAGCAGAATGTTTCCCGGGGCGAAACTGGCAATTTCACCATAATTTCGCCTGCAAAATTAAATTTCACTGTATATCTAGTTATAAGTGTGTGTAGCTGAATTGCAACAAATGGTCATCCCACCTCAGGAAGAAGGATGGGAAAAAGTTTCAAATCCCCCCTGAAAGGTGAATTCACCAAGCAACAATGAAATTACCTTTTGGGCAGGAGTTGTGTAATGACAGTCATGTTGTTCATGAGGTGGGGTCTCCAGGAGGCCATTTTGAACATTTGGGGTCAAAATCTCAAAAAATGGCTAAGTTATGCATAAAAGTTGAAACCTCAATTGAAATACATTGAACTGCATTTATCTTAGTTTCTCATATTGCAGTTGCCAGTTCAAAAAGCAAGACGTGTCTTCAATCCGAGAGTGGGTCTTGAACCTGGGACCTGTTCAGGTGAATGAGGGTGTGTAGGGGTGTATTGGGGTGTGTGGGGTGGTGGGTGCTGAGTGGGAGGTGGAGGTGGGAGAGCTGATCAGTGAAGGACCTTTTTTGTACAGGTTTAAAAAAATCGAGGGACCTGTTTCTTTATTTAAGTTTTTTGCTTCACTGAGGGGACACTATACACCAGGGAATATCAAAACTGCCAATGTGGATAGCAAGCAGCTGGTGAAGGGGTGCCACTGGCCACCAATGTAAAAAAAATATATATGAGGAATTGGAGGGGGGCACTAGACACCAGGGTCCAGTTCTGGAATGATTTGCATTGCCACAGTGGACCTGCAGCAATGTGTTTGACGTAGTCTGTGAGTTGCATCAAACTTTGCGGCAAGCATGATTCCAAAAGACCCACTACAAGTCTGGTACACAAGATGCAGGAAGTTAGACCACCTATTCCCTTGTCTAGTATTGCATCCAGGATCATGGCACTTGCACCAAACCATTGGTGCAAGGTGCTGTAAAGTGGATCCACTGTCATAATTGCTCCAGCCCTACCAGAATTGGACCAGGTTGCATCTGAGGGGCTTTGGCGTAACTGCATCCAACTTTGCAGTGGACACGGGGTTTGTGGCAAGCCCTTCGTCCCCATTCTAGAATTGGCCACCAGTGATATAAAGTAGGGAGATGGAAGGGGGTGTCACTGAACACCAGTGGAGTACTATATTTATATAAAAGTGAATGCACAGCAAATTCCTTTTTCACCAACTGATTTCCTTTTCACGATGACGAAAAAGGAATCATGAAAAAGTAACTTAGCGAGTGGTGAAAAAGGATTTAAATAGATGAAAAAAAAACATTCAGTGGCCATGAAAGCTATAACAAAATACATACCAAAGCTCATCAGCTCCCGATGAGCAAGATACATGTTTGGATGTCTGAAGAAGACATCCCTGGTCTGAGTTATGACAGTCTGTTGTGTCCAAAAAGAGAAAACAAGATGGCGGCTCATGAAAAAGGAAATTGTTTTCTTAGAAAAAGGATTGGTACCCTCATGAAAAAGAATCCTTCTTCGTGAAACTAAAATCCTTTTTCGTTTGAGCAGGATGTCCTGGAAAATTAAATTCCCATTGAAAATAATGGGACATTAAACATGCAATAACTTTGGAATGGATTAATATTTTTTCACCAAACAAGAACAAGTCTGTTCTGTGACCTAAGCTCTTTATACCATACAAATTGCACGTTACATTTCCACACTGTCTGCATACAGGGTGATGAGAAACAAAGTGCAAAAAAGGATGAATTTTAAGGTTTTTGCACTACCTGGATCTCAGAATCTGCACATTCAACTGGAACGAAACTTTGCAGGTCAAGAGATACCCCATGAGAAGGCATTTGACAAATTTTGTTCAAATCCACTGAACAGTTGCAAAGCTATTAAAGTGCAAAATGTGAGGTTTAACATTAAAGTGCCTACTCAATTCTAACTACAGGGGCACGACCATGCCCCTACAATATAAATATTTTTGACAGGACACTAAACATGTGTTTTTTGTTACAGCCCCACAAAAGTATTCTGTTCCTGGATTGCTGAAATGATTATCTGCATAATAAATTTACAGTTTATATCTTATTGAAATATTTGAACTCTGATCAAACAAAATGTTTACTACCTACTTAATTTTTTGCCTGGACCTGCTATGTACTGGTTCCATGTTCAGATTTTAATCTGCTTTTGCACCTTGCACTTTATGTTGCACTTTCAGATTATGTCACTCTGGTGTATTTGTCCCTTTAAATGTGGGATTATAAATATGAGTATAGTAGTGAACTGCTGTAGTCTCTGATGAAGCCCACCAATGCAAGGGTGAAACTTAAGGCATGATGTGAGTGAACATCTTTTGTGCGGTGTTCGTGTATATCACACTTTTTTCTGTCCTGAATATGCACTTTGAATGCACAATAAATTAAGATTTTTTGCCTCCTCACATCCCCCACTCAGTCTGCCCACTCACATCTCCCCTCACTGTCCCCCTCACTCTGGTGTCTAGTGCTCACAGTGGAGTAAGGCAACTAGCACAGCCCTCCTCCCATGTCTGGCAGCTGTATAAGCTATTAGTGAGCATGTGTACTGTAGAAACTCTTCAATAGAATGTGCGCTCACTGACAGTTCAGTGGCTGGCCAGGAAGCTGAGAGGGGTCTGTTCTAGTCCACTTACTGCACTGTGAGTGCAAGACACCAGAGTTATGGGTCAGGGAGATGAGATATGCGCAGACATATTGGGTGGGAGGTGTGAGTCTGTTGGGCATGGACCAGTGGACTACCAGAGAGCTCTCAAACAAATACAGTGGCGTGAAAAAGTATTTGCCCCCTTCCTGATTTTCTCTATTATTGCATATTTGTCACACTGGATGTTTTCAGGTCTTTAGACAAAATGTAATATTAGATAAAGGGAACCTGAGTGAACAAATAACACTTGTTTTTTTTTTTTATTTCACTTATTTAATGAAAAAAAGTTAACCAACACCAATTGGCACTGTGTGAAAAAGTAATTGCCCCCTTACACTTAATAACTGGTTGCCACATTTAGCTGCAATGACTGCAACCAAACACTTCCTATAATTCAATATCAGTCTTTCACATCGCTGTGGAGGAATTTTAACCCACTCTTCCTCGCAGAACTGCTTTAATTCAGTAACATTTGGTAGGTTTTCAAGCATGAACTGCTCGTTTAGGTCCTGCCACAGCATCTCTGTTGGGTTTAAGTCTGGACTTTGACTAGGCCACTCTAAAACTTTAATTTTACTTCTTTTAGCCATTCTGATGTGGACTTGCTTTTGTGTTTTGGATCATTGTCTTGCTGCATGACCCAACTACGCTTCAGCTTCAGCTGACGGAAGGATGACTGGACATTCTCCTTAAGAATTCTCTGGTACAGAGCAGAATTCATGGTTCCTTTAATTATGGCAAGTCATCCAGGTTCTTAGGCAGCAAAGCATCCCCACACCATCACACTACCACCACCATGTTTGACTGTTGGTATGGTGTTCTTACTGTGGAATGCTGTGTTTGCTTTACGGAGACATTATGGGATCCATGTTGTCCAAAAGTTCCACTTTGGACTCATCTGTCCATAGAACATTTTCCCAAAAGGCTTGTGGATCATCCAGGTGCTTCTTGGCAATGAGAGATGAGCATTTATGTTCTTCTTGGTTAGCAGTGGTTTCGCCTTGCTACTCTCACATGAAGCCCATTTTGCCCAGTCTCTTTCTGATTGTGGAGTCATGAACACTGACCTTAGCTGAGGCAAGAGAAGCCTGCAGTTCTTTGGATGTTGTTTTAGGATCCTTTGAGACTTCTTGGATGATTTTACACTGCGCCCTTGGAGTAATTTTGGCAGGCCGCCACTCCTGGGAAGGGTCACTACTGTTCCAAGTGTTCTCCATTTGGAGATTATGGCTCTCACTGTGGTTCGATGGAGTCCCAGAGCCTTAGAAATAGCTTTGTAACCCTTTCCAGACTGATAGAGGGCAACAAAATGTTTTTCTGATCTTTTCAGGAACTTCCTTTGATCATGGCATAATGTGCTTGTTGAATCTTTGTGCTGGCAATGTGACTCTCATGGTAAGGGCCAAAATAAGTGAGGTTTATATTGAGCAGGGCTGGCTGTAATCAAGCCTGGCTGTGTTCAATCAGCTGACTCTAATTATCCCTTTAATTGGGTTGATTTAACTAGGGGCACTACTTTTTCACACAGTGCCAGTTGGTGTTGGTTAACTTTTTTCATTAAATAAATGAAATAAGTAAAAAAAAAAAGTGTTATTTGTCCACTCAGGTTCCCTTTATCTAATATTATATTTTGTCTAAAGACCTGAAAACATCCAGTGTGACAAATATGCAATAATAGAGAAAATCAGAAAGGGGGAAAATACTTTTTCACGCCACTGTATACTGGAAGATTGGGGCATGGTTGGAACTACTGGACACAAGGAAGTGCTCTACATAACATATACTGGCAGACCATGGAGGTGAGGGAACAACGGAACACCAGGAAGTGCTCCAAACTGTCCTATTCTGGGGGATTTGGGCGTGGGGGGAACTACTGGACCATCAGGGCTTTCCTTTCATTGAAACAGAGGTGTTTGGGGGGCTGCTTTCCCCCTACAAATGATCCCATAATGAGCATGCAAATGGCCCCTTAGCACTTTGCATGCCCAATGGGCTGTAATTTGCATGCTCGGGCTGAATATGGCTTAATGGGGACTTGGTACTATCCCGTTTCTGGCAGTGGTATCCCTTGCAGACCATTTGCTGCCCTGGTCCATGTCATGGCAATGCAGATTCACTTAGCACTGTGCCAACATGGACTGGCATTCAGTCAGATAGTGCCCTCTCTCAGTGAATGCTTGCCATCTGATTATCGCAGGAGCCAGTGGGAGCACATGGGAAAGCACAGCACAAATGTCCACAGTGTGCCTGGTCCATTTGTTTAACATCAGGGCCTGCACGTTTTATGATTTTCATATACTGTAAATGTTGTTAATTTGAGTAATTTTACAACTAGCTGACAAGTAATCAAATTCAGTTTTTTTTCTTCCCCGAGTACAATTTGGTTAGGAAGAAACTATCACATGTTAAATCATAACAAAAACTCATAGGCTATCAAAAGTCACATGTTTCATGCCTCTGAACAGTGGAGGACTCCTTAGGCAAGCTGGCAACCATGGTTTACTCCAATGCTGGCAATAGAGGAGACCAGCAGGGAGGGTGATCTAGCATGTGCATGGATGTCCTCTGCTGGGTGAGAACTGAGCTGCAGTCTGCTTTGGAGAGGCTCCTAGTGGGAGCATGGTGGTGGTATACTTAGTGGCATGGGTGAGTTTGTGCTGCCATGCAACCCTCAGCACACTGCAGCATGTACATGCTGGTAAGAGGAGAGTGTGTTATGAAAAATAGGAAAAATCTGTGCTCTGGGGGAAAAGACCCTCATGTGGTGGGACTCATCCTGGCCATGGAATGGAAAATAAATGCTTGTGGAGGCAATGACGATGGGGTTCTAATTCCTTTCATGCCAATCTGTGCTCATGTCATCCTGGACTCAGGGCATGGAGATGGTTCTCTGGCATGAAAGAGTAGTCCCACATTGCTTGATGCCATGGAGTCAGACTTGAATTTTGTGATTTTTGATAATCAGTGAGCATTTGTTATGATTTTACTCATATGTACTGTAAAAGGTAAGGTGTGTTAATAAAATACATATCTATTTCTTTTCATAAAAGAATACATTTTTGTTGCTGACTCCTTGGGGCTGAGTGGTGGGGGGATGTGTTGGCACATTGGTGACCTGGGCTTGCACGCTAAGCTCAGGATGTCAGGTTGAAGGCCAGCAGGAAGAGTGCAGAACAGCTACAGCATGTGGATGCTGTCTTTCCAGGTGTCGGTATCAGTGCTGCACCACTCATACAGCAACACCTGGTGATACTGCTGACGATGTGGGCAACCACACATTGCCTGGCATCTCATCTCTCAGGTGCATCATGAGTATGCACATGCAAATTGGGGGTAGAGGTAAGGAAAAGAGTGGTAGAAAACCTCCATTGGATGTAGAATGATATGAAGCCCAACTCACCCCACATCTGCTGGGTGGGTACAATGAAAGAATAGCTCCCCCATAAACCATGGGTCAGCAATGCTGACTCTGCCCTGGAGTACACTATAGGGAGCATTTGGAAAGAGGGACCCTGCACCAAGGTCAAGTTGGTGTACAACAGCCATGGCTGGGAAGGAGAATGGGCTAACTACTGACTAGGATGAAAACCCTGGATGGGAGCAGGGGTAAGGCACAATGGAAAAACAACTGAAAAAAAATTAACAGTTTCAGTTTGACATTTTTTGGGCTCCTTAATAGCTGGGATTGTCTTACAGTATATCACAGTTCTATTGAATTATTTTTACTAGCAGCTTGAAAAGTATTTATAAAAGTTCACTAGTGTGATTACACAAAGTCTTCATTATAAAAGTAGAAATTGTTTTACTAGCCCATTAAGACCAAATTAATAAAAACGACCCTTTTAATAGAAGGGATAACCTATTCTTTAAGTACAGCTTACTCTCCTATGATATTACTTCCTTTCCACAGTTTCCATAATATGGCTGCAGACTTTTAAATGTATGGCTGATATATATATATATATATATATATATATATATATATATATATATATATATATATATATATATATATATATATATATATGAATACGTCTGGAATGCTAAGAGGTGTTAGCATTCCAGTGCCACAATACCTGTCATCTGAAGGATTTTTTCCTGGGCCTTCTGACTTTAAGAGGAGTTGTTAAGTTTATTTCCCCTTCAAGGCCACATTGATATAAAGGGCAGATTATCTGGTCCCAGTGGTGTCAGACAACTTTTCTTGTACTTAATTTGTACTAGCACTAAATATGTGTTTTAATTTCAAGGGGGGGTTGGGGATTATCAGCTTCCTGCTCATATGTGATGGACAAAAAAACTTGCTATGCTCATTAAGCCGCAAGCATTAATTTGAGCTTAACAAAGGCCACACTCTTAATTTCCCATAAATTGTTAACTGTAGGGAATAGCTAAAAAGATTTGTTTTGAGTCACCTTACTTCTAATAGTGTTATTACATGGGTATTTATCATGGCTTGGCCCCATAGCTCACGCTTGAGCCCCTGTAGTTGACATACTACTGCCATTGGCTTATAATGGGGTGCGACACTGTTAACGACATATACTGAAGGGCCTATGGAGCTCCCTAAGCTCATAAAGTCTCATTTCAACATGACTTCTGAAAGAAACAGGAGAAGTAGTATTTCTCCCAAAAAGCTGCTTGTTGTGCCTCTTGGCAAAGTTTTAGAGAACTAGGGCTTTAGGATATACTTTGCTACGCTCTTTTCTGAGAGAAGGTCATTTAACGATGTTAGAAGCATTTATTTGCAAGCAGCCATTTTATTATTTCTTTAGTTGTTTTCCAGAATTTTCATATGTGCTTCTTATTGTCTTCCTCATGTCATCATGAAACACCACTCTGACTGCAACAAAGCAGAGTAAACAAGAGAGTGATATCAGGGTGCTCCACACACACTGTCATAATAGGGAAGACCCATACATCTGCCTTATCTTTGCCACTCAAAGGCAAGCTAATAACGTAATGGTCAATTTGTAAACAGGATTAATTCAGTGTGTCATATTCATACAATAGATCTAATAGCCTTTTACAAGGCAGTTTAGCAGGACATTTTTTCTGGTTGTATACATTCAGTGACAGTGCCTTTGTTTGCTCAGAACAATACAATACAACCAATTACTGACATGTGTGCAACAAATAGCAGGAAAAGAATAATGCATGGTGACATCATTGATCTTCAATGACACAAATGAAAAGAGGGCAGAAATTCTAGGTGCTGGTTCAGTTGAGCTCCTACCTCAGTCCAGAATGAGGCTTACACTGGTGTGCTTTTTTGTTTTCCTTTACAATGTGGATATACTCATTAATGGGGGTACAGCATGTTCAAGAGATCAGGTAGCTTTTGATAACTCATGTTATGAGTTTGTTAATAGGACTCATACCTTCAGGAATGCTGAAGAATGGTGTGAAAAAAGAGGTGGACATCTTGCCTTCATACTGAATGATGAAACACAGCAGTTTTTGCAAACGCAGATAATGGAGGATAGAGACTGGTGGATTGGTCTAGCATCCCCAGTGAAGAATCTGTCGCATGATCCAACACCTGTGAAAGGTAAGTTAATGCATTTGTATGCTAAAATGAATTTGCCATAATCTGAAAGGGACAGGAATGTGCTATGAATATCATGAGTCTAATAATCCCCCAAGGTTCCAAAGGGCTTTACTTTAAACCTCTTATATAAACAGTCTTCAAATATGCATAGTGAAAACCTGCTTCATTGAACTTGTATTCTTTTTTGCCAGATTTCCTGGACCCTTTTATTAATACAGTTACCCACATATGGATGTAATGTAAAGTTCATAACTTCAAACATAGTTTAGAATATTAGTTTTGAAGTTTTCCTTTGTTACAACAACATAGTGCTTAGAGAAATGAAGGGCACAGTAACTGTGAACAGACTTCTAATGCCTGACCATTTAGTCAAAACTACACATACAGCTACAATTTGCCTTTCTGTTTGAAAGACAGATAACACACCCTGCCATTCAGTAAAAACACACTTCCCTTATTGAATAACTGAGACCCAGAAGCATGTATTGGATTTACTTCTTCACTTTGTGCCTGCTATAGCCATCACAGGTGTGTCTCAATCGTGCATGTAGGAATACAAAGACTTTTTAAGGAAAAAAAAATCTCTAGTATACAATAGATAACAATGGATCAATAAGATTAAAGCAGAATGTAAAAGAATGAAACACATATTATATTATACCCCACATTAAAGAGCCTCATGTCATAGCTAGCAGTTGTAAATCAAATTGAAAACGCATTGGATTGTGGTTTTAAACTTTGCGAGACGTGCTAAAAAAATCTATGCTGCAATGCCAAAAAGCTGTACCAAAAATAAGTTTGCCACATTTAGGGATAGTAAAGAATATTTGCAAAGGCTGCTCCAATGAGACCTTTCAGTATACAGATGGTCTACTTTTAACACAGGTTAGTGCAAATAGACTAGAGACTCTGCAAAGGATTGCATCAGGTGGACTTTGTATGTGGCCATTGACCCTCCTGTCATCTGAGCCGGCAGTTCAGGGAGGTAGGCAAGCAGGAATATTTCTACTAGTGGAGGGTCCCGGTAGACAGGTAGGGTCCCTGGGGAAGGAGGGTTTGTGGCTAGAAGGGAGGAGCAAATAGGGTATTTAACCTGATGCACTGCTGTGCAAAACCCTCTTTGCTTCTCCATTCTGTTAGATGGTTGTTCTCAAGGCTAGCAGGAGGTGAGGGCCCAGATGACTGGAGGTCCCCTGTGGGCCAATTGCTCTTCAGGTGTGACCTGCTTGTTTAGTGCCATCCAATGGGGAGGGATGCACATCACGTGACCCAGGAGCCATCCCTTATGGCTCAGATGGTGTGGTCCCTTCAGAGGCTGTATAGAGTGAAGGGTCCACTCAAGGGTTCTCTTTGGTGTAAGAAGATGGCCAAGGTCAAAATTTGACCATCCAAAACCTTGCTATGACTCCTTTGCTGTGCACGTCATACTGCTGATGTAACTTGGGTTATGATTATGATTATCAATAAACACATAGCTGGGACCATTTTTCTCTATGACATAGTGCACATCTCAGTCTGTTTGGGTGAAGGAAGGGGGAATGTGACCAGATAAGGCAAGTGATATAACATAACTGGTCAAAACTGAAAACCTTATCAAAGAAACGAAGATAAAATATGACTGTTTAAAAGACAATGTTGTTAGAGTAGTATAGCTAAAGGCTGTTATGAGTTAAATCCCACTTCCAGTCACTCAAGGCAAATGTACACAATATTTGCACTGGCTCATAGTTTTTAACATTATAACTTTGGGAGAATGAGTCCTAAAGGAGTTATTATCTAGTATAGATCTTGCAACGGTTATACAGAAATAGACTATAAAACCATATTTTCGGGGCCATTTGCAAAAGACGGCTTATTACTCCCAACTTTTTGGGCTTTATTATGGATATACTCAACATGGCATCAAACACGCAGGCCCCTGTAAGCTTTAAAGGGATTTACCAGGTTTCTGCAAAAAAGTACTGTTCATATCAGCAGGACCCAAATGTCATACAATACTCTAAAAAATAATTTCTTGACATTCCATTCATTATTACTAAAGACATTTGCATGGCACCAGGCAACTGACTCTTAGGTGTTATCTAGTTCAGCTACTTTTCCTGCTCTGAAATCATAATACAGTACGCTGCTTGTGACATCAGAATAATTTCCATTGCATCAGGTTGTTATGTCTCAAACATAGGATTATGATTTCACAAGAGGAAAAAGCATCTAGAACAGACAAAGTCAAAAAGGAAATTGAACTTGTTCTGATGAAAATGTCATTAGTAATAAATGAAAGTACCAATGGTACTTGGCAGTGCCAAGGTTTGAATGATAGTACATCCATAAACACACTGACACTCACAGGCACATGCACACACACACACACACACACACACACACACGCCGTCTTGCAAACGTGTACATTGCAGCTGTTAGTGGCAGTGCTTTGCAACAGAGGTGCTTTATCATGTTGTATAAATGCACTGGTGTCTGCTGTTCCAAGGGGACTTTTTTGGTATTGCCATCAGCAGCAAGGGTTCTCAGCCACAGAGGGCCTTTATCAGTATTTCCAATAGCTGCTGCTACTCCTGTCTCTGTCAATATTGCCTGTGAGTTTGGAGTTTCCTACAGAAATACTTAGTATAAATGGTTAAAAGCAAAATCCTGCTGGAAATGAAATATTGCAGCTCAGTCTGGCTATCCTGGGTAAATTCTCTCTCTCTCTCTCTCTCTCTCTCTCTCTCTTATATATATATGTGTGTGTATAGAGTCATTGCAAAAAATGTTGTTAATGCACCATTAGGGTTGAAGCATAAAAAGTAGGGAAATACGTCCTTAGGGCTCCCATGCCAAAGACCCCACCCCCACTGCATATGCAGGAATAGGCATGAGGGGTGTGTTTTGGGGTTGTGAACCCTAATGTTCACAGGGTAAAACATAGGAGAATGGGGTAAGCATTTGGGTTCACAACCCCAAAACACACCCCTCATGCCTGTTCCTGCATGTGCAGTGGGGATGAGGTCTTAGGCGTGGGAGCCCTAAGGTCATATTTCCCTACTTTTGATGCTTCAACCCTAATGGTGCATTTACAAAGTTTTTTGCAATGAATTTCCTTACTTTTTGAGAAAGTATAATCATAGCCTTATTGGATTATGGGCATCAGTCCATAGTGAGCGGTAGGAGTAAAAGGCCCTCTGGGCCCTGTGCTCCCATCCATGCCTCTTGTAATTGTCTCTCATTTCCATGTGTGAGTGCAGGGACCTCTGGGCCCTGTGCTCCTATCAGTCCATAGTGAGTAGTAGGGCCCTGTCCTCTCATAAAGTACATGCCTATTTTACTTGTCCCTAATTTCCATGTGGGAGCATATGACCCTCTGGACCCTGCACTCCTATCAGTTTATAGTGAGCGGTGGGGGAACAGGGCCCTCCAGGCCCTGTGCTTCCATCCATGCCTATTGTAATTGTCCAACAGTGCATAGTGTGTTGTGGTACCACTGTGCACTGCAAAGCAGTACTGCTGCCATGTTGATAATGCATGCCACAGTATAGGTCACATGTGCCCCATTCGTTACAATTCACCAACAGTTTGAAACAAACTACCCATAGCACCAAAGCTGTATCTCGAAGCATTTTCGAGATATAGCTCTGAAAAGTACCCCAGCCATCACAATGTTACCCTAATGGAAATTCAGAAACTTCAAAGTGTTATAATTCTGCTGAGCAGTCACATTTTTCCACAAAACCAGCTAAAGGCACATCTTTCGGTCAAGTCACTTGTACCCTGAAAATTTCAGCCCAAAAGCCCAAACCGTTTTTAGTTATGAAGTGACAAAGAAACATATCTGGAAAAGTAGTGTCACAAACTATGGCAGTACCATAGTTCTTTGGGCAAACAATGTCACCGTTAAGCAGTTCAAACTAAGTTACCCATATCAACAGAACTACCCCTCAAGATTAAGCATGCAAAATTTAATGCACCTCCGTTGAAGGGTTGCAAAGTTATTAAGGTGCAAAGTATACAAAACTGGAAGACTGCAAAAATGGAAAAAAATGTATAAATGTAAGGATGTTTAAGACACAATGGCCCAGATATCCAAAACTTTGCCCCGGGGCTAAATTAGCACTGCCCAGCGGGCAAACTTAGCTCGGAGCAAAAAACAAGCTATATTCAAAAGAAATAGCCCAGTGTTAATCCTGCTGAATATAGTATGCTAAGGAAGCCGGGCAAACTGGTCTGGGGTGCAAGGCAAAAATAGCCTGGGAATAAGACAGCACTGAATATAGCAACAGGGAAGTGCAAACTGTAACTGCAGCTCATTAGACTCTGTAGCAAGCCAGTGTTGCAGGTGGAGAACATTGTGTGTGATTGCACAGAGATGTCTCACATCTACTACAAACAACAATGTAAGCCACACACTGCAAAACTGTGCTATGCTGAAGTGAGGTTTACCCGGGGCTAACCTGATTGCACAGTGCTAACACATTAGCCCAGTGCAAACTGGTTTGCCTGAGGCAAACGGGAGCTATATTCAAAGCTCTCATGCAAATGAGCCTACTTAGGTAATCTGTAGGCAAACAGGAACATTTGCATCTCATTATGTGCTGCTTAGCATACATTACCATGCAGTTTGCTGGTGCTACTGCATGGTGCACACAGCTCCACCTTTTGGTCAGAATGGAAGTACAGGCTGGATGCTGCAGGACAAGGCATGCCCACAGCAACCCCTGTTGGTCGGAATGGAAGTACAGGCTTGAAGTAGCAGGAACATAGTGCATACAGACCTCTCAGCCCCATGCCTCCTGAATCAGGGACAAGGCTTACAAAAACAGGGACAAAGACCCCAAATCAGGGACACATCTCACAAACTGGTACTATTCACCAAGAAAGATGATAGAATAAGGGGATTAGTGTATGATGCATTGTCTGAGGAATATACAGTCTGTAACTTTAATGTTTGACATTATGTTATGCTGACAATCTCCACTCTTCAGTCATAACAACAAGCATTTCACGAGGAACAGAGGACAATTGTGAGGCAAAATCAGGTACTTCCCTGACCTTTAGGGACAGTTGGAGGTATGGTCCCCCCCCCCCGAATGAATCCCGACCCCCATTCCACATAATTAAACATAATTGTCCCTGGTAGTTCAGTGGTACCCCACCCCAAGCATGAATCCGACACCCATTCCATGTTAAAACTTAATTTTCCCTGGTAGTTTAGTGGTTCTCCCACCCCAGCATGAATCCGACCCCAAAAACATTATGAAAATAAGTTTTCCCTGGTAGTCTAGTGGTCACCCCACCCAACAGTGATGTCCCCACTCATCAAAATAGTATCTCACGAATAGAGATGGTGACCGGCTCAGCTATCCTCTCACCACCATGGCTGGCCGCCAACTGAGGTACGAATGAGAGCTATTGTAATGAATGAGCCCATTCATTACAGTAGTGCTCATTCGTACCTCAGTCAGCATCCAGCCGTGGTGGTGAGAGGAGGGCTGAGCCAGTCTCCGGCTCTATTCGTGGGATACTATTTTGATGAGCGGGGGCGTCACTGCAGGGTGGGGAAACCACCAGACTACCAGGGAAGAATTACTTTCTTAATGTTTTATGGGGTTGAGATTTGTGCTGGGGGATGGGGGGACCACTAGACTACCAGGAAAACTTATTTTCACAATGTTTTACAGGGTCAGGATCAAGCTGGGGGTGGGGGACAACTAGACTACGATGGACAACTTATTTTGTAATGTTTTACTGGGTCGGGATTCATACTGGGGGTGAGGGGACCACTAGACTACCAGGAAAACCCTATTTTCTTAAAGTTTTATGGGGTTGGGATTCATGCAGGGGGGTGGGGTGACCACTAGACCACCAGGTCCTTCTTCAATTTATGGGGCTACCATAGGTCAGGGTTTGTGCTAGAGGGTGGGGAACACTAAACCACTAGGTCCTTCTTCGATTTATGGGGCTACTGGGGTCGGGGTTTGAGCTGGGGGTTGGGGGACCACTAGACCACCAGGCCCTTCTTTGATTTATGGGGCTACCGGGGTCAGGGTTTGTGCTATGGGGTGAGGGGACCACAGACCACCAGGTCCTTCTTTGATTTAGGGGGCTACCGGGGGTCAGGAGTTGTGCAGGGGGAGCACCGCCGCATTACTGACAGCTTTTTCTCAGTGGTATTTAGCGCCGCGCTGCAGGTCGCTCTGATGCCTGTAGTGCATCTCTATCCTTTTGAATATGCCATGCTGCTGGCTTTCCTGGGTGCTCCCCTATCCCCACCCTGCATACTATTCTCTATTAGCATTGGCGCTAGCACACAGCATTAATAGGGCTTTTGAATCTTGCAGCCTCGCGCAAATCCAGTGCTATGGATTTGCACTAGGCTGAATGCTTTGAATATCTGTCCCCAAGTACCTATGACTTTAAGAAACATTAGGTACTGTATTTTTTTTATATTGCATAGGAAATTTGAACACTGATTTTACAATGATTTAACTTGATAAAGTGTCTAGCCTATTTATGTATCTTTTTGGGGGTTCTGTATGTTTTGCCAGTTTATTGTATTTGTAATTTGTGTTATATGAAAAATGATTAAATAAAAAGTAAAACACAAAAGAAGTGTAGGGTCTGCAAGGTAACTTGGGACCTTCAGGTAGGGTGAAAAAAAATACAGAAGTTATAGGAGGAGTGGCTGGACTATAGTGGGCTCAGAAAGGTGAGGGCTGTGGGACAAAGGCACATCCCTCCTACAGTTTCACTCCACAACTCCTATGCCACTCTGGCAGGTTGGGACTGTCCCAAGGAGGCACCCACAGTAAAGACCAAGGAGGATGTAGGGGTCCTCCATGGTGGAGAACCCATGGGGGAGGCAGAGGACCCCAGAGGAGGAGGAAGCAACTCCTGGTGGGGACTCTATCGTTAGGAAAGTAAACTTGGGAGCAGGAGGGGAAGGGGTGAGGGAGGTCAAGTGCCTACCTGGCACCATGGCTGAGAGAGATGGAAAGCACATCCTAAGAATTGTTGAGTCAGCAGGATGGGTGGATGAGCTAGATGTCATTATCCACCTGGGGACAAATGACCTGGCTAGTGATGAAGTTAGGGTAGTGCAGGAGGGGTTCAGGGAGTTGGGGAGGGGTCTTAGACAGGAGGCACATTCAGTTACTTTTTCAGAGGGGTTACCTGTCTATGACAAGGGGGAGGACAGGAAACTCTGCACCAGGAGTTTCAATGCATGGCTGAAGGACTGGTGCAGAGCAGAGGGATTTGGCTTCATTGGGGACTGTAATCCCACCTAGAGGGATGAAGGCCTATACAGCAGAGATGGTCTACATCTATCAGGGGGCAGGATCCTCAGTGAAACATTTAAATGATTCATTGGCAGGAATTTAAACTAGCTAAGAGGAGAGGCAGAAGAAAGCAGAGAGAATCAATATGCCCTCCCCACGGAAGGAAGCAGTCAGCAGGGAGGACCCTAAGGATAGGAAATCACCAAAGGTACCTAGAACCAGAAAAGGTACAATGGCAGAGAAAAGGAGAAATGGAAGTAAAGACAGGAGGGGTAAAGAGGGAAGGTACGAGGATTGGAGGAGAGCTGTCAGAAGGAGAGATAGCATAACTTGGAAGGCCATGTGCACGAATGCTCGCAGCCTGGAAAATAAAATCCCAGACCTAGTGGCCTTGATGGCAGAGGCTGACTTGGACATTGTCACTATTACCGAGACATGGTACAATGGGAACCATGACTGGGATATAGCCATACCAGGTTATACTCTATTCACAAAAGACAGGGTGGGTAAAAAGGGGGAGGAGTGGCTCTTTATGTCAGGGAGGGTATAAATACCACTGAGCTACAGGGAATGCAGGGAGGGATGGAGGCACTGTGGGCCACCCTAGAGACTGTTAATTGTACCACTATTTGCACTGGAGTGATCTACAGACCTCCAGCAGAAGGGGAAGAGTTGGACAGGGTTCTAGCGGAAGCCATCCATAAGATGGCAACTAAAGTGGAGGTGCTGCTGGTGGGAGACTTCAATTTGCCGAATGTCAATTGGAGCCTTTCAGCTGCAGCCTCAGCCAGAAGCAGGGACATCCTGTACACCCTGAAGGGGGCATGTATCAAGCAGCTAGTGGTAGAGCCCTCCAGGGAGGGAGAGATGCTGGACCTAGTACTCACCAATGGGGACAGAACTGCAGATGTCATGATGGGTAGCCACCTGGTGTCCAGTTATCACCATATTGTGTGGATCAATGTGAGAACAGTGGCAGAGTCAAACCACATGAATGTGAGGGTCCTGGACTTCAGAAGGACTGACTTTGTAGGGATGGAGAAATGTCTCAAGAAAGCCCTGGGGGGGGGGAGAATGGGGGGTGTAGAGGAACAGTGGGTGAATCTAAAAGGAGCCATAGAGGAGGCAACAAACCTTTGTGTTAGGCAATTAAGCAAAAGTAAGAGGAAACAAAAACCACTATGGTTCTCAAGGGAAGTGGCTGGAAAGGCAAGAGTGAAAAGGTTGGCATTCAGTAGGTACAAGGAAACACAGAGGGAGGAGGATTGGGAAGTGTATCTAGAAAACAAAGGGAGGCCAGGAAAGAAGTCATGAGTGCAAAGGCACAAAATGGAGGAAAAAATAGCCCATGGAGTAATGAAAGGGGACAAGTCATTCTTCTGGTACGCTAGCAAAAGAAGAAAGACCAGGGGTATGATTGTTAGTCTAAAAGGGGAAGGGAGTATGTGCAGAGGAGGACCTACAGTAGAGAAAGCAGCAATCCAGAACACATTTTTTTTTCGGTATTCACAGAAAAAGGGGAAGGTGTGGAACCTCAGGTAAGCAACAGGAACATCGATGGAAGAGAGATTGACACCAGTCCATTTACGGAGGAGAGAGTCCAACAGGAACTCACAAACCTGAGAGTGGAAAAGGCAATGGGGCTGGATGGGATATATCCAAGAATATTAAAGGAGCTTAGAGAGGTGCTTGCAACACGACTGGCAGCCCTGTTTAACAAATCACTGGAAACAGGAGTGGTTCCTGAGGACTGGAGGAGGGCAGATGTAGTCCCTCTCCACAAAAGTGGGAGCATGGAGGAGGCTGGCAATTACATGCCAGTCATCCTGACCTTGGTGGTGGAAAAATTAATGGAATCACTGCTAAAGGAAAAGATTATAGTATATCTTATTTATTTTATATATTTATTGAATTTTGATGACCGGTAGGCCCACTGAACCCCAAAGGTCCCTTTTTCAGGGGCGACGAGAAGATCACAGGATCCTAGGCAGCATGGATTCACAGCAGGAAGGTCATGTCAAGCAAATCTGATAGATCTGTTTGACTGGATGACCAGGGAATTAAATCTGGGGGGGGGCAGTGAATGTCACCTACCTAGATTTCAGCAAGACCTTTGACACCGTTCCACACAGGAGGCTTGTAAACAAGCTGAGTAGCCTGGGAGTGGGTCCCAATGTGGTAAATTGGATCAGAAATTTCATTAAGGGATAGAACACAGAGGGTGGTGGTAAACAGAGTTCATCCTGAGGAGAGGAGGGTGACCAGTGGGGTGCCACAAAGATCAGTTCTGGGGCCATTCATCTTTAATGTCTTCATAAGTGACATTGCAGAGAGGCTGAAAGGGAAGGTATGCCTCTTTGCAGATGGCACTAAGATCTTCAACACAGTTGACACTCCGGGGGGGGGGATGAGGAGTGACCTAAGCAGGCTTTAGGAGTGATCAGGAGTGTGGCAGCTAAGATTTAATGTAAAGAAGTGTAAAATAATGCTTTTGGGGCACAGACACCCAGGGGAGGAGTACATGATGGGGGAGAGGTGCTGACAACCACTAAACAGGAAAGGGACCTGAGGCTAATCATATCTGATGACCTAAAGGTGACTGAGCATTGTGAACAGGCTGTGGGGAGAGCCAGTGGGATGCTGGGGTACATAAGGAGAGGTATCACCCACAGAAAAAGGAGGTGGTGATACCACTGTACAAATCATTGGTGAGACCCCATCTGGAGTACTGTGTCCAGTTCTGGAGGCCGCATCTCTGGAATGACACTGACTGAGTAGAAGCAGTTTGGAGAAAACAACAAAAATGGTGCAGGATCTACACCAAAAGTCATATAAGGAGAGACTAGAGGACCTCAATATGTATACCCTGGAAGAGAGGAGAGAGAGTGGGGATATGACAGAGACCTTCAAATACCTCAAGGGTATCAATAAGGTACAAGAGGGTAGCATCTTTCAGAAAAAAAGATGATCAAGAACAAGGCTGGGGGGTAGACTCGGGTAACATGAGGAAGTATGTTTTCACAGAAAGGACTGTGGATGCAAGGAATAGCTTCTCAGTGGAGATGATGGGTGCAAAAATGGTAGGGGAATTCAAGAAGGCATGGGATAGGCACAAGGGAATGCTAGCAATAGGAAAGAGAGGATGAAAGTCAGAGATTAAGTAGGATCTGTGGTACTGTCGTAGGTAGGGAAAATGAGCAGACTAGGTGGGCCAAGCGGTCCTTATCTGCCATCAATTTCTATGTTCTATGTTAAGGATCATGTAAAATAGCCAAATCAGAGCTGGTACAAACTTTGATTTAACATCTTCTCTTTTCTTAGAGTTTGGGAAATATGCAACAGTTTTAATAAAACTGTGGATTTATGTTTCTGAAAATCACAGCTCTCAGTGTTCTGTTACAACAATCAGGAATTATTTTAAAATAATTAATATTGGGCTATGGATTAGTATTCCATCATTTATGTAAACTGTAACCTGCAGACTGGTATTCCACAATTTATGGAAAATAACTACGGAACACAATTCTGCGGTTTATGTAATCCATGATTTACTAATCCACTCCCAGAATTCTGCTTCCAACAGAATTCTGCAGCTTTAGGTTGAATTTCTGAAATTCTGTTGGAAACGGAATATAGAAATTCCTCACAGTTCTGTTTTTTACCCAAGAAATTAGTCAGAAACAAAACCCCCATTTTCGGCTACATGTTGGGCAAGATGGATAATAGCAGCAATGGTTAATGTTTATAATAATACATTACAACAAAATCATAGAAAAGTTTGCATACATTATGAGTAACTGAGCATTCAAATGTCTTCTGAAAGCTACTTGGACTTTCAACATTCTTTTAAGGTTCATTTAAGTGTATCACATCTTGATTTAAATCAAACAAAATAATTTTGCATTATGGTTTGATTTCAGCAATGATGCAAACAAAGTCCAGAATATTATTTTTAACTTCTGTTCTGCTTCACTTTGCAGTTCTCTCACCTAAAGAACTACACTCTTATAACCAGAAGAGAGCTCCACCCTTCTGTATTGTTTTCACTATGTCTTTTCAAATTAAAATCCCACACACATTTTTGAAACCACCCTATCCCCCCTCCCAAAACACACACACACATAAATACTGTGTTTTCATTTATTTTTTATTAATCTGGTTGATCTCTCCTTTCTTTTTTATTTCATGGAAACTTTGAATAATTGACAATTCATGCTGCACTCAATTTTCAAGTTTTTTACCTGAATGCAACTTTGCTTGGCCAGCAAAAATGGAGCACAATGCAAATCATCAATTTTTTTTACTTTAAAATTATCAAAGTGAAAGGCAGGATCACATAGATAAGCAGAAAAATATAATTAAAAACTGGACCATAAAATACTGTAACCTCATTGGTTGAAACCTGTCACATGACCATTGATTTCATGACAACCTCATACCTCACTAGAACTACACTTTTTTAACAAGCAGAAGTGATTTTTTACAAGTGTGATAACACACTCCAGGGTGTGCCATGATAGGAGAATAATGCACTTCTTGGGTGGTTGTGTCACTTGGCTATGCCTCGAGCCTAACACCACCAGAGGCATGCAGAATTCATTTACAGCTGCACACCCTGTCATGTGTTATCCCTTATGTAAAAACAAAAAGAAAGGTAGTCACCACAGAAAGAGGAAGGAGAGCAATATGTGTGAAACTACCAACTCTACTTTTACCTGAGTGTGGGGGGGGGGGGTCACCCAGACACCAGCAGTTATAAAAAATAAATCATAGGGGGTAGTTATGATTTTATTTTTTACATACACTCTCTTACTTTATGTGTCATCCCACACCAGGGGTGTCCCTAAAAATTCTTGTTATATATCACCCTATGCATTATTCTGTCTATAAACTAACACTGTTAAAATACCTGTTCACTCACAAAACACTGAACCATTCTTTTTTTTACTTCAAAATTAGATGTTGCATAATTTCCTTTTTTTCATTTTGGGAGTTCAAAAAGATCTCCCCCCTTTCTTGTGAAAGCTTCCACCAAATTTGTGATAGTCAAATGCTTACAAAATGAAGGCATACAGTGTGACACTTTGAAGGACAAACTGAAACTGTTGCAAACTGGGTCACACACTTACTGGAAAGTCCAGCAGCCTGTAAGATTCCACCTAATATGAATTACACATTTATAACACAAGTTTATTTTATATTATACAGTTTATTGATTTGTAGTCCTTTGTTTTATTTTATGGTATACTTGGTACTTTGTTATATTTTATGATATAATGTGTGCATGTAAGAAATAATATTTCTTGTGCATGCACATACATTGTACACTTGTCATTAAATCCTTACTTTACCTATACACTTTACTGTTATTACTCTAGCTACCCCCATTGCATTCATTGTTCACTAATAATATGATGGTAAACTCGACAGACTACAAGTACTCTGTAATTATTTTAGAATTCCAAAACACTTCTTAGGAATAACCTCTGTATTTAAATATGAACTTGTGTAATTCAAGTCTTAAAGAGCAGCTGGTATGTTTGGGAAAACTTTGGAAAACATAATGGGCTCAATTCTCGAAGACTGGAGCAGTACAGAAGCCCTGCACCAATGACGCAGCTTGCCCCAAACTCTGAGGCACATGGTGCACTAAATTCTTGTAGGTCACATGCCTGCGCGACACTACACCCTTTTTATGGCGGCTTGCACCACAGACTTGGCACAAGCCCTGTACAAAGGTCAGCAATGTTAGACCAGCAAACGCTGGTCTATCTCACCACATGTGACGCATGGAGGGCTCGGGATTTGAGAATCCCGAAACCAGCCCCGAGAATACCACAAGCCCTATGCGTCGTGTGTATGGCGAACCCAGGGTTTGCAGCACTCTAACTTCTTAGTGAATAGAGCCGAATATGTATGTATGTATTTATTTGTTGACCGAGTAGGTGTACTAATCCTGGTACCATTTTCAGGCCCAACCCAGGCCACGGAAATGGAACAGGAGACATAATGCAATACAGAGCACTGGGAAAATAATTAGAAGCTGTAACAATGGTTTGTACAATGAGCAAGGAATAAGGTGAAAGTATTACACCCAGTAAAGTACAGAAATGAATACAAATTTTCACAATACACAAGGCAAGTGAATATAATTCTTTCAAGAAAGGGCAGAACATAATACAATTGGCACAGGATATCACATAGCTACATTAAGGCTGGGGCCAAGGCATGGGGGGGGGATAAGGAACCATATACAGGATGTTCATCCAGGGGAGCAGGAGCAGTTTACTGTGGCCATTAGGTGCAACTTAAAGAGGGAATTGAATTGCTGGTGAGAGTCTAGGGACCTCAGGGAGGTCGGAAGGCTATTCTACAGGTATAGGGCTGCAGACAGAAGGACTCTTGGCCCATACTTCTGGAGACCCATGGGCATTTCAGCAAGAGACTAGAGGAGTGGCAGAGGCTGTGGTCGCACGTCTTGGGTTGGAGCGGGGGGGGAGGGGGAATGCATCATTTTTTCTCGCTAACGGTCTTGTTTACAGTATAACCCAGGAGACAGTCATGCCGGGCCTACAAGGGGAGCCATCCTAGGGCCTGGTAGAGGGTGCAGTGATGGGTGGAGTAGGGTGCCAGAAGGGCAAATCCACAGATATTATTATAGGTAGTGTTTAGGGTTCCATGTCAAAACAATGAATGCATTACAGCAAAAGTCAAAATAGCAAATGCAAAATAACGAACGACATAATAGCGAATGCCAATAATAATGCAAAGCACATAACAGCTACTAATACCAGTGCTCTCAACACTTGTTCTTGCCCTGTCCCTCATCTTATTAACAACCATGTGAGCACCCACATCGGACACATCAGCAATATGATCAATTGTAACATATGTGGAGAGCTCTGCCCCCACACCCCCACAGGGGTCTGTGCCCCCCCACCTCCCTATTTTAAATATTCTAACACCATGCCACTCATTGATGGTGGAGAGAGCAACATATTCAGATCAATGTAACTGTAAGTAGCTATTTTGTGTCATTCGCTATTGTGTGTCGGTTGCTCATATGGGAGTCACTATTATTGGTTCACTACTTTTGTTTAGTTGTTATGACATGATACTGTGTTTAGTCTTGATAGACCAGTGGAAGAGGTTAGTGAATAGATGGGAGAGCCTTATTCCATTGGGGGAGGAGGTTGCACTGGGCAATGACAAGCCGGTCTTCTGGGGTAAGGTAGTTCACTATCCAGTAACCTCATTTTCTGATTTATGCAATGGATAGTTATCTCAATGTGGTCAGTGAAGGTCAGAGCAGGGTCGAGGGTGATGCCAAGGTATTAGGAGGAGTTAACTGTCTCCAGTGGCGAGCCATCAGGTGATAGGACACTAAGAGTGTCAGGGGCCTGAGCTAGCTTAGTTAGTCTGGGTTTAGAGACAAAGAGCATGGTCTTGGTCTTTTTGGCATTAACTAGTAAATAAATAAATTTCTCCTCTCTATTACTTATTACTGAAGAAATTCCCACACAAACAAGATATCTATCCCAGAGTTCACCTGCCTCTAGCTTACCCCTAATTGAAATTAACAATGCTCTATTGTGACATTACAGTCTGTTGCCATGCAACAAGCAGAGTATTATGACATCAAGTTGGGAAGAAGCAATAGGAGCTGATGAACCCTCAAGGAAAAACTATCCTATTTTCATTCATATGACCTCAGTAGTAAATTATGGGGCTAAGAAATACAAAGTTAATGAGAAATATTAGATGCTTTATATCCAAATATATTGTTTTTCAAGTTTCTCTTGTGGCATCGGAGGCTCTTTAAGTACCATCATGTTATTACAAGGGTTGTTATAATCATATCAATAGTACATCTCACAAAATATAAAGGCATGTGTAATTAATATATAACTAGTGGCGACCCTCTTTAATGCACGCTTTGACATAATGTTTCAAACACCGCAATAACTGGGTTATCCAGTTATTATGGTGCTTTGTTTCACTCTCACTTCAATTCCATTTGTAGCCCTACCTAACTGGCTCTTATTCTGTATGTGGGACTGGGCGGGCTGAACACTTCCACAAACATGGTGGTTCCATTTCTCACTTAGTGACGTCCTGCTAGTGCTCACACTCATTCTTCATTATTTACTTTTTTTATTATTTATCTGGTTGATCCTGACTTTACAATTTAAAAGATGTATCTGGTTGATCCTGGTGTGTGTTGGTATTGAGAGACAGTGAGCGCAATCCAGGACAGGGCCATGGCTGACTGCCTATAGCACTAGTCATATGCAGTTCTACAGTTTAAGTTTAAAACAAAAAAAAGAATGTTCATAATGGAGAGGGAGGGAGAGAGAGAGCGAGAGAGAGAGAGAGAGTGAGACAGAGAGAGAGAGAGAGAGAGAGAGATAAAGAGAGAGAGAGAAAGTGTGTGTGTGTGTGTGTGTGTTTCTGTGGAGGAGAAGGATTGAGCAAGGGGCAGAAAGGATCTCAGTCAGTGGAAAATGAGCTTCTGCTTCACTGACTTTCTTAGGAATTGACTCCTTGCACCAGTAATTATAAAACATAAAATATAGGTGACTGTGTGTCTATGAAGTTTTTTACACACCCTCAGTGTGTGATGATCTAATAATCTTCTTAAGCTTTACTCTTGAAGTTTATGGGTCATCACACACCTTGCATGTGTAAAAAAACTTAACACAGAGTCACCTATGCATTATTCTCTATGTAATTCACTTGTGATTACTGCCACTTAATGTGAAGTGTGATTGATATAGGATAATTTTATGCATTAATGGAGCCTGAATTGTAAGTCAAGTACTTCAAGAGCTCCAAAACATTGAACTGACGTAAAAAGAAATAATAAGTAATAACTAGGAAAAAAATAGCTATTGCCCCAACTACTGTAGGTGGGTTCAGCTAAAGAATCCCAAACATACATGCATACAGTTAATTTAATTTGTAAAAATAAAGTATTGCTTGAATTACAAATCTTGAAATATGAAAGCACGTATTATATTGCAGTTGCCGAGAATTTTGCAGGCTTTTATTTTTGAGTGTTTCTCAAAGATAATGCATTGAGCAGATAAAACCATTAGTTTTTAAGTAAGCATGTCCTAAATCCAGGTGCATAGATAATGGCAGTAGGGAGTTATTGATATTAAGTAAACACATGCTGTAGGTAGCAAACAAAAGAGGTAATTTGCAAGAAAAGCAGTGTGTAGGATCCAAAAGAATACAGGGAGACAAAAAATGTCCAAGTTGTTTGGTTTCTGTGTACTGTGCCTCACCCAATCCCACTCATACTTTCTAAAGCCTCTAACATAATGAAAAGCATAATGGGTAGCAGTATGCAAATCCAACTGCAGGGCAGGCTCACAGGGAAGTAGGGAGTTACAGCACGGTCTTGTATAGGATCAAGCTAGTAAAGACTAGACAAGCTAGTAAAGACCATGGAGCACTCCCTACAGACCTGCACTATATTCAATTATTATGGCTAACAAAGCCACACAAAAATCTATCCATGTATAGAAAATTGCAGTTACATTTTATTGGAGTACAGAAAGCACATTTCCCCTGGGATGTAATGTTGAACTTCCCTGTATTACATAGTCACAATACATGCACATGCACTTTCCACATTTTTTAATTTATTTTTGGTATTTTCCAAGGTATATTCCTTCCTATCTGTGGATGGAACATAGTTGAGACAACTATGTTAAGTCACAACTTGCACTTTAAATAAGCACTAGCACTTTTTAACTGATTGCACTATAAATAATGCTAGTACAATGTATGAACTTCAACCTCTGATGAAACTCCACCCAGATGGAGTGAAACGTAAGTATTTTATGCCTTAGGGTAGTGCTAATGCTGTTGGAATTGCTTTCCCTCTTAAATGCTATGATTTAGTCATATATACATTTTTTATGCACTCTTGGCACCATGTTTTCTGTATTCCAATAAAATGGAAGTACAATTTTCTATACTTGGATGGACGTTTGTGTGGTTTTGTTAGCCATAACAATTGAATATAGTGTACGTCTGTAGTGAGTGCTCCATGGTCTTTACTAGCTTGTTTAGTTATTTTTTGTGAAGCACCAGTAATATACAGACAGCCTTTAGAGTGCCTTTTTTCTTGGCACTGATTATCTTGTATAGGATATAGCCACCAAGTACTGTAGGTATAAGGATGCAGCTAAGGTAAAAGCAGGTCAAGAACAGTAGCAGCAGCCCTACGGTACAAACAGATAACTTTGCAGTAAAGTGAATGGATAACTTTGGGTCTAATTAGACAAGCATTCTCAATGCATAACTCTAAAGAACTTAAAAATCTGATTATAAAACATTAATATACAGGACATCACTGCTTTCTAATTTTAAAACAGACGGAATAACATAAGAAAGGGAATCTGCAATTCAAAATGGTAGTTCAGGGGTGAAGCTAAGATAATCCCTTAGTACTCTGGTTTAGTACCTCTGTCACAGCTATACAGTAACTCCCCGAGGTTTTACCCCTTAGGACTTTTTTCTTGGTGCAGTCTTCTCCAGTGCAGTTAAGGTACATATTTTTCCGGAGTTCTAACCTGCCCCCCAGCCTGCCTGAAACACTTGAACACTGGTCCCTTAGTTTGAACCCAGTCAGCCTTAAACCCCATTTACAATCACCATGTTTGAACTGTTTTAGGAGGGTTGGAAGCCCTAGCTGTTCTACAATAGTACTGTAGGCGTAACCTAGCCAAGCTACAAATCATTTTGGTCACAGATCCCTCTTCTCTGCCATTGTTGCTAGGTGTACGCCACCCATTCATTATTCTGTACATGGGTTCTTCTTACTAATGTGCATCCCTTTGCCCTTTTGGCATTACACTTCAGTTGTTACAGTTTGGAGCACCTTTCTAGTTTCTTCAAATTCTACAAATCTTTGATTCCATCTTCACTGTTCCCCCCGACACAGTTTCATGTCATCTGCAAAAAGACACATCTTGCACTGGATACCCACACCAATGTCACTGATAAGCATTTTGAACAGAACGTGACCAAGGACTGACCCTTGCTGAACCCACACATGACCTCCTTGTCCTCTAATTTAATCCCATTCACTTTCACCTTCTGCTTCTACCTCCCTAACCAGTTGCCAATTCACATTTTGAGCCCTTCCCCTATTCTTTGATCCTCCACCTTCTTTAGTAATCTCCTGTGGGGAACTGAATCAAATGCCTTGCTGAAGCTGAAATAGATCACATCGACCACCTACCCCCTCTTCGCTGCCCTTGCGACCCAGTCAGAGAATACTAACAAGTTGGTCTGGCAGAATCTTCCTGCTGTGAATCCATGCTATTTATTGTCTTGAAACCTGTAAGCCTCTACATATTCCATTATTTTTTCCTTGAGCAGGGTCTCCAGAAGCTTAACAACAATCGATGTAGGACTGGTCTATAGTTACCCAGGTTTTCCCTGTCCCTACGTTTGTGCAGTGGAAACACATCTACAGACCTCCAATCACCTGGAACTTCCCCCTGTTTCCAGGGAGCATTTGAACATATCTGCTAGAGGCACTGCCAATTCTGGCCTCATTTACTTCAGCATCCTTGGGTGTAAACCATCAGGTCCACCCAAAGGCTGGCAAGCCCTTTCTACACCTTGTCATCTATGATCATTATCTGCTCCAGTTCCTGTCACAACTCTAGTGAAAGTCTTTACACTGCTTTCTAGTAGCAGCTCTGTGTCCTCTACCATGAATACCAAGCAAAAGAAGTTTTTTAAGTACATCAGATTTTTGCCTATCTTCTTCCACTAATCCCCACTCAACCTAATAATCCCACTGTTTCCTTCTTTTTAACTACATATCTAAAAAAACCTTCTAATTCCCTTTTTACTCTTTCTGCTACCCATAGATCTGCTTCTGCTTTTGCTTTCCAGATGACCCCCTTGCCTCCGCCAGCTTTTTTGATAGTCCTTCCATTCCACTTTCCCCCACTTTTCATTGAACCTCTTGAAGGCCCCTTTCTTGGCCTTCACTGCCTCTCCTCTCCCTTGGAAAACTAATTTGGTTTCTAATGTTTATTCCTCTTGATAACTTTCTCATGCAAGAAATAGTCATTTCTACTATTGCCCTTTTTTACTATTCCCTACTTATCCTAGAAGCCAACTGCCTTCTCGGCTTCAACCAGTTTGTCCCTGATCTGTTCCCTCATCTTTCCTAAACCTGTGTTCCTATGGTACAGGATCACAGTTTTTAATGACCAACTGTTTTCTGTGGTTATCTCAAACAACTTGGAGTTGTAGTCACTAGACTGAAATGGCAGCCAAACCTCTACCCTCCCACCATCTCCATGTTTGATAGTACAAGATCAAGGATGGCCTCCTTCCTGGCTAGTTACCAGACTCACTGTGTTAGGAAGCAGTCCTGTATAATGTCCAACAGTGACTGACTTCTAACACTCTTGGTTGCAAGAGCTGCCTAATCCACATCTGTCATGTTCAGGTCACCCACCACCACCACCACCTCCCCCTTTGCAGCCTCCCTCTCGGGCTTCCCTCATATCGCTATCCCCATTTCTCCTAATGATCTGGCAAACTATAAACCACTCCCAATGTTATCTTTTCCCCTCCACTTTTGCCAACTGTTCTCACATTGATTTTACCTCCCCCTTAATTGTGTAGTGTTCTGTAGTCACTATACTTTTTCTTATGTATAAGGCTACCCCTCTACCTTTACCATTCCATCTATCTTTCCTGAAAACAACATACCCTGGGATTGTAAGATACTTATTGTTCCCTAATGCCTGGGTTTCTGTCACAGACACAATGCTAAGGCTTGCCTCTGACATGATTGCCTGGAGCTCACTGATCTTTTTGGCCAAAACTTCTGATATTTAGGCATGGTGCCCTTCACTTGACCTTCTCAACATCTCTATCAGTTGCTGTCATAGAAACATAGAAACATAAACGTTGACAGCAGAAAAGGACTAATCTGCCTTCTGCTACCTACTTGTGGTAGTCCTCCCTTCTTTTCCATCCCCCTTCTCTCATTACTTCTTCCTGTGCCTCCCCTTATTCCATCTTGTCCCCTCTGACTCTGTCTTCTGCTTGTGTCCCTGCTGCTAACTTCCTTGCATCTCTGGCCCTGCTTGGGGGAGTGCTAGCAAGGCCCCTTGTTCCTGCCCCATGCTAAGTGATTTCCTAGCCCCAGCCTCCACTCTCATTCAGTCTTAATATCTAGAGATTTTGACATCAAATTTTTCTAAACATGTAAATGGTTTGCAATCTTATCTTGATTCCAGGACAACCTACATCACCTGGACTTCTCAAACTGGCCCCCTACCCACCACCCTCCATTTCATGTATCTATGGGTCTGTGATGGAGGGGAGTAGTAGCTGGTTATTGAGCCCAGCATGCAGCAGGCAACTGAGACCTGAGTTTTGAAATTTATTTGCAGAGGGGGAATGCACCATATCCCCAGAGCATTGCCCTGAGGACAGATGCCCTCCATTCCCTGCAATTAACTATGTCCAGCCCCCCACTTAGCCCTAAAATGCATAGTTAATCCTATTTCTTGTGCACTTCTTACCTGCTCCTATGTTTCAAAACCTCTCCAGAGTTTATGACCTCTCTCTTCTACTCAGATCACTATTTCCACTCATAACCTAACCCTTACAGATTTATTTGCAATATTGTTTTGCTTCTACAGCCCTAACTTTCCTTCAGAATACCTATTGAAATGAGAAAATGTTACCTTTCATGCTCACCTATTTGGTGTCTACTTTTTATTGGACATTTTCAGACAGTACCTTTGAGCACAATGCTCATTTACAAAGGTTCCACATCAGTGTCAGAGACTGCATATAGGATAGTTTATGGTAGCCCATACAACAACCCTATTCTTACACTGAGTGGTTACTATGATATCAAGGACTTTGAAAGCACAGCTTGAGAGGTCCTTTTGATGCCATGGTAACCACAAGGTGTAAGAAGAGTGTGGTTGTGTATCGTGGCTACCATACACTTTTCTATATAGTGTATGGTGCAAAACCAGTGAAAATCATGTACCTTTTGCACTCCAAATAACTATTCTTGCTTTCAGCAGCCCACACTTCACTGCCAACTGCCCGCTGCCCAGCTCACTTACGTGACCAACCATTACTAGCCCTATCAACAGTGCCAGTGGGGACACTTGCATTTTGACATAGCTACTAACGCAGAACAAAAAGTAATTCTGCATTAGTAGCTCCATCACTACTGCAGCAGAACTACTTTTTACGGTGTATGGATATCCATACACAACAGCATTCCCCCTAACACTATAAGATAGTGTAACACATACAAAAAGCCTATTCCAGTGGAATGTAATCCAACAAGTACATGACAAACAGGCTAGATCAATTGCATACAATTTTATGATAAGACAAGTAAAACAGAAACTGTGTAAAACAAGCAAAATAATGATACATTGCCACTGAACCTGAGTCTGACACAGTTCAAAGTGTTCACCAGAAAGGATGTTGTTGAGATGAGTGGCAGTTGCAGTTGCATTGAACTGTTAGGGTTGCCCATAGCAGTCTCTTGAACTGGTCAAATGTAGGTAGATTAAGCAGAGTTTCAGGCAGCTCATTTAACCAGCCAGTGGCCCCAACACTAAATGAGTGCTTGCCTAGCTGAGTACAATGAAAAGGCAGTTCGAGGGCATGCCGAGCCAGGCTCCTCTTGTTGTAAAGATTGGCGACAGGGCAGAAGCAGTGAGTTAGGGATGGGGTTAGGCCCAGAAGCATTTGTTTAGGCTAGTAGACATGTCTAGAACTTAATTCTGCTTGGGTTTCAACATGTTGTGCTAAATATGGTACATATGAAACATAGAAACATAGACTTTGACGGCAGATAAGGACCGCTAGGCCCATCTAGTCTGCCCATTTCTCTACCTACAGGATAGGCCGCAGATCCTAGTTAACCAACAGCCTATTTCTTCCTACCCACCACAAGAATTGCCTTAAGTCTGTCCCATGCATTCTTGAATTCTCCCACAGTTTTAGACCCCACAACCTCCTCAGGAAGACTGTTCCATGCATCCACTACCCTCTCTGTGAAATAATACTTCCTCACATTGCCCCTGAACTGCCCTCCTTCTATCTTTAAATTGTGTCCCCTTGTTCTTGCAAGTCTCTTTTCTGAAAGATGCTACCTTTTGGACTTTGTTGATTCCACTGAGGTACTTAAAAGTTTCTATCATGTCCCCCTCTCCCTTCTTTCCTCAAGGGTATACATATTAAGCTCCTTTAGTCTCTCCTCATATGGCTTCTCTTGCAGACCCTGCACCATTTTAGTTGCCCTCCTCTGGACTGCCTCTATCCTGTCTATGTCCTTGCGGAGATGGGGTCTCCAGAACTGGACACAGTACTCCAGATGGGGTCTCACCAACTGTCTGTACAGAGGGATAAAAACTTCCTGTTTTCTGCTGATGATGCCTTCTCCTATACATCCCAGTATACCCCCAGCCCTCCCTACTGCCTTCTCACATTGCTTGCTAACCTTAAGGTCATCTGATATGATTACCTCCAGGTCCCTTTCCTTTTTGCTGTTGTTACTACCTCCCCACCCATTGTGTATTCTTCCCTGGGTTCTTGTTTCCCAGGTGCATTATTTGCACTTCTTTGCATTGAATCCTAGCTGCCATACTTCTGACCATTCCTCCAACCTTGCCAAATCCTTTTCATCCTTTCCACGCCTCCTTGTGTATCAACCCTGTTGCAGATCTTTGTGTCATCTGCAAAAGGCATACTTTTCCTTCAGTCCCTCTGCAATGTCACTGATGAAGACATTAAAAGGACTGGACCCAATACTGAACCCTGCGGTACCCCACTAGTAACCCCTTTCTTCAGAGTGGACTCCATTTATAATTACCTTCTGTGTCCTGTTGTCCAGCCAATGTTTTACCCAGGCTACCACCCTGGGTCCCACTCCCAGGCTGGTTAATTTGACTATTAATCTTTTGTGTAGGACTGTGTCAAATGCCTTGCTAAAGTCTAGGTAGGCCATGTCTGCAGCCCCTCCCTGGTCTACTACTTTGGTCACCCAGTCAAAGAAATCTATTAGATTTGTCTGACATGGCCTTCCCGCTGTGAACCAATGCTGCCTTGGGTCCTGTGCTCCACTGGCCTCTAGGTGCTCAACTATTCTTTCCTTCAGAAGTGACTCCATCACTTTCCCTACCACAGAGGTCAGACTGACAGGTCTGTAGTTTCCTGCCTCTGTCTTGGTCCCACTTTTGTGAAAGGGAATCACATCCGCCTTCCTCCAGTCCTCGGGTACCACACCATCCTCCCATGATTTATTAAAAAGAGTAGCCAGTGGTTTCACTAGTTCCTCCCTTAATTCTTTTAGAATTCTGGGGTGAATTCCATCAGGACCCATTGCTTTGTCCACCTTCAGTTTTAGGAGTTCTTGCAGAACCCTTTCTTCTGTGAAAGGACTGGGATCGACCCCCTATCAAGAGTGCTTCTGTTAATTGGATTAGCACTTCCTCCTCTTTTGAATACTGAGCAGAAATATTTGTTCAGTATTCCTGCTTTTTCACTGTCCCCTCTGCCCACCCAATGCTCATTCTATTCAGCCTCACTATCCCTCCCTTTGTCTTTCTACGCTAGCTGATGTACCTATAAAAGGTTTTATCCCCCCCTTCTTAACTGAGTTGGCTATCTTTTCCTCAGTTTGGGCCTTTGCTATTCTGACCTTCCTCCCTGCTTCCTTCTGCCTTAACTGGTACAGCTCTCTGTCCTGCTCCTTCTGTGTTTCCTTATACTTCCAGAATGCTATCTTTTCCTTCCTGACTTCACAGCCACCTCTTTTGAGAACCATAGTGGCTTTTTCTTTCGTTTTGATCTGTTCATTTGCTTCACACAAAGGCTTGTTGCCTCTGTGATGGCAGTTTTGATAATTCCCCATTGTTGCTCCACACCTCCTTCTAGCCTGTTTGCTAGTGCATTTCTGAGGCACTCCATCTTGCCAAAGTCAGCCCTCCTAAAGTCCAGTACCCTCACTTTTGTATGGCTTGACCCTGTAACTGAGTTTAACGTGAACCACACTGTTTGATGGTCACTTGTCCCAGATGGCAACCCACTTTAGATCTGAGATCCTCTCACTGCCCCCATTTGAGAGTACGAGGTCTAAGATTGCTCCCTCATGAGTGGGTTCCGAAACTAGCTGTCTAATGCCTGCCACCTGTAGGGCATCAAGAATGGCCCTGCTCTTGGATGTGGCTGCAGCAAATGTGCTCCAGTTAACATCTGGCATAGTCAGGTCTCCCATCAACAGTATCTCCCCTTTCTCTGCCATTCTAAGAATGCCTTCTATCATATCCTTCTCCATTTCTTCCCCCTGACATGGGGGTCTGTACAGAACCCCTGTGCGGATTGTGGTGCCCTTTCCAGTCTCCAAGGTGATCCACAGTGCCTCCTCTCCTCCCTTTTTACTGTTTTGTTCAGTTGCTTTTATCCCTTCCTTTACCTAGAGAGCTACTCCTCCCCCTCTTCTCCCCTGCCTGTCTCTCCTGTAGGTTATGTACCCTGGTATGTTAACATCCCAGTCATGGTTCTGTGTGTACCATGTTTCTGTGACTGCTATGATATCCAGGCATCCCTCTTCCATTAAGGCCATCAGCTCAGCGAGCTTGTTGCCCAGACTACGGGCATTGGTACTCATTACCCTCCATTTCCTGATGGCCTTACTCCCTTTTGCCCCATCCCTGTCCTTCTTGCCTTTGTCACTTTCTCCATTTACCCTGCCCTTCTCCCTATCGACACCTCTATGTTGGTGTTTGCTGCACTTACTACAGTGATTATTTGGGGGGGGCTAGGATTTTCCTGCTCCTTTCCAGTGCCTCCCCCCTTGACTAGTTTAAAAGCTTGCCAATGAAGCATTTAAACCTATCACCTAGGATCCTGGTTTCCCTCCCGTACAGATGCAGCCCATCATGCCAGTATAGGCTTGCATCACTCCAGGTGGACCCCCAGTCCCCATTGAAGCCAAATCCCTGAGCTCCACACCAGTTTTTCAACCACTGATTGAATCCCATGGTGCAGAACACCCTAGCCTCTCCTATGCCATAGATGGGTAGCACCTCCGAGAAGGTTACCATGCGTGCTACTTGACTAAGGCCCCTCCCCAATTCCACAAACTCTTCCTGCACTTCTCTAATCCCTTTCTTAGCCAGGTCATTTGTCCCTAGGTGGACAATGACATCCAGCTCCCTCCCCTGTGCAGCTGCTCCGGCAATCCTGAGGATTCGCTCCTGTCCCTCCGAGCCATGGCGCCAGGCAGGCACTTACCTCCCTGTCCCTTCCTCCCCAGTTCTACCTTCCTAACAATGGAGTCCCCCACCAGGAGTTGTTTCCTTTCCCTGCAGGGTCCCCTGCCACCCTCCTGTGGGTCTCCTTTGTGGAGGTTCCCAGCATCCTCCTTGGTCTCCACTGTGGGTGCCTCCATAGAGGAACCACACTTTGCCAGAATGGCATAGGAATTGTGGAGAGGTACAACTGGAGGGATGCACCTCTGTTCCACCACCCTCACCCTCCCTGAGCCCACTGTGGTCCAACCGCTCCTCTTTCTTGGCAACCTCTGAGGCAACGGCAGTGGCACTGGTGGTCCCTGGATGGAAGAGGAGGTCCCACAAATCCTGGCCAACTCAGCCTGGAGATGAGCAACCTCCTCCCTCAGCCCAGAGAGGTGCCTGCAGATGGGACAACACCGCATCCTCCAGAACATCTCCTGGAAGACTGCTGCTCCACAGCCACTGCACTGCACCACTCCAATCATGTCTTATTTCTGGCCCCTTAACTGTTTGCAATCCTTACTCTTTCCTCTGTATTTTTTTCTCTCTCTCTCTCCTTACTTTCTGCCTGTGTGCCCTTTAAGCTCCTGATTGCCCTGTTCTGAGGCAAGAATATCCTATATTTCTCAGTAGACCACTTACTTGCTCAGAGGCAGACCTCCAGCAGCTAGAGGGGGCCGGAGAGCTACTCTTGCCCTTCTAGGATGGTGGGTCCTTGGTGATTCTGTGATCACTCACTTCCTGCCCCTAAACAGGAAGTTCCTGTTGTCAGTCAAATCTTGTGCCTATAAAAATAGAATTAGCTTTGAGTGGAGGGGAGGGAAGGAGGGCAATATAGTCCCAGCAGAGAAGTTCAGTCACACAGCAGTCCTTTCTCCTGGTGTCTACTGCCAAGCTATTAGCTGAAACTTTCTAAGGCAGTCTTTAAATGTAGCTTCCTTCTAGCTAAGCTACTCCCCCTACTTACCAGATCTTTCTACAAGTAATTTAAACCTCACAGCAGTTAAGTCCTTTCAGTCACCTGAGATTTACACCTAGATAACTCTTTAGATACCCATTCAGTTCAGTTAACCCAAACACACACTTTTTTTGTATGTTAGTGTTTTTACCCTAAATTAAAGGTCCAAATACAAAAGTTCTTCTACTTTAGTCCCAGCAGAGAAGTTCAGTCACACAGCAGTCCTTTCTCCTGGTGTCTACTGCCAAGCTATTAGCTGAAACTTTCTAAGGCAGTCTTTAAACGTAGCTTCCTTCTAGCTAAGCCACTCTCCCTACTTACCAGATCTTTCTACAAGTAATTTAAACCTCACAGCAGTTAAGTCCTTTCAGTCACCTGAGATTTACACCTAGATAACTCTTTAGATACCCATTCAGTTCAGTTAACCCAAACACACACTTTTTTTTTGTATGTTAGTTTTTTTTACCCTAAATTAAAGGTCCAAATACAAAAGTTCTTCTACTTTAGTCCCAGCAGAGAAGTTCAGTCACACAGCAGTCCTTTCTTCTGGTGTCTTCTGCCAAGCTATCTGAAGGCTATTATACCTTTCTCAGGCTTTATTACTTTTGTTATTTTTATGTCTCTCTACTTACCATGCATTACTATGGAACTTTAACTGCTTTGTACATATTGCTTTGCAGTTTATATTGTAATTACTTGTTCTCTTCTGTATTATGACTACTGTTTCTGCTATTTGTAGTACTCTCCCAGGCTGTGCCTGAAAATGGGCATATCCTGTCTAGTGTACTTACCCGGTTACCAAAAACAAACAAACAAATAAATGAATGAATTAATTAATTAATTAATTAATTTGTTAGGGCATAGAGGGTGCAGCTATGGGTGTGCTTGTCTACCTGAAATGAAAAGCAACAAGTCTTATTGTAGACCAGTTTTATTCTGCTGAGAACTGAGTTGCAGGCAGTTGCGTAGACAGGGAGGCTGCAGTCGGCTAGTGCCAGCACTGAGCTTGCCACAATGAGGCATCTAGCTTCAGCAGTGAGGTTGATCCAGTTACGGCAGAAGGTTCCCAACCTTTTGTTTACTATGGACACTAGGTGGTCAACATGGGGAGCAAAGGATAAGGTATTATCTAAGATAATCCTGAGGTATTTAAATGCTTCCACCTGTTGAAGGTTATGTCCCAGATCATTGGGGATGATGGTGGGGGGGCCTCTTTCTTCATTTCTGGATTCGTGAAGAGGCTGGTCTTAGATTTTGTAATTAAGTATCAGTTTGTTATGGGAGGACCATCTTTCAAGGGCCCTAAAATTACCCTGGAGGATGGAGGTGAGGCTGCCAAGGTCTGGGATCCTGGAATAGACAACAACATTGTCATCATAAAGATCTGGAATGTGTAGTATGGTAGGGGCTGCACGCCCATTGGCTCATGCTGTAAATCAATGGGCATGCAGCCCTACCGAGGTGTCAGTCAGTGGGCGGTGGGGCGGCAGGCAGGTGGGTTGCTGCCGCCCGCCGGCTGACCAGGGGAGGAGCGGGCGGTGGGGCTCAGTGGGCGGGTGGGGAAGGGGGTACCCTAGACCACCAGGGTAGTAGGATATTTTTTTTTACAGATGCCCGCGATCAGGCAGAGTGTGGTCCACTGGACCACCAGGGATATAGGACTGTTTTTCTTTTTTTACAGATGCCCACAATCGGGCAGAAAGCAGTCCACTGGACCACCAGGGATATTGGACGGGGTTTTATTAATACAGATGCCTGCAATCGGGCAGAAAGCGGTCCACTGGACCACCAGGGATATTGGATGGGGAGCTTTTTTTAAACAAATGCCCATGATTGGGCTGCAGGGGGCATCGGTCGGAAATCGGCGCACCTGCATGCAAATGGAGCCATAATGACATGCAAATGGCCCCATGTGCACCTTGCATACATTATGGCCCCATTTGCATGTCAACTTTTGAATATCGTGGTTGCTGTGCATGGTGCAATGGAACTTGCGCTAGTGCATCTCCATGCTCCACTCTGGCCACTTGCGCTGGTGCAGTGCCACTGCACCATGCACACTGGGGGTGAGCAGGGTGTGATATTCAAAGCTGCTGAGCCATGGCACAGCTCCTTTGAATATCGCTTAGTCCACACCCTTGCGCAGCCAAGTTGAGCTGTGCCCAAGCTTGCGCCACAGCCGGGGGCAGTTTGAATATCTGGGCCTCTGGGTATTTTTTACCAGTATGCCCAAAACTGATTACACCGGGCTGATTATTAAAGCAGCAAATGGAACTGAAATTTGCAGGTCATCCTGTTATAAATATTTGGGTATATATCTGGATGAGTCTGAATTTTTGACTGCCTATGGAAAAACTTTCTGTTAAACTAAAGAGCCTATTATCATTTTTTTTTTTAGAAATAGGGCTACCTTTAGTTTTCTATACCTAAAGAATCGGTCAGTTCATTGTTTTTGCTATATATTGATTATGGGGACTGCATTTATATGAGAGCTACTAATGCAGTATCGGGGGTGCTTGATCCACTATACCATAGTGCCCTCAGATTTGTTACTGGGCTTCCATGGAAGACACACCACTGTAGCTTGTATGCAGCTGTGGGGTGGCAGTCCCTATCTCCCAGAAGACAGACTTATTAGTTGTTTTTTGTTTACAGATTTGTATTAAGAACATTATCAACATACCTTCTGGAACCTGTACACCTTAAAAGTACTAGTACTTATTTACCGAGATCTAATGCTCTACCACAATTTTCATTCCCCAAATGTAAAACTAAATATGGTAATAATATCTTAGCATATGCTGTTTCAAGTACATCAAAGGAATCAACAGAGTCCAAGATGGTAGCTTCTTTCAGAAAAAGAGATGTGCAGGAACAAGTGGGCACAATTTGAAGATAGAGGGGGACAGCTCAAAGGCAATGTGAGGAAGTATTTTTCACAGAGAGGGTTGTGGATACATGGAACAGCCTTCCTGAGGAGGCAGTGGACTCAAAACAGTGGGGGAATTCAAGAATGCATGGGACAGACATAAGACAATTCTAGTGGGGGGTAGGAGGAAGTAAGGCTGTTGGTTAACTAGGATCTGCAGCCTATGCTTTAGGTAGGGACATGGCCAGACTAGGTGGGCCAAGCGGTCCTTATCTGCCGTCAAATTCTATGTTTCTATGTTCTACATGAGCTTGGGCATTTATTCAGAAGAAACTTAATTTGACTTCACTAATATCATATGTAGGTTTTAAGAATCATATAAGAAATATTTTATTACATGGATGTGATTGTTATGGATGATTAACTGAAACCTTATTATGATGCTTGCATGCTTGTATGTTTTTCAAATTGATTATTTTGTGTTTGTGATATGTTTGTTTACTATTTATGTATGGATGCAATTGAAAATGAGAGTTTACTCTCTATTGCTTTCCAATAACTTGTGATGCTTGATACTTTTATACTTGAGCAGCTGAGGAAATTTAAAGGCGAAGGCTGTCAGGGTTCCGAACAGCTGAAACCCCAGTTCCTGAAAATAGCTGCTCTAATCATAGCCACCACGATTATGAATCTAATTAACAAATTCTTCCTTTTGGGCATGGTCCCCATTAAATGGAAACTGGCCTGTGTTGTGCCTATACACAAGGGGGGGGACAAAATTGAAAACTTTCAGCCAATCTCCCTTTCACCCCACCTCCTCTTCGAGCCTTCTGAGCATGCGACAGATTGTACACCCCCCAGGTTTCCACAAAATGTTCATCCAAACTGCCACCCCGCATCCATTACAGCCCACTATTCTCCCCATGCTTAAGCAGTCTTAGCTAACAGGAAAGGGCAATGTGAATAACACAGTATTATTACTAAAACAATTACCAGTACTAGCTGTGCTATCTTAACTAGCCCCGTCCCCCAAAAAATGAACTTACACGACAGTGACAAATATAAGAATATAGCCCTACCCTACTTTTAGCAATGAAATAAAATTACCAGTAGTGGCTGTGCAATCTTAACTAGCCCTGCCCCCCAACAAAAGAAACTTACCCAACTAACAGGAAAGGGCAATGCAAATTAACACAGTATTATTACTAAAACAATTACCAGTACTAGCTGTGCTATCTTAACTAGCCCTGTCCCCCAAAAAATGAACTTACACGACAGTGACAAATATAAGAATATAGCCCTACCCTACTTTTTTTTTTCTCTCTCCCCTCTAGTCCCTTTCTACAATGCCTTTCCACTCAGGTGACTTACCCTATACTTTTTTACTTACTCTACAAATACAAATAGAGTGTCCATGCCAAGATACTACTCAGAATGCCCCACTCTCTACCTCACTTCCTGTAAAAAAATAGTGCTAGTCTGACTCACATCTACCTTTAGCCAGTGTTCTCAAGTCCAGGTAGCTTTCAGCTCCAACCCCTAGTAGGTGGCACCTCCTGCTGCTCATCAGCTCATGGCTCGTTGCTGTGACATGACACTGGCTCCTCCCACCATGACCATTTAATAGAGGTCGGGGCCAGGGAGGGTGGTCAGGACCACAGAGGATGGGCGGGACAAAACTCCCTCTGCTGCTCCTCAGTTCTGCTCCTCTACTGTTCCCTGACTTCCTACGGCTTCCCCACCAACTCTTAGGCTGCCCACTACTGCTGCATGTTCCCTCTGACTCAAGCGGCTCCTGCCACACTCTCTGGCAGCAGCTTCTCCTTCTGTTCAGTCCCCAACTCCCTCAGTGGTGCCTGCTGCCCAAGCACTCACTCTCTAACCCACAGCATAGCAGCTGGGCCAAGCTCTTTATAGCCCAGCCTCTCATTCAGATCAAGCACTGCTCTGCCCGACTGGCTTCTGAGGCTTGTGTCCTGATTGGTCCCTCCTTAGTGCTGCCTGATTGGCTCATGCTGGAAAACCACCAGGAAACTCCAAAAAGAAAAATCCTCCTTCCCTCTGCTGTCCCCCAACTCTCTCTGGCTGCCCCACCAGCTTTTGTGCAGCCCACTCCTGCTACACGAAACTCCCTCTGCTGCTCCTCAGTCCTGCCCCTCTGCTATCCCCTGACTCTCTCCGGCTTCCCCGCTGGCTCTCAGGCTGCCCGCTACTGCTGCATGCTCCCTCTGACTCAAGCAGCTCCTGCCACACTCTCTGGCCGCAGCTGCTCCTTCTGTTTGGTCCCCGACTCCCTCAGCGGTGCCCGCTGCCTGAGTGCTCACTCTCTAATATTTTACATGTTGTCCAGCTTGCTATACTAACGGCAAAGACCTCATGCGATCTTACCATTCCGCTGGCATTGGTCAACAGGTCTTAGCCAAAATGCTCACCAAGAACACTCAGTAACAGCTTCTCAGGAACATATTCAGAGTGTCTCCCTGAAAGACAAAAACTCTGGGATTTTATAGTCTAGTTGGAAAGGGTCTCCAAAAGGCACCAATCACATCATAGTTGCCTGATCTGCTGTTACTTTTCTACCAAGCAGATTGATGTAGATGGGTGCTATTTCCCTTACTCTAGGTCTACATAGTTGGGAAAAGTGTGGTTAGCTAAGAACCAATAAAATTTATTAGAAATACTTAGTAAGCTTCCTTCTGTCGAAATACAAGGAAGTGTAAGAAATGTGATTAGCTAAGAGAGAATAATATTTATCAGAAATATTCAGCTAGCTTGCTTCAACTTGGGTCTTGCCTGTATTCTTTGTACTGTATGTAAAATGGTTTGGGTCCTTCTTAGGCCATTCAGGCCTGTTTATTCACTGGCTTTACTTGGCCTGGGTTTAGCCAGGTCTCTGTCAGGTGGTTTCACCTGCATTATTCCAGGTCTTTGGAAATTTACTTTCCTGGTATTATTCAAACTGCCAGCTCTATACTACATACTGCTATGCCTGAATTGCTGTAAGATTTTAGTTTTGGCTAGAATGTTTATGCCTGGCTAGTCTATATTCCGATTCAGGTCACGGGGAAGCATTCCCCTGGTCTCATTCTGCCTCATGTGACTTCCAGACTCTGGGTAGGCAGAGGCCAAGAAAAGTCACAGGGGCAGGGAGAAATGAAGGCACCTAATTTAACCAAATAAGGTGACTGCTTCGTAAGTGAACATGAAGATTATGAAAAGAATTGCCTCTTGTGATAATCCACCTAAAGCACATTCTGCATTGTACATATGGGGAAACATAAAGTGGACAACCACAAAACATGGTAAAATATTGCCAAATGGATGATACAAAAGTGTTATGACCATATGGTTCTTGGTAGGCCATTATGTACACAGTAATGAACATAACATAAAATTTGTCCCAAAAGATGTTGTCGGTATTAACATTAAACCATCAGATGAGGTCTTTGTAGTTCTTCAGTCTTTGGAGTTAAAAGGAATACTTATCTGAGGCATGCAGATGGTGGTGATGAGTTGCAATACGGAGGTGGATTGGATGTTACCAGTTGCTGTTGTGTAGATTGCAGACTCAAAAGGCAGTAATCTCCCTGTTTTAAAGCAATACATTTTAGCACTATCAAAAAAGCAATGTATGCAGTATGGCCCATAAACATGTCCAGATACTGCCTAATCCTGGAATAAGTTTTGCTACATAGGATGGTATTTTAGAAATAGCAGCTCATAGGGTTTTCTGGTTTAAACAGGAGTGTCTGATTCTTATGGGATTGCACTGACTGAATCTGGATAGAAGCCTCATGAAGGTCATCTACTACTGGTTCTAATTCTAATATTTCTTTAATCAGCAGAAAGCCTTTGAGACCTTAAGGTACTTTAATATAATATATGGGTGAGACTGCTGGGAAAGTGGTGTATGCCTTAGAAGGAGCTGGGTAAAATATAAACTCACAGGCAGTGAGGAGGATGAAGATGAAGACTGGCAATGGAGATTTCTGTGTCAGAGGGCAGTGAGGAACAAATATACTATAAAAGCCATTTGCTATACGAAATATTGCATTAAACTGAAAATTTGTCTTGTGTATGACAATAAGAGATCAGTTCCTAGACAGTTCACACAATGGTTGAGGCTTCCCAGAACAAAAATTTACCTTATTATGTGAAGTGATACACTGATAATTAGGGAATCCGTTCCAAGTGGAATCATAATAAGTAACGAGGTCATAGTTAACTTTCAGTTTTGCATACATGCTGTAATCTGGGGACTAGAAACCCATGTTATAAACTGAGAAGTCTGCACCATACTGTGTTTTGTAAATGACTGCTATTCTAATAACAAGCTTTAGGTGTGGATATTCAGCTGCAGACCATACATGATAGGAGTAATTTACCACTGCATAAGCCACAGCCTCAATTTCCATATCAGAAATAGAATCATTAGAGGAAATATGTGGCAAGTTTTCAAAAATGCTTGGTCTAGACGCTCAATTGGTATTAACGCAGTTCATAAATATGAAACTGAGATTGCAATTAAAGAGTGTATGGTAGACTGAATAACACTATCATGCTGGGCTTCTAGAATATTCCTTTGAGTAATATTGAACAATACCTCAATGCCCTGGTACAGCTTTCTGAGGGTTCTATCCATTTTATTGAGGGTATGTGTGATTGAAGAGGAAGTTTTGATGAGGCTATCTATAACCTTCCCGTGCTGGTGTGCTTGATAGGTATTATAGATTCCCAGCACCGCGGCTGGGTAGTCTATACATTTTTTACTTCTGTGTTTTATCTCAGCCCAGCAATTCTCCTTTACTGTCATGTAGTACTGGGCTGTGCTGCCAGTTTCCCTAAGCTGTGTAATGCTACAGTTTTGAAGGACTACCATTATATATTAATTTCCCCAGTTGTCCTTGAAACACTGTTTGGCCAATAGGGCTAGATTACAATTCTGTGAATATCTAAAATAATACAGTGGATACTGTGGTTTGCAGGCACAAATAATTTCAATAGGCATGATATAACTAGTATTCTCAAGTAGGAATAGTGTGTATAGTGGTGGAAACAGGAGGTTTTGAATTGGTTCATAATCCAGTTAGTGTCTTGTGACTCAATTCTTGGGGCACTGAGAAGGTCACATTTTGTCCTTTCCCTTGTCTTTCATAACAGATGAAGCCAGTGTGAAGTACATGAATGTTACATAATTTCCCTATTACATTTGAATGCAGTACAGTAACTATAAGGCCCCACATTCACACAGATTGTATTACTAGTAATGTTATCCATATGAAGAGCTGATTGAAAATTCTGGTATGAGTTCTTAGTGGCATTTCAGAAGTTATACAGTGTGTCAGGACAAACTAGAATAAATTGGTGGTCATTGAATATGGTCTGGTTAGCTTGAAGTAAGCCACAGGATAACCCTGAATATAGATTTCTGAAGTGAGACTAGAGGAATATTGGTTTCTCATACCTGTAATGGAGCATAATCCAAAGGCATCAAAACACAAATGTGTCTGTCTGGAATCATCACAATTAGGATACTGAAAGGTAAAATAGAATGTGGATTGCTCTGGTAATAGGTAGAGAAACGGTTGTCCAGATCTTGTTGGATGGTATGTGATAGGTTACCTGTACAGGAATAAGCGGTTACTAATCTAGTGGTACAACAGGAATCTCCAGTCATTTGTTTGTAAAAGTTTATTGGATCTACCTGTACCTTTATGGGTATTACTAATGCCTGTCCACTATAATATAATGGATATGGCAACTGATTATAGACGATTCCATTAGTACTAGGCAATGCTGTATCATAATGAATGGTGGACACAATAAGATGTTCTGGTTTTAGGGACTGACTAGACCCCGGAGTCAGTTGAAAAACCAGTTATGACTGACTTACCAAACATTATGACTGATTTTTTTAATTAGTTTGAAATTTCTGACTTCAACTAACTGAAGAAAATCCAACCAATTTTTTCAACTTTCACCATTGCTGAATTTTAGTATGTAGTAGTTTGTCGTACTTTTTTAACTTCGTACCTTTTTTATTAAAATTTAGACTATAAAAGTTAATAAAATGTATGGAAAGGTTCCCCCCCCTTGAAATCAATGGGGCGCATTCACACACAGCCTTCACCTTCTGACATCACAAAACGGGGCTGCATGTGCCTATGTGGGGGCATGTTGGTGGGTTAAGGTCAGGAAGCAGCTCCATTTTTAGCATTTGGGATTTAGCAGCATTATAACTTCATAAATGGGCAGAAACATAAGGAATTATTTATGCCCCTCAACTCTGGGGCAGGTGTGGTACTGCATATGTTAGAGGGAGCAGCAACTAGGCAGCAGCAGCTAAGAAGCTGGCTGCTCTTTAAAATGCAAATACAAAGTGCAGTGAAACAAATCCACACACAGTAGGGACCCACTAAAGCACAATAACCAGTCAAAACAACAACAAAATATACCAAGTCCCTGGAAGTGACAAGTTGAAGCAGGGCAGTAAAACAGTATACAGTATAGAAAAATAAGCAGCAGTACTACTTAGAAAAAGAACTGTGAGTCTAAAATACAGTATAGGTAGGGCCTCTTAAACACCCCACAGAAGCTAGAAGGTACCCTTTTGCAAACAGAGCTAACCATCAATATATGTTAGTTTACTAGTAGTTGTAGAATTTGTGAGACTAAAAACAGTTTAAGGGAGGACCTCCCAAAATACCTCCTGTATGGTATACCAGAACTGAGATGTATCCATAGTTTAAATTTAAAAGCTTTAATTTAAATTTAAAGCTAAAAAAAACTCATGCATATTAAAAAAACATTTTCTGACACAGTTTCTGAACTTGTTTTGGCTTTCAGCATGTACTCTAATGTGTTTTGTAAAATGTTATTCATCTTGCCGTGAGTCTATCTGATTCCTACAGTGGCAAACAACAATCATTTTGTCCACTGGACCAGTCCGACCATGCTCCATGGGTCCGGGAACTCACCAATCGACCACCTATGCTTTGCCTGCTTCTCAACCTCTTGGGGAGTCTGACTGACTCACAATGTCACCACAGTCAGAGAGAGCCCAGCCAGGCCGCCAGCAGTAGATTGATGATGATTGATCACCTTGGCTTTTCAAGTTAGGCCCTTCAGGCCCAACAGCCCCCAAGCCCTCAACCAGCCAGACAAGCCGGTCAGACATGCAGCAGACACACAGACAGACTGAGTAGTCTGTGAGAGACCATCCTCCTCCTTCCTACTGCCCACTGCCCAGCCCTGGTGGGCCTTACTTACACATCCCATACAGTACCTTACTCACTGTAGTAGCCTGTTGCCAGTTCAGTCAGGTGTTGGGTGATGATTTGGTCGGCGGTGTCAGGTGGCTCCACGGCTCAGGCTGCCACTGCTGTTCTACTCAGTGGTGGTGCCAGTGTTTTTTTTGCCACTGTGTGCACCCTCCTCCCAACCAACACAGTTGGTCCCAACCCAGACCCACGTCCCCACTCCTGTACTCCGCACAGTGGAACTAGTACACCTACCACTTCTCCTTCTCGCCGACTCTGAAGACGTGACCGAGACTGAGTGAGAGTCACCTGACAGGCCCGGCCGACAGGGTCACGGGCTGATCCTGACCACAACCAGACCACTGACTTGCTGTCTTCACATGATTTCTGCCTGGCTTTGCTGGAGGACTGACTGGGACCTGCACAGCCACACACTAGTCTCTCTCTCCAGGCATTGGATACGTCAGGACAGTGGACATAGTTAATTTATTTTTAAATGAAAGGCCAAACTGCAAAACTTTGTCCCTGCAGAAAAACGCTGCTTGCTCCACTGCCCGCACACCAACACAGATACCTCCTCTCCTGACAGTCTCCTCTCCTACCAAGGCATGCTCTCCCCACTACCTCATGTAGCCAGTCACAGACACTCTCAAGCTCCTGGCTCCTCCTTCTATCTCTCATAATTGGTGGATGCTTTGTGCCCAGGAGCCAGGGGTGCATTTTATTGGCTGTAAGGCTCAGTGCTGGCGGTTGAGGACCATTAGATATTCACAGCCCCTCTGGCCCCCCTTCTCCCCCCCCCAGGAAATAAAAAAAGAGAAAGCACACTGTAGTGCACCACAAAAACAAACCTGGAATGGTCACAGAATCATCAACTGCAGTGAATTTCAACTCTACTATTTTATGACTGCAATCCAATGCAATTGTAACTGCATTTAATTGCAGCTGACTATTTCAACAACTGACCACTGCTCCGGGGTCTAGGATTGACCAGCTGGTGGAGTACAGTTGGACAAATTGTGAAGATAATCATTTAAGTGCATAACATTTCCAGTGTGTGGGGTGGGGGGGGTTCCCATGTCTCAGTATAGGAAGTGTGCAGGGAGACTTTATCTGTACAAATGATAACAAATAATAGTCAAGGAAGAAGTACAAGGCCAAAAAAGTAATAAACTTTTAACATTTTGGCTCTGCTTTACCAGTTCAATAGAAACAGGTTTTTTAAGTCCTTTATATAATATTATTGCAGTCTTTGGATATAAAAATCTTAATAATGGTTGTAGGCAGATGGTGTCTTGGTTGAAAAGATTTCTTTTTGAAGTGAGTTTTCCACACCGCTAGGTCTTCCACTTTTGCAGTCCATTTAAGGGGGTCTGTATCTTGATGATGCAGTTGATAATTATGCAGTCCAATTTTTCTAACAGTTTCAATGTCTTTAAGCAGGGCTTCAATAACTGGATGGGCTGAAAGAACAGCAGAACCTAGTGATAGTGGAGTGTTCATCCTCTGGCCATAAAAAATGTCAAATGGTGCAATGTTAGTTGCCGAGTGAACTTGATTTCCCATTAAAACCCAGGGTATCAAATCTGTCCATTTTGTGCCTCTAGATTGCAATGGTTTTGTTAAAGCTATTTTAAAGGATTGGTTCAGTCTTTCAACATTCCTTGAACTTTCTGGATGATATGGGACCTGCAGCAACTGTTTTGCCCCTAAGTCTTCCTAAATGCCCTTAACAATGTCATTTGTAAAATGTCCACCTGTCAGTTTCAGTTATACAGGGCACCCTATTGTCAGGGATAAGAGTCTTTAGGCAGTGATTAATAACACTGGTGGCTATATTATCTTTAGAGTGGAAGATGAATGGGTAGTCAGAGAGTTGGTCTACTACAATCAAGGCATATTTAAATCCTCTATTGACAGGTGGTAATGGTCCTATAAAGTCCATATATACCCTGTCCCAGACTCTAGAGGCAGGGGGATGTAGCTGAGTTTCTCCCCTCTGTATTCTACTTGGATTATTGTGGATACAAGGAATGCAGCTATGTAAATAAGTTCAGAAGAGGCCACATTACGTGCAAACTCTGTGAGAGGAATAAAGTAATACAAAATCATAGGCAAAGCATCACATGAGACCGAATAGAATTGAGATGCAGAAACTAGGACAGAGTGAGATGAACAAATGCATTAGTATTGTCTCCTGCTACCTGAAACATTTTGTATCCATGAGGGAGCGGAGCAGATGATTTTGAATGATTTCTAGCCCGAACAGTTTACACTAACAAATGTAAAACATTTTTATATCTCCAAACCATTCAAAATGATTCTGAAAAGGGGAGCAAAAACTGGGCTTTAGCATCTATAGTTTACTACATCACTATAGATATATATATATATATATTTATATAGATAAATACAGTTTTTTATGTTGTCTTGCATGTGTGCAAGCAACATGTTGTAGTAGGAGAAGTGCAGAGGTGTGCCAGTGCTGGCGAATGCAGGGCATGCTTTAGTAGGTGCGTCCCTCATTCACTAATTAGCCAGCATGCTAGTGCTGACACAAGTTTATGCAAAGTGCCACCAGCTTGAAACAAACATGCCGCTGCAATCAGAGACAAACTCGTCATGCAGCGACACAGATGACACACCTCCCTTTGCTGGTGAAACATTTCAATAAACATGGCAGTGGGTCCTGCTGCTGCCACAGAATCCCAAAAGAAGGCCAACATCTGGGGTGCCCATCCCCATGTTGGCATGTCTGCCACCCCACCACACACATTGTGTGGCACACTGGGAGCCCACCCCAGTGTGCTGTTGCTAAGAGAAAGCCAACCTCGTCAGCAAGTTCCTCCCCCCAGGCCCATTCTCATTGTGTGGCACACTGGGAGCCCACTCCAGTGTTGCCAGCATCAGGCTCCTCCAAAAGTCATGGGGCACACTGGGAGCCCACCCCAGTGTGCCCAACATTTGTTTTAATTCACCTGTAAAGAAAGAAAATGGACCCTCGTGGTCCGGTTGTTTTTTTGTGTACCTGAAAAAAAGAAAATGTTCCATTGTCTGCGGTGCCTGCCCTCCCCAACCTGCACCCACCCTCTGCACACTCCACCTCCCCACATCCCCCTCACCCCAAACTTACCTATGTAGGTCCTGCGCTGCGATCTTCAGTGGAGCGGGAACATGTCTTGATTCTTCAAAGCCGAACTGCAAAATGAAGAAATGCCAGTAAGCTGTATAATGGCATAAATTGGGGGGGTTTAACTTAGGTGGATATCTCAGCCATTTTTTTGAATTTTGCCTCCAAATATTCAACATGGGGTTCTTGGGACCCCACCACATGAACACATGCACTGTCATCTCGTTATTCGGTCCTGAAAGATAATTTTGCGGTTACTGTGCGGAATCACCTTTTGGGACTGATTACTTAAACAACATTGCCACTGTTCATGAGGTCGGGTCCCAAAAAGCCTATGTTGCAAATTTGGTGAAAAAATTCCAAACAAATGGCTGTGTTATGAGTGTGCATTGTGCAGTTTCCACGCACTCTCATAACTTCAACAATTTTTAATATTTTCACTCCAGATTTTCAAAATTGCCATTTTTTCCCACCTCCACATGAACAAGGACAGCTGTCATTTTTCACATCCTGCCCAAAATGTGTTTTCACACATGTGGCACACAATGGTGCAGTTGCTGTGGGAAATCAATGTTCGGGACAGATTAACAAAATCACAGTGACACTGTTCATGAGCGGAGGTCCCAAAATGCCTATGTTGAAAATTTGATTAAAAAAATCCCCAAATGATTGCGTTACGGGTGTGCACTGCACAGTTTCTATGCACACTCGTGTCTTCACCAATTTTTCATATTTTCACTCCAGATTTTTGACATTGCCATTTTCTACACCTCCTCATGAAAGTACAGCTGTAATTTTTCACATGCTGACCAAATATGTTTTCGCACCTGTGGCACCAAATAGCACAGTTGCTGTGCAAAATCTCCTTTTGGCTAATGAACTGATAGTGCTGCTGTTTACGAGGTGGGGTCACAAAAAGTCCTTGTTAAATCTTTGGAGTGAAAATACCAAAAATCACCCGGGGCATTAGGGTTTCTATCCATAACGCCCCACCCAGTACAGACTGACAGGCATCAGGGGTTTGACTTGGGATTGTCAACTGTAATGCTCACACTATTCCACCTCCACCCCCACCCTGCAACCAGTGACAAGCATTGAGGTGTGCCTTGGACTCTTCCGCCCCAAAGTTCACCCCATTCTCCTATACTGCACCCATCTCAATGTATTTTCTTATGGAATGGGGTGAGCATGAGGCCCAAATACCCCAAGGCACAACACAACACTTGTTGGTGTCTGCAGGGTAGGGTGATGTGAAATGACATGAGCATTATGGCCAACAACCCAAAGGCACACCCAATACCTGTCAGTCTCTGCAGGGTGGGGGTAGGGTTGGCATCAGTTCAATACTTCACTGCCATTCCTATTATGCATCTCTCTAACTCCTTCACTACCAATGCCAACGCCAACAAGACAACATCCAGCATTGACAAATGCTTGTTTTAAATTGTTTGTGTGTTTATTGTTCATTAGCTTTAAGGCCAGGGTCTCCACACAGTCCGCAGTGAAACTGGCCTCAGTGTGTGTTTTGTTGTCTGTTGGTGATGACCCAGGGTAGGTGCCCATCTTTTGAAGGATGGAGAACAGCTGCAGGCAGCTGGCTAGGACAGACCCTGCATGTGATGCTGTGGAGGAGAGCATGAAGGAAGACAGTATTGCAGTGATGAAGGTGAGTATCTCAGGATCTGTGGGCCAGTGATAGGTTTCGACAGGACCACCTGGTGCAATTGGTTTGAACCATGCCACCCACTCATGCACTTGGCTTCGGCCCTGCCACATTGAGCTCTAAATTGAGGTGAACCATTTCTTGATCTTTAGAGGGTAATATAGACATTGCTGGTGAGATCAAGGGATTAAGCTGATTGTCCTGTAAAGGAGGAACCAGATGATCTGCTGGCAGCCATGCATTGGGGTTCTGATCATTCCTGCCTGCTGCTGGACTGCTAGTAACCTTTGGTACCCCAGTGCTTTGATCTGAAGGTATTGGCAGGGGTGCATGTGTAAGTATAGGTGGTTCTTCAGGTTCTGAGTGCTTTCTGCTAACAATCATTTTACATTTTAGCTCTTGTCAGAATTATGCTGGTGGAAGCTTAAACATTCCTTTAATAATTAAAAGTCTAGATTTATGAGATGTAAAATATTTTTATATCAAAGTTACTAGAGTGGGTGAGGTTGATTATGTGAGATATATGTGCAAAAAGGTAAATGACAAGTGACTTACCTTCAATTATTCACAGTGAGGTCAAGACTTGGTTGGGGGTGAGTTAAAGAGGTAGTTAGTGTTTTGAAATATAAGTAGCAGCAGAATAATGAATAACAGCAGGAATGGGGTTGCACAGGTTGCAATGCAAAAAGCAGCAAAATGTATTGAGGGACAAGTGTTAAAATGCAATGGTGGTCAAACCATGGAGGGTGGAGGGTTACTATGTAAAAAGTAATAAAATTGTCTAAATATAAGCAGTTTAATACTATAGCAGCTAAACCAGGTGGTCGGGGTGGGAGAAGTTGTAGTGTAAAAGTAATAAAATATATGTAAATACAAGCAGTAAACTACAATGTCAGCCTAACTGGGAGAGCATCGGGATTACAGTTTAAAAAAGAAAATAGCAAAATTGTTTAAAGACAAGCAGTAAAATACAATGGCATCAAAATTTGGCTGTTGCAGTTGAAAGAGTAGCAAAAGGCATAAATACAATGAAATATAAGAGCAATCAAACTAAATACAAAAGTAAATACAAGCAATTAAATATAGTAGCAGGGGAACCAGGTTGGGGGGGGGATTGCAATTAAAATAGCAAAATATGTTACAACACTTTATAAAATGGGCTTAAGAAATCCAGGTCTCTGATTGGCTACCACATCATCTGAGCCGTGTCCTTATCAGATGATATACAGTAGTAGCCAACCGGGACTGCTGCCCACCATGATGCCCCACGATGACAATAAATCAGTGAGCTCTGCCAAACCTAGGCACAAACTCTCAGTAGCAGAGCTCACTGAAGTGGCAGCAATCCACCACAAGGGCATTTGCACCAGCACGGTATCACAGTACAGTCAGCATATCTCACTCAGATGCCACAAAATCCCCCTTCTGACATAAACAGTAAAAGTGTACGTTTCTTTTACTCACAGAGCTTTTGTTACTCGTATTTCCACCGCGATCCTCTGTCATCCTCGCTCGGATCTCCGTAGTCCACACACACCCCCTCCCACACTTTATCACTTCCTATAAATCACACCCTTCACAACAGAGAAAGAACATTAGCAGCAGAATACTTCTCGCTATGAATCGAAACTTTTAATTTTTCTCAGTGTCCATTGCGGTTTAAAAAAAGCAGGAAGCGGTATCCTACGGCACCCGGCAATAGACACGCTCGCTCTCAGTGGCCAAAAAGGAACACACTCACTCCTGACACTGCTCGCAATTCGGCAACTTCACTACCTATAAAAAAAAAAAATCTCTGAAAACTAAAACACATGTAATTATTTCTCCCAATATTTACCGACGCAGTTTCACAGAAGCAGGAAGCGGTATTGTACGGCACCCAGTAACGGACACGCTCGCTCCCAGCGGCCAACTAAGAACACGGTCACGCCATTTATTTCTGCAAATATTTGATCACAGAGATGCAGTCACATAGACAGACACGGTGGCACCTGTCAGTGAAAACACATACTAGCTCTCAAGATATAGTGCTAAAAACGGTAAACATAACCTAAGAAAGCCATAGAAACCCAGTACTTCAAATGAAACACTTTTTTAAAGTGACTTCATAGGGGGACTATTTTTCCTATCTGAAGTATTAAACATTCTATTTTTATATATTTTTTACTTTATCTCTTTTTCTTTTTACTCATTAAATACTCAATAGATAAGCCCATTTCATAAGTGCAATAACACATTCTGAGGTGTGGGTTATCGCCTGATAAGAGCACACCTAGGGGCATAAGGCACTCGGCGCAAGTGCCTCATGCCTAAGTACACCCCAGGCATGCTCTTATCAGGTGATAACCCACACCTCGTTGTGTGTTATTGCCTGCTTATTTATTAATAATTCAGAAAACACCTTTAAGCACATGTGCTCTTTTGCAAAGGTTCCATGTCTGACAAGTACAAGGAATGAGAAACACAACATACATTCACCAGCTCAGGAAGAGTCTAGTCAGGTACAGGCAACAATAAATTTGCAGTAAAGGTAATATACACACTCTAGCATAGCTGTCCCAGGGGTACAAGTTTGCAAGTGCCAGTAATGTATAAGCACAAGATAAACATGGTATACTGGACAGAGGTCGACTAAAAACAGCAGCATGCTGATTTTATAGTGTGTTCTTCTTTTAAGGATTTCCTAAAGTGTGCTATTTTGGAAAATCCCACTAGGGATTCCTGGAGCTCATTAAGCCATTGGCAAGCATGGACTTCAAAAGAGTGCCTACCCAGGCTTGTGTTTTTGGAAGGGGACTTCAATGGCTTGTCTAGACATACTTCTGGTGGAATATTGGTTTGTGACTGGGCAGAAGAGATCTTTTATAGCAGTGGGGGTGAGGCCCAACAGAGTTTGTTTTGCCATCAGACAGGACTGGTATTTTAGCCTGTTCTGAAGTAGTAACCGTTTGTTAAGAGCATACAATGAGTGAGCCTGTCCACCCTGCTGGCAAAATGACAGACTTTGTTGAGTACCATCCTTACTCTGGAGAGGATAGTGTCACAAGCTGCCCCATATACTGGGAGATCATAGTCGATGAGAGGTAGGATCTAGGTAGGATCTACCTCCTAAATCTAGTTAACAGAACAACCTAAATGCAATAACACAATTGCAAAATGAGCACTTTGTCTACATGTATATAGCTTAGCAACTTCAGCCTGATGAAAGGTGGGGTGGGCTGTTGTAAACTTAAAAAAAGCAGCCAAACCAAACAAAAAACAAAAAGAAAGCTAAACCAACCAAAGTCAGTTTCAGACTTGCATAGACTACTGAAGTTGAACACAACAGTTAGAGGGGACAGGCTGAATGGAGTAAGAGAAGAAATGCAATCAAAAGCACTAAAATGTTGTGTAAAACTTCAGACAATTTCCCTCAATATGCAGGAACACAACAGTTTCAACCTAGGAAGGAAGAATAGACTGCAATAAAGCAAAAAAAGGTCATTTACAATATGCACAAAACAAGAATCACAATTCACAGTGTATAGCCTTGGCTACTGGAGGGCACACCTGCCCTGGAACTCCCCTAACCACCACGGAATCGTTGTCCCTGAGGCACTGAAGGTAATTTCGTCAGCCTTTTCAGTGCCTCCTTGCTTTGTGTGCATTTAAATTTTGGCGCCTTTTACCACGGGAATTCTGCCCAGCGTTTCAAACAAACACAAGAACTGCAAAGAAAGACCTGTACTTTTCTGCATACTGTAACGTTCAAACGAGAATAAGAACTGATAAGAAAGACCTGTTCCATGTTGCTTATTGTAACTATAGTACTGATTGAACCTAGTGGAGCTTGATTTATTTGAGTTGCCCTTTGAAAGCTGCTGAGCGCTGGTAGCTCCAAAGCGCCTCAGCGCTTGCAATTTTCTCTGACCGTAAGGCAACCTGCCTGCTGGTAGCTTCAGGGGCTTACAGTCCTGTATTTTCGGCTAATCCCCACGGCTGCAGAGCGCGCCAGTAATTGCAAGTGCCTCAGCGTGTAAAATTTGGGGAAGGGCAGCCGTAGTTGAAACTGCACAGCCCAGTTGTAAATTTGGGGAAGGAAAGCCGGTAATTTAAACCGCAAAGCCACTGAGCAGCTCCTCAGGCACTAGGCACTCTTAACTGAACTGCCTGCCCTGTGCAAGTAGGGGACCACCTCGGAGAAACTCTCTACCCGGGTACTTGATCGCAGGAAGGTTTTTCTCTGACCTGCACTGTAATCCAGTCCGAGTTTTACCTAGGGGCCGTTTTACTGAAACTGCCTGGGATTGATAAGGAGCTAAATGTGACACAGATCCATAGTAGGGGCTATTATAGTTTCTCAAGCTGGTTAGTCCTTCTGAACCTGAATGTTAACATTTTTTGCATAGCCCTGTTTTTGTTTCTCACTGTAACGCCATTGCTACACTAAGTTTTACTCTCTGTCTCTGATATCACCACCTGCTCTACTCTCTCCACCCCTCCCCAAACTCTTCAAGTAATAAGCTTTGTTTCCTCCCCTCCTATAAAACCTGCTTGCTTACCATCTTTCTTTCCCTTTAGCCTCGGCTACTGGAGGGCACACCTGCCCTGAACTCCCTGACTACCGCGGAATCGTTGTCCCTGAGGCACTGAAGGTAATTTCGTCAGCCTTTTCAGCGCCTCCTTGCTTTGTGTGCATTTAAATTTTGGCGCCTTTTACCACGGGAATTCTGCCCAGCGTTTCAAACAAACACAAGAACCGCAAAGAAAGACCTGTACTTTTCTGCATACTGTAATGTTCAAACGAGAATAAGAACTGATAAGAAAGACCTGTTCCATGTTGCTTATTGTAACTATAGTACTGATTGAACCTAGTGGAGCTTGATTTATTTGAGTTGCCCCTTTTGAAAGCTGCTGAGCATGCTGGTAGCTCCAAAGCGCCTCAGCGTTTGCAATTTTCTCTGACCATAAGGCAACCTGCCTGCTGGTAGCTTCAGGGGCTTACAGTCCTGTATTTTTGGCTAATCCCCATGGCTGCAGAGCGGCCAGTAATTGCAAGTGCCTCAGCGTGTAAAATTTGGGGAAGGGCAGCCGTAGTTGAAACTGCACAGCCCAGCTGTAAATTTGAGGAAGGGAAGCTGGTAATTTAAACCGCAAAGCCGCCGAGCAGCTCCTCGGGGCACTAGGCACTCTTAACTGAACTGCATTGCCCTGTGCAAGTAGGGGACCGCCTCGGAGAAACTCTCTACCCGGGTACTTGATCGGTGAAACCCCACAGTCGCTTCGAGACTGCTCCCCGCCCGCCCCCCACCACACCCACCCTTGTCCGACTTACTTATATAGTGTGGAACCACGCCCATAAACACGCCCTTTTGCAAAAATTAACTATCTCCTTACTTTTCCATTAGCAGCCTATACCTTTTGACTGCTAGAGGGCGCCTGATCAAACTTAAATTGTTACTGGTGCCACACTTACACTGTAAACTACACTCTTACACTCTTAACAATCCTAAGGCTACTTATAACAATACCAAATATGGCCAACACTCCATGTGTCATACTTTTAATAGCCTCTACAGCTCTCTGCCTTCTATGGCTCCCTATACTATACTACCCTATATCCAATAACCATTACCAAACCTACCCTGACTATTCCAGGCTATCTTATATGTGTAGACCACTACACCAGACTCCTGCCACTTTCCCCCTTCTTATTCATTATAAACTCCCCTATCATTTATTCTACACTCTGAATAAATCCCCGGTACCTAACCTAACCCTATCCACCTCCTACATCTGTCACAAACTCCTGCACCTGTTTCATCTAACTCTGATATTAGCTAGGGATATTGAGACAAATCCTGGGCCTCCAATTAACTTATCATGTAAGGCTACAAACTGGCATGACACCAAGGGCATCCACATTGTCCACCTTAATATCAGGAGCCTGCTTCACAACAAGGCTGAACTTGAGGCGTGGGTTGCTCAGCACAACCCTGATATCCTCTGCTTATCCGAAACCTGGCTAAAAGATAGGTTGTAGGGAAGTGGGGATTGTGGGGGATTGCTCTGCGTATGTGCTGTGGGATGACCAGGAGCGGGTTGATCAAAGGATAGAGGTGGTTAAGTCCAGGAGATGCCCTGGAATAAATAGAGCATCTAGGAGAAGCCAGACATGGTTGGTGTCTATTTCCAGGGGGGCCACCAGGCCAAGTGGCCAGGTGACCTCTAGGGCTGCATCACCCTCAATATCTCTGACGGCAGTGCTATGCAATGCCAGGTCGATCAGAAACAAGACGGCTATTATTGCCGCTCTGGTTTCATTGGTCGACCTGGCGTGCATTACAGAGACCTGGGTGGGAGATGATGCTGGCCCTGTTTTTGAGGCTGCAGTCCCCCCAGGATATACTGTGGTGCACTGCCCCAGAGAAAATCGTAGGGGAGGTGGTGTAGCTATCTGTTTTAAATCAAACCTGGACTTCACCCGTGCACCTGGTGGGAACCCCAGGTTCATTTGAGTGTGTGGCCATTCATGGAGGACTCGGCGTGGGCTGCAGGATCCTCCTCATCTATCGCCCTCCTGGTCCGATGGGGGGGTTCCTGCAGGAATTTGCCGAGTTTGTTGCCGGCGAAACATTGGATTCCCCAAGATGTATTTTTCTTGGGGACTTCAATGTTTGGGCCGAGGATAGAAGTCAAAAGTGCAACGATGAGTTACTGCAGAGTATGTCCCTTTTGGGGCTGGTGCAGTCTGTCGGCGTGCCTACTCATCAGGATGGCCACACATTGGACCTGGTGTTCTCACTGGGACTCAAGATCGTTGATCTTGATATTGATCGATTAGCTTGGTCTGATCATTGCACGGTGAAGTTCACGTTTAGTGCTCCCGTCATAAATTCTTCCCCTTCTGAGATATTTCGCTGTCACCCGTTAAAAGATCTTACCCCTGAGGGTTTTTTGGCGGCAGTTGATTTATCAAGGGTGGGTGATGCATGCGTCGGAGCGGTTGACGCCGGGGTAGATGCCTATAATAAGGTGCTGTCTGGAGCCATCGACTCCCTCGCACCTGTCTGTGTACGACCCAGAACTTCATACCTGAGGTTTCCTCGGTATGACGGCGATCTCAGGGAGATGAAGAAGCAGGGTCGGAGATTAGAGCATCGCTGGAGGAAATCCCATCTGGGGGCTGGCAAACTGGTCCTGTGTGCACATTATTGTGCATATCAGGAGGCAATCAACCAAAAGAAGGCAATATTTTTGTCTCGGGAGATTGCTGCTGGGAGAAGCCGACCAGCCTCACTCTTCCGGACTGTTGATAGACTTCTTCATCCATCTTGTCTCCAGCCCGGAAGAGCTTCCTCAAATGAGGATTGTGAGGAATTTGCTCGGTTTTTCTCGGACAGGGTGTCTGCGATCCAGCGGGAGGTTTCTTCAGCCAGTAATATCATTGCTGTCAGTAGTCGTCAGTTGTGTTCTGAGAGCACTCTTTCTGGTTGGGGGGAGTTAAGGCCAGTGGAGGATCATGAGGTCATTGAGATAGTGGTCAACTTGAAGTATACCTTTTGTGAACTGGATCCCGTGCCAACGCGCTTCTTGATGAGGTGCATTGACACTGTTGGCCCGGTGTTTGCCCTGATTGTCCTGTGTTACTTGAGTCAGGGTGTCTTTCCAGATGCCTTGAAGGAGGCTCTGGTGAGACCCCTTTTAAAGAAAGCTTCTCTGGACCCGGAGATTAGGGCAAATTACCGTCCTATCTCCAATCTTCCATTTTTGGGAAAGGTTGTTGAGAAGGTGGTATCACTTCAGTTGGGGGAATATCTCATGACCCACGAGTTGTATGATCCCTTCCAGTCAGCTTTTCGGGCCAGACATAGCACTGAAACTGCATTAGTTCGGGTGCAAAATGACCTCCTCAGGGCTAGAGATCGGGGGGACAAGACAATTCTTGTTCTCCTTGATCTCTCTTCAGCATTGATACTGTGGACCATTGTGTGTTGCTTTTCCACCTGAGGGAGTTATGCGGACTCACTGGTATTGTCATCAAATGGTTTGAGTCATTTCTTACTAACAGGAGGCAGCGGGTTGTGATGGGTAATTTTCATCGGTACCTCTGCCTCCTTTCATGTGGAGTCCCTCAGGGCTCGGTATTGGCCCCAATGTTGTTCGCAGTATACATGCTGCCCCTGTGGGGGATCATTAGGAGGTATGGTTTGAGTTTTCATTGCTATGCTGATGATACTCAGCTATACCTATCCTTTGCCCCAGGAACATCAAATGCAGTAGATGTGCTGAATATCTGTCTGGCTGAGATAAATGACTGGATGTCTTCCAGCTGGCTGCGACTGAACCCCAACAAGACTGAGGTACTGGTAGTGGAGTCAAACAGAGCTCGTGATGGGATGGCCTCTGATTCTGCGACTGGCATTGTGCTAGCAGCTGTGTCATTGATGGCCTCCCCATGGGTGCGAAATCTTGGTGTGATCTTTGACAGGAGCCTGTCCATGGAGGCTCAAATATCCTCTGTGGTTCGTTCCTGTTTCTTCCATCTTAGAAATATCGCCAGGATTAAGCCCCTTGTTCCAGCTCTGGACCTCCCTACCTTGGTACATGCCTTAGTCAATTCTAGGCTCGACTACTGTAATGCCCTCTATCTCGGGGTCTCTGGAACTTCTCTTCGCAGACTGCAGCTAGTGAAAAATGCTGCTGCCCGGCTTTTGACCGGACAAAGTAAGTTTTGTCATATTACTCCAGTATTGCATGAATTGCACTGGCTGCCTGTCAGGTGGAGAGTATTGTTCAAGGTGGGTTTTCTCACCTATAAGACCCTACATGGACAGGGCCCTGGTTACCTATCTGATCTCCTGGTACCATCCACCTCTGTCCGAGATCTCCACTCCTCTAGTGGTGGCCTCCTTAAAGTTCTGAGAGCAAGGTTGAAATCAGCAGGGGATCAATTGTTTGGAGTTACTGCTCCAGCTTTCTGGAACTTGTTACCATTTGAAGTGAGAGAGGCCCCCACTATAGAGGCCTTTAAGAGTCGTCTGAAGAACTTTTTATTCATGCAGGCGTTTGGTGATTAAGTTTTTATGCATATTATATTTGTATGATATTGTAATGAATGTATACGGTATGACATACTGTACAGATTTTGTGCAGCGCCCAGAGCCTTCGGGATTGGGCGTCTTTTTAAATAAATTTGATTTTATTTTGATTTGATAAAAGCCTCCACCCCAGATCATCTCTGCTCACTGCCTAACTACAACATCATGAGGCAGGATAGGCCATCAACTAAGAGGGGAAGGGGGGTTGCCATTTTCTTCAAACCTCACCTTCTAATATCCCACATTGCCCAACCTACCCTATCTTACTGTGAAGCAATCTATGCTACCTTAAAGCTCGGCCCAAAGAAACTTCACTTGGTTTGCGCCTATAACCCTCCTGCTGGCGGTAGAGCTGGGCTGGAGGAACTTCTATCTCAGGTGGATAAGGCCATTGGCCAAAATGAAGTCCTCATACTCAAGGACCTGAACCTAAACTGGACTTGTAAATCAAACCAGTCCTCTCATACCATGGTCCAAGGGCAAAACCTCCACCAACTAATTACGGACCCTACCAGGATCATGCCCCCCCCCTCGGGCTAGCACTCTCATAGACTGGGTCCTTACAAACCGCCCGGACAGTATAGTATGTGCTGGGACTCTAGCTGACTCAATCAGTGATCACTCCCCAATCTACTGTACCTGGCGTGCTACTAGTAAACCTTCTCCACCTCCTAAACTTATCACCTTCCGAAACCTGGCCAACTTTAACCAAGAAAATTTTTTACATGATCTCACACTGATTGACTGGTCTCCCATTCACACCTCTAATAATGCACAACTAGCGTTAGACCATTTCCTTGCCTACTTCCGTGTGCTCCAAGACATCCATGCTCCCTGTGTCACTCGTCGGATCCGTGGATCACAGACGAAATGGCTCTCAAAATACCTACTTGTGCAAATTAGGGCCAGGGATAAAACATGGCATTGTTTCAAGGTCACTGGGCTCCTGGCCGATTATGATAATTACCGAGCCCAGAGGAATATATGCAAAAGGCAAATTTGATTAGCTAAAAGCTCCTTCTGTAAAAATTTGCTAACTAAAGCAGTGGGGGACTCAAAAAAATTCTAGGCTACCATAAAAACCCTCCTTGGGAGCAAATCAAACAGCACACACAAATGACATGCTGATCAACGGTATACACTGCAATAATCCTGCTACTATAGCCAACTCTTTTAACCACCTTTTTTCTGACCTCACCAGCTATCAGGCCTCTTTCCCTGATACTCACGCCTTTTCACCCAACGGCAATGATAAACCCCAATCCACATAACCCCCTTTCCGTTTCCGGAGTATTACAAAAACTGAAGTTCTGAGACTACTCCTCTCAGCTCCAGACAATACCAGTTCAGGGTCCGATGGGCTGGAACCCAGGCTTCTAAAAATTGCTACCCCGCTTTTAGCCTCACCCCTAACCGAAATCTTAAATCTATCTCACGCATGGCTCGGTCCCCAGCATCTGAAAATAGCCAAGGTCACACCCATCCTAAAAAGGGTGATCCCAAATTAATCACTAACTACCTGCCCTATAGCTATCCTCTCCTTCTTAATAAAATCCTGGAAAACTTGTAGCAACCCAAACCCTAGACTACCTGCAGAAGTATAACCTTTTGTCCAGCTCCCAACACGGTTTCCGAAAGGGACACAGTACGCCCACCGCCTCCTCAAACTCACTAATGATATCTTTTCTGCTATGGACTCTGGCCTCCTGACAGGTGCTATCTTCATCGACTTAACAAAAGCTTTTGACCTGGTAAACCATTCCCTCCTTCTTTCTAAACTTCGCTTCTTAGGTTTCTCTACTGATGTAGTGGCCTGGTTTAACAGCTATCTGTCTGGTAGGAAGCAGGCCGTTGTTTTCAATTCAGCCACATCCGATCCCTCATCTATCCATGCTGGAGTGCCCCAGGGCTCCATACTCGGCCCCTTGCTCTCCTGTATTTTCATAAATGACATTCTGTTGCTTGCTTCAACCTGCTCAACCTTGCTTTATGCAGATGACCTGGTGATCTATCACAGTGCGAGGAACACATCTGACCTCAACCAACCTCTTAACTCTGACTTCTCTACTATTCAGTCTTGGCTAATGGAGAACAACCTCGTTCTTAACATTAGCAAGACTCACTCTATGCTCTTTGGATCGCTCGCCAAACTTAAAACAAACACAGATGCCCTAAAAATGGCTCCACACTGATTAGCACGAAATCCTTCAAATACCTGGACATTACTCTGGATGAATCCCTTAATTTTGACTTACACATAACTAACACCTGTAAATCTGTTAACGAAAAATTAGGTGGTGCCTACTGCACCAGCTATGCCCTTACCCCTTTGGCTAGACTAGCTGTGGCTCATGGCTTTCTGCTCCCTGCCCTGGCTTATGGATCAGTTATGTATCTATCTGCCTCCAAATCCTCCCTTCACAAGTGGGACACCACCTATAACAATATTTGCCGTTATGCCTCAGCATCCCCTCATTTCACACACCATTGCCAACTCTATTCTGACCTAAACTGGCCCTGCCCTTCTGACAATTGGCTCCAGTCCCTTGGGTCACTTATAGATAACACTGTCCGCACTGGCATCCCTTCATCACTCGCCTGTCTGCTCCACTCTCACCCTCTCTCTCCTGTGGGCTCCGATCTGCTGACCTAGCCCCCTTCCACATTCCCAGATGCAAAACTAATATGGGCACACGTGCTTTTGCACATATGGCCCCAAAATACTGGAACTCGTTACCTCCAAATGTTCATGTAGCACCTACCCATACTAGCTTTAAATCATGTCACCGGGAACATCTGCAAACAATCAGCTAATGTACCTGCTTTAATCCACCTTAGACTACTTCATCTCCCCACCCTCTCTTCCATTAAACTACCTTCCTCCTGTATGCCACTTCCCTCCCTCTCCAACTTCCTAGCTCTCATGTTCTGTTTCTCTCATCCCCACCTTTTACGCCCTTCTCTCTCTCTCTCTCTCCCTCTTCCTCTTCCTCTTCCTCTCCCTCTCTCTCTCCCTCTCTCATCTCATCCTCAGTTTTGGCACTTACTGTACTTTGCTGTGTGTTACCTTTATTTGCAAATGCCTGTTTCACTTATGGTTTTAACTTTAGTTGTGTATTTTAACTAAATGTTTTTCCTGTTTCTGCCTCTTACTGTAACATTATCTCTTACATTCAAATGTGGCTTACTCTTTGAATTAACTGTTTAGTTGACTTGTTACTGGTCACACTCTAATTGTGTTCACCATTCTCATGTGCTGCGTCACATGTATGCTCATTTTGTATGTTTCAACTGTCTCTCTCCTGGGTCGTGCCTGAAAATAGGCATTGCTATGCCTAGTGTACTCACCCGGTTACCAAAAGCAAATAAATAAATAAATAAGAACAATAGCACAACATGACTAAATTAACATTTGTATAGTTTACCTAAGTTAGACAAGACTGACACAACCATTCACAGTTCAAACAAAGCACAATGACTGAATTTAGCACAATTTACAGAAATTTATAATCTGCTAAATACAAATTAATGCACACACCTAAATATTTAATCATAATAAGAGACAGTGGGCAGGATATTCAAAGGGGTTACACATTGCACAACCCACTGATGTGCCCCAGTGTGATATTCAAAGGGGATGTTGCGCTGCACCGGGGTGCACCAGTAATGTATGCGGCGCAAGTGCAGGGGGCGTGCCCATGCATATGTGTCACATCCCGATATTCAGCCCGGGATGTGCAGCGCATGTGCAGGCACACACACCTGCCCAGCCACAGGGGCACAAAGATGTCCAAAAAAGTGGGAACAAGTCGGGGACACACACACAGGCTGGCCGCCGTGTTGCTGGGCACAACACAGCAGCCACCCACTGTGGGTGGCCACCCGACCTCCCCAGACACAGGCCAGGCATTGGGGCCCCCCACACCCGATTGCAGGCTTTGTATATCTAAAACGTCCCTGGTGGTCCGGTGGACCCACTTCCCTGCCCTATCAAGGGCTTAAATAAATAAATCTAATTCCTGGTGGTCCAGTGGACCTGACCCCAGCCCGATCGCGGGCTCTGTAAATGAAATGTATTCCCTGGTAGTCCAGTGGACCCAAACCCCAGCCCGGTTGCGGGCTCAGTATATTAAAATATCCCTGGTGGTCCAGTGGTACCCCCCTCCCCACTTGCCCACTCAGACCCACCACCCCACACACCCCTGGCCAGCAGCGGGTGGCAGCTACCCACCCGAGAGCCACCTGGCCTCCTGCTGACTGACAGCATACAGTACAGCTGTATGCCCATTGGTCTTCTGCGTGGGCCAATGTGCGTGCAGACCATACTGTACTACACAGTCCCGATATGTTAAAATTGAATTGAATTGAATGTGAATGAATTCTATTCACATATTGGGACTGTGTAGTACAGTATGGTCTGCACACCTATTGGCCCACGCAGCTCTCAGCCAATCAGATTCCTCTATTTATGATCCTCAGTTCACAATCCTAGTTATAAAATGGGTTAGGAAAAAGAATCATCTAAATCCTCTGCAATTGGTGAAAGACTATCACATAACCATGCGTATATCAGAACTCAACCGCACACCTGCACTTTTACCCCCCTTAAAAACAATTTTGCCATTTTATAAGAGAGATAACCACTCTACGATGTGTGGTCACGCTCTGATATGCACACGCCTTGGGTGGTTGACGTACACCAAGGAGTGCATGTATCAGAGCATGACCACACACCTAAGAGTGGGTTATCTATTACTTATACAATGGTGTGTGAAAATCCTGTAACCTCATTGGTCAAAACATGTCACATGACCATGGATAAATCCTGCATAACCCACAGCTGAGAAATGGCATTTATAAAAACATAATTAAACACATTTTAAATTTATTTTACACATGTGCCATTGTATAATCGCAATAAGACACTCCAGAGTGTGAGTTATTGGGTGATTTATCCACTTCTTATGTGGTTAAGTCACTTGGCTGCACCTCGTGACACACCACACAAGGCATGGGTAAATCCCCAATAACCCACACCCTGTTGTGCCTGATTGCTTAAATATATTACTCTGTTCAGGTGGCAAAACTGTCACCTGGAACCAGTACCAGGTCTTGGACCGATACCGAAACTGGATGCCCATGCCAGGATTTGTATGATGCAAGAGTCCGTATGGTACAATTATCGGAGTACTGAGTTTCTATGCATGTAAAAAACAGATCAAGGGTATATTCACAAAACTCAGGCAATTTATTGTACTTATTATTCTTATAATCAGAGTATTTGGATACCCACTAAACTATAGAGGCATAAAACACATGAAAATGTGTGATTACAATTTTTATATCAAAGAAGTTCATTCAGTATATCATGACAAAGCATAAGCAATCTGCAGATAACTATTACATGAGCCTAACAGTTGTCTCCTAATAGAAAAAGATAACCTAACTAGATTATGCAGCAGTCAGGGGCATAGTGGGACAAAAATGTAGGTCGAGCAGAACATTTTTCAATTCCCAACAAAGCGGGACAAATAACGGCCAGGGGTTTGGAGGCTACTAGGCAGAAGCTTTGGGGGTTTAGATGCTCTGTGGTGAGTTTTGGAGCTTTTATTGAAGATAAAACACACTCCTATTATGTCTTCCTTACCTCTGACTCCAAGGAAACAAATTACATAAATTTAACTGGCACAAGTTTCCACAATGTTCAGCGCTTGTATCTCCGACCCTCCTGCAATTTGATACTCCCCCCATCCAGCAGCTGGACACCCCCAACCATTAAAGAGGAGATTGTCCTCTGTGTTGCTTAATCCTCTTTTCCCCTCTGACCCTCTGATGATCCAGTCTTATTTCCAAACCTAGGACACTGACATCACAAGTGGCGTCTGGCATTACTTCAACAAAAGGCGGGGCAAAAAATGCTTTGAATTTCTCCTTGCTGGTACCCTTTTTACCTCACTCAGTATCACTTAACCTCCCTGCATCCAGTATAAAGAAGACTATCTTAACTTGTTTCTATTTTTTTAACAACATTTTATTAAAAACGTTTAGGGCAGTAGGCATGAAAACTTCACAATATCACCATGAGAGCTCACAAATGCCTCAAATAATAAAGACATAGCCAGTATCCAAATACGAAAAGGAAACTATGTAGACATTCCATAATACATATCCTATTCTTGGTCAGCTTACTATCCCACTGTATGTGTAACTTTTCTAGTAAAACCCTTATCTTATTGTGTCAAGAAGTGAATTCTCCTGTCCCACTGTGCCGAGGATGTTAGGAACAGCTCATTTAATATGTGTGTTACTTTTATATATGATAAATCTGATTAAAAAATCATAAAAAAAAAATGACCAAATTGAACAACTTTCATTAAAACATAGCCTACAGAGGGCATGGCTTAGCACTAAACAGGAGCAGATGTGTGGAAGATCAGCCCCTGGGGGAGACTCATTTTCTTAACAAATTTATTAATTTTTTATTCAATTTTACCACTGCAGAATCTACTGAATTTGCTTCCATAGCACATTGTCCAGTCCACTCTGATATCCTAGTCCCACCATGGTAAAACTTATGAAATAAATTAAATATCTGCTGCAGTACTCCCTGATAGATTTACCCCTCCAGCATGCACCACACCTTGTTGAACCATTCCAGGTATTACACTGCCAGTATTCCAAGTAAATGTCTGCAGCCCCCACTGCCCTGGCAGAGTTGCCCCTGTACTCCAGTGCAGTCCTGCCCCTATTCCCCTGCTTCAGTATTGCCCACCACTCACTTTGCCCTCATTCCTGGACAGGCCACACAGATTGTGCCCACTCCTTTAGATTGCTGTGTGTTTCCATCACACTGGTCCATGATTAGTTCAGTCCAGACTGATAAGCCAAGTTCTCCCGAGTACGACTTATCTCAGCAGCACAGACTAGGCCACAGTCTCCCACTGGACCATCAGAGGCTGTTTCTCCTGACTCCTAGCTTTTTCTCTGATTGACACTGACACCTCCTCTGTGTCCTTCATGGCTCCCTGAGGAGCCGGTCTTCAAGTACCGTACAGATGGACTATCGACAACTCTAGTGCCCAGCATGCTAACACACCACACAGTGTGTCACAAACAGCATGTAACACTACTTTTCACAGGCACTCACTGATACTGAGGTCAAGGTGCAACAACGTACACAACTGGGAGATGTGGTGAATTATGGCATGGGTCCGGGGGAGGGTTGGCCATGCAGCAGCAGGATCACTGCAAATCTCAGAGAAATAAGAAATTATGGATCTTTGGGGATGAAGGGGCTTGTCTTCAAACTAGGGGATGCTGTCACACCCCCCCAAACCCCTAGTTCCCATGCCCCTGGCCACCAGCAATGAACAATGGAGATTTCCAGACAGAAGTCACGGAATACTGACTGACACAGATCTGGACTGTGTAGTACGGTATGGGCTGCATGCCAATTGGCTCACGCTGTGGACCAATGGGTGTACAGCCCTTCCATACACTGTCAGTTGATGGGCGGCGGGATGGCAGGTGGGTGGGTGCTGCCACCCGCACCGCAATGGGGAAGCGGGGCAGTGGGGCTCAGTGGGCGGTGGGGAGGGGTTACCGCTGGACCACCAGGGATTTGGACGTTGTATTTATTCAACTTATGCCCATGATCAGGTTGTGAGCAGTCCACTGAACCACCAGGGATATTGGACATTATTTATTCATACTTAAGCCCTCGATTGGGCTGTGAGTGGTCCTCTGGACTACCAGGGATATTGGACTTCATTATTAATATAAATGCCCCGAATTGGGCTGAGGCGGTCCACTGGACCACCAGGGATATGGACTTCATTATTAGTACAATGCTTAATCGGGCGGCAGCGTCCACTGGACCACCAGGATATTGATGTTATTTATTATTTAAGCCCGTGATCGGGCGTGCAGCGGTCCACTGGACCACCAGGGATATTGGACATTTATTTATACTACAGATGCCTATGATCAGGCATGGAGGGCACTGCCACGATGGTGCAGCCAGAGCTCCAGTGGCCACCCACAGGTGGCAGCTGCCGTGTTGCACCCTGCAATATAGCAGCTCACCTTTGGGTGGTCAGCCGTTGTTCCTTTTTTTTTTTGGCTCACCTGTGTGCAGCACAAGTAGGGGTTGCGCATGCATGGGCTCAGCACATCCCGGGCTGAATATCGAGATGTGCGGAGTATGCATGGGCACATACCCCCTACCTACACTGCATATATTACTGATGCACTCCTGTGCATCGGGATTTGTGCCAGGCACAATCCACATTCGAATTTCATGCCGGGGTGCATCAGTGGGTTGCGCATGCACCATGCGCAACCCTTCTGAATATCTGGGCCATGGTATACAATGGCAAGAAAATGGCCTGGAGTCTGATTGGTCAGTGTGTGCTATCCTGTAATTGCAGTGAGATTATCTGAGCACAACCTCGCAATATGAAGTACAAACATACAGATGATTACATAGCAGATTGAATAACCAACCACAGCTTCTCTAACCAAGAGAGTTTGATATCTTGCAATTAAAGTGCTGTACCACAAGTCAAAGTCAAAGTCAACTTTATTTAAAAAGACGCCCAATCCCGAAGGCTCTGGGCGCCGCACAAAACCTATACAGTATGTCATACCGTGTACAAAAAGTTAAAATATCATACACATAACTTAAACCCCAAAAGCCTGCACAAATAAAAAGGTCTTAAGACGACTCTTAAAGGCCTCTATAGTGGGGGCCTCTCTCACTTCAAACGGCAACGAGTTCCAGAGAGCTGGAGCAGCAACTCCAAAGGATCGATCCCCTGCTGATTTCAACCTAGCTCTCGGAACTGTGAGGAGGCCACCACCAGAAGAGCGGAGATCCCGGACAGAGGTGGACGGTACCAGGAGATCAGAAAGGCAAACAGGGCCCTGTCCATGTAGGGTCTTATAGGTGAGAAGCCCCACCTTGAACAAAACTCTCCACCTGACAGGCAGCCAGTGCAATTCAGCAACACCGGAGTTATATGACAGAACTTACTTTGTCCAGTCAAAAGCCGGGCAGCAGCGTTTTGCACTAGCTGCAGTCTGCGAAGAGAAGTTCCAGAGACCCCGAGATAGAGCGCATTACAGTAGTCAAGTCTCGAAGTGACCAAGGCATGTACCAAAGTAGGGAGGTCCAGAGCCGGAACAAGGGGCTTAATCCTTAATAAACAAGCTTAGTTTCATATAAAAAAAGCCTTATTTATTTATAGTCGGAGGGGAAACAACATTTTTATCATGGCTAAAACATTTCATAAGTTAGGCAGAGAACAAGCATTAGAACATCTCCTTTGTAGTATTAGTTTTACAGTTTTCTTTTTTATGAGGAAACACACCAAATATGAACGCACTGCATCATGGGTATGCAAATACACAACTGCCTGGTATTGCATAACATATTACAGTGATATCAGACAATTGATTATTTGCATACCCATGATGTAGTGATTTTACATGGGGAGTATTTCCTCAAAAAAAAAATTTTTTTAATATAACTGTACAACTGGTGCTATAAAACAGATGTCCCTACACATAAAAGGGATGTTCCAACACTTGTTCTCTGCCTAAGAGCCATCTACATGGCCTCATCTTTGTCCCCACAGTATTAATAAATAAGAGCCCTTGTATAACAGCAATAATGCACGCCAGAGTGTTGGTTGTGCTGGATGCATGTAGCCCTGTGCCCAACCACTCTAGGTGTGAGGTTATCCCAGCATAACCAAAACCCTGCTGTGCATTATTGTTTAAGTTGGCAATAGACACCATATATAATTACTAGAAATTCCCCAGAAAGCTAATAATGTCCTTTTACATATTTAATGTAAATCTGCAATTGCAGTGGTTTAACCAATAGAGGCAATCAATGTTCTGAGCAGTTCTGGGAGCACAGGAATACACAAGAGTGGCTGCATCCAGAAATGTGTTTGGTGCTCAATATAGGATTTTATGTGAGAAAGGTGAGTCTTCTATCTCACCAAACACAATGAGTGACCACATATGCACCCAAAACAAAAAGGGCGATTAACATTTCACTGACCGTCGTAAACAGTGACAGTTCCTTACTCCCTGATACACGGCAATAACAATGAATCATTTTATGCTGGAGGCAAGCCCTCGGCACCACCTCCCACCCCCCCAATCTATTTATTCTCAACCTCAGGGGGAGTGGACTTAGAGGCACAATGAAAAAAATTAGCCCAGAAAAAAATCTGTCCCGCACCCAGAGCCAAACCCACATCCATCGGCTCAAACAGCAGTGGCTCTAGGCACTTCTCCAAATGGCCAGCTCAGCAAGGCTTGGCCAAACAAATGTTTATATCCTGTTAAAGTGAGTGCAGCTCAGTGCTACATAACCTACTCATCAGTGTCTTTTCCTACTCTACTCGCACTCAGTGCGAGCAGTATTATTGAGTCACTCCAAATGAGCCACTCAATAATAGATGCTCACATTACTGTACACCAAATATAGAGGATACCAGAATTGAAAAATAAATCACCTAAACTAAGGACTTGCATATATTACTTACATAGTTTATTCAAAAAAGTGCCCTAGTGCAAAAATGCCTCGCTTATATTCCACTTATATTGTGCAGTTAAACATCACAAAACACCTCTTATGTGTCACACGTGCCACTGCTGTGCCACTTCTGTGATGAGGTGCCTTATTTTTGTTCTGGCAATTCTGGGATTCATCCCTTGAGACAGTATTAGCAAGTAAAAAGGTACACCAGCATTTGATAGAGAGCAGAAGTAGGGTGTACCTGGAGCAACTAGGGAGATTCTATGTTCAGCAGCCTTTTACTGTGTGAGCAAGAATCTGGCCTTGTTCTATATGAGAATAACCCTGTGGTCATGGGACATGAAAGAAACGGTCTCAAGTGAGTTGATACTAGGTTGGTTACAATGTTATTGGGTGAACAAACCAGTACACCAACACCACCTAGGTCAGCTTGTATGGTGTTGTATGGTGCTGTACCACTATACACAATATTAGTTAAATTTATCCATACATACATCTCACAGCTTGTCTTTGAATTGCAGGATCCTTGGCTTGGTTGGATACTTCTGATGTGAGTTACAGCAACTGGGACAAAGATCAGCCATCTTCAGCTTCAGCTCAATGTGGCTACATTCTCGAGAATGCGAAGTACACCTGGGGTGCCACGGAGAACTGCAGTCAAGAGTTTTACTTTATTTGCCAGTTTGGTAAGTCTAATCCTGCTTTCTTTCACAAGCTACTTCTTTATCAGCAAAATGCAAGACAAAATAACCATTGTAGTACTGCCTAATATTTTAGTATACTGTACATCTTCCTGAATCAGCAATCTATATCAGTGGCAGGATTTTGTTTAAATATATTACAGGACCTTAGCTAAGGTTAATACAGTACATGGGGTGGGAATTACCTGACTGCCAAGAGGAATAAATGTTTGAGACAAGGGCTTCCACCACCCCTGACCAAATCCTTCATCATCTGATAAGCCAGCAACCACTAATTTAACAAAAACCTTACACAAAGTTGTAGTATTGTCAAAGTTCATCATCCGTCATGTAATTTGTCCGACGGTCACTCTTTCCCTGTCAATCAAGGTTTAGAAACTGGAGGGGCGCACTTGTGCATGGTAAGCCTATAGATCACAGCATGGCCACTCCCACAGCAAAGCAGTAACCTCAAAGCCTATAAAAGATTGAGCAGATGTTCACCCAAATTATCATGTAAATGAAGGTGATGACAAACTCAGCAGTTAAAACACAAAAAAGATGTGACAGACCTAGAAGTGCAGATCATCTTGGTCAAGAAAAAAACCCACCCACACAAATGAAACACAGGCCACCCTGGCACTGCAGCTAAAGGAACAGATGAGAATGACTCAGCTCCTGTGGGACCATGTCAAGGAACTTGAGAATCAGCACTGTTGTAACAATTTCAGTTTTGTTGGGTTCCCTGAGCAGATTAAAGATCCAGATCCTGTATTGTTCCTGCCTTGAGTGATTCCCATTCTACTAAAAATATCCAGTAAAAGACTTATTGAAATCAACAAATCCCACTGCTCCCTGGCTGCCATTCCAAAAGAGGAGAAAAACCACAACCACTGCTAGCATGCTCCCTCAGGTTTAGAGATAAGGAGGCTATCTTAAGGCTTGCCAGGGAGTGGGGTCCCTGCAATGGCAAGGACATAAAATAAGTTAGCAATAAGACAAGATGGGGTGTGCATTGAACATGTATTACTGCATGACCAGGGGGCGTAGTAAGGTACAAGGCCACAGGCTGAGTGCATTCAGCCCCTGGAAGTACAATAATATCTGTTCAGTGCACACCCCCAGACTGTCTTATTGCACTTTTAAAATGGGCTACCTTTTTTTAGTGCTTACTGTTAGTAAAATAATTTTATTTATATAAAAAATGATATTATTATCACAATTTCTGATAAAATAGTCCTTCCACCAGCTATAAGATGATGTAATTGATTTAATGATTCATGATCGCATTTGTATATCTATTCCGGTGATTGTTAGGTGGCATTAAATTATTAAATAGTTGGTGACCAGGCTTATTTAGAAATAGACTAGCCTATACAGATGCTTAAAACACGTAAATGCCAAGTGCTGGCTGGTACAGTTTATCCAGTTGTTGTAAAATTGTCTGTTCAGGAGATTATTAGCACTGGCTGAACTTCAGCAGTGCCTTCCTCATTTACTGAGTGTCCACTTGTACTTCACCCCCCCCCCCATAGTAGGGGAACAGACCTTAGCGAGCAGTTGTATTTCCTCCCCAATAGCAGTAAAAGAAAGAAAAAAGTACAATGATTTAAATATGCAGCATCCTCCCTCCTCCCCACCCACACAGATCGAGAGGCCATACCACAGGTTTCCTCTGTACTTTTTCCAACCCCCTTCCAAAAACAAAACAACTTACCTGAATTTGTGAGGGTAGTAATAAAATAAATTTCCTTGAAATTGCAGCAGGTATTGAAGAGTGGGGTTTTCTGCAGGCGGGGATAGAAACTGAGAGAGTAGCTGACAGACCACGGATGGAGTGACTGACTGAGATGCGTCCCGTTATGGTAAGCCAGTTATCACAACTAAACTGACACAGCAGGGTTGAGTTTTATTTTACACTTGTCTGTTTGTCCAGTTAAATAAGTGAAGAGCTAAGGACACCAGAGTTTCCCTGATCAGTTGGCAAGTTGGGGATGAGACGGCTTAGCGGAAAAAAAAAACATTGGCATTTGAAAGCCAAGTGTTCTAATGACACAATGGTTTATTTTTTTTCAATGCGGTGCCTGGGTTTGAGTACTTATTCTTACCTATGCATCGAATGGATTTGATGCACAGGTAAAAACCAATCAAAACGCAGGATTTTCTCTCCCCATTTTATAATGATTTTTCCAGATTACTTCAATGAACTTTCGAAGAAGCAAAGGGCTTGTACAGAAGCCACACAAGCGTATATATTATGGGACTCCCCTCCTCTCTCTCATACCCAGCAGAACTCAAATTTGCCATCAACGTCCCGTGGTCCCCACCAGTGTGTTTAAAATACTGAATACAGCAAAAATGTTTATCCTTAAAATGTGTCCTGACCATAAACTAAGACTCTTACTTTGAGTCACCACCTCCACACCAAACACCATGGAGAGGACTTCCTCCAAATGGGCAATACTCCTGTCTCCATCCAGAGTTACTCAGAAGCAGCGAGGCATCACAGCACTCAGGTATCAGGACCACCAGAGGATAAGTTGTGGGTTCTGAGACATGGGAGATGAAGACAATGCAACAGAACTCACACCCATAAAAATATAGACCTGCCACCTTCCAGCTCTATAAGCTGCAACAAGGGCAGACCTTCTTCCTCTGGATCCCTGGACCAACTTGCAGTGCATCATTCCAAAAACAAATATGTTGCATTGAGTCAATGATCCCCATCAGAACCACTGACCATTCCACTCCACAGTCCTCTTGACAGCCAGCTGACCCAACTGGCTTCAATGAAATCATGGGCAGAAATACTGTACCACTGAAAACAGCCCTGACCACCAACAGCTCATCAGGACCAAAGGAACAGTAGGATCTGATCCTGCTCCCCTTAAATCCACAGGCCAACTCCACTTGAGTTGGTCCATTAGTACTCTAACTTTCTTTTTCCTATCTAGGTGGATGGAGTGGTGATTCAGAACTGATTAGTGTGGATGTCATGGCATGAGATGAAGGAGCACCGTGTCATTCAGAGAATATATGGCTGTTAATCTTTTGGTGTTTCAATACTTTAAAATAGTGCAGTACTTCTCTTCGAACCAATGATCTTACTCTCACTAACCAAGACAATGATGCCATACTGGCAGCTTTTTTCTTGCCTCGCTCAGCTGTCGCTGCAGGAATGTTCATAAGGGTACCAATCTCTTGCTCAAACTATGTCAAGCAGATAACCTCAGTGCAGACTGTACCCATGCAGCACAGTGCACAGAGATATGGACACTCTATCAGGAACTCATACCATCTGTTCCCAAATTATCTCCACCAGTTGAGACATTTAATCAGTCCTTCAGTCCAAATATGAACTTTTACCCGTCAGAACACTGAGTCTGTTTGTTGCTCTTTCAAACAAGTCTCTATACACAGTTATGTGCCACTGTTTTCTTTTAATTCCTGAGCTTATAATGCTCATTCATCTAACAAGCCTGTTTAGTTATGCATTTACAAGAATAGGAGTCTATGGTTTTACCCTGGTAATTGAAATTATTAAGTGGAAATATTTATGTCTCTTAGGCTTACCAGGGGTTTACTACACCATCCCCGTGCAGGTCCCCCCCAACCCATATAGGAGACCTCACAGACTTGTGAACCATAGGAGACCTTCACCCCCCCCATGACCATAAGGCGTTTTAGGTTTTGATCCCCCTCCCCAACCTATGTTCCAGCTGATTCACTTCCCCTTCCTCATTGACATAACTAGGGGTAAAAAGGCACAGCAAGAGGTAACTCAGACAGCCTTGGTTGCAGCTGCTTTAGGCTCCCTCTCCACACACTCTTCTCTATAACTTCAGCAAATTGCCAGCAATATCACCCCCCACTCCTATGGAACCAGTTATTATCTTAATGACCAGGGATGTGAGGGGTCACAACTCGGCACAGTCTAGACCTGGATGTATCCCCCTGCAATTCAACCAGTTGGTTGGAGATGCTCATTCTTGGGCAGAACAACTAATAGCCAAATATTTCAAAGCAGAGACTGGGTAGGCCCACACCATTTCTGCCAGACTGTATGATGGCTCTGTTGAAGCAGAGGCACAGGCCCTATGCAACAGCCATAATGACTAGATGATTGTCTTGGAACCCCCCCCCCCCACAGCAACACAGAAACACAATGCAAGATATAAACTGGCAATACATGATATAGAGATTGGGAGTGGAAAGAATGTAAACTACACAGAGCAGTACCAAACAGATCATGAGGGACTCCTACCATCCCACATCCTATACCACAAGCAGTAGTCACTCCATGCAATATTGGATGGTATGCCTCACCAAGTAGGCCTGCTCAGCTACCAGGGAGGAGGAATGTTAACTCCCATAATCATATCCCCCACCCCAGTTACACTCACCTTGCACAAAGGATGGACAGTCTTGGTTCCAGCTTATCCTCCTACTCTATATCATTGACAATAAACTACCTTGGTTGCTGCTACAGCTATAATAAGTAACAGATAGCAGGGGTGGTGGGCTCCTCCACTCTTGTCTCACCTACCATGACCTCAACTCTCTCTCTCTCTCTCTCACTCTTACTGTCCCTGTCTGGCTGGACAACAAACAATGTCAATTGTGCTCTCTCTCTCTCTCTCTCTCTCTCTGTCTCACTCTATCTGGGATGTGGGCTGTGGGGTTGGCAGAATGGGACACATACAGATGTTGCTGCTGCTTGGGACAAACAAAGGCTACCATGAATTTTGGCTACACAGGGACCTTGTTGTACAGGCAGGGAGGTGGTAAGTGGCACAGAGGTTCCGGGGGGCAACAGATTGTGACAAACAGAGAGAGAGAGAAAATACATGCCTCAGAGCCTCAGCCAGCACCGAAATGAAACAGACACACAGCAGCTACAGCACTGAAGGTATGTGGTGTGTGTTGCAATTACTGGCAAGCTTGACTTTCTATCTTGGGCAGTGGCTGGTGGGGGGGTGCCCCAGCACCCTAGCACACTCCTGCACTCTTTCTTTCCATATCCACATGTCAAGCTGTCACTGTCACTGACTGTGTGTGGCTGCATGGGTTCTCTCACTTATCGCCCTCCTATGTCTCCCTCTGTCTTGTTCTGTCACTTGCATCCTGGTGCTGTTGGGGGTCTGGGGACTTCCCATGCTGTGGCAATGGATGTGCTCCTGGAGGGGGCGCTGAGGAATGGGTGTCCATCCTGCACTTTCCCTGTCACTATTTTCAGCTGCCTGACCACACCAACACCTGCTGACTCTCCTTTCACCACAATCTATGGCTATGACAACAAGTGAGCAACTCACACGCCACTGACAAGGGGGCTACTAGCCCAGGGGAGGATAACATAATAGTCCACAGATCAGGTGAGCCCCTGTCTCTGTTACTGACTCAGCAGGGGGTCTTCATTTTGCCCTTGTGGTTCAGATGATGCTGTGCAGCAAATGTTAACTGCCGGTGACTCCACGAACAGAGAGTAGGTTGGCGGAGATCTGCTATGCAGCTGTGTCAGGAGATTCTCTCTGTGTCCCATTTAGACAGTCTGTCACTCTGCTTCTCTATCCACTCTGCTTCAGCTCACCCCTACTATATAGAAGACAGTGTCATAGATGGTTTCAGGGTTCGCAAGGCACAGTTGCTGACTGTGTGGGGGGATACATGTAATAAATATATTTATTTGGCTCAGGGCTGCAGCCCTGAAGGGGACAATGGTGTGAACTGAAGTACATATATTTAGTTGGATCAGGGCTGCAGCCATGCAGGGGGCAATGGAGGCGTGCATCTATTCCTGGGAATCAGGGCTGGGGGGTGGACTTGCATGAGGCACTTTGGGGCTGCTGTGTCCACGCCCCATCCCTACTTTACCCCAGGTTAAGACATGCTTTTTAGTGATGGTATCACCATACTACATGTTGTGATAACCACTGTTGTGCTGCGCTATTCTTTTGAATATCCCAGTGCATGGATATTCATGGTCCTGCCCCTCACTCCCTCCCCTGAATACATTATTTTATAGTGCTGGTGCTATCATGTTGTGCTGGTGCTAATTGCACTTTTGAATATTGCAGCTGGGTGCAATTGTGATGCAAATGTTGTGCAAACGGTTTGCACCCAGTGCAAGGTTTTGAATATGGGGCCCCAAGTATAGTAAAGAATGTAATCAGGAGTGCAACCACAGCTAAAAGGTTGAGGGGGACATGGCTCTACCAAGTCATTTTTGCCAACACCAATGCCACTGGCTATGGAGCACAGAGATTGAAAGAAGACTTCATTATTTTTATAATTAATTCATTGCAAGACAAAGGATAGAATGAGAAAAGTCTCATGAGTCATAAAGTTATTGTCTATTTTACAAAAATGTTTATCTAACATAATAGCAAGAAAAACTATGACATAGTCATCTTCTTCCTCCTTCTCCATCTCTATTATCAGCAAACACTTAATTGTTCAGATAAAATACATTAAAAATAAACACAGCAAGTTGCACTAGAAAAGTATAGATAGAATTAAGGAAAATAAACCAGTTTAAACAAAACATTCCAACTGATAGCCTCAAGCAGACATGTTGAGAAGTTGCAGACACACACAATGAGGAACCACAGTCAGCACAGCAGCAACTAAACTAACAAATTCTAGCCAGAGCTGTTAGGGTTGTGAAGAGCTACCAAATTACCACAATTATTTTCTTGTTGGTGCCATATAGTGCAGTTTAGTCACAATCATCAATAACTGGCATACTGCTAATTGAGTCCTCTTGAATTTATTTAGTCACAGTACATGCTGGTGTGTGTGTGTGTGTGAGTGAGCATGCAACCTGTCATGCCCACAGGAATGAGATAGCTAACATGGCTGCATTGTCTGTAATCTGACACGGTAGTCTGACTTTCAGAGTTTCTGTAAATTCCAGAACAACATATAATGAGTTAACCCCTAGATTGCTGAAAGAAATAGAATAAATCTATTAGACTGAGCTGGACAGATGATAGAAACAGCGGTTTAAAATTTTTTCTTTGTTAATATCCTGAAAAGTTCTGAGGTACAATATAGTAGCATCCCCCCTCCCTTCAGATGCCTTTAACACAGAGCAGTAAATATCAAAAATCAGAAGGGGAGTGCACTATTTTGCAGCTGTGGAGGTATACTTTCAAAAGTCCAAAAAGGGAGTTTCACAATCAGCCATTTTAGAGCTATAATCTGATCCCAAAAGGGCTATAGGCTCTGCCCACAGCCCTAAAAAGTGCAGTACATTACAAAAACTGTACATCTGTTGTAAGGATATAGAGAAACTGTGGAAACATTGCAGCTGGCTGTATGGCCTAGAGGTTAAACTAATGACCTGTGAATGAGCTTGGTACATCCTGCAGGCCTGGGTTTGATTACCACAACCTCCACTTGCATACTGTGTGACTCTGAGTAAGTCAATTAACCTCTCCAGTGCTCCCAGGTTACCCCTTGAAACAGGCACTTCTGCCTAGTGGGCCTTACCTGGTTACTAGAAGAATAAAATACAATAAAATAAATAAAATACATACAACAAGGGGTCACAGCACATCAGAAAAGGAAAATACAGATATCGTGAATATGCGCAATGAAGAATAACAGTGCAACACTAAGTAAAACCAATTCAAAAACTAGGAGAAGGGAAGCATGGACACTCACAATGAGGGATCAGCACATGGATAAAGCAAAATACAGAGGTCCTGGACATGCACAAGAATGAATCATTTATATTTCTATAATTATTGTAATTCCCCAAAAGCTAGTCCAACACTAAAGATTAGCAACCAGTTTCAATGTTAGCAAGAGAAACAAGTTGGTTAACTGGTAGCCTAGCACCTGCCCCATTTTTTTTTTGTTTGGGAGTTTTTACACACAGTACTAACAGTTCTGGTGTTTGTAAACACCAAGGCATTTTCTAGTCACTGGGGCATTTATTTGCTAGAAGATTTTTTCCTCACTCAGCACTACAGAACCCAGAACTGTGTGTTGAATTAGGGGAAAAAAATAACATGAATTTAAGCCACAGATACTTATGATACAGTACCTATAGTTTAAATAAGGTGTCTGTTATGAACTATCAGACTTCTTGATAAGGATTGAACTGTGCTGTTTGCATTGACTGTTCCTGCACTAAGCTTAGCAAATAATAAGGCAATTTATTATCAAAACTATGCAAAGATTAGCAAAAGTGGATTATACTAAATTCCATCTAATCCATGATCTAATAATATTAAATTTATGCATTGTTCATTTTGTATACAAATAAACTTATTTTATAAGACTCATTAGTCTAACAAACTCACTAAGTATTTAAATTTACAGTAAATTATCTGTGATCAAGTTTCCATGCAAACTGTGGTAAAGAAAGTGGAGCGATCATATGTTCTCACAACATGAACTAGCAGTGCATATAACATTCATTCTTTTTATGTATTACACATTCCTATTATGACAATATGGGGGTGAGATACTGACAACAACAAAAATGGAAAGGGACCTGGGGGTAGTCATATCAGATGACCTAATGGTGGACCAGCAATGTGAGAATGCAGTAAGGAGGGCTGGGGGGATACTGGGATGCATAGGGAGAGGCATCACCAGTAGAAAACAGGAAGTTGTTGGCCCTCTGTACAGACAGTTGTTAAGACCACACCTGGAGTACTGTGTACAGTTCTGGAGACCCCATCTCCGCAAAGACATAGACAGGGTAGAGGCTGTCCAGAGGAGGGTAACCAAAATGGTGCAGGGTCTGCACCAGAAGACATATGAAGAAAGACTAAAGGAGCTTAAGATGTATAGCCTCGAGGAAAGGAGGGAGAGAGGGGGGACATGATAGAAACTTTCAAATACCTCAAGGGAATCGACAAAGTCCAAGAGGGTAACATCTTTCAAAAAAAAGAGATGTGCAAGAACAAGGGGGCACAATTTGAAGATGGGTGGGCGGCGCAGAGGTAATGTGAGGATGTATTTCTTCACAGAGAGGGTTGTAGATGCATGGAACAGCCTTCCTGAGGAGGTCATACAGTCAAAAACAGTGGCAGAATTCAATAATGCATGGGACAGACATGAGGCAATTCTAGTGGGGGGGTAGGAGGAAGTAGGCTGTTGGTTAACTAGGGTCTGCAGCTATCTGTTAGGTAAGGAAATGGGCAGACTAGGTGGGCCAAGTGGTCCTTATCTGCCATCAAATTCTATGTTTCTATGTTTCTATTATTGAATGTTGTGAACCCAAAAATGGACTTCATTCATAGATATATAAAAAAAACTCACATGATCAAAGCAACAGGACACTGTAAACAGAGTGAATAGTTGTAACTCATTCAAAAAGAGCCAAACATTGCATGTGTATATATATAGGGCAAGGCTCAGATTCTTTATTGATGGTTTGTGGAGATTGCCTTGCAATCATAAATAAATACAACTATTCACTGCATTTGCAGAGTCCTGGAGATACAGTAAGTAAGCATTGCACATCATAGTAGCTGCCTATGCCTACGGTGAAAACAATTCCCTGTAAACATCCAGATCCAGCTAAGCAAGTCAATACAGTACTATGCAATACAAGAGTCAGTTTATAGAGTCATAGATTCAAAGGTGTATGTCAGCAGAAAAGGACCTTCTTGGCCCATCGAGTCTGCCCATTGCCCCCCTCTTTACTTGCCCCCCTCCCATAGATTCCACCCTCTGCTCCCTAATCAGCCCCTTGTGTTTGTCCCATGCCCTCTTGAATCCCTCCACAGTTCTGGCTCCCACTACTTCCTCTGGCAGACTGTTTCAGGGTGCCATGACCCTCTATGTGAAGAAACACCCTCTCATGTTCCCCTAAAACCTACCCACTCCACCGTCAGTCAATGCCCTCTAGTTCTAGTGCCTACCTTCCCTGTGAATAAGCTCTCCTCCACTTTATTAATCCCCTTCACTGGTAGCCTGTGATTATGGTGACTGCAACAGAACACTTTCAAAAAGGGTGACTTAATCATGGTGCCTGTGCACAGGGCTACCTGGTAGGGAGGGTGACCAGATGGGGGTTCGGCGAATATAGCAACAGGATGTCACTATGTATACATGCGCATTGGGGGCGTGGGCGGAAGGACGTCTGCAATGGGTGGAAGGGAGGAGGAGGAGGTTTGTGGGGGTTTAGTGCAGCGGTGGCCTGTCAAGCTGGCCATGTGGCATGGTGGGTTAGTGACAGGCTGGGGTTGGAAGGGTGTTGAGTTAGGTTCTGGGCACACTCATTTTTGCACTGGGTCATTTTCTTTTTGTTTTGTTTGATTTTTAACTTTTGCACACCCCCAACATGCAACCCCTGGAGTTGAGAATACTTTAGTAGGGTGGTGTGTGGGCACAGCCCCACTGCATAAAAAAAGAAAACCTAAGTCACTGGTGCCCTCTTGATATCTGTCATGAGTGTATATCACAAAAACTGATTTTTGGTGATGTACACTTGCCTAAACGGTGATTGCCTTTCTGCAATCACCATTATCACATGGACCCACTTCACATACTTGAATACCTCTATCATGTCCCCCTCTCTCTCTTGATCTCCAGCAGGTGCAAATCCAACATCCTCGACCTCTCTTCATATGGCTATCCACTCAGCCCATGTACCATCTTGGTGGCCCTTCTCGGTACTCTTTCCATGCTAGCTATATCTTTTCATAAGTGAAGCCTCCAGAACTGAACCCCATACTCAAGGTGGGGTCTCACCATGGATTTGTACAGTGGCATCAACACCTCCCATCTTCTACAAGTTATCCCTCTCCCTATGCATGCCAGCATTCTATTCACTTTTGCCCACTGTCTAGCTGCATTGTGTCCCCACCTTGAGGTTGTTTGTGATTATGATTCCTAGATCTTTCTCCTGCTCAGCTGCTTTTATTCCCCCCCATGCATACTTCGCTTGAGGATTATTCTGCCCCATGTGCATCACTGTGCATTTTTTGGCATTAAATTTTAGCCGCCATGTTTCTGGCCACCTCTCCAGTAACCTTTTATTTTCCCCTCATAGCCTCCACCACCTCTGGGGTGAACATCCTGCTGTAGATCTTTATATCATCTGCAAAAAGGCAAACCCTCCCCTGTAGCCCCTCTGCTATGTCTCTGATGTAGATGTTAAATAGAATGGGCCCTAGCACCAACCCCTGAGGAACCCCACTCATTACCCCTGCCTCTCCAGAATGCACCCCATTTACTACCACCCCCAGCTTCTACCCATCAGCCAGTTCTCCACCCACCTTGTTATTTTCTGTCCCATCCCCAAACTATCCAGTTTATTTACCAGTCTTCTGTGGGGCACAGTGTCAAGTGGCTTCCCATTAGTACCAGTCAGAGTCTATCAATCTTGGAAAATTCTACCTGATACTGAAAACATTTTGTAGTTTGTATTCTCTCTCTCTCCATCTCTCCACCTCTCTGTCTCTCTCTCTCTGTCTCTCTGTCTCTCTCTCTCTCTCTCTCTCTCATATGATGTATGCATAGTGCAAAATGCTCTAGTATGACTGTGCATAAATTGGAAGTTAATTTAATAGTCAGGAGATCAGCCAGATAGACAATCAAAAGATAAACTCAACTCAGCAATTGGTTGCCAGTACAAAGGCTTCAAGAGTGGAGCTGCACAACAAGGCATAATTCCATGCCACAGATGCACTCAGAGAGAAATGGATCTCATTAACATAGGAAACAAGGAGTGATTGTAAGATGTTTTCCAAGAAAACCCTCTGCCTGCCCTTTTATTCCTAATATTCACTATGTATTCCTTGTTCCCCAATGAGTTAAATGAGGAGTTCTGACATGTACTGTGTGATACAATCTGTTAAATGCACCATCTCCTTAATTAAGGTCTATACCCTCACTGACTTACAATAGAGCAATGCAGAGTGCCATAGTTTTATTGTACCATAAGGCATTAAAGGAGCAGGTAGCTCTAGGTAAACGTTGGTAGTATGTCAAATGGTTTTAAAAAAAAATAAATACCCTGTTGCAATATTTTATGTTTCAAGGATTGATGGTGTTATGCTGTAGAGAGACTATGCTAATTACCCCCCCTCCACTTGGTTAAATATTTCTAAGGTGCCTTATTGCATTATATTATTTAAGAGGAAGCCTAACATTTACAGTTACAGTTAGGAACAATTTTAGATAGCACAGTAGTTGATTATTGGTGCAACATTACCCATGATAATACAAAATCACTCATACCCACACAATGCAAAGCATCATGGGCTGCATATGCAAATCACCACAGAATGTTATGCTGGTTCAACTTTAAGCAGAATTGCATGGTGCCGAAAGGCCTCTCACACAGTTTGCAAAGGGTGCTAACAGATGACATAGACACGTGTTTCGTCCTACCAGGACTCATCAGTATGCCTTGTCTGTTTGACTCCCAGTGGAATGAACCAGCTACCCTAAGATGGTCTGTCTGGGTTATGTTGTGGTGAACCCATTAAAATAAAAAACTATTTAAAAGACAAAGAACCTCTGTGTGCAAACACTGAGGCAAGGGTTACCCCAAAGGGCATTTGGCTGGGAAGCCAAGTTTCAAGAAAATACAAAATCACACATGCCCACACAATGCAAAACATCATGGGCTGTGTATGCAAATCACCACAGAATGTTATGCTGGTTCAACTTTAAGCAGAATTGCATGGTGCCGAAAGGCCTCTCACACAGTTTGCAAAGGGTGCTAACAGATGACATAGACATGTGTTTCGTCCTACCAGGACTCATCAGTATGCCTTGTCTCTTTGACTCCCCAGGGGAATGAACCAGCTACCCTAAGATGGTCTGTCTGGGTTATGTTGTGGTGAACCCATTAAAATAAAAAACTATTTAAAAGACAAAGAACCTCTGTGTGGAAAAACACTGAGGCAAGGGTTACCCCAAAGGGCATTTGGCTGGGAAGTCAAGTTTCAAGAAAATACAAAATCACACATGCCCACACAATGCAACGCATCAGGGGCTGCATATGCAAATCACCACAAATTACCCATGATGACTAAGCATTTGAAAAACAAACTCTAATGAGAAAGATAATGCAACCAAATGAAGAATTAAACCCAGGAACCAATACATTCCTAGTGCCCTACCTACTGAGTTTTTAAGCTAGGTGGCTAGCATGTGCTTCCTTGAATCAGTTTTTTTTTCCTCAGACAACAGTTAAATCTAAAATAAACTACTGATATATTCAAAATTATATTTAAAATTAAAATTAAGGAACATAGAGGCTTAGGCCTAAATATGCCTCATTTTCATACAGTTCTTCTTTTCCCACAGTTGTCAGCATGCTTAGTACATACAGTATCTTCCTTGCTAGAACTCAGCCAGTAGTTCACTATTACCTGCCCTCTTATTCAAAAACCCCAGACTTTCACTCATGACAGTACAGAAAACAGGCATTTTATAAACTATGAAAGGTGAAGTTTTAAACTCCAAGCTTCATAATGCCAAACAACAAGAAATCAATGCAGAATCTTAAAACACTTCTGATCATTCAAGGTATGCAATTAAACAATGTCTATATCTATATTTCTGTTGCTCTGTCTGTCTGTCTGTCTAGCTCTCTATCTATATAGATCATTGTGTACTTTGTTTTTAAACTTAAAAACAAAGTGCACAATGGTTAGACCTAACTGAAGAGCTGAGAAACAGTCCTTAGAACATTTTAGTGGTATTCTATAAAGGAGAACCCCATTTGTTTTCTAGTCCTGTATAGGGAAAGGTTAAACAATGTTCCCTTTCCCCATACAGGACTAGAAAAATAAATTGGGTTCTCCTTCTTAGAATACCATTAAAATATTCTAAGGACTGTGTTTCAGCTCTTCAGCTAGGTCTAACGATTGTGCACTTTGTTTTTAAGTTTATAGTTTTAATGTTGACATTCACTGATGAAAAAATTCAACACTGATGTAGATTTAAATCGACATATGTTCTTGATGTCAACCTATTTCATTAACTATTTAGCCAAGCTGATGTCAGCATCATTGATGCAGCAATGACATACCATTAAATCATCATAATACTGATATATAGTGCATTTGTTTTTATTGTTCCTAGGAAAAGGTACCTGGTGGGCATCACAGCAGATATGAGGGTGAACCAAAGGTGCTTCATCATGAAGGGTGGAATAATGGTTGCCACAGAGGAGTGTGTTCTGCTCAAAGGGAAGAAATCAAGGGCCAAAGCGCACAGCTAGTTCAGTTCTGAGGTCACCCAGGCAGTAAGAGACAAGAAGTTAGTCTACAGGAAATTCAGAAAGAGCAACAGAAAGGTGGATAGGGAGAATTACCTAAGCTTGGCTAGTGTGGCAAGTAAGGTAGTCCAGTACTAAGGCACAAAAGGAACTGAGATAGCTGAAGGAATTAAGAAAGGGGAGAATGGCTTGTTTTGCTATATAAGTGAGAAAAGGGACAAGAAGGATGGGATTATTAGACTTCAGAAAAGGAATGAGTAGGTGGAGGAGAACGGGAAAATAGCAGCTGTATGAAAAGAAAACTTCTGTTTCATCTTCACCAGGGAGAAAGACAGACAGGTGCCTACAGGGGTGAAGAGGAGTGGAGGGAGGGAGAGGAGCATGGGTGTGGTGGTAGAGGAGGATAGAGTGAGGGAGGGGCTGCTAGCACTGAAGGTGGACAAAACACCAGGCCTGGATGGCATACACCCAAGAGTACTTTGGGAACTGGCAGAGGAGCTTGCAGGGCCACTGGTGAACCTGTGCAATAGTTCCCTGGAGTAGGGCATGGTACCAGAGGACTGGAGAATGGCACATGTGGTGTTCCTCCATAAGAGCGGTCCAAAGGATGACCCAGTGAATTATAGACCGGTCAGTCTGACCTTAATCATGTGCAAGCTCATGGAGACCATACTTAAGGAAAGGTTGGTAGATTATCTAGAGTAGTATGGTCTCCAGGATGCAAAGTCACATGGATTTATGGGAGGAAGATAATGTTAGATGAATCTGATTGACTTTTTTGACTTGGTCACTAAGATAGTAGACGGGGCCAAGCAGTGGACATCCTTTACATGGGCTTCAGTAAGGCCTTTGACTCTGTACCCCACAAGAGGTTGATCAAGAAATTAGTGGATCTCGGGACTGGGGAGAAGATAACCTGCTGGGTAGAAAATTGGCTGAGGAACAGGACCCAGAGAGCTGTGGTGGGGGAAGAGTTATCTAGCATCAGAGAGGTCACCAGTGGGGTCTCGCAGGGTTCAGTGTAGGGATCGGTGTTGTTCAATGTCTTCATCAGTGATATTGGAGATGACATTAAGGGAAAAAAGTGTCCATTCATGGATGACACCATGCTCTGTGGGAGGGTGGACACAGCTGAATGCATACAGGACCTACAGGGCAATCTGAAAAAGCTTGAGAAGTGGTCTGGGATTTGGCAGATTGACTTTAATGCCACGAAATGCAAAGTTATGCACATTGGAGCCAAGAATCCCACAACAGAGTACTACCTGGGAGGGGTCCAGGTATCTATAACAGAGGAAGAGAAGGATCTGAGAGTGATGATCACTAGTGACCTGAAACACTCCACACAGTGCAAGAAAGCAGCAGCAAGGGAAAACAAGATATTGGGATGCATAGCCACAGGGATCAGCAGCAGGTGAGAGGTGGTTATACTGGCATTGTACAGGTCACTGGTGAGGCCACATCTAGAGTATGGCATATAGCTCTGGTGCCCACACTTTAAATGGGATATTAACCCCCTGGAGACAGTCTAGAGGAGGGCAAAGAACGTGATTGTGGGTCAGCAAGGTAAAGCATACGAAGAAAGGCTGGGGGCCCAAACATGTAGCCTGTAGGGAATGGCAGCTGGGTTTCAGTGCAGAAAAGTACAAAATCATGCACTTGGGGCACAGAAATCCTGGAACAACGTACCAATTGAGCAGGGAGGTATTAGCAGCCACAAAACAGGAAAGCAGCCTAGGGGTAATAATTTCTGATGACCTGAAGTTAGCAGAGCAGTGTGATAAGGCAGTGGGGCAGGTAAGCAGGATGCTTGGGCGCATAGGGAGGGGCATCACCAACAGAAAGAGTGCAATAGTATTACCCCAGTATAGATCACTGGTAAGACCCCACCTCAAGTACTGTGTCCAGTTCTGGTGGCCCCACCTCTAGAAAGACATAGGTAGAATAGAGGCAGTACAAAAGAGGGCTACCAAAATGGTGCAGGTCCTGCATCAAAAGCCCTATGAGGAAAGGTGCAAGGACTTAAATATGTACTCACTAGAGGAAAGGAGGGAAGGGGGGTATAATAGAAACATTCAAATACCTCACAGGTATTAATAAGGTACAGGAAGGTAGCATTTTCCATAAAAAGAAACGCTCCAGGACAAGGGGTCATGCTATGAAGCTGGGGTGGACTAAGAGGGGATGTGAGGAAGTGCTTCTTCATGGAGAAGGTGGAGGACACCAGGAATAGCCTCCCTGCAGAGGTGGTGGATGCTAAAATGGTAACAGGATTCAAGCATGCATGGGATAGACACAAAGGGAGCTTACAAGCTCAAATGGGCAGACTGGGTGGGCCTGGGTGGGCCATAGACCCTTATCTGCTGACAGTTTCTATGTATCTATGTAAAGGGACCTTAGTAGAAAGGTAAGATAAGGGGAGGAGAAGACCAGAGATCAAGTAGGGTCTGCAGTGGCACAGTAAGTAGGGAATATAGGGCACACTAGGTGGGCCACGAGGTCCTTATCTGTCAACAACTTCTATGTTTCTATGTACTTCCTGGAGAAGAGGAGGGAGAGTGGGGACATGGCTGAGACCTTCAAGTACTTGAAAGGGATAAATATGGTGGATAAGGAGTGTCTCTTTAAGCTAGGTGGCAGCTGAAAAACAAAGGGACACAGCCTTAAGCTGGAGGGGGGACATTTAGGAGGGAGGTTAGCAAACACTTCTTTACAGAGAGGTTGGTGGCCAGTTGGAATGCCCTGCTAGAAGAGATGGTCTTGTTGAAGATGATGGGCAGCTTCAAGAGAGGCTGGGATAGACAAAGATAGAAAATAAGTGTCATAGGAGGATCAGATTGGAAGAATGGGAGGATTGGGGCAGGGTCAGTAGCTTAAGCTGTGGACTCTACAACATAAGCAGACTAGATAGACCAAATGACCTTGTTCCGTTGGCTTCTTTGTATGTTGATATGCACCAAAATAATTGTTCAGTATTGGCAAAATTAGTATACATTGATGTATTTTAAAGTTCAATGGCCTACACAACCAGTATAGTGTTATGCCTGTGCACATATGTTACTCTGTTGTGGCTGTTTGCACTCTCTATTTCACGTCACCCCAGTGCTGCATGTACTACACTGGCTGCCAGTCAGGTGGAGGATCCTCTTCAATGTGGGCTTGCTCACCTTTAAGGCCCTACATGGCCTGGGCCCTCGTTACCTGTTGGACCTTCTCACACCCGCTACCTCAGTCCACTCCCTCTGTTCCTCCTCAAGGGGCCTCCTTGTGATTCCCAGGACAAGGCTTAAAACTGCAGGTGACACAGCATTTAGTGTCACTGGCCCCATCCTGTGGAATTCACTCCATCTATCTCTAAGGGAGGCCCCCTCACTGGAGGCTTTCAAGGCATGCCTCAAGGCCTTCCTGTTTGCATAGGCTTTTCTGGACCCAGCCTTGTAAATATTACTTTGGAATAGCACCCTGTTCTGACTTATTATACTTCCTGTCCCTGATTTCTTTTATTATTTCTTGTTATTCATTACTGAAATTTATCTAATTAGTTTAACTGTTGTTATGATAATGGTTATTTATTGATATTTGTTTTATGTTGGCCTTATATACAGTGCCCAGAGCCTTCAGGATTGGGCATCTTTTAAATAAAATGTGCCTTTGTCTTTGCCTTTATTTTGTGATGCAGGAATGCAAGATTATTTCCCCCGATCAGTAGACATTCCTGCATTTTCTTTTTCTATGCCTTGCAACCAAGCTTCATTCAACGTGTATTTTACATTCTTGAATAAAAATAAAGTAAAAAAAGATTTTGCAGCAGCAGATTGATATTGGGATATAAAAGATAAAACAAAGTGGTTCTTTCTAGCTTGGACTCACATACAAATCAACTTCAGGTATAGGTTGAGTAATACCTATATGACAGCAATGAGAACTCCATAGAATAGTTAAGCTCTCACAAAAGTCGAGTCCCCTATATTTAGTGCCTCTTTTTGGTAGTAAAAACTTGACTTATACACAAGTATGTATGCTGGATCATGGCAGGCTGCAATGAAGGAATGGCCAATTTAACTTCCTCTAGCTCCTGCCAGTATTATGGGACTTTTGGAAAATCTCTGAATATATGGAACTGGTCATCAATGCCTCCACATTTTCTTTAACATTTCTTAGTGAGATTTAGAGAACACTATTTAGTGATTATTTTCATTTATAGTCTCCCCACAGAGCAGAGGCTATAACTTTCATTGATTTATTCCAGATGATCTCCTGTTCTACTGTTGGTCAAGTTTTCTCAATCTACAATGCAATTTGTTGACCAGCCACCTCTATGTGGGAGAGGGCATGCTCACAGAAGGGACCATACCCACACCATTTTTTTAAATATACATTTTTTAATTCTTTGCAAAAAAAACTTTGGTAATGTATCAGTTAGGGATACAGTAACAAAAGTTTGGAAATGTGGTGTTAGAGTTCCCAACCCTAACATCCACCTCACCCCCACCCTGCTTGCACAAAGAGGTGTCAGAGTGTGACTTGTGGTTGCCAGCCCTAACGCTCACTTTATTCCATAAGTAAATAAGATGACATGGATACAGTATAGGAGAATGGAGAGAGCATCAGGGCTGACAGCCAGAAGGCACACCCCAACACCTCTTGGTGTGTGCAGAGTGGGGGGGTGTTAGGGTTGGGAACCCTAACACCACATTTCCAAACTTTTGTCACTGGAACCATAATTAATGCATTAACAAAGCTTTCTGAAAATAATTCTCTTACTTTTTGTGAAAGTATAATCATAGCATTATTTGCTTGTGGGAGTGCAGGGCTCCAGTGCTCCCATAAATCCATAATTTTAAAGAGATTGTATTAATATCCTTAGTTTCCAGAGGTAGCACAGGGCCCTCTGGACCCTGCACTCCCATCAGTCCATAATGGCATCCATATTTACATGTTGGAGCACTTTCATCCATGCATAATTTTTCAGATAGAGCAGTGCTATCCTTATTTGCCAGTGTGAATTCAGGGCCCTCTGGGCCCTGCACTCCTATCCCATACTGTCCAGTACCAAAAAACATCTTACATTGCAATTTTATCCTATAGAAAAAAACAGCAATGTTTGAAAGCTGTGTCACTGGAAAACAAATTAATATAGTTTCACAAAACTAGCAAAAGGCACATCGGTGGCACAAGCCCTTTGTATCCTGAAAATTTCAGACCAAAACTGAAAACTGTTTGTTTATAGCGCTGTGACAAAGAAACAACTGTCTACACCTCCCATTACAATGTTATCATATGGGAAATGAACCAAAATTTATAAACCTACAGAACTCCAGATCAAAGTAATATATTTTCACCAAACCAGCAAAAGGCACATCTGTGGGGCAAGCCTTTTGCACCCTGAAAATTTCAGCCTAAAATTCCAAACCATTTGCTTGCTATGCAGTTACAAAGAAACAGCTAAATAAAAATTATTGTTTTGCAGATTCTGAAAAAGAATCCTTTTCTGCTGATTCTTTTTCACAATTTGCAGAAATGGAATATATTTTCTCACAGATTGCAAAAAAAAAAGGTTCCTGTTGTGCAGATCCTTTTTCACAATTTGTGGTAAAAGAAAATCCTTTTTCTCAAATTGTGAAAAAGGATCCTTTTCATGGAACGTTTTTCCGAAGTTTGCAAAAAAGGATTTTCCCCATGGTCAAAAACCACATTTCTAAGCTACTAATCAAAAAACTGACCCCAGAATCTGATTCTATGGGCCTCGATTAGGTAAACACAACTGTTGGTGTTTCTTAAAGCCCTGTAGTTTTCTCAGTAATTTCATTTTGTTGCCACCACTAACTGAAAACAAGATGGTGGCAGCACAAAAAAAGATTCTGCATTTGCGGCAAAGGATTCCACATTTGTAGAAAAGGATTCTGCATTTGTGATGAATAATCCTTTTTTGAGGTGAACATCTAACTTTTCCCACAGGAAATAATGGGAAACTTTTAAATTTAATAACTTTTGAATGGATTAATATTTTTTCACCAAACCTTCAAAAGATACCACTGTGACACAAGACCCTAACATTTCAGACCAAAATTTCACACCATTTTTGTGCAACACAGTGACAAATAATTTGGCAAAAAAAAATGGTTATTTACACATTTTATGACACTCTGTATCTCCACACATCTGACTGGAATGAAACTTGCCACTAGAGACTTTTGCTCCCTGATGGTGCATGCCAAATTTCATGCAAATCACTTGAATGGTTGCAAAATGATTAAAGTGCAAAATGATCAATTTAACATAGAAGTGAAGATTTAACCCTAACTGTAGCGGTATGACCATGCCCCTATAATTTGAGCATTACAAGAACAATTTCCATCATCACAATACAATGATAGCATAACACTCCAGAAAATGGAAATTAAGGTTACTGATTATCTGGAAAAAAAACAAAAGCAGCAAAAACAAAAATATTATTATGATCTATAATATTAGTCCACCAAGTATTTTAAGATCCAAGATTGATTAGGTTTGCTCATTGTACTTGGGCAAATCCCCCTAGTCTGACCCCTTCCTAAATGGGGGAAGAGGTCCTACAATCAAAGTGCAGCACTTCCCCCTCCCAGGTTCTGCACAGAAAGGGCCAACAGATCATTCCATTTTTTTCTTCTTATCCTTTTTTTCTGTTAATTACCATAGTTAAAATAGTGATATGTTTAGTTAGTAGACTTCAGTTTAAATATAAAGTAAGCTTAACACCACTTTTAAAGCAACCCTTTATTTGGTATGTATTCTCTAGCTTAGATTTAAAATATTAATTGTCTTCCAGTGACTTGAAGAATTGTGTTTCCTCCTTGATTCTCAATACAGCCCTCAGAGCATACTTCCTTGAATTTATATGCTGCACCTCAAGTTACAGGAATCTGCTGGGTTACCAAATATAAATTCAAGAGAAAGAGCACTGTGAAGGTTTTATTGAGAACCAGAGAAAATGCATAATACTTCAGTTCAATCAATCAATCAATCAATCAAAATCTTTATTTAACCAGGCGATCACCGTTGAGCATAACTCATTTTTGAGGTGGACCTGAGGTTTTCAGGATAAAACATATCAGAAAGATACAATGAATAATGTACAAGGCAGGAATATATACAATAAATAATATATACAATAATTAACATCTAGAGGCATGTACAGTAATGAATGACAGTTGTGTTATAGGTCAGGGATCTAAAATAGTAACACGTCATACAAAGAATATACGAAAGTATGCAAGTATAGGTATAACAGTCGATGGGTACAACAGATTAAAAAGCACCCGATATACAGTTTATGTAGAGGCCAAAGTTGGGGAGAGGGTTACAAGACTACTTTAGAGGGTATTTCTGAGGAGGTAATAACGACAGCTTAAGGGTACAGTCAAGAACAGGATCACAGGGGGATTGAATGAATTAAAAACATACGTTGTTGATGTGTGGGCAGCCACAATAGCAGGAATTCAAGGTTCAGTCAACAATGTGATTCAAGGAGGAGAAGAGCTGTATGGGGGGATAGGAAAATGGCAAGTAAACTGAGTTCAAGGTTATTCAAGTCAGAAGTGGTAGAAGAGGTGAGAGCTAGAGCAGCGGGTAAGGGGACGCAATGGGGGAGCCCCAAATTATTAATATCAATCGTAGTGTATCTGTGGTAGCAGGACTCATATGAACCAGGGTGATAGGAATATCAGGCATCAGGTAAAACAGGTGCATGGCTCCTTGTTCTGACTTAGGTAAAGAGATTTAAAGATAGATAGGGAGATAGGGTGGGTTAGTTTCAAGATATTTTGCAACTTGTTCCACATCTGAGGTAATACATAGCTTACAGCTGCTCTGCTGAAATGCAATTTTGCCTTTTATACACACAGAGAAATGTAAGAAGTCTTCTCAGGGCATACTTGCCGAGATTACATATCGGGAGGCAGATGGAGATGTACTGGGGCAGTTTTCCTATAATTGTTTTGTAAGTCCAGAACGCAGCATTCCTCTTTCATCTGCAGCTAAGGGCTGTCCATCCTACTGCCGTGTACAGGGAACAGTGATTTGTAGAATACAGTAAACCTGTGACAAATCTTAAGGCATGGTGATAGAGTGTGTCTTGTTTTGCTAGAGCACCTAGAGTACCCTGGCCATATAAGAAATCTGCATAATCAAGTAAGGAAAGAAAGGTGGTTTGAACCAACTTCAGCTTGGCATCTCTAGTGAGTAGGTTGTTAATCCTAAAGAAAAGAGCAAGTCTCTGCCTACATTTCTTTAACAGCTCTTCAATATGATCAATGAATGAGAGTTTGCTGTCTAACCAGACCCCAAGTATTTTAATTTTGTTATGTAATCCAACTGCTCCCCAAGAATAGTGGTGATATGTGGAAGCGTTCCGACGGTAGCAGGGTTAGATGCATGAGAAAGAGGCAAAAGGAGCAATGCTTTAGTTTTTTTAGCATTTAGAAGTAACTTCTGGTTTAGAAGCTGTAGCTGCAGCAGGTTGAATTCACTTTGAAGGATTTTCCGTGCAGCATCAGGGAAGGGTTGCTAACGTAAAGCACTGTGTTGTCTGCAAAAAATGTATCTTAGCTTCATTGATGGTAGCATCGATGTTGTTATAGATAGCGAAAAGCAAGAGTCCCAGAATGGAACCTTGTGGTACGCCCCTCAGCAAGGGTTTTAAAGGAGAGACTTCTCCATCAGCCTTTACTTGCTGAAATCGGCCAGAGAGATAGTTTGTCAACCATCTTAAGGTTAGGGCATCTAAGCCCATGTTCCGAAGGGATGAAAGAAGCAGGCTGTGGCCCACGGTGTCAATGCCTTACTTAGATCCAAGAACACTGCACAGATGAAGTTCTTATTATCCAACTCTGTTTGCCAGTCATTGGTCACTTTAGCGAGAGCAGATATTGTGCTATGCTGTGCTCTGAAGCCTGACTGTAGGGGATTGAGCAGGTTTTCTGATCCCAGATAGTTTCATAGCTGAACATTCACTATTTTCTCAAGCAACTTAGACAGGATGGGAAGTAATGAAATTGGCCTGTAATTATTAAGATCCCTGGGATCACCTGATTTAAACAATGGGACCACAAGATCAATCTTCCAAATGGATGGAAGTTCACCCTGTGACAGGGATTGGTTAAAAAGATGTGTAATTGGGATTGCTAGGACATGGTAACTGACCTTTAAGAAGTAGGAGTCCATAAGGTTGGCTCCAGCACTTTTTTTGGAGTCTAACTGAAGGAGGAGGTTTTCAACTTCTTTCAAGGTTGTGGGCTGGAGTGAGAATAATGGGCTGCAGATAGGTTTATCTTGAATATCCTCTCCAAGTTGTTGACGGAGATAGCAGGCAGGGGAAGAGTCAAAGGCTAGGCCAGCAGTAGCAAAATGATTGTTAAACAAGTCAAGGATAGATGGCCTATCAGAGATTACAGTATCACCAACTAAAATTTTGGTAAGAAGGTGATTTCCAAAGGAATGGCCTTCAATCACTTTGATTGTGTTCCGAAATTTAGAGGAACAACTGGAAGCTAGCTTTAACTGTGCATTGTAAAAATGTGCTTTTGCTTCTCTGACCAACTTGGTGCAATGATTCCTTGCCCTTCTGAATAGATTCCAGTCATTAGAGAGATTGGATTTCCTGGTAGTTTTCCAGAGCATGTCCCTGCTCTGCAGGGACCCCTTCAAATCCTCTGTAAACCATCAGCAGCTTTTTTTCCTGGTACAGACTTTCACCAGAGGAGCTCAACAGAACTGGTTACATTTCATCCCTACCACACCACACCAGTTTGGATCTTAAATGATTTAAAGGACTCATCGATTCTTCCCTTAGCTCAGTCATGATCCTGGAGTGTATACTGTCCACCCACTGATCTTTACTAGGTAGCTTTGTACTAGAGTGGATGTGATGTGCAAACAATAAGACATGACGAGGTGTGCACTAGACATTCCTAGCACATGGCCAGGGCATATTATTCAGCCCCTTGTCATGCACTGGAAGTGTCTAGCACACAGCTCTGGAGCATCTTATTGCACTTATGAAATGGGCACATGAATTGTACACGCATATCAAAATTCAAATTAATAGGATTGAGTAAAACAAAGTAAATATTTGTCTTTGTTTTAAATAAAATAGCTCCTCTGCCTGCATGAGTTTGGTGTGTGTGTTTTTTTTTTCTTTTACTAAAGGACATTTGTCTGACTGCAGCCCCCATAGTTGTAGTTTTCTTTTGTAGTGGCTGTTATGCCCCCTCCCCAAACACACAGATTTTTTTATTATTAGATCCTGATCCCCATTTCTTTTTCATTTTTTCTTTTAAATTGGAGTGTCTTGTCAAGGAGTGAGCGAGTGTGCAGACCAGTGAGGCACCAACTCCCATGGAGTGAGCATGCATGCTGCAAGGTTAGTGGCTATGAACAGGAACATTAACTCTAGATGCCTTTTTTGTTTGTTTAAACTGAGTCAGGGAAGCGAGTGCGTAACTAGCGCGGGAAATTCACTGCAGTATTAGAAGTGAGAATGTTGGCAGCAGCTGTCAAGAGAAGAAAGGTCAATGATTTTGATGAAGTGAGTGATTAAGGGATGGAATCAGTGAGTGGCCTGCAGTCCATTATTGAGCAGGAGAGTGAGCAGGTGGGTGGGTGGGTAGCTGGTGAAGACATCACAACAGGTGGGATGCAGATAGCGAAAAAGAAAAAGGATAAAACAAAAAATGTTAAAACAAATTCTATTAGGGCTGGCCCCGTGGTGTAGAGATCTGAGGCATTATGCACCTTACCTCTCCCACTCCGGTGACCCAAGTTTGAGAACAAGCTTGGGGTACCAGGGGATGGCCGGGGAGGGGGAGTGAGCGTCTGATGAGTTCTCTCCTCTCCCAGGGATGGGGAAGGATACCATCTCACTCCTTGGCTTCCATATTGGTGGAGGCTGGGTGGCAGCACTGGAGCTGAATGCCATACAAGGGAGGGGCCACGGTGCTGTAGTGTGTATGTGCCTCCACGCATGCATGCTTATGTGCCACTATGGCTAGGGGACTGGGAAGAAAACCAGAAAATGGAAGGTGCCAGCTTTGTGAAGTCCTGCCTGCATGCCACTGCTCTCTTGTCACCACCTGACCACTGCCCCCAGTTCTGGATGTGAGTCTCCAGGTGGGAGGAGGACAGCTCTCCCCTTCCCAGCCCCACCATGGGAGGAAATACATGGGGACATTTTCAAAGGTGGTTGGTCATGGGGGGGGGTGGATGCCAGGCAGAGGTGGTGGGGACAGGGCTGAGAGCCTGCTACAGCCAACCCACAGAGAGAAAAAGCTAAATTAAAAAGAAATTGTATTAATTTAAATGCTATTTGAAGAGGAATAGTACTGTACAGAGCCATTTCTGGTTGTTTTTTTTATATTGCGGTTATACATGAAGTGGGAAAAAATGGCAATGCTTAAAATTCTAAATGTTTTTTAACATTCTAAATGAGCTTTTTTTTTTTTTGGTACTGCATTCAGGCTGCCAGCACTTGATTTTAGCTGTGCACTAGATACTTTCAGAGCATGGCTATCAACCAGTCAGAGAGCTCTAAATCTTAAGCCCATTTCTTAATCACAGTCTGCATCATAGCAAGTCCTGATAGCATGAACCCTCCCAATGAACACCCTCCCCCTGGATACTCTTAGGTGAACAGCAAAGCATTCATTTAGCATTTCAGCCCCCCCCCCCTTGTTCATTTCCAAATCTCCTGCCCATTTTCAGGCTTTCAATCCCCCTGTTTCATCTTCCTCCTTCCATTTATGTGCTGGACTAAGGCTTTGGTGTCAACAGTAAAATGTAAATCCTTTAGATCTGATTCATGATTGAACCCACTCATTTTCTTTACCACCGCAAATAAAATAGAATAAAAGCATGAAAAGCTATCACCTTATCACCTTCTGGGAACTCTTGAATCATTTCATCTTTCAGCACCTAAATGATGCTTTCCAGTAATACTCTTAGACTCAGGTTCTTTGGAACAGTCAATGGTCTATATTCACTTCATGTTTTAGCTTTATTATCCTCTGAAAATGCATTTCCAGTATACCAATATACTGAAAGTGGATGTGTAAACCAATACAGTACAATGAAAGCTGAATCTCAGTATACCAATGTATTGAATGTGCATTTCCAGAAACTGATACATCGAGAGTGAAATTTCAGTATATCAATATATTGAAAGGGTACCGACACATATAAAGTGTATTAACTGGTCTTATGGCTGGATCCACAAAGATCAGCTGGGTTTTCTGTTATTGCACATATTTGGTGCATATACTTCACACCCCTGGAGTGAGTGGTTCATGGTCAAATCCACAGTCCAGAGTCTCCCAATTCATGTGTGCAGAGGTCTTTGTCAAAGCTGGGGGGCTTCTGGGGAATGGAATGGAACGATGCTGACACTAAACATCCAATCAGATGCCTGGGTAAGTAACACAGTGGGACTTCTGCTCTGGCCAGAGCAGTAGACTGTGGTAAGCAGGGTATTCCCCATATGGGACCTAAGTTTTCTGAAAACAAAAAAGATGCAGTTATGACCAACAGCTGTAAATGCAGTCTCAGAGGTGGGAGGCCTGGGTGCAAAAGGTTGGGGCCAATCAAGTCCCACAAAGATGCAGGGGGTGCATACATGGAGCATATATAAGGCTTGTGGCAGCATGTCCCCTGTAGTAACATTGGTGCCATCCAAATCCCCCTTCAATGTGTACACAACGTGTCATTTAAGTGGAGCACAATGTACAACAACATCTGTCGTTTTGCCCTGGCCACCCCCCGCCTCACCCATCACTGCGAGCTCTACGAGAAGTTTGGCTGGCTATCCTCGCTCAATCACCTTAACTTTAGCAATGGGTGCCTCGTGAGTAAAGTACTTAGCTCCGGCACCCCTCCGGAACTGGCCCGGTTTCTTGCTCCTGCTGACCTCTCCCCCTACCTGCTTAGATCCCAAGGCCCCGGCCTACTAAGTGTACCTACTTCCGCACCAACATGGGGACGGAGTTTTGCTGTCCATGGCCCCAGGCTCTGGAACTCCTTTCCTGAAAGAGTCCGTACTGCCTCCTCTCACAACAGTTTCCGGACCTCCCTGTGGGATCATCTTAAGGTGGCTTCTCGCTGTGAATGTCCTAAGCCTCGTTAGCCTCCCGGTGTCCACTGGTGCCAGCTTCTTCTCTCCTGCTGTGGCGTCACCACTCTTGCGCTATGTCCTCATCCAACTCCCCCCTTCCTTGCTTGACCGACGCTATGATGTTACTATGCTCATAATCCTCACCAGCCCTGTTGGTCATTGAATTTATCTCTAATTTATACCTTGCCCCAGCACTGTATCTGGGTGTACCTTCCACGTAAATGTAAAAACTGTAAAAATTGTCTTTTCTCCTGTTTTGTACCTGAATGTATTCGTCTGAACCAATTACTGTATCAATGTACCTGTTGTACCCTTTTGTACTGTCCCGGGTCGTTCCTGAAAATAGGCATAAAACTTGTCTAGTGTACTTACCCGGTAAACAAAAACGAAATAAATAAAATAAATTTGTTCATGCAGATCACGAACGTGCCCCTGTCCCTGCTGCTGACCCAGTTAACACAGACGTATTGACCAGGTCATTGCCAGCATCTGCAGGGGGCATATCAAACACTGTGGATTTATAGAGGTGTCTTCATGTACAGAGAGGGTACCTCTGCCCTTTTCAGAGGCCTATGTGGGTGCATAGAGCTCAAAATCAGATGCGTGGATCAGACCCTTTTTTTCTATATCAATCTGACTCTGTGCTTTCATTCAAAAAACAGATATTTTTCAAGCCCTAACTCTTCCAAAGTTAACCCTTTCTAAAGATAAATTCTTTGAAAAGGTGAACACTGGAACCTTAAGGTAAAGGGACTTAAATTAAAGCTTGGATACTGAATGCCATGCCTGTGTTCTTTTGATGCAGTTTTACGTTGATATACATTCACACTCTAATTTACAGTAAACCACTATAACATTATGATTAAAAAATGCAGTGATGTATATCAACATATATGGATGCATGCAAACTATATCACTAGGACTTAGAGATTAAACCCAGTTCCAAGCTTTCCATAATAACAGTTCCCAACCCTCATATTTTCAAAGTTTGCCCATACTAATAAAAACTTATTTGGGCTGGGCTGGCAGTATAGCCTAAAGGTTAGAGTACTGAGCTGTGAATGAGCTTGGTATATCCAATAGACCTCAGTTTGATTCCCATAACCTCCACTTACATACTTTGTGACTCTGAACAAGTCACAAAACCTCCCCAGCGTTCCCAGGTTACTCCTGAAAACAAGAATTGTGCCTAGTGGGCCTTACATGGCTACAAAAGAAAAAAAAGGTGAACTTTGGAACTGCCAGGGTTAGAAACTTATTTATCTAATGTAAGGTTTTAGTCAGGTCGACATGCCTGTCAACATTTCCTGACCCCATATACCTTTGTCTGCCCTCTCTGCTCCACCAGTGCTAGCATAGTGACCATGCCTCTCTCTCAAGGCTAAGGATGTCAGGAGAGAGCATTCATGGTGGTGGCACCTGTAATGTGGAATTCCTTGCCTCCGCACATACACATTGCCAGCTTGGTGGTGGCCTCTAAAGGGGTCCTAAAGTTCCATCTCTTTCAAACTGCATGTTGCCTGACATAATTTTAGATAGAAATCTGCTGCTAGTCATAAGGTGATTTATTAGAGGTTGTTAATCATTTAGTATCATTTTTATTTATATACTGTACTTACTCATTTAGAAATGTGCTACTTGTCTCTTTTGAGTTATGTGTCTTGTCATATCTGTACGATGCCCTGAGTTTCTGGGAAAGGGCACCTAAAAATAAACTTGCCTTGTGAAGCCTGTATGTGCCAATGTAGATCAATGCACTTTTAACCACATCATTTGGTTTACAAAAAGTTGGCATGTTTTAACATGTATTGAACAAACATTTGTCAATGCCGAAGGTTTGTCATTTGCACTGCTGTTGTACAGGGTCTTGCTAGTACACATTTTTACTACATATTTACCCAGGATAGACCAGAGGAGATGCAATATCTCATTTTTAGTGGTGTCCTGTTATTACACACTTTAGATTGTATTTACCCAGAATAGGCCAGCTGAGAGGCAATATAAAATTTTCAGCAGGCTCCCACATTTTGACCCCAAATTTCCAACAGTCTTTTCATGACCTGACATTATGAACAAGTTAAGTGGAATTTTTTAAAATCCCATCTGAAAGGTGATTTTGCAGTGTAATTGCAAAAGCAAGTTTCAGAGGGGAATTGAAAAATTACACCTGTCATGTCCAGGAGGTGGAGTAGCACAAGGGATATATTGAACATCTTCAAAAACAGCCCAAATCTTAAAAAAATAAAGTTATGAGTAAACACTGGAACAATTCAACTTTTGTTGTAACATAGTTGTTTTATCACATCTGGACTGCAAATTTTCAGCATATGCTTTTTATGACTACTACAGGTGTCATTTATAAAATAGTGGTCAAAACATCTTTTTGAGACAGAAGTTTGAAAAAATATTTTGGTCAGAATTTGGAAAATGACAGCTATCACATTCATGAGATGGTGTGAAAAAAATGAGTATGTTGAAAATTCAGGGTCAAAATATTAAAAATTACCAAAGTTATGAGTCTGCTTTGAAACATTTCAAGGTACACGCATAAGTTTTTTTTTTTTTTTTTTTATATATATTTTTACCTCAAATTTTCAACATAGCCTTCTTATGATCATACCTCATGAACAAGGCCTAGACAATTTTCAGATCATGCCTGAAAGGTGATTTCACAGCACAAGTGCAAAAACACATTTTGGCTGGGGTCTGAAAAATGACAGCAGTCACGGTCATGAGGCTGTGTGAAAAAATGGCTATGCTGAATATTTGAGATCAAAATATTGAAAATTACCAAGTTACAAATGTGCATTGAAAAATTGCAGTGTACCCTCAAACTATGGTGTTTTTTAAATATGTTTACCCCAAATTTTCAACATGGCTTCTTATGACCCCACCTCATGAACATGGGTAGAGAAAATTTTAAAATCCTGCCTGAAAGGTGATTACATACAGTAACTGCAAAATCAGCTTTTGGGATGTATTTGCGTCATTTCATCTCCCATGTGCATGAGGTGGGGTCCCAAAAAGGTCATGTTGAAATTTTAGGAAAAAAATATAAAAAAGAAAAATGTCCAAGTTATGAGGACATGTTTAAAACCCATTGAAACACTTTGAACTGCATACCTGATTTCCTTAGTTCATGGTCTGGTACTGAAGAGTGAAGATGTGTCTCTGATCCTGGAGGATTACAGTGTTGGACCCCAGTTGGTAAATAATGGGTGTGGGGGGTTGTTGGGTTGTAGGTGCTCAATGGGAGGGTGAGGTGGGGGGAGGATAATGATGGAGGTGGTCCGATGTGGCAAAATAAATCAATGGATGGTCTCCTTTTTTACAGGGTGTACGAAATAAAAAAAGACTACAAACGGGGGCGGGTGGAGGGTACTTGCTGGCCCCTGGGATTAGTCATCTGGTGTTGAAAAATTAAGAAAGAATGAGTGGGAAGGAACGAGGGAGGGCTTTCTTTATTTCAGGTACTGACACTGGAGATTGAGCACCTCAGTGTCAGTGTTATGTTTGGTAGCACTATGGTGGCTCACCAGTGCCACACAGTGAAAATAGGCAGGGTGGAGGGTTCTGGCCATCACTAGGAAATGGGAACCCCAGTGTCAGAAAATTAAGAAGTAAGGGGTGGAACGGATTGAGGGACTTTCTTTTTTTTTTTATTTCAGGTACCAACACTGTGGATTGGGCACTCCAGTATCAGTGTTATGTTTGGCAATATTGAGGGTGGGTTCCTTGGTGTCACACAGTGAAAACAAGTGGGATGAGGGTACTAGCTGGTACTGGAGACTGGACACACTGGTGTTGGAAAATTAAGATGGAGTGGTAAGAGGGATTGTTTTTACATTGGGGGAGGACCACGTCAGGATGATCATGATGCTGATCAGCTCTGCTTGCAGGGCGGTGTTATACAGATCAAAGGAAAAAAGCCACCCTGTGATTCAGGTGGTTCTTTTCTTTGAACTACACAAAGTTTCTGCTCAGCAAGACCAGAAGAGTGTCATGATCAGTCTGACACTGTTGGACCCCTTGTAGATTGCTCTGCATTGGCCCAACAGTGACACACCTCTCAGAATCTACTATCATACCAATATGTTTGCTTTGCACGATGGCAAACATAACAAGCATTTGTCAATGCCGAATGTTTGCTTGCTGGTATTTGCATTGGAAGTGCAGGAGTTAGACAAATGCAGAAAAGGAATGGCTTTGAAGTACTGAATGTCACGCCAACCCCACCTCCACCCTGCAGAGATGGACAGGCATTGGGGTATGCCTTTGGGTTGTCGCACATAATACTCATGCCATTTCACCTCACACTATTCTGCAGACACTGACAAGTGTTGAGGTGTGCCTTGGGGTGTTTGTCTTTACAGTCACACCATTCCATAAGGACATACACTGAAATGGGTGCAGTATAGGAGAATGAGGTGAACTCTGGGGCTGAAGAGTGCAAGGCACACCTCAATGCCTGTCACTGGCTGCAGGGTGGGGGTGAAATGGCATGAACATTATGGCCAGCAATCCAAAGGCACACCTCTGACACCTGTCAGTCTGTACAGATTGGGATGTTATGTTTAGAAACCCTTATGCCCCTGGCATTTGTTGGTATTTGCACTACAAATTTTCAACATGGCCTTTTTGTGACCCCCACCTCATGAAAGCATTTGGGACCTCTGCTCATGAACAGTGGCACTATGATTTTGTTAATCTGTCTTGAATGTTGATTTCCCACAGTGACTGCGCCATTCTGTGCCAAATGTGTGAAAACACAGTTGGGGCAGGATGTGACAAATGACAGCTGTAGCATTCATAGGGAGGTGTGAAGACATGGCAATGCTGAAAATCTGGAGTGAAAATATTACAAATTCTTGAAGTTACGAGTGTGTGCGTGGAAGTTGTGCCATGCATGCTCTTAACATAGTAATTTTGTGGACTTTTGTCATCAGATTTTCAACATAGGCATTTTGGGACGTCTACTCACGAACAGTGTCACAGTCATTTTGTTAATTTGTCCTGAACATTAATTTCCTCCCGTGACTGCACCATTGTGTGCCCGGATGTGTGAAAACACATTTCAGCCAGGATGTGGAAAATGGCAGCTGTACTGTTTATAAGGAGGTGTGTAAAAATGCCAATGTTGAAAATCAGGAGTGAAAATATTAAAAATTCTCGAAGTTATGAACGCATATGGAAACCGTGCAACACACACTTGTAACAGTCATTTTGTGAAATGTTCTCACCAAATTTTCAGCATAGGCATTTTGGGACCTCTGCTCATGACCAGTATCACTGTGGTTTTCTTAATCTGTTCCGAATGCTGATTTCCCATTGCGACCGCGCCATTGTGCGCCACTTGTGCAAAAACACATTTTGTGCAGGATGTGAAAAATGACAGCTGTACTGTTCATAAGCAGGTGTGAAAAAAAGGCAATGCTGAAAATCTGGAGTGAAAATATTAAAAATTCTCAAAGTTACTAGAGTGCATAGAAACTGCACAATGCATGCTCATAACACAGTCATTTTTTTGAATATTTTCACCAAATTTGCAACGTAGGCTTTTTGGAAGGCCCACCTCATGAATAGTATACTGTCATTTCATTACTCAGTCCCAAAAGGTGATTCTGCCAAATAGCAACATAACAGTGTCTGAATTCATGAGGTGAGGCCCCAAGAACCCCACGTTGAAAATTCGGTGCACAAATTCACAGATATGGCCGAGATATCCACCTAAGTTGAAAAAAAAACCATCTATGCCATTATACGGCTTACTGGCATTTCTTCAGTTCGCGGTCAGCTTCTGAAGAGTGCAGATGTGTTCCCAGTCCATCCAAGATTGTCGCACCAGCTCCAGAGGTAAGCAATGGAGTGAGGGGGGAGCGGGGAGGTGGGGTGTGCAGAGGGTGGGTGTGGGTTGGAGAGGAGGCCACCGACAGTGAGGGACCGTTTTCCTCTTTTCAGGTAAAAAACAAATAAAAACATCGTGGGAAGGTTTTCTTTTTTACAGGGAGATACCTGTGTGTGTTTTTTTTTTTTGGGGGACTGGAGCTGACGGGGATTGAGCACCCTTTGGCAAATACAAAAGGGTCTGTGTTTGGGGAGAGACATGATGCCAAGGGGGATCGGGCACCCCGCTTGGCAAACAAAATGTGTGGGGGACATTATGCCAATGGGGAGTGGGCTCCCCCATCGGCAAATTAACTGGGGAAGGGGCATGCTGACAGGGGGATTGGGCCCCCCATTGGCTTTCATGGGGACTATGAGGCAGACAGCGACAGCCGCCGCCATGTGTATTGAAATGTTACACCAGGCAAGGCACCGCCGTGCAATGACAGGTTGCTCCCTTATTGCAGCAGCTAATTCATTTCAAGTTGGTGGCATGCATGCTGAACTAGTGTGAGTAGCAGCATGCCACCGCATTGAGGAAAGAGGGCCAAGCCCCAAGATGCAGTGGGGGCATTGGCTGCCACAGTGCTGCACCTCCAAATACCCGCTTCTCTCCTATGCTGCCACATAATGTCTCTTGTGCATGCACACAAGCAAACGTAATAATGTCAAACACTATAGAAATGTGGGGGAGGGAGAAAGAGGGCACATGGGGATCTACTTTCACAGAAGAGGGAAGCACTTGGGGACTACTACCACACTCCAAAAAAAAGTACCATCCTTACTATGAATACATTAAAGGTAATCTTTTTTTCTCTGCATATTGTTAGGACTTCAAGAATTAAGATGGGCTATAAGTGAAGAAAGCAGTGTAAAATCCAAGTGTCAATTTTCACTTTTATTTTATTACATACCAAACTACTAACACTGTTCTGTGCAAGGAAACAACTTCTGTACCACATGTTCAAAGGTAAAATAACCAGAAACTTGAAACCACTACTCCAGTTTGTTTCCCACATTCAGGAATTTGTGTAATGTCACTCAACTGAGTGATAATATAATGTATTTAGAATGTAAATACAGGTTAGTATTTTTAGGATTCTAACAATGCATTTACACTCCAGAATGCATCACCAGGCTGTAGTGCTTGCCTGGATGCATCGCGTTGTGGATTTACCCTCCTAGTTGCATCACTGAGGCAATCATGCTGGGTGCAAAACAAAAAAGTTGCATTATTGCCTTCTCACTGACAGGGTAGGTACTACATACACACATACATACATAATAACTGCTACTCTATCACGATGAACAGGTAGTGGTAATCTTCTTCATTCCTCGCTGCTGTTGTGAAATTTGGATATCAAGCAAAGAACTCTGAAGATTACCGCACTGTTATTCATGATAGAGTTGCAGTTATTGTTTATATAATAGCTGGTCAGCAATTTTTTGAATGGGTTGACCGAGTTATAATTTGCTGTTATAACCCACGGGTTATAATGACAAACACATGCCATGTCCCTAAAACAAAAGCCACATTCTGATTGGCTCTTCACTCTTGTTGGGTGGGCAAAATGCAATGAGAAACATGGTGGTGCCTCATCCTACACAGCGAGGACCCACCATACGTAGATTGTTTGTCATTTTTGTTTTATTTATTTAAAACCAGTACGTCACCCCGAACACATCTTTCTTTCTTAACAAAATCTATTTATTTTATCCTGACATTCTGACGGCGTACTGAAACACTCTCACCATAAACAGCTCCGACCTCATTGACTGAGGTAAGGGTGATCGTGGTTGCCATTCAAATCAATAACTCCAGAAACAAGGCAAATTAAATATAAAAATAAGTAAACCAGCTGTAAAAAAAAGGTGTGTGTGTGTGTGTGTGTGTAAGTCAGGGAGTCACAGACACTAGATGAAGGCTAGAAAGAATTTCTGTCTTGCAATTATAAATAATAAAGGATGAAAAGTGTGCTTAAATTCAAAATTAATGGTTACCCTAGGTGTGGGATGCTTTAATAAATTTATGTAGTATCCCACACCTTGGGCAACTGGTAATTTCTCATTAAACACACTTCCCCATCCATTATTGTATATGTAATGACGTACTTCTCTACTAGGAACAAATAAGAAGCAGCACCCATGTGGGTGGGGTGGGGAAAACTTGTTCTGAATAATCCCAATCATAATTATTTCTTCATCATCATCATCTTCTTCCTCCTCTTCCTTCTCCTCATCATCATCATCATCTGCATCAGCATCAGCATCCTGTTCCTCCTCCTCATCCTCTTCTGCAATGAAAAAAAAAGATTCAAGTCCTTTTGAACCACGAACTTTACATTCGGCCTATGCCACAAAATGAGTACTAGGGAAATCAAGAATCTCTGAGTAAACAAAGAAATTGTTGAGGTGAAATGGCACTATTCTCAGTTCACATACAGGACAGAAATGAGCAGGGGAAGTAGTTAAACCTCAGCAATTCAATCAACATTACTAACATCTTGTTAGCTATCTTACATAATATTAATAGCCTAACCCCACATTCTAACTAGTTAAACATCTTTCATTATTCTATAACAAAAAACTACTCTACTGTACCACATGTACTTGTTCCCTCAAGAGTTTAACCTCCCTCCCAACAGTGACTCCAGCCCTCAACCATATGTGTGGATTTTTGGGGGGTGCAGTTGGGGCTGAATTTGTTTTAGCTTACTCTTAGCAGTAAGTCCCCACCCAGCTGGCTTCTTTAGATCCCCAGCCATCCCTGAAAAAAGCAGCCCAGCCTGCCAACTAAGATCCACATATCAGTGCCCTGTGTGAGTTGTGAGGCCTGAGGTACAGCTGATGGCCTTCAACCACCCAGGAAGCGCAAGTACTAAAACATTCAGCAAAAGGTAATAAAAAGTGGTTGTATAATTAATTAGGCAGCAACTTACCTAAATCGCTGCTGCTGATATTGGGTGGAGTGTCATGCTCCACGGAACTCACAGGATGTTCAGAATAGTTGGGGGCAATCTTCTAGTGTTTGTGAGAAGGGTCGCTCAGGTGGAAAGGGAACACAACAGAGGGGTCTATGAACTCGGATTCTGAGAGTGTGCCAGAGCCGAGATCCTGCAGATAGTAGCTGTTAGAGCTTGTTGTCCAGAGCCGGCATCGCCATCATCGTCAGCTCTATCCTGGCCACTTGCAGTGATGCAAGTTTCTTGGAGAACACCTTCTCCAGGTTGGCAGTAACTGAGAAGCCAGTCCACATACAGTACTGGATAATGATGGATGTGAGGCAGGGGTCATCCTCCGTGTCGCAGATGAAGCTCTGGTTAACTAGGTCACCCCTAGGAACTCTGAGACCATCTCTAGCTGGTCGGCGGTGGAGGGAAAGAGGCTGAAACTCAACCTGTGGCTGGGGGATCATGGAAAATTGGCAACAACGTGAATTTCTCCCAGATGTCTTCACTGGGAGCCAGTGGCTGTATCTGGCTCTGCTGCTGGTAGAAGTTCTTCTTCTCATCCTCGCAGTAAAAGTAGTGCTGGATAGAGTCATAGTCATAATCATAGTTTTTGCTTGGTGCTTTGGAGACCAGCATCTTGACTGCCTACAAGTGGGGGAAATAAAATATAAAATACTTTAATACAGCTACAATCTACCCCCCATGTCGGCTTTTGGGGGACTGTGAGGTGGACGACGACAGCCGCCACCATGTTTATTGAAATGTTACACCAGGCAAGGCACGCCCTGCAATGAGGGGGTGCTCCCTCATTGCAGTGGTGAATTTCTTTGAAGTTGGTGGCACGCTTCTGAGCTGCTGTCATAGACAGCATGCTCATTCATTGGTGCCACAGAGACAAGCCCCAAAATGCAGTGGCAGCATTGGCTACAACACTGCCACACCCCACAACCTGCTACTCCAGCAAGCTGTCACAACATGTTTCTTGCACATGATCACAAGCAAACATAAAAATGCATTGTTAAAAAAAAAAGTTTATGTATTGTTTTGCTAATCTTCACTGTTGAAACACATCTGAGCTCGCACTTCTAGTTCCTATATTAGAGCCAAAATGGCGTGCTTGGGCTGAGCCACTGTGGCTGAATATGGTAACGGAATGTTATTTATTTTTTAGCAGTGTTAAACACATGTTTTAAAATCATTATTGTTGACAAATTAACTGGGGGGGGCATGATCAAGTAGAGTCTGCCAAGACAGTATAGGCAGGGAAAAGAATAGGCAGACTGGTTAGGTTAAGAGGTCCTTATTTGCCATCAGATTACGTGTTTCTAAGTTTGGAGCTTTCTCTGGACTTTCTCTGTGGCTTTCCTTGCTCCCAGTTCTGTTGAAGATTTTTAGCACAGTTTTAGTCCTTGAAAAACAGGATGCCCATCATATTATAGATCTACAGTATATGCCCATGGACAGACAGCTGTGAAACTTTCTGCCTCTGCCTTGCCATGCACCATGTAAGCAGTGTCATATTCATTGCCCCCTGCCTGCAGCTGGCTGCCAGCTCCTCCGATGTAACAGCAGGTGGGTGGGCAATGAGCCGGGTTGTGGTTCTTAGTGCTAATTCTTGGGCTTTGAGAGGCTACTTCTGTGGGAGTGGGTCTTGGATGCTAGCCAGCTCCCATAGCACAAAGTTTTTTAAATAATAACAAAGTAAAAAAAAAAACATTTAATGTGCAGACCAGGGAAGCAGACGGAGTTTTGCTTGAGTGAGGGAACTTAGCTGGTAGCTCACAAGGTTGATGGCAAGAGCAGGAGTCTGCAGGGCCTGGTTGCAGGGACAAGATCTGCACTTGCGGCAGCAAGTGGCAGAAACACCAGGCAACTGACAAAGCAGATGGAGCGTTTGGATGTTCTTTGTAAATTGTCCTTATGTTTTACAGGGAGTACAGTGTTCAGGGGCTGAGGCTGTATTGGAGGCAGCGGACAGCTTAGCGTTCAGTGAACAGGGAAGAAACAGGATTTGATTAAAAAGTTGTTTAAGTAATAACAAAGCAAATTAAAAAAATAACGTACATCAGGGAAGCGTAGTTTTGCTTGAGTGGGGAAACTTAGCGGGTACCTCACAAGACTGATGCAAGAGTAGGAGTCTGCAAGGACATGAACTAACATTTTGGGGTATTTTTCTCTATAAAATAGGCCAACTGGATGGGCCTAGCAGTCCTTATCTGCTGACAATTTCTATTTTTTTATCCACCCTTCTCATTAATCCCCCCATCCCCCAAGACAATGGATTGCTAGGAGAAATGTGCAATGGATCAGCCACGATGGACCTGCTATATTCCATTCTCCTTGTCCTCTCGGCCTTCCATACCCCTCCTATTACCACTGCCAAAACAAGCTTTGGTGAGTCTGTTTATTTTCCATTTGTTCATTCTCTGTTTGCCTATATGGATGCTTGCGAGAGGTGGAACAGTGAGGACATAACAGAAGGCTATGCTTGTACAGCTATGTGCATCTGGATCAGGTGAAAAGGGCAAGCGATTAAAGCTAATCTTTTGGACCTTATTGTAAAGTTTTAATTTGCCAAACAAATGCTGGATATTGATGTAACATCAGCTGACTTGTTTTAAATAAATTGCAAACTATACAGAGCTTTCAGGGTATGAGTTGTTAATAGAAATCATACTGTAAGGGCAGAACCAGGGATGCGCAGTGCTGGAGGGCGAGGGGAGGATGATGAGGACTTCTGCATTAGGGGGATGGGTACCCATAGTGCTACTAGAAGAAGTGCCTACATTTTTTTCCTCAACTAAACAGAGTAACCCCACCCCTTCCCCTGGCTGTGTTGTGTTCTTCTGGCTGACGCAGGACCCTCAGCCGATGAGCCAACTATGTGTGAAAAGTGTCAGCTCATTGTGGATGTGCAACATGCAGCCTTTGTTTTGGGAGCTGATAAGTCAAAAGAGGAGAATGTACTGTATCCCACGGAGCTCATCCAGCTGCCTGCTTTCCAAATCACTGCATATCTAGCAAGTGGGTGCTCCGTGAGGCTGACTGCTCATTTTGCTTTTTATGCTGATCTCCCCAAGAAAGAAAAACAGTAGCATGATCTGATCATACAGAGAAAAAGTGATTTGGTTTCCTCCTGTTTTGCAGGATACAAAAATCATTAGAAAAGCTGTCGTATAACTTCAGGAGTACAGAGGAGAGAGTCGCTAAAACTTACAAGAAAATAAGTGCAGTCTCTCTCTCTCTCTCTCTCTCTCTCTTGCACACCCTCTCATTCTCTCTCCCCCCCTCGCTCCTGACTTAGGAAAAAGTGCCCTACAGTTTTTTTTTTCAGCAAAAAGCAGCTGTAATAAACATAAATGAATACAGAAAAGACACTGATGAGCTGATGTTGATGCTAGAGACGGATGGCTGTTGAACGACAGTCTAGCAGGCGGGTGCTCAATGAGACTGACAATGCATTTTGCTTTTCATTCTGATCTCTCTAAGAAAGAAAATCAGCAGCATGATCATACAGGGAAAACGTTCTTTGATTTCCTCCTGTTTTGCAGGCTGAAAAATTCAAAATTAATTAGAGAAGCTGCTGTATGCACTCCGTCGTGAGGAGAGAGAGAGAGAGAGAGAGAGAGAGAGACTGAAACTTACAAGGGACAGTGCAGTGTCTGTTTCTCTGTCTCTCTATATATATCCCTCACTCCCATCGCTCCTTCCTAACTAAGAAAAAGTGCTATTGAGTTTGCTTTTTCCAACTAAAATCAGATGTAAAAAAACAAGTGCCAACCTGCGAAGATGGGAAATTTCAAAAGAATTGTGCGGTGCAGTGTTCCAATCTCCAGAGGCTCGGAGCTGTATCTCTCTTTCGCAGAGAGTGACAAATTCAGGGGACAGTGGGACACTAGAGGATGCTGAGCAGACAGCTGCTCTCTCTCTCTCTCTCTCTCTCTCTCTCTCACACATTCTCCCACTCCTGTTACTTTTGTTCTCTCTCTATAAAATAATTTAATACGGCTACAATCTACCTCCACATCGGCTTTCGTGGAACTGTGTGTGTGTGTGTTGGGGGGGGCAAGGAAATCTGTGTGTCTCCCACTGTCTTCTCTCTCTCAGCTGCAGATGACCATGGCACAGCCACAGAATGAATGATGTGTACTCCACTGGGTGTTGGTGTCACGGTGGGACATGTAGAGAAAAGGAAGATGTAGCACATTATGTATGTAAAGTGGAGACACATTTCCACCGCTGACTGCAACTGAGTTTTTCTTTCAAGTCAAGACTAGTGCTCGGAATCTGCTGTCATAGACAGCTTGAAGCTCCATTGGTACATACGGGACACACCCCGCAGACTGAGAACTGCATTGGCAAGGACAGGCACACACCTCCAGCAAGTTGTATTGTCCCAAGATGTTTCTTGTGCATGCGCACAAGCAAACATAAAAAGCAGGTATCCAACTGCCCAAGTGAGGTAAAATACATTTGATATGCTGTAATACTGGTGCTACATTGAATGATACTAGTGATATTCCATCAAAGAGAACCACATCCATTTCTAGTTTTACCCTATTATTCAGCAAACTGTTTTACAGAGTTACTTTGGCTTTAGCCATCTTTACTTTACTCCTTTCAATTTATTGGCTATACTGTATTCCATATAGTGCCCAAATGAGAAAATTATTGGTTACCCTGAAGTTGTTTATAAGGCAGTATACATGGAATAGTAAACACTGAAAAAAAAAGAGCCACTTTGTAAATGATGACAAGGGTGCTGAAATGAGATGCATAGAAACCTAGAATATACCGACAGATAAGGACTGCTTGGCCCACCTAGTTTACCACTTTTTCCCTGCCTATAGTATCACCACAAATCCTGCTTGATCTCTGGCCCATTCACTCACCCCTTCCCTTTCCCTAAAATTGCTTTATGTCTATCCTATGCATTCTTGAACCCCACCACCATTTTTGCCACCGCCACATCCTCTGGAAGACTTGTCTAGGAATCCACCACTCTTTCTGTGAAGAAGTACTTTTTCACATCTCTCCAGAATCTACTCCCTCCAGCTTCTTATCATGCTCCTTGTCCTTAAGCACCTGTTTGTTTTTAAATGCTTCCCTCCTGTGTGTTATTTACCCCCGTGAAGTATTTAGAGATTTCTATCATGTCCCCCCCCTCCCTCCTCTCTTCCAGGGTGTACATACAGTATTTAGGTCCTTAAGTATCTCCTGATAGACTTTCTGATGTGGATCCTGCACCATTGAAGCTGCCCTCCTCTGGATTGCCTCCACTGTATGTCTTTGTGGAGAGGTGGTCTCCAGAACTGGACACAGTACTCTAGGTGGGGCCTTACTAGTGGTCTATACAGAGGCAATACCACCTCCCTCTTTCTGCGTGTGATATCCCTCCCTATGCACTGCAGTATCCCACAAGCCCTCCCAACAGCTTTGTGACTCTGTCCTGCCACCTTTAGGTCATCTGATATGGTTACCCCCAGGTCTCTTTCTTGCTTGATAGCCGTCAATATCACTCCTCCCATTCTGTACTCTGCCCTTGGGTTTCTGTGCCCCAAGTGCATTACTTTGCACTTTTTTGCATTGAAACCCTGCTGCCATACCCTGACCACTCCTTATGTTTTCTCTGGTCTCTGCATATCCTTTACACACACACACACACACACACACACACACACACACACACACACACACACACACACACACACACACACACACACACACACACACACCCCACGTTTCCATGCTATTGCAGATTTTGGTGTCATCCACAAAGAGGCAGACCTTGCCTTCCAGCTCCACTGCAATGTCACTTATAAAGATTATTAAAGAGGACTGGTCCCTATACTGATCCCTGATGTACCCCACTGGTCACCCTCCCTTCCTCAGAGTGAACTCCTTTTACCGTCACCCTCTGCCGCCTATCCCTTGAATAATTTTTTACCTACTTTACCACCTCTGGACCCACTCCTAAGCTACCCAACTTGCTTACTAACCTCCTACATGGAATGGTGTCAAAAGCCTTACTGAAATCTAGGTAGGCCATGTCCACTGCTTCACTCTGATCTAATTCCTTGATCACCTAGTCAAAAAAATCCACCAGATTTGTTTGATATGCCCCCCAGTGAATCCATACTGCCTCAGGTCTTGTAATCCATTGGATTCAAAATATTCCACAATTCTTTTCTTCAGTAGTGACTCCATTAACTTTAACATCACCGATGTCAGGCTGACTTGCCTATAATTGCCAGTATCTTCTCTCCTACCTCTTTTGTGAAGTGGGACTAAATCTGCCCTCCTCCAGTCCTCTTGAACCTCTCCTGTTTCCAGTGAGCTGTTAAATAGGACTGTCAGAGGTACAGCTAGTATCTCCCTGAACTCCCTCAATACCCTTGGATGCACCCTGTCTGGCTCCATTGCTTTGTCCACTTTCAAATTAGCGAGTCCCTTTAGGACACTCTTCTCTAAAAATTGACTGGTGTCCACCTCCATTGCCTCAATGCTCATGTTACTTTTTTGCGGCCCTTCCCCTTCTCCTTTCTCTGTGAACACTGAAAAAAAGGTTTTGTTCACAATGTCTGCTTTTTCTTGGCCCCCCTCTGCTCAATCCCCTCTTCCATTTTTAACCTTACAAGCACACCCCAATCTTCTTCCATTCATGTACATACCTGAAAAATGTCTTGTCCCTCTTTGTCACCACCTGGGCTATTCTCTGCACACTCTGCACCTTTGCATTCCTTGCAGCTCTCTTTGCTTCCCTTTGTTTTGCCTGATACACCTCCCTATCTTCCTCCCTCTGTGTCTTCTTATACCTTCTGAATGCTACCCCTTTAACATTTGCTTTTTCCACCACCTATTCATCCTCTTGCTTTTTTTCAGTTGCTCCCCCCCCCCCAACTCTTTGTACGGTCCTACTCACCATCCTCAGACTCTCTCAAGTGTGGTATCATGATCTGCTTTCTTGCACCCTTCCTGAAGTCATCTGTAGCTACCTCTGGTGTGCCCCTCTCCACTACCTGGACCACCCAACCCCCCACTCTGAGCCCCCCAGGTGTGGGACCACCAATTCCTTACGTACACTCTATCTACAATCTAATCAAGCTGCCAGGTGAGTGATGCACCAGAGATAGGCATGGAGGACCCGGCGGTGGGTGTAGATGCAGAACCCCTGAACCCACTGTGGATAGGGCCCTTTTTTCTTGGTTCCTCTCCTCTGGCTCAGATGAGCCATGGCATCAGTGTGTGGCTGGGATGCTCCTGCCCTCTCTCACAGACACCTGCAAGCAGCCAGCTCCTCATTGACTGTTTCCGTTCTGTGGTGCAGCACCTTCTAGCCACTGCCAGAAGCTGCCACCAGATGGATCCAACCCCAGGAGAGGAGATCAGTCCCCCAGATGCTCAATCCTCTCCTCCCTGCTGACCCCCAGCAGCCTGAGCTTGCTCCCAAACCTGAGTCACTGATGTGGCATGAGATGTGGTGTCCAGGGCTTTAACCCTCAGCACCACTGGGCCAGCCTTCTCAATTGCTTGATGCAGAGGTTTGTTGCCTTCTCTATGGTCCTTTTTAGCTTTGCCCACTGTTCCTCCATCCCATACAGGTCATCCCTCCCACTTGGTCATCCATGAGACATTCACCCACCTTTTTAAAATCTGCCCTCCTGAAGTCCAGGACCCTCACCCTTGTGTGGGTCAATTCCACAGGTGTTCCCCAGGTGACCTCCTACCTTGATGTCTGCATCTCTGTCCCTGTTAGTGAGTATGAGGTCCAGTATTGCCCCATCATGAGTGGGTTCACTGACTAATTACAGCATCTCATTTTCAGTGAGATCCTGCGTCTACCCAGTTTTTACACCTGAGAGTGATTTAGTAGACAATGTGCAAGTAGCTGTGGTGGGTTTGGAAATAGAGATGTCCTGGTTCACAGTTTGGAAACATCTGGGGAGTTGGTTTTGGTTAGAGAGTTTTGAATATTGTTGATCCCCTCCCAATCAGTTCAGTGTTTATAAGTGCTATGCTCACACAATCACACATACATGTTGTGTTCTGTGCATACACACCAGGGTGGTAGTTCAGGGTTTGGGTTGTTCATATTTAGAAATTACTTATCTGAACATCTACATCTCAACATCAGAATTCAAACACTAAACCCTGAACCAATGAATCTGAATGCATACTCTCGCTCAAGGGCACAATATTTAAATAGCAAATGTTAAGGACATTGATGAGCTCTGTACACATATTGGCTTGGATCAGAGGTCTCTATATTATAAGAATGTCTCCTTGAATGTTCTAGGTGTTTCTGAGCTGAGAAGTAAAGATAAAGGGTTTCGGTACCCTAGAGATGTAGGAGGTGAACTCTGAGAATAACGAAACAGTTCATTATGCCTATATATTACAGTATATCTTAACAAATTTGTAATTTATACAATTTTAAAACTCAATGAAATAAATCTAAAGTTTATTTCATGAAAAAAATAAAAATTAATAAACCTACCCCAACCACAGTCTAGTTAGCAGAACTCCTGGGTTGAGAACAGCTTATCATTATCAGACATGATCACACACAGCAAATTTCAACACTGATTGGCTGAATCAGTTTTGAGGACTTATAATACCACAAATACAGTCCAAAGCAAAGTGGATCATTTAGGTAATGCAGTGGACAGAGACCAACAAAGATCAAAGAGATGCTGTTCAACTGGTTAGGCCATGTCAAAACATGAGCTGTCCTTCAAGACAGCTGGATACGGTTTATTGTTTTTGATGGCATGCCCACTGCAATACAATTATTATGGTGAATCAGGGCAGTAATAAAAGCATGAATAAAGACTGCAGATATATGGCAATGATAAATGTAGACTAGGGTGAAGTTTCATAAATAAAAAATTTCTACGAGTGATCTCAATATAATGGCTCACACAGACTATCATCAAATCTTTGTCAGTAAATGAAAAGTAGGTGAATGAGATTGCTCAGCGATGCCTTGACAGCACATCATCCTGCCACCTGGAAGATCAGAGTTCTTTGAGTAAGCCCTAGAATCCCAAACTATGGCCAGCCTTGACTTTCTGAGGGGGAGGGATAAGGCCTCATGACACTTGCACCCACCCGATTTGCTGTCCAACCAAGGAGTGGAATTGGCATCAGCTGTGAAAGCTGCCACTTGTCCACTCTCTTTGCTGAAGGAAAGATGTGCCCGAGGCAATGCAGGGTGTTAGATGAGGGGGGCAGGGTGAATAAGGGGAGGAATAGGTATATTTCTCAGTTTCACTGAGTTTTACATTTCATGACATTTGCCAGTTTTGCAGGAAGGAGGAAGGTTTTTATCCAGTTTCGCAGTGGCAAACTTCAAACATTCCTTGCAGCACAGTGTGGGGACATTTGCTATAATTTGTCTTTGGTGTTAAACTAGCACAAGTATACAGATTTTGACTAAAGCTCCCATTCAAAACATTTGCGAGGTCAAATGTTTTTCTGCAATACAGTTCTAGATAATAGATGTATGATTTTCCAAGAAATTATCTGGACACGAAAATGGTGTGCATCCAAACTGCCACATACAGACATCGCTTGCACTTAAAATGACCTATATCTATATTTTTCATTGAGGAATCCATGCAAAACAGGCTTACCTTGCATTCAGAGTCCTGGTTTGGATGTAAGCAATGCCTAGAGTCCATTGTGCAGATGCAAGTAGGCATCAGTGTTTCAACAGAAACAATGGAACACAAATTGGTCTAACAGTGTTAACTTGTTTGTTGCTTTGTTTCAGTTTTAGGCTACAGATCCCACAACTCCCAGAACCCTTCCTTCATGCTTTGGCATATAGGACTTTGTTTGCAGTACTGTAACCGACATGGCTGAATATTTCCAAAGATGGTCTCTCTGCTGACCCTATAGGGCTACTACAGGAAAGCAGGGAATTTCTTATAGCCATACTCTAACACTAGACTTACTTGTGTCCAGACTGTGAACATAAGTCAGCATACAGACCAGTCTGTGTGCAAGCAAACCATGGAAAATCATACAAAAAGAAATACAATCAATGGGGAAAATAAATCCCACTTTGAATGCTGCTCAAAGCAACAAAGCAGGTCCTGTTTTCAAAAGACCTTCTCTCTTTTTAAACCTATGGTAAAACTGAAGATTTGGCACGTCCATATTGTTCACAGTAGAAACATCATACCCTAGGTAATACATAGGGCTGTGAAAAATGCAGAATTCTGTCAGTGGAATTCATGTAGAATGGCAATTCCACTTCAGATATACTTTTCAGAATTTTGTTTTAATTCTGTAGAATTCCAGAAAGTGTTTCTGTGTAAACCATAGAATAATTTCCCATGGGTCATGTAAACTGGAGAATCATTTCCCCTGGACTGTAGAAAAACAATCTGCAGTTTGTGTAAACCACAGATTCTTAATCCATGAAAATCATTTCACTTATGAAATTTTGAAATACCACTGTTGACAGAATTCTGTGGATTTGTCTGAAATGCTATAGAATTTTGATCCATCAAAATCAGCACATTCTGCACAGTACTAATAAAACAGACTCTGCAAATAAAGCCAAATGTTGAAACATAAAATTAGATTAGTACAAATGGCCTCATAAGAAATTGGAAAGGAAGCACAGTTGTTCAAAACATCTTCTGTATCTATTGGTTGGTGCAGTTTGTTTACTTTGCAAAACATGTGAATTTCCAAATGTGTCTATGGTTACATACTAGCTGAGAAGAATATGTTTCACTAAGGCCAACTTTCATGTCTTTCTATTAGAATTTGGCCATACTATTGCCTGTGATCATTTCAATGCTACCCTTCAGTGTGGATCAGGAGAGGTGATAGAAATCGATGACAGTTTTTATGGACGGAAAAACCCCCATTACTGTTCCAGGGAGAACACCACTGATGTCAAACTCTTTGAAGAGTGCAGTTGGATTCCTACCAAGGATGAGATAGCAGGTAGGAATTTAGAAAAAGTTGCAAGGTTTTGTTTTGTACAATGTAATAAAACAATGATGCCCCTTATACTTACTGAAAATAATATAATTTTCTAGCAATGTTGGTGGGCCACCTAGAAACCCATATATTATACTGCAGAAGTAGCTCAGTCATCCATTCATAAAATGGCCCAAAAGTTTTAACTGAAATTAGTAAAACATTTTGTTTAGTTTTTCATTCTTTTAGTCAATTTATTGTTTTCGGATAAATGGATTGGAAGCAAGAAGTTAATACTATGAAATTAATTGTTGTATACTGTGCATAGCTCAGCAGAGTTACAGTTCCGTCTCCTAACATGATGCTCAGTATACCCTGCTTCTTGCATCATGTAAATATCTCCATATGGGTTGCATTGCATACCAGTGAAATGAACACGTTATTGACATAGTCACTGAATTGGAGTGCCAACATTGTTTTATGGTTCAGTTTGGCAATAGTGGTGTCTGGGTCAGAAGACTGTAATTTTTAGTTCCAAAGAAGGACTTGGGCTCATATCCATTGTTGGCACTGCCCTGCAACTCAAGTTGGCATAGTGTTGTTGGAGGTACCTTAATTTCAGATGAGTTGATAAACCATTCACTTTCTGCCTACTTTGGGTGCTTATCCAACTGAAAGTTGAAGATGCTGCACAGATATTTCCCATTATATCTAGATATATCACAGGGCTTCCCCATTAATTTCAATGGGATTTTTTTTGTAATGTATCTGAATATATTTAGATGTTTACTGGAATGTATCGCTGGCTACCACAGTATGTCCTTATTTGAAGAGAGTAGGGGATAAGTATAACATTCTGATCTAAATTCTTTTTTTCAAAAACATGGGCTCACAGTGACATTTTCAGTGGCTGTGTATAATGTTATTGGTTCAAAACGACTGCCATATTTACTTGTGCACAATCACTAATATCTAACACATGGCTTGTAAAGTGGTTTGAGGTGCTACATGTATGAGGATCACTATATAAATCAAAATAACTCAAACTTACTATTGTATATAGATGATGCAGTCCTCCACAGAAATTCTAGGGATCCCAGCTACCTCAATACTCAGATTGCTTGTGACCTCCTAGAACTAGAAAATTGTTTTTTTTTAATTTGGCCAATACACTTGCTCTTAATTCTAAAAAGACAAAAGCAATCATGTTTTTCCCTAGAAACTTGGGTCTATCCAGGCAACCCTTACTTTCTCTATCTAACTCATCTAGAGCTCTTATTGAAGTGGTGGAGTCCACCAAATACCTGTGGGTCTACTTGTACCAGGAACAATATTTTAGAACTAATATTAACCATGTCACTCAGATCCTTTAGCAAAGAAATTGGCTTACTCTACTGCCTGAGCAATGTTCTAACTAGAGACTCATGGCTTATCATTGCCACTGGTATGCTACTTACTTTTCTGTAATACAGTATAGCACACCCATTTGCAGTCCATGAGGTGCTCTGAGCTCAATACGCTCAGAGTGCTATAGAATAAAATAGGATGCATTGCCGCTAGAGCACCACCCAAGGAGCACCACTGCAATGTACTATACTCCTTGAACTGGCCTTCATTGGAGGGCTGGTTAGAGTACCCTCTCCTCTGCCTGGCCTATTAGCTAACCAATGATCCCTTCCCTCCCCCAATGTATGCGATATTCTAAAAATTAAATCTTCAATGAGGATCCTGCATCGCTCTAGTAATAGCCTGTTGTCAGTCCAAACACTGAGATTCTCTATGGGGAAAAGTTTCTTTCCCATTTCAGCCCCATACATCTGGAACAAAGTGCCTTCTATCCTTCAAGACTGCTCTTCTCTGGATGGATTTAAAAAGGGGCTAAAGTTGTCCTACTAAAGTGTAGTCTCTGTTCATGTAATAGGTGGTGCTTCATTGTACTATAATTGATGATGCTTCATACTTTAGTACTTATTTGTTACTCTTTCATCTATGTTTCCCCATCTGTTATATTCAAAGATTGTTATTAATAATATGTCATGTATTGTTATTCCATATTTTGCCAAGTGTATTCTTCCACTGATCTTGCAATTTGTCTATGTATTGTACTGACTTAGTTTAGAAAACATACTTTGTCCATGTTCTGGTTTGCCTGCTTGTTAATTGTAATTGATTCTGGGTCACCCCTGAAAAAGGGCCAACTATGCCTTAGTGGGCCTATGTGGTCAACAAAATAAATAAATAAAAATAAACTGAGTTACAGTTGGCTTTAAAGAACAAAATATCCAATAGAACCAACACTTTGGTGGCTGGATTATACCCAGCAATAACAAGATATGTTAATAACAGAACAATTCTCTTACAGTCATGAGTTCTGCCAGTCATAGTATCATTATTATGTAACAAGGAACAATGGGGAGGACTCCCATACTGAATAAGGGCAAGCAAGCCAGAACTGATGTTGGCTAAAATTCCATTGTGAAAACAAGAAGCGGTCTCAGACATCAGGGGGCCTTCTGATGTTAAATCACAGAATTCCTTTATTATCCCATGTTTCCTATGATGTGTAGGGTATATAGCAGGTCTCACTCACTACCATTCCCAGGTCACCGGAGTGTCTACGACTGAGGAAAGAGCCATTTATTTTTTATTTGTTTATTTGAAGCATTGGAAAACACCTTTGAGCAGGGAACTCATTTACAAAGGTTCCTCATCATCATACAGAATAAGACAGGTACACCAAATAAGACAGTTACAATTCCACCAGTACAAAATACATGATAACTACAAAGGAGTAACTTTATGCTTAGTAATTTTTACAATCAAAACTGAGTACGAGCACAAATTACAATTAGAGACCAATAGGAGAAATATAGGTAGCTGCCATGGGCCAGGCATTGTCACTAGCAGGGTCACTTAACTACTGCCGAGTGGCAGGTCAAAAGTGGTTGTGTGGAGTATAGGGGACTGGAGAAACAGGAGCTGGGGGTGCAGCTGGAGAATAGAGGAAGGAAGGAAGGAAGGAAGGAAGGAAGGAAGGAAGGAAGGAAGGAAGGAAGGAAGGAAGGAGGGAAGGAGGGAAGAAGGTAGGTAGGGAGGATGGAGGGAAGGAAGTAGGGAGAGGATAAATACTAGGTAGGGGCATGGATAGAGTGGGGGTGGAGCTAAGGAGGTATGAACAGGAGACAGTGAAGTAGAAAGGACAGGAAGGGAGTCACTGAGGAAGAGTCAGGGACTGTTGGAGCAAGTTCAAATTGAGGGAGGAATATAGGAACTTAAGCTGGAGTGTTGTATTGGCCAATGAGGGGAGGGTATAATTACTGATAGGGTGTAATTTGCAGGACTTGGTACCCCTAATTAAACCGAGTCATTACTATGAGAATTAAGCACCATTAGTTGGTTAACATTCACAGATTCTTGCACTGATAAGGGATTGCATCAGGGTACATTTAACGGTAGGAAAACTCTCCAAATTGTAACTGACACACACCTGCATTTAAACAGCAATGAACTGTCTTCCTTGGGCTAAGTACGGTCACAGAGGAGTCAGATTGTACTTAACCCCTGGAGAAAAGCAGAACCGGAAAACATCTGATCTGAGATTACAAAAGCTTTAACATGTACTGCAAGCTACTGGATTTCCCACTGCAGCCTACTGCTCTGATGTCAGCTGCAGGGGATTCTTGGAATTGTAGTAACAGAAGACGTCAACCTAGAAGTAAACAAAATTAGTCTGATACAATCTATTATACTACAGTAAACCAAAAGTAAATAAATGTTTTTGCACACAGAGTTCACAATGGGACCATCACCACACTCAAGTGCTGGACCTTTTGTGCTGACTGTTCCCCTTTAAACAGACTACATACATACCCAGATTTCCAGTTACATAAAAATGTGAACAATACGTATTCTCCCTTTATTTTTTTTCTATGTTTTTGAGTAATAATCTTCCATTACAACAGATTACGATTCATGTTCCATGTGTGTCCAAACACAGTAAAAAAAAAAACCTCTTTAACAATTTCAAAAGTAAACTGTTTTACCATGCTGCTCAACTCTCTTTCCTTTGTATCCTTCAAGCTACTAGCAACTTCCCAGCATGGTGGCTCGTAGAAGAACACTACACCGAGGACTCCTCAGATCTTATAAGGCCATGCCTAGAAAAAAAATGTGTATTGAAAAATTATGATCCCCTTCACAGCAACTCTGGCTTCAGTCTAACTGTTGACTTATAGATGGCTGACATATAAAAGCCTAGAAACTACTCACAGATTGCATTCAAATACCACCACCCCCCTTAAGAAGATTACCCTGTGTCTCCAGATTTTATTTTTCTATTTGTTTTTTATTAACTGGGTAAGTACACTATAAAATTGAATGCCTATTTACAGGTACAACCCAAAAGGGTACAAAACAGAGGCAGAAAACAAAACGTAACCATTCCATACAGCATAAAGTATTAAAGGACAATTTAGAAAATAAACAAATAAAACTGCTGATTCAGCAAGTTAAACAAAAAATTATTAGCAAATATAAACATGAACATAATTTAACTCAGACTTAGTTAGGCTAGCAATGTTATATAAAAAGTGCATTGGTCAGTCAGAGGTAAGGAGAGTGAGAATCGTTAACCAGTTTGGAGAAATAAAGGCTAAAGCAAAAACATTTGAGGCAAGTGAAAGATCTCTATGAAGAAGGAATTCTGGACTCATTTGTTTAATTAAAAAGGTACATTTCTTAAAACCAAGAATTTTAATTGCCTACTTTCAAGTCAGACAGTACTTAAGAAACAGCCTAGGGGGAGAAAATAACGCCCACATGCTCACCAATTGAGGAAGCAGGAATCTTAATTAGATGCCAATGACATCATGATATCTCATGAGTGGCGAAGCCATGAGTGACATATTTTGATTTCACTGGCCTCGAGTGAAGATAAATATGATATCTTCAGTCAGGCCATATCATGTTCTGTTTATACAACATTTGTCATTTAAAAAACATTTCTGGTTGATATTGCCACTTTCAGACTGTCTTACGGAACAAGCGCTTTCACTTTTCTTGCTGTAAGGTAGTGTGATCGAGTTCTGTCAATAGTGGTAAATGATGTGCTGACAGAGATTTAAAATAAGGTACTCTGTTCAAAAAGTAAGAAAACTGTTTTTTATGTTGTGTTTACTTACTGTAACTGCGTAAAAGAAGCTGCAGACTGTACTGAGAGGAGAGAGAGGGCAGAGTGAGCAAGTCAGCAGCTTCAGAAAAGTAGACTCAAGTGTAAGTGTGTGTTATTGGAATGATCATTTGGGCTTGCGTCTACTTTTCTGAAACCGCCAACTTGCTCGCTCTCCTCTCTCTACAGTTGATAGCTTCTAGTACACAAAACTAAGTAAACTGAAAATAAAAAAAAACAGAGTTTTCTTACTTACAGAGAGTGCCATATTTTAAATCTCTGCCAGGACATCATTTAATGCTATTGACACTGCTCAGCCACGCTACACTGGAGGAAGAAAACTGAAAGTGCTTGTTGGATAACAGTGTGAAAATGGCAGGATCAACCAGATACATTTTTTAAATCACACATGCTGTACGTTGTGCTGTGGGGAAGGAGGTATAGGTGGTTGTATTGGGGGGGCCAAAGCATGTTGTATAAAGTACTGTAACATGTGTGAGTAACCTCTATGTGGAAGATTGTGTTCATGGGGGGATGTGGGAGTTGTGTTGAGGGGGGCCCAAAGCATAGGTTATATGAACAGAACATGACATAACTTGACTGAAGATGTCATATTTATCTTCACTCAAAGCCAATGACATCAAGCTATTTCTCACTCTTGGCTTTGCCACTCGTGAGATATCATGATATAATTCACCTCTCATAAAGATAAATATGATATCTTCAGTCAGGCTATGTCATATCCCCTCTATCTATAGAGACTAAATAATGGGCAAGGCTGGTATACAAGGATGCATGCCCATTGAGGGGGCTAACTAGGGCTATAAGGCCATGAGCTCGAAGAGCAAGTGGCTTTTTTGGCCTTATTAACCCAAAAGTTGGGTATACTTTTGAGTGTTCCACCTTTACCTATTGTTTTTTTTTTTTTTTATTATTATTTAGTTGTTTCACCAGGAGTAGCATACTAAGCTGAAAGCTTTTTTACAGGAGTGACCTGGGAGCACAGGGAAGTTAAGTGACTTGCTTAGGGTCACACAGTATGCAAGTGGAAGCTGTGGGATTCAAGCCCAATTCTGGTCTACTGGATGTCACCAGATTTGCAGCTCAGAGCCTTAAACCACTGCGCTATACTGCCTGTTTGTTTAATATAATACACTAGGATGGATATTGTTATGGAGATCACATTTGTGATCGCGTTATAGCACCTGAAGGTCTCTTGCAGCAAGGAGGAAATGGTGTTTAGTGAGTGCAGATAAGAGTTTTGGGGGATTTCTGGGGTTGGGAAGGTTTTGTGTGTCTTTTCCCATGTTCTTTTGCAGCTTGTTAATTGGTTTGGCTAGCTTATTAATGATGAGTTAATCGTGTCACCAATATTGTTCCTTTAATCGTTTGATTAGTGTAGGTATACAGCTGTATATGTATATAGCTGTAATTGTTTAGTGCAGGTATATAGCTGTAATTTTTTGATTAGTACAGATATACAGCTGTAATTGTATTAGTGCAGGTATATACTTTCAACTGATGGATTAGTCACAGCAGGTATATACTTTTAGTTGATAGATTAATCAAAGGTATACAGTGAAATAAATGATGGCCTTTTCTATGGAGAAAAGTTCCCATCCATGTAATACATATGTAATAAAATGTGGAAATATAATAAACTATAGGTAACATTTTAGCCTTATAATAAAGAGACTATTTTTGAAATGAGGTGGGCAAATGGTTAAACTAAGAATCTTAAGATTACTGTCTTTTGTTGTCAGGAGACATTCATTTAAACTCAGAGCCAGGCCAAGAAGAACGTTAATAAGCAGATATCTAGAACGGTAATGAAATTAGTTTCATTACTTTTAATGCTAGAAGTATATCTCTAAAATGTGATACCATTCGAGAGTGGGTTTTAGAGTATAGGCAGATGTATTGCTAATGACTGAGACTTGGTTAAGTAAGAAAATATTAGACTCTGAAGTTCATAATCCTGGCTATCAGTTATGGATGCATGGCTGCGTGAAAAGGGGAAGGGGGTAATGGTTCATGGAGCACTGGCCTTGGAAACTAAAAGCATTGATTGTGAAATATGTACATCAGATATGGAAAAGCTAGCACTGGAAATAAAAACTCCATACTGTAAGCCAATTATATTAATAGGTTATCTCCCCCACAAAGGGGATGATCACATTTTGTGTCTCTTTATGATTTTTTGTTCCCCTTTAGGTCGATTCACAAGTTTATTTTATTAGGAGACCTAAATGTGGATTAGGCAATGGCACCCCCACAAGTAAATTATTAGAATTATCATAAAGTTTAGGATTATTTCAACAGATCAAATATGACTGAATCCTAAAGATCCGAGTCTCTCTACCATCCTAGATGTAATATTTACCTCAGCCCCAGATACCTATTCCTTACTTGGCATATTGCCAGATGCTTTTAGAGATCACCAAGTAATTTTTTTGTATTAGATATAAAGATAAAAAAAAACAGTTTATTACAGGTTAAAGTGATTTTCTAAGGTCTGCCATAACAAACAGGAATAGTAACCTGTAGGAGTTGTAAATTAATCTCCTACCATTCAAACTGCCATTAAGTGCTGTTTTCCATGGAAAAAATGTTTTTATTTCTGTGCTTAACTTCATTTGCATTACCCTGCCCTTTTTTTCCTCAGTACTGCAACCCCCAACCATGACATCATACAAGGGAAACAACGTTTTGAATTGGAGACCTCTGTTGGTCAGTCTTGGTATTGCAGGCATCCTTTTTCTTTCACAATTTTGGACTCCTAGCATAAGCTTGACACCAAAGAAAAAGAAAAGCATTCTGATCCATAATTACACTTCTGAACTACTTGCAGTCATTCAGGCCCTATAACATAAACATAGAAATGTATCATCATGCTCCTACATTCTGACAGGAGCTGTCACTTCAGACGTGTCACTTCACCAACAGTTAGTAAAAGTCAAACATCTATGTAGACTGGTAAGTTATCTTTCTGGCCTGCCTGCATCTCAGAAACATTTTCCAGAAACTTTTCTACAGACTGTACTGCTGTGAACACTACCAAAATAAGACTCCACTTTGATTAGGTAGACATAAAAATCAGCTATTTCTGTGGTCACTACAGAAATAGGAGACTACATCTCTTGGTAAAGAAATGTTGTCATCTAGATCCTATATACACACTGCCTCGTTTTGAAAATAAACATATGAGAGCTTTTTTTTATTGTTGAAGCCACTACAGAAATGTGAGTCTGCATATCACAGTAAGGAAATTGGAAAACAACTTCTCATTGTACCCACAATGCCTTGCTACATATGTGCCTATTGTGTACCCCTTTCTCCACTACTCCAGGACACATCTGGAAATGGGCTTATTTGCTCAGTATATCTTTTTTGGTAAAACATGTATTCAATATGTCATTTCTGACGAAACTTTTAAATAAATAAATATTTCTATATATTAAGTGCTATACTGCAGTCACTACTACCAAAATAAGGGACTGCACCTCTGAGTAATAAACATTTAAGCCAATTTAAAATTTACCCAGAATTCCTTGTTGCTGTATGCAAAACATTGATATTTCCCTTGCATGACATCATTCTGGGGGTATGGCTGCACACAGAAAATTGGAGGGCAGGCAGAAACAAAGTGCTGCTAAAACTTAAAATAAAATGACAATGACAGATTTTTTTACAAAACAAATTGCAGTTTTAGGGCCAGATATTCAAAACTTTGCACCAGACAAAAACCATTTGTGCGGGATTAGTGCGGGTCTGCTATATTCAAAAGGCCAAATAGTATGCACAAACTGCATTAGCACCAGGCAAAACTATAATGTATGCAAGTGGCAAACTGACTTGAATACAGGTAAAATGCTATATTCAGCGACTAGCACCGCGCTAAGTGGTTTTGCGTGACTTAGCACGACACTTAGTGCGGTGCAAATTTCCGCCCAGGAAAAGCTTGTCTTAACCCTGGGCAATCAGCTTTGCGTGACACTTTGGCTTTGAGCGGTGTTTGCGTGGGTTTAGTGCGGGTTTTGCGTGACCCTAACAAATAAATATGATACATAGATAAAGCCAAACATAGAGGAAGCATGCTGCTAACCGATGGCATCATAATGATGCCATCATCTGCCACCAGTCCCAGCCATGCCAGGCAGTAAGTGGTGACCCTGCCACCAGTGGACAGCATGGCAGTGTGGCCATACAGCACACACCTGCGGACCACACATCTGTGGACACAAACAGATGCCAGCACACACATGCAGCACTGTGGGCATGGAGGATTGTGAGGGGAGCATGTATGGGTGGCGAGGCTGTGCCACAGACCAGGTGTGGCCACAAGGCTGGGACACATCATGCAGTGCACATAGCCCAGTATTGGGAATACCCCAACACTAGTGTGCCTTTCAGATAATATATGCCCCCCCCGGCCACATACCACACAGCTGTACAACTGCCACAGCATGCAAAGCCAGAAATGTACATGTCACTGTGAGTATCCCATTCCACAGGTACAGCATCTGTGGGTCACACAACAGTGTACCAGTAATGTCCACAGTCAGTAAACACCTGCAGGTTGGGCCTGTCACTGTGTACAGTGCAGTCATCACCACTGCCCTACACACCATAAGCAGTGCTGTGTCCCTCACACTATTGGTCCCCTTGCTACTGTAGTGTCTGCTGTGCACTGTAGCATGCCCTACAGTGTGGCAGTTGCATGCAGCACCACCACCACCTGTGCCTATGCTGTCTTGTCCCCTGGGGTACAATATGCTATGCTATGCTGTACTGTTTACATGTAGCCTGCAGCTATCATCGTGCACTGCCAGACTGACCTACAGGTGGAGCTGCCGTTGGACCTGGTCAGCCCCTGTACTTCCAGACTGACCTACAGGTGGCTCTGTGGGACCCTGCAGTAAAACTGGGCAAACTGCATGCAAATCAGGGTATAATGAGATACTAATCTGGTTGTTTGCCCAGAGACTACCTAAGTAGGCTCATTTGCATGGCACTTTGAATATGGCACATTTTAGCTCAGGCAAGCGTGTTTGCACGGGCTAACTGTTAGTTTGGTTAGCTAATGCCGCCGCTAATGTTAGCGCAGCACTAATCTGCACGGGAATATTATACAGTTTTGATCACTGTTCTTTCACATCTGCTGCTACCTGCAGCTGTACTGAGTCCATGCATTTGCTGGCACACACATTGGCCACGTAGTTCATCTGTACCTGCCCTCACGTTGCTGTGCACTGTGTTGTTGTTGTGGATTTCACTTCCTGGTTGCCTTATTCAGTGCTGTCTTATTCCAGGGCTACGTTTGCATGGCCTCATTACCATGCTATATTTAGAAGCTGTTTGCCCTGGGCTATTCCTTTTGAATATAGCTTGCTTAGTGCTCCGGGCTATGTTTGCCTGCCAGGTAGTGCTAATTTAGCCCCAGGGCAAAGTTTTGAATATCTGGCCCTTAATGTCTGAAGCATGGGCGGCAATGACATACCATGCAAAAAAGCCATCTGCAAAACCTTAGAAAATCACTTTAAAGCCTATCAAACTTTAAAAATGTCTTATAACATTTCTTTTATGATAGACTTAGAAACCAGAAACTGCGCCAGCCTGCCAGCACAGCAGCAAGGTGTCTGCTTGTGGCGCGAACATCCCAGGTTCAGGGGCAGACTCGGGAGTCAGAGGGCTGGCTGGGGGGGAAGGATTGAGCATCCAAAGGACTGCTCTCTTTCTCTGGGGGGAAGGGGGTTGAGCAGTGGGTAGAATTTCACTTTGGTGACATTTCGCCTTCCGCGGGCAAAATTTCACCTTCCACAGCAAAATTTTGACTTCCCTCCAAGGGCGAAATTTCACCTTAAACTAGGGTATAAAAGTTATAATAAGTAGATCCCTGGTGGCTAGCGGTCCCTCCCCCCACCTGTCCCACATGTAGAGAAAAATCTCTGGTGGCTAGCAGTCCCTCCCCCCACCTGTCCCACGTGTAATTGTAAATAATTAAATTATCCATGGTGGCTAGTGGTCCCTCCCCTCCACCTAGTAATAACCCTCCCCACTTGAACATAAAATGATGAATTCCTCCTAAGCTGATATACCATTTCTAGTAGCAGTTCACATTAACAAATGTTTTTGCGTAATTCATTATGATATCCTTTGCAACCCTTGATGTTCATTTTTGTTCCCAAAGCCACATATTTAGTGTTATAGTTCATTTCATGTTCACCATGTTTAAGGTTAAGGAGTTAGTACATTGCTTATATACTAAATGGACACTGCCAATGATTCCATTTGTAATTGTTTAAATAAAGTCTTTAACATTTAAAATTTGTTTTCAGTATTTTCTTTTTGATCATCAAACTTTGTGTAGAAATTGGGCATGTCGTCAGGTGTAGAGTATTTTTACTATTTTATTATCATGAGTTTTTAATTAATTTTACTAGAGTTGTGAGCCACCAGGATGCTAATTGAAGGATTGGTATGAGAAGTGGATGCACTTGTCAATATGTGTGTGATGCTTACTCCCATTACCCATTGAAAGGGATCAAGATTACACTGATTGTCCTGTGTGTTATGGCCTTCTTCTGCTGCATTTTTCATAAGTTATTATGTTCGTATGAAACATAAATAGTTAAGTTTTCCCACTTATGACTAATGCTTTAGATTTTAGGTGGGCAAATTGTACTGAAAGAACCACAAGGGAAACACATTTATTGTCATTCTGTTTAGTCTTCTTCTTAACAATTTCCACCCTATTAGCCATGTGCCAGTCTCTTAACTCCAACACAGCCTTACCAGAGACAGTTTTCTCCATGGCTTACAAACTGTTGTGGGTTTATTCAAAAAGGTGAATATCACATCCAGAACACAGCATCGACTTAAAAAAATCTCTGGTGTTCTAGTGGTTTTTTTGTAAATGTCAAACCTCCTCCCAAATCCTTCGTGATCCAGTGCCCCCCCACCCAGCAGCTAGATGTCCTTGCCACAACCCTGCTCCCACCCCTATCCTAAATCCTGGCAGTGACAGACCGGCACAGCCCTCCTCTCTCCTCCATGGCTGGCCTGCCAACTGAGCTGTCAATAAAGCTCATTCATTGACAGCTCATTCGGTGGGCCGGCCATGGAGGAGAGAGAGGAGGGCTGTGCCAGTCTGCCGCTGTCAGGATTTAGGATGAGGGTGGGAGCGGGGTTGTGGCCGGGACATCTGGCTACTGGGGAGGCTGGGTGGGTGGGGCACTGGATCACCAGGGATTTATGGGAACTGGGGATCGGATTCGGGAGAAGGTTTAAAATTTACAGAAAACCCACTAGACCACCAGAGACTTTTTTTAACAGAATAAGGACTAAAGGAGGAGATACGGAGGGATGCAGGTGGGGGGGTTACTGTACATTTCTGCGGCAGGCGGCAGGGTGGGTTATTACCGGATGGAGGGGAGGGACCACTAGCCACCCTGAATAATTTAATTATTTACAAATTCATGTGGGACAGGTAACGGGAGGGACCGCTAGACACCAGGGATATACTTATTTTAACTTACACCCTCCTAAGGTGAAATTTCACCCATGGACAGAATGCGAAATTTCATTGTGGAAGGTGAAATTTTGCTGCAAAAGGTGAAATTTCACAGTTCCGCCAGGAGAACTTTCGCCACTCTCCAGGCGAAATTTCTCATTCTGCTATGTGAAATGGGCAGAATTTCGTGGATTTCTCCACAAAGCGAATTCTACCCACTTAGCCCACCACTAGAGAAGAGTATAGGGAAACAGGAAGGAACGTGTAGACCAGGAACCTAGGTGTTAGATGTTGTACAGTAATCTAATAAAGAAGCCTGTTTCTTTTTAAAATTGAGTGATGTCATTAATGCCATGAGCAAGTTTTTCTATCCATAGGTCCTCCATAATTTTAATTTTCCATTCTGCCAGTGAATGAGCCACAATGTCCAACCATTTTCTAAGAATAAGGTTCATAGCAGCAACAAAAATCAGTGCTAAAGCTGATTTGTCTGAGAGAGATATGAATATTTGCTCAGAGAAGTGCCCAATTATGCACAAGGTGAAACTGAAGTTTGAATAAGCAGAGATTAACCCTCTAAAAAAGTGATGAATGTGAAACCAGAATGTTTGTATCATTAGACAATCACAAATAAGATACTTTAAGTCTGCTCCACTAGCATTGCATTTAAGATGATTGTCAGTTTGTTGTAACCCCAATTTTTTTTGTTTGTATGTGTACAAGAGTGCAGAAGAGATTATTTAGAAGCTTATATTGTAGTAGTCTGTAATTTGGCAGTGAGAACGTTTTATGAGGAAAGTACCAAACTGTATTCCAGTTCCACTCAGCTGACCCTCCATTAGTGACTATACTCCAGTAACTAATAGATTAATTTGCATTACCTCGTATATGCTTAATAAGAGCAAGTAGAAGGCTGAAATACAAGGTTTAGCTTGACATAAGAAGATAAAATTCCTAGTATTTTCATTAATAAAGAAGTTTGACTCCTATTAAAAAATTTCAGTGTTACACTCCTTAAAGGGTTTATAAGAACCATCACCTCTTGACACAGATTGCATTGCTCTTTCAAATAATCTATGTCCCCCCAAGTATTATCAGTCATTAGATTCTGATCTTTTTTAAGTCCCAGTTCTTCTCACTGGTTACAAACAATCATTTTATTTGTGATCTTAAGGTTCAAGTTGCCCAGAGTGGTTGTTGTGGAGACTTACTAAGTTTAAGCTTTACTAGTGCTGTGGTCTGTCCTAGTTGCCTGATAGAGTATGAAATAATTTGTATTTTGGCAGGAAATGTGTTAAGTTTAAGATTAAGAAAAAAGAGAGAGTCAATGTTTATGTTATGTTCTTTAATTATGTCACGTTCTATGTTAACCCAATCATGGAACATCAATCACAGAATATAGAAAATTAAAAGGAGATCTGTGTCTGGCATTTAGAGCTTATAATGATGACTACCTACTTGAGACCATAGGATTAGTTAGACACAAAACAACTGGCCAAAATACTAGATCCCATAAGTACAAATTACGAGGGGAAACAAATAAAACACAAAAAGAAATCAGTGGTACACCCAAAGGGTGGTGAACACATGGAATACCTTGCCCAGCGAGGTAGTAGAAAGTGATAGTATGGAGGCATTTAAAAGAGGATTGGATAGATTTATGGGAGATAGAAAATTTCATTTCTACCATTAACTAGATTGAAGGCAAGTTCAATAAAGGTCTTTGGTCCTTTGAACTTGTAAACTACTATGAACCTATGGGTGTATAGGTCAGGAGAACTAACTCCTAGTCATCTACTATACTGTATAACTTTACATTGAAAAATAGTATAGGTAAAAAAATCAGAAAATTTTAGGCCTCCTTTCTGTTTAAATCCAGTTAGTCTGAGGTAAACCTGTCTAGGCTTTTTGGTGAGATCATAGAATATAAAATATGCTACCTACAAATATTTATTATTATAGCAGCCTATATGAATCCGTCTATTATCCTGTCAGCTGCTTTAACTTAAGTTCATTCTCTCAAGGAAATATATTTTAACACTTGAATTACATTAAAGGTAGTTAGCTATAATAGGTTCCTAATTAAAAAAAGTCTTGCATAAAAATTCAACATTTAAAGCAAGTAATAACTACAATGTGCACACATAGAAATAAAGCCAACAGTACAATAACATAATAAAAGTGACGCTGTAGATAGCTTTGCTTACAGCAGGCACTTGCAAACCTACACAGCTTATTATAAAAAGTTCACCCTCTTTTTTGATTCTCCACATAGCACTGGAGCTGTATTAAGACTCCAAAATGAATGTCTGGTGAGAAGAAAGTTGCAGTGTATCACAGAGTCACAACTAATATCACAATTAGCCAGGTATTTAAAATATACTCAGCACATGCAATACACCTATGCGCTGGAGCTTTCCACCTTAAATGGAATTCTTCTGAGACCACAGTCAATCTTGGTCTGTGAGAAACATAGAAACATAGACTTTGACGGAAGATAAGGACCACTTGGCCCACTCAGTCTGCTCATTTCCCTACCTACTGGATAAGCTGCAGATTCTAGTTAACCAACAGCCTGTTTCCTGCAACCCCCCACTATAATTGCTTTGTGTCTGTCCCATGCATGTTTGAATTCCCCCACTGTTTTAGACCCAACGACCTCCTCAGGAAGGCTGTTCCATGTATCCACCACTCTCTCTGTGAAAAAGAATTTCCTCACATTACTCCTAAGCCGTCCCCCCTCTATCTTTAAACTGTGCCCCCTTGTTCTTACACATCTCTTTTTCTGAAAGATGCTACCCTCCTGGACTTTGTTGATTCCCTTGAGGTACTTGAACATTTCAATCATGTCCCCCCTGTCCCTCCTTTCATCAAGGGTATACATATTAAGCTCTCTCAGTCTCTCTTCATATGGTTTCAGATGTAGACCCTGCACCATTTTAGTTGCCCTCCTCTGGACTGCTTCCATCCTGTCTATGTCCTTGCATAGATGAGGTCTCCAAAACTGCACACAGTACTCCAGATGGGGTCTCACCAACTGTCTGTACAGAGGGATAACCACTTCCCTTTTTCTACTTGTGATGCCCCTTCCTATGCATCCCAGTATCCCCTTGGCTCTCCTTACCAACTTTTCACATTGCTTACCCACCTTTAGGTCATCTGATATGACTACCCCCAGGTCCCTTTCCATTTTTGTTGTTGTTAGTACCTCCCCTGCTAATGTGTACTCTTCTCCTGGGTTTTGTTTCCCAGGTGCATTACTTGCACTTCTTTGCATTGAATCTAAGTTGACATATGTCTGACCATTCCTCCAACCTTGCCAAGTCCCTTCTCATCTTTTCTACCCCCTCTTGTGTATCAACTATGTTACAGATCTTTGTGTCATCTGCAAAGAGGCATACCTTTTCCTCCAGACCCTCTGCAATGTCACTTATAAAGATGTTAAAGAGGATTGGACCCAGTACTGAGCCTTGAGGTACTCCACTAGTAACCCCCCTTTCTTCGGAATGTGTTCCATTCACTATTACCTTCTGTGTCCTGTTGTGCAGCCAGTTCGCTACCCAGGCTACAACCCTGGGACCCACTCCCAGGCTGACTAACTTGATTATTAATCTTTTGTGTGGGACTGTGTCAAATGCCTTGCTAAAGTCTAGGTAGGCCATATCCACAGCCCCTCCCTGGTCTATTACTTTGGTCACCCAGTCAAAGAAATCAATTAGATTAGTCTGACATGACCTTCCTGCTATAAATCCATGCTGCTTTGGGTCCCAGTGCCCGCTGGCCTCTAGGTACTGAACAATTCTTTCTTTCAGAAGTGATTCCATCATTTTCCTACCACTGAGGTCAAACTTACAGGTCGTAGTTTTCTGCTTCTGCCTTGCTTCCACTTTTGTAAAGGGAATCACATCTGCCCTCCTCCAGTCCTCAGGTACCACCCCATCCTGCCATGATTTGTTAAAAAGTGTGGTCAGTGGTGTCACTAGGTCCCCCCCTTAGTTCTTTTAGGATTCTGGGGTGAATCCTGTCAGGCCCCATTGCTTTGTCCACCCTGAGTTTTAGGAGTTCTTTCAGTACTCTTTCTTCTGTGAATGGACTGGTGTCGACACCCCTACCCAGAGTGCTTCTATTGTCTGGTTTAGGTAACTGCTCCTCATCTTCTTTGGTGAATACTGAGCAAAAGTATTCATTCAGTATCTCTGCCTTTTCACTGTCTCCCTCTGCTGACCTCCCCTCTCCTTTATTAATCTTCACTATCCCTTCCTTAATCTTTCTATGCTCCCTAATGTACCTATAAAAGGTTTTATCCCCCTTTTTGACCGAGTTGGCTATTTTTTCCTCGGTTTGTGCCTTTGCTATTCTGACTGCTTTTCCTACTTCTTTCTGCTTTAATTGATACAGTTCTCTGCTGTGCTCCTTCTGTGATTCCTTATACTTTTTGAATGCAGCCTTTTTCTCCTTAACCTTCCCTGCCACCTCTTTTGAGAACCATAGTGGTTTTTTACTCTGCTTTGTTTTCTTTGTTTTACACAAAGACTTGTTGCCTCTATGATGGCAGTTTTGATTTTTCTCCATTGTTCTTCCACCCCTCCTATTTGGCCATTTGCTAGTGCATTCTTCAGGTGTTCACCCATTTTGCCAAAGTCAGCTCTTCTAAAGTCCAGTATCCTTGTTTTTGTATGGCTTATCTCCATGGTTGTGCTCATTGTGAAGCACACTGTGCAGTGGTCGCTTGTTCCCAGATGTCTACCGACTTCTAAATTTGTGATCCTCTCTCCATTTGAGAGTACCAGGTCTAGTATTGCTCCCTCCTGAGTGGGTTCCAGCACTAGCTGTCTAAGGTCTACCCCCTGCAGGGCATCGAGAATGACCCTGCTCTTGGATGTGGCTGCAGTACATGTCATCTAGTTAACATCTGGCATATTCAGGTCCCCCATCAACAGTATCTCCCCTTTTTCAGCCATTTTGAGAATGTCCTCTAGCATTCTCTTGTCCATTTCCTCCCCTTGAGACGGGGGTCTGTATACAACCCCTGTGCGGATTGTGATGCCATTCCCCATCTCCAAGGTGACCCAAAGTGCCTCTTGTCTTCCCCCTTTACTTTTTAGTTCTGTAGCTTTGATCCCTTCCCTTATGTATAGAGTTACTCCACCTACTCTTTTGCCTTCCCTGTCCCTTCTGTAGATTGTGTACCCTGATATGTTGACATCCCACTCATGGTTTTCAGTGTACCATGTTTCTGTGACTGCCACAATATCCAATTGTTCATCTTCCATCAAAGCTACTAGCTCAGAAAGCTTGTTTCCCAGACTACGGGCATTGGTAGTCATTGCCCTCCATTTAATGTTGGCTTTATACTTTTCCCCATCCCTGCTCTTATTGCTCTTATCTATTTTACCATTTACCCCTGTCCTGCCCTGTGTTGAGCTCTGTATCTCAGTGTTTACCCTACTCTGTCATGTTTTGTGGGGGAGGCTTGACTTTTCCTGTCTTTTATCAGTACCTCCCCCCTTTTCTAGTTTAAAAGCTTGCAAGGAAGCATTTAAACCTGTCACCTAGGAGCTTGGTCCCCTTTGTGGACAAATGAAGACCGTCATACCAGTATAGACCTTTATCTCTCCAGGTGGACCCCCAGTCCCCAATGAAGCCAAAGCCCTGTGCTCTGCACCAGTTTTGCAACCATTCATTAAACTGCATGGTGTGTAGTACCCTAGCCTCACTCCTGCCATGGACTGGTAGCACCTCTGAGAAGGTTACTGTGCCTGCTACCTGTCTGAGGGCCCCTCCCCAACTCCACAAATTCATTCTGCACTGCACTGGTCCCATGTCTAGCTAGGTCATTTGTCCCAAGGTGGACAATGATATCTAGTTTACTTTCCTGCGATGCTGCTTCTGCAATTGTGAGGATTCACTTCTTGTCCCTCCAAGCCATGGCACCAGGCAGGCAGCTTACTTCCTTCTCTCCCTTTCCCAGTTCTACCCCCCTAACAATTGAGTCCCCTATCAGTAGCTGTTTCCTTCCCCTGTGGTGTCCCTTGCCACCCTTTTGTGAGTCTCCCTTGTGGATGTCCTCAGCATTCTTCTGGGTCTCCACTGAGGGTGCAATCATAGAGGAACCTTGCTCTGCCAGAATGGCATATGATTTGTGTAGAGGTACAACTGGGGGGCTTCACCTCTGGTCCACCACCCGCACCCTCCCAGAACCCACTGTGGTCCAACTGCTCTTCATACTCCGAAACCTTTGACTCAGTGGTTGTGGCAGTGGTGCTCTTTGGGAGAGAGAGAGGCCTTCTTAGTCCTTGCTAGTTCAGCCTGGAGGTGGGCAACCTCCTCTCTCAGAGCTGACAGTTGCCTACAAATAGGACAGCAACGCAGTTTCCAGAATGTATCCCGGAAAACTGCTGCCCCACAGCCAGAGCATTGCACCACTCCCTCACACATGTCCCGCCTCCCTTATTATATACAATATGTAATTATAGATGTATTACTACTTGTTTTGTGTACCAACTCTTTATGTCCGTTGCAGGGTTATTAGGAATATGACAGTTCTGCCCCAAGAACTGTTGAGGAAATGATGTCAGAACTGTTTCTATAAAGGAAATGCCACGCCTGGGGGGTGGGGGAGGAAGGGTGGGTGGGTAGTGCACAGCCACTGGTGACTGTTAGAAACAATCAAATACATAACTGCTCCACCACCCTGGTAAGTACTGTCCTTTATAGTAATACAACACACACCACAATTTACTAGACCACAGCTCCCACACAAACCACTCTACTGCATCCAGGGATGAAAATGAACTGACTTCTCAGCCAGCAGGACACTTAAAATGTTACAAAAATATCCTTCCAAATTCTAGATCTCAACCCCAGCACTCAAGCAAATTCAGTTGTATCTCACTCCTTCTGGTTATAAAATGACTACACTTTTAATGGAATCCTGCAATTCTCTGCTTAATGCCAATAAGGAAAAATAAAAATAAAACTTTTTGTAGAAAGCGTAGCTCCCTTTTCTTACCAAATGCTCTGCAGTATTATGCCTTAATCAGGTTTCCAGGTTTAAATGGAGTTGGTTTGTTCTTTGCAGTTACTTTCTCAGCTTCCAACAGACAATTAAAGTCAGTGTGACTGGCTTCTAACTGTGAAGGATGCCTAGGTCAAGCAGTGAGGTTTCAGAGATGGCATCAATAAACAGAAAAATCAAAGTAAACAACTCTACCTCTTGGGGCAATACTGCCACCATTAGTCAGGCTCTTCATATCACAGCCATGGTGTAATTTACTTTTGCTTTAGCTCACCAGTTCCCTTTTCTCTGGTTGATAGTCTTAATGGCTGAAGAGTCAAACTAAATCCTATGCACTACCAATATCAACCATCAATTCTCTGTCACTTAATCCATTTTCTTCCCTTTTCTTCACTGCAATGGCCAATTGATAGTGCTTTCTTTGGGAAACTGCTGGTGCACAGTCTCATTTCTGTTCCCTAACTCCAAAACTGGGGATTCTTCATCTTTTACACTCTATATCATACAGTTTTCTGGCACTGGACATTCTCCTTTGTTGATGGTGCTTTCTTTAGGAGGCTGCTGATACAGGACCTCATTCCTGTTTCCTGACCTCAATATTGAGGGTTTCTCATCTTTCACAATCACTGTCACATAGTTTTCTGGGAGTGGAAATTCTGCTTGGTTGATGGTGATTTCTTCAGGAGACTGCAGACGTATGATCCCATCATTGTTCACTGCCTCCAATACTGATTATTCTTCCTCTTTCACAATCAATGTCACATAGTTTCCATGTACTGAAAATTCTGCTACATTGACTGTGCTTTCTTCAGGAGGATGCTTATATATGGTTTCATTCCTGTTCCCTGACTCTGATACTGAGGGTTTCCTCATCTTTCACAATCACTGTCACATAGTTCTCTGGGACTGGAACTTCTGCTTTGATGATGGTGCTTTCTTTAAGAGACTGCTGGAGTACTATTTCATTTCGGTTCCCTGACTGCAATACTAAGGGTTCTTCATCTTTCACAGTCAATATCACATTGTTCTCTGGGACTGGAACTTCTGCTTTGATGATGGTGCTTTCTTCAGGAGACTGCTGGCTGCTGGTGTATGGTCTCATTCCTGTTCCCTGACTCCAATACCGACGGTTCTTCATCTTTCACAATCACTGTCACATAGTTTTCTGGGACTGGAAATCTTGCTTCTGAGTTCATTATGATTCTGTTCACAGCACAAAGATGGCTCTTCTTCTTGTTAAATACTCTGTTCTGGAAAGGTTACAAAAAAAACAAAGACACAGCTTGTTAAATTGAATTAGAGCCTTACCTGGGCTGCTCCTTTGCTGTCTTTGTTCAGTGCACAACCTTTAACAGTGCCTTTTACATTCCTGTCGACCCCCTAGCCCCATCCCTTGACCATGCAGGGTTACCTCCCTTCTTCCTCCATGGCTTACCCCCTGTGGCGGGGTTGCAGGGATCCCTCAACCCACCAATACCAGATCCAGTTTTAGGGAGGTACCTGCTGATGTTGGGGGCAGTGCCTGCAGGGGTTGGCAGTCATCCAGCTCTCCCAGGACCTTTTCTCCTCTGATTTTCCACCCCACTGAAGGAGGAGCATGAAGGGTCAACTGTGGCTGAGCTGTGCACACTTCCACCCACAGCATGACGGCCAACTGCCCCACCTCCAGCCACTGCATATGGGACCATGACACTCCAACAGCCAGCCACAGCTAGGTGTCAGGCATATCCTTGTGGCCATTTACCACCCTCCCTGGGAGAGGAGAGGAGAGCTGTCCTTTATATTCTTGATCCTCTCCCACCCAGACTGACCTCCGGTGACCCACTCACACTGCGAACATGGGTCACCTGTGTGGCTGGAGGTAAGGCATGATGCCTCATCCCTCATCGCCACCATGCCAGCCATATATTTCTTACCATTAAAGTAAATTAGGGTTGTGTTGTAATTTAAGCAGCAAAGGTGCTAATGAAAGGATGAATAAACTGGGAGAGAGTGGACAGCCATGTTTTATTTCTTTAGAGATGTTAAAGCAAGGAGAGAGCAAACCATTGATTAAGATAGCTGATTTGGGGAAGGTATATAATAATCTAACCCCCTATTAAAATTATCAGGGAAATTAAACGTTTTTAAAACACTGAAGAGATATTCCAATCTACTCTGTCAAATGCTATCTCAGCATCAAGTGAGAGCAATAACATAGGTGTCCTAGAGTTCTCTGCCATCTTAATGATATGTAGCATCTTCCTGAAATTGTCTACCATATGTCTACCTTTGACGAAGCCAGTCTGATGGGCACCTTTTAATTGTTGAATAACACTATTTACTCTATTTGAAATAATGTTAGCTAAAATGTTAGTATCTGAGTTAATCAATGAAATGGGCCTGTAACTAGAACATAACTCTGAATCTTTCCCTTTTTTATGTAAAATAGTAATCAAACCCAGAGATCCCAGCTGCAGCCTCAGCTCAGAGCAGGGGGATTCTGGAGGCACTGCAAGGAATATTCATGCAGCAGCTGGTGAAGGAGCTCACTGGAGGGATAGCCTGTTGGACATGGTTCTCAGCAATGGTGAGAGCATGGTGGAGGTAACAGAGGGTGAAGAGCTAGGAAATAGTGATCACAAGACCATAAGATTTAGGGTTAGGATGGGGAGGGAGACAAATCAGAACAACACAAGGGTTATGGACTTCAGACAAATGGACTTTGACAGAAAGAGGAGGATAGTCAGGAAAGAAATGGCAGAAACTGAGAATATGGGGGATGTGATGGAGTTGTGGGAAGCCATCAACGGAGGGGTACTGAAAGCCACAGAAATCTGTGTAAGGAAGGTGAGGAAGAATAAGAAAAGGAAGAGGCCACACTGGTTTACAAGGGATGTGGCAGAAGCAGACAGAGAATGGAGGAGGGCTTTCAGGAAATACAAGATAACATAGTGGGAAAGGGACAGGGGGTATACAAAGAAAAGAGGAAGGCAGCAGGTCAAAGGATAAGGAGGGTAAAAGCTGACACTGAGGAGAGAATAGCTAAGAAGGCCAAAAGGGGAGACAAAACTTTTTTAGATATGTGGGGGACAGAAAGAAGGCAAAATATGGAAGAATGTGACAAAGTGAAGAAGGGGGGCACAACCAGAGGGGGGCATGGAGAAGGCTGAATTGCTGAATCACTACTTCTGCTCAGTCTTTACCGTGCTGGGAGGGGGAATGGACCTGAGCTCAAGGGGAAGGAATGGGGGGACATAAAGGTGGACCCCGGCCAATTCAGTGCACACAGGGTGAAGGAGGAACTAGGCATGTTAAAAGTGGACAAAGCAATGGGGCCAGATGGCTTGCACCTGAGGGTTCTTAGGGAACTAAAAGAAGAGCTGGCTGCCCCACTGATGAGACTTTTTAACTTATCATTAGATATGGGATGGGTACCAGGGGACTGGAAGAGGGCAGATGTGGTGCCACTACACGGGAGGGGCAGTAATGAGGTGGTAGAAAACTATCACCCAGTCAGCCTTACCTCAGTGGTGGAAAAGGTGATGAAGGCATTAATAAAGGAAAGGGTGGTAGACTACCTGACAGAAGGTGGCCTGCAGGATGATAACCAGCTTGGATTCACAAAAGGAAGGTCATGTCAGACCAACCTGATTGAGTTCTTCAATTGGGTGATGCAGATGGTTGACCAGGGAGGGGTAGTGGATGTGGCCTATCTGGACTTCAGTAAGGCCTTCGACACTGTTCCCCATAGAAGGCTAGTTAATAAGCTAGATATCTTAGGGGTAGGTAGGAAAATAACAAGGTGGGTGAAAAACTGGTTGGCGGGCAAAAGCCAGAGTGTGGTGGTAAATGGGGTCCACTCCAGAGTGAGGTGATGATGAGTGGGGTGCTCCAGGGGTCAGTGCTTGGGGCCCTCCTTTTCAATATTTACATCAGTGATATAGCAGAAGGGCTGGAGGGGAGGGTGTGCCTATTTGCTGATGATATGAAAATCAACAATATGGTGGACACCCCAGGAGGAGTGAAGGTCATGAGGCAGGATAGGTGGAAGCTGGAGGAGTGGTCTGAAACTTGGCAGCTGAAGTTCAATGTCAAAAAGTGCATTGTGATGACTTGGGAAGAAAGAATCAAACAGCAGTGTACACTCTTGGGGGGGGGTCAGGAAAATAGAGCAAGAAAGGGATCTGGGGATCATAATATCTAATAACCTTAAACAGAATGTTGGCATGCATTAGGAGGACATCACTAGCAGATGGAGGGAGGCACTGATGCCCCTATACAAAGCTGTGGTGAAGTCACACTTGGAGTGTGGGGTACAGTTCTAGAGACTGCATCTACGCAAGGACATAGATGCCATAGAGAAACTTCAAAGAAGGGCAACAAACATGGTGCACGGTATGCAGGGGAAGACATTTGAGCAGAAGTATAAGGAATTGGATTTGTACACACTGGGGACCAGAAGGGAGAGGGAGGACATGATTGAAACCTTTAGATATGTAAAAGGGTTTAAAACAGTAAAGAAGGGCTTACTAGAAAGGAAGGAGGGATCTATAACTAGGGGGAATGGCTTGAGATTGGAGGAAGGAAGATTCAGAAGCAATGCGAGGGGACGATTCTTCACAGAAAGGGTAGTGGAAGTGTGGAACAAACTGCCGGAAGAGGTGGTGGGGGATGAAATGGTGAAGGATTTCAAGAGAGCATGGGATAGACATATGGGGTGAAAAGAGGGGAGTCAAATGATCTAACAGCTCTGCGAACTTGGAATAATTACACTTAACTATATATCTACATATATTTATGCAACAAGTGACTGGATAAATGTGCACTGATAAATCTGTTTATCTGTGCTACTATGTGGATAAATAAATTTATCCACATACTAACTGCGTCACACTCAATTTATCCACACAGTACCTGTGTCGTAACACACAACAGACCGGACCTAATTTCCTCATTCGTAAAACACCTATAGCAACCACACATAAACCAATCAAAATCCTTCACAAATACCATCTCATGCATAGATGGCAAAGATGCCCCTCATATCCTCGTGCTGAACCAAATGGCAACTGCTAAACATAAGAACACCAACCTCCGAGTGAAAACAATGAACACATTACCTCACAGAGCATCAATTTAAAAGTCTAAAAAATGTTTAAAATATGGTCACTGAAGAACAACTCAACAGCAGCTTTGAATTAGAACTGGAGCAAACAATGACACAGATAGAAGAAGATACAGAACCACCTGAGCCACCGACAGAACCAACCACTGCCGTCGCCACAGTATTCGCAACAACTGCAGAGCAAAACTTGCACCAGCATTCCAAGCCTTCAACCAGCAGTACTTCCCAACACAGTGACTCCTACAGCAAAAATGATAGCATGTATATAAATGTAGAAGACAGAAACTTGCATCCAAAAAGCCAAAAACATAAATACTGCAGAACAAAATGCAAACGGATGTCACAATGTTCAAACAGTACCTGAAAGAGAACTTCTCAGAAGAACGCCCTCAACAGGATATTCCACCACAATCACTGAGCACTTTTCTATGCCACTACTTCATAAACTACAAAAAAGAAATGACTCAGAGTATGAGCCACTAACATTGCGTGACACATTTCAAAGCATCAAGAGAGACCTCAAAAGTAAAGACTACCCACACTCACTATCTTCCTCATGAGTCTTCGAAATGGCCAGGCAAGTGTTATTATCTAAACAGAAAAAACTAACATCAGATGGCAAGGGTTCAAAACCCAGAGCGGCAGATGAGCTCACAGACAACATTTTAGAAAAACTGTATGAAGAACATCTCTTGGGACCCCACAACCCTGAGTCACTGCTAAACAGAATGTGTGTGGTCACCAGCATGTATTTTGGACTCAGAGGAAACACAGAAATTAGATATTTAAAATGGGGAGACATATAATTAAAAATAGATGAAAATGGATAGAAGTACCTGCAATAAGACCAAGAATGCCAAACAAGGACCTGCACTGGAGCTAACCCAAAGGATAGTAGAAAAATAAAACCAAGAGCCTACCAACTAGTAAACAAACCTTACAAATGCCCAGTGCTTAACTACATTGCCTACAAAGATAAGCGACCACCACAGTGTTTGACAGATCAGTCACCATTCTTAATTGCTACAAACAACCAGAGCAAGCAGTAAAAGCCAACTGTATGGTTCAAAAACCAACCTGTGGGGATTCACAAGCTTGCAGCAGTAGTAAAAACAATGATTGCCAAATCATCCATACAAACTGAAAAGCGGTTAACAAACCACTCTGTGAGGAAGCATTTGATACAAAAGCTAAATGACTCTGGCATACTTCCCACTGAGATCATTCAAATCTCAGGCCATAAAAACCTACAGAGTCTAAATGACTATTCATGGTTAAATGAAGAACAGCAGCAAAAAATCTCCAATATCCTGAGCTGTGAGCCCAGCACTTCAAAAGTCAATCAAACAGAAACACAACTGCAACTAAAAGTCATACCAGAAAATTATCCAGACATTCTTGGATCGTGTTTCTACCTACCCTCTATCCAGGCAAAAAACATCCTTGTTACCATAATTCAAGGTAAGAAAAATACTCCATGCCAAAAAAGTCACACATTCCTCCCCCAAAAAAAAGTAATGCAATTTAAAATGTATCTCTCTCTTTATCACAGGCAGCAAATATAACTCCTATACAAAAAAAGGGCCATGGTACTGGACTCCAAAAGTGACTCAGACTAAAAAAAGTAAACATCAACCCAAATCTCTTGAAGAAACATTCCAGCAGCATATCCTGAAGTGACTGCCTACATGTATGCAACACAAAATGACAATCTGAACTGCTGGATTAACTCTGCATTGGTATGAAGAAATAATGCAATACCGTTACCCAGAAGACAACATTATTTTGTAAAGATTGACTCTAAGTAAATGTTCACAGAAAAATCACTGTACATAAAAAAAAGAAAACTGTTGCAAAAGTTCTGCATCTCTCTATAGTTCATTAAAGTTGCACAATCCTACTACCTTTCCAGCTCTAAGACCCTACTGTGCTCCCCTTAATTCTTCCAATATTCAGTTGACATAACTATAAAATCTTCAAACAGTGACCACCTTCAGTATTAGATTGCATGTTATTATATCTAACATTTAAAAGTTCTCATAGTAATAAAAATTAATGTTTCCTGTGCACTGTTAGCTTTCTGTTTGTATACCATGTTAACTTTTCAATAAATTTGTTAAATGTTTATCTTGTCATGTATGTCTCCACGTACAAATCCAGTTCAGAAATCAAAGTGCACCCCCCCAAACAGAAAACCAAACAAACCCCAATCCAGAAAGGTAAATGGCGTGGCTATTCCACTCAAAATCCACAATATACACAAAGACTCCTGATTCTTCAATCCCTTGTCAAAATCTCCAGAAAGTCACCCAAAAAGCAAAAATAATCCCAAAAAAGAAATCCAGATATCAGACATCCAAGAGCCATGATCCAAACACAGGAAACATCCACACCAGAAAATACAGGAATCCAAAGTAAAGAAAAAAAATCCAAATGAAGTAATCCAACAGTGACCAAAAGAAAGCACTCCCCAACAGACACCACACGCCAAGATCCACGTCCATCCAGCCATCACCAAATAAAAACCGTCGAGGAAATCCAGAACAGGCTGCCAAGATCACCGAGCTCCCCATAAACATCCATCCGGTAGCAGCAACTCCTCTCCGGCTCCCCTGAAGACACCACGCCACTCCCTGAACACTCCTCCAACACGACACAGCTGCCAATCCTTTCTGAACTGCATCATAAATTAAAGACCCACACATCAACCAATAGAAAAATGGCATACAAGACTGACACGCACACCCACCAAACAACACACTCCACGCACTACCACCCTCCAGCCAATCACAGCGCACTCACACATGTCAGTCACACCAGCTACAAGCCACATCTCTTTACAAAAATGACCAATCCAAACCCACTATAACAACACAACCCACCAATCATATTACGGCACTTCAATCCTCATCCAATCAAAATATACAACTTCAGTCCTATTCATGCTACCAGCAACAACATAGAAACATAATGCGGAAGAACCAAACGCGTAAGAAAATAAACCCACAAACATTAACATAAAACAAAGAAAAACACACATTCAGCACAAACACCACCACCCAAAAACAAAATGTGCCAGTTGCATAAATCAAATATGCTGGGAGTCAGTGTGTGATAAAGCATTTGTGTAGTACAGTTGACAGTGACCACTCGTAACTCTCACTCGTGCCTTCGGCACTCATGAGGTTACTTGAGGACACTGTCAACTGTACTACATAAATGCTTTATCACACACTGACTCCCCGCATATCCCTTATATATATATATTATAGTGGCACGATAGTGCCACTGTAGTTAGGGTTGCATAGCCATTTCTATGTTAAACCTCAAAGTTTGCACTTTAATATCTTTTGAACTGTTTGTCCAGTTTGCTTGTAATTTGAAATGTAGAAAGATCGGTCATAGATCTCCAGATCTAGAAAGTTTTGTTTCAGTCAGATGTACGTTTGTGGAACTGTAGTGCGCTGGAAAAGTGAATTTTCTCCAATGTTATGAATTCTTTGTCCACCCATAATGCACTGAAGAATGTATTTGAGTGGGTTCAAATTGGGTTGCCTACCTGTGTCCTGGGTTTCACTGGTACCTTTTGAAGATTTGGTGAAAAAATGTGGCTCTCTTCAAAAGTTATCCCATTTTTTCATGTCCCATTATACCTATGGAAAAATTTATATGTGCACTGCGAAGACATTCGTGATCAAATTTTGTTGTCGAGCTTGCCTCAAAATGTTGTCATGTTGCTGTCATCTTGTTTTCAGTTAGTGAGAGAGAAAAAAATGCTGTTGTTCAAAAAATACTGCACTTTACAAAACACCAACCATTGGGTTTACCAAATCGGGCCCCAAGGAACATGCCCAAGGAATTAGTTTTTCACCAGCTAGTCTCGAAATATGTTTTTTAAATTTTTTTCCATTTTTTTATCATGCAAACATTTATGTTGCCACGCAAACAATCGCACTAACTTGAAAACGTAACCACACTAAAAAATTTTTGTGTGAGCTAACATTGCCAATATAGAGATAGGAGAATCATGCAAACATTAAGGCTATCACAGCAACACTGCACAAACACATTGTACTATGTGTTGTTTTTTTTTGTCACTTGATGGTGGCAAGCTGGTTTGTGCTATTGGCCTGCAATTTTCAGGGTTGCAAGACCTAGTGCCACAGATGTGCCTTTCAATAGTTTGGTACAGAAAGATTCGATAGGCCCATAGTTACACCATTCCAAAGTTAAGAAATTTTCCCATAGGATAACATTGGATAACAGGCATCGGGGTGTGCATTGCGATTGTCGTGCCTAACTGTCAGCCCATTCTCCTATACTGCACCATCACCATAGCTTCTTTACACATGGAATAGGGGAGAGTTAGGCTAATGTCCCCAACATACCCCTAATGCCTGTTGGTGTGTGGAGGGTGGAGTGGTGGTGGCGGTGATGTGGTAGGGATGGTAACCGTAATGTAGAATTTCCACACTTTTGTCGATGTGAAAACAACCCTAACTGATGCATTAATGGAGTTTTTGCAAAGAATATATATATATCTATAAATATATATATATATATATATATATATATATATATATATATATATATACATATACTGTATATGACAAAGAACCTCTGTGCGCAAACACTGAGGCAATGGTTACCCCAAAGGGCGTTTGGCCAGGAAGCCCAAGTTCCAAATGCCCACACAATGAAAAGCATCATGATCTGCATATGCAAATCACCACAGAATATTATGCTGGTTCAACTTTAAGCATAAATGTGGCACCCTTTGCAAACTGTGTGAGAGGCCTTTCGGCACCATGCATTTATGCTTAAAGTTGAATCAGCATAATATTCTGTGGGGATTTGCATATGCAGAACATGATGTTTTGCATTGTGGGGGCATTTGTGATTTTGTATTTCACATACACATATATAAATATATATATATATTATAGTGACACGGTAGTGCCACTATAGTTAGGGTTGAGGAGACATTTACATGTTAAACCCAAAATTTTGCACCTTAATAACTTTGAAACTGTTTGACAGATTTGCCTGAAATTTGGAATACACGATCAAGACCCATATGCTTTGGGATCTGCCAAGTTTTGTACCAGTCAGATATACGGCTGCGGAGTTATTAAGCATGATCTGTGCGTGCATTTATGCTTTTTTTAATTCTACCGTCACACCTACAGGTCACACGGTTTGCGTGACTGGTCCAAAGTCTTCAGGGAACGTGTGGCTGGGGTCCCCGATGTGCCTTTCAAAGAATTCGTGAAAAAATATTAAACGGTTCAAAAGTTATTCAATAAACAAGTTCCCATTATAAGTCATTGGGAAAAGTTAACAGAAAGTTCGACAGTGTTGCAAATGCAGTTTTTACTTTCACAAATGGCCCTTTTACTGTTGCAAATCCACCATTTTGTTTTCAGTTGGTGATCAGAAAAATGCTTGGCATTTAGATTTGGGACCCTCTAGCAACCTAATTCTTTTTGTATTCACCTAGTCGGACCTTGAGTATGCCAGCCATGTCTTTATTTTGGGTAAAACACCCCAGAAATATGTTTTTTACATTTCTGAAAAAAGTACTTTCGCAAAGTACTTTCGCACTTGCGACACTGTGGAATGAATTTGCGAAATCTTTCCCAAATTGTGACAGTACTTTTCTAGGCTGTGGGAAAATTACTATTCTTTGGCACCCCGCTGCAAAAGAACGGTTTGGAGTTTGGGGCTGAAATTTGGAGAGAATGCAGCTGACATCCCACAGATGTGCCTTTCAGTATCTTGTTGAAAAATATTACACAGCGGCAAAGTTATGGTACTCCAAATTTGACACTTTTTTCCCATAGGATAACATTACGGCGCACAACACATTGCAGCAATCGTTTGGTGCCCTGCTGCAAAATAACGGTTTGGTCTTTTGGGCTGAAATTTGCAGGGAAGACAGCCAACAGATGTGCCTTTCAGTGGTTTGGTAAAAAAATAGTACAGGGAGGCAAAGTTATGGCACTCCGAACTTCTGTTTTTCCCATAGGATAACATTATGGTGTTTACGTCGCATTTCAGGGCCCGTATCTTGGAAACGGTGCGAGATACGGAGTTTTCATCAGAAAAATGCTTAGCCCCCTAGTGTGGGCTAAGTACAAAACTAGCCAGGAAAGTGACAGTTTATATGACTTTTAAATGTTTTCTCTATGTCGTACGGTTCCTGAGAGAGAAGCAATTTACTATTGCAAGTCCTCATTTTCTGTTCCAAGAGTCATTATTTTGCATACATTCTTTGTACTTACTGTCTTTCTCTATGCAGCTTTTGTGGAAAACCAGCCTGTGCACTTGCATTACTGTTACCATTACCATTTCTGCTTGCGGTTCAGTACCCATTTCACTTACCGTTCACGTCTATGCCATGCCCCGTCTACGCCACCATGTGCGTTACCCTTTGTGTTTTCATTTGAGTTTTCATTTGTGTTTGCGTTTGCATTGTTTTTAACATTTCTGTCTACAGTACTGTTTCTCTTTCTGTTTCGCTTTGTGACACCATGCACATTATGATTTGCGTTTCTGGGCACAATGTTACTATGTGACAAGACATCACGGCGCGCCTGCCGCCGCATTACATTCACTATTTCTCATTATCATTCTCAAAAAGAAGGGGAAATTAGAGGCAAACAACTCTGTTTAATGCATTATTCCACAGCGACAAAAGTGAGGAAATTCAATGTTAGGGTTGCGCGTTGGGGTCATCAGTCCTCACTCTCACCCCATTCTCCTATTCTTCAGCTTCTTTCCACATGTGATGGGGTGAGAGTTATGGCCAATGACCCCAACGTGCACCCTGATTCCAATTGTGGGGTGGGCTAGAGGGGTGCAAAGGGGGTTTCAACCCTAACATCAAATTTCCTTGCTTTTGTTGCTGTGGAACAACCCTAACTGATGCATTAAATGGAGTTTTTTGCCTCTAATATATATATATATATATATATATCTACAGTTATATATACATATGTATATTTACCGTTGTATATATATTTATTTATGCAGTGGGGGTGAGGATAAAAAGTGGCAAATAACACCAATATTTTTGACTGGTCAGACCTACAGTGAGAATAGCACACTTATCTTCACTGTAGGTCATTTATCCTCACTGTAGGTAATAACCAGGCACTTCAACACAACTGCTCACAAAGGTTTGATTGGTGGGAGCTGGCAGCATGAGCAGCACAATCAGAATGCACCTGTTCACTTGCATTCCAGCTCCCACTGGCAGTTTCATTTCTGTCTGGCAGCACACAGAATAGTTTCATTTTCTCCCCTGTTTTTTCACTGTAACTTATTTAAAAAAAATTAACTTTCAGCTTCACACAATATTAATTACCATTTCTCCTAAAGGTCTAAAATGCCAGACAAAACACATTGAATTATTTTCATTGCCCCCCCCCCACTTTCTTTCACTTCAAATATTAGAAAAAAATGTTTTAGCCTCACACAAAACATTCACTTCTTTCAAACCCCAGCATACAGAAAAGCAACCAGCTGTCTCCCTTTTACTCTTACCACTCTTCCCATCAGCACAATGACACAGCATCCTGATGCAAAAGTTCAGTTTTACGGAACACAATGCTCAGTCATCCGGAAACAAAAAGAAATAAATAAAGACATACCTATTTTTTAAAAATGAAAATTACACTGATAAAAAAACTTTGCCCATTGCATAAACAGAACATACAATGCCCCCATTGAAAATACAGTATCTCATGTATTGGATCCATATATTAAAAAAAATTAAAAATAGGTGAGTGTGTATTACAAGTCAGTAAAACCATCGAGAGGTCCTGGGGACAAGGGAACCTTGAGAGTGAAGCTCGAGAGGTTCCTTTGTCCCCAGAACCTCGAGATGGTTTTACTACCGGGTCATACACACTCACCTATTTTTTATTTTTTTTAATATATGAATCCAACAATTTTTCTTATGAAAATAATTGGCTCCCAACTATTCGGTAAGCCTTTGGCTCGAGTGCTCGACTGTTACTCCTACTACTCTGCACTGCACTGAAGACTCGCTTGTTCTGAGTCTTACCTGCATTTCTGTGGTGAGATGTGTGAAAGCAAGATCAACCAGATATTTTTCAATGCGCTGGACAAGGAAAGGAAAAGTAAAAAAAATAAAAATAGTACAGTGCTTGCCCAAGGACGTTTTCTCGTTAAGCGAGTGAAAGAGCCACCATCTTTTTCAAAATTATTCTGCCTGCCCACACTAGAAAAGCAGCCAATAGGAAGGCAAATTTAGGATGATGCCATTGTCAAAGCTGCACTTGCGCAGTTGAGGTTTATTGATAATACTATCGTTCAGGTCCCGAATTATAGTATTACGGCACCTGAATGATAGTATTATCACTCGTGAATGGTGGTATTATCACTCCAGGAGTGATGGTAATACCAGGAATTTTTTGCATACTTTACAAGGGTATTATTTTATGTATCCATATATTAAATATATATATATATATATAATTTTTTATATATAAATATGTAATAGATAACCCACTCTAAGGTGTGCAGTCATGCTCTGATATACACATGCTTGGGTGTGCATTGCTATGCACAAGGCCGCAGGCCGAGTGCATCACCACCCAAGGTGTACGTATATTTGAGTGTGACTACACACCCTAGAGTGGGTTATCTATCTTATAAAATGGCAAAATTGTTTTGGAGGGGGGTTAAAGTACAGGTGTGTAGTTGTTTTCTGATATATGCACGGTCACTTGATGTGTTTCAACCAACCAGCAGAGATAATTTTTCCTACCCATTTTATATATATATATTATACCTGCACGGTAGTGCAGGTAGTTAGGGTTGGAGGGCCACTTTAATGTTAAACCCCAAAGTTTGCACTTTAATAACTTTACAAATGTTTGTCCAATTTGCCTAAAATGTTGCATGCATGGCATCCAACCATGTATCTCTGGATCTGGACAGTTTCATTCAGGTCGAATGTATGATTGCGGAACCATGGAGCATCCAAAATGTAAAAATTAGTAAACTTTTGTGCATTTTTCAGTCGGGCATAATGGACTGAAGAATGCATCTGAGTGGATTTACATATGCATGTCTGTATGTGGCCTGGGTTGAACTGGTGCATTTTGAAGATTTGGTGAAAAAATATTAATCCATTCAAATGTTATTCAAGTTTTTCATGTCCTATTATAGCCTATGGGAAAATTTATATGTGCATTGCGAAAACTTTCGCGAAAACATTTTTTGATGTGTGACAACATTTTTTTTGTACTCAAAAACATTCCATTATAAGGTATAGGGAATCACGAAAACATTTTTGTTGTCACTAAAGCACTTTTGTTGTCATGGAAACAATACTCCACATTATTGTCCCATGTCTTGTGTTCTTTGTCACTTCATTGTGCCAAAGTGGATTGTGCTTTTGAGCTAAAATTTGCAGGGTGGCAAGCCCTGGTCACACAGACATGCCTTTTTGTGGTTTGGTCCCAAAACATTCATTGGGTCCATAGTTACAGTGTTTCAAAGTTGAGCAATGTCCCATAGGATAGCATTGCGGTGCCTGTATCTTGAAAACAAAGTGAGATACGGGTTTTTGCGCTACCCACAGCTTAGTTCAAAGCTTGTGAGGAAGTTTAAAAGTCATAGATTACACCAACACTGGTTTTTGTTTCATAGGTTGTACGGTTACTGAGATAGTGGCAAATTAGTGTTACTAGGGTTCCTTTTCAGACCTATAGGGCTATTGTATGGCTCTGTTGTTATGTGTAAGTGGGAGCATAGGGCACAGAGGGCCTGCACTCCCACAGACACATATCATTATCCACAAATGGGCAGTTTGGTCAGAGGGGCCCCACACTCCCGCCAACACATACCAGTTATCAGGTACATTACACTGTAAATAAACGGTTTAGTATTTTGGCTTGAAATTTGCAGGGTATAAAGGTGGTGTCCTAGAGATTTGAATTATGTTGTTTAGGCATAAACAAATTTAATCAGTTCCATAGATATGCCATTACAAAGTTGAGATTTTTCCAATAGGACAACATTGCCACACCAACAGTGCTTTTCATTGCCGGTATCTTGGAAATAATGCAAGATACAGATTTAGTCAACTCACATGATGCAAAAGCACTGAAATGTTTTTTGTAGCTGCTACAGTTTTTGAGAAATTGGAAAATTAGTGTTACAAGGGTTCCTTTCCCTATAGGGGTGCTGTATGGCTCTGTATTTAAGTGTTAGTGGGTGTGCAGGACCTGGAGGGCTCACACTCCCACATACGCATACCATTACACAAAAAAATGATCAACATGAAGGCAGTGCAGGGCCCTGAGGGCCCGTGCTCCCACAAACACATAACACTAACCACTTACATTACACTTTTTCAAAAAGAAGGGAAATTCATTGCAAAAAACTCTGTTAATGCATCAGTTAGGGTTGCTGTCACAGTGACTAAAGTTTGGAAATTCGATGTTAGGGTTACCACCCTTACCACCCCACCCACATCTCCCCCACCCTATAGGCACCAACTGGCATTAGGGTGTGCCATGGGGTCATCAGACCTAACTCTCACCCCATTCTCCTATACTGTAGAGTGTCAGCTTGTTTACACATGGAATGGGTGAGAGCTGGGTCTGTTGACCCTATGGCATGCCCCAGTGCCTGTTGGTGACTGTAGGTGGGGGTGGTAGGGGTGGTAACCCTAACATCGAATTTCCAAAATTTAGTCACTGTGACATCAACCCCAGCTGAGCATTAGTGTGTTTTTTTTGCAATGAATATATATATATGTGTGTGTGTATATATATATATATATATATATATATATATATATATAAAACAAGGGTGACATTAGAAGTACTTAAAACAAACATTAATAATATAGGATCCATCCTTGTCTGCCACAGTTTCCTCAATTAAAAACTGGATGTATTTACTAATAAGAATGGTGACACCAGATTTTTGTTACTGATGCCCACTTCATCACCTTAACCCACCCATTCCCTTATCATATATAGAATGTCTTGCTGCTTAATGTGAGTTTTGTGTATGAATGCAATGCAATGCTAGCACCTAGTTTTTGTAGGTGTCTAATGGTCTTGTAGCACTTTACCTTGTCATTGTTTCCCCTCACATTTCATAATATAACGTTAATGTTATGGTGCATAATTAAGCATTTGAAAAGAGCGGCAATCCAGATTAAGATATATAAAGGGGAAACTCCCATGTACCAAAATGTGAAGGACACACACATTTGGCCAATGTTAGATCTGTTTGGGAATGAGGAAGAGTTAACTACTGAAGAGCTTCCTGAAGGCAAAGAAGAGTAAAGGCCAGATGGAGGAATAGCAAAAAAGTAAGAAGAATATAGAAACAAGATAAAAATTAACAAAAAGAAAACAAAACATTGCAAAACCATAACCAAAGATTTAAAAGCAAACACTTTTAACTAAAAAAATAATTGAAAGTTAAAGTATGTAAGAGAAAAGAACAACCCCTTAACTAAAACCCAAACGCAAGTAAAGGAAATTCCCCACTTGCCCCCCCACACACACACACCTCCACATTGCAACAAAGCAACTACTCTACATGACTAAATTAATAATAAATCTAAGAAAACTATTAACCCTTGCATGGCTGCAGACTGATATATCAAGTCCAAAATTCCTATACGTTCTAATCTCGTCAGCAGCCTAAGGGTTAAATGTTTAACAAAATATTGTAACCACAAAATAGATAAGTTAACAGTTAAAAATCAAAGCAAACCAGGTAGCTATTGTCTCTATCTTGCTTACCCCTTTTTGAACCCCTTCTTTAATGCAATACACATAAAAGATATCATCCCACAAACTCACCTAAATGTCACCTAAGAAAAATGTGTCATAAAATAAAATAATTTAATCAATGCAAACAGAAAAATAAACCAAACCAGATTTAGACAATATGTATTTGCATTAGTTAAGAGTTGTCGGTACTTGTTTAAACTTGTGTCCAACAACCTTCCAAAAACTGCACATTGGTAATCAAACATCTACAATCAAAGATCTTATGTATCTCATATGAATTAGTGTATGCAAATTATTGCTGTGAATCAAATTAAGAAAAACAATAAGACTTGCATCCAGTGAGGAAAAAAAGAGTTATTTCTAGAAGCTAAAAAAAAATGCAGACATATGTTGAGACAGCAGCTATCTAAAACTATATGGCAATGCACATGGGCAGTGGAATTTGGCCCATAATGCATTATGGAATAAAAAAATAATAAAGACTAGAGAACTTGTGTCACAAAATGACATGGTAGAAGTAGAATCAGTGTCTCATGGCAACATTTGACAAAAATGTAAAAATAATCAAAACATGAGCCATGAAAAAAATGGCAGAAACTGAGGGTTGTTTTTTTTTTTTAAAAAAAAGCTCTATCTTGCAGTGACCACATGTTAACAATGAGGAAGGTAACTGAGGCATAACCAAGAAAAAATTTGACACAGGCTAAATGATTAAAGAAGTAGTGTAACCATTAGAGAACTGTATGTTAACATCACAGAGCAGAGCGGAGTAAAAACATTTTTGGACTTCCCTCTATTAGAGGTTATTGTCACTTAAATATCATTAATACTAATAAAGTTAGAAAAAACGTTGAGACAATCAGACTAAAAGATGTAGTAGTGAATCCTTCCAAGAACACAGCGCGACTCAGTTGCTTGCCTTTAGAAATAAACAGTTCTTATGAGTAATTAATTGGCTGTAGGATTAGCAAACAAATTCTTTATAACAGTATTTGTCTTGAACTTGCATAAAAGTGGTCCAGAATCAATTTGCAACACAGCCCCAGTATGCAGTTTTATAAACTTTGCAGTATTTCAATGATTCACCTAGTGCAACAAATTTCATTCTTGCCATGTTTGTTACTGAACTTAATCACCATACAACCACGATTTCCGTATTACTTCTCATAATTTACATGTTCTGTATGTAAGCATGTATAATCCCTGTAGTACACAGTTTTACTAATAATACCATCACATACCTCTCATAAGATGCAGTCCGATTATTTAAAAAAATAATGGTTATATCAGTTACATGACCAGGGAAGTGCATCATTCTGCTTTTTAACTGTGCACCACCATATACATTCTAACTGAGCTTTTGATTGTATGAACATTGCTAGCAATCTCACCACAAATTCAATTTTTTCTTTGTTTTTATTTCTTCATCATACGTATGCTCCAAAAATTGCACCTGGTGCATATTAATGGGTATTTATATTATCTACTGTTTGCCACTTGATCTCTATCCTTTCCCCTACTGATCTGTGCTCACACCCCAATCATTGCCATTCTCCACATACTTCATCTGCTCTGTGGCACTGCCTCTCTCCCCCCTCCCCAACTCTCAGCCCCCAACATACTGCCATTTTCCATTTACATCACATGCTCTCCAGCAGTTACTTTCTCAACCCCTCCCTGATTCTTCCCCCACCTCCTACCATTTCCCACATTTTATAGTACCTGCTGTATGCCACTTCTGTCCACAACTCTCTCTACCCCATCCTATCACTTTCAACACTACTTCACATTACCCTTTGTGTTCCACTTTCTCTGTCTCTTCTCTCTTCCATCTCTACCTTCAGCCCCAGAATGCAGCTATTATTATTATTATACATTAACCATTCACAGCATTTGGTTTTCACCTCTCTTCTACACCATCTTTGACACCCCCAACATTCTCCTATTCGTTATCTATCTTTGCAGTTCTGCACCACTTGGTTTCTCCCCCCCCCCCATCTCAGTTCCAAAACTCTGCCATCCATCATTATTCACTTTACGTGCTGTACCTTATTTGCTTTCTATCCCTTCCGTCCCAATCTCATCTACCCCAACATGCTGGCATTGCCCCTACATTTACATTCCCAATCAAATGGAATGAACTCCAGTACACCTAAACATAATAAATCAATAACAATTCAGGCTATATACACTGTTATTCTGCAAAACAAAATTTGACACTGGATAAATGGTAATACTTTTAATTAACTATACCCAGTTTTCATTCATTAGATGTTCAGATTAATTAAAATGTTCATGTTTTCAAATTTATAAAGCTACTGTCATCTTTTTACTCTTTACATAGGTATTTAATCATCCTTTGACACTATCTGTACCTATCTTCACTTTTTTCTTTTCTTTTTCTTTTTTTTTTTGGTTCTCTCCAGCCTGGGCACCTACTCCTCTATGCTCTCAACAGGGCACACCACCACTGCCCACTGGAGTCACCCTACTCTGCTGGACCTTTCCTCCATGCTTCTTGTACTTTTGTCACCAGGTGGATCAGACATATTCCTATTGAGGAGCCACCTGCTGCCATCAGGAAGGAAGAGCCTTTTTTCAGCCTGCAAATAGCCAGAGGTGGAAGGGCCAGCGCACTTTGGGGGTCTGGTAATGTAAGGAGGGGGCTGCCAAGGAGGCTGTCACCTATGGTGTCCAGTGCAACCCTTTTCATTTTTCAGGGCCCTGCCTACTACCCCATGTGTGCGATTACAGCAGCATCCTGGGAACAGAGATGCTCGGCAGGGTGTGATCATCCATGCCACCAAGAACTCCACTGCAAAACCACCACCAGGAGCTTCTACTGAAGCAGAATGCTGCCACCCACCCTATTGGAGGGAAGTTTCTGATGGACACTCTGAATACCTCCCTGCCGACCTCCACTTCTGATGTCCCAGGCTTGGGGTACAAATCTGGGTTGCCAGTGTACCAGAGCAATGCTCTATTGCTCAGTGCCATGGAGCAGGCCTGACATTTTCATTTTCATTTTTAGCCCTGTCTGCTCTGTTTGAGTCTGCCAGTGACATCAAAAAAGGAGTGACATTTAGTATGGTTGTGCAAGTGAGATCAACTGTTCTTCACAATGTTCATACTGACTGGTCTTTTTCAAAGCAAAATTTAGTGTCCTGATCACAGTGGTGGTTAGAGAAGGAATTATATACAATATTATGAGCAATTAAAAAAATACACTATTGTCTTAGCTGTTTTTTTATTTGCAGCATGACTGTAACTGTTAAGACCCCTGCGCTCAAGAGTTCAGTGTATCATGAGAACAGATATTGGTGTCAGGAAACCGACAAAAATGTTTTTAATCTAGGACTACTAAACAAATACAGAGCCATTTTATATTATATTATATTATATTATATTATATTATGTTATGTTATGTTATGTTATGTTATGTTATGTTATGTTATATTATATTATATTATATTATATTATATTATATTATATTATATTATTATTATTGTATCTGAACTCTTCCAGAAAGCATCACAGTGATCAAGACAGTAAATGTTGCTGGGAAAAAGACCGGTCAGTACAAGAAACCTGTTTTGAAAAGTTGATCTCACTTCTTGTTTTACTTTTTGAACCCACATTTTCAACATACCATAGTCATTTTTTTTAATCCATCTTATGACCATGGCAAGTGTCATTTCCAAATCCCCTTCCAAAACCTGTTTTTGAAGTCATTCCACAAAATCTCATTTCTGGTAGCATTTGACGCACTATGCCTGAAATGTACATATGCTAGAGTAATAAAAATACTATCTTGTCAATAAGCAGTCACAATTTAAGAAAATAGCAGTGTTGTGTGTAAACCTTTTCATTTCCCAAGCATGACCATTTCACTGTTATAACTCATGTTACTAATGTGTTCATTTTAAGTGATGTGCTGTCTATGCCAGGCAACTTCACAGCAAATACAAACAAGTGAACATTTGGTGTTTGCCAATGTTGTTTTTTTCACTGTGATAGGACTTATCTGAGCACACATAATTTGTTTTCATCTGCTTGAGAGGCAGATGTTTGTCACTACTCTGTTTATCAGATTCATAGCACACTGCTATGATCCATGAGGCAATGATGTAATCAAAATACTATTGTATTCGACAAGATAGATGCCTCTGCATTAATACATAAAAATATTTTCCCTCTGTTTATGTTAAATTGTGCATATTGCTTGCCCCTACTTTTTGGTGCATGTATGTAACTCCCTGCAGTTTATTTACCCTTTTGATCATTCATATTGCCAGCACATTTAACTGTTACTGTAGACTGTAATTTACCGCTGAATGTATTTGTCTCCCTGTACCCATCCTCCTGGGTCATGCCACAGCTTTTCATTTTCATTTTTTTGGTTTTTAGACTTGTAAGCCAGATGAGTAATACTGCCCTTTTTCACCAGCAACAAGTTAACACTAAAAGCATAGAACAAGTACAATAATCCAGCTTAGTGTGTCTTTGCCAGTTACCAATTTTCAATAAATAAATAAAGGTAACCTAGCATAGCGATTAAAGAATTACTGTATAGCCAACCCACCAGTGCAGTGGTAGCACTATTGCTTGCAGTGCTGATGACTCGTGTTTAGGAGTGAGTGCGGGACATCAGAGTGTCAGCCGGGGGGAAGTAGGATTAGTATCTGATGGGCAGCTCTCCTCCTCCTGGGGGGAGGGTTGTGGTTTCCCTGGCTATCAGTTGCACCCAGCAGAGGCTGGGTGTGCAACAGCCAGTGCCACTCTAAAGTGGCTAGGCAACAGCAGACATCAGGAGAATGGTTGAGGAAGCACGCCCATTCTGTGCTGACATCATTGCATGTTTGCATCTCTGGGGGACAAAAAAGTAGAAAACCCTGTGTGGCTGAGTGAAGTACTCCACACCATGCAGAGTGACACCACAGCCAGCCCCGGGACTGAAAAGTTGATATCGATCTCTCTCTGGGGGCCTCGCCACAGGCAAGCCAGGGGCTTAGGTTTCAGGGAGATGCCAGTGATGGGCAAAGAGGCACTGAGTCAGGGATATCCCCACCAGATCACAGTGAGAAACAGAAGAGAAATAATTAAAAAAAATAATTACGACAGTAACTAATAAAATAATTATATTGTAATAGGTACTCACTTCCAAACAAAAATGAGCTTTCCAAACCTACTTCTCAGAAAAGGTTCCCTGGCACATTTGTGTAAGTGGGCATTACAGGACATGTGACGTTATACTTTGCTGAGTACATATAACTTGGCACATACAGTAGCCTAACCAATCACATGTAGTGCCACAGACTAACATTGTTCTGTTATTTCCCCAAGGCATTTGTCAAAGACTCCAAGAGTGCCAGATTACAGCAGAGGGAATGTCCTTTGGAAATCCTTGTCCAAGTCTGGGAAACTACCTGGCTGTGGACTACCACTGCAAAGAAGGTATGTGGGGCTTTTGTAACAGTATTTGAATACTAGCATTTATCTATCTGAAATTTTTACTTAGAAGAACATGGTGAACTAACACAGATTGTTTTCACATCCATCCTGTTTGAAGGAGTACGCTAGAGATTAACAAAATGTATTGAAACAGTAGTAATAATAATATTAACTGGTACAACAATAAAGTAGATTCTGTACTAGGAGTGAAACACAACACACATTGGTACAAAATGAAAACCAAAAGAAGACTGGGCATAGTACAGTGAGAAAAAAAATTGAAAGATAATGATTAATACAAGTAATTAATTCAGATGAGACAAGTGTGGTGTAATCTTCGTGCAACTAAAAAGTATCATTATCAAGTTAAAAGGAAAAAAGAACAAGATATATTTCAAAAGATAAGGATGGTGTGGCTCAGGGTTTCTAAAAGTGAGTGGGGTTTAAACAACAAATACTACGATGTTTATCTTTCTAGTCAGCTTTATAGGGCCGTGAACTGATATATCCATTCAGAGCTCCAATATGTTCTAATTTTGTAGACAGTCTAATTAAACAGCTGGTTCAACATGGACATTGTGCATAGATGTATATTGAACAACATAAATTGATGGCAAGCCCTATGTGTCTCTAATGTGTTATAATAACTGGTCAGCAATTTCTCTCAATGTACTCACCAGGTTGATATTTTTCATAACAACCAGCTGGTTGTTATGACATTCATGAGCCATGCCAGTCAAACTATGCTGCTGCCTCATTGGCCAACATTCTGTATGTGGGCGAGGCCAAACAGTCTCACAAACTGCTGGAGAAAAAATGCTGGTCTGTTATTATAAAAAATAAAAGATGGGGAGGGTTTTTCATATGAGAATTTAATGCACACCCTCATTGTGGGATGCTTTGATAAACCCCTCGGGCTTCGCCCTCGGGGTTTATGTAGCATCCCACAACTCGGGTGTGCATTAAATTATCATATCAAACCCATCCCATCCATTATTCTCAATTTCTTTCTTTGTCTATTGTGATGTAAAAAGGCTGCATTTTGGCTTTTGTAATATGATATTGTAGACAAATAAAACCTTTCAACAATACATCATTCAAAGGAACAAAACTAAAATACTAAGCCAAAAAGCTTGTTCTCTTTACTCATTGCATACTTTTTGCAAGTCAGAGGATTTCTGATGTAAAATTAGGCAAAAATATTTATAATAAAATTGCACATTTATAATAATTAAAAGAAAATGAACATTTCTCATTTGGCAGCTGTTTCAGCTTTGCACATTCCTGTGTATGGGCACTCAGCACAACGTGAAGTGTCCTATGTTTCTAAAGGGTATTCTGCACATGCTTCCTTCAATTCATAAACCAGTTCCACCTTGGGACCTCAATTCCATGCTTGAGCAACTGACTCCGGCTCTGTTTGAGCCTGTCATGACCTGTGAGAGGTATTTCCTTTCATGAAACATGTTGTTTTATACCACCATTACTTCTGCTCTTAGGATTTCCCAGCTTCGGGCTATGATGAATGAGACTCCTTATTTGAGTTTCCACAAGGACAGGGTGTCTTTGTGTATCAGTCTTCATTTTCTACCCAAGGCGATCTCTGATTTCACATTGAATCAGGCCATAATCCTTCCTGCATATTATTTCAGGCATGTTAACAAGGGCGAGGCATTGCTCCATACACTTGATGTATACAGAACACTGTGGTTCTATCTTGATCACACTAAGAACAGCAAAAGGTTCTCTAAGCTTTTTGTCTCATTCACCCCTGGGACAGAGGGCACCCAGTGTCTAAACAGTACATGTCCAAATGGCTGGATCCCTGTATTGATTTTTTTTTTATCAGAAGTATGGCTAGGAACATCTTGGTGCTTTGTGTGGCCACTCTACATGTGGTATGACCACTTATGTTGCCTGCTTTCAGAATATTTTTGCAGATGACATATATTCTGCTGCCACATGGTGCACTATACATGCTTTCACTAAGCACTCCAGTCTACACATCTTCTCTTGTAGACATGATAGGTTTGGTCTTGTAGTATTGCAAGGCCTTCTGTCCTGATTGAAAGTTAAAAGGATAAGGCATTGATGTATAATGTCCCTAGAGGAAGTCATTTTGGCAAAATAGTAGGCACATGTACATAAACACAAGTACTCAAGATTCTTGTGTGATAGCCATTTCCTGACTCTGATTAGCCCACCCCTGAACATTTGATTTGGATCTGCTGTTTTGGGTTTGTTCCACTTAAGAACACTAAAATTAGGAAATTGCCTGCCAGAACTAGCACACAGACTTCAGAGTTGGCAGTGCTTCACAGAGGCCCTGTATCCTGAAGATATTTACAACCCAGAGCTTCAATATTAATACTGTGCAGTTGGTGACAGTGTTGGTGAGTGGTGAAAAAGGGAGATGAATGCCTTGAACCGTCTTCCAGTGGAAGTGGTGGGGTTTGAGAATACACAGTACAGGCATAAGGGATTCTTGCTAGGAAGGGGGAAAGAGCTGGAGATCAAGTAGGGTGTAAGGGTGCACTGTAGATAGGAAAAATGGGCAGACTGGGTAGGCCAAGGGGTCCTCATCTGCTGTCAAATTGTATGTTTCTGTGGTGCACATTTTTGTTGTTGTTTCTTATTTAATACATAATGGTATATATAGACCTATATTGTCATTATTGTGCCTTTCTTTCACCTGGGAGTTAAGATGGAGGGTTTTGCAGATGTGTGTGTGTGTGGGGGGGGGGCAGTAGTGTAAATAGTACATGCACTTTTAGTTCTTTTAGTCAAGCTGACAGAGAGACTAATCAAGGCCATGAAAGAAAATAGGGACTTAACACCTACTCTTACGGGCAACACAAAAGGTACAATGCAGAAAATAAAGAACTTAAAAGCTAGAGATTAACATTAGAATGGCATGGACTAACACTGGCCCAGTACCTTGAATACAATCACATACCAAGGGGACTGATGTAGTCATAGAACCAAATATAGGGAATAACATGGAAGCCCTAAATGAAAAATGAGATGGTATACATACTAAATACAGTATTGATTATATACTGGCCCTCATAGATGCCATTACTAAGTGAAATGATTGAATGGTTGGCATAATCAAAAAGGAAGAGCTGTTAAAATCATAGCTTCAGTTAGCTGAATTTAACCAATGACTAGATAATACTAAGAACAAATTAAAAGAATTTGAGCTATCTATCAGATAGTAAAAATTATGCCAAGTCTCAGTGTGATAAAGGGGACTACCGAGATAGTAACATGTATCCCTACAAAAAATATGCAACAAGGACAGGAGAGACCCACAAACACATATAATTTGATCAGATTTCAACAAGATGCCTAAAACAGTTTATCAAATGACTATACCATAGTCATTAAGCCAGGTGTTAAGGGTGAGGCCATAATCATTCAGGATATGAAATATGCGAACATACGAAGAAGCTAGCAGAAAAGGCCATTGGGTCAATCTAGTCTGCTCATATTGCAGGGTTCTAAGCTTAAGCTACTAACCCTGTCCCCCCAGTCTGCCCTTCCCTTCCATCCACCCCTTCCTTGATCCTTGCTTTCCCCCTAACTCTATCCCTGCCTCACTTGAAGCTGCCCACTATCTTCAATGAAGCCATCTTTTCTGGTGGGTGTCCAGGTGGAAGTAAAAGAACCCAGGGCACTCTTCACAAAGAGTAGGGGACATTACTGGTGTCCTGGGCAACATTCCCCTTCCCATAAACCAGTTTGTGCAATTGTCCAGGCTGTGTGTGGGTGTTGATATGTGATATGGCCATCACTACACATTCAGTCACTTCACTACCAGTCTAGCATTGCTTGTATTGCACTTTGGAATACATTGTACATGAAAAGCGCTATATAAATGCTGATTCTTCTTCTTCTTTTCCAGAAGTACATTCCAATTCGCCACCATTCTCTAGTGAAGAAACATCTCCTAGCCTCCCTTCTGAACCTTCAATTTTAGATCGTGTCCCCTTGTGTTTTGGTTTCCATTTAGCTTAAAGAGACCATCCTTATCCAGCCTATTTATTCCTTACAAATACTTGGTCTCAATCATGTTCCCTGCCTCTCTCTTCTCCTCCTCCAGGGAGTACATGTTTAGAGCCTCCAACCTGTCTTCATATGGTCCCTGCTAGTCATTTTTGTTGCCCTCCTTTGGACCACCTCCAACAGGAAAATGTCCTTTTTAAAGTATGGCCACCAATACTGTACACTGTACTCCAGACGCGGCCTAATTAATGACCTGTACAATAGCAGTATTACCTCCTCTTGCCTGCTGCTAACCCCACTGGCTATGCAGTCCAGCATTTTATTTGACTTTACTGCTGTCTTCCTCCACTGCGTGGTATCACTGTGTGTGGAAGCAGTGTCAAAGAACGTGTTTAGACCTATAAAAAGTAGAACAGAATTACGTAACATAAGCAGAAGACTCTTTTTAAGTCTACAAAACCTAATACAAGAATTTGTACACAAAATTGTTTCATTAACTCATTGACTCCTAGCAGACGCCTGTGGTCAGCAGTAAAATATACTGGTGTGTCCTGAGTACGTCTGCAGAAGTCGGCTACTGACTCCCAGTGTGCCCTTGCAACATCTGGAGAAGTCACTTATATATTTTAATATGTAGTGTAACAGAATATAATATATATTTGACTGCATAGCACTGTTGGAAAGGTAATTTTCTGTTGAACAACTTTGTCACTGATATTTTGTGCATATTATGTGTACTTTAGGAGTTATTTGCATTTGTTTATGGTATGGTGTGTATGGCTTATGTTGCCTGTTTTAGTGAAAAAAATATTTTTTTGGCTGTTTCAACCAGCTTAAAAAAATACAAAATTCCATATTATTATTTGCATACCATCACTGGAAAGGTAATTTTGTGCTGAACAACTCTGCCACTGATAGTTTGTGTATATCACGGATACTTTAGGAGTTATTCACATTTGTTTAAGGTATGGTGTGTATGGTTGACATGTTTTCTATCAAGATTCATCTAAGCAGCTTGAATTAAATTCACTTTTTTGGCACTTTTGCAGGTATAAAATAAAAACCGCATTGATTACAACTGGTAGCATAGCACCACTGGAAAGGCATTTTTGTGCTCATCAACTTTCATGCTGATACTCTGTGTGTTTCATGTATACTTTTGGAGTTATACGCATTTGTTTATGATATGGTGTGTGTGGTTGAGATTCATCCCTCAAATTTCACCAAAGCACCTTGACTAAAATAGGGAAAAATTATGTTTTATAGTAAAAGATATATTTTTAACAAATATAATATTAAAACACCATCTAATGTCTGTATGCTTAATTTGGTGTTGATATTTTACATATCTTCCAACAAAAAAATGACTTATGTTGCCCTTTTTTAGTGAAAAAATATTTAGTTTGCTCTTTCAACCAGCACAGAAAAAAAACAAAATTACTTATTATTATGTGCATGCCACCATTGGAAAGGCAATTTTGTGCTGAATAACTCTGCCACTCATACTTTGTGTCTAGCATGTACAGTTATTGAGCTATTAGCATTTGTTTGCGACATGCTGACTATGGCTTGATTTTGCTTAGAAAGGCCCAGGATTCACTGTTAAAAGTATACAGGAGATTCAGGAGGCAAGTGGTGTAATCTCAGAGTGAGCCTATGGAGGCAATGAGTTAACATGGCTGTAAAACTGGGAAGCAGATTTATTAATTAAATCCCACCCCATATGCCTCAGTGCTCTGCAAGTCCCAAAAGTCATAGAGACCAAATTAATCTGATGGGAAGTCCAATAGTTGAGCCATTTTCTTAGTTTAATGTAGTCACTAAAAATACCACTAACAGCTTAATCTGGTTCAACGTCAGTTGGCATCCATCTGTATCCCCCCTTCCCCGGGACAAGGCTGAAAATAGGCAGAATTGTCTAGTCTTCATTTCCCATGCAACAAAAACTAAATAAACAAATAAACTTAAATATGCAGCCTTATTTATTGTATTTATTATATATTGAAGATTTTCACCAGAAAAACACACTGAACAACAAGTTGCTCATCTCACGGTGTGTCCTGGGAAAGGGAGTAGAATACATAGGGAGTACAGTACAGAAATAACATAAGTAACATGAACATAAGTACACTTACTTAGGCAACTCAGTACAGAACAAGGTACAAAGGCAGTTCAATACAATAACAGCCATACAAAAATATATTTAATACAGGGTATACATATATGGCAGTTTAAAGCATAACAGACAGAGTACAAATAGAAGTGCAATTAAATACCATAGAGAATATGGTCAGATTGTGTCAGAGACAAGTGCAGTTGGAGGAGAAGAAGTTTAGTAGGGCCTGGGAAATAGATGAGGGGGATGAGGAGTGTCTGTTGGGAAGGAGTAGTGAGTTCCAAAATTTTGGGAAGCGATAACAGCAGCAAGGAATAGCCAATGTGTATTGGTCAGTAGATCTGAGAGAGTGGGATGGGGGGTGGTAAGAGAAGAGGAGAGGTATGAGGGGAGAGACCCAAACCAGAATTTGGAGGTAAATTTAGCACAGTGTAAAAGTTGACTGCACTCCAGGGAGAGGAAAACAAGGGAGTGATAAAGGGAAAATTGGTGGGTCCGGGAGGAGGAGTCAAGAGCAAAGCAACAGAAAGCATTGAAGAGGGAATCCAACCTGGCAAGAAAAGACTTGGGAGCAGCACTGTAGATTATGTCACAATAGTCGAAAATGGGGAGAATAATTTTCTGAACGAGGTCCCCCTAGCAATCAGAGGCAAGGACCTGCAGCTCCTGTAGAGGGCAACAAGCTTGGGGAGCAGTTTCTTCAGCATGGCATCAATATGTTCAGAAAAGTTAAGGTGCTGGTCAAGCTAGACACCTAGATATCTGAAAGAGGTGGTATCTTCAAGTGTGGTCCCATTAAGGATGTGGAAAGTGGGTAGGGAGGGTAGCCTAGACAGTCTCTGCCTCATGCCAAATTTCATGGATACTGTTTTCTTGGCACTGAGAAAAAGTTGATGCGATCTTAGCCAGCGCTGAACATTATTGAAGCCATGCTGTAAACTGGCAGACACATCAGATGGGGGGATGGCCAGAGGTGAACAGTACCATATTGTCTGCGTACATATGGATAGAGGAAGATGGGCTTACTAATGGCAGGTCATTTAAAAAAATGGAGAATAGAAGTGGGCCAAGTACAGAACCTTGAGGCACATCAGTTGAAATGGGTAGTGGAGGGGATGTAGAATCAGCTATTTTGACTGACTGACTCCTACCCACTAGGTGGGCTTTGAACCAGTTACAGGCCGACATAGACAGTCCAGCCGATAAGAGGGTCTCAAGGAAGAGGGTGTGGGAGACAGTGTCATATGCCTTGGCAAGGGTAACAAAGATAGCAGATGTGATTTGACTGTGATCCATGGCAGAATGGATAGAGTCAGTGAGCTAAGTAGGGAGGTGGTAGTGGAGTGGTTCTTCCAAAACCCAGATTGGTATTTAGTGAAAAAGGAGGAGTCATCAAAGAAGGGGGAATTTTGAGAGAGAACAAGGTGTTCCTGGAGTTTAGCCAGGGTAGGTATTAATGAGATAGGGTGATAGTTCCCAGGAGCTGAAAGTTCTGCCGTTAAGTAGGGGGAGAACGTTGGCATGCTTCCAGGCTCCTGGAACAGTAGCAGAGTGGAAAGAGAGGTTGAGTAGAACAGACGGGGGGGGGGGGACAGGTAAAGCAGTTTGGGGTCGAGGCCATCAGGTGAGTTGCTTTTAGTGGGATTTAAGGTGAGGAGTGCATTTAAGGTATTCTTTGGGGAGACACCTGCAAAGGAGAAGTGCTCTGTTGTTGAATGGGATGGTAGAGTAGGGGGAAGCAGGTAGGTTTGTTGCACGGAAAAAGAGGTTAGCGGGGCTGAGGTGCAGTTTGTGAAGTAGGAATTGAATTCTGCAGCCGCGAATGGGTGGTCAGTTATGAGGTCCTTGTTTATTTTGAGAACAGGGAGGAGGTTTATTTTGAGGGGTGAAAAGAGAGTGGACCACCTTCCAGAACTTTGATGGGTTATTTATATTGGAGTTTATTTATTTAGTTTTTGTTGACCAGGTAAGTGCACTAGACAAATCCTGCCTATTTTCAGGCACGACCCAGGGGAGGGAGATACAGAAGAATGCCAACTGACCTTGAACCAGATTAAGCTGTAGGTGGTATTTTTAGTGAATGAGGGAAATTTGGCCAGGACACCGGGGATATTCCCCTACTCTTTTCGATAAGTGTCATGGGATCTTTAACATCCACCTGAACTACCACCAATCCAGGCAGATGGGACCTCGGTTTAACGTCTCATCCAAAAGACGGCACCTCAGAAATGCAGCACCCCTCTCATGCTGCACTACAGTGTCAGTACTGGGATATTAACCCAAGTGTCAGATGTGGGAACTGAACCCACAGCCCTCTGATCTCCCGGCCTCAGAGGCGAGTTGAAGGTGGATTTAAAATATTCTGCTTTTGCCGGGAGAATCTTTCCCCCAGGAGCCCCAGACAGGGTGGATCACCTACTTTTCAATGACAGCACTGGCTGGAGAAGCCAGCCAGCCACACCTCACTTCCTACCCGCCACCAGCGCTCCTTCTAGGGAGCCCCTGACAGGGCAGATCACCTGCTTTTTAATGGTGGCACTGGCTGGAAAAGACCAGCCAGCTGCACCTCACTCCCTACCTGCTGCCAGTGCTCCTTCTAGGGAGCCCCTGACAGGGCTGATTGCCTGCTTTTCAACAGCAGAACTGGCTGGAGAAGCTAGCTGGCTGCACCTCATTCCCTACCCACCACCAGTGCTCCTTTTAGGAGCCCCTAACAGGGAGGATCACCTGCTTTTCAATGGCGGTACTGGCTGGAGAAGCCGGCCACACCTCACTCCCTACCTGCTGCCAGTACTCCTTCTAGGGAGCCCCTGACAGGGTGGATCACCTGCTTTGCAATGGCGGCACTGGCTGGAGAAACCAGCCGGCCGCACCTCACTCCCTACCTGCCACCAGCGCTCCTTCTAGGGAGCTCCTGACAGGGCAGATCGCCTGCTTTGCAATGGCAACACTGGCTGGAGAAGCCAGCCAGTCACACCTCACTCCCCACCTGCTGCCATTGCTTCTTCTAGGGAGCACCTGACAGGGAGTATCACCTGTTTTTCAATGGCGGCAGCCGACCACACCTTGCTCCCTACCCGCTGCTAGCGCTCATTCTAGGGAGCTCCTGACAGGGTGGATTGCCTGCTTTTCAATGGCAGCACTGGCTGGAGAAACCAGCCAGCCGCACTTCTCTCCCTACCCACCACCAGCACTCCTTCTAGGGAGCCCCTGACAGGGTGTATCACCTGCTTTTCAATGGTGGTACTGGCTGAAGAAGCCAGCCGGCCGCACCTCACTCCCTACCTACTGCCAGCGCTCCTTCTAGGGAGCCCCTGACAGGGCAGATCACCTGCTTTGCAATGGTGGCAGTGACTGGAGAAGGCAGTCGGCCACATCTCACTCCCTTCCTGCCACCAGCGCTCCTTCTAGGGAGCCCCTGACAGGGCGGATTGCCTGCTTTTCAACTGCAGCACTGGCTATAGAAGCCAGCTGGTGGCACCTCACTCCCTACCTGCCACCAGCGCTCCTTCTAGGGTAAGCCATCCTCTTCAGCCCAGGAATACATAGTGGAGCTCTGATTGGACAACTCACTTTGTGAGTGCCACTGATTGGTAGCTATATTTTATGGCTCCTTCAGTGACTGGACTATGGGATTTTCCTTGAATTCTTTGGCGCTTTTCTGTCTCCTACACAGCTTTTTATCAGAGGCTCAGCTACTGAATTGAAAATCTGTAGTGTATTTTGTGGTCTAAATTCATTCCACACCACCTGTCCCGACCCCGACCTCTATTAAACACACCCTAAGCCCCGCCCTACTACCTCTCTTCTGGCTCCATTGGCTAATATTAGTTGGCAAACTCACTTTCTGGACTTCAGATTTCTGACTCTCCTCTTCTAAGTTTGATATCTTGGTATCTGGAGACTCCAGTATTCTCGTTTCTTTCCACTTCTGAGGGTTATACTTTTTCTTCCCAAATTGCAGCATCGCGGTTTTTTTTTTTGTTTTTGTTTTTTTTTACACAAAAGCGGCATCTTCTTGCTAGGGTTGGATAAATCTATATTGCCCTACTACTGAGTGACGGTGCTACGTTACAAGAGGCTATCATGTGGGGAAGTCTGTGGCTACTCTTTCTGTCTCTTCTCTCATTTGTGCCATTTGTCAAACACTAACCTCCAGAACCTCATCCATGCAGTGACTTTAACCCTACATCGATAGGCCAACTGTCCTGCAACTATCCCTATATCTACTTATGTGCCCCTAAGTTCAGCCAACTACAGCACCTATTTCGGCCTACTCCTTCTGGTAGGACTCGTACTAAACCACCCCTGCAGCCTACACCGCTGGCCTATCGCAGCTCTGATCACCTTCTGCACTTTGCAGTCAGGATGTTAATTTTCACTGCACTAGGACACCAGAAGTCTAAATATGGGGCCTGCCTCAAATAGCTGTCCTGCCAAAAAAAACGTATGAGGGAAAGGGGATATAAGTTAACCACTGCAGCTCTAAGAAAGCTGTTGCTTCAACTACTGCTATGCTCAGGTAATGTAGAACTTAACCCTGGTCCACCAGAAACCATTGCCTCACCCTTGGACCTAGCTAGGCTCAAGGGTTTGAGTTTCCTGCATATTAATGTATGCAGCCTACTAAAAAAGTTCACTATGATCCAGACATAGGTGAATCACACAGCACCAGATGTGCTAGTGGTCACTGAGACCTGGCTTAGACCAGCTACATCTGAAATGGAAATTAATATCCCAAATTACTTGTTGTTTAGAACTGATAGGCATACTAGAGGTGGAGGGGTGGCTATCTACATTAAGGATAAATTCAAGGTATCTGGTATTGACTCGGCTACTGTTCTGAATGAATAAGAATGCCTGTCTCTTAAGGTTGCTATCTTGCATACTATTATGCTATGTGTTATAGGGTGTTATAGACCTCTGTCCGCAGGTCTTCAGTTACTGACACTTAGCAATATTCTGGGACAAAGGCTAACAGAAACAATTATCCTAGGGGACTTGAACTTAGACTGACTTTCCAAGGCATCTATACCTCTTATATCATTTAGCGATGTGCATGGGCTAACACAACTTAGTGGTGAACCAACGTGACCAAATAAAAAGAACCCCGATAACAGCACCCTGTTGGATGTTATCCTAGTTAGTAAGCCACATCTTTTCTCCCACGCCGGAACTTTCTTAACTGATGTCAGTGATCACTGTTTCATTGCTGGTGTAAGATCAGTCAACAAACTGCTATCCTCAGAAAAATTCTCGGTTAAGAGATCTAGACGGAACTTTGACCTACTTGCTTATGTTGATGAGCTTAAATATTCCTTGCATTGGCAGGATTTTTACCTGGTGAATTCAGTACAAATGGATTATGACATCTTCAATGAGATAATCTCAGGGGCTCTGAATAAACATGCCCCCTTAATAAAAGTGTGTGTAAGAAATATAGTTTGTCACTGGTTCACCCAGGAACTTAAATCAGCCTTGTCTGAGAGGGATAGGCTTTGAAAAAAGGCACGTAGAACCAAGACCTCCTTGGACTGGTGCCAGTTTCAGAGGGCTAGGAACGCATGCACCAAAAAGGTTAGAGACGTAAAAGCTGCTTTCTATCACTCTGAATTGGACTCTGCCACCAAAAGCTCATCTAAATTTTGGAAAACTATCAAAGACCTATCCAGCCATATACCTGGAAGCTCACTCCCATCTAAGATTATCTCTGGAAGTGCAACCGTCAGTGACAGGATGAAGATTTTGGACTCCTTCAACAGACACTTTGTGACTGCAGGTTTAGCTTTCGACAACTCACCTGCAAACCTGTTACACTCTCATCTTGACACACAATGTGATGAACCCAGTACTATTAACTCGAAATTCACATTGCAACCTGCTTCATTGAAAGAAGTCGAAGACCTCCTACTACAGCTTGATATTAAGAAAAGCGCTGACTCACTAGACCCATATTTCCTAAAGATTGCTTACCACGTTCTGGCTGTGCCTATAATGCATTTATTCAACCTATTTCTAGCCCAGGGGACCCTCCCTTCCATATGGAAAACAGCACATGTTATACCCCTATTTAAATCAGGGAACCCTAGTGATCTTAACAATTACAGACCGATATCTCTTCTTCCTGTATAGGCAAAATTATTGGAAAAAATTGTAAACATACAACTGAGAACATACCTAGAAGCCATGAATCTCCTAAACCTGGCTCAATCTGGCTTCAGAGCTAACCACAGTACTATTACAGCACTTGCCAAAATGACCAACGATTGGCAAAGAGGACTGGATAATAAAAGTGTTATCTGTGCTGTGTTTTTGGACCTAAGCAAGGCGTTCGACACTGTCAATCATATTCTGCTTCTCTCAGAACTACGGTCCCTAGGTTTGGATAGATTCTCACTGCGGTGGTTTACCAACTACCTCTCTAACCGCCTGTAGCGGATTAAGGCTGGAGGTGACCTCTCACCTCTCTTAACTCTTCCAAGAGGGTGCAGCAGGGATCTATCCTTGGTCCCCTTTATTTGCAATATGTATCAATAATGTAGATAACAGTATAAACAAGGCCAATATTCATCTGTTTGCAGATGGCACAGTGCTATATTTAAACCGCCCAACACCAGAAGCTGCTTGCAATGATCTCGGATCACCTCTTGGGCATGCTGCGACACTATGATGCCCTTTGGCATCTAGCTAATGAAACTCAATGCCCTGCGGACGGGCAATGGTATAGGGAAGCCTGTAACAAATGCACATGGGCCATTCACACAACCAAAGCAGAATATTACAAATCGTTCTTAACCACCACATGGGGCTCCGGTCACAAATTTTGGAATAATATTAAGGAACTCCATGGCAAAAGTACTAACCTACCTCCAGACCAGCTGATAATAGATGGTCATCTCTCATCGGATCCCCTCAGTATAGCCTCAGCCCTAAACTCCACCTTCACTGATCTCAGCCATGTCCTCCCCCCCAATTTCTTCGACCTGCCACCCACCCGAACTAACACCCCGCCACCCCACACTCCACCTTTCCACCTTCGCATCCTTACCCCACAGACTGCCAAACCCTACCTTGCTAAAGCCCATAACCACTCTCAATTTAGTAGCAACTCCCTAGACATACGGCTTCTCTGACTCACCCTCCAGGAAGTCCTTACCCCTCTCACCCATATCCTCAACCTCTCCCTCTGTCAGGCGAAATATCCCACCCGCTGGAAATCCACCTACATCACCTCGGTACATAAGAGTGGAGATCCCACCGACCCTAATAATTACCACCTCATCTCCATCCTAACCCCACTATCCAAAGCATTAGAGCATATAGTCTCCGATCTACTCACAGAACACCTTATCAAATATAGCATGCTATGCAACCAGCAACACAGTTTCTGAAAGGGACACAGTACCACCACCACGCTCCTTGAACTTACCTCACATATCCACACTGCCTTAGATAGTGGCCACCTCACCGGAGCTATCTTCATGGACCTCTCTAAGCATTTGATACCATCAAACATGCCCTCTTACTAAACACTCTTGCCCACAGCGGCCTATCCAATGAGGCAGTAAACTGGTTCACCAGCTATCTCTCTGACAGAACACAACTGGTTAGGGTAGGCACTGTGCTATCCTTCAGCCTCCCTGTCTGCTCTGGTGTCCCCTCAGGGATCCATCCTAGGCCCCCTGCTATTCCTTCTATACCTAAACTCCTTCCCATCGGCCTGCCCCACCAACCTACTCCTATATGCCGACGACGCCATCCTTTTCGCAGCTGATCCAGACCCCCTGAAACTCCACCAAACACTCCAACACTCATTCCATGCGACTGAACACTGGCTCACCTCCCAGCACCTAATTATCAGCTACAATAAGACAAAAGTCATGACTTTCTCCAACCCAGAGAACCCACTGAAGAACCTATGCCCCCAATTTCTTACTGTAAACCTAACCCCCCTCGAGCAAGTGGACACCTTCAAGTACCTAGGAATCACACTTGACTCAGCCCTCAACTTTAATTAGCATATCCAATGTTTATCCACTGCCCTGAACTCTAGACTTGGCATACTTTACCGGCACAAACACTGCCTCACCCCTGAGACTCTACGTCTCACCATTAACTCTGCTGTCCTCTCGATGCTAGATTATAGCATTCTAATCTACAGTGCTGCTCCCACATCTGCCCTAAATAGACTTCATCTTGTACTAAACAAAGCCTGCTGACTCATACTCGGATGTGATCACTCCATGCACACCTGCAGCGCCACAAATTGGCTAAACTTAGACAACAGAATCAAGCACCACATCTGCTTAATGACCAAAAAGATAAGCCTAGGCCTCACCCCAACTACCCTAAACAAAATCATCCACCCAGAACCCCCTGTCAAAGTCACACATAACTCAAGCAAACCATTACTAAGTGTACCCCATTGCCGGACCTCCAAATTCCGAAGAACTTTCAGTTACAATGCCCCATCCTGGACCAGTGCACTCCCCACTCTAATATCCAGCGAAACAAGATTAGGCCTTTTTAAATCTAGTCTAAGGAATCAACTCCAGGCCTCCAGCCTATGTGATTGCCCCTAGACCAACCTCAAATCAGGCTCCAGACCCTTTCCCACAGAAACTCTGTCTTGACAAACAGCCTCTCCCCTACCTTGGGCTGTGTTAAACCCCGATATTCCATGATGTTCTTCTCTATAGTTTCACCTTTGTATCTAGTGTATATCACAATATGAAATTAGGTAACCTCACAGCTTCCTGTGTGTTTTCTGTTTCCCCTGTTCCACACTATGTATAACGTTGGAACCATTATAATCTCTGTAATGTAATACACAGCAACCAGTCTGTTTCTGTTTGCTCTGTACCGCACTATGTATGATGTGGAACCTTTGTAAATGAGTCTCTGACTCAAAGGTCTTTCTGATTATCTCAAATAAATAAATAAATAAAATCTTCAAACTGAATTCAACCTGTTACAGAACTAGCTTCTTCAAAAAAAGCTTCCACTCAACACAAAAAAAAACTAAAGCAATGCTATTTTCTCCTTTTAGCCATGCTATTAACCCAGTCACCACTGGATCAGTCCCTCAGATCATTAAAATTCTTGGAGAAAAATTGGAATTTATCATGAAATTTAAGTATCTGGGAGTTTGGCTGGATAATAAACTCTCATTCACTGATCACATCGAGGACTTGCTAAAAAAATTATGCCAGAGGCTAGATCTGTTCTTCAGGTTTAGCCACTTCATTACAAAAGAGGCAAAGCTGCAGTTGGTTCAAGCAATGTACCTCTCGATGGTAGACTATGCGGACTTCCTTTATAGTCACTCCCCTACTTCTTATCTTGCAAAATTGGATCCGCTGTACCATAGAGCCTTGAGGTTCGTAATGGGACTTCCCTCTACCATGCACCATTGCTCCTTATATGCAGCCATGGGGTAGACTTCCCTTCAGTTTAGGTGGAATAGAAAAGCTGTTCTATGGACCTTCAGATCTATCTCTAAAAAACTCCCATAATATATTAATGACTGTCTCCCACTAAGCATAGCAGGCAACTATGCATTAAGAAGTCATTCATTTATATCATTAAATGTACCCAAAGTTAAATCATGATTTGACAGAGAGTCCATAGGCTTTGCACTGCCCTCTCTATGGAACAAAATGCAGAAAACACTGAAACTGAGCACCCCTGTGAGCCTTACTACCTTCAAGAATCTATATTCCTGCTGTGTAAGGGAGCCGTGCAACTGTTTCCCACATCCTTAATCAGGCTCAACAACCGTTATACTGTAGCTTGTCTGGCTCCAATTTCAATGCCTAGGTCTTCTGATTTCTTCTCATTCTCTTTACAACGCTGATCCTCTTTCCTTCTGTTTCAATTTTCTCCTCTTTTTTCCTCTTCTTCATTACTTATTATCTCTTGCATACCTACTATGTGCTCCCTGCTATCCACTTCTTTCGCATGTCTAGGTATATTACCCCCTGTCTCCCATTTCTTGTTGGAGTTCCTCCGAACCCAATGGTTGAGTCGTGCCCACTTGCCCTTCTTCTCTCCCTCTCCCTATGTCTTACCTTGCCCCCCTTTCTTTCCCCTTTACCTTACTCTTTCCACATCTTTAGCCTCCCCCATCACCTTTTCTTCTTCCTGGCAACCCCTTCCCATCCTTACTTGCCCGACTGTTACGTTTTTGTGCAAACTACTGTATAAAACACTGCCTGCTGTTGTTAACCTTTGCCCTGCTTCCCTTCTCACTGTTTTTGTTTTTATGTACACATGCATCTACATCCTTGCAAAGTTGTTCTGTACTGCATCATGATCGCTTGTGTAATGCTACAGCACCTTGAAATCAATTTTATTTTTGTATTCCATTGTATTGACTGTATAGATAAATATCTATTGTTTCTATTGTAACTTTGACTTCTTCTAACCAGGTCCATCTCGCAAATGAGCCTTGCTCAATGATGTTCACCTGGATAAATAAAGATTTTGATTGATTGATTGATTGACTGATTGAATTGCCTTGGTACAGGAGTTGCAGAGAGAACAATAGCTAGCTAAATCACGAAGGAGTTTGGAGGATTTATGGGTTTTCCATGCTCAGTCACATGCATGTTGACAGGCCAACAGCTCAGAGGCAACCCGGGGGAGGTGGGATCCTGAAACTCTTACTTGCTTCAGTGGGGCGTATATGTTCCAGGTATGGAGGAGGGTATCTTTGAAATATGCCAGAGCATAATCTATAGATTGAGCTGAAGCAATCAGAGCCCAGTCAGCTTGAGCATGGTCATGATTGAGTAGAGTAAGGTGCAGGGAGTTATAGGAGCAGATTGTGAGACGTTTGTGGGGTGCCTTCAGTCTGTGAACCTTTCTAACTAGGTAGATACTATGATGATCACTAAGAGCATCAGGTAATAAGCCTGATTGGGCAATCTGGTGGGGATGGGATGTGAGGGCCCAGTCTAAAAAGAGTGTGATTTGGGGATTTTTGATTTAAACAAGTGACTTTCGTTATCAATTGGGAAAAGTTGAGGGCAGTGATGTCTGCATGAGATTTGCCAAGGGAGGGTGACAACCAGTTCAGGTTGAGGTCACCTAGCCAGTAGAGCTCATCTGAAGTGATAAGTGAATCTGTGGTGGAAATTAGGTCAGTGGGCATGGAGTGGTGTAGACCAGGCCAGGAATATACTCCAAAACTTGGCACAGAAAAGGGAAGGGATAATCAAAGTACAAGCACTTTGAAGGCAGCTGGGACAGTAGTGGATAGAACCATTGTGGTTTGAAGAGAGGAGGAGGAGGAGTAAATAGTTATGCCCTCTCCCGGTGCGATCCTGACAAGAGTCGGAGTATCCAAGAATAGCTATAGGTGAATCAGGAATATTCTTTGTGAGCCAGGTCTCTGATATTATACAGAAGTCAGGGGTGAGGGATCCATCAGGAGGGAGTAGGAGGTTGAGTTTGGGAAGAACTCTACAAATGTTAAGGTGGAGGATCTTTAGTCCACAAAGGATGGAAAAGGGGGTGGCTGGAGAGACAGGAGGGGCGAAGGATAGGGTGGGAATGTTTGCCAGCATGGGGCCAGGATTTGGATTAATGTCACCCCCAGAGAGAAGTAGGAGGGAGATAATAATAAGATGCATCTTGATACATATGAATCAAGACTGTGTAGTGAAAAATGGAGAGGACGGAGGAAGGGTGTTTGAATGTGAATGCTGGAATTTTAGAAAGGAGATTATAGTACTAGAACAAGGAAGGGAAGTAAGAGATGCAGGTGAGCATACAGAAAAGTGGGTCCAGGACAGAAAGAAAGGGGTGGGTGCTATAGCTAGGATGTAGCTGGGGTTTAGCGGGGCTGGAAGGTTTTCAGCAAGTGACTGGCAAGTTGGGTTTGAGTTAAGGAGGAGAGGGGTGGGAAGAGAAGGGAAAGCAGAGTGGCATACAAATATATGAATGTGCCAGCACAAACAGACCACTCGGTCTATCTAAGTCTACTCAAGTGTGCAGCTAGCACCCCTAGTTTGAAGCTGTCCCACCCCCCCCACCTCCCCCATCCTCATTCTCTCCTGTTCTCTGTCCCATGCCCTTTTAAAGCTGTTCACAGATTTACATGATACCACACATTTTGGGATTGCATTCCATTTTGCTACCACCCTCTATGTGAAATAGTGTCTCCTCATTTCCCTCCTAAATCTTCCCCCTTCTATTCTTAGCCCATGCCTCCTGGTGTCTCTCCCCCTCTTTAGCTTAAAGACCCTGTCTGCCCCATCCTTATTGATTCCCCTCAGATACTTGAATGTCTCTATCATGTCCCCCCGTCCCTTCTATCTGCCAGGGTGTACATATTCAGGTCTCCCAGCCTGCTCTCATAGTCTCTCCCCTCCATTCCACATATCAACTTCGTTGCTCTCCTCTGCACCCACTCCAGCAGCCTGATATCATGCTTCAGGTATGGCCTCCAATACTGCACACACTACTCCAAGTGCAGCCTTACCAGTGACCTGTAGAGGGGCAAGATCACCTCTTTTTGCTTCGATGAAACCCCCTTACTATTCACCCCAGCATTTTGTTTGCTTTTGCAGCTGCTTTCCTGCACTGGGCAGTGTTGTTCATGGTCACTGTTACTATTATCCCTAGGTCCTTCTCCTCTTCAGTGACTCCCAGCTTAACCCCCAAGCCAGTATTCTCTCCTTGGGGTCTTTGCACCAAAGTGCATTAACCTTACACTTCTTTGTACTGAACCCCAGCTGCCACCTCTCTGATCACTCCTCTAACTCGCTTAGGCACTCCTTCAACTGCTTCTATTCCTCCCCTCCATCCACCACTGCTCCCATTTTGGTGTCATCAGCCAACGGGCTTGCATTGTTCACCACCCCATGTGCAATGTCTGATATGAGGAGCCCAAATAATACTGGTCCCAGCACAGAGCCCTGTGGCACCCCACTTGTCACCAGCTTTGGAGATGAGAGCTCCCCTCCCACCGCCACCTGTTGCAGCCTCCCACTCAGCCAGCTTGTAATCCAGGTCATTTTTGGCCCTACCCCTACACCAGTTAGCTTCCACCCAAACCACCCATGAGGCACCAAATCGAAGGCCTTGCCGAAGTCCAAGTAAAGAACATCCACCTCATGACCCTTATCCAGGTCACCTGTCACCCTGTCATAATATTGTATCAGGTTGGTTGGACAAGACTTCCCCAAAATGAACCCATGCTGCTTCACATCCTGGAAGCCGTTGCCTCCAGGTACGACACTAGTCTTTCTTTTAGTATTGTTTCCATTAGTTAGTACACTATGGAGGTGAGACTTACCAGATGTAATTACCTCATTTGTCCCTTGGTCTGCTCTTGTGTAACGGCACTACACATGCCATCCTCCAGTCTAGTGGCACACATCCCGACTCCAGTGAAGTGCAGTACAGATTCGCAAGCTGCTCTGCCAACACTTGTGCCATCTCCCTCAGCACCAGGGGTGGATACCATCCAGCCCTGGTACTTTGTCTACCGTCAGTGCCCTCAGTCCCTCTAGGGCTCTACCTCCTCAATTCTTCCATCTGTCTCTTCCTCTTCCCCTGTCCCCACCCACCCAGCCCATGGTGGTAGCGGTTTCCCTTTCTTCCGTGAATACTGAGCAAAAATATTCATTCAGAGCTTCTGCCTGTTCCTCCCCCTTTTCCATCCACTCCCACCCTTTTCTATCCTCACTATTGTCTCCTTGTACTTCCTTTTCTCCCTGATGAATCTGAAAAAATCTCCCCATTAATTCCCTGCACTAATCTCACCTCCCTCTGGGCCTTGGCTTCTCTCACTTTTCTGGTCACCTCCCTGGACCATCTTGCATACTACTGCCTGTCCCCTTCCTTCTCCATCCTCCTATACTTCTGGTGCACCTCTCCTTTTGCCCTCACCACCTCCACTACCTCGTTGTTCAACCAGCATGATTTCCTTGCTCTGCTCCTCTTACTATGTGTCTTGGTGCAGGAGTCCATTGCCTCTCTAATCTCCCATTTAATAATATCCCATTTCTGACCTGCATCCATCTCTTGCCTTATGCCCTCCAGTTTTCCTTTCTGTACTTCCTGCATCCTCCAAAAGTCTGCCCCCCTGAAGTTTACCACCCGAGTTATTGATTTCTCTGTCTCCCTGCACATCATGATATTAAATCACACCCTTTGGTGTTAGCTGTTGGCTAGTGGGCCCTCCACCCTTATTTCCCTTACTGCCTCCCCATTTGACGATACCAGATCTAAAGTGTTCTTTAGCCTAGTAGGCACACTGACCAACTGCGTCAGGAGACCCTCCTGGATTACATCCAGGAGCACTTGCTCCCTAGCACTGGAGGTGACCGGAATGCTCCAGTCAACCCCCAGCAAGTTAAAATCCCCCACAATGACCATCTTTCCTTTCCTACATACCTTTCTGGTTTGTTCCACTAATTCCCAGTCAAGCTTCTCAGACTGGGACGATGGCCTGTATATTATCCCAAACCCCAGTTTCCTACCCCTTGAGTCTAGGAACTGCAGCCAGGTTGTCTCTGTTCTCCTTTCCTCCCCCTCGTCCCTTGTGTATTTGATCCCGTCCCTCACATAGACTGCCACCCCACCCCCACTCCTTACAGTCCTTCCTGTATAATTTGTACCCTGAGATTGCCAGATCCCAGTCCTGGTACTTGGTTGCCCACGTTTCTGTGACAGCTGCAATATCCACCCTCCACACTGCCAAGAGCGCCTGTAGCTCAGCTGATTTGTTGCCTAAACCTCTCACATTCAGTGAGACTACCTTCCATCCTGCTCCCTTCCCTTCATCACCCTCCGTCTCCTCCCTTGTACTCCCTCCCTTTTCGGGCCACCCCAAATCCTTCCCTGCTAGCCTGGGGGGGTAGGCTGTGACTCTACTCTATCGGATTCCTGCCTACCTGCTTCCCATTTGCCACCCTCTATCTAGTTTAAATCAACCTTTGTTGCAATATACCTCCACAGTTTTTGCTTTAATACCTCTTCCCCCTCCGCACTCGGGTTCAGCCTTTCCCTTGCAAGCAGATTGTTATTACTACAGGTACTGCCCCAGCTGCCCACAACCCCGTACCACTTAGTTTGACACCATTCTACCAACCATGTGTTCAACTCCCCAATCCTCTGCTTTCTCACTGTGCTTGCACAGGGTAAAAGGAGCACCTCCAAGAAGGCCACAGACTCCTCAGTCTCCTTGCACAACCGTCCCACTTCCTCAAACCTCTCCCTTGTTACCTCCACTGTTTCCCCCGCTGGATCATTTGTTCCCACATGTACCACAATGTGCAGTTTCCTCCTACCCCTCCAAGCTCACCTTAGGATTGCCTGTTCTGCCTTGTCTGCCTATAATCCCAGAATGGACTCCACCCATATCCAACTGTGCCTCTCCCCTTGCTGCCCCATCTGATCCCCTTGAGTATGGAGTCCCCCAACACCAGTACATCCCCTTCTTCTTTACTTGTGCCCGCCACCACCCCCCACCCAGGTTCAGGCATGCAGGAAGAGAAGCTGCATGGGGGGAGCAGTGAGATAAACATAATAATCTTTGTAGTGGTTTAGTTAGGTACAGTGATAGAGAGTCAGCAGTTCAGCCCTCTAGTGCTAAGATTGTAACTTGCTGAGGAAACAAGGGTATTTAGCATAACTAGCTATGAGGTTGTGGAAATGGAAAAGTGTTAGAATGTGATTGCTAGCTTACTTTAAGACAATTGGATGTCTAGAAGTAGCCACCAATGGGAGATGATGATTGGGATAGAGGCAGAGATTATGCACATTTACTAGTGGATGGGGGTTGGGGGGGGGATTTGATTTGAAGCAGGTCACTGTTGAGAAATGCTGAGTCAGTAACTTACAGCTGAGATCAGGAGCTTGTCCTTCAGGTAGGATGGGAGCAGGTGGTGTGGTGGTGGCATACTTCCTACAGCCACATGGCACCTTCAAAGCAGAGTCCAATCAGGGCTGTGGATGCTGTAAGGGGAGAGAAGACACAGGATTAAATAAGATTATAGAGAGATAGGGGTGGAGATGAACAGTAGTCACAGGAGATGGGCTCAGAGGGGGGTAGGCACCAGGGTATTTAGCAGCCAAAGATAAAGAGATAGCAAAAAAGGGTCTTTACAGACAATGGTATAGAGGTAAAGAAAAGGGATGTGGGGGGTTATAAGCAAGCCGTGGCAGGAAGCTACTAGCAGTAGGAGTAAGAAAAAAGAATAATAGTAGGCAGACTGAAAGAGAAGGTACAGAGACAGATAGTAAAATATTTAACTGTTTAAGATAACAGAGTGAAAATTCCCTAGGCAGTTACAGAAATACAGCTGTTTAAAAATATTCTAGTATAAATTCCCCAGAATGGCTGTAATCACAAGTATTAAGCATGCAATCTACACAATATTAAAGTACAGCAATGTAAAAGCAAGGAACTTAGAGCAGCTTGAGTCTGGACCAATCATGAGTGTCCTGAGATGTGGAGCTGCCAATTAGGAGACAGAATGAGAAGGTTGAAAAATTAGATTTGAAGTAGGTGCACTGTTGAGAAGCACCAATCCGGCAACTTACAGCCGAGATCAGTAGCTTGTCCTCTGGGTAGGATGGGAGAGGGTGGCAGCAGTGGCAGCTTTTTTCCTATAGCCACACCGCGTCTTCAAAAGCAGTGCCCCCGGCTGGCCAGGTGGCGCAGAGGGTTGAGATGATGGCACCTTATCTCACACCACACCGGCGGCCTGAGTTTGGGAATGGACTCGGGCGCTGGAGGGTCAGCAGGGGAAGGGGTAGGATTGAGCATCCGGAGGACTGCTCTCCTCTCCTGGGGTGGGTTGGGGAATGGCATCGCTTTGTAGCGGCCCCCAGTGGATACCAGGGAAGCTTAGTTGCGGTGCAAATAGGGTAATTGGAGGAAAAACTAGAAAATGGCGTCTCCTCCGACTGGATGATGGCCACCTGGATCAGTGCCTCCTCAAGCTCCATGACAGCTGACCCAGCCGCAGCAGCACCCATGGCCAATGCCTAGGCCATTAGGCCATTTCTCCTTAGAAGAGGAGGACCCACCAGACGCAGGGTTATGTCGGATTACCCTGAGGTGGCTGTGATGTGGGATCGGGATCGGTGGTGGAGATGAGAGAGGTGAGCGTCCTTGTGGCAGTTGACCTGAAGGAGAGGTAGGTGGGGGTTGCAGGGGAGATAAATAGTTAACACACACACACACACACAAAAAAAAAAGCAGTGCCCGATCATTGTTGTAGATGCTGTATTTATTTATTTATTCATTCATTCATTACAAATCAGGTTTACAACATTTGAGTCACAGACTCATTTACAAGGGCACCTCGTTTCGGGGGGGTGCAGACATCAAGACAGTTATTACAGTGCAGATTAAAACAGAGGATAACATTACAGGTGCAGTAAAAGGAACATTTAACATAGATACACTTAGGTTGCATAATGTAGTAATTTGTATGTTACTTAGGTTTCATAATGTTACAAAATTGTGAGTTACACTCTTGGATATAGTAGGTCCTCAGAGAATAGAGCGGGTTACATCCCTGTTTGGACCTAGTAAGGAAGGAGTGGGTCTGGGGGAGGGAGAGTCTGTCTGGTGGACGTTGTCGAGCCAGGGGGCAAGGGGGGTGGGTACCACAGGTTACAACATGGGGTTAGTTGCACCTACAACAGCGGATATTAAAGATATGGTTCCGAAGGGCTGTTTTGAAGGATCCAGTTTTTGGCAAGTTGGAGATGTAGCTAGGGAGGGAGTTGAACCAGGTGGCCACAGGATTAAATAAGATAAGAGAGAGAGAGATATTTATTTGAGGATATTGCAACATACATTAAAGACACAATCAACAATACTCTATCTCATCAATGACTTGGATAGAACAACAAACCTTTCAGACACAATTCTAGTAACCATTGATGTTAAATAGTTATACACTTCAATCACCAATGTTAGAGGCATTTCGGCTTTGGGAGAGATACTGGACATTTGACCTAAGGGTGTGAGACTACCCAGTAGATTGTTGCAAGACCTGGCAGCCATGGTGCTCCTCAATAACTACTTCAAATTTGAAAACACCTTCTATGGTCAAATTAAAAGGACAGCAATGGGAACACAATGGCTCCAGGATATGTTAACACATGTATGTATCAGTTTGATAAAAGCATGTTTTGCATGAAGAGGGCAATGTGCACAAGGAAATTACAACCTTTTTGAAGTGCTTCATTGATGCGATCCTCCTGACTTGGAAGGGTAACGAAGAGCAGTTACAAGATTAATTGTAGTACATAAACACCAGAGACACCAGAGACCAGTATCTTTGAATCATCGACACAGTACATAATAACAGTGTAGCTTTCCTAGATGTCAAGATAACAAAGAAGGACAACAGACTATTAAAAACATTAGGTAAAGTCCAGGGCCGTCATCCACAGTGCAAGACTGGTGCTAAATGAGAGGGGGCTGCCAACCCCTTACACAGATACAGAGTACAGACTATCATAGCACTCTTGGAACATAAACAAACTTACAGGACCATGCACTATTCCAACAAATGGCATGTACTAATGTGCTCATAGTGCAGAATTCAGTGTTTCAGAATAATGCCCAACAAGCATTTGTCAATGCCGAATGTCGCTTGCTTGTATGTGCTGTTTAGGCATTTGGAAGTGATAGTTCCATGCCTTCCTCTCAAGACATCCACTGTGTCTTTCCGTTCAGTATTCAGAGAAGAGTGGGAGGGGCAAGGGCCACAGCAGTACAGCAGTTGCCAAGGGGGTGAAGAGGTGGACAATAGTCCATTCAAAGGCAAAAGAGTCCTGCAGGAGCTCACTAAATTGAAGGTGGACAAAGCGATGGAACCGGATGGCATACACCCAAGGATATTAACAGAACTGCGAAGGGAAATAGCAGTACCTCTGGCAGCCATGTTCACTGAGTCATTCAACATGAGTGAACTGGAGGAGGGCACATGTGGTCCCTCTTCACAAGTCCGGCAGCAGGGAGGAGGCAGGGAACAATAGGCCGTTCAGCCTCACCTCAATAGTGGTGAAGATCATGGAGACATTGCTTAAAGAAAGGATAGTGGGGCATCAGATGCCATCGGAGCCCAGGACCATAGGCAACATGGATTCACAGTGGGGACATCATGTCAGATAAATCTGGTTGATTTCTTTGACTGGGTGACAAAGGAAGTGAATCAGAGTGGGGCAGTGGACAACGCTTACCTTGATTTCAGCAAAGCCTTTGACACGATCCCATATAGGAGGCTGATAAACTAGCTGGTCAGGCTGGGCATGGGGGAAAGGGTGGTAAACTGGGTTAGAAACTGACTAACAGACAGGAGGCAGAGAGTGGGGGTAAATGGTGTGCAGTCTAGGGAGAGGGGGCGACCAGCAGTGGGGTGCTGCAGGGATCGGTCCTGGGGCCAGTTCCGCTCAATGTCTTCATTAGTAATATTGCAGAACGTCTGAAGGGAATTTTTTCACCAAGTTTTCAACATAGCCATATTAAGATCTCTGCTCATGAACAGTGTCACTGTGATTTTCTTAATCTGTCCCAAACATTGATTGCACACACCGACTGCGCCATCGTACGCTACATGCATGGAAACACATTTTGGGCGACATGTGAAAAATGACAGCTGTGTTGCTCATAAGGAGGTGTGGTAAAATGGCAATGTTGAAAATCTGGAGTGCAAATATTAAAAATGTGCGAACTTACGAGCGTACGTAGGAACTGCCCAATGCACGCTCGTAAAACAGTCATTATTTGGAATTTTTTCACCAAATTTTCAACATTGCCATTTTAAGACCTCTGCTCATGAACAGTGTCACTGTGATTTTCTTTTTTTTTTTTTTTTTTTTTATTTTCGATCTTTATCCCACCTAACCTAGCTGCCCTTCGTGCTTCGGCTCGGTCATGGGCCTTGACTTCCAACCCCCAAGTCGACCTCGGGCCCTCCGATATCCGTGGCTTACCCCCTATAGCGGGGCTGTGGGATGCGGAGGAGAACCACCGCGAACACCGGGATAGAGGCGGAGGGCTGGCCTGGGGCTAATTGAAACCATGGCGGGGCTTCATTGAGCGGCAGCAGCAGTCCATTTCAGTTTCGAGGAGGCGGAGTCGTGCAATGGCGTCAGGCGTCCGCCCGCCTCCGACCCTCTCACTTCTGGCGTGCGGCTGCCTGGAACTCCCGGCCTCCGCAAGAGTCCCAGCGCCGGATCTTCGCCCACACCCCTCCCGGAAGGAGAGCTGTCCGTCGGACGCTCGATCCTACTCCCCGGCCCGGCCTCCGACGACCGGGTCCATTCCCGAACCCGGGTCGCCGGCGTCGAAAGCGGAAATCCAACCGCTGCGCCGGCGGGCCGGCCACTGTGATTTTCTTAATCTGTCCCAAATATTGATTTTGCACACCGACTGCACCATTGTGCGCTCCGTGGGCGGAAACACATTTTGGGCGAGATATGAAAAATGACAGCTGTGCTTCTCATAAGGAGGTGTGGTGAAATGGCAATGTTGAAAATCTGGAGTGAAAATATTGAAAATTCACGAACTTACGGCGTGCGTAGGAACTGCAGCATAGCATAAACAGTCATATTTAGGAATTTTACCAATTTTCAACATAGACTTTTAGAGACCCACCTTATGAACACTGGCAGTGTCATTTCATTAATGGTCCTGAAGGTGATTTCACGCAGTGACTGGAAATCACCCTTCAGGGTCCGATTCTTGCCATGACAGTGCAAGAATTCATGAGGAGGGTTCCCAAAAACCCCATGTTGAAAATTTGGGCCCAAAATTCCCAAAAATGCCTGAGATATGCAACAAAGTTGAAAAAACCCTATATATCCCATTATATAGCTTACCGGCATTTCCTCAGTTCGCGGTCAGCTTTGAAGAGTGCAGACATGTTCCCGGTCCACTGAAGATCGTCGCACCGAGCTCCGGAGGTAAGTATGGGGTGAGGGGGTGTGTGGGGAGGCAGGGTGCGCAGTGGGTGGGTGCGGGTTGTGGGAGTGGGGCAGGGAGAAGCGCCGAGGGACAGTGTTTTTTATTTACAGGGTTTTTATTTTAATAAGACTCACGAGGCGAAGACTATGAGGACATTGCCACGCTGGGGTGGGCTCTCAGCGTGGCAGCTGGAAAAACTGTTGGAGGGCTGGAGCTGGCGGAGATTGGGCAACCCGTCAGCCACAGCATCATTTTGCCACGCTGGGGTGGGCTCCCAGCTTGGCACCTGGATGCTTTGAGGCGTGCAGCTGACGGGATTGGGCACCCCATTGGCCATAAAACATTTTACCATGCTGGGGTGGGCTCCCAGCATGGCATCTGAATGTTTTTGGGGGCATGGAGCTGACGGGATTGGGCACCCCGTCGGCCGTACAGTGTGGTGGAGGGAAGGCGCATGAACATGCAGTGTGCGTGCATGTGTGTGTGTAGAGGGGGGAGCTCTGATCACTGAAGAGGAGCTCTCCCTTTCAACCGTATGCCACTGCATTTTCAACTGCTGTCATAGACAGCTGCAGCAGTGATTGGGGAACTGGAGCCGCGCCTGCAAACACACTGACTGCATTGGAAGACGGGTGCCACACCTCCGAAAACTCGGATGATGGCACTATGTTTCTTGCACATGCGTGCAAGCAACATAAAAATGGTCCTGTAGTGGCAAGAACTGCTTACCACTTGCCCCAGTGCTTCAACTACACAAGTCTTCATCAGGGGGCATGTGCTATGGGAGAGCTGGATGTATTTTTATGTCACCTAATTCATGAGAACACTAAAAAGTGTGCTAATACTAAATGTCACACCAACCCATATAAAAAAATACATACCCAAAACATTTACACAGTTTCAAGATCAGATGTGTTTCTCACTCTCTCTTTGTTTTATTTTTCATAAGAGGGACTGTAGTGGGATGACAGTGTGAGAATGACTGTGCAGTTGGAAGAAACCATTTCTGTCTTTAGTCAGGAGCCAGGACCATACTGAGGAGATGCAGTCCTCTGTAATAGAAAATGGCACGCTGCTCATGATGAGGTGGGTTGCCATCTAGAGTGAAGAAGTGGACCCAAGCTGGAGGGTTTTACTGACACCAAGAATCACATCAAGATATTTAAAAACTATAAAGAACTGTTGAAACACCAGGAATTAAAGGCTGTGTGTATGAATGACTAGCGAGGGATGGGGGTGGAGTGGAGTGCCATGGCTCAGCTTGTGTAGCAATTTTAAATTCTATTTTCAAAAACAAGAAGTAGTTGAGAGAAGATGTGCTTTGTGTTAAAATGGCTATGTTTCTTTTACACTACATTTAAGTTGCAAGGGCGGTTGGGTTGCCTTGCGCACTTCTTATCTTGCTAAGTGAGCAGAAAAAAATGGCAGCTACTGAACTTTAAAATTCAAACTGGCAGAGGGATACCAGTTTGACAGTGAGTCATGGCAGGTTGGCACATTTTATTTCCTGGTCATCTTCTTTGCAAGTTAATGTATCCATCTGGCAGGGGAACCAGCCAATCAGACACCAGGAAATGAAAAGACTCTTTTCTAAATATTATTTAAAAATAAGGAAATTCATTGCAAAAGCTTTAGAAAATGGCCTTTTTATTTCCTAGCATCTGACTGGCTGGTACCTTTGCCAGGGGGTACATTAACTTTCAATAGATGCCCAGGAAATAAAAAGTACCAGTCTCAATGCCCTCTACCCACTAAAATATCCAAGTGCCCACCTAATTTCCAATTGGCTAAAAACCCCTCAATTGAATTTGAAATAGCCGCCATTTTTTTTGTCACCAAGCAGCGAAACCACCTCCCTCCCCTCCCCTCCCCAAAGCTCCCTAGTTCAATGCCTGCTGTGTTTATGTAAAAAAAGAAAGAACATGATTCACTATTCATTTTTATACTGTGGAGAAGAGAGACAATTCTTCATTCCTCACAGCCAACCATTTCAAAAGCAAGCACTTTCCTGACCCCACTCTGTATCAATCTCTGCCCTTGTGAAAAACATTCATCCTGCTGTCCCCTAACCATTCTAGCAGATATATTTTCTACTTTCCATCCTAACTACAAGCCAGTAATGCTTTAATGGGATAAACATTCATCCCTCACTTCCCCAAAAGCTAACAGATGTAGTAAAATTAACAAAGCCAGCAGTACGCCATAACGACTCAGAGTCCTGAACACAGATTGGCTTTGTGGAAACAGTTAAACTCGTAGTGTGCTGCAAGTATTTTGTTTATTCTCCCCCATGAAATGTGTCTCAAAAAGTCCATCCTTCCCGTGTTATGGCAGCCACATGACGTCAACAGTCACTTGAAAGAGCGGAGAAGTACACAAGGAAATGGTTCCCATCACTTCAGTTTTTTTGTCTGCCTACTGATGCCTTTCAGTTGTAATGCCTGGAAAAAAGACTCAAGAGGGTTCCCTGTCTCATCACACTACTGCCTGATGGGGACGAGATGTGCACATGTAAACGGCTACTCTTACTTCTGTTTTTTTGGCGGGAAGCTTGCCTTTTCTGTCAGGACATCTCTCTCACTCCGAAATGAGAGCTCAGAACTGTGCAGCCTGCACTTCACGAGAGACTGCAATCTCTAAATCCCAGCTAATTTTATGCCACTTCTACAGGTACTGTAACCAGCTACAATGTGTCTGTGTGTGTGTGTGTGTGTGTGTGTGTGTGTATATGGGATGGGGGGGTAACCATGACATTGAGCTACCTAGTCCTCGGAACCCCTAGTAAAAAAAAAGCAGCATTGTAATACTGGCATAGGAACTATTTTGTTACTAAATAAACGACTTTTAGCATTTAAAGAATCATGTTTTTTTTTTTAAACATACACAGCTGCCCATTTTCTAAGCGCAATAATACCCTCCAGGGTGGGCGGTATGGGTAACACCAGACCTTCCGGGGCTATAAGGCCCTCTGTCTGTGGCATCGGGCCTCATTACACCCCTAGATGGTCTGGTATTGCCCAATACCGCCCACCCTGTCAGGTATTATTGCTTACATATTTACTATAGGCATCAATTAGCACTTAAGCACAAAGCCTAAAAAGTAAGGAAATGTAAGGTTAGAGTAAGAAAGTACCCTGGCTCTTGGTGAATGTGTGGCATGGTTTTTCCTCTGGGCTCGAATGATTGCTTGATAACAATGCTGGCATTGCCATAACTTTGCCTCCAACCCCCACCCCACCCCAAAGTACTGTACTGATGTATAAGTAAAGTTTTATGCCTTAAAAAGACAGTGCTAAAGTTAGACCAATGGCAATACTGCATCAAACAATCACTCAGATCCAAAGGAACACCATGCTATGTATTCAACAATGAACAGGATACATTTTTATCCTAACACTGAATTTCCCTATTTTTGAGGCTTTGTGCTTCAACCCTAATTGACTTATAAATAAGTGAATTTTCAGTGAATAGTCATACAATTCTTTAACAATAGTTCTCTAAATAGTAAAGTTATTTTAGCATTCCATTCTTAAGACCTAGTAATTGCTCTTGACATTGAATACAGGAAAATATTAAATGGATATAGCTGATGAAAAGAGTGGTACGCAAGGAATGAAATAACTTGCAAAGCCTACATCCCTTGAGTCATAGGTGATAGAGAGGAGCATTTTCAGGAAGGGAAGGAAGGAAGGAAGGAAGGAAGGAAGGAAGGAAGGAAGGAAGGAAGGAAGGAAGGAAGGAGAGAAAATGGTAGATGTTTTATGGTCATTTAGCAAATATGTAGAGAGATTTCCTTGCCTCTGATAGGCTAAGACCCCCTGGTAAGGGGTATATATAAGTGCCAACAGAGACCAGGAAATAAGCTGTCCTAGTGCCATCCTGCCCTTCCAGCAAAAATATCAATGTGCCCACTGAATTTCAAAGTCTGCTAAGCTATCATATGTATTTGTTCACTTAGTGAGATTTAAGCACAGAAACCCATGTCACCTCTTGGCACTAAAAAGTAAAAGCCTCGCACACTTTTAACATTTCTAATTCCAGGCTCTAATTCTATTTTATTTGTTACATAAACAGCTCCCTAACCATCCTTTATTTGTGACTGCTCTATAGTTCTGATCCTACTCAGCTATAAGTCCCTTTGCTTCCAACTTTTAAAAGTAACCATTGATTAAATGTAAAACTAACAAAGAGCTACCTTACTGCTAGCACCATTAAAGTGCTAAATGTGTGGATCCCTCACCCTATCTTCATGAAGGCTAATCGCTTGGCTGCTTCCTAACACTACCGGCCACCTACCTGTTTTCTCTGCTACTTCAAGCCATCGGTGTATCTCCATCTGCTGGAGCAGAAATCACAAAAAAATCACTGGTTTCACCGAGCTGGAACTTTTCAGTCACCAACAGAAGTGTAGTACTGCAATACAAAAAGTAATAAACAAACTGCCAGGGATGGGGAAGTGGGGGAGAGGGTAAAATCAACAGCACATTTTACAGTAAAAGAATGGCACAGCACAAAACACAACAGCACCTCTATTGCCAGTGCCAGCAGTAGAGGAACTATTTTACAAGAGAGCATTTCATAAATATAAATTTTCTATTATATATTACTTTTCATTTCTAATATTTTTCCTAACTGCAGCCCCAAACCCATTTTCTAAGTGCAATAATACCCTCCAAGATGGGCAGCATGGACAATACCAGACCTTTCAGACACTATAAGGCCCTTTGCCTGTGGCATTGGGCCTCATTACACTCCTGGCGCAGTCTGGTACAGCCCAATACTATCCACCCTCTCAGGTATTATTGTTGGCATATACAGTAGTTAGTGATATGCAGATGGGGGACTTTATAAGGAGTCTTTGCTATGTCAAATAATATAAAGATTTATTTTCCATCAAAACCAAGAGAATGAAGTTTTAAATGAGCATAGTTACACTTCTGTTGATACAAATAAAGATTACCAACAGAATGTGGTATGCAATGAGATAATTCTTTTTTATATATATTTCAGAGAATATCTTTAAATACAAGTGTTCTTTTACAAAGGTTCCATGTCAATAACAGAGATTAAAAGGCAGCATAACAAATTCAGTAAGTGAGTTCCAGGTGGAATGAAGTCAAACAAGTACAATGTAGTCGAGCAATTACAAGTAAATAGACTATATCAATTGCATACAATTTTACAATAAGGCAGGCAAATCGAAACAGGGTAAAACAAGCACAGTAAAGGTACATGACTGGAGAGGCAGCGTCTAAAACAGTTCAACGTGTATACCATGAGGGACTCAGGTTGATCAGCAGTTATAGTTGCATTGAACTGTTATGGTTCCCTGTAGTGCTCTCTTAAACTGGTCACATTTTGATAGATTAAGCAAGGCATTAGGCAGCTCATTTAACCAGACAGTGGCCTAACAGTAAATGAATGCTTGCCTAGCTGACTATGGCGAAAAAGCAGTTCAAAAGCATTACAAGTCATGCTCCTGGTGTTGTAGAGATTGGCAACAAGACAGAAGCAGTGAGTTTGGGCTTGGGGGCTTAGGCCTAGTAGCACCTTTTTAGCTAGCAAACATGTCTGAAACTTAATTCTGCCAGGTAGGGGTAACCAATTTGTTTGGGTGTAGGAGGTGCAGCTATCAGTGCTTGTCAGCCCAAAGCACACAGTGACAAACCTTATTAGAGATAAAATGTATTCCTCTAAGAATTGAGTCACAGGCAGTTGCAAAAGACATAGTTAACTAGTGACAGTACTGAGACTGCCACTGTGAGGGTTCTATGTGAAAATGGCAATCGCAAAAGGTGATCGCTGTTTGTGCAAGTGCACATCGCCGAAAATAAATTACAGTGATATACACTCACAGCGATCTGCAAGGTGGTGACCGGACTTACATGTATGCAGCCTCCTACTTAAGGACTCTCAGCTCCAGGGTGGTACATGTCAGGGGGGTGAAATTCTTAAAAAAAAAAGACCGCCTGCCAGGAAAAAAAAACGTGTGTGCCGCTTCAGACCCGAACCCTGTACCCTACACATCGCAACTGACCACCCTCCCCACCATGCTAGCCAACCAGCTCGGTAGCTGCCTGCCACACTCCCTCACACACACCTCCCCTTCCCTTTCACCCTCACATAGTGTGGACCCTCCCCCCCAGGCGTGTATGCTTCCCGTTGCCTAACCTCACCCACCCAGGTATCCGGTCTCTACCCTGCCATGTAGCACTGAATACAGACACCGTAGTTGAGTCACCATTTTTGTCAGCACTCAATTTCGGTCGCCATGTTCACTGGATACCCACTAGGAGGCATCTAGCATCAACAGTGAGGTTGACCCGGTTACGGTACAAGGCTCCCAGTCTTCTGTTTACTGTGCCAAATGTTTTACATGAGGGTGTCTTTCCGGTGTTAATTTTTTATAGGGACTTTTGCACTCTTTATTATAACAATTCACTATTTAAACAAATTGTGCCACTTAACTTAGGGACATGTGAGTTAAAATTGAAATTATTTATTACGAGTAGTAGTAACAATATTTATAATTACAAAACTATAATCTGTCCTTAACATTTAAAGCCAATTAGTTAATTTTTCATTGTTGGCATGATATACATTTAGTTCAATCTTTTTCCTGGCTTATACTCAAAAATGCCTGATCAGTGCTACTATTTAAACTATCTACTAAATAGCAAGCATGAAATACTTTGTATTTTCCTAAAATATCCAGACTATGGGTTGTATACTGTGGGATGTCTTTTCATCCTCTATTTAAGTCTCTTTCCTTTGAGCCATCAGACTGATACTGGTGACCTGACCACTGACCCTTGATACAACTCTCCTATCTTGAGTGGCCCCCTACAGCTCTCACAGTTGTGGCAGAGTCTTTAGAGTTGTGGGGTAGCCTCCATGGATCTACCCACTGTAGTGGATTCGTTACAGAAAGGCAGCCCCCTGGGTACATATAATCTGTTGTGCCAGAGGGTATCATCTTGATGGCAGAAGGGGGCTTTTCCTCAAAGGCTCATCTTATTGGAGTAGCGTACTCATGTGAGTGCTGTCCCACTTAATGCCAATGCTGCTATATCACCATTGCAGGCCTCATGCATATGCAGTTTGTCCTCTTGCAACAGAACTGGCTTTATGGCCTGCTACATAGGGTCACTGCAACAGCAGGCAGCAGTACCACCCACCCCTTGTTAGGATGTGTTCCTCGCAACTGTACTCTCCCCAGCAGTGGTAGTCAGAATGCATGCCTCCCAGTTCCCTTCAGAACCAGGTCAAACACTTAGCTGTGTGACCATTGGGCCACTAGGAGGTACAGGATTTGGGATTTTTTATTATAGATTATTTTCCACTCTGCACAGTATTTCTGTCTTCAGCCTTAACAATTCCCAGACCTCCTCCTTCCCTTCATTCACAAATCCCCTTCATCACTCTGCAATCCTTTGAGTGTAACCCTACCCAGAAAGGCACTACAATAGCTGATCTGAGGGGCTATCACTAGGATCAGTAGAGAATAGGCAGGGGAGATGCCATGGGGTGTAGGAGCTCACATGGTTATGTGGTAGCATCACCTGCTGGAAGGGTACAGTATTTTTCCAATTTTTCTCTCCCCCCACCTTCTGAGGATATAATAACACTTGTACCAACAAGTCTGGTATGTCCTCTCAACCCGTTGCAGCAGCACTACCCCTTGTGGTCACCCAAGTGGCAGTATTTCAGCAGGGAATGCAACTCTTTCCACTCCAGAAAAGGAGAGCATTCTGTGGGATGCCCATTCCTCCACTACCAGGACTTCTGGTGGATGCAAACCCTGGTCCTCTGAGCTGCAAGTGGTGCCCACCACTGCTGCTCCATCAAGCTGACCTTTAAATGTGTGACAATATGTGAACTGCTATGACGTTGGATAAAACTGTAAATGATAAGGGTATACTGAATCAAATTCACTGAAACTAGGGACAATTACACAGATTTTGTTTATTCATTTTTGATGACTAGGAAAGGTGGGCTAGGCAAGTCTGCCTATTTTCAACCTTGTCCCTTGGGGGGTGAAGAGGAAATACAGATGCAAACTGCCAGGTTAAGCTGTTGGTGGTATTTTTTAATGAATGGGGGACATTTGGTCAGGACACCAGGGAAATCCACTTTTCAAGAAGTGCCATGGTATCTTTAACATCCACCAGAACAGGTAGATGGGATCTAGGTTTAAAGTTTAATATCTAATATGAAAGGTGGAGCCTCAGAAGTGCAGCACTCCCCTCATGCTGTATTACAGTGTCAGTACTGGGGTTTACTACAGGTGCCTTTTGTGGGGCTAGAACCTGCAGCCATCCAATCTTCCAACCTCAGAGATGAGTGTGCAGCCTGCTGAGTTACTGACCATTCATTCATTTAATCTGATAACTGATATGTCCATGAGCCACATATCCTGTTTTCATTGTTGACCAATGTAAAAAAAAAAAAAGCACATTTAAAATACATTGATAAAAAGTACAAACATCAAATCATTACAACATTACTTGTACAGCTCAGGCAAAACCCCTGCTGCTGAGGAAACCTGCTTGCAGCATAACTTCAGCCAAGTTCAGCTCTGGTTTGCCTCCCACCAGCTCTTCCTTAACACCAAGAAGACAGTCTCCATGACCTTTGGCACCAGGTAGAGACTCTCTAGGCTCATCGTCATGCCCTCCTTCCACACCCTAGATGGAACAACTCTTGAGAACACATCCTCATTTAAATATCTTGGGGTTTGGCTGGACCAACACCTCAATGTCTCTGTACATATCGAAGCTGCTCCCCAAACATGGTGTACTTTATGGGAATCATAATTACATCCTACTAACTGCAAGGCGTGAACTTGTCCAGAAGATGATACTCCCCATCTTTGACTACTGTGACGTAGTCTATGGTGCTGCTCCCAAATCTTCCCTGACCAAATTGGACACTGTCTTTAACTCCTTCTGTTGCTTTGCCCTTGACTCTCCCTCTCACACCCATCACTGTGAACTCTTATCACTCCCTTGCTTTCCCTCCACTATCAAACAGGCGCATCTCCTATTGTGCTAAACTAACCTCCAAATTCTGGCTTGGAGAACTTTCTTCCTACCTCACATTTTTGCTCTTAACCCCTCCCCCCACTTCAACTCCCTCAGATCTAATAATACACGCACCTTGGTGGTCCCACACCACTCCACACTCATTGGCCAGACTGGCTTTGGCCATCGCTTCCCTAAAATCTGGAACTCCCTTCCCCCCCAAAATAAGTCACTCCACTTCCACCTATTCCCTCAACTCTGCCCTCCATAATTTCCTCTCTCCCAGCTGTTCCTGTCTTAACTCTCCTTAATTTCCCTTTATTCCTAGCTCAGCTCTGCCCTCCATTAATTTCCTCTCTCCCAGCTGTCCCTGCTTTAATCCTCCTTAATTTCCTTTATTCCTAGCTCCAGCCTTTCAACTCCTTGCCCCCTTGCAGGGTTTTCAGCATCTGGAAGGGAACCAGGGTTGGCTACTTCCCCCTCCTCCATCACCCAGCTACCCTTGCAAGGTTTCCTTTTCATCCTGTAGGGGAAACTGGTGTTGGTTGTCCCCCCCCTTCCCTTTCCCTCTCTTACCCTCCCTCCAGCCCTTTCTTGCCTCTCAGCACTTCTTAGCTACTCCTTCTCCACGTACAGCACTTGGGTACCACCTTGAGCCTGCTCCTGGTACTTCATTGCACTAATGTCTGTACTGTTGCATTATTGGTTTGACTGTTTTATTGTACCGTACTCCATGTACTCCTACTATTGCATTATTTCACAATCTGTAATTGTTTGTACAATGCCCTTAGAGTTGAATTATTTTGTCTACCTGCTCCTACAGAATTTGTAATTGTTCTTCCATCCAATAATTGTATAATCACTGTGTTTATCCTCATGTAACCCCCTTCCCCCAGATTGCACCATGAGATGAGCAACTTGTTGTTCAGTGTTCCCTCCTGGTGAAACATTCAATAAATAAATAAATAAATAGATAAAATGTTAGTGGTACGGACAACACGAAAATATATTATCTAGAAATAAACATTGTCCATTTATAGATTGTTCTAAACTTTTAGATCATTATAGGATGAATTTAATCACATGCCAGAATCCATTTTCTTTGACATTTGTCAATGTTCTTGTATATGCTTATATAAGCTGAATTTGCAGTCACACTTAGAGTAGTAAAAGATTGTACTGAAATTACTAGTGAAGGATCTGTTGGATCCTTTTCATATAGTCTTAGGTAATGATATCTGATCTCATTATATAAAGATTTTGACAATGAGAGCTGATTAGAATATCGTAAGGTTTGAGTGGAGGATATTTGATACATTTGGACCACTTTTCTTATATAAGTGGTAAACAAATTATTTGAAGATTTGATTTATAAGCAGATTTAGGGAGCATTAGAACTGTTTTGGTTATAAACAGTTTGGCCTATTTATTGGGCATTTAGTTGCTTATGCTCTGAAAAAAATTGATAATCCCTGCTCCTTGGCATACAATCTGTGTAACATGGTATAAGCCTTATTTGTATACTAAGGAAAATATTTAGCCTATGTGTTTAAGTTTTTATCTGTCTGTCTGTCTGCTGGTCTGTTGATCAATCTGTCTATTGGCCTGTCTGTCTGTCTGTATATCTATCTATCTGTCTGCCTATCTAGCTAGTTAGCTAGCTATCTATTTTATTTGGTTTTAATACTGTTTTCTAGTGCTGGTTCATGGGTTTCCTAATAATGGGTCAGCTAAGGGAAGTTGAAGGGGAACATCTGTGGACTAATGATTTGTAAATCAAAAAATTCCTGGGGCAAGATAACTTGGTTTTCTGCAACTTCTTTAAATTAAAAATGAAAATGTATTTGTGTACTAGATCTAAGTGCTTAACATAAACCTGGATTGTTACTTGTGAGGCATTACCTAAGACCAGCAAGACTAAAGATGTTAGGAAAATAAAAACAAAAACTAATCATTTAAAAAGAAAATGCAGAGGGATGTGAGTAGAATGAATAACCCAGTGTATGTCACCCCATCCCAAATTTGGAAGCCAAATATGTGGGATGGAACATGGTTTATTTTGTACTAGCTCACGAGCTAATCATTTTCCCATTTTACAGGCCCTCACATAAACTTCACAATATCATGAGTTCTGTAGGACAAGAGCAGATAACAATAAACCCTTACTACGCCATTCAATTGGCATTTGTTTGCAATACAGTCAGAAAAAGTGTATAAAGCAACAGTTTCCTTCAAATACATTGGTACCAGGACTCTCTCACTAGAAGCCCATTACATGGATAACAGTCTTTTCCATCCCCAGAGGGTGTGTGTGTGTGTGGGGGGTACTGGAATGGTATGTTGTTTGAATAGTCCCTTTTTAGGTGATACCCTCATTATGACAGTCCCAATGTAGTAGTAGTAAAAGCTTTGATTTTTTAACAGGATATAAATGACAGCTCATTTACAGCACCATTAAGGCAAAGCCCTATTTTGCAAGGTGTTCCTGTGTATTTCACAATAACATTTACGAGTCTCAATACAGTTATTCTTAAACAAAAGCAGACAGACATCATTTACATATAGGTAGTAAATCAATGATTAGACCCATTCTATGCAATAGTATAAAGTTCACAAAAAGACATTATTTAATCAAAGCAGGTGCAACGTACAGACAGTTCTTGTTTCAGTGCAGTGGAAAGTGATTTTATGGTGCCATTTGCATATTTCAGTTGAATATTTAAATCATTCCATGTTTTATTTGCAACAAAGGAGAAGGTGATCTCCCCAGTCTTACTTTCAGGCATCTCTATTTTATAGTCCCTCATCTTTCCTCAAGACATGTTTGTACTGTACTTTTTGCATTTTCTCAAGCAAGTATACAGGTTTTGTTTACTTGCCTAAACATTTTTACCCATATTAATTTTTGTTTACTCTGTGGGGTGAGCCAGCCTAATTTTTCATACAGGACACAATGATGGGTCAACGTACTTGCTCACTGGGCAAACCTGGCAACTTGGCATATGCCCGAGCCAAATGATGACAGTTTATATAGTTCATAGCAAAACATACACACATACTATATTAGCACTCGATAAACCCACAACCCCCTCCCCTCTGGTAAAATCTCACTCCCAGTCCTTTTATTGAATTCCCAAGGATGAGATGTTAAATAGGGAGTTTGTTTAGCAAGGGCTTGCAGTCATTTGCAAACATTTGTTTTTACCTGGTCCTTAGAAGGGGGTGGGGATGCTTATTGGCATTCTCTCCCTTGATGGTCTGATCTGGTGGTAGATATTTGGAGCTGTGGGTGTCACTCATTGCTGACTTGTCGCATTGTGCTTTTGAGGTGCAGTAGATGGCACAGTATGTTGCATGTTGTTTCTCTCCTGTGGTCCCAAAACTGTAAGGTTGTTTCAGACAGGTTTGTTGCTTGCAGATGACATGATAGCATACCAAGATGGTTAAAAACATTATGTTTCAAGTGACTGGTATCTGATGCTCAAATATTGTACTGACAGCATTGTTGGGCATTATAAAATATCATCCGATGATAAGTACCTAGGTGTTGATAGGCACTATGCATCACTTTCGTGATGGTATTGTTGGAGATTGAAGATACCATACCTTTCTTGAGAAATGGATTTTTTTTAACTCAGTACATTTTAAGGAGCAAACATTTTCCATCTCACATTATTAGACTCAAAAACAGCATATGGGGAATTTTGCTTACATTCAAATGTGGACAGTGTTGCTGATGTCACAGTGGGAAACCACCAGGGGACCAGTGATCATTGTATGGTGTGGTTCAGCATAAGGACAGGGCCAGAACTGAGTCACACTAAAATGTTTGTCCTGGACTTCAGGAGGGCTGATTTCAAGAAAATGGGAGAGTACCTCAGGGAAGCCCAGGCAGGAATGGGGAATAAGGGTGGGGTAGAGGAAAAGTGGACAAGAATAAAGCAGGCCATTGAGAAGGCAACACACCTCTGTGTCAAGCAGGTCACTAAGAACAAGAGAAGAAAAAGACCACTATGGTTCTCTAAGGAAGTAGCAGAGAAGCTAAAGGAAATGAAGCAGGCATTCAAAAGGTACAAGATGGCACAGAAGGAAGAAGATAGGAAGCATCATCAGGAGAAACAAAGGGAGGCAGGGAAGGCAGTTAGAAGAGCTATTGCCCAAACAGAGGAAAACATTGCCAAATCAGCAAAAAAATAGGGATAAAACTTTCTTCAGGTACATAAGCGGAAAGATGAAAAGCAAGACAGGGATTGTAAGATTAAAAGGGGGTAGGGGAGTATGAAAGAGGGTGTGGAAGAGGCAAGAAGAAGGCTGACATACTGAATAAGTACTTTGTTCAGTATTCACAAAGGAAGGGGTAGGTGACAGGCCACAGATAGTAGATAAGGGCATTAAGGGAAGGGAGGTGGACACTAGGCCTTTTGCGGAACTAAGTTAACAAGGCTACAAAGCCAGTCAGGGTTCACCTTAGGATACTGAAGGAACTAAAGAAGGAACTGCCATTGCCTCTAATGACCCTGTTCAATCTATCACTGGTACAGGGGAAGTTCTGGGGGACTGAAGGAGGGTTGATGTGATCACACTACACAAAAGTGGGAGTAGAAAGGAGGCAGGAAACTATTGACCTGTAAGCCTGACTTCAGTGGTGGGCAAGGTTATGGAAACTCTACTTAAAGAAAGGATTGGGGAATACCTTAACATTACTGGATTGCAGAATCAAAGGCAGCATGGGTTCACAGGGGGTAGATCTTGCCAAACAAATCTGACAGGGTTTTTTTTCTGGGTTATCAGGGAGGTGGGTCAGGGAAGAGTGGTAGATGATGCCTACTTGGATTTCAGTAAGGCCTTGGACACCGTTCCACACAGAAGACTGGTATACCAGCTAGGCAGCATGGAAGTAGGTCCAAAAATAGTAAAAGGGGTACAATAGTTGCTAAGTAACAGAACTCAGAGGGTCGTGGAAAATGGAGTTCACTCAGAGGAAGGTAAGGTAGCCAGTGGGGTGCCACAGGGGTCAGTACTGGGACCGGCCCTCTTCAGTGTCTTTATTAGTGACATCACAGAGGGGCTGGAAGTAAATGTATGCCTGTTCGTGAATGACACAAAAATCTGCAACAGAGTGTACACACGAGGAGGGGGGAATGAAGGAAGAGCTAAAAAAATGGGAAGGCTTGTCAAGGGTTTGGTAACTGGGCTTCAATGCCAAAAAATGTAGAATTATGCACATAAGGCACAGAAACCCAAGGGCAACATATTTTTTTAGGGGGGGTGTTAACAACAAAACAGGAAAGGGATCTGGGGGTCATCATATCTGATGACCTGAAGGTAGCAAATAGTGATGGTTGAAGTGGCCCCAATTCGCTCCGCAAAGTGATTCACGGAGTGAAGGCGAATTTGCGGAGTGCTCCTCAATGAGAAGCAGGGTACTTCGCATTATAATGGGTAACGCGAAGTCCATTGAAAACAATGACTTTGCATTACCTCCGCCTTCCACTTTGCCTCACTTCACCTTATTTTTAAGCTCCAAAGGCGAATTTTGCAGTGATTCATGGGATTTCAGGTCACATGAGCTCTAGATTGTTCTGCACAGCCTCAGTTTGGGGTAGTGTGTGTAGGAAGCTCTAGGAGACAATCTGCTCTGAGAGCTCTCTGTGATTCAAACCTTCAAAAAGCTGTTAAAAAAGCCTTTTTGAATCATTTATTTTGCTGAAACTTTAGTTCACCAATTATAGGAAACCCTCCTGTGCTCATATCATCGAGCGTTTATTGTTTGTGTATGGATTTTGAATGTTAATGTACAACATTCAGTCTGTGTACTGAGAGACAGTGGAAGTGTGCTTTGGGGGAGGGGCATATCTGTGATGTAGGTAGATTAACTTGGAGAAAAAGACAGTGCTTTCTGTTTTGGTGATATTGTTCTTGTATAACTGTGTTAATGTACACACAGTAATATTTTCAATATTTCTTGCCTTTTTGCTGATTGTTGTGGTGCAGCAGTGCATAATTTTAGTTTGTTTAAAATGTGTGGTTATATTACTGAAGTTTTCAATTTGCTATGCATTACTTAGTGTGTGTGTGAGTATGTGTGTGACACGTGTCATCAAATCAGACACCTTTTATTGTGCCACATAATAATTTTAGCAATGTGAAGCTGCTATCCACTGCAGCTGTGTGATTTTTGTACTTCTTTGAGGTACCTTTACTGGTACTAGTACTAGTGACTGTTACTGCAGCAGTACAGTACACTGCCCCCGCGGCCCACCTCAACCGGCAAAGGTATTCTTTTCCAGATTTGAATTTCTGATGGTGAGCACTGTTTATGTGTTGTGCCTTTGTGTCTGCATCTCTTCAGTGCACAGCACAATCTTAATCTGTCTGTGCATTTGCATCTCTTTAGGGCCCTATCTCCATCTGTAACTTAAGTCACAGTTGTTTCTTTGGCTTCCCTTTAGAGTACTGGACAGGTGTGGTGCTTAATTTTGCATGAACATTGTACTCATTAATGTAACCCCCACCCAGGTATGCCATTTCCATCTGACAGCACCACCTGGTTTGCTGGGTTCGGGGAGAAATATGTCACTCAGCACATTGGCTAGGTTTGGCTACTCTGCAACAGGGCATCCAAGTAACTCCAGGCAAAGGAAGCAATAACTGTAATGTCCAATACCAGAAGTGGGATTCTAAAGTGTGGCTTTTATTCACATCCAACAGAATAAACAAAGCATAGATGGACCCCCACGGGGCTACACTTCTGGTAATGCAGATTTATGGAGATCAGAACACATCCTTATTCACTTTAGCCCTCAGGCTCTGAAACACACTGGGCACACAGCCCAAACTTGTACTCTGCTCTGGGTTTTCCCTGGCTCAGCTCCCTTGCCAGCCACTTGGACACTTTCCATATAGCATGGAACCATTTACTGGTGGCTCCCTAAACCACCTATGAGCACTTCTGCTCCATCAGGTAATCTTCCTCATCAATCCCACGTCTGGGTACTTTCCTCAGGCACTGGCCAAGTACCTGAGAGAAAGCAACTGGTGCCCCAAAGCAAACCCGTAGAGATGAATTTGGTTACTACTGATGGGGGGGGTCTCCCACCTCTCGCTCCCATAATTCATACCCAGCCATTTCTCTGGACTGTAACACCTCATCCTTTAAAACATTTTGCTGTGTAGATTCTCTTTAAATGTATTCACATTCAATCTACTGTCTTTACATCCCATTTGTGCTGAACTTGAACATACTTAAATAAGTGGCTGTGTCCATTACTCTAGACCCCCCACAGAGTTAAGCAGTCCAATCCCCACATCTTCCAAACTGTACTTGGCTGTCTTTTCCTGACCCCACAGTAACAGTCACTTTAGTTTCATTTTGTTTCAAGTGAAAATGCATGGCCCTTTAGCAGAGCAAACTCACCCCATGGTTGCAGGTGCACCACAGGCATTTTCTCCTCAAAAGAAATCTCATCCAGAACTTCTGATGCCTCAGCATGAACTTAAATCAGGCAGCTTCTTTTCTTCCTAGCCGGACCAGGGGGACTTGCCCCTGCAAGCAGGCTGATTCCTTCCCCCCATCCCCGCAAGGATGTGGCCTTGAACCACTGAAAGCGGTCTCTACCATTTCAATGTGTCCTTCTTGTGTTCCTCTTCAGGTGAGAACACACACTTATACAACAAAAAATAGCTCTTTGACAGAGCTTAGAGCTCTGAGGGCCTGCTTACAGCAGAGCACCTTCTTCCTCTACTACAGACTGCAACAGACTCTACTGAACTCATTTCAAAATCCCCAACGTTCTACTCTAACCTCCAACTGCAACATTCCAGTGTGGCTTATGCAGCTGCAACAGTTCTAAAATGATGTCATCCCTCAGTCTCAACTGAGACTGAGAACAGAGTGAGACAGTGTGAAATCCATTTAACTGGAGTTTCACAAGCTGCCTTCCCTGCCTGCCACTAGGTCTTACTGGGATTCTAGTAACCCCGGGTAAGAGAGGGTTACATTAATATGCATTTTTAAGTCAGGACCATCATCACGAGTCACTCGTGATACAAATCAATATTTTCATCATCACGGTCACAAATGCAGTCACAACTCACGATTCATGATCATTCACGTTACGAATCACAGCATTAATTTTTTTTCTAGTTACTTGGATGTATTGTAAGCCTGTTTTGTAGTATCTCTCCAGGCTTCACCACCCCAGCATTGTACGCATTAATGTTTGTTTTTAAGTCAGGGAGTTGGACAGTGTCTGCAGTACTTACACAGACTGGAAAGAAGACTGACTGCACACATGCAGTTTAGCACAGTATACTTGCACTACTCAGAATACAAAGTGTCACGCATATGGAAGACAACAAAAAAGGGCATAATTACATACAAGGGTCGGGGATGGTGGAGGAATACATTTTATAACACAGCAAGAAGGTGTGGGGGGGCACATGGTGTGAGGAAAACAGAAACTAATGTGGGATCCCATAGTGATCCAGCAGCACTTCCAGCATGGACATAATTTGCAGCTGATGTCCCTCTATGTGATCCAGATGTTGCTTCACAGCACTCACCCTCTAGTTGTTCTCCTCAACAGCACTCCAGAGAACTGCCAAGTCAGCCTGTGTTACACGCAGTTCTCTGGGGTCCACACATTCTACAGGCTGACCTGCTGGTGGTGGTGGTGGTAGTGGTGGTGCTGGTGGAGCAGCAGATGCTGCTGTGGCTCTCCTCTTCTTAGGAATGCTGCAATGCACAGCTGCGCCCTATGCCACAGAATTGCCAGCAGGTGCAGGCATGGTCTGTTCTGTGGCAGCCTGCCACTTCAACTGCTGGTGATTGAGCATATGGGTGTGCTGACCTCAGTCCCCTGGTGAGTACCCCGGGGGCCACGACGCACCTCCACCTCACATAGGTGGCACTTGACCACACTGCTGTCCCCCCCGACACAGTCAAAAAACTGCCAAACAATGGAGGTGAGGGGAGAACCAGGCACAGGCAGGGGATGGCCAGATGAACTGGCAGCTGGCTGGTCATGGTGCTGAACAGGGATGGGATCCACACCTGGGCCCGGGGGAACAGGCACATCCTGCTCCAGAGGACCTGGTGCTGGACTTGGTGGTGGTTCAACTGCCTCAGAGTCAGGACAGGAGGTGGTGCTGGTCCTGCTTCTGGGGGGGGGCACTCACAGGTTTTGAGTGGTCCAACAGGAATGGGCACCCATGCCCTCCACACATGCGCATGGTACGACACTTACATCTACCACGCTCTCCCAGAGCTGCCCCCGGCCCAGACATTGTCTCACCCTGGCCCATCTCTCCTACTGAGCTCCCTCAGTCCGAGCAATCACTACTCACACTGTCACACAACACACACACACAGTCACACAGACACAGACAAACAACTAACTACTTATAAAGGTAAGAAAAATAAAATTTACAGAAAGAACAAATTAAGTAAAAAAGAGGACAGAAAAGACAAAAAAACATAGCTTTTAAATAAGCTGTTGGGTCTAAATCAAAGTTTAAATCTCATCCTCGCTCTGATTTAAAAGTATCAGCAGTCACAAAACACACTACTCTCTCTTCGTCTGCAAGGGAGAAAGTAAAAGTGTCTGTTTGTATGACTCACTTTCTTCCTGCCTAGCTAAAGAGCATGTGACTTACAGTACTGTAAGCCATGTGATGTGTGGGGGGCTGCCAAATCTGAAACATCAAGTGGATCACTTAGAATCATAATGAGGAATGCAAAGTCCATTAAAAACAATGACCTCGCCTTACCCAGCATTGCCATTCTGCCTTAATGCGAGTGTAGTGACAAGTATGAGTGAGACTTGCATTGTCTACTCCGTGTAGTGGAGTGGTAATGTGAAGTGCCATCAAGCTTCACTTACCAGCAGAATTTAAATTCGCTGCATTTCTAGTAGCAAAGCAGTGTGATAGGGCAGTAGGAAAGGCTAGAAGTATGCTGGAGCACATAGGGAGGGGTATCACCAGCAGAGAAAGGGAGGTGGTGTTACCCCTATATAGATCAATGGTAAGGCCACACATGCAGTACCGTGTCAAGTTCTAGATGCCCCATCTCAGGAAGGACATAGACTGAGTGGAGGTGGTACACAGAAGAGCAACCAAAATGGTGCATGGCCTGCATCAGAAGCCCTACAAGGAAAACGCAGGGAATTAAATACAGTATGTACTAACTGGAGGAAATGAGAGAAAGTAGAGACATGCTAGAAACATTCAGATACCTCAAGGGTATTAGTAAGGTACAGGAGGTTGGCATATTGCACAGAAAGAGATGCTCAAGGATGAGGGGGCATGATATGAAGCTGGAAGGGGGCAGACTTAGGCCCTGTACACACTACAGAACTGTTTTAGAAAACCATTTTTAAAACCAGTTTAGCTAAACCAATTCAGTGCATCCACACTATTCAGTAACCATTTTTGTTAACAGTTTAATGTGTCCACACTGCTGGTGTTAAATCTGTTCTCCTTGTAATTATTTCATGTTAATTTCAACACACAGAACAGTGCTTGCCAGTACACATTGCAGCTAGCACTGTTTTAGTTAAACCGTTACAGCTTAAAACATTTTCTCTCCTGTCAAGACATGTGAGTAAAACCATGCTAGCTCTAAAATGTTTTTATGTTGTCTTGTGCTTGCAGTGCAGACAACATATTGGGGTTGCTTAAAGTGGAAGAGCAGGTTTTGGAGATGCGGTCGTGCTGTGGCTAGTGGCGCCACTACCTTTTCAGGCTTGGTTGTGTGGCACAAATGAGATTGCACGCTGTCTATGACAGCAGTTGCAAAGCATGCCACCAACTTGAAACGCTTTAGCTGCTGCAGTGAGGGAGCTCCACCTCATTGCAGGGTGTTCCTTCCCTGGTGTAACATTTCAATGAGACATGGCAGTGGCTGTGCCATCCGCCTCTCACAGTCCCCAGCAAAGCCAACGTCGGGGGTGCCCAATCCCCCTGTTGGCATCATCATGCCCCCCCTTCCCAGTTCATTTGCCGATGGGGAGCCCAATCCCACTGGCATCATACCGCCTCCCCAAACACCCTCTTTTTTATTTGCCAACCGGTGCCCAATCCCATCAGCCTCAGTCTCCCCACCCCAAAACATGCAGGTGGCATGCTGGGAGCCCACCCAGCATGCCAAATGTACCTGTCAAAAGAAAAATCCTTTCCAAGATGTTTACATTATTTTTTAACCTGTAAAGTCGAAAATGGTCCTTCGTTGTCTGCGGACCCCTTCCTCAACCCGCACCCACCCACTGCGTACCCCACCTCCCCACATCCCCCCTCACCCCATAGTTACCTCTGGAGCCTGGATCGATGATCTTTGGTGGACCAGAAACACATCTGCACTCTTCAAAGCTGACCATGATCTGAAGAAATGCTGGTAAGCTGTGTAATGGCATAAATAGGGTTTTTATTTCAACTTTGGTCCATATCTCAGGCATTTGGTGGAATTTTGGCACCAAATTTTCAACATGGGGTCATTGGGACCCTTCCTCATGAATTCAGTCACTGTCATGGCGTTATTCCATCCTGAAAGGTGATTTTGCGGTCACTGCGTGGAATCACCTTTAATGAAATGACAGTGCTACTGTTCATGAGGTGGGCTCTCAAAAAGCCTATGTTGCAAATTTGGTGAAAAAAATCCAGAAAATGACTATTTTACTAGCTTGCATTGTGCAGTTTCTACGCACACTCATAACTTCGTGAATCTGTAGTATTTTCACTCCAGATTTTCAACATTGCCATTTTTCCACAACTCCTTATGAACAGTATGGCTGTGATTTTTCACATCCTGGCCAAAATGTGTTTTTGCACTTCAGGCGCAGAATAGCACGGTTGATGTGGGAAATTAGTGTTCGGGACAGATTAAGAAAATCACAGTGATGCTGTTCATGAGTTGAGGTCCTAAAATGTCTATGTTGAAAATTTGGTGACAAAAGTTCATTAAATGACTGTGCTATGAGCATGCGTTGAGCAGTTTACATGCACCCTCGTAACTTCACAAATTTGCAATATTTTCACTACAGATTTTCAACATTGGCATTTTTTCTCACCTCCTTATGAACAGTACAGCTGTCATTTTTCACATCCTGGCTGAATTGTGTTTTCACACTTCCTGTGTAGAATAGAGCAGTTGCTGTGGGAAATCAGTGTTTGGGACAGATTAAGAAAATCACAGTGACTCTGTTCATGAGCAGAGGTCCTAAAATGCCTATGTTGAAACTTAGGTGACAAACATCTATAAAATGACTGTTACAAGCGTGCATTGTGCAGTTTCCATGCATGCTCGTAACTTTGATAATTTTTAATATTTTTCTCCAGATTTTCACCATTGCCAGTTCTCTACACCTCCTTATGAGGAGTATAGCTGTCATTTTCCACATCCTACCCGAAATGTGTTTTCGCACATCCAGTGCGCAGTGGCGTTGTCACTGTAGGAAAACAATGTTCAGAACAGAGTAAGAAAATCATAGTAACACTGTTCATGAGCAGAGGTCCCAAAATGCCTATGTTGAAAAATGTGGTGAAAAAAATTCCATAAAATGACTGTTACAAGTGTGCATTGGGCAGTGTCCATGCACAGTCGTAACTTCGAGAATTTGTAATATTTTCACTCCAGATTTTCAAAATTGTAATTTTTGCACACCTTCTTATGAACAGTATAGCTGTCATTTGTCACATCCTGTCTGAAATGCAGTTTTGCACATCTGTTGCACAATCATGTGGTCGCTGTGGGAAATCACTGTTCAGGGCAGATTAAGATAATCATAGTGCCACTGTTCATGAGCAGAGGTCCCAAAATGGATATGTTACAAATTTTGTGAAATAATTCCACTAAATGGCTGTGTTACAAGCATGTGATGCATAGTTTTCACACACGCTTGCAACTTCAAGAATGTTTAATATTTTCACTCCAGATTTTCAACATTGCGATCTCTTCACACCTCCTTATCAATGGTGCAGCTGACATTTTAATGTGACGCAGAATGGCGCAGTCACTGTGGGAAATCAACGTTCAAGACAGATTAGCAAAATCACAGGGACATGTTCATGAGCAGGGGTCCCAAATGCTTTCATGAGGTGGGATCACAAAAAGGCCATGGTTTAGAATTTGAGTGCAAATACCAACAAATGCCCAGGGCGTTAGGGTTTCTAACCATTATGTCCCACCCTGTACAGACTAACAGGTATCAGGGGTGTGTCTTTGGATTGTCTGCTGTAGTGCTCATACCACTGGTCCTCCACCCTCACCCTGCAGCCACTGACAGTCATCAAGGTGTGCCTTTGACTCTTCAGCCCCAAAGTTCAACCCATTGTCCTATGCTGTACCCATCTCAATGTACTTCCTTATGAAATGGGGTGAGCATAAGGCCCAGTGACCCCAAGGCACAACGCGACACTTGTCAGACTCAGCAGAGAAGGCTGAGGTGAAATGGCATGAGCGTTATGGCCAGTGTCCCAAACGCAAACCAATGCCTGTCAGTCTCTGCAGGGTGAGGTGGGGTTGACTTTGGTTGTATACTTCATTACTATTCCTATTATGCATCTCTCTAACTCCTGCACTACCAATGCCAACACCAGCAAGACAACATTCGGCATTGACAAATACTTGTTTAAAATGGTTTCAAGACTAGGTACCTAGCAGGGTTTAAAAACATACTTTGTTAAAATGTTTTAAGGGGTTTGTAGTCTGGATGCAAACAGTGCCAGGAAGATTTAAAACATTTTAAGGCACTTAAACCATTTTAAGATCCACAGTGTGTGCAGGGATTTAGAGAGGATGTGAGGAAATATTTCTTCATGAATAGGGTGGTAAACACCTGGAATAGCCTCCCAGCAGAGGTGGTGGGTTCTGAAATGGTAACAGGTTAAGAACATACATGGGATAGACACAGGGGGGACTTAGTAACTGGGCTGAGGGGAAGGGAAGGCTGGAGATTGATCATGGTCTATAATAACCCAGTAGGTAAGGAGTTTAGGGCAGACTAGTTGGGTCAAGAGGTCCTTTTCTGCTGACAACTTCTATGTTTCTATTCCAGCTATAAATGTTCAAGAAAGATGGATTTTGCCAAGGCCTACAAGCTGGACCTTGAACTTTGTCCTTGTTATCCCAGGTGTCTTAGCATGTTTCATCTTTTCAGTTAGGAATTAATGATAACATGGACATCATACTAATGCAGTTTAAAAGTAGCTTCATAGTCACACAGTGGTGACAGTAAAGAGGCTCCTGTATTTGTACAAGGTGAGAAGGAACAATTTGTATAAAGGAAATGTTATCATATTTGAACACACACTGGTTTTATAACAAGACTGCAAGAGAACTTTCATTGTCCAAAATTGCTAACATATAAGACACACCTGTTCAAGCATATTTAGTGTTGCTTATTTGTCTGGTATCTGGTGTTCTTAAGCAATGTTCAAGAGAACACTGAATATGAACACAGACTAAGAAAAAGAAGCAGTGTAGCAAAACACAGCTTAGCAAAGACATCATTCTTAAATAGCAAAAATCAATATGAAAAAGGCAGGCTGGAAAACAAATGCATTTATCGTACCTTAAATTTAGATTTCAATTTTGGCCACCAGCAGAGCTGGGTGCCTAACAGCAGGAGAACAGGTACTATGAAAAACAAAACACATAGGAACCAACAGAATCAAGCACTCCTTCACGTCTGGTAGATGGTGATTTATGTAAAACAAAAGAGGTGCTGATGTGCATAGAATCCAAAAATCACAGAAAAATTGAGCTCTAGCACTTCAAGGTTACAAGAAAATCTCTTCCTCTGGTTTCAGTCTTAACCTGAAAATTGTGATCCTATATAGTCCACAGAGACACCAGAAAAGATATTAATGTTTTAATTCAGTAAAAACTCCTTTACTCTTTTTTTTTTAAAACTTGGTTTTATTAAAAGGCAGCTCAGGGCTGTTACTAGATGTTTCTGTTTCTTAAATCCCGGAACTGGCTCTGTGTTGCCAAGTGGTGGAGCACCTCCTTGGCATGCTGGGGACCCAGGGGACCCAAGTTCAAGCCATGAGTCCAAGATGTCAGCAGAGGAGGCCAGCAAGGAAGGTGGAATTGTCCATGTGGACTCTGTCCTCCCAGGGGAGTATGTTGCAGAGTACGACTTAGAGTGTGAAACCAGGTGATGTGCGGAGCCTTGCAGGCATGGGAGACCACACTTCAGCTGGCTTCACCGCCAGGGCTTCCCTGCAGTGCATGCCACTGGAGTGTGGGGAGGGGTCCAGAAAATGGAAACTAGCACCCATCTTGGCCTGTTGGATGATGGCTGCGTAGTACCCCCACACCACAGTCCCCATAGTGCAGGGCTCCTGTCCCCCCAATCCTGTGTACATTTGAGGACCCCAACAAATGCTATACCTCTCCTCATCCCACATGGAGGGATAAGCTGGAACCTCCAAGGACATGGGGACAGCCTGGGCAGCTAGGTGGAAGGAAGTGGTAGCAAAGGGTGAGACTGGTGAGCAAACAGGAACACAGCCAGAAGGAGTGGGAGGTCAGGGAGCACAGGGGAAGATGAAAAAAAAATCCTGCAGGATCTTTCCCAATGCTACTGACCAGGGTTTTGTTTGGTAAACATTACCAGCATAACCCATTCTCATTGGCGTTATAGGCGTGCACTGGTGTCAAGAAATCACAGGCTATGATTTGGAGCAGCAGATCGGTAAACAGTGCTACGCTCTCATCGGCCACACTCAGTTTCTTCCCAAAGAAGCACAACTGACAGATGGTATGTCTTCCTTTAAATCTATCTAGCCAGCCATTGCTGGCAACAAAAAAAGAGACTGGCTATCCAACTTTGTAAGAAAAATCATAGCAACCCTCCCATTCAGCAATACTGGGCCAGAGGTCAATGTTCCCTTTTCCTGCTGTTGCCAAAATCATAAATAAATAGTGGTACTGTGACCATTGTCTTTACATATTTTCATATTTTTTGGCTGTTCTGTGCCACAAGTCCCCTTCATGGTCATTGTGGCTGACAATAGCTTGTCTGTTGCATCTTTTATATCCATGATGGTAGACTTGCCAAGCCCACACTCAGCTGCTAGTGCAGCATTTACAGCATGTTCACCATTATTCAGCCTCTCCAGGATCTGTAGTTTCTGGGCTACAGTAAAGATGTTGTATTTGCATTTGACAGACATTCTGTCACAGGTACTGTGCATCAACTAAGGTGACTGAGGGAACTGTAGGATGTTATAGGTTGCCATTTACCAGCTGTTAGCCATAAGATTGTTGGGGAATCCCCAGGTCAGTGTGGTAAAACAGCACAATAGGTATTAGTTTCCAGGTCAGGTAACATGAAGACTGTTCATTAGATACTGTAGGAAATTTATGATGGCAGAGATTCAGATAATGAGGGCCATATTGTACTTGGCCCCCCTTGCTTCAGTCATCTCAGCAATCCAACTGGATAGTGAAGGACACCACTGAACCAAGGACATTGAATCACAGTTGTGCTATCCTGGGTAAATAAATTGTAAAGCAAAAAGCAGATAAAAGCATCTTTGTCTCATCAGTAAAAAAAAAAAAGTTGTAAATACTGCTGCCTTCTCAGAAGGTCATCATTTGGAAAGCCCCACTTAGAAACTTTCAGGGGTTTGACCTTCACTCACATTCTAGCTTTGACATGTCTCCGCCAAAGAATAAAACTTAAAAGTGAATTCATTTGAGAATATATATGCAAAATGTAATAAACTGTGCTGCCTGATGGCCCAGTGGAGGTGCCATATGCTTCTGAACCGATGACAGAAGTTCGAGAGCAGACTCAGCAAGTCAGTTGGGGGCTGGGAGGTGCTGCCATGTGGCAGTGCTACCACCCAGGGGAGGTAGGTGCCCAGGTTTCAGTGCTGTAGCAACACCTGTAGTGGACTAAGGGAGCTGGTCTCCCCACAGGACATCACTACATGAAGCTGAAGGATGTGCATGGTGATGCACAGCCTGCACCAAGGTACCAGGGGAGTAGGGAAAGGGGGGAACCAGAAAAACCCTATGCACATCAATGGCCATTAATAATGGTGCTGACACACTTGGGTTCCACCCCATGTGCATCTCGGTTGGAGAGACGGTGTGGGAAGTGTACTACAGATGCCAGCGATAACCCAGAAGCAGGTGAAAGAGGCTACCAGTGGCCTAAAAGCTGTATGTAAAAAAAAGTAGTAAAGTACACTATTCTTAGTTTTTCTCCTGTGGAGCATGATTCAACCTCAGAACACTAATAGCTGCTTCCTTTGCAATGGGAATACCAGCACAAATATATGACTTGATTTCCTGAATGGAAATCACTGGTGGTGCAGTAAAAATCTATTCTAATTTTAAATCTCTCCCCTATTCTCAACTCCATTAAAACCGATTTGGAGAGATGGACCACCCTACCTCTATCTTTCTGAGGCTGCTCCAGTATCATTAAAATGAATTTCCTCCCTTGTTTCCTCTATTCAGTGGGAATGATTGGGGCCTTTTTACCCAAAGCTTGGTTCCTCTCATTGCAAAGTTTGCTGAACTGCTTCCTCTGGAAAGAGGGGGTGGTCCAGTAGGCAAATGACAAGTTAACCTTCCCAAGGGACCTTGGCGGTTTACATATCCCTAACTTCTTCTTTTATTATCTAGCCTTGTATGGTGCAGGTTTCTACAATGGGCCACACCTCTAGTTGAACCAGGTAGAGAGGAGTATCAACTCCTTTGGTTACAGATTGAGCCTTTTCTTTTTCAAGAGGCTGGTATTTGTCTGGAGAGCCTGTTATATGCTAAACAAGTACCTCAACCCTCATTGACCTAATTCTGACTAATCATCCTCACAAATTCACCCTGGTCTCCATGCTACTTGATGTGCCAAGTGACCACTCTCCAGTTCTCGAACACTGGTCTTACATGGCTACAAAGGCCTCTCCAAAAGTTAGCTTACAGTGAAAACTCAGGCCTGGCAAACTACAGTCCCTGAAACACCACCTCGTCAGCTGGGACTGGGCTCCCATTGCTACCTTTCCTGATATTGATTCAGCCCTGGAGTATTTTGTCAAGTCCTTCAATTCTGCCTGTGACCTTTTTGCACCCTTCTGCAAATGGGTCAGTAAAGGAGCTGACACCCACTGGATGTCCCAGGCCCTTCTAGACCTCATGAGCCACTGTGACAATCTCTGGCACATAGCCTTAGAAACTGGGAGGCCTGCTGATAGGCAATGCTACTGAGAGGCCAGGAGCCACTGCACCTGTGAGATCCGACAGGCAAAGGCAGAGTATTTCAGAGCAGCCCTCACCGCCTCCTGGGGGAAGAGGTGCAATTTCTGGGACTCCTTCAAAGAATATAGTGGCAAAATCTCTAACATCCCACCAGATACAGGCAAATGGTAGTATCTCCATGGACCCTGACACAATAGCAAATGTACTAAACTCATCATTCTCGGACCTCAGCAGTGTGCTTCCTGCCAACTTTTTTGTATCCACCCCCACCATAACAACGACACCCACCCAAGTACCCCCTTTCCACTTCAAGGTTATCACCCAGCATGAGGCTGCACCCCTCATGCTAAATGCACTCAGCAAATCCCATTTCAGCAAAGACACCCTTGATCTTAAAATACTAAGGCTCACCCTATCCTGAAGTACTCTACCCCCTCACTGCCTTGCTAAACCACTCCCTTGCCCTAGGCCAGTTCCACTCAATGTGGAAAACTGCCCTGATCACTCCTATCCTGGAGCATGGTGACCAAACCCAGCCTGGTAATTATATGACCATCTCAATTCTACCCCCTGTTTCCAAGGTTCTTGAAAAAATAGTAGCCACCCAAGTCACAGACTACCTTACTCAACACAATCTCCTCTGCCCCGAACAGCATGGTTTCTATAAAAACCACAGCACCACAACTGCAATTTTGGAACATACCAACACCATTCGTGTGACCCTGAATGCAGGCCAGATTGCTGGTGCTGTTTATATAGACCTGTCCAAAGCATTTGACACCATCCACCACTCACTTCTCCTAACCTCACTAACCCAAATAGGTTGCTCACAGGATACCGCCACTTGGTTCTTGAACTACCTGTCCGACAGAACCCAAAGAGTCAGAATAGTGCAAACCTTGTCATCCCCCCTCAGAGTTATATCTGGGGTCCCCCAAGGGTCAATCCTTGGCCCTCTACTTTTCACTCTATTCCTTAACTCTCTACCCAAGGCCTGCTCTGGGAGTCTCCTACTTTACGTAGGTGATGCGGTCTTATTCAGCACCCACATCAACCCTGCTGCCCTCCAAGTAGCCCTCCAAAGGTCTTTTAATGAAGCAGAGTCCTTGTTTACTGACCATAGGCTTGTCCTAAACTATAAAAAAACAAAGTCCATGCTATTTTCCCATGCCCAAAACAAGTTCCGTAGCCATTCCCTACTCATCCATAACTCCCAAAATGAGACCCTGGAACAAGTTTCTGCCTTTAAATACTTAGGGGTTACCCTAGACTCTGGGCTACCCTACCACAAACACATCCTCCAGCTTAGTATGGCTGTAAACATGCGCATTGGTCTGCTCCACCGTTACAAGCACTGTCTCCACCCTGAAGCCCTACAGCTAGCTATCTCCTCCTCCATCCTGCCACTTGTTGATTACGGGATTATTTTCTATGGTGCTGCTGACAACACCTCCCTCAACAAAATCAGGGTTTCCTGGACTAAAGCTTGTAGACTTTCCACAGGATGTGACCGGCTCACACACACCTGTACACCTTATACCAACACAAACTAGCTTAATTTCGATGATCACTTAAAATACCAGACCTGCCTCCTTGCCAAGAAAATCATGGCTGGCATCACCCCCATGGCTCTTGTGGCGATACTCCCCCCCCCCATCTGTACTAGACACACATGTCATTCTGAGAAAACGCCATACCAGGTACCGTGCTGTAAAACCTCTATGGGGCAAAGAACCTTCAGGTACCATGCCCCCAGTTGGATGAATTCACTCCCTAAACCAGTCCTCCCGGCCCCTGCCCTTGGTTTGTTCAAATCCTTTCTCCGTAGCAACATCTTGTGTGACACCACTTGTGACTGTACCTGACCTACACACTGCCTAATACTGTGCCATGACAATGGGCCCTCTTGGTCCTGCCTCGATAGTGTCAGTCCCTGGCATTAGTCTTACCTGAGCCTCAGACTAGCTGGCAATCATGGAACTGTGCTGCTTGCACAATCCAGTCTTAAAATACCTATCTACAACAATTGCTGTACTGTGTGACTACCCCATAAATACTGTATAATGTATTGTGCCTCTAGACTGAATTGGCTATGACTATTGTAATCATTCTGTACCCCATCTACCTGGTGTACTATACTCTGTATCATTTGTAAGGTATGATATCTCCCACACTGCTATTTATAACTGTAATGTCGGACACTGTATGCCCTGTATTGTTTTCTATGATGTGGAGCCTTTGTAAAGGAGTCTGTGACTCCAAGGTATTAATTCCAATTGTTTCAATAAATTAATAAATAAACCTTATCATATACCAGCTGGCCTACAGGTAATCCCTCTGGTTTGGTCTCTTAAAGCCTGCAAGCAAACAGAGCAGTTCCTTTCCCCGGATTGGTTCATCTCCCTTTCCCAACCAGTTCTGGCAAACCCCAATATTCATATTGGGGGCCATTGGATACCTATATCATTTTGTCCCCGACTGTTAGAGACCAAAGTTTCTTCACTTTTAGAGAGGGGCATTCCTATTTCCCCTGCCCAACTTCAAACTCTTTTCTCCATCCCAGTGTTTCACACTTTGCAATATCTGCAGCTCGCTAAGGCACTAACCTCAGCTCTGGGTCCAGCTCCTTACATTTCCACTGACGGGGACACCCTTCCCCACACGATTGCATTGGCCAAATTACCCTACCCTTTGGCGGGACTGTACTCCTTCCTTCAAGCGGTTGACCCCTCAGCTCTTGATGATACTTATTTTTACTGGCAACAAATGATTGATTGGCAGCCTGACAGCTTCACAATTTGTACTATACCCTTCATAAGCTCTTCCTGATAGGCAGATCCATCTCTCCTCTATGCCTCCATTGAGGTCTTGCCATAAGCCATCTTTTTCACATGCTATGAAAGTGTCCTAAGGTGATACCTTTCTGGGAGAGAATCAAGGCCTCTATGGATCCCCTTCTAGGCCTGGATGAAGCCTTTACACCAGAGAACTGCATTGTGGGTGACTACCCCTCCACCCTGATTGGGCACCGTAAAGCTCACATAGCAGTGATAGCCACAGTAGCCAAGGTTGTTGTACTAAAGCACTGGATAGATGAATCAATGCCCCTGTTTAGGGAATGGTATAATGAGCTCTTGCAAGTTCTTGCAGTAGAAAAACAAATTGCTAGACTACACCAGGGACTACACCGCTAGCAGCAGCACTGGGAGACACTTCAATCAATCAATCAATACCTTTATTTAACCAGGCAAACATCATAGGGCAATCTCATTTTCAAGATGGACCTGGACATAGAACAAAAAGACAGTAAAGAACATCATGGTTACAGCAGTACCAGTCAACGAGATTTGAACTAGGGTCAGGACAATTAACAATATAATGACAATCAAGAAATAAAGAATCTGAGAACATAGCAATAGCACCACCATGTAACAGCTGCTTATATATATGTACATATAGACCCTGACATTGAGCAGTGGTAACCATGGAAGAATACATGCTAGTTGGGGATGAATTATCCTAAAGGACAGCAACACTCACATGCCAACACTAATATAATAAGCTAGGGTGGTGTACTGAGAAGGGCAGGAAGAGTAAGGGGGAGGAAGGAAAGTAAGTGGTCAGCAATTACCCTTGGAAGGTACAAGTTGAAGATAAAATGATGGAGAGGGCAGAATTGAAGAGGGCAGAATGGTGAGGGGACAATAATGGCACAGTTATGATACATGGTATGACAGAAGACATCAACAACTGGAGAAATGGCAGCTGTCAATGGAAGCAGCTACAGGCTTCCTTGAAGGAACGATTGTAACTTGAGTTGAATGCTGATAGACTGATCAGGCAGAACAGTTTCAGAGTTTCTTGCAACTTATTCCACAGCAGTGGTAGTATACAGCTTATGGCAGACTGGCCAAACTATGACATGACCTTAGGCACAGCCAGAGAAATATACTGAGCACTTCTAAGCCCATACTTAGATATGACTCTCAATGGTAGACAGTCTAAGATATGAGGGTAACCTCTGAGTGATGGCACTATAGGTCCGTACGGCAGCGTTTCTCTGTCATCTAAAGCTTAGGGAAGGCCAACCCACAGCTGTATAAAGAGTGCAGTTGTGGGCTGAGTAAGGGAGATCCATGATAAACCTCAAGGCTCGGTGACAGAGTGTGTCCAGTTTAGTTAGCATGGTAGTAGGACCTTGACTATATAGAAAGTCCACGTAGCCATTCAGGGAGAGGAACATGGTTGCACCAATCTCTTCTTTGCATCGGTCGCCCCTGAAAAAGGGACCTCCGAGGCCCAGAGGGCTTACCCGGTTTACAAAATTTATTAAATAAATAAATAAATAAACCCTTGGTGAGAAAGTACTTAATCCTGTGAAAAAGACCAAGTCTCTTTCGGATTTTTTTTAACATCTTCTCAATGGAATTAATGAATGAAAGTTTGTGGTCAATCCAGACCCCTAGATAGTTAAATTTGTCTACAAATTCCAAATGTTCCCCAAGTAGGGTGGTAATCTAAGAAAGTGTTCCATTAGAAGAAGGATTTGTTGCATGAGAAAGGGGTGAAAAAAGCATTGTTTTAGTCTTTTTGGCATTTAAAAGTAATTTCTGATTTAGGAGCCATAGCTGCAATTGATTGAATGCCTGCTGTAGATCACTACATGTTGATCCAAGAATAGGTCTGCTGACATAAGTACACTATCATCAGCGAAGAGGTGAATGTTAGCATCTTTGATACTAGCATCAATTCTGTTGATGTAAATTGTGAAAAGCAGGGGGCACAGTATAGACCCCTGTGGTACACCTCTCAGAAGTGGTTTTAGCAGAGATAGTTCCCCTTCCGCTTTTACCTGCTGGAATCAGCCAGTGAGGTAGTTAGAGAACCATTTCAATGCCAGGGGGTCCAGTCCCATATTCTGAAGAGAAGACAGGAGCAAGCTATGGTCGACTGTGTCGAAGGCCTTACTTAGGTCTAGGAAAACAGCACAAATGAATTTATTTTCATCCAGCTCATGCTGCCAGTCATCCATCACCTTTGCCAATGCTGAGATGGTGCTGTGCCATGGTCTGAAGCCTGATTGTAGGGGATTCAACAGGTTTGATGTTTCTAGGTAGTTCCTAAGCTGTGAACTCACTAGTTTCTCCAGCAATTTAGACAGGATGGGAAGCAGGGAAATAGGTCTATAATTATTTAGGTCACCGGGATCTCCAGATTTGAATACTCTTGCCTATACAGGTAGTCCCATCATAATGATAGCCCTCTGTGTTGTGCCCCTATGATACCACTATTCATCTTTTCCTTTTTTCTGTCCCTTTTTTCTTTGCAAAGTCGGTGTCTGATGGTGCGGGATACAAAGACTCGGCAACCAAACGTAAAGTACATAAAAATCTCACAAGTGCATTTTTCAATTTATTTTCAATAAATAAAAATAACAAAATAATACAGAAATAAAAATAACAGTTGATTAATTCAACAAAATAATTCAGCCCTCTGCTTCCGTCAACAGAGGCTGCAGCTTTACTTCAGCCATGATAGCCTAAGTGTAATCCCTTCTTATAGTTCTCAGTTTTGGTGTGAAAATAGCATACTCCACAAGTAGGTCCTTCCCTGCTCACTGTCAGCACTAGACTGACTCGACTATCTAACATTCCCCTAGTGGTGAGACCTATTTATACCCTAGGGATTACATCACACTTTTGGGGGGAATTCCCATTTGCTGTGACATTACATAATGGGCAGTTTCCGTAGACTGTGACATAACATAATGGGGAGTTTCCATATTTTCCCATGCTTTAACATGTAGAGGCTTTTTATTTAGCCCCTTTTCCCAAATAAGCTTTATTTCTACAGGCAGCCCCAGATACAAAATCGCTGGGGCTGCAGGAACTCATCTTCATATTTCATTCATTTAACACATGCTCCTGGGTCACATATTGTGACTGGGAACATTTCCATACACCAGAGCTGCCTTCTGGAAATATGAGCTGCAACATGCAGCCGTGGATCCGGCACTTGATCATATTCAGCAGCGGGACCATTTAATAATAAAGGGCACCAGTGGTTTTTCTAAACCTAAAGCATGATATGCGATTATTCCAATTTGCTCCCACTCAGGAGTTTTACAAACAGCACAACTTGCACTAATAATTAACTGCAATTTGGGAGATCAAGGTGAAGAACTTTTAGCACTTAAATGTGAAAGTAGGGGGCATTTAAAAGAAAACAGGGGACAGAAAAGCAATGAGAATGTCAGGTTGGTCACCCTGACATGAATAAAGGAAAGAAAAGAAGAAAGAAAGCAAGAAAATAATAAAGAGTGAAAGAAAAGGGAGGGAACTGGCACGTTGTTTTATGATTTACAGGGTAAATAACAAGAGCTCCCTGTTACACGGTGGTAGTATGCTCTGAAAGAATGAGGGGAGGTTATTGGGTACTGTTTTTTGGTTTTTGTTTATTGCTCTGCTGCATTGTTCCTGTTTTGTCCTTGATTTTTCTGGGGGGGTTGATTGAGGTTGGTGCGGGTTGAGGGGTGAAGGAGTGCTTTATTGTTACTACTCGGCTTAATTAATTGTTCCTGGTCGTGACTGGTTATGTCTCCTTGATGAGTTACTGTCGTTATATTGTGGAAAATTAATAAACTTTCAATTAAAAAAATATATATTCTAACATTACTACTGAACAGTAACACTGTCACATATGTCACTGGTGCTACTACTGTACATCACATTGTTAAAGGAAATCTGTATGCCCAGAATTTGCAGCTGCTTGTAATACTCCTGTTTTCAAAAATGATATTCTTACCCCCCCCCAAATTCCTGTTTTTATTTTTTAATTTTTATTTGGTTATTAAACTCTAGGATTACAAATACCATTGCTGAAACTGCTCATTTACAAAGGTTCCACGTCAAAGGATGTAGGGTAACATACATACAAAGGTCAACAATGGTTAAAGTCTTAAAAACACAACGATGTGTAAGCATTTATTATACAGCCAAACATGGAGAGAGACAACATAAGCCAGCTTCAGACAAGTTTCAGGGTGAACAGTATATAGTTAGTATGGGGTAGGAGGGAGTCAGAAAAAAGTAGGCAGGCTAAAGGGCCACTGTTAGTTGGTAGAGGTGGGTGGCAAAAGTGTGAGGCGGATGGGCTGGAGGGCACCATATCTGAAAGTGCCATTAGAGAGAGGTGGGGGTGGGTGAGGCAGTGTGGTGTGTGGGAAACTGGTGCCAAAAAATGGAGCTCTAGGGAAGGTTACAGGTCACCTTCAACTAGGGTAAAATGAGGAGGCAGTTACTTAGGAGAGGCAGTCACACTGAGTGGTAGAGGCGAGGAATTGTCAGAGTTGCCTTTTAAAGGGACCAAGTGTCGCAGTTGTATTTCTTTGTTAAGGGTATTATACCACTGAGGAGCCCTGTACATGAACAACCTCTGACCCATTGTGGTCCAGCATCTAGGGACCTAGACGTTTTGATATAGAGCACTGCGTGTAAGCTGGGTACTGCTGTTGGCAGTAAGAAGCTTTGCCACTCCTGATGGCATGAGCCAGAGGAGAACTTTTTTGGTTAACAAGCAGGTCTGGTATTGTATTCTGCTAAGAAGTGGTAGCCATCCAACCTGGGCGTATGGGTCACAGGTGTGTGTTAGGTGGGCGGCATCCATTAGAAGCCTACAGGCCTTGTTAAGTGTCACTGATATACTCCGGAGGGCAGTAGGAGAAGGAGCGCTATAGATGACTAGACCATAGTTGATGATGGAGCTGTAGATTGCCAGTCTAAGGGTATCAGTGGTCATGCAGTGTTTGTGCTTGAGGAGCAGACTTATCTGTATATTGGTGGCCTTAGCTACATTGCCAATGTGCTGCGTGTAAGAAAGGGAATTGTCCAAGGTGATGTTGAGGTATTTAAACTCAGAAACATGTTCAAGTGAAGTCCCCCACATGGTTCTTGATGGTGAGGGACAGAGGTTTATAATTACTCCGTGCATTGCAGAATGTCATGACCTTAGTTTTGCTGTAGTTCAGGAGGAGTTTATGTGAGCTAAACCACTCTTCAACATGCCTGAAATCACACTGCAACTGACTCTCAAGTTGTTTAGAGTCTTGGTTGCTAGTAAACAGTACTGCATCATCTGTATAGAGTAATGTTCTCTGTTGGCGGACACTAGGGAGACTGTTCAGGAAGAAAGAAAACAGTAATGGCCCCAATATAACCCCTGTGGGACACCTGAGAGGACTGTTTTTTCATGGATGGGCCTGTAGTTGGTGTGCAGTGACTCATCTCCACTTTTGTGTACAGGTGTGATAGTCACCTGTTTCCAGAGTGATGGGAATTGACCCAATCTTAGGGAAAGGTTGATGATCTTTGTTAGGGGTTCAAGGATTTCATCTAGGACTAGTACAAGCAACTTCAGGTCGAGTGAGTCACCACTGTAGCCAGTTTTGCGGATGGCCTTACATATATAGGTTCTGGCTAAGTGCATTGGGATCTCTTTAAAAAAGAACTGTGGAGCTATGTGTACTTGGGATGCAGTGTCAAAAGGGGAACTGGAAGTGGGGGCATTGAAAAAAATCAGGTGGAAAGACACTGCCAAGGTTGGAGAATGCATTGTTTAACGTATTGGAGATGGTACCTAGGTCTAGCATAGGTGTTCCATCAGTGTTGAGCATGGTGGGTGGTGCCTTAGTATCCTTGCCTATGAGGTCCTTCAAGTTATTCCAAAATGTTTTCCCATCATCCCAGGAGTTGAAGAGTGCCTCCCTAAAATATTTGCTTTTAGTCTTCTATACAGCTCGGGTACAGCCATTTCTTGCAGATTTGTATTTTTGAATGTCCCTTGCGCTGATGTGGCTCGAGCATAGTGCCAGAGCTGGTCCCTTTGTTTGAGCCATGTTACAAGCTCGGAGTTTATCCATGGGTTAGACCTGCCTTTAACCTTCCTCTTTTTAAGTGGTGCATGGATATCACAGGCCGCTGTAAAGTGGCTGATGAACAGTTCCAAGGCTTTGTTTGTATCATTGAATGAATCAATTATTGACCAGTCCAGCCTGCTTAGATGTGATTTTAGCAGCTGAAGGTGCCCCTGCTTGAGTACCCTGGTGTGTATTATTTTAGGAGGGGGCTTGGTGAATTTGTTAGCCCAAAAGTAGATAACAGGCGAGTGGTTACTTAATAACACCTTAGAGATTCTTTTGGGGTGGTTTGACAGTATCCAATCAAGTAGAGTGTAGGTCCCCAACCTATAGTAGCACATAGTGGGGGTAGGGACAAGCTGTGTGAGGTGTTGTGCCGTGACAGCATCCTTGTAGGTGCAGACCTCAGGTGAAAGCCAGTTTATGTTAAAATCACCCAGAATTATGGTCTCCGAATTATGATATAGTCCCATGAGGAATTCCATGATGCTGTAGAAACCACCGGCCTGGTCCTTTGGAGGTATGTATACAGAGGCTATAGTAAGATTTTTATTATGTGCCCCTAGGAGAATTTTGATGGTTAGGACCTGAGATGGGGATCTTGGGTTAGAAAATGGGATGACATGTCCCATGAGGGTTTTTCTCAGGTAGATAGCACAGTTTTGAAATCCTGTCCTGCCTGAATATAGAGTATCCAGAAATTGTAAACACACTGTCCAGGATCTTAGGGTTTAGTCAAGTTTCAACAAGAGAGGATGTCAGGACTGTGTTGTTGAATCCAGGTTTGGATGTTATCAAGTTTACTGAGGAGGCTATAGACATTGATTGATGCCAATGTGAGGGACCCCACCCTCCTACTCTGGGGGTGTGCAGTCAGCCCAACTGGTCCTGGGTTGGGGTGTACGTTTATGGAGACCAGAAGTAGCATTAAAAGAATTCTCAGGAAAGAGGTTTTAAGTATTTTGAAAGCTTGCTTGTTTGTTAGGCATCTATGTACCTTGGTGCTATGGTACCGGGCGTGTCCAGCCTTGTTGCAGAGAACTGCTAATACTTGTAGGTTCCTTGGAAGGCTGAAGGCTTACAGCTTCAGAAGGTAACCAATGTGCCAGATAGGGGTGCAGTGGGCCATAGCATCATTGTGTTGGATCCCTGTGGTCATACCCAGTGCATAATGCAGGGCAGAGGGTGGTGTTGGCTGACAGGTAGATTGAGAGATGACCTCAGGAAAAATGGGACAGTGCAGCACTATCATCACCACTACTAGCAATGTGGAATGCAGGTTTAAAGAGCACCTGACACCGTTGAGACAACATTGAAAAAATGTAATATTCAGACATAACTGTAGCTGATATTTTGTATTTTATTCTGTAATTCTCACCCTTATTTCCTTATTATAGGGGTATTTGCATCATTAGAGTATCTCTACTCTTTGAGCTCTGGTTGCCTGCCTACACTTGACATCATAATTCTGTTTATGACATCAAAATACAGTATATTGCTGTGGAAATAATTATGATGTCATAAACAAGAGATTGTGATATCATGTGTAGAGAAGCAGCCAGAGCAGACAGAGTCTAGGGAACAGGGATCTTGTTTTCATGCAGCTGTTTTCAGTAATAAAGAAAAAGGGGACTTAATTACTGAAAATATATGATGTTCTAAAGAAAATGGGATGGAGCTGAATATAAATCTTACTTTTTTCAAAGTTTTGCTAATGCTGTCAGTGGCTGTTTAAAGCAGCCATGATTTGGTTTCAGGAAGGAGACAGTTTGGCTGAGAGTGGGCACTGTTAAAGGCTAAAAAAATAGCAGTTAGTCAATTGAGTGATACTTGGTGGTTAAGTCAAAAGCCAAAAGAAATTATCAACAACTAAGGTCCTATACCTGAATGAAAGTTAAAACAGTAAACAGTTTTTTTATTGCTTTCTTTTTATGGACAACATTCTCTACAGTTTTCTTCATGGAAAAAAGAATAACACATTTTGACTGTCACTAATTTAGAGTTCTGTGCACTGGTTGTTGGCCAATCAGAACAGTGCTCAGAGTTCTGACACCATGCAGTGGCATAGGCAGAACTCCACATTCTCAGTTTTATCAAGAGAACTGTGCAAAATGTTGACAACATAATGAAAATAATACAAAACACAGTTTTTATGTATATCGTGCATAGGCCTGAGCAAACGTATTGTTATGACAGTTGGTTTTGAGAAGAGTGTCACTGTAGTTCAGTGTAGGGCAGTTTGCAAGGGGTGTGTCAATGTCACACCTATCATTAGCTAGGCTGATCATGATACTGTTCTGGCTTGCTGGGTGGAAACTTTGCGCATTTCAAAGGAGAAAACCTGCCTGATCTTTCCTTTGAACTACATAACGCAACCCAGCAAGTACAGCTGATCTGTCATGATCAGCCTGCTGTGGTTCCTGCCCCCCCCAACATAATCCCTGCTGCTATAACCCCCTACCCTGCCTATTTTCATTGTGTGACACTGGGGAGACCACCCCCGGTGCTGCCAAACATAAAGAAAATCCTCCCTCAGTCTCCTCCACCCGTTCCATGTTAATATTCCAGCACAGTGGTGCCCAGTCCCCTTTGCCAGCTGCTACCTCCCAGCCTGCCCATTTTGATTATGCAGCACCAGAGAGCCCACTCCTGGTTACACCAAATAAAACATCAAAATTGGGTTCCCAGTCCCAACTGTCATTACCCAAAATAAAGAAAACTGACCGTCATAGCTTTTTTCTTTTGTGAAATACACCCTGTAAAAAGGAAAACCATCCATCAATGTCTGCTGTCGCTGCAATTACTATACCCTCATCCAAACCACCCACTCAGTAAACATCATCCTATCCCCCCAAGCCCTTACTTACCTACCAAGGATCCAATACAGTAATCATCTCTGGACTGGAGACATGCCTTCACTTCTTCAATGCCAGACCACAGACTAAGGAAATCAGGTATGTGTTTCAATGTATTTCAATAGGTCTTGAACTTGTTCTCATAACTTGGTCATTTTTGAATATTTTTGCCCTAAATTTTCAACATGCCTTTTTGGGACCCCACCTCATGAACTATTACAGTGAAATTATGCAAATCTGTCCCAAAAGGCGATTTTGCAGTCAACGTGCAAAGAAGCCTTTTGTGCAGGATTTGTACATTTTCACCAACCTATGTGATGAGGAGGGGTCATAAGGCGGCTATATTGAAAATTTATGGTAAACTTATTAAGAAAACAATATATGTATGAGTCTACTGTACCTTGGCATTTATGAAGGAAGACTTTTAACTTTGGTAGTTTTTAATATTTTGACCCCAAATGTTCAACACAGACAGTTCTTCACAGCACCTCATGACTGTGACAGCTGTCATTTTTCAAATCCTGGCCAAAATCTGTTTTTGCATTTGTGATGCAAAATCACGTTTTGGGCAGGATTTGAAATTTTTCTCCACCCTTGTTCATGAGGTGGGGTCATAAGAAGGCTATGTGGTGTCATAAGAAGGCTATGCTGAAAATCTGGGGTAAAAATATTAACTAACAACAAAGTTATGAGAGTACATTGAAATGTTTCAATGCACATTCATAACTGCGGTAATTTTCAGCATTCTGACCCCAGATTTTTAACACAGTCATTTTTTTTCACACCACCTCACGAATGTGGCATCTGTATTTCTCAAACCCTACTGAGAATGTGTTTTCACACTTGTGCAAAATAATGTTTCAACCATTGTTTTGTAAATAACACCTGTCATGCTCAGGAGTGGTCATAAAAAGACTATGTTGAAAATGTGGGGCAAAAATTTGCAAAAACAACTATGTTATAAGGAAACATTGACTTGTTCTAACATTTACTCACAACTTTATTTTTGCAGATTTTGGCTCCTAATGTTCAACATATCCCTTGTGTTACCCCACCTCCTGAACATGGCAGGTATGATTTTGCAAATCCCCTCTGAAACTTGTTTCCAGTCACACAGCAAAATCACCTTTCAGATGGGATTTTAAAAATGTCACCTGTCCTGATCATAATGTCAGGTTATATAAAAAGACTGTTTGACATTTGGGGTCAAAATGTGTCAGCCCACTGCAAAGTAAATATTGCTTCTCAGCTGCCCTTGCCTGAGTAATTACAATCTAACAACATGTAAAAGTCGGATACCACTAGGGCTGGGTGAAATTAGAAAATTCCAAAGTTCTTTAATTAGTCATCATAATTCAGTCAATAGTATAACTAGAGATCTGACATTCAGTACTCATATTGTCCGGAAGAGGCCATAAAATGGTGCATTTGCATGAGTGGAGGGGAAGTAATAGGGGTTCAAAGTCTGGCAATTTATTATTTGTGTGAAAATATACTAATATACTAGTGGTGTAGTGGGGAGATAAAGTTGAACTAAGATCATTTGTTGATTATTTATAAAGTACAAATCATAACCTTTGGTTCACTCTGACATGTGACAAGGAGGCTATTCCCTTTTTGATATTAGGTTACCAAAAATAGAAATAAAGAAACATAGAAGTTGATGGCAGATAAGGACCGCAAGGCCCATCCAGTCTGCCCATTTCTTTTTCTACCTTATGTATGTGCCATCGGCCTTTGCTCTGTCAATGGCCTATCTATTCATACTCATCTGTATTGCTCTCTTATGCCAATCCCATGCCTGTTTGAAGCCCTGCACTGTATTCATATCCACTACTTCCTGAGGTAGGCCACTCCATGCATCCACCACCCTTTCTGTGAAAAAGAACTTCCTCACATTACCCTTTAATTGGCCTCCCTCTAATCTCATGCTATGTCCTCTTGTCCTGCTATTTTTGTTATATTGAAACATGTTAGACTCTTTCACCTAGTTAATGCCCTTAAGGTGTTTGAATGTTTAGCTCATATCACCTCTCTCCCTCCTTTGCTCTAGGGTATACATATTGATCTCTGTTAATCTTTCCTCATATTTTTTCTGGTGCAGTCCCTGCACCATTTTGGTTGCCCTACTCTAGACTGCCTCAATTTGGTTAATGTCCTTGTGAAGGTGTGGCCTCCAGTACTGCACACAGTACTCTAGATGGGACCTAACCAGTGTCTTGTAAAGATGGATTATTACCTCCCCCTTCCAATTTGTGATATCCATACTAATACACCCCACCATCCCCTTAGCCTTACCTACTGCTTTAGTGGTCTGCTTGGATGATTACAAGTCATTGGTGATGATGATGCCCAAGTCTCTTTCTTCCCTTGTGACTGCCAGAAACTCCTCTCCCAGCCTATATGTGGCTTCAGGGTTTCTGTTCCCTATGTGCATGATCTTGCACTTCTTTGCATTAAACCCCAGTTGCCACTCTTTTGACCATTTTGCTAGTTTATCCAGATCTCTTCTCATTCTGCCCACCCCGTCTGCATCATCTACTCTGTTGCAGACCTTGGTGTCATCTGCAAACAGACAAACCTTACCCTCCAGTCCATCTGCAATGTCACTGATGAAGGTATTGAAGAGGACTGGCCCCAGGACTGATCCCTGAAGTACCCCACTTGTGACTTGCATCTCTTCTGACTGCATACCGTTTACCACCACTCTTGGTTTTCTGCCCGTCAACCAGTTTGCTACCCAGTCGATCAACTTCTGACCCACCCCGAGCCTACCCAGCTTATTAATCAATCTTCTATGTGGAACAGTATCAAAAGCTTTGTTGAAGTCAAGGTAGGCAACATCAACTGCTCCCCCTTGGTCCACCACTCTGGTTACCCAGTCAAAGAAATCTATGAGATAAGTTTGACAGGATCTTCCTTTTGTAAACCCATGCTGTCTTGGATCCTGTGCTCCTATGTATTCCAGGTATTGCACTATCCTTTCCTTAAGGAGTGCCTCCATAATCTTGCCCACTACTGAGGTAAGACTAACTGGTCTGTAGTCCCCTGCCTCCTCCCTGCTATCACTCTTGTGGAGAAGGATCACATGAGCCCTTCTCCAGTCTTCTGGGACCTCTCCTGTGCTCAGAGACTCACTAAACAGTTCTGATGAGGGCTCTGCTAGTTCCACACTTAGCTCTTTTAGTACCCTGGGATGTATACCATCAGGCCCCATTGCCTTGTCCACCCTGAGCATATTGAGCTGTTGTAGGACCCTTTCTTTTGTGAAGGGACTAGTGCACACCTCCCTCCCCCGTGTCCATGGTGCTGAGCTGTGGGCCCAGCCCTACCTTCTCTTCAGTAAATACTGAGCAGAAGTATTTGTTTAGGATAGATGCTTTTACACGGTCTTCCTCCTCACATGCCCTGTTATCCCCTTTGATCTTAGCAATACTCCCTCTGGACTTTCTCCTTTTACTAATGTATCTATAGAAAGTATTGCCACCTTCTTTTACTGTTTGTGCTAGTGTTTCCTCAGTTTGGGCTTTTGCCTGCCTTACTGCCTTCCCTGCTTCTGTTAGGGAAGTTTGGTATACCTCCCTATCTTCATCCTGCTGCATTCCCTTATATTTCCTGAAGGCCAGCCTTTTGGCTCTGACATTTTCTTCTGTTTTTGAGAACCAAAGTGGTTTCCTTCTTCTTTTGCACTTCCTTTTCTCCCTAACACAATGGGATGTTGCTTCAAGTATTGCATCCTTAATACTTGCTCACTTTGCCTATACCCCCTCACCTGTATTTCTTTTTGCCAGGGCTAGCTTAACTCTGTTGGCCATCTTATCAAAGTCAGCTCCTTTGAAGTCCCATATTTTTGCCTTGGATTGGGATGATTTAGTTCTAATGGCCAAATTGAACCATACCATGTGATGGTCACTGGCTCCCAGGTGACCTTCCACCTGGAGATCTGTGATCCTTTCCCTGTTAGTTAGTACTAGATCTAGGATAGCCCTGTATCTTGTGGGTTGTTGTACCAGTTGTTTGAGGCCCTCCCCCTTCAGGGAATCCACCATGTGTCTAGTTCTGGCAGATGTTATTGCTGGTTTCGACCAATCTGTATCTGGCATGTTGAAGTCTCCCATTATCAGAACCTCCCCTTTAGCCCACATGTTTTGTATATCTTCTGACAGTAATGTGTCTATGTCCTCCCCCTGGTCTGCAGGCCTGTAGACAACCCCAGTTCATATGGCTGTCCCATTTCCAGTTTCCATGGAGAGGAAGGTGTGGATTCAGATCTCTTCTGTAAGCCCACAGATAGGAACACTCTCTTACTAGCTAGTTCCTGTCACCCCTGCCACACCATCAGAAGTATACCTGCAAGTCAATTTCTAAGAGTGAGATGCACTTGTAACATTGATGCCCAATTTAAACTAAGGGGCACAAGAGTTACATGACAGATTCATAGAGGGAGGGTATAGCACAGCAGATGTCAATAACAAGAGAGAGAGAGAGAGAGATACTTCACTTATACCATGTAACAGGGATAATGCATTAGGGATGGGCAGGATGAACTTTGTCACCAATTTCAGTATTAGAGCCCCACAAGTAGAAGTCATTATAAAAAAGCATTGGGGCATTTTACAGACAAAGCCCAAACTTGTCAGCCACATCACACAGTCGCCACGTGTAGTGTACAATAGGCCAGATATAATAGGTGATAGAGTCACTAATTTGATGCAGCCAATAAACAGAAAAAGTACCTGGCTATCTTCACTTCCTGCAGGTACCCACAGGAGTGGGAGGTGTAAGTATTTTGATGTGGTTTTCCTATCCTCCACACTCCCAAATCCAAAATCTGATGAACTTATTCATATCAAAGAGTTCATTAACTGACACAACAGGAGTTGTGTATCTTGTTACTTGCTCACATGGTGCGTACTATGTTGGAGGCACAAAACAGTTTAAAGAAAGGATACAGGAACACAATCAGTGCATCGAGCACCAAAATTTGGATTCTGCTTTATCAATTCACATCTCTGAATTGGTGCAGGGACCTAAACATGACTGTTCATTTGTGGGAATTGAGAAGGTGGTGATTAGTATTAGAAGGGGAGATGCCGAAGCACTTTTAACTAAATGCAAGCATTTTAGATCTTCAACATGGGTGGTATAATTTATCCTGGTCTCAATAACAGACTGGAAATTATAGCCTTTCTCTAGCACATTTCACTAATTGTGTATTTCATTGCTGTTTCAGATTCTACATAAATGAACCAGGATTGCTTTGTCAGTGACCCTAACTTCACCATGTGAATGATGTCTTTGGTATTCTTAGCAGTTGTATCATCTGGCTGTGTGTAGGATGTTGTAATACTGAAAGTTATAGGAAGAACTTCCTATTTAAAACAACTTTATAGTTTTCAGAATATTACAAACAATTTCACACAAGTTTCAGCAAGCAAGCAGTCTATTAGCCACTTGTATTCTGAAATGAGCAGCATTGCCAAACACTATGACTCATATAGAGGATAATGTATGGTCCTCTATCGTTAACCAGTCAGTTAACAGTTGAGAGGTTGCCAGGGCGACCATGTAAACCTCGAGAGCGAAGCTCGAGAGGTTTATGTCGCCATGGCAACCTCGAGACGGTTAAAATTGACCGGTTGACGATAGAGGGACCATACATTATTTTTTATAGTGTATGGTCCCACTATCAAAAATTAAATGGCATACATTTTTTTTAAAATCACCTCGCTGCCCTTCAGTCCTTCCCTGGGTTTCCTTCAGTGGTTCCCTGTTGGAAAAAAGCACGTACAAGACCACTCGTTTGTTAACCTATCGATGTGACATAGGATCGATAGGGTTAACAACATATCTACGTCACATCGATAGGTTAACAACCTTAGGAAATGATGATTTTCTAAGGTTAATAGCGTTCTAACATACATTATGATGTGTTAATCAGCTCTCTCTTCTATTTGTTTTAAAATTAATGAGTGTCGTCATCTGTGTTCATCAGTGCTTTTATCGCTCTTGTAATTTATTACATAATTTTGTTACATGATACCAAGTTTCTTGCACCTTTTTGCACACTGAGTCTGTCACTTTAAATGTTGCATGTTAAATAGGCTGCTGGGCTGTGCAACACAGTCTCTTGAGAAAGCACATGTACAAGAAACATTGAGACCTTGTGTCTACACAATCAGCTGCCAGTTTGTTGTCTCTGATGCTGAAATAAAAGGACATTTACACATTCAGCGATTCTCCTGCTCCTTTGATGCAGCATTGGTGAGTGGTGCTGATTTGCTCTTTTCTTTAGTTCCAGGGAAGGCAGAACATACTTGGAAAAGAATTTCTTAATTGCCATTAATAAGCTTAATCTGGAACAATATGTCAATTTGACAATAAGAGGAGCATACATATGCTTGACTTGGTATTAAGCAACCTAGATGATCAGATAGTAAACTACAGGACAAGTGAACCATTACTAGGTAGTGACCACAATATTATAAATTTAACATTTCTGGTACAAATTACATAATGAAAGATAGTATTAAGATCAAATACTTTAAAAAAGGCAGCCTATGATATGATTAGGAAGGCTTTGAAGGAATTGGATTGGAAGCACCAGTTCCAAAACAATAACCTAAATGATACCTGGGAAATGTTAAGCTCGAAGTTAAATTAACTTATGTTAAGATACGTACCTGACAAGGAGAAATATGATAAGATGGGTAGAATACCTGGTTGGTTGAATAAAAATAGAAAGTCAAGACTAGAAAGAAAGCATACAAAAGGGCTAAAACACTACACTAGAGATGTTGCAAAATTTTAATTCGCTGGTGAAGTTCCGGTGAAGTCACCCATTTTACCTCTGTGGAGCAATTTCTGAATTTTCGCTATTAGCTGCAAAATTCGCCTATGTGACTTTGCCAGAAATTTCATCCACAAATGGTAGCTTTTCACCCATGAATGGCAGAATTTCACCAGCAAACAGTGAACTTCCACCATTTGTGGTGAAATTCTGCTGTTAATGGGTAAAATTCCACCATTCATGGGCAAAATTCCATACTTTGTGGGTGGAAATTGAAACTTCATGGATCGATCTGCACTCCACGAATTGTATTAAATTCATGGATTAATTCACAGAGTGAATACTACCAACTTCACCCATCTCTACACTACACACAAGAGAAGCATGGGATGATTATAAGAATAGTGCTCAGGAATGCAAAACGTGCAAGAAGAGCCAAAAGGTTGTTTGAGCTGCATTTGGCACATAGTGTCAAAGATAATTATAAATCCTTTTACAATTATATATAAACTCAAAGAGGAATACTGTGTCTCAAGTGGACCCTCTAATTGATGAGAAAGGTAACATTATTAAGGAAGAGAAACAAATGTCTGAATTGTTTAACAACTACTTTAGTGGCATGTTTAGAACAAGAATAAATCAAACTAACTCCAGACAGCAAAAATCAAACTGTCCAAAAATATTGATTATGAGGATGACATGAAAAAAGGCTAAGCCACATATATCCCAATAAAACACCTGTCCCTAATGGTCTGCATCTGTGATTGTCTTCATCTGAGAATATTCATACAACTGGCTAATGAGTTAGCAAGACCAGTAATAGAAATTGTTCAGTCATCTGTGAATAGTGGTACAGTATTAAACTGCAGGAGAAAGGTGACAGTTATTCCACTATATAAAAAGAGAAGAAAGTCTGACAGCAAAAATTATAGGCCTGTGAGCCTCACCTCTGTTCAGTGTGAAATTTTAAAGAAAATAATCACAGAAGAAATAAACTTTTTGGCTGAAAATAACTTAAATGATATGTCACTGCATGGATTCAGAAAAGGTAGCTCATGTTAGATGGACTTGCTATATTTTTTGACAGGATTAGCAGGGCCCTGGATCAGGGTAGACCTCAGTATATTATCCAGAACTGACCAATTCAAAAGGGAACTACAGAATATACTCTTACCTGATGCCGTCTGCGACTGCAACAAACAATAACCCATTCCTCCCATGTTGTAATCTTCACATGCACTATTGATCATGTCTACTGACTTACCTAGTGGACAAAGTACTTATAAGTACTGCATGTTTCTACCATTTCCATATGTATAACTTCCTACATAGCTGTTGCGTGGCAATGCCTCGTGGTTTCTGCTGTTCTCTCTCTGTTCTGTTTGACAATGCTTCATAAGGTTGCCACATTATTGTTCAGTTTTAATTGTAAACCTCACTGTGTATGATTTTTCATCATTGTTTATTGTTGGTCAGTATTAATTGTAAACTTCACTGTGTATAATTTGACATCATCGTTTTATCTGTTACTGATGAGGAATCTTTGTAAATGAGCATTTTGCTCAAAGGTGTATTGCCAATTACCTAAATAATATATATATATATATATATATAATCTTCCTGGATTATAGTAAGGCATTTGACACTGTACCTCACCAGATAATCAACAAAATGAATAGCATGGGACTGAATAAGTGATTGGTAAATTGGATTGACTCATGGCTTACAGACAGAACACAGCAAGTCACATTAAGAGGTGTTATCTAAGAATGGACATCAGTGACTGGTGGGGTGCTGCAGTGGTCAGTCAGAGACTTTGCTTATTCAATATTTATGTTACATCTATGATGAATGTAGAGGATGTCTAGCTCACAGAATCTGTAGATGACACAAAGGTGGGCTTAATGGTAGGTAGTGAGGTAGAAACTGAGAGACTTAGGAGGGAACTGGCAAGCTTGGAGAAGTGTGCACAGGAAAATGGGTTCTGCTTTAATGTCAGTAAATGCTTGGTGATGCATTTGGGAAAGAATAATACAGGAGCAAAATACATATTGAAAGGTCAGGTACTAAGAGTAATGACCAAGGAAAGGGACTTAGGAATCACCATAACAAATGATCTGAGATAAGAAACATTGCTCAGTAATTGCCCAAAAAATGTTACGGTAGTTTAGGGAGTATTTGCAGACATATAAACAGTGGAGACACTAGGGTTATATTGCCATTGTATACATCTTTGGCCAGATTGCACTTGGAGTACTGTTGACAGTTTTGTGGATCCTCATACTCTAAAGGTGATATAAAAATACTGAAAGGGTCCAGTGGAAAGCAATCAAAGTGCTTAACGGTATGCAAAACTTGAATTACATGCAAAGGTTGGACAATCTGTGTCTATTTACCTTGGAGTACCACAAATTAGGATGTGATCTCTGTCTGATTTATGGAGCTTTTAGTAACCCTAATTTGTGGGACTGAGTTGAGTTGGAACTAAAAATACTGAATACAGTACAAGATTCCACATATTCCAGCTAAAGGGAGAACTACCACATACAAAAAAGAGGACAATGTTGTTTACACAGAGAGCAGTGTCACCCTGGAACAAATCACCACTAGATATTGTGGTTAGTAACACCGAGATAAACTTCAGGGAAAGACTGGATGACTATCTTACAAGTAGTAAGATAAAAGGATAAAACCATTGGGAAAAGAAGAAACAACTAGAGGGCAAATTGTCTACTTAACTTGTCCATAACCTGAAACCTATGAAACTATCCCTCTCCATTGACTGGGCTGTTCCTGCCAGGGGCTGCACCATGGCCTGGTGGAGGAGCGTCGCTGTGGTGCCCAGAGGAGACATGCCTATTGAATACATCAGGGGAGGTCCAGGTGTGGGAGAAGCAGAGAGGTTGTCATCTGGAATACTGATGTGGCTGTTTTCCTGTGTCCTTGTCCTGCCCACCCTCCTCCCTGGTGGCTGTGTGCATGTGTTGCTGGCCTGGGGTGCCTGATGGCGCATGGTCACATGCACCATCACCAGCACCTCCACCAGACACCACCAGGGGCTGCTAGAGCATGGCACTGCCAGTCTCCCTCTTCCCTTGGGAGGAAAGTGTCCATGGGACATTCTTCACCCTCTCTGCTGGCCTCTGCTCCTGACATTCCAAGTGTGGGACATGAACCCAGGTTGTCAGCATGCCAGAGTGATCCCCCACTGCTCAGTGTCATGGAACAGCCATCTTTCTACATTTCTAAACAGAAAATAAAGCAGTACTTCATTCTCAACTGTATGTGCCTGCCCTAACTAGCATGTTAACCTTACTTTGAAATGTTATTCTAAATAGTATTCATGTTATGTTGTCCCAACTGATGTATCTATGTATGCATGGTATGAAGTGTCAACTGATGTATCTATGTATGCATGGTATGAGGTACCAACTGATGTATCTATGTATGCATGGTATGAGGTGCCAACTGATGTATCTATGTATGCATGGTATGAGGTGTCAACTGATGTATCTATGTATGCATGGTATGAGGTGTCAACTGATGTATCTATGTATGCATGGTATGAGGTGCAAACTGCTGTTGCTGTAATTTTTGCTCTGTTGTTATTGTCTGTTATTCCTGTATTACTCCCCACCCCACCCTCCCTTTCCATTCTTCCAGGTCACATATGTAAATGGCACTTTTGTTATCTGCATGGCTTACTTGGCAAAATGTCTTCAAATAAATGAATAAACTAGAAAAGAATGTGGTTATTCTTAGACAAAATAACCACTAGTATCTTCCGACCATTTCCAAAGAATAATCTTTTATGTTATTTTACAGTGCTTGAAATTGTACTTAGCAGCACATAATTGGTGCACACACCTCCTCCAAAGCACTACCATACTACTATCAGCTCTGGTAAAAGCTATATTTTAATAGCTGCAGCATTTGACCTGTTAATCATAGAAATTTAATTTTTTAATGAAAGCATAGAGTCTGTTCAACATGTATCAACCCCAATGATACATTTATATTGTGTTGCTACAAGTCTATACATGTCAATATCATATGTTGTTAAAAATGGCAGGACTTTAAATGTTTTGTGAGCCATTTTATGTTTTTTTATATTGATATGCAACATATTATGTTTTTATATCAATATATGATCACTGTAGTACTGTCTTATTGACATGTCTACTTGGCTGACTCCAAGTTTTCATTTAAAAAAATGAAGTCTCGAGCACCAACTGTTCCAAATTTATTATATTTTGAAAGGTCTAAATTTGAAACTGTTGGGGCTAGACACTTAATTTAGGTTTTTAAATGAAATATTAGTGACCAGCTGTTGAGAGTTAGCTTGGTCAATACTGTTTGCATGTGTTGACACAATTCTATGGGCAGGATTCACAAAAAACATGCACCCAGCTCATCCCAGATGCTTCGGCGCATCCCCGACTTGCACACTGGCACGATTCTGGAAGGGGACTGATGCATTGGCACATCCCCGATGTGCCAGCACATCACAGATGCACTGCCTACCACCTATAATGATATGTGGCACATCTGGAGGGGCTGTGAAGGGAGTGTGCTCATTCATATGGTGCGCAGCCCCATTCACAGTCCAACATGCAGGTGCATCCCCGGGACAAGTTCAGACATGTGCTTCCTAAAGATAAGTCTACAACAAGTAGATGTAGGTGGATTGCCACCAACAGGCAGGCTGCTGCACTGCAGACAGCAGCACTGCAGCCTTCCCACCCTGGCAGTCCAGTCTGCCCCCTTCCACCTGTGTCACCAAAAGAATGCCACAGCCTGTGGCAGTTGTGGAATAATCACAGCCCCCCTGGCCACATCCTGTCGTAATGCTGCTCCCTGCAGTGGTTGTGGATTAAACATAGAACTCCCCCAACCTTCCCACATCCCCATTCACATGCCACTCCCTGTGGTGATAATGATGTAATAACAGAACCCACCCTACCTGCTACAGCTCAAACACAGTGCGGCATCCCATAAGAACCCCCAGTAGCCCAGCAGACCTTCCACCCCAGCGACTCAGGCACCCCAGCCCACCACACACCCTGTCCCAGCATATTCCCACCATCAGCGGGCAGCTCAACCCCACCCTCATGCCACCACAGCTGCCCATTGACAGAGCTGTCTGTGAATGACAGCTATTGTACAACTGAAAGTCCATTGGTCGACCATGTCGACCAATGGACTTGCACTGTATACTGTAAGCTGTCATGTGCAACTGCGAATGACCTGAGTCATTCACAAAGTTGTGTGCATGACAACCTACAATACACACTGCAAGCCCATTGGCTTGACACGTTGACCAATGGACTTACAGGTGTACAGTAGCTGTCATTCACAGACAGCACTGTCAGTGGTCAGCCGTGGTGGTATGAGGGTGGGTCGAGTTGCCTGCTGATGGTGGGAATATGCTGGGACGGGGGAGCGGGGTGGGTTGGAGGTGCCTGATTGGTTGGGGGGCTGGGAGGTCTGCTGGACTACCAGAGGGAGGTCTTATTAGGTGCTGTCACCAGTGCATTCAGTTTGGAGTGGGGAGGGTGGTTCTAATATTACATCATTATCGCCACAGGGAGCAGCACACAAACAGGAATGTGGGGGGGTACTGTGTTTAATCCACAGCTGCCATAGGGAACAGCATTATAATGGGGATACAGGTGGCGGGGGTTCTGTGATTATTCCACAACCACCGCAGGGTGTGGCATTATTATGGTGACAATGGCAGGGAGGGCGGTGTCCATAGCCTAGGATGGCTGGTGCTGCTGTTCACACATCAAGTAGCTATGGGCAGGGAGGAGGGGGTGTCCATAGTGCCACCAGTGAGTGTAATGTGTAATGGTACTGCAGTGCTTCGTTCAGAGAGGGGGTGGATGCTGGTTGCCTACCATGGCATTTGTGGGTGCTCCAAATAGCTCACAGCCCTTGCTGGGGGGCCAGCGCATTCTGCTATGTGCATCCGTGCTAAGTGCATGCAAATGGGGCCATAATGACATGCAAATGGTCCCATCACACCTTGCATACCTAATGGAACCATTTGCATGTCCATGGCTGCAAATGGCAGCTTTTAGCACAGTGCATCGGGAGATGCATTGCCCCACTATGTACGCAGACTGACCAGGAGGTTGCACCAGTGCATCCTGGGCTGGGTGCAGCAGTGGCATTCACAGAGGGGATGAGCTAGGAGCATCCCCCGGTGCATCTTCTGTGAATACCACAGTTAGTGCTCGGTGCATCTCATTTGTGCCGGGGCATCCAAGATGCACCTAGTACAAGTCCTTTGTGACTCCTGTCCTATATGTATCAATACTATCTGATCCTGCCTTTTCAAATTATTGTTATTGATTACTTGCTTTTTAGTTGTGACATAGCCAAAAAAATGGCAAATACATAGTGTCGATACTGTTTTTTGTAACAATAGACTATATGAATACTATTTTTGTATCAATACGTAAAAGTACGCGAGAGCTTAAAAAAATGTAATTACCACACAGTATTTAATTAGTAACTAAATAGTTTTCAAATTAACTTTTCATTCATCTTATGACATTAATCATGTGGTGGACATTTAAGTCTCCCCCCGGCAGTACTAAATCTTCTTTGCTTTCACAGACTTCACTTGCATAGGCATCAGAAGATAATAATACATAACAATTTGGTTCTGTCTCACATACAGTGGCTTATAAGTGACAGAGCAGAATGGGGTTCAAAATTAATTGCATATTTAATTTTTCAAGTTTGCATCTACAAAAGCTTTGTTGTAGCTGCTGCTCACCATGAATTTATGGACTCTAACTAGGATTGTTGGTTTACTATTGTGTATTTCGAAAATCCACAGATGCACACACCAGTTCAGGAGTTACTATAAGATATAGCCATGGACAATGTTGGCAGTTAGGCATGGCAAATCAAAGGCATGAGCTTGTATTTGCAGTGACCAGTAATTTGTAATCCTCATGAACAGAGTCCCCCCACATTTTTATTTGTTTTTTTCACCAAGATTTTTCACATCCCATGGCTTACCTGACAGCACTCCCAGTCCTGTCACCAACCTTTTCAAAGACATACCAACTGACCACCACTTGCCCAGGACCATGATGATGGGGGGTGGCATGCCATGTCAGTTCAGTGTGGGCCTGCAAGGGTTTCCATCGAAATGGACAACCAGGGCTTCTGTTCTCCAGCTCCTAGTTTTCTCCCCAAATGGGCACGCATGCATGCAGTGTCACAGTGCATGCTTGGTGTCCAGTGGCTGCCTCTCTCCTTTTCTATGTGGTCCCCCAGTGCATCCACCTGGCCTCCACCAGCCGGCAGTTAAGGAGCGGGACACAGCATCCCCTCTTCCCAGAGGAAGGAGAGCTATCCTTGGGATGCTCAGTCATCACTCCCTCAGCCAATCCCTGAGTGACCCAGGTACATTACCTCCAAGGGTGCTGACAGCTTAGGGAGGTTCTAGGTGCACCTTTGACAGACCTTTTTTTATAGATCACTGGACACTAGCATGATCCCAGTGGACTGAAGAAAGGCAGATACAGTTCCACTTCACAAAAGTGGTAGCAAGGAGGAGGTGGGCACTTACAGGCCTGTCAACCTGACATCAGTGGTAGGAATATTAACAGAAACACTATTAAAGAAAAGGATTGTGGAATGTTTTGAATCCAGTGGATTACAGGACCCAGAGCAGCATGGTTTCACAGAGGGAAGGTCATGCTAAACAAATCTGATAGATTTCTTTGACTGGGTGACCAAGGAGCTGGATCAGGGAGGCATGGCTGACATGGCCTACCTGGATTTCAGCAAGGCTTTCAACACCATTCCACATAGGAGACCGATAAGCAAGTTGAGTAACTTGGGGTGGGTAGTGTAAAGGATAAACCAAAAAATAAAATACCAGAATCCACAATGAAATTTTTTTTTTTTTTTTTCCTTGCTGGGATTCTCTTCTCTGGTCTATCCTCCTTAATGGTATCAGTCTGTCGCAACAGCGATCTTTCCTCAATCTACTTTATTTTAATCTACCAAGTTTGTGGTAATATTCTCAGGCTGGCCACCTGTATGAATAATATTTCCACCTTTTGTATCCCTCTCCGTTTCTGCTGCTGTTTTCTGGTATGTTTTTTTTGGTTTTGCCCCGAGGATATTCAAATGAAATTCCGAACACAGTTTGAATTAAAAAAAACAAAGGAAAGAATAAACAAGGGAATTCTGGTTTGGTCTGTGAAACCCGACAATGGAGTCGGGACTTTTTCGAGACCCGAGTTGTGTGGGTGTCCATTCGGGGCAACCGGTGCGACTGTTGTTCGCCTAGTAAAACACTGCAAATAAATGTATATCCTGCTCAAGTCCTCCTCGAGCTGGGAAGTGCTCGATACTACAAAGAAGTAACCGGGTTTCTGCCTCGTTTTACAGCAATTCTGGGGTATAAGGTACAGCACGCCTGGCGTTTAGTTAAATTTTGTCCCACAGCTGAATTTCAGAAACCTTACCAATGATTTATTTTCTTTTGGAAACTAGTCTGTAGGTGGATGTTGTTGCAGTAATCTGTTCACGACCCCGGCGCGTCACGCTGCATTATACCCCTGCATGATGCACGGTCGTGAAGTCATTTTCTCCGTAAACATTAAAAACTAAGTTACGCCTCTATAAAAGAGGTGTGCTGGGATTATGGAGAGCTTCCGATTTCGTTTTCTGTTTTAATATTAAACTTTGGGTGGTTGAAGACATACGAAATGAAAAAACATATTTCAGCCTTACCGTTGGGATATGACCCGTCTTGCCTGCAGCCCCTTTCTTAGGAGCTGGCCGGCCATTCTCTAAAGATGTTTATAGGGTCATTTCAGGGGAGGTGCTTCCCATGAACTAAAAAATTATTATTATTTCTCAGGATCCTTAAAAATGAAATAGCAAGGATGCAAAGATTATTTTATGTATGTGAAGACATAATGCTGTATAAAAGAATCATAAAACAAATGTTAAGAAGTAAAAATGACTGTTAAAAAAGTACAGGGGAGGAGTTTGATGGTCACATGTCCTTTAGCCTGTATATATTCAGTGAGCCTAGCTTTAAATGTTGAGATGGTCTGTGAGGTTCAGATGTATGCCGACCTCCAAGAAAGAACTGCACTAGCTATTCTAGTGTTGTTAATTTATTTTTTTTTATGTAATACATTTTGCTTTTATTTGCTTCGCTGATCAGTTTGTGTGTCCAGTTTAACTTTGTTAATAAATTTACTTCGAAACCTTCAACAAAGTTTGAGCAAGCGTCCTCCTTGTTATCCCACACTTCACAGGTAGTAAGGTGGTAGCCTGAGTAAGAAACTGGTTAGTGGCTAGGACACAGAGGGTAGTAGTAAACAGAGTGCACTCCAAGGAGGAAAGGGTTATCAGAAGGGTGCCTCAGGGGTCAGTGTTGGGACAGGTCCTCTTTAATATCTTTATAAGTGACATAGCATAGGAACTGGAAGGAAACTTATGTCTCTTTGTGGATGACACCAAGATCTGCAACAGGGTGGACACTCCTGGAGGGGTCAAAAGGATGTGCAGGGATATAAAAAGATTAGAAGAGCGGTCAAGGGTTTTGCAGCTGGGTTTTAATGCACAAAAGAGCAAAATAATGTACTGTACTGTACCTGAGCCATAGAAACCCAGGAAAGGAGTACAAAATGGGCAAGTGACACTAACAAAGACCAAGTAGGAAGGAGACCTAGTGGTAATCATATTGGATGACCTAAAGGTGGCCAAACAGTGTGACAAGGCAGTCAGAAGAGCTAATGGGATGTTGGGGTGCCTAAGAAGGGGTAGCAACAACAGGAGGAGGGAGGGAGGTGGTGCTGCCCTTATTTAGATCATTGTAAGACCCCACCTTGAGTACTGTGTACAGTTCTAAAGTTCATATCTTAGGAGGGACATTGACAGGGTGAAGGGGGTACAGAGGAGGGCTACCAAAATAGCGCAGGGTCTACATCAAAAGCCTTATGGGGAAAGGCTGAATGAGCTAAGCAAGTACAACTTGGCGAAAAGGGGAGCGAGGAAGGATATGATAGAAACCTTTAAATATCTTATGGAGTAAATAAGGTACAGGTGGGGGTATCTTTCACAGAAAAAATGTGCTCTAGAACAAGGGGCATGCTATGAAGCTGGAAGGGGACAAATTCAAGAGGGATGTGAGGAAGTACTTCTTCACAGACAAAGTAATGGATAGCTGAAACAGCTTTCCAGCAGAGGTGGTGGGGCAAAAATGTTGGTGGGATTCAAAAATGCTTGGGACAGGTGCACCACAAATCAAGCAGGGTCTGCAGTAGAAAATGAAGGTTAGAAAATATGGGCAGACTGGGTAGGCCCAGCGGCCCTTATCTGGCATCACATTCTATGATTCTATGATTACCAAATCTGGATCATCAAGGTAGTGAGTAGTAATGCTACTGCTATGCTACTAAGGGAGCTGCTTTTTTTTGGGGGGGGGTTGTTTGTTTTTTTAGAGAGATTTTCTTAAAATCCGCATTTTATGGTCTTATAGCTGTAGATAATGACTGGGAAACTAGGAATCTGGTTGGGCGGTGGTACTAAACAGGGTTGTTGCTTATAAGCGGAATGTAAAATTAACACTTGGAATGGTGTAATCTGTATTACTAATAAAATGCTTTATATGTGACATGCAGGTTTGCAGGTGTCTGTCGAGGATATTGTTTCAACGCTTGAGAATGTTACTATTTCTCTCAAGTGGTTGATTCAGCCCTCCACTGGAAATTCCACTTGCACTATTAATACTGGAGACAGACCTGAAACTGAGCTTTATCCACTGCAGTAAGTACTGAATCAGTTTGTTTGTTTAACACATTTGTATCTCTCTGTCTCTGCCAGACATTAATGACTCATATTCATCTTCCTCAGATGTTGTTTAGAAATAGGGAATAGCAATATCAAGATTTCTAAGGGCAGCTGAAGGGTCACAGATAAGGTCAAAACTCTGGAGGGCAGCATAAGATTGGGAGGAAGCTCCATGGATTAGACAATGACATCAGAACCTATTGTCACTGGCTGCACTCATTTTCTGTAAGAAAGCAATAAGACAAAAATTGATATCTGAAACTTCTGACATTAAAGAATATGCTATGCATTTAGAAATAAGTAAACAACTATTTGCACTTAAAAATAAACCAGTTTTGCCCAAACCCATTGGTTATGGTTCATATTTTAGCTGACCTAACAAAATTGACAATTTTTCTCCAAATGGGAAAGACAAGTAGTCATCTACTTTTCCCGGTCAGTAAAGACAGGGAATGTTGTAATCTGGGAAAACATGATTAAGATATATAATTTAGTCTGAAGAAACAGGCATAGATATTTCCAGATGATATACTGTTTGCTAAGATATCAGCATCAGCAAAGCACAGAAAATGAATCAAACATTATTTTTCAAATTTAGTCTTGGATATGAATATGCAACATCTAGAAGGCTTCTGACCACCAGACCCGGGAAACTCAGAAAGAAGTTATCCAAACATGAAGTGATATGAATCCTACTCAAATGACAAGGAGATTTTAATAAATGACTTCCTGACGAACTGCAGAAACAGATTTAGTGATATCATTATCACTATACTTAGGAGACTCCAGAGAGTTTGCTTTGAAAGCTGTGGCAGTTGTTTTTTTAAACATCAGGAGCAGCACCTTTAAAGTTGGAGTTAAGCGCAGGCAAAGTCAACTATGGTAAGCAAAGTTACCTGATATGCACAGACTGGTATAATAGAACAGGTGCAGATCCAGGTTTGTCCATGCAAAGTTTGTTCTGTTATATCCCCCATACCAGTGTAGGGTAATGATACATAGACACTTAGAGTTTGTAGGCAGAAAATTACCCCTTGTCCAAACAGTCTGCCCAGATGGTCCCTGCCTAGTCTGTCTACACAGACCCTAAATGGTCTCTGGTTACCCTCCCTACTTCCTGCGTATTTCCTAATATTCACCTATTTATTTATTTTATGTATTTAGGAAATCGGAATTACAGTCTATCTACAGTATCTCATCAATTACAATCTCTCTATCCCATGCATGCTTGAAGCCACCTACAGTTTTCACATCCACCACTACCACTGGCTGTCTGTTCCAGGCATGTACAACTCTTTCAGTGAAGTACTACTTCCTCACATTCTCTTAAATTTCTCTCCCCCCAGCTTACCACATGCCTTCTGGTCCTTTTGCTCTTTTTCATTTGAAAGAGACTGCATACCCCTATGAGATACTCGTAGGTCTCTATCATGTCCCCTTTCACTTTCCTTTCTTTCAGAGTGTACATGTTGAGATCTCTCAGTTTCTTCTTGTAGGGCTTTTGGTGCAACCCCTGCATCATTTTAGTTGCCCTCCTCTGGAATGCCTCCACCCTCTCTATGTCCTTTCTGAGGTGTGGCCTCCAGATCTGGACACAGTACTCCAGGTGGGGTCTCAATAGCCAGCGATATACTAGCAACACCACCTCCCTCTCCTTGCTGGAGATGCCTCTCTTTATGTATCCCAGCATCCCACTGGCCTACACCACTGTTTTGTCACACTGCCCTGACACTTTGAGATCATCAGATATGATAACTGCAAGGTCCCTTTCCTGCTTAGTGACTGTCAGTACCTCCACTATCCTATGCATAGCTCCTGGGTTCCTATGCCCTAGATGCATGACTTTGTACATTTTGGCATTGAACCCCATCTGATATGCTCTTGACCACTCCTCAGATTTTCCAAGATCCCTGCACATGTTCTCCACCCCTTTTCTGAGTGTGCACACTTACAGATTTTGATTTCATCTGCGAAAGGGCATACATTCTTTTCCAGCTCTTCTGCAATGTCGCTTATAAAGACATTGAAGAGGACCAGTCTCAGTGCTGAGACCTGTGACAGCCCACTTGTCACTCTACCATCATTAAAGTGAGTGCTGTTAACCAACACCCACTGTCTCCTATCAATGAGACAGTTCCTAACCCAGTTCACCATTTTGGGTCCCACTCCTAGGCTGCTCAATTCCTTTATCAGTCTCCAGTGTCACACAGTGTTGAAGGCCTTACTAAAATCCCTATAGGCCATGTCCACTGCCCTCCCCTGACCTATCTTCCTCATCAGCCAGTTGAAGAAATCAATCAGTTTCATCTGACATTACTTCCTCCTTTGAATCCATGCTCCCTATGGTCTTGCAGCACATTGGTTTCAAGATACTATTTCAATCTTTCCTTTAATAGGGTTTCCATTAATTTCCTCACCATGGAACCATGAGGGGGAGTCACCGTATCGGGGTAGTAGGATCCAGGAGACCCCCTGAGGGGAAATGGAACCCAGAATGTGGTCTCTCATGTCTGGTTACCATACCCAAGGGCACCACTGACTGTGGTGGGCAGGTGGCTTGGACAGCCCAGGAGGTTCATCCAGCTCAGGCGGTGCTGTGCAATGCCAGTCCACCAGGAACAAGACTGCAGTTATTGCAGATCTTCTTGAAATGGTGGATCTGGCATGCATCACCAAGACCTGGTTGGATGAGAATTCTGGCCCCATTTTGGAGGCTTTAACTCCAGCCAGTTACTCGGTGATACACTGCCCAAGATTGGACCACAAGGGGGGATTGTGGTCTGTTTCAAGACCGAACTGGCCCTCACAAATGTACTAGTTGAGGAGGCTGAGTCATTCGAGTGTGTCGTAGTGGCAGGTGTAGGCTATCAGATCTCCCTCATTTATCATGCACCCAGTGATGAGAAGTGATTCTTTCAGGAAGTGGTGGACTTCATCATCAACATGGCATTTGCATCACCCAGACTGATGGTTCTGGGTGACTTTAACGCCTGGGTCAATGATGAACTCTCGCAATTTGGTCAGCACTTCCTCCAGTTGATGACATCACTGGGTCTCACACAGGTGGTTATCACTGCCACTTACAAACACGGACACTCCCTTGACTTAGTCTTCCTCCTAGGGATGAAACATCTGACTTGGGGTGGAACCAGTGGGGTGGTCCGATCACTACATCGTGGGGTTCAGATTTAGCACCCCCCCTTCATAGGTCTACCCCTGTGGAGATGGTTAGGTACGGTCCTTTACGAGATATAAGTTCTTGCAGCCTGGCAGCAGTGCTTGACCTATCATCCCTGTCGTTGGCAAGCAGTGATCCAGAGACCCTTGTGATGGACTATAATTTGGACATCTCAGCAGCTCTGGATTCCATTGCTCCAGTCCGCATTTGTCCTCTCTCCCTTCGCCCTCAATCCCCTTGGTTTGATGGGACTCTGAGGGAGATGCAGAGACTAGGACGAAGGTTGGAGCATTGCTGGTGAAAGTCCACCCTTGATACCGACCACCTTAGATTTATGGACTATTATCAAGTCTATCAATCTGCAATCACTCGTAAGAAGGCAGAATTCCTGTCCGGGGAGATTGTGACTGCTCAGAGTCGACCAGCACAGCTTTTCCGTACTGTAGACAGACTGCACAACCCAGCTTGTCTACATGTCCGGAAAGCCTTTTCACAATTAGAGTGCGATGAACTTGTGCAATTCTTTGCCAATAAGGTGGCTGATATCAGGGCAGTACTTCAACCTGCACAATCTATGGACGTTTCTTTTGATCAGTACGCAGTCGCTACGTCTTGGCCATCCTGGAGTACCTTCAGACGACTGGTGTTCTTGTATGCCATGCGGATCATCTAGGGTATGCACCCTACATGCTGTAGTTTGGATCATGGACCAACTTCCCTAATTTTGGGTTGTATTGATGTCATCGGTCTGGTCCTTAAGTGGATAGTCTGGTGCTCTCTGGAATCTGGAGAGTTTCCTAGCTCCCTTAAAGAGGCAGTGGTTACACTGAATTTTGATGAAAGCTACCTTGGACCCAGACTGCCACGCAAACTACAGACCTGTCTCTAACCTCCCCTTTTTAGGGAAGGTGATTGAGAAAGTAGTGGCAGCACAACTGGAGGACTATTTGACCATACATGACATCTCAGAACTTCTCCAGTCCGGTTTTTGGAAGAGACATAGTACTAAGACAGCACTGGTTCAGGTACTCAATGATCTCCTGATGGCTAAAGATCGGAAGAACCATTCCATCTTGGTTCTTCTAGATCTCTCTTCAGCATTTGATACCGTGGACCACGGGGTATTGCTTGGAGGCCTGAGGTACATCTTTGGACTGTCTGGTACAGTCCTCAGGTGGTTTACATCTTTCCTCATGGGTAGAATTCAGAGAGTGGTGTCTGGTTTTTTTCCTCAGGCCCCATCTCTCTGTTGAATGGGGTCCCTCAGGGGTCAGTGCTATCACCCATGTTGTTCGCAGTATACATGCTACCCCTCAGAAACATTGTAAGAAGGTATGGGCTGAGGTTTCACTGCTATGCTGATACCCAGCTCTACGTTTCTTTAGATGGAGCACTCTCGGTCTTTATTAACTGTCTGAAAGAAATCCAGGAGTGGATGGATTCCAGCTGGCTGTAGTTGAACTCAGAAAAGACTGAGGTGTTGGTTGTGTACCCAGGTCGCTGGATAGGGAGATTGGGGGTTGGTTCGCCCTCAGGATTATTTCTTGGTGGCGTTTCACCCCCGACCTTTGAACAGGTGCGTAACCTGGGGGTAATTTTTGACGAAGGGCTGACCCTGCATTCGCAGGTGTCAGCTGTCATCAAATCTTCCTTTTATCATTTTAGGAATATCGCCAGGATTAGGCACCTGGTTCTGTCCAGTGACTTGCCTACTTTGGTCAATGCCTTTGCGTCCTCACACTTGGATTATTGCAACTCCCTTTACCTAGGGCTTCCTGGGGTGGAAATCTGCCATCTGCAGCTGGTGTAGAATGTTGCAGCCCAGCTTGTGACGGGAACTGTTCGATCATGTCATATTTCACCAGTGCTGGGTGAACTGCACTGGCTGCCAGTACAGTGGCGGATGACCTTCAAAGCTGGTTTGCTGACTTTTCAAGCCCTATACGGACTGGGCCCAGACCACCTGAAAGAGCTCCACCATCCTTACTGCTCTGGACAATCACTCCGCTCTGCCGATGAGGAGTTGCTAGAGGTTCCAAGGGTAGGTCTGAAATCAACGGGGGCGAGAGCATTTATGTATGCAGCCACTACCCTTTGGAATTCTCTACCCCGTCGGTTACAGGAGTGCACAACTGTGGAAGGATTTAATCAAGCTTTAAAAACTTTTTTTGTGGTGCTAGGCATTTAATTAACTGATCTTCCTTACTGATGAATATTTTACTGTTGTTTTATTGATAATGTATTATTGTATTATTGTTTGATTCTGTTTTACATTTTTAGGCGCCTTGGCCTTGGATAAGGCATCATATAAATAACATTTATTATTATTATTATATACAAATGACCACTTTGACAATGAATGGGGCAAAGAGGATATTTGCATGTCAGTATAACCTCATTACAATATGAGGAACAATCATTACTCCTCTAAACTGGTGCTGCCTTAATGCTCCACAATGCAGCCTGTGCTTGCTGCAAGCTAGTAGTTAGGTAACAACCTTGAGTCCTTCATATAAATCTGCTCTGAGTATTTGGGTAACAGGAATCTAATAATCTCCATGTATCCTTAGAGCAATCTTTCCTTTATCAATCCTCCCTGGTTCAGGATTCTTTGTTGGTGTTCCAAGCTGAGGTGTTGGTTTCTGCATATACTGTTGTTTAGATGCTTGCAATGAAGTATACAATGTGTCTTTCATCCATGGGTGTCAATGTTTTGTACTATTTTCTGGTGCATTGTTTAGCTATTGTCAATTGGAAATACAATTTTCATAAAAAGATTACAAAAAAAATAAGGGTGTCCGACAGTGGTGCTGGTACAGCAAAAGACACATCACATAGCACAGGAGCCCCCCCTTCCCATATCTGACAACATCTCTGGCATCTAGTGGTCTCTTTTTCCACCACTGATCTGTAAATCACTGTTAAATAATTATCCCTGGTCTCAAGTGGCCCCACTCCAGTAGCCCCCAGTCAGCCTGCAATCTGTATTCAATATACGTTATTTAGAAAAAATCTCCCCCACCCCAGTCCCAAAACTGAATAATCTAACATTCCCACCTCACCCAACCCCCTCCACCCCGGTCCCATTCAGTTAGTGCATTCCCCAGCCTACACACTCTCTAATACCCAGCACTGTCTTCTCTCCATCATCATCCAAAGGGTACTATCCATAGTTTGGAGAAGATATCTGAAAAAGAAAATTGTCTCCCGCAGTGACTGGCTTATTATTAGTTATTATTATTCACAAATTTGCCTTTATTTATGTACACTAAGAAAATATGATTTGTGATGCAGGGAGGATGATGATTAAGAAAAGGATATGGCTGTGTGAATACCATTTCATGAATATTCGGTCAAAAATTCAGCATTTGGTGGCTGGCAGTATAGCTCAGAGGTCAGAGTAATGAGCTATGAATGAGGTCGGTACATTCAGCAGACCTGGGTTTGATTTCTACAACCTCTACTTGCATACTGTGTGACTCTGGGCAAGTCACTTAATCTCCCCAGTGCTCCTGGGTTGCTCAAGAAAGCAGGCACTTGTGCCTAGAGGGCCTTACCCAAAGAATAAAAAAAGAATTCGGTATTTGGTTTTCAGAAATTTGAGAACTGTGCTTTAACAACAACAAAACAAAAACCTACAAAAACACCCTTTCTCCACCCTTGCTGAGCTCACTACAAACCCTAGACATTAAATATTGACCCTCCATCCCCCCACCAGTTGACTGCACCCAATCTCATCCCCCCAGCACCCACACAACATTTATAAAATTATTAAAATCATTATTTTGTTATTTTTCCTTCCAGTGTGGACAACTTGCACAACCCGACCACCTCCATGGCCAGTCGCCATATTGTGCAAACAAAAAGTGCTTGTTTTCACTATATACAAATATTTCCTCAAGTCTCCTCTGCCCCTCCTCCATGGCAGCACCCTTATAATACCACATTCCTCCCCCCACAGCACACAAGTAGTGGCGTTCCATAGTGACCAGCACAACCCATCCTCTTCCATGGCCAGCTGCCTTGTAATGAATGAATGTGCTCACTCTGTCTCTATAGAGACCCAGCTGATCATGTGAGCATGTTCATTCATTACAAGGGGACCAGCAGTGGGGAAGGAAGAGTTGTGCCAGTCACATTGGAATGCCACTACTTGGGTGCTGGGGGGGGGTAGGCGGGGGGATGGGGAGACATGGGGAAATATGTATGGTATATCATATATTTATTGGCTAGCATAATTGAGAAAATACATTCTCTGTTACAAAAGCATCCAAACAGGTAAAACAATACAGGAGTAACACAACACACCGACAAAGTTACAATCAAGAATTAAAACATAGTTCTCACGCAAGTTAATTATGTCAGTAGGGGTAGTGCAAATTTTAGTCAAAACAGTTACAATGCCTACTAAATATACTTGTTAATAATACTCTAAAATGTGATAAAGTTGGCAGTTTACACAAATCCATCTTACTTTTGATCATGTTCCAAGTCTTTGGCACCAATACAGCTAAAATTGTGTCTCCCTGGTTAGATCTTGTTTTTGGTATTTGATATTTACTTCTAGATGATGGTCGTAAGGTATATTTTGACAAATTTTTAAGTTGTAACTTACATAATAAGAAAGAGGGTAATAATCCTAAAATAAACTTGTATACAAAAGTGTACAGATGGACCTCTCTTTATTTAGTTAGGGAAGTCCAGCCAATCTCATTGTATGAAGTGCAGCTGTATGTCCTATAAAGCAGTTTTGTTACAAATCTCACTGCACTGTTGAATAATGGGTCCAGTGTACTCAACAAAGTACCGGATGCATTTTTATAAATAAAATCTCCATAATCAAGAATTAGTAGGTATAATGAGGTAACCAATAGCTTTCGCAGTGTGATACTAAATAAAGTCTGGTTCCTATAAAAAAAACTAGTAACTGTCTCAATTTGTTTGATATATATATAACTAAGATGTAATTCAAAAGAAATTCTACTATCTAACATTAGGCCCAAGTACATATAATGATTGACCCTTTTGATTACAGCCCCTGAGATAGCATGGCTACTATACTCTATCAGGTCTATTTTGTTTGTCCTTTTCTCCAAAAGTAGCCATTGTGTTTTTGATTCATTCAATATAAGTCTTAATCCTAATAAGGCCTTTTGCACTGCATGGAAGTCTTTTTGCAGAGTGTCTACAGCCAGTTTGTTGTCCCTTTGCTGTGTGTCAAATATATAATGCAACCAAGCACCTATTGTTGCACAACATGATTGCTGACCATGGAGGTGGGTGGGTTATGCCGGTCGTCCACCTTGGGAGGAAAAATTTATGAGGTAAGTGCATAACTAGAATCTAATGCATGCCCGAGGGGTGGGATGCTACATAAACACCAGGGGCAAAGCTCGAGGGGTTTGTTAAAGCATCCCACCCATAGGATGTGCATTAAATTTGAGTTTTGAACTCCCTGCCATGTATTGTTTTATATAATTACTGGGTAGCATTTTCTCACCTTGGAAATACTACACATCAATTATACAAATCAGTAAGAGCAGTAGATGGCGCTGGTGTTAAAATCTTTTGAGCAGCATTGGTGGTGTTTAAAGCCCCTCACCCAAATGTAATTCACTGCTTATTTAAGAGCAAAGCAGGCCCCTCTCTCTCACCTCTCCTGTTCTTCTGTTTATTGTGGTTGAGCATGGTGGTGGGGCAAGAAGTGCAGTTTTTACTTTCTTTTTTTTCTCAGAGCGTCACAAGCATAATGCACAAGAAGTACTGCATGGAGCTTCTGGGCTGTCACATTTTTAAGTTAGAAAAAAACCCTCAAAAGTGTGTAACTGAGCTGTCCCAAGGTAAGTCCTGGTGGCACTGTAGAGACCAGGAAGAGATAGTGTGTGCACTCTGTAAGCAGCAAGCATTTGCACAGAGTGAGGGAAACCTGACACATGCTTGCCATTATAACCCTCAGGTTATAATGATGAATGATAACCTGGTTTCTCTATGGGAGAAAAGGCTCCCCAGTTATTATATAGAGAATAATATATGGGGTGGTGTGTGGAACAATATTTAATACACACCCGAGTTGTGGGATGCTGCATAAACCCCAAGGGCAAAGCCCGAGGAGTTTATAAAATGCATCCCACAATGAGGGTGTGAGTAAAATTGAGTTTTACACACAAAACCCCATATTTTATTTTTATGTTGCTTGCACGCATGTGCAAGAAACATAGTGCCTTCATCGGAGATTTCGGAGGTGTGTCACCTCCTCCTCCAATTCAGTCAGTGGGCTGGCAGGCGTGGCCCCTCTAAGCCAGTGCATTTTGGAGCTGTCTATGACACGCTCCAAAATGCAGTGGCATACAGTTGAAAGGGGGAGCTACGCTTGAGTGAGCACCGATAAGATATCGGCTCACACGCAGCTCCCCCCCCACGCACAGACAGACGGGCACGCCTCAGGCATTGTGCAGCCGACGGTGCCCAATCCCTGTCGGCTGAGCTGCATCCCCCAGTTGCTGAGCTGCATCCCCACCCCCAGTTGTAGGTGCCACGCTGGAGCCCACCCCAGTGTGGCAAGCACTGTAGTCCTTTGGCGGCGGGTGCCCAATCCCCCGTCAGCTGAACACCCCCAAGTCCTTGTACCACACTGGGGCCCACCCCAGCATGGCAAACATCCACAACGTCTTTTTTTTTTAAACCTGTAAAATAAAAGCTGTCCCATGGCGCATCTCCCAACCCCCTCCCACAACCCGCGCCCGCCCACTGCGCACCCAGCCTTCCCACCTCCCCACCCCATGCCCACCTCTGGACTCCGGTCATAGCGATCTTGGGTGGACCGGGAACACGTCTGCACTCATCAAAACCGACCCTTGAACTGAGAAATGCCGTAAGCTGTATAATGGATTACATAGGGGTTTCAACTTTATTGCATCTCTCGGGCATTTTTGGAATTTTACCAAATTTTCAACATGGGGTTTTTGGGACCCCTTCTCATGAATGATGTCACTTTCATGCATTATTCGGGCCCGAAGGTGATTTCGCACAGTGACTGTGCAGTGACTGCGAAATCACCTTCAAGCCTGAATACCACCATGACAGTGACATCATTCATGAGAAAGGCAAACCATGAAAGGCCAATGTAAATCAAAATGATGTTTCTGAGTGCGTTGCGCGGTTCCCTCGCGGGCTCGTAAGTTCGCAAAATTTCAATATTTCCTCCAGATTTTCAACATTGCCATTTTACCACACCTTCTTATGAGTAGTACAGCTGTCATTTTCACATCTCACCTAAAATGTGTTTCTGCCCATGTAGCGCAGAATGGCGCAGTCGGTGTCGGATATCAATGCGGACAAATTAAGAAAATCACAGTGACACTGTTCATGAGCAGAGGTCTTAAAATGGCTATGTTGAAAATTTGGTGAAAAAATTCCTTAAAATGACTGTTTTATGAGCGTGCGTTGCGCAGTTCCTACGCAGGCTCGTAAGGTCACGAATTTTCAATATTTTCACTCCAGATTTTCAACATTGCCATTTTACCATACCTCCTTATGAGCAGTATAGCTGTCATTTTTCACATCTTGCCCAAAATGTGTTTCCGCCCATGTAGTGCACAATGGCACAGTATGTGCAAAATCAATGTATGGGACACATTAAGAAAATCACAGTGACACTGTTCATGAGCAGAGGTCTTAAAATGGCTATGTTGAAAATTTGGTGAAAAAACCTAAAACGACTGTTTTCTGAAGGCATGCTAGTAGTTCCTATGCATGCTCGTAAGTTTGCAAATTTAATATTTTCACCCAGATTTTCAACATTGCCATTTTATTACACTTCCTTATGAACAGTACAGCTGCCATTTTTCATATGTCACCCCAAATGTGTTTTCGCACATGTAGCGCACAATGGTGCTGTTGGTGTGCGAAAGCAATGTTTAGGACAGATTAAGAAAATCACAGTTACACTGTTCATGAGCAGAGGTCTTAAAATGGCTATGTTGAAAATTTGGTGACAAAAGTCCATAAAATGACTGTGTTATGAGTGAGCAATGCGCAGTTTCCACGCACCCTCGTAAGTTCATGACTTTGTAATATTTTCTGTCCAGATTTTCACCAGTGGCATTTTTTCACACTTCCTTATGAACAGTACAGCTGTCATTTTTCACAACATGGCTGAAGTGTGTTTTCACACTTTCAGCGCTGAGATGTATGGTCACTGTGGGAAATCATTGTTCGGCACAGGTAAAGAAAATCACAGTGACACTGTTCATGATCGGAGGCACCAAAATGCCTGAGTTGACAATCTGCTGTAAAATATCCCCAACCTAATTATATTACGGGTGTGCATTGCACAGTTTCTATGTACGCTCATGACTTCACCATTTTTTTAAATATTTTTACTGCAGATTTGCAACATTGCCATTTTTTACACCTCCCCATAAACAGTACATCTGTCATTTTTTACATCCTGTTCGGAATGTTTTTGCACCTGTGGTGCTAAATGCCGTAGTCGCTGTGCATAAGCAGCTTTCGGCTAACAAACTGATATTCCCCCGTTCATGAGGTGGGGTCACAAAAAAAACATGTTGAAAATTTGGAGTGAAAACACCAACGAATGCCTGAGGTATTAGGGTTTCGAACCATAACGCCCAACCCTGTAGATAATGACAGGCATCAGGGGTGTGACTTGGGATTCTTGCCTGTAATGCTCATACCATTCCACACCCTGCAGCCAGTGAGAGGCATTGAGGTATGCCTTGGACTCTTCAGCCCCAAAGTTCACCCCATTCTCCTATATCGCACCCATCTCACCGCATTTCCTAATGAAATGGGGAGCGAATAAGGGCCAAAGACCCCAAGGAACACCGTGACACTTGTCAGTGTCTGCTGGGTGGGGTGTGGTGAAGAGGCCGTTATGCCTGACGACCCAAATGCACACCCCAATGCCTGTCACTCTCTGCAGGGTGGTGGTGGGGTTGCCTTCAGTTCAGTACTTCACTGCCATTCCTATTACGCAGCTCTGTAACTTCTACATTACCACTGCCAATGCCAGCAAGCAAACATTCGGCATTGACAAATGCTTGTTTATAATTGCTGGCATGCACTTTTTCACCTCAGCAATTATACAAAATAAAATATAGTAACAGATTGGTGTTCAGGAAGCTGTGGACCAGTCTGGATTATGTGCGGACCATGGTCTAAATTACAGTGCTCCACTTGTTAGGGGCACAAAAAATTAATATTTTACTTTATATTTCTGTGCATTTTTTAAAAAGATAGACTTACTGCTGAGCAGCGGTTGCGGCATCCTTCGCAGCTTGAAGACATAGAGAGAGAGTCAGTGGCACGCACTCGGTTGCACAGGTAGCATGCCAACGGGGAAACACGGCACATGTTTTAGTTTTATTTTCCTTTTGTTTTCATGATAATTCATTTCTTTTTTTTTAAAATAAAAAAGTAAATGAATGCTGAATGTAAGGGATGGGGAAGTGTGGGGCAATTTGGGATTACTTGAGGGAACGTCGCAGACCGGCGACTGACGCATGGATAAACTGAGGGAAACACAGTGCATGTTTGCCGTTATAACCAGCTGGGTTTTTTTTGTGTTATTTCTCTATGTGTCTGACTGAATATATGTTTTATCTGAAAGTCACCTTGGGGCAAACAAGCATTGTTCAGGTGTGGTTAAATGTCATGGCTGTTTAACTGTCCTGAATGCTGGTATTTAGAATCTGAATAACATGAACTCAAGTGTGTACCTACAAGCCAGTTCACAATGAAGACCCCATCTCTACTTGCACCTGGCCAGTCAATGGCAGGTAATTAATCCGTTTGTTGTCACAAGTCAAGCTTATAATTAACATGGCCAACTGGCCCAAGTCAAACTGATATGAACCAGTTAGGAGATTTGTAAAAATGTAGAATTTTACAGCAAGAAGTGGGTTGAATTCTTTGAGTGATGTGATGTGATGAGGTGGGCTGGCTCTGCAATGTATATCATAGGAGTCATATTTATAGTTGGTCATGTTATCTTGAGCTAGTGATAAGACTAGATACCCACCATTAAAAGGGGAGTGCTGGACTTCAGAGATCTCACTCTGTATGCCAACAAGTCTTTTGCATCTCTTAAGGCCTGTGGCTTAAGGAAGAAGATTCTATGTGTTAGTGAGGTTTTTGTGTTTGTAATTCCTTCTGTTCAAAAATGTTTATTTGTTAAATTTCCTAAGGTTGTTGTACAGTACACCACCATTTTTATATACTCTACCTAGCACCTAAATACATGACCCAATAAGACAATCAGCCACCTATATGCATGTGTGACGAGCACAGCTGATGACTTTTCCAAAATGAATTCCACCATCTGCTTTCAAATCCAGTCCTCCCTGCACAAGGCCAGACATAACTACTTAGGCAACAGATTAAACTTGATCAGCACAAAAGTAGTCACTGGGTACACAAAAGAAACTATTATTTACACTTACTTTTAAAATCTTTTGATTTTTTTTCATTCTTTTTCTTGTTACTTTTTAACACATATTTGCTTGTCAAACTCATTTTATAAGCACAGTACAACACTCCAAGGTATGAGTTGCTGTGTGATAAGAGCACTTCCAAGGTGCTGAAAGCACTCGGCACAAGTGCCTTGTGCATTGCTATGCACCTGAGTTGTGCTGTTATCACACAGCAATCCACACCCAATCATACCTTATTGCTTCTGTATAAGAACCCTGAAGACAATTTTCCATCTTATTGGTTACAGTGCAGTTTCTGATACACCAGAGTATCGTGTTCTAGGGCTAGCAGTATAGCCTAGAGGTTAGAGGAATGAGGCGTGAAAGAGCTTGATACATCCAGCAGACCAGACCTGAGTTTGATTCTCACAACCTCCACTTGCATACTGTGTGACTCTGAGCAAGTCACTTAACCGCCCAGTGCTCCCAGGTCACCCCTGAAAACAGGTACTTGTACCTAGTGCGCCTTACCCGGTTACCAAAAAGACTAAAAAAAAAAAAGTTCTGAAATCCTGGAAATGAGCTCATGTACAGTGGGCTTCCTTTCCAAAGATGATAGATTGATAGACAGACAGACAGACAGATAGATTAAATACTGTGGCTAGATAAATCTGCTCTGCTTCTCCCATTAAAATAAGCTCAAGTGTTAGCTTTATTTAAAAAAGCCTTCATCTTCAGCTTGCTTCATGACCCCATTCAAAAACAAGAGACATGTACTCAAAGGCAATAGCAGAGCAAAATGCAAGAAATGTATACGGCAGCAAAATATAGATGAAAGAGTCAGATAAAGACACCCCATACACTAAGTTGAGCAAGTGATTAGTCAAGTGTGTGGATGCCTAATACATTTCTGGAACTGTTCTTGCAAGGACCAATACGGCAAATACTAAATCTAGATGAATACATTTCAGGCATTTTGCCCTGCAATAACCTCTGAGTGTACTACTCGTCTGTTTTTGTTTGCATGTATGAGCTTTAACTAATGCCAGCAGCTGTAGCTGACCTTTGACACTGATACCATCAAGCTCTCAATGTTGTTAATCTTCTGTAACTCTTGTTCAGACCATGTTGTCAGGCTTCACAGTAGTAGTAGCAGATGAAACTGGCTCTGAAGCAGTTTGAAGATAAAGATAGTTTTTCATCAAGGTTTTTATCTTTCTGGCTGGAAAAACAACCTCGGGCCACTACTAGCAACCAACCATCCCCACAGCTCCATCCAACAGCACCAACTGCATCCCACCTTGCCCCTGTGGGGGGGGGGGGGCATAGTGGGATTACCACCTTACTGGTAACAATCTTGTGCAGAGCAGCTTGGAACGTGGGGCCCAGGTATGCTGGTGCTATCACACAGACAGTTGACATTTCCCCACTTTTAGGCCTTGACCCTGTGGAGCTGTTCTGTACCTCTTGTGTTTTGCACAGCTCTGCAACCAGCCTTGTGAGCATGCAGTGTACCTTCAGTGGGGAAACAATCTCCTTGACCCGCAACTGGGCATCACTGTAGCAACATGGCACTGACCCTCCCCAATGGGGACAGACCAAGGACAACTCTACATATCTTATCCTGCAACACAGCCCCCAGGAGCTTCAGAATGTATATATAAACACAAACAAGCATTTGTCAGTGCCGAATGTTTGCTTGTTGGGATTGGCATTGGTAGTGCAGGAGTTACAGAGATGCATATAGGAATGGTAGTGAAGAATTGAACTAACGCCAACCCCAGCCCCCACCCTGCAGAGACTGACAGGCACTGGGGGTGTGACTTTGTGTCATCAGCCATAATGTTCACTCCATTCCACCTCACTCCACCCTGACAACACCAACAGGTGTTGCGGCGTGCCTTGGGGTCTTCAGCCCTTACACTCACCCCATTCCATAAGAAAATAAGCTGAGATGGATGCAGTATAGAAGAATGGGGTGAACTTTAAGGCTGAAGACCACGAGGCATACATTGATGCCTGTCACTGGCTACAAGGTGGGGGTGGGGGTGGAAAGGCATAAACATTACGGCCAATGACCCTAAGTTACAACCCTGATGCCTGTCAGTTTCTAGAGTGGGGCATTATGGTTGGAAACCCTAATGCCCTGGATGTTTGTTGGTATTTTCACTCCAAATTTCAACATGGGCTTTTTGGGACCACTCCTCATGAACAGTGGCACTATCATTTCGTTGCTCAATCCTGGAAGGTGATTTCGAAAAGCGACCGCCATTCTGTGCCATAGGTGGGAAAACACATTACAGGCTGGATGTGAAAAATGACCACTATACTGTTCATGAGAAGGTGTGAAAAAATGGCAATGTTGAAAATCTGGAGTGAAAATTGAAAAATTGGAGAAGTTACGAAATGCATAGAAACTGTACAACGCACACTCATAACGCAATACTTTTTTGGAATATTTTCACCAAATTGTCAACATGGGCATTTTGGGACCTCCCCTCATGAACAGTGGCACTGTGATTTTGTTAATCTGTCCCAAAAGTCAATTTCCCACTGTGACCGTGCCATTCTGCGCCATAGGTGTGACAACATGTTTCGGACAAGATGTGAAAAATGACAGCTGTACTGTTCATGAGGAGGTGTTTAAAAAATGGCAATCTTGAAAATCTGGAGTGAAAACTGAAAAATTGGTGAAATTACAAGGTGCATAGAAACTGCGCAATGCACACCTGTAACACAATCATTTTTTGGGAATATTTTTAGCAAATTGTCAAAATGAGCATTTTGGGACCTCCACTTATGAACAGTGGGACTGTGATTTTGTTAATCTGTCCCAAAAGTCAATTTCTCACAGTGACCGTGCCATTCTGTGCCTCAGGTGTGACAATACATTTCGGGCAGGTTGCGAAAAATAACAGCTGTACTGTTCATAAGAAAGTGTGAAAAATGGCAATGTTGAAAATCTGGAGTGAAAATATTAAAAATTGGTGAAGTTATGAGCCCGCGTAGAAACTGTGCAATGCACGCTCATACCACAATTATTTCTTGGAATATTTTCACCAGATTTAGAACATGGGGTTTTTTGGGACCTCACCTCATGAACAGCAGCACTGTTGTTCCATTAATCGGTCCCAAAAGGTGATTCTGTGCAGTGACCGCAAAATCACCTTTTGGAACGGAGTAATGAAATCACAGTGACATGTTCACAAGGTGGGGTACCAAGAACTACATGTTGAAAATTTGGGGCCACAATTCCTAAAAATGCCTGATGTATCAACCTAAGTTGAATACCCCCCATTGACTTCCATTATACGGCGCATATCCAATTCCTCAGTTTGTAGTTCAGCTTTGAAGAGTGCAAACGTGTCTTGGTCCAGAGAACATCACTGCTTTTGACCTCCGGAGGGTAAGTATGGGTGAGGGGGGTGCAGGGAGGTGGGTGCTCAGTGGGAGGGGGGACTGGGGAGACAATTGTGGACCGTTTTCTTTTTTGCACGTAAAAAAAAAAGACGCTGGGGGTATGTTTTTTTTCTTTCACAGGTTTAAAAAAAAAAAACATTTCGGCACACTGGGGTGGGCCCCCAGTGGCTGCAATGGTGGTGGTGGGCATGCCGACATGGGTATTGGGCACCCTGATGTCACAGATTACAGATGTTTTTTTTTGAGGTGCATCAGACACTGGGAGTGGGCATCATTTTGGCACACTGGAGTGAGCTCTCAATGTGCCACATTAAATGGGGGGGAACACATGCCGACATCGGGATTGAGCACCCCAAAGTTGGCTTTCCTTGGTGTGTGTGGTGGGTGGCAGGACCCACAGCTTGTTACTTGTTTCACCAGGAAAGACACACAAAACAAACAAGTTATTGGCTGAGCAAGGGCCAGGGACAGAGTCCTGGGGAGCAGCAGCTGACAAGGTTGCGAGAGAGGGGGAAGGTGCCGTTGCAGTGATGAAATTGTTCATGATTGCAGTGGCAGATTCATTTCAACTCCTTGGCTCTCTTTGAAGCTGCTGTTATTGGCAGCTTCCCCCTTGATTGGTGTCTGAGGGACTCACCCAGTAAAGCATCCACTGTATTGGCCACAACACTAACACGCCTCTTAAATGTGGTACTGTCACAAGATGTTTCTTGCACATGCATGCAAGCAAACATAAAAACGGCTAGTTGGGATGGAAATCCGGAGTCCAGTTTTGAGCTTCATTTTACTAAAAAAAAATGATTTAGCTACTCATCTTAGTGACTAGGCAGTTTGTGGGCAATACTTGGCAAAACTGGGTCCTGTTTTTGAACTGGAACCCTTCCTTTAAGGAAACTGTGTTGTTCTTTGATTATTTCCCATTTTTGTGACTCATATTGAGGTTCTGGATTCAGTACTGTATGTGGAATTTGTATTGTTATGTGAATTGTAAGTTTTACCTATGTCTTTCTTTGTAGATCAAAGGTCTGTGTGTAGTACCTCAGGGAAGTTATGTTTTTCTGTGAATTTTAAGCTTCAATTATATTTCTCTTATGCAGGACAGGAGGGGCCATGTGGTTCTGTATGATTTGCATTAGGGGTGGGTGAACCAGCTCTGTTGCAGTACCGAACCTTCCCAAAGCAGGCCGACTTGACTTGATTCAAGCAGACAGAGCCTTTCATGGGCTTGACCCGACTTATCAAGTTAGCCCAGTTTGGAACTGCAGGTCCAGTCTGAAGACACATATCAGTGGCAATTTCATTCATCTATGATGTCTAGGTCAAATTATGTATATAAATTATCTATTTATTCCCTTTTATACAAATCCTACATGTCATATCAACCCCTGAGCTAGCCAGACAGATGTCCATCACTAGTCCATCTAGTTGCTATGTGCAGCTCAGTTCATGGCCTGTATATGTTGGCAACAGAATTTTGAAAGTACAACACAAAAGGAAGTCAGCCTTGCCAACAGTTCATGGCCTGGCTTGTAACAAGGTTACATGAAGTGTTACTTTAAAACTGACTGTTGTTCATGTGTTGGGGATACAGATGTAACCCTCAAGGAAAAAGAATAAGTTAGGATTGCAAAGAGAGAGTATTTTGTTCTAGAGGGATATCAGACTGTTTTGAGTAGATGTAGACTTTGATTTCTGTTATCAGTATATTTCACAGATGTGTTTGAAGGCTATAATGGTACTTTCTTTGCTTATGGTCATACCAAATTAGGCAAAACAGGGGATTGGGGGGTTACAGCTGATTGGGGGATGGTGTCATGTCTCATACTCTGTGTTCCCCAGTTCTATACCAGAACTACTTGGCCAAATTGGCTTATTAATTTGGGGGGGGGGAAGGGGTCATGTAATGTTTCAGACTTCATACTCCCCAGCTCTGCATCTGAACTATGAGGCCATAGTGCCTCATTGACACTGAGGGAGCGTCATGTCTCAGACTCTGTGTTCCCTAGCTCTGAGCCTGAACTACTAGGCTTACCAATTTATGGGGAGGTCACTTCTCAGCCTCCATATTCCACAGCTCTGCACAGCAACTGGTAGGTTATAGTGTCTTACAGATTTGAGAGGGGGGCTCAGCACATCTCAGACTCTGTGTGTTCCCCATCTCTACACCTGAACTACTAGACCACAATGCCTCCAAGATTTTTTTGGGGGGGGCACATCTCAAACTCCATGTTCCCTAGCTCTGCACCTGAACTACAAGGCCATAGTGCCTTATTGATTTGGGTGGGGTTGCACATCGCAGACACCGTGTTCCCCAACACTGCACCTGAACTACTAGATCATAGTGTGTTACTGATTTTGGTGGGGTCACATCTCAAACTCTGTGTTCCCAAACTCTGCACCTGAACTACTAAGCCATAGTGCTTCACTGATTTTAAGGGAGAGTGCATGACTCACATTCTGTGTTGCCCTATATGACAAAGAGATAAAAAAAATTGAAATGCATTTCTCATATTCAAACAAAGCAAAAACAGGTCTAAACTTAGTCAGAGGGAATCAGAGTAAATGAGAACCTTTTTGAAATAAATCAGAGATGAAGTCAGAACTGGATTGCAGCCAACCCTTCCATCCCTAATTTGCATAATGACCTGTCCCCCGGGGGGGTGGCTACTTTTATGGGAATTTGTCATGTGATTATGTTTGATTTTGTATAATAACCTCTTTTGCGAGGTGATTCTGAATGAATAATGTAAGTGTTTCATACCCCATTATTGCACCCACATATGACCAGGATTTGACCAGTCTGGATGCAGAACTGGTCAGAACCTATTCCAAAATACAAAGTGACATTAAGAAAATGGTTATATACTTGAATATGCAAGATTAATATTTTCATTTTGTTTTCAGTTCATTCAGCAGTGTGATACACAGATACATGTCTCCTGGGCTCCTAACTATCACCGTTGAATGCACATCAAGTGAATGGAACATAACAGCCAACAAAACTATTACAGTACAAGCACCAATCAGTGGCTGGGGAACCATCAGATGCTACAACAAGGATAACTCAGAGGAGGGTACTAACTGCACAGTTCCTTTTGGGAAAATGTTCAATATTCAGCTTGAAGTTAAAGAAGGTAGAATATATATTATAATATGTTGTAGTAAAAATGTTTATTACCAGCATGTAAACTAATGCTGCATATCCGCCCACCTGAGATGCAATATTTTGTATATTTTACATCTGGTACACTGAATCACTGCACATATAAGAAGCCAGTATCTACAAAAATAGGGCCAGTATATATTATATTTACAATAACTTTCATGTTTTCCTTTTTTTTGTTATTTCTCTTGGTATTGGTCTTCTAAGTATTTTGATAATGCAGTACTTAATTCACTGTACTATCAAAAAACAACTGACTGTCCTAACCTGACCTCACAGTTACTGTGTCTGTGACACCTCAGTCTGTTACTAAGGCATGCACTACTGTGTCATAAGCAAGTACGCTAAGAGATCAGTTGAGAACAGTCACATTCTATTCATAGAGTCGAAGGGGGCATGAGTCTACCAAGCCTTTCATGTTAATGTCAGTGTTACTGGTCATTTTTCAGAGCACAAAAAGTTGAGGAACTGGTCCCCCTCATCCTCCCCAGTGGTTGCACCCATGCATACAGACATCTTTGATAGGCCACTACTAGGCTGTAAACCCTGGAAAGAAAAAAAAAATAAATCTCACAGAATATATCATCAAGTATACTGTGATAACATAAACATTATTTTATGTACATTGTTTTGTTAATTTACTTCATTTTGTTAACTGAGTAAGATATATTGTACAAAGTCTTGTTTTCACTCATGGCCTGCAGCAAGTAACAACAGATATAACAGCAGCACTAAATTAAAAGTACAACATAATTTAACATACAAAGTGCACCATTTTAAACATTATAACTTTTTATCTGTCTGTCTGCCTGCCTGTCTATCTATCATACGAACATACAAAGAAGCCAGCAGAAGAAGGCCATTTGGTCTATCTAATCTGCTCATATTGCAGGGTCCACAGATTGAGCTACTGAGACTGTCCCCCCACTCCTCCCATCCTTTCCATCCTCCCTACTCATGATCCATACCTATGCCTATTCCAGCCTCTAGCTTAAAGATACCCTCCTTAACTGCCTTATTTATCCCTTTCAAGTACTTGAAGGTCTCAATTATGTTCTTCTCTCTCTCTCCTGTCCTCCAGTGAGTACATTTTCAGTGCCCTCAACCTCTCCTCATATACCTTACCCTCCTGACCCACTATTATATTTGTAGCCCTCTTCTGGACCTTCTCCAGCAGATTAATGCCATTTTTGAAGTGTGGGCACAGAACTGAACTCCATACTTTAGATGTGGCCTCACCAGTGACTTGTACAAGGGCAGCATAATCTGCTATCTCAAACTACTGATACCCCTAGTTATGCATCTCAGCATCTTGTTTGCCCTTGCTCCTGCTTTCTTTCACAGCGTGGAGTGCTTCAGGTCACTAATGATCATCACTCCCAGGTCCTTCTCCTACTCTGATGAAGATACTGGGACTTTACCCAGGTAGTACTCTGTCCTGGGATTCTTGGCTCCAGTGTGCATAACTTTGCATTTCTTAGCATTTTAGCCAAGCTGCCGGATCCCGGACCAACTCCTCAGCTTTTCCAGATCATCCTGTAGATCCTGTATCCCTTCAGCCATGTCCACTCTTCTGCAGAGCTCGGTGGCATCCACAAATAGACAAATTTTGCACTTAATGCCATCCTCAGTGTCATTGATGAAGATATTGAACAACACCGGCCCCATCACTGAGCCCTGCGGTACCCCACTGGTGACCGTGCTGATGCCAGATAACTCTCCCCCACAACCACCCTCTGCATTCTATCCCTCAAACACTTTTCCACCCATCTGGTCATCTTCTCCCCACCCCCAAGATCTGCCAACTTCCTGATCAGCCTTTTGTGGGGCACAGAGTCAAAGGCATTGCTAAAATTCAGACAAAAGATGTCTACCACTTGGCCCCTGTCTGCTGTCTTAGTGACCCAGTCAAAGAAGTCAATCAGATTCTTTTGACACATTTTATCTGTCTATCTATCTATCTATCTATCTATCTATCTATCTATCTGTCTGTCTGTCTGTCTGTCTGTCTGTCTGTCTGTCTGTTAGTTTGTCTTTATCTATCTATCTAGCTACAGTATATCTATCTATCAGTTGATCAATCTATGAATCTATTATATTTATGAAAGTATACACTGAACTGGATATTTGCTCATTAGTCAACTTGCTAAGGGACACATTGTGAGTATGTGGCTTCATAGGTTTCATAGGTTTTTTCAAGCTACATAGACTTGCGTCCTTAATGCTTGCCTTGCCTATTCTATATTGGAGTGTTTTTGTTTCTATGGAACTTATCCAAACCAAGTTTAAAAGAGTCCATTGTCTTACTCAGTACCACTGCCAACCTTGGCAAACTGTTCTAAAGCTGAAACCATCTCTGGCTAAACCAGTTTTTCCTCTTCAGGGTGCGCCACTTATCCTGTTCCAATTGTAGCCTATGACTCCTGGCTTCGTACAAATAGGTCTTTCTTACTCTAAGTCCCAAATTCTCCCTTAATTGTTCATCCTGGAGGGCCCTATATATCATACACATATCTCCCCTTATTCTACGATATTGCAATGTAAATAATCTTAATTTGTGTAATCTCTCCTGGTACAATACTTGTTCCTGGTCTGTGATTCTTTTTGTGGCCCTTTGTTGCACCCCCTCCAACCTTCTAATATCAGCTTTCTTATATGGGGATCATACCTGGGTGCAGTATTTGAGATGCGGCCTCACCAATGCATGGTACAGGGCAGGGGCAGAATCACCCTGCTGTCTCTACTACCAATATGTTGCTATATGCAATTTAATGACTGGTTAGCCTTTTTGACAATCAGACTACAATGTGTACTGAATTTCAAATTTCCCATCACTCTAACCCTGAGATCTCTTTCCTCCACTGTCTGATGAAACAAAATTCCTCCTAGATTGTACTCAAGGTTACTGTTCCTTTTCCCCAGGTGCATTACCACACATTTGTTTAAGTTTTGTCCAGTTTAAACTGAACCATCCACTGTACCAGCATATCTAGGGTTTTCTGTACATTGTTCTGGTCCCCTACTGTGTTCACAATACCCCCAATCCTGCAGTCATCTGCAAACTTACTCAACCAAATGTTGGGGAAATTGCACTTAATTGAGGACACATACAAATTAAATAAACATGGGCCCAACAATGAACCCTGTGGGACTCCACTTGTGACTTCCTCCCAATCTGACAATACCTCTCTGATTATATCCCTCTTCCCCCTGTTACTCAACCACGCCTCCACCCAATTCACTATATTAGTAGGTAGCTTTGTGCTGGTCAGCACCTCTATGAGTTCCTTATGTGGTAATTTGTTGAACGCTTTGGAAAAGTCCAACAATATGATGTCCACTGCATTTCCCATACCTAAAGCCTTATTTGCTGTTTTATAGTAGGTTAGCATGTTCATCTGGCATGATCTTGTGTTTGTAAAGCCATGTTGGGTTTGATCTGATAATTTGTGTAAGGTCAAGTGGGATGAAATGTAATCTTTCAAAGTACCCTCAAATAACTTACCCACTATAGAGGTTAAGCTAACTGGTCTGAAATTCTCAGGCTTTGTTGTAGGGCCTTTCTTCAATAAGGGTACCACTATTGCTTCCCTCCAACCCTGCACCACTATAGCCTGGTCCAAGGATTTTTGAAATAAGTAAGTCAATGGTAGAACTAGACTAACTGCCAATTCCCGAAGCACTCTGGGGTGTATTCCATCTGGCCTTGGGGATTTACTGATGTTAATATTTCCCAGTCTTCTTAATGCCTCATTAATATCAATTAACACTTGTCCTGCCTGTGAGCCTAACTTGTTCTTATTTCCTGTAACAGTGTTTTTTTAAATACTGAACTAAAATATGAGTTCTGTATATCTGCCAATTCCTTAGTAACAGTCACAGGTTCCCCCAGTGTATTTATATAGGGACCTATATTGTTATGCCTGGCTCCTGTCCCTGGTGTCCGCAGTGGACACAGCAGACACGTGCAAACGAGCGTGTCTCTGCACACATCTCCACGCATGGAACCGTGCACTCACCCTGCTCACCTGAGGTGCACAATTTAAGCAGCCCCACAGGAAGTGTGGATTTACCCACTTCCTGGCTCAGCAAGGAGTAAGATTGCAATTTAAGGCACACAAACAGCACAAACACAATAAAAATGCCACCTCATGTGGTGGACTTTCTACAGGGAGCAATACGCTTGCTTCCCAGCCACTACTGTGATTTTCAGGGGAGTGCTACGGAACGTAGGTGGCTCCTCCACCTTCCCTCAGTACTCTGGGCTATTGAGCAGGCAAATTTCTCCAGGACACACAAGTCTCTTGTTTCCATGGCAACCAGCCCTGTCGTTCCTCTCTCTAGAGGTGCTCAAAAACTATTTAGCGCCCAGCCTAGTACGCCTTACAGGCTAGATCAGTATTTAAAAGACATTCACCAACCTTGCAATCGCTATCTCTCCTGTAGAGGGATCTGAACTTCGGTCTACTGTTTTCCATGTCTCTGATCTATGCACTAGATCATGCTGACTCATTATTATTATCTATTAGTAACATAGAGCACAATAATCCAATGATGTTACTGGTAAATTTAGATTATTAGAACTACGTGTTACATCATAATATGCTATAGTCTGGGAAAGTACACCATGCAGTATTATTAAAACCCCATGACACAATCTCTATTGCAGCTGAAATCCTTCTGGATGCATCTTTGCTGTCTTCTGACATGCATAAGAATGTTTTTATTTTTGTTTTGTTTTACATTTGATAACCCAAGATAAGCCAGCTAATATGGAACATCTCATGTCAGTCTGTTCCTGTTTCTAGTCATGTTGCAGCTGTGTGGGAAGATGCTTGAAGGTGTCAACTGACTAGCTCAGTATCACTCATTGAATAAGCAGCTGTGCTTGGGTTCAGACATGGGTCTCCTGGTCTCATATTCCATTTCGGTAACCACTTCCTTACACTGCCTCCACCATCCTGTGGCTTATATAAACCATACACCATGAACCCAATGCATTTAACAAGATGTCTTCTGTACCCAGTATGAACAAGTAAATGGTCACCACAGAGTTGTGCTGCTCTTGCATACGCATAGTAACATAGTAATTTAAGGTCAGAAGATACTCTAGGTCCATTATGTCTTCCCCCAACCCCACTCCCACCCACACTGCACAAGCAAGGTGGAAACAGGTACGCTGTGCAAACTTCTGTTTTAAGGAAACACAGAAAGCAAAATTCAACTCCTCAGCACTGACCTAACAGAGATAAAAGAAATGATTTCAGTGTTTGTTTGAGGAGGCAAATACAACCAAACAGGTCTTGCACAAACCCCTATCCAGATGAAGCCTTCATCAGGCTAACTGTGTTTTTCCAAGAGTGTAGCTTGATGGAAAATTATGATTTTAGAAAAGACATGGAGGCAGAGTATTGCTTTCTCTAGTTTATTGTTCACCTTTGCAGCAAATCTACATAATAAAAGAGAGCAGAGCCTAATAAAAAGTCATTTTGCTAAATTTTGATGACAATTGGAATCGCAGAGTAACAGCTTCCCAGCACTTCCTTCCTCACCACTGTCCTCCAAGTGAGTGATCGCTCAAGTGCATGCAGCAGTGAGACAACATAAAGTACCATGAGATCAGAGATTCTCACAATATTTTGAGCTAGACAAAACCCAACCAAGTGGGATTATTCATACCTTCCCTCTCCATTAGCTTCCCCTGTAAAAAGAAAAAATAAACAATTTCCCCATTCCACACAGAGAAGCATTCTGAAAGAAATCAGAGTCAAATGAAGCCATTTATGGCCAGCTCAGCTCAGGCTCATTTCAGGTGTAACACCAAATGTTCAGGGTGGCTTGGACTGCAAGAAATCTGAACCACTTAGTACTAGTTACAACCCCCTCCAACTCTAGTAGTACCTGCTGAACCAGCAAGCAATGATGGACTTTTATTAGGGCTGTGACCAAAGGGCCTTTTTGTGGAATGGAGGACAAGAACACCTCTATAGGTTGAAATGCTGAAGTCATTCATCTATTGTAAGTTTGGGGCAGTCAACATACTTCCCAGTTTCCAAATACAGGAAGTCAGTACAGTAAAAGAAACTGATTGCTAAAGTTCATATAAAATACAAGTGGTAAATCTTTCAGAGAAATCAACCATTTTAACATCTATGTCTGCAAAAGTGGGTCCCATACAGTTTTCTATTTTGCCTTTCCGGAGACAAATACTTTCTCCCCCTTTATTTGGGAAGTTTTTGCTTTATTTTTGAAAGTTGTCAAATACTTCTAATACCGAGTTAACTGATACCCTGGGTGTATGTGATATTATTTAGGCTGCAACAGTCATTTGGGAGATCAAATGGGAATAACCCAGGAATATGATACATTGGCAAACATGGTTATGTACAGATATACAGAGAACTAACATACTGTATCTACAGTACAGAGATCATCATTTTGGAGACTTTTATGAAGTGAGATTTATTTATTTAGTTAGTTATTTATTTAATTTATATATTGTTTTAACCAGGTAAACAGTGAGGGCATGAATTGCCTATTTTCATGGAGGACCCCCATGAAAATTTAGGAAGAACCAAATGGTTTAAGATCCCCTTATATTTTTGAAAATGGTGAATTATTTGCTAGTGGTATACTGAACTAATTACTTTTTTCTTTTCAGGAACTAATGTGACATACACTGTGATAGCTGGGAATGTCACGTTGGCTAAAACCATCTCAACAGAAGGATTCATCCCTTGTAATGTAACCATAGATCATGCAGCCCAACAAATGATTGGTCCAGGGACCCATCAACTGGACATTCTTGCAGATAACAATGTAACAACATCAGAGATTCTTCAGAAAATAACAGTTAATTTACTTGAAACAGTGTCTGGCCTTCATGCCACATTAAATTCAAATGTTTTGGAAGCAGGACATGATCTCCAGATAAATGTTTCTGTGGCCCATGGTGCACCGCTTACATTAAGATTTGAGTTAATTGGCTCTAGTGACACAATCCATGACATAAAAAAGTATCTTGATGGTCGACCTACAGTTTACAGCATTCCTATTGTTTCTGAAGGTAACGTTCTCTCTCTTAGCAATTTTATTATTTTAATATTTTGAATTCTGATCATAATTAGCATTCAATATTTTTAAAGTTGCAATCTTCAGCACATATATTACTGCATAGTTTTACTGAGACCATTTAGTTCAATCTGTTTACAAAAAAATGATTTTATGTTCACCTGTGATCTTTCTTTCATATGAATGAAAGTCATGGTGATGTAGCAATTGTGAGTGTAGTATATGTTTTCAGAGGAATACAAAGATTAAGGGAATGGCAGAGAATAAAACAAAACAAATGCTCCTGTGAATGAGACAGACTGTAATTGTGCTATTGTAAACATAACAATGATGCAGATACTTACAGAAGCTAGTTCTTCCAGTTATAGATCAAAGATGTGCACCTGCGTTCAAGCCATTATATCAAAGGAAAAAGTAATGAAAGCACTTTGCAGATTGAAACCAAAATGACCTCAACATATTGAAGCAAGGTGTTTCAGCATAATCGAAACATAATGTCTGAAATTCTATTTAATTTTAAATTGCTATGCCTTGGTGCAGTATTCAAAATTACAACTCCCAAGTTTTACTACCACTGTCATTCAATAAATGTTGGAGTTTCTCTGTAAAACACAGCACCAAGGAATGGCTTCAGGACGCTATTTTCAGCATAGCAGCAGTCTAGTTACAGCATGCCTCAACACCCTGCAACTCATAGAAAAATATTTCTTAAACAAGGGATAGTACTAGGTAGAGGGTTGAGGCTGTATAAAAGGGTATGAACAACTACCCCCTTTAAAAAGATGCATTGTATTAAAATCCCAGCAAGCGGGAGAGGTACATCCATCACTGGTTCAATTTTGTCTGGGTAAAAATCAAAAGAGTAAAATGTAAGCTACATCCCAAACTTGAAATATACCTTTTTTAACAAAATTACTCATTTCTGCCCTGTCAGTATGATACTTTTCATCAGTGGCCATGGTTCCCTCACTGTCCTGGTCTCAGTACATTTCTTGACAACGATTATTAGGTTCTTCTTGAATATCTCTGTCTATGTTGGCATCTTAGGTGTCCACTATTCTGCCTTTGTTTCTACTATCAATCTAACCAGTTCTTGTACATCAGAGGTGGTAGCTTCTCCTAATTTACCAAGCCATTGAAATATGGCATCCTCTAAATTCTCCCTCTTTGCCATCTGTCTCCTACCTCTAAGGCTTCTCATCTCCAGGTTGAACCCCAGTGCCACATTTAAGCTGACAGTACCCAACTCTGCATCACCTTCAGTTGCTTCTCTGTTAACTCTGCTTTCATCTTACTATGACACCACCAATACCTGACTCAGGTCCAGTAATGATATTTACCAACTGCTCTTCATCAGGAGGGATGTCCTTTAGTTTACTGCTCAAAATCTCTCTGTGTCAGATGGAGCAGATATTGACTAATACTGTCCACTGAGCTTTGAAAGCAAAACTTCATACTACTCTATAATGTTAATTTATCAGCTAATTTTATGAACACAGAACAGCAATTTTCAAATGTTCTTTTATGATGCGGACAATGTTTTTACTCTTTTTTTCACACATTTTTATGTGACCCTGTCCCATATTATCATGGCAAATGCATTAGAAGTATGGCAGCTCAATGTCTACAAATCCAAGGTACTCCTCCTTGGTACAAAAATCATCTTTATGCATCCCTCATTTGCCATGAAACTCAAAGGCTCCTGCCTTCACATTGTATCCAAAGTCAGGAACCGAGCTTCTCTTTTTGGTCCTGACCCCTCCTATGGGCATGATGTTAATCACGTCAACAAAACTGTATATTTCCACCTTTTCAACATATCCTATAGTAATTCTAATCAAGACCTATTTACCCTCTGCATAAACTCTGATCCATGTTTTTGTTACTTCATACCTGCTATATTAAATAGCAGCTCTTTACTAAAATAATGGTGTGTAATGTTAGTGCTTTCTAGTTGTTTTTTTTGTTTTGTTTGTTCTATTGTCTACTAAACATTTCAGACAGTACCATGCATATTTAAGATAATGCAGTGCATATTTCAGATAAAACAGTGAATATTTCAGATAATGCAGTGCATATTTCAGATAATGCAGTGCATATTTTAGATAATGCAGTGCATATTTTGAGTCTTTCAAAAAGCATCTGACTGTTTCCAACTGATCTCATAATTGCTGTTTGTGACATCACAGTCTGTTGTCATGGCGAGCATTATGGTATCATAAACAAAAACACTATGAGGTCAATAGGGCATAGGATAATGCTTTTTATACAGACTTTGTGGCTAGACTACTAAAATGTGTTACAAATTCTGGAACGCAAATTTGAAAATTTAAATCAATGTATTCTATATAAAATTGTTATTGCTTAAACAAAATGATTATGAGAGTACACACAGAAGTGCAGAGCTGCTCTTTAACTACTTTAACTCACATCTCACCAGCCATAATTATAGCCTGCTTGCTTAATTTCAAGAGTTGAAATTCTTCTATCAAGCTCCTTTCCCAGCAAAAAATACCATACAATCATATAACTTTCATACTGAATGATCCTGACTACCCTTGAATCCTGCAAGAAATTCAGTTCAAGATGGCCATGTTTACCACCAAAAAACTCCCTGCAGGGTCTTTCACTCTCATACTTGTCAGACATCCTCACATGCTACCCACCACCAGAGTCATATTCACCATCCCCCAACAGCCTCTTGCCTGTTGCGAGCAAAATGATTTCCTTTCATGCACCTACTTTCTGGAGCATACTCTTCACATATAAACATATAATTTTTTGCAGATAAGGGCCACTTGGCCCACATAGTCAGTCTGACCATTTTGTCACTGCCTATACTGTTACTGTAGTCCTTACCTGATCTCCCCCCCAACTTTCCTACCAAGATTCCATTGTGCTTATTGCATGCATGCTTGAAGCCCACCACTGTTTTCTCCCTGATCAATAGATAATAGATCTGAGGGATGAGGATGCTTACTGTGCATTCAAAGCAATGCTTTTAACTTAAAACTTTGGGCAGTGATTTGAAATGCATTCTGTTGTATGAAAAATTGGTACACTCCTGAATGGTGGCCTTGACAACCACCCAGGAGCACCCTACCCTTTTATACAATAATGCGACTGCATAGAAGCAGGTGCGCTGATGAAATTAAGAGCGGATACCTTAACAATGGACAACCACCCTGGGCTGATGTGCCCCCAGATCTGATGGTGGTGGCAGAACATGCAAAGGTCCAAGGCTATAATGCATTGTGCCTCCCACTGCGCCCACTGCCACTTGCAAACTACCATACTAAGGTAAACATAAACTATGCAAAGCAAAATCTGCAACCGCTGTCTGTTTAACAACTCAGAAAGTTATCCTGATCCTGCTCCTGCTATCTGGCAATGTGCATCCAAATCCTGGACCACAAAATTCTCCTGGGACAGGTGACTGCAAGCCAAGGGGCCTAAAAATAGCAGCAATGAATATCTGTATCCTTCATGGCAAACTTGTACAACGCTAGGCATGGGCTGCCCTATATGGGCCGGATATCATTTGTCTCACAGAGACCTGGCTAACAGTCAGAATAAAGAACTCAGAAATTGCACTCCCAGGATATCAATCCTTCCAAATCGACAGACTCAGCAAGAGAAGTGGTGGCTGCCTCATGTACATTAAAGATACTCTCCATGGTATTGTGCTCCCCATAACTGCTACAGCAGAGGAAATTGAGCTACTAGCTGTCAAAATCCAATGTGGCCAGAACAGTAAATCCCTAGTTGTCACCTCTATTTACCTTCTACCAAAAATGGCCTGTAGGGGCCTCACCAAAGTGTTGGATGCCCTACCCCCCAAAAGCAAGGACCATTAACTCATCATCACTGAGGACATTAATATCAACTGGCTCAGTAATGAGACAATCCACCTGAGGGACACTGTGGCCAGTCTGTACCTCACACAGCTAGTCACAGAATCCACAAGGAGGAATTACAAGTCAGTCAATAGTACCCGCATTGACTGGATACTCTCTAACTCCCCCACCAGGATTACTGAAGTAGCAGTACAGCTGGATATCTTCAGTGATCACTACCTGATTACCCTAAGGTGGTCCAATAAACACAAAACCCCTCCACCTATCACAGTTGAAAGTATGGTCCTCAGGCATGGACTGCTGGAGCATTTCAAGACTGCTCTGGCATATTTTGATTGGTCTCCCATAGATGCAATGCCCAATCTTGACCCAGCCATAAATTTGTTTGTCAACGGCTTCAACACTATTTGCAACAAATTTGCCCTGCTCAGAAAAAGAAAAGCACTGGGATATAACAATGGTTGGATCACCAGTGAACTTCTTGCTCACATGAAGGAAAGGGATAACATTTGGACAAAGGCAAGGTCCACCAGGAAAAAAAATGACTACCAGACCTACAGGGCCTCCAGAAACAGATGCACACACCTCATTAGACAAGCAAACACAAATTACCATAAGGAACAGCTGCACAAGATCTGGGGAGATGGGAAGAGGTTCTGGGAGAATATAAAAAATCTCCTTGGAAAGGTGGAGAAAATGCACCCACAGTCGCTCAACATAAATGTATTGTCCATTGCGGACCCCCAGATCATAGCTGAGGCATTTAATGCCTCATTCACAGACCTTAGCTCTGTTCTTCCTCCTGAATATCTGAAGACAGAGTATGATCAACCTAGTATCAAACTAACAGTGAGAAGCCACCCTAATTTCTACTTCAAGCGAGTGACCACCAAGGAGACAAGGTTCTACGTTAGGAATGCCCTTGGCAAAACCAGAATGGGAAGCAATGGGGTCGATATGAAGCTAGCAGCACTTGTTCTTGATGAGCTTATTGTACCTATCTACAAACGTTTAAGCAAATCCCTCTCCCTTGCCAAATTCCCCATGGTATGGAAACAAGCTCTGGTAACACCAGTGTTTAAGAGCAGGGACAGGTCCAACATTGCTAACTATAGGCCTATTTCAATTCTCTCCCTGCTACCGAAAGCACTGGAAAGGATTGTCATGGACCAAATAACTCATTACCTCCTAAGTACCAACTCCAGTGCCCCCAGCAACATGGTTTTCATAAGAACCATAGCACTACTACCGCCATGGTTGAATACTCTGACTCTGTGCACCGTGCCCTTGATGAAGACAAATTAATTGGGTCAGTCTTTATAGATTTAACAAAGGCCTTCGATGCAGTCAACCACCATCTCCTCCTAGCTCAACTTAACACCTTGGGGGTGGCCTCAAGTGCAGTATCCTGGTTCCAAAACTATATGTCTCTTAGATCCCAGAAAGTCAAAACTGGCCAAGTTTTATCATATGATAAAGAAGTGGTTCTGGGATTTGCCCAAGAGTCATTTCTGGGGCCACTGCTATTTAACTTCTTTTTGAACGATCTTCCCAAAGCATGTGATAGTAAAATCATTCTGTACACAGATGATGCTGTTTTCCTTAGCAGTAACCACCACCCTGAACATCTGGAACAGGAACTACTAACCTCCTTCCATAAGCTTGAGGACTGGTTTAGTGCACATAAGCTTCTGCTCAATTATAGAAAAACCAAGACCATGCTACTATCTGGACCACAACTCAAAAGGAAATTCCCTGTCCTATCCATCCACAACAAAGCTAATGACTCACTGGAATAGGTACACTCATTTAAGTATTTGGGGGTCACCATTGATGACACCCTCTCTGATGCACAACAAATAGATAGGGTGGTCAAGGCTGTAAATTCCAAGTTGGGATTCTTATATCGACACCAGAAAAACCTCACACCTGATGCCCTCCATCTCTCTATCTCAAGCTGGATTCTATCCATCATAGATTATGGTCTAGTGGCCCATGGATTGGCTATGGATACCTTATTAAAGCAGGAGGTATTTGCCCTTAACAAGGCATGTAGGCTAGCCACTGATGCTGACTGTTTCACTCACACCTGCTCTCTGTACACTCAGGCTAACTGGCTGTCCCTGGAACACAGAATAAAATTCCAAACCTGTCTTCTCAGCAAGAAGGTACTTGTGGGCACCTCCCCCCCTGCATCATGGAACGTATCTCCCAAGCTGGCTCAACTATGGAACTAGAGGTTGAGTGTTAGGCACATTCACAGTCCCATTCCACAGAACTGCACTTGGTCGATAAGCCTTCATGTATAGAGCCCCTTTGTGGCTCAGTGAATGCCTGGAAATCACGCACAGAACTACAAGCCTACCAGCTTTCAAGTCCGAACTCAAACAAAGTCTCCTCTCCAGGAACAACTGTGGTTGCCCATGTGGCACTTAATATCCCTTGAATGGACCCACCTCTTAGCAGACCTGTTCCTCACCTTACCCCTCATTACTCCTTGTCACTATCCCCACTTCACCCTTGTCTCCCCACCCCCCCTGCTGACTGTGACATCTTTCCCCACCTCTTCCCCTTCATACCTCTCCACCCTCCTCTCACTCTCTTCTACCTTGCTCCTTACAACCTCCTTTCCCCTGGGCTCTACCCCATGTCCCCACCCAGATAGCAGGAAGGTGCATGGCTCATAAAGTCTGGTTTTGGATTATGCTGATTTATGCAGGTAGAATCCTTTGCAGTAACTATCCTGTATAACTCAAGTAGTAACCTTCTTTCCCTTTTGACCATACCCTGTCTCCACCCAGCTATACCCTGCCCTTACACAGTTCCACTCTCCTGTCCCCATGATGCACCCCTCCCCACTATCCATTTCAACAAGGTCCTCTCCTAGACTGTTATATTATCTCCCTTCCCCTCATCCACCTCATTCTCCTCCTTCTCCATCCACCTGCTAGTAGTTCCCCCCCATACTCACTACATTACATTAATCACCTCTGTCAAATGCTACCTCACAACATTGACTAAGCTGATTATAAATGCTGTAATCTATGCCTGATGCTTTAGGTACATATTATTCTTTATTATTATTTGTGTAAAATGTGTCTGTGTCTGATGTGGAACCTTTGTAAAAGAGCTCCTGCTCAAAGGTTGTTTCCGGATAATTAATGAATAAAAAAAAATAAAAAAATAAAAACCTTAAAATTTAATTATACAATGGAAAGAAAAAATCCTGGATTCTGATTGGTCAGTCTTGGGCTGGACCCATGATGTCATCCCAGCACAACATCACGGGTTTAGTCTCAGCCTCATTGTGAACCTGCAGATGAGCTTGATATGCTTGAGCACCTCCTGGATTGTTTCTGCTTCTCTTAAAAAACCAAAATATTTTTCCACACAAAAACATCTTTAAAATTTTTTTTTTTATTCTGTATAACAAGAAGCCACTGTATAATAGCAATAATGCCCTCCAGGGCGTGTGTTATTTGGGATAGCGTCACGCCTCAGTTGTTGGATTTTCGGCCTGCGGCCTCATGCCCAACCACCTGAGGCGTGACGTTATCCCAGCAGAACACACACCCTGTCAGGCATTAGTGCTTAATTAAATATCAAATGTACTGTTTTATTGTTGTATGATTTTCCCATTTGGTTACACAAAAATGGGAACAGATTTAAAAAGTCCTAATTTCATACCATTGTCCTGAGTTCACATAGATCAGTCACATCCCTATGGGGCACAGATTTTTTCCATTACAAATATGGTAAAATGGGTATGGTATATCAGCTGGAACAGTTCCAGCTCCAGGTACAGGTACAGGGAGACTTAATATTCCAGGCACAAAGGGTAAGGTTTTCAAAAAGATCTGTCTGACAACCACCCACCATTATTTTCAAAAGAGAAATCTATCCAGACTGTTACACTATATTATAAGATTGCCTGTGACTAACTTTCACATCTAAAAACAACACAGTTGTGACAAAAATAGTTTTTGTAACACAAATAATGCAGGAATAGGTGCAACATGTATTTGCCTTTGGATCTGACCCTTTTGAAAAGCAAGCTTTGGACTGCATCCATTATTCTAACTTTATTGTTTATTATGCTCCATGCCCATTTTAGGTACCTATTTGGTAAAGGCAACTGCAATGAATGAGCTCTCTCAAATGAATCTCGATGTTGGAAATATCACTGTTAAAGCGAATGTTTCCCAGCAACATGGTAAGGAGCTCTAAATTGGAGTTTATAACTGTAAAGTAAGCTTTAGAAGAGTCAATTCATTTAACATGGTTTGTTGGGCTGTATACAGACAGTGTTTGAGTTGACTTTTCATAACAGAAACTTTGAATCTAGGTCCATTTAGACACTTGGAGAGAGCATAATGGAGAAGCAATTTGCAAGGAAAGCAGTATGTGGTATACATACTAGGATGCTAGGGGAGAAGAAATATCCAAATTGTTTGATTTTTGTGTATCTATCAAAACAATACAGCTACTTCATTAAATCAATACACAGATTTTGCCCAGAAGCCTGCAGGGCCACCTTCATGCTGAAGACTTCCCGTGCAATAGCAAAAAAAAAAAAAAGCAACTGTATTACTGTACACGCAGAAATGTTTTGAAAAACACCTCCCAAATCAGATGCATTTTCCAATTAAATACAGTAGGTACCATTGTGTATCTTAAAGTTTTATCATATATAGAAGCATGTAAATGTTAAAAATGGTATCCTCAACAGGTTGATAGCTGATTGCTGTTGGAATGGGTCAGTGCTGACTTTTGCCTTACTGATTTGTTATTTTTTTGCATATACAGTATATTCATGTAATACAATCAGCTGGCAGCTATGCTGCTTCAAGGCTAGCAGTGGTGCAAGCAACAATGAAAATCAAAACAAGAAAAAACTAAGAGCTGCAGTATTCACCCTCTATAGCTGTAGACTTCAATGTCCCTCAAGACTTCTCCAACATTGATTGATTGATTGATTGATTGATTGATTGAAGGAATGATTTGGAAATAAACCTTGGAGCACAAGAGCTCCTTTGCAAAGGTTTCACGTCAAGGACAAGGACAAGGTACACTGAGAAATTAACAATAACATGCAAAAGTCAGCAGTTCCAGAGGAGCATTGTCAAGTATCAATACATACAGCATTTCATGGTGGCATGGGTAGAAATTAATAATCAAGGGAAAGCTACTTCAGAGTACATGACATTAACTTATTAGGAGAAGACAGTGATAACAATTACTAGATTATCAGTTACATACATATAAAAAACAAAGAACCTCTGTGCGCCAGCACTGGGCTAATGGTTACCCCAAAGAGCATTTGGCCAGGAAGTCAAGTTTCAGAGAAATACAAAATCACACATGCCCCCACCATGCAAAGCATCATGGGCTGCATATGCAAATCACCACAGAATATTATGCTGGTCCAACTTTAAGCAGAAATGCATGGTGCTGAAAGGCCTTTCACACAGCTTGCAAAGGGTGCCAACAGAAGACATAGACACAGATTTCATCCTACCAGGACTCATCAGTATGCCTCATCTGTTTGACACCCCAGTGGAATTAACCAGCTACCCTAAGATGGTCTATCTGGGTTATGTTGTGGTGAACCCAATTAAAATAAAAAACAACTTAAAAAACAAAGAACCTCTGTGCGCAAGCACTGAGGTAATGGTTACACCAAAGGGCATTTGGCTAGGAAGCCAAGTTTCAAAGAAATACATAACCATACATGACCCCACAATGCAAAGCATCATGGGCTGCATATGCAAATCACCACAGACTATTATGCTTGTTCAACTTTAAGAAGAAATGCATGGTGCCGGAAGGCCTCTCACACAGTTCACTTCAAACACTGCTTTACCCCAAAAGCAATGAGGCTTGCTGTCTCCTCCTCTGTCCTCTCCCTGCTAGACTATGGCTTACTCATCTATGGGGCACTGAACACCTTGGCCCTCCATAGACTTCTTATCTCCCTAAATAAAGCCTGTCACCTCACACTGGGCTGTGATCGCCTAACTCACACATGCTCTCTGTACAATGATACCAACTGGCTTAACCTTGACAACAGGATTAGGTTTCACACCTGCCTCATGGCAAAAAAAATTGCCCTAGACCTCTGCCCCATAGGACTCACACCACTAATCTGCCCAGCCCTGACCCAGGCAAATTCATAGCTCTGGAAAGCAACTCCTCTCTGTCCCTCATTGCCATACCTCCCAATTCCTAAGGTCCTTTAACTACAGAGCCCCTTCCTGGATGAACAGCCTACCCACTCCACTTGCCAATGTGATCAGACTTGGACCCTTCAAAACCTCTCTTAGAGACCTTCTACAGTTCTCAAACCACTGTGACTGCCACTGAAACACCTCACACTATCTGACCGACTAAGGCCGTTGGCTGGCTTCTTCTACCCTACCTGCCCCAATCTGAGTCCATCTAGCCTAGATGTACACCTGGGTGCTATATGTATTGTGTGTTTGCACTAATTTTCCCTAGTTTTTTCATTGTTAATCTCACAATTGATCCTGTAACAACCAGACTATGTACTGATGTACTGCTATGTAACTGTATGTCTCTGTATGTAAATGATGTGATGTGGAACCTTTGTAAAGGAGTCTCTGACTCAAAGATATTTTCCAAACCTCCAATAAATAAATAAATTAAATAAAGGGTGCCAACAGAAGACATAGACACGTGTCTCATCCTACCAGGCCTCATCAGTATACCTCATCTGTCTGACACCCCAGTGGAATGAACCAGCTACCCTAAGATGGTTTATCTGGGTTATGCTGTGGTGAACCCAATTAAAATAAAAAACAACTTAAAAAAATAAAGAACCTCTGTGCGCAAGCACTGAGACAATGGTTACCCCAAAGGGCATTTGGCTGGGAAGTCAAGTTTCAAAGAAATATAAAATCACACATGCCCCCACAATGCAAAGCATCATGGGCTGCATATGCAAATCACCACAGAATATTTTGCTGGTTCAACTTTAAGCAGAAATGCATGGTGCCGAAAGGCCTCTCACACAGTTTGCAAAGGGTGCCAACAGAAGACATAAACACATGTTTCGTCCTACCAGGGCTCATCAGTATGCCTCATCTGTTTGACACCTCAGTGGAATGAACCAGCTACTCTAAGATGGTCTATCTGGGTTATGCTGTGGTGAACCCAATTAAAATAAAAAACAACTTAAAAAACAAAGAACCTCTGTGCACAAGCACTGAGGCAATGGTTACCCCCCAAGGGCATTTAGCCGGGAAGCCAAGTTTCAAAGAAATACAAAATCACACATGCCCCCACAATGCAATGCATCATGGGCTGCATATGCAAGTCACCACAGAATATTATCCTTGTTCAACATTAAGCAGAAATACATGGTGCATCCACCAACAATACTCTGAAAAGGGTCAGAACTGCATTAAAGGAAACCTGTAGGCTGGTCCTAGGTGCAAGCAGGTTAATGCACACATGTGACATGTATGCCCAGACCAAGTGGCTAAACCTCTAAGGGAGGATAAAGTATCAGGTCTATCTCTTAGGTAAAAAAAAACTCCTTGGCTTAACCCCGCCAGCCAAACAGAATCTCCTCAAACCTGCGTCAAACTCACACCAGACTAGGGGAAAAAGTAAGAAATGCCCTATATATCCCACTTTGCCACATGGCACTAACACAGTGGTCCTTCATCTATAAGGCCCCTTTGGCTCAACAAACTTCCCTCTGCCTTAACAACCATACAAAAACTCATAACTTTCAAAAAAGAACTGCTACAACATCTGACTACCCTAAGTGTATGTGACTGCCTGTACTAATTCCCTTTTCTCCTAACCTTAACCTCCCTTCCTTCTATCCCCTAGCTCACCACCAAGCCCCCTTAACCACCCACCTGACTCTTTCCACTCCCTCTTTCCTCACCATCTCTCCCCTTACCCTACTGCCCTAATCTGCCTCCTCCCTTCCTTTCCCCTCTTCCTGACTACTGCCTCACTGCCCATACCACTGTCCCTGCCTCACAAGCTCCCCTACACACTCTCCCCCTCCCCACATATCCTACTCCCTTTTTCACATCATCATTTCCCCCCGCCTCTTGACACAGCCAATCACCTGGCTGCGCTCCCTTCCTCACCTCTTTGACTATATCCTCCAATTAAGCTAAGTTTTTAAGTACAGCTAGTATTTCCCAGCTACTTTGTAAATGCTCTGTGCACTGTTTTATGCATCTATTAAACTTTTTGCTATGTTTTTTTACCTCCTGTATATAGTCTATGTCTTCATGCTTTTGTAGATTGTATTTTTCCCACATGAAAACTTTGTAAATGAGCTCCAAACTCAAAGGTTGTTATCCAAGACAAAAAAGAAAGAAAGAAAGAAAGAAAGAAAGAAAGAAAGAAAGAAAGAAAGAAAGAAAGAAAGAAAGAAAGAATTTAAATACTTTACATGTAAAAAATTCATGAAAGATTCCTGTGCAAAGAATCAGTCCAACAAACACAATACCCTGGACTGAATCCTGATGACTCGAGCAGACAAAGTTGCCTATGCTGACACACTGTCTGACATCATTAGTGACAACACCCCCATCTGTTGTGTCTGGCATACCAGATCCTCCCACCCCCAACTTCCTACCTGACTTTCCACAGTTTCTCTAATTTTACCCATTCAGACTTCAGAATGACTTCAGAGCCCTTGACTAGACTTTCCTCTATGGTGCCACTAATGCTGACCTTGCACTAGGTATCTTTGTCTCAGCCCTGCCTCACATCCAAGATAAGCATTTCCCACTCACTTCTCACAGAATGTGTGGGGGTGACACTCGCTGGCTCAAGTTGGACCTTCTCAAGCTTATGAAGCAGCGTGACTCGAAGTGGGCTGACTATAAAGCTGCTCCATCCACTACCCTATGGAATTTCTCCAATTAACTGCAAAATCTTTGTAAGTGCCGTATACACTTTAGGAAGTCAGCCTACTTCTAATCACTTCAATCCAGTCACCTAAGCAAACTCAGGCATTTCTGGTCCTCCATTAATGCCTTGCATTCCCCTCCCATTAAACGGTCACTTTCTCTCCTAAACACACACCAAGGCTCCCTCACTGACCCTACTGATATTGTAAATGCACTTAATGCACATTTCTCAAACCTTAGCAGCTGCCTGGCTAAGTCTTCCCCCTCCACCCCTTGCCCCCGCTTCCACCTTCCACTCTTTCTAGTCCCCTTTTTATTTTAAGACCATTTCTCCTCCTGGGACACTTAAACTCCTCCTCATCCTACCATCTCGAAGGAGTGCTGGTAGTGAAGGTCAGTCCCCCCACTGCTTAAAACTATTGGCCCAGGACATTGTCTATACACTCACCTTCATCTTTAACTTCTCCCTTACTACAGTCTCTGTCCCCTCTGCCTGGAAGCAGGCCAAAATTGTGCTCATTCATAAATCAGGCAACCCTAGTCTTATGGACAATTACTGTCCCATCTCCGTTCTGCCCCATCTTGATAAGCTCCTAGAGAAGGCAGTAAACTACCAAATTATAGAGCACATCTCCAAATATACTCTCCTTTGGCCTCAGCAACATGGTTTCTGGAAGGGACACAGCACTACCATGGCCCTTGCCCTCTTCACCGACCATGTGCTGAGGAAAATGGATGAAGGGAAGCTAACCGGTGCAGTGTTTGTAGATCTGTATAAGGCATTTGAACTTATAAATTGCAACATCCTAATAGCAAAACTCAATGAGCTTGTTTCTCCCCTGCCTACACAACCTGGCTCACTAACTACCTCTTTGGTAGAACACAGATGATCTGCCTTGGCGGTGCAACCTCCCTTCTCTTGCCTGTTTCTGTGGGTGTCCTCCAGGGATCTGTCCTTGTTCCCCTTCTCTTTTCCCTCTTCATTAACTCTCTCCTGTCAGAGGGCCTATCCTATAAATCACTAATTTACACTGACAACTTAATACTATACCATAATGACCACTCCCCCTCCTCACTATCTGCCACTCTTACTGATGATTTCTGCAAGGCACATTGTTGGTTCTCCACCAACCAATTGTTGTCAATGCTGCCAAAACAAAAGTCATGCTTTCTGTTCCAAACCAAAACTCTCCACCCTTGCCAACAGCAACGGCATTCTCGCTGTCAAATCCCCATGGATCTCCCCTTGACATTGTTCCTGCCTTCAAGTTTCTGGGGGTAATCCTGAACCCATCTAACCTACACTGACCACATTGCCTCACTGATTAGGGGCATAGACCAGAAGATAGGGCTCTGCTATCACCTGATCGACCACCTCTCACTGGAAGCCTGCCCCGCTATTGCCCATGGCAACCTCCTCCCCTCCTTGCCTATGGCTGCCTAGTGTACTCCCTCACCTCCATTACCAACCTGAACTGCCTGGACGCTACCTACAATTGTATATGTTGCCTTGCCCTCCACGCCCCTCTCCTCACTCACTACTGTTTTCTTTATCAGTCCCTTAACTGGCTCCCTCCGCAAGCGCAGCACTCCTACTTACTAGTCTGGACTGCTGCTGATACCTTGCACAATCCCTCCTACTATCCACTATCCCTTCTTATCCAGCCTAGAGATTACTGCTGCAATCTATGTCAGTCTTCCCACCTCCTACTAGAACATCCTAACAGTCTTCTCTGCAGCCAGACCTTCACTATGGAATGACCTCCCCTCCTTCCTACATTCCCCTGACCCCCCTCTGAATCTAAATTTCTATTAAGAATGCACTTTCTGTCCTCCAAAACCTGCATCTGCCCACAGGCCACTAGCACGGCTGCACCTCCCTTGCAGCCCACACTTACCCCAGTGCTCTGCTCTCCTCTCCCTGCCTGAATACTATTGTTATTCCTATTATTGAATGATGGAGCAACATTATCCTGTTTACCTAGATGTTACCTAAATGTTATATACCTTGGCATGCTCAATTCTTGGTGTATCTGATAATGTTTACCTTATATTTTCTCTGTAAGCTTGACCTACACCAGATTCCCTGTATAATCCACACTGTTCTCTCATTGTATTTTACACTGTTTGTGCCAGTTTCTGGCCAGTGCCATGCCTGAAAAAGATCTTCAGATCAGTGCACCAACCCAGTTACCAAATGGATAAATAAATAAATTAAATAAATAAATACAATTTTCATTTTTGATCAAAGATAACTAATTACTCATAATTATTTTTTAAAAATATATTGTGTGACTCATACTAACCCCCTCGTCACCCTTAACTTTTACACAATTAAAAAGTTATCTTAAAGTCTTTTTGTGTCGAGCTTTAACATGAAAAACAGTCTACATGTTGTTTTAGCTATTTTTCTCAGGTAGGTTTTTTTTTTAACATGCATACATGACCAGTTACATACAATTATCTTAAAGTCTAATTAATAAAAAAAAAGGACCTATTCCCATGTGATACCTACAAAACTTGTAAGTTTCATAGCGCAACACCTTGGGCCCAATTCTCAAAGCCCCCCTTGAATGGCACAAGGGCATGCACCACAAGAAATGGTGCAAGGTGCAACTTGTAGAAAAGGATGCGCTGGGAGCAATTCACAAAAGCAGCCTGCAGCAAACACAGGCTGTGTGCAACAAAGGGGGCTTATCACCATCCTTCCATCACAAAATAGGCTGTGGCATGGTGCTAGGGGGCTTGCAGCAGATGCAGGCTGTCATATCCCGTTCAGGATTCTCGAAACACTCCCAGAGGGCACATTTCTAAGTAGCATTAGACCAGCCAAGGGTGGTCTAAAAGTATTTAAAAAGTGTGTCCTCTGGGAGGGTTAGAGAACTTGTGCCAATGTGCCATGGTTCCCCCTTCCCATCTCGATCCCCTTTCATTAAAATAGTCATGTCTCTTGTGGTCTAGTGGAACCCACCCAGCCCTAATCCACATTTTATTAATCTGACACACATCCCTGGTGGTCTAGCAGACTCCCTTCAGCCTCAATCTGCCCATATAATAATATATCCTTCCCTGGTGGTCTAGCAGACCACCCCATCCCCTATCTGACCATATAATATAAATATATATTTGCCTAGTGGTCTAGTAGACTCCCACTGGGACAGGCAGTGCCCCACCGCCCCACTCCCTCCCATCCCTGAGCCATCCACTGGCACAGCCCTTTGCTCTCCACCATGGCTGGCCACCGACTGAGCTGTCAAGGAGTGCATACTGTATACAGTATATGCTCATTGTTTGACAGCTCATGTTTTCTGCTCAACTATAAAAAACAATTAGGAGGATCTGAAACCTTAAACGTGCATGTTTGATGGATTCTAACCCAAGGTGTGTGCTTTGGTGTTCTTATTTTATTTCCCAAAGTGAAGTAGTTTTTAAACTATTTAACGAAAAAAATGTCATTTATGAGTGTGTGCACGTCCAAAAATAAATGTTCTAAAGATAACTTAATTTTTGCAACAACATGAAATCATGTTGTCTTAATTTCATTTAATATGAGATAGCTGTCATTTGTCAGCTGGCAGGGCCAACTCCCTGTTGATGAATGCCATCCCACTGTTAATCTTCAGTAGAGATGGGGCTAACTGTCAGTGTGTTGCCCCACTGCTGCTGAACGTGCTGTGCATATGTCTGTTCTTTGTTGCAATCCTGTGACCACCATTAGCCACATGAGCAGCTTTATTTATTTATTCAAAGTGGACCCCAGTGCCAGTTTGATTATTAATACAGTACTCCAACATTGGGTACCCACACCCCAGTGACAGTTCATCACTCCTCCACTCTGTGTGCCCCCACCACACACATACATGTACATGTCGTTGATGGCACCGGGATGTCCAGTCCACGTTGTTGGCATACACAGTATCCCTCTATATGTCTCAACAGTCTAGGACAGCAGGGTGCCCACACCCCAGTGCCATGAAGTATCATGCTGACACTTGGGTGCCCAATCCCCAGTGTCAGAATTAGTGTAACTGTACCTGAAACAAAGAAAACCATCCTGCAACATCTCTGTGGGTTTTTTAGCAGAAATAAGGAAAACAGTCCCTTGTCATCTGCCTCAATCCGCAACCCCCATCCCGACCTTCCCACTGAGCACTCAACACCCCACACACCCCAACCCTATACTTACCAAGCTGAGGACCAACTCCATAATTGTCTTTGGACTGGAAGCACATCTTTATGCTTTAATGCCAAACTGGGAACTGAGGAAAACAGGTAAGAGCTGTATAATGTATTTCAATTTTGTTTTGAGCTTATCTTCGTAACATGGCCATTTTTTGTAATTGTTCACCAAATTTTCCATGTGGCCTTTTTGGGACCCCATCTAATGAACACTGATGGTGAAATTGTGTTAATTGGACCAGGAAGGTGATTTTGTGCTTACTGCATGAAATCACCTTTTGGTCCTGATTAGCATAATTTCACCATAAGTGTTCATGAGGTGGGGTCCCAAAATGGCCATGTTGAAAATTTGGTGAAATAATATTTAAAAATGACCAACTTATAACTGTACATTGAAATTGTTCTACTCATGCTCATCATAACTTTGAAAATTTCCAATAGTTTGACTCCAAACTTTCAGCACAGCTATTTTTTCACATCACCTCATGCACATTACAGCTGTCATTTTTCACATCCTGGCTGGACATGTTTTCACACCTGTGATGCAAAATGACATTTTGGCAGGAATTTGAACATTTTCACCTACTGTGTTTAGGAGGTGGGGCCATAGAAGACTGTGTTAAAAAGTTGGGGTCAAAGTCTTAAAAATCAACAAAGTTATTGAGGTACATTGTAATCTTCTACTCACGCTCATAACTCCGGTAATTTTCAATATCAAAACCCCAGTTTTTCAGCTTAGCCATTTTGTCACATAATCTCATAAACGTGACAGCTATTGTTTTTGAAATCTTGGTCAGCATGTGATTTTGCACTTCTGGTGGGCAGCACATTATGTTCCCATGCCAGTGACCAGAATTCAGGTGTGAGCTCAGGGAGCCAGCTTAACTGGTCAAGACTGGGGGGAGGGGAGGTGCTGCAGCATGCAGCACTGGCCCTAGCCTGGTGATTGTAACAGCGTGGTAGGAAAGAGTGAGAGGGTGCAAAACTGCAAAAGGCAGTATGCATGGTAGTGCACCCTCTCACTCTCCCAGGGAGAGGATAAAACCTCTGCTGGGACAGGGGTCCACCAAGCAGCTGCCATGGCTCGAAGGGATGAGCCAGCAGCAGCAAGGGAGGCAGGCAGTGCATTTGGGACCAGGTTTCAATTCCCGATCACATTGTTCACACTTTGTGAAATTTTTATGGTTAACCCCCCTCCGTGTTATATATTTCAGTTGGGGATTTCAGGGGGAACATCCCCCATCATGAGGGTTGTGGGTGTGGAACCCCCCCCAGAAAAAAAGACATGCCACTGGCAATATATTGCATTGTATTGGCAGCTCAGTATATTGCTGTGGCATAATGTCTTGCGACATTATGACCCCATGCCTTGAGATATGTGTTGAGTCTTGATTGGTCCTTGCACTGAGTCAGACTATCTCCAGTATTCTATTTATTTAATAGTAACCTCTTGTGTGATGCACATGGTACAGCTTCAAGTCAATGGCTCACTGTGATACACTCTTCAAAGGTAGAGAAGTATAGCTTGTCCCATATTGTCAACAAAAATCAGTAATAACTTTCTTCATGCAGGGCCCTGTGCACCCTGCATGAAGAACTTAAATCAGGTCTGACCTTGCTTGCTCAGGGGAGGTGGTGGGCATTAGGGTTGACAACACCAAAGAACACCCCACCACTGATTCACCAATACCCTGGAGATACAAAAGCCTAATTTCTTTTCATTTCCCTACTTTGCACTTTGTGTCATTCAGCCCTAATGTCTGCATTAATGTAGTATTTAGCAATTAATATTATACAGCATTTAAGCAGACCAGGGTGCCCACCCCCACTACTGCTTCACTTGATGTCCCTACCCTCAAGGTCACCACCCTCCCCATTCTCATTATGTATGTGGTGGCAGCAGGGTGCCTACCCCCAGTGCCAATGAACAGTAGCTCAACACTTGGGTGCTCAACCACCAGTGTTGGCTAAGTCCCCCAAAATAAAAAAAAATACCTCATTGATGTTTTCTTTTGTTACCTGCAAAAAAGAAAATGGGGCCTCACTAATCTGACCACCTTCACCCCAACCTCCCAGTCAGCACCCACCAACACACACCCCACACACCCTCCCTCTATTCTTTGATTGAAGACATGTTTTGCTCCTAGAACCGGTGACTACAATATGAGAAAATCAGGTAGCTCCAGTTTAATGTATTTCAATAGAGTTTCAACTTTTATTCATAACTTTGCCATTTTTACATATTTTGACCCCAAGTTTTCTGGTAGCAGTCTCCAAGTGATCCTTTACTGAGCAAGACACTCTGGGTGGGAAAGATGTAGGCAGCGAGGTTTTTATGTCATCCGCTCCCCATGTCATGTAATGATCGCTTCCCTGCAAAGTCCAATTTTGGAAGTAGTCTTCAGTCTGGAATGGGCTTTCCAACTCCAAGCAGCAAAAGGAACAAACATTAGTATTTTGGGTTTCTGGAGTCTTGTCAAATCAGTGGTGGGGTTTTCATTGGGGTTGTCATCCCTAATGCCCAGTCCATTCCCTAAGCAAACAACATCAGATGTAATCTCCCTTCTTCATGCAGGGTCCACAGGGCCCTGCATAAAGAAAGCTACAACAGATTGTGTTGGCAACATGTGGTGAAACATACTTCTCCACCTTTAAAGAGTATATCAGTATGAGACACTGGCTTGGAGCTATACATTGTGCTTTGGACAGGAAGCTATGAGCTGAGGGTGAGGGATAAGCATTAGAGTTGACAACCCCAAGGAAGACCCCACTGCTGATTCAACAAAACTCCAGAGACCCAAAACCCTTATTTTTTCCTTTTGCTGCTTGGGGTGGAGAGTTAGGATTGAAACCCTAACCCACATTTCCCTACTTTTGTGGTATTATATATATAGTATATATATATATATATATATATATATATATATATATATATATACACACACATGATTTGGCCTTTTAACTGTAGGAAAACTGCAAGTTTTCTTTCACATATTTCCATCCTAATTAATCAGTTATCACCACTATTAATACATTATGACATCATCATTCAATAAGAACCTCCTAACCAAAATCAGTAAACTACACATAATGATCAATTACTACACCATCAATAAATTAAACCCGCCTGATTAACCACACTAATTATTCAATTTGACATCATTGAAACATAGAATTTGTTGGCAGATAGGGACTGCTTTGTCAACGTAGCCTGCCCATTTTCCCTACCTACCTACTGTACTGAAACACTGCAGACCCTACTTATCTGCGGCTTTACCCCATCAGTTAAAAACATTTTAAATATCCTTCCTTAACCTAAAAATCTAATCTGCACAAAAATGGTTTATCATCATTTTGAGCTACCCCCCCCAGCACAAATGAAAACCAAGTAACCACATTTGAGAAACATTCAAATTCCAGCTACCCACACACACACACACACACACACACACACACCACAGTAGCACTTCTATTGGTCATCAGATCTCCCTCTTTGCAAGACTGAATTAAAATTTTAAATATTGCAACACTTTAAAAAACATTAAAAGAAGCATGTCACTAAAATAGCAGGGTATTTTATAAAACAACTCATCTATCCAATTTATTCTACCTTCCTTGTTAGAAACACTGCATCTTTCTTCTGAGGTCTTAAGTGAAACTGACAAATTAAGCTAGTTTCTCTTTAAGCTAGGTTGTGATCTCCCTTAAACAGTCTTTACAACACTAACTTAAACTTTTACATGTCCCAATACTTTACAAAACATTATAACACATTAATTATTCATGAGGCCACTATGCATTCTGAGTAGCTGCCTTACTGAGTGTTAACCTCTTAGAAGTTCCTAGCACAGCCCAGAACAGCATGCCCTATTTATTTACAAAGCTCATCTTTCAATTTTTTTTTTTTTATTAAACATGATTAGAGACTATAATACCCCCACCCATGTATTAATCCCAGGGAAAGGCCCAGAAGTTCAGGCATTATTGTCGCATTGAAACAAATACTTCCATGCTGAAAGAAGCAAGCTGTATTAAAAGACAACTCACCAGTCCCATAAATTTCTGCCCATGCTTCCCTTGTTGAAAATGCTGTGGGCTAAAGTTTTAGCCAGCTGCAGCATAATTCAGCTTCATTTGCAGCACTTGCAGCAAGACTGACAGACCACAGAAAACATGGTCTATCTTGTTGCCACAAGTACCATGAGTTACACATTGAAGATGATGCATGTGACAAATATTTGAGGCATGCATCATTTTTAAGTTGTAAAATGTGCAAAGTGTCATAAATGCACAGATGCAAACATTGTGCCCATGTACAAGGGTACAGTTATGACAGTACAACTGTAGGAGTCGCTGCCTCTCAACATTTGAAAATCAAGGCCTGTATACTCTTACTGAAGTCTGGAGTAAAACATAAAAGACAAAAAGCCGTTTTCTCTTTAAACCATGTGGTCTCCCATAAGGTGCATTTGCGACACTGAAGGAAACTTGTAAATATCAATGAACTTTAAATAAACAGAAGCCAGATATGTACTCATCTGTCAAAAAATTACCATCTACATACAAAGTAGTTGCTTACAGAATAAGATATGTTCTGACTCCTGCTGGATTGCTATAGCTCAGTGAGTGTGGCTACCAAGCCTTACTTATAAGTTCACCTCATTCTGTCAGGTCAGTGCATGTAACTTATCCAAATGGAATGTCACCTACAATAACATATGTCATTGTCAGCTGACCCCATGATTGTGAACCGTACTGCAACCTTAGTTAACTATCCTCCTCCTCCTCATGTCACCTCTCTACCCTGGCCTGTGTTACTGACAATATTATTAGGTAATCCAAACCTGCCTTTCTAGCTAATCAATTAACATCTTCTGACCAGGTCTACTGTCTGTGATCTAATGATCTGTCACTGCCCTCTGTTCCCAAGTACTCCACTAAGATAAGTGAGCAAGTCTTTGTTGCTTGCACTAATAGTATGGAACTCTGTCCCACCTATCTTTCGGGTATCTCATTTCTACCTTACTTTCAAGAAAGAACTTCACAAGTTCTTAAGTTTAACTGATAAATGTTCCTGTACCTGATACTATGATCTGTACTGATAATCTGACTGTTTGCCATCACTTGTTTATGAGTACCCATCATTTATGTTACTTGTGGTGTGATATATCTGCCCGTACACTGTTGTTTACTTCTGTTCAAGTCTGTATTTTCTTTTTATCCTCAGCTTCTTGTAAAGTGTATGTTGAAGCATTACGTACTTCACAGTGTAATCATGCCTGCTTTATCTGTGCTTTTATGCACTTTGCCATCTAAGTCATTGTTACTCTTTTTACATTTTTGTATTTGACTGCTAGTTCTTCCACACTATATAATTTCACCTATGAAGCTTTACGTAATTTTGACTGTTGTTTTGTAACCTCCAGGGTTGTACCTGAAAATAGGCATTTTCTTGTCTAGTGCACATACCTGGTTAACAAAAACTAAAATAAATTATTCAAAAACATCTCACTAGATGCTGAAGGAAAGGCGAACACAAACAAAAGCTAGGAGAAGCCTTTTTCACCTTTGACATGCTCTGTATGAAAATAATATGCTCCAACTCACAAATCTCACTGACAAGCTCACAAAAGCTGCTTAATAGGGTTAGCATATTCCTCAATAAGGCCTGCTGTCTAACTCTGGGGGCTGCTCCTGATACCCACATCTGTTCACTCTACACCGATACTGGGTGGCTCCCATTAAATCTTAGAGTGCAACACCAAACCTGCCTACTGCTAAAAAAAGTGCTCTTTGGACTCACCTCCCCCTCTCTGGGCAGAAACTTTTAAGCTGGCAGTACCAACAAAATTCCACACTGTACCAAGGACCAAAATGGTACAATGAGCTCCCTGCTTACCTCACTGCCACGCCCAAAATCAGTACTTTCAAATCTGGGCTCATATCCTTTCTTGGCACTAAAATGGCATGTACCTGCCTATGATAATGGGACAAGACCTCATCCTCCCACATCATACTGCTTCACAACACATCCCCCCCCTCCTCCACCCCTCACTCACAGACGATGCCCACTTTTGGCTGACAACCCTACTCTACACCCCATTCTCACCTTTAACTATGACATTTCTGGCTGATCAACCTACCCCCTAGCCATCCTAGGTTAACCCACTATATAACTAACTCCATCCTTAGGCCTTGCCAACCTTCCTTACTAGCCCCTGTTTCCTGTTAAATTACTGACTATATTGTTGTATTTGTCTCAGTATTATATTACTGCCTCTGTATATGATGTATAGTAGCCTAAACTATATTTTTTTACTTGCCTATGTAAATGTCTCAATGTCTTTTCTGTATACCTTGTTGTATTGTATTTGCATGTGCAACACTGACTTGGAACCTTTGAAAATGAGTCCTTGACTCAAAGGTGTTTAATCCCAAACAGAAATAAATAAAATAAATAAAGCTCACTAAAAAATTGAAAGCACTTCCTATTACTTATGTCTCTAATCTTTCCATACTAGTTAAGGAATTAACTCCTACAGTAAAAGATAAAGGAACCTGTATGCAAAAGCACTGAAGCAAGGGTTACCCTGAAAGGGTGTTAGCAATAAAGACAATTAAAAAAAAAATACAAAATCACACTCACATCAATAATGCAAAGATTTGTGGGCACTACTGTATATGCAAATCCCTGTGAAAGAATATAGACTACTACTACTGCTGTTGTAAGCAGGCAAATATGGTAGCATATAGCCTCTCACATAATCAGTAAAGGCTGAAAACAGATGACACAAACATGTGTTTCATCCTTTTCAGGACTGATGAGTCTCATGGATGAGTTTCATGGTGATTTGTATCTAATTCCCATTATGATTTGCATTATTGACTTATGTGTAATTTTGCAAATCCTACAATACTGGAAAGTTTTTAAAATCACAAAAAAATAACACTGTGATCCCACTGTCCAAGTGTATTATTTTAACTAAACCATAGAAAAGTGAAGTGCACTCAAAAGATAACGTCTTCCTAGGGTTTGAATGAAGTCCTAAATCCACTCAACCTTTGGGCATATGGATTATCACGTCATTAGACCCACTCAGTGGCAATATTTTTTAATACACTATACTTTTTTATTATATCATCTAAATCTATATTGGGATTATGACACTTAACCAACATTCATGCTGTCTTCAGAAATCTTGTTTATTGGCTGACCCAGTAATATGGCTTTGCCCAGAAACTGAGATTTAATCCTGGTCTTAGGTTTTACATCTTTGGCTGGTGGAGTGCATTTGGTAATACAGAGATGACATGCTCAAAGGCCAGGAAAGGAGAAGTGAGACAGTCTTGAAGACAGGTGGCCTCACTGGCATGGGCTGTCTAAGTGCTTGATTCATGAGAAGCTTATATGTATCATCACAGAAAGTTTTGCACTCACTAGTATGAAGGAAGACAGTGGGGACCCCTCTTTAGAAATCAAGTAATTTAACATGATGGGACAGGGAAAACCTGACCACACTGATGATGTCCAGCTGTATGCTTATTCACTGTCATGAGTGATCACAAGATTATGGCATATGCTCTTTGTAATAGCATGAAGAAGGGATAATCCAAGAAAAGTATAATGGGATTCCTCACCTGGCTCAGTGGAAATTGTAAAGCACATTGCACTCCCATGTGGGCAACCCGGTTTACATCATGAGCCCAATCGCCACCCAATCCACCACTCTGCATGACCGAATTCTGTGGACTGCTGAGGCAGCAGTGGGAGAAAACCTCAGTACTACAGTATTACAGTTCCTCTGGTACAGGGTTTATGGCAACTCTTGGTATCATGATTGACAATGCAACATCCCTCCCCCCGATCAAGCATGGTGTCAGAGAGCATCAAAGGGTGGAAGGTTGACAGGACATATAGGCAGTGATGAAAGTGGTTCAGAAGAAGTACAGGAACTGTATTCAAGTCTGAAAACCTAGCCTTGCTAGGGGGGGTCCGGGGGCGTGCCCCCCCCGGAAAAGTTTTCAAAAAAATGAGTCGATTTGGTGCATTTTAGAGAATTCTGGATCACAATCTGTTTTGTAAACTGAATACTTTCAAGTTATATTTCAGTAATCTGTCTTCCTCAAAAAAAGTTGATATAGGTTAATAACTTAATAACGTATTTAACATGACTGGGGGGGACCACCACACTATGGAAGCAGTTGTTTCTTCGTGGATCAGTGATCAGAGGTGGGAGTGAGGGAACACCACACTACACTACAGAAAGCATTTTACTTTATCGGGGATCAGTTACTGGGGAGGGACCACTACACTGCAGGAAAAATTTTATTTATTCAGGGATTGGTAATTGGGAGGGGGGTACCCCTACCCTATGGAAAACCGAGGAACAAATATTATTCTGAGTTTCCACTGCTGGCGTTTCTCTGAAGACCATTAAAACCCAGTTCCAAACCCCCTATCTGTTTTCACGATAATTTCCTAGCCTTTACCTTGCAACATTTAAAATGTAGGTCTTGGCTACACCTTATCGTATATTTATATTTGTGCCAGATACAACATTAAAAAAAAAGAAAAAGAAAAAAAGCCACCTGATAGCTCTCTGTATCCCAGGTGGATCTGGTCAAGGCAGGTCATTTTATCCTTGGAACTGCCTCCCAACAACTACTTGATTGAACCAGTCTACCATTCCCCACTCCACGCCCCTCTCAAGGCCCCCTCTGGATGCCAGGAAGTGCTCTGTGGCAGCAACAGTCCCACACCTGCAGGACATCCTTTAATATATCTGCACCTTACTTCAGCCAACATCACTTTAGAGAAGAGCTCTAATTGTTTTCAAAATTACATCAAACTGAGTTTGTCTAGAATTCTAAAATAAAAACAAAACACAAATATAACTATGTCCCTAATTAAACCATCCTAAATGCTTAGAATACTAGTACGTCTAGCTATGTGTGTCATACAGTTATACATTAATACAAATTTAGTCTTGTTAGGGGCTTACAATAAGTAATTAGATAAACGAATAGTAAATGACCACTTAATCATTCTGCATTAGGAGACTACTTATTTGAATATAGGCACCTTTATAATCTGTACAGCATTTTTGGTAAGCTAGAGATGAAATAAACATTCCACTGATTCAAAAGCCAGTGTTCCTCAGTCAGGAGTCCAGCTGTGACGGAAAAGAAAACTTTTAGGTACGGAGCTTGGATAATCATTTACAATTTATCAAACATATCTGTTACTAAATTCCCATTCTAGGGTTCGCCACCTTAGTCAGATATTCAAGTTCATTATAGTTCCACCATGCAAGATCGGGGGAAATTCTGGCAGCTTTTTCCCTAAAAAAGGGTCCCAATGCTACCCGCCCCTACATATTACAATTTACTCAACTGAAGCAGAGTTTAGCGAAAAGCAACTGGGAGCAGAGCAGTCCTGCAGCCATCTTCTCATTCATAGAATGATACACAGCACTCATTCACTCAAATTACCCTTTATTATTCAGAAAAAAGAAAAAGGAAAACTGGGTCAAAAAGCTGAGAGCCTAAATCAAACCCAGATTTACATTTACTACCCCCCCAAAATATTACAGTAATCATTATTGCGCTTCGCACAACTGTGCATTGCCTTCTGACTGCTGAGCAAGTTCGACTACTCAGTTAAGAGGCTGTGACTTGTGGTGGGAAAAGCATGTGAGCCGAAGCTGACAGGACTATCCACAGAAGTGGCGCATTTCCCTTGAGCACCAACCTACTCAAAACCTGACAAGACTCGGGTACCTCCTCACTCCAACTTAATCCTCGAAGCACCAGCTCAAATTTTGTTGCTGTATCTCACAACGTCGACGAGGGGTGTAAACAGACCCTCCAGCATTTAACAGATGAAAATAGCTACATGAGTGTTGTGGGGGGGGCATCACACAGCCACCCATTTTTTGTTTTATTCTTTGTTAACTGGGTGACCTAGTAGACAAAAGTGCTTGCTTTCTGGGGTGACCCAGGAGTTTTGGGTTGGTTAAGGGACTTGCTCAGAGTCGCACAGTATGCAAGTGTAGCTTGTGGGACTCAAACCCAGGTCTGCTGGATGTACCAAGCTCATTACAGCTTGTTATCTGGTAGGCTGTACTGCCAGACAGCCCCACGAGTTGTCCTCAGGGACAGAGTTGGTTTAAAATGGTATGCTGCATTACTGTATAGGGCAGTCTGTGAGCTGGAAAGGGGACAAGCTGCAGCACAGCCAAGGGGAGGGGGGGTCCTAGGTACACCAGAAGAGAGCTAATGCCATCAGGAAGGGATTGTGAGATGATTAGAGTGGTTGGGGGGGGACTGGTGTTTGACTCAGTCAAAGTTAGGGCCCATTCAATTTTATTTTCAGACTCATCCTCTAAACACGCAGGTGAGTCAAAGAAGAAAATCGTGGCTACATCAAGAACTAACTCAAACTGTAACATTAGTGCCATACAGTTCCTGCAGCTGGTCATGTCAGTTGAGTTTTACCCCAATGAAGACACTGAATTTTCAGATTTATTTCTTGAAGTTTAGTAGTATCCCTTACCTCAGAGACAGACTATGTAGCTGCTCACTTTGTTTATGTTAGCTGGGTTTAGAGTTATTTTGCAGCACTGCATGTGATGGGATCCATTGAGTTTCTCCACAGTCATGGTCCCTACGCCTGACCCGATACATATGACGTCGGGAGGCTCTCAGTAGTACAGCAGGCACTGTTGGGCCAGGGGACAATCCACATCTATCTCCACCGAATCCGTCGGTCACTCAACAATCACGGGGTGGCCAGTGCACCATGACCTGCCAGAGACTCCACAGAAGCCGATTGAGATGCACTGCACGGTCCTTAGCATTATAAACTGTTTGCCGCGTGACAGTCATCAACCGCCTTCTGCCAATGAGCTATTGGTCAGGTAGTTTCCACCAATCACAGACTGTGTTGTGGACATATTTCTGTGACAGAAGAAGAACTACGTCCACAACACAACTGTGATTGGTGGAAATTACCTACCTAATTGACCAATCTGTTCTGATCGGTGACCGGACTCTCTCTGACTCCTCTGACCCCCCCCCCAACGAGTTAAAAAAAAACACACAATGTTTTTTGTTAATAACTCCTGCTGTATGTGGATCTCCAGTGCAGAAAAACATTCTTTTCTAGTGAAGAAGTACTGGAACGGCGTTCCAGTCACAGAAAAAGTATCGGAACGCCGTTCCTGTGCGTTCCGGCTCACTTTCATCACTGCATATAGGGGACACAATCGCCCTGATTAATGATTGATGCTCTAGCTTCTCTCAAGTTACCATCTCCAGGAAGTTCAACCTTGGTTTTTCCTCTATGTATCCTGAAATGTAAGGTAAGCCCCAGCATGTCTGGTTGCTTGAGGTATGCAGTGGGAGGGGGCTTTCTCCACTGGGTGGTGAACTTGGCTGTTCTGGGCTGGCACTGCACGTGGGTCCCTCAAAGTCTCATGGGTAAAGGTACTGGGTGGCCAAAGTGAATTAGCTAAAGACAATCAAGGGCTGTGTATAAAACAGAATACAAAAATACACGTTTCACTTTTAGCCTTCACAAAGCATGAGAGGCACAAAACTGTTGGCGTTCATGAGAAAGTTTGTATTCTCTCGTTGAGTCTTTTTTAGCAATTTTCCAGTAGCACGTAATTACGGCGAATACAGAATAGTGACACAATAACAGCGACTTCCTAATAGTGACTGCAAGTATAGCGATCGCAGCATTACAGCAACACACACATTCAGCAATAATGGATCCATAGCCTACCTCCAAGGTCGAGGTGTGCTTTGGAGGATTATTCTAGGAACGGGGGGTTGGGGGCATAGTCCCTGCAATAACAAGCATGAACTCCTTAAAGTCTAACTGGAGTGATGTTCTGTTGCAGATCTGGAGATAGTAGCTCAGATGTGCCCTTGCTGTATTTACCAGTCACTGTATTGTGCATTGCTATGAAAGACTCGCTGTAATTGCACTCGCTATAATGCAGTCACTGAAATGACATGGAACCCAATTTTCCCAATAAAAGAGGGACATTATTCAAGTGTCTGGACTTTACTACTTGGGCTGGGGAGTGCACTGTTCATTGGCTCTGTAGAATACAAAAATAGTTATGGGATGCATCAAAAATGAAGGAAAAATTAAATCATGCCTTGCTTAGTTTGTAACATTAAAACTGTTAATATGCTTTATTTACATTCCTCAGTTTCTCCAGTCTACAATGCAAAGTCCATGTCACGGATTTCAGGATCCAGCAGCCAAACTGGAGTGAGTATTCTTGAAATTATGATATCAAATAAATGAACTCTACTACAGGTTTGGGGCCCAATTACAATCTGTTCCATGAGACCATAGCACAGAAATGTATTAAAGGGAACACTCACATGCAATGAAGGTGACAGTATTGTTGCCAAGAAAAATCTATATCAAATAAACTACTGACCAAACCTACAAAACATTTAGGGTCAGAAATACAACACATTTAGTTCTCCCTACCTTTACAGCTGCAGGAATTCATTTTCTAAATCACTAGAACAGGAAATGGCATCACATAAGGGGAATACAGAAGTAAAACATAGGGCTTCCAGTAATTCCTGATGAAGATTTTCTGATCCCTATGACTCTCAGTGTCATTTTAAATAACATGTGCAGCTGGCACTATACGGCACTAGCACACCTATGATCTTTCAGAATTATAAAGCTTGTACCACTTTTAGAAATGCTTCAGTGTGCTAGTGTCACTAGTTTCCAAAACCTTTTGTGGTTCAGTTGCTTTGCATAATGTTTTATTTTTTTCTTTCTTTCTGTGGCCAAGCTCTGGTCCTCAACCCACTCACCATTCCCCTCATCTCTAGCACTTCCTCCCCTGGATGGGGCCACTGGGCAGATGACCCATCCATGAGAACATGGGTCATGAATCCCTGGCTTGCCCCCACCCCCAGGTGGGGTCATGGGAGTGGAACCCCCTGCAGACTTCAGTCTGAATTAGGAGCAGCAGCAGAGCGGGGCCATCATTAGAGGCCAGTATTTTTTCAGTGCCCCCCCTGGGGGTGGGGATGTGCAATGATGCCAGCATCTACCCCGCCCCCCCGATACATGTGATGCCAGCTATGAGGGACCCCGAGCTCCTCCAGGGGTCCTCATTGCACTGGACACTCTTTCCCCCTTCCCCCCAGAAAGGGAGAGCAGGTTGTAGGATGCTCAATCTCTCTCTCTCTCCCCCCGGCCAGCCCTCTGACTCCCGGATCCGTCCCCGAACCCTGGATGTCGGCAACACAGACAAACGCCTTGCCACTGTATCAGCGGGCCAGCTGCATAATGTTTTATTACATCCCTATTTACTGAACAGCTTTGTGTCAGTGAGGTTTGCAAAAACTGCTCTGCTAGAAATATTCTTAATCATTTTTATGGCAGTGCCTCTTTGCATATTTGCTTGAAATGAAGCGCATTTGTATAATTGCTCCACTGAAATGGTTTTGTATAATTTGAGGCTGTGTGGATGAATGGTTAAAACATTGACTCAGGAACTGGAAGGTCACAGGTTCAAACCTCAGCTGTGCCAAATATTCACTGTGTGACCTTGAGCTAGTCACATAACTTCTCTGTACTCTAGTCAACCCAGCTGAGGGAATTGGCAGGTGCAGCTCTGGCACTGAGAGGTTATAAATCAGCTGGGCAAGCCTGGTTAAGTAGGTCATAAAATAAAAGAAAAAAGCTGGGCTAATTGAAAGAGACTGAAAAAAAATCAATACTTATGCATGAGTTATCAAAAAATAGTATTTGCTGATTTAAAACGCACATACCACAGCAGCAACATGGATCCCCTCACTATCAATGTTTTGCACTAAATACAAGCACTTTGTCAAGGTGTATATCATCACTGAGTGTTCCCATTTTTTATATCATGATCTTAAAGTTACACACATTTAAAACAATTAACACATACAATTAATGTGATCACTTACATGTATAGTATTACCTAGACTAATCAATAAATAGTGAGACACAACACGACTAAACTTTAACAGGCAAGACACAGATATAGTGGAAAACCATTATACAGTATTATACAATTTTATACAATCTTTTACAGTTCAGTATGATTTATTACAATAACATATGCTCTCATACGATATCGAGAAGGTTTGAAGAAACAGATAAAAGATGAGGATGTAAAATAATATGTAACATAAAATAGCAGAATACACATATCCCTGGTACCTGGTTCCCCTCCCTAGGGCTCTGCCTAATGTCATTGGGAAGCAGGTAGTTCAGCTGGCCTGCTCGGCTCGGCTCCTTTGAGCCACTCTTTGTAATGCAAGGTCACTGAGGAATAAGAGTGCAGTTATGGAGTAATTCATTGCTGATTCCTCAGCTGACCTTGTTTGCATTACTGAGATCTGTGTGGGCAATTATGCTGGCCCTGTGCTGGTGGCCTCTGTTCCCCCTGGGTATTTGGTCTTGCATTGCCTGAGGAGGGACCACAGAAGGGACAGAGTGGCCATTTATTTTAGATCTGCCCTGGACCTCACTGCATTCCCAGTGAGAATACCAGTGTCTTTCAAGTGTGTGGTTGTTAAGTGCGCCCTAGGAGTTAATGGCAGGATAGTTCTTATCTACTGGCCTCTTGGGGGGTGGGAGTATTTTACTGCAGGAGCTGGCAGACTTCATCACCGAACAGGTGTTGGAGTCCCCTAGGATCTTGGTCCTGGGGGACTTTAATGCCTGGGTCAATGATAAATCCAGTCATTTTTGACAAGAGCAATTCCAGCAGATGAATCAGCTGGGATTGTCTCAGGCAGTTGCCTCTAGGATGCACATACATGGCCACAATCTCCACCTAGTCTTCTCACTCGGACTTAACATCATGGTGGTCAAGGCTGATCTGATCAGTTGGTTGGATCATTATGCTGCTGAGTCACAGTGTGGGTCCCCTGTAAATGAACCTCCTCTGTGAAGACTATCCGGTGTCGTCTGAAAAATAAACTGGAGCCTCGCCAACTCCAGAAGTCACTGGATCTCTCGAGTCTGATGCTAGCTTGTGCTCAGGGTTCAGAGGCTGATGTTGAGGCTTATAATACAGCCTTTATTAAGACCCTGGACCTGACTGCACCCTACCACATTCATCCCTTGACCTCCTGACATTGTTCACCATGGTATTGTGCTGAGCTGCGTCGGTTGAAGACTAAGGTGCGTAGGTTAAAGCATAGGTGGAGGAGGTCATGCTCTAAAGAGGACAAGATGGTGCTGAGGCTATATTATTTGGAGTATCAGTGGGCAATCGATCTTGAGAAGACTGAATTTTTCTCCTGATCAATTGCTGCAGCAGAAAACCACCCAGATGTGCTGTTCTGCACTGTCGGCAGTTGGTTGAATCTCTTCCGTCTCAGTCTGGGGCAGCATTTTCCGAAGAAAAGTGCAAGCAGTTTGGGCATTTTTTTGCTGACAAGGTGTCCTCTATCAGGGAGTGTATTACCTCTTCTGGTTCACTTTTTGCTGGGGGTGATTGACCTGCTGGTGAAAATCATTTGCAGAGCTGGAGTGCATTTCAGACAGTTTTGGTAAATGAGATTCTCCGGGTACTTACAATTATGCATCGCACCAGTTGTGCCCTGGACCCGGGTCCAATATAGTTTGTTATTAGCAGCTTGGATTTCCTGGGCCCAGCATTCATGGAGGTCATTAATGGGTCTTTAAGTGAGGATGTCTTTTCTGTGACTATGAAACAGGCTGTAGTGAGACCCCTCCTTGAAAAGTCAACTTTAGACCCTGATGTTCTCTTGAACTATAGGCACATTTATAATCTTCCCTTTTTGGGGAAGCTTATTGAGAAAGTGGTGGTTGTCCAACTGGTTGAGCATCTGAAGACTCTGTCCATCACTGAACCTCTCTAGTTGGGCTTTTGGCCCCAGAACAGTATTGAGACGGCCTTGGTCAGGGTCGCACATGGACTCTTCATGGTGTGGAATCGAGGACACTATACCATCTACCATCTTGGTACTCTTAGACCTGTCTTCAGCATTGGATAGGGTGTACCATGGGATACTTTTGGATCATCTTCAGAACTATGTGAGCATTATCAGCACAGTTTTGTGCTGGTTTAGCTTATATTTAACCAGAAGATAACAGTGTTTAGTCCTTGGGAATTTTTCCTCTGGACTCGTCATGCTGCCATGTGGTGTTTTGCAGGGTTCTATTCTGGCTCCTGTTGTTCTCCATGTATATGCTGTCACTGGGAGAGATCATTAGGTGGTACAATCTGGGGTTTCACTGCTATGCAGATGATACCCAGTTGTACCTGTCCTGTGCCCCAGGTGACCTTTCTGCCTCAGATACGCTGAGTCAGTGCTTAGATGAGATTAATGGCTGGATGTCCGCTAACTGGCTATGTCTCAACCCTGGCAAGACAGAGGTTACGCTGATCAAGCCAGGTCATGGGAGCATCTTCATTGATGGGAGGTTGCCCACCCTAGTAGTTGATGGGTACCCCCAGTTGGTGATTAGTGTGGTCAAGGATCATGGCATTTTTCTTGATGACCATCTTACCTTCAAACAACAGGTGTCATCAGTCACCAGAGCCAGTTTTTTTCATCTCCGGAATATCACCAGGATCCATCCATTCTAGATGCATGATGACCTGGCTATGGTCATCCATGCATTTGTAACCGGCAGACTCAGTTACTGCAATGCTCTTTGTCTAGGGCTGCCTGGAGGCTTGATGCATCGACTGCTGCTAGTGCAGAATGCTGTGGCCAGGATGTTGATGGGTGCCTCTCTGAGGATCATGTGACTCCTGTTCTCCGTGCTCTGCAATTGATGCCTTTGAGTTTGTGCATCATCTTTAAGATATGCTTGTTAACTTACAAGGCCCTAAGTGGTTTGGGACCTGACTACCTTGAAGAGCTTCTGTTTCTGTACTCCTCTATCTGCCCCCTATGCTACGCTGAGGCTGGCTTGCTGGTTGTACCCTCTTCCCACCTCAAGAGATCTGGTGAAAGAGCATTTGGTACAGTAAAACCACTTTTGTGGAACTTGACTCCACCATATATTCATGCAGCTAGCACAGTGGAGGCCTTTAAAGCCTCCGTAAAAACATTTCTGTTTGACAAGATTTTTAATATTCTTTGATAATGTAATTTTATCTGTGGGGCTGTTTTATTGAAATCTGTTAATTTTATTATATTTTGTACAGCGCTCTGAGCCTCTGGATAAGGTGCTTTATAAATGAACTTTGCCTTTGCCTTGCGTAACATCTACTATTTACGGATAAATAAGTTAAATGCAATGAAAATTCATTCAGGTTACATTAGATCTGTAATCACAAGCAACAGGAGGGACAAATTCATATAAAATGGCTATATACTGTCTTTAAAGTGACACTGTCAACCTGTTTTTCATCATATTCTTTCTAGTTATTGATCTACATTTTATGGTGCTTACCGTCTCTAAAATTCATTGATGTTGCTGTTTGTTTTGTCTGTCTCCTTGTTTAGTAGAACTAAAATGCATGCTACTCTATATTTATGAACAATCTTGTTTTGTTTACAATCCTGGATCTGTTCTTACTGCATACTTCCTGAGCATTAGAAACACCCCCAAACAGCGCAGTCATTCATGAGGAAGTAGCCTCCTAAATTCCCACTGCATCATGAGGGATTAGACTGTGTTGAGTGTGTTCTCACATTCAGGAAAGATACAGTAGGAACTAATCAAAGAATGTAAGCAAACCAGTGTTTGTGTGGTAACACCAGTGGTGGGCAGTCTGTTTTTCACTTTTTTAAACAAAAAAAGAGTCAGAATCAAACTACCAGCTACATCAGCAATCTACAGAATGTTGGCAATCATAAAATGTGTTTTTTAAACAAGGGACACATTAAGACCTAATGAGGTTGACAGAGTCCCTTTAAATGAAAGGTGCCAGATGGACACTTTCTTACGACGATCAGGAGGTCACAAGGGCTAGTGCAACAGTGCCCTCCCCACCCCACCCCTCAAATCCAGGCGATGATCTGGAAGTCGCGAGGCTAGTGCAATGGCGCCTCCCCACCCACCCCGAATCAGGCGGCGATCAGAAGGTCGTGAGGGCTGAGTGCAATGGTGCCCTCCCCACCCCCTGAATCCAGGTCGAGGAATAAGCATGAGGAACCACCGTGTGTGCTGTGCTGCTTCCAGCTAAGTCTTTGCTCTGCAGTTTTTGTGCTGCTTCCAACTAAGACTTTGCTCTGCAGTTTTTGTGCTGCTTCCAACTAAGACTTTGCTCTGCAGTTTTTGTGCTGCTTCCAACTAAGACTTTGCTCTGCAGTTTGGATATTGGCGCCATTTAACAGTCAGCGCAGATGTGGAGATAGTCTCATCCAGGGGCTCTTTTAACTGCATGTTCTGATACTTAGTCTAAACTGAGTAGTGCCTTAAGACCTGCCCTGGCACATTTATATAATATTTCCTGTGGTTTCTACACAAACGGAGGGGTGCTTTAAGTCCTACTCTGTTTAAATAGGGAGCACTTGTGAAGCGCCATAGCCGCAGTATCTGCCTAAGAGATCAATTGTTAGTGGCTAACCAAATTTTATTTTTTTGTGCTTTTGTGAGCCATACTACGCTAGATCTTGTAATACTTCACTTTTAGCTTGACCAATTGCACGCTCCCCTGCTGTACTCCCCCTTTTGTTCCCCAACAAACGATCACATATAACTCCTACCTGTCTTGCTTTCTCTATGGAAAATGATCAGGAGGTCGCGAGGGCTAGTGCAACGGCGTCCTCCCCCACCCCCACCCCCGAATCCAGGTATGGAATAAAATGCAGGGAACTACTGCGTGTGCTGTGCTGCTTCCAGCTAAGACTTTGCTCTGCAGTTTTTGTGCTGCTTCCAACTAAGACTTTGCTGTGCAGTTTTTGTGCTGCTTCCAACTAAGACTTTGCTCTGCAGTTTGGTCCCGCCGATGCAGGGCGTCAGCTTCCCACCACCACCCCCACCACCACCCTTGGTGAGTACTCCCTTCCCAATCAGCCAAGTTCTCCATTAGCAGCTTATATTGTTCTACCACTAGAGGCTGCTCTACTGCTTGTACTCCTGTTTCATCATAGTGACAGGATGTTTACTACAATCCTGCTGCTTTGCCATTTGCTTCCCTGGCCCAATTCCCCTCCCTGTCATACCCTGTTATCCCCCCACCCCCCTCCTCTACTGTTGGCAGCAGTCTGAATGCTTGGCAGCTACTTACACTTTGGGTAAACCTGAGCCCTCCCATGACACTGTTATAGGAGATTGGCAGACTACTTACAGTCCACTTTCTCACTATGACTGCCTGGCTAGTCACGCTACACTAGCCGCCCCCCCGGAGCTGTCCTGACTCAGAAACCTCAACTCGTAACACCGTCGGCCTCCCTAGACTTTCGCTACTTCCTTCAGGCCTACCTTAAGGTCCATGCACTACCCATCCCGACCATCAGCACCACTATACCACATACCCTGTCAGCTTTCTCTGTTAAGAGGAAGTGTTACTGGTACCCCCTCCTCAAGGTTCCTGCTGCTTCTCCTCCTCCTCCTCCTCCTATTGGGAAATATTCATCCTAATCCTGGACCATTAAATGGCCTGACGCCTCCCCAACGTACTCAGGGTCAGCTGCACATTGCTTCTCTCAATATCTATAGCATCCTAAAAAAGTGGGACTCCTTCCAGGGTTGGGTACTACAGCACCAACAGGATGTCATAGCAGTGTGTGAAACCTGGCTCACTCCTCGGACCCCGGCTTCCACTGTATCTCTGCCCGGGTTTATCCTTTACCGTGCTGATCAACATGGTAGGCGAGGGGATGGCAGCGCCCTCTATACTAAGGATACCTTACAAGGTCACTTACTCCACTTCCCTCAACTGAGGGCTGGCACAGAGGCCCTAACAGTCAAATTGGCACTGGGAAGAGCCCAAAACTCTTTGTACATAACAACAGTATACATTCCCCCAAGGGACCAAAAATCAGCTTTCCAAGCATTACTGTCACATCTGGACACACTACCATCACAATCGGAACTACTACTACTTGGTGATTTTAATATCAACTGGCTATGTAAGGATGCCACCCCACACATTGATCTCACCACAGACCAAGACCTAACTCAACTGGTCACTTCCCCCACTCATTTGGATCCGCGTACTGGCTCCTCCTCCCTATTGGACCTAATCTTCTCCAATTGCCCGGGCAAGATCACCAGTGTTTCCATCCTGCCAAATGCCCTCAGTGACTACTCCCCAGTTATCTGCTCCTGGTCCTGCAAAATCCCTAGGTCCCCTCCCAAAATAATTGTGCAATGTAAACTTGGTCCTGGTAAATTGGCACAACTAAAAGCGCACCTCAGGGTCATGGACTGGTCCCTCATTTTGAACACGGTTAACATTGACAGTGTCCTGGATCTATTTACCCAGTCCTTCAATAATATATGTGACCTCTATGCATTCTTTCACAAAAAGAATGGTTAAAGGCAATCACTTTCCCTGGTTCACTGAGCGGCTCAAGACTTTAATGTGAACCAGAGACTCACTATGGCAGCTCTCCATTGAATCTGGCCTCTCCCTTGATAGACAGAATTATAGAATGGCTCAGAACAAGTACACTTGGGCCATTCGCAGGGCAAAAGCGGATTACTATAAATCCACCCTAACCTCGTTCTGGGGTTCAGGTCACAAGTTTTGGAACAACATTAAGGAAACTTGTGGTAAGGTCCCCAACCTGGTCCCCTCCCAAGTCATGTCAAATGGGTCCTTGACCTCTAACTCTACACACATTGCTGCAGTTTTCAGTGATGCCTTCTCCAACCTTAGCCATGTTCTCCCCCCTAACTTTTATGATCCACCAGCTCCAAGCACACCTGCATCTCATCTCTGTGCCCCCCTCTTTACTTCCGCTGCATCTCTCCCAAGTCAGCTGAACCATACCTTACCGCTGCCCTTAGTCATGCCTCTCCCAACGCCAATTCCCTTGATCTCAGAATTCTTCGGCTCTCCCTTAAGGAAGTCCTTGTTCCTCTCACCCACATTCTAAACCTCTCCTTATCACTAGGTAAATTCCCTACCATTTGGAAATCTGCCTCTATCACGCCTATATTTAAAGGGGGTGACCGCTCCTCTGCTAACAATTACCACCCTATCTCCATACTCCCCACCCTCGCCAAGGCCTTAGAGAGGATAGTTATGGATCAGCTCACTGACCACCTCAATAAATATGACCTACTCTGCAAACAACAACATGGTTTCCGTAAAGGTCACAGCACAACTATGGCCTTGCTTGAGCTAACATCACACATCCATTCTGCATTGGATAAAGGCTACATCACAGGTGCAGTCTTCATTGACCTCACTAAGGCCTTTGATATTGTCCACCATTCACTACTCCTAACCTCCTTGCTCAACCTGGGTCTCTCACAGGATGCTGTGGGATGGTTTTCTGACTATCTTACCAACCAGACCCTTCAAGTTAAAATTGGCAATACACTATCCTCCAAATCTCCTGTCCTCTCAGGGGTCCCACAAGGGTCCATTTTGGGTCCCCTCCTTTTCAGCCTCTTCCTAAACTCCCTCCCCACATCCTGCACCTCCAACATATTACTCTATGCAGATGATGCTGTCATCTTCTCTTCCAGCCCAGACCTCTCTCAACTCCACCACTCCCTCCAGTCCTCCTTCAATGCTGTAGAAAGCTGGTTTGCCTCACAACGCCTTATTATTAACTATAAAAAAACTAAAGGTATGCTCTTCGCACATCCGCTGAACTCCAGGAAAGGGCTTGTTCCTCAAATACTATCAGCGTCCTTGACCCCCCCTGGAATTTGTGCACAGCTTTAAATACCTGGGCATCACTTTGGACACTGGCCTCACCTATCATGAGCATATACATCAATTATCCAAGGCCCTAAACATCAGGCTAGGGCTCTTGCACCGCTATAAATATTGCCTTACCCCGGAGGCCCTTAAACTTACTATCTCCTCCTCGGTTCTCTCCGTACTTGACTATGGCCTTCTGACTTTTGGAGGAGCAAGCCCCTCAGCCCTTGATAGTCTTAGACTTGTGCTAAACAAGGCCTGTCATCTTATATTAGGGAGTGACAGACTCATTCATACCTGTGTGCTATATAAGGACACTAATTGGTTTAACCTTGATAACAGAATCAAATTCCACACTTGTGTCTTAGCTAAAAAAAATGACCCTTGGCCTCTCCCCCACATCCCTCACCTCCTTAATCACCTTGGACTCTAAAGTTAAACATACCCGTAGCTCTGATACCCTTTGTTTCTCCATCCCCCCCGTCGCACAACTCAATTTCAGAGATCCTTTTGCTACAGGGCACTCTTGTGGATGAATAACCTACCCTCCTCCTTGCATCTAGATCAAAGAATTGGTCATTTCAAAATGCACCTTAGGGCCCATCTTTGCTCCTCAAGTGACTGCGACTGCATATGAACTAGTGCCCCTGTCCCTCTATTACTGACAATGGCCTCTGGCTTGCTCTGCATACTGCTCTCCGCTCCACTAACTCAGGGATGTTAAGTGTCCAATCTCTTTTAACTGTCTCAAACTGCACTAAAATCCTGAATGCTAGCCTAGCATTCCTGTTGTAACTTAACCTTACTCTGTAATAATCACTGTATTTGTATCTGTATCTGTATCTGTACTAACTGTAATTGTGTAACTGATTTGTTATATGTGACGTGGAACCTTTGTAAAGGAGTTTATGACTCAAAGGTATTTCTGATTCTTCTGAAATAAATAAAAAAAAACTCAATGTCCTTCAGTTTAAGCTGCCAATAAGCTTCCCTATGTACGAGCAATTTATCAAGCTCACCCCCTCTGGGTCCCGGATATATGATGTAATCCTGAAATTCAGTCTCCCGACCTACACTACACCGAGGTTGGGAGATCAAATGTCAGAATCCAGACAGGGACTTTTGTTATGCGGATGGCTTTGCCCCACACACTCCCCACATGGGGGGCTTCATCCCCGGACCCTCTTAACTAATATAATCAACTCCAAAGTGGAGTAGACCTCTGAGTTGATAGTTAGGTTATGGGGAGTGCAAAAAAAAGTTTGAAAAAAGTTCCCCTACCAGAAACAGACCCCCATCCCAGAAAGCTTGCTGGACCAGCTGCAGGAGTATTAGTGCTTCTTGCCATGGAGCAGCTCAGCCAGCTCCTCACTCTGCCGCCCTCACAAGGTTATGCCAGGTGGAACCATATTCTGTGGGCATAACCTAGCATTTTGCTGTTGGACAACACTTTCGGGCATCTCTAATTTCAAGATACCGAAGCCAGGTCCGTGAGTGTTGGTACCCTCAGCTTCCATATCCTGATAGGATACCATGGGTCCCAGGGTGACTCTTTCAATAGCTGTGAAACAAAAAAGAATAGTTTCTTGCAGTATTTTTAACATGAACAGATGTATGCTAAGTGTGATGTATGCCTTGACAAAGTACTCGTATTTAGTGTGAAACTTTGTTGGTGAGGAGATCCATGCTACAGGTGCAGTGTGTGTTTTTAAATCAATAAATTATAGTTTTTGCACTTTCTATCAGTGAGCCCAACTTTTTTTGTCTTTGGTGATATGGTCCAGCACAGTGGCTTCTGGTACACCTTTCTCCTGAGCAACCTCTTGAGATTTCTGTGGAAAATAACATATCTGTTCTGTGATGCTGTGTGATAGGATACATGGCTGGTATGAGTAATTCTGGGAACACTCAATAGAGGACCCCTCTTCAGGGTTCAAAATAAAAAGCTGGCAAGGGATGCGGTAGGGGTAGTGCATGGTAATTTCAGGCAGCTGGAAGGAGGCCTTAAGCTGGTAACATGCATGGTGGCATTCACCAAGGTGTTATTTGTGCATGGTCAAGGGGACGATAGAGCACACTGCATTGGACTTTCAACAGCTGGTTGAAGCCATGGTGCAGGGAGGAGGGACTGAGCTACATTGGGGGCTGGGGGCCAGCCTGGCAGGATACGGGATTCTAGAAGGGTGACTGCCTGTATCTTTCCAAGAAAGGGTGCACAGTCTTTAGTAGAAGGTTCAAATGTTAGTTGGATGAGCATTTTAAGTACTTGGGTGGGAGGCTGTATTACTAATGGAGGCAAAAATTGCCCCTCACATAATGAAGCAACAAGAAGGAAGAGTCAGGGAGCGGAAGCTCCCCCAGGGCAGGGGTATAAAAAGAAAGGGGTGCAGACAAGGCAGAGGACAAGGGTGGTATAAATCAAGACTGTAAGAAGAGAGGAGTAAAAGAGACAAGAAATGAAGAAGGTAGCAAGTGAAGAGTGGGTCAGTGGGGGCTTCAGGGAGCAGCATAGGCAGAAGGGGGGGAGAAGAGGAGTTGCAGGCAAGGAGAGGTAGCAAAGTAGAAAAAGATATGTACCAATGCAAGGGCTGGGAAATAAAATTCCATACCTGAAGGCCATCATGAAGGAGGCTAGCCTGGATTTGGTGGCCATAACTGAGTCATAGCACACAGACAATTATGACTGAGACATGGCCATACTAGGCAACTGTCTGATCAAGACAAATAAGGAGGAGAGGATGAGTTGTTCTACATGTGAAGAAGGGAATCAAGGCTATGGAACTACAGGGGTACCAGGAAGAAAGGAAAAGGGCTTTAGGTATTGTGGGTCATCCAGGAGACAGGAGCTGGAGCCACCATCCATACAGTGGTTGTATACAGAACTCCAGTGCAGAGAGAGGACTAGAATAAGGCACTAGGAGAAACCACCATCAGGACTACAAAAGAGGGGGACATGCTTCTATTTGGGAACTTCAAATTGTCTGATGTGGATTGGAGCCTTCCAGCTGCAGCTTCAGCAAGGAGCAGGGCCAATCGTGTCTCCCTACAGGGTGTGTTTCTCAGGCAGCTAGTCAGTGTACCCACTAGGAATGGGGCAGTGCTGGACCTGGTGCTTACAAACAGGGACGGCATTGCACACATCATGGTGGGCAGTTCCCTAGGTACCAGTGGTCACTGTCCAGTGTTATTCAACATTAAGATGGGAACAGAGGCAAACCACGTGTGGATGAGGGTCCTGGATTTTAGGAGAGTGAATTGTATAGTAGTGGGAGACTGCCTCAAAAATTGCTTAATAGGGGAGGATTCCCAGGGAGGGGTACTGGAACAGTGGGGAAAAATAAGGGAGGGTGCAATTAAGGCTACCAGCCTCTGTGTAAAAGAAGTGAGTAAAAGCAAAAGAACAAAAAGACAGTTATGGTACTCTGAATGCTAGGGAAGTATCCATGGTGGTGAAGCAAAAAAGGATGGCATTCAGTAGGTGCACAGATACATAGATACTTAGATGTTGTTGGCAGATAAGGGCCTTTTGGTCCATCCAGTCTTCCCTATCCCTCTTTCAAATGCTTAAGGTAAACTAGATGCTACAAGTCCCCCCCTCATCTTAGATTGATAATTCTCATGTGTCTATCCCACACATTCTTGAATCCCTGAACCATGACCACCCCCACTACTTCCTGGGGGAGACTATTCCATCTCTCCACCACCCTTTCAGTGAAATAGAATTTCCTCAAGTTCCCCCAAAGTTTTCCCCCTTTTAGTCTCATGTTGTGCCCCCTTGTTCTGCTATTTCCTTTCACGTGAAAGATGCTCCCCTCTGGTACCCTGTTGATCCCCTTTAGATACTTGAAGGTCTCTATCATCATAACCCCCTCTCTCTCCTTTCCTCCAGGGAGTACATATTGAGAGCTCTGAGTCTCTCCTCATGTGACTAATGCTGGATCCTGGACCCCATTTTTGTTGCCCTCCTCTGTGCTGTCTCCATCCGGTCTATGTCTACTTAGAGATGTGGCCTCCAGAACTGAACCCAGTACTCCAGATGAGGCCTTACTAAGGAATTTTACAATGGTACCACCACTTCCCTCCTTCTACTTGTTATACCTCTCCCTATGCAACCTAGTATTCTGTTAGCCTTTCCAACTGATTTGTCACACTGTATAGCCACTTTGAGGTTGTCTTTTATGACTACCTCTAGATCCCTTTCCTCTGAGGTGGCCTCCAGTGTTACCCCATCTAGTTCATATTCGATCCTAGGATTCCCTCTCCCTAGGTGCATAATCTTGCACTTTTTTTGCATTTAAACCCAGCTGCCATTCCTTGTATCAGTTTTCTAGCCTTTTCAGATCTCTCCTCACTTTCTCTATATCTTCCTGTGTATCTACCCTGTTACATAGCTTTGTATTGCACAAAGAAATATATAAAGAGCAAGACATGGAGGTGAGCCAAGTGAAAAAGAGAGAAACAGGTATAGCAGTGAGGGGATCCAAGGCACAGAGGAAAGGAGAACCAAACAGGTAGTTAAAGGGGATAAGATTTTTCTTCAGGCACAAAGGTAAAAAGAGGAAATCAAGCGGAGGGATAATGATGATAAGGAGGATGACAGAGGGAGACTGCACAGAAGAGAATCAAGAAAAAGCAGATATCCTGGACAGGTACTTCTGATCAGTCTTCTCAGTGGAGAGAGAAAGGGGAATGGGGCACCAGGAAGCAGCAGGAACAATGGAGAGAGGTGAACAAAAGTCCATTTTCAGAGGAAAGAGTCCAGAAGGGAATTTCAGCTATCAAAGTGGAAAAGGCTATGGGACTGGAAGGGAAACAACCAAGGGTATTAAAGGAACCCAGAAAGGTGCTTGCTGCATCACTTATGACCTTATGCAACAGCTCACTGTAAGCAGGCATGATTTTAGAGGACTGGAGGAGAGAAGATATGGTTCCGCTCCTTAACAGTAAGGCAAAGAAGAGGCTAGCAACTATAGGTGGTCTGTCTCACATCAGTGGTGGGGAAATTAATGAAAACCCTGGTATATGAATGGTTGGTAGAGTATCTTGAATCCAGTGGGCCACAAGACTATATGCATAATGGATTCATGAAGGGGAGGGTAATGCCAGAAGAATCTGATTGATTTCCTAAACTGGGTAACCAGGGAAACAGATCAGGGGAGGTCAGTGGATGTGGCCTATCATGGCTTTAGCAAGGTCTTCAACACTGTGCCGCATAGGAGACTAATAAAGAAATTGAGCAGCCTTGGAGCTGAATCCAGTGTGATACATTGGGTAAGAAACTTGTTAATTGATAGGCAATAGAGGGTGGTTTTTTAACAGCACTCAAACTAATGAGGAGTGAGTGACCAGCGGGGTACCACAGGGTTCAATATTGGGACTTGTCCTCTTCAATGTCTTCATAAGTATAGCGCAGTGGTTTAAGGCTCTCAGCTGCAAATCTGGTGACATTCAGCAGACCAGACCTGGGTTTGAATCACACATTTTCCACTTGCTTACTTGGTGACTCTGAGCAAGTCACTTAACTTCCCTGTGCTCCCAGGTCACTCCTGTAAAAAAGCTTTCAGCTTAGTGTGCTACTTCTGGTTAAAAAAAAAAGTGATATTGCAGAAGAATTGGAAGTGAAGGTATGTCATTTTGCAGATGACACCAGACTCTGTAATATGGTGGATATACAGGAGGAGCTGGAGAGAATGTGTGAGGACCTTAGGAAATTCAAGGAGTGGTCAAGGGCTTGGCAGCTGGGATTCACTGCCAAAAAGTGCAAAATCATGCACCTAGGGAGTATGGACTAAGTAGCTGAGTATCGGATGGGGAAGATACTAGCAATCACTAAGAAGGAAAAGGATCTTGGTGTTATCATATCAGATAACCTCAAAGTGGCAGGGCAGTGTGACAAAGCATTGGGTAAGGTCAATGGGATGCTGAGATGCATAGGGAAATATATCAGCAGCAAGAGGAGGGAGGTCATTTTACCACTGTATCGCTTGCTGGTGAGACACCACCTGGAGAACTGTGTCCAGTTCTGGAAGCTGCACCTCAGGAAATACATAGACAGGGAGGAGGCTGTCCAGAGGAGGGCAACTAAAATGGTGCAGGGATTGCATCAAAAAGCCCTAAGAGGCTAGACCGTGGGATCTCAACATGTACACCCTGGAAGAGAGGAGAATGAGAGGGGACGTGATAGAGACCTACAAGTACCTCACAGGGGTGAACAAGATACGGGAGGGGACTCTTTTTCAAGTGAGAAAGAGCACCAGGACCAGAGGGTATGCAATGAAGCTGGAAGGGGGCAGGTATAAGAAGGATGTGAGGAAGTACTACTTACCTGAAAGAGTAGTGGAAGCCTGGAACACACTGCCAGCAGAAGTAGTGGAGGTGAAAACAATAAGGGGTTTCAAGCCTGCATGGGACAGACACAGGGGAATATTAATAAACAGGCAGGGAGGGGAGAGCCTACCAGATACCAATTAGGGTCTGTGGAGATGTACAAGCCATGGACCACTTGGGCAGACTGGTTGGGCTAAACAGTCCTTTTCTGCCAAAAAAAAAAACGTTTTTATGTTTCTAAACTTTTATTTCAACATTGTCATTTAAAGATAAAAGAAATAGGCTTTTTTTCAGTCAGAGGACTTGTGATACAATCAGTGTTTACTGTATATGTGCTGATTCTCTCTCTATAGCTGTCTAAACTCGTTAAAAAAAATTACAAAAGATCCACCCTAGTCATTGGAGTTGGAGCTCAGTGGCCAGACAGCATTGTGGGAAGCAGTAGGAGAGTGCAGTACGCACCTAGACAATATCTCTAAAACAGAAGTACTAAGCCTTCACATGAGGGCAGCTGGGCACTTTTTAGCCAAAATAGTGTTTAAACAGGCTTATAAAGCCTTTTTTACTCATTTTATTGAATCTGTGCAAGCCACTCAAAATAGAAGTGGATGGCCTGTCACTTACTGTCTCCACAGCATATTAAAAAATGCCTGTGCAAAGCCGGCCCGGTGGTGCTGAGGGTTGAGGCGCTGGATGCCACACCTCGCTCCACACCAGCAACCCAGGTTTGGGAGTAGACTCGGGTCACTGGTGGGTCAGCCAGAGGGAGATAGGCTTGAGCATCCTATAACAGCTCACCTACTCCAGGGAGGGTTGAGGCCATAACCCGTGCTCTTGTATGACTCCGAGCGGAGGCTCAGAGTATTACAAGCCCCTAGTAATAGGGGATGGGTGGCCGCTACATAGCAGCATGATGTCAACACTCAATGCCTTGACATCTGGGTCTTACACACTGTAGGGGTGGGAGAAAAAGGGAAAATGCCTGCCAGGACTGGGAAGACAGGCTGCATGGAGCATGCCTCCGATGTGTCCCTGCTCATCCTGCCACCTCCGGACCAATGAAATAGTGAATAGCTCAGGGTGTTAGAGGGCCTCACCCCGTCCCCACCTTGGGGGGGTAATCCGAGGCTCCATGGGGACATGGAGGTGGATGTGGGTAGAATGGGAGGCAGGAGGATGACTCCTTAGCAGCCCTGAAGGGTCGGGCCTGGCAGGATGAGGAGAGGATAAATTTTGATTAAAAAAAAAAAGCCTATGCAAGCATTTATGAGCACTATACAGAGGCAACACTGGCAGAGGCAGTATCTGCCAGTGTCAACCAGAGGTCAGTAAAGTCACCAGGAAAACACTGCAGGAATAATTAAGCACAAGGGGCCAGATTTTCAAAGCATGGTGCAGGGCTTGCATCAAACCCTGTGCCATGACACTTAGGTTCAGGCAGTGTACCAAACCCCTTCACCACAACTGCACCCAATTTTACAATCTTAGGCACAGTTGGGACAGTTTCCATGATTTATGGCAGCTTGTATCAAATATCTGGCACAAGTTCCATGAAAAAGGTCCTCAGGATTGCTGCAAGCTATTTGTAGGCACCTCTCTGGTCTGAGGGAAGAGGTTGCTCATCTTCAGGCTGACTAGGCTAGGATTTGTGAAACCTCCTCCCCCACCCAGAAACCACCAGGTCCACTGCCGCTACCTCAGAGGTTGCCAAGAAAGAGGAGCAGCTGGACCAAGGTGGGCTCAGGGAGGGAGAGGGGTGGTGGAACAGAGGCACTTTCCTCCAGTTGTACCTCTCCACAATTCATATGCTCTTCTGATGATGAGTGGCTCCTCTATGGAGGTACCCAAGTAGAGACCAAGGAGGATGCTGGGAACCTCCACAAATGAGTCCCACAGGAGGGTGGCATGGGACCCCACAGGGGGAAGGAAATAACTGGGCTTTGGCATGCATAGTCCTCCAGGTGCTTGAGTGGCATGAGTCCCTTTTTCCTCCCCATGAGAAGAACCCCACCTCCTTTGAGGAGAATCAGACAGTAACAACCAATGCTGCCTACTAGTTGTGTTTTCCCTGTTCCCCTATTGTTTTGTGTTGGGGGTGGGAAAAATTTGTTTGCGGTCCACTTTTTTGGCACTTTTTCTATTTCATGCCACTTAATCTTTCTCTCTTCACTTCATTTCTTACTTATCTCTCTTTTCTTTTCTTTCTCTCAGAAGGGCTGTGTAATTACTCTAACCCCACATGGGGTAAACGAAGAAAATGTGATCTGATCAAAACCTTAGACTGTTACTCCCTAGTTATACCATGGCTGCGTTGACACTCTGTTCTTTAAATGTGAAAGGTATCAACAATATAGCAAAACGTTCTAAGATACTTACAGAGTTGAAAAGAGAATCTTATGATATCGCCTGTGTTCAGGAAACTAAGCTCTCATTGAGGGAGCACTTAAAACTTCGTAGAGCCTGGGTGGGCAATGTGTACTCTGATGAGTACCCTACTTGTAAAAAAGCAGGTATAGCATTTCTCATGAGGAGGGGCTTGCCATTCCAGACTCAGAAGATACAGTGGGGGGGGTCAGGGCATCAGCTAATCCTTTCAGGGCTTTTAAGAGGGAGACCACTCCACCTAGTGGGGGGTCTTCACTCCCAACCCCCTGGTGAATTTTCTGGTCACTATTTTCCAAGATATCAGGGTTACCACCTGGACAAGTTATTTGTATGGGAGACTGGAACTGTGTCAAGGATGTGGTGAGGGATAAAAGCTCCAACACCCCCCAGGTTCAAAAGCATGCTTCCGCCTACTAAGGACCCTTTGTGCAGAGTCTGGCTTGGTAGACCCCTGGAGATGTCATAATCCAAACTCTAGAGACTACACATTTTTTTCTCCAGCTACAGGATCATATTCAAGATTAGACAGATTTTACACGCATAAGGCACATGTATATAGTGTTCAAGATGTATCCATCCTTACAATAACCTTGTCAGACCATGCCATGGTAAAAGTCAAATTGTACTGGGGGGAGTCTAGACTGAAGGGATCCTGGAGATTTGACATGGGCTTATTAAATGATAAGTCATATATAGATTCAGTTAAGCAAGTCATTCAACATTATCTGAATGAGAATTTAGAACCAGACTCTGCCCCTAAATATATATGGGATGCTCTAAAAGCAGTTTTAAGAGGTCACACTATCTCATATGCCTCCCATTTATATAAGCCAATATCAGGCAAAGCTCCAAAATACTTTAGATTCGATAAGAGATCTAGAAGCAGACCATAAGCTCATGGGGTCAAATATGGTCCTAGGTAAGTTAAAACAAGCCCGGGACACTTATGATGCTCTACTACAGTGAAGAGTAGAGAATAATCTAAGATACACATAAGACATAAATATTTTGAGAAGGGAGAGAGAGAGAGCAGGAAGGTTGTTGGTCCAGAGACTTAGAAAACAAACAGCAGAAAGGTATGTGGAAAAAATCTCCTCCACTGTTTCACCCCAAGATAAGTTCTCCTCCACAGAGATTGCAGAGGAATTTAGGATATTTTATGCAGGGTTATATGGAGCAGAACAGGGTCCTCAACACTTGGAACAAATCCAGGAATTTCTGAGCCAGGTAAAACTCCCTACGCTTTCTAATTCCCAAAGAGAAAAACTTGAAGCTCCCTTTATAGAAGGAGAAGTCCTAGCAGTAATTAAAAACCACTCAGCTGGGAAGGCACCAGACCCAGATGGGTACAATGCGGAATTCTATAAAAACTTTGGAAAGGAGCTCATTCCTCTTCAAATGAAGATCTGCAACTCTGCCCAAGAACCTCATGCTCTCCCCAATACCTGGAATGAAGCCCATATAACAGTGATACCCAAATCAGGAAAAAAAACTGACCTCCTGTGTAAGTTACTGTACAGACCTATAGCATTACTTAACCAAGATACAAAAATCTTTACCAGAGTACTTAGCAATCATCTCCAGGAAGTGGCAACCACCCTGGTACACCCAGACCAAACTGGTTTCATACCAGGGCGACATTTACAAGATAACATTCGCTTGCTACTAAATGTTCTCTCCAGTGCCAATTCCCCCCTCAAAGGTCAACTCACAGCAGTTCTCTCATTAGATGCTGAAAAAGCTTTTGACCGTGTAGACTGGCAATACTTGGATGTGGTTTTAGGGGGTTTGACTTCGGAGACAAATTTAGGTCTTGGGTTGGAAACCTATATGCTCATCTCGTGGCTAGGGTATGGGTTAATGGAGTGATTTCCCCTACTTTTAATATTCAGAGAGGCACTAGGCAGAACTATCCCCCTCTCCCCCCTCCTTTTTGCCCCAAGTCTTGAACCACTAGCAGCTTTCATCAGGCAATCCACAACATTCCAAGGGATCAAGATTCATGGTACAGAAATAAAAATATCATTTTATGTAGATGACAATTTATTGTATATATCAGACCCAGTTTGGGCTCTTCCCTATATACTAAATATATTAGCAGACTTTGGTAAACTTTTGGGCTATAAAATAAATGCAGAAAAATCAGAATTATATCCAGTGGGTGGGTGGGGGGAAGGGGCTCTATCTAGATTAAATCTCTTTAGATGGAATGCTTCTGGTTTTAGGTATTTAGGAATCAGGATTCCTAGAGACTTGAGACAGCTTTTTGCTAAAAATTATACAACTTACTAAAGGAGGTAAGGAAAGATTGTAATAGGTGGAAGGAGCTTCCCCTTTCCCTGTCTGGCAGAATAGACATCACACATATGAATAATCTCCCCTGTTTTCTTTTTATATTTGGAACACTATCCATACAACTTCCAGGATCCTTTTGGAAGGGTCTCTCAACAACCCTCTCTATATTTATTTGGGGAGGCCATAAACCTAGGGTTAAATGGAAGATAGTAAAGAACCCTAAAAATAGGGGAGGGTTGGGTTTACCCGATATGCAGAAATATTTCTGGGCTGCATGACTGCAGGCTTTAAGTACCCTTTCACAGACACCACCCACATGCTGGGCAGAAATAGAACTGTCCACCTGGCCTCTGAGAGAAGCATCAGATATATTGTTCTTGAGTTTTTCCAGACTGAAACTATTGCAAACTCCTAATCCCCGGTCCAGTGCAACTATTCAAGCCTGGCAAGATGTGAATAAAAAACTATGTTTGCATCTCTCTCTAGTTTCCTCTACCCCTGTATTGAGCTGTAAGGACTTTGCCCCACTGATATGGGACATGTCCTTTACCAGATGGGACCGAAAAGGTCTGAGCACCTTGGGACAGTGTTTCTTGGGCACTACCCTTAAATCCTTTCAGCAATTGAAGGAGGAATTTGGTCTTAGCCAACAAGACCACTTTAAGTATCTGCAATTGGGACATTACCTGACAACAGCTGTGGGACTCCCTTGTGAGAGAGCAGATGCTCTTGAAAATCCCCTCAAACAGTCTATGGCTGCTCTGGGATCAGGCTTGATGGCCCGGGGGACGGTGTCCAAGTTGGTGTAAACTATGAATAATCTTACCCCTGATTCTTTAGCTGTCATAAAAGAGGCATGGCATACAGAACTTAAGATACATCTTTCCGATGGGGAATGGGAAGCTGTCTGGGCAGGTATTACCCTTACAACAGCATCTTTGTTTTGGAGATAGTTTCGATGGAAGGTGGGTATGAGATTTTTCAGACCACCCACTTTGACAAAACACTATGGAAATCACCCCTCGGACAGATGTTGGCACCTTTGCCAGTACTTAGGGTCCTATTTCCATATTTTCTGGACTTGCCCTGTAATCAAAGAGTACTGGTGAAATATCCAGAAAACAATCTGTGAAATGCTATAGAACCCCCCAGCTGAGTCTCCACAACATTGGCTTTTGGGCTTACCCACACCTCCTCTATGAACCAGTATGCAAAGATATATTTTTGTGATATTAGTGGGAGCTGCTCTCAAAACAATTACTGTGAATTGGCTTACACCAACCCAACCTACAGTAGAGACCTGTTATGACATCTGTAAGAAAATACTTGATCTAGAATATTTGACAGCCAAGGTGAGATTGGGGATAGACAAATTTCTACATTTTATGGCAACATGGGAAACACCTGACATCCTAGTACTATTAGACTGACACCTTACATGAATTAATTATTTGAACTAGGAGATGTAGTAATCCAATAGATTTTAAAGTAGTATCCCAGGGAATATAAAAAGAACACTCTCTACTTTCTCTACATTTTGCTCCCTTCTTTAACTTCAAAACTGGAGAAGAAGAAGTTCATAGATTGTTAAGGAAAGAAAAAAACAAAATAAAACTAATATATTTTTTGGCATCTGTGTGCAGTCTTTTCTCCCTCTGAATACTACTCTTTCCTCTTCTCTCTATCTCTCTCCTTTCTGCTACTTTCTTTCTTATCATTCTTTTCTTTCTGTCCTTCTCCAATTCCTATCCTTTCTGTCTGTGCCTTTTTTGTTTTTAAACACATAATAATGTTACTGTAGCATGTATGTCTCTCTGTATGGAACATATATATTATTGTCTACTGTAACATGAAAACTCTCTCTTAATAAACTATTATTTAAAAAAAAATCAGGGTTATTCTTGATGCTCTATGGGGGCATGCCTCAGACAGCTAGTGGTGGAACCCACTAGAGAGAGCAGTCTTAGACCTGGTACTGTCAAATGGGGATGGAGAACGGATCTGAGATTTAGAAGTGGGTAGCCATCTGGGAACAAGTGACCACCAACAGTGTGGTTCACAATTAACACAGCCATAGAGTCGAGCCATACAAAAGAAAGAGTGTTGGACTTTAGGAGGGCTGACTTTGACAAAATGGAAGAGTGCCTCAGAAAAGCACTAGCAAATGGACAAGAAGGAGGGGTGGAGGAACTATGAGGAAAAATCAAAACAGCCATCACAGAGACAACAAGCCTTTGTGTGAAGCAAATTAACAAAACAAAGGAAAAAAACACTATGGTTCTCAAAAGAAGTGGCAGAGAAGGTTAAGGAGAAAAAGGTAGCATTCAGGAAATATAAGGAAACACAGAAGGAGCAGGACAGAAAACTGTACCAGTTAAAGCAGAAGGAAGTGGGGAAGGCAGTCAGAATAGCAAAAGCCCAAACTAAGGAAAAGATAGCCAACTCAATTAAGAATGGGGATAAAACCTTTAATAGGTACATTAGGGAGCGAAGAGAGATTTATTTATTTGTTTATTGAATTTTGTTAACCCAGTTGGCCCACTGAGATGAGAAGTACCTTTTCAGGGGCAATGGGGGGAAGGGGGATACAGATGGTAACCAACTGAAATTGAACCAGATTAAGCTGTTGGTGGTATTTTTAGTGAATGGGGGAAATTTGGCCAGGACACTGCAGAAATCCCCCTACTCTTTTCAAGAAGTGCCATGGGATCTTTAATGTCCACCTGAACAACCACCAGAACAGGCAGACGGGACCTCAGTTTAATGTCTAATCCTAAAGACAGCACCTCAGAAATGCAGCATCCCCCTCATGCTGCACTGCAGTGTCAGTATTGGGATATTAACCCAAGTGCCTGGTGTGGGGATAGGACCCACAGCTATCTGATCTCCCGGCCTCAGTGACAAGTGTGTAACCTACTGAGTGACTGACACTGACATGAAGGGAGGGATAGTAAGGCTTAATAAAGGTAAGGGAGGGTGGGTAGAGGATGACAGTGAAAAAGCAGGGATACTGAATGAATACGTCTGCTCAGTATTCACAAAAGAAGAGGAGGGGGAGGTACCTAAATCAAAGAATAGAAGCACTCTGGCTAGGGAGGTCGATACCAGTCCATTCACAGAAGAAAGGGTTCTGAAAGAACTCTTAAAACTGAAGGTGAACAAATCAATGGGGCCTGACGGGATTCACCCAATTATTCTAAAAGAACTAAGAGTAGAACTAGTGACACCACTGACTACCCTTTTTAACAAATCATGGGAGGATGGTGTTGCACCAGAGGACTGGAGGAAGGCAGACATGGTTCCTCTTCACAAAAGTGGGAGCAAGACAGAGCCAGAAAACTACAGACCTGTTAGTTTGACCTCAGTAGTAAGAAAAATGATGGAATCACTTCTAAAGGAAAGAACTGTTGAGTTCCTAGAGGCCAGTGGGGCACAGGACCCAAGGCAGCATGGATTCACAGCAGGAAGGTCATATCAGACAATTCTAGTAGATTTCTTTGGGTGACCAATGTAGTAGATCAGGGAGGGGCTGTGGACTGGCCTACCTAGACTTTAGCAAGGCATTTAACACAGTCCCACATGAAAGATTAATATACAAGTTAGCCAGCCTTGTGGTGGGTCCCAAAGTGGTAGCCTGGGAGAAAAATTGGCTGGACAACAGGATACAGAGGGTAATAGTAAACAGAGTTCACTCTGAAGAAAGGGGGGGGTTACTAGTGGGGTACCACAGGGTTTAGTACTGGGACCAGTCCTCTTTAATGTCTTTTTAAGTGACATTGCAGAGGGACTGGAAGGAAAGGTATGTCTCTTTGAAGATGATGCAAAGCTCTACAACAGGGTTGATACAGAAAGTGGGGTGGAAAGGATGCAAAGGGACTTGGCAAGGCTTGAGGAATGGTCAAATGCATGGCACCTTAGATTCAGTGCAAAGAAGTGCAAAGTATTGCATCTGGGAAACAAAAATCCAGGGGAAGAGTACACAATGGGGGGGTGAGATAATGACAACAACAAAAATGGAAAGGGACCTGGGGGTAGTCATATCAGATGACCTTAAGGTGGGCAAGCAATGTGACAAGGCAGTAAGGAGGGCTGGTGGGATACTGGGATGCATAGGGAGAGGCATCACCAGTAGAAAACAGGAAGTTGTCACCCCTCTGTACAGACAGTTGGTGAGACCCCATCTGGAGTACTGCATCCAGTTTTGGAGACCCTATCTCCTCAATGACATAGACAGGATGGATGCTGTACAGAGAAGGGCAACTAAAATGGTACAGGGTCTGCACCAGAAGACATACGAAGAGAGAGATTAAAGAAGCTTAATATGTATATATTCAAGGAGAGGAGGGAGAGGGGGAACATGATAGAAACTTTCAAGTACATAAAGGGAATCAATAGAGTCTAAGAGGGTAGCAACTTTCAGAAAAAGAGATGGGTAAGAACAAGGGGATGCAATTTGAAGATAGAGGGGGGGATGGCTCAGAAGTAATGTGAGGAAGTATTTTTTCATGGAGAGGGTTGTGGATACATGGAACAGCCTTCCTGAGGAGGTAGTGAAGTCAAAACCTGTGGGGGGAATTCAAGAATACATGGGACAAACATATGGCAATTCTAGTGGGGGGTAGGAGGAAGTAGGCTGTTGGTTAACTAGGATCTGCAGCCTATCCATTAGGTAGGGAAATGGGCAGACTGGGTGGGCCAAGTGGTCCTTATCTGCCATCAAATTCTATGTTTCTATGTCAAGCTAGACCACAAAAAGTTGGTCTAACTTGCAGCAATTGACACACATGATAGAAAATCTCAACTGCCGGCCAGGAGAATGCCACAAGCCCCGTGTGCCATATGTTCGACACACCAGGATTAAATGCATTATACATGACAATTCAGTACAGAAGCTAATACAGATTTGTCAACATTTACATGCAAGCAATGCCTTGAAATCAAAGAACTCAGGTTGAAGATAATGAATTTGGAAATTGAAAGAGGCACACTAAACTTACTGAATACAGTGGAGTAAAAGGAGAATGCAGAAAAAGAGGGTACAAATACAGCAAACAGGCAGAAATTGGATAATAGAACAGAAGACAAAGATAATCTATTGTCGAAGAAGAGGAAGACTAGTTTACAATAAAATGTAACAGGAAAAGAAAAGCAGGAGAGCCATGGATTTTGAACTAAGATTGACAGACAAATTCCATCCATTAATAGACCTGACAAATAATGGATTCAACAGCCATTACATTGGTTGAAGAAAAAGAAGGGGAGGCTCAACAAACAGTAACCGCAAAAGAACCAACCCAAATGGATATACTTGGAGACTCCATTCTCAAGTATACAGATAGGTATACTGCCAGAGGAAACAGAAAACACAATAAATTGCTTTCTGAAAGCCAGGATAAAATAAATAGAATACATTTTACTTGATATATTCAAAGCAAATTACATCAAATGAAGTTATTGTACACCTAAGAACAAATAATGCAAGTAGACAGGAAGAAATAGAAATTATAGATGACTATGACAGCATAAATGAAGTGCTACAGAAAAAAAAATGTGAAGCCATTTTTTTTCCATAAATGTTGCCAGTCCCTGGAGCAGGGAAAGGTAGAAACAACAAAATCAAAAATAAACTGGCTGTGCAAATGGACCTCAAAAGAAGGAATATTATACAATGGCAAAAAAAAATCTTGGTCTCTGATTGGTCAGTCTGGGACTGAACCCGTGATGTTATCACAGTACAACATCACGGATCTAGTCCCAGCACACAAAAGACCACATCAAATGTTTAAAAAAAAAAAAAAACAATCACTCCACAATGCGATTGCCTGCCCCGCTACCCTCCTTGCTGAGACCACGATCAGTCTCACTACTTGGTCTGCCCCTACACTGACAACACCTTGTTTACTGAACAGGCAGTTAAAATGTGCTCCTAAGTTACCCAAGAAAAACAAAACTACATCACAAAACCTCTCATTTCAGATGCGAGTAAGCGTGCATTTTAAACAGTGACCGAGCGGCTCTACTCATAACGCTCGCTGAGTCCTCTCTTGCCATAATGCTCGCTGGGTCATCAAATACATTTCTTTCTTTTACTTCTTTATTTTTTTTAAAACCTAAACTAACCTTCCTTCACTTCAGGCTTGACATCAGACTGAGTGAATGAATCACCACATCGAGCGGGTGAATTAGCAAGGGAAAAAATTAAACACCAACGGTTTTTCAAGACGCATACAGTGTCTCTACATTGTCTCTCTCAGTAACAGCAGGAGGAAACAGCAAAAGGACAAAGTGCACAGGGGTCAAAAAGACAGAGCCACGAAGACAGACATTAAAAGGAATACAGGGAAACCATGTAGGGGCAGCACCACCTCCTGTACAAGACAGGAAATGTGGACTTTTTTTTCAATACGTATACCTGCCCAAACAAAAAAATGAAATAAATGTATATTTTAAACAGGTTTTCCAATCTTTTTCTACTTAAAATAAAATGAGCCATTGTATAATAGCAATAATGCACTCCAGGATGTGTGTTGTGCTGGGATAACATCACTTCTGGGGTGATTAGTCGCACTCGGCCTGCGGCCTCATGCCTAATCACCCCAGGCGTGAGTTATCCCAGCACAACACACACCCTGTCATGCATTATTGCTTAAACGTGCCCCACACATTGGGAAACATTTATTATACAATGGCAAGAAAGAATCCTGGTCTCTGATTGGTCAGTCTGGGACTGGACCCGTGATGTTATCCCAGCACAACATCATGGGTCAAGTCTCAGCCTCACTGTGAACCTGTAGATGACCATTTGGCACTCTTTTTTTGCATCTTCTCTTAAGAAACAAAAATATTCTTCCACACTAACAAAAACATTCTTTAAAATGTGTTTTTTTATTCTGTATTACAACAAGCCATTGTATAATAGCAATAGTGCCCTCCAGGGTGTGTGTTGTGCTGGGATAACATCACACCTCAGGTATTGGACACACTCGGCCTATGGCCTCATGCCCAACCACCTGAGGTATGATGTTATCCCAGCACAACACACACCCTGTTGGGCATTATTGCTTAAGCATGAACCATGAATAGTTTAGGTAGGATGGCATTCATTTCAGCAGAAGAGAATGTAGGGTGTTAAGGAACAAAATTAAAGCATTCCTGAACCAAAATTTATACTAGAATCTGAGGGGGATTGTGAAACATATTCAACAGAAATAAAAAGAGGAACAGGGAATAACATAAAACCTGCAAAACACAAGGAAATTAGTGGACTCAAGATGACAGTAAGACATTTTTATTTAACTAGGCATTTGTCCTGACATAATTGCTAAAAGTGTTACATTTTTCACTGACTTTCTTATGTGTGTTATATATAAGTGTAGGTTTTATATGCTCTGTAATGTGATATCATGAAATGTTTTATATTTGCTTTATATTTTATAATTGTACAGCACTCTGAGTCTCCAGGAAGGGCTCTTTATAAATAAAGTACTGTCTGTCTGTCTGTCTGTCTATCTATCTAATGCCAGGAGCATAAATATAATTTAAAAACATCTGAATTACAGATCTTATTGTTACATGACAGCCTCAATACTGTACAGTAGTTTATATCCGCCGCGCCCTCTTTATTTAGCGCTGCAGGCTGTACCATACATATTAGCGCCCGAATTAATCCGCGCGAGTGCCTTGCATGAAGTTACAGCAGATTCAAGAATTACCCATGAATTGCAGGTACTTAAGAGCAGTTACTGTATACCTTACTGGTCTCACAAGCCCTAGCACTTCGACAACTGGTATTCCTTAGGGAGTGGCTAAATCAAGGGTAGTTCAACTTATATCGAGCACCAAGGGGATTAATTAATTTACTCAGGCTAATTGAAATTGTTTAAAATTAGTTAGAGGACCGAAGTCCATAGCAAAGATGCTAACGGTGAAATAGTTTCCAAGTAGTCACAGGAAAAAACATCACATGGCACCAGATCAGTTGTAACAACCAGTCATAACTTGCACCCAGTTTGTTATATGTACGTCAGTTAATGACACACACTTCAATAACATTTGACTGATGGCAATAATACTGGTTGTATTTAGAAAATTATTCACCATGCCATGCACCTTAATGTTGGACTAACCTTAGCTAAAGTGCTGTGGTAAAATAAATTAATTTTCTTTGACAGTTGTTGTCTCCCAATATATTTAGTAAAGTACAATGCATTGAATAAATATTTAAATTGTTTCTAATAGAACCACATAACAAAACAATGTTAGTAACAGCACTTTAGAGAATGCAGTAAGGCAAAGTATGCAGTGCTCATGAAAATACATAAATATAACAAAGCAAAATATGTGATTTAAAAACATGCCATCATGACGGCAGATAAGGATCGCTTGGCCCACCTAGTCTGACCATTTCCCTGTACTCAGAAATAAAATACTTACAAATTAAATCGCACTCCATCAGTTTTCTAATTTCGCTCCTGAAATTATTAGCGTTCAGTTTATTTTAGCGCTTTTTACGTTTCAGCTAAAATAGCGAAAATAAACGGAACTCTAATACTTACTACTGTACAGTATATGCACCATAACAGAAATTGGTGGAACAATTACTCACTCTGGAATAAAACCCTAAATGGTTACTGTCACAAACCCATTCCTGAGGGCCAGGTTCACTGAGCTCAGTGCCCACTCCGAAGTGCAATCCGTGACAGAGAGAGGGAAAACAGAGTATACCATCTTTGTGTCCCTCTATAGTGCTCACTGGCTTCACAACTCAACACTCACCATGAAGTCCTATGTTCCTCTCTTTACTCTGGATCAGGGTACAATACCAGTCTTGAGTTTTGTAGCTAATTGAGAACCCTTTCCCAGTTGTTACACAAAGAGGGAAGATCCAAGCATTACAACCTCTTTGGGGTAGTGTTGTAACCCTGATTCTGCCTTTTCTCCCATGGCCATGCAATAACCTGGTTCAAATCCCCACAGACTCTTCTTTGAGACTTTGGTATTCCCACTGTCTTATCCAGACTTTCCCTTTTCAGACTCTTTGTTCGATTTGGCAGCTTATGATGGCACCCCATAGCAATAACAGTTTAGTTACAGATTAATACTGAACCTCACACAATTGCACACCCAATATAAGAAAATCTCACTCGGGACTGTTTTCTTTAAAACAAAATGTTTTTACTAAATGGTTACTAATCAGTTACAACTAAAAAGGTTTAAATATTCTTTTTAGTCACAGCATAACACTAAAAAAAGTTAAAATGTACAAACAAGTGCATTATACAATTGTTTAAGGTTCTACCTTAGTTTGCAGTGAATTAAAGTCTGTAAAGAGATAAGTGCAGTCTTTGGTTCTTAGTCTCTGTGTTTTGGCAGTTTTGCTTCTCTGTGTGTTCAGGAGAGAGTCCAGATGAAAAGTGTGCTACATGCCCTGAGCTGAGGGCTTTAAATACCTTCTGTAACTTGCAGTGTCACCCATTATCACAGTTCTAAAAAAGATTGGTCTATTTACCTATCAGGTGAGTCAGAGCAACTACTCCATTTGGCCAGGAAATGTCACTGTTCCGCTGTTTCCAAAATTCCAAGAATATCAAAAATCAAATCCAGACACATATAATTAACATGGTTATGATATTCATAAGTTTTTTGAAGTCCCCTGTAGACAATTCATACCTGTAAGACAAATTTCACATTAGCCTGTCAGAATGGTCATTTGCTGCTCAAATCCTGGCTAAAACCTCATGAGCTCTGAACTGGCTTCCTTCAATTAAGTTACAAGGAATATCCTGTAAGGTTTATGACTATACTAGCTAATTTTATTACCTCTGGGCAGCTAGTCAGGAAATGCAATTAGCTTCTTTGCAAGCAAGCTGTTCTGCAGGTTACAGGACTATCAGCCACTAAAAAAAAACATTTCCTTTTCTTCACATTGACATTTACCATATGGTGTTTTTAAACATGTACAAGAATATAACAGAACATAGCACCACACATCTGCCCATCTGACTGGCATGGACATAGCTTGCACATCCCTCCCTCCTAGACTGAATTTGTGGGAATCCATCCTTATGTATGGTATGATTTTCACAAATTCTGTTCACTACTCTAACTGGTGAGATAAGCCATCTGAGTTTGCATTGACTTTTATGGCCCTGCAGGTGATGGTCATATTGTAGGTCTGTAGGGCAATACTCCATCTTAAGAGACTGCCATTTGTCTTACCCATCTGATTCAACCACACCAGGGAGTTGTGATTGGTCTGTACCTCAAAGCATCTCCTGTAAAGATATGGTTCTGATTTCTTGGGGCCAAGCACAAAGCATTTCTTTTCAACTGTGGAATATGCCTGCTTCTGGGGAGAAGTAATGTTTTGCTAAGATACACTGTTGGGTGAACCTTTCCTTGATTAGATGTCTGGCTGAGGGCTGTTCCAATCCCCACATCTAAGGCATCTGTCTGGACTACAAATTGCTTAGAGTAATCTGGACTAGCCAACACAGGGGCACTGCACAGTGCCTACTTTAATCATGTGAAGGCTCATTCACAGACTGGCTCCCAGTTTACCCTTTTGGGCTTTCTTTTCTTTAGCAGGCCAGATAAGAGAGCTACCAGGGTACTGTAATTTGGTACAAACATTCGATAGTACCCTGCGGTCCTTAGAAAGCTCCTAACCTGCTTCTGGGTTTCAGGCATAGGTCACACCTCTATTGCCTTAATCTTTGATTTATTAGTGCAAAGCTGCCCCCATGACACTACATGGCCTAGGCATGCCACCACCACCATAGCCACCTGGCACTTTTCAGCCTTGACACTGAGCCTTGCCCTTTGCATCCTGCCCAACACTTCCTTCAGGTTGGACAGGTGTTTCTTTCAGCCGGTACTGAAGATTGCAATATCATCCAGATAAGTCACTGCCTACTTTTCAGTACCATGTAACACCTGGTTGACTAACCTTTGGAAGGTGGCAGGGGCATTCTTCATTCCAAAAGGCATTACCCAGAACATGAATAATCCTATTGGGGTGATGAAGGCTGATCTCTCTCTTACTCTGGCATTTAACCTGACCTGCCAATACCCTTTCATTAAATTAGTTGTGGTAAGGTATGTTGCCCCTCCATGGCATGGGGTGGGCATCAGACTTTGTGACTGCATTGAGTCCATGATGGTCCACACAGATGCGAGTAGAGTCATCCAGCTTGGGAATGAGGACTATGAGTGAGGCCCAGGGACTGTGGGATTTCTGGATTACTCCTAAATCCAGCATTTTCACCACCTCCCTCCTTCCTAATGTCCTTTAGGATGGCCTCAGACACCTGGAAGGCTGTCTGTCAGATGGGTGCTTGCATCCCTGTATCTATGTCATGTGTTGCTAAGGGGGTACATCCTGGCTTGACAGCAAACAATGGGTCAAAGTCCTCTGAAATCCCCTCTCATTTCCTGGGTCTGCTCCAGGGTCAACTGGGGTGACAGCTTGATTGTCTCCACAGATGACTGCTGCTTGCTTTCCTCTAGAAAGTTCAAGAGGGAGTTTTCTTCATCTATCTCCTCCCCAGGACTACACACTGCAAATATTATGTCAGCCCTATTTGCATATGGCTTCATCATGTTGTCATAGTACATCCTATGGCTATGTCTCCAGTCAGGCATATTCACAATATCATTTATGTCATTTTCTTGTTGGACTACCTTGTATGGTCCATCCCGTTTGGCCTGCAGCTTGTCCTTCTGGGCTGGGATTAGGACCATGACTTCCTGACCTACACTGTATGAGCGAGCTCTGGCTCCGTGGTTGTACCAGAACTTTTGCTTCTGATGGGCAGCTGACAGGTTGCTTTGGGCCACTCCCATAAGCTCCTTCTGCTTCTCCCTAAATGTAAGCACATATTCCACTATGGGAGTTCCCTGGGTAGCATGTTTGCCTTCACAGTCTTCTTGGATCAAGTCTAGGGGCCCACATGCCCTACGTCCATATAAGAGCTGTAAGGGAGAGAACTCTGTCAACTCTTGGGTCACTTCCCTGTATGCAAACAACAGGTGGGGAAGGTATTTCTCCAAGTCCCTCCCATGCTGTTCAGCAAACACTTGAAGCATCGATTTTAGGGTACCATTAAACCTTTCCACAAGCCCATTGGCTTGTGGGTGATATGGTATTGTGCATCTCTGTACCACCTCACACTTCTCCCACAAACACTTCATCAGGTCTAACATGAAGGTACCCCCTTGATCAGTGATAGCCTCCTGCAGAAAACCAATATGGGAGAAAATCCCTAGCAAGGCATCTGCCACTTTGTCCTAAATGAGGAGAGGGTGACTACCTCTGGATATCGGGTGGTGTAATTGACCACCATCAAGATAAACTTATTCCTGGAGGAGCTTGGGGTACTCAAAGGTCCCATGATATCCATTTCTACCCTGTTGAATGGCTCCTCCACAATGGGCAAAGGAATTAGGGCAGCTTTGGCTTTATTACCTGCCTTCCCTATTTGTTGGCATCGGTGACAAGACCTGTAATATTCCTTCACCTGCTCAGTGAATTTGGGCCAATAGAAATTCTGGGCCAATTGCTGCATGATGTTTGCAATGCCCAGATGTCCGGACATGGGGATATCATGAGTGATCTTGAGCAACTGCTCAAGGCACTCCTAATGAACGATAAGCTGACTGACCATCACCCCTCCCTCTCTCCTCACATCCTGCGTATACAACAGTCCATTGTCCCAAAATAATCTATGCCTTATGTCACCTCTTGGTGTTCCATCAGATTCTGCACAAAGCCCTCAGCCTCTCCAAACTAGGATCAGTTCTCTGAGCAGCTGCAAAATCTTCACATTTTCCCAAGGCATGGGACATGTCACCATCAGTTCCTAAACTGGGGTCCATAGCTCTAGCGTCAGAGCATTCAGGGTCTCTGTCAGTTCTAACCTTCTAACCATTTGTTACCCCTCCCTCCTCAGAGTAACCTTCTGTAGCTGTCTTGTGAATGGCTACCTAGAGAAGTCCTACCTCCTTTTCACTACTCTCCATTTCAGGTGACACAGGCTGGGAAACCTGCCTCCCTTTGTTTTCCACAGGGGCTTCTATGGGCTTCGGGGAACTACAATTGGCCTATGCCATCTGGGTGCGGGTAACAGCACACACCACCCCCTTCTGCAGATTGTTCTCTATAATCACATCCAGAGCTAGGTTGTCTGCCACTGCCACTTTTTACACCGTCTCTCCTGTCTAACCCCAGTCCAAGAGAATGCTAGCAAGTGGCAGAGATTTTTCCTCCCCAGTGAATCCTTTCACCATTACAAACTGGCTAGGTATAAGCTGTTCAGGCCCAACCAAATCCCCTTTTACTAAGGTAACAGATGCCCCCGTGTCCCTTAACCCATGGGTCTACACCCCATTTTCAGTAACTGGGTGCATGTGTTCCCTCATGTTTACAGGCATGCTGTCAGGGATACAGAAGCAACCCAACTCTGTCTTGAGCACCACTTTGTCCACTCTGTGCCTTTGTAAGACACTATCTAGCAAGATGCCCTGGCTATTAATAAAACCAACAGTCATCATTTCTTTTATCTGAGAAATCCTTTTTTTGGTAACTTGGAGCTTCCCCTTTCTGGCATGCTTTTCCCTTTCTGTACTGCCACACCCTGCCCACTCCCTTTCAGAGCAGGCCTGCTCCTGGCATAGCTGTCCAAGAGCTCAGCAGCTTGCTGAGCTGTTTTTGGATCTCAGTCCTCTAGCCAGGTTTTCAACTCTGCTGGGCCAGCCCAAAATAACTGCTTTAGCAACATAACCGCCTCAGTTTTTTCCACAGAATTTGCTTCTATTCCCTCCCACCAACATTTCAAAAACTGAAGTTGCTTTGTGGTGAATGTTTCATAACTCATGTCAGGGCTTCTTCAGAGTTTATGGAACTTAACCCTATATGCTTCAGGCGTTAACTCATACTTTTTAAGTAAAGCGGTTCTAAGTTTCTAATAATTACTACTGTCCTGATTGTCCATTTAGCCTAGCACCTCATGCCCTTTACTAGTATGTAGCATGGATAGCTGAAATCTCCAGGTCTCCCTTTTCAAATGAATTTCAAAAATGCATTCATATCCTCCCTCTTTAAGTTCAGCTATTAATTTTGAATTTAACTTACACCCAGCCCTGGAGTTTCAGGTTCACCCCTTCCACTTACCTTCTCTGGATCTGGTCGTTGGAGTTTTAGCTTCTTAACTTCTGAGTTTGTTAAATGACTAGACAGAGCAATTTGTAACAAAGACAAAGAAAACAGGACAATGTCATGCTATAAGGGAGCCAAAATATCTGATATCACTAAAATGACCAGTGACATACCCTGTCTTGAGAACGCCCAAAAAAGTGATCATTTATGCTGGGGCTAATAATGTATTACACCAACATCCTCAGCAGATTAAATAGTAGCTGGTTAATCTAACCACCAATCTTGAAAACCTGGGTTGTGAGCTGCGACTTCTGGTGATGTCATGGAGCTGAAGCAAGCTTAACTCAAAGAGCTCCCATCCCAGCCGACTAACAAAGCCTCCAAAAAGCTTCAAAAACTTACTTATTGATCTTTAAAAATGTCTAAATACTTAGGAGGAGCATCTCTTATCAATAACAGAGGCAAAAATCGACCAGATCACAAAAACAATGTGAAGGATACCACCAGATTAAAGATGGGCCTACCTAGCAGACCATCCTCTCCGACTAACTCCCAGGGAACCGAGTATGATACGGATGGGGAGTGTGAGCAGTTATCGTGCTCCAGGTTCAAAACACTACTACAGGAAATTAAAGAATCCAGGAAAGAAAACAAGAATTTCAAACAATGCAAAACCAATTAGCCACCTTTGAAAACCGAATCAGAGCAGTTGAGGAATGGATCTCGGAAGCGAAGGACATGACAGCACAACTCACAGAGGTTATTCAAACCTTACTCTAGCAAACCGAAGCCTTACAAGCAAAATGCTTAGACCTGGAGGGTCAGTCCCAACGTGATAACCTCCAACTATATGGCCTCCCTGAGAATATGGAGACAACCCCAATGGCACCGTTTATTGAGAACCTGCTGTGAGATGTGCTGGATCTTCCACCTACCCTTAGTTTCCACGTGGAAAGGGTGCACAGATCTTTACAAAAAAAACCTACCAACCCTGCGGCTCATCCATGGTCCATTGTATTTAACCTTAACTCATTCAGTGCAAAAGAAGAGATACTGAGGAGTGCTTGGAGCAAAAAAGAAGTTAAATACCTCACAAATCAGCTGTTTCTCAACCATGATTGGGTAATAAGAAGTGCAGTCGTAGAGAATCAAATACCTTCCCATTCTGAGAGTGCTGCGAGAGAAGACCATTCATTTTCATACCTCCTATCCCTCCCGACTGAGAGTGTTTTGGGAAGATGGAGTGAAACTCTATTCAACATTTGAAGATGCACAGGATGCACTCAAGGAGAGGGGAATATCTATAGAGGAAAGCAGGAACCAAGAGGCAGAGAAGATGGGACCATTCAGACAGCGCACCATGTACAGGAAGATGGGGGAAAGCAAGCCTATGCCACATGTGAAAGCACTACACAGAATCCAAAGCATCCTGAATAGAAAGGCAGATCAAACTCAACCAGATACCTGAAAGAAAAAGCGAATCCATGTGGCTACTTTGCTGAAACCATCCTACTGACTCTCGAGCAACCACTGAAGAACCCCCTACTGGCAACGCCATACCTTGGATAAGTACTGATTAATTACTCAACTTCTGAGTATTTCAATAAAGGACTGGGGATTACAAGGAGGGGGGAGTTGCAGTGCCAAGAAGCTTATAAACTCACCCGCTGAACAAATAAAGAACAAAGCAAAAGGGGACTTTGACTCTCCAGTTAGTCACAGCTTCTTAGCGTGCAGTTATATACAAGTCACCCTGTTAAACAACTAAGGACTTGAAAGCTGTAGTAATAATGTTTAACTGGATCTTTCTCTTCTACCCTTAGTAGATATTGATTAATGTGAGGTTCCCATTGATGACTGTCATTCTGAAATGCTATTTAGTAAACCTTTGGCACCCTTCCATGTTACTGAGGGCAGATCAGATGAGTTACAATGGAGATTAACACTAGACCAGAGCTCACTTTGTCCTATGTTTTTCAGGACATACACCTCTGTTGTCTAAATAGTAAGACTAATTTTTTCATAGTTGGCTGGAAACGGGGCTTACTGGTGATCTATCAGCCCATAATCCTCACATACTAATAGGGAGCCCACTGATACTGAGGCTCTAGAGGAGGTCATCCAGTAATGGAGGCACACGCATTCCTCCTTGTCCTCCTTTTTCAGAGAACACAGGGGCTAGAAAGGCAATCTAGCCCTCAACCTTGGAAGCATACACTTCATCTGTTTATAAGTTAATAAATAGCCATGTTGGCTTTACAATTTGTTTCACATTTAGCAGGACAGTTGGAACTCTTAAATAAGGATAACTTCCGATGGTACCAGTGTATTTTGGAATGGAGGGAGTCACCACTAGAGGGAACAGATGAGCTAACTGTACCTTTTTACAAACTGGGAGTAAATGACCTTACTTAATATGGCACAACCTTATGTCATATGCACTTATAATGTGCATGGTATCACTAACCCCACCAAAAGAAGTAACATTTTACAGTACATGAGGAGGGAGGGAGCTAACATTTTACTATTACAAGAAATGCATCTTTCCCAAAGTGAACAAAAAAAATTTGAGCGTCTGGGATTTGCCCAGGTGGTGGTCCCCTCATATCAGGGTGGGAGAATGCAAGGGACCACCATAATGATAAAACAATGGTTACATTTTGAACTAAAGGACCAAATTACAGATAAAGAGGGGCCTTTTGTTTTCATAAAGGGTCTGTTAGATAGCCAGATGGCTAGACTAGCTTCTATTTATATACCCCCAGTGTCAGATTTCTCACTGTATAGAAACCTTTTTAATAAGTTAATGGAATGGGCAGAGGGAAGGGTGATTTGTGGGGAAGACTTAAACCTTAATATCACTGGGGAAGGCAGAGATCAATCCGCTCAGGGACGGATAAATAAAACAACTAGAAGTCTCAGACAGTTGTTACAGGAAATTGGTTACGATGACATATGGCAATATATAAATGGGCCCTCTAGAAGACATACCTTTTATTTGTAGGCCATGACTCATTCTCTTGCCTAGATTTTCTGCTAGCCCCAAAGAAACAACTGAATATAGCTCAAAGCACGTGGCAAGGGACCTTTTATCTCTCAGATCATGCCCCCATTTTTTGTAAACTTCAAACACAGACCACCCGAAGGAAGACCTTCTGGTGACTGAACCTATCCCTCCTAAGAAACCCAGAAGTGTGGGAATTGATCACAGAAATGATAACCCAGGCCTTATTAGACAATGACACACAGGACTTCTCAATGGCCATGATTTGGGACACCATTAAGGCAATAGTGAGGGGGAAACTAATAGGGATCTCATCTTATCAAAAGAAACAAAGGAAATCCCGAGGACTCACCTTAGAAACTCAAATAGAGGTATTAGAGGGTCTTCAGCATGTGAAACACTGTAAGGCAAGATCCCGAGAGCTCACCTCACTTAAAAAAGATTTAAATAATATCCTAGACTATGCTATTGAACAGAAACTCTTGTTCTTAAGGCATAAATATTACGATGGGGGACCTAGATCTATGAGATTAATTGCAGGCCAGTTGCAGGCCCTTAGAGCTAAATCCTCTATACTAAAAATTAGACACCCCACTAGTGGTGACCTTAAAAATAATACTGTAGATATCTTTGAGGCATTCCACCAGTTTTGTACAAAATTATATGTGAAGAAATCATCTCCTTCTGACGAAAATATTCAGGAATTTTTGACACCCCTTGCTCCTCCCACTATTACATGGCAACAATCCCTTAGTTTAGTGGCCCCCATATCCTCTAAGGAAATCGTAGCAACAATTAGTAATCTAAAAATGGGTAAGTGTCCTGGATCTAATGGTCTCCTGGGAGAGTTTTATAAAGTTTTCACCAAGACTCTCACTCTGATACTGAACAGGCTGCTCACTTACGTGAATAAAGAAGGAGGAATAATCCCTCCATCCTGGAATGAGGCTATAGTCTCAGTAATACCAAAACAGGGTAAAGACCTCTCAGATTGCTTCTCATTTTGACCAATATCTATGTTGAACACAGACTACAAAATCTTTGTGTCCATTTATGCACAGAGACTTAAACAACTCACACCATCCACAATACACACGGACAAATGCAGTTTTACCCCTGGGCGCCACGCCCAGGATAATGTTAGACGTACGGTTTATATTGTTGAACATATTTATGCCCTAAACATTCCTGCAGTTGTATTGGGATTGGATGCAGAAAAAGTGTTCGATATAGTGTCATGGGATTTTTTGAGAGGGGTATTGACTAGATTTGATTTCCCACGCCAATTTATAGATACCATCTTCAAATTTTACACAAACCCTACAGGATACATTAGAGCAAACGGTCACATAACTGAGAAATTTTCCCTATTTATAGGAACCAGACAGGGGTGCCCCCTCTCCCTGCTCCTAGTCGCTTATTATATTGAACCCTTGACCCAATACTTACACCAGACCCAGGATATCAAGGGCGTTGAGATAGCAGGCTCAGAACAGAGATCGGCTCTCTTTGCTGATGATGTCCTTATGTATTTGACTAGTCCAGACACCTCCTTACAGGCTCTCTTTCAGCATATCTATAAATTTTCCAATCTTTCTGGTTTCACCCTAAACATAAACAAGTCAGAAGCCCTGACTTTTGATTATAACCCTTCACCAAGCTTTAAAAAACAGTACCCATTTAAATGGGATAAAGCACCCATAAAATATTTGGGTGTACAGATCCCAAAAGACCCGGAGTTACTTTTTAATCTAAATTATCACCCTCTAGTGAATACTATTAAACAAGATTTGAGAAGATGGGATTTGTTGCCATCCTCTTTTTATACAAGAACCTTATCACAGAAGATCAGTGCTTTACTGAGATTCTTGTACTTATTTCAATGTGTGCCATGTGCCCCATCTCCAAAAGAGCTTCTCTCCTGGCAAAAAATTTTAAATGCATATCAATGGAATCAAAGGAAGCCAAGAATGAATCTTTCTAAGCTGTTTCTGCCTAAACATTTAGGGTGAGTTGTTCTCCCCTCTCTCCAAAACTATTGGATCTCAGCCCAGATGCATTTTGCATTACTGTGGGGCACTAAAGCATACCAGGCAGTTTGGAAGCAAATTGATTTATCCAGACCTGTCTCTACCCCACTTCTGGCCTGTCTATTCTCTCTATCTCATCTCAACAAAGTTAGCCAGGAAACCCCGCCGGCAACTACTGCCATACTAAAGGGCTGGCAATTGGACATGAAGCACAAAACCTTCCAACAATACCAATGGATGTATGATTGGGTCATATTAACCCCCCTTTTGATACACCAATGCATAACAAATGGCACAGGAATCAGTACACTAAGGGATTTGAAGCCTCATGGCAGTTACTAAAAGGTAATGAGACTATAGATTTCATGGAAGCTCAGAGGCTATATTCCTGGACAGAAAAGGATAGGCTATATTATTACCAAATTAGAGACTATATCCAAACACAAATTAGGAAGACAGAGTGGGACTCTCATCTACAGGAGGATGGTACCCCCTTTCAACAAATTTGGACCTCTCTTCTGGGGGAAAAGGCAATATCTATAATACATAAATCACTTATACCACAAACTGCACATGCCATGATGGCAGTTCAATCCAGATGGGAACAGGAATTTGCACATCCCATATCTAGTAAACAGTGGCTTAAGATTTGGGGAAACACATAGAAAACCACCTCCTCCCCTATTTGGAGGGAATTCACATGGAAGGTCAGGACAAGGTTCTTCCTAGTTCTGTCTGTAGTAGCACTACGAAATCCGGGGACCATCTCCAGGTGTTGTAGGGAATGTGGAGAGATGAGAGCCTCACATAAACATATTTTCCTGGCCTGTCCGGGACTATCAGCCTTCTGGCTCCAGGTAATATCGCATATAAAATCAATGCTGAACATACAGAGTGAACCTAGGAGTATTAATCTAATCCTGGGGATTCCACTGGAGGATATTAGAGATAAAACCAGCTTATACTTATGGGCCATACTTTTAAGCTCAGCTTATAAATCTATAACCCAAAAATGGCTCCTCACAACCCCCCCCTAGTGGTATCTGATTGGAAAGCAAACATATTGCACATTCAACATAATGAGCAAATTTCATTTAAACTCCAGGAAAAGAAGGAAAACTATCTATCATGATGGTCATGGTGGGAGATATACCATGATCAACTTTAATAGGCAAATAGAGCTTAGATCACATGATTGATCTAAAAAGTTGACAGGGAACAATTTGGGGCCTGGTGGATGAAGAGTACAGATAATTGCTTAAGGGAATGAAAGCATGGATTTCTTATATTAAGTATTCTTCCCCTCAGAGTTTCTGTTTCAGTCTCTGTATATAGCTCTAAACCAAAGATTAAGAATTAAATACAAATGTTGGTATTGGTGGTACCTTATGTTCCAAGGTTTGTTACTATCCTGCTCAAAGTTAGATTAAGTTAGAGAATTAAGTTCTATAGTGTTCTGATTTACATTTTTAGAATGACTATATGTTGTAACAGTTTTAACATAAAAAAAAGAAAGAGAACATTCAGATGAATGTTATTGTATTAGAAATGGATGTATGAAACTAAATCCTTCAATAAAGCAAGTATAAAAAAGAAAACCTGGGTTGTGACTTGGCGTTCTCAGAGATACTCCCAATTCTGAAAGCTAAACACCAGCAAAAATAGAAATTAAAGAAAATTTATAATTAGCTAAGACAGTGGTGCATGAAACAGAGTGTATGCCGCATAACACACTGGGAAGAATTTGATGACAATAGTCACTTGTATAGTAAAGACAGGCTGCATCTTAACAAATAAGGGTCTCAGCTTCTCAGCCAATATCTAAACAATTACATTAATACCCATTTAAACTAGGATACAGGGAGGTGGGGGCTATGACTAGACCTGTCTCAGGATTTCATTTTTATTCAAAAATCAAAAATATAGAAGCATCTAAAGGGACAAATAACAAAAACAAAACAATAAGGAGAAGAAAAAGAAACATGGAATAAGGAACCAACACTCAAAATACCTTAGTAAACACTAGTAGTAACATACCTGCCAGAACCCTTGTTTTACTGGACAACCTAAATGAACTTAAGATTTTATTGACAAATGCAAGAAGCTTAACTAATAAAACGGATGAATTAAGACATGTTTTAGTAACTAAAGATATCAACATCTGTGTCATTACAGAAACCTGGTTCTCAGACAATGATTGGAACACGGATATACCTGGCTATGTTAAATTTCTAAAAAACAGACAATAAAAAAGGTGGAGGTCTTGTACTATATATATCAACTAAACTTAAGAGCCATCAGATAAATCTAGATGATACATGTGCAGAAATTTTATGGACCAGGATTGAGACAGGACATGAAACCCTGACTACTGGATTGTGCTATCGGGTGCCTAATCAAAGTCAAGAGCAAAATTCAATATTTCTTGATAATTTGGAAAACAGAGAAGCCATAGGGGACTTAATGTTTATTTATTTAGATCTAGAATTACAATTACCTTTGAGCCAAGGCTCTTTTACAAAGGTTCCACATCAGTTGAGGAATGGCACAGAGGATACAAAAGAAATAACATTGCAATAGAAATAACAACATTGAGGGTGATTACAGTACAAATTGGAAGCCATAGAGAATAATAGGAATAACAACATCATTGTGGGTGAATACAGAACAATTGGAACAGTTATTATTTAAAAACATATTTATAGAGTAAAGACCAAAGTATGGCCCGGGGCAGCAAACCCTAGGAGGAGACACAGACACAAAGGGGAGAGGAAGGGGTTGGGGCACATAGACAAAGGGGAGAGGTAGGAGTGGGGTGGACGTAGTAGCAGCCAGAGGCATTTGTCAGGCAAATAGGGGAGAAGTGCAGATAAGGGGGGAAGGGAAAGAGGGAGATGGGAAGAGTGGGAAGGTAGTAGGAGTTGGGTGGAGGTGAGGAGATAGGGCAGATAGGAGATATGGCAGATAAGAGATGGGGAAGATAGTGGATGGGCAGATAGGTGTATAAGTGCTATGAAGGGTTATAGAAAGGCTATTGGAGGTGGCAGATGTGTCTGAAATTAAGTGAGGCAATCACAGGAGCTGGAGGCTGTGAGATGGAGCCAGAGCCTGGTTTTAAACATACCAAGTGTTGGAGCAGAGGAGATGGTGGAGCTGAGATCATTCAGCCAAAGGGGAGCCCTATAGGTGAAAGAACGTTGACCATGTGTAGTGTGAGAGTAAAAGAATTTGCATGAGCTGCAATTTGGAACTCCTGGTGCACCACGGATTGGTATTATGGCAGAGTAGGGCTTGGACACCGGGGGGGGCAAGGCCAAGGTTAATTTTTTTCGCCATGGTACGGGTGAGATACTTAATATGCTTGGAGAGTTGGAGCCATCCAGATTGAGCATAAAGGTTACAGGTATGGGTGACAGGGAGGGCTCCAGTGACAAGCCGACATGCCTTGCTGAGTACTGTTGATATACATCTGAGGGGTGACACCATGGCTGAGCCATAAATGATGAGAACATAGTCAATAATGGAGACCACGGAGCTCTGGATGGCAATCTTCAATGCTTCTGGGGTGAGATGTTTCCTGTGCTTGAACAGTAACCCAAGATGCATATTAGCCATGTTGGCCACACTGTCAACATGAGCCCCATAGGATAGGTTGGGGTCAAGCAGAATCCCTAGGTATTTGAAAGATAGGACCTGTTCGAGGTTATTCCCCTGCATGGTGGGGATAGTCAGAGGGTGTAGCTTGCACTGATTGTGAGAGCTGTAAAAAAGCGAAGACTTAGTTTTCTTATGATTAAAGACACGCTTATGATTAGAGAACCAGTTTTCAACAGTGCTGAAGCCATGCTGGAGATTGAGTTGTAGTGGCATGGGGTCTTTGTGAGAGGAGAAAACAATTGTGTCATCAGCCTACAGAATGATTTGTTCCAAGCAGAGTTGCATTAGGGAATTTAGAAAAAAGGCTAAACAGGAGTGGGCCCAGTATGGACCCCTGGGAGACACCACAGAGAACTGGCAAAGTATTAGAAAAAGCATGGGCAATTTTTACTCTTTGTGAGCTGTTTTCAACGTAGCTTTTAAACCATAGTGCGGGGTCAGGTGCATGACCGATGTTCAGTAGTCAATCAGCACTCATTAATGGACAGTGTCAAATTCCTTGGACAGGTCGATAAAGACTGCTCCAGTAAGAAGACCATTGTCTAGTGAGCTGTGCACTGCTCCAGTGAACTCTAGGAGCACAGAAGTTGTGCTATGAAGTCGTGTTGTTTTGCGCACAGAATATTATATTTGTCCAAGTAGTTGGTGAGCTGGTCCATGATGATGCACTCGAGGGCCTTGGAGATCGGGCGATAGTATGGTTGGTCTTGTCACCACTTTTGTGGACTGGGGTCACTGTTGCAGATTTCCATCTGTCCTGGAACTGACTGCAGCTGAGAGAGAGGTTAAGAATATTGGTTAATGGATGGAATGCTTCATCAGGAGTAAGTGACAGTAGTTTAAGGTCCAGGGAGTCACCACTGGTTCTGGATTTGGAGATTGCTGAGGCAATGTGGCGGCGGGTTTCATTCAACTTGACCTCTTTGAAGTAGAACTGGGGATGATTTGACTGAGCACGGGGGGTATTGAAAGAGGTGTCATTAACTTCAAAAAAGTCAGGGAAGAACGGTACTGAGGTCAGAAAAACAGTATTTAAGGTGTTTGCAATGACTGTGGGGTCAAGGGAAGTGGACCCATCAACTTTCAGCATAGCTGGGGTGGTTTTTGGTTGCTTCCCTGTAACTTCTTTAATATTGTCCCAGAACACTCACCCATTGCCCCAGGTGTTGGTGAGAGCATCCCTGTAATAGGAACTTTTCGTTAACTGGATGGATTTTGTACAGGTGTTTCGGGCATGTTTGTATTTTTGGATGTCAGATTGCTTACCTGTAGCTTTAGCCACTGCCCAAAGATGGTCCATTGATTTCAGCTGAGAAAGGAGCTCCGTAGTGAGCCATGGGTTGCAGAGGGTTTTAGCTTTATGTTTTTTAACAGGAGCAAATAGTTTGCAAGCCATGTTGAAGGTGGTGACGAAGTGGTCAAGAGCCAAGTTAACATCTGTCGCCTTGTATATAGGTAGCCAGTCTTGCAGATTCAGGTAGTGCTTGAGGTGGGTGAGTTGACCACGGGGGAGGACTCTGTTGGAGATGATTATGGGGGAGGCTTGAGAAATTTTGTTAGACCATTCACAGATGACTGGAGAGTGGTCACTGAGAGAGTCTGGGAGGATGGTGGTACGAGACATCCTGGCAGGAAGGCCTGTAAGGACCCAGTCCAGGAGGGTACTGATGTAGTTTTGTAGTTTTCCCTGGTGGGGGTGGCAACCATCTGTGTAAGGTTAGCAGCTGCTATGACATCCTTGTGTGCACATGCATCCGATGCAAGCCAGTTTATGTTGAAATTGCCTAGCAGGATAAGTTCCGAGCCAGGAGGTTGGGTGTTGAGAAAGTAGAGAACATCAGCTCAGGCCAGGACCTTGGTCCCTGGGTGGAATGCACACAGAGACAATTGTGAGTGTTTTATGATTGGGTTCTAGGAGAATTTTGATAGGTAGGACCTGGGCTGAAGAGTCGGGAAGGAGAGTTGTGATGGGGTACCCCAAGAGAGTGTCTTTAACATAGATAGCATAGCCTCCTCCTCTTTTAGAGACTCGACCCATTCTGAAGACATTGTAGCCCTGTAAGGTAATTGCCAGATCTGGAACTTTTGGCGTCAGCCAGGTTTCAACAACTGCTAAGACATCAGGGTTATGTTGGTTTGTGAAGGATTGAAGAGCATCAAACTTAGGTAGTAAGCTGCAGACGTTGAGGGTTGCAAGAATAAGAGCCCTGTAGTTTTCATATAACTTGAGCTGACGGGACCAGGGGTTTGGATGTATGTTACTCAAAATCAGTAGAAGAAGGAACAGGAGCTTCATAGTGCATAAGCGTAATTCCTTAAGAGATAATTTGCATCGCTGTTTTTTGTATGAGCTGTTAGGTTCCATTCAACAGTCCCAGTGTGATGCAATGTGAGAGAGTGGGTATAAGCTGGCCCATAGACCGAGCTCAGTACTGTTTAGGAGCATCCAGGTATTAGTGAAAGGAGGTCCATGGGGAGGACAGGGCGAGTAGTGAAGCATTCCCTGGGAACGGTGGGTTGTGACTAGGTGAATGGTGGGTGGGTAGAGGTGGCAGGGACCAGGGAGAGAGAGAGAGAAATGGGGAGACAGAGCAAGGAGGGAGCGGAGAAATAGGATCATGGAGAAAAGAGTAGTTTTAGCAGTCATAGTGATTTGCTAGGGAAACACGAGAGAACAGGAGAAAGGGTACACCACTAGACAGCTATCAAACCATGTATTGGAAAAAGATGAGAGCAAGCGAGGATCAGGTTACCCTATCAGATTATTTGAGAAGGCAGGTTTGTAGTTAACCAACAGGACAGGAGAGACACCGCGGGGCGGGGATGAGTGAGTATTTAAAGGAGACCTGGGAGGGGGTAGGGCGGCGGGAGAAAAAGACCCTGGAGGCTTATAGTTTAGCTAAGCAGCTCCAAAGGCGGTGTAGCACTGAAAAGTCTATGTGAAAAGCACACCAATCAGCTTGGGCCTTGGGAGCAGGGTAATTAATAGGACACAGCCTCCCATAGCATCGCACCAAACAGAGGCTCCTGGCTCAAGATGGCTTCACAAAGAAGTGGCAGTAGTACCTGGCAGTGAGATCCATGTTCCAGGACTAGGAGGGTGGCCAGGATGGGTCAACTTCGGTGGCAGTAGCGGCCATAGGATTGGCCACACAATTTTGTCAATTTTGTTGGTAGGAGATTTCAATCTTCCAAATATGAACTGGGACATTCTCAAGACCAAAGGCCTACTTGAACAATGATTCTTAGAAACTACCTTTCAACTAGGCTTAGAACAATTAGTCTCACAGCCTACCAGGAATAATAATATTTTGGACTTAATTTTCACAAATAACACAGACTTGGTATCAACTCCTGTACTACTACCACCTCTGAATGACAGTGACCACATCATGATAACATGCAATATTCAAAGGTGTGTGTTCAGTAACAATGGGATAACAAAAATCTAAAATTATTATAAAGCTGACTACATAAGCATTAAAAATTATCTTACCTCATGGAATTGGGAAAGTGACCTTTAAAATCTTGATCTTGAACAAACAAGGGATACACTTAAAATTAAGATAGTTTTTTGCATAAATAAATGGGTTTCTGATAGCGTTAAATATAATAATAATAAACAAAGGATACCATTATGGTAGTCTAAGGAAATTAAGCATACTATCAAGAAAAAACAAAGAGCATATAGGACATACAATAAAACTCAAAAAGATACAGACCGGGAAAGATTCAAATCTCTTGCCAAAAGGACAAAAACAGTATACGTATGGCAAAACAGAAGTTAGAAATAAACCTTGCAAAACCAATCAATCAATCAAAGTCTTTATTTAACCAGGCGATCACCATTGAGCAAGCTCATTTTCAAGGTGGACCTGGGTTTGTTAACAAGGAACAAGGGGCAATATACATGGGATGCAACACAGAAGAAAATAGTAATAATACAAATAAAGTGAGATACAGTAATACAGTATATAAAAAGTATCAGCAGATAGCATTGACAGTAGTATATGTTTAGAACAGAAGATACAGCTAGTTTTTGGTAGGACACAATTTTTCATAAAAGTAAAGAAATATAAAAAATATGCAAAAGATGTTAAAGACAGTAAGAACAAGTGTTATAATTATATTGTCTCCCTCTAAGGAAGTCTCAGAAGAGCTGGCCCTTTAAACACAAATGACAATATAATTACTGATGAAAGAGAAATGGCTGAAGAACTTAATCAGTATTTTGTGAAAATATTTGAATCAAAAGAAAACATAATTATAGAAATGGACTCTATTGATGATTCCCCTAAATTGTTTACTGAACAGGACACACCGGATGCAATTAACTTCTGTGGCCCAGATTGTATTAATCCAAAATTCTTAAAGGAACTTTCCAAAGAACTATCAGGCCCTTTCACTCTTTTATTAAACGCCTCATTGAAGGAAGGAAATGTGTTGCAAACCTAAAGAGAGGCCAACATTACTCCAATTTACAAGGGCGGTAAGAGACAACTGTCATGTAACTATAGGCCTATTAGCATAACATCTCTTCTCAGTAAAATCATGGAAAGGCTAATACATCATAAAATTTTGAAGCAGTCAGCGATACCCTTGATAATGGAATGCCAGTGGATGTCGTATTTCTGGATTTCAAAAAGACATTTGATACTGTATCTCATAAAACCCTGATTGAACAACTAGTCAATATAAACCTGGACTTTAAACTAATTAAATGGATTTCATCCTGGTTACATAATAGACAACAGAGAATGGTCATTAGAGGACACAAGTCAGCCAGGAGTCCAGTCACTAGTAGAGTGCCCCAGGGATTCATCCTGGGACCACTTCTTTTAATATACTAGTCTCCAGTGTGCATGCATCTGATGGGGTTTGGATCACTAAAAACGCAATTGATTGTAAACTGGATTGTGTAGTAAATAACATCCAGTCTGTAGTAAACTAGCAAGGCAACTTAAATAAACTGAGTGCTTGGGCAATACATAATAAAATGAAGTTTAATGTTACCAAATGTAAAGTTATGCATATGGGGAAAAACAATATTAAGTCTACTTACCTAATGAATAATACAATGTTGATGGTTACAACTCAGGAAAGAGACTTGGGCGTTACAGTATCTGACAATTTAAAATTCAATATACATACAAATAAAGTAGTCAAAAAATGCCATGTCATTTTAGGAAAAATTTTTAAACATATCAAAAGCAGAAGTCTCAAGGTAATTCTTTCATTATATACTAGCCTTGTGCATCCACATCTGGACTACAGCACCCCATTTTGTGCTCCTACATCAATAGGATGTCCAAGTATGACTGAAAGGGTACAGCGTAAGGTTACCAAAAGGATCCATAATATACCTAACATAGATTATGGGTCCAGACTTAAATCACTTCAGGTATTTTCATTGGAATATAGAGCCCTAAGAGGTGGCTTGATTTATACTTTCAAGGCCCTTCAAAATGATTAGATGCTAAATACAATCAGTCTGGAAAGACACTTAATTAAAAACAATACAAGATCTCATAATATTAAGTTTAAAACCTTCTTATGCAAAACTACAAAGCATAACAGATTTTTTACTCAGAGGGTGCCTCCTACATGGAACTCACTCCCTGAAGATATTGTCACTAGAGAAAATGTGGAACAATTCAAAAAAAAGGTTAGATTTCTATATGGGAGACAAGAAATACACCTTCCACCACTGACACGTTGGTGATGAGTTCTCTATGGGCTAACACCTTCTGAACTTGTATCCATCTGTGAAACTCCCTCTGCCTCTGTTTTTCTTTTTCCTCAATCTCTCTCTCTCTGACACTGTTTGTCCTGCAACTTCAGTTCGAACCTCTCCTGCTCTCTGTCTTGCTGGGCTTCAAATTTTCTCTACTCAAATTCCATCTGCTGCTGGGCTTCAAACTTTCTCTGCTCAAATTCCAGCTCCATTTTCCTCAATTCCAGCTGCAGCCTAATCCCTTTTGGACCCAGCTCTGTGGTGATCTTCCCTTGCTGCTGTGGCTCTGGATTCCCTTTGGTCTCGCTGCCCTTCTCCCTGGGACTGGACACTGTGATGGACCTTGGCACCCCCATGCCCAGGCTCTGGACTGTTTCAGTCGCTGGCCATGACTTGAGGCTCTGGACAGCTGCTAGCTCATCAGCTGCCATGAGATCCTCCACAAGGTGCTTTTTGGTTTGCCCCTCTTTCTTGACACAACTGCCTTAGGTGGTCTGCCATGCATTCATTACGGTTGGAAGCCATCTTTTTCCCTGTTACTACACTAGCTTACACCAAAAAAAAAAAAAAAAAAGAAAACAGGTAGGGAACTTTATACTGTAACCAAATTAGTTTTTTCCAAATCTCTACCATGCTTGGGTGTGGATTGCTACCATTTTATCAATCTGATACACTGGCTGCAAATTCAACTGTTACACCACCAATATCTCTTGACTCTCACTGCCATCAGATCTCTTGGATCCCACCTCTGCACATCAGATCTGTCACAAAAACATTCATGAGGGTCAGGTCCACTGAACTTAGAGTGTCCACCCCAAGAGCATTCCCTGACAGGGAGGGGGAAAACAGGGGATTCCCTCTTCGAGTCCTTCTATAGTGCTCACTGGCTTCACAACTGAACATTCACCATGAAGTCCCAGGGTCCCCTCTCTACTCTGGATCATGGTACAATACCAGTATCGAGTCTTGTAGCCAAATGAGAACCCTTTCTCGGTTGTTACACAAAGGGGGAAGATCCAGGTGTACAACCTCTTTGGGGTAGCATTGTAACTCTGATTCTGCCTTCTCCCATGGGCATGCAATAACCTGGTTCAAATCCCCACAGACCCTTCTTTGAGATTTTGGTATTTCCCCTATCTTATTAAGACTTTCCCTTTTCAGCCCCTTTGTTTGATTTGGTAGCGTATGATGGCACCCCATAGCAATAACAGTTTAATCACAGATTAATACTGAACGTCCCAGAACTGCATGCCCAATATAAGAAAATCTCACTCAAGCTGGTTTTCTTAAAAACAAAATGTTTTTAGCAAATAGTTACTAATCATACAGTTACATATAAAAAGGTTTAAATAATCTTCCTGGTCACAGCATAACACATAAAAAGTGGAAATGTACAAAAAAATTGTCCTATGCAGTTAACTAAAGTTTGACCTTAGTTTGTAGTGAACTGAAGTCCGTAAAGAGTAAGTGCAGTCTTTGGTTCTTAGTCTCCGTGCTGTGGCAGTTTTCTTCTCTGTGTGTTCAGGAGAGAGCCCAAAGGAAAAGTGTGCTACATGCCCTGAGCTGAATGCTTTATATAACTTCTGTAACTTGCAGTGTCATCAATTATCCCACTTCTAAAGAAATTGGTCTAATTACCTATCAGATGAGGCAGAGCAACTACTCCATTAGGCCAGGAAATGTCACTGTTCCGCTGCTTTCAAAATTCCAAGAATATCAAAAATCAAATCCAGACACATAATTAACATGGATATGACATTCAGAGCTTAAGTCTTTTAAAGTCCCCTGTAGACAATTTACACCCATAAAACAAAATTCACATTAGCCTGTCAGAATGGTCATTTGCTGCTCAAATCCTGGGTAAAACATACTGGGCTTTGAACTGGCTGCCTTCAATTAAGTTACAAGGAAGACCTTGTAAGATTTATGATAACATGAGCTGATTTTATTACCTAAGGGTTAGCTAGTCAAGAAATGCAATTAGCTTCTTGCCAAGCAAGCTGTTCTGCAGGTTATAAGACTAAAACCATTAAAAAAATCCCTTTCCTTCACATTGGCATTTACCATATGATATTTTTAAACATGTACAAGAACAGAACAGAACACCCACATCTACCCATCTGACTAGCAGGGGCATAGCTTACCACAGTCACAAACTCTATCATATAGGATAGGGAGGTAGGGAGATTGGGTAGCTTTACACATTAATCAGGTTATAAAGAGTACAGAGCATAATGAAACATTAATGGAAGACAACCAAGCATCACTATGGGTTCAGATTACTACAATAATACTTAGGTGTTTATTACAGACCCCCCAAATACAACCGATATAGAACATATTAATATGATTCAAGAAATAATTAAAATGGCAGAAAAAGGCAACACAACAATTATAGAAGACTTCAACCTTCCACAAATGAACTGGCCCAATATGGTATCAACATGTACTAAGGAACAGGTATTTATAAATACCCTATTACAAACCAGTGTACACCAATTAGTGAACAACCTCACTAGGGGAAATAATATTCTAGATGTAGCTATAACTAATATTCCAGAGAGAATTAAAAAAAAGGGAAATCATGGTAAATAGCAACCACAAAAAAGTAAGAATAAAAAAAGAATATACCAGTGGACATAAGAAACATAGAAACATAGAATTTGATGGCAGATAAGGACCGCTTGGCCCACCCAGTTTGCCCATTTCCCTGCCTACTGGATAAGCTGCAGATCCTAGTTAACCAGCAGCCTACTTCTTCCTACCCCCACTCCCTAGAATTGCCTTATGACTGTCCCATGCATGCTTTAATTCCACCAATGTTTTTGACTCCACGACCTCCTCCGGAAGGCTGTTCCATGCATCCACAACCCTCTCTGTGAAAAAATACTTCCTTAAATTACCTCTGAGCTGCCCCCTATCTTCAAATTGTGCCCCCTTGTTCTTGCACACCTCTTTTTTTGAAAGATGCTACCCCTCTTGGTCTTTGTTGATTCCCTTGAGGTACTTGAAAGTTTCTATCATGTCCCCTCTCCCTCCTTTCCTCGAGGCTATACATATTAAGCTCCTTAAGTCTCTCTTCATATGTCTTCCGGTGCAGACCCTGCACCATTTTAGTTGCCCTCCTCTAGACAGCTTCCATCCTGTCTATGTCTTTGCGAAGACTGGGTCTCCAGAACTGCACACAGTACTCCAGATGGGGTCTGACCATCTGTCTGTACAGAGGGATAATAACTTCTTGTTTTCTACTGGTGATGCCTCTCCCTGGGCTCGATTTTCAACAGGAAAAATTTGAAGCAATGTACCTGTACCAAATGGGTGTGATGCAAGTGGCACCTGGCTACAAAGTTTGTGGCTCTCTCAATTTTTGAATGCCAGCTATGTTGAAATCCAGAAGCCATGCATCAAAGCCTCCCTGTACCACCCTTGCAGCAGAAATGCCCGTGTGACAGATCACATGGGTGGCTGAACTATCATGGGGCTGCACCATCATCTTTTTTTGCAATTCTAGAAACCCCTCTGTAGTTGCAACAGTATGCTTACTTTACACCAGACGGAAACTGGTCTAAGGGCCCTGTGCCACTGCTTGACAGGGCAGCAATTGGGGGGGGACTTGGAAGGTGGTAATTGGGGCAGATGGAGCCCTAGGTGTGCCCTGGGGGCCAAGGTGAACACAGCAGCAGTGGGAGGGACATGTGGAGGCACCCAACACAGGTGCTATGAGACTTGCCACACATCTGATCATGCCAGCTGGGAAGGGCATGGCTGGACCATCATGATCCAGACCCCAGGTGACAGCATCCCTGGCACCTGCCCCACAGGACCCAAAGTCCCTTAAAGGTGACAAGTGGCAATGGGTGCAAGTTGTGGGGTGTAGTTGGTGGATGGGGATGTGCCCTGGGCACCGTGACATTCACCATGTACAGAGCCCCTGTATGGCAGCTGGTGGATGCCTGACTACAATGCCAGGGACTGTGGGCCCTGAGGATCCAATGCCAGAGCTGCTGTCCACTGGGGTCTGGATCATGATGGTCTGGCCATGCCCCAACAACTGGCCCAATCAGCTGTGTGGCAAGTCACATGGCACCTCCACCAGGTACCTCCACACATCCCTCCCACTGTTGCCAAGGCCCCTGGCCTAATGGCAACCCCAAGACTCCATTGGCCTGCACTCCCATCCTTCTAGGCATAGTTAACCCTCCTAACCTCTGTTAGTTTCTAGGGTTGGGGCATGATGGATCCCCTCCTTAAACCCCACAGGTGCACCCAATCTTTGCCACAACCCTGCAACTACCAGGTCTTTGGTGCAGGGATCCTAGTTTATAAAACAGAGTGCAGGGTCCCTTTCACACTCAAAGTTTGCCACAATTGTAGAGCCACATAAATTGTGCCAATCTACGAACAAAATTTGAAAACTGAGCGCAATATATCTAGATTTCCAAAAAGCCTTTGTGATGAATTCCCCCATAAACTAGTACTGAATAAAATTAGAAATCTCAACCAGGATATAAGAAACTCAAACTGGGCACAAAACTGGTTACATAATAGACAAAGAGTGAGAATATATAGGATAGTGCATGGGGAACAGTTGACAACAGGGCTATTCTTTCACCAAGTTGGCACTATGATGATGGATTGCCTCGAGAGCACAGCTTGAGAGGTAATCCGTCATCATAATGCCAATAGATGGTGATTGCCTGTTACAACTGTTCCCATGCATCCACTTTTCTTTATAGCGTATGGTGGAATGTAATTTTTTGGGGGGGTTCACTACAGCATGTTTCTGCTTCAAAACATTTTTACTGGGTTACTAGAAGGAAAAAAAGAACTTTACATTTTGAATGTTTTCACACTTGACATTTTAACTGTTTAAGAACTTTACATTTTGAACATTTTAACGCTAAACATTAGTACTGCGGCCGACATTGCTGCTTTCGCTATGTGTCCTGTCTATGGAGTGAGCCCTAACTGTCAAATGCTGCTCGAGGACACAGTATGTGATGTGCACAGTGCAGTAGAACAAAAAATAGTTCTGCTGCACTGCGAATGTCACTAGTGTAGGAAAACAACATTTCGACAGCGATGGATTTCGGTGGAGAACGACGGTCCACCATACACTATAAAGGGAGTCCTATTGGGAAATGGTTCTGTGGCAGGTGGTGTGCCACAGGGATCAGTGCTATGTCCTATGCATTTTTTCAATGCTTGTAACTGATCTACATAGCGACATTAATAGGTGACCAGCAAAAATTGTAAATGATATGAAGGTGGGAGGTTCAGCAGACAAATTTGAAAACAAGAACAAGTTAACAAGTGACTTCAGAAAGAATTGGCAATAAACAACAAAATGTCCTTCAACATTGACTGTATGCATAGGAAAAAAATCAACAACATAACTACAGTATAGCCAGCCCGTCGGCACAGCAGTAGGATTTCTGCTTGAGACACTGGTGACCCAAGTTTGGGAACGGATCCGGATCATCGAAGGTCCAGCCGGGGGAGAAGGATCGAGCATCCCAGGACTGCTCTCCTTCTCTGGTGGAGGGGGAGACTGAGTGTTCAGTGCAGTTGCGACACCCAGCAGAGGCTGGGTTCACCACTATGCACCAACACCACCTAGAATCCAAGGGAGGGATGGATGCTGATCGTCACTGCATGTCCCCCCGCTTATGGGGGGGAAACAGGTGGGGCCTCTGTCTCTATGAATCCCTTCCCGGGCTTCAATTAGCCTCCATCACTGACTCTCCTAAAAAGTTACTGGTACAGCGGGCTGGTTAAGCAGGGGATCAGTCCTGCGGCCCCACCCTCTGGGGGGGAAGACGGGGGGGGGTGACTGGGAGAGTGATGACAGTGTCAGTAGGTAGAAGTCTGGGGGCCATCACCAGGGCAGAATCTGATGGAGGCCCTGCCAAAAAAAGTATAGTAAATTAAAAAAAAAATAATTACAGTATAAATGATAATGACCAAAAAGACAAAAAGATAGAATCAGAGAAAGATATTGAGATACTGATCAGTAATGATCTGCAATTTAGCAAGCATTGCAACAAACTAGTTTTAACAGCAAATAGAGTCTTATGCTGCATCAAGAAATCCTTTGTAAGCAGAATGGAACAATGTATCATTCCCCTATAAGTATCATACATCAGACCACATTTGGACATTGTTCTCAGCTGTGGAGCCACTACTTAAGAAGGGATATCAGCAACATTGAGATGGTCCAACAAGGGCAACACACTGTTGCCAGGACTAAAGGATAAAATATACATAAAATGCTGGATTACCTGATGTTATATGGCCTGGAAGAAAGACGTCTAAGGGGTAGCATGTTGCAATATAAATGATGAAAATCTGATGTTACTAATGAGAATTGAATTCCAAGCAAAGGAATTCAATCTACAATCTCATAATCGGAAAATAAAAATGGAAAATACAATCAAAAACAAATGGAGATGGTGCTTTACACAAACAGCAAGATGAGTATGGAACAATACCCAAAGAAATGGTAAAGACCAAATCCTTAACAAGATTCAAGGCTAAACTAAACAGATATGTCCTTGACAACAGGACACAGTGGACCTGCTAGTGCATCAGGCAGACTTGGGCTAGTTGTCTCCTATCTCCTTACCAAGTATAATAAGAAGTATAAAACTAAACAAAACAGCAGGCTTGGTTTCAAGTCATACAGTAATTGCATCTTTTTCTTTCACAGACCCTTTCAGTTTGTCTTTCTGGCTTGAAATCTACAACATCTGCCTTCTCCAAGAAACATGACCTTTTCAGTTCCCTCGCCCTCCTGGGTGCAATCACTGAGTTATTAGGTGGCAGGCTGGTTCTGATCAGCTTGGGAATGGCCCAGTCCCATATTGAATATTCCCAGATTCACATCCCCAGGGACAAGGTAAAAAGGAAAACTTTTTGTTTTTCCTTTTTCCTTTATATGTGCTGCCTGTAGGGTAACTGCTGCACTGTTAGCAGGGGGGGACTCCCTGATGGGAATGATAACACTGATGACATGTTTTTTCTGCATTAAACTCCACTGGTTATCCTATTGCCAACCCAGCTAAAACACCTGTACGTAGGATGCTTGCTAAACTGGTGGTGGGAAATGTGCACCCCACCACATGAAGCCATTCTAAATGTTTCTCTAATTATTTGTATTGGCTCTATTTTCCATGATTTGCAGTGCACCACCACAACAAATGGGCACGGTATGTCACCACAGGTCAAAAAGTATGTGGAACAGAATGTCTGCAACATTATATACAAAATAACAATAGATAAAGTATGCAAAATAGTGTATGCTGAGTATACAGTACACTGCATGGCACCCGCACAACAAATGTGTATAATGTCACTGGTAAAAAAAATATATTTAGGATAGTACTTGCAGAAAAAAAAAGTGTTCAATCCATACAGGCACAAAGCAGTTCACTAAATCAGCAGAAGTTACTAAACACGGCATGAAGAACTGCAAGGATCTGGAAATATTCATGGGAAATTACTGGCAGCCTTGTGTTTTACTTCTTTTACCCTTTTGTGATATTTCCTGTGCCAGTGATTTAGAAAATGGATGTCTGCAGCTGTAAAGGGAGGCGGAACTAAATGTGTTATACTTCTGACCTAGAAGTGTTGCAGGTTTGGCCAATAGCTTATTTAGTACAGATTTCCCTTGGCAGCAATATTGTCACCTATCTTTGTATATGAGTGTTTCCTATTAAATACAGAGGGAATACATCATGAGTTGTGGTGGAATGGCACATTTATCTCCCCTAGTGATAGGTGAGACCCATAACTCACGAGTGGAGAAGTCGCAAGTTAGTTATAAAGGTCTTGCTACTCATGTGTGGAGATAAATGTGTTATTCCACTGCAACCCATTATGTATTTGATATATATATAATACCATTTGTAATGTTTGTACTGGTGTTTTACCTTGTTTTAGCTTAAAACTGCCTTTCTTTCCATTGAAAACTCTCTGTCAGGCCCATTGTTCTCTGTGTTCTATTTCCAGATTCTAAGTGGAAATAACCTGTTCTAAGTTAAATAAATTGTGTTGTAAGTGAAATAAATGGTGTTCTAAGTGAAAATAAATATTTATCTCAAACTAACATGGAGAGCTCTACCAGACGGCCCGGGGGGGGGGGGGATCAGGTGCATCCACATGAGAGGGGGGCTAAAGGAGGCCTGTGTGCTTGTTAACAGTAATGGTATTATAATACCTGCATAAAGTGAATGTCCTCTTAATTCAAAGTTTCCCTTGCTACCCCTTATTCTTTCCTACCCCTCCCTTTTAAAAAATATGTTTGTTTTGCATTTTAATACCTGATTATTGCTGTTATGGTTGACTGGATAGCTCAAAATCTGATCCACCAGCCAGATTTCAGATTTCAGATTATGCTAGTATGAAATCCAAAATCTTGTTGTAAAATAAAAAAGCACCCTAAAACACCCCCTAACAAGTACATCCCAACCCTGAAATTAGATAACCCCCACCCTAACCACCCTGTAACCCCAAACTCTCTCTTCTGCCACCCCTCCGTGACCACATTATTATTGTTCTTATAAGAAAGACAGTCTTCCTTATAAAAACAAATAAATCTCACACCTACACCAAATTGAAAATCTCCCAGCTCCCCCCACCCAGGCACTATTCCAGAGAACCCAAGTTCAATAAACAACACCCATCCAACACCTCATCTATTATTCCATCCTCACTCCTCTCCAAAAGCCACACAAACTGGAAAGGCTATCAGGATAAAATTATTTTTCTGATTCGGGTCCTGCAGTGGAGCAATCAGCATTCACTCATCTTCAGTTCCAAGTTATGAATGAATTGAATTGATTATGTCAGAAAAAGAGGTAATAAACATTTTTTTGTGGGGGGGGGCTTAAAAAATAAACTATGCAGCTGACTGAGTCTTTGCTCAGCGCTAGTTTATGATGCATTTTCTCATTCACTGCTTTTTTAATTTTTTTTAGAAACTTTTGTTGTTGGTGCTCATGAAAGGTGCATGTTGACCTTATAGCACAGAAGATTACATTTGTATCACTTCAGTGAAGTCTTCTCCTCACTTCACCATTATGCCTCAACCCTGTCATGGAGGGGTCACCCCAAGTTGAGATGAAGGCATTTTGGATGAAATACCCATTATGTCCTTGGAGTTGTGCAAGACTGACATCAAGGTTTAGTTTCAGTTGTAATCAGGTTATGAGTTTACTCCATTTTGGAAGTATTTAGCTCCTAAAAATGAGGTAAAAACTTCCAAAATTATGAGACAGACTTACTGGACTTCCAAGAGAAAAAAAAAGAATTGGGCGACATGCAGTTTTTCAAATGTGGAAGCCGAAAAGACAAATTTTCCTGAATGAAATGGCATTCTACCTAGGCATTCTTGTGTATTTTAACTTCCAAAATGGTGTCTTCCTTAGAATGTTGACTACCAAAGTTTGGGACCTGGTAAAGTTACATTATTTACTTAACATTAGAGCTCAGAAAGAATTTCTTCTGTTGTGACCCACACATTAAACTGAAAGCCATCTGTGTCAGGACCTAGTCCCTACAGGTGCCTTTACATAGCTATGGCCACCAATGTTTCCATGCAGCAGGTGTACCATGTTATATGCATTGGCAACATCTATATAACATCAGTGGGCCCCAACCACTTCTCTTCTTGTTGTGATATATGAAGACAGAAACATTTAACAACTGAACAAGACAAAACCTCTTACCACAATGTACCCCAAATCCTTGAGACTAATCATAGAGAAAAACAGAAAAACAAAGATTGCCCAAGAAAAGAGCAAAATCCTCAGGCCAGATTTTACAGTGATTCTGAAAGGAAACCTCATTATTCTTTCTTATGAGGGAGGGAATGCTTTTTTTGTTGTTGTTCTATGGAGGTGTTTCAGAGATCTACTGTTGCTAGTAAGTAAGTAAGGCATCTATCTTCTTTAAGAATATCTCCTCCATGCAGTCACACACACATTGGATGAGTACAAAGCAGTGCCATACTGAATAGGTGGTACAGGGCAGAGGGGGAGCAAGCACCCTAGGTCAGAAGACTCTGCAGCAGATTCAGACAAAGTCCAGCTCTCTTATGGAAGATTAAATCCAGATATAGCAGCATCACAAGTTACAGCCACAGAGACTTATTGAGAACGTACCACAGAAGCAGTCATGCCCCTAGGTTTGTGCCAAATTACTCTATCCAGCAGTTCATTGACTGAGTTTTGGTGGCAGAACTTAATGGGTGACAAGATCCACCTGAAAAGATTGCTTGGATACTGGTTTTTCCAACAGCTAGGGAACAAAAGAATCAAACAGCCTGAAGGATTTTCTGGTGTCTTTGGTACAACCCAGGTAGAAACTCAGCATCTTACAAATATCAAGAAAATGTAGGAACACCCAACACCCACCCCGGTGATCTCAGGATTTGGAAGTAATACTGGAAGATTTATGGACTAGTTTAAAGTAAACTCAGACAGTATCTTTGGCAGAAATTTATAATGGGTACTAAATACCACCTGAACCTTCTGAAAGATCTGGTAAAATGGTTCAACCACCAAAGCCTGTAGTTCTAAAAAAAAACTTAATAGCAGATGGACAACCACTGGACATTTTCCAAGGTCTTAAAGCAGAAGTTTTGTTACTCAGCAACACAATATTAGGATGGCTCTATCAGTGTTTCTAACAGCAAACAGCATAGAACCCAAGTAAGATAATGCATTTTTTTCATGATGGGCCTGGCAAGGGAGCAGACACTTAACATTTTTTAAATCCTATGTCACAATCCAGGAATGAAAGAAATGAAAGAAATGAAAATAAATATGGGTATACAGAATTATGTTTATGTCAGAAAAAAAACATTATTGCTGAAAAAAATTGGCATGATGACTAATACTGCTGCTTTATAGACAGTTATTAAAAGGAACTCAAGCTGAAATTACACACTTTTTCTTTTTTGTTACTATGACTGATGATAAAAACACTTACTTAAAAATATCCAGTTCCTAGTTGAGATATGTTAGTAACTAGATTTAAGTCAGCAGATTCAATCCTTGTGTATTATTCAGTTCCCCCATGAAAGCTTTTATCCCATTGATTTCTTGACTAGATTTACATTGAAATTCAACAATAAATGCAGCTGGAGGGGAGGGACATTTCCAATATTACAGTCCCACTCAAGTTTTAAGACATACTCTTCTAAAACAAGGCTGTATGATTATGCACATTGACATGATCTGATTAGCCTCGTAACAATAGTGTGCTATAACAGTAATTGCAGCAACCATCTAGGCTCTCTCAGTATTCTTGTTAGATAAGCAAATAAGACTTAACAGTATCCTTGGTTTTACTGTGCTCAAAAAGATTTTGATCTGAGGTGAAGCTAGGTTAAAGCCATGCTAATCAATCACTTCTGAGCTCATTATTGCTATTAGGCTAAGGGCAGCAAATGGTAAGTGAGGAATTTCAGTTTTATAGCCAATGTACTGTTACTATAAAGCACGTATCATGGACTGTAAATCCATGTTTACTGATTGTTGTCACCCTGAACAGAGAAATGAATAAACTGTTCAAAAAAGTACATTGTTCCATCATGTCAGTCCATTCCTACCTAACTAATGTAGAATGAAAGAACTAGAAGCTCTTTATCCAGGGATACAGCTAAATGACAGGACTGCTGTTGTATATAGAGGTACTCGTAGAGGGAAAATATTATTATTGCAATGCCTTTAAAGAAAAAAGCTTATGACAAATGTATTTATTAAATATTGTATTTTAATACATAGAAGATAGCATATTTCAGAGTTACAGTAGATATGGTATCATAGGTGGACAAATCAAATAACTGTTTTTTTGGGGGGAGGGTAATGTCGATGATATCAGCCCTTGATTTGCACTCATAGTGCAAAAAAAGCAATTTTTCTCTTTTATCTTTTGTATTAACCTGGTTGATCTTGCATTCATCCCAGTCTGGTGCATGTAAACAATGCCACTCATTGACTTCTCACAAGCCGCATGGTTGATGTCAGAGACATGGATCAGATTTGGGATATTCAGTCTGAAGTAATGATTTTTGGTGCTTTAAAAAGCTCTGTTATGACAGTCTCTTGTCCTGCTGTAGTCCTGAGGCTAAGTACATCATCTCGGGTGGAAGTCAATGCTTTCTGTGGGTTACTACTGGCAACCTGTGTTCGGTAACAAGCTTGGGTCATTATCACACCAGCCATGGGAGCAGGCTGGAACATTCTAGAGGATGCTGTCCTCTTCTAAGAAGGTTGGGTCAATGCCTTCCCTGCAGTGCTGCCACCTGGGTGTCCACAGGTGGTAACACAGCAGGAGGCAGAGGGGAGGGAGGATGTCCTTTGAGCACACAGCTGATGGTCCATAGTGTACACTACTGCACTGAACCCCTTGCATGCCATTGTCCTATTGGGAAATGGGAGGATAGAGGAAAATGGCCTCAACACCCTCAACAATGGACCCTGGAATATCCAGGACCTGCACTACCACCTCAGTGTCCCTTGATGAGATATTGAGACTTGGGGTAAATCCCCCCAACCATATTGTAGCCTAGAGGAAAAAACAAGGCTCCATGGAGGACAATGTCTGCAGGTTGATAATGCAGTGTGTCAGGTGTGCCATGGGGGGGATCCTGAAGGATGGGGGTTCAGGAGACAGGGAGTTTTTTCTCTTTGTAAGAGTCACATATTTTCTCCCCATTTGTTTTGAAAGTTTTACTACTTCCAAAATTGAGTTAACTGATGCCTGCCACTAAGGATAAGAGCTATAAGTGGGAAATGCCCTTAGTAGTCATTTCCCCTCTCCTTCCCCACCCTGTTATTCCACCCACACCCTTCCCATGGGTTATTAAAACATTTTTGCACATAAATATTTAAGATATTGTTTATCAGATATGCCCATGTAACAGGAGTTGAGAGTCCCCAGTTAAGGGAAATGGGCAGAAATAAAAGTGCAAAGGAGACAGACCAAAATTCTGAGAGTTCCAGCAGAGGATGCTATGTGTCTGCTCACAGGTGTCCAAGCCCAGGTCTGAGTTTTCCTGGAGAGGAACTTGACCACAGAGAGTGAGGGCTGATGTGGTAGCAGCCATGACCAGCAGTCCCTGCAGGGGCTAAGAGGGAAGGCCAAGGCCACCTAGGCTGGGGAGCCTAGAACAGCAGCTGAATGAGAGAGAACCATAGTCATACCATGTCACGTGAAGGAGACCACATGACATAATTAATTAGTTGACCATAACATGTTCTAAGCTTTGGGGACAGTTTGTTAAACCCTTTGTCATTGCTGACTGTGTTGTAGTTTTTGTTGGTTGAGCATTGAATTCTTTGTGGGACACAGAAGTGGGGCTGAGGGCAGTTTGTTAGCCCCAGGCAATTTAATCATGGACTTCAGTTTGCTTCTTTACATAATTTTTAATGTTATTTCCTCCTACAGCATGTCCACTTTCTGTTTCGGTGAGCCTTTTGGAGAACTGGGGGAATATGAATATTTTTTGATCAGGGGTGGAGATAAATAATCCATGTAAGGCTTTGCAACATTAAATCAGAACTGGTCTGAGGTTATTGGAGCCAGTAATTACTCCAGTAAGCTGCTTTACCCTGGAAAGGTATCAAAGGTTTTGGTACTTGATCACCCCTTTACTATGGCTTTCCTTCTCCTGGTAGTCTCAAGTGCATTTTGTGAATTATTGCACTGTAAAATGGAGCCACAGCGTAAACCACAGAATGCAGCTCCTTCCCCAAGTAGACAGTTCACAGTGGATATGGCAAACAGCTTTCAAAGATGTAGCTGTTTTTTTTCTACAAATGTCTCCTCCCCCTGCTGATGCATCTGTAGTGGGAATGTTCTGCAGGGGCCCTGTATTCTGCCCCAGGGAGCCAAATGGGAGTGACTTGTCCCTCACATACCCTCCTTTATACTGCAGCAAATTCTCCACATATGGAGGGGACTAATGGGGTGGCTGGAGTCTCTGTTGAGTTCTAGCTTCAGGGTCTATGCAAACAACAGTGTAATTGTTACCCATCACACCTGTTATCAGTTGTGTCTAGTATGGCTCAGCTAGCTGGAATCATTCTGAAACTTGGTCGTTTTAATTTGATTTCTACTAGATATGTGTACTAGTTTTATTATTTTCTACTGTTACCATAGGGCCAGATACCTAGCCATTGGGTCTCTCTCTCTGAATATAATTCCTGTCTCAACCTGTGCATAGTACAGACACTTATGCATTGTTTGCTGTTTGGCTTGGAATCGTTGTTGTTGCTGGGGTTCGGTGGGGGAAGGGGAGGTGATCTACCTGTTCTGCCATGCTGTCAGGAGCAGTTGCCATTAAGCATTATGCCATCACAATTACATTTGAAATTGGTTTCATGGAATCTATGAGATCTTAATTGTCCAACTAAAAGAAGGAATGTACTAAAAAAATTAAAAGATATGCAGTGTTACAAATTACTAATTTTAGGAGACCCATCTCTTGGAGTTGGAGGCCTCCTGGCTTCAGAGTTTATGGACTGAGTCATATTATCACAGTATAATTAACTCCAGACAGTGCAGTGTGGCAATTTTGTGCAGAAAATGCCTCCAGTTTGGGATTCACAAAGAACACAGAGACCCAGATGGTCACATACTCATAATACAAGGTACCTCTCAGTGCAGCTGTTGGTACTGGGCAGTATTTACACCCCAAATACATCTGAACCTGACTTTTTTGAAAGGGTCATGTTTGAACTCCTCAGGATCCCACCTATGTGATGTTAAGGGAAGAGCTCAATCTATCCCTCAGTCCTCAGCTTGACCACACAGAACCAGGTGCCTGGGCAGAGAAGCAGATAGCTTACATGTAGAATTTGTAATCAGTGTGGTTTGTGTAATGTCTGGATAACTGTCCATCCTCATGACATGGACTGTTCTGGTAGCCCACAACTCATATAGCCACATAGACCTCATCTTTGTGTACCAGGATGTTCTTACCCAGACATGGAAAGCAACCATGGACAACATCCTTATACTGGTAGTGCTCTCAATGGCATGGGAATTGGCACCTTCAGACCTAGAAACAAGTGAAAATTTAATAACTCCCTGCTCCAACAACCCTCATTTCTCCCCTGGCTCTAAAGGGAATTTTGGACTACTGCCAGTTCAATGACACACCTGCTATCTCCCACTGAACCAAGTGAGAAGCCATGAAGGCAGTGACTGGGGAGGCTCACTGCTTTCTCATCCAAACTCCACAAAGACAGTGATGCTGTTCTTAAGCAAAAAGAATGAGACTGACAATTACTAGAACAGAACCGTCATGCCTACCCTGAGAGATGGGATGCCATCTGCCTACAGATCACAACCCCTAAAACTGAGGTAGAGGCTCTATTACACTACAAAACTGAATAGTCCTCTACCGTCTTAACCAGAAATACTGAGATTCAGGGGAACAATCAGGTAAATTGTTGATAGCCCAACTCTGAGCCCAAGAAGTGATAAATATATCCCTGTGATACACTCAGACTCTGGCAACCACCTCATGGCTCCGGCTGACACAAAAAGGGCATTCAGGGACTTCTACCCCCAGACATACTCCTTAGAGATCTCCCTTTCTACCCAACAACATGACTAGTTCTACAGAGACATATCCTTACCCTAGGTTCTACTGCATCATTGTGCCCAACTGACCCGTCCAATTACACTGGAGGAGGTGGAGGATACCATCCACTTAATGTACAAGGAGAAGTCTCCAGGACCAGATGGGTACTCCTCAGACTTCTACACAGTATTAGCTGAGACCGTGGCACTCAGATTGTCTGAAGTGCCTAATGAGGCTTGGGAAAAGTGCTCTCTTCCTCCCTCATTCTTGCAGGCACTTACAGTATTACACTCCTCCCCAGAGAAGCAATGGATAGCGTGCTCTATTCACAGTACCATCCAGTATCCCTTATCAACATCATTGCCAAGATGTTCATAAAACCCCTGGTGAGATGGAAGGAGGATATTATGCCCACCTTGATCCACCCAGATGAGGTCGGATTTGTTCTGGGCCGCCTGAGGTCAGGTAACGTCTGCAGGACTTTGGACCTGATCTGGGAGGCTAAACACCATACTGTTCCCATTGCCATTCTGTCCATGGATGCAGAAAAAGTGTTTGACAGGGTGGAATTGCAGTTCCTGTTGGATGCCATGGGCAGGACTGGCTTTCCAGCTCCTTTTGTTGCCCTGGTTCACCTGTTGAACAAGATGCCAATAGCATCTATACTCACAAACATGATGATGGTACCTCCCCACTTCTGCCTATATAGGGACATCCTTTCTCTTCCTGCTGGCAATGGAGCCACTAGCAGAAAAAGTCTGAAGTGTGCAGTGTTTTGTGGGCATCCTAGTAGGAGAGATTCTGCATAGCCAAATGGGAAGGGGGAATCGCATCTCACACTTGAATAAACAGATGGGCACCAAGTCTGGACCAATGCTTTAAAGGTAAATAGAGAACTCCATGCAATAACCCTGCAGTACCACATTTTCCATGGGGCTTGTTTATTTTTTGTTTTATTTAAAATCTGGAAAAGTCCATGAGCCAAAGTCCCATTTACATAGGTGACCAGAACAAATAACAGAAACATACAGTAACATAAGATATATAATGGTAGTTTACTCACCTGGTAAATGTGATTGTGCAGGAATACATCTCTGAGGCACTCCACAGTCATGACATCATGGGTTGTGTACACCTGAGGGGTTGCTTGATGCACATGTGACTTGAAGAAAGTCCATCCCCCACCTGAGAGGGGGGGGGTCTGCTCTGCTATGGTCAGTTCAATGTATTCCGAAGGTGTATCTGTAACAATAATCTGTTAATACCTTTTGCTGTTAATGAGTGTAGATATGTAGAAACCACTTAGTGATAGCAAAATTGTTGTGTAACTTTATTTTGTTATTGCACGATACATATGGATGTCGGTGATGTCCGAACCTGCTAATTTGTAATAGCGAGTATCATACATTCATACAATGTATGAAAACTTTTTGAGTCTTTCACATGTCTGTTGGGTGGGATATGAAGTGCCTCAGAGATGTATTCTCCCACAATCACCTTTACCAGGTGAGTAAACTACCATTGTGGGGGATAATCTCTGAGGCACTCCACAGTCATGACATCATGGGTCATTAAAAAGCAGTAATATTCTGCTAGGGTGGGTCAGACGTATTTTGTACCTAGTCCTTACATGCTGCTAAAGATTTTCTCTGCAGTATTCCCATTTTTCTCTGCCCAAGAAATTGTGATTGCTCTGGTAGAGTGAGCCTTCAGATCTCTTGGTGCAGTCCGGTTATTCACTCTGTATGGTTCCGTGATTGCTGTTTTAAGGTACATGGTAATCAATGATTTTGAAGCTGGTTTTCCTTTTCTATGCAGCATTACAAACACTCTGTTTTGTATATTTCCTCTGTCCTTGATAGGTATGTGCTTGGTACCCTTTTCATACCCAGCATTTTAAGCTGAGGGTGTTTTGTATTTCCCCCTCAAGAGGGTTCTGCAGATATTTCAACAGTTTGGTTGATGTGGACTGTCAATGATACTATAGGTCAAAATGACATTATAGGTCTAAAGGATATTCTGTCAGTGTAGAATGTTAGGAATGGGGGTCTGCATGAGTGTACCTGTAGTTCTCCTCCACATCTGGCAGATGCTAGTGCCATCAGGGAGGGTGAAAGTGTTAATGTCTGTGCCAAGCCTATGTCATGTGCTGGGCCCTGTTTGCTCAAGAATGGTATGAGAGGTCTCTTGTTGCACTTGGCCCATGGCACTATGTCTATCAATGATGACATTACTCCCAGTACTTGTGAAATTGCTTGAAGTTCTGGATTTCTGTGTTTCTGTAATTGTGTAGTCTGTGCAATAATTGAGTGGACTTGGGCATTTACTGGGTTGCCGAGACCCAGATTTGTGTCGATCAGTGAGCCTAGACTATCTATAGACTGGCTAGGGATGATAGGTTGCTTTTTGATAGATTATTATACGGCTGCGATTTTGTTGGCAGTGTACTACCACGTTTGTTCTCGAATGGACTGTTGTACTGTTCTGGTCTTGATCAGCCGGTCATTCAATAGGGTATTACTTGTATGCCCTTAACTCTTTTTTTTTTTTTTTTGCTGTGAATGCTATTGTTACCATTATGTTCATGCTTGGGGTTGATGGTAGGTTGAATGGTAACATTTGTATTGGTATCGTTTTCCTAATATGTGAAATCGATGGATTTTGCAGTGTGATGTACGTGTCTTACAAATGTAGTGAAGTTAGGTAATCTCCTGAGCTTATAACAGTGAGGGTGGACCTGATTGTTTCCATTTCTAGGGTTTGAATTGTACAGAATTGTTTAGGTACAGAACTGGGCATAACCCCCTGGTCCCTTTTCAGGTACCTTGTCAAATATGGAGTATCCTCCTTTCCCCTTTTTTGTAATGTGTTACCCTGTCTATGGTCTTGTTGTGCAGTAAGTCTGTCAGTACTGTTTGGACTTGTGTTGGGGTAACGTGTTTTTCGGCACAGGGAATAGGACTAGAAGATTCTTTGTTGGAATGCAAGAAAGTTGTATAACATATCCTAGTCTTATTACTTGTATTCACTTATTCACCTGCCTTGTGTGGTTTGCTCCTATGCTTGCGTGAAGAGTAGTAGTTGGTCACCGACTGGAATGTTTTGGTACTTTATTGCTTGTAGCAATAGTAGTTGTTGTTTCAACTGGGTTCTGCGGGTGGAGTAGTTTCCTCTACCTTAAACACAGAAACATAGAATTTGATGACAGATAAGGACGGCTTGGCCCACCCAGTCTGCCTATTTCCCTACCTAATGGATAAGCTGCAGATCCTAGTTAACCTGCAGCCTACTTATTTCTACCCCCACCCCCTAGAATTGCCTTATGACTGTCCCAGGCATGCTTCAATTCAACCACTGTTTTTGACTCCACCACCTCCTCTGCAAGGCCATTCCATGCATCCACAACCCTCTCTGTGAAAAAAATACTTCCTTACATTACCTCTGAGCCACCCCCCCATTTTCAAATTGTGCTCCCTTGTTCTGGAACACCTCTTTTTTTGAAAGATGCTACCCTCTTGGACTTTGCTGATTCCCTTGAGGTACTTGAAAGTTTCTATCATGTCCCCCCCTTTCCCTCGAGGCTATACATATTGCCCTTTAGTCTTTCTTCATATGTTTCTGGTGCAGACTCTGCACCATTTTAGTTGCCTCCTCTGGACAGCTTCCATCCTGTCTATGTCCTGCAGAGACTGGGTCTCCAGAACTGCACACAGTACTCCAGATGGGGTCTCACCATCTGTCTGTACAGAGGGATAACAACTTGTTTTCTACTGGTGATGCCTCTCCCTATGCATCCCAGTATCCCCCCAGCCCTCCTTACTGCCCTCTCACATTGCTTGCCCACCTTTAAGTCATCTGATATGACTACCCCAGGTCCCTTTCCATTTGTGTTGTTGTTAGTATCTCACCCCCCATTGTGTACTCTTCCCCTGGGTTCTTGTTTCCTAGGTGCATTACCTTGCACTTCTTAGCACTGAATCTAAGCTGCCATACATTTAACCATTCATCTAATCTTGCCAAGTCCCTTCTCATCCTTTCCACCCCACCTTGTGCATCAGCTCTGTTGTAGATCCTTGTGTCATCTACAAAGAGACATGCTTTTCCTTTTAGTCCCTCTGCAATGTCGCTTATAAAGACATTGAAGAGGACCAGTCCTAATACTGAACCATGTGGTACCCCACTAGTAACCCCCTTTCTTCAGAGTGGACTCCATTTACTATTACCCTCTGTGTCCTATTCTCCAGCCAATTCTTTACCCAGGCTATCATCTTGGGACCCACTCCCTGGCTAACTTGTATATTAATCTTTTGTGTGGGACTGTGTCAAATGCCTTGCTAAAGTCTGGGTTGGCCATGTCCACAGCCCCTCCCTGATCTACTACTTTGGTCACCCAGTCAAAGAAATCTATTAGATTTGTCTGGCATGACCTTCCCGCTGTGAATCCATGCTGCCTTGGGTCCTGTGCCCCACTGGCCTCTAGGTACTCTACAATTCTTTCCTTCAGAAGTGATTCCATCATTTTCCCTACCACTGAGGTTAAACTAACAGGTCTGGAGTTTCCTGCTTCTGCCCTGCTCCCACGTTTGGGAAAGGGAATCACATCTGCCCTCCTCCAGTCCTCAGGTACCACCCCATCCTCCCATGACTTGTTAAAGAGGGTAGTCAGCGGTGTCACTAGTTCTACCCTTAGTTCTTTAGAATTCTGGGATGAACTCATCAGGCCCCATTGCTTTGTCCACCTTCAGTTTTAAGAGTTCTTTCAGAACCCTTTCTTCTGTAAATGGGCTGGTATCAACTTCTGTATCCAGAGTGTTTCTAGTGTTTGTTTTAGGTACCTCCTCCTCTTCATTTGTAAATACTGAGCAAAAATATTTGTTTAGTATCTCTGCTTTTTCACCATCACCCTCTGCCCACCCCCTTCCCTTTATTAAGCCTCACTATCCCTCCCTTGGTCTTCCTTCACTCCCTGATGTACCTAAAACAGGTTTTATCCCCGTTTTAACTGAGTTGGCTATCTTTTCCTCAGCTCAGGCCTTTTCTGTTCTGACTGCCTTCCCAGCTTCTTTTGCTTTAACTGATACAATTCTCTGTCCTGTACCTTGCTTGGGAACCCTTCTAGCTCGATATCTGATGCAGTGTTTTTTTGTGGATATGGATGCCTGTAGTAGTGTAGCCTGTAGTTGTAATTGCCCCTGTCTTGTCTTGAAAGGAATGAGAATGGTATGTTTGTCTAGCTGGCAGATAAGTGGATCTGTTTGACTGGTCTTTGGTATCTCATCCTCTTTTCTCTTGATGTATCTTTCTAGACCTTAACTGAATAGTCTGTTTGTCTTCTGTTTGTGTTTGGTGGTTGAAATGTTGCTGTATTTCAGCATGCTGGGGCCATAGATGATAGTTATCATGGGATCTCCTTGATAGTGAGATCTCACTGTTTTGCCCCTCAGAAAGATGGCATCCGAGGTCTCCTGTACATTGGGAGCTAATCAAAGGGCTGCTCCCACGCTGAGTGAGATCTCAGACTGGAAGAAATAAGGGGGACAGGAGCGAGTCATTTGGGCATTTCTACAGACCTGGTGGCCATGAAAAAACATTTGGTTGGCTCCATGGTGGTTCACAGCCTTAAATACCCTGTATGGGGTTCAACAGTAGTGTGGAGGTCGTGGGAAGCCACATTTCAGTTGGGTTCCACCATGGAGCTAGAGGCCATTTGAATGGGACATGTCACAGAGACTGGGATACCAGGAATGGAGGTAGGGCCACTGTCCTGTACTCAGACACTGCTGTAAGGGGTGCCAGGTTGAGATTTGCCTTGCTCTCCTTGTATGGGTAATTTGATGAGCCTTGTTTTTTTTTCTGTTTTTTTTAAGTGTTTGCTCCTGTAACCACTAGCAGGGGTATCCAGGTAGTCAAATCTCCTTACATTGTAAGACCCAGTGGATACTTTATGGATGTTTGCTCCTAGAACCGCTAGCAGGGGTATCCAGGTAGTCAAATCTCCTTACATTATGAGGCCCAGTGGAAACATTATGGACATTTGCTCCTGGAACTGCTAGCAGATTTATCCAAGTAGTCAATTTCCTTACATTATAAGGGCCAGTGTATACTTTATGGTCGTTTGCTCCCGAAACCACTAGTAGGGGCCTCCAGGTAGTCAGTCTCCTTACTTGTAACTTGCACTGTTCTACTTAAAAGTCTTGTAAAGCAATGTTGTGATATACTCAGAACCTATACATCATGCATTAGTTTTCTGTACTTTTTACCTGATAAATTCTAGTGGTGTAACCAGAATGCTGGATTTTGATAGCATCCTGTATTTAGTGGCAATCTTCCTATAATTTTTGTATATATGGCTTATACTGAAATATTATGAGTCTTACCTTTGTCTCTAGATTTGGTTAAATATGCTGGAGGTGTAGGGTGTGCTGTAACCTTGGTTCAGCTGCAGCTCTTTGTGTTGGCCATATTATTTCCCTTAATTCTTCCCCTGCACAGTAATCAATAATGTTCTGCACTGTACAGGCTATTGCTGTGCCTGTGCATTAAAGTGTGCACTGTCCCTTTAAATGTGGTTAGAGTGAGTGAGGGACTCAGTGTTATGCTGCCTTGCCCACAGCTGTGGTAATAGTGCTGCCCCCAATGTATTTTCCCCATTGTTAATTGATTTTTAAATCATTGCCCTTATATTTAATTATTCACATTGTGGTCTGCTGTTACAGTTCGGTTGGTGCTTTTAACAAATGCCCTCTGTGTTGGTTGAACATTTAAGAGCTTAGTTATGCTCTCCACAAGATGGCAGCAATGACTCTCAGTCAATCTCCTGACTGGCAGCCACCTACACCCTTAATCCCGCATGGGTAGGGGGTGAGTAGAGAGCTTTTCCAAGATCACAGCAGCAAGTCTCATGGAATCCTTTTTGTGGCTGCCAATCTGGATAGGCAAGTTAGGTTAGTCTCTCAATGCTCCTCCTCTTCCTCATGAGACCTACTTGTTTATGGTATTTTGGCCAGGTAGATGATAGAGGAGTTTCTTCTACCTTTTGATCGAAGAAGATGATGAGTTTAAAAGACATAATGTGCCATAAAAAAGTCTAGAAACATGTCATTTTGAGGTGAGGCACAGAGGGACTGAGAAAATGCTTCAGAGACTGTTGTGTAGTGATGTCTTGCGTGAGCACTTCAGGTGCTACTATGCTTGTAATGGGGAACTGTGGCACATTACTTTGTATTTTTAAAAGTCTGGGATGTTGGCAGGGTACTCCAGACATTCTAAGGTGGCCACTTGCTAATTTAACAATGTACAGACTCTGGAGCTGCTGGCAGGGCTCCAGGTCATCAGGCATCTTAGTAAGGTGGTATGCTTGTTTTGAACAGCACATAGGGGAACTCAGAGTATATGCCCAAGTAAGGAATGAGAGCCTTTAATTATGTAGTAGCCCCTGATGTACTGAGCTCCTGGGACCACTGGTAGGGGGTTCCAAGTAACTGTGGCTGTGAAATCTGTTTGGTCATCTGTGACAGATCTCAGACAATACATGGCTCTGTTAGCATCCTTTATGTTTAGCATCCTTTAAATTTCAAAAATGTGATACATTATCTTGGTCAAGCCCTTTTTTGTTAAATTAATAGGGCCAAGTCATGCATTCACATTGGTATGCATTACATTTGTCACACACAGTACATAGTAGCAGCTCCTTAATTCATTTGTGATTGTGCCTTTAAGAGAGAAAACACAACTGAATATTAGTGAAAGAAATGTCTATTAAAGTTCATTATTTCCCAAATAGTTATTTTAAACAAACCTCCTTGTACATTGACCCAATATAGTACAGTGCTGTGTATCATTTTTGGCCCTTTTTGTATGTCTTGGTTATCTCTGGGATAATGTAGTCATGTGCCTTTAAGGGGGTGGGTGGGCAGGATGCTTTAGCTAATCCTTGCCTTGGTTGTGGTAAGCTGAGTGAAGGATCATCTGTATTGCTGCTAGTGTAATGAGACACAGTTTGGGTCAGATAGCATTTTTTGTTCTGTAAAACATGTTTCTTCAGTTCTCTCTCATGGTCAGTGTTAAAAGTTAGGGGACTTTGCCTTGTGAAGCTGTAACAATTGCTAGCTCCATTCTCCACTGCAAGATATGTTGGATTTAGTCAAATCGCGTTTGTTTATCCTCATCTAAGATGGTGGCCGAAATCTCGTGAAAGCTGAGAGCTAGTCAGCTTGAAGCTCTCATGTACCAGGAGATTTGTAAACTAGGAAGAAGTAGGGAGGGTGGTCATGCTGCTAGGAGTTGTTTGAGAAACTGGGGCCATAAAATAACATTTGGGTGCCTCCATTTTGGTCCATAGAGCTTCCTTTTCTCTGTGGGACTGTTATTGGGCAAAAAATAGCACTAAGTGGTTATCAGTGCTTTGAGTTAGTGCCACTGAATTCCAGTAATGTCTGAATCCAGCTCATGCATTTTAAGCATTTTCCAGTGCAAGGAAACTTTTCTAGGTGAGTTTGAGAGTACCTTTTTACAAGTTAATGAGGCTAGCAGTGTCACCAGATTCTTGTTGGTGATTAATACAACTCAGGAACTGCTTCAGGGTAACCAGGTTGATTATTATATTACCACCTGTAAATCATTGCATAGATTCTATGTTCAATTATGTGGGTCAGACATTATTTTAGTTCCTGGCACCACTAGCAGGGGTGTTCAAGTAGTTAATAATCTCTATACTTGCACAATGCAATAATGTTCATAATTTGAATACTGTGCTGGCAATTTTTCAGCTAACATTTTCCTAGACAACTGACGCTAGTAGAAACTTCATTGCTAACATCGCTAAGACTGCCAGTTTTGCCATTTTAAACAGTTACATATCTGCAGAAACATACTTTTGTGATCTTGTTTGATCTTTATTGTAGGATATTAATAAATGGCTTAGCCAGGTGGCTTCTTACCTTAGTAATGAAATTGTTCTTTATAATAAACATTTATTGTTTACAAGAAATACACTGGTGCTCTAGGGTGTGCTACAACCTGTTTTGATGTACATAAGAAATGACCATAGGAGAGCTGACCCCCCCCCCTCAGGTGGGGGATGGACTTTCTTCAAGCCACATGTGCATCAAGCAACCTATCAGGTGTACACAACCCATGATGGCATGACTGTGGAGCACCTCAGAGATTATCCCCACAATACTGTAGAACAGACAAGCTTAAGTATACAGCAACAGTGTTAAATGGCTAACCAGAGGAACATTTACATTTACTGCTGGAGAGAAGATGCTGTTTTTGGCTAACCTGAATCTGTATAAGGAGTTGCTGACACAAGTTATCATTGGTGGTAAGGCATTAAAAACTACAGGCAGATTGTAGAGCTTTAACCAGTGGAAGTTGTCATCATAAAAACAGTAAGCTGAGTACATTAGGAAGTTCTGGTTAGGGCACTAGTTACATGGTACATGTTTTTTTTTTTTTTTTTTTTTAAATAACATGAAAGTAGCTTGAGACTTGTCTGTAATTACTTTTCTGGCTAAAGTAACAAGTTGATACTGTTACCTCTGTCCAAACTGCAACCAGCCTAATTGTTCAAACAAATTACAGTGATGAGTAGCATATGGTAGTTAGGAAGCAAATCTAGCAATCTGGTTCAGCAAGGTCTTAACCTTATTTATGCAACAGGAGTGAGCAGATAACCCATTAGATAAAAACAGGTAGTCTCACTGCAGAGTGACAACTGCAGTTATCACACTGTGATTATATCATCACAGTGTGATAACTCCATCAAACACAAAAAAAAACACAAAACATACTCCTAGTGTATAAAACTGATACATGCTGGGCAGCTATGTGATAGCTGAAATATCAGCACTCATGGCAACTGAGCTCAGGGTTAAATCGCTAGTGGCTGCACTACACAGAGTGACTCGTGATAACCCTGAGCTCACTTGCCACAAGTGCTGATATTTCAGCTATCACATAGCTGCCCAGCACGTATCCCCTTATTAGCACCCTCACATCTGCTGAGTGACAAAACAACAAGCCATAATCAATCAAAGGCAATAAAAAACTCCGATACAGTAGCAACCTGGTGGGGGTGGGGGGAAATGCAACAGATTTTGTATACAAAGAGAACCTAATCTTTGAAGAGTTAATTTAACCATAGTACTAATGTACTGATCATATGTTAGGGAATTAGTCAATAGAAGGCCTAAATATTTAATGGTCCTGACTTTTGTTTGACATCCATGCCCTTGAGCTTATACAGTAGAAGAAATGGTTCATCCTTCCTTCAGCTTTTTTCTTGGTTATAGAAAAACATCAATTTTTTGGGGGTATTTTTTTTTTGAGTACCAAATTGTTTGAACAAAACCATTTTTGAATTGCAATAAAATCAAAAGCCAAATCATTGCATACATCCATAAAAATGCTTATCATACCCCTCAATGGTTGTACTCAGCCGGCATTATGGATCACATTGACTGCTGGAGGTCTGTATCCCCATAACCACCACTCACGCATATCTTATGATCTTGACTGTCTCTAGACAAATATTGGTTGGAAATCTGGGAAGCTTGTAGAACAGTGGTCCCTCTCAAGAGTTTCTGCTTGCCCTGCTAGGCTTACCTGTCTATTGTGATAGGCTCCCACAACACCAAATCAACTGAGTTAATGGTGTCCTAGGTGCAGCTAAATGTATATTGCTCCTCCAGTGACAGGAAACCACCCAACTGACATTGCAAGAATGGTCCAAACTCTTTACCCTGATTGCAAAATACAAGAGAACAGCCTGCACAGCTATGGGAAACTGCAAATCTATCAGGTGATTTGGGGACTGCACCTGACACATCACTCAGCTCTGCCTCCAGCCCTGCTTCCTTACAGTTAAGGAATATGCAGTGCAACAATGTTTCAGTGGACTCACTGTCTGTGTTTACCCTAGTTCAGGCCTTGGATCTGTCAGTTTGAGTTGCTTCCTGACTTACCTGTGCTATCCATTCCTTACCTGACTTACCTCACTCCCTTAAATCCACCTGTCATTCATCAACAAGACCATCTTTGGCTGTTTCTCAGCCTTTGTCCTACCCTTCAGTATTGATTACGTTGTTAAATAACCTTCTTTATGTTTGAATCATGCATATAGTGTACAGTGACAATCAATGATATGTTAAGTTCCTGTATACTCTGTTAAAATGTTTAATCTTTTATGTTTTTCTGTGTTAACTGTGTTATTTGCTGATGTGGAACCTTTGTAAAGAGCTGTTAGCTCAAATATGTTATTAATCCAAGATTCTAATAAATAAAAAATGAATAAAATACCTCTATCACTCGCCTCCTGTCCTGTGCCCCACCTCTCAGCCCCAACTCAATGACTCAGCAATAGATTGATATGTCTGCCTGAATAGAGATCAGATTATATAACACTTATGCATATTACCCAAAGCTACCTTACCAGCTACTGTTCATAGGCACACCATGACTAGGTGTTAATGTTTCTAAATGGAAGACACTGTGCTAGTCTGCTCACATTGAACTTCGAAACCCCGCTAGACTAGTGAAGGAAGGCAGTTGTACATTACATACCTCTGGGAGTAGCGGAGACTGAGTTCCCCACCCCACCCCTAAAGCTGACAATACCTGCCTCAATATTTGATAGGTTCCACAGTCTCAGAATAAATATGTACAGTATGTGCATTGTTCATGTTTACTTCGGCTTAGAAAATATGTTTCCTATATTGTTTATGTAAGTTTCTTCCTAGCATCCAAATACTGTAAGGGGCACAGTGTTATTCTTTATGGATTTTGAACACTCAGATTATCAGCTGTCACAGGAATGGGACATAAATACTATAAAATGGATGCCAACGTATGACATTATGCTTTTTGGAGCTAGCCTGCTGATCACATTTGTATCTACCAGATTATGTACAAATGTTATGGGACATGTTGTCAGTTCCCTCCATGTGCTAAAACATTAAAATAAATAACTACCTGTAAAGAAAAAAATTGGGGAGTGTGATCAAAAACCCTAGAGAAATTGTTAGCTGTATCCCCAGGGGGAGCAACATAAACATAGCACAATGGATAGAGAGGAAAATGTGTATGGACAACAAAAAAACCTTAGCTGTTTGACTGGACAACTCTTTGTGGATGTAGAGTTTGATTAAATGGAGTTGAAGTGTCTCACAATTGCAAGTTGCATATTAATTGCCCTTTGGTCCTATCTGGATCTAAAAGAACCTTGTGCCTGCCCCCCCATGGTAGAGGACTCATTAGTACTTAACTGCCAGGGATTGGATACAACTATCTCCTGCAGAAATAAATGTCTTTTTTTTTATCAGTATTTTATCCTCCACCCAGGTCTGCCTGAAGGCAACCCCCCAGCCTCCTCACCAACCTTTTCTTGGTCTTACTGGTTATCCATACCTGCACAAACCCACACCAGCACATCATGCCTCAGCCCTTCTCCTTTCTTGCTTGCACTCTCTCTCTGTGCTGCTACCTCAACTCTACCAGGGGGTAGTCCCTGCAGCAGGAGCTGGTGTCCCCCTTCCCTGAGGAAGGAGAGCTGTCATCAAATGCATTACCCTACCTCACTCTGCCAGCCTACTGAGTGTCCCTCATCCATTCCTGAACCTGGGTCACCGATGGAGGGGGAGCGCAGCCGCTCCTCCACTGGGCAGCAGAAATATATTTTTCAATGAAATGAATAATATCTACTTTGAACTTTCAGAACATTAGTAGGCATAATTATCAAATAGGGCCTGATTCAGAGTGATACTTGGGAGGCATGCAAAATGGGTGTTTGTGTCCATTTCACTGTGTCACCAATCGCAATAGGGTGTCATGCTATGGGGATGATAATTTCCCCCTTTGAAAGCAACACGGTGCAAATCTTTGATCCAGATGTTAGCTAGCATTATTGGGCACAGCCCCCACTAACATCCCCGATAACTGCACCCTTATTTGGCAACTTGTAGTATGGTGAATTGTGCCCAGCACAAGTTACACTGCTACTGTACAGCACAATACAATAAGTATGTTTCCCCCCACCACCACCAGTTTACCATACAAGTCTTAATGTCTTTCAGTCTCTTCTTTTCCATGTTTACTAGCAGTCCCTGGTATAAACCGGTAACCGCTTCCAGAGTCAGAAGTTAACTCCCATTTCCTGATGCTGTCAGCCATACCAGAACTGTTCCCCAGTTTAGTAAGCCTATCCTCCCATAGTAATTCAGTCACCCCATCCATATAATTTCTGTCCTCCAGAGACACCCTCCATCCTAGATTTAACACTCCATGGCATACAGTGATGCTTCCCCCTAGAGCCCAGTGCAGTTTCCTATTCTTCAAAGGTCCCACCAGCTTGCTTGGTTGTATGCAATTTGCCAGAATATCTGTATACTTTTAGCAGGCAGTATCTCAGGGTTACTCATCATGCAGCCTACAAGCATGGTTGTAAGTGTCACATTTATATACAGAGTAACACAACAGTTAACTGCACACCAAAGGAACACACAATACCCAATTAGTTGTAGCAAAAAGGAACTCCCAGTTTGTTTATTTATTTATTTATTTAAAAGTTTTACCAGGAAGACACACTGAGCAATAGTGCTCGATTCCAGGTGTGTCCTGGGGGAAGAGGGCAGAGGAAATGGTATATACATTAGGCAGTAGAACAACCAATCAATTTGCATATAAACACATGGTAATAATGTACATGCTTATCAGGAAGCTAGTATACAGATAACAGGATATACAGAGCAGTTTAACACCAATTATGAGCAATCAAAAATAACAGGAGCAGTGAGAAATAAAGCAGTAGGCAATGCAACCATGCAGTAGGGTGAAAAATAGTTGCATAGGAGACTATATGCCCTGTAATTGACTCCCTGCTTCTTGTACAGTAAGTTAAATTTGTCACAGATTACCCACATTCACAAGATTACATGAAATGGGAATTGATGAGAGAGCTGACATGCTTAGTCTGGGTCATATGCCTGATGGCAGACGGGAGGGAGTTCCATAGTTTGGGCATCCGGTATCTGAAGGGTGCTTTTCCATTAGAGGTGGACACCTATGGGATGACCAAGGTGCGTGTGTCATAGTACCTAAGGGAGTGGACAGGAGGGGTAGGAATAGCCAACACATCAGAGAGATAGGTGGGCAAGGTCTGGTACTAGTATTTGGCAGAGAGCTTGGCACAGTGGGTCAAGCGGCAGTCATGGAGTGAGGAAAGGGAGAGGGATCTGTAGAGTGCACAGTGATGAGTGGAGGGTGGGCTATCCAGTGCGAAGAGGCAGAAAGAGTGGAAGAGAGGGTCCAGTCTAGCTAATATAGACTTGGGAGTGGCACTGTAGACTACATCTCCATAATCAAAAATAGGGAGAATCATTTTCTGTACAAGTGTATGGCAAGCTGGCGGCGAGATGCAACCATGACTCCGATAGCAGGCACCCAATTTTGGGTGTAGTTTTTTGTGTATGGCATCGACAAGTACAGAAAAGTCGAGGTGCTGGTCAAGCCATACCCCGAGATATCTAAAGGAAGAGCAGGCCTCCTGAGTAAACATCCAACAGGAGTAATGTATCTCCAGACCCCAATGCTTTGGGTCTCCTACATGACCGTTTGTCAGAGGGTTACTAAGTACAGTCCTTGGACCTCTGGCCTACCAGCCCCTATCCCCCACTTTGTAATTGGTAAATGAAGAAGTAGCATGCAGGATAAACCAAATATTGCAAACAAAGCCACGCTTTTGTATTTTTCATCAACTAACATCATACTGTAGGTATAAAACAAAAAGTTAAAAACAACTACTCAAAACATTTTACTAAGAACATGAACAGACAAGAGTGAACTTGTCCCAATGACAGCTGATAAATTAATGATTTACTGATGGAAGATCAGATAGAAATTTATGAAGGGGGGTTTTAGTGTAAAACAGTTTTTGTTAGCACAGAATGTTCAAAAAGCTGAAGGGAATATACAGAGAAACAACATTAGCTGATCTGAGATTCTCTGTTGGAAAACTTTAAAGGTGAGTTGAGGTTACACCTAATCTGTGAATAATGTGGCGTTGACATAATTATATAAATATGTTATTCTGACAATTTAAGGTCACAGCTCTAAAGAAGATTTTCATAAAGCTTGAATCCCAGTTGTTTAATACCTTTATTTGTAAATAGCTGACATGATTTGCACTATTATATTATGCTTACTCTAGGCAAGGATTACAGTTCAAAGAATGTACTTATAAAATGGAGCTCACGAAACAACAGAAGTCTTAGTGACATAACAGGCAGTGCAGATTTCAATAATCTGATCTGACTGCAGGACCTTTCTTATAAATCTTATGAATACAAGGACTTGGTAAGTTTGTTGGTTATCCACACTCCAGTCAGAAGATTCTTTCAGCAGGCATTTTTTGTAAATAACAAAACCTGCAAAATGTTACATTATGTTGGATAATTTCATACACTATATACAGTATATGTAAGAGATAACCCACTCTTAGGTGTGCAGTTGCGCTCAGATATATGCTCACCTTGGTGTGTGTCAACCACCCATGGCGTGCATATATTAGAGTGCGACCGCACACCATAGAGTGGGTTATCTATCTTATAAAATGGCAAAATAGTTTTTTAGGGGGTAAACGTGCAGGTGTGCGGTCACACTTTGATATATGCATGGTCATGTGATGTGTTTTATACAATGGGAACTTTGCATTTGAAAAATGACATATATATTATGGTAGCACAGTAGTGCTACCATAGTTAGGGTTGAGGAACCATTTCTATGTTAAACCCCAAAACTTTGCACCTTAATAACTTTGCAACTGTTTGACGGATTTGCCTGAAATTTGGAATACTTGATCAAGAACCATAGGCCTTGGCATCTGCCAGGTTTCGTACCAGTCAGATACACAGCTGCAGAGTTATTAAGCGTGATTTGCGCGCGTGTTTACGCTTTTTCTGGAATTCTACGGTTGTGCATACAAGTCACACGGTTTACGTGACAGGCCCGAAATCTTCAAGGAGCATGTGGCCAGGGTCCCCGATGTGTCTTTTGAAGATTTGGTGAAAAAATATTAAACAGTTCAAAAGTTATTCAAAAAACAATTTCCCATTATAAGTCAATGGGAAAAGTTAACAAAAAGTTCAACACTTTCGCAAATGCATTTTTACTTTCGCAAATGGGCCTGTTACTTTCGCAAATCCACCATTTTGTTTTCAGTTGGTGATCAGAAAAATGCTTGGCATTTAAATTTGGGACCCTCTAGCAACCTAATTCTTTTTGTATTCACCTAGATGGACCCTGAGGATGCTAGCCATGTCTTTATTTTGGGGTAAAACACCCCAGAAATATGTTTTTCAAATTTCTGGAAAAAGTACTTTCACAAATTACTTTCTGTTTTATGAAGTGTCGCAAATATTTATGTAAAAGCTTTAAATTATGCATAGTAGTTTTCAGTCTGTGGAAAATGACAGCAATTCTTTGGCACTGCACTGCAAAAGAACGGTTGGGAGTTTTGGGCTGAAATTTGGAGGAACGCAGCTGACATCTCACAGATGTGACTTTCAGTGTTGTATTGAAAAAATATTACACGGCAGCAAAGTTACAACACTCCAAAGTTGACAGTTTTTCCCATAGGATAACATTGCGGCACCCGACGCATTATAGGAATCCTTTGGCACCCTGCTGCAAAATAACGGTTTGGTTTTTTTTCCTGAAATTTGGAGGGAAGACAGCCAACAACCCACAGATGTGCCATTCAGTGGTTTTGTGAAAAAATATTACAGGGAGGCAAAGTTATGGTGCTCCAAACTTCTCTTTTTTTCCCATAGGATAACATTATGGCGTTCACCGCGCCTTTCAGGGCCCGTATCTCGGAAACGGTGTGAGATACGGACTTTTCATCAAAAAAATGCTTAGCTACTGGGCCTAAGCACAAAACTAGCCAGGACAGTCATAAATCATATGACTTTAAATTTTTTTTTCTACGTCGTACGGTTCCTGAGATATAACCTATTTAGTATTCCAAGTCCTCAATTTCTGCTCCGATACCCATTATTATGCATACATTCTTTGTACTCACTGTCTTTCTCTATGCAGCTTTTAAGGAAAACCAGCCTGTGCGCTTACATTACTGTTACTGTTGCCCTTTCCGCTTGCGGTTCCGTGCCCATTTTCACTTACCGTTGACGTCTCGCCACCATGTGCGTTATCCTTTGCGTTTTCATTTGCACTTGCGTTTCTGTTATTTTTTGCCATTTGTGTCTACAGTACTGTTTCTCTTTCTCTTTCTGTTTCACTTTGCGTCACCCTGCCCATTGACATTTCCATTTGCAGGCACCATGTTACTATGTGACAACACATCTCGTGGCAGACTGTTCCCGTCTACGCCACCGTGTGCATTACCCTTTCTGTTCTCATTCACGCTTGCGTTACCTTGTGCACCACTGTTAGCATTTCTGTTTGCATTGCTGTTCCTGTAACTATGCCACAAGACATCATGTGGTGGGAGCGTGGGGTCTAAAGGCCCACGCCCCGTGGACGCATTACTTGGCAGGAGTGCAGGGCCCTATGTGCGTTATCCTTTGTGTTTTCATATGCACTTGTATTTCTGTTATTTTTTGCCATTTATGTCTACAGACTGTTTCTCTGTTTCACTTTGCGTCACCATGCCCATTGACATTTCTGTTTGCAGGCACCATGTTACTGTGTGACAACACATCACGTGGCAGACCGTTCCCGTTCACGCCACTGTGTGCATTACCCTTTCTGTTCTCATTCACGCTTGTGTTACCATGTGCACCACTGTTAGCGCTTCTGTTTGCGTTGCTGTTCCTGTTACTATGCCACAAGACATCATGTGGCGGGAACGCGGGGTCCGCTGCTGCATTACATTCACTATTTCTTGTTATCATTCTCAAAAAGAAGGGAAATTAGAGGCAAAAAACTCCATTTAATGCATTAGTTAGGGTTGTTCCACAGCAGCAAAAGTGAGGAAATTCACTGTTAGGGTTGAAAACCCTAACTCCGAATTCACCCCCCCCCAGCACCACACAGACACACTTACACACAAGCAAGTATGGGGGAGGACCAAGTCAACACAACGAATGACAGACATCCAGCAGCAGGTGACAGAAATAACAAACAATTGTCTAAATGTACTACGAGACATCACCACCCACCTGACCAGGTACTGCATGCTCAGTGGAGATCAACAGCAAAACTGAGGCCATGTACACCAAACGTACACATCTCTGATTGCAGCTGCACACAACGTACCACACTTAGTAGTTGCATGGCCTTATCTACCGATGCCCCACACCACACCACAACTGGTACTGTGCCATTAGTCAATATAAATGCTGAAGGTGTGTGGTGCTGGGGGGGTTGAATTCGGAGTTAGGGTTTTCAACCCTGACAGTGAATTTCCTCACTTTTGTCGCTGTGGAACAACCCTAACTAATGCATTAAATGGAGTTTTTTGCCTCTAACATACATATAGATAGATAGATAGATAGATAGATAGATAGATAGATAGATAGATAGATAGCAGATACATGATGGGCAGGAGTGGAACATGGAAAATATTTTCACTCCTGCAGAGTGAAATATACAGTGCTCACGATGCAGGAGTGAAAATATTTTCCATATTCCACGATCTGCCCATCATGTATTCGATTTATATAATGGGGGCCTCTTTGCAAAATGTATAATTTGCACAGCTTTGTGAGGGTTTAGCGCGGCTTTGCATGATTGTGCGGCTTTGCATTGGTTTACTGCAGGTTTCGTGGGTGTAATAAACTGCATTTATTTTCACTCTGCTGATGTCATCAGTATTTATCCTCACTGTGGTGGAAATAACATGGTTTATCACACTTATTTATCGCTCACCCCATTGTATAAATATGTATATATATATATATATATATATATATAGATATAAATTATCCTTGGGTGGTTAAAAGAGGATTGAAATTACATATAATAGATTATTGCTACCAAAACTGTTTTCTACATACTGGTATACATTCTGTTATCATTCCATCTTTACTGGACTGTTAAATTTATTTGATCTTTGGGCCAACCCAGTTGTGCATTGGTGCTGAGGGTTGAGGCGTCTAACACCACACCTCACTCCATGCCTGCAACCCATGTCCGGAAATGAGCATGGGTTGCCAAGGTTGGCCATGGGGAGAGGATTAAGTGCCCTGAGGACTGCTCCCCTCTTCCAGACTGTGTGCTCTGCCAAATAACTGCCACCAGGTAGAGTCCTTTGAGTAGTGCGGGAGAGAAGCTACAGAAATAGGGAGGTGCTGCAGCACTCCACAGCATGTGTGTGCCTCCATATGTGCATGTTACTGAGCATGCCCCAGCATAGAAAAAGAGCGTAACATGGAGGAAATGAGTGGCAGGACAGGCACATATGATGCCTTCCTGCCAATCCTCCACCCACTGCATCACCAGACCCAGGGACCGGACAACAGAATTTGTACTTCACAGGAAAGGATAGCCCTCCCCCTCTAGACCCCACTGCAAGAGAGAATCTGCAGGGAGAATCTGGTACTCAGGATGTCCTGGGGAGATGCAGGCTGGTGGGGGTCAGTGGTACAGAGCAGATAACAGCCTAGCCCCACCTGGCCACAAAGGAGCATAAACACTTGTATGAAAACAAAAAATTTCAGTTAATGTTCCAGGCCACACATTGGTGTTAAACAGTATTCACTTTCATGATTCAACAAAAGCATCTAGTTAAAAAAGCTGCCTGCCAGTGCATAGTGGTAGCACTACCGCTTGCAGTGCTGAAAACTCCAGTTCAGGAATGAGCCTGAAGCATTGAAGGATGAGCCGAGGGAGATGTTACTGAGCATGCCCCATTTAATGGGCAGACTAGATGGGCCTAGCGGTCCTTATCTGCCGTCAAAGTCTATATTTCTATGTTTCTATGGATCAAGCATTCAGAGTACAGCTTTCCTCCTCTTGAGAGGGAAGGAATGATTTAGATCCCAGCTACATTATGACCCCTGGTGGTGGCCTGTGGTCAGTGCACATGGGACCAAAGCAGCTGTGGAGATAGGTGGAAGTGGCAGACATTTTTATGTCAGGTGTGGGAGTACATCTGACATCACCAGGACACCACTGCATGTCTGCTTCACCTGTGGGCTCCTTCCTGATTGTCCCTGTATCTCCCCTGTCTTTAGCTCCACCAGTACTAACCAGATGGAGTGGGAAGTCTGCCAAGGAGCAGAAGGCAACCCTGTCCTGGTAGACACATCAGGAGGGCACGGTCTCAATGTGTCATGGGTGGCCAGTGGTGGCAGGCAAGCAATACAGAAGGGCCTCAGGAGAATGGGAGGTGGCTCTGGTAAATGCTGAAGGAGGATGTGGCTCATGGCAGAAAAGGAAGTATAAACAGAATTGAAACAAAGACCTCTGTTAAAGCTACTGTACGTATTTAGGAGGTAAACAGATGTTCTCAAGAATCTGAGTCAATGAGGGAAAGGAATCATCATTTTTCTCTATCCCACACTCATACCTTTTGTGACATTTAATTGGGAAGAGTGTAGGGATGCACTCCTTTGAAGTCAACTGTAGCAGTTTTTTATTCTGTGTTTATGTGCCTCTGCTGTCTGTCATTTAATCTCCTTCAGAACTCCTAGGTGCCTGGCTTACCTGGACCCTGTCCACTGTCCAGCTGCATAATTCCATGCTGTCTCAGTTGTGCCCCCCCCAAAAAAAAGGAAGAGGGGAACTCCCCTCACACTGCTTACTCTTCGTCAGGCAGCCAACTGCAGGGTCCAAGACCAGGCCTTCTTCGGTCCACCCATGTTTATCATATTTTGGGTGGTGGGGCCATTTTCCTTCATTTCCTCCCAACCCCTTGTAACAGGGTTCATCCCTGCCACTGTCGTAGGAACCCATTTGGTTTCTTTAAGGTTGCAACCTTTCTTGCTGTTCTCCATTCTAATAAGGATATCCCTTTATTTCCTGTTTGGAAGCAGACCACCCCAGACAAGTCTATGCTCTTTACTTATAACTCTTCTTTTCATTTTCTCTTCCTTCCATGGGTCCATACATAGGGAGGTCAATTTCCAGTGACCTTGTGCTCTCTGACAAAGGAGCCAACTTAGAGTAATGGTTATAAACTGATTTTGTTGTCAAAAAGTAAGAAATGTGCAGAGTAAAGCACGGAAATAAAAATAACCCAAGTAAATGAGGGATGTACAGTTCATTAAGTAGAGAAATACTACTGCCTTAGAGGTTGAAAGAAAGAATAAAATGATATGCACAACAGCAAGTCCCTTCCCTGTTTGTTTTCTGTACCCTGTTGCTGTTGAGGAATAGGGAATTATGCAAAAATGAATAATAAAACTAGTGCTATATTATACACAAGTATATACAAAGTAATGTACAGCCCTGCACCTGTCCTAAGTAAAACATTGTTGTCATGACATTTATTAGTAAGTCTATGGGAACACAGGGAAACAGTACAGCAATCTGCATGTAAAAGCAGCTTGTCTATGGATAGTTTATTTTTCTTTATTTGCCCCAATATGCAGAGTGAGTAAAAGAATGTGCCTTGTTTTTAGATAAAGCAAACCCCAGTTAAAAATGTGTTGGCTGCTTATTTTTGCTAAAACAATAAAAATGAGATAAAACCTTTACTTTAAACCTTGGCCCGGATATTCAGACTGCGCCGGGCAGTGGCGCAAACCTGGGCACAGCACAACAGGGCTGTGCCAGGGCATGGATCAGGTGATATTCAACAGTGCTGCGCCATGGCCCAGCACTGTTGACTATGGCACGGAGGGTGCACACACTGTGTATGGCTCAGTGGCACTGCACCAGCACAATACAATGCATTCAGTCACATATCAGGCCTGTGTAGTACAGTATAGTCTGCACACCCATTGGTCCACACAGTGGACCAATAGGTGTACAGATCATACTGTACACTGTCATTCAGCGGGTAGCCAGGTGGCATGGGGTGGGGTGATGCCGCCCGCCAATGATGGGGGTGTTGGGAGGCAGGGGACCTCTGTGGGTGGTGGGGAGGGGATACCACTGGGTCACAAGGTAACTCTTTCTTTGCACAGCAGCCCACGATCAGGTGAAGGGGAGGTTACCACTGGACCACCAGGGATCCTTTATTATTACTAATGCCCATGATCGGGCAATGGGGGGTTACCACTGGACCACCAGGGATCCATCGATATTACAACAGCCTGCAATCGGGCAGGGAGGTTACCACTGGACCACCAGGGATCCTTTATTATTACAAAAGCCCACGATCAGGCTTATGGGGGGTAGGGGGTCCACTGGACCACTGGGGGGGTATGTGTGCCCAGCAATGGTGTTCTGGGTGGGCGGGTGGCCACCCATGGCTGGTGGCTGCTGTGTTGCACCATGCAATGCAGCAGCCCGCGTGTGGGTGGCTGGGACTTGTTCGTGCTTTTTTGGGGCACAACTTTGAGCCCCCCATGCGGTGCAGTGCAGGGTTGTGCTGGCATATGCACCACACATCCCGGGCTGAATATCAGGATGTGCCGCTTACGCATGGGCATGCCCCCTGCATCTGCGCCACTTATGATACCATTGCACCCTGGCGCATCGAGACTTGTGCTGTGCTTGGCAGCCATTTGAATATCCTGCCAGGGCACAAGGCAGGGTTGCACAAGTGCAACTGAGTTGTGCCAGGTGCAACCCCTTTGACTATCTGGGCCCTTGAAACCAGACTTGCTTTAACCTTGCTTTAAAGAGGAGTTAAGAATCTGTTAGTCAAGCAAAGAAGGTGTAAAAACACATATCCTGACTACTACTGCTAGTTGCTACCCAGAAAAGAAGACAAGGAAAAAGTATATCCGTACTCACCTGAAGCTGGAGACTGACTGAAGTCCTCACTATAGGGGAGCAGTGGCCTCTTGTGGCCCCTTTTTATAATACAACAACTGTCACTCAAACTAGTTCCCCTTTACCTTAAACTTATTTCTTTTGACACAGCCCTTTTAGCCTTATGAAAACTTTTTCAGATTATAGGACTGCACCTCAGTACTTCTTTCTCTCAGAATAATAAAAGAAGGTCCTAAATAAAATGTTTAACAAAGTGATGAAGCTTAGTCAGCTGACTAAAACAGGGATGGTATATAAGAAGTACCTGCACTGACAACTCGAGAGATAGGATCAGTATTGTCTGACTGTATGAAGGTAATGAACTAAGGGAGTCCTGTGCTGCACTTTTCTTTTGCTTTTGTTTTGAATGTTTTCTTTACTATATCTTTTATGTGGTGCAAAAGCTTGAAATGTTTATGAAGAATAATAAACATCTCACTTAGTCAAAGTGGGTTGCACCTGAAAATCTATGTCTGTGTCCATCTGTGTTTCCCACACTACACACTCCTCTGATGCAGGCACTCTGGAATGGTCCTAGGGGCATGTACATGCTAAACATGCAGCTGTGCTGGACCCTCGGCCTGTGTCAGTGCCTCCCATGGTGTGCTCTGCTGCACGGCAACCTATGATCACCCAGGTGGCAGTGTCGTAGCAAGGATGGTGATCCACCCTCTTCAGAGGAGAAAAGCATCCTCTGGAATGCTTAGTCCTCCTCCTCCCCCTCCCAGCCAGTTCCCAATGGCCCAGGTTTGTTCCTGAACCCAGGTCAGTGGCATACTAAAGCATATTTAAGTGCTTCTGATAATATTTTACAGGTCCTTTTCACTCAAATAAAAGCCAGAGCTCAACTAACTAGAGTTTTGTTAGTTGAGCAGAGGCTTTGACTTGAATAAAAGGACCTGTAAAATATCATAACAAGCATTTGTCAATGCCAAACGTTCACTTGCAGGTATTTGCAGTGGTGTTTGGCATGTATGGTGCTTTACCCTAATGTCCTGTGCGATTGCTGGTATTTGCACAATAAATTGTCAACATGAACTTGTTGTTACCCCCATTGTGCACTACATAGGCGGAAACACGTTTTGGGGGGGATGTGAAAAATGACAGCTGTACTGCTCATAAGAAAGTGTGGTAAAATGGCAATGTTGAAAATCTGGAGTGAAAATATTGAAAATTTGCAAACTTACGAGCGCATGAACTGCGCAACGAACGCTCGTAAAACAGTCATTTTTAAGAATTTTTTCACCAAATTTTCAACATAGCCATTTTAAGACCTCTGCTCATGAACAGTGTCACTGTGATTTTCTTAATGTGTTCCATACATTGATTTCGACAACCGACTGCGCCATTGTGCGCTACATGGGCGGAAATACATTTTGGGTGAGATGTGAAAAATGAAAGCTGTACAGCTCATAAGAAGGTGTGATAAAATGACAATGTTGAAAATCTGGAGTGAAAATATTGAAAATTTGCGAACTTATGAGCCTGCGTAGGAACTGCGCAACGCAGGCTCGTAAAACAGTCATTTTTCGGAATTTTTGCACCAAATTTTCAACATGGGGTTTTTGGGACCCCTTCTCATGAATGATGTCACTGTCATGGCATTATTCAATGCTAAAGGGTGATTTCGCACAGTGACTATGCAGTGCCTGCGAAATCACCCTTTGGGTCTGAATAATGCCATGACAGTGACATCATTCATGAGAAGGGGTCCCAAAAACCCCATGTTGAAAATTTGGTGCAAAAATTCTGAAACATGACTGAGATATGCAATAAAGTTGAAACCCCCTTATGTAGCCCATTATACAGCTTACTGGCATTTCCACAGTTCGCGGTCGGCTTTGAAGAGTGCAGACGTGTTCCTGGTCCACCGAGGTTCGTCACGCCAGAGTCTGGAGGTAAGTATGGGGTGAGGGGGGTGTGGGGAGGCTGGGTGCGCAGTGGGTGGGTGCGGTTGTGGAGGGGCTGGGAGACGCCGCGCGGGACCATTTTTGTTTTCCAGGTTAAAAAAAAAAGACAATGTGGGACCTTTGCCACACTGGGGTGGGCTCCCAGCATGGCAGAAGATGGCTGGGGAGGGCCGAGGAGCCGACGGGGGATTGGGCACCCCCGTCGGCAAAGTAAACGACGGTTTGCCACGCTGGGGTGGGCGCCCAGCGTGGTAGCAGGACGGCTTGGGGGGGGCCGTGGAGCTGACTGGGGATTGGGCACCCCCTGTCAGCAACATTTGCTACACTGGGGTGGGCCTCAGCATGGCACCAAACCTTGGGGGCGCGTACTGCACGGGGGTAGCTGCGGACTTAGGAGGCGGCGCGGCATTCTGCATGGCAGCTGTGCTTCCTTGAAGCAGAGGAACACCGCTGTCACACTGAGCCCTGCACCCATTGGTGCAGGACCGCCACGCCTGCTCAAGGGAGCAGTGCACTGGGTGGGAGAGGCACACCTCTAAGTGTGCTACTCTCCCAAAACGTTCCTTGCACATGCGCGCAAGCGAACGTAAAAAGCACTTCAAAAATGCTTCCATTGACTTCAATGTAGCATGCCCCTGATCTCTTCCTGCTCAAATGTCACAAAACATCTAAGAGCAGGGGTGGTCCAACACACTAGGAAGGGGAAAGGATCAGACATCCTCAGAGCAAAGTGATGGTACCTTCCCCTCCTAAACTCTAAAATGAAATAACTGTAACTTTAACTGGGGGACTTGGATGATTGTTTTTAAAGAGGAGCATGCTTGTTGCTCTGTAAAAGACATTTTAGAACTACCGTGCATGATGTAGTTTATATCTTTGCATGTAGGCATGCCTACTCACATATCTATTCAGAGTATGTGTGGGCACACTCACATGGGTAGTTGTGCTACTGAATGCATGTATGCATATCCATTTTTAATTTTTTTCTCACTTCCTTGACCCCTTCCCTACATTTGTTACCTTTCAGCCATCCTACTTTACCCAGATGATGACCACTACTTGAGGACTCCTCAGCTTGTTCCCATCTACTCTCTTCTACACAGTATGTCTCTCCCTCCTTCATTAACACCATGTTGTTGTCCAGCTTCTGTTCTCATCTTGCCTATTACTGTCACTTTTTCTTTCAGATCAACTCATTCATTTTTCTTTCCAACATATATAGCCCCACTGTCTTCTTTCCTCTCTACAAGTTTTGCTTAATTTTGTCCTTATAGTTGTTTCCTGAATAAGATCTACGGTCGAACCATTGAATCTAACTCTATTGCCTATTTTCAACGTGCATTAATTGTGCCATTTGTTCTGTTTTCAGCCCACAAGCTGATCCAACACTCAGTTTTTTTTATGTCCTTGTTTGCCTCCTACTTTGTCACCACAAGGCATCTACTGTATGTTTTCTGAAGAACTTTTCAGTTCAAAGGACCTAAATACATCAGACAATTCTAAAATTGTACTGGCAGTCACTCATCAAATCAAATACATCTATTAGATGTAAGCAAAAGGCTAGTAACAATGCAGCAAAAACAGAAGTGAAACTGGTGTTATAAAAAAGCTCCTACTAAGGAAACATGATAGCCCAGTGAGTATCCTGTGATGGCTCCCTGGGCTTGGGAACAAACTCTGTAGCTGGCTCAGATAGTTGAGGGAGCTGGGGTCATGCTGCAGTGCTGTGGAGCTCCCAGCTAGGTCTGGATTGGCACTGGGTTCTGTCACCACAGCAACCCCTGTGGAGAGAGTGGGAGCCTTGCTTCTCTGCATGGTCTTTGCTATGTGTGTGTATGTGGTCCAGTAGGGTACTGCCTGGCACTGTGGAAGAGACCTGGTGGAGGAAAACTAGAAAATCCAAAGCCATTGGCCATCTGAATGTTGGTCTACAGCACTCTCTGGCATCTCCACATTGGGATCCCTGCTGGCTTGAAAGAGAGAGGAGCAGCAGTCAGTACTGGGAAGTTACCAGTAAAGAAGCCTGAGAAGGCTAAAGGAGGACATGTCTGGAGAAAAAAAGCTTGATTAAAAAACATACTTTCACTGGCATCGATTGCATACAGGTTCAGTCCAATTCTCCTTTAAGTTTTTTTTTATGAACGCAGTTTAACAGTAGCGACACCTGTTGAAGAATCATAGGACCACAGGATTCAATAAACAAAGACTGGATGGTCCATTTAGTCTGATTCCCTGCCGTCTCAGGAGATGTACCCATCCCATGATTTGCTTATCCATAATGGGCCAGATATTCAAAAGGGTTGCGCCATGCGCAATAGGGTTGCGCCTGCACAAGTCCGAACTTGCTCCATTCTGCCAAATTCTGCAGGAGGCAGTTGCACCACAGAAAACATGCTGAGCAACAGCGCAATGCAAATGAATGCATGCTGAACTGGAGGGGGAGGAACCATGCATAAACTGCACAGCCCGATATTCAGCGGGGCTGTGCAGAGATATGCAGGCACAACCCCCAACCTGCGCCTGCACAACTTTGAAGCAAAAAAAAAAGGCTTAAGTTGAGGGCCACCCACAGGTGAGTTGCTGCATTGCAGGGCGCAACACAGCAGCTGCCACCTGTGGCTGGCTAACCCAGTCCCTGTGCCCCCACTGCAGCCCGATCGCGGGCGGCCGACTATAATCCACCACCACCACCCCCCACTGGCCTGATCGCAGGCATGGTTTAATCCCCCACCAGCCCGATCGTGGGCAGCAATGTGCTCCTCCCCGAACATATCCCTGGTGGTCTAGTGGACCAAAAGCCCGATCGCGGGCAGTAGTTGTTTAAGAACCCCCCCTCCTCCGCATTCATACCTGGTGGTCCAGTGGGCGAAAAGCCCGATCGCGGGCGGTAGTCATTAAACCCCAAACATAGCCCTGGTGGCTGGTGTCCCCCCACCCACCCACTCACGAGCCCCACCACCCGCTCCCCGGCGGCTGGCAGCATCCCACCTGCCTGCCGTCCGCGAATGACTGCCGGTGCGGCTGCACGCCCTGTTGCGTAGAGCAAGAGCCAATGGGCGTGCAGCCATACTACATGACAGTTCAGATTTGTGAATGAATACATTCATTCATTCACAAAACTGGACTGTCTTAGTGGTATGGGCCAGCACACATTGGCTCTTGCTCTGCACCAATGGGTGCGCAGCCCTACCAGGCAGTCAGCCGGGCGGGCGGCAGGGAGGCAGGCGGTGGATGCTGCCACCCGCCGCTGCCGGGGAGCGGGTGGTGGGCTCGGGTGGGTGGGTGGGGGACACTAGCCACCAGGGCTATGTTTGGGGGCTTTTAAACGCACTACCACCCGCGATCAGGCTTTTCGGTCCACTGGCCACCAGGGATGAATTGGGAGGAGGGGGTTCTAACAACTACTGCCCGCGATCGGGCTTTTCAGTCCACTGACCACCAGGGATATGTTTGGGGAGCTACATTGTTGCCCCGATTGGGCTATGGGATGGGAGGATTAAACCATGCCCGCAATCGGCCAGTGGGGGGTGGTGGTGGGGATTGTACACTGTTTTGCCCGCGATCGGGCTGCAGGGGGCATCGGTCCCCAACGTCTGCTGCCTGGCAGGGTGCCAGGTGCAAGTCCTCGGGGATCGGCGCACCTGCATGTTAATGGCATGCAAATAGGGCCATAATCAGATGCAAATGGCCCCCCCCCTGTGCCTTGCATGAATTATGGCCCCATTTGCATGTCACCATTTGAATATGGGGATTTTGCGCATGGCGCAATGGTACTTGCGCCACCGCAAGTTAAATGCTCCACTCTGACCACTTGCGGTGGCGCAAGTTCCACTGCGCCATGCACAGTGGCTGTGGCCAGGGGGTGATATTCAAAGAAGTTGCTCCAAGGGCGCAACTCCTTTGAATATCGCTCTGGACACACCCCTGCGCAACTATTTTGTGCAGCACAAGGGCTTGCGCCACAAAATAGCGCAGTTTGAATATCCAGCCGAATGTGTTTACATGCACATTGTTTTATTTTCATTATTGATCCTATAACTGATATAAGGAAAAAATCCACTGTGACATAAAACTCTGGGAACCCAACAGTAAGACTCAGCAGATCCACCTGTTCCTCTTAGGCATACTATACTACTATTCATTGTCTTCATGAAAACCATCCTTTCTTATTTTCCTCATTTCTCATGAGCTGGCATGTATTATTCTGTAAAGCACTTATCCAAACTATGTTTGAAAGTTTATATACCACTTGATACCAAAGATCTCTCTACTTATTTCTTCCACATGCATATACCCTCTCAGGAAAGTAATTCCTCTCCAAGAAATCCCTTTTATATTTAGGCTACAGTGTATTGTCTTCTATCCAACGCTAATGAATTATCATAGTAATTAAAGACTGATTGAAATTTTTGTCAGCAAAACCAAAGAAGTAATTCAGCATTAAAAAGGTACAGACCATTTTTCTGAGCTCAGCTCCTTCAAATCCAGTTGCCTTTCTTGCGGCTTTGCCCAATTGTCTGCCTACACCAGCGGCTCTTGCTGATTGGCACCAGGCACTGAAAACAAACCAGTTGCAATAGCAGCACCGAATTCCAGCTTTTCTGTTTTCTTGGGGCTTTGTGAACAAGTGCTTTATCTACTGCTCTGATTTTTCTCCCACCCTCCCATCCTCACCCCTGACACTCTTGAAAGCTGCATTCTTCCATTGAGTGTGCTGCCCTCCTCTCCCAACATGTCTGTGCAGGCTGAAGGCATTACCCTTCCCTTAAAGGTACACTTACATAACAACTTGCACCCAAACCAGCCCGAGGACAACCCCTAATTTTGTGATGTACCTCAAGTAGTACAGCCCTCCATAACATAGGAAAATCATGCAGCCCCCTGCTTACTGGCTCTTCCTAATAGTTTTTGATTCATTTCTGTTGCCCTCCTCTCTACTTCATACTTCTAGCTACAAGGAAATGGATATAGTACCATCATATAGTGATGGCTCCCCTAACTCAACATCTGCCCCTGTTCTCTCAATATTTGCTGGCTACCTGCACTTGCACAAGCTGATCCCATCTCCCTCAGGCACCATCAACCCATCCCTTCTCAATCATCAATATGCTGTCAGTATCAAGTATATATGAAAAATGATCCTCTGCTCATCGTCACTGAACACAATCACTTAAATACCTTAAGCTGCAGACAACCAGGCTGATCTTGTTGCTGCTGCTACTATCAGGCAACATTCATCCCAACCCTGGCCCTAAATACATGGATGCTAACCCCACGGTAAAGCCAGGCACTATCTATATTGCCTCTATCAATATATGCAGCCTTCTGTCCAAATTCGACTTATTGCAAACAAGGGTAGCACAGCATAACCCCAATGTCCTGTCAATGGTTGAGACTTGGCTCATGCCACGAGGCACCAACAATGAAATCCAACTTACATGCTATACCTTCTTCTGACTAGAGAGACTGGGCCAAAGGAGAGGTGGTTGTATCATTTATATTAAGAACCACCTACAAGGAAGAGTCCTGCCACACATAAAAACTTGGAAAAATGTGCAAATACTATCAGTGAAATTAATTCTTGGAGCACATAGCAAGGGTTTAACCCTTACCTCAGTTTACATTCCACCCAAGAAACAAGCTGAGAGATTTAAAGTGCTTCATGAATACCTCGCTTACCTCCACTTTAAATCTGAAGTACTATTGCTTGGGGACTTTAATATACATTGGCTGTCCCCTAACACCACTCCCTACAGAGACGCCATTTCCACAATAAGCATCCACCAATTAGTTGACTCACCCACATGCACTAACTACTGAACTGGGACCAATACCTTAATAGACTGGCTGCTAACAAATCTGTCTTCAACCCAGAAGAGTCTTTTCTCAAGAATGGTGTGAGGAGTTTGCTCAATTCTTTTCAGATAAGGTTACCACGATCAGGTCTGATATCCGCTTGACTCTCCCTAATGGGAGCGGTGATGGTCAGCAGATGTCGGACACCCAATTTATGTGGTCTGACTTCAGCCTTCCCATGATCAGTGACATTGCGATGGTCATCCAATCATTACATCCGACCAACTGTGGTTTGGACCCGGGCCCCACACGTCTCCTAGTGGGCTGTGTGGATAAAATCGGTCTGGTCCTTGCTGAGATAGTCTGGAGGTCTTTGGAGAGGGGGATTTTTCCAAATCCTCTGAAGGATGCTGTGGTTCAGCCCCTTCTTAAGAAGTCCTCCTTAGACCCGGATTGTCTGGCTAACTACAGGCCTATCTCTAACCTGCCCTTTGTGGGTAAGGTTATTGAGAAGGTGGTCACGTCACAGTTGGATAATCATTTAACCAGCCACCATGTCTATGATTCTCTCCAGTCCAGATATAGGAAGAGACATAGTACCGAGACAGCTCTTGTCAGGGTACTGAATGACCTCCTAATAGTGAGAGATCAAAGGACTCATTCCATCTTGGTTCTTCTTGATCTCTCTGCAGCATTTGACACCGTGGACCATGGTGTGCTATTGGAGCACTTGTGGTTTATCTGTGGGCTGTCTGGTACAGTCCTCAGTTGGTTTCTATCTTTCCTCAAGGGTAGGACTCAAAGGGTGGTGTCTGGGATTTTTTTCTTGGCATCATTCCCCCCATCCTATGGGGTGCTGCAGGGCTCCATTTTGGCACCCATGATGCTTGCGGTGTACATGCTGCTGTTAGGAGCGATTATTAGGCAGTACAGTTTGAGTTTTCACTGCTATGCAGATGATACTCAACTGTACATGTCTTTTGTGCCTGGCCAAGATGCTGCCTTTTCGGTCTTTAACAACTGTCTGGCCGAAATCCAGGACTGGATGAATGTGAGTTGACTGCGGTTGAATCCAGAGAAAACTGAGGTGTTGGTTGTGGACCTAGGTCAACGGGAGGCGGGTTTGTTGGCAGGATCACCCTCGAGTTTATGGCTCGGGGGTGTTCAGCTAACTACCTCAGAGCAGGTGCGGAACCTGAGCATTGTGTTTGATGACTGTTTGACACTTAAATCTCAGGTGTCGGCAGTTGTCAAAGCCTCATTTTACCATATGAGGAACATCGCCCGTGTGAAGCACCTGGTTCCTCCTGACGATCTTCCTACTTTGGTCCATGCCTTCGTTACCTCCCACCTTAACTACTGCAATGCCCTTTATCTTGGGCTACCAGGGGTTGATATTTGCCACTTGCAGCTGGTGCAGAATGCAGCAGCCAGGCTATTGACTGGTTCCTCTAGATCCAGTCATATAATGCCTCTGCTCCACGGACTGCACTGGCTGCCAATATGCTGGCGAATCACCTTCAAGGTCGGTTTGCTGACCTATAAGGCCCTACATAATCAGGGACCTGGCTACATGAAAGATCTCCTTTGTCCCTACTGTCCCTCCTGCTCTCTCTGATCCACTAATAAGGGATTGCTCGAGATTCCCAGGGTTCATTTAAAGACCTCTGGGACCAGATCTTTTAGTTTTATGGCCCCAAACCTGTGGAATTCTCTACCTCGTCAGGTGCGGGATTGCCCGACTGTCCAAAGCTTTAAGGGGGCATTAAAAACACATCTTTTTAGCCTTGCATACAATGATTTTTAATTGTAGTTGCCTTGGATTAATTTTAATATTGTTTTAATTATTTATTGATTTTATTATGTTATGTACAGGCACCTTGGTTTTGGAAAGACGCCTTTTATAAATAAAGTTTGATTTGATTTGATTTTGATTTGAAATCACCCAGAGTGGATCACCCATATAGTAGTGCTCCCAGATTCAATAGCAACCACTCTCCCATCCTCTGCTCATGGACTAATAAGTCTCTGAGATTGCAGGCAAATGTGAATACATCCCATATCCTAAGAAAAGGACAACTTGATCCTCTAAAAGAACACCTTAAGCAGCAGAATTGGATCACTATCATTTCTACCACGGATATCAATGCAGTATTGGAAGACTTTATCAAGACTTTTAATGCTGCTTGAGATATCTTTGCCCCTATTAGTAAGAGAAAGGTGAAAAGAATCTCAAGTCTTGGATAACTCCACATCTCATTGATCAATTACATGCTAATGACCACCTTTGGCATGAGTCAAAAAGTATGCGATCGCCCTCTGACCTCCAAAATTACAAGACGACCTGGAATAAATGTGCCCAAGATATCTGCCAGGCATAGGTCAACTACTTTAGGACTGAGTTAAACAATTCCTGGGGTGATAGTCACAAATTCTGGCAAAATATTAAATTGCTTACTGGGAAACCAAACAAAATGGCACTGACCATGTTGAACTTAGATGGGTCCATTACACAAGTTCAAAAGACCATTGCTAATGTATTCAACAAAGCATTCACCGACCTGAGTGGGGTGCTCCCTCTGACTTCCTTAACCCAACCAATGAAGACATAAGTAATACACCAAGTACCTCACCCCAAAACCCAACCCCACTGTTCTACCTCAGGGTAATTATGAAAGCAGAGGCAAAAAAATACCTATCAAAAGTGCTAGGCAAAACTAGGCATAGTAGCGATGGTCTAGACCTGAAACTAATTTCCCTAACCCTCAATGAACTTTTGGCACCCTTGACAAGAATTCTTAACCTTCTCCATATTTCCTTAAAAATTCCTGATACTCCAGAATGCCGCAGTAGCAACCCTTGTTTTCAAAAGCAGTGAAAGGATGATACACACAAACTACCGGCCAATTTCAATGTTGTCACCTATCTCTAAAGCTCTTGAGAGGATTGTCTATGATCAGCTCATAGGCCATTTTGACAAATACCAACTGCAATGTCAACAGCAACATAGTTTTTGAAAACAACACAGCACTACAATAGTTCTGATTGAGTTTATGGGGTATATTCACGATGCCCTTAATCATTGACACTTAGTGGGTGCTACCTTCATAGACCTCACTAAGGCCTTTGACATGGTCAACCATGAACTCCTACTGTCTCAGTTAGGTGTCACAGGTATATCATCAGACTCAATGTGCTGGTTCAGAAGCTACCTCTCTGGGCATGAACAACAGGTAAAAATGGGCAACACTCAGATGGCCAACGTGTGATTACTGGAGTTTCCCAAGAATCCATTCTGGGCCTATTGCTGTTTAGTCTCTTCTTAAATCAACTTCCCCAAGCATGTCAAGGCAGAATCCTCCTTTATGTGGATGACATTGTTTTATACACTAGCCGCCCTAACCCAACTACCCTAGAACAACAATTGTAGTGCAACTTCAAAAATGTTGAAGACTAGTTCTGTAATACAAGGATATTGTTAGCCTTTGCTGTGCCATGGACTGATATAACAGTCCAAAATTTCTATGCATTCTAATTCTGTTGGCAGCCTAAGGGTTAAGCTACAATAAAACAAAAACCATGCTATTTGCCTCAACACGCAGTAGTTACAAGTTGTCCACACTAACCATAAGAAACAAACACAATGAAATTCTCGAGATGGTCCATAACTCTAAATATCTTGGAGTCACCCTGGACCGCTCCAGCTCCTACTCTCTTCATGTTGACCTGATCACCAGGACTGCAAATAGGAAACTCAGACAGCTGTACATACATAGGTACTGCCTAACTGAATCAGCTCTTCAACTTGCTATATCTAGCTCGATCTTCGCTGTAATAGACTATGGCCTCATTATTTTCAAACTGGTATTCATACTGGTGTATAGACAGAAGAAGGCACTTGCCCATCTAGTCTGTTTACCCATATAGACAGGTCAAGGATTCCCATTACTAAGGAAATATTTATCAAGCTTAGTTTTAAATGTCTTTATATTTGTACATTTTACTATTTCAGCTGGTAATGTGTTCCAGGTCCTTCCTACCCTCTGTATATATGTATTTAATCTTTTGTTGTTTTTACACTGATCAAGTTTGATCTGATAGTTGTGACATCTTAGCCCCATGGGTTTCTTTTGTAGTTCTAATCCCATTTCTGATTGTAATATTCTATAATTTATTATTCTATGCATCATAAGAAGATCACCTCTCTTATGTCTGTTTTCCAGACTATAAAGCCCTAGTTCAGTAAGCCTCTTATCATAAGGTTTGCTTTTTATATCTTGTATTAACTTGGTGGCCCTACGTTGAACTTTTTCCAATACCACCGCATCCTCCTCAGATATGGACTCCATAACTAGGTACCATAGTCCATATGTGACCTTATATAAGCTCTATAAATTGGTAATATACATTCTTTCGTACTAGAAATGGATCTTTTAACATTGTTTATTAAGTCATTTGTTTTTTGAGCTAATTTTGCATAACGTTTACTAAAGGTTAGTTTGCCATAATCTTTCTCATGGTGAACTTCTTTAATTATCTTGTTATATACTGTACAGCCTCTGACACTACCCTAAAAAGGATTGCCATCACCCTGAATAAAGCCTGCAGATTAGTCCTAGGCACTCCACGCCTAACCCACACCTGTCACCTTTATTCTCACTCAGGCTGACTGGATCTGGAAAAAGTAATTCTTTACCAGGTATGTCTCCTAGCCAAAAAAACTATCCTAGACCTGGCACCACCTTGGTGCTCATTCCATGCTCTGCCCAGCAGAAACAACTAGACTGACTATAGCAACTAGTAGCAATCCATATAAGGTCCCTTTCTGCTGGACTTCAACAAGGCTGGGGATCTTTCGGTTACCGGGCTCCACTCTGGTTTAACTCCCTCCCAAAGGATCTACTCACTGAACCTAAAACTGGACCTTTTAAATCTAAATTCCACTCACACCTCACAAATCAAATGAAGTGCACCTGCTCCCCATAACCAGTCACTACATCCTAGGCTTCTGTCCTGATGAATATAGCACTTCTTTCTTCCCCGACTTGATACTTATTCTTTAACCTTACCCTCCTCCACCCTTCCTCTAACAATTACCTGTCTTTACCCCTGCTCCACCCTCCTTTTTGCCTTATCGTTAATCAAATAACTTCCCGCCTCAATCCTCTCCACCACCTCTCCTCCCAAAGGACAAAGTTAACTGGCTAATCTGATTTCCTCCATTGAATCTACTCTTTCTTCATTCTCACTGTATATTATGACCACCTTTATGATCCCTATTTTGTCTACTTTAATTGACTGTTTATGATTCCTTTGCTGCCTTGCTCCTAATCTGTAAATTAGTCTATGATCATGTTAGCTCCACCCTGATTATTTGTAATTGTGTGTTGTACCTATTATATGAATGTTTATGATGTGGAACCTCTGTAAATGAGCTTCTAGCTCAAAAGTTGTAATCTGAGACTTCAATAAATAAATATTTGTGGAAGGTGGAGGGTGGAGAGTTGTGTGTGCTTATCTGTGTCTGTAGATTAGTTTTTGCTAATTTACATGTTTTTCTGCTTGGAATACCTGCGCCATTCTTGCACAACATCTGTGAAAGTCTCCTGGACTGAATTTCTGCAAAACATCATCACCAGGTACCAGCTTTTTAATTTTAAATCAACTTTCTTGAAGCCTTCCCAAGGAAGTATACATCTTGCAACTAGTTTGACAAACGTGGTGATGCTGGGTCCTACAACTGAATCAAGATTTTCATCTGACCACTCCTAAAGCAGCTGTACTTGTGGACTTTGAAGATCAAAGGAAACATACAGACAAAAGGATTTCACATCTTGCACATGCTCAGGCTGCAGTTTATTCACCTTTCAGAAATTTTAACACATTTTGTCACTGAATCAACATTTTTGTCTGACCTGCTATCAAAGGTATTGATTGTACTTGTCTCTGAGGACTTTAAAGATCAAAGAAAACATACAGACAAATGGAATTCACACCTTGCATATGCCCAGACCACAGTTTATCACCTTTCAGGACTCTTAACTTATTAAGTGACCCTGGATCTCAACAGTTCGTCATTTCCTCTGGATGTAATAGACCATCAGCATTTTCCTTTTAAATCAACTTTACATGTACTTTGTCATTTTCTCTGCTCTCTAATCCTGCTGCTCCCGTTACTATTAGGGAATATTTCACCCAAACTCTAGACCCCCTCACTCTAAAATGACTAAGTTTAAAGGTCAACTTACTGTAGTATCCATACCTCTCAACCTCTTGTCTCATAAATCAGGGACAAGGCTTAAAAAATCAGAGACAATGGACCAAAATCAGGGACACATCTTCAAAATAGATGGTATCCACTCAGAAAGCTGGCAGAATAAGGGACTTAGTGTAAAATGTATTCTCTAAGGAAGAACAAGTCTGTAACTTTAATGATTGACATTATTTTGTGCTTACTGCTCCCACTGTTCGGTCATGGAAACACAAGTTTTAGGAGGGACAGAGTAAAATTTTGAGGCAAAATCAGGGACATCCCTGAAAATCAGGGACAGTTGAGAGGTATGATAGTATCATTGAATATTAACAGTCTCCTCACCAAGTTTGAACAATTCCAGGCATGGGTACAGATGATCAACCCAGACATTATAGCACTCACTGAAACCTGGCTTTCCCCCAAGACGTCAGATGCATCTATCTCACTTGATGGCTACAACTCGTTCCGACAAGACAGGCTTGCTAAACGCAGGGGTGGGTGCATAGTATATGTCTGGTCTGGAATAAAGGTGCAGGCCCTTGATAACAGTCTTAACACAAAAAAGGCCCAAATTCTGAACCTCAGATTAAACATAGCAACACAGAATACAGTCTTGCTGGTCTCCACAGTATACATACCTCCAGGGCACCAACCAGCTGGGTTAAACCATGTCATCACAAGCCAAGAGCAACTAGGCAACCACTGGGAGAAGATCAGTGTCAGTGACTTCAACAGTAACTGGCACTCACAGAAGGATGCCAGACTCAAGGATTTAATAACCAGCCTTTTCCTAACAGAGATGGTCACTACTGACACCAGGATGAACTACAAAACAGGGAGCAGTTCTCTCATAGACTAGCTCCTGACCACTCACCTAGAGCAAGTAACTGACGTTGCTGTCCTGCCTGACAGCCTCAGTGACCACTCCTCTGTGACGTGTACCTGGTCAAACAACTTTACAAAAAGCCCACCCAAGGTATGCAAAAACTATTGTTTGAGGCCACAGCTACTCGACCACTTTAAACTATATGTGACACATATGCATTGGTCTCCATTGGCAGCGGACATTGATGGCAATGAGGCTCTTAACTACTTCATAATGGTCTTCAATTGAGCTTGCGACATTTTTGCACTGTATAGAATTAAAACAATTAGGGGAACCACCAATCCTTGGCTTTCCAAAGCCCTAATTGGACTTATGCAGAACAAAGACAATCTTTGGCATATTGCAATGGCAACTGGAACACCTGCTGCAATAAACACCTACAAGGCAGCCAGAAATGCTTGCTCCAAACTCATCTGACAGACCAAAGTCTCCTACTACAAGGATCTACTTAACAAAATATGGGGCTCTGGCAGAGACTTTTGGGGGACCTTGAAATCCCTGATTGCAAGGCCACTAAGGCTCCCCCTGACCTTCTTATTACCACAAAGGGGCCCTTGCAGGAACCTATCGATGTTGCCAATGAGCTCAACAATGCCTTCACAGACCTCTCACATGTACTCCCCAGTGACTATTTCATGGATACGCAAGCAGAACAATGACAAACTGCCGCTCATGACCCATTAAGAAAAGAGGTACCACCATTTCACTTTAAATGTGTCACCAAGGCCGAAACAATTAAACACACTAAAGGGGTCATTGGCAAGACCAGGATGGGAGCGGATTTGCTTGACATGAAGCTGGTTGATCTTCTCCTCAATTAACTCTCTGGACTTCTTACTATGGTTTTCAATGCCTCTCTTAAATCGGGAGTGTTCCCAGATTTGTAGAAGTCAGCAAATATCACACCTGTCTTTAAAGTAGGAGACAAGATACACACATCCAACTACAGACCCATCTCTATCTTCCGTCCCCTATTTAAAGTACTCGAAAGAATGGACTCAAAGCAATTTATGGAATACCTAGATAAACATAATCTACTCTGCGCACAGCAGCATGGCTTCTGAAAAAAACACTCCACACTCACCACACTAGTGGACTACTCATCCCACTTACACAACGCATTGGACAATGGGCATGCAGTTGGTTCAGTCTTCATCGACCTTATGAAGGCCTTTGACTCTGTAAGTCACAACCTCCTCTTAAGCTGCCTTCTATCCACAGGTCTATCCCCTGAGACAGTAAATTGGTTTGGCAGCTACCTCACCAACAGGACACAAGAAGTCAAAATAGGTGATACCCTATCTGCAGCTAATGAGGTGACCCTTGGGGTCCCGAAGGGGTCAATCCTTGGTCCTCTACTCTTTAGCATTTTCATCAACTGCGCCCCTACAGCATGCTCAGCAAGCACCGTCCTCTATGCTGATGACACAGCAATATCAGTCAGTGGTAAATACCTCCACTCCATCACAACAGATCTCCAAAGCAGGTTCCTTAAACTTGAATGGTGATTCACAGAAACTAAACTACTGTTAAACATCAAAAAAAACTAAGCGTATTCTCTTCACCACCTTCCAAAGCAAAAAGAAATACCTGCCACTGCTGATACATAACCAAAAGGGCGAGTTTCTAGACCAAGTCACCAAGTTCAAAAATCTCGGCATCATGTTTGATGACACCCTCACCTTCTCAAGCCACAAAGACTCAGTTATCTAGACCAGAAATGCAAAGTTGGGCATGCTTTACCGTCATAGACACTCAATGACTCCTGATACTCTCAAACTAGCCACTAGTAGTTCAATACTGTCTACCATAGACTGTGGATTTCCTGTTTATGGGGCGGGCACAAAAACAGCCCTAAACAGGATCAGCACACTCCTCAATAAAGCCTGCAGACTTGTGTTGGGGGCTGCCTTTGACACCCATACCTGCATGCTCTACAAAGACACTGGGTGGCTCTCACTCTGCCTTCAAGGGCAATATCAAACCTACCTGCTTCTAAAAAGGTGCTGCTGGGTCTGTCGTCTTCCACACTGGGAGGCCACTTTAGGCTGGCTGTCCCTACAAAATCGACCCAAAGTACAGCCACTGACAGGATGATGATTCCCTTCAAAAGAACGAAACTTGTCCAAAACTCCATCCTGTATCAGGGACTAAAGTGGTACAACTACCCACTGACCTCTCTGAGACACCCAAGATTAGTACTTTCAAAACTGGGCTCAGAACCTTCCCTGGCTCAAAAATGACCTGTACCTGCTGGTGCTAATGTGGTAATAACACAGACGACAGTTTCCCAGTACCTACCCCTTTCCTCAATTATCACTCCACTGAATATCACCTTTCCTGGGACCCCCCCCCTTACTCTATCCCCTTGTAACTAACGATGTCTCCTCATGGCTGAACACTCCTCTCTCCTCTGACGATGCTACCTTTTGGCTGACCCACCACCACCCCCTTCTCTTTCCTTGAATCAAGCTTGTGTAATTAAGTACTAAATTGATGTGTAAAACCTCAGACTTGTTCTATTTCTGGTTTTGTATATGATTCAATATTCCTTTTACTGTTAACTCTGTATTTTATACTGTTATGTCTGTTTTCAACAATTGATGTGGAACCTTTGAAAACACATCCTTGACTCAAAGGTATTAATCTGAAACTGAAATAAATAAAAGAAAGCATTACATAGCAGAAAACAGGTAAATTTATATGTGGCAGCCATAAGAGGATCATCAGTGTTCACAGTATTACTTATGATTCACATAAAAATGCCAGTGCTGGTGTATGCAGGAAAGGATAGAAGATCAATTGAATAAACTGGAGCTTGAATAAACACATTAAAGGTCCAGAGCTCTTGGTACAAATTAAAGAAGCTAGAGCAGAACTGCAAGAAATTTTGTTACAAAAAAACCCTAAAAATAGTTTGCTTACAAATCAAAAGTACTATGAGAATGGCAACAGGGTTAGCCAACTTTTGGCCTAAGACTTCTGAAACAAGATGCATATAGCTTCATCCCACACCTTAAGCCAGGGGGTCAGTCCACAGAGTGGTCAACAAACCTTAGCATATTGTGGAAACCTTCCAGATATTTTATGAGACCCTATATAAAGTAGAAGAGGGCAGTGGAGTACAAGCAGATACTAACTGGTGTCTGGATTCAGTCTCCCTCCTGGCTTTCAGAGAAGAACAGTATAAGGCTTTAGAAGCCCCATTCTCACAATTAGAGTTGGCAGAGGTAATTCAAACCCTTAACACAGGGAAGACAACAGGGCCAGGTGTCTTCATACCAGAATTTTGCTTTTAAGTTTTGCAGATAACCTTCTCCCTTTACTAACTACAGTAGTACCTCCTTTCTCCTGCAGTCAGTGCCCCTTTCAATATACCCCAGCAGCCTATGAGCCTTACTATAGTCCTTGTTACACTAGCTTGATTGTTTGAGGGAGTCACTTATGAGGACTCCCAGGTTCCTTTCCTCTGCCACAGTGCTCAGTTTAATGCATCCCATTCACTACCCAGCCCTGTTTTTTAACCCCAGGTGCATAACCTTGCATTTTCTGGAGTTGAATTTCAACTGCCAAACCTTAGACCACCACTCTAGCCTTAACTGGTAGATCCCTCTGCATCTCCCTAAGCCATTTGCACTATCTACCCTACTGCAGAGCTTCATGTCATCTATGAAGAGACACAACCTGACCCAGATACTCTCCAGTGTTGCTGATGAATACTAAAGATGAGGAGAACCATGAATATTTATTCCTCTTAGTACTGATAACTTTCATTTTTTGTAGTTTAAGCCTACTCTCTTGTACATGAGTAGTGACGTATCTTGTCATACTCAGCACATGAAATGGTGTACCATGTGTGAGCAATGGTTCTATTTGTTTATGTTCATGTTTTAGTTGCTGTGTACAATGGCAACACTTTTCTGTGTTGTATGTAAATAATTTTGAAATGCTCAATAAATTTCAATAAAGAAAACTGTAACCAAAGGTTAATGGAACTCTAGGTTCATCTTGTCCACTTTCTGCTTCATAACCTGTGTTGAATATTTATGCTATGAAAACAAGGATGAACATTTATGCTATACAAACAAATACTACTTGAGGGTGATTTCCCTACCCACTCTACTACTCAGGGTAGCCTGTGATTCCTTTGGTAAGGATAAATTCATCCAGGCTTAGTTTAAAAGCCTGTATTGACTTTATGTTCACTGTTTTTGCCAGCAGGCTGTTGCATATGTTCATCACCCTCTGGAAAAATAAAAACATAGAAATTGTCGGCAGATAAGGATCGCCAGGTCCATCTAGTCTGCCTGTAAGTCTATCTTTGCTTTTAGCCTTTGATCCTACCATGTCAGTTGCTGTCTCCTTTTCTTCCCACCACAACAGTCCCTTTATGTCTGTCCCATGCATGTTTAAAGGCTCCCACTGTGTTTATGTTCCATGAATCCACCACCCTTTTCATGAAGAAAAACTTCCTCCCATTCCCCCTTATCCTGCTCCCCCCAAATTCTCATATTATGCCACCTTGTTTGCGTATCCCTCTGATATTAAAAATGCCACCCCTGCTCCTTGTTTATGCCTTTAAGGTACTTGAAGGTCTTTATTATGTCTCCCCGTTCAATCCTCTCCTCAAGTAAATAGAGAAAGGGCCCTTTGAAACTCTCTTCAAATAGTTTTTGGTGCTTCTGCCTTTAGCATCTCTGTGGGCCATGTAGACTGCTCAGAGACAAGCATTTCTTTCATCTTTAAGGGTCTTTACTCGCAACCCGGCAGCATATATGAGTCAAACATGTTCTGTGGGGTGAAGAGAGTTTCAAAGGGCCCTATTGAGCCACCCATCCCATAGGGGATGAAAATACATAACTTTAGAAGTTAGTAGAGATTTCCCAAACCTTAATCTTAGCACTTGACCTCTTTCATAGAACTGTATCACTCTTACCTCTTACCCCTCCCCTCTGCATCCCCCTATCCCCCCAACCTTCCTCCTCCTACCTTGCCTCACCTCTTCTCATGTCCTCCACTCCCAACCCCTGTCTTGCCTTCCCAGCCCACCCTCCACATCTCTTCCTACACCTGTGCCCTGTTTTGTTTATTTATTTATTGGAATCTCAGATAACACCTTTGAGCTAAAAGCTCATTTACAAAGGTTTCACATCATAAGGCAATAGACAAGGTACGTAGACATTACAAAACAAATAGAGTTATATACAGCAGAGAAGTACATTATGGTACATACAGATACAGATTCAAGCAAGTGCAGTTAAATACATCAGGTAGGAGAGGTCAACTTTATTACAACAGTACTAAGAGCATACCTAGAGTGGACAATTAATTTATAGTGGTAGTTGAGCATTAGAGCGTGCAGGTAAGTTATGGAGGGTCAGAAGTGGTGGTGAGCAAAGGAGGGGGAGGACAGAATAGATGAGAGCAGGGGAGGGTGGGGGCAGAGACAAGGGGTGACAGAATAAGGGGTTGAGTAGTCAGAGGGTGGGATTGGATAGGAATCTACCCAGGGTTACGTAAGTAGGTGATATGGCAGGGCTGGGTAATGTGGAGGAGAGAGGATAAGAGAAAGGGTTTTAAAGTGGGGGGTTGAGGGAGGGGAAACTGGGAGGAGGGGTGAATATTGGGGATTAATATTTGTGAAGAGAAAGCAGGAAGGTGGGGGAAAAGAGAGGAGATGTGGAGGATAGTGCTCAGTGGGGTCACACCAGGCAGGGGAGGAAGTGGGGGGGGAGATGGGTGCTATGCAGGACAGATAAGCTATCAATAAGAAGTAGGATTAGGCAGAGGTGATGCAGTCACAGTTATTAAGAGTGGCCAGGTACTGCAGCAGCTTGGCCTTAAATGGGTGTAGTTTTGTTTCCTTAATCAGCTCAGAGTGAAGGGCATTTAGCCAGCAAGGGGCCCTGTATTCGAAGGACTGTTGCCCTAGTGTTTGTCATGACAAAGCCTGCTGGCCGATATCAGTGTACTGTATGCATTTTCCTGTGCCTGAAACTGAATAGCATAATGTGTCTCTGTTGTTTTTACATTGACTGTCAATTATGATTTTGTGTCCATTATGATTTTTGTGCCTCATATTTACACTTCATTGTATCGTACTTTACTGTCCTGTTTAATCTGTTGTCCTTTCTACTGATGTGGAACTTTTGCAAAAGAGCTCTTAGCTCAAAGGTATATGTAATCTGAGACTTAAATAAAATAATAAATAAAATAAAAAGTACATATTGAGCTTCTACAGCCTCTCTTCAGATGTTTTCTGGTGCAGGCCATGCACCATCCTTGTCGCCCTTCTCTGGACTGCCTCCATCCTGTCAATGTCCTTTTGAATATGCGGCCTCCAGTGCCTTCTAGCACTGTTCCTCAGTTTACCATCTGAAAACTACTGGATGTGCCCCACATCTTTCCCCCCTGCTCCACCCTCCTTTATGCCTTACTTCTAATCAAATAACTTCCAGCATCAATTCTCTCCACCTCCTCTCTTCCCAAAGGACAAACTTAACTAGCTAATCTGCTTGCTAATTTGTCCCTGAAAATCAAAGACATCCCTGAAAATCAGGGTCAGTTGTGAGGTATTTGCATTATGTACCCATTTTAATGTGATTACAGAACCATCATGGTTTGTGTTATCATCTGTTAATCTATCTCTAGATGGATTATGAGTAAAGCTGTAATTAATTCACGGGAGGCATGGATTTCACGATTACCATGAAATTTTCACTTTTTCTCTCTGTGCCATGAAATCCATTGCTCCCTGTGACATTAACTAAGAATAAGCAGAAATGTGCCAAACACCGATCAGACAGCTACTTAAGCTCCATTCTATGCTCCTATAGCCATTCTGTCCCTCCTGCAGCCCACTGATCAGACCGTTTCCTGCTTCCTGCGTTTATAAGATGAGTCAAAGCAGATACATTTCTGGTCTCCTTCTGCTTTGTCTATGGGTGTGATGAGTGACTGACTGCCAAGTCCTCCCCATGAAGATTTCTTTCAGTTCGGCTATTTTTTCATTTTGGAGTGACCTGTCACTGCCATCGAGCATGTCCCTTTGTGGCCGCCACATGGAGCCATTTACTGACTTGAGGTCCAGTTTGCAATGTTTTTTAAAATACATTTATTGGTCTCCATCCCGAGTTGTGACTTGCAGGACTTCAAATTCTGGCTGCCCTCAGACCCTAGGTCATTTGCAGCTCTCACAGTGAATTCCAATCGCAAGTCCGTTTCTGGTCTCCTTCCTGAGTTGCGACTTGCAGGACTTCAAATTCTGGCTGCCCTTAGACCCTAGGTCATTTGCAGCTCTCACAGTGAATGAATGAGTCTCAATTGGGCAGGAGGGGGTGGGAGGCAATGCAAAAAATGTCAACAGGCAAGTCTGTTTCAAGTCAGTTGTTGATCTCCATCCTGAGTTGTGACCAGGACCGTGAAACACCATGAAATCTGCCTATTTTTACCGTGAAAAACTTACAGCCTGAATTTTGAGACATAAGGTGTAGCCAAGAGTCTCATGCCATTAGGGTTAGCTTTACAAATGTATTTCAACCCCAGGAGTGCCTTGGTTCTATGTTTTTTGGAAAAGCATTGTTTGATTGAATATTTTTCACTATGTATATACAGTAGTGCTTACACATAACAAGGAGTGAGACTGATACATACAGCTTCAGGCATGTTTTGCATGTATCATTGTATCATAGTAGTTATACAAGCTCAGGAGGCAGTGCCCTTATATGAGCCGTGATACATTAAACAAAGTGAAACATCAGGATACCACATCATATAGCATCAGGATCCACCATCAAAATGGTTGTTCGGCATTATCTCTTCCGATTTTGAAAGCTTGAGTGTTGTAACCTGGGCCCTTCTGTGGTGTCTCTGGTTCCTAGTTAGTGACGTGTGTGGCCTAAAATAGTTGTGGGGTACAAATTATTGGTCTTTGTAGGGCTGGCACAGGTAGCTGGTAAGGCGCTACAGGTGTGAGGCTATAAATAGAGTTTCCGTTTTATTCCATACTGAGGTTCTCCGTAGTCCTCAATACGGCTGAATCTTTCAAAACTGGCTAATTGAGCTAGGTCCATATACCATTCAACCAGGGATGGAGCCTGTGATTGCCACCATTTACAAAAATATTAAGTCTTTTTGCTTTGAGGACTGCTTTTAGGAGCCAGTTGGAGTCTGCCTTTGGGAGAAGAACTAAGCTAGATGGCGCATACAGTGCAGTAGAATGGTTTGAACAGGGTTTGGTAGTATAAGGGTGGCCATGATCTACAAATAGTCATGTAGGACTCCTGACCAGCAGTGTACAGGGTAAGGCAGTCTTATATATTGTGAGTGTAGCCTCTTGGGATATAAAGCTCCTGCAGTCTGAATGTGATATAAGACCCATATAGTGAAAGTCCACTGGAGAGCAATAGCATCTGCAGAGTAAATAGTTTTGGGTGCTTCTGCCCTTACCTTCTCTCTGGGCCATGTAGACTGCTCATAGACAAGCATTTCTTTCATCTTTAAGGATCTTTACTTGCAACCCGGCAGCATACCTGCATCAAGCATGTTTGGGATGAAGAGAGTTTCAAAGGGCCCTGTTGAGGCACCCATCCCATAGGGAATGAAAATACATAATTTTAGAAGTTAGTAGAGATTTCCCTCATCCATGGGAGGAGAGTAGGAAGTATAAGACTAGCACTGCAGCTCATACTGTATCTGTTGATACCTCCAAATCTCCATTCTGGGTAGTGTTACTAGTGTAGCTAACTGGTCAAAGGAGTATAAGGCACTAGTGGAGGGGTCTATGAGGTCCTTTGCAAAGTTAATTTCTTGTTGTTCTTAGGTTTCCAGATAAAGAGTCAGCCTCCTATTCTGCATGAAGGGTTACCCTATAACTAAGTTGTAATGGTGGGAACTAACCTGGATTTCTCTTGAGATGACAAGGCTCATATCTTTTCTTTCCTAGCTTAGTGAAAAGTTGAGATGGATGGGTGTGGGCATAGTGCAGGTTGGAACAGGCCATCTAGCAATATGCTTACACAGCTGTGACTGCTGACTGTATGTTCAGTATGGAGCCATGGGGGAGCAATATATCTGGAGTGCAGAGTCATAAGAGTTTCCTGAAGTATAAAACCAGGCAGCACCTTTTGAACCATGGTAACCACCTACCACCCTTAGCTAATTCCACTTTTACAGGCACAGGATTTGACTGACAACAGGAACTTCCTGTTTGGAAACAGGAAGGGAGTGATCACAGAGGCACAAAAAACTCAGCATCCTAGGAGGAAAAGAGTCACTCTTCACCCTCCCAGCTGCTGGAGGTCTGAATCTGAGCAAGTAAGAAGGAGAGTACTGAGGAATACAGTAACTTCCTGTCCAAGAACAGGAAGAGCAGAAGCTGTAAGGGCACAGAGGCAGTAGAAAAGTAGGGATAAAAAAACAAATTCCAAAAAATAAAAATAAATAGAGAGCGGAAAGAGTAAGCATACAAAACAATAGCTGAGGGTCCACAAATAAGACATGATGAGGGTGGTGCAGTGCAGTAGCCATGGCACAGCAGTCTTCCAGGAGATGTTCTGAGGGATGCAGTCTTGTCCTATCTGCAGGCACTTCTCTGGGCTGATGGAGGAGGCTGCTCATTTCGAGAATGAGTTAGCCACGATTTGGGGGTCCTCCTCTCCCACACAGGGACCACCAGGGCCACTGTCACTGCCTCAGAGGTTGCCAAGAAAGAAGAGCGGTTGAAACACAGTGGACTCAGGGAGAGTGAGGGTGGTGGAACAGAGGAGCATCCTTCCAGCTGTACCTTTCCACAATTCATATGCCATTCTGACAGAGTGTGGTTCCTCTATGGAAGCACCCACAGTAGAGACCAAGAAGGATGCTGGAAACCTCCACAAAGGTTACCTACAGGAGGGTGGCATGGGACCCCATGGGGAAGGAAACAACTCCTGGTAGGGGACTCCATTTTTAGGGAGGGAAGAATGGCGGAGGGGTGGGAGAAGGAGGTAAGGTGCCTGCCTGGTGCCATGGCTTGGAAGGACAGGGACTGAATCCTCAGGATCATGGGAGCAGCTGCATGGGGGAGGGAGTTGGATGTCATTGTCCACCTAGGGACAAATTACCTAGCTGGGAAAGGGATTAGAGCAGTGCAGGAGATTGTGTAGCTGGGGAGTGGACTTAGACAAGTAGCATGCATGGCAAGCTTCTCAGAGGTGCTGCCTGTCTAGGGCATGGGTGAGGCTAGGGTGCTCTTCACCATGGGATTCAATCAATGGCTGAAAAACTGGTACAGAGCTCAGGGTTTGGGCTTTATTGGGGACTGGGGGTCCACCTGGACTGATACAGGCCTATACTAGTGCGATGGCCTGCATCTGTCCATGAGGGGAACCAGGATCCTAGGTGATAGGTTTAAATGCTTCATTGGCAAGCATTTAAACTAGCCAAGTGGGCAGGCACTGAAAAGAAGCAGGGAAATCCTAGCCCCCACCCTCCCAAAAAAATCAGGGTAGTTAAAGAGGTAAACACCAAGATAGAGAAGTCGATAGGGAGAAGGGGACAGGGTAAATGTACAAAAAGGCCAAGGCAGTAAGGACAGAGATGGGGCAACAAGGGGTAAGGCCATCAAAAAATGGAGTGTAATGAGTACCAATGCCCATAGTCTAGGTAACAAGCTCCCTGAACTGGGGGTTGTGATGGAAGTGGGACACCTGGATATTGTAGCAGTCACAGAAACATGGTACACAGAACCATGACTGGGATGTCAACATACCGGGGTACACAATCTATAGGAGGGATAGGGAGGGTAGAAGAGGAGGAACAGTAGCTCTCTACATAAGGGAGGGATCAAAGCAACAGAACTAAAGGGTAAACAGGGAGGAAAGGAGGCACTGTGGGTCATCTTGGAGATCGGAAATGGCACAACAATCTTCATGGGGGTTGGATACAGACCTCCTGTCTCTGGGGAAGGAAATGGACAAGGAAATAATGATAGCCATCCTTAGGATGGCAGAAAAAGGGGAGATGTCGTTGATGGGGACCTGAATATGCCAGATATTAACCTGAGCACCTTTATTGCAGCCACATCCAAGAGCAGGGTCATTCTCGATGCCCTACAGGAGGCATGCCTCAGACAGCTAGTGCTAGAATCCACTTGGGCAGGAGCAATCTTAAACCCGGTACTTTAAAATGGGGAAGGAGGGAGGATCTCAGATCTAGAAGTGGGAAGCCATCTGGGAACAAGTGACCACCAAACTGTGTGGTTCATGATAAACACAGCCACAGAGTAAATCCATAGAAAAGTGAGGGTACTGGACTTTAGGAGGGCTGACTTTGTCAAATTTGAAGAGTGCCTCAGAAAAGCACTAGCAAACAGGCAAGAAGGAGGGGTGGAGGAACAATGGGAAAAACATCAAAACTGCCATCACAGAGGCAACAAGCCTTTGTGTGAAGCAAATAAATCAGAAAGAAAGAAGAAAACACTATGGTTCTAAAAAGAGGTGACGGGGAAGGTTAGGGGGAAAAGATAACATTCAGGATGTATAAGGAAATACAGAAGCAGCAGGACAGAGAACTGTACCAGTTAAACCAAAAGGAAGCAGAGAAGGCAGTCAGAGTAGCAAAGGCCCAAAACTGAGGAAAATGTAGCCAAATTGGTTAAGAAGTGGAATAAAACATTTTATGGGTACACTGGGGGCAAAGAAAGACCAAGGGAGGGTTAGTAAGGCTTAATAAAGGGGAGGGAGGGAGAGTGGGCGAGACGGATATTGAAAAAGCAGAGATACTGAACAAATACTTCTGCTCAGAATTCATAAAAGAAGAGGAGCTGGAGGTACCTAATCTAATCAATAGAAGCACTCTGGATGGGGGTCGATCCCAGTCCTGTCACAGAATACAGGGTTCTGAAAGAACTCTTAAAACTGATCATGGACAAAGCAATGGGGTCTGATGGGATTCACCCCAGAATTCTAAATTAACTAAGGGGAGAACTAGTGATACCACCGACTACCCTTTTTAACAAATCATGGGAGGATGGTGTGGTACTTAAGGACTGGAGGATGGCAGATGTGATTCCCCTTCACAAAACTGGGAGCAAACCAGAGACAGGACACTACAGACCTGTTAGCTTCACCTCAGTGATAGTGAAAATGATGGAATCACTTTTGAAAGAAACAATTGTTGAGTACCTAGAGGCCAGAGGGGCACAAGACCCAAGGCAGCATGGATTCACAGTGGGAAGGTCATGCCAGACTAATTTAATAGATTTCTTTGACTGGGTGACCAAAGTAGTAGACCAGGGAGGGGCTGTGGGCATGGCCTATCCAGATTTTAGCAAGGTACTTGACACAGTCCAACACAAAAGATTAATAAACAAATTAGCTAGCCTGGGAGTTGGTCCCAGGGTGGTAGCCTTGGTAAAAAATTGGCTGGACAACAGAACATGGAGGGTAATGGTAAACAGAGTCCACTCTCTGAAGAAAAGGAGATTACTAGCAGGGTACTGCAGGGTTCAGTACTGGGTCTTAACCTTTTTAATGTCTTTATAAGTGACATTGCAGAGGGACTAGAAGGAAAAGTATGTTTCTTTGCAGATGACACAAAGTTCTGCAATGGGGTTGATACACAAGGGGGGTGGAAAGGATGAGAAGGGACTTGGCAAGGTTGGAGGAATGGTCTAAAGTATGGCAGCTTAGATTCAGTGCAAAGAAGTGCAAAGTAATGCAGCTGGGAAACAAAAACCGAGGGGAAGAGTACACAATGGGGGGGAGGTATTAACAACAAAAATGGAAAGGGACCTCAGGGTAGTCATATCAGATGACCTAAAGGTAAGCAAGCAATGTGAGAAAGCAGTAAGGATGGTTGGGGGGTGGGATTCTAGGATGTATAGGGAGAGGCATCACCAGTAGAAAACAGAAAGTTGTTATCCCTCTGTATAGACAGTTGGTGAGACCTCATCTGGAGTACTGTGTGCAGTTCTGGAGAGCCCATCTCCACAAGGACACAGACAGGATGGAGGCAGTCCAAAGGAGGGAAACTAAAATAGTGCAGGGTCTGCAACAGAAGACGTATAAAGAGAGACAAAAAGAAAGACAAAAGGAGCTTAATATGTATACCCTAGAGGAAAGGAGGGAGAGGGGGGACATGGTAGAAACTTTTAAGTACCTCAAGGGAATCAACAAAGTCAAAGAGGGTAGCATCTTTCAGAAAAAGAGATGTGCAAGAACAAGGGGACACAATTTGAAAATAGAGGGGGGACATCTCAGGGGCAATGTGAGGAAGTATTTTTTCACAGAGAAGGTAGTAGATACATGGAACAGTCTTTCTGAGGAGGTTGCAGGATCAAAAACAGTGGGGGGAATCCAATAATGGATGGGACAGACATAAGGCAATTCTGGTGGGGAGTAGGAAGAAGTAGGCTGTTGATCAACAAGGATCTGCAGCTTATCCAATAGGTAGGAAAATGGGCAGACTAGGTGGGCAAAGCGGTTCTTACCTGCCATCAAAGTCTATGTTTCAATGTAACCTAAATTCTACATCTGATAAGGAGCTTGTAGTTTTCATCAGCTATACCCGGGTGGGATTTACTTCCTAGAGTAGTTGGCTAACCAGTTTATCTATACATTGGAAGATCTCACTATCACTGTAAAGAGATACAGTAAGTGTTGTAGGCATTTGCTAACTTTTAGTGATAAAAACATTTTATGTACTTTAATTTGACTAACTAGATGCGTGGCTAGGACCCAAAAGGCAATTTGAGCATTTAGCTCCATTTGCCGCAATTACATTTAGTACTTTATTTATCCATAATGCATCTAATTTCTTTTCAAATGGTGCCATGGAGAACCAGACTGTATGCTGTTACCTTTTATTATAGAATTGCGGTCTAAAGCCTAGCACTGTCTTATCTGGACTTGCTGCATCATTTGGAGATTCAGCCTGTTCTAGTAGATGATCGCGACTCCAGAGACTCATGGTGTTGTTGGCTTTGCAGACCTTTTGGACATCAGGGCTATGTTACAGTCCCTACTCTAGGATATTCCCACTATTATGGAGTTGGTGTCTAAATTGGAGGACAGGATGAAAACAGTGAAGCAAAGAATCATGGAAACTGAGTTTTTTGGCTCCAAAGTGGAATCCAATAATGTCCAACATGCAAACAGAATCACATGGATACAGAAGCACATACAAACATTAGAGGCAAAACTGGAGGACCGAAAGTTAGAAATAGGCATAATAATTTGCGAATTACTGGGGTGCCAGAAGGCTCTGAGGGGTCCAATATGTGTCTTTTTTTACATCATCAGATCCTGAAACTTCTGTATTTTTACTGGGACAAACCCCTTGGGGTAGAATAGGACCATAGATACTTGGGCTTCAAGCCAGCAAGAGGTCTAACTTCCCTCCCAATTATAGCCTATTTCTTATGATTTTCTATTAAGGAGCAGATACTGTGACTGGCCAGGGTGAAGGGCTTGTTCAAGTGGAATGGGCATACCATCTATATTTTTCAAGATTTTTTAAAAGATGCTGCTTCCTGGAGGAAAGTTTTTGCACCTATCTGCAAGGAATTAGTATTGAAGAAGGTGCAGTATTTCATGAGATACCCCGCAGTGTTAACCATCAGTAAACCAGCTCAGCTTTTTCGAACCATGGACAGACTGTGCAACCCAGACTGTCTACAGGTTTGAAGAGCATTTTCACAAGTTAAGTGCATGGAACTAGCTCAATTCTTTGTGGTTAAGATGACCATCATCAGGGCGGAACTCCTACCGGCACACTCTGGCATTGCTCTAGGCCAGCATTCGGTCTCTGTCCCTCGGTTTTCTTGGAATTCCTTCAACTAGCCAGAGCTTATGGATATCATGTGGATTGTCCATGGTACACACCCTACATGCTATAGTTTGGACCCAGGACCAACTACCCTGATTTTGGGTTGTAGTGATATTCTTGGCCCGGTCCTTGCACGGATAGTCTGGTGCCCAGTGCTTTCTTTTTTTTTCTCCCCTGTGGAGTTTCTCCATGTTCCCAAGTCCCCCCCCCATAGTTAATTATATTAATAGAGGGACAGTCCAGGGGGTGCAGCCCCCCCCCGTAACGGGGGATGCTGGGGGTAGAGCCCCCCACAGATGTATTACATTTTTTTTTTTTCCCCGACATGCATTTCAGCAGGTTGCATGTGTGGCAACAATATTTTCACTGTATTCACAGTGCAATACACTGCTGCGTACTACTGACCTGTGACATTATGATCCTGTGCCCGTAGATGATGAGTTGGTTGTCTCTGTGCTGACAGATGTATCTCTTCTTGTGACTTCACCACCAGCTCTGCAACATCAGGAGGGTCAATCTTCTGCAGTTAATTTTTTGGCTCTGAATCCACCTGCCCCATTTGAAGTGCAGACAACAAGAGCTGACAATTTCAAGGAATCTTAACAACTTAGCAATGCCTCTTTCTTCTGGGTGGTGGAATAAAATAGGGTTTTTCAAACTTTATTTGGGAAGGAAGGTTCCTTATTTTAGTAGGAAAACCCTGCAGGTGCCTACCACCATAGGTGGCTGGAATATGCCCATGGCCATGTGCCTATCATGTGTGTAACAGATTTAAGCAAAGCCAACACTGGCTTAATTCAGATTATAGTTGGGCACCACTGTGGGTGGAATTGGAACAATCTGTTATAGGGAATGTTCCATTATCCATGGTCCTTGGAGATCCCCTTCCTGGTTCAGTTCCCCTTACCTACCCTATGTTATTTCCTAGGCAGGGGTGCAAGAAAATTATTCAAATGAGTGGGTGGGATCATAAATATCTCTGTCCTTATGAACCCTTGTTGAATAATCAAAATAGAAAAAAGTGGAGGTTCCCAGATTCAATGGGATACTTGGGCCTGTAAAGGGATTTATTTAGTGGGTGGCTTATTTGATCCACAGACTGGAATCCTACAGTCATTTGACCAGTTACACAACAGTTTTGGGCTACCCACTCCTGATATATGGAAATATTTCCAACTGAGACATGTCCTTGTAGCTTGGGTGATGAAGCACTATAAGCTGAAGCATACAAAATTGACAATACATTTACATTTGTGGTTAGCTCTTTCTAAGGGCCCCACAAGTGTACTATATAAATTTCTCCAGAAAGCCCATTTCCTGGATTGGGAATCCCAAAAATTGAGATGGATGGAGGAGATGCAGGAGCCTTTGGAGACAGACCAGTGGCTAGATTATTGGATACAGGCTCATTGAGCTTCTCCTGACCCAAAGACCTAACTTCTCCAAAAAAAGATTTTAGCTAGATGGTATAGGACACGGGTTAAAGGATAACTAAACCACCTTTTTTACACATTTTGTTTAAATGACTCTATAGTCTTCTAAAGGAGAGGCTGTTGTTTACATTAATACTGAAACTGCATGTATTAAAGCAAGATAAATACAGTTTCATAGCATCTGAAAATTGTAAACATAGCTTCTCCTGATTCAAAAATCCTGCTCTAAGAATACTAAAAGGGCTGCCTTGATGATGTAATTGAAGGGAGAGGTGCCCAGCTGTGCAGATGTATTCTAGCTGTGATAACCGTATTCAAATGCAAATAATTTTAAAATGAAAAATGATAGCATGGTACTGTGAGCACAAAAGTTATTCAGCACAAATATCTCTACAAAGTTATTGTTTTTTTAGTTATAGATACCATTTTGTTTTTTTAAAAATTAGTAAAAAATTTAAAAGCAGCAGAAAATGCAATTATTTTTCACTTTTTCAACAAACAAATGAAAATAATATTAAAACAGAAAATGATAGCATGGTACTGTGAGCATGACATTTGTTCAGCACAAAAATATCTACTAAGTGAGTAGTGTTTCATTTATATGTGCCTTTTAGTTTTTTATAATTAACAAAAAACAGCAGAAAGTTCAATTATTTTTCACTTTTTGCAACAAGCAAATGCAAATAGCTTTAAACTGAAAAATGATAGCATGGTACATGGAGCACAAATGCTGTTCAGCACAACAATATCTACAAAATGAGTAATGTTTCATTTATATGTGTCTTTTAGGTTTTTTATAATTAGCAAAAAAACCACAGAAAGTTCAATTATTTTTTACTTTTTGCAACAAACAAATGCAAATAGCTTTAAACTGAAAAAATGATTGTGTGGTACTTTGAGCACAAAAGTTGTTCAGCACAAAAATGTCTACAAAATGAGTAGTGTTTCATTTATATGTCCCTTTTAGTGTTTTTTTTTTATAATTAGCAAAAACCAGCAGAACATTCAATTATTTTTCACTTTTTGCAACAAACAAATGCAAATAGATTTAAACTGAAAAGTGACAGCATGGTACTTTGAGCACAAACATTATTCAGCACAAAAATATCTAATAAATGAGAGGTGTTTCATTTATAGATACCTTTTAGATTTTGTTATAATCAGCACAAAATGGCAGGAAATTCTTTTTTTTCACTTTTATTGAAGGTATGGCATAAATGGAATAAGCTACTTCCCAACGGGAAATATTGTTAACATTTTTGTTCTCGTGCCGTCCTCCAATTAACAAAACTGAAATTTGTTTTTCAAATAGCTTCCACTTCCTACCTTCCAAACAGGGTAGGGGTACAGAACTATTGTACACTTAATGTTTCCATTTCTATTTGTTCCTCCTCTGTCAGCCTCGCTGTGACAAGTTGAACCACTGATTCTTGAATTCCCACTTTACGTTATCAGGCAAAGTGATCTAGGGAACACTGCATTTCTCATCCAGCCACCCATTGACACTTCCTTGTCTTCCTTGCATTTAGTCAGTGCTCATGAAAACTGCCTTTCCCATACTATCCAGAGCTACATCTCGCTCTGATATAATTTCCAATTGTTTGGTTTAATTTTGTGTCATTCAGCTGTGTGCCATTTAAGTTGGAATGTTACCTCTTTCTCCAGTCAAAGAAGCCAGGGGCCTGGTCCTCCTCAGAGCATCCTCCTGCTTAGGCTCTTACATTATTAGCATGCACTTCAGTGGCACCACAGGTGCCTTTGGCACCTGAGTGAAGACATCCATATTTCTCACATGGTTGATGGCACTCAGCTGCACCTCATGCCTCAGAACTCACCTCACAACCTACCTGGAATCTGTGGTAAATTAGCATTACCACACACCCTGTTGTGAGTTATTGCTTACTTACAATTTATAATGTGATCCTATGGGAGTTTTATATTGTACTTCCCAGTTGGTTGAAGATACTCAGATGTGCCCTGTGCCTCACAATCCACCTGGGTCATACAGCAATTTAGCCTTGTTGCACACCCTGATGTGTGGTACTGATCTCTTAAAATTTATAATTTAATCGTATTCAAATTATATATCACACTTCCCAGGTGGTTGAAGGCACCCAGCTGCAACTCATCCCTCATAAACAACCTAGGCCATATAGCAATTTAGCATTGTCACACACCCTGCTGTGAGTTATTGCTTACTTACAATTTACAATGTGATCTTATGGGAATCATATACCACACTTCCCAGGTGATCAAAGGCATTCAGCTGTACCTCATGCCTCACAACCCACCTTGGGGTGCAGTAATTTAGCACTGCTACACACCCTGCCATGTGTTATTACTTATTTGCCATACTTCCAAAAAAGTGAAAAAACATGGAATTTCTAGCCATATTTTGCTAATTGTAAACAATTTAAAAGGTATCTATAAATGAAATACTACTCATTTGGTAGACATTTTTGTGATGCACAACTTTTGTGCTCAAAGAACCATGCTATCATTTTTTGTTTTAATATTATTTGCAGTTGTTTGTTGAAAAATTGAAAAATAATTGAATTTTATGCTGCTTTGTTTTACTAATTTTTAAAAAACTAAACAGTATCTATAAATGAAGCACCAATCATTTTGTAGATATTTTTGTGCTGAATAACTTTTGTGCTCACAGTACCATGCTATCATTTTTCATTTTAAAGTTATTCACATTTGAATACGGTTAGCTAGAATTCATCTGCACAGCTGGGAATCTCTCACTTCAATGACATCATCAAATCAGCCATTTTAGGATTCTTAGAGTGGGATTTTTGAATCAGGAGAGGCTCTGTTTACAATTTTCAAATGCCATGAAACTGCATTTATCCTGCTTTAATAAATGCAGTTTCAGTATAAATATAAACAATCTGTCCTTTACAAGACTATGGAGTCATTTTTAAAAAAACAAACAATAAAACATTTATATACAAAAATAATTTGACTAACTATGGGGAAATTAAGTTTAAGCCATCTGCAGCAATATACCTCTAAGTCACTAATTAATGGACCATGTTGGATGATACTATCTGGGTGATCTGGGGCATATGTATTGCCAAATAAGTGATGCCAGCTCCACTCCACCAATAATCAATGAGTCTACAGTATGCTGGCATAAAGGTTTGGTTCAGCATCATAAAATTGTTTTGGTCCAATTGATTACTCACCCTGCGCAGGACACAAATAAGTCCATAAAGATATAAGTGGCTGTAGCAAGGTATGGGGGTTTAACATTTTGGGCACAAGGACATCCACAAATAAGATAACCATGTGGTTATATGAACCCACATGAATACCCTATATGACCTGATTGTCCAGAGGGTGTGGGTGAGGGGTACTCTACTGCTATAAGAAAGAGCATGGGAGAGAGATGGCATCCCTGTCTGGTGCCCTTCTGGAGATCATTCCAGTCCTGAAAGCAGGGGCCCAATCCCATGGCTTGAAGGCTCTGAAACAGGTAGTCAAACTCCACTGAATTAAAAACTTTGTGGAAATCAGTCACCACTGGGGTGGTTGAAGATTGAACATACCAGAAAAGGTTGATCAAGGTGCATATGTTCTCCATCCCTAAGCATCCTGTCATGAACCCTACCTGGACTGGGTGTATAACAGTAGACAAATCAGTGTCAAGGTAGATTGCTAAGGCTTTTGCCAAGATCTCTGAGACAGATGAGATCAGAGTGATGGGCTGGTATTTCACACAATGAAGGGAGTCCTTGCTTTCTTGGGGACAACTTGATACCAGCTTCCTTTAGGGGAGGTGATAAGACCTTGGCAGTAAAGACTTTATTAAGTATTGACAGCAAATGAGGTAACATCTGGTCCAGAATGGCCTGGTATAGTACATACCGTATCAGTTGTAAAGCCATCTTTCCTGTGGGCTTTCCTTCATGTACTTTCATCATTGCATTCCTCAGTTGCTCTTCAAAGCACTTCCAAGGTTTGGCAAGGAGTGGGGGAGACCTGGGGTAACTGACCAAGGTCCAAGAATGACTTGATGGTTGGAGGGTATGGGACACTGGAAAGTGTATAATGGCCTCAAAGAACTCCTAAATGGTATCATTAATATCAGTGGGACATCTAGAATGTTTCCTGAATCTGTCCTCAAATCAAGGATGTGGGCCTCAGTCTGCTGCTGTCACAGTCTGTATGTAATCAGTTTTCCTCACTTCTGACCCACCTCCAAGAAGGAATATTTGGATTTAAGTAGGACCTACTTAGTATTTCTTTGTAGCAATAGGCTTAGTTTATATTTTGCACCTATGATCTTTGCCTTTAGCTTGGATTAGGTATCTAGGTTTTGCTTGCATGCATTTTCTAGATGGGAGAGGTATAATTCCAGCTAGATTTGTGCAAATACCTTATTGTCAATATTCACCAAGCATTCGTCTTTGAGGATCCAAATTATTCATGCTTCATTAGTCATTATTCAAACAGGGTGTGAGACGTCACCATCTCCTGGGACTTCCTGTCTAATGAGAGACTTCTTTGGAGCACAATAAAGGCAGGTCATGTGATCCAGCACTTGCTAAAGCTACAGGCAAAAGAGATAGACATCTGAGCTGATTTGAAAGAGTAATCTACTTCCACCAATTGTTAAAATTAAACAAGAAGCAAAAATATTGACAGTTGTTGTTCCTTTTCTAAATCCAAAGCTAGAGAGGGTAATTCTTGTCACACTTTTGTGTGAAAATTTTCAGTCTTTCTCAGGAGAACTGCTAGGAAAGTGTTTTTTTCCTAAAAGCAAAAATAAAAATAGTTGTACTAGACAAGGCCTGTTTCTGCTCTGCAAGCAAAAATCATGTCACAGCCTGGTATAGATCTTTCTTATCTCGGCATAATGATAACAAAGTTCTCATTACATCTAGTAGTGTAGAAAAAGGCCACTAACTCAGCCAGTAGCTGCAGTTTACACAAAGCAAAGAAATACAGAACATTTCCAGTTTCAAGTTGTTAATTTTTTTCCACTAAAACCACACATAATAACCTCAATGTTTCACTAACAGGGTCTGTTTAGGGAAGTCTTTTTTAATATTGTCATCATTTTGTTATCCATTTCTTACTTGCAAGAATTTATCACACAAATATAAAAAAAAGCTGCCTTTGTTTATGGCTCTTCTTATATCCTTTCCTTTTCAAGGCGGGCCCATGGACAATGCCTCATAGAATATTTTTTTATAAAGCCTTATGCTGGTCTCCCTGCAGAGATCCCCAACCCACTAGTAGACCAATATGGCGCTCTCAAAATGCTTCAGTTGTGCGGACGCTCTGATGGGCCAGGTTTAGGAATAGAGTTAAGCAGGCACCATGTGATGGAGTGGGCCTGACTGAAATAAATACTCCCTGCTATCTCAGTGATGGCTCATAGAGCCTGAACATGGTATGTCTTATTTCCTGTCTGATTACATGGCAAGGTATATAACTGTGAAGCAAGTTTCCAAAGGGACTTGGTCACTTGGGGACAGTCAAGGAAGGGAGTATTGAGCATCCCATGGATAGCTCTACTTTAAAAGTGGGGACACAGTGTCTTCCTGTGGGGCTGCCATAGCACTCTAGCATAAGCTGGGTGGCAGCAAAGTGGATGTGTGAAAAATGAAACGAAAGAATTTTAAAAGAGCAACAAAAGCAGGCAACCTTTTTTAATTTTGAGATAAATAATTACAAGCAAGAAAGGGCTAGCAAAATGCTGAAAGCAGCCCCCCAAACAAAGCATATCAGAGAAATGTTGGGCCTGTGTGGGAAGCAAACAAAGATTTGGGGGATGTTGTTTTTGTATGCTTTATTTATTTATTTTATTTGAATTTTAGTAACCAGGTGGGCCTACTGAGACAAGACAGTCCCTTCTTCATGGCGACTCGGGAAGTGTATTACATTGATAGTGCAATACATTGATTTTAGTTTTCATTTAGTGTTTTGTTTATCGGGTAAGTGCACTAGCCATAGCAATGACCATTTTCAGGAATGACCTGGGATGATAACAATATTAGTACAGGGATCAGGTAAACATAAAGCCTAAGAAAAATAGGAGTACCCAGAAGGGTACCCCATCAATTGAGCGCTACCAGAATAGCACCGTACTATACAGCACTAGTCTGGTAAGTGCTCACACGGACAGCAAGTAGGGTTTTACAGTGCTAGCTGTAAGCACTACCTTGGTCTCTGTCCATAGTCCTGTACACAGGATAGGGGCTGCAGGAAACAGGAGATTAACTGAGATGCTCCCATGGTGTGGATGGCTGGGGCATGGAGCAGATTGGCCAGTGGCAATGAAGACCAGGGTCCTAATCTTGGTCTCTGACATTTTCTTGCATATTGGTACTTAGTTTATTTTTACATAAGGCCTTGGAAATAGTATTCCATGGCCCCATGAATTTTAACTTTCCCCGGGATTCGCTCCCTCTCAGAGTGAGAATCCTAGAGATGGGGGGTGCAGAGGGTAGAGCCCCCCACATCAGGGGTGCAGGGGGTGAAGCCCCCCCAGAAGAAAAAGGGTGCCATTTTTAACACTCGCACCATGCCAATGCTACTACTGTTTGTACCCAGTGCATACAGGAATACATCAATACAATAGAACAATGGTAAACCGAAACATCATTCACTATTATCAAACACCTTTTTTTTTCTCGAAAGAAAGGCACAGAAAAAGAAGGAGTTCAGTTGTGCAATGATTACACACAGAATAAGGATGGCAGAGTCAGGAGTCAACGAAAACAGGAGCAAGGTGAGGCTGCAAAGTGCAGTAGCAAACAACATTGAAATTGGGATAGTGAGGCACAGACCAAGATATTAGGAAGTAGAGAGTTACAGCAGGACACAGCAGAGACGGCAAATGATCTCTGGGCCATGGTTAGCCATGGGTTCAGCACTGAGAGAAGGGGGAGGGTGGCAGATCTAAGAGCTCAGTGTGGATGCTGGCATTCAACAATGTCAGCAAGGCAGGGAGGAGTATAGTGGTGAACCCGCTTATGCATAAAGCTTAGGGTGGCATGCCTTAATTTTGATTCATAAGGTAGACATCCCGTAGAAGAGAAGATGTCACAATGGTAATGACATGCACTGACTTCCAAAGCAAACCTTCCCACCCTATAGTAAACCTGAGAGAGAGAGGAGACAGTATGGTAGTTGAGAGTAGTAGTGGAGCTCTGTATGTAAGGAGTGGTAGGAGGGTGGCAGCCACAATTTTGCGGCAGTAGGTCAATGTGAGGAAGGGATGGATATGGTAGAGAATGCAAAACTTTTGGTCCAGAGTTTTGATTAGGACGGTTAGTGTACTTGTGTGACCAAGGAAAGTAAGGAACCTAAGGCGACTCCCAAGTATTTGAAGGACCTGATGGATGTGAGAGCAACCCCAGTGCATGAGAGTACAACCAATGTGGGGAGGGTTTTTGTAGCTGGGTTGGAGAACAACATACTCTTTGTGTTTTTTGTATTAAGGACTAGCTGTTTTTGTAGGAACCAGTCTTTGAATGTGTGAAAGTCAAACATAATGTTGATCCACCCTATGTCAGAAGAAGAATGGTAAATGATGGCATTATCCACATATAGATAAACAGAGGCCCTTCCACAGTTATTTGGGTGATTGTTAATAAAGAGTGAAAATAGTAATGGGCCCAGTATTGAACCCTGAGGGACACCATGGGTAATGAATCTAGGGTCTAAGAGGAAACCCTCCCATTTGACTCTTTGAGTATGGCCATGGAGATAACTTTGGATCCAAGTTAGGGCATTGGCATCAAGACCAAGGAGGTGCAATTGCCATAACATGAGGCTGTGGTTGACCAGGTCAAAAGCCTTAGTCAGGTCTCCAAAGATTTCCCCGGTGGCATAGGCTTGGTCCATTGCATGGAATATATCAGAAGTGACTTTAATCAGGGCAGTGAGGGTACTATGGTTTTTCCTGAACCCGTGCTGGGAAGTTGAGAGCAGTTGGTGGTGGTCCAGATAATCCTGCAGGTGGTCACAGATAATATGCTTCTAGATTTTTGCTAGCGGGTAAAGTAGAGAAGCAGGTTGGAAGTTATCAACGTTATGTTAGGACCTCTCTTGTGAATGGGAAATACCACAGATACCTTCCATTTCTCAGGGACCATTCTAGTAAGGAAGGACCGATTGAACAGATCACGACTAGGACGGGCAAGGTCCGCAGTCCCCAGCTTTATGAATTTTGGTTCAAAAGTGTCACGTCCTAGACAGCTATCAGATTTTAGATTATTGAGAAAACAAGATACCTCATTAAGGGTTGCTAATTTTAGATGAAAGTTGGAGCGGGCCACAGGACACCCAGGAGGCAAAGGGTCAGAATGGGGCGGGGGGTTGTGAGCGGGGAAAGAGCTAATTATACTTATGCAGATTGGTAAAGAATTCATTAAAGTCAGCAGCGATGGGGGGGATTGGTGAGGACTGCACCTTGGGCATCAAGGGAACTAGGGATTGCAGAGGTATTTCCTTTTAATAGGGTATTAACCTGTTTCCACAATTCCTTTGGGTTACTGAGATGCTCAGCCTGAAGTCTCTTGAAATGGTATTTTTCTGTTTTCTGGTTGGAGTTCTTGCAACTGTTACTTAATTGCCTATAGGCTGCTCTACGATGCTGGTTCAACAACTAAGTTGTTGACCGCCATCACAATGACAAATTGTGGTCGACATAAATCTGACTTGAGATCCCGGCAGTTTTTTCATCTGGGGGCTTTGCCCGCAGAACCCCCCATGAGGGCGACTCTGCACCCCAAACCCCCTCAATCTCTGGTATTCTAACTCCGAGTCAGAGCTGAATCAGGGAGGGGGTGTGGGACCAGGAGAGAGAGTGCCGGGGTTATGGGTGGTCTATTACAGCAAAAACGTTGATGTTGTTGGCATCAATGTTTTCTCTGTAACAGTGTTGCCATCCTGTGTGCATACCCTTATAAGCTTGCCAATCAGAGGTTAGCCCACTACCTTTGTAAGTCCACCATGCTTTATAACAAGTGGACATGAGCTTCCTGAAATCCTTGGAGAGCCAGGGTACTTTAATTCCTTTTGACCGGCATCGCTTCATAGGAGCATGGTGATCAACAATTTCAGTGAATGTGGACACAAAGAAGTTGAGAACTTGGTTGACATCCAGCAGGGTATTTATTGGACACCAGTCGGTATCACAGATAGAGGCCAGAAAGATATTGGGGACAAATCTGGACATATCCCATACCAGGGTCACCTGGGGGGGGGTAGGGAAGGTATTATGCCAGATGCAGAATGTAGGAGATTGATCACTTATGCTGTCGGAGAGAACTCCCATAGACTTTATTATAGAGGTACAGTTGGTGACCACCCAGTGCAGCAAATCATGTTTACCCAACTTAGTGGAGCAGTGAGTGGTGCACTGTGCAGTGCACCCAGTTTCACAACTTCACTGTTTTAAAGTCATAATGCGAGAAGCAAGCATCCACTGGATTTTGATTTACCTTGGGGATATTATAGCTGTTTTTGTTCAGCATCCTTGCTGTTTCTAACACATTTGATAATGATGTATTAAAACAATAAGAAGAAAAGTTGTATCTGGATCAGAAAAGTTACTGTATTTATATTATAATGAAGGTGCATGCATTAAACAATGCAGGAAGGAAGCATAATGGGAAATATGCAGATTATGAAGGAAGACAGTCAGCGAAAGCAGTCTTGATAGACTATATTTCTATTTCATGGGGGTAGCTCATGTTTGAAACCAAACAATGGTAAGTTACATTGATGAAAACAAGCTTTTGGACGTGTTCGGGGTCTGGTGTTGAACATTGAGGCCTAACAACATCACCAGCTGTTCTAAAAATCACCTCAGATGGCACACTCATAAGGAGGAGCAACTAATGTATCTCAAAGCCAACTGCACCAAGTGAGGGGATGAATGCATCTTCTGTGCTCATTAGCCTGATGGATCAACCTGAAATGATTTAAAGAGACTCCACAAAATAGCTGTTCAAGTTATTTTCCACAGAAAAAGGCTGTGACTATGTCCTCTGTTGTTGCTCTTAATGTAAGGATGTGCTGAGCAGTGCTCACTCACTCCATCACTGCTGCTGTCAGTAACCAGTGTTTCTTCCCCATCTCCACCAGTGGAACTAGAACTTCCAGATGGCATTTCTTCTCTATCATGACCTTCCTCACCAGCCACCAGTGTCTGCAACAGTCCCACATGCAACCAGTCAGCTCATCACACAGTTGCTGTTGATTTCCCATTCAAATCCGGGATCCTGCAAGGCTGCAAAAATGTAACTGTGACTATCCTGCAATTTTGCAAACCTTGCAACCAGTTCAGAATTTTGCTGAATTCCACTATTTATCTCTCCAAGGATGTTTTTAGCACATGCACTGCTGGGATCACCTGATTCAGAGTGGCAGTGGACACACTTAGATCACAGGTGCCCCTTTCAAATGGCCCAATTACTCTCACCATGGCATCAATAAGTGACCACTCATTGTGGCCTAGTGCTCCCTCAATGTCACACTCCACTGACATGTCGTGAAGTGCACGCTTCTGTTCTAGCAGTCTAGACAGCCTTAGGTATGACAAATTCCATCTGGTACTCACATCCTGTATTAAGCAATGCTGAGACAGACCAAGGTTTTGTTGCACTTCTCTTAGTTGGCTAGTCACCTTTAAAGAGCAATGAAAATTAGCATGGAGCATACTGTGGAGACAGTCTTGCAGCCTCAGAACTGTGACATAGCACAGATGTGACCACTAGATTCAAGGTGTGTGCAAAGCAATGAATACTGATTGCATTCCCATCAGCAGCTGCCTTCACCAGATTTGCTCCATTATCTGTGATGAAAAAAACAAGATGTAGATTTGTACCAACTATCCACGACTGCAGTATGTCTTGAATAAATGCCAGAATGTTTGGTGACATGTGATCTTTCTCCATTAGCTCAACAATTAGAATGGCAGACCTGGAGTGACTGCTAGATTGTGGAGAAATGAAGGGAGAGCCAGTAACACAGGGAGAGGGGGAAGAATCCAAACAGAAGACAGGAATTTGTACACATCAGTTTGTGGTCAAGGAGAGATATGCGTGCATGAAATTTGTATTGCTCTGGATGTCTGAGGTGCAGTGGAAAACTCTACAAACAGCCTCTTTGATTAGTGTGGAAACTGCCATTCTTACACCCTCATACATTTGTGGAACAAACTAACTATTGATATAGTTATTAGTAGAAATAAAGGAGAATTGAAGACTAGACTTGACAGATACATAGTAAAAGGAGGAAAACTAGAATATTATAATAATTGAAACCTACAGGAGCATTCATGGGCATCTTGTCTTCTGGCTCCAATACAACTGTAATAAGAACCTTGGTATTAATATATCTTTGGCACAACAGTGCTAAAAATGTGGAACATAATGGGAGCTGGTGCCATGGCTGCAACTCCTGCAGAAGTCTTCAAAAGCCAGTGTCTTTCACAAGTGAAAAGGGTTGCTGATGCAATGCCATCATTTCACCTGTTACTGGGTGATGTGCAGAGGTGTAGGATGGGATGACTGGTACTTTGCTCTGGCCTGGAATTCTTCCACTATTTGCATTGATCATATATTGTGGGATATTTCATACTTTATAGATAGTGTGCAAATAGCAGGGGATTGGTGCCTGGTGGGATAGCTTAGGATGCATGGAGGACTCTTTGGTGTTGAGAGGAAAGAAGTGGTAGCAGCAGGCACTCCAGCATTTTTTCAGTGGCAGAACAGTCTGTCACATTACCAGTGCCACCAGTACCCCACTGCCTGCATCATCACCATGAGATGGGTCAGACAAAACCACAGGCACAGACTCTGATGCTTTAAAAACTTGGGGATGCTTTACTTTTAGGTGTTTTGTGTTTTGGGTGTTAAATTTGCCAGAGATTTCCTTCTGCTGATAATCGTACTACACAATGTGCACACTGCCTTTCTGTTATCCTCTCTTAGTAATGTGAAATGCAACCATACCATGCTCTTATTGCTCCTGACATAGAAACATAGACAATGACAGCAGAAAGAGACCAAAGATCCATCTAGTCTGCTCAGAGTTCCCTATCTGCCCTGGGGCTATTATCCATATGGGGTTTTATTGCTCCCCACCCTCCCTGGAAATACATCTGCAGTATATAAAGAGAAAATGAAAACAAAAAGACCCTGATGTCCCTAGGTGACCTTTGAAAAAACATAATTTGTTGACACATCCCAGCATATATTGAATTTGGCATTTTTTTGTTTCATTTTGTGTCTCCTTTTTCTTGATAAATTTGCACATTAGCACAGGCGCAGGATTAATGTCCATTTAACGTTCTTGGCTCTGGCTGGTGCTCTACACTGAACATCATAATACTCGGCTTGTGACATCCCACCCTGTTGCTACAGAAAAAAATAGTTAACTACCATACCAGTAGATCTTCAAGAGACTCTGCTTGGATGAGCCACATCAGGGAACTTCAAGCAGTTGGCACCACACCACTTGTGGCAATTGTCACCAGTACCACCACTACCATCACTCTTTTGGCCCCAACTAGCCTTTCTTGTTTGGACCAGAATCTGCAGGTTTTCCCCCTGGCATCACTGATGCCCCTGCACCTGCTCTACTTGGCTGATCAGGCTGGGATGGAGCCTGCTGAGCAAAGTGCTGAAGGGTAGCTTGCCAAGTTCTTTTGGGGGGCATATCCCTCCTTCTCCTAATACTGTGACCTAGAGAGGTTGATGTTTTTTGGCCACCTGATTTTCTTACTTTATGACTGTCAAGGTACTCCTCATACTCTACCACATCTTCAAAGCTGCTTAGGTTAGCCTCCTCAGATGATGTATCAGTGGGTAATTCATGTCCTGGTGGAAAAGTACTCAGACCTGCACGAGTGTGCCTCCTCCTCATCTGCACTGACAAGTTCTACTGTACTGGAGATAGGCCGAGAAACAAGAGGTGTCACAAGAAGAGGAGTGGATGCAACACTGGAAATAGTTGATCAACTGGCTGAGGCCACAGTAGTAGTACTGGTCAGTGTCACTGTAGAAGTACTGGTGGTCACCATGGTTACAGCACCAGGAGTCTGGATCACAGTGCCAGGTGTGGTCTGGGTCACAGTGTGTGGAATGATCTGGGTCACAGTGGCAGGAATACCTGGCAGGGCCACTGCTATAGCAGACATTGGGATGCTAGTAGTCACAGTGGATGGGTGGTGCATCAGAAAAATGGAGGTTAGTAATCAGGATATCCTGATGGTACTGGTGGCAGTGGCAAGGGATGAAGAAAACACATTCACATTGGTAGTATCAGTGGCAGTTAATGATAACAATGTCTTCCTAGCAGCACTACTAGTAGTTGAACTTGTACTTTCACTTTTCCCTTGTGTCAGCTGATGCTGTACTGGTGCTGGAGACTGCAGACTTTGATGGGAAAAACATAATTTTGTGCAGCAAATGCACATTGAGTGTTGCTCTGCAGTACACTCACCCACTTTTGGTGCTTGCTGTTCAGCACCTACTGCAGCTTTTCTGGGAAGCTGAACCAACTACACTTTCTGGTACTATATTTTCTGTTTGCCATAGCTGCATTCCTCAAAAGAAGATGTGTTAAATTACCTTATTATGAAATGCAGTCACTAAAGTCACTGCAACAATGGTGAGTTGACAAGTCTCACTCACTATAGCCAAGCCTGACTAAATTCTCAGAAAACAACAATGAACAACAATAGAAAAAAAGGTCCATAACAGCTGACTGCACTTCAGATAGTCTACTTGACTTGTTTTTTGTTTAAGACAACAACTAAGTTACAATAAAGCCTTAATTCCTAATCAAAATAACCCCCTACACAACATTCTTTACTCCCTAGTGCATAAACTACTACACTACAGCTTTAAATTTGGTTTTGTTTTAGTATACAGTACACACACACACAGACTCTGTGTGTGTGTGTGTGTGTGTGTGTGTTGGGGCCCTGTCCATCTCTCTCAGCAAACATCCCTTCTATTTTCCCCTTCTTAAAAGCCTAATTTTCACCTTACAGTGTAAAAGATTGATCCTTTCTAGCTTAGGATTTATACAGGGAACAAAAACTGTCAAGATTTCTTATTTTTGTCTAATTTCCACAAGTGGATGAAGTAGTTCTTTCTCAGCAGCAGCTCAGGCTTGTAACTCTCCTAACTGTAGTTTCTGTAAGTGCTGGGTCACACGACCTGCCTTCAGTCAGCTTCCAATGTGGTCTCTGATTGAATGGAAAGTCTTGGGAGATCTTGAACTCCCACCGAATAGCAAAACACTGAATAGTCCCAAACAATGCCAATTATTAATTTTTCTTCCTGAGCAAAAAATAGCCTATTATTAGTGGTACTGTATTCAGAAAATACTATTCATTACTCCCACACTCCTACTTCTAGCCATGCTGTCTCAGCATCATATTTTTTGCACTTTGCAGAGGCAAATGCTATGACACTCCCTTTCATGTAGGTCTGAAATGCCTCCCAGGTGGTGTCCTTTGAGACATCGGAGTGGGAGAAGTTAAGGTTGAAGTACTGGGTCACCTCTTGTTTGGCATAGGTGACAAACTCCAGACCCCTTAGTAGCAATAGATTTACCATTTTTATCAGGGAGCCAAGTGTACCATTACTAAAGGATAGCAAAGGAGAGATTGGTTCATGATCAAAAATTATTATGGCTGGGTTGAGCTAGCCTGAGCATGCTAGTCAGTCTGCCATATGATAATCAATCCGACTATGAGAGTTGAGGGAATGTGAATGGAAATTATAGTCCCACCCTATAGGGTCCTTAATGTAAGTATTAAGCTATTTTTTTTAATTGAATGTTTTAGCAGTCAAAATTCAAACTCTTCTATTACACATTAGTTTTCGGCTGAAATTTATATATATTTTAACAGGAATGGGTATTAGACAACAGCTTGTTTTCAGGGCCATCCTGTGTACAAGCAGATAAATGTTACAGTAAAATAGTAGAACATTCACAATAAAATGATAAATTTAACAAATATTCAAGTAAAGGTCTAATTCTTACCCTACAGTGTAAAAATTTACCCTCTCTAGCTTGCGAGAGAGGGAACAAAAACTGTCAAGATTTCTGGTTTTGTCTAATTTTCACGAGTTGATTAAAGTAGAATCTTTCTCAGCAGCAGCTCAGTCATCTGTCTCTCCTGACTGTAGCTTCTGTGAGTGCTGGATCACATGACCAGCCTTCAGTGAGCTTCAAAGTGGCCTCTGATTGGACAGGAAGTCTCTGAAGAGCTTGAACTGGTATTCTTTTATTTTACGGAAACTCGGAATCCCGACACCCAGGATCCTGAGTCCAGGAGACTGACAGTGCTGTGTGCATGACAGTGGGAATCCCAACCAAATCCCAACAGAGTAGCCCAAGAAGGAGTGTGTTTTGGGGTGTTATAAAAAGCTTTCCTTTTTGTGATGGTATGAGATCCCAGATGGGTGTAACCCACTTGTTCCCAGCTGCTGATGTTCTCTGTGTATGTATTTGCTTAAAATATTGACTCTGTTCTGGATGCCTTAGCATATTTGCATAATGTGTCTATGCTTTACAGGATAGAAATCAGTGGCAAGCAGGGAAGGCAGCTTATGAAATGCCGGGTAAATGGGTTTCACACTGTCACACTCTGTTTTCAGTCTCAGCTGAGCTGGAGTGATGATGATATAATCATAGAACTCTCGCAGCAGCATAAGCCACAAGGTTCGGCTGGCTTTAAAGTGAATTGGAATGTTGCGTTAGTTCTGTAGGAGTTTGAGTAAAAGGAGGCTGCAACTGCTGTGTAGCTCCTCAGCTTAGCTCTGACAAAGAGCTACCCCTTTTGTTTATGTGGTAGTTTGTTCCCACCCTAGAAGAAGAACAAAGAAGACAGTTTTTCTGAAGTGGTGAAGACCCTTGCCAGTAAGGTTTCTTTGCTTGGGGTAAACTCCAGGATTATGGGGCAATCCCCCTTGATCCACTTGTTTGGTGAAGCTGCCTTGGACATCTTCATTTGTTCTGAGTACAATTTCTCTGTGTAAGCCCAGGTGCATCTGCAATTTCTGTGAAGGGTGAATTTCTCTGACAAAGTGACCCTGTCACTTGAGACTTTCTGTTTAAAAGTGTCTGCCAACGTTAGAGTCCCGTATGTGACCATCCAAGTACAGAACTTTTAATTTCTGACACCTCTGAGGTGTGTGTGTGTAGTATGTTAAGTGTGATATACATTTCAAGACAGTATCTACATTGTTTCTACAGTTGTGTGGTGTTATTAACCAGATGAATAACTGAGTATCAGCTTTGAAACAAAAGGTGGGAGACCCCCCCCCACCTGGAGTAACCAGTTTGCCTCTACAGGTTCTGAAGGGTACCTATTATTTTTTCTTCAGTGCAATTGGCCAATGCCTGAGAAAAGTGTTTACCTCTGTATATGTGTTGTTTTCTCTCAGTTTACCCCAATATAGTGGGTTCAGAAAGTCCTGAGCCTGGATCTGTTCCTTTCTGGTCATGTGTACCACCTTCGTTCATCGTGAAATATGGGAAAGTGTCCTAGTACACGCCGTGTGTGCCTTGTTGATGGGAAATGTACTACGTCTGGCCATGTGTGCCAACCTCCATTTCAGAACCAGAGTGTTCACTGCTTTGTGTTACTTCAGCCTATGCTAAATGGGAATTCAGGAATTTCTGTACCCTGGAGAATCTGCAGTACTAGTATGTGTAGTCCTGTGGGTGTCCATCTTTGTTTTGTGATTATTCCTACCTTGTTACATGAATAAAAGCCACACTCTAGAATCCCAGCCTGGTTTGGACAGTATTGTTATTGTTTCCCTGTGTCAGGAGTTACTTGGGTGCCCCTGACCAGAAGTGAAAGCCTAGCATAATTGTGAGCAAACATTTTGGGTTGTTCGCCATGGTAAATGTTCCCACTAGGTTTGTGCCAGGTAGTTGCCACACTTGTTGACTGATTCACTGTATAACAGTCTGGTCCACCGAGTCTAATGGGGGCCATTTCTCTCATTTTTTATGTCTTGTATTAATTCATGTAAACCCCCACCCCTCTGTGTTGCCCCTAGACTTTTGTGGTGAGAGGAGAAGCCCTGCTGGTTAAACAGTTAAACAAGGGGGGGGGGGCGGTGGTGGGTGGGGTTACATGTTCATTTTAGATTTTGTGAAGTCATACATTTGTATTCCATGTGTGCTATTTTGTGCCTCTATCTATACTCTCCTGTGTGTTTCTGTGGTTGCTTGGGGGGTTTCATTCACTTGGGTATGTGCATTTCAGTGTATGACTTATCGATCCTGATTGATTCCTCTGTGTTTCTGGGCTGTGCCAGTGGCTGCACCTGTGCTATCTTAACAGGTGCCATCAGCTACATTGTGCCCTTTCCACTGATTCATAGTTTCCCCAAGTCACATCAGACTTGGAGGATGTATATTTAGATACTGGGTGGCAGAGCTCCCCACAATGGGGGGGGGGGCACCAGGGGAAAAGCCCCCCACATTTACACAGAAACTGACTACTGTTGTTCTGTGTGTATCTGGTCTGCACTTGTGTCAGGCATATTGGGGTTGGGATATAATTATTGTCAGTATGGTGTGTGTCGGTATGATGGACTCAGTAATGTGTTGCTCAGGATTATGGGTGTCAGGATATCGTAGTATATCCAAACCCTGAACCTCAGCTGAATAGCGAAATGCCAAATTGCCCTGAATAGTGCTAAGTATTTATTTTTATTTTTCAGTAACAAATAGCCTGTTATTTGTGATATTCTAGAAATACTTTTCATTACTCACAAACCCCTATTCCCAATTGTACTCTCGCAGCATCATATTTTTTATACTTTGCAGAGGTAACTTCTACAGTGTTCCCTCTTATGTAGGCCTTAAAAGTCTCCTATGTGGTGTCCTTTGAGACATCAGGGTGGGAATTAAGGTTGAAATACTGAGTCAACTCATGCTTGGAACAGGTGACAGACTCCAGGGGCCTGATATTCAAAAGTTTGCATGGGTCCTAACGGGTTTTTGCATAAGCAAACTGGGATTTGTGCCACAGCACCATATTCACAAGGGGCATTTGTGCGGGCAAAGAGGGTTAGCCCCTGCATAAAACATAATGTACACATGTGGGGAAGAGGAGGGGCATGGCAATAAATATGCGCGATACCTCATATTCAGCGGTTTTGTGCTGTGCAAAAGGGTTTAGCGTGGTCATTTTGTGTAGCTCAGATACCATCGAACAAAACCCCGACTTACTCCAAGCAACCCTAGCTGCTGTTGTAGGTAATGCAGCCACCTAACCAGTTGGCTGCTGGGGGAGCACACTCACCCCCTGTGGTCCCTGGCACAACCCCTTCCCACCCTCCACCTATTGCTGGCCTGTTCTTTAATATACAGTATCCTTTGTGCTCATGGTCCCCCCCCCCCCGCCAATTGCCAGCATGTTCTTTAATATATAGTATCCCTGGTGCTAGTGTTAGTGCTCCTCCCTTGGATCCCAGCTCCGCATACATGCATATATTCCTGGTACTAGTGATGCTCTCCCACTTCCAATCCCAACCCTGACATATACACAACCCCTCTCTGGCATCCAGTGGTCCCCACACAGCACCGAGCATGCACACTCTCCAGCATCCACAGCGGCCGGTACCGTTGGTGTATCAGTGATGGCTTAGCCCTTCTCACACCTCAGCTGATGCCATATGCACAGTCATGGTGTGCACCTCTTGTTTACATAGGACAGGCATCACCCTGTCCTATAAATAAGAGGCACACTCCCTGACTGCACATATGGCAGCCAGCTGAGGAGGCGTGAGGAGGGCTGTATCAGTCACTATATGCTCCAGAAGCACCACTGCTGTGGATAAGGTAAATAGTGGGGGGTGCCTGGTACCTCAGGGGGTGAACCACTAGACACCAGGGAGGGGTTGTGTGTACATCAGGACTGGGACTGGATTGGGGAAGGCACCTCTATCACCAGGGATATATTCTTGTATGCAGGGACTGGGATCAGTTGGAGGGGGGTTACCACTGGCACCAGGGCCATATGTATGTATGCAAGGCTGGGATCGATCGGAGGAGGGTTAACACTAGCACCAGGGATACTATATACAGTAGAACCTTGATTATCCAAACAGCTTGGGAAACATGAGTTTGGTTCAGATAACTGTGAGTTCATAAAATTAAGATTGCCCATTGGCACTGCTATTTAGCTACAGTGCAGTAGCAAAGTCAGTACCAGCCTGCATCAGTGTTTGTTTAATAGCAGATTGTACACCATTTTTAAACTTTAAATGTTGTGGCAGTTATGGAAAAGCAACCACAAACCACAAACTGGAAATAAGTTGAAACCCCAACTGAAACAGTAAACAAAAGTGGCACTGCATGCAAGTTGAGAAAAGTTAAAAAATAGCTTCATCTTGGTATTCTGTAAGTTGCCACTGAATAATCAGTGCAGTGTAGAAAACTTAGGGAGGCAGCTACAAGCTTATCTTTGCAAGCCAATCTTTACAATCGCAATCCTAACAGTTGCATACCATGCCATGATCCCCACTACACTGCACACAGCACCACAAACCACACTAATCCACTGCCCACTTACCTTAACAGCCACTCATTCAACACCAGCTTAGGAGGAGAATACAGACTTAGCCTTCCCCATCCCCAAATACACCCCTATGAGCAGTGCAAGGTGTTTTAAGGTAAGGTCATAGAACCAGCTGCATGCCATGAACCATGCTACACTGCATGCACTCACCTTACTGCCCACTCACCTTGCCACGTGCTGACCTCATTGATCTACTGAGCATGCTACACTGTCAGCTCACTCACCACCCACTCACCTCACTGATCAACTGTACACGCTGCAGTGCCCACTCTTCTCCCAGATGAGCAGGAGGAGGACTGCATCATAGACTACTGCACAGGACTGCAAGTGGCAATTAGAGAACACTGATACAGTCATGGTAGCACTGACAAAAATTAAGTTCATTAAAAGCTGGTGCTACAGAGGACAGTTTGTTAAATAGAGCAGCTCTGTAATATGGGGTTCATTAGAGCAAGTCTTTACTGTATTAAAGAATCCAAGCAAATGAACCCATAATGGGCATGCAAATGGCCCCTAAGTGCCCTGCATGCCCAATGGGCTCATTTGCATGGGTCCCTTTGAATACTGGAAATTGTGCTCTGGTGTTATCCATTCTGGCGGCATACTTCAGGAACCCTGTTGAGGCAGCACCTAATGGCTTAGCGCTGGGCTGACATGGCCTTATATTTAGTGGAACAGTGCTGGTGCGCTATTCCACTGAATATAGCATCTTCTGGCAACTGGACAAGAGCAAGGCGTAGCGTGAATTTTTGCACAGCACGTTGCAACCTATTTGTATATCGGGCCCCAGATCTCTTAGTAGCAAAGGGTTTACCATTTATCTTGGGGAGCCAGGTGTAACATTAATGAAGGACAGCAAGGCTGAGATTGGGTCATGGCTGAAAATTACTATGGCTGGATCGAGATAGCCTAAGCATGCTAGTGGGTCTACCATAATGTAGTCAATCTGATTATAAGAGTTGTGGGAACGTGAATGGAAACTATAGTTCTACCCAGAGGGGCCCTTAATGTAAGTGTTAAACTATTTTTTTTTTAAATGGAATGTTTTAGCAGTCAAAGTTCTAATTATTACATTACACATTTGAGATTCCAGATGAGTTTATTTATATTTTAACAAGATTGGATACTAGACAACAGCCTGGTTTTTCAGGACTGTCCTGTGTACTGTACAAGCAGATAAAGTTACAGTAGCATAACATAACATAGTGCATACACAATAAAATGATAAATTTAACAGATAGTCAAGTGCAATCACATACACATAAAGACCATTTAGTAAGTGCTACTAAGTGGTCTTAAGTTGTTTGATCTAATCCTTTTAGAAAGCTGTTGACCAGTCAGAATGCTTTATTTATTTATTTTTTTTTTTTATTTCTATTTTTCCTCCCACTGCCCCACAGAGCCATTCCATCTGGAGTACCCATGAAGCCTGCCCCTGCCAGCACCTATCTGCACCCTCCGGTCCCTCCATCAAACCATGGAAACTCCCCCAGGTGGAGTCGGGGTCTGGCAACCCCCGAATCTTGTAATCTTTTCGGGGTCCTGGGCCGCAGGCAGGTGCTGGCACATCGGGACCCGGCTCGGCGATCCGTCATCCTGGCTCCGTTGGGGGTTTTCCCATGTTCCTCATGGGACGCTATGTGCCTGAGCATCAAGGCATCTGCTGGTATCCGCAATGTCCCCCCCTTCTGTGAAGGAGCAGCCTTCGAGGCTGATTGGCTCCAGTTTATGCCTGCAACCAATCATGCCCCTGAGACTCCAGCTTGCCGTCTTCCGCGGCCTCCGCCGAAGTGCGACACACTGCCCGCATGGAGTCCCCTCCCCGGAAAAGGCAAGCTGTCCCTGGATTCTCCAGTCTGTCTCCCCCCGGCCAACCCCATATGATCAGAGCTCGCTCCTGGACCCGGGTCACTGGTGTGGTGCGAGGTGTGGCATCCAGCACCTCAACCCTCAATGCCACTGGGCCAGCTAGAATGCTTTATTTTTAACCACACTCTTTTTATGTTGGCTCACGTATGCACAGCCAACATATTGTGGTAGTAGAAGATTTGGAGGTGCGGTCACTGTTGGGTGAATGCAGGGCACACATCAGAAGGTGCGTCCCTCATTCTCCAATCAGCCAGCATCAGGCGCTGACCTCACGCGCTGACCTCATGCATCCCTAATGTGGCCACCAGAACAAAGAAAAGGTCCGCTGCAATGAGAGCAAAGCTCTCATGCAGCGTGATGCTGCAATGAGAGCAAAGCTCTTGCAGCGTGACCACAACACGCCTCCCGACGTGAAGGCAACCGCCTGTCACAATACCAATGGGGGAGCCCACTCCCCGTCAGCATACTGACCCCCCTCCCATTTAAAATGTATGCCGAGGGGGTGCCCAATCCCCCTCAGCATCATGTGGCCCCCCAACATTTTTTCTTTGCCGACGGAAGCCCAATCCCCGTCGGTGTTTATACCCCATCCCCATTGATTGTGCTGATGGGGAAGCCCACTCCCCATCTGCATAATGTCTCCACCCCTGCTTTTGTTGCTTGCCAAGGGGTGCCCAGTCCCCTCGGCTCATGTCTCCCTTCAGTATGTGTCAACAGGGTGCCCAATCCCCATTGGCTACAGAATCCCCAAAAAAACTTAGGTGGCACGCTGGGAGCCCACCCAGAGTGCCAAATCCTGCAAAAAAAAAAAAGTCCCACAATGTTTTTTTTTTTTTTTAAACCCTGTGAAAAGAAAATGGTCCTCGCCATCTCCCTCCCCCGCAACCTGCACCCACCCTCGCATCCTGCCTCCCCACACCCCCCTCACTCCATACTTACCTCTGGAGCCTGGCGCGATGATCTTTGGTGGACCAGGAACACATCTTCACTCTTCAAAGCCGACCGCGAACTGAAGAAATGCCAGTAAGCTGTATAATGGCATAAATAGGGTTTTTCAACTTTGATGCATATCTCGGGCACTTTTTGGAATTATTTCACCAAATTTTCAACTTGGGGTTATTGGGACCCCTCCTCATGAATTCTGTCACTGTCATGGCGTTATTCAGTCCTGAAAGGTGATTTTGTGGTCACTGTGCGGAATCACCTTTTGGGACTGAGTAACAAAACGACAGTGCCTCTGTTCATGAGGGGGGCTCTCAAAAAGCCTACGTTGCAAATTTGGTGAAAGAAATCCATAAAATGGCTGTTTTATGTGTGTGCATTGCGCTGTTTCCATGCACACTTGTAACTTCATGAATTTGTAATATTTTCACTACAGATTTTCCAGATTGGCATTTTTCCACACCTCCTGATGAACAGTACAGCTGTCATTTTACATATCCTGGCCGAAATGTGTTTTCTCACGTGTGGCGCAGAATAGCGTGGTCACTTTGTGAAATCAGTTTTTGGGACAGTTTGAGGAAATGATGGTGACACAGTTCATGAGCAGAGGTCTTAAAATGCCTATGTTGAAAATTTGGTGTCACAAGCCCATAAAATGACTGTGTTACAAGCGTGCATTGCGCTGTTTTCACGCACCCTTGTAACTTCGCAAATTTGCAATATTTCCACGCCAGATTTTCAGCACTGGCATTTTTTCACACCTCCTTATTAGCAGTACAGCTGTCATTTCTCACATCCTGCCCAAAATGTGTTTCAGCACCTGTGGCGCACAATGGCGTGGTCTCTGTGGGAAATCAAATTTTGGGACAGATTAACCAAATCACAGTGCCACTGTTCATGAAGGGAGATCCCAAAATGTCTATGTTAAAAATGTGGCTAACAAACTCCCAAAAATAATTGGGTTACAGACATGTGTTGCGCAGTTTCTATGCATGCTCATGACTTCACCAATTTTTCATATTTTCACACCAGATTTTCAACTTTGCCATTTTTTTATGCCTCCTCTTGAACAATACATTTTCCACATCCTGCCCAAAATGTGTTTTCATCCCTGTGTCACCAAGTGGCATAGTCACTCTGCAAAACCACCTTTCAGCTAACAAACTGATTGTGCTGCTTTTCATGAGGTGGGCTCACAAACAGCCAATGTTGCAAATTTGGAATGAAAATACCAACACACTCCTACGGTGTTAGGGTTTCAAACTGTAGCACCCCACCCTGTACAGACTGACAGGCATCAGGGGTGTAACTTGGGATGATCAGCTGTAATGCTCATGCCATTCCACCCCCACCCTGAAGCCAGTGACAGACATTGTGGTGTGCCTCGCACTGTTCGGCCACAAAGTTCACCCCATTCTCCTACACTGCACCCACCTCAGCATATTTCCTTATGGAATGGGGTATGTATAACGCCCAAAGACCCCAAAGCACACCACGACACTTGTCAATGTCTACAGGGTAGGGTGAGGTACAATGGCATGAGCGTTATAGCTGACAATCCAAACGCACACCCCAATGCCTGTCACTCTCTACAGGGTGGGGGTGGGGTTTGCGTCACTTCAATACTTCACTGCCATTCTTATTATGCGTCTCTACCTCCAGCACTACCAATCCCAATGCCAGCGAGACAACATTCAGCATTGACAAATGCTTGTTTAATTAAGCAATGATGCATGACATGGTGTAGGTTATGGTGGGATTTACCCATGCCTTGTGTGATGTGGCTGAGTGACTTCAACCACATGAGAAGTGTGATAACATAATAATATGGGTCCCCATAACCCATACCCTGGAGTGCATTATTGCAATTATAATAACTGTGTCTTCCTTTTTGCTGAAGGAAAACCATGGCATTATTTGCCGTAATAAAGGAGTGTGTATTATGACAAAAATGTGCATGGGTTTCCTTGCTCTGTGCATGCACCCTCCACAGCTCTTCCTCCTAGACTGCTGGCCACCTCAACTTTCCACAGCAGAGGGAACCATCACTCAGAGTCGGTGGTAAGTCACTGCCTCCAGCAATAAAATAAACAAAAATTGAAACAGGCAAAACATCTCCAGGCATGGGCAATGATAAATGATTGAAAAAAAAGTTGAAATAAACAAAATGACCACTGCAGACTGCGCACTCAAACCTAAATGGACCACAGTGGCACAGGAATGTCTTCTAACCTCTCAGGCATGTGTAAACTTCTCATTAGAAAATGGGCTTAAGAATAAACAGTATCTCACTGGCTGGCAGGGGTACATTAACTTACAGTGAGAGCCCTGTAAGTTAAAATTGCCAGCCATGCCAACTTTGCTAGCCTCATAAGTGTTATCCTTGTGCCCAGTCTCCTCAATGATTGGCTGAACCACTGCAAACAAAATTTGAAATTACCGCCATTTTTAACACTTCCCATTTCAATAACAACTGTTTCACAAAACCACACACACATCAACCTCCATTGTCCTTATTTTAGGCTACATTTTTTTCAGTATTCGTTTTTATTTACATAACTACTGTAGTAGTACTGTCCACCCTGCACTCACTCCTCCATCCTACAGCTAGCCACCCACTTTCTCTGAAAATGAACCTGTTTGGAAACACACTGCACTTACATAAAGCAGCTCATGCTGCAACCCCCCCCCAAACTGCATACCCATTTCATATTCTGTTATTTAAAAAAATATTATTTACCAAAGAAGATTTATTTTATTTCTGTAGTTACATGACTGTCTGCTACTCACCAATGATTGTGAGTTCTTAAATACCAAACAGAATTCGATACTCGTATTCAGTCAAGCAACTCCCGTGTGGCACAACAGTTTCTTTTTGGCTCCTATCTAAATGCTCAATACCAGCTTCCCACAATCGTGGGACTCAGTGCAGACTAAATTAAAATAAATCCAGTCTCTTGTACATTTCTGTCGCATTTCTTTCTCAGCTTCCACATGAAACACCTGCTCGAAACAGCCGCATCAAGAGTCCCATATTTGCTGCCATGCCACACAAGACTTCTCGGCTCGCCACACAAGACTTCTCGTCTCACTGTGCTTGGCAATGTCACAACTTCCAACTGGAAAAAAGTGACACAAAAGATGAACAGAAACCTTTTTGTTTTTGTTTGCTTTTTTTTTAAATCCAACAATAGGGTGAAGTATAACAACAAACTCTGGGCTGGTGGGGGAGACGAGGGAAGAGGGATTACTTTACAACTCACAGTGAAAAGTTCATATTTAAACTATTTGATTAACTTCTTTTTCAATTTTATTACATTTTATATAAAAATACTGCAGGTAGCCCATTTTCTAAGCACAATAATACCCTCCAGGGTGGGCGGTAATGGCAATACCAGACCTTCCAGGGTCTATAAGTCCCTCTGCCTGCAGCGTCAGGCCTCATCATGCCCCTGGGTGGTCTGGTATTGCCCAATACTGCCCACCCTGTTGGATATTATTGCTTGCTTACACACCCCAACCCCTACTTTATTCTATATACACAATGCTAAAATTAGTAATTTTTTTTTATGAAAAAAATATGCTGTATTTAATTTATTTTAAATAATTTTATATAAATATTCTTCCACATTATATTAAAGGAACACTGTCTGTCTTTTTGGCCAGTTTAAGGTGCCTTCAGAAAATGTGCCTGTAGGAAGGTCTAGCCATGTAAAAGACATACATGGCAAGAGATTTGCACAGTAGTGCAAAATACTTGTTATTTAAAAATAAAACAATATTTTTCTGTTGTCCTGACTGAAATATTGGTGTTGTGTGTCCACAATCTAGGAAGGCATGGAGCCAAGGGAAAACTCAGTCAAGGACAAGCTGGTTATTTACTTTGGGTCCCATGTTAGACACAATGTTTATTTCTTGCTGTTTGTGGTTCTGATTTCTAGAAAGTTATTGCCATGCAAAACTGGATGATGTAATGAATTTCATTTTATATATAAAAATTGAAGCTGCGACTCTGGGCATGCACATTGGTGTTGATTATAAGAGCACGCGCCTGGAGTCACGGCTTTAATTTTTATATAGAAAATGAAACTTGTTACAGCACTTAGTTTTGCATGACAATAACTTTCTAGAAATTGGAGCCACAAACAGTAAGAAATAAATGATTTGCCTAACATGGGACCCAAAATAAATAACTTGTCCATGAATAAGTTTCCCCTTGACTCCACGCCTTTCTAGATCATGGACACACACCACCAATATTTTGGTCAGGATGACTGAAATATTTTTTTTTAAATATTAAATATCTTGCACTACTGTGCAAATCTTTTGCCATACATATCTATTACATGGCTAGACTTTGCTATAGGTGCATTCATTGAAGGCACCTTAAATTGGCCATAAAGGCTGACAGTGTCCCTATAAATAGTGCCTTGTTGCTGGGTAAAATATGAAAATGAAATATATATTTTTTCTGTGATATTGGTGTGTGCTTCCCCAACCCTGCACTGTTATTATTGTTTGTTGTATTTTATTTCTAGCCCCAACCCCACCACCATTTTTTGTTGTTTTGTTGTATTTCTTTCTAGTGCTGCATGAGAGAGAGAAAGCGTGCACTAGTGCTAATAGAGAAAGGAGTGTTTATGCTACTGTGTGTATTGCCTTGTTTATCATTTTGTGTGTGATCTCCTGGGTCCTGCCTGAAAATAGTCATTTGACTGCCTAGTGCACCTACCTAGTTAACAAAAACAAAATAAATAAATAGTAACTGTTCTGTTCCATGTCTTCCTCACCTTACTGCCAGTTCAACCTCCCACACCTCACATCAAGGAATGGTCACCATGTGCCTAGCTGTACACATGCTGGCTGTACATCTCACCTGTCCACAAAGGCTCTTTTCCGTGCCATTAGTGGTAACCAAGGGTCATGACAGATACAGAAAGAGAGATAAATTAAAACCCCATGATCCAAATAAGGAAAGTGGATGTTTTTTTTCTGACATAGGCATGTACAAGATGAAAACTGAGTAAAACCAATTGAGATAATATGTATCTGATTAGGTATGCCAATAATGAACATTAGGGATGTATAGAAAAAGAATGATCACTTACAAGCACAAAAAATTAAACCTGACTATGAAAACTAATCCCCCCAACCCCATATCATAGACATGGAAAATATTATAGACACAATATTAAATTTCCTTAGTTTTATTCTATTTATCACAAAAATGTCATGAAAATAATGTGTGATTCATAAAAAACAGTCTTTGACAGATTAGTAGCAGATCACAGAAGTCTTATACAGTATAGGGGAAAGAAATTTCACATATTTAGGATAAATGTTGACCATGTCATCATTTCCATATTAAACCTAAATAATCTTTATATTTTTGTCTCCAAACTGTTATCCTCCTGAAAATGGACTTGGTTCAAAGAGCTATAAAAACAGCTGTTTTGACTTTGCCTCTCCATTCCTGAAAGGTGGTTTTAGAGGTTGACCATACACCAGCTTCGGGAAGGGCAATCATAGAAACAGAAAATTTAAAGGTAGAAAAAGACCTGTGGTATATCCAGTCAGGCTGGACACCCTAGCTAATGGGTGTGGTGAGCCTAAACTAGATGGTCCAAACTGTAGATTCCCCCTTCTTGAGACCATGTTCCTCCACTATACCCCACCTCCCTGTCAAAACCATATGTTCTCTGTGTCTGTTTCATTTGGAGCTGAAACCAGCTGCACATTTGGGGCTTATTACATTGGTAGGCAAACCATTCCATGTGTCCACTACTTACCCCATGAAGAAGTACTTCCTCAATTTCTGCCTGAAACTGCCCCCCCACACACACACACACATACACCACCACCACCGACATGAAGTTCTGCACCCTGGCATATGAGTTCTCATTTCTTTTGAGCAGCTCTGAGGTACCTATCCTGTTGATACCATGTATAAATGTTAAGGGTTCTATCATGTCCCACTTTATCTTCTGGCATCTATGGAATGTATGTTTGGCTTTGCAGCCTTTCCTCTGATGATTTTCCCTGTTGACCATGCATCGATTTCCTGACATGCTTCTAACTAGGACATACACATACTCCAGAGCCCCCGCAGATCTGCTCCAGAAACAAAAGTACAGTTCAACATGAGGAAGAGCCCTCAATAGCCACATCACCCACTCCAACTTAAAATCATGAAAGCTGTGGTTATCCAGAGGAGTCAATAAAGCATCTGAACAATGGGAGCATCTCTACTTATCACAGAAATCTAAAGCGAATAATATGCAATTCATAAGACACAGGCTGCGTAAGATTAGTGGCATATTACAGAAGTCATATGTAAGGGAAAATATGTTGTTTTGCATATACAGAACAAATGATGACCCTGTGTTTGCCACTGCATTAAACATAACTATAATAATTGTAAAAGTTGAAGATATTAAAGTATAAACTATTTTTTTTTGTTTTTAAAGGATAACACCAGCAGTAAGAAGATATGTGTCACGCCAAGCGAGAATGTAAGCCTTTTCACTGAAGTTAGACTTTACTATCCCAGAGAAGTGAATACTACTTATAACTGGTCATGTGGTAAGCAGAAATACAATACTGTAGTGATTTTTTTCTTCAAAAAATTAGCGAACAGCAAACTAGTGTTGTCTGTTCTTGTTTAATGTCAGCCAGAAGCAGGGACTACTCCATATGAGCATCTGCAGTATATTTTCATGTGTGTAAGCATAATAATATGTTTTCAGTATCCAGTCTTACAAAGCATGTAACTCCATCATCCAATATATCAATGAAGTTTGGAGCCTTTGAAAGGGTGGGTTCTGGATTCAATTGTTATTGGCTAGGCAAAATAATGCATGACACATTGCCTCCACCTGGAGAAAAAACTGCAACAATAACTACACACAAATGATAAAATGCAAAATGAGGTAAAGGTTTATTAGGGGAGATGGAAACAAGGTACAGGAGCAGGGAAGGGAAGGTGAGGGTAAAGCAATAAACAATAAAATGCCATTGAGCAATCCCACAATACCTGCTTCCCCATCTGTCTCACGACAGTCTCTTATCTGGTGCATCAGTAATTAAGTTCTCTGTATCCAGGGAGCACCTCGCAAAGTCACATGTGGAACAGCAGGAGTTGAATGATTGGAGGTCAGATGCACAGTAGTTGAGAATTGTGCATGTAAAGTCCCTGCATGTGCAGAATTAAAACACTCAATAAACCAGACATTTGTAATCCAAAGGCCTGATGACCTTAATGCCGGTCTTCTAACCAGATTGTCTCCGAGGACATAATCCCACACAGAGGCTGTTGATGTCCTATTAGCCCTAACTAACTAGTAAAACAGGTGTCACAAGGCCAAGACCCTGTTTGAGATTCATAGCTCTATGTGCCCTTCGGGCACTCAAATGCTGGTTGGTTTAAAACCACCTCACTGCTGACTCAATTTATAGGGGGATTTCTGGAAAATAGAGACTAGGGGGCTCTCCACTTTCCATTCCTGGACTTCTCCAGGTCTGAGGGACTCTGCCAGTCTACCCAGTACTCCTAAAGCCTTTCCTCACTTCCACCTTTCTGTTCAGTTCCAGGCCTCCATCTTCTTCTTTTCTCTTTACACTCCTTGGTGGAAGGAGAGTCCTCAGAGAGTGCACACTTGGGGGTATCTTTGCCTCCCATTCTCAGGCTTCCCAAGACCAAAGAACCCTGCCAAACCCTGCAGTCATCCAGAGTCCTTATCTCATCTCCATCCTTCCACATTTTCATGTCCAGAACAAGTCATGAGTCTGGCTACTCAGCCACCCAGGATTTCACCCAGCATGCGGACTTCTCCGATGTGCAGAATGTTGTGTACTTCTGGTTACAGATGTGGGTCACCTCACTCATACTCAATTCATTCTCTTTCAAATTTACACATGAACAGGTTCTTACAGGCAACCCACAATAGCCTCTCTCCAGCCATTTGCCTGGTAAACTTAGCACTGCTGTTGCTCACTTTCTTGAGGAATGGATGAATGGTCAGGCTTCAACTAGAAACTCACATTAGTGTGTCTCGAGTGGTTGCCTGGTGAACTTTCTCTGCTTCTGTAAATCATTTCCCTGTTCAGGGTCTCAAAATTGTTGGGTGGCTATCCACAGCTTCCAGCTGAGTGAAATGACCCACTCACATGCAGCCCCAGAGGGATGGCTTCTCCTTCATCCTACAAGGTGAATCTTCTTTCAGCCTAATCCTGCTGAAGTCTGCAAGCGGGTAGCACATAACACCCTCTTGGCAAAATTCTCCAGAGGCCTGCTGATTCAACAATCCAAGACCTCAAACTGGCCCAGATTTGTGGGCTTTCGCTATACCCAAATTCCCAGGATTTGTCTCCCAGGTTCCTTCCTCTTTTACTAGAGTGCTCTGAGCCTGATTGGTTGGTTTGGGCTTTGGTTGCTTTGCTCATCCAAGCAGACCTCTAAAGCTGTAGGTAAGGCTAGGGGGGTGTTAGGGTGTATTAGTAGGGGTATCACAAGTCATAAGAGGGAGGTAATAATCCCTCTTTACAAGACACTGGTTAGGCCCCATCTGGAGTACTGCATGCAGTACTGGAGGCCACACCTTCACAAGGACATTAACCAAATTGAGGCAGTCCAGAGAAGGGCAACCAAAATTGTGCAGGGACTGCATCAGAAGGCATATGAGGACAGATTAACAGAGCTCAATATGTATACCCTTGAGCAAAGGAGGGAGGAGAGAGGTGATATGATCGAGGTATTCAAACACCTTAAGGGCATAAACAAGGTGAAAAGAGTCTAACATGTTTAAATATAAGAAAAATAGCAGGACAAGAGGACACAGCATGAGATTAGAGGGGCGATTAAGGGGAATGTGAGAAATTCTTTTTCACAGAAAGGGTGGTGGATGCATGGAATGGCTTACCACAAGAAGTGGTGGCTATGAATACAGTGCAGAGCTTCAAACAGGCATGGGATAGGCATAAGGGAGCAATACAAATGACTATGAATAGATGGGCCACTGACAGAGCAAAGGCTGATGGCACATTTATAAGGTAGAAAAAGAAATGGGCAGACTGGATGGGCCTTGTGGTCCTTATCTGCCATCAACTTCTATGTTTCTATGTTTCTTTGCATGGGCAAACTCTTTCATGACCCTTGACCCTGGTTCATGTCAGTAGTTATCCATCATTGTGCCTGCAATGGTTACATTAGGCTGGCTTTTGCTACTGAATTGTTGATGTGCCTGTAAGTGCAATACAAATTTAGTCAGTTCTCCAGTGCAGGGGCAGGCCCATCCAGTGGTCCCTCAAGACCTAGCCTGAAACTGTGGCAGGTAGTGCACCCACCACAGAGGTGCTCCTTTTGCTTTTACATCATCCCCTTCATCCATTATTGTAAGGGACCATGCAAAGGTGTTGTCAGTGGATCAGCAGCTACAACGGTACTGGACACCAGCACAGAGAACTGATCAGCCCTTACTGGAGAGGAGGGCTTACAGTAGAGTTATTGTGTCCTTAATGCTTATAGGAGGATCTGCTTAAGAGTTCTTGTGATAAGAAAACTGCAAAATGAAGAGATGCAGTTCTAGCACGCAAGAAACGTAAGACAAGGTACTCAAAATCATAAAAGATATTGTACTGTAACTGTACATACAGTATACACATCATAACTCATGTAAAATTATAGTTTAAAAATAATTTTACTTCAGAATTCAAATATTTTATTTTACAGAAAACAGTGACATTCCAAATAAGGAAAATAGACAATTCCTGCTGTATGTTGTTTAGAACATTAGAACATTTAAGCTGTCACCATGTTACTGCAATCAGTTACATGAAAGCAATCATAACAGACAGGCCATTTAATTATGGTGCATAATCACATACCTCACCTGTATTGTTAGCACTGAGTGACATTAAAAGCACTCAAAATCTGAGATTATTAGCCTTAAATATGCATTCCTGAAGAATGAAAGACGGTCAAAGAGACTCCGGAGGTCGTAGGGTGCCCATTAGGAATGCCCATAGCATCAGGGGTAGATATGATGCAGCCTGTAATCATCACTCCCATTCTGGTAGCTGACAACCAGGTGAAAATCAAGTCAGGGAAATGCAAATGGGCAGATGGGATACACCCTCAGGACCAAAATGGAGCTTAAGGAACAATAGGCGGGGACACGTCCAGTATTCTTTCACGAGTCTGTCAGGACAGATGCGGTACCAGAAGACTGCCTAGAAAGTGAGCATTGTGGTCCCCATCTTCAAGAAAGGGACAAGAATGCACCCAGGAAATGAAAGTCCAAGCAGCATGACATCAGTGCTGGTCAAGGTCCTAGAAGCCATTATCAAGAATAGAATTATGGAGCACTCGGTTGAGGCCAAGGTTCATGCTCCTTCTCAGCATAGCTTTTATGAGTGGCAGATCATGTTAAACTTACCTGATCACCTTCTTTGGTGGGGTGAACAGGGAGGTGAAAGGGGCCAAGCCATAGATGTTGTCTCTCTGGACTTCAGTAAAGTCTATGATACTGTGGGGTATTAAAAGCTTTTGGGCAAAGTATACCAGTGCAGTATACACAAGGCGTGCACAAGGTGGATTTCTAACTGGATTGGGAATAGGAAGCAGATGGTCATGGAGGATGATCATCAGTTTGACAAAGTCGATACACATGGCAGCTGTTGATCCAATCCATGTCTGAATCGCTTGTAATTTTTTTTCCTTTTGTAATCAACATTATAGCTAAATACTTGTCTAGTATTCGCTGTTGTCTGTGTATTTGGAATCTACGTTTTTGTAATTTGTAACAGTTGTAATGTCTTGTACTGCTGATGTGGAACCTTTGTAAATGAGCACCTTGCTCAAAGGTTGTATCCAAAGAATTCAATAAATAAAATGTTCATTACTCCATGTGGAGGGTGGTACTCAATAGCATCCTTTAGGACTCAGTACTAGGGCCACTGTGGTTTAATAATTTCATAAATGACTTGGAAGCTAGGGTCACCAGTAGGCTGCTTAATTTAATTGATGATACTAAACTGGCTAGGGTGGTGGACCCCCTCTTTAGGATGAAGACTAACTTCAGGAGGACCTGAACAAGCTGGGCAATTGGTCTGACTCCTGGAATTTCAAATTCAGTGAAGCCAAATGTTAGGTACTAAAGTACACTTGAGGAGGAAAGACAGATAGAGGTAGGACTAAATACTGTGTGGGATTTTACTTGCTGCAGGGGAAGTGGACAAGGATTTGAGGATCATAATAAACACAGAGGATTGTATATGGACATCTATACTCAACAAGCCTTTTGTAGGCATTGACAGGGTGCCCTGGCAACCAGTAAACCTTGAGAGCAGAGCTCAAAAGGTTCTTGGTTGCCGGGGCAACCTTGAGATGCCTACTTAGGCTTGTGTATAGATGGCTATACATTGTAATTAATAATGTATGGTAAGTCGTACACAAAAAGCCCATGTGTCTTATGTTATAGAACAGTGTAACTTTTATTTTGGGAATGCAGAATCAGATGAACAGGCATGCTGTCCCACATATATATGTGCATGCATACTCTTGAGCCCTGAGTCAGCAGTATTCTGTGAGGATAACTAGGAAGCAAGAAAATCCCTAGAGTGAGCAAAATGGTAGCATGGTAGTCCAGTGCTCTTGGGCCCTGACCTCCTGACAGGCTGCTCTGCACACCTACACTTGAAGAGCCATGGGGGCTGCTGAGTAATACAAGTTCTGTTGGATGACATCTGGAGGCAAAGGTAATGCAAGGCACAGCAAATTAATTTTTACAGTGCCCAGTTCATATGGTTCTGGGTGCCTTACATGAATATCAGAATTACAGGTTCAACATACAGTAAGTTATATAAAAATATAATGACAATATAAAATGTTGTTTATTCATTCATTCTCAGGATAAGCTAAAGTAAAAAAGTGTGTTACCCCTGCCCAGGGACCACCAAGTCCACCCCCGCTGCCTCAGAGGATGCCAAGAAGGAGACGTGGCTGGACCACTGTGGGATCAGAAAGGATGAGGGCAGAAAAGGCACATCCCTCCTACAGTTCCACTCCATGACAATTACGCTGCTCTGGCAGGGTGGGATTTTCCCAAGGAGACACACACAGTGGAGACCAAGGAGGATGTAAGGGTCCTCCACGGTGGAGACCCCAGAGGGTGAGGCAGAGGATACAAAAGGAGGAGGAAGCAACTACTGGTGGGGGACTCTATCATTAGGGGAGTAGACTTGGGGGCAGAAGGGGAGGGAGTGAGAAAGATCAAGTACCTACCCCGTGCCACAGCTCCGAGGGATGGAAATCACATCTTAAGGTTCGCTGGGGCAGCAGAAAGGGCAGGTGAGTTATATGTCATTGTCCACCTGGGTACAAGTGACCTGGCTAGTGATGAGGTTAGGGTAGTGCAGGAGGAGTTTGGGGAGTTGAGGAGGGGTCTTAGACAGATGGCACACTCAGTAACCTTTTCGGAAGTGTACCGTCCTGTCTATGACAAGGGTTAGGACAGGGTACACCACACCAGGAGTTTCAACACATGGCTGAAGGACTGGTGCAGAGGAATTTTGCTTCATTGGAGACTGGGGTCCCACCTGGAGGGATGGAGGCCTATACAGGAGAGATGGCCTATATCTATCCGGGGGGAACCAGGATATCAGTGAAAGGTTTAAATGCTTCATTGGCAAGCATTTAAGCTAACCAACGGGAGGCAGAAGAAAGTAGGGAGTAACATTATGCCCTCCCCCTACAGGAAAAAGCAGTAAATAGGAAGGACCCTAAAGATGGGAAATCACCAACGGTACCTAGATCCGGAAAAGGTAAAATGGCAAAGAAAAGGTGAAATGGAAGTAAAGACAGGAGGGGTAAAGAGGGAAGGCATGAGGATAAGAGGGAAGCTGTCAGAAGGGAAGGTAGCATAACTCGGAAGGCCAAGTGCATGAATGCTCACAGACTGGGAAATAAAATCCTGAAACTAGTAGCCTTGATGGCAGAGGCTGATCTGGACATTGTCACCATTACTGAGACATGGTACAATGGGAACCATGACTGGGATATAGGCATACCAGGTTATAATCTATTCAGGAAAGACAGGGTGGATAAAAAGGGAGGAAGAGTGGCTGGCTCTTTACATCAGGGAGGGTATAAAAGCAACTGAGGTACAGGGAATGCAGGGAGGGACAGAGGCACTGTGTGTCACCCTAGATACAGTTAATGGCACAGCTATTTGCACTGAAGTGATCTACAGACTGCCAGCACAAGGGGAAGAGTTGGACAGGGTTCTAGTGAAAGCCATCCATAAGATGTCAACTAAAGGGGAGGTGCTGCTAGTGGGAGACTTCAATTTGCTGGATGTTGATTGGAGCATCCCAGCTGCAGCCTCAGCCAGGAGCAGGGACATCCTGGATGCCCTGAAGGGGGCATGCCTCAGGCAGCTAGTGGTAGAGCAGAATGGGGGGGAGCGATACTGGATCTAGTACTCACCAATGGGGACAGAGTTGCAGATGTCATGGTGGGTAGCCACCTGGGGTCCAGTGATCACTGTACAGTGTGGTTCAATTTGAGAACAGTGGCAGAGTCAAACCACAAGTAAGTGAGGGTCCTGGACTTCAGAAGGGCTGACTTTGCAAAGATGAGAAAATGTCTCAGGAAAGCCCTGGCACGGGGGAAGGGTGTAGAGGAACAGTGTGCGAACCTAAAAGGAGCCATAGAGGAGGCAACAAACTTTTGCATTAAGCAATTAAGCAAAAGCAAGAAGAAACAAAAACCTCTATGGCTTTCAAAGGAAGTAGAAGGGAAGGTAAAACCAAAAAGGCTGGTATTCAGGAGATACAAGGAAACACAGAGGGAGGAGGACAGGTGAGTGTATCTAGAAAAACAGATGGAAGCAGGGAAAGCAGTCAGGAGTGCAAAGGTGCAGACAGAGGAAAAAATAGCCCAGGCAGTAATGAAAGGGGACAGAACATTCTTCAGGTATGTTAGTGAAATAAGAAAGACCAGGCTTGGGATTGTTAGGCTAAAAGGGAAAGGAGGGGAGTGTGTGGAGGGAGACCTGGAGAAAGCAACAATCATGAATGAATATTTTTGTTTATGTAACCCCCTCTACAAATAAGGGTTCCTATAATGTCTTCCTGGCCCGTCTAATGCCCATTGTCAGGAATGGTGTTCTGTGTCCAGCAGTTTAAAATTGCCTGCATGACAGTGCTCTACTAAGCCTTCGTGCCTGTCTCTTTAAGAGAACCATTATGCTGTGTTAGAAAATTAGTCTGGGCTGGGTCCAAGTGATTTAAGGCTCATGACCAGCAAGATAGTTTGGATTTTTGCTCCATTCTACAGTCGCTATTTGCTCAGAGAGTTCTGTTAGAAGACATGATTATTTGTTGTTTATCTGTTATAATAATAATGCTGTAGGAGTTTGTCTAACCTGCCTCCATTTGCAGCATGAACATTTGGATTGGAGTCACCATTTTGATTCTGAAACTGCCAGTATTGGACCAATCGGAACCTCAGAGGACCTAAGATGGAGACTGTCCCCAGAGGTCTTGTGGGATTGAAATCTGTAGGAATTGTAGTTTTTAAGGCTTGGCGCCTAAATATACCTGGAGGAGGAGCCCTTTCTATGACAGAGAGTTCCTTCAGCCAGCTGAACCTTTTGGATTACTGGGAAATCCCCAGATCTGCCTGAAGCAGTGTGTCAGTTGTGAGCTGGAGCTTGGAGAGTGAACAACTCAAGTAATCGAGCAGCTGCTTCTGCGTAGGAGCACGAGGGAATCAGCGTGAAGGCTCTGCTGGCCTACCTGTCACATCTTCCAGTGTGAAGAGCTGCCTTGAGAGTGAAAGTCGGATTTATCCGAATAGTATATTGAGTCTTAAACCCGAGTAGAAAAGTATGTTATTGCTGCCTGCAAGTGGACCGAAGACTTGCTCCAGAAGCAATCGGCCTGCCAGGTACTGAAGTGAGCCTCAGATCGACAGGTTTGCGCAGACAGCCTGTGATTTGCAAGCAGACTTTATCCAAACTGTGTCAAAATATTTTAGGTGTTATAGGTGTGCTGAATGTGCTGTGTGGGTCGTGATTTGGTTCCCCATCATGAGTTCTGTTACGCCAGCTGAAGGCTGTTCCAACACTTATCACAGACTTCATCCGAACTGTTCACTCTGCCTGGGCCCTGCCACCTTGGTCTAGACCACCACTGCTCATGATTCAGAGACATTTCTGGTGATTCGGCCCCCTGCTCAACACCACTGAACAGGTAGCGACCACCACGGTGGCTCGTGTAGGTCCTGCTTCCCCTGGCTATCCAGTACAACATCCACAAAGTCTTCATCTCACCTGTCCTGCATCCTGGTTTGGGTAGTGTGAGCACAAAACAGTGTAGCTTCCTGCAACAAAGCTGCAATCATTTGTGTGTTCATCTGATTTTCTTGTTTTTGGGTTTATTGCAATGAACTAAGCCATCTGGCTCTGGTTTATAAATATTTGTGTTGAGTGCATGTTAACTGTGTTTTTCTTTCCTAAGGCACCCAACAACAGCTGCAATACCAGCCTACCCCAGGCAATGCTTCAGGCTAGCCTGTTCACCAACTGGGTGCCCAAGGTTGTGGGAGTGTGTCAGAGGGACTTACAGTACATGCTTTATCCACCTGAACATAATCAGAACTGTTAATCACTTACTAGATTTATGCCCACCCTTGTTCACATCTCCCTGAATAAATCAGATTGTGATTTTTCATGTTTAAACTGGCTAGTGTGTACCTTCTTGGTGGGGATACAGTACTGCAATTGTATTGTTGCATCACTGGTTTTATTTCACATGTGGTATCCAGGGAAATTGCAGAAGATCCAGCCCTGGTGGTAAGTGCAAGGGGTGTGAGCATATCATTATTGTCATATGGTAAAAGTGAATGTTTTGTTGCTGAACTATTTGGGTCACTAGAAGGTTTGGTGGGTGGTTATAGCATCCTAGAGGGCTATACCAACAGCAGTTAAGCTACCCCAAAACCATTCCTCCATGTGGAGGCACCCGTTCACCTAGCTCAGGCCCCTCAACCTGTGCCTAGTCACATAGGCAGGAGTAGTAGCCCATAGGATAGTGCCACCTAGGGATTATATCTTGGAGGCACTGCTGGCATTTGTACCCACTAGTGGTCAAAAGTGGAAACTATAGCCCAGTGAAAAACTGAGATGGAAACTAAAATGGAGGCGCTCACTCCGTCCAAGTGGAAGACTGCTGCAAGCAAGCTGGTCATGCACTGCATGATGGGGTGGAGTAAATCCGAGGAGACAGATCCCCGACATGCCATTTTGCTACTTGATATCCCCTTAGGGACCACTAATGACACGACTGAAGAAACTGTGGCGAATGTTAAATGTCTGGAGAAGGTTGAAGTATGGGGTCGGGACTCAGATTTATTTGACCAAACTTTGGTGGCCCTCCTCTCTTGTAGCCTCCCTATAGACCCTGAAAAGGTAACCCCTGTTATCATGCCCGAAGGGTCCCAGAAGGGGTGGAGAGTTATTCATTTGCATAGTGACCCATCTTCCCCTGGGGGGCGGGTCCCCGAGGGTGGAAGGGTTTAAGGACAAACTGTTAAGGATATTGGCTACTGAAGGTCGAACAGCCAAGGAACTGTTCAAGATGTTGGACATTTCAGAGGAGACCACTGCCCTACAGTCTCCTTCTGCCTCTCTGTCTATCCCCAGAGCATCCCCTGTTGTGACTTCCCCCATTGTAATACTGTCTGTACACCTGGATTCCTATCATAGGCTCAGACTGTTCTCTGGTGCAGTCTCTGTGCCAGTGGGGGAGAATGACTTAGAAACATGGATGGACTATGCTACTCCACTGGTCCAAGCATGGCAATGTTCAGAGGGGGAGAATAGAAAGAGACTTATGGAATGTCTATGGAGCCCTACACTGGAAGCAATTTGATTTTTCCAATCCATCAACCCAGAAGCCACTGCAGCTGAGTACCTCTCTGCTTAGAAGGGTTGTTTGGCAGCACAGAATCTGGGGAAGACTTAATGTGGAACTTCAAGTCTGCTAAGCAATGGAAAAATGAGAAATTGTCTGCTTTTGTCACTCGAATTGAATGGGCCTTGCAGAGGGCCCATAGAAAAGGGTGGGGTTCCTGCTAGTGAACTGAACTGAGTCAGGCTGGAGCATATTCTCAGATCTGCCCAGTATTCTAGTGTGCTCATGCTAAAATTGAAATGTCAGGACAAGAAGAATAACCCCCTCCCCGAATATTGCTGGCTAGTGAAAGAAATTCGAGAGGCTGAGAATGATGAGGAGAGATGGGACCCCTATACCAGGATTGCCCACACCAGCCAAGTCTCAGATGGGTCAGAGGAAAAGGAGGAATCTACTGAAATCCAGAAAATTAGAGAACTGCTTAAAGAAGTAAAGGAGATGCCGGCCAGCCAACAAGCTGCGGCTGAAGCAGCCAGAAGCTCCAATCCTTGCCCATTGCCAATTGAGACTAGAAGTGGGGTTTCTCCTGGGGGTGTGGGGGTCCATGCCATTGCTCCAAAACCCTGGGTTGAATCCCAGCTAATAGAAGAAATGAGAGAGCTGAGAGACCGAGTGGGAAACCTTATACATGCTACCCATACTTCTGCCCACTGGGGAAGTAGTGAGGACAGGGAACCCAAATCCAAGTCAAAGGAAGACAATAGAACTCCTTCTTCCAACTGACAAAAGGGTCAGAGAGAACCTAGTCACTCCAGTGATTCTAGTGAACAGGTATTCTGCTACTGGTGTGCAGAAGACAGACACACCCGATGGGGCTATACCTTTCCGGAAAACCTGCAGAGGGTCACAGCCAGACTGTTGAACTTGGTTCATCAGAGCAATATAAAGCCCCAGCCAGGCCCACTAAAGAAATCTTACTCTTCCAAAACTGCTGTGGGACAGTCTACCAAACCAACCTCCCGGACTGGTCCAAGATGGTGGGCCCCTCAATGGACATGCCGTGACAGTCAATGGCATCTCCACTCATGCTGTGTTGGACAGTGGCTTGCAAGGCACCATTATTTTTCATGATTGGTATGACCAGCACTTATCTGACCTTCCACTCCAGCCCCTCAAAGGCCTGCATGTATAGGGGTGAGTGAGAAATCCTATCCCTATTTAGGGTATGTACGAGTGTGGTTGTCTTTCCCTACTGCTGTAGTGGGTGTGGATGAGCAAGTGGAGACCCTGGCCTTGGTGTGCCTGCCAACTGGACTGTATGACAGTGTCCCTCTACTAATTGATACAAATGTCTATATGTCCCGGCGGTTAGCTCAACTTTGTCAAGAGAAGCAAGCCAAGTGAACTGAATGGGCCCTGTTCATTCCAGTCCTAGTACAGTGAGCCTACAACTTACAGATGTGAACACAGGAGATTGAGAAAGATGAACCTGTGGGGGTGGTCTGGAAGAAGGATCCCGAACCCCTGGTACTACCGCCCAATGCTCAGTGCACCATCAATGGTGAGGTACGCATGAAGGCTGATGTTAAAAATAAAATTCTTATGCTAGATGCCCCAGAAGAGGAGAAGTTGCCTGAAGGACTACTGGTCAAGCTTAGCATTCTACCTGCCCGGGCTCATGCCTACTCTCGGCGGATAGTGGTGCAAGTTCAGAACATGTCAGATTGAGAAGTCTTGGTGAATCGAGTGTGCACCCTAGCCACAATATATTGTGCTTATATGGTTCTGCTGCCCAGCAAGAAGTGCTGGGGAGAGTGACTAGGTGAGCCCTGATCTTTTTGACTTCGGAGAATCTCCCCTTCCTCCAGAATGGAAAGCTAGGATCAGCTAGAAGTTGACTCAAAGAGGGAAAGTGTTCTTGAAAGAGTGGGACGTAGGTTGTGTCACAGGGGCTGAATGCTACATCCGATTTCATGACAAGAGGCCATTCAGAAATAGGTCCCATCGCCTTACACCTGCTGACATAGACAATGTTAGACGTCATCTTCAGGAAATGCTGTCTGCAGGAATTATTCAAGTCTCAAAGCACTTATGCCTCCCTGATTGTGGTAGTCCAGAAGAATAAAGGATCGGTGAGGATGTGTGTGTACTACTGGACATCAAATTGCAGAACTGTCCTGAACCAGTACGCCATGCCCCACATCCAGGATGCCCTTGACTGCCTCAATGGAAGCCAGTGGTTCTCAGTACTCGACCTCAGGAGTGGGTACTATCAAATCCCAGTGGCCCAGGAGGACCATGAAAAAGCAGCCTTTATCTGCCCCCTGGGTTTCTATGAGTTCCAACATATGCCTCAAAGTATTTCAGTTGCCCACGCCACCTCCAGCAGCTAATGGAATGAGCAGTGGGAGACATGAACTTATTAGAATACCTTGTGTATCTTGATGACTTCATTGTGTTCGGCCAGACCCTGGAGGAACATGAAGCTCGCATGTTCAAGGTTCTAGACAGGTTAGAGGACTTCGGACTAAAACTATCAATAGACAAGTGTCAGTTCCTTCAAGCATCTGTAAAATATGTGTGTCACATAGTGTCTGCTAATGGGATTCAGACCGACCCAAGCAAAGTGAAGTCTATGACCACCTGGCCTCAGCCTAATAACTTAAAAGAGTTGCAGAGATTCTGGGGGTTCTGTGATTATTACCGTCGGTTCATAAAAGATTACTCCAAAGTTATTTGCCCTTTGCTCAACCTGACTCAAGGTTATCCCCCTACCAAAAAGAAGTATAAAAAAGTGCACTTAAGGAGGAAGACAAGGTTTATTTTCCAACACATGAACCATTAGGAGCCAGGTGGACTTCCAAGTGTGAAGCTGCTTTCTATGATATCATTCATCAACTCACCCACACCCCTGTACTTGCCTATGCTGACCCTACAACAGCCTATGTGCTACACACTGATGCCAACATAAAGGGACTTGGTGCCATTCTGTATCAAGAGTATGAGGAAGGTTTATGCCCAGTGGCATTTATCAAAACTGACAATAATCCTCTCACTTATGTCTAGACTTCAGCTAAACTGGATGCCATAGGACATCGACAGTTATCTGCACTTTCCACTTTATGATTATTCAGTGGAGTATCAACCAGGCTTGAACCACATAGATGCTGATGCCCTTTCCAGATGACCTAACCCTAATACAAATTGGGTGAGAATGTCTAAACAGTCTGTCAAAGCCCTCTGCCAAAAGTTCAACAAAGATGAGCATCCCTCCCCCGAGACAGTTGACTGCCTAGTGGATTGCTTAGGACCTCCTGACAGTTGTGTTCCCACAGCCTGCTGTCATCTTGCAGCTTTGGACCTCATCACATTGCCTCAACTGAGTCCTGACAACATACAGTGGGCACAGACCCAAGACCCCATGATTAAGCCTGTGCTTGATGCCCTACATGTTGGAAAGGATGTGTCCAAACTCCATTCATCAGATCCCCTGACTGCATTGTTGTTTAAAGAGGGCCCCAGACTTAAATTGCATAGCCAGCTATTTTATAGAGAAAGTATAAACAGACACATTCAACTTGACAAGCAGCAGCTAGTATTACCTACAGCTTTCAAACATTTGGTTCTACAGGCCCTCCATGATCAGATGGGACATTTGGGTTGAGACCAAACCACGGACTTGGCCTGTGCTCGGTCCTACTGGCCAAAGATGGGAGCTGACATTGAGGCCTATAGCAGGACTTGCAGCCATTGTCTCCAAAGAAAAGCTCCACCTCAGAGGGCTGCACCCTTGGTCAATATCTCAACCAGCGTGCCTATGGAGCTGGTGTATATTGATTTCTTGTGCCTGGAACTCGATGAGAAGAATGTTGGAAATGTGTTAGTGGTGACTGATCATTTCACACAATATGCCCAAGCTTACCAAACTAAGGACCAGAAATTTAATTTTATTTTATTGAAATGTTTCACCAGGAAAAGCACACTGAGCAACAAGATGCTCATCTCACAGTGCGACCTGGGGGGGTGGTTACAGATGGAGAACAGTTGCACACATTGATACATGGAATAGGAGTTCCACTGTAAAAGGAATTACATCCACAGTGGCCAAGGTCTTAGTTGAAAAGTTCTAAGTCCATTATGGAGCATACCAAAAAATTCACTCTGATCAGGGGAGAGACTTTGAAAGCTGTCTGATCAAGGAAATACTCTCACTCTGGGGAGTGCAAAAATCCCAAACTACCTCCTATAACCCCCAGGGGGATCCACAGCCTGAAAGGTTCAATCGTACATCACTTGACATGCTGGGCACATTTCATCCTCAGGACAAGTCTAGATGGAGCCAACAGATCAGCACCTTGGTCCACATCTATAATTGCATCAAAAGTGTCGCCACTAGGCTTTCTCCCTACTGCCTGATGTTCAGTCGGGAAGCTGGGTTGCCAGTAGACATTTGCTTTGGGGTGTTCCTGGATGGAGTCAAAGCTGAGAACTACCTATAATATGTTCAAAAGTTAAAGGCCCAATTAAACCATGCCCACCAACTGGCACAAACCATGGCAGCAAAAAGGAACTTAGTGAATAAAGAAAGGATTGACAGGTGCGTCAAAGCTCAGGAACTGCTACCCAGAGACCATGTTTTGTTGCAAAACTTGAGACTGCATGGAAAGCATAAGATTGCAGATAGGTGTCATCACCTTCCTTATGTTGTCAGTAAACAGGAAGCTCTACTGGTCTACAAAGTGCACCCTGAGAACAACCCACAGGCCACCAAGGCAATGCACCAAAAAAGATTTGCTGCCCATTGGTCAAGTAATCATAGACTGTCCCTCAAGACACTACCCCTACCGGGCCTGTAACTAGAGCTGCAACCAAAAACAGACAGACCACCCTTTCTCCAGATGTCAAAGATTCAAGACCTCCCCCTAGGCAGGCCCAAAATGACATTGATTGTCAGTCTGAGACCGATGATAGTTAGAGTGAAGCATCCTATTACCCATCTTATGAACTGAGTCAGTTGTTTCAAGGTAATCCCATGTGCAATTTTGGAGATGAAACTGGTCCTTCTGGACTGCCTAACCCCCCAGCCTTCTCCACAAACCCCGTGCCCCCTGAAAGTGAGGTGCAAAGTGTGATTTCTGAGGTAGCTGACTCTTTGTGTCTGGTAGAGCTATTTGAATTGCATGAAAGAGAGCATGCAACAGAAAGCATTCCTGGTGACATATCAGAAAATACACAACTGTATAAAAGTAATGATCTGGAACCTGCTTTGACAAATGACAATGATGGAATGGATGATGTTGACAGTGTTAGCCAAATATTACAAGACTTAACTTCTATGGAACTCCCCCTGGATGATGAAACTAGGCCTCCTTCAGATCCTAGTACTGAAAGTCATGTTGCTGAACCAGAGTTAATAGAGCAAGGAGCAGAAAGTGCTTCCAGTATGGAACCAAAGACCAGTGCAGACGTACCCTTTTCTACTGAAGCAGACTTAAATGCAAGTGTCGAGAATACTGAGCCTGTGCCTGTTCCTCCCAGAAAGTCCGGAAGAGCCACCAGGCCAGTGATATGCCACAGCTATGATTCCTCAGGGAGGCCTGTGGATCTTCCCTTGCATGTTGTGCATAAAGGAGTCTACATATCCGAAAGCTCTCTTCCCAAATTGAACTATTCTATTACTTCTAAGTTGATAGTCAAGCCCTCAAACCCTGGTGCCCCTGCCCCATGCAGCCCCCATGTAGCCAATAGGGATGGGCCCCCAATTATGTTGCTTAAAGTACAGGAAGTGGTGCAAACCCAAATGGTCAAAGTAATGTGGTTATCTGTTTGAACTGTTTTTGGGATACTGTTATGTGTATGACAAATGTATGAAAACTGTTATCTTTACAGAAAAAATTATGAAGAAGCATAGTAATGCTTAATGCTATTTACTTTTACTGATGCATCAGTTTTTTCTTTTTGGTATAACAACTGAAACATGCCTATTATGTATAATGTTTTTCTATAGAATATTATGGTATAGTATAGACTTCATGCGGATGCCAGGTTTTTCCAGGAAAGGAAGAGTGTAACCACCCTACAAATAGAGGTCCATGTAATTTCTTCCTGGGCTGCCTAATGCCCATTGTCAGGAATGGTGTTCTGTGTCCAGCAGTTTAAAATTGCCTACATGAGAGTGCTCTACTAAGCCTCCATGCCTGTCTCTTTAAGAGAACCATTATGCTGTGTCAGAAAAATAGTCTGGGCTGGGTCTGAGTGATTTAAGGCTCGCAACCAGCCAGATAGTTCATATTTCTACTTTTTTCTGCAGTCACTATTTGCACAGAGGGAGTTCTGTTAGAAGAAGTAATTATTTGTTGTTTATCTGTTAAAATTATAATACTGTAGGAGTTTGTCTAACCTGCTTCCATTTGCAGCATGAACATTTGGATTGGTGCCACCATTTTGGTTCTGGACCTGCCAGCGTTGGACCAATCGGAACTTCAGGAGACCTAAGATGGAGACTGTCCCCTGAGGTCTTGTGGAATTGAAATCTGTAGGAATTGTAGTGTTTAAGGTTTGGTGCCTAAATGAACCTGGAGGGGGAGCCCTTTCTGCAACAGACAATTCCCTCAGCCAACCGAACCTTTTGGATTACGGGGAAATCCTCAGATCTGCCTGAAACAGTGTGTCAGTCGTGAGTTGGAGCTTAGAGAGTGAACAGCTCAAGTCACCGAGCAGCTGCTCCTGCATAAGAGCACGGGGGAATCAGCGGGAAGGCTCTGCTGGTGAAGAGTTGCCTTGAGAGTGAAAGTCAAATTTATCTGATTAGTGGATCGAGACCTAAACCCGAGGAGAAAAGTGTGTTTTTCCTGCCTGCAAGTGGACCGAAGACTTGCTCCAGAAGTGATTGTTGCACCAGGTACCAAAGTGAGCCTCAGATAGAAAGGTTTGCGTAGAGAGTCTGCAATTTGTAAACGGACGTTATCCAAACTGTGGCAAAATAATTCAAGTGTTATAAGTGTGCTGAATGTGCTGTGTGGGTCAAAATTTGATTCCCCACAATGAGTTCTGTTACGCCAGCTGGAAGCTGTTCCAGCACTTACCATGGACTTCATCCAAACTGTTCACTCTGCCTGGGCCCTGCCACCTCTGCCTAGGCCACCGCTGCCTGCGATTAAGAGACATTTCCAGCGAAAGACCCATTTGGGGATTCGGACCCCTGCTCAACACCACCGAACAGGTACTGGCCACCAAGGTGAGTCAGGTAGGCCCTGCTTCCCCTGGCAATCCAGTACAACATCCACGAGATCTTCATCTCGCCTGTCCTACATCCTGGTCTGGGAAGCATGAGTATAAAACAGGGTAGCTCCCTGCAACAAAGCTGCATTGTGGGACTGTGTCAGAAGGACTTACAGTGCATGCTTTATCCACCTGAATATAATCAGAATTGCTAATCACTTACTAGATTTGTGCCCCACCCTTGTTCACATCTCCCTGAATAAATCAGATTGTGGTTTTGTATGTTTAAACTAGCTAGTGTGTACCTTCTTGGTGGGGATACAGTACTGCTATTGTATTGTTGCATCACTGGTTTTATTTCACAAGGAGTCTCCAGCAAAATTGCAGCAGATCCAGCCCTGGTGGTAAGTGCAAGGGGTGTGAGCATATCATTATTGTCACATGGTAAAAGTGAATGTTCTGTTGCTGAACTATTTGGGCCACTAGAAGGTTTGGCTGGTGGGTATAGCATCCTGGCGAGATAAATCAACAGCAGTTACGCTACCTTAAAAGCATTCCTCCGGGTGGAGGCACTCATTCGCCGAGCTCTGGCCCCTCAACTTGTGCCTAGTCATGCAGGCAAAGGTAGTATCCCATAGGATAGTGCCACTTAGGGGTTACATTTAGTATTCAGAGAAGAAGGGGAAGGTGTGGGACCTCAGTTAAGCGACAGGAGCATCAATGGAAGAGGGGTGGACACCAGCCCATTTATGGAGGAGAGAGTCCTAAAGGAACTTGCAAAAGGGAAAGTGGACAAGGCAAAGGATCCTGATGAAATGTACCCCAAAATATTAAAGTAGCTTAGAGAGGTGCTTGCAGCACCACTGACAGCCCTGTTCAACCAATTGCTGGAAATGTGAGTGGTTCTGTAGGACTGGAGGTGGGCAGATGTAGTCCCTCTCCACCAAAGTGGGAACAGGGAGGAGGCTGGAAATTACAGGCCAGTCAGCCTGAATTCAGTGGTGGGGAAATGAATGGAATCACTGTTAAAGGAAAGGATTGTGGTATATCTTGAATCCAGCTAATCACAAAATCCTAGGCAGCATGGATTCACAGCAAGATAGTCATGTCAACAAATCTGATAGTTTTCCTTGACTGGGTGACCAGGGAATTAGATCAGGGAAGGGCGGTGGATGTGGCCTTTCTGGATTTCAGCAAGGCCTTCGACACTGTTCCACAAAGGATGCTTGTAAATAGGCTGGGCAGCCTGGGAGTGGGTCACAAGGTGGTAAACTGGGTCAGAAATTGGTTAATGGAAAGAACACAGAGGGTGGTGGTAAACTGACTTCATTATGAGGAGAGGAGGGTGATCAGCGCAGTGCCACAAGGATCAGTTCTGGGGCCAGTCCTCTTTAATGTCTTTATAAGCATTGCGGAGGGGCTGGAAGGGAAGATATGCCTCTTTGCAAATGATGCTAAGATCTGTAACAGGGTTCACACTCCAGAGTGGGTGGAAAAAAGGAGGGGGGACCTAAGTGGGCTTGAGGAGTGGTCAAGAGTGTAGCAGCTAAGATTCAATGCAAAGAAGTATAAATCATACATATGGGGTACAGAAACCCAGGTGAGGAGTAATTGATGGGAGAGGGTACTGACAACCATGAAACAGGAAAGAGACCTGGGGGTAATAATATCTGATGACCTGAAGGTGACTAAGCATTGTGAAAAGGCTGTGGGGAGAGCCAGTGGGATGCTAGGGTGCATAGGGAGAGGTGTCACAGGCAGAAAAAAGGAGGTGGTGATACCACTGTACAAAGCATTGGTGAGACCCCATCTAGAGTACTGTGTCCTGTTCTGGAGGCTGCATCTCTGGAAAGACATAGAGTAAATGCAGTTCCGAGATGGGCATCAAAAATGGTGCAGGGTCTACACCAAAAGTCATATAAAGAGATACTAGAGGACCTCTATATGTATACCCTGGAAGAGAGGAGAGAGAGGGGGGATATGATAGAGACCTTCAAATACCACAAGGTCACAAATAAGGTACAAAAGTGTAGTATTTTTTAGAAAAAAAGATGTTCAACATCAAGGGGTCATGATATGAGGCTGGGGGGGTAGACTCAGAGGTAACGTGAAGAAGTATTTCTTCACAGAAAGCGAGATAAATGCATGGAACAGCCTCTCAGCAGAAGTGGTGGGGCAAAAATGGTAGGGGAATTCTAAAATGCATTGGATTGGGACAAGGGAACCATATCAATAGGAGAAATAGGGCAAAAGCCGGAGCTCAACTATGAGCTGTGGTATTGCAGTAGGTAGGGAAAATGCAAAGAGTAGGTGGGCCAATCGGTCCTTATCTGCTGTCAGTTTCTATGTTTCTGGTGACTCCCTCCTATGACTACCCATTTAGCAAAATTATGGTTTTGGCTGTATCTTCTGAGAATTCCCATCCCCCGCAGAGACAGATAACAACCTCAGGTAGAGCAGAAGGGAATTCCCTGAACATGCACAACTGCCATATTTTGTCCACTTAATAGACCAACTTCAGCTCAGAGCCTGAGAAATGCATGATCCTAACTAGGTATCCATCCACGACAAAAATACACCTAAAAAAATAAAATAAAACAATAGTAAATAAAACAGACCCAACCAACCTTTCCCTTCCCCACAAGCATGCCATCTCTTGAAACCAGTTTACATGAAATTAACATTAAATATAATTTACACAAATGGGCAGGCTGGCTAGTGCAGTGGTAGAGTTACTGGTTGCCATCCAGATGACCTGGGTTCTTGCCCTCAGCCTGGAACATCTGGTGTCGACCAATGAAGCAGGATCAGACATTCTTTGGATGCCTCCTGTCTCAGGGATGGAGGGCACCTCCTTCCACTGCATGACTGTCCCCTGGTGACCCGGGGGGAGATGAGTGTTGTGCAGGAAGGAATTAGTGGTCCCTCTGGGATGACCTCATGTTAGCATGCACCCACTCACCTGGCAAGTTATGCAAAGGCATCACCTGTCCAAAATGGGGCCAGCAGGTGAGTTCTGAAGGTAGGAAGGGGCTTACCCATCCTTCCAATGTCCCTAATGGATGAATGCTGGGTCACCTATCAGGATCATGCCCCGGGGTAGGATAAGGGGAGGCCATAACAGGGGATAAAATACCCCCAGCAGCTCTGGGAAGATGAAGCCACTTCGCCTCCCCCCATGCCACAGCAGGGTCACTTTGACTTCTCCCACACCTTTCTGTCTCCTCCTCCCAGGCCCTGACCATCAAGTGAAGTATCTCTTCCTGGCTTGGGGGAACCAGGGGATCTTGCCCAGGGGGATAAGCTGTGGGTTACAGTTCGGATAATCCTGGGAAGTTTGTCAAGCAAAGGCTGGTAGTGGGTAGGATCATCGAAGGACTCCTGCGGTGGGTATAAGGGCCTGGGTAGGTAAAAGGAGATCCCAGCAGCTGGCAGAGAAAATGGGGACAAAAAACAGAATGCAAAAAAAATATATATCATTTACACAAATCCAAAATCTTGCACATTTCTTTAGAAAGGCCTTGTTCCCAAATGTAGCAGGCTGACAGACTTAAGGTGAATGAATTTATTGTTTATTTTTGTATATATGCATGTATGTAATATTATGTAAGTATGTATATATTTATGTATTTATTTATGCATTTTATTAAGTTGTACATGGAAGGACATCCTGAGCTGGTAACAGCTCTTTTCCTCATATGTCCTGGGGGTAAGGGGGAAGGGAAACCATAAAAAAGCAGTAAACTAAGTAGGGTGCATGCAAAAAAAAAAAACCTGAAACTGCTGGCTTGCCAGTGCAGCAGTAGTGCTACCACCCATGATGCCAGTGACCTGGGTTTGGGAGTGGACTTGGGTTGCTGGAGAGCAGGTCAGGGGGGAGAAGACCAAGCATCCCACTGACTGCTCAACTTCTTCAGGGGGGAGGGAGGAACTTTAGCTCAGTGCATGTCCGGCCTCTAGTGGAACCTGGAGGTTCAGCATGCCCAAGCTGTACAGTGGGATGGAGCATGTCAGATGGTGGCATTAGCTTTGGCATCAAAGTGCACGCCATGTCTCTGGGCAGGGGGGGCGTACACATGAAAATGCCCCGACCCGACACAACACCGACTAGAGGGCTAAGTAGGCCCTCATCACCAGCTGGAGCAGCTCAGGAATGAGAACCCTGCTGAGAATTAAGATATGGTACCAGGAGGGGTGGCTTTAGGGGGGTCAGCTGCCCGCTCCCATTCCATCCCCGCCTGAAGAGTAAGCCAGGGCTCAGTGGGGGGGCCCTCTGAGCTTGCATCATGGTGATCTGTTGGGTACAGTGCCAGGGTTTGGCGTGGGGATAAAATAGAAATTACAAAAAAAAAACTGAAACTGTGCAGAAGATAGTACAAAAATTCATAAATTCAGAAAATGTACAACTGCACCTGATGGAAAATACTACACAGAAACTGCATGAATAACTGTATGATACTCAGTAGGTAAGTTGCAGTCTAATGGGGTGATAACATTGGCCTGACCACAGAGCTGCGCTAGCATACAAGGGGTCTGGGGGATTTTCAGAAGTGAGTAGTGAGGTCTTTAGGAGGGTTTTGAGAGTGTAGAAGGAAGAAGGCATTGCAGAAAGCAAGGGGATGAGAAAGCCAGGACTTAGGGAATCAGAATGAGAAAGCAGACTGACCTGCAAAGGATTTCATAAGATTAAGTTAGAGAAAGCCAGCATCAGAGTTATGAGGGAGTTCATGGGGAGACTAGGGTATGAGAGGAGGGTGCTGAGGTAGGATGGCAGGGAGCCAATCCAGAATTTGAAAATGAAGGAAGAACAATAAGAAACGCACTTGGCATTGAGGATGGTAGAGAAAGGGAAGAGTATAGGAAGTAGTAGTGGGTTAGAGCAAGACAGGGCACTCTATGGCAAACAGACAGAAGGGGTAAAAAAGGAACCCAGTCTAGCTAGGGTGGATTTAAAGGCAGCATTGTACACAATGTCACGATAATTAAAGATAAGGAGTATTATCTTTGACATGACTTCTCTGTGAGCAAAAAGCAGAATGCACACTTTGTTTCTGTATAGGGCACTGAGTTTAGGGGTAGCCTCTGATGGATGGCATCCACGTGCAGATAACAAATGAGATGCCAGTCCAACCATATCCCAAGGTATCCTCAATCACCACATCATCAAGGGTATTGAAAGAGGGAAGTGGAGGAAGTCTGTCCTGCCTCTGCCTAGTGCCAAAGTTCATAGAACCATTTTCTTGGCACTGAGAGGCAGGGGGTTGGCTCAGAACCAATGTTGGATGTTGAAGATGTCCAATTGGAGCTGAGCAGCCAGGTCAGGCACAGAGGCGCCAGAGGTGAAGAGCACTGTATTATCTGTGTACATGTGGATGGCCACAGAGGTACAGGCATTTGACATGTCATTTAAGAAAATAAATGGAAGAAATGGTCCAAGCATGGAGCACTGCAAGATGACTAAGGAGATATGGAGAGTGGGGCAGTCTGTCTCTGATGCAGGCAGCTTAGGACCTGCCCTCAAGGTAACAGCAGAACCAACTAGCTGAATAGTCAATGACCCATTTAAGCATCCAGGAGAAGGGAATGTGTAACTGTGTTGAATGCCTTAGCCAGATTAACAAAGACTGCAAAGGTAATCAGACCCTGGTCCATTCCGTTTTGGAATTTAAATTTATAGACTTTGCAAATTACTTAATTATCATAAAACTAGCCCAAAAACATGATAAAAAAGTTCCAATGGCATAAACAGCAGTAAAATAAGTGACAGAGATTGGTATGGGCAGTGCTGGCTGTGCTTGTGAATAGAAGGGGAATCGCCGGTGTCAGGAATATACAGTAGAAATGCATTGACTTTAGAGGATAATGTATGGGTTGCTATTGGTAACAAATGTGTGTAGCCATGAGAGGTTGCTATGGTTTCCATTTAAACCTTGAGAGTGAAGCTTGAGAGGTTTTGGTCATCCTGGCAACCTCAAAATGGCAACACATGCTTTCCTGCTGATAGTGGATGATACATTGGCTTTTATAGTATTTTGTACACATAAAGAATAAAAAAAGAGAGGCAGAATCCTTACTTTAAAGTTGTTGTTTTTTTGTCACCGCCACTGTCTCCCAGGTCCAGCTTTCACTGCTGCAACCAGTTTAGAAAGACCTGAGGTACACGTATCGTGCATGTGTGAATGCATTGTATGTTGTTGTACCATCTATGTGACGTACCCATGATGGTATAACAACATCGTGATGTCATATCATGTGTACAACTCTGTAAAATGATGGATTTTAAATAGTAACAATGTTCCACCATACACTATAAACCTGTTATTGTTCATGTAGCAGTATGCTTAATGGTGTATTTGTTGAGAATGTGTTGGTAAGAATAGTGGCCCTGTAACAATTTGCTATGCATACCTGTCACTGTATTTTAATTTATTCAATTCTTTTTGCATGTATGTCAGTTAGAATGTAACAGTTCAATGGGAAAAAAGGACAAGATTCTTATCAAAGCAGATCAAGTGACTGTGATAAAAATTTACTATCTGGCTGTCCAGACTCATGGCAGAACCTCTGAGCAATTTATGGTTGGGCTTAGAAAGTGCCTCTTGATGTCAAGAAGCAGCTAGCTAAACCAAACTTTCCTAATGGTCTCATGCCTTGGGACAGAATACAGATACAATAACTAGTGATCCCCGTTATCAACCCATTTTTGAGACATATAAAAAGTCATATTAACCCACAAGTTGATACAGCAAAATCATACGGCTTTTACTGTCTCGCACCAGGTTGTGTGTACCACGCTAGCCCATGAAAGACTCTGACCTTTGTTTACTTAGCACAAGTTATTAGAAAAAAGAACACATATGAATGTGTGATCTGCAGTTTTTTACACACCCTCAGACTGTGACAATATATAAACATTGTGTGTGTAAATAAAACTGCATATCACACACCTACATATGCATTAATCTCTATGTATTTGTCCAGAAGGCCAGATCAAACTGGTTTCCCAACCCAGCTAATGACAAAGGATTTTGAATTTATTATGTCATTGTGACGTACTGGATGACATGTCATGGAGGGGCAACTGGAAGGTCTTGAGGTCTGGCAGAGCCTGAAAGAGTCAGTCAGGCTTAGAACTATGAATCGTTGCCATCTAAGGGTTCCAGTCTGCCCTGATTCACCAGTATCCTGCCTGGTTAAGTCTCTATACTTTGGGAAATTTAGAAAGTATAGTAAGATTTTTTTTCTGTGTGATTTCTGTCTGTTGTGCAAAAACATTTTCTTTTCATTTCTGTAGAATTACTATTCCCTATAGTCTTGCTGTAATATCCTGTATTATCTGGGCAGATATCTGGAAGTACTAACTTATATTTTTCATCTACTTTATGTTTCTGTGACTGAATATTTTGAGGTACAACTAATTGATTTATAATTGCGAAAACTATATTTCCACCTCTGAAGAGAAGGCTACCATTACCATAATCTATTTCTAAAGTGAGGTGCCCTCAGCTGTGACAGAAAGGGGCAGGTCATGTGTCCTTGAACCTGCAGCACCATACTGTGTGAGCAGTGGCTCTGGTGGCACATGGACCTAGAGATACCCCAAGCAAGTGTCTGGGATGAGTGATGGCAGCTGCTGATTACCCATGCAGTGTTCTAGAATGCTGGTAGTAATAGTAGAGTAGTCTGGGAGAGATTAGTTTGCCACAGACTCTTAGACAAAAATTGACTTTTTTTGACAAACACCACACACACACACTCACTCACTCACTTATTACCTCACTCACTCACTCACTCACATAGAAACATAGAATGTATCAACAGAAAACAACCAACAAATTGGCAAATAGCAATACTGGACCTTATGCTCACAAACAGGGACAGTGTGATGGGGGTAACAGTGGGGGAGCACCTGGGAAACAGTGACCACCAGTCATTGTGGTTTGAAATCACAGAAAGAGCAGAACCAAACCACACAAAAACATGTATCCTTTTAGGATTTTAGGGGGGCAGACTTTGGGAAAATGGGGAGATACTTGAAAGAGGCATTAAGGGAATGGGACAGGAATCAGGGTTGAGGAACAGTGGGCAGTATTTAAAATGGGGATTACAAGAACAACAGAATTATGTATTAAGCAGGTTAGCAAGAGGAAAAGGAAGAGGAGACCATTATGGTTTTCCAAAGAGGTAGCAAGAAAGTGAAAGCCAAAAGATTGCATTCAGGCAATACAAAAAGACACAGGCAGAAGGGATAGGGAGAAGCACCAGGAGAAGCAAAGGAGGCAGGAGGTCAGTAAGGGAAGCCAAAGCTCAGACAGAAGAACACATTGCAAAATCAGTGGGTAGAGGGGACAAAACCTTTTACAGGTACATAAGTGAAAAAAGAAAGACAAAGGGAGGGATAGTGAGACTGAAGGGGAGGATGGGGGCTGCGGGAGGATGACAACAGTAAAGCTGACATACTGAACAGGTATTTCTGCTCAGTCTTTACTGAGGAAGAGGAGGGTAATGGGTCTGAAGGGAGTACAAGGGGTGAGAATGGTGCAGAAATGGACACAAGTCCCTTTACACGAGAAAGGGTCCTGAAGAACTGGAAGTAATAAGAGTTGATAAAGCAATGAAGCAGATGGGGTACACCCCAGGTCCTTAAAGAACTAAGAGGTGGTGGTTGAACCTCTGGCTATCCTGTATAGCCGATCACTGGAAACAGGGGAGGTACCCAAAGACTGGAGGACAGCAGATGTAGTCCCCTTATACAAAAGTGGGAACAAAGAGGAAGCAGGGAACTACAGATCAGTCAGCCTCACCCCGGTAGTGGGGAAGATCATGGAAGCACTACTGAAGGAGAGATTGGTGGAACATCTGGTTTTCAATGGACTACAGGACCCAAGGCAGCATGGTTTCACCAGGGGGAGGTCATGTCAGACCAACCTGTTGAATTTTTGACTGGGTGACTAGGGAGGTGGATCAGGGAGGGCAGGGACATGGCCTATCTGGACTTCAGCAAGGCCTTTGACACTGTGCCACATAGAAGACTGTTACACAAACTGGGAATATGGGTGTGGGCAGGACAGTAGTGTGGTGGGTAGGTAACTGGCTGGGTGGCAGGACACAGAGGGTGGTGGTAAATGGCTGTCACTCCACAGAAGGAAGAGTGACCAGTGGGGTACCACAAGGATCAGTGCTGGGACCGGTCCTATTCAACATCTTCATCAGTGACATGGCGCAGAACCTAGAAGGCAGAATTTCACTGTTCGCTGATGACACAAAGCTCTGTAACAGAGTAGACACACCAGAGGGTGTAGACAGAATGAGAAGAGACCTGCAGAAACTTGAAGAATGGTCAGGGGTTTGGCAGTTGAAATTCAATGCAAAGAAGTGCAAGATAATGCATATGGGGCACAAAAACCCTGGCACAATATATCAGTTGGGGGGTGAGGATATAGCATGCACCAAGCAGGAAAGGGATCTTGATGTTATCATCTCTGATGACCTCAAGGTAGGGAAACAGTGTGACAAGGCAGCAGGTAAAGCAAATAGGATGCTGGGATGTATAGGCAGGGGCATTACCAGCAGGAAAAGGGAGGTCATAATTCCGCTATACAAGACACTAGTGAGGCCCCACCTGGAGTACAGTGTACAGTTCTGGAGACCATACCTACATAAGGACATAGACAGGGTAGAGAAGGTTCAGAGGAGGGCAACAAAGATGGTGCATCGATTGCATCACAAGTCCTATGAAGACAGGTTGAAGGAACTGAACATGTACTCCCTGGAGGAGAGGAGGGAGAGAGGGATATGATAGAGACATACAAGTATCTTACAGGGAGGAACAGGGTGCAGGAAAACACTATTTTTAAGCGAAAAAGATGTTCCAGGACTAGAGGGCATGGGATGAAGTTGGAGGGAGGACGATTCAAAGGAAACATGAGAAAGAATTTCTTCACAGAACGGGTGGTGGCCAAGTGGAACACCCTGCCAGAGGAAGTGGTGGGGGCTGAAATAATCACGGGATTTAAGAATGCATGGGATAGAAATAAAGGAATTCTGGAGATCAGGGGTAAGGTGCAACAGACTTCTAGGAAAACAAACTGAACTTACAAACTCAAATGGGCAGACTGGGTGGGCCATAGGCCCTTATCTGCCAACACTGTCTATGTATCTATGTATCTATGTAAATTGTATATGTGTGTGTGTGTGTGTATGTGTGTGTGTGTGTGTGTGTGTCTTGTATTGTCTTGTGTTACTCATTCACACCTGCCCAGGAGCCCAGCTCCAAAGCTGGAAATCAACACACCCACTGCCTCTCTGCTGTTCCCAAAATAATAGTATTGGCAAGGAGAACCTTTCCCTGATTCTTCCACCCCCCCTCCCCAAGATCAATCCAACATCAGAAGCATATCCCAGGTGCCAGCAAACAAACTGTCCCAAAGGCAGTAACAGGTGCAGGCATAGTGTTTCAGCCTTTCTTTGTCCCTCCTAAACAAGGGTTTTGGAGGAAACAAAGGGGAGGTATGCTATTATAGGAAGAAGTTCAGAGATGGAGAAGAACCATAAATTATCTTTCCATGCCCAGTAGTACTTTCTAAAGAGATGGAGCTCTCTGGTGGCCTATATCTGATAGTTTAGTTTAATTTAGTTTTGTTTAGTTTATTGTATTCAATGGACCTTTGACCACAAGAACTCTTTTTCAAAGTTGCCCAAGTCAGAGGCATATACACAGTGATAGATACAAAGAATTAAAGAGAGACCAATGGAAATAAAAAATCATACGTGTTGAGCTGTACCCAGTGACATGTTGTGTTCTGCTGTTTCACATGTTATTGCAGCATTTTACAGCACTCAGTGACGAGACAACTATTCCATGTTGTGAAGCTGCCAATGTTTTGATTCCATCTCATGTTCAACCCATAGGTGGTCCTAGCAGCGCATTCACATTTGCAAAGGGGTATGCCACTATTAAAATTGCTAGATTCTGAATCTTAGCAATCATCACTTAAAACCATCCCCAAAAAACACCTTCCTATTTTTCTAGCAACGTGTTCTTCTTGGAGTATTTAGAGGACACCTCAGGGAACATGTACTGTATCTGAAATGTCAGCTTAATCTAAGCAGAAATGCCGAAGTTATCAGTCATTTTGTGTGATGTCTGTTAAGCAGAGACAGGCACTCTGAGCAGAAAGCTGTACTTGGATCTTAGCTGTTATCACTTAAAACCAACCCCCCCAAAAAACATCTTTCCTTCTTTTGAACAACATGTTGTTCTTGGGGTATTAAATAGATACACTGGGGAACATATATATATGGAATTTCAGCTTAATCTAAGCACAAGTGACAGTTATTAGTCTTTTGTCTGGTGTCTGCCAAGAAAAAAACAAACTCTGAGCAGAAATCTGCCCCTGGATCATGGCAGTCATCATCACTTAGAACCACCTCCCAAAAACCACCTTTCTCTCTTTCTGGCAGCATGTTGTTGTTCTTCTGGAGTATTAAGGGGATACCTTGGGGAACACATATCTGGAATTTCTTGTTTATACCTAAAGAAATGCCAGAGTTATTATTGCTTCTGTCTGATGTTCATGCAGCAAATGTGGGCCCTGACAGGAGACATTCGAGCTGCATTTTGCCTAGCAAACATTACACAGACGCATCTCTTGAAAACACTTTACTGAGTGTACTGTACAGGACAAATATACACAAACACTGGTGGTACAGTTCAGTATGTAATTTTTTATATTTATATATGTATTTGTTATATTTCTTGTACAGTATTTCAAGTACAGTACAATACTTTACTTATTTCTTTTTATTTATTTATAAAGTTGTACAGTGGTTAGCCCACTGTGGTTCACATGATCCACAACTCCTGTCCATTATTATTGATCTGAACTATAGAAGGTGAAGATATGCTTTTATTACTGGACATAGACCGTATCCTTTCAATATACGCATACTGTATTACTATTGTCAGTACTTATTTGGTGCCCCACAATCATCCTCTCCCTATTGTAGGGATCCACATAGTGGTTTCCATCGTGAGTCAGTGCTGGTCGCAGTGGTGTCCCATCTGCCAGTACTGGCTGATGCTGTCCTCCTCTGACTGGCCACGCTCCTCTTCGGACCTCTCTCAGAGTAATGGTCTAGCATTCTGCATCCTGTACTAATACAAGATTGAACATTTTTATTCTGTTTTCTGCATTGCACTGCCTATATGCATGAATATTACAGTTGCAGCCTATGACCTGGATAGATTTGCCTGCGTGGAGTACCACTGTAGGCCACCAGACAGTATCTTTTAGAAATATCACCAAATATCTGTAAATATCAGGCTGTATATGTGTAACATATACTAAATATTGAAATGTACATGTACTGTAGTCACTCTGTTGAAATTCAGGACCCACTCACTCTTTGTCAGTGCAGTGAACACCCCCCCCCCCACCGTAGACCATGGAATCCCACTATAAAATGGCTTGGAGGCATTGGCAGTCTTGCTTCAGTCATTTTTAAAACACCTGTACAGTACAGTATGTTTTATGATTTTCAGTGCTGACATTTACCTTTCATAGAGAGAGGAACAGAGGGTGTTCACTACATAGCAACATAGCATTTGACGGCAGATAAGGACCACCTGGCCCATCCAATCCATCCATTTCTCCCAACCAACATTATTACAGCAGACCATTTTTGATCTACAGTTCATTCCCCCTCTCCTTTTCCTTTCTACTACAATTCCTTTGTGCTTTTCCCAAGCATTCTTGAACCCCGCTGCTGTTTTTGCCCCCACCACCTCTGCTGGAAGGCTATTTCAGAAATCCATCACTCTTTCTGTGAAGAAGTACTTCCTCACATTTCTCCTGAATCTACTCCCCTCCTACTGCCCTCCAGTTTCACAGTATGTTCCTTTGTTCTTGAGCACCTTTTCCTCTGAAAAATATTCCTCTATCATATCTTCCCCCTCCATCTCCCTCTTCTGTTCTTGGGTGTACATATTGAGGTCCTTTAGTCTCTCCTCATAGGGATTTTTATGCAGACCCTGCACCATTTTAGTTGCCCTCCTCTTTACAACCTCTCTCTATGTCATTCTGGAGATGTGGTTTCCAGAACCGGACACAATTCTTTAGGTGGGGTCTTACCAGCGATCTATATAGAGGCAACAGCACCTCCCTCTTTCTGCTGGTGATACCCCTCCCTATGCACCCAACCATCCCTCTTGTCTACCCTACTGCCCTGTCACATGGCGTGGCCACCTTTAGGTCATCTGATATGATTACCCTCATGTCTCCTTCCTTCTTGGTGGTTATCAATGCCACTCCCCACACCACCCCCATTTTGTACTCAGACCCTGGTTTTCTGTGTCCTAAGTGCATTGCTCTGCACTTTTTCACATTGAAATCCAACTGCCATACCCTTGACTACTCCTCTAGTTTTCTCAGATCTCTTCTCATCCTTTCCATCCCCCCTGGAGTGTCCAGCCTATTGCAGATTATGGTGTCATCCACAAAGAGGCAGATCTTCCTGTTCAACTCCTCTGCAATGTCACTTATAAAGACATTAAAGAGTACTGGTCCCAGCACTGATCCCCGAGGCACCCCACTGGTCATCCTCCCTTCCTTGGAGTGAACTCCGTTTACCACCACCCTATGTCACCTACCCCCTAACCAATTTCTTATCCAGTTTACCATCTTTGTACCCACTCCTAAGATACCCAGATTGCTTACTTGTCTCTGTTGAACAGGTAGAATGCCTTACAGAAATCTATGTAGGCTATGTCCATCGCTCCACTCTGATTTAGTTCCTTGGCCACCCAGTCAAATAAATTTATCAGATTCATTTGACATGACCTCCCCCTTGCAAAACCATACTGCATTGGATCTTGTAACACACTGGATTCAAGATATGCCATAATCCTTTCCTTCAGCAGTGGTTCCATTAATTTTCCCACTACTGATGTCAGTCTGATTGGCCTATAATTGCCTGCATCCTCCCTGCTGCCACTTTTGTGTAGTGGGATTACATCTGTCCTTCTCCAGTCCTTTGGAACCACTCCTGTTTCCAGGTTAGCTGTTAAATAGAACTGTCAGCGGTGCAGCCAGTATTTCCCTGAGCTCCCTCAATAACCTTAGATGCACCCCATTTGGCCTTATTGCTTTGTCCACCTTCAGACTATGGAGTCCCTTCAGGACTCTCTCCTCCAAAAAAGGGCTAGTGTCCACCTTCCTCCCTCCAAAGCTTTTGTTACTTTTTTGTTGCCCCTCTGCTTTCCTTCCTCTGTGAACACTGAACAAAAGTATTTATTCTGGATATCTGCCTTTTCCTGGTATCCCTCTGCACAGCCGCCCCCCCCCTTCCCTTTTTAACCTTCCAATCTCACCCCTGGTCTTTCTCTTTTACTTATATCTAAAAAAAATGCCTTGTCTCCTTTGTTACCTCCTGGGTTATTCTCTCTTCAGTTTTTGCCTTTGCACTTCTTACTGCTTTCCTTGCTTCCCTCTGTTTCCCCTGATACACCTCCCTATCCTAATCTTTCTCTGAGTCTCCTTATGCCTTCTGAATGCTATCCTTTTAGCTTTTACCTTTTCAGCCACCCCTTTCAAGAACCACAGTGGTCTCTTTTTCCTCTTGCTTTTGCTCACTTGTTTGATGCAGAGGTTTGTTGCCTTTTATCTTTGTCCAATGTTCCTCAACCCCACCCAGGTCACCCACCCCTGCTAGGTCAGCCGTGAGGCATTCACATATCTTTTTTAAAAACTGCCCTTCTAAAGTCCAGGACCATCACCCTTATTTGTTTCAGGTCTGCAGCCATCCTTATATTGAACCACACCATACATGATCACTGGTTCCCAAGAGGCCTCTCACCTTGACATCTGTAACACTTGTCCCTGTTAGTGAGTACCAGGTCCAGTATTGCCCCATCATGTGTGGGTTCACTGACTAGTTGCTGGAGGAATGCCCCCTGCAGAGCATCCAGGATGTCCTTGTTTCTAGCGAAGCCGTTACTTGGAGGCTCCAATCCATGTCTTCCAGGTTGAAGTCCCCCATCTGCAGCACCTCTCCCTTCTCTGCCATCTTGCCAGTGGCTTCCACCAGTACCTTATCTAATTCCTCCCTCTGTACTAGAGGTCTGTAGATCATGCCAGTGTGAGTAATGGCTTCATTCCCCATCTCCATGGAGACCCACATTACCACTGCCTCCTCCAGTAGACCCTGTATCTCCAAGGCTTTTATGCTTACTCTCAAATAAAGCACCACACCTCCTCCTTTCCTTCCCATCTAGTCCTTCCTGAACAGAGAATATACCAGTATGGCCAAATCCCAGTCATGGTTTTCAGTGAACCATGACTCAGTAATGGCTACAATATCCCGGTCAGCCTCTGCCATAATGGCCTCTAGGTCTGGAATCTTATTTCCTAGACTTCTAGTATTTACACACATGGCCTTCCATATTTTGATTTCACTCTGCTTGTTGCCCCGTTTTTCCCTTTTGCCCTCCATCCTTCTCCCTCTCTTTTTAATGCTCCTATTCCTTTCTCCCTTTATTGCTACCACCCTGCTCCCTTTATTAATTTGCACCCTGGGGAATTCTGTTTCCATCGGGTTCTCCTTACTCTCTACTTCAGCCTGTGGGAGGAAGCAGTTTCTGACTCCCAATTCCTTCTGCCACCCCACCCCCCTTGGCTAGTTTAAATGTTCATCGAAATAACATTTAAACTGTCCACTGAGGACTGTGGTTCCCCTCCTGCATGGATGTAGGCCATCACCCCTGTAGAGGCCCTTATCCTCCAAGGGGAATCCCCAGTCCCCAGTGTAGCCAAACACTTCCTTTCTGTACCATTCCTTCAGCCACGAGTTGAAGCTCCTGGTGCAGAGTTTCCTCTCCTGTGCCCTGTCATAGACAGGTAGCACCTCAGTGAAAGGCACTGAACAAGCTACCTGTCTAAACCCCTCCCCAGCCTCTAAATTCCCCCTGCACTATCCCAACCCTCTCCTTATCCAGGTCATTAGTCCCCAAATGGACAATGACATCCAACTCTCCCTCCCATCCTGCCACCCTAGCAATCCACAGGATTTGCTTTATTAGTGTCAGTCTTTGCCCAGTTTTGGGTTGGGGATATTGAGTGAATGTAATTATTTGCTGCCCTATTCTCGTCACTTTTTTTAATTTATCAAACTTTATTGATTATAACACATAATACAATATAACCAAACAAAGCATAAACAAGAAACAGTATGTAACATGAACTAACAGGAAAATAATTAAACAGGGGAATTAAACATTCAAAGGGATATGAGAACCCAAATAATTAGTCTAACAAACCCAACCTCCCACCCCACCTCCCCTACCTTGTGGTGTTCTCAATTACTAACCTGTTAGGGCCATATTAAATAAAAACCAGAATGAAGAAACCGCTGCACAAAGCAGGGAGTAAAGAAAAGGAAAAAATAGGTGGCTGAATGAAAATTATAAGGGACTTTCAAGAAAAAGGAGAAACGAGAAAAAGCAAGGAGAAAGAAGATAAGCTGGATGAGAGGCTCATGAACCAACCAGGGCACCTTATCAATTCAAATAGAGGGTATATCATTTCCCCCATTTTCTATTAAAGGAGGGTTGGCGGTGGTGCACATTCACTATTAAATGCTCAGCTCGAAGTGCAAATGACATTTCATGCAGCCATTCTGTATAGGAGATAGGGGCTTGATCCATCCAGTGTCTGAGCACTAGCTTTTTTACCACCATTGAGATTAGGGCCATATGGAATCTTCTCTCCTTCACCTGGATTTCAGAGTAATCACCCAAAACACAAATCACAGGGGAGAAAAGGCCGTGTAATCCCAACAGCAGGTCCAGAGTTGATTCTATTTGCCTCCACAAGGGAGATACTTTGTCACATGACCACAATATATGTAGAAGCAAGCCTTCTTCTTTATTACATCTGGAACATGTATTGGAAGAAAGGCGCTTCATCTGAGCTAGTTTAATGGGGGTATAATACAAGTTGTGTATAATGCAATGTTGTGTTAATCTGTACTGGTCTTGAGTGTGATATATATATATATAAGTCCTTCCATATACAGTGCCAATTTATATCTTCGTCCGGAAAGAACATTTGCCAGATCTTAGAACCAGTTGCCGATGGAGGTTGCGGAAAAGTAAAAAGCAAACTATACAATGTAGATATGCCATATGGTTTATTAGCGGAGACGGTGATTTGCTGAAGAAAATCAACAATTTGTGAGGGTTTGAATTTACACCCAAATGTTTTAATTAAAGGATGCTTAAGCTGAAGAATTTTAAAGGTTGCCAGTGACGGCAAACCAAATTTGGATAAAATCTCTTCCGTGGTAGAATAAGTTCCTGTGAGTAAAAATCGGCAACAGCGTTCACAGGGGAAACTGGTAACCCACTTCCAGTTATGGGAACACCTCCTATTTTGAGATTCAGATTAGCGCAAATAGGTTGGTAAAAGTCTAAAGTCAGAGATACCTTGCAGTAACTGAACAATTGAGAAAGGACTCTTAATGATATACCAATCGGGAGAGACTGTAAGGCTTTTGGTATATTCTTCCTTGATGTGTAAAAAAGAGATGCTGGAGCTAATCTATGAGACACAAACATGTCCGTTTCATTTGCAACCACAGTGGGACATAATCATGGTGAGTAAGAAGTTTGGGTAGAGACAACCATTTTCCACACTTACACAAATGAGAGGCCCAGTAATAAAATAAAAAATTAGGGAGGCGGAGCCCTCCTAGCTCCTTAGGCTGGGACAATTTAAAATAAGATCTTCTAATTGCCTTGTCTTGCCATATAAATAAATTAACATCTGAGTGGATACTTTGGAAAAAGTGTAATGGTAACCATGTATCTAGCATGTTTAATGGGCAAAACAGTCTGGGTAGGACGTTCATCTTGATGGTATTGATTCTGCCCCATAACGAAAGTGGAAGTTTTTTCCACCTTATTAGAGCTTGCTGAATGTTGTGCCATAAATCATCTATATTAAGCTTCTGCGATAGGGATAGATCCGAGATAATATAAATACCTAAATATTTAATGGTTCGTGGGGTCCACTTCATACCAAATTGGCTGAAGGCCGAGCTATATGTTAAATGATTAAGGGGAAAGATTTCGGTTTGACCAATATTGAGTTTGTAATTCGAGAATTTCCCGGAGTTATCAATAATGGCCAATGCCTCTTTTAAGGAAGAGATTGGGTTCAAGAGGTGAAGCAGTATATCATCTACATAAACCGAGAGCAGAGGGACACTATTACCTACTGGTATACCGACGATTAGAGGAGAGGATTTCAAACGCCTAATAAGGGGCTCAAGATACAAGTTAAAGAGGAAGGGGGAAGTGGACACCCCTGCCTTGTGCCTGAGAAAAGGCAGAAAGCATCAGATAGTACTCCATTACAATGTATTCTAGCCCTGGGAGAGAGGTATAGAGCTTGAATCCATTTAATGAAGTCATTGGGAAAGCCCATTACCGGTAGAGTGGTCCACAAGAAATTCCAATCGACCCTATCAAATGCCTTTTCTGCATCTAAGGAAATTAGTGCCACTGGAACGGGAGAGGTTTTCGCCAACTGGATAATATATGACAGTTTACGAAGATGGTCTGCCAGAGTTCTACTGACACAAAACCTATTTGTTCTGAACTAAGAAGAGAAGTCCAGACTTGTTCAATCCTATTAGCGAGTATCTTGGCAAGAATTTTAATATCACAATTTAACAAGGAAATTGGGCGATAGCTCGCTGGGGAATGAGACAGTTTATCAGGTTTAAGAAGGAGAATGATTGAGGCTTCTAATAGGGATGGGTCCTGGATTTGTCCTGAGAACATAGTTTGGTATAAATGCAAAAAACTAGGTGCAAGATCTTTAGCAAAGATTTTATAAAAGTTTGACGGTAGGCCATCAGGATCTGGGGCCTTATCCATCGCCAAATTACTAATAGCAGATAATATTTCTTGGAGAGAAATGGGAGCAATTAGGAGGGACTGCTGCACAGGAGAGAGAGTTGATAACGAAGAAGCAGACAAATAGTCTAATAACTCACTTTGGGATGGGAAAACAGAACGTTTGTTGTATAGTGAAGAGTCAAATTGTTTAAAGATAGAGGCAATGTCTTTAGGATGGGTTTTAATGGTCCCATCAGGGGCCTCAATGGAGGCAACAAACCTAGAAGCTTCCAATTTCCTCAGCCGCAAAGCTAAAAGGTGACTCGCCCTCTCCCCTTGCTCAATATATTTTGTCTGGGTTCTTAGTATGGCAAATTCCACTTTTTCTTGTAATAAAAGGGAGTATTGGTTCCTTAAGTGTAACAACATTTTCAGAGTGTCTGGATGGGAGAAGAAGGGAGGGATTGTTCGAGTGACTGAATTTGACCCAGAAGCGACGTGGTGGTAGCCTCTCTTTTCCATTTGCGGGTGGAGGCAAGCCTAATAAACTCCCCTCTCAAATAGCATTTTAAGGTGCACCACTCGTGATCCACTCTTGCAACAGTTCCATGGTTATTACCAACAAATATTTGAATCAAATCAGAGATTCTGGTAATAACATAGTCTTCCTTTAGAAGCTGCGTATTTAGACGCCATACCGGGTCTCTTTGAAAATTGTGACCTAACAAAACAGTTACCCATACTGCTGCATGGTCCGATATAACAATTGGTTCTATAGCAGAATCACCTAATCCTTGTATAAGTGAGTGGCTAAGTAAAATATAGTCCAACCAGGATCAAGAGGAGTGTACCATAGATTGAAAGGTGAAAAGGCAGGTCGTGGCATTTTGCAGTCTCCAAGGGTCACATAGCCCAGTCGAGTCTAAAAAATCGGAAAGTGCTTTCTGGGCAATGGAGGGAGGCTTAAGCGGATAATTAGAATGATCTAAATCCTGGGTGGGTGGTAAGTTCCGGTTCCCGCCAAGTATTAATGGCAGAAATACGAATGTTTTCAGTTTACTTAGCAAGTCCAGGAAGAAATCAGGGTTCCCTCCTACTGATCCATATACACTCCCCAGGACTACTTCAATGTAGTCTAAAAGGCCATGGACTAATACATATCTTCCAAATGGATCTATGATTGTCGCTTTAGACTGAAAAGCTCCTGAGCGTTGAATTAGAATGGCGGTTCCCCCACTTGCTGTCAACATACCAGAGGCATAGACTTGCCCAACCTCCTGTCTGCGCAAGCTTGTAGCTTCCCCAGGAAGGAGGTGCGTTTCTTGAATGAAAGAGATGTTAGCCTGTAAAAATGATAAATGTTTAAGAATCTGTACTCTTTTTGTTAAGTTCATGAGCCCCTCTTACATTCCACGTTATAATTTTTTTAATACCACTGGTCATTAACTCTCCAATACCTCTTGTGCAGGCCAATTATTGTATAAAAAAGGTACACCATGAACCCCTCTCTATGAACATAAAATCTCAATAAACTAATTCTGGCATTCCACCTGACCCAACAAGCACATAACGAAAGCCTAAGCCAATAACTTTTGCCATGTGTTGAAAACTCCACACAAGGTTAAATCTGATGAACTGTTGAACACCCTGGTTATCAATTACCCCCCCATATACCCTACCCACTTACAACTATTTACAATTGACTCTCTACCCAATTTCCAGAAGCACTGATATGCCATATTGCGCTTGATAGGTAGAGATCCCCCTTGCACCCTAGTGTATTTCCCCTCCATAGTTCCATCTAAATATAAGCAAGAGGCATTAACTGATCCAAGCATATTGCGATTCTCTACAAATAAAATATCCACCAGTACAGACCTCCCTAAAGGCCACAGTGTAATCCCCAAAGTGGCAAACATTATAAAGATACTCTGGAGAGTAACTAGGGTACACCCCCCCACACAACAGTACATGAGGCTGGCCATACCTAAGCCAATGCTACCCCCCTCCCCCCCTAGAGCCCACCCTCAACCAACAACATGGCTTTCAACCTGAGAGGAAATAAAAAAAAACATAATAAGGTAAGGGAAATTACACCATACAATTGGGAGTAATAATGACTAAAATACATGAGTAGCCTAGAGAGACACTGAGTAAAGGAAGAAAACAGAGAACAGTGAAAGAAATAAGTAAACTGAAGAAAAGTGGATATAAATGCAACTTAGGTACAGGCTAGGAAACACTGATGCAAACAGAAACAAAAGGACCATGAACAGAAAAAGGAAACAGGAGTACTAAAGTGAAAAAACAATAAAAGACAAAATAGGAAGTATAGGCCTATAGCCTTGCCGACAGGTATCAATTGGGGACAGTGCAAAGGGAGTAGGACGATAAAGAAAAAAAACAAGTAAAAAGAATGGCAGAAGCAATAGCAGAGGAGCAGACAAGTATAAAGAGCCAGGGAAGGCAAAGTAGCATCAGCAGGGTTAGTGTGGTAGACAGACCCACAAGAAGCTGATTGTTTCCCAGGGGAACCGAAATAGTGACGGGCTGACACCACACTGGAAAAAAACAGACCCCCTGGAAACTAGTGCTGTACAAAAAGAGTCCTTCAGGATAGAGACGCGGTGATGCACAGGTCTTCCCAGGTATTCAAGCCACAGTCCAACCTCTCCAGGATCCAACCCCATCGATGCTCCACCAGGGATTACCTCACATCTTGCAGGCACCACACAAAACCAAGCAGATCTGAGAGAAGCAGCCTAGAACCAAGAAAAAAAAAGAGGGAAACTAGAAGCAGCCAGAGTCCCGTACTTTTAATTATGTAGGCCACATCATGGGGCTTTGAACAGTGAGGGCACCTTCTTTCCCAAATCAGCCTGAGCTTGAGTGGCAGAATAATATGAGTGCCACACGTCATCCATTAAAACCTGAAGACGCGCTGGGTAAGCCATCCGAAATCTGATGCTGGCCACAATCAGCTTACTAACCACAGGATGAAAAGTGGCTCTCCGCTGGCCGGTTTCTAGGGGTAGGTCCTGAGTGATGCGTAGTCACTTGTCTTCCCATTGGATAGAATGTAATTCCCTGACTTTGGAGAGAATGTATTGCTTTTCAAGATAGTTGAGCAACCGAATATCATTGGTCAAGAGGAGGCTGATTCCTCTGGTTTTGGACGTAAGGACCTGTGCGACCTTTCGATTAGGTAGGTAGGATTATGTGGCGAGGGCCCTACAATCTTATTGAAGAGCTTCTGTGTAACTGTAATAGCAGAGGAACCCTCAGCCCCTTCCGGTAAGCCAAAAATTAAAATGTTGTTCCTCCTGCTACGACCTTCTAGGTCCTCCATTTTAAGCTGCAGTTTGGTGATTTGTTGTCTGACCTTTGTCAACTCGGGGTCAGCTTTGTTGCACCAGACTTCCAGAGAGTGGGTATGCACTTCATTGTCAGTTGCCTGGGTTTTGAGTTCAGCCATCTTGCTATGGAGGTTTTTAAGGTCTGCAGCAATGTCCTGCAATGTCTCCTTAAACAGTTGCAGCTCCTGCAAAAAGCACTCCTCCAATAGTGGTACCAAAGCTGAGAGGGCACTTAGTTGTTTAGCTGATGATTGTTGTTGGGACTCTGCTTTCTTGGACTGCTTGTCAGGCGAGACCGGGGGTGTATGCCTAGGTAGGGCCGCCTTCATTTTGGCCTCTATGCTGGCTTGTTAATATCCTCAGAAAATGCTGAAAGCACACCAGACGATTTCTACTATTACACAGCTGTAATAACAGTAAGGCAGACTCCATGAAGCTAGCCCAAAAACTGTAGATTATAATAGATTTCCGAAGGGGGCAGTGGGAGCTCAAGGGAGCAGCAGCTAGCAAGCCAGATGCATCATGTGATCTCTCTTCTCACCACTTTTGTGGATAAGCATGTAAGTGTACAGGTATTTCATCTAGGCATAACTTGACCCCCCATACACACTGGCAGTGATGGTTCAGGCGATATTGTACTGTACTTTGGGTCTGATGACTTCAAAATTTCATGTAAGGGATTTTTTGCCAAAAACTATTTTGTCACATAACAATATTTGATTCAACACCCATTGTAGTTGTTCTGTCCCTGCTGAAATCAGACCTTAAACTTGTCTTAAAGCATCTAATCATTGTGTCCTGCCCATGTGCTCCAATCCCCCATTTACTCATTTCACAGGTCTGTGGGACAGTCACTAAAAACTGAATAAGGTGGCAACTACATTACCTTGTGTTAATTGCATCAGGATGTGGTCACGGTGATAAGGTGATAATCTGTTTGTTTATTTTTGGAAACTCCAAATTGTCCTACTGCAATAATCCCAAAAGGGATGGACATTTCTAGTTGGAGCTCCTTACAGCTGAATAAAATACTGTATGTGTGTGCTTGTTTTAGACAATGTAGTACATTTTGACCAGGCAGTGTCATTTCACAGGATCCCTTCCTCCTGGGAGCACCTAATGCACTCAGTGTGGCTAGACTGCAATATTTCATGATGGTGCTTTATAAAGTACCTAAGTGATGCTTATTTTATAACATACAGTTTGGACAGGCAGTGACATTTCACAACATGCAGCAATTCTGGAGAGAGAAAAGCTGCCAGTGGCAGACTTCTCTGGGAAACCATAGCCTTGGATGTATACCCCTTCCTCCCAGAAGCACTTAATGAAATGCAGCCACCACCCAGTTTGAACATCTGTTTAGTGTAAGTGTGATGAAGTTTGTTGATCATGCTTACTTGCACAGTGTGTAACTTGTGTGTGGAAATATCTTTGTGAATTGGGCTTGTTTATAAAGTACAGCATATGTGTGAGGGTATTATAAAAGTGTTGCACATTTTTGCCAGATAGTGTCATTGTATGACATCCAGGCACTCATGACAAAAAAAAACAAGATCTGCAAAGCTGCCCCATGCTATGTGGTCCATGGTGGAACTTCTATTACCAATGGCGTCAGAAGGACAACAAGAGGTTCACCGAGTTGGAGGTGGTGCTGCAGGCCGGCAGGTGGAAGAAACTCATCAAATCTGCTCACATCACCCCAGATGGCACTAACACTGCTCATCATCAGACGTGGCACCTGCTCTCTCAGAAGTCCTGGTGGAGAAGTGGGTAGTGGCTAAATTGTCTTTATCAGCTGGGACCATGCAGTTAGTGGTGTTGCTTTTTGCTGCGGGTTTCGTACAGGAAAACTCGACTTGTCGGTGGTTACGAAGACTAACCATGTCAGCTCCTGGTGGCCCTTTTGCTGTTTGTATTTGGTCAGGTGCAGGGGGGTAGAATCCTATTATTGTGTGTGGTACCATCAGTCCTGGCCATTGATGGGAGAAGTCAAGTATTAATGTCTCATGCTGTCATGTTTCACTCATTTGAAATAAGATATGCTCATTCATTTAGAACCATCACATCTGAAAATAAAACTTGAATGGGGTTTTCAGCTTTTAGCAAACCAAACAAAATGAAACTTGAAGAGGGGTTTGCACCATCAGGGGAAAGCACATTTGACATTATGAGAAAATAGTGCAAGCATGGACTATTCCATGGATGGATGCAGAGGCAACTTTTTTTATCACCTCAACAATGTTGTTCATTCACAAGGAATGCCGGAGTCCTTTTTCTGTTGATCGTAAAAAGTCTGCAGGGTTCTGCCCACTGTAGCCCTAAAAAGTGCCACAGGTAGAAATCTCTGGGAAACCATGGTCTTGGATATACTCCCTTCCTCTTAGGAGCAGTTTATGAACTCTGACCACCACCCAGTATCAGTGCTCCCAAATTGATTTGGTATTCCCTGTAACTCCATGGCAATTTTCCTGTAGATTTCATTATTTCTTATAGAAGCTGAATTCCTCTGTTTTCCTGTATAACCAGTCCAAGTCTATGGGACGAATTTCCCTGTAGAAAGTTCCATATTCCTGTAAAATACAAGAATCCCTGTATATCTGGAAGCCCTGCAGTTTGAATTTAGTGGATGTGTGATGTCATTTGCTGCTTATTTGCACAGTGTGTGATGTGTGCACTGAACTGTCCTTCTGAATTTGGGCTTTGTTTATAAAGTACAACACATGTGTGAGGGTCTCATTAAATCATTGCAGATTTTTGCAAGACAATGCCATTTCACAACATCTAGGCACTCAGTGGAGAAAACACCACCAATGGCAGAAACCTCTGACAAACCATGGCCTTGGATCTGTATCCCTTCCTCCCAGGAGCACTTAGGTTCAGGTAGACTACAACAGCTGGAATTGAGCATGATGTCTACTTTACCTATTTGACTCTGCAAGGTGTAGTCATGTACAGCTTTTTTCTGTTCTAGAAGCCTTTCCAACATGCAAAGTGTTGAATTCCAATGGGTTGGCAATTCCTGCTTTAAATTATGCAGTGGTAAGTTGTTTGACCTCTGCAGCCTTTTCAGGATATGTTGTGCTTTCAGAGTGACTGAAATGCCTACATATTATCTTAGCAAGACCTAACAGGTTTTTAACATTTCTGTTTCCATTTAAATCATGATTTAAACATGTGTTTCAAGGGAAAACTCAGGAAGCTTAATGACTTGGCCCTCCTATGGCTCAAGTGGTTAAGAGCATGCCATGGAATGGCAAGATCCCTGGGTTTGAATCCCAATAGGAGCACACTTGTCCTTTCATTTCTACAACTGGATTTTCAAAATTGCCTCTCAGTGGCTTATTAACTACATGCAGAGAAAGAAATAGGAAGTGATTGGAGTCTTGAGAGACTGGCTAGTTGCTGTTTCGCAACACCATAAAAGGTATGTGTGTGTTTCAGGGGAAAACTCAGAAAGCTTAATGACTTGGGGCTCCTATAGCTCAAGTGATTAAGAGCATGCCATGGAGTGGCAAGGTCCCTGAGTTCAAATCCTGGTAGGAGTCACACTTTTCCTTTCATTTCTACAATAGTTTCCATTTAAGAAATTATGGATGAGAAGATTTAAGTAATGTGCAAAACAAGGTATGTGTTGCAAGCTTTGATTATGGTAGCACCATTATCTGACACTATAAACCCTGGAGATAAGGGATACAGAGTAAGCCATTTCTGGAATTGTTTTTTCAGCTTCTGCAAAATATTCACAGCAGTGCAGTTTTCTTCAAAAGTGGTGACCCACAATACAACCTGCTTCCTACTTCTTACGGTACAGCAGAGATTGTTACTTTCTGACTGAAAATTTGCTCAATGAGCTGTAACAGTCATTAAGTCAATTGTTTGGTTGCTGGTCCATATATCTGTAGTTAAGTGAAACTGCTTCACCTCAGAGGGTTTCAACTGCTTAATGACTTCAGTACATGCCAAGTCATACAACTGTGGAACAGCCTTTTTTGAGAAATATGTTTGACAGGGAATGATGTACAGTACCATGGTTCAATCCAGTTCATGAACTTGAGAAAACCTTTTATGGCAACATGAGCAAAAGGGAGTTGACAATTGACCAACAGCTCTGGCAATGGCTTTATATAACAGCTGGCATATTGGATGCCGGTGGGTAAATTTTGATCTCACAACAGTTTCTTTGAATGTTAGTTGACAAGATATTTATTTTTAATTTGGGGGGTGTTTCTGATGCGTTTTTCACACAGAGTGCTACTTTGGCATTTTCCAGTATTTGATGGTGTCAGAAAACAATCTATGTTTTTCTGGAAAGACTGCAAGGACACATCAACTGATTCATTGTCACTTCCTACTTCTAGTTCATTGTCACTTTGGTCACTGTCACCACTACCACCCATACCAACCACAATGCCCCTTGTACTGCCCCACTCAATTGGGTGTTTGGCCTTTGCATGTAACATTATTTATTTGTTTTTGTTTACTGGATAAGTGCACTAAACATAAAAATACCTATTTTCTGGGATGACCCGGGAGAAGTACAAAGCAAATAACAGTAAACAGTACAAAATACATGGTGCTGGGAGAACCCATAGTTACAAACTGAGATAAGGATAGTAAACCAGGAAAACAAGTTGATTGGAGAGAAATTTACACAATAGCAAGTAAGTAAGTAAATCTTTATTTATGTAGTGCCTTTCCAAAGCCAAGGCACTTTACGGTTAAAATACAATGCAAACACTTTAACACTTTAAATAACAATAAAATATAAATGCATCAGTTTACTTAAAATTCATCTGGGAAGGCTAAGTTAAAAAGATATGTTTTAAAATCAGATTTGAATCTCTCAATGGTCAGGCATTCTCTTATCTGATGAGACAGAGAATTCCACAGGGTAGGGGCCACAAAAGAAAAAACTCGGGCACCCAATGTTTTTAAATGAACCCTGGGAATCTCTAGCAATCCCTCATTGGCAGATCAGAGAGGGTGGAGGGGGCAATAGGGAGTCAGGAGATCTTGCAGGTAGCTGGGTCCCTGTTCATGTAGGGCTTTAACGGTCAGCAAACTGACCTTAAAGGTGATCTGCCACTGAACAGGCAGCCAGTACAGTCCATGCAGCACAGGCATAATATGACTAGCCCTAGATGTACCAGTCAAAAGCCTGGCCACCACATTCTACATTAGCTGCAAGTGGCAGATATCAACCCCAATAATCCCTCGGTAGAGAGCATTTTAGTAGCCAAGGCGGGTGGTGATGAAGGCATGGACCAGTGCTGGCAGATTATCCAGAGGAACCAGATGTTTCATAAGGATGATATTCCTCAGATGGTAAAATTGACAGCTGCTAACACCTGAGATTTCAGGGTCAGGCCGTCATCAAAAATAGCAACCAGGTTACGCACCCAGTCTGAGGTAGTGAGCTGGACACCATGAAGCCATAAGCCGGACACCTGCATGCCCCCAAACCTGCCCCAGGATGACCCGGGTCCACTACCAAAACTTTGGTCTTGTCCAGATTCAGTCTTAGCCAGCTGGTGCTCATCTAGTCCTTGATCTCAGTGAGACATTTATTAAACACAGAGACTACATCAACCTGCCCAGGTAGAAAGGACATATACAGCTGAGTATTTATTTAGCATTTTTCAACTGTGTGGCTGGCTGTTTGTGTTTATCTCTGTCAGTGGTTTAGTTTTTGTGGATTGTCATGTGTTTCTGCTTGGAGGAACTGGACCATTCTTGAAAATAATCATCTATGAACATTTCCTGGACAAAGAAACTGCAAAACATCACCACCAGGTATTGGTATTCTCATCACAAATCAACTTTTTTTGGAAGCCATCAAAAGCAAAAGTAAGGTCAGTAAATCTGTTATGCAAGCTCTAAGTTGTGGAGTGCTGCATTGAATCCACTTTTCTGTCTGACTTGTTCTTAAAGGATGTATACTTATCTTTGAGGTCTATTCACAACCATTTTGGAGAACAAAGGGACGATACTAACAAAGAATTTTTACATCCTGCATATGCCCCAGGCCAATGTTCATCACCTTCAGGAATTTAACACATTCTGGGTCTTTGATCTACAGTAACAACAGTTTTTTTCTGGGCCCCTGTAGTTCACCATTTTCTGTGGATTTGATTACTTCTCATCAATCACATGGCACCTCTGAGAACATGGCATTATATATTGTGCTCTGCAATATCATGGGGCAAACGCAGACCAGCAAGGCCAAGAGGAGTAGATGCCCTACAACACAACTAGTCTGCAAAATGATTAAAGTGTACCTTCTCAGGATACTACTTATGCTACTTCTGATATCTGGAAATGTTCACCCCTAGCACCCCATGCCACAAAATGTGGGAGGGGTCCCTCACATTAGCCTCAATCAATGTCTGTAGCTTCCTTAACAAACTTGACATCTTGCAAACCTGGGTCCAGCAACATAGCCCAGATGTACTCTCTGTTGTTGAAACATGGTTTATCTCCAAGATACCAGATGCTGCAGTCACCATCCCTGGATGCTCTATATTCAGGCAGGACAGGGTTTCCAAATGAGGTGGGGGCTGTGCCATCTACCTGAGGAATTCTTATCTGGGTCAAGTCTTCCCGTTCTCAAACCCTAAACCACCCTTGCAGGTTCTCGCTATTAAAGTTCAACTCAGGGCGCACAACAGGGAGCTCACCACTGCCTCCATGAACCTACCCCCTAAAGATCAGCCCAATGGATTTATGAGCATATTGGAATGCCTACAGGGATTACACCATAACTCTGAACTCATAGTACTAGGCGACTTCAACATAAATTGGCAGTCACTGAAGGCCAGAAACTACAAGGATGGTATCATGGCACAGAAACTCACCCAGCTTGTTACCACCCCCACCAGATGCAGCTATAAGACAGGGTCGGACACACTGCTGGACTGGATCCTTACTAATCACCCTGAATGAATCTCAAAAGTCTCAGTGCACCCTGATGGTATCAGTGACCACTCACCGGTCACATGTACCTGGACAAATTCATTTAGCCTCCTCCTAAAATAATCCACACCAGAGTGTTAAAGCAGGGGTACTTTTAGCTACTAAAGACACACCTAAGCCTCCTGGACTGGACACCAATCGACTCTGCCATTGATGTAAACCAAGCCTTAGACCTTTTCATCAGCCACTTCACTGTGGCCTGCAATATCTTTGCACCTCTCAAAAAGCTGAAGGTCAGGGGAAGAGCTAACCCTTGGATAACCCCAACTCTAATCATTTTACTCAAACATAGGGACCATCTCTGGCACTGTGCCCGTGCAACATCCAAACTTGTGGATATTCATAAATATAAAGCTGCCAGAAATGAGTGCACACGGGCAGTTAGGTGTGCCAAAAACAAATACTTCAAGGAAGCTCTCTCCAACTCCTCAGGTGATGGAAAAAAAATTTGGAGTAACTTGAAAGACCTTACAGGCAAGGACCCAAAGTCACCAACCACCATGCTCAACATAAATGGCACACCAATATTTGACCTGTACACAATCACCAACACCTTTAACAATGCATTCTCCAACTTGGATAGTGTCCTCCCTTCTAATTTCTTCAATGCCCCCTCTGGTAGTAACCCTCCTGCCACTGCTCCTCTTCTACACCCTGACCCACAATTCTACTTCAAGGAGATCCCAGTGCATGAAGCCAGAACCTATATTCAGAAGGCCATTGGCAATGCAGGCTACAGCAGTGACTCCCTTGACCCGAAGTTGTTAGCACTTGTCCTTGAAGAAGTCCTTGAATCCCTGACAAAGATCCTCAACCTATCATTAAGGATGTCCCAGTTCCCATCTCACTGGAAACAGGCGACCATCCCACCAGTACACAAAAGTGGAAACAAATCACTGCACTCCAACTACAGACCTATCTCCATCCTCCCTCCATTGTCTAAGGCCCTGGAGTGCATCACCTCAGACCAACTAGTTGAGTACCTGGAAAAATACGACATCCTGTGTTTTGAGCAACATGGTTTCTGAAGAGGGCACAGTACCACCACTGCACAATTAGAATTCATGGGCTTCATCCATACCATGCTCAATCAAGGAAACTGTGTAGGGGCAGTATTCATCGACCTTACTAAAGCTTTTAATACTGTGAACCACCCACTCCTACTCAAGCAATTATCAAACATTGGGCTCTTCAATGAAGCACTGCTCTGGTTTTCAAGCTACCTTGGGAGAGGGTCCAGCAGGTTAGGATTGCTGGTGTCACCTCAGAAGAAAAGCTAGTCAGTTCTTGGGTCCCACAGGGGTCCATCCAGTGGTCACTACACTTCAGCCTCTTTCTTAACGACCTTCCCAGTGTCTGTCACCAGAAATTATTGCTCTACACCAAAGATGCAGTCATGTTCACCAACCACCAAAATGCAGAGCTCCTCTAGAAACAGTTACAACTTGAATGCATGCTGTCGAAGAATGGTTCAAGTCACACAAACTGGTCATGAACTACAGCAAAACAAAGGTTATGACCTTCTACAATGCTAGGAGTAAGTACAAATCCAATGAACTCACCATCCCAAACCAAATAGGGACCTTACTTGAACATGTTCCTGATTTTAAATACCTAGGTGTCACATTGGACAGCACACTCTTCTACCATCGGCACATAGATTCTGTTGCCAAAGCCACCAACATCCGTATAGGCCTGCTCTACAGGTACAAACACTTCATGACTCCTGATACTCTCCAGTTGGCTATCAACAGCTCTGTCACCTCCATCATCGATTATGGGCTAGCAATCTATGGCTCTGCCTTCTGCAGAATTACAGTTGCAACCAACAAAACATGCAGGGTGCTAACTGGGGCTGACCAACTTACACACACTTGTGACCTGTACACTCAGGCAGGATGGCTTCCTCTCATCAGTGGGATACAGTATCAAACCTGCCTCTTGGCCAAAAAAGTCCTTCTCGTGGCCATACTTCCAGGCATTGAAAAGCTCCTCATTCACCACCACAGCACCCAGTGAACTAGAAGTTCACAACAACTAACCTTCCTTGTCACCAGATGCCGGACTACCATGGGCCAGAGAGCCTTTGCCCACAGAGCACCACAGTGGCAAATACTCTCAACAAAGAAACTCTTACTGCTGCTGCTCTTGGCCCTTTTAAGAGACAACTCAGACTTCATCTCATTTCAACTAGTCATTGTGACTGCCTCACCTAATCAGGGACCCACTGCTCATTGCCCTCCACTTCAGCCATGACAGCTACCTCTCTCCGCCTTGCCCCCCTTCTACCTGTCTCACCTGCCCACCCCCTTGTCCCATCTCCCTTTCCTCCCCCCAGGCATTTCCTGACTTTTATCCTTCTCCTTTAGAGCTCTTACCCTCACCCTCTACCCTCCAACAACGGCCTTCCTGCCTGCATACCCCCCTCCCTCTCACCTACAGTGAGTATTTCTAAGAGTGCCCTTGGCTGGTATGTCATGCTACCTAACATTTGGCACATTTTGAATTACTGGAATTTCCTAAGCCTCAGTCTCTTGCTTCTTTTTATTGAGTAAATATGTATTATTATGTCGACCTTTGTATGTATGTATGTATACCCCCCATTCCTTCTACGTGGAACCTTTGTAAATGAGCAGTTCCTGCTCAAAGGTATTTGTAATCCTAGATTTCAATAAAATAAAGAATTAAATAAAATCTGCATAGCAGTGAAAACTCAAACCATATCACCTGGTGATATCTCCTAATGGCAGCATATACACTGAGAACAGCATGGGTACCAATATGGAGCCCTGTGGCACCCTGCAGGACAGGGATAGGGCATCAGAGAAATAAATTCCAGTGACCACCCTCTGATATCTGTCCATTAGGAAAAATCAAAACCATTCATGGACTGTACCTGGCAATCCACAAAGAAGTCGCAGACACTCCAATAGCATACCATGGTCCACAGTGTCAAACACGGCAAAGAGATCAAGAAGGACCAAGATGGTATGAGCCTTTCAATCTCTCACTATTAGGAAGTCATTCAATGCTCAGACAACGGCAGTCTCTGTGCTATGTCTCTTCCTAAATCCAGACTGGAGAGCATCATAGACATTGTGGGTCACATGGTGATCATCCAATTTCAACACAACATCCATCTCAATAACTTTACCTACAAAAGGCCAGTTAGAGACAGGCCTGTAGTTAGCTGGACAGTCTGGATCCAAGGAGAGTTTTTTTAGGAGTGGTTGTATGATCATCTCCTTAAGGAGATTAGGAAAGACACCCCTTTCAAGTAACTCCAGACAATTTTAGCTAGGATCGGGCAGATAACATCTACACAACCCACTAATAGGGGTTTAGGGCCCAGATCCAAACTACAGATGGTTGGGCACAAAGTCTGGATGATCTTCACAATGTCTGTGAATTCCGGCTGGCTAAATTCTATCCAGACAGACCGAGTGCTCACCACCTCCAGCCGACCTTCACAAGCCCTCATAGGGAGAGACGGGCCGATGCCAGACCTGATGTTGACAACCTTATCTGCATAGAATTGAGCAAACTCCTCACACTTGGCCTAAGAAAAGGCTTCTCTGGGTTGGAGACAGATTGCATTGCACAGTCTGTCAACAGTCAGGAAGAGATGAACCAGTCGAATCTGCACAGCAGAAATCTCCCTGGACAGGAATTCAGACTCCTTACGGGTGACCTCCGATTGATAGCCCTGATAATGGTACATCAGTCTAAGCCTGTCAACCACCTGGCTGGACCTCTGCCATGCTATCTCTAGCCTTCAAACAACTCTTCTAAACTTCTTCAAGAAACCGTCAAACCAAGGGGTCCTTGGGTGAAGAGTGAGTGGTCAAACACGAACAGGATCAATCATGTCCAGGGCATCTCCCACTGCCTTATTATAGGAAAGTACTACATCCCTCAGACTCATGCATTTATCTGACAATCCCGATAGATCCAGCATTGCCGATAGACCTTCTGGGGTAACCCCACTTAAAGGGCAGTACTGGACCATTTCCGTAGGGGCAGGCCCATTGGGGAGGCCCCAAAGCTGAACCTTATGGTCTGAAGGTCAGACCAACTGACTGGTTCCACACCCAAATCCATGATCTCCACCCCCAGGAGGAACACCAGATACAACAAATGACCCCCATATGGGTAGTGGAGGTAACCACCTGTGTAAGGCCCAGCATAGTCATGAGATTGAGGAGATTTTGAACAAATTATGAGAGTTCATCATTGACCCAGGCATTGAAGTCCCCCAGAATTAATCGTCTGGGGGACTCTGGCATTGCATCAATGATGAAATCCATTATCTCCTTCAGGAATTCTCCACCATCACTGGGTGGAAGTAGATAATGAGTATTCCACACCCTATACCCTCTCCCAGGATATACTCAAATGATCTGTTGGGCTACACTGGTACATTTACAAGGCCCATTTCCATCTTGAATATAATGGCTATACCCCCTTCCCTATGATCCAATCTTGGGCAATGTATCACCGAGAACCCAGCTGGAACAGCAGAGACCAGTATAGGGCCTGCATTTTCCTCCAGCCAGGTCTCGGTGATGCATGCCAGATCTACTGTTCCAACAAAATCAGCTATAATAGCAGTCTTGTTCTTAATAGATCTGGCATTACATAACACCGCCCAAGTAGGATGGGTTGTTGAGGAAGACCTCAGTTCCTGCCCATTAACTATGGAGCCCTTGGCTATAGGGGCAAGACAGGGAATACCATTTAACCTCAGGGTATCTCCTGGTCCCCATTACCTCAGTCTGCCTCCTTTTCCCTTTCCCCACCAGGCCCAGTGCTCCCCCTTCTCCTTCACCTCCTAACTATCCCTAGACCTTGACACTTTAAATAGTCTCCAATGGTAAAGGGGGACATTCAAAAGGATGCAGTTCCCTGAGCCTAGTGGGGGAATACTTCCTGACCATCATTAATCCCTCCCAGCACATTCTCTAACACAGCAGGAGCAGGTAAAAATTAAACCAACAAACTCTCACACTCTAACACAAACAATTTTCAAACAACTCTCACAACAAACACACAATTCACAATCTACCCCAATTAATAAAACCAATAATATAATATCAAATAATAATAAATCTACACATATAACCCCAAATAAACCTACAGTACACAGTCAGTCCAATCAAGTGTATCATAAACAACATTAGGAAAAATTCATTAACATCATTCAGATAAAACTAATACAGAAACAAAACAGTTTGTAGGCATTCAAAATACTAAAGACATTAGACATTTGTCACACAAGAGAGGGGAGGGCTTACGAGGTTGGAGGAACAGAGAGGGAGAAAAGAAAATTACAGGCTAATAATGACAGGTTAGCTGCAATTTCTGGCCAATAAAGCTGAAGCATATAAAAATGGGAAACAGTTGCCATCTAGTAGTGGATGTAAGTAGCAGGAGAAGACAGAGGGTATCATAGGGGATAGAAGCAAGTGCTGGGGTTAGGTGCAACAAGATGATTGTGCAGATCCCATTTAAAGCTGTTATGAGTAGGAAAGAGATGGATAGCTACTGGTAATGAGTTCCAGAAAAGAGGAGCAAAGTGGGAGAAAGCCTGAAAGCACCTTGTCATTTTATATCTCAGGACAGATAATAGGGACTGGTCACAAGAGCAAAGGGCATAGTGGAGGCTTGATGGGTTCAGCATTTGAGCAAGGGAGGAGGGAACACCAGAGGTGTATGAAGCCATCAAGCAGGGTGCCAAGAGAATATTGGCAGTTTGCCCCAGGCAGAAGCCAGTTTAGGCCACTGTAGAGCTGACAGTGATGAGTGAGGCAGTGGTAGGCCAAGGCAAAGTGGCAAATATTATTATAAGTAGTGTCCCATTTGTGAAGACTTGTTTTGGTAACCTCAACATAGATGGTAGATCCATAGGTGAGAACAGGAAGAAGAATGCCTTGGGTGATAACTATTCTGGCAGAGGGTGTGAGTGCATGACGAGTTTTGTAGGCTAGTCCAGATTTATAATTTATAGTCCTACAGGTACTGGATATGTAGTGGTCAAAGTTAAGTGAATGGTAGCGGGTAATACCAAGATATTTGAATGTACTGACATTGTCGAGGAGGGAACCATTACAATAAGGAATCAATAGCTGTCCCAAACATTTATTTAATCTAGGGGCACAGCTAAAAAGCATAGTGTGAGATTTGCTAGAATTAAGTACTAATATGTTACTTGAGAGCCATTGTTGGATGGAGCAAAAGTCAGCAGAGAGGGTGGTGTTGAGATTGGTGATATTGTTGGAGTGAAAGTAAAGAACAAAGCCATCAGCATAGAGCAGAGACGAGAAAGAGGGGGCATTGAGTGATATATGTCATTTATAAAGATAGTAAAAAGAAGGGGACCGAGTATAGAGCCTCGGGGCAGCCTAACATTTATAGTGACAAGGTCCGAGATGGCCGAATAAAATCTGAAAAATTGTTGTCTATCTGCTAGGCAGCAGCTATACCAGGCAATAACTTCAGGGGTGAAACTGAGGGAAAGTATTTTTGATGTAAGTATAGAGTGGTTAACAAAATTAAAGGTCTTTGACAGGTCAATAAATACAGTGCCTGTTAGGTCAGAGTTTATTGCAAATTTGGTGTCATTTGTGAATCTGAGTATTGCAGTGGCCATGCTATGTCCTTTTCTGAAGCCATGTTGGGCCTCTGAGAAGAGGTTGTGGTCAAGTAAAAACACAGTAGTTTGATTAGCGAAGAGTTTTTCTAACAACTTACTTAGGACATAGATGGGGATATCTTTGGGGTCACCATTCTTGAAAACAGGGGTGAGTCTAGCAATTTTCCATATAACAAATTTCCCAAAGCAAAGTGACAGATTGAAGATTCTGTCAAGAGGGGAAGCAAGGAGAGGGGCTGCCAGTTTAAGTAGCCGAGGTTCAAGTCCATCAGCTCCAGCACTGCCACAGGCAGAGTTAGATGAAAGTAATCTATGAACTTCCTAACTTGTTATAGTACAGAAGTGGAACTAGGGAGACAGGTGAGATAAATCAGGGAGCGGCAGGGGATGGAGGTAGGTGAGGTAAGTCAGGAGAGGGGATGGAGGTATGTGTAGTGGTGGTAGGTCCAGTATAATTGGATAGATTAGAAAAATGTTGATTGAATGAGTTAGCAATATTAACAGGGTTGTTATATTGCGAGCTGTCAATAACCATGTCATTCAATGACTGTGTATGATTTGTACCCATGACATTTTTAATGTGGGCCTAGAATGTTTTAGGGTCACCAGCAGCATTAAGAAGCAGATTTTTACAGTAAGAACTCTTTGCATGGTGTATATATCTTTTGCATGCATTCCTCTTTGTACAGTATTCGTGCAAGTCAGACGGTAAACCTGAGGACCTATACTTAGTCCAGCTATTATCCCTAGACTTTAGCTGCGCAAGGAGTTCTTTGCTTTACTATCTGGTGGGTGGCATTATTACTAATGTTCCAAAATTTGCCATTTTGCCACCACTGCTGATACAATTTTTGCACAGACTGCATGCAGCTCAAGAGTTGTCTGTGGGGTCATTATAAAATATATTTCACACTAAAGATTTACCTTTTTTTGCTTTGTGCCACAGTGCCTGGCATTATTCCTTGTACAGTCAAGGGACCTGGAGGAAACCCTCCACTGCCACTTCCTTGTTGAGATAACCTGTTATTATTCATACTCCTCTTCTTATTCTTACATTTTGCATGTGATTTATTTTGTTTCTTCACTTGCCTCTCATGTCTTATAGCCACATCCTCTCTTACCGCCTCATTGAAACTAGCAACCTCATCACCACAAGATTCAGAAGAACTGGAAGTGCCATCATCATTATGTGGGACATAGCCTGAGCTATCCCATTCCCAGTCCCCACTATCCCCACCATCTCTACCAGCATTTGCTGACTCAGCATCTGAGCTTATATTTAAGGAGGATGCTTCCTTGCATGCTGCTTCAGCAGCTGGAAGTATCCTGGCATATGTGGCAAAATGGTCAGTACCTCTACAAGTAACTCCAGTCAGTTCTTTCTGAAACTCTACTATCATTTTATTGCTAACATGCTTTTTTTGTTCAGCACATTTAGTGCCAGTCCTGGTGATATTATTATTGTTGCCATGTTCTTAAAAAGTGGTATGACTCATGTTTTCCATATCATTAACAGTTGCATGTGCAGCAGCAACTGTGCCTCCTTTTAGTAGACTCAGACTGGCAAATATGAGAGATGGTAGACTCAGCCATGAAATGATATTGTTTCACTAACTGCTGCAGAGGCAGACAGTGTAGCTGACTATGTCAGAGTAATAAATGAAAATGGCAGGGCTCAGGCCTCAGGGGCACATCAGAAAATGTAATACAGCTGTAAAAGGATTTAACTGCTGCAGAGGGTGAGACAGACAGTGTTGCTATGTCACAGTAATAAATGACAGGGCCCGGGGACCTCTAAAAAAGGTATGCTGTCACTACAGTGAAACACCTACAACATCAGCACTGTCAGTGCTACAACCCAATTGACAGTTATTCTGTTGATCAGGATTTTGCAGCACTGGCTGTCTTGCCACCCCAGAGGTTTTGCCCTTTTGCCCTCATACACCTCTGACCCTAAGGTGATTATATTAACATTCAGGTGGGGGGCAAAGCCCCATCCATAGGGGGTGCAAGGGCAAAGCCCCCCCCCGGAAACAGCCAAGATTGTTGCCGTGATCACTGTCTGTTGGCACAGTTTGTGGGTGACATGGTCACCATCGGCAATTTGTTGTCACTGTAAAGTTGGTTGTCATCTTTGATGTCTAACTGACTTGGTGGAACCCCTTAAAAAACAGTGTAATACAGTCATAGACACACAGTGTAGCTGACTATGTCACAACAATAAAGGACAGGGCTCAGGCCTTGGGGGAACCTCACAAACAGTATAATACAGCCGTAAAAGGATTTAACTGGTGCAGAGACAGAGGGCCAGATATTCAAAGCTTCACATAGTGCACAAACTGTTTACGAGGGATTAGCACAGGATTAGTGCAGGTTTGCCATATTCAAAAGGCCAAATAGCACGCACAAACTGCATTAGTGCTGGCCAAACCATAATCATATGCAAGGGGCAAAGTGAACATGAATACAAGCGCTATGAGATATTCAACGACTAGCACTGCACTAAGGTGTTTAGCGTGACATAGCGTGACCCTTTGCGCTGTACATATTACCACCCAGGAAAAGCTGGTCTTAACCCTTGGTAAACAGCTTTGCATGACATTGGTGCTTTGTGTGGTATTAGCACAGGATTAGTGCAGCTTGCACGACCCTAACATATGATCATGACACTTAGAAAATGCCAGACATGGAGGACACATGCTGCTCACTGATGGCACCACCATGATGCCAACAGCTGCCACCAGTCCCAGCCAAGCACAGACAGTAAGGGGTGATCTGACCAACAGGGGGCATCATGGAAGTGTGGCCATACAGCACACACCTGCAGACCATATGTCTGTGGTGACCAACCGATGCCAGCACACACATGCAGCACTGTGGGCAAGGTGGCAATTGGGAAGGTGCACGGGTGGCCATACCTCACCACAACCCAGGTGTGGCCACAAGGCTGGGACACATCATGCAGTGCACATGTGCCAGTAGTGGGAATACCCCACCACCTGTGTACCTGTCGGATCGTACATGCCCACCTAGCCACATACCACAAAACTGTATAGATGCTACAGCACACACAGCAGGCCATGTATATGGTGCTGTGAGCATCCTATGCCACAGGTGCAGCATCTGTGGAGCACACAACAGCGATACAGTGCTGTCCACTGTCAGTAATCACCTGACAGTGGACAGCTGGGCTTGTCACTGAGTACAGTGCAGTGGTCATCACTTCCCTACATACCCCAGGCATTGCTGTGTCCCTCACACTACTGGTCCCCTTGCTACTGTAGTGTCTGCTGTGCACTGTAGCATGGCCTACAGTGTGATGGTTGCATACAGCACTACCACCAGCTCTGCCTATGCTGCGTTGTCCCCTGGGGCACACAATGCTATGCTGTACTGCATACATGTAGCCTGCAGCAACCATCATGCACTGTCAGACTGACCTACAGGTGGAGCTGCGGCCAGACCTGGCAAGCCCCTGTACTTTCAGACTGACCTACAGGTGGAGCTGTGGGATCCTGCAGTAATGCTGGGCAAACTGCATGCAAATCAGGGAATAATGAGATGCTAATTTGGCTGTTTGCCCAGATACTACCTAAGTAGGCTCATTTGCATGTCATTTTTGAATATGGCAAATCTTAGTGCCGGGCAAATGTGTTTGCACTGGGTAAACAGCTTAGCTCTGCGCTAAAGCCATGCTAACCTGTTAGCGTGGCGCTAACGGTTTGGGGAATATTATACAGTTCTGATCACTGTTCTTTCACATCTGCTGCCACTTGCAGCTGTACAGGGTCCACGCATTTGCTGGCACACACATTGCATTGGCCACATAGTTCACCTCTACCTGCCCTCATGTCTCTGTGCACTGTGTTGTTGTTGTGGTTTGCACTTCCTGGTTGCTATATTCAGTGCTGTATTATTCCAGGGTTACATTTGCCCTGCACTCCCAGCCCAGTTTGAATGGCCTCATTCCCATGCTATATTCAGAAGCTGTTTGCCCCAGGCTATTCCTTTTGAATATAGCTTGCTTTGTGCTCCGGGCTAAGTTTGCCCACCAGGCAGTGTTAACTTAGCCCAGGGGCAAAGTTTTGAATACCTGGCTCAGACAGTGTTGCTGACTATGTCATAATAATAAATGACAGGGCTCCGGCCTTGGGGGCACATAACAAAAAGTGTAATATAACTGTAATGGGATTTAACTGCTGCACAGGCAGACAGTGTAGCTGACTATGTCACAGTAATAAATGACAGTGCTTGGGCCTCAGGAGCACCTCACAAATAGTGTAATACAGCTGTAAAAGAATTTAACTGCTTCAGAGACAGTGTAGCTGACCATGTCACAGTAATAAATTATAGGGCTCTAACCTCAGGGTCACCTAACAAACAGTGTAATAGAAATTCAGCCATAAAAGGCTTTCACTAAGTGCTGCAGAGACACACCGCATAGCTGACTGTGTCACAGTAATAAATGACAGGGCTCAGGCCTTGGGGACACCTCACAAACAGTGTAATATAGCTGTCAAAGGATTTAACTGCTGCAGAGACAGCCAGTGTAGATGACTATGTCACAGTAATAAATGACAGGGCTCAGGCCTCAGGGACACCTAAGAAACAGTGTAATAATAGCTTTAAAAAGCTTTCACTAACTGCTGCAGAGACAGAGCTTGTTGCTGACTATGTCACAGTAATAAATGACAGGGTTCGGGGCATCTAATAAACAAATTAATACTTTCAACTTTTAATTTCAAACTTGCTGCCTTCTCTGTTTTTGTCTATGTATTTTCCCCCACCTTGCTCCTTCTCAGTTCCCTCCCAAGTCCCCAGCACCACCTCTGAGGGCAACTGTTAGATTTCCCTCTCCCTGAGATTGTTTACAGTCCCCCACCATTGCTGTCTTTCTTTCTCCCTTATTGCTCCTGTTGTCCTTCACTCTCACCCCAGCATCACTTATGAGGGCAACTGTTAGAGCCCCCTTCCCCTGGGAAATCTCTCTTTTCACAGTCCTCCTGTTGCTTTTTTTTCTCCCAGTTGGCTGTTAAGGTGCCCTTTCTGCTTTTCTTGACCCCTCTAAAACATCCTGGTGTACGGGCTTAGTGTAGTGCATTTTAAACTGTAAACTTTTGTTTTATTTCAACTGACAATAAAGTCTTTCTCAGATCTTGTTCCAAAACAAGTGTGAATGTACTGCAGATTCTAGTGTGAGAGTGACAGATGTGCTGTTTCCACTGAACTGTCCAAACTAGTCTGAGCCCCATGCAGAGTCAGAGCACAGCCCTTGACAGCACTATAGAATTGGGTGTCAGCCTGGTGTCATGTGCCTCTGATCTGCTACAAGCTCCATGAAGGATCCCATAGGCTGCCCTTTTGAATGCCTGTTTGGAGACCACATCATAGAATCAGTACAGCCACCAAAACATGCTGAGCTCTCTAGTACAGTAAGTGACCTGTTACCTGTTGCCCATCTCAAACTACCCAACCCAAGAATTACACTGTTTTGCCAGGTAGGGTAGTACATTACCCAAACTACCCTACCTGGTCAAAAACAGGCGATACCCACACTACCCGACTCAGCTAGCTATTGTGTAGCCCATGCCTGGTTGTTCCCTTTCCATCCTGCTGGTTTATTATTGTTTACAGTTCTTTACCTCTCTAGTTTATTATTTCTACTTATGCTTGATACTTATTCCCCTCCTCTCTGAGTTTGTTTCTTAAATAAGTACTTCCCTTGTTAGAATCCCATCCCCCTTTATCTTGAGTGTGGTTTTCCCTTACTCAGTTACCTGATATTCTGAAGAGTATGTTAAACTGTAATACAGAGCCATATTGAAATATTTTAAAAAAGCATTCTTTGCACATTTTACTTGAGGGTCTGGCAGTTTATGGTTTCCACTTAACTTCTGAGTATTAATAATACCACTGGAAACAATATGCTGCATGTTGGCCAATAAATCCTGGGTAAACAAACTGTAGAACAGAAAACATTAAAAATCAGTAGTGTGCTGCCCTATTTTATATGGCAGGGCTGAATATTACAAGCAGACTTGAAAGTAGATAGGTTTAAATCATAAACTGACAGAGGATTTCACCTTGCAGAACTGGTTGAAACACTTAGCATATAGCACAGAGAGTTAAAGCACTGAGCTATGTGGAGCCCAAGTGGCCTTTGAGTTAGAAACCCACAACTGGGAGTCATGTAATATACTGCTGCAGGTAGAAGCTTGTTTTGACTGCTCTGGCCTCTTTACCTTCCTTTTTGTTATTTTTTAGTGTTTTTGTCAGCTTATCTAAGTGTCTTGCAATTTATTCATTTACTCAGAGACTCTAGTTTGTGGGACAGCTGGTTGTTCTTTGTATCATGGACTCTAATATGAAAACTGCTCTGGTACATCATACCCCACCGACCACTCCAGAGAGAGAGATAAGGGCTCTAAACACCTGAAGGCACAGGCCTCATTCTCTGGTCACACAGTTTCACCTTCTGCAGCCCTCATGAAGGACCACTTCATGCAGGAGTTAACTCCTCTCAAGGATGCCCTCCAAACTATCATGGAGTAACTTAGGGCAATCTGACTTGCTACAGAATCCCTTACTCGAAAGGTCAGTGATGCCAAAGCCTGAATAAGTTCTTTGGATGACTGGTAGGCTTGGCTTGATCCTGAAGTGGTGTTCCTCCAGCATAAAATGGCTCACCTCAAACTTGTTTCAAAGATTTAGAGGGGTGAAGCTGCTGTAACAATGTTGTGATAATCGATTTACCAGACAGGGTTGAGGGAGTGAATGTAATTGCCTTTGTTCAGAAACTTTGTGAAAAATTGTTGAGCCCTCCTCCAGTGACCCTTCTTACATTATTGAGTGGGTACATAGGGCCCTTAGATCAATGCCTCCAGAAGGATTGAATCTCAACTCCTCATTTTCAGATTCCTAAATTACCTGGATTGGCAGCATCTGTTGGCCAAAGTTTGGGGACTCCAGGAGATTGCTTGGGAGGGCAATCGGATCTGTGTTGTTCAGGATCTTCCTTCATTAGTCCAGGCCAAAAGAGCACCATATTATCCATAAATTACTAAACTACTGGCTGCCCAAATAGTTTTTTGTATGTTATATTCTGCACGGTTGCAAGTAAACTGTAATGGGGCATATATGAGCTTAGACTCACTTGACCAGGCTAAAATGCAACTCCCCGAGTTATTCTTGGAGCTCTTTAAACTTGATGGTTGAATTTTGTGGCTTAGTGTTTATATGATTGGCCTCAGTGCTAGTCAAGTTCTGTTGTTGATCATTTTGTTTTGACCTGTTGGAACTTTGTGATTGAGTCTGCAATGTTTACTTGTATATTAGCTACTATTCTTATGCTGAACCTTTAAAACTGAACTTCAACCTTTGCACAATGGTGGACTTGTGTTGAATTAAGATTTCCCTCATGGTTACATGTGTGTTGCTCTGGAGCAGATCATTTAAGGGCTCATTTTTATTTTATCTATTTTAATATAGTCTGTTCCGGTGTTGGCTATTTTTTGGTATTAGTGTACTTTCTCACTCCAACAGTTCCATTTTTTTAAGTTTATTTGCCACTTCTAAGTTTTAACCCTGAACCTGTGTGTGTTGGGGTGCAGCATGGAAGCTTCTAGCTACTGGTCATTTGCTCCCCCAGTTACTTGGACATGATGTTTTGATATCTTTGGTAGAACTTTGGATCTATGAGTACTGTGGACATGTATCAGGATCTGTCTACCTTTTATGCATGGATTGGTAGCTTGGGCTCAGATTAGACTGTAATCCTGTTTTCCTTGTATGGTTTGATTATTCTTTTCTGCACTATTGGTGTTTTACATTTAATACTTCCCTATAGATTTTTGTTATCATCCAGCATTCTTGATTTGGTGTAATCATTTGTATAGTACTTATATGGCATAACATATTAATCTGTAGCTATATATATATATATATATTATGATTTATAATATTATTCCATGTGCTGGAGCTGCTACAGTATATTAATTTTTGTTTAGCATGATGCTGTCATTGTTTCTGGTTTCAAGTTACTAGTTCTATGTTTTGTTATCTTAGATTGTATTGTGGGGGTCTTCTTGTTAATGTGGGTGTTCCTCTTGTTATATTGAGTGGGAAGGGGGGCAGGAGGGCCTTCTGAATGCAGAAAGTTTTTCTTCGCAGACCAGGATATGTTGGAGTTGTGGTCATAAGGATCAGGGTTATTTTGGATGGTTAATTTTTTGGGGTTATAGGGGAAGAGTTGTTATACAGAAGTGTTGAGCCAGCATGAAGCACAGAAATGCTACAGAATATCACAGAATATTGCAATTTAGTGCAGAGGCCATTGTAAGTAAATGGCAGTTAAGTCCTTTTGTCATGCAGGATTTTGTGACATGTCATTACTGCAAGTTACTGCACTTCACCATGGCTGACGCATCTGTATCTGTGGTTTCATGGTGTCTTTTTTCAGTTTTTGGGTATTTGTTTTATATTTCTTTTCATGCCTGGATCCTTTAGAGGCATGGGTGGTTGCTGGTGTGGGATTATGTGTTTTTTATCAATTGTTTTCTGTGTTGGCTTGGAGGGAGGGGAGAGGGTCCTTGAGCTCAGCATTTCCTTTCTGAGTTCCATAGTTTCTTTACTTTGATAGGAGTCATCTTTTTGGGATTCCCCATTTTGTGTAAGCAGGACTAGGAGAATATGTTTACTGGTAAGATTGTGCATGTTTAAAATTTGCTAGGGCTGTACCTTCAGTTCAGGTATCACATTTCAGCAGAGGATTAGTGAGGTTTAAAATTCAAGTGTGTTCTTTTCTGACATTCAGTGGGATTCCCCAATTTGTGTGAGCAGGACTTGGAGAATCTGTTTGCTGGTAAGATTGTGAGTGTTTGAAATTGGCTAGGGCTGTATCTTCAGTTCAGGTATCACATTCAGCAGGGGATTAGTGAGGTTTAAAACTCAAGTGTGTTCCTAACTGACATTCAGTGGGATTACCCATTTTGTGTGAGCAGGACTAGGAGAATCTGTTTGCTAGTAAGTTAAACTAGAGCTGTGTTTTTGTCCTGTAGTTTACAGAAGAAAGCCTTTTTTGAATTGATAGTTCTTTTAGACACAGAGTACCAAAGGAACAACTCCCCCACCCACCCCATTCCCCAACCACCCCTGGGTGCTCCACCTTTATAGTGGAAAGCCAGGCCACATCCACTTAAAGATGCAGGAACAGTTAGGCAGCACAACACAAGCAATAGCCTAGCTGATATACAGGCAGAATTACAAAGAGCATAGTTAGCAACTAGGTCCACAAGGGCACATACAAGAGGAGGAGAGAGAATCTGTAAGTCCCTACAGAAGGAGAGAGAGAGACAGGGAGAGAAGGAGAAGGAAAAAAGGGTAGGACGGGAGGAATATCAACAAGCACAGGATAATGCAAGGAGTGGTGAAGTGCTCTGGCTGTGATGCAGCAGTCTTCAGAAAAACATTCTGGGTACTGTGGTGCTGCCCCATTTGCAGGCACCTCTTTGGGCTAAGAGTGGAGGTCACCAGTCTCTGGGCCAAACTGGAAGGAATACTAGGGACCTTCACCCCCCACTCAGAGACCACCAGGTCCCCAGCTGATGCCACAATGGCCACCCAAGCAGATGGCAGGATGGACTACAGTATGCTCAGGAAGGTTTGGGGGGCAGAGACACATCACCCATCCAGTCCAGTTCATGAACCCATACACAGTATTGGAAGAATGGGGCAGCCCAGAAAGGGAACCCGAGGCCAAGACCAGGGAAAAGATGAGGGTCCTCCAGCAGGGAGACCCAGTGCTGGGAGGAAGAGAACTCCCACAGGAAGAAGAAGTTACTCCTGTTGGGGGACTCAGTTGTCTGGGGAATGGATCTGGGCACAGATAGTAGAGGAAAGGGAGGTAAAGAGTCTTCCAGGAGGCACAGCTCAGAGGGCGGGGGAGTGCATCCAGAGGATCACTGAAGCTATGGCAAGGAGGGGAAGGGAGAGCCAGAGATCATTATCCAGCTGGGGACAAATGACCTATCCAAGGATAAGGCAAGCTTGGAGCAGGTAAAGGAGGACTTTACAGTGCTGGGAGGGTGCCTGGGGAAGATAGCAAGCTCTGTGACATTTTCAGAGGTGCTGCCAGTTCACAGTGGGGGGGGGAGGAATGTCCGCATTAGTAACTTCAACACATGGTTGAAAGGCTGATGCAATGAGAAGGGGTATGGCTTCATTTGGGACTGGAGACCCATCTGCAGTGATGTAACCATGTACAGTGGGGATGGACAGCATCTGTCCAGCAAGGTGAAGGCAGACCACAATGAACAGTTTAAATGCTTTTTTGATGAGCATTTAAACTAGCCAGGTGAGGCCAACAGGAGCAGGGATACTCAGGCAACCCACCCCCACATGGTAGAGAAAGCAGAAAAATGGAGCAGGAAGAGGAGCTGATATCAAGGTATCAGGGTCGGGCAGAAAAGGAGTAAGAAAGTAATTGGGAACACAAGAGAAAAATATCAGGAAAGAGGAGAAGGAAGATGCAGGGAACCATAAACAGGATGAGAGCGAGGTCAGGCAGTAAAACTTGGAAGGTCATGGTGACAAATGCACGCAGCCTAGGAAATAAAGTCTCAGACATGGAGGCCTTAATAACTGAAGCAGACTGGACATAGTAGCAATAACTGAAACCTGGTACACAGCTAGTCATGAGTGGGAAACAAATGTACCAGGATATCGTCTACTCAGGAGGGATCAGGAGGGGAAAAAAGGGAGGGGGAGTAGCCCTGTATGTTAGAGAGGGTATAATGGCAACACAGGTACAGGGTAGGCAGGGGGAGGCCAAGGCACTGTGGGTCACCCTTCAACCTGGAAATGGCACAGCAGTACCCACAAGGGTGATATACAGGCATCCAGGACAGGGAGAGGAACTGGACAGGGAGCTAGTGGAGGAAATACACGAGATGACAGTGAAAGGTGAAATTCTACTGATGGGGTATTTCAACATACCAGACATGGATTGGAACACCAGTGTTGCTGCTTCAGCTGGAAACAGACACATCTTTGGTTCACTTGAAGAGGCTGGACTCAGGCAGCTTGTGCTTGATCATGCCAGAGACAGGGCAATTCTGGATCTAGTAATGACCAATGGGGATCGAATCACAGACGTCCAGGTAGAAGGGCAACTGGGATCCAGGGATCACAACATTGTGTGATTAAACATAGGGACAGAGACTCACTCAAGTCATACTAGGACAAAGATTTTGGATTTCAAAAATGCTGACTTCGCTGAAATGGGGAGGGGTATCAAAAGAGTTCTGGAAGGAATGGGGCAGGATGGTGAATGGAAGAACAGAGGGAGCATCTAAAGGAAGCCTTACTCTAAGTAACAAACCAATGCATCAGATTGGTATCCAAAGGCAAGAGAAGGAGAAAGCCACTGTGGTTCTCAAGAGAGGTGGTGGAAGAGGTCAGGGCACAAAGGAAATGGTTCAGGAAATATAAGGAGACTCAAAGGGATGAGGATGGGAAGAGTACCTAGAGTGTCTAAGGGAAGCGGGAAAGGCAGTAAGGATAGCAAAGGCATGGACTGAGGAAGGTTTAGAACAGTCAGTTAAGAAAAGGGATAAGACATTCTTGAGGTACATCAGTGAAAGGAGGAAAAACAGGGGGGAATGCTTGGCTCAAGGGAGAGGGAGGGGAATGCAAGGAGGGTGACATGGAAAAGGCAGAAATACTGAATAAATATTTCTGTTCAGTATTCACAGAAGGGGGGGCAGGGGCCACAACAGTACAGCAGTTGCCAAGGGGGTGAAGAGGTGGACAATAGTCCATTCACAGGAGAAAAAGTCCTGCAGGAGCTCACTAAATTGAAGGTGGATAAAGTGATGGGACCCAATGGCATATACCCAAGGGTATTAAGAGAACTGAGAAGAGAGGTAGAAGAACCTCTGGCAGCCATGTTTACCAAGTCATTCAAAACAGGGGTGGTACCAGAGGATTGGAGATGGGCACATGTAGTACCTCTACACAAAGCTGGCAGCAGGGAGAAGGCAGGGAACTATAGGGCGGTCAGCCTCACCTCAGTAGTGGGGAAGACCATGGAGACATTGCTTAAAGAAAGGATAGTGGGGCATCTAGATGCCATTGGAGTCCAGGACCATAGGCAACATGGATTCACAATGGGGAGATCATGTCAGACACACCTGGTTGATTTCTTCAACTGGGTGACAAAGGAAGTAAATCAGGGTGGGGCAGTGGATGTCACCCACCTTGATTTCAGCAAAGCCTTTGACACTGTCCCACATAGGAGGCTGATAAGAAACCTGGGTCAGATAGGCATGGTGTACAGAGTGGTAAACTGGGTTAGAAACTGGCTAAAAGAGAGAAAGGCAGAGGGTGGTGGTAAATGGGGTGCAGTCTGGGGAGAGGGGGTGACCAGTCAGGTGCCTCAGGGATCAGTCCTGGGGCCAGTCCTGTTCAATGTCTTCATTAGTGACATTGCAGATGGGCTGGAGTGAAAGGTCTGCTTGTTTGCAGATGACACCAAGATCTGTAACAGAGTGGATACCCCAGAGGAGGTACATAAAATGAGGAGAGATCTGGGGAATCTTGAAAAATGGTCTGAGGACTGGCAACTGAAGTTTAATTCAAAGAAGTGCAAAATTATGCACCTGGGACACAGAAACCCTGGGGAAAACTACAGGATGGGGGGGAGAGAGTTGCTGACAGTCATAAAGGAGGAAAAGGACCTGAGGGTTATTATTTTAGATGACCTGAAAATGTCAAAGCAGAGTAGTAAGGCAGTTGGGAGGGCCAGTGTCATACTGGGGTGCATAGGCAGGGGTATCACCTGCAGAAGGAGGGAGGCAGTGATACCATTATATAAAACTGTGGTCAGGCCTCATATGGAGTACTGTGTGCAGTTCTGGGGGATGCACCTTTGTAAGGACATTAACAAGCTGCAGAAAGTCCAGTGAAGGGTGACTAAGATGGTATAGGGCTTGCAACACAAGACTTATGAGGAGAGATTAAGGAACCTTAATATGTACTCTCTGGAAGACAGGAGGAAAAGAGGGGACAAGATAGAAATATTCAAGTACCTAAAGGGTATAAACAAGGTGCAGAGGGAGACATTTTCCATTACAGGAGGAGCACACAAATGAGGGGGCATGACATGAAATTGGAAGCTAGGAGGTTAAGAGAGAATGTGTGGAACTTCTTCACAGAGAGGGTGGTGGATGCATGGAATGGTCTACCTCAGGAGGTGGTGGGTGCGAGCACTGTGGGTGGATTCAGGCATACTTGGAACAGGCATAGGGGCACATTAGAAATACAGCAGCGGGTGGGTCAGAAACAGTAATCCAGTACAAGGGCTTAAAGGTAGACTAGATGGGCCAGGCGGTCCTTATCTGCCAAAAATTTCTATGTTTAACAACCACTTTGCTACTGCAGGGATAGCATTCAACAACTCCCCTGCTAACTCCCTATGCTCACAGCTTGGCACTTACCCTGCTGAATCAATGCATTCTAAATCAGTATTCTCCTTGCAACCTACTTCACTGAAAGAGGTTGAAAACCTCCTGACACATCTGGATATTAAGAAAAAATGCAGGTGCAGACTCTCTTGACCCGTATTTTCTAAAGATTGCCTATCCTGTACTAGCTGTGCCTATTACACATTTATTCAACCTATCGCTATCTCAGGGAACCCTCCCCCCATATGAAAAACAGCACATGTCATACATAGAAACATAGAAACATAGAATTTGACGGCAGATAAGGACCGCTTGGCCCACCTAGTCTACCCATTTCCCTACCTGATGGATAAGCTGCAGATTATAGTTAATCAACAGCTTACTTCCTCCTACCCCCCTACTAGAATTGCCTTATGCCTGTCTCATGCATTCTTGAATTCTCCCACTGTTCCTGACTCCACAACCTCCTCAGGAAGTCTGTTCCATGCATCCACAATCCTGTCTGTGAAAAAATGCTTTCTAACATTACTTCAGAGCAGTCCTCCCTCGATCTTCAAATTGTGCCCCCTTGTTCTTGCACGTCTCTTCTTCTGAAAGATATTACCCTCTTGTCCTTTAATTCCCTTGAGATGCTTGAAAGTTTCTATCATGTCCCCCCTCTCCCTCCTTTCCTCAAGGGTATCCATATTAAGCTGCTTTGGTCTCTCCTCGTATGTCTTCTGGTGCAGATCCTGCACTATTTTGGTTGCCCTCCTCTGAACAGCCTCCACTCTGTCTATGTCTTTGCGGAGATGGAGTCTCCAGAATTGCACGCAGTATTCTAGATGGGGTCTCACTAACTGTCTGTATAGAGGGATAACAACCATTTTCTACTGTTGATGCCTCTCCCTAAGCATTCCAGTATCCCTCCAGCCCTCCTTACTGCCTTTTCACATTGCTTGCCCACCTTTAGGTCATCTGATATAATTACTTCTAGGTCCCTTTCGATTTTTGTTGTTATTAACTCACCCCCATTGTGTACTCTTCCCCTGGGTTTTTGTTTCCCAGATTCATTACACTAGCACTTCTTTGCATTGAATCTGAGCTGCCACATATTTGACCATTCCTCCAATCTTGCCAAGCCCCTTTTCATTCTTTCCACCCCACCTCGTGTATCAGTCCTGTTGCAGATCTTTGTGTCATCTGCAAAGAGACATACCTTTCCTTCCAGGTGCTCTCCAATGTCACTTATAAAGACATTAAAGAGGACCGATCCCAGTACCGAACCCTGCGGTACCCTGCTAGTTACCCTCCTTTCTTCACTGTGGACTCCGTTTACTATTATCCTTTGCATCCTGTTGTCCAGCCAGTTTTTTTATCTGGGCTACCACCTTGGGACCCACTCCAAGGCTAGCTAACTTGTATATTAATCTTTTGTGTGATACTGTGTCAAATACCTTGCTAAAATCTAGGTAGGCCATATTCACAGCCCCTCCCTGGTCTACTGCTTTGGTCACCTAGTCAAAGAAATCTATTAGGTTCATCAGACATGACCTTCCTGCTGTGAAACCATGCTGTCTTGGGTCCTGTGCCCCACTGGCCTCTAGGTACTCAACAATTCTTTCCTTCAGAAGTGATTCCATCATTTTCCCTACCACTGAAGTCAAACTAACTGGTCTGTAGTTTTTTGCCTCTGCCCTGCTCCCACTTTTGTGAAGTGGGATCACATTTGCCCTCCTCCAGTCCTCAGGTACCACCCCATCCTCCCATGATTTGTTAAAGAGAGTAGTCAGTGGTGTTACTAGTTCTACCCTTAATTATTTTAGAATTCTTGGGTGAATCCCATCAGGCCCCATTGCTGTGTCCACCCTCAGTTTCAAGAGTTCTTTCAAAACCCTTTCTTCTGTGAATGGACTGGTATCGACCCCCCTATTCAGAGTTTCTCTCTTGTTTGGTTTAGGTACCTTCCCCTCCTCTTCTTTTGTGAATACTGAGCAGAAATATTCATTCAGTATCCCTGCTTTTTCACTGTCACCCTCTGCCCACATTCTCTCCCCTTTATTAAGTCTCTGTATCCCTCCCTTGGTCTTTCTTCACTCCCTAATATACATATAAAAGGTTTTATCCCCCTTCTTAACAGAGTTGGCTATCTTTTCCTCAGTTTGTGCCTTTGCTATTCTGACTGCCTTCCCTGCCTCCTTCTGCTTTAACTGATAAAGTTATCTGTCCTGCTTCTTCTGTGTTTCCTTATATTTCCTGAATGCTATCCTTTTTTCCTTAACCATCCCTACCACCTCTTTTGAGAACCATAGTGTTTTTTTCCTTCGTTTTGTTGTGTTGATTTGCTTCACACAAAGGCTTGTTGCCTCTGTGATGGCTGTTTTGATTATTACACATTGCTCCTCCACCCATCCTTCTTACCCATTTGCTAGTGCTTTTCTGAGGCACTCCCTCATTTTCCCAAAGTCAGCCTTCCTAAAGTCCAATACTCTTGATTTTGTATGGCTTGACTCTATGGCTGTGTTTATTGTGAGCCACACTGTTTGGTGGTCACTTGTTCCCAGATGGTTACCCACTTCTAAATCTGATATCATTTCTCCTTCCCCATTTGAGAGTACCAGGTCTAAGATTGCTCCCTCCCGAGTGGGTTCCAACACTAGATGTCTGAGGCATGCCTCCAGTAGGGCATCAAGAATGACCCTGCTCTTGGATATGCCTGCAGCAAAGGTACTCCAGTTAACATCTGTTTACCCCTGTTTAAGTCAGGAGACCCCTGTGATCTCAATAATTACAGGCCTATCTCACTTCTTCCTGTTCTATCTAGACTTTAGGAAAAAATTGTAAGTGCACAGTTGAAATTATTCCTATAAAATACTAAGTTGTTAAACCCAGTGCAATCTGGATTCAGAGCTAATCACAGTACCATCATGACCCTTGCAAAAGTGACCGACTGGAAAAGTGACTTAGATAACAGAAAGTTTGTCTGTGTGGTATTCCTTGATCTAAGCAAGGTTTTCAATACTGTCAACCACAGTCTTCTCCTTTCATCACTGTGTACTTTGGGTTTGGACACATTATCTCTGAAATGGTTTGCCTACTACCTTTCTGATCACCTCCAGCAGGTCAAGGTGGAAGGTGAGCTATCTCTTCTGAAACCTCTTCTGAGAGGTGTGCCTCAGGGATCTATTTTAGGTCCTCATTTGTTCACAATCTATATCAACAGCATTGACGATTCTATCCATAAAGCCAACGTCCATTTATTCGCAGATGTCACTGTATTCTACCTAAGCCGCCCCATGCCGGAAGCTGCGTGTAGAGACTTTCAAGCCAAATTTAACCTGTTGCAGAGCCAGCTCCTAAATAAAAAGCTCCACCTTAATGCAAAAAAAACAAAGGCAATGATGTTTTCTCCATTTATACATGCATCAAACCCGACCTGTATGGGAACTATACCACAGATTACTACACTGTTGGGTGAAAAACTGGAATTTGTCATGAAATTTAAATACCTGGGAGTTTGGCTTGACCATAGACTCTCCTTCCTTGAGCATATTGAGGACTTGTTAACAAAACTAAGGCAAATGTTAGGACTTTTATTTAGGATCATCCACTTCCTCATGACTGATGCGAAACAGCAGCTTGTCCAATCAACATTTCTCTCACTGCTGGATTGCGCAGACTTCCTTTATGGTCAGGGTCCAGCTTCTTCACTTGCAAAATTAGATATGCTTTACCACAGAGCTCTGAGGTTCATAACAGGTCTCCCTTTCAACACACACTAATGCTCCTTGTATGAGGCCTGGGGTGGACTTCTCTTCAATTCAGATGAGACAGAAAAGCTACTCCTTTATTTCCTTGAAAATTCCCAAAGTCAAATCATGCTTTGGTAGAGTGGCCATAAGCTGCCTACTGCCCTCACTCTAGAATAAACTACAAAAAACCTTGCGACTCAGTTGGCTTGTTAGTTTGTCTTTCTTCAAGATTTTGTATTCACACCACATTATGGAACTGTGCAACTGTTTCCCTCATTCCTAGTCAGACATAGTTTCTGAGACCCTTCAGAGACCTGTACCCATCATCCCTATTGGTCCCCCTTTTTTCTTTCACTTTGTATGGGTGTCCAGTTCCATTACCCCTTGCATCTTTTCACTCCCTTAAATTCCCCCTCACCCCCCACCCTATCACCTCTCCTAGACCTATGGGTAAACCCTGTCACCTCTCCCTCCCTGTTGTCCTAGTTTAATTGTATGAGGTGCATCGTTATGTGTTACATGCAGGCTCAAATTGTAAATTGCTCATACTGTTATATATTCTTTACTGCTCTATATTTACCTATGTTATGACTATATAAATCCTGATTTTGAAAATGGTATCCTTTATCATGAGTGTAATATATATGTATTTTACATTGTATTTGACCTTTACCAAACAGGTTCATCTTGCAAATGAGCTTGCTCAATGATGATGGCCTGGATAAATAAAGATTTTGACTGACTGGTTGATTGATTGATTGTTTGATTGATTGATGTTTCCTTTTCATGATGAAGGGTATTGGCTAGCCACTATAATTTTATAACTTGGAGCACAAAAGGGGCCCAGGAGAAGTGTAAATGTTATACGGTTTTACCACATTTGAAAAAACTGGGTGCGGGGACGGTATCTTTGCAAAAAACTAATTTGAAGAGGGAGAACATAGACTTTTTCTGGATGGAATGTGTTGGATAAGTTTAAGGAGTTGGCAATAGTACTAAAAAAGGTAGGGTTGTGGTTTTGATTACCCAGAGAATATTTTTCTAACTGGTTAAGTAGTATTAAGATCCTGAGGGGTGTTACATATTTCTACATGGTAGACTGGGCATAACTGATGTTTTACTGGGCTTCTTTTATGGCTCCAATATAGATTCTCCTACTTTTTTATGAACTTTGCCAGGTTATTGGTGCCCTTTGTTCATATCCCTATCTTGCTTGGTGGGGATTGGAACCTCACTTATAAGCCTGACTTGGACACGTCCAGTTTGTATAGATGTGACCTCTCCCCTGGGCAATGGGACCTTTGTGAATTGATGGATGGTATAGATTTGATAGATCCCTAGTATCTCCTCTAGCCCATGGACAGGCAATACACTTTCTACTCTTCCCCATGGAACTTTATCAAGGACTGACTATTTTCTTATTAGCCAAGAAAGTCTCTCTGGGTTGCTTTCTTGTGATATTCAGTCTTTGGTCATTTCAAACCATGCACCTGTAAGCTTGGCACATTTTTTCAGAGGAATGGAGGTACAGGACAGCATTTGGTTCCTCAACTTGCAGCTGGTTCCAGTTGTCAATACTCTGACAATTATATGAGAGTTTCTCAAGAACCTTCTTTTGCATAATGAATGTTCTGTAACCTCTTCTGATGTTATGTTAGGGGTGGTAAAATGTGCAGTTAGAGGGGAATGCATTTGACTGGTGTCCAAGTACACTAAGGCCTATAATGCTCAACTTGACCCGCCACTCAAGGACATTAGATAGTTGGAGCACAGACTGTCTTCGGATACCTCATGCTCTGTTTGACTCCAGTTAAATACCTTAAGGCCTCAATATGCGGCTTTACTAGCAGAGAGAGCAGAATTTGTCCTTGTACAAACCAAGACATAGTATTTGAAGTCAGGCAAAGAGGCTGGGAGGTTATTGGCTTTATGTCTTCAGCAGCTCGAGACTTCAAGAATGATTCCCATAGACTTCTGGTGATGTCAGCATGGGGACAGCAGCCTAGTTCTGAGTTCTCTGAATGATCACATTTAACCTCCATTAAACCTAGCCAAATCTATAAAAAAAAAGCTACCTACCAGTGCATGAAGAAGGAGGAAAAAAGAAAACAGAGATGCTGACTACTACACGGAGCACTAGCAAAAAGGAGGATGGAGAAGGATTACTTGAGGCTGGTACAGACACTGATTCATTGCAAGCCTTGGACAAGCAGTCACTTCCCTCAGACAATAGTTACAGATTGAGTGGCTCCAGTAGAAATACAAAAAAAAAATAAAGTTAGAAACAATTTACATAGAAATCATTGCCTTTTTGTGCCAATATGAAGGAGGCACTAAATGAAATAAGAAGGGACATAACAACACTGGAGCAAAGGTCCGATGACACTGAGTTCCAGGTCATGGTTGTTGAGAATGGAATGGATGATCTGGATGCAGTGATAAAACAAATTCAAGAAACATTGGCACAAATAGAAGCAAGGCAAGAAGAGATAGATAATCATACTAGGCACACAAACATACATATATTTGGCTTACCAGAGAATACTGAGGCAAATGACATGCAGATCTTCCTTGAATCTTTCCTGAGGACCACACTAGAGTTGCCAAATACACTGGATTTGCAGATCGAGAAGGTGCACCGGGCATTGAGGCCAAACCTGCTTCCCCTATAGCTCATCCAAATTCAATAATAATTAAGTTCCATAGATATGCCCTGAAAGACCAAATTTTACGAAAGGCTTGGCAAATGAAAAAACTATTTTATGGACAGCAAAGGCTCTTTTTTCAGAATGATTATATGCCTGAGATTTTTCACCAAAGAGGAAAATATATATCCCCTTGTTGCAAGTATTAAGACAGCACCAACTGAAATTCTGGACACTGTATCTGACCAGGTTAACAGCATTTTAGCCAGATAGTAAAAGTGAGTATGGCACAGCAGAAGAGGCCTGACAGGAACTATTAAAATGTGGCCTCCTCCCACAGGATGCATCAATGGCAAGTAGAACATCATGGCACCAACCACAGAGATGGACAATAACAACTGGAGGAAATTAATTGGGAGGGACCCAAGCAGCACAGTTTGTTAAAACAAAGGAGGACATCATAGCACATTTGAATACTTTTTAGAGGTCATCAGATAGTACCTGAGATTCACTGGGACAGACTGAGAGGAAACAAACCACAGCATCACACAGATTCGGTGGGATAACCAGGTAATCCATGCAACTGACTTGCCTGAACTTTGAGTAAAACATGGGAAACATACAATAAGAACTAAAAGGGTGGGGAAGATCTGAATTTATAAAGGGAAACCAACATGAAAAAAGACAAAACAGTGGACAAACCCTTATTAATCCCCACACTTGTAAATAAATAGGAACTGGGACTTAAACTGTTTCTAACACAAGCAGATAAAGTGACTTTTGGAACTCTGATGAGGAGGACAAACAATCAAGGAAATTTGACCTGGAAATCAATAACAAATCCTCATAGAGATACAAATATTATTTTACAGGACTTCATACCTTGCTGCAGTATCGGGTGAGAAAGAGTTAATAACCACTCTTTCAAGGAGAAATGGTGGCAGCTATCTTCTCATGCACAGAGCGTGTCTGCATCAATGCAGGAGTGTGAATGTATGCAGAGACTGTAAAGTTGGTGGCGGAATTACAAATTAAAAGCAAATAAGGTGGGGGATTAGTAGGGAAGATTGAACAAGTGAAGCCATGCAGTTGGTGAGAGGGGCAGATGGTTACAAAGGTTAAATGTAATAGTGCAGTGGAGTATGTGGCTTCTAGGCAAAATGTCTTAGGAAGCCTAATGAAGAAATGGGGGGGGGAAAAGAAATCCTGGAGTTGAATATCTTTGGAAAACAGCACAGGAAAAAGAGTGATATGGATTCTGTAGGACCCTATCTTAGACATGAGTAGACCAGGGGTTAGAGGGATTTACATTGCAAACCAGGGACCACCGCCAATCCCTATTTTCAAATTGGGGGAAATAAACAGATGGTTGTTTGCATACTGTGCCCTATAAGAGTAAACAGATCAATGGAAACCACAGTGCACACAATATTGCATGGAGTCAGCTATTCTATGTATATATTTACTCTACTAGTGGAAATGTGAATGGCATCTATGGAAAAGATAGATGCACAGATCCTGTTCTGCGCGGGGAGGGGGGATGTAAGAACAACATTAACAGCCAGGCAGAGCATAAATTGATTTCTGGCTATAGAAGCAGCGCTTTGAAAATTCAAGGTCATCTTCTTCACCCAATCTGCCCCTGGGGAGATGACATAAACTTTATACTTGTTTTTCAACCATTGTGTTTGATAATAAGTGAAAACATAACTCATTCTAGCTTTCATGTAACTGAATGAAGGGAGGAAGCAACTGATAACCAAAGATGTACAAGGCTACCAGAGGAGTATGTCATAGATCTAGACACAATCCCTAGGTAAAACAGAGATTGATACAGAAGAAACAGACACTAGATAAACCCTGACTAATGGAATTACACTGGGGTTTGCAGGGGGAAAACTTAAAGGGAACATAGCGAGAGAGGCATACAAAGTATGTGAAGATTAATAAATATGGAGGGGGGTGTTACTAGAATACAGGGAGCTACACTTTCTACTCATTGTAATCTCATGGGGACAACCAGACTTCAAAATGCAAATGATGTCCCACAAGACAAGGATAAACAAACTGCATGTGTCTTCCCAATACAAGATTGGGATAACTGTTAAATGAAACTGCCTTAAAAAACTTCAGACCACTTAAAGGTCTGTGGGAGGGGAGATGATTCCTAGATAAGATACAGATAGCTCTATATCTGAGTGAGAAAGAACACATAAGTAGAAGGCTGTGCTCATTATTGTGTTGGGAAGACAAGAGGGACTTCACCTAGTAATAAGATGGCTATGAGGTTCACAGTTTGATGAACTTCTCTACAGAAAAATCGGTCTCCATTCTACAAATAACACAAGAATATATATTTTTTTGCAAATATTTTTATTTTTATTTTTCATGATCAGAATAAAGAGATTTACATTTCACTTAAAGGTGTTGAAGCTGGCGTACAGAAAGGATATATAATACATGGGTACATTTTCCTTAGTTAGACCACTCATCATAAATAGTTGAGATCATTTTTGCAAAACTATGAGCATCTCTGAATAAATATAAATAGAGTAGTATATTAATATTCATTTACTAAAATCCTCTTTTTTCCAATATTTTGCCTATTTGTTAAAGATCTTCCACACTGGTTCATAGTCACAAAAGTAGTTATAATTATAAAGCGTACTGACAAAAAAATTGCTTCCACTCTAATTCAAGAAGACCTGTCTAATTACATGGTACCTTCCAGTTTTTCAAAATCAATCTTTTGCCCACTATATATTGGCCTTAAGTATTAATCTGTAGTTTATGTCAATGAGCAAATCACTGTACATTTCTAAAATAAGAAATTTGTAGTCTCTCCAGTGTTGATAGGTAAAACCTATTTTTTCCAAAAAGCCCAATGATTGTTTCTATCATGTCATGTTCCTTTTACCGTGCCATAAAATATATAAAAAAATTGGCATCTGGGGTTCCACATTGTCAACAAGAGTTAGATGAAGTTAGATTCATTTTATTCAATCTATGAGAAGCAAAATAGGCTCTGTTTGTACATTTGAATTGGATTGCTTTATCTCTTGACAATTTATATTTTAAAATGGAATTACATGCCAAATTCCATTGTTGTTCCATAATGGGGTATTTGATCTCTCCTTCCCATTTTTGTATTGTTTTTTTTATAAACCAAATAGGAAGTTTCATAGAAACATTTAATTATCCAAGAGTATTATTGATTTTTAATCAAACTTTTTTTTATTTCCAATTCTATATTTTTTATTGTTTAGTGCTCTTTCTCATCTATTATAATCTTTAGAAAACAGACTAGTTCTTTGATAGAAACAAAGGGAATGAGAATCTTGTATCTTGAATTTCTCACTAAAAGCAATCCAAGTTAATTTGATGTCATTATTGAACAAATCCTTCCATCTGTTTATCCCTGTCTGCTGTCAGGATTTCTAGGACAATGTCTTGTCTTGCATAGTATAATTTGAATTGTGCCATATGTTATTTAGTGGGGAGGCCATTATTGCCCATTTAATTTTGTTTAGACATTTTTATATTATAGTACATACATTTTTAATGATTATACTTTTGGATTTTGAAATCTTTTTGCCAAAAAAAAGCCTTTTTTTATATTTATATCTTCATTGAAATGTTCCTTTAAGATTTGATTTTCCAATTCTAAATTCATATCAGTCTTGGTGTTCAGTGCCCAGTTCATTACCAGTTTTATCATGTAAGCATAATAACTCACTTCTATATCACTGCAAGCCAGGCCTCACTGCTCTGTTCACATACTCTATTTTGACCAAGATATCCAGGGTACTTTATTGTTCCAAATAAATTATCAAAAAAGTTTGTTTATTTCTTTAAACCATTGTGGTGAGACATGAGTTAAAATAGTTTGTAATCTATATGCCAAGAAAGGCACTGCAACCATTTTTATAATTTGAATCTTCCCCCATTTTGAGAGTGGTATCTTGCCCTGCCCTTGGAATTTATCCTTCAGGGAAATGTATAATTAATCATGGTTCATGGTGTAGAAGCCTTATAATATATTGGAGATGGTGATGCCCAAGTATCTCATGCCTTTTTCTTGTAGCACAACATTCATAATTCTTCTCAGGGCCTCTGGTTGAGGTATGTTAAAAGTTAACATTTCCAATTTGGATTCATTTAATTTGTAACCAGTTATTTTAGAAAAACATTTAATAAGTAGCTTCAATTCAGTTATACTTGTGTCTGGGTCCTGCATTAAAAGTAAAAGATCATCAGCATAGGCATTTAATTGTAATTCTATAGATGCAACTTTAATGCTTGATATAGCATGATTGGCCCTTATTTCTTCCAGTGACATTTCTAGGCCTATTATGAATAAAGATGGGGAGAGAGGGCAGCCTTGTCTTACTCCCCGCTGTAATATTAGAGGCTCTGAGAAGAAGCCATTTACCCTTAACTGCTGGTTTGTTATAAATGGTTTTAATAAATCTAATATACTGAGCTTGAAAATTAGAATTTTCCATAGCACCAATAAGGGATCTCCACTCCAGCATGTCAAATGCCTTTCTGGTGTTCAGTGAAAGAAATGCTGCTGCAGTGTTTGATCTTGTAAGATATTTTATTATAAATTGTATTTTGTGCAGACCAGACTGTATGTTCCTAATTGAAATAAATCCAGTTCATTAATATTAATAATTTTGTCTAACGGGGAAGTATCATATTGTTCAATATTTGGTATAGATCTTATAATCTACATTTAAGATAGCAATCGGCCTGTAATTTTTTATCTTAGAGTTGTCCTTATCTTGTTTGGGAATTAATGATATTATGCTTAGCTAAAAGATGCTGGGAGCTTATGTGTAGTTTGAATTTGATTAAACAATAGTTTTAATAGGGGGTCCAAAGTTGTTTTAACTGCATAAAAAATTCCAGAGTAAAGCCATCCAAACCTGGACTCTTTCCCTTTTTCATATTCTGTAAAGTAACAAATATTTCTAAAGCAGTTATAGGTCTTAATAAGAATTCCCAATCTTGTACGGAAACTTTTGATACACAAAATTCCTGATAGTAGAATATCTCTTCGACAGAGGCGTTGCATTCAGAAGTATACAATCCAGAATAAAAAATATAGAATTCCTTCAGGATTCTATCTTGTTGTGTACAGTTCTGACCATCAGAGGTCTTAATTAAGATTGTATCTATTTTTTTATCTTGCTCTTTAATTCTTTTAGCAAACATTTTTCCTGTTCTTTCACTTTGTTGTTTCCAATTTTGATTCCCTGTAGTTCAATAACATTTTGTCTGATACATTTCTGTTGAAGTGACTAGTTTTCTGAATTATGTTAATTCCAGTATTTCAGTATGGTCTCCACTTTTTACTTCAAGTTCTAACTTTTTTAGTTGTTCTTCTACCTGTTAAATTCCTTGTTGTCTTTTTTCCCCCAAGAAGATTAAGAAATCACCAAGCATCTAATGGTGGCCTTTAGGGCATCTCAGCCCTCTATGATATTATATAGAGAATAATGCATATGTAGGGAGTTGATATGGAGTTTTTTCACACACCCAAGTTATGTGATAATACATAAACCTCGAGAGCAAAGCTCGAGAGGTTTTAGTATTATCATACAACGAGGGTGTGTGGAAAAGCTTCATTTCTACCCCCTACATATGTTTTATTTTTTATAATAACTGGCACCCAAACAAATTCAATATAAGTATTACCACTACGAGGAGACGCGAGATGAAAACGCTCATACTTCCTTACTAATAGGCACGCCCCCACACTATTCAAAGACTGTAGACATCACATAACGTGTTTAGCGTGTATGTGTTTACTAGTAAGGAAGTAGGAGTGTTTTAGCAGCGGCCCCCTTGTTGGTTTTTGCTATAAGTTTGAAACTGTTTACTTTGGAATGCGAGTGCTGCAGGCTTCTTGGAGCGAGATTGTAAAGTCGCATCAACCCGCGGGTTGATACGACTTTTTTCGTATCAACCTATGGGTTGATACGACTTTTTACGGTTCTTGAAAATGGGTTGATAACAGGGATCACCAGTTATTATATGTTGTTATTTTATTTCAGCCTTGGCATTTTTTATTATTACTTCTATTGTTTTTGTTATAAAATTAGAGCCCTGTAATAAGTTATTATTAAATCTCCAATTTCCATTCCTATTCATAGGGGAATCTAATATTAAATCATAGATGACCATACTATGGTCAGAAATCAGAAATGGTTCAATACTGGTGTGACGTGCTAGACTATTAATAAATATATCTTTGGATATAGAGATATAATCCAAATGGGAAAACATTTTATGACATGCAGAAAAAAAGTATAGTCTTTTTCATTTTCATGTAGTTCTTTCCATGCAGCCATGAGATTATTAGAATTTAAAAATGTAAGTAGTAATTTGGATTTATACTTGTCCCATTTGGAGAAGTTAAAGGTTTTGTCTATGGGGTATGGTATTGAACAATTAAAATCACAGCCGATAACAATATTTGTGCAGTGCCATCTATAGAACAGTTTATTGACTTCAGCTAGAACAATTTCATATCCCCCAAAGGGGGCATAAATATAAATGAATATCACTTCCTGATCCTCTGTTTCTACCTAAGCTAGTATAATTTTGCCCCTGAGTCTGACAGATTGTCTATCACTTTCCCTTTAAACTTTTTATTAAACAACAGATTCACTCCAGCACTTTTATTTGATGGACCTAAGGAATAGTATATCATTCCTGGCCATTTGTTTTCAATTTTTTTACTTCTTTATTGTTTAAAAAGACTTTCTGAAGCATCATCATGTCCTGTTTTAGTTTCTTAATTCTTGCCAACATCCTATATCTTTTTATAGGAGAATTTACCCCATTTACATTCCAGGATGTTCCTTTTATGGTCAACACTATTTAAATATAAGATACCTTTGTACCCAATTAGACCTTATTTGGTACCAGTCTACACCTCTAATTAACATACAGTTTTCCTACACAATTCCCCCAACCCCTAACCACCCAACCACAGACTCCTAAATTGCCAAAATAAATATTTGTTTCAACATTTGAAACTTTTGAATCCCCCCCACCACCACCACCACCACCCTAATTTGCCACAGACCATGGTCTGGCAATCCCTCATAAAAAACACTTGAGGACAATATACCAATCTTTAAAAAAGAGCAACAGGGAGCTTATGCAAAATTACCATCCAGTCTCACCATAGTCACTGGGAAAATGATGGAAAGTATCATAAAAGACAGAATTCATACTTACATTAATGAACAAGATGAAGAACAACATGGCTTTGTAAGGGGGAGAAGTTGCACTACTAACTTGTTGATTTTCTATGAACAAATCAGTAAATATTTAGATAACAACATACCGTGTGATATAATTTATTCGAACTTTTCCAAAGCCTTTGATTTGAAACCACATTAGGCAATAATAGATAAAATGATTGAACACAAAATAGATTCAACTCTGGTAAACTGGGTGGTGGAATGGATATCACATAGAAGATAATGTGTCTTGTTAAATGGTTTTGTGTCAGGGGTGGATCACATCTTGAACGGAGTTCCACAGGGCTTGGTTTGGAGCCCTGTTCTCTTTAATATCTTCATATCTGATATGACTGTCCAGCTTAGCTATATAACCCTAAAGTATGCAGACAATACAAAAATATGTACTGGTTTCAATGCCACAGCAAAACTGCAGGAAGATTTAAATAAAATCGTACTTTGGACTCACAAATGGGACATGTTGTTAAATCAAGACAAATGCAAAGGAATGCACTTGGGTAGATTTAACAACAAATGTGACTATTACATAGATGGGCACTTGCTTGCTAAAACTAATTGTGAGAAAGACTTACGTGTATCTATCATGAACAATTTAAGTTCACAGCAACACATTGCTGAGGCCACATGCAGAGCTGATAAAGTGCTATGGTCAATAAAGAAAAACATCATGTCTCGATGTAGTACTGCCTTGATGCCCCTATATAGGGCTTATGTATCCTCACATCTGGAGTATTCATCTCAGTTATGGAATCCATTTGAAGTTGGGAAAGACAAAAACTGGAATGCATGCAGCGCAGTTTCACAAAAATCCATCTCACAATCTCCCTCCCAAAAATTCACCATATATGGCATAATCTTTGTTCTTCAGTTCTCCCTCCCAGGCAGACACCCCATCTTATGGCACCCAGTAATACCTTCCACCATCCTAGTATTACATCATGCTGTGTGTTTGCCATGGCCCCCTCCACTGGGATATGTATATACTGTAAATATTAGCTTAACTTTCCTATAACCCATTTTATCATGTGAATTTTACTGTACATCACTGTGTTTATAAATGTTTTTTTTCCCTGTATGTATAACTGTTTATATAAGTGTATTGATGTATCTGTTGTGCATCAACTGTTGAATCTTGACCTTATCAGGTCCATTTTGTAAATGAGCCTTGCTCAATGATGCTCACCTGAATAAATAAAGATTTGATTGATTGATAGTATATTATACAAAAACAGGTTTGAATCCCTCAGACTTACGTTCTTGGAAACATGCCGTGTACGAGGTGACATACTGTTTCTGTACGATGGCTAGCAGGACCCTGCATTAATGTGTGAACTTGACATAGATTTTAAAGATGATGACATTGAAACCAGGGAACACCCATTACAAATTAAGGGGAAATGGTTCAGGACCAATGCAAGGAAATATTCTTACACCATCAGAATTGTAAAGTTATGGTACACTCTGCACCAGCATGTAATAATAGCTCAAATTAGAAATTAATTTAAATCTAGACTTGACAAGTATACACTCGAGGGTGCTGCACTGAGGTATTACCAGTGAGCATAGAACATTCATGGGCTTTCAGCCTATTATTTCTTAATGTTACCTTAGTATGAACCTTAGTATATAAGCAGCTGCTTATAGTCCCCCCTTCCCACACACACACACATATCGTCTGTAAAGGGAAAGACAAGTCAGTCATAATGTCAACATTTAGCCATGTTCAAAAGCAGTAAAACACTGTGGTAATTGCAGTTTCAAATCTCTAATGGCTTCTGATGCAGTATCACAGGACAGAGTTTGATCATTCAGAAGCACTTTTAGTCTAGAGGGGAATATCGTATAACATAGACTTTGATTCCTTTTTTCCAGAGCAGTGGTTGCATCCCTACAAATTGTTTTCTGTGGTCCCAGAGAATCTTAGAAAAGTCATGCCTGAAATATATCAGCTGATTTTTGAATCTGAAGTTCAAGTTTTTATAGAAAGCTTTCATTACTCGATCTTTCCCATCAGTTGTCAGCATCTTTAGTACTGCTGATCTGGTCTCTTTCTTTCCATCTGTGTTTCTCTGACCCAACTAATGAATTCTGTCAATTGTAGGAATATCTTTATCAGATTCTAATAAAACAGAAATCATTATGTCCATAAGACAGGTTTCTTTCTCCCAATCCAGTAGTAAGCCAAAACTGCAGATATATTTTTGCTGGGCACAGTTCTCTTGGTCATCTAGTTTGTTCTGTATAGAGAATTGTTGCTCCTATACTGACTTCAGCTCCTTAGGCAGAGAACTGAGTGATGCCTTGAGCTGGGATTGGTGAAGCCCTAATTCGTTAATGCTTTTGATGCCCTGTTCAAGTTTAGTGTTGATACTTGAAAGAGACTCCTTTAAATTTACCATTGCATTGAATAAATGTAATCTAGTGAAGAAATAAAATATTTTAAAATTGGGCATAGGATGTTTAACCCAGTCTGGTGGAGGATCTTGTTCAAAGTTATTTATATGGGGTTTTGTTTATGGCATCTGGTGTATTTTGTTCTTTTACAGTCCCTAGATTTTCCTCTTCTGTTTGTAAATTTAAATCTTCTGTTGTTTCATTAATTTCTGCACCCACCTGAAGTGTTTTGCTAAAGGTTGCAGCTGATTTCTCCTTTTTGTCTTTTTGTTTTTTTCTGCATCAATCTTAGGCCCCATCTTCTCAACTAAAGGGCCAGCTAGTCTACAACAGTTCTTGAAAGTTAACTGTAGTTGTTTAACTCTTTTTTGTTGTTGTTGTTTGGCTCCTTAACACCTTCTTTGGTTTGTTTGTCAGTCGCTGTTTTTTTTTTGGTTTCCAGTGATTCTAAACTGTTTTGTATTAGAACTTTGAAAAAGTTTGCTGAGTCTTTATTTATATCCAGATTTGGTTCCTCCTTTGACATATGATAGACTGTATAATTTATAAGTTTAAGGTTCTTCCGACCAGTTATAGTTTTTTATTTAGCCCAGACCACAGAAATGTTATAAAAGTCTGGGGCAACTGCCACAAAATTGCAGTGAAACCACCAGCAGGTGGTCCGACTGACCTTTTTATACAAAAAGAACTGGCTCCAGAAGAACAACTTTTAGCGTTTGGCAATATAACCTGGGCTTAAAAAATTAGGACTGTTGTTCATTGTCACTTAGAGAATTTGAACATTTGAAATTTAAGGCTGTTAGTAAAAAAATAATAGTAGCCAATAGCCAGTACCTCAGTAAGTCCCATTCCGGCCATTTTTGGTTAAGCCCAATAATTCCGATTCTTCTGTTTTTTAATTGCTTGGTTGTCATCCGTTCATCTCACTCCGGCATCTTTATGCTTCAATGTCTCCCAAGCATCCATGCACTGTTTGCTCCTGTGAACCTGCCAAAAGTGCCTTACCAAGGATTTTCAGAGGAACCTGTGGAAATGAAGGTTTTAATGTTTAAGAAACTAAGTGTCGGTAAAAAAATACATTTTTTGTGCTCCAACTGTGTCGGCTGTTTTATTATTTGCGTCTTATGACAAAATATCTATTAAAGGTTTCAGTTCCTTTTGTTTTTCCTTTCATCCATCTTCTTCTGGCAGCACAAGTTAGGCCAACAAGTTTTGTCTGCAAAGGGAACCATGGATGGAGTTTTGTTTTGCTGTTAATGCCAGACACCAGATGCCAGACACCATGAGGTGTGCTTGCAGCGGGGGGGGGTGCAGCAATCTAGTGCAGCCTGCCTTGTGGTTGCACACATTGTTGGCTCTTCCTCCTCCTACCTTCAAACCAAGAGTTCACAAAAAGCAAATGAATATTGTAATCTAAGGGGGGTGGTGGGGATATCTTCCTCTTCATGAGACCTGATTCATTAACGTGCTTGGATAATTGACTTATGGCATGCAAGCCCATACTGGCACACTTAATTTAAATTTTATTTTGTACTTGATTTTTTACACTAGGTATATAATTTACCTGGAAACAAGGAGACAGTATTATATTGGGATGAAAACTCCCATGGGGGGGAAATATCAGCGTTTCTCTGATTCCCCCCAACTTTCATCAGACCTTTGATAAAGGAGGCCATAGGTGCAAGTACATAGGGTGTATAAATGAATGTACCCCTACCTTGGAAGTATGTTGGTATATAGTTATTGTTGGTACCTCCAGGCTGGTAAGGCAACTCCTAACCAACGTGGAAACCCGTTCCTTAGTTAGCTTCCTGACCCCTAGGTGGGTACAGAAGCAAAGTTATTTACTTTTAGATATAAAGCACTCTGTTGAGGCTAAAGGTTCTAGTAATTTACTATTTGGACAAAGTCCACAAAACCAAAAAAAAAAATAACACACAGGACTACAAAGAGCAGTGGAATGTATTTAATGTAATATGCAAGCAATAACACATGATGAGATGTGAGTTATCACCTGATACGAGCATGCCCAGGGGTATACTATGGCACGAGGTACTTGTGCCGGGTGCCTTATGCCCCTTGGCATGTTCTTATCAGGCGATAACCTACACCTCTGAGTGTGTTATTGTGCTTCTAAAATGGGCTCCTAAGTAATTATTTAATGACAAAAAAAGAGGAGTCAAGTGTATTAAATACAAATGTTAATACTTGAAATAGTAAAAAAATAGTTCTCTTAATAAGAGACTTTGAATAGTGTTTTATTGGCAGCATAGGATTGTAAGTTCTGAGACCCCATGTTGTTTTTAGTTGTTTGCTTTATGTATTTATTGCTGTTAGTATTATCGTTTGCTATTTTGTAATGTCCTGCTTGCTTTTAAATGTAATGGATGGTCTGCTGTTACAGAGCTCTGTCCTGTGATGCGCATCACCGAGTGAGCTGAGGCCCCCCAAATCCAAGATTGTATTTTGCTGCTTGTTTTATTTTTTTATTATGGTTTCTGTTATTTTTTTTATATTTGTAAGTGTGCTGGTGCTTGTGAGTTGGAGGTATGGTCGATTTTTATAGACTTGTTTTGTTAACTGTATCGTCACGTGACCTGATCAGTGAAAGATCACTTCCATTGTTTTGGTAATGGGGTTACAGATCGTGGTTGGTAAAAAAAATTTTTTTTGAGGAAGAAGGGATGGATAAGACATTCTTTATGTCTACATTCGGAAGCCATGAAATGTGTTTCTGTATTTTTTGTTTACCGGGAATTTCGGAAGTCACAGATGAGTCATCAGTCACTTTCGGTTTGGTCAGGTGAGAAGGAAGAAAGAACTGGTCAGAGTGACTTTTTTAATAAAAAATAATGTCCAGGATTGTGTTGGGGGGGTGTGTTTGGTGAGGGGAGAGTGTCACATTGGGCAGTGCTTTGTAGGTCATGGGGCTACTCTATATGGTGGTTACACATCTGCTTAGCTTGGCATGGAGCTGCAGGTTGTTTTTTTAGAGAGCATGGTGTTGGGGACAGTGATATTTTTGTGTGGTACAGCTGAGCTTGGCAGAATTAGTGCTGGTTGGCAGAATACATGCTGATAAGGACATGGCTGAAACTAGGTTTTAGCCAATCAGAATTCTGGATTTTTTTTTAGCCCATTTTATCATTTCATATCTGACACACACATATTATATTCAGAAGTTATTACATATCCAAGTCTATGAACAAGAAATAATTCAACATGGACTATGAATCAGTTGCATTTATGATAACAAACTGTACTGTGTAAGAAGGGTATTGAGGTTGAACTCCTATAAAAGGGAGACAGGGAGCAGTGGCAGAGGGATGAAGGGGTCACAGACCTGGGTTAAGCCTTTCCCAACCACTAAAGAAATTAGGATGGATAATATCTCAGTGAAAATGTTATCTTTGACTATCGATGGTTTAAATAACCCTGTTAAATGATCTAGATTATTCCAGTACCTATGTAAACACCCATCTGATGTTATTTATTTACAAGAAACTCATTTAACAAGTATAGAGCATGCCAAGCTGATTGATGATGGGTGTTACAGGGTATCTGAATCTGCCTACATGAGGGGGAAAGAAAGGGTGCAGTCATACTTATTCCCCACAACACTCCATTCTAGTTACAAACTAGTTATGCAGACAACCAGGGACACTATGTGATAGTACAGCGTAGGCTCTATGAGTAGGAGGTTACACTGGTTAGCTTGTATTTCCCACCACAAACCACTGTACCAGTAATTAGGAAATGTTTTAATCACCTAGTAGATAGACTACAAGGATAACTAGTTATAGTTGGAGACCTGAACATGTTGCTAAACCCTGATATCGACACTATGAACTCTATGAGGAGCCGATACACATTAGCATAAAAGTTCTTTAAAAGAAATATAGCACAAATGGACACTGTATATATCTGGCATACAATGTTTCCTAAAGGCCCGATGCATACCTTTTTCTCATCAAGATTTGGAACTCACTCTAACTTAGACTACTTCCTCACCACATGTGAACATTTTTCTTGAATCCAAGACTTATCACAAACCCTATGGATTCTGCCAGACCATATCCCAATTTTATTGAAGATTCAATTGGGTAAACAACCCAAGACAACCTAATAGAGATTTAATACAACTTTATTCAAAGATGCAGAATTTAAGAAATGTCAGAAAGAAAAATGTAAGGAAATACAATTAGAAAATGAAGGTCCAGATGTTACACCAGCCTTATTGTGGGATACATTAAAGACATATTAAGGGGGGTCTATATTGGAATATGTGACCAGCAAAAGAAACCCACCAGGAAACCAAGTATAGGGAACTGGCCCAGAAATTGGAATCACTGCTAACCCTGTTTGTGGCAGAGATTAAGGAAGTAGGTTCCCAGATGCAACAGGTGAAACAAGACATACAGACATCTATAAATAAAAAAAAATTCAACAAAAGATGTTTATGCGCCAGTACTCACTTGTTGGGGGGGGGGGTCATGGAACTAGATTGTTGGCCAAATGTACAAGACAAAACTGGAAAGAAGCCATGGTAGTCAAATGGAAGGACCCAAATACAAGACTACGATCACTAGTACGTTACCAGAAATATTCCAAATCTTTTAGAGTTATTATCAAAATTTATGTGGGGAGAGGGTACCACCCGCGGAGATCTCACAGAAAACTTTCTTATCATGAATACAGATACCTAATCTGACCACACAGCAGGTAGAAAGATTGGAACTACCCACAACATCAGAAGAAATCTTTAAAACCATAACTGAATTAATAACACAGAAACGTTCAGGCTCAGATGGCTACCCCTTGCAGTGGTAGAAGGCCTTTAAGAAGGATTTAATTCCAGTACTACAAAGGGTATTCATAGATACAGAAGAAGTAGCCCTTCTGCCAGACATGTGGCAGTATGCAATGATATTGGCTATACTGAACCTGGGAAAGATCCCTGGTCAGTGCCTTCTTATAGACCAATACTGATGCTTAATGTTGATTGTAATATATATGCAGCCATTTGGGCATGCCGACTGGATACCCTGCTCCCTGAATTAATTCATAAAGACCAGTTTGGTTTTGTTAGATACAGGCAAACATCTGCTAGCATTAGACATACTCTTCAAATCAAATCAAAACAAATACAACTTCATTTGTAAAAAGGCACTTTTCCAAAACCAAGGTGCCTGTACATAAAATAATAAAATCAATAAATAATAAAACAATATTAAAATTAATCCAGGCAGCAACATTAAAAATCATTATATGCAAGGCTAAAAAATGTGTTTTTAATGCCCCTTTAAAGCTTTGGACAGTCGGGCAATCTCGCACCTGACAAGGTAGAGAATTCTACAGGGTTGGGGCCATAAAACTAAAAGATCTAGCCCCAGAAGTCTTTAAACAAACCCTGGGAATCTCCAGCAATCCCTCGTCAGTGGATCGGAAAGAGAGCAGGAGGGACAGTAGGTACAAAGGAGATCTTTCAGGTAGCCAGGTCCCTTATCGTATAGGGCCTTATAGGTCAGCAAACTGACCTTGAAGGTGATTCTTCTGCTCATAGATCATGCAGCCCAGAGACAGATACCATTAGTGACATTAAGTTGTAATGCTGAAAAGGCCTTCGATAAAGTGTTGCACTCTTTTCTCTTGAAAATAATGCAGTCCTTTGGTTTCCCTCAAACTCTTTGTGACATATTTACAGGCCTATATAATGCCCCTAAAGTTTATATCAGAGTTAGTGGTACACACACATCATTAATCTCGTTGGAAAGAGGAACCGGGTATGACTGCCCCTTTCTCCTTTATTATTTATCCTCTGTATTGAACCCCTTGCAATACCCATTAGACAGTGCCCACAGATAGGCAAGGCAAGGCAAATTTTATTTCTAAGGTGCCCAATCCCTGAGGCTGTGGGCACCTAGCTAACATAACCATAAAACAGATGAAAGCACTATAAAATTCCAAAATGATAACATCAGAAAGGCAGCTTGTTTAAGAACCATAACTGCTAGCTAAAATAGTAGGTCTGGAAGATCACTCTGTAAAGGCCAGGATAAAGAGATGGGTCCTCAGCCTTAGTGTGAAAACACTAATTAAGGGGGCCTCCCAGACTGCAGATGGAAGCGTGTTCCACAGGATCAGCCTAGAGATGCTAAAAGCCCGGACACCTGAAGTCTTGAGCTGAACCCTGAGAACGTTCAGGAGGCCCCTTGAAAAGGAGTGAAGGGAGCAAGCAGAGGTCACAGGTAGCAAGAGTTCTGACAGGTAGCCAGGGCCCAGTCTGTATAGGGCCTAATAGATGAGCAAGCCCACTTTAAAAATGACTCTCCACCTGACCAACAGCCAGTGCAGAGCACACAGGACTGGGGTCACATGACAAGTCCTGGATTGACCTGTCAGCAACCTGGCTGCCATATTCTGCACCAGCTGCAGCCTGCAGAGGGTCTCTCCCATGACCCCAAAGTATAGAGAGTTACAGTAGTCAAGCCTGGAGGTTACAAAGGCATGTACCAGGGTTGGCAGGTCCTCGGGCACAATGAGGGACTTGATCCTGGTGATGTTCCTAAGGTGGTAAAAACACTCTTCACTACAGATGATACCTGATCATCAAAGGTCAGCCTGCAGTCCAGGATCACACCTAAATTATGCACCCTTGGGGGAGCCACCAGCAGAGCAGACCCCAGAAAAAGCCTTATGTTTGCTCCAGATGACAACCCATCACGCCCATGACCAGGCTCAATCACCAGCACATCTGTTTTATCTGGGTTAAGTCTCAGCCAGCTGGAAGCCATCCAATCATTAATTTTAGCCAGACAGCTGTTGAACACATCAACAGCCATGGATGTTCTGGGTGCAAATGACAAATACAGCTGGGTATCATCAGCATAGCAGTGAAACTCCACGAAGGAGTACCAATAGGAGGCCAAGAATTCAAAATAGCTGTTTGCGGATGACATGCTTTTGACACTCTAAGATCTAACGGGATCAATTCCAGCCTTGTGAGAAAAAATTAAAGAATACAATGTAATGTCGGGATTCATGTTAAATCTACCTAAGACAGAGGTATTAGCATATAATTATGACACCCCCCCAATGAAATCAGGTGAGGGACCAAATTTAAATATTTAGGGATTATCACTCCCAAACAGTCTATAGAACTATTTGAACTATGAACCACTCACCCAAACCATAGTGAAAGACTTGGAGGGCTGGGTACTTCTATGACTTACATTATTTTTCTGGATAGAAATAGATTTAATATACTCCCACAACACCTGTACTTATTTCAAACCATACTCCTTTTTCCAGATATGAAGTGCTTTAAATATTGGGACAAAATCATATCATGTTTTGTATGGGCCAGACACAAACCCAGGATAACATACACCATTCTCCAGCTCCCTAAGTGACAGGGGGAAGCAGGACTTCCACATCTGCTTAACTATGAAAAGGCAGCTCAGTTAAGGTTGGTGTTTCACAGGCTAAATCCAAATGTAGACACCATATGTAAATGTACTGAATTTGTCCTATATGATCTGCATGATCCAGGCTACTTGCTATTCAATATTACAAATTAACAAATCACACAACAGGAATTTAGGTAATATACAGAAGCCACACTGTGACTGTGGAGGTCTTTATTCCAAAAAGAAAAACTATCCTTTCCTTTCTATTTCTTAAAAGTTCTGTCTGTGACTCCTGATTTCTTCCCCCCTGCATAGATCCGACATTTTCTAGCTGGCGATATTATGGACTAACTTATATACACCAATTTTTAGACACAGATGTGGTAGTGACATTTGAAACACTGCAGGCCAGATATAGACTAGTGAGTAGAGAACACTTTAGATACCCCCAGGTACGGACTTATCTACTTCATAAGTCAACGGACAGAACCAAATTACCAGAACCAAAGCCCTTGTTACTGCAGTTATTAATGGATGCTCAAATGGGGAAGAGGTGGGAAAAGCTTATAGGATTCTTTTATTTAGGACTAATGGAGTACCTATCTGATAACACACACACACGGTCTTGGATCGATGGAACGCGGAATTGGCCATGAATAATTCTAGGGATGATTGGTACAAATATATGGACAACTCAATTAGAATAACTTCCTCCAATACATGGAGGGAATGCACCAGGAGGTGCATATGAGATGGTTTTTTACCCCTGCCAAGACAGCCAGAATCTTCCCTAATTGTACAGGATGGTGTAGGAGGGGATGTGGGGAGGCTAAGGTGGATCAGGCATATTTTTTCTACTGTCCTGAACTGGAGATGTATTGAAGGGACTTGGGAACACAAATGTTGCAAATAGGGGTAGAACCAACAATGTTGACACCAACTATGATCCTACTTAATATACCTCAGGGAAATGTGCGGTTGACACCCAGGTCCATGGCCCCAGTCCTAATATTAGTGGCTAAACAAACCATTAGAAAGAAGTGGAAACAAACCCAGCCACCTACTAGAGAAGAATGGCAAATAACTGTTAATGAAATTGATTGTATGGAAAGAATTACAGCATACTTCAGTAATACATTAGAAAAATGTAGATAAAGATGGCAAATATAGGTACAGCACAGTATATAATGTAGCATGATGAAGGATTTGTTCCATGAGCACTGATAGGAATAGGTGGGAGGGAGACGTAAAGATGGAAATTATATAGAACACTTCTGATCATAGTCCATATCTATAAGCCTGTAAAGAAAAGAGGAAGATATAATTAATTATACAATGATGGATAGAAACTAGTCTATCTATGAATGACGAAATGTGTAAGCAATAACAAAATACAATACTTTATTTATTTATTTTTTTAATTTAGTTTTTGTTGACCGGGTAAGTGCACTAGACAAATCCTGCCTATTTTCAGGCACGACCCAGGGGAGGGGGATACAGATGAATGCCAACTGACTTTGAACCAGATTAAGCTGTTGGTGGTATTTTTAGTGAATTAGGGAAATTTAGCCAGGACTCTGGGGAAATTCCCTACTTTCAATAAGTGCCATGGGATCTTTAACATCCACCTGAACTACCACCAATCCAGGCAGATGGGACCTTGGTTTAACGTCTCATCTGAAAGACGGCACCTCAGAGGTGCAGCACCCCTCTCATGCTGCACTACAGTGTTAGTACTGGGATATTAACCCAAGTGCCAGATGTGGGAACTGAACCCACAGCCCTCTGATCTCCCAGCCTCAGAGGCGAGTGTGCTACCTACTGAGCCACTGACACTGCAACTGTACATTGTACATATACTGTACATTGACTATACTGATACTGAATGTAATGGATATGATTCTCTGCACTATTGAATTATGCTGTTCAAGATATAATAAAAAATTAATTATTAAAAAAAATAAGAATGATTCCCAGCCTCCACCCCAGTCCCACAGAAACCATAGTTTTTTATTTGTTTATTTTTATACTATATGACCAGTGAGCATAAAATGCCCATTTTCGCTGGTGCCCAGTCACAACATAATTACAACACCATATATAATACAAAAACATACAACATCATACAATAAATGTATCAATTAAAACAATGGCATTTTGCTTCATTTGTCATAAGTTTTGCTATAACACTCTTAAATAATAAAATGGTAACAGACTTTGTAATATTACATGGCAAATCATTGAATAATTTAACTGCATAATATTGAAATGAATTTGTAGCTATTGTACTTTTATAAAAAGGAATTTTAAATTTATAGCTAACCTGTGACCTGGTCCTAACAGAATTTAACAATCTTGGAAACATCTTACAAATAATACCTGGTAAAAATCCTAGATGTATTTTTTACAGAAATACTGCAGCACACATTCTAAATCTATCAACAAAGGACAGACACCCTAAAGTACTATAAAGAAAACAATGATGAGTTCTTTTATTCTGACCAGTAACAAATTGAATGATATTATGACAAGTTGTAAACTTAGTTGCATCCTATCTGAAGAAAATATATATATTAATAACCCATAATCAGTAACTGAAAACAACAAACTATGTGCCAATATTGCCCTAGTCTCATATGTTAGATATCTTTTTAATCGATACAGCATTCCTAATCTTTGATGTAACCTACTAATTAATTTCTGTATATGTAATTCAAAAGATAAGTAACAGTCTATAGTTAAACCCAAATAACATATTTCAGAAACCCTTTCGATTTTATTATCATAATTATCATTCAAGGTCAGCTCAAAATGTACTTTAGATCTAGGATTTTTGAAAAACATGCATTTTGTTTTAACATGATTCAACACTAAATTATGCCCAATAAACCAATTATGCAGTAGGCTAAAATCCTTTTGCAAATGCTGTTGTACAGATTGACAAGAATCTCCAATACATAATAACACTGCGTCATCTCCAAATAAAATAAGCTCAGTGTAATTACATACATTATGCAAAGAATTTAAAAAAAGAGAAAATAACAAAGGGCCCAATATGGACCCTTGTGGGACACCACACATCAAATTACCCTCATCTGACATTACAGCATTAATAAAAGTTTTCTGTACCCTTTCAGATAAATAATTATTAATCCAATATATCACTTCATTAGAAAAATTCACCCTAAGTAAACTCAACAATAGTTTCCTATGGTCAACAAGGTTGAATGCCTTGGTGAGGTCCACAAACCAAGCAGCCACTGTTTTACCCTCATCTAAGGCTTTTATATAACTGGCCTGTGAACCTCACCAAGGCAGTCTCCATGTTGTGTCCATGTCGAAAACCATGCTGAGATGGGGACCAAAGCTGAAACTTATCCAAGTGCTCCTTGATCTGATCTGAAACAACCCTCTCAAACAATTTAGATAATGGAGCTAACAATGTTATCGGTCTATAGTTATTTACATTTAACAAACTACCAGATTTAAATATGGGTTTAACAATACCACATTTCCATTTTGTGTTAAAAAAACATTATTACTTAAGGAAAAATTAAAAATTTTAGTCAACATTGGGGCAATTAATGTACCAGCTTTTTTCAGGATTCTATAATCTATTCCATCTACCCCGATATAAGGTCTGGGATCCAGTACCTAGTTTCTTCTTAAGATAATCACTTTTAGCTTTCCTTACCTTAGATTTACACAAATTATGCAATCTCTTGTATTCTTGTTGAAATCCAACTGTTTTATATTTCCTAAATCTATTCCAAGCCCTATTTCTATCCTTTGTAATCTTTCTCAATTCATGATCAAACCATATTTTTTTTCATCAATTCTTATTTTGACAACCTTAATCGGTAATAACTTATCACAGATATTAATAAAGTGACAACAAAATTTATGAAAAACTTCATCAATATCCCTAATGACATCTAGGAATGACCAATCAATTAAATGAACTTCATCAGAAAAGGACTGCAGATGAAAATCAGTGACTTTATGATACTGAATAATTATTTGAGATTCTCTACAACATAGTTACTCACCCTTGGACCATTGCTGGTATTTTTCAGTCTTACTACTGGTCTCTGTATGTGAGTGATTCCCCCCCTTCAATTCCTTTTTGAAAGAGAGAATTTCTGTTTATCTCGATCCACTATCCCTCCCTGTTCTCACCCCACAGCAGCAGGAGCTGCTTAAGGGCCCCATAACCATCTTTGAGTTTAGGGATGCCATAAAAAAATTCCCCTGAAAAGGTTCCTGGGCCAGATGGCTTTACCAATATTTTTTATGCCGCAAGTTTGGCCCATCTTGTCACTTTCCTGGCTTGATTGTTCAATTACTTGTTCTTGTCCAACTTTTCAGATTTTACTTTAATGGAAGCATTGATACACTTTTTTATTGTATTTTAATTTATTTAAATCTTGGATTAGCACCTTTGAGCTAGGAGCTCTTTTATATAGGTTCCACGTCATGATACATGGACAGGGTACAAAACAAAAGTACAGTAGGAAGACAAATGAGTATCAGTACAAAAGGCAGTGTAGTTAATAACATGATCAATAAACTGGTAGGCATTGTACAATGTATGCTTGGGCTGTGGTCTAACAAAAAACTAGAACTAAAAAAGAAACTTACTAGTACTAGAACAACTTACTATTATTGTACATTAAGAGTAGAGTAGCCCAGGAGCCTTGTCCAGGAAAGAAAGAGAGATACAGGGTAGTGAGATTTGGGTGAGGAGGGAGTGAGTAGGGAGTGCATTAGTGGGGAGGGAAGGGAGTGAGGAGGAGGTTAGAAAGTTAGTGGGTTTGGAATCAGAGTGGGAGTTTGAGTGAGGAAGCAAGTGTGGGTGGGGGGAAGGGAGAAAATTGGGAGGTAGGATGAATATGTTGGCGTGGTGAATCAGTAAGGCAGGGGTAGGTATAGAAAGAGAGGGGTAGATATAGAAGCTATAGGGTTAGGGGCAGGTAAGGGGAGGGGAAATTAGGTGCAGGGATAGAGGATGAGGGGGAGGAGGCCTGTGACAGCTTTAATTGAAACAGTCACAAGTGGCATTTGCCACAGGGTATTGCAGAAGCTTACATTTGAAGGAGCCTAGTATGGCAGTGTTAGAGACATCACAATGAAGTGAGTTAAACCACATGGAGGCTCTGATAGTGAATGATCACTGAACTTGTGAAGTGCAACATCAGGACACTTGGAAGGTCAGGTTTTCAGAGCTTCTTGTCCATCAGGGGATGCAGTATGGACTGAGGATCCTCTGAACCCCCAGGGGCACAAGACCAAGGGAGACTTTCTTAGCTAACAGGCAGATTTGATAAGTGACTCTGCCTTTTAGCTACAACCAGTTTGATTGTGCATAGATGTCACAGGTATGTGAGAGTTGCACTGCTCCAGTAAGGAGTTGGCAGGCCTTGTTTACTGCTATAGAGGTATGATGCAGCGCTGTGTCAGTGGCTGATCCCTAGATCACAAGCCTATAGTCAATGATGGATACTACAGAGCTTTGGATTGCTAGACTGAGAGTTTCAGTAGTTAGACAATGCTTGTGTTTGTACAGCAGCCCGATATGAGTGTTCACGGTTTTGGTGACATTGTCTCTGTGATGGGTATAGGACAGAGTGCTGTCTAAGGTCACCCTGAGGTATTTGAACTGTTGTATCTGTTCCAGAGCAGTGCCCAAGCAGTTTCTGACTGTCAGTTGGTGGGATTTATATTTTCTGTGCATGTTATTGAATAGAATTACTTTTGTGTTTTTTTTTATAGTTTAGAATGAGCTTATGTCTATTGAACCAGGCCTCAACATTTGTGAAGCTGCTCTGTAGCTGATTCTCAAGTAGTAAGGTGTCAGGGTTACTGGTATAGATAACAGCGTCATCTGCATAGAGAAAGATTTGGTTGTGGCAAGAGTCAGGGAGCTTGTTTAGAAAGATGATGAAGAGGAGGGGAACCAGGATGGATCCTTGAGGAACACCTGAATGTACAGGCTGCTTGTTTGAGAGGACATTTCTATTCTTCACTTGTTGTGATCAGTCACAGAGGTAACTTTTAAACCAATCCAGGGTGTCCTTTGATAGCCCTGTGTTGGTCAGTTGATCAACTAGCAATGAGTGGATGACCATATCAAAGGCTTTGGTGAGGTCAAAATAAATTGCTCTAATGATTTGGCTTTGGTCAAGTGCATTGTGGATGTAGCTCATGAATTCAAGCAGAGTGGTGATGGTACTGTGCCTTTTCCTGAATCTGTGTTGCTGGGGACATTGCAAATGGTATTTCTCCAGATAATCTACCAGTTGGTCAGCCACAATTCATTTGAGAGCATTGGAGAGAGGGGGAAGGGTAGAGAATGGCCTGTAGTTACCATGTTGTGCCCTGTCACCACTTTTATGGACTGGGGTCTCCAAGGCTGATTTCCATTTATGAGGGAATTGAGATAACATGAGGGAGTGGTTAATAATCTTGGTCAGGGGAGACAGAACTTCATCCAAAGTTAGGGCAATAAGTTTAAGGTCAAGTGTACCCCCACTGGATCTTGTTTTCCCAAGCACCTTAAGTATGTACATTTTAGCTTCACCTTCAGTTACCACTTTAAAGTAGAAAGGTGGATGAACCTGTTGCTGTGCCAGTGTTGCATTGTGATCAGTGTCTGAGGAGGCATCAAAGAAATTAGAGGGGAGTGCATGACTAAGGTCTGTGATGGCAGAATTAAATTATTAGTGATGATTAAGGGGTCAAGTGTGGAGGTGCCATCAATGTTAAGCATGGAAGGTGCCACTTTGGGGTCCTTCCATGTAACTTCCTGGAGGTTACTCCAGAATTTCCTGCCATCATTCCAGGTGTTGGTTAGAGTGTCTCTGTAGTACTTTTTTTTTCAGAATGGATTGCTCTGGTACAGGCATTCCTAGCCTTTTTGTAGGTCTGAATATCTGCTTGTTGCCTGTGGCTCATGCCTGTTACCATAGATGATCTAAGGATTTCATGAGATCTATGAGGCCTGGTGTAATCCAAGGATTACCGGAGCCCCTGACCCTATGTTTTTTGTAGGGGGCATGGAAGAACCACTCTACAACCACCTCCCTCCTCAAGCTTACTGTCTCCATCCTTTCAGAGATGGACGATGGCCTGATCACCTTGGCCATCTTTATTGACCTAGCCAAAGCTTTCAACACTGTTTCCCATCCCCTGCTTCTTGATTCACTCTCCTCAGTTTCCCTGGCTCCATCAGCCACCAATTGGTTTAAATCCTATCTCATTGGCAGGACCCAATCGGTGGGAATCCTTGATTCCATCTCCCCTCCACTCCCCATCAACAGTAGTATCCCTCAGGGCTCAGTGCTTGGTCCCCTACTCTTCTCCATTTACCTTAATGATCTTCCCACAGCCTGCTCATCCTCTTCTATCTACATGTACGCTGACGATACTGTTTTGTACAGTTCTGGCAAAAACCCTGCTGCTCTGCAAACCAGCTTACAGCATGACTTCAACCAAGTTCAGCTCTGGTTTGCTTCTCGCCAGCTTTTTCTAAGCACCAAGAAGACAGTATCAATGACCTTTGGCACCAGGCAGACTGTCTAGGCTCCTGGCTCTACCCACCTTCCTCACCCTTGATGGGACCATCTTGGAGGACACCTCCACATTTAGATATTGGGGGTTTGGCTGGACCAGCACCTCAGCTTCTCTGTGCATATCAATGCTATCCTGAAGAAACTGCACCCCAAGCTTAGTGCTCTGTACAGGAATTGTAGTTGCATCCTGCTGACTGTGAGGCATGAAATTGTCCAGAAGATGACAGCCCCCATCTTTGACTACTGTTACATAGTCTATGGTGCTGCTCCCAAATCTTCCCTTACCAAGTTGTACACTCTATTTAACTCCTTCTGCCACTTTGCTATTGACTCATCTTCCCACTCCCACCACTGTGAACTCTATCGCTCTCTAATCTTCCTTCCACTATCTCACAGATATATCTCTCACTGTGCCAAACTAACCTCCAAATTCTGGTTCAGGGGCTCACCTCCTACCTCTCATCCTTTCTCTCTCTCTCCACTCCACCTCCCTCCATCCACTCTGTCAGATCAAATGACACCTGCACCTTGACAGTCCCGCAGCACTCCAGCATCATCGATCAGACTGGTTTTGCCCATCGTTACCCTAAAATTGGAAATTCCCTCTCCCTGAAATATGACACTCCTCCTCCAACTACTCCCTTACATCCACCTTACACAATTATCTTTCCCTTAGCTGTTCTTGCTTTAAGCCATGTTAATACCTATCCCCAGTTTCTGCCTTCCTTCCACGACCTCTCCTGGCAGGGTTTTCAACATCCTGAGGGGGAAATCAGAAAATGGCTACCCCTTCTCCTCATATTCAGTTCTTGCCTCTCCCCCTCTCTTCTCCCCCTGCCCTTCTAGGTCACCAGTGTGCATAACCTAACCCCATCCTTTTTACTCCAACTGCACTTGCATACTACCTTGAGCCTGCTCTTGGTGCACTCATGCACTGTAAATTATTCTATCACTATCACATTATTACTGTTTTGTACGTTTATATGTTCTTTTGTATGATTTTGGACATGTATTGTAATTTACTAAATGTTCCACTACTGTTTATTGTACAATACCTTGTATTTTAACTGTTGCATAATCTTACTATGTTATATTGTTTGTACTACCCACATACTATTGTAACTGATCATCCTTCACAACCCTATGTAACCCCTACCCACAGGTTGCACCATGAGATGAGCAACTTGTTATTCAGTGTGCCCTCCTGGTGAAACATTTCAATAAATAAATAAATGTCACAAGCTGCATTGAAGCTAGAGATTAAGTAATCCAGTGCAGTGTCCACGTCAACAGCAGTATTAATTTGTGACCAGTCATGTTGATGCAGGAGCGACATTTAGAGGCTCGAGATGTCCATGGATCAATATTCTACTAGTAATTGTTTTAGCCAGGGGTTTGATTAATTTATTAGAACAGTTGCACAGGGTTGGGGAGTGGTCACTAATAGAATCAGGGAGGAGTTTTGTATTTGAGATATGTTCAGGGTGGTTAGTAAGCACCCAGTACAGTAGCGTACAAGTCCCTGTTCTATAATTCATCCTAGTTGGGGACTCAACTAGCTGTGTGAAATTGACAGCAGTCAAGGCATCCTTGTAGGTGCATGCATCAGGGGAGAGCCAGTTTACACTTAAATCTCCTAACATTATGATTTCTGAGTTATGTCTCAGGTTGAGGATGCAGTCAAGGAGAGAGTTTAGGCCCGAGGCAGTCTGCTTGGGTGGGATATATACCAAAGTCATGGTAAGCAGTTTGTTGTGGGCACCAAGTAATATCTTGATGGCAAGCACCTGTGTGTTGATCCCAGTACTGGGTAAGGACATTGCTTGCCCCATTAGTGGTTCTTTTAGGTACAGAGCACAATCACCACCTTCTTTAGAGAACCTATCATGTATAAAGACAGTGTAGCTCAGTATTGCAATGGCTGTATCAGGGATCTGGCTGAGAGCCACATCTCAACAACTGATAGGACATCCAGGTTGTGCTGTGCAGCCCATGCATTAAGGGCATCAAATTTTGAGAAAAGGCTGTAGATGTTCATGCTTGCAAGTGAGAGTAGCCCTGACCTCCTCATGCCATTGGGACTATGTTGAGGAGGGCCATGGTTAGGGTGTATGTTGCCAGAGATTAGTAGCAGTAGTAGTATCAGCCATCTCACAAGTTCCTTTAGGTGCTTGGTTTGAAGCAAGCATTCCCTTCTATGGGAAGGTTGTTTGTCAATTTTTCGCTGTATGGTGGAGAAGCCTGGTAGGAGAAATGGTGTTCAGAAAGATGTAGGGATAGTAGGTGTAGGCTACACATACGTCAGCATGTGTGGTATTCCTTGGGGTTTAAAGGCAGTGTTGTTCAGGGCTTGGCTGGAGGTTATAGTTTTGTAAATACAGAGGGGGTACACAACTGTGTGATATGTGGCAGAGTGGGGAGATCTCTGTCCGACCATGCCTGTCAAGGCAGTCAGAGTGAGCAGGATGAGTAGACAGGGCATTAGGTGTGTTGATTCCATTGCAGAATCATTTACAAGACAAGGGCAGGGGCTTGAGGGGGAGAACAGAGCCATGGTGGGATGCCACTTGCAGTTGACTAGATTAGGTGCAGAGAGAAGGAAACACACAGAGAGGGTAGGCAGTAAGGTACTAGCGGCAAAGAGGCAGTTTAAAACAACACAATCAGTTTAAATACAGTTTTTACAAGGCATTTGTCTCTAACATAGGCATAATATATGCTAAGTAAATTCCAAAAGAGTTGAAAATAGAATAGCAAGTGCAGCTAAGCAACAGCCAATCAGAAGCACCCAAGGATATGGAGCAACCAATCAGCTTGCAGTTAGATAGGAGCTGAAAATTCGAGCTAGAAGTGTGCAGTTGACACAGAACAAAAAACTTACAGCCAGGAATAAATTAGCTAGAAGGCTTCCTGTTAGCTGGACAGCAGGCAGCGCTGTGGCAGCTGAATCTGGAAAGCTGCACTGAGCTGCTGCTTGGCGCACCTGCTCAGGACTAGATGAATCTGGAGGGAGCAAAGAAAGAGAAAGATTATCCAAGCAGATTTAAATTGGGGGGGGGCAGAAGAAGCAGGGACTAGCGGCAGACAGCAGTTTAGAAGAACAAAGAAGCAGAGCAGGGGGCTGGAGCCAGAGTCATTAGCGAGACAAAGGCAGGAGCTTGAGGGGGAGAACAGAGCCACGGTGGGATGCCACTTGCGGTCAATCAGATTGGGTGCAGAGAGAGGGGAATAGACAGAGAGGGTAGGTAGCAAGGTACTAGCAGCAGAGAGGCAGTTTAAAACAAGACAATCAATTTAAATACAGTTTTTACAAGGCATTTGTCTTTAACATAGGCATACCATATGCTAGGTAAATTCCAAAAGAGTTGAAAATAGAATAGCAAGTGCAGCTAGAGAAACAGTCAATCAGAAGTGTCTAAGGATAGGAAGCGACCAATCAGCTTGCAGTTAGAAAAAAGCTGAAAATATGAGCTAGAGGCACGTAGTTGGCACCAAAGAAAAAGCTTATAGCTGGGGAGAAATTAACTGGAAGGGTTGCTGTAAGCTGGAGAGCGGGCGGTGCGGGGGCAGTGGCTGGGAAACCGGAAGCACTGCCACTGTTTGGAGTGCCTGTCTAGGGGGTAGGTGGATTTTCTGCATTAAACTGTATTATTTAAGATATAATAAAAATAAATTATTAAAAAAAATAATGATTCCCAGCCTCCACCTTAATTCTAACTTAAAAAGTTTGGCCAAGATCTTATCTATTCAGTTGGCCCTGGTATTGGATGCTTTTATTGGACTTACACAAGCCAGCTTTAAGAAAGGTTGTTTATCAAGTGACCATCTTCAGAAGCTTCATTATCTTATTTCTGCATCTTGGGAGGCTAACACCCCTTCGGTCCTGGTCTCCTTGGATGCCGAAAAGCTTTTGGCAGTGTTTCATGACCATATCTTTTCACTGTTTTACAAAAATGTGGCTTCCCTTCTGAATTTATTACCAGGGTTTTGTTTTTGTATGGTAGGCCTACTGCCTGCATTTGGTGTAATGTTTTTTTTTTCCCGATTCCTTTCTTTTACAGCAGGGGACGAGACAGCAATATCCCCTCTTCCCCTTCCTTTTAATCTTTATTGAGAGCCCTTACTCTATAACCTTCAAAACAACCCAGAAATTAAAGGGATTTTGGTGGGAAGAAAGGTATAAACTATCTGCTTATGAAGATGATTTGTTGCTGCACATTAAGGATCTTCTAAAGACACTCCCTGCCGCATTGGAAGAGATTCAATGATTTTCTGATATATCCACCTATAAGCTCAATTTAAGCAAAACTAAGGTTTTGCCCCACAATAAGTGGCTGTATAAGCAAGATATTCTTAACCTTAGCCTATTATGGGAATCTGGGACATTAACCTATTTGGGACTACATCTCTCCCAGTCTACCACATATTTGGTTAAAGAGCTGCTGACATCTTAAAAAAACTTTGAAAAACATAATAATTAAGTACAACTCAGCTTCCATTCCATGTATATTCTAAAGATTCCTCCCTAAATTAGTATTTATTACTAAGAACATTTGAAAGAATATATGCTCTTTGACCCTCAGAGTTCATCTGCTTCTAAAGTTGACCCCCTACTTCAAGTCATAATCCTCTGTTGTGACATCACAGTCTGTTGCCATGGCAGTAATTGTGATGTCACACGCAGTGCATTATGACCTCAGGTAGGGAGACAGCAACAGGAATAGGGGAACTGTTCAGGTGAAAAGATCTTGCTTTCATGTAGATGACATCAGTAATAAATAATGGGGAGGTGGAATACAAAACTAATGTGAAATACAAGCTGGACTGTGTCTAAATATTATGTTTTGGTAAAGTTCTTCTGAAGGCATCAGCTGCTCTTTAAAGATAACCTTCTTTCCCTTGTCAACATTCTTAAATTAGACTTACAGTGGTGGGCAGCTTTACCTCTATCTCTCTATATCTGGGAGGTGTTAGAATTGTAAAGATGAATCTTTTACCACGTATGTTATATCCACTAAGTATGATAAGTGTTTTTCCTCCCTAAATCTTGTTTTTCCTGTTTGCAACATTTAATCAATGATTTTTTATGGAGCAGTAGGGCTGTTGGCCACTCCTACTTCAAACTGATGGTTCCAAAGCATTGGGGAGGGGGCCTACATCTCCCCAACTTTTTTTTTTATTACTGCGCTCTCCATGGTAGTAATTTTTTTCAATTGGGGCTCTGTGATAGTGCTAGACCTGATGTTTCTTATGTACCAATCTGGCTGGATATTGAACAATCTCTCTGTAAAACTTTGTGTTTACAACTTTGCAATTTACTTTATATTAAACCATCCCAATTGCCCCCTTCGTTTAAAACAATGCCTCTATTTTGGTCCCTAAAGGCTCATTCACAGCTAAATTCCTATCTAGGAGTGAATTGGACCAAAGTCTTTACACAACCTATTTTAGGTAACCCCAACGTTCAGATAGCTTGGTGCCCAATTCCAATTACTTTCTGCCCCCAGTTGTGTAATACTGCAATTTCTTCCTTTCTAGAGGAAGATCAGTTTATACCATTTACTTCTTTCCAGAAGTGCTATCAGCTGCCCTGTTCTTATAGCTTTAAGTTTCTCCAGATAACTCTGGCCATTATGCCTTATTTTGGCCTTAGGCCATGAACATCGGTTGGGACCTCATCCCTTGAGGTTTTCTTGTCCACAGCGATGCAGTCCCATCTGGTGTTTAAGTTATATGGCCTGTTCCAATCCTCAGACCCTGCAAGTCCTTCTGGGACATGCTAATACTGGCAGCAGGTCTTAGGTCTTCAGGACAGTCCCAAGACGTGGCAGTCAGTTTGGCACAACCTGTACAACTATATCAAACAAGACAGATATCACTTAATTCAGTATCAAGTCCTTCATAATTTCTATTATACCACCCGCAGGTTGCAAAAAATTGGTCATCCCTGAAAATGGGACTGCATTGTCTCAGTGGACTTACCCAGTTACCAAAATTCAAATAAATAAATAAGCTTATAAATTTGCTTATCCTGTATGCTCCAGGTATGGTCTAGCCAACGGTCATCTTAAATATGTATTGTGGGATTGTGTTAAAGTGATTCCCTTCTGGAAAGCCATTAAGGATACTTTAGATCCACTTTTGGGCCTGAATGACTATTTTACTCTGTAGGTTTGCTTGGTAGGTATTCATCCTTCTGGGCTTTTAGGTTCTTGTAAGGCCCATATGGCTCTGATATCTAGTACAGTGAAACTTATTAGTCTACATCACTGGAAAGATGATGTCATTCCCTCCTATACAGAATGACATCAAGAAATATTATAAGCTTTGGTTGTTGTGAAACAAATTGCCTCGTTACACAGATGTATTGCACATTTCTGTAACAGATGGGAATCACTTTATGCTTTGTTATCATTGACCTCGTGGGGGCCTTAATAAATAGTTATACTTTTTAACTTCTTTTTCTGTATTTGTTGCACCCCTGTTTTTTATTTATGGGCTTGCTGAGCTCTGGGAGGATAGGGCGGGTGGGGCTGTTTCATCTTTGTGTTGTTCTGCTTTGCTTTGCATTGTGTGATTGTGTATTTTCTTAAAACTTTGGCTTCCCAGCCAAATACCCTTTGGGGTAACCCTTGCCTCAGTGTTTGCGCACAGAGGTTCTTTGTCTTCTGTTTGTATTGTTGTTTATTGTGTTGCTTATTGTTGGTTGTTCTGTTATTTTGGGATATTAATAAAATATATTAAATTACAATAAAAAAGAAACCCATAACTGCCATTTGCATACTGTGTGACAGAGTAAATCACTTCACTTCCCTGTGCTCCTGGAATGCAACTAGAAATTATCTTTGGCTCAGTGTGTCTGTCGCAGCCAAAAAAATCATAACATAATAAATACCTAAAACCCCCAAATATCACATTTTTGTAGGGAGACAAGTATGTCATCAGTGTGAACTTCAGAAATTCTGTTTCCAGACTGATATAGAAAATCTACAAGTGCTAAAAAAACAGCACCACGGAGGATCATGTGATGGCTGCTTGACTGTAGGTCACATCCTTTCCTCGCTCCCCGCTAGAACCTGCAATTTTGTCCTTTTACTGCAAGTTTCAGTCAGTGACTTTGAAACCATCTTGAATAAGAATTCCCCAGAGACGATCATTGGTGGATGCAAATGGAAGCAGAGATGCGGAGAGCTCCTCCACGGCACACGCCTCCACCTTCCCCCGAGAAAGACAAGGCCCAAAGTGGCCCAAGACGCAGGCTGCTACAACTACACTGTCTGCTGCAGCTCCTACAGCGTTATCAGAAGAAAGGTTCATGGAGCTCATGCTGTCTTTACAGGACTCTATCACGGCAATTTCCAGTGATGTGCAGAAAATTCGGGCCAATCTTGACTCACTCACCACTCGAGTCGGGGATGTTGATGCACGATTGGTGTCAGCAGAGAAATGGAGGGACAAGTTAGAATTGGACTCCTCCATGTTACGACAAAAGCTACAGAAAATGGAAGACAAGCTGGAGGACCTCGAAGGGTGCAGTCGGCGTAATAACTTAATGGTCTTCGGTCTTCCAGAGAAACAAGAATGCGCTAACCCTGTGTTGTTTGTGCAAAAGTTTTGTGAAAGAATAGCAGGTCCCTCCCTGAATAATGTTACCTATATAGTCGAGAGAGCACATTGCTCCCTGCGCCCTCCTCCATTACAAGGAGCACCACCTAGACCGCTAGTTTTTAAACTACTTAATTACTTGGACAAGACACACATCATGAATAAAGTCAAAGAAGCCCAAGAAATTCAATGGGAAGGGAATAAACTAAGAGTGTCCCAAGATTTACCCCACTCAGTGCGACTTAAAGGCAAGATTGCCACCCTCTGGTATATTGTCTGATCGCTGCTGGAGTACCTTTTCGGATGAAGTACCCCGCAATGCTGCAAGTTAAGTGCAAAGATAAGTGGGTAGCATTTGATACACGTAAACAAGCCACGGAGGAGCTCCGTAAACTATTTCCAGATCTCTTCAAGTGAAGCAGGTTTCATTGATTGAAAGAGGTTTGAATTGGTCTGTACCAGCCGATGTATGAAAAGATTTACATGCTGATTCCTTGGGGACACCCTGTTAATTTGCCGACTGCAACAAAATGCATTTTGGTTTGCCGAGTGAAAGTAATGTCTGGAATATGAAGGGGGCGAGGCCAGGTGGCACGAGAACTCATTTGCCCTTTTATAATAATTAAGGACATCAATGTCGAATAGTTAAAGTATTATGAAGTTGGTAATCTTTTTTACAGTTGGAACTTGTGTTGATCGCTGTTATCTCTTTCCCTAAGTCATGTACTTTTTTCTACCTAATAACTTGATGCACCTTGCATGATAAAGGGGAGAGTTTATCAATGGTTTGTTGCAGGGCATGAAGGGCATTAAGAAGACCCGTTAGATTGTATCTTATATAAACTCATGCTAGTTCTTCTTTATTAGAGGTAAATACATTGTAGGTCAGGGGAGGAAGGAGGGGAGTTACTTGGGGTTAGGTAGCAAGAATCTTTAATTGCGTGCTGCACTGTGTAATAGGAGTTTGACTTTGTTTGAGTAGGGGGTAGCTTATTACTATGTGCATTCGGGGGAAGGGGTGGCTTTTGTTTTCATTTTTTTCATGAAGGGATGGCATTGCCTCTGTTTCCACTGCATTATAAGTATGTCAGTGGGGTGGGGGGGAATTAAGGAAATTCTGCACATTAAGACTAAAAGGGGGGTATCTTATGGTAAATTATCCAAATTTAGGATATCTTTAGTTTATCCACTATCTATTCAAAGTTAATGGGGGGACCTTACAAATTCGTGAGCTGGAACATAAAAGGGGCTCAGAGCAAACAAAAGAGGTGTACGATTATGAAGCATCTCGCTCATTTAGGAGTGGAAATTGTCTGCTTGCAAGAGATGCACTTGCCCAGGGATGATATTTTATTCTTCAAACGGGGATGGGTGGGGCAAGTATATGGCTCTGACAACTCCACCAAGTGGGCTGGTACTATTATTTTTGTAGCTAAACATGTACCATTTATTAAATCACAAGAATGGTACAATCCAGAAGGGTGCTACAGCATTATACAGGGTACATTGGCATTAACTCCAGTACTAATAGGTTCAATTTGCGGACCAAATATAGACTCGCCTCTTTTTTTTACTCAGTTGTTAACAAGGGTGGTGTCTAACCCAACCATCCTGACTTTTCTGGGTGGAGACTGGAATCTGGTTCCGAGAGTGGACCTTGATCGCTCAGACAGTTAAAAATGTGGGCTTTCACCAGCACAGTGTGCTTTTAGAGATCTCCTGTCAGGAGTGGGGGTAGTGGATGCATGGCGAGTATTGAACCCAGATGAAAAACAATTCACATATTACTCCCAACCACATAGCACCTTCTCTAAAATAAAGCATTGGTTGGTAAGCTCTTTCTGTCTTTCTAGTATTATTGAAGCATCCATTTATCCCAGAGTACTTTCAGACCATTCCCCAGTTGGTATATCCTTTATTTTAGGTCCAAGGACTCGGAGGTGCCCCCTCTGGTGCCTTAATACACAATTACTTAACTCATTGCCTCCTAGAAATGTCTGTAGGCATCAGCAAATCTTCTGCAGTGTGTCCCAGAACAGCTACAGAAGTCACCTACAGACTTCCTGAGTGCCCTAGAAACGTCTGGAGAAGTCACTCACATATTTTAATATTACTTGACAGCCAGAATTAATTAGACTTTACTGCATAGTACCATTAGAAAGATAATGATGTGCTGAACAACTTTGCCACTGACACTTTGTGTGTATCATGTTCACATTAGGAGTTATTCACATTTGTTTATCACATTTTGTCAATCTAGAACCACCTACGCACTTTGAAGAAAACACACATTCTGGGTATCTCAGCCAGTATAAAACAAAAGCCAAATTGAGTACAGTTGATTGCATAGCACCATTGGAAAGGCAATTTTGTGTGGAACAACTTTGTCACTGATACGTTGTGTGTATCGTGTATACTTTAGGAGTTATATGCATTTGTTTATGGTATGGTGAGTATGGTTCAGATTTGTCCCTCAAACCTCACCAACACACTTTGACTCAAATGGGGAAAAATTATGTTTAATACTACTGAAATAGCTGTATTTTTTTACAAACAAATTATTAAAATTACATGTAATGTCTGGATGCTTAATTTGGTGTTGATATGTTACATATTTCCCAACAAAAAAAAGGTTTATGGTGCATTTTTTAGTGGAAAAAATATTTTGTTTTGCTGTTTCGACCAGCACAGAAATAAAATAAACTAAATTACCCGTTATTCCTTGCATACCACCATTGGAAAGGTAATTTTATGCTAAATAATTTTGCCACTCTAACTTTGAAGTCTAGCTCTCATGGTTTTTGTGCTATTGGCATTTGTTTGTGGCATGTCAATTATGCCTTGATTTTGCTTAGAAAGGCCCAGGATTCACTGTTAACAGTATACAGGAGACAAGTGCTGCAACTTCAGACAGCTCCTGTGGAGGCAATGAGTTAAGCACCCCGAGACCCTAACCTCCACACAAGTCTTTATCAAGGAGTTTCTGGATGCTAATCTGGGTTCAGTGGAAAGAACTTATGTAGTATGGACCACCCTCAAGTGTGCCATCAGGGATAACTTTATCCGAATTGCATCTACACGAGTTCGGAAAAATAAATTAATGCTTGACTCCATATTAGAAGAAATACAACAGTTGGAGCATATCATAAATAAGATATCACCACTAGAAGAATGGGCCAGGTTACATTGTCTTCAAGCATCCTATTATGATATGATGGCGTAGAAAGCAAAATTGGCAATTCATGACACTAAATTGAGATATCTAGAGTCAGGGGAATGAGCAGGGAAACTTTTGGCACTTAGATTAAGACACATAGAAATGTCTAAATTTATCTCGAGCTTGAGATCCCCCCAGGATGGTCGCATCATCTCCCAGCCCTAAGAGATTGCATCAGTATTTGGAAACTTCTATAAAGATCTCTACTCATATGAAGATTCCCTGCAAGTAGCTGATAAAGATATCACTGACTATCTTCACTCAGCCAACCTTCCCTCTTTATCACCAACAATGGTAGACCAACTTGGTGTTCCAGTCACACTAATGGAAGTGCAGACTGCCATCACCCAGCTTCCCTAGGACAAAGCCTCTGGCCCAGACGGTCTGTCTAATAATTTGTACAAGGCCTGTCTCCCGCAACTCTCCACATTGTTGAGAGACGTGTTTAATTTGTGGTCTCACCAAGGGGTGAAAGATCCTAGCTTCCTAGGGGCAATTATTACAGTCATTCCTAAACCAAACAAATATCTATTGTGCCCTGGGAACTACCGACCGATTTTGTTATTAAATTCAGATGTTAAAATATTAGCAAAAATCCTGGCCAACTGTTTAGCTCCAATAATAGGGAGTATTATTGGTAATGACCAAGTTGGATTCATGGGGAAGCGTTTCGCTGGAGATCACATGCGTAAACTTATGCACCTGATGGCATGGTCCAAAGAGTCAGGGATCCCATCGATCCTTGTTTTTCTTGACACTGAAAAAGCATTCAGTCGGGTCTCCTGGCACTTTTTGTTTGCCATTCTTAAGCAGCTTGGCATGCCTAACTCCTTCCTCACCTGGGTTAAAATTATATATACTGCCCCTGCAGCGCAGGTGTGGTGCAGTGGACACCTATCCCAAGATTTCCCGCTCCAGAAAGGTACTCGACAAGGATACCCCTTATCCCCTCTTTTGTTTAACTGTTATCTTGAGCCACTAATTTGGACGCTCGTCTCATCTTCAATATTAAGAGGAATCCAATTTTATGATGAGTGATACGTTTTGTCGGCATATGCAGATGATCTTCTTCTACACTTGGAGGAACCAGAAACTTCACTGCCAGCCCTTTTAGGGGAAATCCATAGATTCTCCAAAGTCTCAGCTTATAAGCTCAAGTTATCTAAAACTAAAGTGTTTCCATTAAATTATAGGGCCACTAAAGCCAGTATCATTGATCTGGGCCTCTCCTGGGAGTATCGAACCCTCATCTATCTGGGGATAAAGATCTCCCTGGGGATCCCTTCCATGTTTAGAGATAATCTGACTGCACTAGCACAAATAGTACAAACTCTGCAAGCAGACCTGAATAGGTGGAGTGCATTGCCAATGAGTTTGTGGGGACGTATCAATATTCTGAAAATAAACGTTCTGCCGAGGCTTTTGTATCTGCTAGGTATGATGGGTCTTTACATCCCCAAGGGATGGTTTATAAAATTACAGAGAATGTTTAACAACTTTCTTTGGAGGAATAAACCACCCAGGTGAGCATTTCTCAAATTAACAGACCCCAAGCTACAGGGAGAGCTAGCCCTTCCCTCTCTGTTTACTTATTATGGGGCCCAACACCTCAGTAAGATAGCCCTGTGGTGTAAGGCAGACTCATTGATCAACAGTGGCAGGTATTCTCCTGTCTGGTTAAATATTTAAAGCAATGCAGCACAGAGTGTTAATAGTTCTCTGGCTGCTCTCGTGTATGTAAAATTTTCCAGGCTTGCTAGGTCACTTAGGTCCACTCCCATGGCCTGGTCACTCAAAACATTGCAACAAATTCTGCGGGTATTATGCGATAAACTGGCATGTGTCTTCCGCCCAACCTTTAATTTGTAATCCACATATTCTAATTGATAGGCGCCCCATTCCATCCTCTTTCCTTCCACAACTCAAACTCTGTACACTGGTTAATCTTCTGTAAAACAATGTGGTGGCCTCCTTTCAAACTTGGCAGACTCGTTTCCATTTAAGACCCAATGACTTTTTTAAGTATCTACAAGTCAAGAATGCGATAGCAGCTTTCAATAATAAGGAAAGCTGGTCTGATCAGTCGACTCAGGGGCTTCAACAAATTCTTCAAAGTACAGAGACTGCTCACCCAGTCTCAAGGATATACAAGCAACTCCAGGCCTTAGATCATAACCTTCCAACTGGAATTTGTTACTACTGGGTGCATGAGCTTTCTCTGCCGACCGAAGTAGAATTCTGGAGGAAAATATGATGCACGAACTATAAATATATCAAACAAGACAAATTGCATCTTGTGCAATTTAAAATGATGCATAACATGTATTTCACGCCACTAAAACTACACAAGGCAGGTCTTGCAGTCGCCCCTGACTGTTTCAGATGCAAACTGACTCAAGGCTCTCTCTATCATATGTTATGGGAGTGCCCCTGCACACAGACTTTCTGGAAATCTATACAGCAAGTGTTGGACCCCATTCTAGGCTTGGATACCTTATTTGCTCCTGAATCCTGTATACTGGCGGTGTTTCTGTGGGGAACTCTGGTGATACGTCAGGCCCATATAACGCTAATTGCGGCCATAGCCAAACTAACAATGTTGTGGCACTGGAAGGAGGACTCACTTCCTACAACATTAGAGTGGTACCGTGAAGTTCTTCTTGCCATTCAGTTGGAAAAGCATATTGCCACTGTCAGGCAGAGAGTCCAATACTATCAGACTACCTGGGAGCCCCTCATGACCTTACTCTGCCTATGGAGACCATAAAGGATCCTCACAATATCCCATTACACTCCTGTGGTGTATGGGAACTAGACTGTCCCAGCCTTTATTTTGTATTAAATTTCTTGAGGTTTACCCCCTTTCCTTTTCCTCCCTATGGTTACTTTCCATATTTTGTTTTTCCCTCCACTGTGCAGAATGGGATTTGAGGGGGTTGGAGGGTAGTGGGAATATAGAAGGGATGGCAGGGGGAGTTTGTTGGGGGGGAGAGTGGGTTTATGTTTGACCACTTAATGGTCAAGGCTGGAACACTGGATAGATTTTGTCTTACTTCCTTTTATTGTATTCTTTTGTTGTTGTTATTTTGTTGTTATAAGATGGAAAATAATAAAGCATATTGAATTAAAAAAACAGCACCACAAAATGAAGTGCCAAATTTGTCTTTAAACGTAAACATGTTAAATAAATGTATGTCATTTCAGGAGTTTGTTGGCCTGAATGGGAAGCATGTACGCAGCAGAAAAGTATCCAGACTGACAAAAACGTATTAAAACTTCCACCAGCATGTTTGCCTGTGACATCTTCTGCAGTAACTCTCATCCTTACAGTCACTCAAAATGGGATCTCAGAAACCAAAGAGCAGTGTTTGACTATGACTATAAAGAAAACCCTTAACCTGCAAATCAAGTGAGTATTTTTCCTTCTACCTCCTTTACCTCTTCTTCCTCTGTTCCTCTGGGAAATGGAGCTTCTATAGCTCATTTAATGTTAGCTCCTTGCAAGCAAAGATGAAGCATTGTTTTCTATTATAAAACTGCTACGTACTTTAAAAAAATGATCTTCTTCTATGAGTTTTAATTCAATAGTTTAAGGAGCTTTACCTAGTCATGCATGATCCTTTTCCCCCATGCCAAGGAAAGATAGATTTGGAATTTACATCATCTTTACAGGGAGGAGTAATTGCTAATAAAAAAAAGCCTTGAAAGATTTATACACAAAGCCAGATTTTAAAATAAATCCAGCCTTTGTAATTTTTCTACCGCTGACTATATTCTCCCCTTGGTCGCACCTGGAATCGAGCCTCGGCTCAGAGTGCCTTTCCTGGTTACCAAATGTTTAAATAAATAAAAATAAAATAAATATTCTAAACATATGAAAGCAGTTTAGTAACACTTTATGTTAGGTTTATATAACTACTGTGTAAGTGTCCAATAACTGTAGGGTAATTGTAATCACTGATTACATACCCTAAACTATATTAGCTACCTGCACTCTACATTGTTATCACCAGAAAATATAACTTTTCTAAATCATAGCAGACTTTCTAGTTCACATTTGGCCACTGACTAAATATGAACATACAAAACTGCCAGCAGACAAAGGCCTTATGATCTATCAAGTCTGCTCAGTTGTGCAGCTAGCAGCCCTTATACTACAGCTGCCCCTCCCTCCCCCCTCCAGTGACCTTCCCCCTTACCGTGTCCCACCCCCTTTTGAAGCAGCCCACTATTCAACAGGATACCACTTCCTCTAGCAATACGTTCCACCCAGACACCACCCTCTCCATAAAAAAGGTATCTCCTCATTTCCCTCCTGAACCTCCCTCCTTCCAATCTTAGATCATGCCCTCAAGTGTAAACAGCCCCTCTGTGCCAATCTTATTTATTTCCTTCATGTACTTGAAGGTTTCAGTCATATTCCCCCTATCCCTCCTCTCCTCCAGGGAGCACATGTTCAACTCCCTGAGCCTGCTGTCATAGTGTAAGTCCCCTAGTCCCTGGATCATTTTTGTTGCCCTGTGCTGCACCCCCTCCAGTAAGCTAATGTCCTTCTTCAGGTACGGTCACCAGAACTGCATGCATTACGCCAGGTATGGTCAAACCAGTGACCTGTATAGCAGCAGGATCACCTCCCCGCCTCCTGGAGGATATGCCTCTGGCAATACAACCCAGCATCCTGTTGGCCTTTGTGGCTGCCTTTCTACACTGTGCTGAGTTGTTCATTGCTCCCGTTATGATCAACCTCAGATCCTTCTCCTCTTCTATCTTGACTAGTTGAATCCCCCCCCCCCCAAGCTGGTAGCTCCTCCTTGGGTTTTCTTCACCGAAATGTAGCATCTTGCATTTCTTGGCATTGAATCCCAGCTGCCAAGTGTCTGACCAGGCCTCCAATTTTGCCAGATCATCTTCAATCCTTGCCACCCTTCTAAGTCATCCAGTATTGCTCCCACCTTGGTATTATCTGCAAATAGACTGATCTTGCTCTTGATGCCTGTTGAGATGTTAGCTATGAAGATCCCAAACAACACCTGCCCCAGTACAGAATTCTGTGGCACCCAGCTTGTCACTGCCCTTGAAGATGAGAGCTCCCCTCCCACCACCACCCTCTGCTGTCTCCTTTGTAGCCAGTTCACTACCCATACCACCATCTTCGCCCGCGGTCCTGTACCTTCCAGCTTACTTCCTAGCCTCCCATGTGGCACCAAATCAAATGTCTTACTGAAGTCCAGGTACAGGACATCTATTGCATGGTCATGTCTAATTACCTGGTTACCCATTCATAGTACTCCACCAGATTGATCTGACAGGATCTGCCTGAAACAAACCCATGCTGTCTGCAGTCCTGCAGTCCATTAGCCTCTAGGAAGGAAAACAGCCTGTCATTCAGGATTGTCTCCATCAGCTTTCCCACAATGGATGTGAGGCTTACTGGTCTGTAGTTTCCTGGCTCATCCTTGGGTCCACTCTTATGGAGGGGTACCACGTGCGCCATCATCCAGTCCTGAAGTACACTCCCCGAGTCCAGGGATGCATTGAACAGAACTACCAAGGGTTCTGCCAGGACTTCTGCCAGTTCCTTCAGCATCCTGAGGTGTATGCCATCTGGTATTGGCATCTTGTCCACCCTCAGTGCCCTCAAGCCCTCCAGTACTCTGCCCACTGGGATTTCCTCATCTGTCACCCCGCTGTGTCCACTCTCCCACCCAGCTTGGGTATAGCTCCCACTTTCTGTTTAGTAAATACTGAGCAGAACTACTCGTTTAATGCTTCTGCCAGTTCTGCCCCTGTTTCCACCCACCTCCATCCCTCTTTATCCTTGCTATTTGGTCCTTACAACTCCTTTTCTTCCTGATGTACATTACCTGAAGAAGTCCTTCTCCCCCTCTTTGATGCCCTGTGCTAGCCTGAGTTCCCTGGATGCCTTGGCTGACCTGACTGCCCTTGTCACCTCCCTCATCTCCTTCAGGTATTCCTCTCTGTCCTCCCCTTCCCTCTCCCTGTTTTTGTACCCTCTAAATGCAGCTCTTTTCTTCCTTACTTTTTCCATGACCCCACTGCTCACCCAGCTAGGCTTCTTGGCCCTAGCCCTCTTACTCTGAACCCTTGTACATGTTACAGTTGCCTCCTCAATTCCCACTTCTGGTTAGTGTCCATGTTTGGATGGATTCTGTCCAGATACCCCTGTACTATTACCCTCATCCTTGTGAGGTCGGTCCTTCTGAAGATGAAATTACAAATGAGAAGACAAAAGCCACAATCGCAGCATGAGCTAACCAGGGGTTCTCTTTTAGTTCTAAGGCAATGCATCTGTTTTTGGTGCAGGACAGTATATGTGTTCCACTACTTAAGATGTGCTATCCAAAAGCTTCATGTAAAGCTCTGTCTGTCTGTAACAGTGATGGCTCTGAAGGTGTGGATAGTCTCCTGTCTCTTGCTAAACAAATATTTGTCAGTGTCAAGTGTTGGCTTGCATTTTGTGACCCACAGTTTGCAGGACTCCCGGATGAGCTTGTTGTTTTCCCTGTAACCCAGATGGACTTGTCATGTTTTCCTGTAAACTACTAAATTTCTTCTGGATCATGATTTGATCAGAAAGTATTTTCAGTCTTAATTTTGATATTATGTTTTATTGGAACGAAGGGTAGGAGTGAAAAAGCAAGCAGAGAAAGCAAGAAGGATTTAATTTTTACTTACATCATGCTGGCAACAAAGGGTGTGTGTGGGGCGGGGGGGCAGGCCAGAGAAGAAAGGAGTGGAAAGTTGTTATTTTTCCTAACAGGGGACTGGAGGGTGGGGGTAGGAGAGCACAGAGACAGAGGGAGTGTTTTCTTTTTTTTTAACTTTCACATCTAACCATGACATGGCAACACACTTTTACAGAGTATGTAAGGCATACAAGGCATAACAGTGAAATCAATCAATTTAATAACAGAGAGCATAACCAGGGCCAAATAGAAAGAAGCACAATCAACTGATCCCAAAACCCAAGTCATTCTCCATAACCACTGATTCCTGCTGCTCTGCCTCTGACTCAAACAGGCTGCTAGTTGATGCCAAAAAAATGTTGTCACCTTACAAACAAATCCAGGGAAATAGCAGATTGATGGTGTATAGGCAGGGGGATTGATAGCAGGAAGAGAGAAGTGATCATCCCCCTCTACAGATCCCTGGTTAGACCACACCTACAGTACTGTGTTCAGTTTTGGGAGGCTGCACTTGTAGAAGGACAGGGACAAGCTGAATCAGTGCAGAGGAGGGGGCAAAGGTGATCCTAGGTCTGCAGGGACTCACTTATGAGGAACGGCTAGCAGCATTGAATATGTACTCACTGGAAATCAGGAGGGAGAGGGGTGACATGATAGAAATATTCAAGTTCCTAAAAGGTATAAACAAAGTGCCAAACACTGAAGAGCTGTTCCTTAGGGTCACCAATACAACAACTGCAGGGCATGAATGGAAGCTGTGGGGGGGTAGGAGGGATCTAAGGAAATACTACTTCACAGAAAGAGTAGTGGAGCCATGGAATAATCTGTTGACAGAGGTGATAGTGGCAGAGACCATGACAAGTTTTGAGCATAGCTGAGACAGAGCTGGAGCATAACTTTGAGACATTAAATCAAGTATATAGTCATTTAAGGTGAGGGTGGTCCCCCAGGACAATTGCTAGGTCCTAGACATCTCATGGGAAGACTCGATGGTCCCTGGGTCTCCTTTTGCTGTTATTTTTCTCTGTTTCTGTATTTATTTATTTTGGAAAGTCTGCTGATCTGACAATTCTACCTACAAGCCAATACCATGCTGGGATTGCATAGGCATACCTCCTGGCCTTCTCAGCTCCCAATCAGCGGCCATCTTTCACATCATATCTTTTGAGTCCCATCCCCCCATCACATCCTGTACTTGCTGAGAAGCCATGGGTAATGGTCCAGCAGCAGCGTGAGAAGAGACTAGAAAATACAGTTACAGTAGAAACCACTTAGTCGGGATGCAGATAATTAATAGGGATGTCCACTTTATCTCAGTGTCCCACCATGCACTGATTAAATGGCTATGTTATCTTATGCATGCTGTCTTTCTATCTTTGTATCATAAAACCATTTTTTTTTTTTTACCAAATTAGTTATAGGCCTTAACTTGTGCAATCTCAATCACATCTCCATTCACCACTGCATTTATTCGACTCTGACCCCCTAACCCAGCCCAAATGCTTGTTTTATTCCCCAGCAGTGCTGACATAGGCAGCAGTGAAAGTAGAGATACTACCAGGTGTCACTTACAGGGATTGTGCTCAACCTTCACCAAGCCTTCTTCCCACCCCACAATGTCAGCATTAACTCATTTGCTCCCGGTGGCCATTTTGGGGTGGATCTAGCAATGGATGGTTCTGACGCCATATGGCATCTATGGGAACAAATGCATTTTAGTGAAATGAGCTAACTGAACAAATCACTTTTCCCTTTAAATTACACCAGTATTCATAACTGCAGTCCATGACCAAGAGTTGCAGGTACAGGAGATTTCAGCATCGGTAAGATCTTTCTGGCCAACTATCAGTTGGAGATGCAACTGTGACCAGTGGTAAAGTTTGTACATGCTGCCCTGACTGACTTTTTAGGTGACAGAGAAATCAAGAAGGATCCCTCTCCCCATGCACTCTCCATATCATAACAACAGGGCCAGGAGAACAAGGACACAAAGTTCATGTCTGGTGCATTGGATCACCATTTAAATTGCGGTTGAAGCCCTGTTTCCTCTGCTCCTACAGCCCTCCCACTACACAGGCAGATTCAGTGTGCAAAAAGTATAGGATAAAAAATAGTTTACAGCTGTAGATGTGAGAAAATCCCAACAGTCGACTGGGTTAACATCTACAAAGTTGAACACTGGTTGCAGTCACGACTGCAACTGACAGCTGGCCAGAAAGACAACACAAATGTAGAAATCCCCTACACTCACAACTCCTGGTCATGGACTGCGGTTGCAAATATCATCTCATTAGAAAGGAAAAAATTGATTTGTTTGGTTGGCTTCTGTTTTAGTAATGCTAAGTGGGGGTGGAAGGAATAGGGGTGGCTGAGCACAGGCCCTGTAAGTGGCATCTGGTACTAGCTCACTTTCAACATAGCCTATGTTCTCACTCCCTCTATTCTCCACACATCATAACAAACAGGGCTGGTAGCACACAGGCACAAAGTACATCTTTGGCATATCAGAGCACCATTTAAACTGCAGAAGAAAACCCTGTTTCCTCCGCTTCTATGGCCCTCTCGCCAGGAAGGTAGAGACAGTGTGCAAAAAGTATAGCAGAAAGAAATGTTTTAGCTGTAGGGTGTGGATGTGAGGAATTTCTAACACATGCCACAGACATGAATGTGTGCAGTTTGATAAATGGAACCATTTTAACATGTGGTGTAAAGTATATCTGTTATTCTAAGGACATTGAGGGAGAAGGGGGGAGGAGCAGGCTGCTGAAGATGGCACTTAGCTTGCTGCTGGGCAGCATCTTGCAAATTATTTTATTTATAAGTGAACTTTCTTTGGTTTTCAAGAAGACATACAAAAAACAACACAAAACTACATTAAAATACACAAAATTAGAGCACCTGTCTGTCTGTATAACCCCCAGAAAACAACCAAAAGCTCTGCTTCAGTTATCAATAACAAGAACAGGCAGCTGCAAAGTGCCTGTGGTGGGGCCAAGAACCAAAAAAGTACTCGCAGAAGGCAGGCAGGTCGGCTCCTTGTCACTGTCTGAACTTCAACATAAGATCCACACACAATGCAGAAGGATAAAAGCCAAATTTTAATTCACAAAGTAGGCAAACCAGTAACACAGGATTTGCAGTGCCCCTCCCTGAGACCAGCTGAACATTTTCGTGCATCAGGGCGCTTTTAAGGTTGAAGTGGCAGGGGGTAATGCACCTTAATAAATGATACATTAAAGGTAACGATTAAAGATAAAGTGCAGCAAGGGCCTGGTGCAAAATAATTCTTGCTACATATATCAGAGGTACCTATATAAATAGGGTGATACATAAACCTATAATGTATGGAGAGCCCTTATTATTAACTGAAATCAGGCAGATTACAGCCTTGTTATGCCATTGTTATGACATCACTCTGTTGTTAACCCTTCTTAAGTATGTCACATCAATAGTATAACAAAACAGAATGCTCACAACAATCAATGTTCTGTAAAGTAATTCAGTAAAGTAATTCAATCTGCGATTACACAATCTTGGTAGCCCATACACTATAAAATATAATGTATGGTTTTTGGTTAACAACCACTCCGAAAACACTTCTTGAGGTTGCCATGACATCTGAAAACCTCTCGAGCTGCGCTCTCGAGGTTTACAATGTCATGGCAACCTCTCGAAGTGTTTACAGCATGGTTGTTAACCAAAGACCATACATTATCCTCTATGTTATAAAAAGGGGGAGAGTTGAAAGAAATCATTGAGTCCAGGGGTGGTATAGGATTTCACACTATTCTGCCAGAATGTTTTATCTGGTGTAATTTCAAATCCAAGTTTCCCCCACTGGAGTTGCTGAATACTTTCTCTATAATCTGAAAGCAAGCAATAATACCCAACAGGGTGGGTGGTATTGGGCAATACTGGACCGCTCAGGGGTGTAATGAGGCCCAGCGCCCAGGTGGAGGGCCTTATAGCCCCTGGAAGGTCCAGTGTTGCCCATATTACCCACCCTGGAGGGTATTATTGCACTTAGAAAATGGGCATCTGTGTCAAGTTTAATTGAAAAGTAAAACAACAGAGGAAATTAGTTTAAAATGAATAGAAAAAGTAGAAGAAAAACTGTTGTTGGTAAAGTAGTCCCTCTGGTTTCTTATGCTGTTGATTCATGTGTTGCTCCCCCCTCTCCGAGAGCCATTCTCTTGAAGTGATCCCCCCCCCCCACAGCACACATTGCAGAAGAACAGATGAACTCTGTATGGCATCGTTTTTTGTTTATTTCAAACAGTTCTGGATTTTTTTTTGTTTTGCTCAGTCCACTGACATGCCAGTTGGTTGTCATGGTTACACCCCCCACGCGAACGAGCGTACACACACACATGGCTTAAAACAAGTGAAAAAGCTTTTGTTCCAGCCTGTGTGTGTGGTTGCAGCCTGGGTTTTTTCCTTTTTTTGTTTTTGTTTGCTTATTTAATACAGAGCTGTGCCTGGAAAGATGTAGCCATTACCTCAGGCGTGCCCAGCTGACGTAAACTCAAAAGTAAGTCTGTATTACCTAGAGGGTGTTGTGTGTGAGAGAAACATCAGTGGCGACAAGTGGGATAATCAGTAGTGGCGCTCAGTGAGACAACTGGCAAGTAGCTTTGAAAGTGGTGCGAGTATTTGTATGTGGCGAATTCCAGCACTGTCAAATTACAGTGGGGGGTGAGTTTTCAGTTTTCTTTTTGGGGGGAAGATCCAATTTTATAGAGGAGTGGCATGTGGAGAGAGAATAAGGGTGGCATGTGCAGTGAGAGAGCCACAGCAGCACGAGGAGAGAGAGAGAGAGAGAGAGAGCTGCAGTGGCGTGTGGAGGAGAGTCAGGGTATTGTGCAGGAACAGAACCAGAAGAGCCCCAAAATATGATAGGTACTGTTGCCTTTCCCATCTGTAAGACAGGTGAATAACTAAGTGTGGTATTGGGGAGCAGGGACACAGGAAGCAAATTTCAAGACGCAAACTACTGAATAGGATCATAAATCATAGCGGACAGGGTTGTTCAAGTGCATCTGTGTGTGCCTAGTCGGTGTTTACTGTCGCTTAGCGAGAGGAAAAATTGCAGCGATTTGAAATTCAAAGTAGTTGTTTTAACCAGTTAGGAAGCAGGGTGGGCACTAGGATATGTCAGTGGGTAAAGGGGCACTTTATGCTGGTACTTTTATTTCTTGGGCATCTATTGAAAGTTAATGTACCCCCCCCCCCCGGCAGGGGTACTAGACAATCAGATGCTAGGAAATAAAAAACCCATTTTCTAACCAAAAATAATGTACTTCTCTGTAAAGAAGTACATACAGTGAGAGGGCACTTATACTGTACCATCAGCATGGGCAATATTCAGTACATGTTGCCCAATTATTTCTTTAAACTTTTGGGTAGTCTTTCCAACACAAAAACTGGGACATGTTATGCAGCTTGCTAAATAAACAATGTTAGAAGTGCTGCAATTTCCAAAAGTCCTAATCTCATATTTCTTGTCAGTCACTGGATGATGAAATTCTCTTCCAGGTTTCATAAATTTACAAAAATGGCAGTTGCCACATTGAAAAGTTACTTTCAGTAAAGTGCTGTTTCTCTCTCTCTCTCTCTCTTCTCTCCCTCTCTCTCTCTCTCTCTCTCTCTCTCTCCTCGCCATATCTGTTGTCCTCTCTTGAAATGTACTAGTTACAAAAGAATCTCTTGGATTAGTTCCCCTTCTGTAAATAATCCTAGGAGGGTCAATAGCCACATGTTGCAGTTTTCTTTTGGTGGTGAGAATGTGCCACTGTTTTTGTATGATATTTTTGAACAGAAATGCTTGTGGGCTGAAGGTTGTGATGAATTTGGGAGGTTCGTCTTTGTTAATAATATTTCTGTTTTTCTTTCTGTTATTGTGGACCTAATCCAATATAGTGTTCCTTTCCACTTTCTCTGCTTTTTCTTATCCCTTTTGTATAGTGTCAGTGTTATAGCCCTGTTATATAAACCGTTCTGTGAGATCTTCAGCACTTTTTCAAATAGTTCTCATAACGTGAACAATCTCTTCTGGATCTGAGAAATAGGCCAGTGGGAATGTTGGTTCTAACATGTTTTGGATGGACAGCTTTGAAAAGACAATATTGAATTTTCTCTCCTAAGCTGGTCTCCGAGCTTTCTTACACTTAGGCTGTACCTCCTGATGCTGGTAGTCAGACAGGAATCAAAGATCTGCAGCAGGTGGCATCTAGCCCCTCCATTTCTGGATTTCTCCAGTTTACTTACTGCCTTCAGTGAAGCAGGTACTCTGCAGCAGAGTCATGTCACATGTGCCAGGGCTGAGAAGACTGTAAGTCATTAATTTTAAAAAATGTCAACAGTTATTCAGCAACAGACGTCCCATGGTGGTATCCAGTCTTAGCCTTGCAAGCTGCACAGAGTGGCCCCACTTCTTAGCAGCTTGTTTTTTCCCACGATTTTGGGCTCCCACACAATGGGCTCCTATAAGCCTTTTTAGGCAAGAGGGCATTCACAATTAAGCATTGGAGTACTTCTCAGGAAGCTGCAGTGTCTTCTGATTGATGAATGGCTCAGGTGAAGATTTCAGCAGCTCATCAATGGAACAATTCATCGGTGTGAAATCAGAAATGTGCCATGCCACTCATCAACAATCAGCGCTCTCATTGAATAGTGATGAGGAGACCTAGTAGCATTATAGCACCGGATGATCAGCCTTCTCAACGAGTGTTGGGGAGAGTCAGTAGCACTGTAGTGCTGGGACAGGGGAAATGACTAGATCAGCACCGGTGGACCCTCACCCCACCCAATCAAAGCCAGGAATTTTTTTTTTCTATTCCATAGAAGGAGACAGACAGGTCTGTCAGAGAGGGACAGCACCAAATTTCAATAGCAGTCTAGGATACTACAAGGGGTGGGAGTACATTGAAAAAAGGGAATCATGGCCTCATAAAAGTCTAGCAGAGGCAAAATATGTCAGCCTGCAAATTCCCGCTCCTGATCACTTTTGCTGGCTCACTTTGCCTTACACGTGAAAAGGCAGCAGCCGCAAACAGGGAGGACTCAGTGGACGCAATCTCTCCCTCGACACAGATGAATTCCTAAGAAAGGTCTGAATGACCAGCTGCTTCCAGGTCAGAGAAAGCAACAGCAACCAGGGATACCCAACAGGTGACCACCCCCTCCCTGGATCCAGACCTTATAAACAAGGTAAACAGGGCCTTTGCTCTGCACCCTGCATGCTTTGACTGGCAACCTCCAGGATCCCCTGATATGAGACCCCACAAAAAGGAAAAGGACCCCCTCCCCATCCTCATCCAATGAGGGGTTCCTCACATTGCTATGGCAAGAAGCAGAAATCCTGATACAGGGACAGATCATCCAAGGAGGATGATCACCATTCCTCACATCACAGAAGGAAGAAAAGATCTCATTCTCAGAGTAGATTTTGGGGCATACACAAGGGAAAACATTGCAGGGGATATTCCCCAGACCCCTCAGATGTCAGCTCTTCCCCTGAGGAGGGGGAGATAGTGAGATCATCATCAGACTCAGGCAATTCTGCATCCAGAAACTTTGATCTGGAGGACCTAGATTTTTTTATCAAAAAGGTCATACCTGAGATCCGCCTTGGATCTTCTACAGCTGTCCCTTCCCAGCCGAAACAGACTTTTCACCTGATATCTACCTCCAAGCTGGCCACAGCCTTCCCTATCCCTCTCACCACAGAGGACTTAATAAGAGAGGAATCGCAAGGTCCAGAACACACATATCCGGTCCCCTGTCAGATGCCTAAACTTCTAAAGTTTGACAAGAAGCAGTCAGAAAAGTGGTTAGACTGCCCTAGGATCGATCCACTGATTTTGAAGCTAATCAAAAAGATAGTCATCCCTGCTGAAAGAGGGGCATCACAATGGGACCCAGTGGACAGAAAAGTGGATGCCTCACTGAACAAGGCCTTCCAGCCATTGGCAAATTCACTTAAGGCGGCAACAGTTAATCTCTTCTCGGCCAGAGCTGCCCTGTCCTGGGCATCGGATCTAGCTTTTCAATTTGCAGAAGACCCAGAGAAAAACTCAGTGACTATTCTTCAGCTATAGTTAATGGGCCTAGCATCGGCTTATGCAGCTGACATGTCTGAGGAGGCAATAAGATGTGCTACATGGACCATGTTTTATCAAACCGCAGCTCACCGCAACCTCTGGCTTTGGGCCTGGCAAGCAGATGCCTCTTCAAAAAGTCTTTGGGTAAATGTGCTATACAAAGGAAATCTCCTGTTCGGTTCAGCCCTGAAGGAGGTGGTGAAGGAATCCAGGGAGACAGCCAAGGTACACATGCTGTAGTCCGGGGGCAGGGGCAAATCATGGTCATTAGGCTCCAGGCACAATTTTCGTGACCGGGGTTACAACAAAGGTCAAAACACTAACTTTTCCAGGAAAAGAATATGGTTTTCCTCCTGCAACCAACGTAACTTTGGGGGGGGGGAATCCGGTGCCAGTGCAGGCTCTGGAGACACCGGCAACAACAACAAAAAATCCCAGTGAAGCCACCTGGACCCATCCCTGAGTAGGGGGCAGACTTTCACATTTCTTCAAGGAATGGGTCCATATGATGTCAGACAAATGGATAATAGACATTATCAGCAAGGGTTACCGGATGGAGTTCGAGTCCAAGCCACCCCTACTGCACATGGTGCCCTCCCCTATCTCAAGCAACCCGTCCAAAAGACAGGCGATGTTACAGGCCCTCACAGACCTTCTACAAGCAGAAGCAATCGAGCAGGTTCCCCCCACAGAGTTCAGTCAGGGGGTATTCTCCCTATTCTTCATTGTGCCCAAGCACACAGGGGTTTCAGACCAGTCTTAGACCTCAAATTCCTAAACCGTTTTGTGCACAGTAGACCCTTCAAGATGGAAACCTTGTCATCAATCATCAAGGAACTACAGAAAGGGGACTGTCTAGCATCCATCGACCTGCAAGATGTGTACTTGCATATACCCATGCAGAGATTACACAGGCAATATCTCAGATTCAAGGTGGGGAGGCAACACTTACAGTTCAAAACCTTCCTTTTGGCTTCTCGTCAGCTCCAAGGGCATTCTTGAAGGTGCTGGTAGCGGTCATTGCACACCTTCAGAACAGGGGGATACAACTTTTCCCTTTTCTGGATGATATCCTCATCAAGGCCCCGAAGCTCAACCAAGCAGTACAGGCAGTGACAGAGGTAGTCTGGTGCCTCTCAGCACATGGATTTGTCATCAACTGGAGGAAGAGTTCCCTAACTCTGAGCCGGAACTTGAACCACCTGGAGACAGACTTCAGGACTCAGACAAACAAAGTTTTTCCCCCAGAATCGAAATTAAGGGACCTATTAAAGCTCATCAACAAATTTCTCACAGCAACACAGATGCCAGCATAGACCTTCATGCAGCTAACTTGGGCTCTAGTGTCACTGACAGATTTGGTTCCCTGGGCTCTGATGCACATGTGGCCCATTCAAGCCCATCTGCTCAGGCAGTGGCCCCAGTCCAGACACAGCCAGCACCAGCTAATCCCTGTTTCTCAGCAGATAAAATCCTCCCTCCAGTGATGGTCTCAAAGATCAAATGTCATGAGGGGGTGAAATTTGGGACATCCCCACCAACTCAGAATCACAACTGATGCAAGCCTCAGGGGATGGGGGGCCCACCTGCATCAACTGTCAGTACAAGGCAAATGGTCCCTGGTGGAATCAAGGTACAGCATAAACGTCCTCAACATGAGGGCAGTTCACCTAGCCCTGATACACTTCCATCAACAAGTACACAATCAGGATGTGTTGATTCTAACAGACAATTGGACAATGATGGCCTACATCAACCAACAGAGAGGCACAAAAAGCTCAAAAATGCTTTGAGATTTATTGCATCTCTTTCAATGGGCAGAGCAACAGCTAGCAAGAATAAGAGCTGTGTACATTCCAGGACAGGAAAATGTCACAGCAGACTGGCTAAGTCACCAAGTTGTCTTACCAGAGGAGTGGGAGCTGAAGGACAGCACCTTCCACCTCCTAACAGAGCAGTGGGGCAATCCTCAGGTAGATCTGTTTGCATCCAGATGAAACTCTAAGGCAGAACAAATCTGCTTCCTGGCCAGGGATGAGCTAGCAGTAGCTCAGGATGCCTTTTCCCTAGACTGGAGTCAGTTCATCTTCCTGTATGCCTTCCCTCTGATACCACTGCTTTCTGGAGTTCTTCACAAGGTGGCTAGAGACAGAGCAGAGATCATCCTAGTGTGTCCTTGATGGCCTCACCATCCTTGGTTCCAGCTTCTCATTCAACTGACAATAGGACCGCCTGTATCTTTCCAATTCAGCCAGGACCTTCTCCATCAGAGGCCAGTCCTGCACCCCATTTTGAGCAATCTATCCCTCTCAGGTTGGAGATAGAGCGGGAAACTTTTAAGGTGCTAGGCTATACAGCTCCAGTAATCAAAATGATGGGGGCACTCTTGTTAGTAAACTCGGGAGAATCTCTGGGGTCACACCCTCATGTCAGGAGGTTTCTAAGGGCAGCAATGTTAAAACACCCCCTGATCAAGCCAACAGTTCCACCTTGGAGACTTAACCTGGTTCTCAAAGCATTGACCAAGGAGCCTTTTGAACCTTTTAAGGAAACTTCCATCATGCATCTCACAATGAAGGTGGTTTTTATGGTAGCAATTACTTCAGCAAGGAGAATCAGTGACTTGGAAGCACTGTCCACCAAACAGCCATACACGATTTTTCATCAGGACTCTGTGGTTCTTCATACAGATACGAGGGTTTTACCCGAAGTTATGCCTCCTTTCAATTGCAACCAAGATCTTATCCTCCCTTCCTTCTTTCCACACCCCAAAACTGAAGAGGAAAGGGAATTTTATATGCTAGACCTGAGAAGAGCATTGAAGATGTAAATCAACAGGACAGAAGATATACGTAGAACATCAAGCTTGTTCATTTTCACTACAGGCAAAAATATTGCTAAAAGACGATCAAAAGACTTGATAAGCCAGATGGATTAGATTAGTCATCACCACAGCTTACAACAAGGCCGGGGTACCTCTGCCTGGCCCAGTAAGAGCACATTCCACCAGAGGTATGGCCACTTCATGGGCAAACTTCAGAGAAGCATCTCCCACAGACTTATGCAGGGCAGTCACTTGGTCATCCATTCAAACATTTTCAAAATCTTATAAGCTAAACGTGATGTCCTCGGCGGAGGCATACTTTAGCTGCTGAGTGCTTCAGGCTGTGGTGGACTCTTAAGAACAATGGACATTCTTCCCACCCAGGACATCTGGGGATGTACTGCTTTTGTATATCCCAAGTGTAAGGAAGCCCGGAGACCAGTTTAGCAGAGAGAAATTGAAATTTAAATACCTGTAAATTTTCTTTCTCTGACAGCTGGTCTCCGGGCTTTGGATTCCCTCCCAGAATGTACATAGTTGGATGGCCTATGGGCCATGATTGCCTTAAACTTTCTTGTGTTTTCTTTCCAAGTTCTGATAGTATTGCCACATTTGGACTGCTTTTGGAACTACTGGAGGAAGCCAGAACTGGAAGGCTAGATGCTCCCTGCTGCAGATCTTTTATTCCTGCCTGAGGACCAGCATCAGGAGGTACAGCCCAAGTGGAAGGAAGCCCGGAGACCAGTCATCAGAGGAAGGAAATTTACAGGTATTTAAATCTCGATTTTCTATCAGTGCTTTTTCAAAGGAGCTTACTCTCAATATCACCATTGTTTTCTTTCACTATGGTGAGATCCAGAAACTGTATCTCTCTGGGATCTGCTTTCAATTCAAATGTCAAGTGAATGTTGGTGCTCTCCAAGTATGTAATGAAGGATCTTAGTTATGTGCTTGTACCTTTCCAGAAAAATAAAAGCTCATCTATGTAGCCTTTATAGAAATATATTAATTCCAAAAGGGGGATTTTCAGGACCATATATGTATTTCTCTTCCAATTTAGCTAAGTAGATGATGATGTAATTCAGGGTCATGGCTGACCCCATGGCCGTCCCCTTGTTTTGCAAAAACATCTTATTGTCAAACATGAAAGAATTGCAGGTCAAGACTTTTTTCTGAAAGGGTTACTAAAAATTCAATATATGGCTGTGTGTAGGATGTTTGCACATATAAAATTTCTCTTAAGGCTTGCCAAGCCATCTTGATGTGGAATGTTTGTATACAGTGAACACACACCCATAATTGCAAAACTAGACTCTTTGCCCATTTCAATGTCCATAAGATAATTAACTGTGTAGTATCTCTCAGATATGAGCACATTTTCTGTGCTATAGGTTTAATATGATAATCTATGAATTGTGAGATGTTATCTGTCAGGGGCCCTATACTCACCACTGTCAGTCTGCATGGTGGATTATTTAGACCTTTATGAATTTTTGTCTATATAAGACTGGTTTTAAAGTATGTTCCACAGTCAAGAAATCAAGTGTGTCCTGATCAATTAGCACTTTCAGGAAAGCTTCATTCAATATGGTGTTAATGTCTTGTTTAAATTTAAGTTTCCTCGTAAATTTATGAAAATCTACCACAGTGTCAAATATGTTGAGGTCTGCATTGGAGCAAAGGAGAGCCTTTTTTCAGTATATTTATTTCAGCTGCATCAAGTGTGTAATCAGATATGATGATCACAATGGTTATTTGTTTGGTCAATGTCCCTTAATAACTCTGTTCTTGTCTGTATTAATTGGTGTTCCCTCTCCCTCATCAGTATGTGCCCCTTCCCCTTCTGCAGTTTCCTCTCATTCCTCCTCCCCTTGCCTCACGTGCCTCTCCACATGTGTCTTCTTGGAACCCGGTATACCTTTGGCTGCATCATAGTTGCCATGCTGGCAGGTGGGTTTGGTATCCCTGAGTTGATGTTTGGGCAGATGTATAAGTTAGGGGAGTGTGTGGATGGGGATGGGATGGGTGTGAGGGGTTGATGTTTGATTCTGTGTTACCCGGTTCTGTGCTGGAATAGAAGCTGACATTCCCTGTTTGGCTCTGAATGCTTCATGATTCAGGGGAATGTCTTCCTGGCTGTGTTCTAAAAAAGGATTAGTGATATCCGATTCAGATCCACTGGTGTACACATCATTAGTTTCCTGGTACAATTGTTGACCATGTTTTATGTAGACTGTTTCTTTAAAATAGATTTGACTGGTTTACTTTGTTTTTTTGATTCAAAAATTCTTTCTTCCTCATAGTTTCTCCTATCATGTTCGAATTTGCTCAGTTTAACCGTTTTAATTCTAATATCTTGTTTTTTAATAGTGTCATCCAATTGTTTTCGATACTGTGAATATTCCATGTGACCAGAGAAGGAAAGAACCACCTTTTCTCTCTCCATTGGTTCAATTTTAATCTCCTGCTCTACCATTTCAGCATCTTTTAAAATATACTCTATGAGTCCTACTGTCAATTTTAAGAGATGATTCTGCCATCCAGATACAAAATTCTCCCTGTTACCACCAAACATTGGTTTGATAGTCCAGTGTAGGACCCATGGCACTCTGTTCACTACTAAATATGTTGACAGGGACACCTTCTGCCAATAAAGTCTATGAGCTTTCAAGGCTGTCCTTTCTAACTAAATGAAGGCTCTCTTGATGTCCAAAGGTGCATCCTGCTCAGCTGAGGTATTATGTGACCTTTGGATATGGGTCTTATTGTATGACTGCAGAAGTGGATTAATGGTGCCTTCTCAGAAAAACAGGGACTCAACAAATGTACTGGAAGAAAACTGCAGGGGAAGGGCATTGTTACTGGTATTGGAGGCATTTCCATTCAACATGTTTTCAAGTAAAGCCTCTAACAGACAGTCAGTTATTGACAGCACCAAAATCAAACAGTTCATAACAACAAGAACAGGAGGCTCCAAAGCACCAATTGCAGGGCCAAGAACAAAAAAAGTACTCAAGGAAGGCAGACAGTAGTAAGTAGTAGTAGTAAAAACCTTTATTTTTATACAGCAAAGTTGGTGGCATTATACATCATTAAGATATGGTCCTATTTCAAGATGGACCTGTTATATAAAGTTTAAAAAAAATTAAGACTTAGTACAATAACAACATCAAGACAACAAAATATACTTTACAATCCATTCATTGTAACAGTACAAATAAATTAGTCCGAGATATCATATAATGATAATACATTTAATCAACCAACACTGATTATACATATATTGCATATAGGCAGGTTGGCTCCTTGTCACTGCCTGAACTTCAAGATAAGATCCACACACAATGTAGAAAGATAAAAGTCAAATTTTAATTCACAAAGTAGGCAAACTAGTAACACAGGATACGCAATGCCTCTCCTTGAGACCAGATGAACGTTTTCACACAACAATGCGCTTTCTCAGGCTGAGGTGGCAGGGGGTAATGCACATTAATAAATGATATCATAAAGGTAATGTTTAAAGGTGAAGTGCAGCAAGTGCCTGGTGCAAAGTAAATCTTAGTACATACATCAGAGATACCTATATAAATATAGTGATACAGCTAAATAACCATCTGTTCTGATATTCCCAGTGTTTTTAAAGCCACCCATAACAATAATATTAAGTGGAGGTATTAGTGAATATAAATAAATAAAGTGAAAAATGTTAAAAATAATGATTACTACTAATAAATATATAGTTGTATGTTAAAGTAAATGTGTGAACACAGAGGATAAAATGAGTGCAGAGAATTTTAAAAAAAGTATACATAATAGCTATACACTGCAACAAATGTCTACATTTCAAAAAGGATGATGTTTTAAGTTCCCATGTGTAAATAAAGTTCAGTATACACTATGTACTCAAATGGTGGACAACCATCTGTATAAAGTGGAGTTCTACCTATGAACCCACAGTTCTTAAAGCCTAATAGGTAGTTCTAGGGCAATTTTATAAAAACAAAGCTAGATAGTGTCAAAACAAAACAATTATTATAACCCAGACTATAGCACACAAAAAAGGACTAGAGATCTATATCTACAGCATTTTAGCAGTTTAAAGGTCCTAACTAAATATCAATGTCTATATAAAATGTTATAAACCTATTGTAAAAAGGGAGAGAGTTGAAAGAAATCATTGAGTTCAGAGGTTGCATAGGATTTTATAGTATACTGCCAGAATGTTTCTCTCTGGCATAATTTCATATCCACGTTTCCCCTCTGGGGTTGCTAAGCACGTTCTCTATCATCTGAAAGAAACAATAATGTTCTTCTCTGTAAAGAAGTTCATGGTGTGAGAGGACAATTATACCACCAGCATGGGAAATACTCCACACATGTTGCCTAATTCTTTCTTTAAACTTTTGTATAGTCTTTCAGACATAAAAGAAAAACTGGGACATGTCAAGCAGTTTACTAAATAAACAATGTTAGAAGTGTTGCAGTTTCCAGACGTCCTGATCTCATATTTCTTGACAGGCACTGAATGATTAAATTCTCTTCCAGGTTTCACAAATTTAAAAAAACAGCAGTTGCCACATTAAAAAGTTCATTTAGGTAAAGTGCTGTTTCTCTCTCTCCGTATCTGTTGTCCTCTCTCGAAATGTACTATTTACAACAGTGTCTCTCAGATTAGTTCCCCTTCTGTAAATAATCCTTGGAGGGCCACTAGCCACATGTTGCAGTTTTCTTTCAGTGATGAGAATGTGCCACTGTTTTTGTATATTATTGAACAGAAATGCTTGTGGGCTGAAGGTTGTGATGAATTTGGGAGGTTCATCTTTGTTAATAATGTTTCTGTTTTTCTTTCTATTATTGTAGACCTGATACAATATAGTGTTCCTTTCCACTTTCTCTGCTTTTTCTCATCCCTTTTGTATAGTGTCAGTGTTGTAGTCCCATTGTATGAACCATTCGGTAAGGTCTTCAACACTTTTCAAATAGTCCTCATAATGTGAGCAATTTCTTCTGGATCTGAGAAACTGGCCAGTGGGAATGTTAGATCTAAAATGTTTTGGATGACAGCTTTGAAAAGGCAATATTGAATTTCTATCTGTGCTTTTTTGAAAGAGCTTAGTCTCAATATTGCCATTGTTTTCTTTCACTATGATGAGATCCAGAAACTGTATCTCTCTGGGATCTGCTTTCAATTCAAATGTCAAGTGAATGTTGGTGCTCTCCAAGTATGTAATGAAGGATCTTAATTTGTGCTAGTACCCTTCCAGATAAATAAATGATCATCTATGTAGCATTTATAGAAATCTGTTAATTACAAAAAGGGGATTTTCAGGACCATATATGTATTTCTCTTCAAATTTAGCTAAGTAGATGATGGCTTAATTTGGGACCATGGCTGTCCCCATGACTCTCCCCTTGTTTTGCAAAAACATTTTATTGCCAGACATGAAAGTATTGCAGGTCATGACTTTTTTCTGTGTGTCACTAAAAATTCAACATATGGCTGTGTGTAAGATGGTTGCTCATATAACATTTCTTTAAGGCTTTCCAAGCCATCTTGATGTGGAATGTTCATATATAGTGAACACACACCCATAGTTGCAAAACTAGATTCTTTGCTCATTTCGATGTCCATAAGATAATTATCTGTGTAGTATCTCAGATATGAGCGTGTTTTCTGAGCTATAGGTTTAATATGATAATCTATGAACTGTGAGATGTTATCTGTTAGTGACCCTGTACTTGCTACTGTCAGTCTACGTGGTGGATTATTTAGACTTTTGTGATTTTAGGACGTCCATACAAGACTAATTTTAAAGGATGTTCCACAGTCAAGAAATCAAGTGTGTCCTGATCAATTAGTCTTCCAGGAAAGCTTCATTCAATTAAGGTGTCAATGTCTTGTTTAAATTTAGTCATCGGATCACTTTGTAAAGGAGTACATAAATCCTTATTACTTAACTGCTGTCTCATTTCTTGTTCATAGTCTGCTGCGTTTTGAATGACTATCATTCCCTCCTTGTCAGCCAGTTTGATGGTGATTTCATTATTATTTTTCAATCTCTTAATGGCTTCTTTTTCCTTTGTGGTGCAACTATCATATTTTACTGATGTTAAAGTCAGGTTTCCAAATCCCTAATGCAGGCCTTTTCAAAAATGGCCACTGCTGTGTTTTGTGGGGGATAAAGGCAAACTTATTTTTGAATTTGATTATTGCACATTCTGTATCTGTATCTTCCTCACTAACAGTGATGTCTTTGTTGTCTGTTTGATTATTTTCTTTGAAGAAAAAGGCTTTTAAGTTAAGTTTCCTCATACATTTCTGAAAATCTACCACAGTGTCAAATATGTTAAGCTTCTGCATTGGAACAAAGGAGAGCCCTTTTATCAGTATATTTAATTCAGGTGCATCAAGTGTATAGTCAGAAATGTTGATCACAATGTTATTTGTCTGGTCAATGTCCCTTAGTAATTCCATTCTTGTCTGTAATAATTGGTGTTCCCTCTCCCTTGTCTGTATGTGCCGCTGCCCCTTCTGTGGATTCCTTTAATTCCTCCTCCCCTTGCCTCACGTGCCTCTCCTCATTTGTCTTTATGGAACCCAGTAAACCTTGGGCTGCATCATAGTTGCCATGCTGGCAGGTTGGTTTGGTATCCCTGAGTTGGTGTTTGGGCAGATGTATATGTTAGGGGAGTGTGTGGATGGGAATGGGGGGTGAAGGGTTGATGTATGATTCTGTGTTACCCGGTTCTATGCTGGAACAGAAGCTGACATTTCCTGTTGAACTCTGAATGCTTCTTGATTTGGGGAAATGCCTTCCTGGTTGTGTTCTAAAAAAGATTAGTGACATTTGATTCAGATCCACTGGTGTACACATCACTAGTTTCCTGGTATAATTGTTGGCCATGTTCATATGTGGACTTACATAGACATCTAGATGCTGTCAGCAGATAAGGGCCTTGTGGCCCATCCAGTCTGCCCTATCCCTCTTTCTAATGCTTAAGGTACCCTAGATGCTAGATGCCCCCCTCTTTCGCCGTAGACTGATAATTCCTGTGTGCCTATCTCATGCATTCTTGCATCCCTGAACCGTGGCCACCCCCACCACTTCTCAGGGAAGACTGTTCCATCTCTCCACCACCCTTTCAGTGAAGTAGAATTTCCTCAAGTTCCCTCTACATTTCCCCCTTTTAGTCTCATCCTGTGTCCCCTTGTTTTGCTATTTCCCTTCATGTGAAAGATGCTTCCATCTGTTACCCTGTTGATCCCCTTTAGATATTTGAAGGTCTCTACCATGTCCCTTCCCCTCTCCTTTCCTCCTGGGAGTTCATATTGAGTGCTCTGAGTCTCTCCTCATATGACTTATGCTGCATCACCGACACCATTTTTGTCACCCTCCTCTGTACTATCTCAATCCTGTCTATGTCTTTTTGGAGATGGGGCCTCCAGAACTGAACACAATACTCTGGATGAGGCCTCACTAGGGAGTTGTATGCTAGTACCACCACTTCCCTCATTCTACTTGTTATACCCCTCCCTATGCATCCTAGCATTCTGTTAACCTTTCTGACTGCTTTGTTACACTGTTTAGCCACTTTGAGATTGTCTTCTATGACTAACCTCAGATTCCTTTCCTCTGTGGTGGCCACCAGTCTTACCATGTTTAGTTCATACACAGCCCTAGGATTCCCTCTACCTAGGTGCATAATCAGACCTGGGTTTGAATCCCACAGCTTCCACTTGCATACTGTGTGACCCTGAGCAAGTCACTTAACCTCCTTGTGCTCCCAGGTCACTCCTGTAAAAAAGCTTTCAGCTTAGTGTGCTATACCTGGTAAAAACAACTAAATAAATAAATAATCTTGCACTTTTTTGTATTGAAACTCAACTGCCATTCCTTGGGCCAGTTTTCTAGCCTCTTCAGACCCCTCCTAATTTTTTCTATACCTTCCTGTGTATCTGCCTTGTTACATAACTTTGCATCATCCTCGAACAAGCTAACCCTCCCTTATAGACCCTCTGCAATATTATGTATGGAGACATTGAAGAGCGCTGGACTCAGCACTGAACCGTGAGGTATGCCACTTGTTACTCATCCCTCCTGTGAGCTAACCCCATTTACCACCACTCTTTGTGTTATGTTACTCAACCAGTTTCTAACCCATATGACCACCTCTGTCCACACCCCCAGATTTGACAGCTTGTGGATTAGTCTCCTGAGTGGGACTGTTTCTTTAAAATAAATTTGACTAGTTTACTTTGTTTTTTTTAATTCAAACATTCTTTCTTTATCATAGTCCCTCCTATCACGTTCAAATTTGCTGGCTTTAACCTTTTCAATTCTAATATAATTTTTTAATAGTGTCTTTCAATTGTTTTCGATACTGTGAATATTCAATGTAACCAGAGATGGAAATGACTACCTTTTCTCTCTCCACTAGTTCAATTTTAATCTCCTACTCCACTGTTTCAACATCCTGTAAAATATACTCTATACTACTGAACTGAAAGCAGATCCCAGAGAGATACAGTTTCATTATCTCATCAAGGTGAATGAAAACAATGGCAATATTGAGACTAAGTTCTTTCAAAAAAGCACAGTTAGAAATTTAATATTGTCTTTTCAAAGCTGTCATCCAAAACATGTTACAGCTAACATTCCCAATGGTAAATTTCTCAGATCCAGAAGAAATTGCTTACGTTATGAGGACTATTTGGAAAGTGCTGAAGACCTCACAGAATGGTTTATGCAATGGGGCTACAACACTGACACTATACAAAAGGGATGAGAAAAAGCAGAGAAAGTGGAAAGGAACATTAAATTGGATTGGGTCCACAATAATAGAAGGAAAGAACAGAAATATTATTAACAAAGATAAACCTCCCAAATTCATCACAACCTTCCACCCACAAGCATTTCCGTTCAATAATATCATACAAAAAACAGTGGTACATTCTCACAACTGAAAGAAAATTGCAACATGTGGCTAGTGACCCTCCAAGGATTATTTACAGAGGGGTAACTTATCTGAGAGACACTCTTGTAAATAGTACATTTCAAGATAGGACAACAGATATGGAGAGAGTGAAAAACAGCACTTTACTGAAAGGAACATTTCAATGTGGCAACTGCCATTATTGTAAATTTATAAAACCTGGAAAGGAATTTCATCATCTGGTGACTGACAAGAAATATGAGATCAGGACTCATGGAAATTGCACCATTTCTAACATTGTTTATTTAGCAAGCTGCATGACATGTCCCAATTTTATGTCAGAAAGACTACACAAAAGTTTAAAGAAAGAATTGGGCAACATTTGTGGAGTATTGCCCATGCAGATGGTGTAAGTGCCCTCTCACAGCATATACATCTTTATGGAGAAGAACATTATTTTTGCTTTCAGATTATAGAGACAGTATTCAGCAACTCCAGAGGGTGAAACTTGGATTTGAAATTATGCCAGAGAGAAACATTCTGGCAGTACACTATGAAATCCTATACCACCCCAGGACTTAAAAATTTCTTTCTACTCTCACTCTTTTTATAACAGTTTTATAACATTATATTGACACTGATATTTAATTAGGACATCTACACTGCTAAAATTGTTGTATATACGATTCTTTAGTCCTTTTTTTATGTGCTATAGTCTGGGTTATATAAATTGTTTACAGTAGTTTTGACCCTATCTACCTTTGTTTTTATAAAATGCCCCTAGAACTATCTGTTAGGCTTTAAGAACTGTGGGTTCATAGGTAGAACTCCACTTTATGCAGATGGTTGCCCACTGTTTGAATACATAGTGCATACTGAACTTTATTTACACATGAGAACTTAAAACAGCACCTGTTTTAAAATGTGGAAATTTGTTGAAGTGTACAGCTATTAGGTATAGCTTTTTAAAAATTATTCACTCACTCTATCCTTCTCTGTGTTCTCACATGGACTTTAACTTAGAGCTACAGATTTATTAGTTGTAATCATTATTATTTTTAACATTTTTCACTTTATTTATTTATATACACACATTTATATATACAAATATCTGCACTTAATATTATTGTTATGGCTGGCTTTAAAAACTTTTTATTGGGGATATCAGGAACAGATGGTTATTTAGCTATGTATCACCCTATTTATATAGGTACCTCTGATGTATGTACCAAGATATATTTTGTACCAGGCACTTGTTGCACTTTACCTTTAATCGTTACCTTTAATGTATCATTTATTAAGGTGCATTACCCCCTGCCAACTCAGCCTTGAGAAAGCGCATCGTCATGCAAAAATGCTCAGCTGGTCTCAGAAGGGGCATTGCATATCCTGTGTTATTGGTTTGCCTACTTTGTGAATTAAAATTTGGCTTTTATCCTTCTACATCACGTGTGGATCTTATCTTGAAGTTCAGACAGTGACAAGGAGCCAACCTGCCTGCCTTCTCTGCCTCAGTTATCAAACAAAGAGTGCAGTAGTTCCAAAACCCTCTCACCAGCCTGAGGATAGCATCCATTGGAAGATATTCTGGGGGGTAAGAGGAACACCCACCATAGTAAGAAAATCTCCAGCCCTGTCCAACAACTGTCTCACTATCAGGTTTATAGGGGAGGCTGTGTATATAAATTACAGCATGAACAAAGGGTCATTACTTTAGCCATAACATACAACAGCCAGTGATTCTATCTATTCCTGCCTTTGTCTGCCTGATTTTTAATAGTGTAAGTCAGAATCTCTAGCTTATAAATGGAGTTGACTAACATTATCCAATCCGCCAGCATGGGGATTTTAACTTTTAGCCATCTCTGAGTGATACATTTTTAAGTGCTCCCAAGAGTATACCTAACAAGTACTTGCAGGCAGGATCCTTCAGCCTCTGTGGGTATATTATGAAAAGCAGAAGTTTGTTAGCATCTTGTAAATGAAAGGATGCAGCCACACTGTGATAGGTGCCACTCCATCCTTATAACTACACATGGTTTCTGCCCATTAGTCAGGCTGAACACCATCATCATCATCATCATCATCAGCCTGCTTCTCATTGGCCTATTAGCCACATGCCACCTGCATGCTCAGCTGCATTGGCTGCTACAGTGCCACACCTCTGCTGCCCATACTCTTTGAGTGCCCACAATATGTTCACTTCATGTATGCATGCAAGCAAGCATAAAATGCACAGTGTGGTTTAGCACTGAAAACATACTGATTCATTTTCCGCTTTACACTGCCATTATCCACCCAGTATCATATAAGGCTGCAGTTGGCAAAGTGCAATGGATACAGGTATACTACCATGATTTCAAAGTATTGTGCAGATATCTCTCACCACCTATGTGTGGACTCCCTACTGAAACTGCTACCCAAAACCCATCCATTCTGGAGGAAGGTGTGCACCACTGATGAAGATGGCTACCTGAGTGTGAGCGACTCTCCACCAGGAACAAAATCCTTTTGAATTAGCATTAAAAGTAAAGAAATTTATAAAAAAAAAAAAAAGGATATAATTCATTTAAGTAACATCTCCATTAGCAAAATCTTGAGTTTCAACTTAAGGGGCAGCAATTTGTTGGGTTGTTTTCTGTCACAAAAAAGTGCTTTTCACAATGAACTGTGGTGTCAGGAGCTGGTAAGTAAACCAAAGTGAGGAAGTACTCGAACAGTATGATGAACTCATCAAAAATTGCTGCCAACAACAGTAAGTCTCACAAGTCTGATATGGCATTTACTAACGAAATGCCATCACCCATTAAAAAAGATATGAAAGACTTTAAAAAAATCCATCTCCTCAGTCAAAGAGGAGGCAGCAGTAACAGCAGGGTGAGCAGAGGTGACAGAATCTAGAGTGGGTGTAATAGAAGATACTCTTTGCAGGCATGAAAAAAATCAGATAAATAGTCAAGCCAAATACTGTATTTACTGAAAAAGAAAATGACAACCTCGAGAACTGAGGACAAAGGAATAACCTAAGAATACTAGAAATCCCTGAAGAGCCAGAGGAGGGAACTGTCATACTTGAACTTTTTAATTATCAGTGGCTGTGGCCACTAGAAGTAGAACTGGTACATAGGTCCTTTGTCTCTTGCCCCCAAGCTGCTGCCAGACTATGTCCGATGATTGCCAACTTCCTATTCTTCTTTGGAAGGAGTAATCTTCAGTTATTTTTTGAATGAGTATGTTAAACCAATGAGAATTATTTCTGTTCTTTTATGCATTGTTTGAGTATTAATAGTATGGGATTTTCTGAATAACTGTCATAAAGCTTCTGTAGAAGGACTTGGTTGGTCCAGAAGCTAGAGCACTTTGTTCTTGTGTTGTAACATCTATGTTGGTCCAATAAGAGGTATTAAACCATTTGCTTCTGGATCTGTTCTTTTGAAGGAAGAAATTTTAAAAGTGGCAAGGGAGAGGAGAGATTTAACTTAGAGAGATGAGAAGAGAATATCTATATTTTTCAAGGCTTCTTGGCTGAGTCAGGAGGGTGCTTCAGATACTGAGAGCTGCCTACTTTGTAAAATATCTAACTACGTTGCTATCTTTGGAAATAATGGTGTCATTCAATGTGTCTCCAGAGGCTGCTTTTGAGTACATAGAAAAACATTTAGTTAGTATGAACCATAGTATGAACATTTTATGAAGAGCAGAAACCCAACTGTCAACCACAGTAACTGAAACAAGTTTCAGAATGTACACAATAATGAATCTGCAAGCGCTGTCTCAACCCATGGAAACACCGATCAGTCAAGCCTGATTCTATAGGCGAATGCTACTGTCATGTTGCAGAAATTGCCATCTTAAAAACAACACACCTTCCTCCATTGTATGGTGATATGGCACAGAAAAATATCTGTAAACCTCACAGGGAAATTCAACCGCCACCCCAGATTGAGAACTGTAGCACCTCATAACTGCATTAAGCAAAAAACATTCAGCCAAAATGCTCCAGGAGTAGATGCAGTGAGAGTCTGGCAGCTCTGCCCCCCCCACACACACACAGAGACACTCGCGCTAGTCACTAGACACTGAACAAGTCAAGCTAGTAGCTATATCAGGGATGGAATAAAAACATATTTTAACATTTGCCTGTCCCACAGTTAAGGTTTACTCCACTCTCATAGCTTTTACCTCCATGCCCAGTTTAGCCCCACTATTCAAACTACACCAAGTTTGTGAATTTCTGATCCAGCCTGGATGGGTGCAGATCAAGTTGCCAACACTGAAGAGCAAATACTGTTTCTTATTAAAGGTTTTCTTTTTAAGAGTGATGAGTGGAACTGCTTACCAGAAGGTAATCCTTATTTTTTCTATAGAAGCACACTACATATAACAGAATATCATCCTGCACTGTCTCACAAGTCAAACAGAAACCACAAAAACTGGAAAGGGGAGGTAAGTGAAGTCTCTTGGAGGGAATGAATGCAAACATTTTGAAGCAAAACATGAGAAAATTGATTGTTTCTATCTTAACACAGAAAAACAGAACGTGTCAGCAGCCTATCTAGTCAGTCCTGTTCTCCCTATTACACTCCCTGGACCCTATTTGGTCACAGGTGTCCCTCTCTCCTCCCTTACCTCTACTTATTATATCCATGCACCTATCCCACACATGCTTGAAACTCCACACTGTCTTCACCCCACAAGCTCTTCTGGCAGGCTGTTCCAGGCATCCACCATCATTTCTATGAAGAAGTATTTCCTCACATTCCTCCTAAACTCCCCCATCCCCAAGCTCTGTGCTCTGGTACTCTTCTTCCTGTAAAGGAGACTCACTTCCAGCACCTTGTTCACCCCTGTGATGTACTTATAGGTTTGAATTATGTCCAGTTTCTCCTCTCCTCTCCTCTCCTCTCCTCTCCACTTCTCTTCTCTCCTCTCCTGTCCTCTTCTCTTCTCCAGGGAGCACCTGTTGACTTCCCACAGCCTCTCCTTATATGGTTTCTTGTGCAACCCCCACATCATTTTGGTAGCCCTCCTCTGTACTGCTGTAGCCTTTCAATTTCCATGTGGAGAAGTGGCCTCCAGAACTGGACACAGTACTTTAGATAGGGTCTTATTAGTGAGAGATACAGTGGCAAAACCACCTCCCTTTTCCTGCTAGAAATTCTCCATCCTGTCCACCCCCAACACCTGGTTGACCTTGTCTACTGCCTTGTCCCACTGCTATGCCACCTTCAGATCATCAGATATGATTATTCCAAGGTCTCTCTTTAGCTTGGTAACTGTAAGTACCTCTACCCATCTTATACACAGACCTAGGGTTACCTCACCAGAGGTGCATGACTTTGCACTTTTTGGCATTGAAACTCAGCTTCTATACTCTAGACCACACCTCTAGTTTCTCCAGGTCCCTTTGTATTCTTGCTACCCCTGCTGGATGTCAGCCCTGTTGCAGATTTTTGTTTCATCCCCAATGAGACATACCTCCCACTCCAGTTCCTCAGTAATGTTACTTATGAAGACATTGAAGAGGACAGGACCCAGTACCAATCCTTCTGGTACTCCACTGGTCACTCTCTCATTTCCTGAATGACTGCCATTTACCACCACACTCTGCCTCCTTTCTTTCAAATGGTTAAATACCCAGCTTACCACATTTTCTCCCACCCCCAGATTGCTAAGTTTCATGATCAGCCTCCTGTGTGGAACAGTGTTAAAGGCCTTACTGAAGTCCAGATAGGAGACATCCACTGCGTCCCTGATCCACCTCCCTAGTTAACCAAATCAAAGAAATCTATAAGATTTGTTTGATATGACCACTCCACTGTGAAGCCATGCTGCCAGTTTGTCCTGCGGTCCATTTGCCTCTAGGTACTCCATCTGTCTCTCCTTCAAAAGGGTCTCCATTAATTTCACCACCACTGATGTGAGACTGACTGGTCTATAATTTTTGGCCTCCTCCCTGCTGCTGCTCTTGTGTAGATGGACCACATCAGCCCTCATCCAGTTCTCTGGAACTACTCCAATCTCAAATGAGATGCTGAATAGTTTTGTCAGAAAGGTGGCCAGCACGATGGTCAGTTCTTTTTGTAGCCTTGGCTGGATCCCATCTAACCCCATCACCTTGTTTCTTTTAGGGCTTCCAATCCCTAGATATCTTCCAAAAATAGACTTGTGTCCACTGCTCCTTCTACCCAGGGCTTGCTATTGCATGTTGGTCATTCCCCTCCACTGTAAGACAGAAGTACTCATTTAAAATGTTTGCCTTTTCTTGATCTTCTTCTGCACAGTCCCTCTCCCCTTGGTCTTCTGATCATTACACCACTCCTTGCCTTCCTCTTCTCACTCACATATTTGAGGAAAGTCTTACCCGTTTTTCAACCTTCTGGGTGATCCTCTCCTATGTTTGAGCCTTTGTTGTTTTTTTCTCTTTCCAGCCTCCCTTTGTTTACCTCATTATACCTCCCTGTTCCCATGCATTTAGAATTCCTTGTACTTCCCAAACACTGTTTTTTTTTTCTCCCTTACCACCTTAGCCACCTCCTTTGAGAACCATAGTGGCCTCTTTCTCAACTTACCCTTGCTTATAACAGCCAGCCATTACCTTAGTTATTTCCTTTACTTTTTCCATTGTGCCTCCCCTCAATCTGGCTAGCTCCCCTTCAAGATGTTTACTATGGTAGTCTCACATTTCTTTACAATCTGTTCTCCAGAAGTCCAGAACCCTCGTCCTAATGTATTTTTTCTCCTGTCTAAACTGTATGCCGAACCACACTGTATGATGATCGCTTATACCAAGGGGTTACCCACTGCGATGTGTGCAATGCAGTCCCTGTTTGTAAGTACCATTTCCAGCACTGCCCCATCTCTAGTGAGTTCTATAACCAGCTGCCTAAGGAATGCCCTTTGTAGGGAGTCTAGGATGGCCTGGTTTCTAGTTGTAGCTGTGGCCACAATGCTACAGTATGCATCCAGTTGATTAAATTCCCCCATTAATACTACATTCCCTTTGCTTGCCATTCTGCCAGTGGCCTCCCCCCAAATCCTGTCTAATTCTGCTTCCTGTGTTAGTGGTGGGGGGCCACTTGGAATTTCAGTTTTAATGCACAGAATGGGAGTAGGGGATCATGTTGGGGGGATCAGGGGACCACTTGATATTTCATTTTTAATTCACAGAGCAAGAGTCAGGGACCATACTGGGGAGTGAGGGGACCACTAAACTACCAGAAACTGTAACACACATGCATAGGAATTGAGACCTTGCCATCAGAAAATGACTGCTTAGCCAACCCAGTCTGCCTAGTTCAATACAATATGGATACGCTGCAGAGTCTAGTTAACCTACAGCCTACATCCACCCCCCCACCAGGATTGCATTATGGCTGTCCCATGCATTCTTGCATCACCCCACTATTATTGCACCCACAACTTGTGTGGGGTGGCTATGTTGGTGTTGGGGGCCTGGAGGGAGCTGTCTTCTAGGGCACATATGGACACAGGCAGTACACATATATACATGTGTTTCCTTTAACACTTGGCTGTATGGTAAATATCCTCTGGGATAACCCATGTCTCAGAGCATTTGCTCTGGGTTTCTATTATAGTAGACAAATATATGGATAGATAGATAGATAGATAGATAGATAGATAGATAGATAGATAGATAGATAGATAGATATGTATATATGTATGTGTATATATATATATATATATATATATATATATATATATATATATTGTTTATGATAGAAACATGGGCAGGTTGTATGCACTGCTTGTGCCTGCTTACACCCATATTCTGCAGCTTCCAGCCTGTACTTCCATTCTGATCAAGAGGTGGAGCTGTGTGCTTCTTGCAGTTGCACCAGGCAAACTACATGGACATGTATGCTAAGCAGCACATAATGAGATGCAAATGTGACTGTTTGCCCACAGATTACCTAACTAGGCACATTTGCATATGTACTTTGAATATGGCAAACTTTTGCCCCAGTCTAACCTGCTTGCACTGGGCTAATGTCTTAGCACTGTGCAATTGGCTAAGCCCCGGGCAAACCTCACATCATTGTCAGGAGGTCTAAATCTCACTCTCCGGTTCTTGGCAATAATGGGAATGCAAGAAATCACAGACACATTGCATAAGCATAATAAAGCTTATTTATTACTACCAAAAAGAAAATCACAGTTGCCCTAAGCAATTCTTACCATTAGGAACTGGGAGTCAATGCTAAGCATTCCCTATACCTCGAGGAACCTCCATGTCTCCTGGGGTGTCCGAGGTAGAAGACATAATGTCTTGCATTATATATGTAAGAAAATTACCATGGTTACTGTAAGATAGAAATATTTCTAGTTACAGAGATGAGCCCTATTGGCTAAATTAGAGGTGGCTACACAGTCCTAGACAACATTATACAATTTTGTTATAGTCATCACTTTGTGGAAACAAAGAGGTACAATTTGTACATAGCCATGTAGTAGTACAAATCATCAGAAGATGGTAATGCCGACTCATATATCATAATCATTACAGGGACTCATGTGTCCTAACATCTCGTAGGCAAGAAATACATGTGCATATTGGAAAGTAAAGTGTATAGCAAATATGTGCATACATATCCTGACATCTACTCTTATACAGTTGATGCCCTTAGCCCTATATGTTAGTATAACATATACCTAAATGCTAGCTGTCTGTGGTGTACCTCTGGGGGTACCAATTAGGATGCAGGGACATCATGTAACATTCCCTCCTTGTTGCCTCAAAAGGGGCAACACAAGCAAGAGTAAGGAAGTGGAGAGAGAGAGAGAGAGCAGGTGTTTACAGACCCAACACATGAACCTTGTAAAGGAACTCCAGCTGCTCACAGTGTTGGTGTAGTGTGCGCTGGGGGAAGCAAAGCATAATAATATGAAAAAATATCAAAAATGCTTGTATAATTACAAAAACCTTTAAAGATAATCTCTAACCAAGTGTTAGTAAGTGCACTATTAAAATAGTCATCATTAATAAGGTCAAATACTGCTTCATTTGCTTTGGATATATTATTGCTGATGTGGATAAGATGGGTGTCCTTCCTATCTAAAAGGGATTTTAAAATCAAAGTTAAAGGATCAATGTGTATATTAAAATAGGGTAAGTATTCTGAAAGAGTACGCATATAATCAGAGTTACCGTCGATGATATCAGGTTCCATAAGCGGAACGGGGTAATAACTGTGTGCCCAATAATAGTAGTCTGATGAGGGACAAAACAGAAATTGGAATCATTAATAGGGCATGTCTTTTCTCTGTAAGTAAACTGTGTAAGCAATAATAGCCAACAGGGTGGGTGGTATTGGGCTATACTGGACCGCCCAGGGGCGTAATGAGGCCCGACGCCACAGGTGGAGGGCCTTATAGCCCCTGGAAGGTCCGGTATAGCCCAATACCACCCACCCTGGAGGGTATTATTGAGCTTAGAAAATGGTAACAAAAAATCAGACACATTTTTTAAAAGTTGTAAACATTGAAGTTATTTATTTCAGTTTTTATTACATTTTTTGTGAACTTTGAGAAAAAATAGTCCCTTTTTAAAGTGGGTGGGTTCAACTGAAAACACACTGAATTGAGCACTGTGCTAAATTAGTGCTGAAAAAAAAAACAACAAATAACAGTGACCACTAGTTGTTTGTGGAGATAAAGTTAATTGGGGCATTGAAGGTGCAATTCACTGGGTTGAAGTTAGTGGTTGTAGTGCTGGATGTTGTTGTTTCATGTACCTGGAGTTGATTGCTGGCTCCTACAGATGTCATACTTGCCGGTTGCTGCAGCTGCGCCTGCTGGTTGGATCCTCCTAGGATTATACTCCAATTTTGCCTGTTGTCTATGGATGCTGACCAGTAGTGCTGCAGACTGGCTTCGCATCTGTGGCCAGTCACACTGGTGATTTCACGAGCTGAAAGTCCTGCTTGAGTTAAAGGTTGCACCGCTGTTGAACGTATGCTGTGATTGGTGTATCTTGTGGATAACTGTGCTTCTTTGCTAAGTCTTACCATCATATTTCTGAGGAAATTCTTGCCCATTGATTCCTTCGTGTACCAGCAGTCCTGGGTGTCAAGGTGAGTCTGAGGTAGCTTCCTGGGATGAAGGTAGAATGCAGGGGCATCCTCTGGCAATTTTGAGAGGTACTTGCAGAAGGATAGGACAGGGCAGAGAGGGTTGCCACGATCCTCAAACATAAAACCATGTGTGGTTTCTTTGTTGATCTCTAGTGGATTCTTGTGATTTTTTGAGGCAGGATTATGGGAAAGTGTCACATACTTTTGCCCATGTTCATCCCTCTTGACTGTGAATGAATCTGGATGCAGTTCTCGCAATCCTTCTCTTCCACGACGGGCCATGTGGAGTTGGAGGTCAAACCATACTTTGCGCACCAATCCCTGTGCTGTATCTGGTGACATGGCTGATGATCGTCTTAGCTTGTCAATGTCTGTTTCAGTAATTGACAGGTGGTGGGCAGCAACATCCTTCTGTTCTTTTACGAAGTTTCTTTAGTATGGACGTCATTATATTGTTGCTGGAACGAAATGCTGGTTCTGAGATTATACTAGTGTGACGACCTACTTCTGGGGAATTTAGGTGGCGGTTGATGGCTGCACGAAGAAGCGCAGTACCCAGACACTGAATACTGCTCACCTGTTGCAGTTCGGGCTTCTGCATAGAACTTGCACAGATGGCTATTTAAAATGTCAAAACTGTAATTCAACCAGTCTATTTCTATTCTTTCTTTTCTAGCCCAGTCTGCAAATACTGTCAGTGCCCAATGTGTATTTTTCTTTGTGTTTATTTCTTCTCTCTGACTCTCAATGCTATTGAGGTCTGATGGACTCACACTAATAAAACACGAGGCTCCCTTAAATTTCTTGCTGGTGGGTTCTGGTGTCTGCTCAACTTTGTTGACAGCTTCTGGGAACAAACGATTTACTGTCTCTTCAGGAGGCATGTGAAATGTGATTCTCAGGACATCCAACATTTATTTCTCCTTTTGTGTTGCTTTTATTGCTTTTTGCTTTCCTGTGGCGGTTTTTATCACTTTTTAAAAATGGAGTTCTGTGCCCGTGTGAGTGACGTGCCTGCTCGTGCTGCTTCTGATGTTATTTTTATCAGAGGAGGTGAGAAATGCATTCTTAGCTTACTTGCCGTTTTTTTTTTTTTTTTTTGTATTTGAGCTTTTACTGCTGCTAAAATGTGTTATTTGCCATTGTTTCAGTTGCTTCATATGTGCTGTGTGCGCTACATTATTGCTTGTGTTACACTGACAACTGCCTTTCATTTCTGCATTTGGGGATTTACGATTCAGCTTTATTTTTTAAAACATTTATTTGCTTGGCTTTAGTGCTGCAGGGGCTAATTTTATTATGCTCGGAACATAGATGGTTTCATTTTAACCTTTTTATGCTTTGCTTCAGTCTACTACTGGGCTTCTTTGGTAATGTGGTGCTTCCGAGATCAGCGGTATTTTCTACTACTACCATACCGCAAATGAGGTTCCATCTGCGGTAGGGAGTTTTAAGAAAATACCGATGATCTGATGGTCGGTCCGCTACGGCAAGCTGCTTCATATGGTGATTTTGCCAGCATCTGTAACCTGAACCAGAATGTCTGTTTTGCTTTCTTAATATCATCTGGTACATTATTTTGTGTTTTTTATGTTTTTTTTTTACGTGGGGGAGCCAACGGCCTATCTGCTGAATTTTGAAGTTGTTTGCTGAGCAGGAAAAGATGGTGGTCGCATTTCCATAACATTCGGGGTGCATACTGATTGCTTTTGTTATGGGGCACCCCGAATGGGCTCTTGTTTTAATGCGGGCTGGATCGGAAAATAAATGAATCTCTACTGGTATGCTTTGACCAATGAGATTTGTTTATTTTCCGATGGCATTTTCTAATTGAAATTAGTAACCACACAAAATTCCCCATCCGAATTATATTGTATTTTAACAATAGGTAGTCTCCATTTTTGTAGCTGTACTGGGCAAGTATAAGTCTGATTGGAAATCTGTGTTGACAGGCGATTAACCTCCTTCCGGTAAGACTAGTACAATCGAGAATTGTCTGGAACAGATGTTGAGTCTTGGTATTCTGTGCCATTGGTGGTGATGTCATTGTCCATGGAAAAGGATGAATTGATACTGTCTGGGGAATATCCACATGCAGGTTTAATAACATCAAATACGTCACATCATCACAAATAAATATACCCTTTTTTCGCACAGCAGTCCATGTGCGGAGCGACCCATGTGTCCAGAAGAGAATGGAAAACCAGTAGAGGAGGAAAGTTAAGGCGTTCTTTGCAGATGTCATCATCAAGGTGCCCAATGGAGTGTATGGATGCTAGTTTATCAATTATAGCTGTAGTAGGATCAAAACATGGTAAAGAAACAGTAAAAGACACAAATATAGTATCCTTAATTGAACATTTCTTAGAAGTAAAGCGAGGACCAGTATTATGGTGCCTGGTCACAAATCTTAAATTCCTAGCAGTGGAAATAGGAATAGAAACAGATTGCAACATACACATGGCAACACAGTTAGGGGATGTGCCCTGAGGACAATACCATTTAGAGATGCATCTGTCATGTATGATATCAGAGATTCTTCTGGATTCCAGATCATGGAAGAGATTATTGATGGTAGTGATAAGATATGATCCATAGGCAAAGCATAATATTTCACTGGCAATGTATTGCTTATCTGCTTCTTTATTGTTCTGTGCAATACATGTGTTAATCTTATCTTTAGAATCTGTAAATGCCTTAGCAATGTCATGCATATTGTATACAGTGTATCTTTCTTCTTGACTAAGGCCAGCCACACCATGCAATAATGGGGGTATGATGTCGTTCATCATACCAGTTTTGAACTTCTGTTCATGTGCTTTGATAGTAGCAATATTCGCTTTATTCTAAGTAGACACTGCAGCACCAAATACACAAGTGATGGTGCCTGTGGCACCAGTGACATCAGATGTGTCAAGCATATTTCTTTTATGACTTTGATCATCTGGTTGAGGTTTTCTTCCAAAATTACCTCTATGCTCAGTGGTATGTAGCTCGGCAATAGGGCCTTGGTTATGAATCTGAAAAACAGCTAAGCTATCAAGTAACAGAGTATAAAACAATGATATGTTAGTAGTATGACACATACCAAATTATTTCATATTACGGTAAGTCAAGTTAAACAACAGAGGTATATGCATATATTGTAAGTTGTTAATCAGTGAGCCAGGTAAAGCAGTGACTGTGAGACCACTACAAGGACCAGAGGTTGCTTTGGACATTCCAAAAGTTGTTTCTCAGTAGGGGGTAATGCAGATAAATACATGGCAGCTGAAGCCATGTTGTGTACAGCACAAAATTTCCTGGCAGAATCTTTAGAAAGTGAATCACAGTATAAGGGGTCAATTAATGCAGTGATATTGTATAAACCAGACTGTCTAAGAGAGGTCTGGTGATAGGACAAAGTACCATTTGGGGATAATTTTGTGTTGGGCCATCCATGGAAAGTTCCCTTGGAGAGTATGGCCATGGGGAGTATTTGTCCTTGACACTTGGTTTGCCACTCAATTTGTAGGGTAGATTTATCAGGAGCAACAACCGAGGCAGTGAGGTAGGCATCTGAACCTTCCTGAATGGTAATCAAATTGTCAGGGATATTGATGGAAACTCCCTGTGGGGTAGTTTCAGGTGGATCAAGGTGAGGAAGGAGGTGCTTTACCGTGCCTTGGATGCAGGGGATAACTCCTGAGATGAAGAGAAAATGGAACAAGATAGTTATATTGCCAGTGTATCTGAAAAGGAAAATCAAACATTAGTAAATTAGTACTATTCCACCCAATGGGGGTGAGGAAAAGTAATTATACTCCTTTATACAGTTTCAACTGGTTTGCATGTAACCATTTGTCAGTTTGTTGTTTTGCATGATTCTAATCTGATAGACTGCTGGACTGAGCTTGCTGTCAGTTAGATAGGGTCCTTCCCACTTACTGGAGAAAGAATGTGTCGGATGCGCAAATCTGAGAACCATTACCTGATCTCCAACTTGCCAATCCACTTCTTGTGTGCGTTTTTCAAACTGAATTTTGGATTGTTGCTGCGCCTTGCTCATGCAGTTTAGAGCATACAAATGAGTGTGTATGAGGTCTTTTCTGAGCTTTTCTACATATTGATCCACAGAGACACGGTCTGCGGTGGGGGTATGCAGGTCAAACAACAAGTGTTCAAGTAATCTCATATTTCACCAGTCACTGCCTCAAAGGGGCATCAACCGGGTGATGGCTGAGGGTGTGCCCCTAATTGCCATAAGGAGGAACGGCAGTAGGGAATCCCAATCCTTGGGCTTGTCCTCAATGAATTTGGAAAACATTTGCTTAATCCATCTGTTGGCTCTCTCTTCTTGACCTGATGATTGTGGGTGGATTGGAATGTGGAACTTCTGATGAACTCCAAAGAGTTCAAGGGCTTCTCTCATCAATTCACCTGAAAAACTGGTTCCTTTGTCAGAATCTGCCTTGAAAGATAGGCCCCACCTGGAGAAAATCTGTTCCACCTGGATTTTGGCAGTGGCTGTTGTAGTGCAAGTCTTAGTGGGGAAAGCGTCAACCCACTTAGAGAAAATATCAGTTACCACAAGGGTGTATTTCTTGTTTCTACTGGTATTGGTTAGGGGACCAATAAAATCAATTTGTAGGGCATGCCAATGGCCAGAATGCCTTTGTAGAAGTAGCTTGGCATTTTGTTTGGTAGGGATAGAGTTCTTTTGCATGCAAAAAGGGCAATTGTCTATGTACTGTTTAACATCCTTGGTGACACCAGGCCACCGGGCAGTGGTCTTGAGCCTTTGGAGTGTGTTTTCCACTCCCTGGTGTCCACCAGTGGGGGTATCATGCACTTGGTACAGAAATTCAGATCTGAGATGATGAGGGACCACCCACAATTTGGTGGGGGTATCATCTGGTTGGTACCAAATGAGATTGTCACCTGGGGACAGGTGTAATTTACCTTGATGCCTTCAGTAGGGGTTATGGGTAGGCAAATTCTTCTCAGTACCTTTGTCCAGGAATCTCAACACATCTTTGAGTTCAGGGTCAGCATGCAGGGCTTCTGACAAATCCAAGGGGGAGAAGGGTTCAGGTTTCTTCCTGACTGCTGCAATGTGCACAGCTGCTCTGGCCTCTGGATGGTCCATCATCCAGATGTCCCCCTCTTGGGCCCCTTCCTTGGCAAGGGTGTTAGCAGTGTCATTGAAGGCATGATAGGGATCATGTATAGAATTGGCCTTAACTTTGTGTACATAGAGTTTATGTGCAAATTTCTGTGCCAGTGAATGAATGTATATTATCAGTTCCTTGAGTTTCACCGGGGTGCCATCAGAAGAGGTAAAGGAGTTCTTTTGCCAGAAAGGAAGGAATTCTGTAAGAGAGCAACAAACCCAATTAGAGTCTGTGAAAATGATGGTATCCTCGGTTCCACACTGAATGAACTCAAGGGCACAGGCCACCACTGCCATTTCCGCATACTGTGATGATGCCACACTGCAACATTTAGAAATCTTAACAGTGTTACCAAAACACTAAACTACAAAAATACCCATTCCTGCTATCTGTTCTCCCTGATAATAAGAAGCTGATCCATCTGTGAAGACATGACACATTGAGATGTTCTCAAGTAGTTGTGGTTTAGCAGGAAGGAAAGGTTCTGGATCTGGTAGAGCAGGTGGCTGTAGTGTACAGTCAAGAGACTCTCCCTAGAAAAGGAGGCAATGCGCCAACATGGATGGCATTTTGGCTGGGTGGACCTGGATGTCTCTGTCCTGGAAAAGGAGGGACCAGTGTGTCAGTCTGGTATTAGAGACTGACCCATCCTTTACCCTATCTGATAGCAAAAAGGTTGTTGGGATATGGTTTGTATTGATGATCAGGGGGAGTACCCAATGATATACAGAAAGTGCCTGACAGCTCAGTAGGTGGCTAGAAGGTTCCTTTCACAAAGGCTATACTTCTGTTCCACTGGGGTCAAGAGCTGTGATGCATTAGCAATGGATCTCAGGGTGCCATGGATCTTCTGGGCCAACACTGCAGGCATAGCAATGTCAAAGGTAGCAGATTCCAGATGGAATGGCAAGGCTGTATTGGGGTTGACCAAAGCTGAAACTGAGGCCAAAGCCTGCTTCAGTGACATCACAGCTTGGTTATGAATAGGGCACCAGGTCCAGGGGACATCCTTTTTCAGTAGTTCATACAGAAGGGTGGCCTTCTGAGCAAAATCACAAATAAAATCTCTAGAATAATTTACCATACCTAGAATCCTCCTAAGGGTGGTCACGCTGGTGGGCAGTGGCAGATCTTGAAATCCCTGTATCTTCTTCCAGGTAAGGCTTTGGCCTTGATCTGTTATCCTCAGACCCAAAAAGAGTACCTCTTTCTGACATAGTTGTGCTTTTGCTGGGTTACATTTGAGACCTTCCCTCTGGATGAGGGTCAGTAGTTTATCTAAGAGATCCAGATGTTGCTCCTGTGTGGCTGTGGCCAACAACAGGTCATCCACATACTGCAAGAGACACTGGGGTGTAGAGAAACCCTCAAGGGTGTCCATCATGTGCAGATGGAAGAGGGAGGGCTGTTATGGAACCCCTGTGGTAAGCAGGTCCACGTGTATTGTCTGCCCTCAAAGGTGAAGGCAAACTTATATTGATTTTTGGGGGCCAATGACAATGACCAAAAATCATTGGAGATGTCCAGGGCACTAAATCATTACTGGTCAGGGTCAGTAGTCGTAGCACATCTGGTGCTGATGCCACAGTTGGGGCACAACTGGGAGTGACCTGGTTTAGTCTCCTATAGTCAATAGTAAGTCTCCAGGCACCCGTGGTTTTTTTCACAAGGCCACACTGGGGAATTTGCAGTGGAAACACATGTTCTGACTACACCTTGCTTGAGGAGTGATTTAATCATTTCTCTAAGATAAGGCAAGGCCTCAGGTGGAAAGGGTTATTGCCGTTGCCTCTCATGTGCTGGGCCTGTCACTTTAATGATAGTGTGTATCCTGCCACAGTCATGCTTGTTGGTGGCAAATGCCTCCAGATGCCTTTGTAGGATGGGAAGGAGCTTTGGAAAAAGCTCATAGTTCTTAAACAAATCTATGACATCATACTCTTTGTTATTTGCAGAAATTGTTGCAACCTGCATGTGAGTCAGGGATCATGATGGTGTAATATAGTCCCTGAATTTGTATCAGTAACATGTTGGCTCGGTCTACCACACAGCCATGCAGTGCCAAAAAGTCAATTCCAATTATACTAGGGTGATCATGCAATACCATTAACTGAAAGGTATGATATGCCTTCAGGTGTCCCAGTGTCACAGGTAGTGGCAAGGAGAGGTATGCAGGTAGTCTAGTTCCATCTACACCAGACATATCGGTCCTCCATCCGGTAGACCAAGGTGATGTGTCTGAGTTGTCATCCTGTAATACAGACACAGCCACACCTGTATCCAGCAGTACTGTCAGTAGGCTGCCCCTGACCTTGGCCTCTGTGCAGGGCCTTCCATTTGTATCCAAGATCAGCTTGTTTACAATATGGACTTGGGCCTGTAATTGTCAATCTGTAACAGTGGAAGCATGGGGAAACTCTTGAAAGACAGTCTGGGCCTGGTTCCTGTGAACCATCTCACCATGCTGTACTGAGACTATATAGGCAGCCACTTCTGGGTTCAGGCCTACAGGGGCCTGAGAGCCGGGGCTTCCAGTATCTCCATGGCCTGTGGGGACCTGCTCTCCTGGTTGTATTGCCACAAGGGCCCATACTGGAACAGCGTCCGCTACAGAGCGCACCTTCCCAAGGAAGTCTCGGAGATTTCAGTTCTCATCAGCTAGTTCCCTATATGAAGGGCCTAGTCTTTGTTGTTTACCCTTAAAGTTTTTATGGTGTTTCTTATTTTTAATGTAGTTCCAGTTCCCACCCCAGGATTGTTGTTTTTGGGCCTGCTGGGGGTGTTGGTTATCTGTGGGGAGGGGCTGTTTCTCTTGGGCCTGCCCCTCCACCATGTAGTGCATTGTGACCCCTGGAATGGCTTCCATGGCAACTACATTTTGGAGCTGGAGCCTGAATCTTGGATGTAGAGTTGATAAACTCTCTCTGTTTTCTGAAGAATATTGGCAAACCTTTCCATGTTGGGATAGGTGGTTGGCTTTACCTTCTTTTGCACTGCAGGGATCATGTTCCAAAGGAACAGGGTTTTGTATTCAATGAGATCTGCATCTGTGGCTTCTCCTGCAAGATGCTTCCCTGCTTGGTAGGCCATCCAGAGCCTCTGGTGGAAGATCGCTGGACTTTCCTTCACATTCTGTTTAACAGGGTATGTGAAAATCACTCCTACCACACCTGGGTTGTGTGCAGTGATGAGTTCAAATGCTACTTCTTCAAAGTTGAAGTGGCTGTCCTGTCGGACAGCATCGGGGAGTTTCACCCACAGGCCAGGATCAATGGTCTGGCATAGGATCTGGACCTGATAGTCTGCAGTTAGACTAAGCATTTCACACTTAGCATGCACCTTTTCTAAGTGGCAACTGAGGTTGTCAGATGGGCTCATCCGACCAATACTGTCAGCTATTGCTGAACAGAATGGGCCATTTGTAGGGGATTGCTGGAATGATCATTCAGAGGTAGACTGTCTCGGGCATCCTGCAGGGCTGCCTGAGCTGTGGCTTCAGCCACAGTGGAGACTATTCCATCCTGAGTAGTGGCCTCCTGCAGCATCGGTCTAATCTGCATTCAGAGGATTTGTTTGCTTCTGTCAGGCAGGGTCACATTGCCTAGGGCAGCATCAATCATTTTCTATATCTCTTCCTTATCATCCACAGAAATAACAATGATTGGTGGTGCCATTGGGACTAAGCCTGGGCCTGCTCCCCCTCTATCATGGGGGTCACCATGTTGGCATTGCCCATGATGGTCATCATGCCGTTGATGGCATAGGGACATGGTGTCATCTGACAGGGGTCCACCATGTTGTGGATGGTGGGGTGGGGTAACTGGGCCATAGTAGGGGCGTGATGGGGCGTTGTACTGGGAAATGTTGTCATCTGACTCCTCCTCAGATGATGATGTCGTTGAGACAGGGCTACACCACCAGTTGCCTTGATGTGACCAGCCAGCACCTCTCTCTCTGATGGTGCAGTTTCACCATTTTGCATTCACAATCCTCATGACTAACTTTTGCAACATTCTGATCCACATTATCCTGTAATTGCTTCTGTAACACTCTATACGCAGTGCTCAATTCGTGATTGTCCCTAGTAGCCACTCCTAAGTCATTACGTACCTGGTTTATCTCATCCTGTAACTCTACCAACTCCTCACTCATCTGATCATTCATTCTACTTAGTAAGACATTCATTTGTAAAGCCTGCTCCTTATCCTGTCTCAAACTTTCACACTCCTGCTTCAACATACAAAGTTCCTGCTCATTTGCCTGTGGAGAATGATGCAAAAGGGAATTATTTTCATTCCGCAGAGTTTGGAGCTCAGACTCCAAATCCAGCTCTCATCTTACACATTCAGTTTCCTGCAGACCCATCTCCTGCTTAAGAGATGAGATTTGAAGTTCAAGGGTTTGCAACCTCACCTCAGAGGCTTCCAAAGCAGTGAAGAGAGCCCTGACCAACAGCCCTTTAGCTTCTCACTTTCTGGCTATTTGTCTCATCTCTGAATACTGGGATGAAATCCCCAGTACTGGGTTTTTGGATTGACTTACATCACACATGAACTCAGCCCATCATCCATGGGAGGCAAGGAAGTTTGAGACATTGAGTCTCAGGTCTGCATAGATATTGGATACGGTGGCCATTGTGTGGGAGGGAATGAAAAATCAAATTGTGAAAAGGTGCTCTGCTGTGTATCAATCCACAACAGGTGCACTATTTCACAGGTGGCTACTGTGCACTTGTAAGCTTGAAATTCAAAACTGCAATGGGGTGAGGTGAGTCAGCACCGATCACACCCAGTAAGCAGCCAGACTTTTCAAGTGATTTCAAAGTAGGTGAAAAATGGGAAAGATGATGCAGGAATGCACACCTTCTGTCCCTGTTGGGAAGGGAAAGTTGTAACAACAAGTGAAAACTTTGCAAACTCCAAATATTGCCTGCACTCGGTCATCATTTATCAGGAGGTCTAAACCTCACTCTCAGGTTCTTGGCAATAATGGGGATGCAAGGAATCACAGACACATTGCATATAAGTAATTAAGCTTGTTTATTACTACCAAAAGGAAAATCACAGTTGCCCTAAGCAGTTCTTACCATTAGGAACTGGGAACCAGTGCTAAGCGTTCCCTATGACTCGAGGAATCTCCTTGTCTCCTGGGGTCTCTGAGGTAGAAGACGTGATGTCTTGCATTATATACCTAAGGTAATTACTATGGTTACTGTAAGACAGAAACATTTCTAGTTACACAGGTGAGCCCTGTTGGCTAAATTAGATGTGGCTGCACAGTCCTAGATAACATTATACAATTTTGTTATAGTTATCACTTTGTGGAAACAAAGAGGTGCAGTTTGTACATAGCCATGTAGTAATACAAATCATCAGAAGATGGCAATGCTGACTCATATGTCATAATCATTACAGGTACACATCTGTCCTAACATCTTGTAAGCAAGAAATACATCTGTGTATTGGAAAGTAAAGTGTATAGCAATTATGTGCATACATATCCTGACATCTACTCTTATATGGTATATGCCCTTATGTTAGTATAACATATACCTAAATGCTAGCTGTCTGTGGTGTACCTCTGGGGTACCAATTAGGGTACAGGGACCTCATGTAACATCAGCATAGCACAGTTCTGCAGTGTGTGGCCTGCTTTGTTTTTTGCAGTTGGTGTGAAACACCTCTTTGCAATCTCACACATTATCCTCCATCTGAAGTTCTGACTTACTCCACCTCTGTGTCCATTGGGTTGCCATTGCATTTTGCACTTCCCTGTTGCTATATTCAGAGCTGTCTTATTTCCCACACTATTTTAGCACTGCACTCTTAGCCCAGTTTGCCCGGCTTCCTTAGCATCCTATATTCAGCAGGCTTAGTACCAGGGCTATTCCTTTTGAATATAGCTGGCCAGTTGTTCTGGGCTAATTTAGCACACCGGGCAGTGCTAATTAAGCCCCGGAGCAAAGTTTTGAATATTGACCCATATTGCCTTTTCGCAGAAGACTCACTTGATTCCAAGTGAAACAGACAACCTCTTCAGAGATTGGGTAGCATTGGTAGAATATTGCTACAACTCCAAGCAAAGACAGGAAACAATTCTAATTGAAAAAGGAATTAACTTTGTAAAGCATAACCATGCAACTGATAAGGAAGGGAGATTTCAGATGTTTATGAGTACTTCAAATGTCAAAAAAGTTGCTTTATGTATGCACAAATAATTCTGAACAAGCTGACTTTTATGATAAAATAGTTCTGAGGCTGAACAGCGTTATAGGTTATAAGATCATTCTGGCTGGAGACATGAATAAGGTACTAGATTCATTGCTAGATAGGAAGCTCAGGAAGCACAAACTAGAAACCACCAAAGCCAGAACTGCTTTACACAAACTATTGAAAGAGGCTGGTCTGACAGATTCTTGGTGTAATATTTTGGAGTGGGTAGATTCAGGAGAGATGTGAGGAAGTACTTCTTCATAGAAAGAGTGGCGGGTTCCTGAAACAGCCTTCCAGTGAAGGTGGTTGGGGTGAAAACAATGGTGGGGTTTAAGTTCAAGTCTTACATTAGAGGCAGACTTATTAGCTATTCAGTACAAAGAAAGAAAGAAGCTGCAAAATGCATGCCGGAATTAGGAGTCCAATCTTCATAACCTAGGCAGCCAATATACTAACATACTAGCATACTAACTTACTAAGATGCCAGCAGAGTAGGCCTAATGGTCTATCGAGACTGCTCAAAAATCAGCATCCGGTCAGGACACTGTTGCTGCCCTACCCACCTCACCCGTAAATCCCTTCGACCCCATCCCCCATCAAAGTTATACCTCCAGGTCTGGCATTACTCAGTTTGCCTTCCCCTTAAACCTGTCCCAGCCCCTCTTGAATCCATCCACTTTATTAACAGCCACTAGTTTCCTAGGCAGTGCATTCTGGGGTAAATAAAAAAGATCTCCAAAATAATCTGGTGTCGTTATGAAGAATTGTCCCAATTAAACCTGAAAAAAAACAGATATGCTCAGCCAAAGCGGAATATGCCTTGTTTAGGAAAAAGCAGAAATACTGGGAGGCAGGTAAGAAAGCTGGTAAACCGTTAGCTTACAGGCTCAAGAAGATCCAAAAACGAGAACCTAATTCCAGGAATTAGAAAGAACACAAGAGAAACAGTTTACACTACTAAAGAAATCAGTGACACCCTAGTTGAGTTCTATAAAGGAATTTATTAAAAAAACAATAAAATATAGAGGTCGAGCTGCAGAATCTTAAGCATCTAAAGCTGGAATTCTAGTGACATCATGGAGCAGGAACCTACCTAGTTCATCAGTGCTCTGCTAATCCCTGAATAAAACCTCATTCAGCGTATCTATTTATCAGCAACACTGACTGAAACAGACAGGAGGAGCGATATTAAGTCCATGGTGAAGATTGGGAAGCAAAATGTCACAGCAGCATCGATGAATACTGCCAGATCTTCCACTGTGTCATGGCCCACAGTGCTCCAACATCCCCAGCCCAGACTTGCAGCTCTGGGCTTTCCAAAAGAGCTCCATGAAGGTACAGCTTGACACAGTCATGGCAGAACTCATTTAGTTTGAGACAGACATGAATCATTCAATGTCAGACATCAGATCAGTGATTAGCACACACTGACCATGAGAGTGGATGACACAGACAGGTATATCAGCACAATGGAAGGCTGTCATCAAAAACCTGAATAGGTGGGGGTTTAGCATTTCTTCATTCAACAACAGATTCAGGACAGGAGGATGCTGAAAACTGTTCTGGATGACAAAACATTCATCTTTATGGGATGGCTGAGGTCTGTGAAGGCAATAACTTAGTGGACTTCCTAGATTCCTTTTTTCATACTGCACTGGAACTGGACTACAAAATTAACACTAAGTGCACACACAGAAAACCTTGGCCCCCAAGTCAAGTTCCCCAGAGGCCAGACTGTGCACCATCATTGTGAGCTTCACTAGCTGAGCAACTAAGAAATACATCTTGCAAACAACCTAGAGATGCAAAACTGTACATTACGGTCCATCTCACATTTTTTTTTAAACATGAGTACTCCACGGTGGTAATGAAGCACTGTCAAAAATATATCCTCATCATACAAACCATGCACAAGAAATGGATTCAGTTTAAGGCTCCTTACTCTGCCTTACTAGTGGTCCAGCTCCAGGATGGCCAGTGTACGTATCATTCAGCCTCTGAAGCACTGAAGGATTTGTAGGAAAGAAGGTTCATGGATGACAGAGGACTGCCACAGCAAGCTCCTCATATACATTGATGTTTTATTTGTGCTTTTAACTTATTTCAGAATTTGTATAGTTTTTCCTGAATGGTTTTGTACTTTTTTCTTCTTAAAAATTAATAAAAAGATTAACTGCAAGATGGCAACAGGCAGGTCAGAGAGGAAGTCAGAAACAACATGCCCTAAACACCGTTGCAGACATTGTGTAGTAGATCAGAGAGATGAGGAACAATGTCACATGCTCCACTACCTGAGACAGACATCACCAACTGAAAGGTCAGCCTTTCTTTTCTTTCCATGAACTTTCAGGAATGGGGGGCTTGGGGGGGTGGTTGGCATGGGTATCTCATGGCCCATCAAGTTTTGGGTGTTACCACTTCTCAGGCTCCCTAGTGACATGAATTTATCCTGACTCAGCATGATTTCTATCTATGACATGCAGAGATGGGAGTACTTGTTTACACTGCAGAGCGGGAATGCATGGTTGGTAGGGGGCCCCATAGCAGTCATGGTGGGTGACAAGACCGAGTACTCTACTGCGACTCACCTGCTCCATAAGAACAGATCACCTTTTATACCTTTTATGTGTGTAATGCATCTTCTGTATGCATTAAGACTGGTAGACTGTATGTGGCTCCAGCTGCCTGATCTCCCTGCTTGAAGATGCCCCTTGCAGACCAGGCTGCATTGTAAATATCTGGCCCATCCCTACTGGAGGAGCATCCTGGATTGCTAAGGGGACTTCTCAACTGAGGGATCGGTCAGTAGTCAGCTTTTGGTTAGAGAGAAAGAAGCACAGTAAGGCCAAGAAAGCAGCTGACTATTTTTCTGTAGTAAGAAGAGACCAGCAGGGGGAAAAAGGAGAAGGAAAGTTAATAGTGGCTGTTGTGGTGTTCTTTTGTTTTAAGCAGGAGAGCAGCATGTCTTTTTCTAGACCAGCAGCGGACAAAGAGGTAGGACAAGAAAGTTGCTCCCCTTAAGGTTGGAATTTCTCTGCCACCCATCCGGAGCTAGTTCCAATCTTATAGGTACCAGGACTGATTAACATCAGATACTTCCTTTGGGAACAGCAAAGGCTGGTTCACCAGAACAAGTCAGAGGTGGGTAAGTCATAGCTCCAAGTGGGTGTGGGTAAACAGGGCACCTAAGATTTGTTAGCCAGAGGTTAGAAGATTTGAACACTGCATCAGGGATTTAGAAACTGAGTTGATGATGCAAGATTAGAGAGCATATGTAGGCAGTAAAGGAAAGAGGAGAGAGGGGAGAGAGACAAAAAAAGTAGGTGGAGTTGTTAACCTGTAGGTTCGTTATTGTATTGTGGTAATTGGCAGGGGAGAGCAGGTAAGGTCTACATACAAGGTGTAACTATGATGGGAGTGGTGCAGTGCAGCACCTGTGGGGTGGCAGTCTTCAGGGAGATCTTCTGGAGACTGCAGTGCTGCCCCATCTACAGGCACCTCTCTGGGCTGAGGGAGGAGGTTACTAAACTTAAGGCCCAGTTGGCTTAGGTTAGGAGGACCAACTCTCTCACTCTGGGACCATCATGTCCACCTTCACTTCCTCAGAGAATGCAGGGAAGGAGGAACAGATGGATAATGGTGATCTCGGGAAGGGTTAGGGTGGTAGAACATAGACACATCCCAAATCCCATACTACTACAGAACTCCTACACCACACTGGCAGGGCAGGATGGTGCCACAGAGGCACCTGAAGCAGTGGCAGGGATGGATGTGGAAGTACTCCATGGTGGAGAACTCAAGGGGGATAGCAAAGGATCCCAGAGGAGGATGAAGCAACTCCTGGTAGGGGAATCCATAGTCCAGAGAGTGGAGTTGGGGTCAGGTAGTGGGGTGGAGAGTGAGGTTAGGTGCCTGCCAGGAGGCACAGGTTGGAGGAATGGAGATCAGATCCAGAGGAGTGCTAGGGTGGCAGCAGGGAAGGGGGGGGTGCTGGATGTCATTGTCCATCTACGGAAAAATGAAATGGCTAGGGACAAGGCATGGATTGAAAGAGTGTAGGAAGAGTTCAGGGAGTTGGGTAGGGGCCTTGGGCAGGTAGTAAGCTCCATGACCTTCCTGGAGATGCTGCCTGTCCACAGCAAGGGAGATGCTAGGGATCTCTGCACAGTTGAGGAACTGGTGCAGAGAGAAGGGTTTCAGCTTCATTGGGGACTGGGGACCTACCTGAAGGGATGTGGGTCTTGTACAAGGATAACAGCCTGCATCCATCCAGGAAGGATACCATTGTCCTTAGTGAGTGGTTTAAATGCTTCAATGGCAAGCATTTAAACTAGCCGGGGGGGCAGCAGAAAGAAGCAAGGAGAACCAAACTGCCCACCCCCACAGGTTAATGTAGTCTGCAGGGAGGATCCTAAGGTTGGGAAATCGCCAGTGGTAACCAAACTACGAAAAGGTAGAATGGTGGAGAAAAAGAGAAAGGATTGTTAAAGGCAAGGGGGGTAGTGAGGGAAGGTGTGATTTATTTATTAAAGCATTTCACCAGGAAAAAACATATTGAGCACACAATAGCTTGTTTCCAGATGAGTCCTGGGGGAAGGGGACAAGGAAAGCAAAAGAATATTCTAAAGAGATATGAACAATTGTACAGGCTGTCATACAGAGAAATATAAAGAGTACAGAGGTGGATTAAACATACAGAATGTAACAGAAAAACATAGGTATATACAGTAAGTGCAATATACAATGGTAGCAGTTACATAACCTGAGTTCATACAATATTTAAGTAGGCGAACACTTTAAGGTAAAATACAGTCACAGTAATTAAATGAGAAAGAATTTCTTCACAGAACGGGTGGTGGACAAGTGGAACACCCTGCCAGAGGAAGTGGTGGGGGCTGAAACAATCACGGGATTTAAGAATGCATGGGATAGACATAAAGGAATTCTGGAGGTCAGGGGTAAGGTGCAACAGACTTCTAGGAAAACAAACTGAACTTACAAGCTCAAATGGGCAGACTGGGTGGGCCATAGGCCCTTATCTGCCGACACTGTCTATGTATCTATGTATCTAATTTGGACCCAGGGGAATGGAGGGGTGTCAGCATACACTTAAGGACAGTGGCAGGTGGAAGAGGTATGGGAGCGGAGAAGAGATTAGTGAGAGTTTTGAAGAGACTGAGCAAATGTTTAAGGGGAGAGAATTCCAGAGTCTAAGAAAGCAGAAAGAGAGGGCTGATTGATCAGTGAGAGTTTTATGGGAAGGGAGATTGAGGGAGAGATACCCAGAATTTCAGAGGGAGTAGGAAGAGGGGTGGATGGAGAAAGTAGGGAGGATAGCTAGAGTTTGGAAGTAAAGGAGGCACAGTGGGATATATAGCTATCCTCCAGGAAAGGGAGGGAAAGAGAAGAGTAGAGAGTACAGTGGTGGGTGCAGGTAAAGCAGTTGAGAGCAAAGTGGAAGAAGGAGTGGAAGAGGGGATCCAGTCTGGCCAGAGTGGATTTAAGGGCAGCACCATAGACAATATCGCTGTAGTCAAAGATTGGGAGAATCATCTTGATAAGGATGTCTCACCAAGCAGGGAGGGGGATACAACTCTTATGCCTAAAGAGGGCACCCAGTTTAGGGTGGAGCTTTTTATGAATTGCTTCTTTGTGCTGTGAGAAATGGAGGTGACAGTCAAGCCAGATGCCAAGGTATTTGAAGGTAGATACATCAATTGGGATATCATCTAAGGTCTGGAAGGAAGGGACGGCCAGGAATTTAGATAACCTTGGTCTAGCACCAAAGCACATAGAGACCATCTTTTTGTCATTTAGAGATAATTGATTTGACTGAAACCATTTCTGGACTTAGTCAAAATCAGGTTGGAGTTTGGCTACCAGCTCAGCCAGCGAAGAACCATTGACAAATAGGGCAGTGTCATCTGCGTACATATGTATGGACACAGTTGCACAGGCAGAGGGGAAGTCATTTAGAAATATGGAGAATAAAACCATGAGGATAAATGGGGGGATGACAGGAGGGGTAGTAGCAAAATATGGAAGGCCATGTGTGTATCTGCTCATAGCTTGGGAAATAAAATCCTGGATCTGGTGGCCTTGATGGCAAAGGCTGACCTGGACATTGTCACTATTACCAAGACATGGTATAATGGGAACCATGATGGAGATGTAGCTATGCCAGGTTATACTCTATTCTGGAAAGACACGGAGGGTAAAAAGGGAGATGGGGTAGCTCTTTACATCAGTGAGGGTATAAAAGCAACTGAGGTACAAGGATTGTGGGGGGGGCAGAGGCCCTGTGGGTCACCCAGGAGATGGACAGTGGCACCGCTGTTCACACAGGCATGATCTACAGACATCCAGCACAGGGGGAAGAGTTGGACAAGGTTCTAGGGAATCCATCCATAAGATGGCAACTAAAGGGAAAGTGCTGCTGGTAGGTGACTTCAGTCTGCCAGATGTTGACAGAAGCATACCAGCTACAGCCTCAGCAAGAAGCAAGGTCGTACTGGACTTCCTGCAGGGGGGCACACCTCTGGCAGCTAGTGTTAAAACCCATCCATGAAGGTGTGATTTTGGACCTGGTACTTGCCAACAGGGACAGAATTTCAGATGTTATCATCAGTGGATACCTAGGGTCCAGTGATTATCGCATGGTATGGTTCAATATGAGTAAAGTGGCAAAGTCAAGCCACATGAAAGTGAGGGTCCTGGACTTCAGGAAGGCAGACTTTGCAATGTTGGGGGTATGTCTCAGGAAAGCCCTAGCAGAGAGGGAGGACAGGGAGGCTGAGGAACAGTGGACCCATCAAAGAGGAGCCATACTGAAAGCAACAAATCTTTGCATTAGGCAAATAAACAAAGCCAAGAGAAAAAGAAAACTACTATGGTTCTCAAAGGAAGTGGCTCAGAAGGTAAGAGAGAAAAAGTTGGCTTTTGGGAAGTACCAGGAAACACAGAAGCAGGAGGACAGGGTAGTGTATCTGGATAAGCAGAGGGAGGCATGGAAGGCAGTTAGGAGTGCAAAGGTGCAAACAAAGGAGAAGATAGCCCAGGCAGTAAAGAAAAGGGAACAAGACTTTTTATAGGTACATTAGTGAAAGAAGAAAGACAAGGGGTGGGATTGTAAGGTTTGGTGGGGAAGGGGAGTGTGCAGAAGGGGACACGGAAAAAGAAACAATACTGAACAAATATTTTTGTTCAATATTCACAGAAGAGAGAGAGGGCGTGGGACCTCAATTAAATGATAGGAGCAATAAGGGGAAGGATGTTGACACCAGTCCATTTACAGAGGAGAGAGTTCTAAAGAAACTTGTAAAACTAAAAGTGGACAAGACAATGGGACCAGCCGATATGCATCCTAGAATATTAAAGGAGCATAGGGAGGTGCTGTCAGCACCACTGGCAGCCCTGTTCAATGAATCACTGGAAATGGGTGTGGTGCTAGAGGACTAAGGGAGAACAGATGCTGTCCCTGTACACAAAAGTGAGAGCAGGAAGGAGGCTGGAAACTATAAACCAGTCAACCTGACCTCGGTGGTGGGGAAAATAATGGAATTGCTGCTAAAAGAAGGGATTGTGGACCGTCTTCAATCCAGCAAAGGCAGCATGGATTCACAGCTGGAAGGTGATGTCAAACAAATCTATTAGATTTCTTTGACTAGGTGACCAGGAAAGTGGATAGTGGAGAGCGGTGGGTGTGGCCTACCTGGACTTCAGCAAGGCCTTCGACACCATTCCACATAGTAGGCTTGTAAACAAGCTAGGCAGCCTGGGGGAAATGGTCCCAAGATAGTAAACTGAGTTAGAAATTGGTTGAGAGATAGAACACAGAGTGTGTTGGTTAATGGAGCACAATCTAAGGAAAGGAGGGTGACTAGCGGGGTGTGACAGGAATCAGTTCTGGGGCCAGTCCTATCTGATGTCTTCATAAGTGACATTGCAAAGGGGCTGGAAGGAAAGATTTGCCTCTTAGAATATGACACTAAGATCTGCAGCAGTGTAGGCACTCCGGGAGGGGTGGAAAAAATGAGAAGGGACCTAGGTAGATTAGAGGAATGGTCAAGAGTGTGACAGCTAAGGTTCAGTGCAAAGAAGTACAAAATCATGCATTTGGGGCACAGGAACCCAGGGGAGGCTTAATGATGGGGGAAGATACTGATGACCACCAAACAGGAAAGGGGTCTGGGGGTAATCATATCAGATAACCTAAAGGTGTCCAAACAATGTGCCAAAGCTGTGGGGAGAACGAGTGAGGTACTGGGGTACATATGGAGAGGTATCACCAGCAGAAGAAAGAAGGTGGTGGTGCCACTGTACAAATCATTGGTGAGACCCCATCTGAAGTACTATGTCCAGTCCTGGAAGCTGCCTCTTCGTAAGGACATAGACAGTGTAGAGGCAGTTCAGAAAAGGGCAACAAAAATGATGCAGGGTCTGCACCAAAAGTCATATGAGGAGACTGGAGGACCTCAATATTTATTTATTTATTAGTACAGCGGTTTGGGAAGATCTTTGAGCCAGAGGCTTATTTACAAAGGTACCTTGTCACATAAAGGTAGGTCACATTACAACAGCAAGTAAGCAATTACGTGTACAGAAACAATGGGTGGTACATCAAGTGAAACAATAGCAAGCAATAAACAGAAAGTAACATCCAGCGGTCAACATACAGTAGTCATAAGCAGCTTTCAGGTGGTCTATATGTATACCCTAGAAGACAAGAGAGGGGGCCAGATATGATAGAGACCTTTAAATATATCAAGGGTATAAATAAGGTACAGGAGGGTAGGTAGCATCTTTCAGAAAAAAGAGATGTTCTAGAACAAGGGGACATGACATGAGTCTGGAAAGGGGTAAACTAAGGGATAAGTATTTCTTCACAGAAAGGGTGGTGGATGCATGAAACAGACTCCCAGCGGGGGTGTGGTGGGGGCTAACTTGTTAGGGGAATTAAAAAATGCATGGGATGAGCATAGGGGAACCCTAGCAATAGGAAAAAGAATAAAGCCAGAGATCAAGTAGGGTATGTGGTTTTTGCAGAGGGTAGGGAAAATAGGCAGACTGGGTTGGCCTAGCGGTTCTTATCTGCCGTCAATTTCTATGTTTCTATGTTTCTGAACCATTGTAACCCCATTTGAGGCCTTATGGACTTTTAAACTGGGGGCAACTCTGATTGCTGCTACTCTTGCAGACCTTGGTTTCCCCACTGTTTTAAAATACATGCAGCCTGTATACCCTTTGGGATAGCATTGTCCTTCTCCAAAGTATCAGCCCTGGCATGCAACACACTGCATGCTACCCAGGGGACACTAATCTTTATCTATGGATATGATCCTTCTCCCTTCTCTGCAGATGGGAGGGACTGCTTCTTGATTGACTCTACATCCCTAATTCTCTGCACTGGGACCATTTTTTTGTAGACTGACTTATTCCTACTCTTCTAATTTTACCTTGTGTATGATTTCATGTTGATCTTTGCTTTTCCACCTGTTACTGAAGTTACACTATATGGTTCACTCACTGTTCATTTCAATTTATTTACAGTGCTTTGAAATAACAGTAGGATTACTCCTCCACCCCTCAGAGTCTGGAGCACCAGTGCAATCTGAGCTCGTTCAGTGAGAAGGTGCGGCAACCTCCTCATGGCATAGTTCCTTGAGAGGGGAGAGGCCTGTTCAATATTACTCACAATGAGTTTGTAACCTAACACTGAACTGCATATCAGCAGGGCGTTGGCAGAGCTTGTCTGCTCCATAGTGTTTTCTCATGTCACACCATATCACTGTTTTGTTCCCTTACCTAATAATCCTTTTTTTCCTGGATCTGTCAAGGTCCTACGGAGACTCAACCCATACATGGACTTGATCAGACCTTCAGACAGTTGATGGTTTTATTACACATTCCTGACTCCAAAGGGTGGGTTATAATACCCACCCCTCCCTCTGAAGTCACAATTGTTGTCATAAATGGATTCTACCCCTCAGGACAGGTACATGTTAGCATGTTGAACTCAGTTGGCTCTTCTCCCTTTAGAAGGGTTATCATATTTTTTTCTTGTTCAAGTTCAGGACAGTTTAGGCATTAACAGGAGCACTACAACTAGCATAGGCCACTGTTGAATGAATGTACAGTACAGATTATTCAATAGAGCTAGGTGGTGTCACCCTTCAAAGTCTCCATACTTTTCTTTAAACTTTTTATTGAATTAAACTGAACATGCTAGTAATCCATACAATTAATGATGATAGAGATGTAAGCACCGTTATAATAGTGACAGATACATGTTAGCATCAGGATTATACAAATCATTAAAATGTGGTACAGCATATGGAGTTACACCAACAAAAATTCAAATGTTTCAAAGAAACTGTCCACAATGGTTAAGGAACTTGTGAAATACCTGAAAATAAGACAGAGGATTAACATGTATAACCATGACTTTAAAGAGTCATTATTTCCACAACCAGCACTACAGTTTAAGAGGGAGTAAATAGTGTAAGATACACCCCCACTGCACAGCTCAGTCAAACACAGCAACAATTGAACTAGTGAAACAACAATGCATTGGTCCCTCTATAAAAAAAAATTGCTTAGGCACTGATATTAGCATGTTAATGACCCCAAATAGGAATAGCAAAATGCCCTTCTCTAGCATTCTCCAGTGAATGAAACAGTGGCTCAATCAAAACATGTATAATATTGAGGGAGCAAACTTCCATGGTCCTAATGAAAGGAGAACTCAAAAAACTCCATAGTGGATACCTCTCCACACAGTCGGTGCCATGTGTAGTGCATGCTATATGAAACAAAAGAGCAGAAAACATACTGTAGGGGGAACCACAACTATCTATCCATAGTCTAGAACACTAGTTGAAATTTAACATTCAAGCCTCTTCTTTTGAACCTTCTAGTTTTGCTTCACTGGGAGCCTCCTCATGGTGAAACTCTTGAACAATCCTGTCTACCCTTTCTCTTGCTTCTATTGCATTGATAAACTGATAAGTTTAGTTATCATAGGTAATTCATAGTCGAGCTGAAGGAAGAAGAGTATGGACAACACCAAGTGCCCTGAGTTGCTGGCAGATGGGTCAATGATCTTTCTTCCTCATTAAGCATCTTTCTACCTCTTTAAAGTCTAAATTTCTTGGATTCAGTGACACCGCTTGGTAGATCTCGGTTTCCCTAGCAAGTGGCTACTAAATTTAAATATGGGATGACTAAAGGGAGTGGTGGGTGGCCAAGGACAGAAACAGACACAGCCACCACACCAGACTCCGAAAAATGCATTGGGCCTCACAGGCTCCGCAAGTTCAAAGGGAGCAGGACAGCCCCCACCTTGTGAGTCAGTCCTGAAAGCGGTCCGAGTAATGAACCAGAAAGTGGAGAAAATCCTAAAATGCATGGGAGCACAGGATGTTAGAACTGATGAGGCTGTGGTGACAGTAAAGGTGGCAGATGATCGTTCAATCCATACCCAGGCTGCATTCAGTAAAATGATGATGAAGTCAGCACCCCTTAGACCCCACTTGGAGAATTTAGAAAATACTCAACATCCTATGAATCTACATCTGGTGGGCCAGCCCAAGGCCTCTGAGGGGGAGGATGCATGGCTGTATGTTCATTCCTGGCTTTCAAATGTTTTACCGGAAGACTTGTCATTTGATTCAGACAATATCCGCAAGGTATAGAGAATTAACTTTCAACAAACTCAAGGGTCTCTGGGCAATCCTCAGACTTTGCTGATTGTAACTTCAGGCCTGGAAATCTGCAACCTGATCCTGACTTGGGTCTGGGCACATTTTCCAATCATTATGGAAGAACATGTGGTGAAACTGTTCCCCAGCTGGTTGTATGCTACCCGGTCCTGAAGTATCCATACTTGCTGAGCCATGGGACTCAGGGGTAGTGTCTTTGTCACACAGATTACTAATGTTTTCACAAACAACTTTTAAGGTGATCACACAAAATGTTAATGGTTAAAACAACCCTATAAAGACATCTAATGTGTCTGCATATCTTAAAAAAGGAAACCATACCTTATAATGTTACATGAAACTCATATGTCAGCCAAGGAACATGCTAAATTAGTCAAGTATGGACTGAAGCATATTGTAACCTCCTCATATCAACAGGGGTGCAGACAAGGGATGGCCATATTGCTTCCAAAAAATGTATTGTTTTGGCTAGAGACATCTTATGCTGACAAAAAAAGGGTCTGGCATTGGCTGTAGGCATAGTTTAGAGGAAACAGTGCACTGTAGGGAGCATATCTGTCCCCCCAGGCTCAGATGATTCTATGCATCAATGCATATTTAGTAAAATAGTGGAGTTTTGCAAAGAGTCACTGATCCTTATTGGAGACCTTAATTTGCTCTTGGACCCAAGTAAGGACAGCTCCAACCCCCAGCCTTTCAGATCCACTACTGCTCAGAAATATGGAGGCAGACTTATAAAAAAGTTGGGACTCGCTGATGTGTGGTGCCACTTTAGCCTACACTTTTTACTCTGGGCCCACTCTCACTACACTTCGTTGGACTATTTTCTGATTACAGTGGAACACATTGGTTGGGTCACTAAAATTGAAATTGCACCCATACTGTTATCAGACCATGCCCCTATAGTTTTTGACATTGGCTTAACACCCAAGAAAACCACTAGGTAGTGCAGATTTCACTTTTTTGAGAGACCCCCAAGTTTAAAAAAGCGATGACAGCAAAGATTCCCCAGATCATCTGGGAAAATATACCGTAGGTACAGGGATTTTGCACTCCATAAAATGGGACACCCTCAATATAGTTTTGAGGGGAGACATTATTAAATACACAGCCCAGAACAAGAAAAAATGGGAAGAGTGACAGGCACAGTTCCAGGAGACCATGTCCTTTCTACAAATAAAAAACATGCAAGGTGACACTTAAGTGACTCTGCAGAGTCAAAAAGTGAAACTCCAACTCCAGGCGATATCACAATACAAGACAGAACAAATCCTGCTACATCTTAAGCAATGATATTATGAAGGTGGGGGGGCAGAGCCCCCCAAATATTTGCTTATCACCTTAGGTAACATCAAAAAATGCCCACAATGAGAAAAATTGGATACCCAGTTACAGGGCAGCATCTCTCCCATGTGATGGACATCCTGGAAAGTTTCTGGCTATTTACCAGTCCCTAAGGACTGAACTCCCCCAGAGAGGTACCAAACATTCTTTGCCAGTATTATCCTGCCAACATTGACAGAGGAGCAGCAGAAGGTCATAACTTGACCTATTACAGCAGCAGAAATCTATACTGCTATCATGAATGCAAAAAAAAAAATTAGAGCCACGGCCCAGATGGCTACCCATCTGGATTCTATAAATTATTTAAAGCACAGTTATTTCCTTGGCTGCAATAAGTATTCCAAGAGATCCAAACTGGGGAGACTCCACCTCCCCCAAGATGGAACTATCCAAACTTGTTAGCTATTCCAAAACCTCGAAAAGACATCCTGAATTATGAATCCTATCACCCCATTGTAATTCTTAACCAGGATTATAAAATCTTTGCTGGTATTTCAGCAAAGCGCCTTGAGTATATCTTGCCAACTCTAATTCATAAAGACCAGACAGGTTTTATTACTTACCATCAGACATCTGACAATATTAAAGGAACCTTTTACCTAGTGGTAGAGGCCCACAAGACCAAGACCCCTAAATAATACTCAGGACAGATGTCTAAAAAGGCATTTGGCAGGTCTCCTGGAGATCCCACCAAAACACCCTTCAAACCTTTCAAACCTTTCAATTCCCAGACTCCTTCCAAAAGTTACTGCAGTCCCTATATTTAGCATCTTAGGCCATTGTCAAAATAAATGGCTTGTTTTTGGACTGCTCCATCTAACCAGGGGGACCCAGTAGGGTTGTTCCCGTCCCCACTCTTATTCACTCTATACGTGAAGTCATTAGCTCAAGCTATTAGAGATCATGCTCAAATATAGAGTCTACTTATTGCAGAAGAAGAACATAAAGTGACAATTTTATGACAACAGGCTTCTATTTTTTTTAACTTATCCTGACAGGTTGGCATCAGTCATCAAGATCAGCTCTGGTGGTGATTTGAAGAGGGGCCCCTTGCTGAGGTTCTTGGGCATTCCACCAAATCAGCGACTGCTGGACTGATTGTGGAAGCATGATGAGGGCTTGGTAGTCTTCCAAGGCTGGATTTCAGGTTGCTAGCACCATGTTCAGGAGGAGCCACATATGGAAGTGGGACCACGGTGCAAGCTCTATTGCTGCAGTCATCAGACCCAGAATCCAAAGAAGCCTGTGAGCAGAGGCCAATGACTGGCTTCTCAACCACCAAACCACTTGCTTCAGGGTCCCCTTCCTGGATGAAGAGAGGAAGACTTTCCCCTTGTCAGTCCTGAACACCGCGCAGAAGAATTCCAACCTCTGTGATGGGATGAGCAAGCTCTTCTCTCAACTGACCCAACCAAGTACCTCCAGCACCTCCAGGGTCCTTGACGTGGATCTCTTTGCCATCAGCACTGATGACACTAGGATGATTAAATCATCCAGGTAGGGATTATATGTGATGACCCTCTTGTCTCAGTTGCACCACTAATACAATGAGACCTTCAAGAACACCACTGGGTGCTGTTGCCAAGCCAAAAGGGAGTGCCTAGTACTGGAAATGCTATCCCTGAATTGTGAACCTCAGAAATGTCTGGTGCAACTGGTGAATGGGGACGTGGAGATATGTATCCCTCAGGTCTGTTGGTGCTAGATAGTCCCCTGGCTGGACAGCCCTGATGATTGACCATGGGGACTCCATCTTAAAGGTCATGTGGCATACTGTACAAACTTGTTTAGGTGTTTCAGATCCAAAATTGGTAAGAACCCCCTGACTTCTTGGGAACCACAAAATAAATTGAGTAGAATCCCAAACTTTTCTTGCTGGGGTACACTGAGACAACTGTCCAAAACTGCCTTAGATGATCCAAGGTCTGAAACAAAGCCTGCCACTTCACTTGGTCTTTGGGGACCATGGATGGCAGGAAATTACTCCTTGTGGTACCGTTGCAAACTCTGTTGTGTAACCTAAAGTCAGTATCTTTAGTACCCATGTGTCTGATGTCATTTGGGACCATCCTATATAAAGGTTCAGCAGTCTTCCACCAAGGAAAGGGTGGCAAAGATGGGCTCATGTACCTTCATTGGGAGATACCTCCTCTTTGCCCTGTAACCCTATTATGCCTGTGGGTGAAGGATCCCCTGTTACTACTGACCTTAAAGCTGGAGTAGGCACCACTATTCCACTAGATTCTGAAATTCTGAAAGGGACAAAATCACATCAAGAGACTGCCACTGCCAAGCACCTCCTTGTCCTCTTGATGTTGAATTTGCATTCTGTTGCTACTTTGACACTGGAAGTTATCCCTTCTTATCCTGGACATCCTTCAAAATGTCATTCAAACCAGATCTGAATAACATTCCTCCCTTACAGGACAGGTTAAATAGCTTGGCCTTTAATGCCTGCTCTACAACCCAATTCTTGAGCCAGACACACTGCACATGATGTCACCACATCAGTCTGAGTACACCCAGACACCAGGAGCTTGAATTCATGAGCCACTGAGAAGGGAAGGTGCATAAGCAATTTAAAAAATGTGCAAATCCATTCTGGAAGAATATAACCAATGGTCAAATGACTGTGCAGCTCTGCTGAGGAACCATGCTAAAAGGCAAGACTTGTCAGCCCTGTGGTGCTGAACCATGGGTGTTTGCTCAGCACGCGGGCAACCCCAGTTCATGCTGCCAAACCCAAGATGTCAGGAGCAGTGGCTGGCAGGGAAGGGGTTCAGGGCATCCTTTGGACACTTCCCACCCGGGGGGTGGACTGTGCTGTGCTGCTCTCATAGTGGCTCCTGGTGATGGTAGTGGTGATGTCCTAGGTGGTATGGGTGAGCACCACTGCTGGACATCCCCACCCAAGGATGCAGCTATGGCACATGCAAATGGGAGGGTCAAAACCAGAAAGGGAAAAATGGGCCTGCACCAACCCTGCCAGATGACAGTCACCTGCCCCACCATGCTGCGGTCTGAAGAATGCACCACCTCCATCCCCCATGTCTGCTCCAGGGGTAGCATTCAGACTTCTCTTTCTCCCTTTTCCTTCCACTGGGGAGGTTAGAGTCAGACCACCCAGTAGCAGGGTGCACAGGGCATGAACTGTAGTGTATGGCAGTGGGGGCGAGACTAGCAGGCAGAAGGGGTGATGTGAGAGCCTGAAGGAGTGGCAGACTGGGGGGCTGAGGGTAAGAAGCATAGGAAAAAAGGCGTGACTTGAAATAGAATCACTCAGGAGCATAGTAAATAGGATTTGAGAGCTGGCCAGGGACAAAAAAGGAAGTGAAAATGAATGTGGCTCAGAAGGTTGCAAAGCAAACATCGCACTGCAGTCCCTAATGAATCCAGCTCTCAAGAACTCAGGCAACCTAATAGTCCTGCAAAAAAAAAAAAAACACTGCTCGGAATAAGCAAATAAATACACAGACTAGTAAACAGTTCTCAGCTAAGGGAAGGGAGAGGGAGGGTCCATTGCTCAGGAGAATGTTGTAGGGAGAAAAGAAGGAGAAAGGTTAGAAAGATCCTCTACCTGACTAATGTCACCCACCATAAACAAAAATAAATTGCTTACCTGAGGCACCAGGTTAGTGTGGTTGGAGACCTGAAACAACCTATATTGTTCCAGTGACATATGGTCCTCAATCCATGCACAGAAGGCACTCAAAAATGAAAAAAAAAATGTGTTGATTAGTCAATTTAATAGCCACAGCTTAAAAGGCATGCTTTCTAAATTTGGGATGCTCTCTGCCGCCAGGCAGTCACAACCTGCTCCACAGTTGCACAATCCTTTTTTTTTTTGTAATAAAAAATGTTATTAAAGGATACAGTGCATTGAAACAGTACAATCCATCCAGCATAACTATGAACATATACAACAAACACTGGATGAATTAATTATAAAGAAAACACAAGAAACAAACACAGCAGGTAGATATGTCAATCAATAGATCTAGTGTATATAACACCCAACAAAGACCATTAAATCCCCAGGATGCTGGCATCCACCCCAACCACCCCTTACCTACCATCGATAACCCCAGTCTTATCCTAAGAACACTAAACTGTAGAGGCAAGCCCTATTATATTGCCATAATCGGTACATAAAAATTGTACCCACCTATCCCAGGCAGCATAAAATTTAGAAATAGCCTTACACCTTCTATACATAATCTGGTAGAAGGCAGCAGTTCTTACAAGAGCCCTCTTCCATCTCACAATTGGCAGTAACAGTCGAGACTGCCAATGTATAAGAAGTAGGCGCTTGGCTTCCAGGACCGCAGCAAACAAAAAATTAGAGTATTTACTAATAGAACAATCCAAGGAGCCTGGGTCCCCCAAAATCCAAAGTTCAAGGACCGTGGTACACAAACTCCTAATACCCTGTCCAGTTGCATAAATATGGCAGCCCACCAGGGCTGGAGATGGGCTCACTCCCACAGAATATGAAAAATGAATCCAGATGTCACATTGCAATGCCAACACTGATCCACAGTGATCAGCCCCAAATGTGCAAGCTGAACTGAGGTGCAATGCCACTTCCCTAAAATTTTCTTCTATATCGGCTGCAGTCTGGGGTCTGGAGACAAGAAATGTGCAATGGCCCAGCACCTGTTCCACCCATCCATATCCAGGTCCCCACGCATATCCAGCTCCCATTTCAATCTCTGTGAGTCCCAATCCATATGTATACTGCTCTATTACTCTGCCCATACTGTTGAGTATAAACCTGGCCACTGTAAGCACTTAAGCATCTGATTGAGCAATACCTACACTAGGCATCCCCTTATGCGCTACTCTATCCTTTCTCCCTCGAAAGACAATGCCACACTATTTAAGTTCTACTCTCCCTGGAGTTAGCTGGATAGGTCATTTACAGTAGCCATTTATTGTGGTCACTGCGAAACACACTTGCTATATTACCATCCTCATACCACTTATAATGGGGGGACTTCTCTGGATCCTCCTTGCACTACTACTGTATCCCGATCACAGCGAGAAATGCTATCATTCACAGGATATTACACAGGGAGACAGGATGTTGCCCTTGACATACTGCAATACTGCAACAGTCCCAAGAGACTGGGTATGTATATATAACCTTCCACCACTGCAACATTACCCATGGAATAGCTATGATGGAGGGACACAGTCAGTCTTGCTATTGTATGGCACTCATCTCCATCTCTGCACAGTAAAATCTTCTATGCTCCTATCTGCCAGAGTATTAATCATTGCTCCTCCAGGAGGCCAAAGCTTCACATCTGGATGGCATAGAATGCTGCATCAGAATAAAAAAAAAGCAAGCAAAAGCAAGAATATATAACCTATCTCTTGCGGCAATCATGAAAATATTGATTTTAATATTAATATGCTCAGGAAATGTGGAACTTAATCCAGGGCCCCCAGAGGCTATTACTGCACCATCAGATCTAGCCAAAATTAAAGGATTAAGCTTCCTCCATATTAATGTGTGCAGCCTGCTAAAAAAGATCACGATGATCCAAGCCTGGGTTAACCATACCGTACCAGATATATTGGTAGTGTCCGAGTCACGGCTCAGGCCTGCCACAGCTGACAAAGATATAAATTTACCCAACTATCAACTATTCAGAGCTGATCGTCAATCCAGGGGAGGGGGTGTAGCTATATATGTAAAGGAAAGCCTAACTGAAACCTGCCTCACCTCATCTTCTATGGCAAAAGAATTTGAATGCCTATCCCTCAAAGTGTCTATCTCCCATACTGCATCGTTGCAGTTAATCGGCTGCTATAGGCCTCCTTCTGCTGGTCTCAAGCTACTATCCCATCTGGGTGGCTTAATCAAAAAGGGGACTGAAGAAACTATAGTTATAGGAGACTTAAACCTACACTGGCTCTCCAAGGCAGCTACCCCATTAATATCATTCTGTGACACATATGGGCTCACACAGCTCATAAATGAGTCTACCAGAATCAACAAAATGACTACAAGTAACAACACACTATTAGATGTTCTTCTAGTGAGTAAACCTCACCTTTTTGCACACGTTGGAGTCCTGTTCAATGATATCAGTGACCACTGCCTTATTGAGGGAGTAAGAGCATCCTATAAGCCTACATCCTCCACTAAGTTCACAGTGAGGAGACCAAAACAAATATGTAATATTAATGCATATCTGGAAGAGATAAAGTACTCCACACGATGGAAGAGTTTTACTTAGGAAATACAGTGGAGATAGCATATGATGTTCTAAATGGCATTATCACAGGAGCCCTTAACGTCCATGCACCAGTATCTAAAGTTCGTATCAAAAATAAAGCCTGTCGTTGGTTCACATCAGACCTTAAATCTGCCCTCCTAAACAGAGACAAGCTATGGAAAAAGGCATGCAAAACTAAGACAACAGCAGATTGGGAGCAATTCAAAAAAGCCAGAAATATCTGTACCAGGAAAGTAAGAGACGATAAGGCTGCTTACTATACGGCTGAACTAGACTCCTCTGGCCACAACCCCACCAAATTCTGGAACACTATAAAAGACATAGCAGGACATAACCCAAGTAACTCACTCCCAGCCAAGATACACATTGGAATGAAAACCATCAATGATAGACTGGAACTCTTGGAGTTCTTTAACAATCACTTTACAACTGCAGGGCTAGCTTTCGACACCTCTCCAGCTAACCAAATGTGCTCCCATGTAGGTATACAGAACACTGAAGCATGGGTAACCAGCTTTACCTTCTCCTTCATACCAGCCACTCTGAAGCAAGTGGAAGAACTAATATCACAACTGGACATCAAAAAAAGTGCAGGTGCAGACTCCCTTGACCCCTACTTTTTAAAAGTTGCCATACAAGTATTAGCAGTGCCAATAACACACCTATTTAACCTCTCATTACAACTAGGAACTATCCCATCGATCTGGAAAACCACTCAAGTTATTCCACTATTGAAAGCAGGGAACCCTCGGACCTTAACAACTACAGACTGATTTCCATTCTCCCTGTGCTGACCAAACTGCTGGAAAAAATTGTGAGCACCCAACTAAGAGGATACCTTGAAGTGGCTAATCTTTTAAATCCAGCACAATCTGGATTTAGAGCCATACACAGTACAATTACAGCCCTTGCAAAAGTAACCAACGATTGGCAACTCAAACTGGAAAAAGAAATTGTGTCTGCACTGTGTTTTTAGACCTGAGTAAAGCCTTCGATACGGTCAACCACAAATTGCTCCTCTCCTCCCTGAAATCCATAGGACTCGACTCAAACTCCCTTAGATGGTTTAACAACTATCTTATGGGAGGAACCCAGCAGGTGAAGGCCAAAGGATAGCTAGCCCCAGTCAAACCACTGCAAAGAGGAGTATCCCAAGGATCTATCCTCAGTCCAATCCTCTTTGCCATCTATATCAATAGCATTGACAATAACCTTATCAAAGCCACTGTACACCTGTTTGCCAATGATACAGTACTGTATTTCAGCCACCTGTGACAGCATGCATAGAACTACAAGCGGAATTCAACCTATTCCAACATCAACTACTGGGAAAAAAACTTCTGCTAAATGCAAAAAAAACGAAGGCAATGTTTTTCTCTCCCCAAGCACAAGCAGGATATTCCATCCCAAGCAATCTCCCTCACATATCCACTGTTCTTGGTGAAAACCTTGAATATGTCACAAAATTCAAATACCTGGGTGTCTGGCTAGACAGCAGACTCGACAACATAGAACATCTGGAAGTATTGCTGAAAAAACTTCGACAGAGAGTTGGACTTTATTACAGAATAAAGCATTTTCTCACAAGTGAATCTAAAAAGAAGATGGTCCAGGCCACATTTCTCTCAGTAATCGACTACGCTGATTTCTTATATGGTCGTTGCCCCATCTCATATCTGAATAAACTGGATACACTCTACCATAGAGCCCTGAGGTTTATCACAGAACTACCTTTCAGCACTCAACACTGTTTGCTCTATGCTGCAGTTGGATGGACCTCGCTCCAATTTAGAAGAGACAGAAATGCCACATTATGGATTTACAGAGCCATATCCCAGATGTTACCAAAATATGTCTCAGACTGCTTCATACAAGCCTCATCAAGTAAATATGCCCTAAGAAGTTACAATTTCACCATGCTTAAAGTGCCCAAATTCAACTCTCGCTATGGTAGATCTGCCATTAGTTATGTGTTATCCTCCTTATGGAACACTATGCAGAAGTTACTGAAAGTGAACAAACCCTTATCAATTGCATCCTTCAAATCTCTGTACTCTAGGCTTTTCAAAGAAAAAATGTAATTGTTTCCGCCAACAGTAGAGTAATCCTATCCCTCTCCCTCCCCAACTAGCCGACTCATCTGTGGAGGCTATACACCATTCCCAAGATTGTCACCTTTACAGTCCCCACATTTCTCCTTCCATCCTCTTCTCTTTATTCTTTTATTATGCATCACTGTCCCCTATGCCCCCTGTTACTCCTTACCCCAGTAACGGCCTCCTTCCTCCTTCCTCCTTTCTCCTCCCTCACTACCCACTTACACCCCACCCCTCTCTCCTTCTCTCACCCCTGCCTATGGCCGCTGATAAGGCCATAATTCATCTAGCTCCTCTGCCACCTGTCCCTTCTTGTAAATACCCCCCAACTTACCTCTCCTCATAGAAACACCTTATCACCTGCCCAGACCGCACATCATCCTCTTTCCCAAACCTCCAGCAAATCCCCCCGATACCTTACACTTTAAACCTTAATACCCATATATTCTCTCTTCTGCCAATTAAATTAGCTGTCTATTCCATAATCTATGTAAATATGTAAATGGTGTTATTTGCTTCTTGGCTCATCTTTTTTTGTATTGTATTTTACCTATGTACTATTACCCTTGAAGCTATTGTATATTCTGTTTATGATGTTCCCCAAAGTGTGTGTACATTGAATTGTACTATATCCTTATGTAAATTGAACCTTGACCTTACCAGGTCCATCTTGCAAATGAGCTATGCTCAACGATGTTCGCCTGGATAAATAAAGATTTGATTGATTGACTTATTGATTGAATTCAGAAGAAAGAACTTCTGAGACTCCTTATACAAAAAAACTAATACGAACTTTAGGCAATTTATTCAATTTCTCCAACTGAATTATAAAATCAGTCAGTTTAATGCCATATCCCTGCAAAGCTACAGCTGAAAGAGCATGCCTACATTGGAGACAGCACCAAAACTCTCTTGAGGGGAGTTTATATATAACTTGTAACTCCTGAAAAGTCATCAAGGGGCCCCACCCATCAACCATTAAATCTCAGGCCTGTGCACCCTGGTATCCAACCAAGAACTCCACCTGACAGGCACATCTCCCACCTGTATGTCCAGGTTATCCCATACCAATTCCCATCTACCAAAATAAGTAGCATCATAACCCAGGACTTTAAAGAAGTGACCCCAAGACCTCCATGAAAACAGCATTGGAGCAGATAAGTCCAACCCACAGGGGCACCCAGGTTTCAAAAGTAGCCCCAACAAGACATTTCCCAGCCATTTCTGTTCAATCTCCACCCACACTGAGGCAGTGGCCGAGGGGTACCAAATCCAGTGCATGTTTGTTTTACTCTCTGACAGAGATGGTAAGCCCATAACCATGGTAGATTCCATCCACCTGCTGCTCCAGGTTCCTTTAATATTCTCCTACTAAAATGGGAGGTGGCACCGTCCCAAATAAAGTCTGCCCACAATCTATCCAACTGAATCCAATGTCACTGAGGCAAAACTAAGGGTAAATTGCACAGCTTATAAGACAAATGAGGGAAAACCATCATTTTTAGAGTAACAATTTTGCCAGGAAGAAATAAATGATGTTTTTTCCACCATTGAAGGTCCACCTTCACCTCTTCCATCACTGCCCTTAAGTTCTTAGAAATCATCTCCTCTCATTGCAAGGTACAAATACATCCCTAAATACTGCACCCCATCTGGGGACCACTTCAAAGTATGTGACCCCAGCTGGGCCCAGGACATATCAGCTTTGTAAAGGGGTAAGAGCTCAGTTTTATCACAAATAATACGCAATTCCGATATCGCACTGAAGGAGTCAATGACTTCCCATGCCATCGGCAAAGATGTCTCAACTGCCGACAGCAACAGGAGGAGGTCGTCAGCATAAAGTAAAGTAAAGTAAAGTGGAAAAAGATTTCCTACCCACAGTGATGCCATGAATATCAGTATTCTGGGACAAGGTTAAATTTAGCAGATCCACTGCTAGAAAAAACAACAGCAGGCTGAAGGGGCAACCCTGCCACATGCCACGGAATAAAGAGAAAGTGGATGCTAATACCCCATTCACCCAGACCCTTGCCAGGGGATCTGAATAAAGGCAAGAGATCCAATGGCAAAACTTTGGGCCCAGGCCAACTCTGGTCAACACAAAATGCAACGGAGTCAAAAGCCTTTTCAGCAACCAACCCAACTATGACCGCTGACTACGGACCCTGAACCTCCACTAGCATTAAATCTATGACCACCTGCAAAATGTCCCTGCCCTGCCACCTTCACATGAAACTGGATTGCACATTACATATCAGGGATCCCATTATTGTCTCCAAACACATGGCAAGAATCTTTGCCAAGATTTTGCAATCCACATTTAAAAGGGATATTGGTTGATAGTTGGCACACCCAGTGGGATCCCTGCCAGGTTTCAACAGCACAGTAACAATTGTGTCTTTCATAGAGTCAGGTAAAGAGCCCATCACTCCTATGTCTCTAAACAGGTCAAGCAACCTAGGGGCTAGCTGCAATTCAAAGGCCTTATAAAAATTGGCACTAAGCCCATCCTAGCCCAGTGCCTTATCTACAGCCAAGGATTTAATAGCCCATTGCACCTCCTGTAAGGAGATATCTATCTCTAACTTTGCTGCTACATCCTCCCTCAGTCTAGGTAAAGTACAACACCCAAAAAAGGCATCATTATCAACTTGAGAGGGATTTACCAATGACTTATATAACCGAAAGTAAAAATCCCTAAATTGATCCACAATAGCTGCCGCCGTAGATACCACTCCTTCCTTCCCATCCTGTAAATAAGGAACCTGGGCCTCCATCACCCCTTTCTTTAGCCTATAGGCTAACAACCAACTAGCCTTCTCCTCTGACTCACAATAGGCCTGCTTAGTGAAAAACAAAGCCCTATGAGCCCTTTGTTGAAATATCATGTTCAACTAATCCATAAAATTGAATAAGTCCTGGACTGTCCCCTCTGGGACAGGTGAGTAATTGTAAATCTCCTGCTCCAACTGCTGGATTCTTCCTGTCAGTGTCTCCACATTCTCCCTCTACAGCTTATTGATGTGGAAGGAATACAAAATAATTCTTCCCCGGAGAAAAGCCTTAAAAGCATCCCACTTCACAAAAGATGAAATCACTGGGAAAGAATTAATAAAAAAATAAAATCTATCTCTCCCACCAACCACTCTCAGAAGTCCTTCATATACAGTAAATCAGGATTAAAATGCCAACATGGGAACTTCATCAGGGGCTACCAGGGTTCCCAAACAAAGGACATGGGGGCATGATCTGATAAGAGTATCAGCATATGATTCATCACCAGGACATCTGACAAAATAGCCAAACTACAAAGAAAATAGTCCATGTGGCTAAAGGACTGAATCCTATGGGAGCAAAAAGTAAAATCCTTAAGGTTGGGATGAAAAATCCTCCAGCAATCTGCTAGTTCGAATTCCTCATAAAAATGGGATAAGATCACCTGGGACCTCTAGTGTGAGGGGACCCCCATCTCCAAGGGGGACCTATCCAGTACTGGATCCAAAACAAAGTAAAAATCTCCCCCCAAACAGGAGGACCATATGTGGGGTAAACTGACCTAAAACATGCTGTACCAAATGGGAGAAAAAGGCTGGAGTATCAGAATTGGGACTGTAGACATTAACCAATAGTAAAGGAGTTGCTTCCACCCTGCCTGAAACCAACACTCATCTACCTTCCTTATCAGACTCCCAGTAATCTACAACCTAAGGGCAACCATGCTTCACCAAAATGGAGACCCCTCTTTTCTTAGAACTAAAGAACCTCAAATACGCTCTCCCCACTCATCCTCTCTCCAATGTGACCACATCCCTTTTCAATAAGTGGGTCTCTTGTAGAAAAATATCAATATTACAGGAATTGAGGTAGGCAACAATGACCTTCTTTTGCTTGATATGGCTATTTAAACCTTGCACATTTCATGTTATAAATGTCAGCTGCACTATACCATAAACAACTGGAAATAAGAACAGTAAAAAACAGTAAAACCCATACACCCCATGACGGTAAGCAACACACACCAAATGCCAGCATCCACCATACACCAAATATTAAGTTCTCCCTGAAGACCAAATTTTAATAGAAAAGAACCCAGTACCCCACAGACAACAATACCACACTCCCATAAAAAATGAAACAGAAACCTATCAAAGGTAACCTGAGCAACAAGTAAAACCCCACCACCCACCACCACCAAGCCCACCCACCCACACCTCTTCCCTAACAATGTAAAGAGCAATATCAAAAAACCTCAAATCATCCTTACCCCAAGTACCAAGCATGAAGGGTGGTAAGAAGGACTGGTGGATCCATGTCACCCATGCCCCCAACCCCCCCTGCTGGCAAAGAGGCATGGCCCCTGACCCATCTACCTGTCAAGTGAAGGGTGAGCAAACCCAAACATCTCTCCATGTCCCTGCATCTGTCCATTCACATCATCCATAAAAATAGCCAGCAATTCTGCTCCCTATAACCCAAAAAATATCACGTAACCCCCCCCCCGAAACTGGGCACCTTCAAACTCTAAGAATTAAGCCCCAACCCCCACCCTGGCCTATACTGTAATCCCCCATGAAACATCCATCAACCCCTCAATTTGAAATGGTGCTAAAATAAGGTGAAAAGGAAACCTCTCCAGCCCAAAGACCAAAAATATAGAACCAGCCAAGGCAAGAACCCAATCACAGAAAGTCCAAAATGAATTTCAGTCCATCCTGCAACAGGAGTCAAGCCAGAATGTCCTGTGGGAAAAAAGAGAAAAAGGTTAGCCCCACAACATAGTCAACATTGCAGTTGTGTAAAGTCCAAGTTCAACTTCAGAACACCCTACAATGGGGGTCCAGCCAAAGTAACCTGCAGATAAAAGAAAAAGGTTAATCTCACAGCATGGTCTTCACTACAGTGATTACAGCTATCCCACAAATCTTTATACAGGAGCATCAGGCAGGATCTGTTTCTGTAGCTCCCACCACCTTAGGAACACTTGTCTCCACTGATCTCCAGAGTTCTGCTTCACATATCGCATCAGAATCTTGAATCAAAGTAAGATCTGAGGAGGTCATCGCAGCATGCGGTAAGGAGTTCAGAAGGACCATTGCCACTAGAGACACCTGCACCAATTCCTCCTCCTGAAAATATACCCACTCTATCCTTTCACTCTCTACTGGGGGATCGGGGGTGAGGTGGGGATGTTTGGAGACTGGGGGTGGTAGGGCCATCAGACTTCAAAGGAAGGGAAACTGAATGAGATCCTCTCTGAGTCACCAGCAGATTCAAGTCTCCACCAGCTTTAATTAACTCATTGTCTCCTAGCAAATGCCTGTAGTCAGCAGTAAAATACACTGGTGCACCCTGAGGATGACTACAGAGATACTGACTTCCTGTGTGCCCTTGCAATGTCTGGAGATGTCACTTACATATTTTAATATATAATATAATATAATATAATATAATATAATATAATATAATATAATATAATATAATATAATGTATATTTGATTGCATAACATTGTTGGAAAGGTAATTTTGTGCTGAACAACTTTGTCAGGGATATTTTGTGTATATCATGTATACTTTAGGAGTTATTCATATTTATTTATGGCATAGTGTGTATGGCTTATGTTGCCTTTTTTAGTGAAAATAAACATTTCTGTGCTGTTTTGACCAGCACAGAAAAAAATGAAATTACTTATTATTACTTGCATACCACCGTTGGAAAGGTAATTTTGTGCTTAAAAACCTTGCCACTTATACTTTGTGTCTAGCACTTATGGTTCTTGAGCTATTAGGATTTGTTTGTGGCATGCTGACTATGGCTTGATTTTGTTTAGAAAGGCCCAGGATTCACTGTTAACAGTATACAAGACACAAGTGCAACTTCAGAGAGCTCCTGTGGAGGTAATGAGTTAATTGAGGGCTCCACTCAGAGAAGCTCTTTCTTTGCTATCTCTGCCACTTTGTGTATGACCAACCACCCGCAGCCCCTTGGTGAAGTCCACTAGCAGTCATTACATTAGGGTCCATGGTCCCATCCGTGTCCATTGATCTATGCTGCACATCTCAGCTGGAAGCAGGATCCCCATTGTTTGACCCGGGCCTGCTTCCCATAGTGTTCACAAAATTCTCTGCTACTTCTGGTGTCTCAAAGTGATGCCAGACCCCTTGCATAAAACAGTCAGGACAACAGGATACTTCAGAGAAATTTAATATGATGGCCTGTCAGCAATTTCTTTATGGGGGCAAATGATTTCCATCATTTGGCAAGATCTTTGGAAAAGTCTTGAAATATATGTACTAAATGACCATTCCATTTGAGTGGTCCTCGCTCCCTGGCCAGCCAGAGAATTTGTTCCTTTACCACAAATCTGAGGAAGTACACCAGAATTAGGCAGAGAGAAGATCCTCTTTGGGGCAGGGAACCCAAGGAGCAGTGCAGCTGCTCAGTCTATAGCGGGTGGCCCCAGTCAAAGGCTAGCAGTTGGAGAAACAATGGCCGAAGAAAATCCCCCAGTGAGTCTTCCTCAGTACCCTCTGGGAGACCCATGATCCTGATATTGTTCTGACAACCCCGATTTTCGAGGTTGTCGACCTTCATGGTGAGAGTCTGTACCTGGTGCTCCAATTGCACAATTCGATTCTCTTGTCAGGCAGTTGAGGAGTCCACCTGCATACAATAAAGTCAAGTCCAGGCAATGTATTGTTCTGCTTCGTCTAAATGGCATTCCGGAGAACTCACTGCCACCTTAATGTTAGGAATATCCTAAACCAAGGACTGAAGCATTGCCCTGATATTGGATGGATCTTCTTTACAGACCATAGTCTGATTCTCCGAAGTTGCCATGGCAAAGAACAATCCCAGACTTCCACTACTGTGACACACTCAACCAAAACTGCCACAGAAGGACCAAATCTGTGAGACCAGGCACACCTTCTTATTTCCCAGGGTTTCCAAAAGAAAAACACACCCTTCCCACTCAGGTAAGGTACTTCTTTAGGAGCAATTATGCAGAAATATTGCAGGAGCCAATGAAGCTGTTTAAGTTAAGCTGCCATCTTGACTGTCTCCCCACCAGAAGTCCTCCAGTTGCACAATCATAACAATAAAAAATAATGAAATACAGTAATTGTAGACAGACACATCTCCAGAGAGAATTCTCTACAATGCCTACCACTGAAGTGCTGCAGAAAAGACTAGAGATTCTTTGCTTTTAAAATGTTAGCATGCCCAAGGTTCTATGCTGGTGGACAGCTTTGGGATGTGCCACTACCCAAGCGGTGTTAATTGCCGATACACATTAACTCCTCATTGACATCATGGAGCAATACAGAAAGGGGGATGAAGTGTTGGAGGCAACATGGTCATCAGAAAGCAACTCATACACACATTTTGGGGGGATTGTCTCAAGTTATGATTATATTGGCATTTGATAGAACAGTCCCTTCAGGACCTCATCCCAGCTCTGGATCCCCTCACACTCCAATTACAGGTTTTACTGCTATTTCCCCCACACATCACAGTAAATCTCCACTGGCAACAGTTGGGGGGGTGGTTATTGGCAGCAGAAAAAGCCATTTCCAGAAAGTGGCTAAACCCAGAACCACCCCAACAAATAGATGCAGAGGACACTAAACCACCCCAACAAATAGATGCAGAGGACACTAAACCACCCCAACAAATAGATGCAGAGGACACTATCTAGGACATTTATACCATGGAGAAACTCTTGGAAGGTCTTACCTTGAAAATGAAAAAATATATAACATTTTTGGAAAAGTTGATTGTTATGGGTCATGCATCACTGCCCTGACAATTCCCTGAACCACACCAGTGAAGTTTTAAGAGTCAAGTATTACTCAATCTTGTTTCACATCTGTGGGGGGGGGAGGAGGGATGTAAAAGGAAGAGTTCTAAATTATTTAGGGTAAACATGGACCACTAATAAGTGATTTGTCAGTAAGTACTGTGCTGCTAGATGTTGTTTTTTGAGACTATACTGAATAATTTCTGTAACTGTAAACTGCACATGTGAACTGTCATCGCTCTTACCACAAATTCAGTAAACTTTAAATGAAAAAAAGCATCTAAAGTTACTGGAGATAATGTTTCAAGATAAAAGTAAATTAAACAGCAACATTTCATTAAAATAAATTACACATGGTATCAATGACCTTCCAAACAACAAAACCCCAGGTCAAGATGGAATTTCTGGAGACTGATTAAAACCCCTTAACCAAGATATAGCTAAATACTGTAGAAATGAAAATGTTAACGTTTCAAAAAATCTCACTATATTCGCACCCCATGCTGGACTGCTAAATTAATTGAAACGCACATATTTAGTTAAGTGAAGTTTATTATACCGCAAACTTAAAAATGCTCAAAAAAACTAGTCCAGTGCAGAATAAATTCAGTATAATGCTACACATTTAAATGAAAGGAATGAAAAGAACAACAATGTATATACAGTACATTGTAAAATGCTGCTAAAGCTTCAAAAACTACAAAAGTCTAGTCTTCATCTAGCTCCTTCTCTGACTCCACCTGTAATTCCCCTGGTTCATCTGGCACCTAAATAAAAGATAGTAGTCTTATTCACTATGCTGTACTGCAGTATGTGCTATATACAGTAATACTGTATGTAGTGGTGTTTTAGAGCTTCGAATGTGGATGATTATTCCCTGGACAAAACGTTGCGGAAACAATATCATGGTTAAATAGTCAAGAGGACAAAAACATGTTGATTAAAATGTTGCATAACATATATGGTAGCGGACAAAATGTCTCAACCACTCGTGGTTGGATTTCATAGTGGTATACTGTAGTAGTTTGGCATGTCAGTATTGGATTTGGTACCTGTGTTTTACATGGGACAGCACTTTTGCTTGGGGAAATTGGATTCACAGTGCTTGTGCTTGTGCTTGAAATGGGTTTTAGATGGTACAGCACTTTTGCTTGGAGAAATCGGATTTACAGTACTTGTGCTTGTGCTTGAAACAGGTTTTGCTTGGGGAAATGGGACACATCTGGTTAAAATACATTAAATCTTTAATAATTAAAAATGTTAAAAGCTGTGAAAGTGTCTCTACCCAATGGTACTTCTGCTTGAATCTGATTTACAGTACTTGTGCTTGTGCCTGACACGGGGTTTAGGATGGTACAGCACTTTTGCTTGGGGAAATGGGACAGTTCTAGTTACACAACATTTATTTCAAGGACACTGGCAATGTCTTCAAGGTATTGTTTTGGTTCACAGTGAGAGAAATCACTGCAGATGTGTTTGTATGTTTTGTTTAATCTCATATATTTACTGTTCTTCCTCTGCAAATCCTGCCCAAGCTCCAGTTGTCTTTGCCGAATAGAAACAGCGTGTTGTTCTTGCCTCAATTTTCTAGCCAGTCTAGAACGAGTTGGATGGGCTATTGTGACTGTTCTTGCAAAAGCTCTGTGCCATGCTTGGAGGGCATTATTACTTCTTGGAAGGTCATTAACAACACGGTCATATTGATTCTAGAATGCTATTGAGTACCGTGGCTGGCGTCTACTTTTTCTTGTTCTATAGGGTCTTTCGATATATGTGTCCTCAAAGTAATCGATTATTACTTCCAGGTCTGAGAAGCTGTCATCATCTTATAGCATTTCAAAGAATCGCTCTACAAACTCTTGTGGCACTAAAGCAAGTGCAAATAAGCTGTGAACTTTAACAGCAAACTCTTCCTCCTTGATGTACCACTGTTGCAAACCAGCACTTTGAATATGGTGCCACAAAGCTTGTCCCAGATGAAAATTGCACCCTCTGAGGTCTGCATTTGGAACAATCTTTCATAAGACATTTATGGCAGCAAGTTCAAAGTCTAGCATTATACTTTGTGCATCAAGTTTTGCAGCCATTAATGCCTCTAAGTGCTTAAAAAACTTAAGGTAGACAGCCTCACTACATCCTGGGAGAAGGGCATACACACATGGATGGTTTACCCCACTAACTAATGTGTGCACAGTATACAGCTGATCATCGCCCCTTGGTGCAACACTAAAGGTACTATCACAAAACCAATGACCATTTTGTGCTAGGCATTTAAGGTCATCATCACTTGTAAAAATTAATATGTCCTCATTCACCCTTAAAAATGGCTCATTGCTAACAGTATTTGCGTACTCCAGAATATCGCAGTTCTCATTTGTGCTGCACTGCTGCCTCTGTCTATGAACATTTCTCCTCAAGGTGTCCTGTGAAGGCAGAAGGTGCACATAGTGAAGATCCACCTCCTGTAATCCATGATGCACAACATTGCGTGTTGGCTCCTCAGTCTCACTCGCTCAGTGCTTGATGCTTGCTCTAGCTGCATCTACCGAAACCTTTTCCATGTAAAGGGGCATGGTTGTGTTCTGTCGGAGCCTTAGACATTGCCTCTCCAACAGTGTGTAGCCTGGCCCTACAGCTTCGCATCTTGCATCGCCAAATAATCTTATTTTTGGCTCCATCCTTTTTCTTTGTGTATAAGTAATTATCAAGTGCAAGCTTTGACTTGCCTTTCTGACTTTGGATGAACTCCATGTCAATGGAATATACCAATGTAGTGCATTGCGTTCTTAAATTGCCTTTGTAAATTGAATACACACAGGTGAGGCTAATGATGATGATTAATTAATTATGTGATGTAGCAACTGAGGTAATTAGATCTCCATCCAGGTACTTTGATTTAAATGATGAATTCAGAGGTGGGCCAATGTAAGTTGCGAGTATTTTCAATTAAAAGTATGCTGCAGATTGAAGTTAAACAATGTTGCTGCTAGTTTGTTGCTGAAAATAGTAAAATACGTTGCTGCTTAACATCTCAGCAACATTTAATCTGGCAGTGTAAGTTCCACGCAACCTTTAAACTGCTAGTTTTTGTCTGCGGCATTACAGCCAGTGACTAATCATCCTAGTGCCTAGAGCTTTGTTCTTACCTGGTTCACGCTGTTGGCATGTGCATCGGCAAGTCCTGCAAGCTTGAAGCCATGGATGCAGTCCTCCCCGCACTCACACAGTGAGTTAAAGGCTGACACCAACCACTCTGAGTGCTTAGATTTCAGGGCTGTCATTCTTAAATCGACTTTAATATCTGTGGACTTGGAACCGAAGTTAATTTGCTTGGTAATCATTCCTGCATACCACTCAGTGAAAGATATTTTGAGGTAGTCCTTAAACAATTTAACTGAAACATCAAGAGGTTGCAATAAATCTGTGCATGAGGCTGGAATGAATATTGGCATTATAGCTTCAGACTCCAGGTTTTTAATTACATTAGGGGTACTGTGAGCCCTGTATAAGTCTAAAATCAGGATGCTGCGCTGTTCCTTTGGCAGATCCTGCTTTTTAATTACACTGGAAATGTATGGCTTGAAGGTATTTTCAATGTATGACACCATTGTTACTGTGTTAGCCCAGTGATTTTCACTGAATGTAATGTTCCAATCAGATGGAAATGAAAAACTAGGGAGACAGGCTGTAGTTTTCCCCTGATAGATCACCTGAGGGCGTAAGAATTGTCCAGATAGTGTACACCCCATAACTACAGAGACTTGAAGTTATCTCCGAGCCCAGTGACTTCAACTTGTCTCACCCCAGACTGAACCATAGTCCACTGGCTATACGGCACCAGTTGCACCCCAATTTCATCCATATTGATCAGTAACTCTGCCAGTATAAGTTCCTGACTTACTGCTCTGCTAAACCTAGCTAGAAAATTTGCCTTCAACTGTGGGAAATCATTTAGGGTTTTTGTGACAGCTTTGGTGCCTTTACATTTTATGAACCCCATGCAGTTTAGGAAATGCCATGCCCACTGCTTCATTATTGTTAAAGTACCCCCAATTTCTGCAAGCATCTTTGGGTTGTTGGTTTTTATCACGCCCAAAGCTATGGCTGCAACCACCCTCATATTCACCACTGCTCCTTTGGAGGGAAGACTTCTGATGATTTTCTGCATTTCAACTTCTATATCCTCCTTAACCAATGTCGGTCGACCCCGCGGCCTATGCGGCAGACTGGTAGCAACTAATGCAGGGTCACCACTAACATGATCCTTGTCAAGGTAGTCTGATTTAAACTTTCTCAATGTGCTTTCATTGATGACTTTACTGTATTTACTTTGGTAGTACCTGACTGTGTTCATAACACCATTTGAGGCCGCATAGTTGGCAAGTTTGAATCGTAGTTCAGGACTGTAGTGAGCATAATCGGTGCATCTTCTCTTGGGGGAAGGGGCAGCAAGCTTAAGTTCCTGGATGACACAGTCTGCAGTTTTTACTCTAACTCTGGCGGTGTCAGTCAGAGCCTATGAAGTAATGTCCTCGGTAACTGTAAGGATATGCTCCCTCTTAATTCCCCATATTTTTCTCAGCCAGTTCACCAATGACATTGCAAGTGACAGAGAGACGCTATAGAAACTACCAATTGTGAGCTCAGCAAGGCACTGCAGATCAACAGTGAATGGTAGCAGCACTGATACCTGTACTAGTAAATACTGTAATTACTAATTGCTAACAATTAGCCACTGATTCTAGGCAATCAACTACTGCTGAGTGCCTGACAGTAACCCTTTGACTACAATTTTGACAGCTTGACTTGTAGTACTCCTTGACAGTTCTGAATGAATAATGAATAATGCTGGCTGAGTGATTCAGAGGTCAGCGAATTTTTATAAATGTTAACTTGTGCAATAACAGTGATGCCCTAAATTAAGTGAACATGAGAATTATCAATTCTACAGTATCTTCACAGAGCTCTACCAGAGGCACAAGAGCTTAAAAAATTGCCCCCAACAATGAACAAGGCATACATACCACTAATCCCCCAAAATAGGCAGGGACACACTGGACTGTGCCAGTTGTAGACTGATTTTATTTATTTTTCTATTTATTTATTGAATTCTCAGATTAAATCTTTGAGAACATGCTCATCACATAGGTTCCACGTCAGAGGTATACAAACACAAGTCAAAAAAAAAATCAAAATTACAGATTAATGCATACAATAAAGGAGAACAACAAAGTTCAAGGCAATATACAAACCAGTTTCAGGACAATAACACTGAATTACTCTGTGGATGTAATACATCAGCCAACAGATTGGCCTCATCAGTGGAGGTGTGGAGCACATAGCAAAACCAAGTATTGGGGAGGAAGACCTAACTAAGTAGCAGGTAACATGTCAGGTGTGATTTTGATAAGGAAGAAGGAGTGCAGGAAGGAGGTGGGTAATGGGAGGGAAAGTGGAGAGGGGAAACAATACAGGATGGGAGGGATGGGGAAGACAGAAGAAGAAATAGTAGGCAAGGATCTGAACTGGACAACAATAAGAGTGATCAGGAGGCACTAAAGGAAGCAGTCACAATTGGTACTGGCAACCAGATGTTTTCTAAATTCATGTTTAAAGGGACCTAACGTTGATTTAGAAGAGATACTAGGAGGAAGACCATTTAACCATTTAGGCACCTGGAGTGTGAAATCTCTTTGTCCTAGAGGGGTGCGACGTATAGGAATCTTGAAAACCATGTTCTCAGAACTTCTGGTGGGACAAGTGCTTTCATAGGGGGTGAGGAGCTTCTGCACACCCAAGGGCAGCATGCCCAGACTCACTTTTTTTAGCCAGCAAGCAGGTCTGGAACTTGAGTCAGCCCTCAAACTGGCCAGCTGGCATGAGTGTAGAGGTCACAAGTGTGCATAAGTCACTTGGAACCAGTGGCAAGGCAACATGCCTTATTTAAGGCAAATTTAATGCACTGGAGGGCTGTGTCAGTTGAGTCCCCATAGATCACAATGCCATACTCAACCAGAGAGACCACTGAGCTACAGATGGCCGGGTTGAGAGCTTCAGAGGTAAGACTGTGCATATGCCTGTGTAGAAGGCTGATGTGTATATTGAAGGCCTTACCAATATTGTCAATATGGTAGACAAAGGACAAGGAGCTGTCAACTGTTACTCCCAGGTATTTAAATTGTTGTACCAGGTCCAGAGGAGCACTAGCTATATTCGTTATAGTGAGGGGGTGCATACGGTGCCTGTTCTGAGGGTTGGAAAACATCATAGCCTTAGTTTTTTTATAATTCATAACAAGATTATGGCCCCTAAATCATCTTTCAATGTCAGTGAAACTATCCTGAAGTGTATATTCCAGGGCAATAGAATAAGTGCCATTATCAAAAAGGACAGCATCATCTGCATAAAGCAAAATATTGCTGTGACAGGCTAGTGGGAATTGATTTAGAAATATGCTAAGTATTAGAGGGCCCAGAATGAAGCTCTGTGGAATACCAGAGTGAACTAGTCTGCTGTCTCATAAGACACTATCAATCCTACTTGTTGAGATCAGTTAGTGAGGTAGCTCCTGAACCATCTGACTGTGTCCTTTGAGAGACCAATAGCTGTAAGTTGCTCAATTAGAAGGTCATGATTAACCACGTTGAATGCTTTCGACAGGTCAATAAATGTTGTGCCAACCAGCTCACCATGCTCCAGGGAACTGTGAATATAGCCTAGGCTAAAATACTATCAAAAAGATTGCAAATTACTATTCACAAATTAGCACAGAACAAGGTGGATTTGTAACAGAGAGAACAGGAGCAGATAACATCAGAAGATTATATAATACAATATGGTCCTCCAACTTCAATAGTAAAAAGTTAAAAATGAACACTCTCTTACCAATTTCACATTTTAAGACTAGTATGAGCATATTGTTGTGCAGTCAGTGTGATTGCTACAGGTGAATTATGCAATTTTTAGAGCATTCAGTATTGTGCATAGATACACTGGTTGTTATACAAAAGTTTAACAGTAGCAAGGTATACCTTGGATAGTGCAGTACACTGAGCGGAATACCGAGCGGTACCGAGAAATACCTCATTCCTGCTCAGTAATGCGGCAAGTATGTGATAATGCTCAGTATTTTGGTAATTAATTGAATTCCATCATCAGAACCTGAAATGCTCCAGGTGGTGCTGTTTGCAGTAAAATTAATCTTAGTCAGTTTCAATTTTCCAGCAGGTGTCCCCACATCCCACAGTCCAAGTCAGGACCTCCCTGTTTCAGCCAACATGTGCTACTGATAGGCAAGACAAACTGCTGCCTGTGTAGTCTTGTGGGCTTTATTTATTTATTTTTGCAATCTGATGAATCAGGGACACACAGTGACAATACTATGTAAATATATCTTTATTTGCCATCTTTCATATTTGCAATACAGTACGCTAGTAAACTGTTGACTCTGAGAGTGGTATTAGGAGCTTGAACTAAGTTACACTGAAACATAATCTTTCTGTCAGAGTGTCTGTAATCTGAAAAGATTCAGCACTGCAAGGAGTAATGAAAATTTAAAGAGTGCAAATGTGAAATTTATCATAGTCCTGTTCAAAAACTCATTCCACTTTTTTACCACTTTCTCTGCTGGAAAAAAATGCAGAGACATAGCATATTTAAATGTGTTGTTGCAGCCATAAACTGCACACTGCTTAGGCATGACTAAAGTCATGAGTTATAGCAACATAAAATTACAGGAACAAGTAATTTGAAGAATGAGCACATTTATTTCAAACACCTGCATTCAGTCACACAAAGAGTGTGTAAAAATAAGGCTATTAACACATATGGTATGCACGGCACTCAGTAAAACATTCAGAGAAAACAGATGAAAGTTCAGCGCAACAGAAATACCAACAGTAAAAATGAAGTTAAACTATGAAACATATAGAAAAATCACTTCCCACTTGCTAGAAATGTATACAAAGATGATGCCGATGGCTAACAGAAGCAGTACAGTGTAACCCTGATTATCTTAATAGCATGGGGGGACATCAAAAATATTTGGATAATCGGGGGTTCAGATAATCAGAATTTGTGGAATTCACTTGACGCCGAAAAAATGTGGACACCCTTTTCGATAGACAAATCTAATTAAGTACAGTATCAAAAGCACTTAAGTGCTACATTTAAGTTCACTGTTGCAAACACTATTACAGTAATTTAATTGCAAGCACAGTAATAAAACTCTAAAAAGTACATCAGTGCTCTACATCACACTAAAAGATTTAGTTATGGCAGTCTATTTTTTTGATTTGTTTAACTGCTCTACAGTCAGCAGTCTTAGTTTTCTTAGCAGCAGTGTGTTCAGGTAGCCAGTTGAATCTTGGCTTTCTAGCTACATTATGCACCTGTTGAACGCCTCAATTACCTTGCTTGTTGTCGGTACCTGCATGTTCCCAGTCTGCCCCCACATCATCCTCCTCTTCATTCGCAGTGACTTCCATGACCTCTGGTGTGTTTTGGGCTATTGCTATGATGTCTGAGTCATTCAGTTCCCCTTATCCATCATTGTTTTTATCACACTTTAGCCACTCCTGGACAGCCTCAGTTGAGCATTCAGTTTGCTCTGCTATTTGTAGCAGCTCTTCATTTGCCTCAATTTCCTGCTGGATTACCACTGTTTGTTGTTGTTGGGGAGAACATAACACTTCCGATTTTTTGCAAGCAGTGGACAAGTGTATCTGATTGGATTTCAACTAAGTCTCACCTAGAAGGTAGCAAGCATCCTTAATGCTCATTTTTTTTATAGCTTCAGTCAAGGTAAGCTGATCATTTTCATTCGCAAGCACAGTTAACAGTAGCTTCCCCCGATAGAGTCTTTTAAGAGTTGCTAAGATACTCTGATCCATTGGTTGAAGTTTCAATGTTGTGTTAGCAGGCAAAAACAGGCAGCGCACCCCACCATCAGCAGATGTTAATTGCTCTAAGTCTGGATGTGTGCCTGCATTGTTTATTAACAGAATTGCCAGAGAGGGTGGGAGGTCAACTGATCTTAAATATGCTCGAACTGCAAGTACAAAATCAGAATGGAACCATTGTTTGAAAATTGTGGCATTCATCCATGCATTGCCTTGTGCGGTGTAAGTCGATGGTATAGTGGCCATGTTGATGTGCTTAAAGCAATGGGAAAGCAGAGACTTCCCGATTACAAGAAGCTTTAAGCGTTGTGTCCCTGTTGCATTACAGCAGCCAAGAACTGTTGATCCATCTTAATTTTTTTTTCAGCCTGGTGCAAATTTCTCATTCCAGGCTGTCAAAGTCTTTTCTGGTAACATTTTCCAATATGCACCAGTTTCATCAGTGTTGTAAATTTGTGTGTCAGTGAGTCCCTCTGCTAACATCAGTGCTGACAATTTCTGGTGAAAAGGAGCTATGTTTTCATTTGTGGCAGACAGCAGCTCACCTAACACAGACAACTGGTGAATGCCATGATAGTTTTTAAATTAATTTAACCAGCCTTCACTGGCATGGAATGAATCATCATGGCCATTGAGGTTATAATGAAATGTTATAGCCTTGTGTTTCAGTATTGGACCTGAAATGGGCACCCCTTAACACAATTCTGTATGAACCATAGATACAAGGTTTTGTCCAGCACTTCTGCTTTACTGCCCTTCATGCTTTTTCATTTACAGGGGTCATCAGTACAGTCCATGGTTGCAGTGTACTCCCTCAATTTGTCTCGGTCAGTTCAGATGTCACAGACAGTGGCGTTACTGATGTTAAACTTTTTTAACACTAACATAATCGTCTCACCATTATCCAGACACTGCAGGACATGTAACTTTTGTTTGCTCAGGAGAACACATCTCTTGCACTTGGCTGCCGTGATTGAGTCTGCCTTAATGAACTGCTCACTGTCCCAAATAAAAATGTTTTTATGGCTGTGATTGGGTGTTAAATGTGTTAAATGAGTTGGTAATGATCTGATTTAGCAAGCCACAAGGTCGTTAAGCATCACATTGAATATCAAGCATAACAACAAGTAGAGGAACACAGCCACCGGTAAAGTTAATGTACTTTAACTCGGGGGACACAGTGCAGTTTCAGTTAATCCAGAGATTCGGATAACTGAGTTTCAGATAAATGGGGTTGTACTGCACATGAGTTTTTTTATGAGCTTCTCTGTTGAGAGACCACACAACAGTACAAAAGAAAGCACTGACTCAGTTTTCTTTCCTCTTCTGAAGTTAAATGTGCCCCTTGAAACATAACTTCCAGTTTCCATAGCAATCTGCAGAGCTCAAAAAAAGAGTAAAAAAAAATATATCAGAATATCTAATCAGATGTGCACATTGGCAAGTCTGAATGAAAGCAAGCTTAGTATACATCTATTAATGAATTTCCAGTTGGAGTCCTTTCCTAGTAATATAATAATAATAATACAACTTTATTTATATCGCACCTTGCTTGACATCAAGGCACCTTACAATAGTTACGGATCAAGACAAAATAAAAACTAAGATTTCTGAGCTCATAAAATTACAATAACACATCAATCAGAATAAATCTTGGACCATAAATAGGTCTTTAAGGTCTTTTTAAATTCCTCCACGGATGCACTCTGCTGAAGCGGATATGGTAGAGAATTCCAGAGGATGGGGCAGTGTACATAAAAGCCTGAGCCCCTGAAAATTTTAAAGAAACCCTCAGAATCTCTAGCAACCCGTCATCCATCAAGCGGAGTGATTGCTTGAGGCAGTAAGGTACCAGAAGCTCTTTCAAATAATCCAGACCCAGTCCGTGTAGGGCTTTATAAGTCAGAATACCAACTTTAAAGGTGATCTGCCACAGTATTGGCAGCCAGTGCAGATTGCACAGAACTGGAGAAATATGACAGGCATGAGAAGTACCTGTCAATAACCAGGTCACACCATTCTGCATGAGCTGCAATCAGTGGATATCAACCCTAGGAAGCCCTAGATAAAGGGAGTTGCAATAATCAAGATGTAAGGTCAAAAAGGCGTGGACCAATGTAGGAAGATCACTGGACGGAACAAGGTGTTTAATCCTGGTAATGTTCCTCAGATGGTAAAAGGATGATATGACAGCTGCCCACACCTGCAAATGCAGTGTCAGATCATTGTCAAAAATCAACCCCAGGTTCCACACCCGTTCAGAGGTAGGGAGCTGGACACCTCCCAGAAAAAGTCCTGAGGGAAACCAACTCCTGTCCCCTCTATCCTGTGACCCAAGTCCACAACCATTACCTCAGTTTTCTCTGAGTTTAACTTCAACCAGCTTGAGTTCATCCAGCACTGGATTTCAGTGAGGCAGCTGTTAAATACCGAGAGAGCTCTATCCGGGTCCAGTGCAAAAGATAGGTAGAGCTAGGTATCATCTGCATAGCAATGAAACCTCAGCCCAAACCTTCTTACAATGTCTCTGAGGGGTAGCATGTACACTGCGAACAACATGGGGGACAACACCAAACTCTGGGGAACCCCAAAGAACAGATAGACTGGGTGGGAAGAATTAATCCTGACACCACCCTCTGAGTTCTGCCTGTGAGGAAAGATCTAAACCACCTGAGGACTGTACCAGACAGGCCACAGATGAACTCCAGGCCTTCAAGAAGTACCCCATGGTCCACAGTGTCAAAAGCTGAAGTGAGATTAAGAAGAACCAAGATGGAGTGGCTATTCCAATCTCTTGCCATCAGGAGATCATTGTACACCTGAACCAGCACTGACTCAGTACTATGCCTCTTTTGAAAACCAGACTGGAGCAGTTCATAGATGTCATGGATGGTTAAATGGTTCTCCAGCTGTACGGCCACTACTTTCTCAATAACCTTCCCTACAAAAGGAATGTTAGAGATTGGTCTGTAGTTAGCATGTCAGTCTGGGCCCAAGGAAGCTTTCTTCAGGAGGGGTGTCACCACTGCCTCCTTCAGGAAGCCAGGAAACTCACCCATCTCCAGGGAGCACCAGACTATCTGTGCTAGGACCGGGCCAATTGTATTATGACAACCCTTTATCAGGGCAGTTTGGGCCAGGGTCCAAACTACAGCATGTAGAGTGCATACTCTGGACAATCCTCATGACATCAATGAACTCAAGCCAGTTAAAGGAACTCCAGGAGGGTCTAGAGGCTGTGGCCAGACAATGATCCACAGCATCTCCCATACAGGGTGCAGGCTGGAGTGCCGCCCTTATGTCAGCCACCTTAGTCACAAAGAAGTGAGCAAGCTCATCACACTCAACTTGTGAAAAGGTTCTTTGAACCTGCAGACAGGCTGGGTTGCACAGTCTGTCGACAGTTCGAAAGAGCTGAGCTAGTTGGTTCTGAGCAGCCACAATCTTCTGGAATAGGAACTCTGCCTTCTTATGGGAGATTGCAGAGTTGATAATATTGCATCAATCTAAGATGGTTGGTATCAAGGGATGATCTCCACCAATGACACTCTAATCTTTGTCCATGTCACTGCATCTCCCTCAAAGTCCCATCAAACCATGACGACCGAAGGTGAAGGGGGAGAGGATGAACATGGATGGGAGCAATTAAATCTAGAGCCAAGGAAATTGCCTTATTATAGGCCAAAACCAAGGCATCAGGATCATTGCTCACTCCAGAATGCTCCAATAGGTCAAGCACCGCTGTCAGGCCCACAGAGCTTACATCTCGCAAAAAGCAGTACCTGACCATCTACACAGGGGTAGGCCTATAAAGGGGGATGCAAAAACTGAACTCCACAGTGTAATGATCGGACCAACTGACAGGTTCCATCAAGTCGAAGGCTTCGATCCCCAGGAGGAAGACTAAGTCCAAGGAGTGACCACCTTTATGAGTGGTAGAAGTAACCACTTGTGTAAGGCCCAAAGATGTCATCAACTGGAAGAAGTGTTGTCCAAACTGTGAGAGTTTGTCATTGACTCAGGCATTAAAGTCACCCAGGACCATCAGTCTGGGTGACTCAAATGCCATGTCAATCATGAAGTCTGCTACTTCCTGCAGAAAACACTTCTCATTACCTGGTGGACAATAGATGAGGGCAATTCTGCAACCTCCAGCTGCCACTACAGTACACTCAAAGGACTCAGCCCCCTCAACTGGTACACTTCTGAGGCCCAGTTCAGTCTTGAAACAAACCACCCCCTCCGCGATCCAACCTCGGGCGGTGTAACACCGAGTACCCAGCTGGAACTGTGGCCTCTAATATAGGACCCGCATTCTCATCCAGCTAGGTCTCAGTAATGCATGCCAGATCCACAGACCCAACAAGAGCTGCAATAATTGCAGTCTTGTTCCCTATGGACCTGGCATTGCACAACACTGCCCTGGTTGGATGGGCCTCTGGAGCTGCACGGACCACTTGCCCATCGATATTGGTGGTGCCTTTGGGTATGGAAACCAGACAAGAATGCCCTTGTTCTAGATTCCATTTTGCCCCAGTAAGGTAAGGTCTTAGTATCACATTATAATAACAGGAAGTGAGTCAGCAGATAAAATTTGTAACTATAAGATTGATAGGTTGGAAAATTTGTCTCATATAGCTCATGAGTAGTACAAAACAAAAAATAAAAAATGGAAAAAGGTAATATTTCAGGTGCACAATGTGACAACAAGTAAACACCATTGTTCACACAGAATATATGGTGGTTGTTAAACAAATATTTAATGGTAATGAGGTATGCCACTTGGTACTGGTCTGTGCATTACATTAGAGAGGCATTAGAGATGCAGTAGCTCCTTACAGAGGTGTGGAATGTGGTATTACAGCAGCTTTTTAAATGCGTTTCCTCCCTTAGCCACAGGTTGGGTAACATGAGCTGTCACCACAATAATGATTGCCCAAAGTGTAAAAAAGTGTCTCTGCCCAAACGTACCTGCAGATGGAATCAGGTTAGTGCAGGGACACTGTAAGATTTTATACTGGCAGGTTGAAAACTCACTGGCAGCTCATGTCTACTCTTGGCCACCAGTAATTCTCTGTGCAATAATCACTTTAAGAATTGTACTTAATGTACTGTACATCTTTGTAGTTGTGTTGTTATAATTGTTTTCATGTTTCAGATGTTTTGGAAGCAATTGTAAAAGAGAATTTATTCTCAGTTTGCTATCCAATAAATACTGATACTCAATCGATTTCACCTGACTAAGGCTTACACTAAACCTAGCTATGCAGCTTAATCATGCTCTCTCATTCTGCTTACCTCATTACAACAGCTTCATTGCACTGCCTGGATACACCTGCTTTCAGAGCAGTGTGTCTCCTTATTTATGTTTATTGCAGTTACAACTCAGTGTACTCCATATGGATGTTGCTTTTATATTTATTTACTTGGTTACACTCTGAGGTCAGCTAAAAAACTCCTGCTGAGGCTGTTAAATTTTCTGTTCTAAATCCTGCCTTCACCGCTGAAAATCCTCTGAGTATTTGTCCACTTTATTTGGCTTTTAAATGTCTGGCTGGCTTGCCCCACTATTCAGTGCTGTTTCCTTGCTACTACATTATGCAGACCTATGTGTAGGTCCACCTTACTACTCTGTTTACTGACCTACATACAGGTCCATGCTTACTTACACAATCAATTGCTCATGGCTACTGCATCCTCTTGACTTCAGCCTCTGTGATGTCTACTACACTCAATCTACTTTCGACCTTGCAAGATCTCAGCACTCACTGCTCATTACGATCAGCACACCATACTTAATCAGCTTGCCAGCTTCTCAGCTCTCAGTCTACTTCTGGGGCATGCCAGCCATTCTATTCTGGCACAGGGTCCCTGCAGCCGACAGTCTCACTCTGCATTTAGTTCGCATCTTAAGCGTGTCCAGCTTGGGGTGGGATCCTTCTCACCTGGCTCATAGCTGGGAATGTCCTCACCCCAGGCTTGGCTTTAGCTGCCTGCTACATAATAGCAGCTCCTGGTGTAGAATTTAAGACTAATGGTGAAGGGCTGTTACGATGATCTCCTTTGGCTCTAATGTTTCACTATAACAGTTAGCCACTAACTTTAGTGGTTTCCCTAGCAAGGCACCTTCACTGCATTCTCCCTATGACTGCCACTGGTTCACCTGGTTTGAGTTTAGGGTGGGTAGGCCAGGTGAGTACCTCAGCAGTCATTGCTCTCCTCCTCCTCTACCTTGGTTGCATATATTGTTGCACAGTTTTCTCACAACCTTCCATGGTGTTCCTGCTAGAGGGTTTGAGTGACAGCCTTCCTCTAAACTGAAATATTTTCTACCTACCTTTAACTGGGTTTCCCAAACTGCAGCTGCAGAGCTGTCACTAAATAAGCTATCCCAAGCCTGGAAGGAAGGCAGCCTAGGCCTTGGATTCCAAGAGATTTCCTCCTCATAGGGTTTTTTCTCTCCTCCATTGCCTCAGGTCATAACTGTTAGTTAGCATAGTAGTGTCCCCTAGTTTCTTTAGGTAGGTTCCACTATTGAATGGAGGTGAAGGATGCCCTGCCATTTCCTCTCTCCTTAGAGGATCCCCTCATTCTCAATGCAAATCATTAGTATCATGCTACGCAAACCTAGGCATTTCATTACATTATCAAACTGAGCATCTCATTACATTATCAAACTGTCTCTGCTTCTCTACTACATTACAGTTATTGCTCCCTACATCACAGTTACTGCTTGCTGATAAGCTTTGTGTCACCTCATTATTTGGGCCATGATTGTACTACATTTCTTTGGGGGATTCCTAAGGTACCTTTAGCCATGGGAATCATCCTGTGGCACCTCTAGGGGTGGCACCCTCTCCAAGGGTTCCTTGCCTTTCGTACCCCTACAGGGTGGTAATTCCTCTAGAACAGAGTGTGTGAATGGCCAAAACCAAACTAACACAGTTGCACAAGCACAACACTATACTGTCTGCACAGGACATTGAATTGGAAAGGCTATGCCTGGAGTTTGATGGCCAAGCAGCCAGCCACTCCGACTTCCTGAGCTATATAAGCAGTTCCTCTCAGCCTCATTGTGAAGCACTTTTTTCTTTGTCCCACCTTCCTCACCTCCTCCTCCAGCAGAAGCACTCTCTCATTAGTGGGATTCCTAAGGTACCTTTAGCCACAGAAATCATTCTGTGACACCTCTATGGGTGGAACCCTCTCCAAGGGTTCCTTGCCTTTCATACCTCTACTGGGTGGTAATTCCTCTTGAATAGAGAGTGTGAACAGCCAAAACCAAACTAACACAGTTGCACAAGTATAACACTATGCTGGCTGCACAGGACATTGAATCCCCTATTTAAGATATTACAAGATGATTTCAAGAAATGGACCAAAGTCAGGGACACTGGCTTACCGGGATTGAGAAAGGGCATATTCCATTTTGCACATTGTAAAAAACGGTATTGTCTCTGGTGTCTGTTAAGCCAAAATCCAGTTTTACCGGTGTTTGGTTTCGTGTACTTTATTTAACAATTTTTAACTCTGCTAACATGCATTTTAGCAATTTTGACCTCCAGTATTGCACATCCTTCCATCCTTGTACCAATTTAAAGTTATTTTAGGTACAAGATGTGATGGCAGCAGCAACACTACTGCCCCTGTCCCTAAGGTGTGATGGAAGCAGCACTATGGCCCCCATCCCTCTGTTGTGACAGAATCAGCAGCACTATGGCCCCCATCCATTAGGTGTGATGGCAGCAGTACTACGGTCATCATTCCTCATGTGTGATGGCAGTATCAGCACTATTGCCCCCATCTCTCAGGTGGGACGGCAGCAGGCCTACATTCCCCATCCACTAGTAGTGATGGTAGAAGCACTACAGCCCCCACCCCTTCGGTGTGATGGCAGTAGCAACAATGAAGTACACATCCCTCTGAGGTGATGGCTGTAGTGACAGCACTATGATCCTCTTTCCTTCAACACCCACACCCCACATGCACAAGTCACAAATGACTTGGTGTCTGCTTGTTAGAACTCAGATGTGAATTAATCTGAATCATCACCACTAAGATGGACTACCTTTGTTTTTTCCTATCTATAATTTAAGTGCCTGAATTGGATATCTGCCTGTGACACCGCTGACCAGGGTTAGGGAAGAGACTTGCATGTTGGAGGGCCAGCTGGTAGGTGAAGGCTTGAGTGTCCAATGACCACTCCCCTTCTCCTGAGAGGGAGGATGGATTCATGGCTCAGCATTTGCTGGCCCATGGTGGAGGCCAGAGGCACGACAACATGTCAGTCCTCACTGCGGGAGGAGTGTGACGGATGTCGGCTTGTGCCTTGACATCATGTAGCCTGTCACGCTCCCAAGAAAATGGGAAAACACCCGCTGGCCACCCAAAGGATGGCTGCTGGTCCCACCATACACCAGAATCCCCAGACATGTGTCTGTTTTGACCACCGACATGCCTAGGATACATAGGAAGCTGTCTGGGGCAATTCTCCTTCCCCTGGTAGCCTCCCACACGGGTAGTGGCCCACTCAATGAAGGGTTACTTTGCGTTACCTGGTAGCACAGCAGTAAGGGTCAGTGGATAGTGGTCAGAACTCAGCAGTGGTGGTAAGGGGCATTGGCAGGCCTGAAGGAGTGGATGGCCAGGGGGTTAGAGGAGCAAAAAAAACCTGCTTGAATTTGCTTCTTTGAAATAAAGTGTTTTCACCTAAAAAATCCACAAATGATTAGTGGAGGACCTTCAAATGGATTCATGCATCTCCCAGACATTTGGATTTTTTTTTCTACTTGGTGTCCATGAAAAGGGTGTCTCCCAGTTTTCATGTCTTTTTTCAGATGTGAATTGAGCACCACTCCGCCCACCAGCATCATACAGCCCCTGGGGTCTTACCTTGTTAAATACTCTTAACCACTTAACATTTGCTTTTTGTTGAAGCGGTCTATCAGAAAACATTTTGTTGTGACAGAGACGGAACCAGCAGGTGGGAGAAAAGGTGCAAATGATCCAATTCACCTAAATGGGGTACTAACTGTGAAGTCTTTTCATAAGTAGTAAGGTAGTTTCTTCTTTGTGAACATACTTTCATTCAGACTAGTTTTCATTTAAACAATTGAGGATCTTGGATGGCCCTACTGATTATAAACTTGAATAAGTTAGTTGGTAACAGTGGTCCTGTGTTTAGCAATCTACAGCCTAATGCTTATATGCAAAGAATACAATAAAAACCTGACTAAAATCTAAAAACAAGCTTATAAAATGTATCTGAATATTTATCTTTACCTATACAAAATCATTGCAGCCCAAGTAAAACTCAAGTAAATTACATGGCACCCTGACTACTATTCTATGATGTAGTAAACATATATTGGTATTTTTTTTATATTCTTTGTAAAGCAGGTAAGGCCCACTAGGCAGAACTGTCTGTTTTAAGGAGTGACCTAGAAGTACTTGGGAGGTTAAGTGACTAGCTTGGATGCAAGTGGAGGTTGTGGGACTCAAACTCAAGTCTGTTGGATGTACCCAGTTCAATCACCATTTGTTACTCTAACCACTAAACATGGGTGGTTAAACTGAATAACTGATTACAACAAAGCAGTGTGGGTGATTTCCTTACTGTTTCTATATGCAGCAAAGCAGAAAGAATGCAAAGCACAGCAGCATTCATTTTAAGATGCTGAAATCTGGGTTGGCCAGCTGCAGTAAAGCACTATTGCTTGCAATGCCAGTGACCCAGGGTCAGAAGCAAACCCGGGTTGCTGGAGGTCTGGCCAGGGGAGTAGGATCAAGCACCTGGGGGACTGCTCTCTTCCTCTGGGGAGGGTGGACTGCAGGTCCTGCTTCTTTACCACCACCGGTGTCACCACGGTTGGTGGTGCAATGGTGCTACAGAGTGATCAGGAGGGGAGGACACTAGCCAGGATCTGGAGCGGTGGCATGTCTCTATGTGACCTACCTCCTTGGATCTCTAGTGCCAATGCCCTCAGGGACAGAGACCAGAAAATCAGAACAATCACCCCACATCGGCCAGTGGCAGAAGGGACCCAGGTGCCCCAGACTTCATAACCAGGCTCCATGAGGGACCCACTGGGCTGCCCGACACACACTAAGGGAGTGTGGAGGGGTGACCTAGGGTCCTCTCCCTTCCTACCTGGGGGAGTACAACCCAGGTAGGATGGGGCAGGCCCACAGGAGCTCCTGAGCATTACCTGGGGTGAAGCTAGGGGATACCAATGCTGTGAGAAGGGGACATAGAAAGAGAAAATAAAACAAATTTAAAAAGATACTGAAATCATAGAGATTCTGTGCAGTGACATGCAATTTCCGTGAGGTACCGGTAAAAGAATTCAAAATCCGCAAACCAAGCAGGATTCCATGATTGTTACCGGTGTTACCAGTAAAAATGGAAAACCAGGGTCCCTGACCAAAATGAATCTATCCCTGTGGGGGAAAATAAATGACACCTGGTCCTAAAATATTTTATGTTATTCAGAATATTCCAACAATTATGTCAATATCACTAGAGAGGAAAACAGACACGTTCATAAGAAAATTCTTATGGGGAGATAAAGCATCAAGACTGTTGTTAAGTAAACTAAGAGCAAGGACAAATAAAAGGAGATTTGCACTGCCATAGTGGAAAAAATATAAAGGCGTGTTTATGTTAAATCATGCTATGTTTCATCTAAATAATTTCAGCTCATCAGATTTACCTATATGTCTGAACATTGAAAAACAACTACAGCAGCCACATATATTACCAGACTTTCACTATTCTCCTCTACCACCCCATGTTAGAAACAATCTTTATATAGCAGATACTGTCAAAATTCTTAACCAAACAATAATAAATTTAAATTTTACTAATCCCATATGCCTCAAACAGCAAATTTCGAATAATCCATTTATATGGCATAGTAACAGACCATTCCCAGATCCAGGTTGGGGTAAATTGTGGATTAAAAGGTTGGAAGATATTTTAAACCCTCAAATAAATAAACACACTCCTTTTAATCAAAATGCAAAACAAAAATTTAACTGCATAGATTTCAGTTTTGCATCTATCTTCAGTTTTGGAATGCCCTTGACAGAGAAGTCTTGAAAACAAAATGTGGCACAAGGGAACTGCATCAGATTAAGTCAACTAACTACAGTAGCAGTATTATGGAAAGGAGAAAGTACGATATATAAGTTAATCACGGATGACAATAGTACCATAAAATTATCAGCAACAGAAAAATGGGAAAAGGAGATTGGCAAGAACATTTCCATGCAAGAATGGTCCACTATATAGAATAATGCTATTACAGTAAGCAGAGATGGACTGGATAAACTGTTACAGTTCAAAATCTTACATTATTTCTATGATACTGAGGGGTTAGAAGGAATGGGAATCTTAGACAGTGGACCATGTTGGAAATGTGGTGGGCATTATGCAGGTCTATCATGTATATTATGAAATGCCCTGCAGTCTCAGATTCTTGGCAATAAGTACAAAGAAAAAGGGCTGATCTCTTAAATCATCAACTGGTCAGGATACACTGGTGAGCTTACCCTGTTTGTTTTTTTTTATGACTGTATTTGAAACTTGAAATTACCTGCTGCATGTTCCACAGAAGGGCTAATCACTAAAATCCTAAATTGGTCAGAGCACACTGCTGAGCTTGCCTTGGATTTTTTTTTTTGTATGACTACCTGCTTAAGCTGTCTGGACAGACTAAATGACTTATTTAATGTTATTTGGATTTGACTGGGTGGGATTTGCACTATATTGGGGGTGAGTAAATATGGATTAATTAAGGAAATTGATTTGAGTTGGGGAAAAAGGAAAATTTGAGCTGGCTAGTTGAAACCTTATGCTCTTCTCAGAGGGGGCTTAAGCTGCATGGTTTGGGGTGGTTGTGGACCAAATTCAGGGCAAACTGTCTGCAGGCATAAAAGGCTTGAATTGTATAGTTAGGTGGCACATTTGCAGCTAGGTAGATATTGCATTGCTTTGGGTTGATTTGAACTGCCCTGGTTTGATCTGCTTCTACAGCAGAGAAATCACTGGTTATTAGATGGTACCCTTGTGGAGACCAGGTCCACATGGCTGCAACAAATTGGAGACATGTTAGAGGAAATTGGTATAGGAGATGGAGGCATAACATGGAGCAGAAGGCAGTGGCAGTTGGCCTGTGCAGGGTCACTACTGGACAGGGATGGGGACATCAAATACAGGATGGGGGGAAGCAGGCTAGTGGGTTGCAGTGACTACAAAGCTGCAATGGCCATGAGTACACTGTGGAGACTGGGGCACTGTTCCATATGTTCCAGGTTAAAGGGATTGGAGGTTGAGTTGCACAAGCTCAGGTATGAACTAGACAGATGGGTGAAGGGCATGAGTGCAGGGGATGGGAGGTATGAACCTGTCAACAGTTGAAGGGGAGGGTGCCTACAAATGCAGGTGCAAGAGGATGGGGCCCACCAGAAATCATGGTAGTTCGGGCCAGCCCTTGGGGAAGAAATGGAGGGAGGGATCAAGGATGCTGGACAGGGAGGAGGGTGAAGGATGGGAGACAGTGGGTGCCATCAGCAGATGGGCAAAAGGGTCTCCAAGGCCACAGCAAGGGAGCTCACCTCACAGGAAGGGAGCACTGGTAATCAGCCTACTGGGGGGATCCAGGTCTCAAATAGGTACTTGCTACTGGTGGGCGCCATGGACGGAGGGGACTCAGAAGTGGGGGGGCACAGTCAGCAGAGGACGGAAGGAGAAGGAGGATGAAAGTGGGCGGATTGGGAGCATGGGCACCAGAACTAACAGAGGAGCCAGGGTTAGCATGAGGAGGGAAGCTGCGAGCCAGCAGTGCCTGGGAAGGGGGATGAGGGGACATTGAGGGGGGAGCATGGCTCCCGGGAAAGAGACCAGCAGAGAGTAAGAGAGGGGACAGCAGAACAAAGGATAATGGGGAGTAGAAGCATGGCCCTGGAGGTCAGGAGCGCCACAGGCTAACAGGGGGATCTACTGGGACTGACCAGAGGGTGAGGCAGAGGGGGAGCTAGGGGAGAAATGGTTGGACAGGGGCAACAGTTGGAAAAGGGGAGAAAGGTAGCCATTGGAAATCAAATCGATGGTACGGCTAGGGAACATGGAGAGGTAGTGGGAGTGAGGGGGTGTGGCAGAAGAGGGAGCTAGGCCCAGTGGGAAGGTGGAGGTTAAAGTGCTTCTGCTAGGGGACTCCATGATCAGGGGAATTAAGTGGGAAGGGAGGAGTGGAGGGTAAGGCTGTGCAGTCAGGGTCAAGAGTATATCTGGCTTGACTGTACACAAGGCCAAGCACTTGCTCTATGCTTTGGTGAAGGAATGTGGAGGATCCCCTAACATATTAGTGCACTTAGGCACTAATAACATAGAGGGAAATACTATGGAGGAGATACAGGCAAGGTTCCAGGAGCTGGCCAGGCTGTGTCTTTCCATGGGGTGCAAGGCCTCTTTCTCAGAGTTCATACTGGTGCCCAGAGCTAGTGTGGGATACAAGCAGAAAATCAGGGAAGTTAATGAATGACTCAGAGCATGGTGTGTGGCTTGGGGGTATGGGTTGGTGGAGGACTGGGGTGCAACTTGGGAGGACAAGGGGCTGTATGCTAGGGATAGGCTCTACTTAAATATGGGTGGGCAGGAGGTTTTGAAACTAAAACTGACCAAATTCATTGAAGCTAGATGGGGTTTCATCTTGTGAGGAGGGAGGGACTGGGGCTTGAGGCTACTGCAAGCAGGCACATCAAGGGAGGACTTGGCCTCCACCCCCTAGCAGGGGAAGGGGGCTTAACAGGGGCACTTGACAGTGTGTAAGGGAGTAAGAGTTTGCAGTTACTTGGGGGATCTTGGGTTAAGGGGTGAGGGCAAGGGACAGGGATGGAGGGCAGTCCTGATCAATGCCAGGAGCATGGAAAACAAGATGCCTGTGCTTCAGGAGATGCTTACTGAAGGGGACATGGATGTGGCAGCATCACTAAAACTTGGGCCACTCCTCAGCACAATTAGGACCTAAACTTGCCGGGGTACACTGTGTTCAGGAATGACAGTGCTATAGGCAGGGGAGGTGGGGTGGTACTCATCATCATGAATGGCATCAATTTATGCAGAGTGTAGAACGCAGAGGATAATGTATTATGGATTTCTCTGCAGGTGCCTGGTGGTAAGAAGGTCAAACTGGGGTGGTTTACAGGCCACCCATGCAGGCTGAGGAACTCGAGGAAAGCCTAGTGGTGAATATAAGTATGCACTATGGTCAGGGGGAGGGTAGAACTGTGGTGCTGGGTGACCTTAACATGCCAGGTGTTGATTGGGACAGTATGGCATTTCATCGACTAGGGAGCTGCACTTGCTGGACATCTTCCAGGATGCATTCCTATCCCAGCTGGTGGCTGACCTAACGAGGGATGGTTGCATCCTGAATGTGGTCCTGTCAGATTGCTATCTGGTTAGGAACCTAGTTGTAAGGGATCCAGTAGTAGGGAGTGATCATGCCACGGTTTTGTTTTCCCTAAACCTGGCGGGAGGGGAAAACCACACTAAAACAGTGATGGTTGACTTTAGGGGAGCATACTTTAAGTGTATGGAGGGGATCCTCAAGGGGCATTTGGAGGGGATCAGACCAGAGATGGACACAGACAGCAGTTGGGAAATTATTAAAGTAGAGCTTCTGGAAGCTACCAAGGCCTGCACGAAGGTCAGTCTCAAGTTTAGCAGGGCCAGAAAGCCGAGCTGGTAGATCTGGGAGGTCCAGGAGGTGGTGAGGGGAAAAAGAGCTGCATATTGTAGATATAAGCACTCGCAAGGGGAGATGGACAGGAAGGAGTATGATAGGATTTCTAAAACAGTAACCAGGGTGGTGAGATCAACCAAGTGAGGATGGAGCAGAGGTTGGCACAGTGGATCAGAAATGGGGAAAAAGGGTTCTTTAGGTATATCAGGGAAAGGAGGAAAGTAAAAGGGCAAATTAGCAGACTGAGGTCAGGGAGCCAGTGGGCCGAGGAGGCCAGGGAGCAGGTGGAGGTACTTAATGACTACTTTGCCTTGGTCTTCACAAGAGATGATGGAGGGACAACACCATATGGGGGGAGTTGGACTTGAAATGATGAAGGGGGGCTCTCTGACATTGAAATTCCTGTTGGGAGGGTGAGGGAGGCCCTTAATTCCCTGAGAACGGACAAGGCACCGGTCCAAATGACCTTCATCCCAGGGTGCTGAAGGAGATGGCGGTTGTCCTTGCTTCACCTCTGACAGACCTTTTTAACTCCTCCCTTTAGATGGATTGGAGGCTGACTCACGTTGTGCCTACCCACAAAAGCGGCAAACCTGTCAGTTTGATGTTGGTGGTAGGCAAGATGATGTAGGCCATCTTGAAGGAGAGGCTGGAGATGTTTCTGGGGACAGGGGGCCACCTGGATGATCACCAACATAGCTTTGTTCAGGGAAGATCATGTCAGACTAACATTGTGGAGTTCTACGACTGGGTGACAAAGACATTGGACCAGGTAAGGCCAGCAGATGTCCTCTTTCTAGACTTTAGCAGGGCGTTTAACTTGGTGCCACACCCAGGGCTGCTGGACAAGCCGGGAGGAATGGGGTGGGGGGAAAGATGGTGAGGTGGGTAGGGAACTGGCTAACTGGGTAATTTCAGATGGTGGTGATCGGGGGAGGTATTATCTCTTAGGAGGGTCATTAGCAGGATCCCACAAGGGTTGATGTTGGGCCCACTACTGTTTATTGCTTACATCTCAGACAATAGAGGAGGTAACAGAAGTGAGATGAGCCTCTTTGCTGATGACTCAAAGCTGGGGGTGGTGGTGGTGGATGGAGAGGAGGGTAAAAGGACCCTACAGGGGGACCTGGAGCCTTTGGAGAGGTGGTCACGCACATGGAAACTGAGGTTTAATGCTAAGAAGTGCAGTGTTCTCCACTTGGGGATTAGGAACCCTGTTCATGAGTACTTTTTGGGTGTGGAGAAACTGCTGGTTTTGGAGGGGGGGGGGAATCTCAGGGTGGTCGTGAATGCCAGAATGAATAACTCTGAGCAATGTACTGTAGGAGGGTTGCAGTGAAAGCAAATAAAATGCTCAGGTGCATTTCCAGGGGGATAACATCAAGGAGTTGGGAGGTGCTTCTCTCTCTGTATAACTGCCTGGTTAGACTGCACCTAGGTACTGCATGCAGTTCTGATACCCGCCATTGAAAAAGGACATTGCATTTCAGCAGAGGATCCAGAGAGGTTGACCAGGATGATGCAGGGTCTGGGGAAAAGATCCTATGAAGAAAGACTTGAGGAGCTAAACTTGTACTCCCTGGAGGAGAGGAAGGATAGATGGGATATGACTGAGGTCTTTAAATATCTAAAGGGAGTGAATACGGTCAGCCTAAATAGAGTATTCCCACTGAGGAAGGAAGGAACCACAGGCTGGTTGGTGGGAGGCTCAGGGGGGAGACTCGGAGCTACTACTTTATGGAGAGGATGGTAGACCCATGGAAAGAACTGCCTGTGGAACTGGTGGATGTTAATACAGTGAAGGGATTCAACAGGGGCTGGGACAGGTATAAGGGGAAGGTTAAACTGGGAAATGTCACATCTGGAAGAAAACTCTGATAGGGGATGGGGTCCAGGGGATTTACGAGGGGGATGGGGAGGGCAGCATCGGTGCCATGACTGGGTGCTGATTTTCGAGCAGACTCGATAGACCTTTGGGCCTAATCTGCTGATATTTTAGTATGTTAGTATGTTCCTCCAGAATCATTAATACAACATTACATTCTCCCCTGCACTCTTCATATTAGGGATAGTCCCAGACTCACTTGGTATTACAAGAGGTCAATTGAATTAGGTCCTAGGAGCAAACATCTTGCTTTTGAGAAACTGCAACTCTCCTAAAATCCCCAGTATATCAGAATGGGATCCCCTCCTGACTGCAGTAGAAAACAACAAGATAATTAAATACATTTGGTAATAGACAAAATGGAAAATTTTGAACATACGTGGATGCCATTTCTAAAGGTGAAAATGAACTTGGGCTGTTAATAAGCAAATACAGGATACTTTTCAAAGTTATTTGGTAAATGAACTGTCAGTACCATAATTAGCTTACTAATATAAGGTTATGTTTAACTGTATACTTTATCCTAAGTCAAAATGTTGAATTTGTTTCATGCTTCATGACATCTACCTATTAACTGTTAGCAAGATTCTTTTAATACTGTAAGAATACCAGTCTGTAATGAGTTCATAAATGCATATTATTTCCAAATAGCATGTCTTCATATGTAAACGTAGCTCAGCAGCCCTCATAACTTTTAAATTAATACAGGCACCTCCAATAATAGGTATATAATAGTTGATTGTAGATGATTGTTACTCTCTGTATAACTTAAAAATTATGAGGTCTGCTGAGTTACTTTTAAATGATACTTGCTATTCAGAAATACCTGGATGAGTTAGACATGATATGTATATTTATGTAGAGTATAGTTAATAGGTACAGTACTTTGTGGTGCACTACTAAGGCTTGATAGGCAATAACTAAAGGAGGATTACTAGTGGGGCACTGCAGGGATCAGTACTGGGACCGGTCCTTTTTAATGTCTTTATAAGTGACATTGCAGAGGGCCTGGAAGGAAAAGAATGTCTCTTTACAGATGACACAAAGATCTGTAACAAGGTTGATATGCAAAGTGGGGAGGAAAGGGTGAAAAGGGTCTTGGCAAAGTTGGAGGAATGGTCAAATGTATGGCAACTTATATTCAACGCAAAGAAGTACAAAGTAATGCACTTGGGAAATAAAAACCCAGGGGAAGAGTGCACAATAGGGGGGTGAGATACTGACAACAACAAAAATGGAAACGGACCTGGGAGTAGTCATATCAGATGACCTAGAGGTAGGCCAGCAATGTGAGAAGGCAGTAACGAGGGCTTGGGTATACTGGGATACATAGGGAGAGGCATCACTAGTGGAAAACAGGAAGTTGTTGGCCCTCTGTACAGACAGTTAGGAAGACTACATCTGGAGTACTGTGTACAGTTCTGGACACCCCATCTCCACAAAGACATAGACAGGGTGGAGGCTGTCCAGAGGGGAGAGCAAACAAAATGGTGCAGGATCTGCACCAGAAGACATATGAAAAAAGACTAAAGGGGTTTAAAATGTATAGTCTGGAGGAAAGGACGGAGAGGATAGAAACTTTCAAATACCTCAAGGGACTTAACAAAGTCCAAAAGGGTAGCATATTTCAGAAAAAGAGATGTGCAAGAAGAAGGGGGCACAATTTGAAGATAGAGGGGGAACGGCTCAGAAGTAATGTGAGGAAATATTTCTTCACAGAGAGGGTTGTAGATGCATGGAACAGCCTTCCTGAGGAGGTTGTAGAGTCAAAAACAATGTCGGAATTCAAGAATGCATGGGACAGACATAAAGCAATTCTAGTGGGGGGTAGGAGGAAGTAGGCTGTTCGTTAACTAGGATCTGCAGCTTATCCATTATGTAGGGAAATGGGCAGCCTAGGTGGGCCAGCGATGCTTATCTGCTATCAGATTCTATGTTTCTATATTTCTATTAAAATGAAAATACACTCTACTGGGTGCCACATCACTCCCGCTTATGCTCAGCTGTCTCACTGACTCCTCCTATGCCACCTCCCTTGCCTATCCTGCCCCTGGCAGCCCTGCTTGAGAATCCATCCCCCTTCGCATTAGTGTGTGGTACTGGCATAAGTTCACTAAAGCCAACTCCTGGCTGGTGTAAGTGGAGCCCTTTGCTGCGTTCATGGCAGGGCTTATAAAGTCCCCAAAAAAGGGGATGACGCAGCCCCACTGTGGTGCAAGCCCATTTGCGACTGGTGGCAAGGATGCAGCAGGGTGGGTTGGGTTCACAGCATCCTGATTTCACTGCAGCCAGTGTTTGAAAATCAGAATCGCTGCAAACTATGACGCAAGGTGCCACTTATATCATACCAGTTTGGCACAGACACCTTGCATCATAGTTTCTTGTTTGAAAATTGATCCCTTGTTTCTAGTCATAACAGTTACAAAGTTATCAGATTTTAAAGAAAATATCTTTTGAAAGGTATAACTCTGGAACTGTAAAGGCTAGAAACTTAATTTTTTTAAATAAAAACCTGGAGCTACATTTTCAGAGCCCCTGTCAGTCCGGCGGCTGCAGGACAAACCTGGCGTAAGTAGGCCACCACTTGTCATAGTATTTTCAAAGGTAAAGTCAGTTAATGGCCGTCTTCATAGTTTATGGCATCGTGTGGCCATTTTTTTCAATGTAGCTGCAGAAAAATGTTATGCATAATGGGGCCAGGCATAACATTCCTGCAGCTGTGCAGGCTGAAAATTCAAAGCTCTGTGGGGGTGAAGATTTCGCCCTGCAGCAGTGGCTGTAGCATGGGTCATAGTTCTTGTGTGGGATGAAAATTCAGCCACTGGACTCCAGCCATTAAAAAATGGTGTTGCTGTTATATCATTATTATATAATAGTAGTAATTATGTTACTAATATAGAAACACACAGTTTTCTCTTGCTATACTGGTACATGCATTTACATCACAAAAGAAGTGATTTTTTTTGTAAAATAAATGTTATCAATATACTTTTTCCATAACAATAAAGTATACTGATTTCCTTTTTAATATTGACATGCAAAATGTTATGACATTTAAAAAAAAAATTAAGAAATCATTTTTTGCATTTTTTCTGAATTTCGGTATTTGTCCCCATAATTTAATTGGTATCTTTATAAGTGTAATACCCATCAAAATTCATCTTATACCTCAAATTACGTTGCAAACATTTCGCTCCCCCTCAGCAGTATCAAGCTTTCCTCGCTTTCACAGGCAAAGCCTGCAAAACTGTCAGAAGATAATAATCAAATGTTAGTGGCTGCCTCAGCATTTAATCTGTAATGGGAATTGCCATTTAGAACATAAGTACAAATAAATGCTGGCATATGATTGACTGACAGTATCCTCTACCCATGCAGTCATCAAGCAGCAGCAACTTGTACGAAAAAAGCCAGTAAGAGGCTCAAACTTCTTTCATTGCTCACTGACTAATTTCCACTTTACAGTGCCAACACTGCAATCCCTCTGCTCCTGTCATTTCATCTGCAGTCACACCAAGCCACTGCTCTTGTCATTCTATTTGGGCATTTTCTATCACACAACAACCCAAAACCGCATTTTCTAAGCAGGATAAGATCCTTCAGAGTGTGGGCTGTTCTGTGATACCAGCCCTTTCAAAGGCTAAGAAGGCCCTCCACCTGCTGCCTCGAGAAATGCCACTGAAGTGGCAGTTATCAACCAACAACCCACATCCTGTTGGATATTATTGCTTACTTGGCCAGGAGATCACCATAAGTTGGACCCAGCTCATTTACAGGTGCATCCTGGGGAAGGGGAGTTGGATACAATATATACTGTGCAAGAAATCTGTTAGATACAAACTGTATATACTGTATAATAAAAGCTAAAGTACACGCTGTATACAGAATTTAAAAATATGTGTAACCCCTAGGTGGCGCTATCCCTGGGGCCACTACCCCTGCCTGCTTGGCTACTAACAGGTTAAGGGGCCTGAGTTCTAAAATGGGCACCTCCACCCAAAGGTCAGGGTTGTTTGTGGCTAGTCTAACCAGGTTACAGCCCTCTGGGACAATGTGACCCCCCTTTTCTCCCTGTAGTGGCCCATACAGTACACAACAGTAACTTCCCCAATACCCCAGATATGCAAACCACATACACTTGTGCTTGGCACTTATCCCCAGGACTGGTTTCTTCAGCTTGGCTCTGGGGACCCCCTGTAAAACAAGGTGATGCAGTACAACAGCAACAATGCAATACATTTAGCATAAACTGACACCACAGCCAATGTAAATTTGTAGAAACAAACAGATCTGATTTATTTAGGGAGCTGTAACAAGGAGGAGGAAAATCAGGTTAATTAGTTTAAACACAATAATAATCACAGTACAGTGCATGCACTTAGAGTCCCAATAGTCATGTTCTCTGGGTACCCCGGATGGGAAAGGGGCTGGCCAGGTCTGTTGCCGCTAGTTGGGGCCCTGTGATGGAAAAAGGAACATGCACACACAAAAATCTGTAATCCGGAGCCAGATGGCTCAGTCCGTAGGAAGAAAAACACAATCAGATGACACACTTGGATTAATCAAAAGTTTCAGGGAGCTACCCTGATAATTACTCACAATACCAAGGATAAACACAGGAGGGCAGATGGATGAACTCTCTGGATTGCCAGAGGAATCTTGGCCCCTCGATGATGGATATTTCTGTACAGCAAGGTAGTGAGGCAGGACCCTCGTGGAGGGGCTTATCTGCACCAGACAGCTCGATTCAGTCCAATTCTTGCTGGGAAAACAACTCCAAGCACTAGCCCACAGTTTGTAGCAAATGGGGAAACCAGATTGTGATCCCCTTCCAGCACATAGCACATTTATATGTAAACTAAAGCTTACTGTACCAGGCAGATGCCTCCTTGGTCCCGATCGCAAAACTCACTGCTAATTACCCGGGAACACTACGGTAGCTAAAGTCCTGACAGGCCGATCGTTTTCAGCAAAATCTTTGGTCTTCTACAGGGTGAGCCTGGCAATAAAACAGCAGCAGCTTGCTTTTCTCACAAACTTCAGATTCAGTCTGAAAACACCTTTTTCTGTCTCTCTCTCTTTCTCTTCCTCCACAACAGCAAACAGGCCAGGATTCAGGCCTTACATGCGCCTCCCGCGCGAACTACCACGCCGCTCGAACAGAGCAGAGCTGAGCTCCTTCACTCTTCACTCTCCAACTTGAATCTGGCTTCCCAACAGAAAGCCCAGGGTCTTTCACTTAGATCCAAAATGTTCGGTTGTGAGTTCAGTTGTCATTCACAGCAGGGCTCCCTCTATAGGTGCAAAAAGGCACCAAGGATCCAAAACTACATTACCCAGAGGCACCTTCCATACAGTCCCATTTCCACAGGCTCTAACTGAGAGTCCCAGTCCTGACTGGCCCAAAGCCAGCTCCATCTTAGAGTCCTCACATACTGATTGGTCCTATTCAACAATCCGGGACCAAAATGGAGGGCACAACAGAGACAGTTCATGCTGCAGGAGAAACAGATTAGACAAACTGCATTTTCATTAAAACTGTATTTCTTCCCAGAATTAATTACATCTTTCAGGAGTGCTCACTCTGCCCACTTAGCGACAGCAGAAATGGAGCAATTTGTCAGCAGCTCGAGCTGGACTCGAGCGGGGAAACACACAGACCCCCTCTTCAAATTAATTATGACTGCAAACAGGCAGCCCTTAAAGAGACAGTCCACGGAGGCTTTAAAAGCACTCATTGGCAATCACTTTTAAACGGCTTAAGTGCTGAACACCACCCAGACTTGGAGCACTTAGGCAAGCTCCTGAAAGACTTTTGGGAACCCCCACTTGCAGGGGGGTTACCTATGCAACTAACTACAACATGTACAAAATGGTGCACACCAGAGGTTTAACATTGTCGCAACAAGTAGGCATCAATTGTTATTTAAGTGATAACATTCAGTGAGTTGGAGTATTAGAAGCCATAACCAGGTTCTATGGATGACTAAACGCAGATGCAAAGATGAGGTGTTTAATCCCCACAGAAGACAGTTATTATGAGTATACTCCAACTCACTGAGTGTTATTACTATTATACAAGTTGGAGGTACTCTTGAAGTTTATTTTTTGTGCAGTAACATAAAGTGTGATCTGCACGTCAGATGGCATGCACCCAGGTCAGTGTCAGTGGGAGCACACTAAGCACCTTTCTTAGTGTGAGCAAGCATGTGTGGCTGTCAGCATCTTCCTACCAGCAATTGACACAGATGGACTCCAAAGAGACCGGCAGCAGTGAAGTAACATAATGTGTCAGACAGTAGCAGTGCAGTCCAGTGTAGGAGACTTCAGCTTCAGCGAAGGAGGCAAGTGTGAGCAGGTCAGCCTGCCTGGCCAGGGGACTGTCAGGAGTGAGGCAGTGGAGCAGTGGTGGAGGGAGCGAGTGGCATGGGGGGGTTGTGGTCAGAATGGGGCACAGAAAAAAAAACAAGCATTATCAGCTCTAAAGTGAGTTAATATTTTCATGTGCAGCAGTGTAGGCTTATTCAAGAGGGATCAGTGATGTGGGGATGGAGAGGGCGGTGGGTCATAGTCAAAAGTTTGATTAACCTACTGTGGGAGGGGCTTAGTTGAATAACTGACTTTATGGGAGAGAATAAATGACTCTGGGGTTCCTGTTATGTAGTTTGTGGGACAATAACTGATGGCAGTTCTTAATTCTGATTGGATGAGGGGAGATGCCTCTCGTATAATATAAGTTTAATTACTACAGTAATTCAAGAGGACTAAGCATGCACTGGTTATCTGGTCTACAAGGTGTTAATCACCAAGAAATGCTAAGTACAGCTCAGAGTGGCGAGCATGTGTATACTTGCATTTTGTTATTTTATTTAACTATTGTAATTAGATTTACTTAAGTTAGTTTTTGCTGACTGGGAAAGAAGGACTAGGACATTCTGCGTATTTGCAGCCTCTTCCGGGGTGAAGGGAGCTGGAGAACATTAGGGTTGCCACCTGTCAGGTTTTTTACCTGGTGATCAGGTTTTCTGGGTCCCTATCAGGTAATCCGGTTTTGCTGTGTGCTGGTCAGGTTTTTGAGCCATTTTGAGTGCTCACATACTTTTGAAACAAATGTTGTCATATTATTCATTGTTTCAGCTGCATGGCCAGCTTACAAACAAGTTCTGTTGTCAATATAACCCTTTGTTTGTGAAAGCAGTCAGCCTGGGAGGTGTAAAGTATGGCCATTAACACCATTAGCACTTACTTAACCTAATCTTTTCGACTGCATCTTGTCTTTTATTGATATAACAGATGGCCTTCTAGGAGAAACAATGCATGATGAGTCATAAAAAGTTGTGGGGCTAGGGGCGGAGCTTAGGATCCGGTTTTTGCCCCATCCAAAGGTGGCAACCCTAGAGAACATATGGAAACCAACTAAATTTGTACCAGATTAAGTTGTTGATGGTATTCTTAATGAATATTTATAATCATAATAATGTCCTTACAATGAAGCATTTTCATAAGATTAAGAACCTTTCTGGGGTTAATGGTCCCTAACTGTTCCCTGTGGTGTCAACACCACCAACTGGGCATTAATCCCTAGGAAATTCCTAGTTGTTTGTGAATTGTTGCTTAAGTAGTTCTGTACAGGGACAAGATCTTGAGGGGAAAACAGAAAATGAAAAGTGGGTGAAAGTGGAGAAGAGGGTTAGGAACATATAACAATAAGATATTAAGAAAGGATAGAGGTGACATCACATGATTTTTCAGGTGGCACTCAGCTGCTATGTTGAAATGGCCACACCAGAAGATAGTGCACATTAAAAGAGATGGTACAATATTTATGGAAGGCTTTCTTAATAACACCAACCCCCAAATGTTGGGTAACACAGGGCTCTACACAATAGATGGGGGTTGGCCAGAGTTGTTCTCTGGTAGGATCATGGATACATGAGGCTGAGGGGAACCTTAAACATTTTACACCAAAAGCAGTAAATCATTGAGCACAAAAGCAAGTACAGTCAAGCAGTAGGGGTTTATCTATTTAGATACACATAGACAGTGACAGCAAAAAAGCCCATCAGCTCATCCAGTCTGTTCATCCTGCCTAACTACTCTGCACTGGTCTTAGTGACAGACCCGCCACTTTATGTCTGTCACCCCTTTTCAAACTAATTCTATATGCCTGTCCCATCCCTGCTTAAAGCTGCTCCAGATTTGGCCTGTACCACTGCCTCCAGAAGCTTGTTCCACTTGTCCTCCATTCTTTCCATGAAAACTACTTGTGGATGTCCTTCTTAACCCTCCCCCCACCCTCACCACCACCATGAGTTTGAGTTCACCTTTTGGTTTTGTATTGAGTTCAAGGAGAAAAGTTCATTGGTGTCCTTCTGTTTTACCCATGCAGGACAGTACATGTATGTTTTGATCATGTCACCCCTTTCCCTCCTTTTCTAGAGGGTGTACATGTTCATGTCCTGCAGCCTCTTCCTGTATGTCTTGGCCCTTGCTCCCTGGGCCATCTTGGTTTCCCTGAGCTGTGTTGTTTCTATTTTGTCATTGTCACAGTTTCTCCTCAGGTATGGTCTCCAGTACCTCACACAGTATTCCAGGTGTGGTTGTACCAGGGACTTGCACAATGGGAGGATCACCTTCCAGTTTCTATTGCTTATCTCCTTCCTTATGCATCCCAGTATCCTCTTTGCCTTACCCACAGCTTTGTTACAGTGTGTTGTTGTTTTTAGGTCCTCAGATATCATGACCCCAAAGTCCTTTTCCTCCATTGTGCCTCCTAGCACCCCAACCCATTTCATACTGTACTCTAAGATTACTTTTCCCAGTGTGCATCACCTTTCATTTTGTAGTCCCGAAGCCCAGCTGACGGATCTTTGACCAGCTCTCCAAGCTTCCCAGGTCCTCTCTGATGTCCCTTATCCCTTTCTCTGTGTCTGCCCTTGCAAAGATCTTCGTATCATCTATGAAGAGGCAGATCTTTCCCTTGATGCTTCTAACTATGCAGCAAAAGAGCACATTGAAAAGGGCCAGACCCAGCTTGACCCTGTGGTGGGCCATTTGTTACTGTTCTGTGGTGCCCTGAAGGTGGTAAGAAGGATGTTAATGTGTGCTGGGTTTCCACATCAATATAAAGGGGTAAATAAAACAACTGTCAATGACACCAGTAACTTGCACACAGATTACTAACACAGGTTCCAAATGGGTGGATGGTGGCACCAGACAAAGAGTGGGGAGAGTCAGAAATAGGTTCCAAATACTTCTAAGGATTTTTAGGATCAGGAAGGGGAAACATGGTCACAGAGAACACTTATTATCCCTACTCTCCTATATGAGGAGAACTCTAAATGCAATGACTGTAACAGCTCCAGTTTAAGAGTGGTCTGTACTCTATAATCAGCAAATCACTATGCAATCTTTCCAGTAATACCCTGAGGTGCACCTCTACCTAGGGCCTAATACCTGGAGTACTCCACTCTAAGAAACTCTAAAACGCGTTACTGTAACACTCTATATTAGTCCTGAAAGGCAGTTCATGCACAAATTAACCTTCTCTGTCATTGAGAAGAAATGAGGTTGCAGAATAAAACACAGGGAACACTTGGCTAACTGGGCTAACAACTAAGGGACTGCAGAGAGGATTTTGTACAGGCCATGAGTTTCTCAGCCACACTCCACCTCCCTAGGGTTGCCAGACTTATAGAAACAAAGCAAAGATATCCTCGGCTCAGAACTCACTGAGGGCTACTAGAATTGAAGCACAACAAACCCAGCCACAGTCCTCTTCTGGACTGCCAGGACACGAAGAAGAAGAAGAAGAAGAAGCTGACCAACCAGCCCAAAGTCCTCTTCTGGACTGTTGGGACACAGAGAAGATGAAGATTCTGACCAACTGGCCCAAAGTCCTCTTCTGGACTGCCCGGACATGAAGAAGAAGAAGAAGAAGAAGAAGAAGAAGAAGAAGAAGAAGAAGAAGAAGAAGAAGAAGAAGAAGAAGAAGAAGATGCTGACCAACCTGCCCAAAGTACTCTTCTGGACTGCCGGGACACGAAGAAGAAAAAGATGCTGCCCAACTGGCCCAAAGCCCTCTTCTGGACTGCTGGGATACAAAGGAGATTCTAAAGAAAGGAAGTCTATGAAACGAGAGCAACAACGGGGTTCTGGGCAACAAGGCCGGACGAGCCAAGGACTAAGGAACAGGATGATGCTGCAAGATACTACAGCAGAGGATCTAGATAACACTTCAATATGAATAATAAAACAAGAAAACGGATGGTACCTTTATACCAGGCCAGGCCGTACTTTGGGGAAACTTGAAGAGTGGAAAACAAATAACAGGCTGTTGCAAACGACTGTGGCACGGTTCCTTGAAGATCTGCTGCTGGCTGCTTTAAAGATGCACTGAACAGAACTTCTGGAGTACCTTGGAGAAGATTGATCTGGATACCAATCGTGAAAAGATTCTGGAAAACTTCTGAAGACTGATTCCAACACCTTGTAACTTGAAAGGCTGGCAACAAAGCAATACTTTCTGGCACATTCAGTTTGTAGCAATAATAGCAATGCAAATAAAGTCTCAGTTCTTGCTGCAGTGGTCACGTATACAGTCTCACTGTCCAGACCACAGTAAATATACAGGCAATAGGCTTTTCTGGGTTGAACCCTAGCACTGGTGGACCTATCTAACACGGGTCCCACGGACTAAATTGGGTTTTTCCTGTTACTGCGGTTCTGTGTGGATAGCTAGACTCCTTAACATCCGAGGACACTAATGCTTCTGGGTCCCTATAACACCTGGTGAATCTAAATGGCTAGCAGTGGGCCTAACTTGCCCCTTTAAATGGCAGTGCAATGTGGCAGTCGGCTTAACTTGCCCCTTTAATAAAACAGTGGTCTGACTTGCCCCTTTAATGTAGCAGTGGGCTTAACTTGCCCATTAATGTAACAGTGGGCCTCATTTGCCCCTTAATGTAGCAGTGGGCCTAAGTTAGCTTGCCCCTTAATGTAGCAGTGGGCCTAACTTGCCCCTTAATGTAACAGTGGGCCTAACTTGCCTTTAGGGTCCTGGGCTTCCCTTATCCTTTTAAATAAACATTGGCCCGTATTGCCCTTTTAAGAATTGGGCCTGCCTTGTCTGGGCCTCTTTCGAACCACTGGGCCTTTTGTCTGGTGTGCCCCCTTTAAGATCACTGGGTCACCCTGTAACCCTGTCCCCTTTAAGTTCGCTGGGACTGTTTGTAACCCTGGCTCCTTTAAATACTGGGCCTCTCTTGAATAAGCCCCTTCCTGAACAGGGCCCCTTTAAGTACTGGGCCACCCTTTGGCTCTGCCCCTGCAAACACTCTGTTCTTTTCTGAATGAAGCCCCTTTAAATACTGGGGTTTTCTTTTGGCTAGCTCTTCTGAAGAGCTGGGGCCTCCTGAATAAGCCCCCTTTAAATAGTTGGGCTTCCTTGTAGCCCTGGGCCCTATAAACACTCTGGGCCCTTTTAAATTCTGGGCTGGCTTGGGCTATACTGACACTCTCTTGCCCAGCCACGCCTCTCTCATAAATATTAATGTTTGTCTGAGGCCTTCTCTTTCCTGACCCCTCCCTTGTGGGCGTCCCTACACCCCAAAGGCTTAAATTATTTAAATCAGGACCCTCTGGCCTGCCCCTTCATGGCACTCAGCCATTTTTCCTTTGCGCCTAGTGCAAACTGTTTTAAATAATACACTTCCAGTTCCAGGGTGAACAGCTCGTAGGGCTGTGCTGTTGCTGACTCACCACACCAGCAGTAGGGATGACAGGATGCAGAAGGGAGGTGGGAGGTACTGCTCAATGGGAAAGGAGATTCAGGCAGTTGCAGGATGACTGGGGACCTCACAAAAGGTCCTAGGACAGCACGAATGATGCGGCTCCGTGATTGCTGCCTCCGTGGGACCGAAACTGACTTTTTAGATTAAAAAAACAACAAAACAGGCACCAAGCCCTCCCAGGGACACAGCGGGAAATTTCATTACTTCACAGGTGGCTTGGGATGGCACTGCAGACCGGACAGCTGTGCAGGTACATCATCTTTAGTGACTGGAGGCAGGGAGGCACACAGCAAAGCCCTCAGAGACAGGTTCAGCCCTCCTGGCAAGCCCTTCTCATCCCTCCTTGCTTTCTGTGTCCTCACCCCTCCACAGTCACCATGACTCTCTCTAATAGTAACTTATTTTTCAAACTGCAGCACTCTGTATTCTGGTTCTGGAAGCATGGCAGGTGCCACATAGTAAGTCTTACATCAGCTCAGCCTAACATTCCATCAGCTGCAGCATGGCAGAATGGCTTAATTTGTGCATTTATTTCCAAGCTATTTACAATACTTTTGGCAGGCTTTGTACAAGGGTTTGATGCTGGCATTTTAAACTGGGCACCTAGGCATTTCTTGGGCACCTTATTACTGCACTAAGGCACCTGTAGCCGAGCATTTCTGTATTCTTTGTTTTTCTGTGGTGTCACCAACTCTAGGGCACTACGCTTCTTTTTTTTTTTGTTTAAATGTCCCATTAAACACTACCCTTTTTGTCTACCCCTTTAGCCGGTCTTCCACCCAAGTCACAGAAATGTGGTCTGAAGAAGAGAGTATATCTTTCAAAAGCTAGTCTCAGAAACAATTTTGTTAGTTCAATAAAATGTATCACCTGCAACATATTTGTTTCTTTCTTCTACATCACCCAAGTCACCCCATTTTCTTCCACCCCTAATTCCCCCAGCGTGTTCACCAGCCTCCTACGTGGGACTGTGACACAAGCTTGGCTAAAATCCAAGTATACTATATCAACTGCCTATCCCATATTGGCTGTCCTGGTCACTCAGTTCAAAAAATTGCTTGATTCATCTGGTAAGACCTTCCCCTCATGAACCCATGCTGGCTGGGGCCCTGTAGCCCATTTCCCTCCAGGAAGTCCACTAGTTCCTCCCTTAGTAGAGACTCCATTATCTTTCCCACTATAGGCACCAGGCTGACTGGTTTATAGTTCCCTGGTTCATCCTTCCTTCTGCTGTTGTATAGAGGGACCCACTCCACTGCCATTCAATCCCTAGGAACCACCCCTGTGATCAGTGAGCAGTTGAATATGTCTGCAAGTGGCCTGCGATCACCTCTGTTGCCTCTATAACTATCCCCATGTATAAGCCGTCAGATCCCATAGATGTACCTACTTTCAACCCTTAAATCTTTTCCAGCACCCTGGTACCCATTATTTTGCCCATGCTGCTTGAGCGCTTGTATCACTGTCTTCCCTTTGTCACCCCACATTCCAGCAGTGGCCCATCCTTCTCCCTTGAAAATAGTGAACAGAAGTATTAGTTCAGTATCTGTGCTTTACCTTTTATCTCTCTTTCCATCTTTTCTATCTTGTCTCTGATTTGAGCCTCACTATATCCTCTTCAGAGTACAAGCTGTACTCTCAGGCTGCTCCCAGGCAGAGAACAGACACAGTGTAGTTAACACAGACTATTGGATGCTGCCCAACCCTGGACAGTGTACTTCAGTAATTTCAGAAACATTTCAATCATTTTTTAAATGCTACCTCCTGGGAGGCAGCACAGATAAACTTTGGAGCAATTGTTACACTTCCCATTTTAAGGTACTGCACATAACAGGCAGATAGTACACGTGGTAGTTTCTACACTGATCCTCACTTTGCACCCTGCTTCTGCTCCAGGTTTCCAAGATGAGCACATTTTCTCAGAAATCCTGGGTCACTGGCCATAGACTCTGTCAGTGGAGTTCTATCCACATGTGTAACCTGCCAGTAGCATACTTGTACATTAGACAGTGAAGGATGTCTTGTTACTCCTCCTCTGTTCTGCCAGATTAGGTTCATGGTGCACCAACCTACCAGTCTCTCATAATCAGGATTAGACATGCACACATGAGTTGGTCCTTAACTTTTTGTCAATTTTAGAAGGACTGTGGAGGAGGGTCCTCAATAGTTAATTCCAAGATAATTTCCAAACTTCTCCATGCAGTCTAGCAACACTGAGACCACAACTGGCAGAAATGAAAGTAGGATGTCTGCAAACCCCTCTGGGGCTGTGGCTGAACAAGGCCAAGACACCCTGCACACTACCCCATTGGCCTCTATGAGGAAATCAACACTGCCTTTTCCATATAACTTTTCGGTTCACAGCACTGGATGCATTTAGATGATTCTTCCCATGCTGAACCATGTTAACCCTGTCTGGATAAACCACTTCTTAGCCCCTGAAGGGATGCTGGTTCATGGTCTCTACCACTTCTTCCACAGTTGCTTGGCCTCTGTTTCAGGCTCTGGAAAACAGCTGCCATCTGACTGAACAGGGGCTTACTATGCAGACAGGACTGCCTGCACTATCAGCTCCTACATCTGGGGTCAATCTGTCTGAACTGTCTCTCTCTCTCTCTCTCTCTCTCTCTCTCTCTCTAGAAAATGGCTCCTTCACCCTTGTACTGCAGGGAGCCCAAGCCCGCTCTCTGCCCTACTTATAAAGTACACAACGCGGTTAACACGTTATTAACCACATATGTGCAGATTAAAAGCAACAGCAATAACACCCAACTTGTGAAGCAGAGGCTACATTAGAACAGTATGTGATCTCTTTGTGCACAGTACAGAGTAAACCTCAAAAGAAAACATCATTCTTTAACTAACAGTTATTCCATTTTTAGTTTTTAGGCCATTGCCAAAAAAAATATCTTTAGAATTTGCCATTACTTATTTTCAGGAATAAATATTTTTGTATTTTACATTTCATTCCATTTCACATGAATATTTACCATATTATCATGCCACAAGAGGTTAACATGGAGCTTTTGATCCCAATATTCCTCCAGATCAAAAGAAATGGATTTTATTTTGTTATTGTAGCTAACAAATGTAAAAGGGACAGGAAATTTGTGCTAATAGGCAGCAGTTAGTAATGTTCATTTTTACAGAAATGATATTCCCACCTCCAAATGATCCATATGTAACTGTAACTGAATGAAGACTGATCTGAAAAACTGTTTTCAGTCACCTTCTTTTCATGAGCTGCATTCTGTTACAGTTCTCTTCATGGAATCAACAGTTTGGAGGGTTTACTATGTCACTGTGTACAGAGTGCTAAGCATGAGCTGCTGATTTATTAGAACCATGCCCAGAGTTCTGTACACAAACCTTGACATAGTTATAACTCCAAATCACTGGGTTCATAAAAAGAAAGCAATGCAAAATACAGTTTTTTCACATTGCTTTTTATTTAGGTACAGTTATACAGGGATCATTTAGGAGTATGATTATCATTGGGTGTCAGTGTGGCTCAGTTGGTAACACATTCACATCTGGCCCAGAAGGATCTGGGTTCTCCTCCCATTCTGGGATTGGGCTCGTACCTTAAACGCTTGTACCTAAGTACAGTCCTGAGGGGGTGCTGTACTGTCAGAGTGTGCTGTCCTTCAGTTGGGATGTTCAACTCTGGTTCCTTCTACCCATTTCCAGTGTCGCCCCGATGGGTGTCCAAGTGGAAGTAAAAGAACTCAAGGTATTTTCCACAAGAGTAGGGGATTTTTCCTGGTGTCTTTACCAACATTCCCTTCATATAAAACTGGTTCATGCAACTGTCCAAGGTTGTGTGTGGGTACTAATGTGCGAAAAAGGCTGCCACTACGCACTTCAGTTCCAGTCTTTCATTGCTTGTGAATCACTTTGGGATACGATGTGCGTGAAAAGTGCCATATAGATGCTGATTCTTCTTTCATTTCTGAAAATAGAAACATTATAAACAGCTGCTATTTAGAAATCATTGCCTGTCCTCTTTAAGGATATATCCTTTTTAAAAAATAAACATAAATGATTTTGCTCACTGCTCCAGAAAAATGCTCAGAATGAGCAAGGATCAATGTATTAATTTGTTCCGGCCTTATGGAAAGTTGGTGTTAAATAGGTCATTTGGGTCAATAAAAGTCTTCTGCTTTCACAAATAGCTTTGTTGCCCACTAGCTGCAAATGCCATGTTTTACCCCCTACTCATTTCTAGTTCATTTGCTTGCATTGCTATAGTATTTGTTTGGGTCTATATGAGAACGGCAAACGCCTAAAGGCCATCTCCGTTATTGCACAGTCAGAGTGCCAAAAGCTTTTCAGCACTTTGACAAACCTGCTTTCAGGACAATGGTGCCAGGAGATTTTTAATGCTTTCTGTGGGAGGGCTGTGCACCCACCCCACCCCACTCTGGCAGGATTCACCCCGCATCCCCTTAAGGATTCTTAACTCCAGGGGGTGCATGTCTGGGGGGAAAGCATTAGCACAAAGGTTCAGGCTGGGCCCAATAAAATCGCACCAGCGCCTGGACCCAAATCCAGTACCTCAGCCACCCCAGCCAGTAGCTAACCCTGATGCCAATGGGCAGCTCGGCCATCCACTGCAGCGCCACCCCTACAGCCTCTCCACCCCCTCCCAGACCACGCTTGCCATGCTTGCTCCCACCCCCCCATGCATGTATGCATAGTGACATCCTGTGAACCAGTTTGACTACCCCCTCATCCGGTAGCCCTACCCTCCCATTGCCATGAGGGATTGCGCTGGGAAGGTGTTGCCCTTATGGACAGTGCCCTTCCTCATGCGCCCACCTCACAGGTTACCTATTTGTTTGCATTGTGAGCATCATTGTTCCATTTCTAAATCAGTTTTCCATCTGGATCCCCATGTGTCACTAAATGTACTGTAAGACTTTGCATCTGTATCATAAAATATTCCCGCCACCATTTGTGTCATTCATGCCTGATTCTCCCTCTTCGCCTTTGTTTTCAGTTACAGTATATTATGTTACTATGGAGCAAATATGTTTTTTCTACCAATGATTATGTGTTTCTGTAACTGCCTTTGCAGGGAAAACGTTATTTCTCATTGACTGCTGAGTGCACAAATATATTTGTGTTTTACTCCCATTCTTATGGTTCAAATTGTTTTATAAAATGGATCGAGAGTTTTCTTTGTCCTGACTGGCTGAGAGGTACCTCTGGCCGTGTCCTAATCAGGGTATATTATGCCATCTGGCACCTCTTCAGCCAGTCAGGGTGGAGAACAACACAGATCACTGTACCAACCCAACCTCTCTCCGGAAGTGGCTGCATGAGCCTCACCCCTGCTCTGAAACAGACTTCAGAATCCAACTTCACTGCATTGCCCTATCCACTAAAGTAAACTGACATACTTTTTAATCAAATTTCAGACCTCTGCTCCCTCCAGGACACAAAAACCGCCGAGTAAATATTGCTGCTGTAAAAAAAGGAGACACATCAGTGATCCAGCGAGCGTCGTCTCCCATGCTGCTTGGAAACGGCTTCCATCATTGCCCCCAAAAAGTTGTTTTTAAAATGTATTGTTTCTTGGCATATTTTAAAATAAACAAAAAAAGGTCAGAGCCACAGGTCAAAGCAGGTAGCATCGCAGTGCTACGGAACCATGGCAATCAGGAAGCCACTCACTTCCGAAACACCAAGCCAAAACCACTCAGGATGGTGGCTGGTAAAGGACACACACACTCCTCTTAAAACCGACAGCAAGCTTAGCAAATTTCTGACCTCTGCTCCCTCCAGGGCACAAAAAGCCACTGACAAAATACTGCTGCTGTAAAAAAAGAAAAGGCAGGTCTGTGATCTAGTGAGCATCATCTCCCTTGCTGCCTAGAAATGGCTTCTGTCATCGCCCACAAAACAGTTAAAAGGCTCGCTTCCCACCTGCTCCTACTGAAATCCAGCAATCTCATGCTCCACACAAAAAAAAGCCTGATGCTTAAATATAAAACAATATTTAAAAAATAAGTGTCTATATGTGGGGGAGGGGAGTTACACACAGACACCAACGTTCTCCACTAGCTTCTTTTTGCATATACTCTGACTATAAATTACAGGGCAGGGACTACTTTTCTATATATTTTGTTATATTAATATACTTTGAAAATTATTAAACACTTGTTAGCTGGAATTTTTAAATAACATATTTTTACAGGGGGACCCATTTTATAAGTGCAATAACACACTTCAAGATGTAGGTTATCTCCTGATAAGAGCATGCCCAGGTGCAAAAGGCATTCGGCGCAAGAACCTCATGCCTTATAACGCACTTGGGCATGCTCTTATGAGGAGATAACCCACACCTTGTTGTGTGTTATTGCTTGCAAAAAAACATTTAGTAATCTCTATGCTTAAGTTTAATGTGTAATACATTATTAAAGGAATCACGCTCAGGTGGTTGATAATATCCCCGCCCAGGTGGTTGGGCCTGAGACCACCAGCCGAGGGTGTCCAACACCTGAGAAGGGATGTTATCCCAGCATAACACCCACCTTGGAGGGCATTATTACTATTATACAATGACTTGTTGTTATACACAGAATAAAAAATAATTACAAAAATGTTTTTGTGTGTAAAAATATTTTTGTTTCTAAAGAGAAGATGCAAACAATATAAATCCAAAGTCAAACAATTAGCAGGGATGTTATGCCAGGATAACATCCTTGCAATGGTGACCAACTGACTAATCAGAAGCCAGGATTCTTTCTTGCCATTGTATAATATGGCATGCCACAATAGCTGACTGGTTTATGGCAAATAACAACTACTTCAGCCCATTAAAAAAATTGCTTACCAGTTATTATGGTATTATACAATGGCAAGAAAGAATCCTGGCTCCTGATTGGTCAGTTGGCCATCACAGCAGGGATGGTATCCTGGCATAACATCCCTGCTGATGATATGCTGGAGGACCACCATACATTGCTTGCATCTTTTCTTAAAAAAATATTTTTAAACACTAAATAAAATTCTTTCAAATTCTTTTTTTTCTGTATAAAACAATGAGCCATTGTATAATAGGAATAATGCCCTTCAGGGTGGGTCATTATGCTGGGATAACATCCCTTCTTGGGTGTTTGACGCCCTTGGCCGGTGGCCTCGGGCCGAACCACCCGAGGTGGGATGTTATCCCAGCATAACACCCACCCTGTCCAGCATTATTTCTTTAATAACTGGTGAGCAATTTTTTAATGGGCTGAAGTAGTTGTTATTTGCCATAGAAACCAGTTAGCTATTGTGGCAAACATGCACCTGAACTGTTTCATTCAGCACAAACACTTTCTCTCAGACACACAGCTGATAAAGTGTTCAGACTGCCGCTGACAGAAAGCTGTTTATAAGTATTCTATGGACTTTTTTTATTTGCTCTGCTTTGTGGGGTTGCCACCTCCAAAGGGCTCTGCCCCACCTCTCCCAATGACCTCCCCCACACTGAGGCTTGCCTGGAGCGGTGATCCACCCAGGTTTACCCCCTCTGGGTGGGCCATCAAATGGACATGGCACCATGGATGCCTGAAATGGATCCCTGCAGGAACACCACCAGGAGGGCCTCCCTGGCTTAACCCCCAGGGTGGTGCTGCAGGACTGAACCATTCCAATGAGGACTGCTTGAGTTTTTGCATGAGAAGTTTATCTGGTGACATCTAAAAATATAATTTGCAGTCTCTTATTTTACTTTCAGCCACTACTTGCAGTCTTTACTTACAGTCGCAGCTTGTGATCTGCTGTGCTGCTGCCTTCAAGCAAATTAATTCCTGGCTTCCTTCAAATAAAAAGTGTTTCAGCAACATAATAAACTGCATTTAAGCCAAGAAAACTGCCTTCTGTTTGGATTCTGACCTGATTCTGTTTAACTGATTCAATTAAGTCACTGAATAAGGATGGAAAAAATTGCTAACCAGAAATGATAAAACATGGACTTCCAATGATGTCAACAACCTAAATGGCTGCTTGAAATGGAGCTTTCACTCCTCATCAACAAAATCTACTGTAATCTATATGACTTGGACACTGATCCGCCCTCAAATCAACAAACTTGTTTCCCTATCCAGCACAACTTGGGAGGCATAAGAAAATCATTCACAAGCATGACCCCCAAACCACCAGGCAAACAAAAAGAAACACAGCACCGTAGCCTCAGTCCCACACTATCTCATGCCTTTGATATAATGTGGACTTTGGTGAAAAGGACAAGGATTGCTGCTCCGAAACAGGGTCCGCATCAGGAAGAGAAGATACTATAGGGCTCCCTGCACCACATCAATGATAAAGTTACAGGCATTCAGGACAGCCTCAGATGTTTGGAGCTATGTACCACAAAGGTTAAGTCCAGACTGGTCAATATCCATGATGAGCACCTAGCATATGGCAGATCCTTGGCATATTTACACCATCGAAAGAGAGAGAGAGATGTGACCCAGAGGGCAGAAGACAAGGAGTCCAGAGCACAGAGAAACAATGTGAGTCTGTTCAGCTTCCCTGAAGGAGTTGAACAAGGTAATATTGAAGGCTTCCTGGACACTTGGTTTAAAAAAGAGTTGTCCTGGGCTGGCCCGCCAGTACAGCACTGGTGCTACTGCTTGCAACGCTGGCAACCTGGGTTCAGGAATGAGCCCAGGAGCTCGAGGGCCAGTTTGGGAGGGGGGCTTCAGCATCCATGGATGACTCACCTTCTCTGGGAGGGAGGGGAGACAAGGCTCTGTGCATGGTTGGCCTCTAGTGGAAGCCAAAAGTACAGCCAATACTAGCCATAAAGAAAGAAGGAAGGGACATGACAGATGTCAGCATGTGCGTCTTGCCATCCAGCCACAGTCATGTCCCAGAAAACAGAAAATCAGCCTACTATGCTCCAGGTAGTAGCGCTGGCACAGATCCCCGACCTTTACCTCTGCAGTGGTCCGACAGAATTCTAAGATTTGGGATGTATGAGTCCCACCTCATCCCCACCTTTTGGGAACAACCAAGGCTTGATGGGGGAGCACTGAGAGGTAAGAGAGGACAGATGCCTTGGCAACTCCTGAGGAAGTGGAGTGTAGGGGCTAGGGGGAGAAGAATAAACAGAAATACAAAAAATTTAAAAAATTAAAAAAAAAGGAGTTGTCCATTGGGGAAGATTTAGACCTCGGCATAGAACAAGCTCACAGGGCCCTTCGCTCAAAACCTAAATCTAGTGCCTCACCATGTTCCATGATTATTAAATTCCTTAAATATCTTATAAAGGAAAAACCTCTGTAAGAAGCGTGGGGCCAAAAATACCTAAATCTCACTGGCTAATGCATCTACACAGATCAAGACTTTCCCCCTTAAATGTTGGCCAAGCACAAAAAGTCCACCATGTTATTAAACAATTTAAGGGAAAAGGCATCAAAGCAGAGATGCGGTACTCAGTGAAGCGTCTAATCATTTCATCAGATGGCATGAAACTTTACGACTCCTTACTGAGCACTAGAAAGTACCTTCAAGCCCAAAGAGTTATACTCCCAGATCTGCAAACAGAATTAGCTGAAAGGGACATTGGAGACCTGATGGGAAGCCTAGCAGGCCTCAGTAACACAGGGGGCAAGGGGAAACTGGATAGCCTAGTCCCACTGCATAGTGAAGTTAAACATTTGTCACAGTTGGCAAAACAAAAAAAGAAATAAGGGAGGTCGGTGTTGCAATGACTTTCAGTTTCTGCCTGTGATCCCTGCTAGAGACATACCTCTTTTCCATAATATTTGCTCTTTGATCCCTTGCATTTAACTCTCAGGTCATTTTTCTGACAGCGGATGACTCCTCCTGCTTAAACATTTTGCAAGGTCGGCAATCTGGACATCCGACTCCTGTCACTAGATGGTGGCAACTGCTCAATGTTCCCTGGCTTCTCAACCTAGAACTTTCTAAACTGATCATGTTCACCAGAGGAACTGACTTCTCATCTGGGATTCTGCAGCAGTTGAACACCCATTGTAAGATACGACTCCGCCATTTGATAGACTTGTGAAATGAACACTGACTGAATATAACCAGTTTCACTGCCAAGGAGTTTAGACACCTGTTATGAAAAGGCAGAGTCCTATAATCATTAAGCAACTTGTCATGGTGCTTTCTGACCACCACAGAGGTGCTGTGAGATGGAATCCCATTAAGAGAAGATCAGGGTAAGCAGCTGTTGCCACTTTAAAAGAATGCAAATTTCAACCACTGTCCCTATGAACTTCATAGATTTGAATATACTTAGCAGGTGATTACAGACCTAAGATACTAAAATAGTCACTGCTTATGAACTAAAAAGATGGAAGACTAGCATTATGGGATTTAGATAATTGCATAAACGCTGCACAAGTGGCAGGACGGACCAGAGATGGGGGGCATTACAAAGGATCATGAGGAGGCAGATTTCTGTTTCATGATGTTGAATGGTTGAAGATTAAATTGAGAGACTATCCCCAGGACATGTGTACAAGAAAAACTGGGCCTATTAGACCAATCCATCGATACAAGAGGAAGGATATTAGTGTCCATAATGGTCGGGAATCCTGCCCACCCATGGAAATGGTGGGGTGGGGGACACCTTTGTAGTCCCGAGGAAGCTCCATTACCACAGTTGGTGGAGATGTGGATGGGAGAATAGAACAGAAGTTGCAGGTTCTCAGGGGCCACACCTACGAGGAGAAAAACAATTACAGTTCCTCTCTAGTGTGGGCCCGATTCGGGCTTTCCTCAGGAAGGAACAGTATTAGTTCCAGTAGGCTGTTAGTTCTATGTAGCCTACATCTGTATAATGAAATACTTGGTCCCATTGAAACCTTCTGGGTTCGGTGTTATCTGTTTTTCATATTAGAATTCATTGTTCTTCTGTTGGTTCGGTGTTCTTTGGGGTTTATAAGAATGGTTCAAGAAGATCCCTGGGGATTGGGAAACTATGGAAAGGCAGAAGTGCTCATTAATAACCTAGAAAATGGATACTTTAACAGTCTGCTCCCTTAATGTAAAAGGGATTAAAAATGTAGTAAAGAGGACCAAAGTACTGCAGGAATTTAGTAGGAAGTGCTGTGACATGGGCCTGCTCCAAGAAACATAACTCTCTCCCTCAGAACACATAAAACAGAGCAGAAGCTGGGCAGTTTATTCTGATGCCCATCCATCAGGTAAAAAAGCTGGAGTGACAATTTTGATGAGAAAAGGTTTACCATTTCAAGTAACAAATATATTTATTTATTTAAAAGTTTCACCAGGAAGGCATTGGGGGGTAAAGCTTTGGGATGAGGGTTTCTACTTAAATGACAGCTTTCCTTTAAAATAAGGCCACTCCCTAAAACCAGATGGATAGATAGCAGAATTTTATAAAAAATTAATACCAGCACTTGCCCCGATCTTAGCCAAGGTGTGTAATGCTGCTCATGTAGATGGAGAGATGCCCAATTCTTTTGGGGATGCAGTCCTCACAGTGTTACCAAACCTGGGAAAGACACAGCTAAATGTGGAAGCTACCCCCCAATATCTCTCCTAAACCAAGATGCAAACATTTTTGTCAAGGCAATAGGGAACAGGGTTCAATAGGTAATTTTGGCCCTGATGCGTCCGAAGCAACTGGGATTTGTCACAGGGTGACACATACAAGATAACATTAGGAGGATCTTTAATGTTATTTCTGCCTCCTGATTCCTCCCCAAAGAGGTGCAATAGGCCATTATCATGATTGATGTCAAGAAGGTACTTGATCGACTTGACTGGATCTTTCTCAGTGCCACTTTTGGCAAATTTGGATTCAAAGATAAATTTTTCTGTTGGATTCAGAACTGATATAAAGACCCAGGTGCTAGGGTAAAGGTTAATGGCAAAAATTCCCAGAGGTTTCCCCATTACACATGGGACCAGACAGGTGCCCCCTCTCCCCTCTTCTTTTTACCCTCAGTCTTGAAACCTTAGTGGAACTACTGAGACAGTCTAAGGAAATTCAAGGAATTCAACTGGGGGGGTGGGATTAGAGTATACCTGTATGCAGAAAACACCCTCCTATATGTGTTCAATAAGCCCAGAACATTCCCAAAGTGTTGGACCTGATTAAAAGATTTGGACAAGCTTCATATTTTAGAATCAGTGAAACTAAATCAGAAATTATATGATGTTGGACTCCCCAGATACACCCCAGCTAAGACAATGTTGCACGTTGAAATAAGTCACCTCAGGTTTTAGATATTTAGAGGTCTGGAGTATTCAAGATATATTCAAACTTTATCAGCCCAATTACTCCTATCTTATTGAGATTCAGAACGACTGCGCCAATTGAAGGGAACTACCAATATCAGTAGGGAGTAGAGCAGAAACTATCAGAATGAATATTCTGCAGCCAGACCACCAGCGCAGTAGTAGCACTACCACTCATGATGCCGATGACCCAGGTTTGGGAAAAAATCTGGGCAGTTAGGACGGCCAGCTGGGGGAGAAGGATCAAGCATCCTATGGACTGCTGTCCTCTTCTCGGGGGGGGGAGAGGGAAGTCACTGGTGCTAGGGAGACTCCAGGACTGTGTCAGTATGGAAGGTGTGTCAGACGTTCGGCTTAGCCCACCCCAATGTCATTGCACAGCACACCTCTTGGGAGGGGAGAAAAAATGCAAAATGGAAGTTCTGCCGCCACAAAATGACATTCACCCCCCATACTGAGGACCCTGCGACACCAATCTGGCTCTCATTTCCCTGCCACTGACCAGTCTCCACCCCTGTGGGGTAATTCGAGGGTGTTTGAGAGTGGGATCAGTCCTGAGGGTGTGGTGGGGCTGAGTGTGATTGGACTGATTGGAGCCAACAAACAGGGAGCAAAAAAAATATTTTGCCAAGGTTGAACTTCTTCTTTGCCTCCCTGCCTTTGAAGCTTTCATCCTGTCTTTGAAAACTCCATCATCACACTCAAAATTTTTTGGGGAGGGGGAACATGGCTAAAATGGAATATTATTATGTCCCCAAAAACAAAGGGAGGCTTAGGGGTGCCAGACCTTTGGGCATAATACTGGGCTGCCCACCTACAAAACTTCATCCATTAAATGAAAAGTTCTGAGACACCTAGCTGTGTCCAGTTGCAGTGATATGACCTACCCCAAGCTAAGACAGCAGATGCCATCTACATAGGCAGAGACTTAGTGAAGACAACACCTATAACAAACCCCTGGGTGAAACAGACTCTTTTCGTAAGGGACCAGGTTTGCAGGAAATGCAACCTTAATGGAAACATTAGTAAACTGACACCAATACATACTTGCATAGATTTCACTTCAATTGAACTTGATGCTGCCTTCCACAGATGGAAGAGAAGAACACATTACTCACCTTAGTAATCTTGTTTCTTCTAAGGGAATCTTACTGTATTCTGACTTATGCAGTATGGTCTCACCATAGGACTGCCCCGGAGCCAAAATGGTTAATAGAACCTATGCAAATGATGGAATGCTAGGCTCGAGCTCAGTTTTCAAATCACTGTCTCTGGTAAACAACTCTAAACCATCAGATTCTTACGAAGCATGCACTAAGCAGTTTCCAACCAGTGGAGTGATAATAATAATAATAGCAATAACAAAAACAACCCTCCTTAATAAGAAGTGAAGGGAAAAAGATTTTAAAGAATTACCCCTTCTGTTAAAGAGCTTCAAATTTGGCATTCCTAAAGACTCAAGTCACAGATGCCCAAAAACAAGAACAATATATATATATATATATATATATATATATAAACTCCCCAGATCTGCAACAACTCTATACAGCTGTAGTACAGTGATCATATGTTTCTAGCAGGGGAGGAAGGGAGGGAGCTCAGAATACAGTAAGATTCCATCAGAAGAAACAAGATTACTAAAGTGAGTACGTTTGTTCTTCAAACCCCAGGAAATCTTACTGAACTCTGACTTATGCAGCTTACCAAGCAGTGCCTTTGGAGGTGGGTTTATAACCTATTTAGGAAACAGGCTCTGCAGGATTGATGTGCCAAACCTGGCATCATCTCTGACCTGGACATCCAAACAGTAATGTTTTGTGAATGTGTGAACTGTTTTCCAGGTTGAAGCTTTGCAAATATCCACTTGGGGAATATCTCTAGCAGCTGTTAAAGAGGCTGCAGTACCCCTAGTTGGATGGGCCCTGAGGCCTGCAGGTGTTTCCTTACCCACCTTGCTATAACAGAACTGAATACAGCCTACAATCCATCTAGCGATGGATCATTTTTGTAGCAGGTTTTCATTTTCCCACCTCTTCATAAGTAAGGAAGAGCTGGGTTTGATCCTGTCTGTGACCCTTTGTGCGGTCAAGATACTAGCTGACTGCCCTTTTCACATCCAGGCTGTGCAATCTACACTCGCCTGAAGTGGAATGATCTGTGAAGAAAACTGGCAGAGTAATAGACGGTTGAGGTGGAAGTCTGATACCACCTTTGGCAAAATCTTTCTGCTAGTTCTCTGAACTACCTTGTCTCTATGGACTGCAATATAACCAGGCTCTGTAGACAGTGCCTGGAGTTCACTGATTCTTCTGGCAGAGGTAATGGTGACCAGAAACACTGTTTTCCAAGTCACATATTTGAGGTCTGCTGAAGACATGGGCTCAAATGGGGGCTGCATAAGCTGAGCAATGCAGATATTCTGATCCCACATGGGGGTGGGCACTCTGTGTGGTGGGTGCAAATATAATAAACCCTTAAATATTTTTTTAAATACTGGTTGTGAAGCTAAAGAAGAAGAAGAAGCCTTACCTGTTGATAAATAAGCTGAAACAGCCGTTAAGTGCACCCTTGAGGTAGAAATAGTTAAACCTGTGTAGTGCAAATGGGCCATATAATCCAGGACTATAGAAATGCTAGCTTGGGCATAGTCCAAGTCTTTACCCTGACACCAAAAGGAAAATCTTTTCCATTTAGAGGCATAGGTTTTCTTCGTAGAAGGCTTTCTGGAAACTCTCAGTATATCCATGACACCATCTGAGAGATGTAAATCTGCATACTCTAGGTCCTTAAGAGCCATGCTTTGAGTCTTAGGGATAACAAGTTGGGATACATGATTCTGCCCTGTGAGGAAGACAAAAGGTTGTACCTCCTGGGAAGACTGATTGGCATGGCTACTGACACTGATAGGAGCATGGAGTCCTAAGGCTGTCTGGACCAACCTGGGGCAATGAGAATCATTGAGGCTGATTGAAGCCTGAGCTTGTTCAGTACTTTCAGCAACAGAGGGAAGGGGAGGAAAGCATACAGGAACCTTCCCATCCAGTCCAACAGAAGTGCATCCAGAGAAATTGTGCCCTTGTTGGGGGGGGCTGCTGCAATATTCTGACAGCTGGTGATTGTCTAGGGCTGCAAACAGATCCACCTCTGGGGTGCCCCATCTCCTGAAAATGGTCTGCAAGACCTGTTTGTTCAGTGACCACTCATGGCAGTTCTAGTTTATTCTGCTGAGGGCATCCGCCAGGACATTGTCCTTGCCTGGAAGATGAACAGCTGAGAGAGACACCTTTAGGGAATATGCCAGGGACCAAATTGTCATTGTTTCTGTACAAAGAGGGGTTGACCTTGTGCTCCCTTGCTTGTTTATGCAGTACATCGTGGTTGTATTGTCTGTTCTGACTTGCACCACCTTCCCTCTTACCTGATTGGCAAATGGCTGAAGTGCCAGAAGAACTGATCTTAGCTCTAATAGATTGATATGCAGGAGAGATTCCTGTTTTCCCCATGTGCCATGAGCAGTGTGGTGATCCCCCAGATGTGCTCCCCACCCTAGGTGGGAGGCATCTGTCATCAGCACTAGAGAAGGGACCTGCTGCAGGAAAGGAACCCCTTGTCTGAGGATTTTTCTTTCCTGCCACCACTGCAGAGCTTGAAGAAGGCTGACTGTGACTGGGACCAGTTTTGATAGGTAATCTTTCTTCTGGGACCAATATTCCCTTAGATGAAATTAGATGTCTCTCATCTGGAGTCTGTCTCCTGGAACAACTGCTGTAGAGGCTGCCATGTGACCGAGTAATTGTAGGAAGTGCCTTGCTGGCCTGGGGACATGCAGTGCAAAAGAACTGGCTATCTGGATAAGGTTGTCCACCCTGTCTTGAGGGAGGTAGGCCATTCCTGCTGTTGTATCCAGTTCTGCCCCTATAAATCTGAGCAACTGAACAAGTTCTAGAACAGACTTTTTGTGGTTCACTAAGAACCCCAGGGAGGATAGGGCGTCCTGTGTTAAGGACAATGCCTCCCTTACCTGCTGGTATGACTGGTCCACAATGAGCCAGTCATCCAGGTAGGGGAACACTGACACTCCTTGTCACCTTAGGTGTGCCACTACAATGGCTAGGCATTTCGTGAATACCCTTGGAGCAGATGTCAGGCCGAAGGGCAGTGCTTTGAATTGGTAATGACCTGATGGCAACTTAAATCTTAGGTACTTTCTGTGTGACCTTCTGATTGGAATGTGAAAGTAGGCATCCTTTAGATCCAGGGATGCTAGCCAGTCTCCCTGTCTCAAGGTAGGTAATATGGTAGCCAATGTGACCATTTTGAATTTTGGTTTTGCTAGATGCTTGTTTAAGAATCTGAGATCCAGAATGGGACACCACTCCCCTGTTTTCTTTATTGTAGGAAGTATCTTGAATACAGCCCCTTTCCTTTCTGAATGGAAGAAACTGATTTGACTGCCTGTAACAGCAGAAGGATTGAAACTTCCTTTTCTAGTAGGGCTGTTTCTGATGGGGAAGAGGGCTCGAAGGCCCTTGACCTCAACCGTGGTCTGGTCTTAAAGCTGAGGACAAGTCCCTGGCCCACTACTTCCAGGACCCACTTGTCTGTGGTGATGTTTTTCCACTCCTGGAAGTAATGGGACAGTCTGCCCCCTACTGGTATTGGGGAGGTGACCTGGACAGTATCCTCAGGGAGTCTGCTTGGATTGTGTTACTGACAGGACAGTGGGGCAACTGCAACCACTGCTCCTCCTGCCCCGCCCCTAAAGTATCCCCTGGGTTGGTACTTGGGAAAAACTTGAGGCTGAAAAAATGGCCTGTATGGAGTTCTACCCCTGCCACCCCTAGGATGGTGTTCCTTGGGGTTGGCAGGTCTCTTCTTGATTGCTGCACTTTTATAAGCAGCTTTATAGTCATCCATTTATTTTCATATATGCTTCCATTTGTTCTCCAAACAGAGACACAGGGTCACAGGGAAAATTCATGGCTTTGTTTTGGGTGTCATGTGAAGATGTTGTTAGTTCTAAGCCATGTAAACCTTCTCATAGACACTGCTGAAGCCATCTGCCTGGACGCAGTGTCATTTGAATCCACTTTCATCCTAAACTGAATTTTTGAGGCTTCAATGCCCTGCTTAACTGCTTCCTCCAGGTCACCAGCCATAGGAGAAGGAACTGATTTGGCAATTTCTAATACAGTGGATCACACACTCTTTTGATACCTGGCTAAATAGACCATATAGGATGCCTGTCTAATAGCCAGGGAGGATCCTAAGTAAACCTTCTTGGCTATAGAATCCATTCTCCTGGAGTCTCTCTCAGGAGGGTGGGAGGCCAGAGGGATGCCAGCTTTATCACAAGCTGTAGCCTGCACTACACCTTCATGACTGGGGTGACCAAACAAGAATTCAGCCCCATTCTTATCCACCCAACATTTTCTGTCCACTTTTTTATCAGTAGGAAGGACAGAAGTAGGGGTCTGTAAAATCTTCATGGTCTGGTTCTTTAAAGACTTGTGGAAAGCGAGAAGCAACCTTTTTGATGGATGAGCATCTGTCATTTCTTTATAGTCCTCTTCCTCCTCATCCTCCAAAGATTCCTGGGATGGGAAATCGGGAGACTGGCTACTTGCTTCATGAAAGCAAAGTAAGAAGTAAAATCTTCATTTCCCTTATCAGGGGAATCATGCCTGTGAGGATCAGGGGAAATATCTGGTTCTATGGGTTCCACATACTTCTCATCCTCATATTCCTCTTCTGGTTCTTCACCAAGACCAGTGTCCTCAAAAGGCCCCCCACTTTGGTCTGTTAAACCAAGAGCCTGTGAACTGGGAGTACGCGGAACCGGTTGTTTATCAACCAGAACTGGAGACTGCAGTGGTTGAATGATCCTGATCGTATTCGCGATCTCCTCAGCAGAAGGAACCGTTGTTGGTACCGGTTGCGGTTCCTGGTGTGTTTCTTTTCCTTTTAACCACAATGGCCGGTTCAGCAGCCTTATCCATGGTTCTTTTCTTAGTGGAACTATTGCCCCTGTCGCAGGGCAGCCCCTCCGGTTCAGTAGGTTGTTCAATGGCATTTCTGACATTTTTTCCCTTAGCCTCTTTAACCTTCGTTTAATAGTGGACTGAGGGAGATTAGAATACATTTCACAGTCTGTCTGAAGGTGGTCAAACGCCAGACAGAACAAGCAGATCAAATGAGGATCTGCTTTAGCAAAAAGTTTCCTGCACTCTGTACAGTGCTGGAAACCTGTGGGTCCTGTTCTCTTTTTAGGTTTCTGTGACATAAGCAAAACCAAAAGAAACCTTAAACAAATATATATATATATATTTTTTTTTTTTTTGTCTGCTGTTACACTGGAAAACAAGAAACCAGGAGTTACCCTGAAATTCTTTTTAAATAATGACAAACCAGGAGTTACCCCGGTTTAAAGATGGACCCACTAACCGGGAATTACTCCGATAAAAACTGTCTAACTAACCAACTATACTGAGTCACAATAAGTTCTAATGAAATTAGAAATAAAACACAAAAGAAAATTTAGGGAACTGTCAGTTCCCCCACGGTTAAGAAACCAGGGAGAAAAATGACTACTTACCCCTATACAACTAAAATCTAAACAATTACTACCTGTAAACCAAAGACAGTGATAAGAATACCAAATAAAATAAATTTACTGAAGGAAAAACCAAGAAACTAAAGTTTCTTATAGAGATGAAGGAGAGCTATCTGGAGAAGTCTGACTGTGGCAAGTGGAGTAAAGAATCTGATGGTTTAGAGTTGTTTACCAGAGACAGTGATTTGAAAATCGAGCTCGAGCCTAGCATTCCATCATTTACATAGGTTCTATTAACCATTTCAGCTCCAGGGCAGTCCTATGGTGAGACCATACTGCATAAGTCAGAATACAGTAAGATTTTCTGGGGTTTGAAATGGCCTTTACACAATAGGGCAACTTTCTATAGGGGATACCATGGAATTGTTTCTCAAACTAGTCCAAGAATTTGGCCTCCCACATCAGGACCTTTTCTGTTTTATGCAGTTTCATCATTATAAATAATAATAAAATAATAATAAATCTTTATTTGTACCGCGCCTTTCTTAAAAGCAAGGCACCTTACAGAAACTACACATAAAATAGTAAAATAAACACAGATCCAATAACTGCTGAATTCATAAAATGCAATAAAATATCATCATCGGGTAAGCCTTTGACCATAAATGGGTCTTTAAGGCCTTTTTAAATTCCTCCATGGATGCACACTGCCAAAGCGGATGGGGTAGAGAATTCCAGAGGGCAGGGGCCGCATACATAAAAGCACGGGCCCCCAAAGATTTTAAGGAAACCCTCAGAATCTCTAACAACCCTTCATCCGCCAAGCGGAGCGATCGCCTAGTGCAGTAAGTTACCAGGAGCTCTTTCAAGTAGGCTGGGCCTAGTCCATGTAGGGCTTTATAAGTCAGAAGACTGACTTTAAAGGTGGTCTGCCACTGTATTGGCAGCCAGTGCAGATTGCAGAGAAATATTACAGGTACGAGGAGTACCTGACAATAACTGGGCCGCAGTGTTCTTCATGAGCTGCAGGCAGTGGATATCAACCCCTGGTAGCCCTAGATATAGGGAGTTGCAGTAATCAAGGTGTGAGGTCACAAAGACATGGACCAATGAAGGCAGATCACCAGACGGAAATAGTTGCTTCATCCTGGAGATGTTCCTCAGATGGTAAAAGGATGATTTGATGACTCCCGACACCTGCAATCGCAGTGTCAGCTCTCCATCAAAAATCACCCCCGGGTTCCACACCCATTCAGAGGTAGGGAGCTGGATGCCACCCAGAAAAAGTCCTGAGGGCAAACCAGCTCCCATCCCCTCTATCCAGCGACCCGGGTCCACAACCATCACCTCCATCTTCTCCGAGTTCAACCTCAGTCAGCTTGAATTCATCCAGTACTGGATTTCAGTGAGGCAGTTGTTAAATACCGAGAGAGCTCTATCCTGGTCAGGTGCAAAAGATAGGTAGATTTGGGTATCATCAACACAGCAGTGAAACCTCAGCCCATACCTTCTTACAATGTCTCCGAGGGGTAGCATATACACTGCGAACAACATGGGGTATAACACCAAACCCTGAGGAACCCCACAAGACAGAGCGAGTGGGCCAGAGAAATTAATCCCCAATAACACCCTCTGGCTTCTGCCTGTGAGGAAAGATCTAAACCACCTGAGGACTGTACTAGACAGGCCACAGATGAACCTCAGGCATTTGAGAAGTACCCCATGGTCCACAGTGTCAAATGCTGAAGAGAGATCGAGAAGAACCAAGATGGAGCGGCTTTTTCGATCTCTTGCCATCAAGAGATCATTGAGCACCTGAACCAGCGCCATCTCAATATCATGCCTCTTTCGAAAATCAGACTGGAGTGGTTCATAAATGTCATGGATGGTCAAATGGTTCTCCAGTTGTATGGCCACTACTTTCTCAATCACCTTCCCCACAAAGGGGAGGTTAGAGATTGGTCTGTAGTTAGCATGGCAGTCTGGGTCCAGAGAAGCTTTCTGCAGGAGGGACATTATTATTGCCTCCTTCAGGGAGCTAGGGAACTCACCCATCTCCAAGGAGCACCAGACTATCTGTGTTAGGACTGGGCCGATAATATCACAACAACCCTTTATCAGGGAAGTTGGGCCCAGATCCAAACTACAGTATGTAGGGCGCATGCTCTGGACAATCCACATGACATCAATGAACTCCGGCTGGTCAAAGGAACTCCAGGAGAGCCTAGGGACCGTGACCAAGCACCAATCCACAGCTTCTCCCATAGAGGATGTAGGCTGGAGTACCGCCCTGATGTCAGCCACCTTAGCCACAAAGAAGCGAGCAAGCTCTTCACACTCAACTTGTGAAAAGGCTCTTTGAACCTGCAGACAGGCTGGGTTGCACAGTCTGTCTATAGTTCGAAAGAGCTGAGCTGGTTGGTTCTGAGCAGCCACAATCTCTCTGAACAGGAACTCTGCCTTCTTATGGGAGATTGCAGAATGATAGGCTTGATAATGTTCCATCAATCTAAGATGGTCGGCATCAAGGGAGGATCTCTGCCAGCAGCACTCTAATCTTCATCCATATTGCCGCATTTCCCTCAAAGTCCCATCAAACCAAGGAGACCGAGGGCGAAGGGGGAGAGAACAAACATGGATGGGAACAATTGAATCCAGAGCCGAGGAGATGGCTTTATTATAGGCCAAAACCAAGGCATCTGGATCACTGCTCACTTCAGTAAGCTCCGATAGGTCAAGCACCGCTGCCAGGCCCTCAGAGCTTACATCTCGCAAAGAGTGGTACCTGACCATCTCCACAGGGGTAGGCCTATGAAGGGGGCACAAAAACTGAACTCTACAGTGTAATGATCAGACCATCTGACAGGTTCCACCCCCAAATCGAAGGCTTCAATCCCCAGGAGGAAGACTAAGTCCAAAGAGTGACCACCTTTATGAGTGGCAGAAGTAACAACTTGTGTAAGGCCCAAAGATGTCATCAATTGGAGGAATTGTTGTCCAAACTGCCAGAGTTTGTCATCGACTCGGGCATTGAAGTCGCCCAGGACCATCAGCCTGTGTGACTCGAACGCCATGTCGATCATGAAGTCTGCTACTTCCTGCAGAAACCACTTCTCATCACCTGGTGATCGGTAGATGAGAACGATTTTGCAACCCACACCTGCCACTACAGTACACACGAATGACTCAGCCCCCCTCAACTGGTACACTTGTGAGGCCCAGTTCGGTCTTGAAACAGATTGCAACATCCCCCCCGGCCCGCGGTCCAACTTTGGGCGGTGAAACACCGAGTACCTGGCCAAAATAGCGACCTCTAATATAGGACCTGCTTTCTCATCCAGCCAGATCTCAGTAATGCATGCCAGATCCACCAACCCAACAAGCTCTGCAATAACTGCAGTCTTGTTTTTAATGGATCTGGTGTTGCACAACACCGCTCGGGTAGGACGGGCCTCTGGAGCTGCATGGACTGCTTGCCCACCAATACTGGTAGTGCCCATGGGAATGGAAACCAGACAGAAAGGACCCTGTTCCAGATTTTGTTTCGCTCCAGGGCATCTTCTGGATTTCACTACCCCAATATGATGGCCCCGCTCATTCTACCTCCACTGTTCGCACCCCCCCAACTCCCCTCCTCCCTCTACGAACAATACCCAATGCTCTACAGTGTTTGTAGGTCAATAGCTGTAATAGAAGGGGGGAGAAAGGCCAGAGAGCATGAAGAATGGAGGACGAATAGCGCACAACCATGGAGACAGGCCTCCTGCACATACTAAGACCCAATAATATTAAAACACCCCTGAATAAATCCTCAATTAAATAACAAATTAAACTCCCAAATAAATTCCCAAATTAAAAACAAACCCCAATAGTTTCTCTGAGACTCCGCACATGCTCACACTGGGAGGAGAGACTCAGGGAAGCAAAATTAACAAACCTCCCCCCCCAAAGCAAGTCTATAATACAATAAAATTACAATCAGTCCCAAAATATAAAATTAAATGATTGAGAAGTCATTATCTCACAAAAGAACCAAAAGCTACCATGCTTTAGGCTGAGAAAAAAACCCTGAGAACATTGGTGTACTCCCTCACCACCCAAACCAAACGAAAACATTAATTTCCATTATACATGCAGCTATACAAAATTCTGAGGAAGACCACACTGTAAAATGGGAGGCTGGCCCCGTAGAACTAAAGGTTGAGGCGCTGGTCACTACACCTTGTGCCATGCCGGCAACCCAGGTTTCGAATTGAGCCTGGGCTGTCAGGGGTTGTCGGGGGGAGAGAGGATTGAGCATCCGGAGGACTTCTCTCCTCTCTCAGTGGGAGGGGGACTAATCATTCCACTCACTGACTGCAAAAATAAATAAATAAGATATGGCATGGGGACATAATGCCATTGCAAAATTAGTGCAGCAAACAATGTCGCAAGCAAAATGGCTTGTGCACAAATAAGGTTGGAAAAAACACCGACTGAGACAAAATGTGTGCATGCCATAGAAATCAGTGAGGAAAGTGTAAAGTTTTTTTGTTTTTGAGGGGGGCCACACCCCACGCACCCCTCGACGTGGGGGACTTTGCCCACCACACACCTGGAATTTTTAGAATAAACTCCTAGGGGGTGTGGACATCTGGGCAAGTAGAAACTCTGGAGGGGAAATGTGTTTAAAAAATAAAAAAAACAGCTACAACACCAGGAAATGGGGACCCGAACCCTGGTCCCCACTGCTCTTATGCTCAAGGTGATAATTCCTTAGCCACTCCTTCACTGGAGTGGCTTGACCAGGCACCTGCACCTTCACCTGCAGCTACTTCACTACTCCCCCATCGAAGCGTACAGTGACAGGGGTAGCGGTAATGCCTAAACACTGTAATACCCATCTCACCATACATGTTTTAGCACTTCCTGCAGCGTGATTTTAGCCACACTGTTCAGGTTTTGACATAATGACTCAGTGCCCTGTGATACCTAATGCCCATTCTCACCTATGGGACTTTATGTTCCAAGGTCCCTTACAATCCCATTTAGATAAGTTCCTTGGTATGTTTTCAGTTCTTCCCTGACCATGTACAAGGAACTAGTTTAGGAGTTACCAATGGCTCCAAAAGTGGTTTTGTTTTTGTACCCCCACAGATGTTGTACTTTTTTTTTTTCTTATGTCTCTGTTTTTCTGGACATTTGCAATTGGTAATTGCTGTAACATCAGGCATTATGTGTTAAACTATCCATGTGCATAAAGTCTGATTTTAAAATAATTATAAAAAATAACCATGGGATGGCGTGCCACACTGGAATATAAAAACCCCTTAAACTTCAGTCTTGGGGTTCATATAGCATCTCACACCTTGGGTCTGTATTACATATAAAATAATACATGGGGTGAGTGCATAATGAGAATTTAATGCACATCCGAGGAGTAGGATCCTACTTCACCCGAGGGGTTTATCAAAGCATCTCACACTGAGGGTGTGCATTAAATTTGAGTTTTGCACTCCTCCTCATGTATTGTTTAATGTAATCGTTGGGTGGCATTTTTTCTCCAACCTGATCAAAAAAGTGATGTGAGACAGGGTGCTGGTTAAGAATTGCATTGAATTTCATGTGAAATAGCTTTAAACACATCTAAATTAAATAGTAAACATAAAAAAAACAGTTTTATGAAACACAATAAGTAAACCAGAGTTTAGAATGGTATTAACTTATTTCTTTAAGAGCTAGATTGTGGGATTTGTGTTAGAACGAAGGTGGTAAAATTAGCAACTAAGAAAACTATTGTGACTAACCAAACTGCTGCAAACAGTAAGAAAGTTAATAAAAACAGTAACTTGAGTCATGAAAACAGTCATTTGTGACTTTTTGTTTTCCAGTTGAATTTTTCCTTTGGTTACTTTGGATTGCTGTTGCCTTGACGATATTCTAATGAGATACTCAGGTCAGAGGGTACACAGGTGTGTGTTAAAATAGAGAGACCATGTAAATGACAAAGATAGTGATGGTCTGAAATGACTGCCATACTGAAGAGTTACTGGAACAGGGTCACAAGGTTAGGGAGTGAAGGCTTTACTGTTTTAGCCTTTTTGAAGAGTTTGAAGCACTTTCCCGGATGTGGAATTATTGTGTGGGTTTCAGTTTTGCCCAGTTCTGGTGCGAGTGAGCATGAGCCTGGCAGAGGAGAAGCTGTCATGTGTTCGCTGTTATAACCCATGAGTTATAACAGCAAATTATAACCAACTTCTCCTTAGAGGAAAAAAATGCCAACCAGTTATTACATTCTCATAATGCACACTTCCTCATGCATTATCCTCTATTTCTGTTATATGATTTATAAATCATTGCCATGACATTGTGTGGTGCTGTTTCACTTGAAAGTGGCAATTTTCATAACTGCATGTGTCTCTTTGTTTCATTCAGTCTTAATCAGTTCAGATTAGCATTCTGTAACAGTATTTGACAGCTATCTACATTGTCAATTAAGTCTGATTCTATAGTAGGAGAACAACGTAAGATATGAAAAAAGTGAATAAGTTAGAAATGTTTTTTTGCATTTTATTTAGCAATTTATTTTTTTATTTATTGAGTTCTTGGATTACACCCATTGCTCATTTATGGGTTCTACATCAGTTACAAGGACAAAGGTACATCAAAACAGTAGTACATGTTTTAGACGGTTCTAGCTTGTTGAATTTTAACCTCATTGCTAGAGTTCAGTGATCTCTTCAATGTTACTGAAAAATGCAAATGTATAGTACATAGTATAGGAAGCATCCAGAAAACCCAACTCAACAGTTCTGCCAATATTTGTCATAACTACAGTAGACAATATTAGCTTTTTGAATAACATTTTCCATTGCAATGCTGCTTTAAGCCTTGTGCCGTTTGGCTCCAAAGTTAGGAGTCCGGTTAGCAGCATTAATTATCTTGATTCTAATTCCTGCTTCCTTATTTGAACAAAAAGGTTATAGATATCATAAGCAGTGTGGTCTATTCACCAGTTCTCCCCATTGTAAGAAGGTGCTTTAGCTGCTGAAATATACTGAAGGCAGTTTGCCTACCTGATAAGATTCTTAGGTCAGACTGAATGCCATTTTCCCATCTCCAGCAACAGCAGGGAATTTAGTCACTTACCCCTCAACAAATATTAGCCCAGTTTGCAAGAATATTTGAAGTCAGGAGTGAGCACTGTGTGAGCCCACTTAGGAACTTACTACTGCACAGAATCACTCATCTCCAGTATCTTATTCCTTTTCAGTGGCTTTCAGCAGCTCTGCATAATCCTGGAGCATTATTACCACCTTTTACCTCCCTTGCTAAACACAGAAAGCAGTTGCACCTGCAAGTTAAACAAAGAAAAACGCTCCACTGAGCATAATAACTTTGGAGTTACCAAACAAAGAGCATTAGTTATAAACCCCACTGGGCAACATCAGCATACTTTTTATAAGGCAAAACAAGCCAGTTGGCCCCAACTGTACTATAGCAGTCCCGTACATTTTCTTCTCCTCTCAGTGTTGTTTCAGATTTGTTTCAATAAAGGGGCTCCTTAAGAGAACCGTCTGTAAAGTTATTTATAAAAACATAGCATTCAGCTGTCTCACAGCTCTGAGTGCTGTTTGCCTCATACACCAGGACTCAAAAGGCAGGGCTTTCTTCACTAGATTGACTGCTATATAGATATAAAAAATAGCACAAGAGTTAAGTTTCAGCATGCACTTACAGTAACCTTGTGCAATCTGGAAATTTAATGAGTTTAAGCCACCGCAATGATTAGAATAATTTCCAAATGAACAATAAATCCTTCTCTTCATAGAAAGGAGAGTTGCAAAATTTAAACTTGAAACTCAAAATCTACACTATACAAAAAGTAAAAAGTGCAACAGCAGCAGTGTACAACGCATGACAAGGAAACAGGATACCACGTGGAGCAGAGCAGCACTGCAGCCATCTTGATGTTCCACACCCCCAATATATCAAGGCCTATACAAGGCTAACAGGATGCTGGGATGTATCAGGAGGGTTACTGATAGCAGAAGAAAAGAGGTAATACTTCCCCATACAGATCCCTGGTGAGGCCTCACCTGGAGTACTGCATATAGTTCTGGAGCCCTCACCTCAGAAAAGACAGGGATAGGTTGGAAACAGTGCAGTACAGAGCAACAAAAATGATTCATGGCCAGCAGGGCAGATCCTATGAGGAACGCCTCAAGGCACTAAATATGTATTCACTGGAAACCAGAAGGGAGAGGGGAGATAAGATAGAACCCTTCAAATTCCTTAAAGACATTAACAAGGTAAAAACTGTGGGGAATTATTTACCCTGAATACCAACTCTTGGTCACATGGTCATGAGCGGAAATTAACAGGAGGGAGGTTCAGGAGGGACATGAGGAAGTACTTCTTTATGGAAAGGGTGGTGGAACCTTGGAACAGTTTGTCAGCTGAGGTGGGGGGGTGCAAATACAGTCAGAGGATTCAAGTAGGCATGAGATAGAATGAAGGGAATAGTGTTCACCTGGGGTGATAAGACCAGGGAGGAGAATGGGGATAGGATGGGGAGGGCTAGTAATGTATTCTGGAGGAACAATAGGTTCCAGGGAAGGTTCCCGGGATTATAGGGAATATGGGCAGACTGGATGGACCGCTGGTCTTTTTCTGCCGTCATGATCTATCTTTCTATATTTCTATAATAATGAAATGTAGAAACAGTTAACATGAGTGCAGCAAATACACCTTCAACAAGTTGATTCTGATTAAATGGTACAGAGAGAAAGACAAACAATATCTTCCATTTGGTGCAGTACATGAACTGTGACTGTGGACTAAAGCCTATGTCAAATGCTAGGAAATGGACAGCTGTCACAGTTCAGGTGGTCTGTCAATATAGTATGGCACAATAAATGTGCAACATGTGTTTAAAGGAAAACTACACCCAAAACTTGAAAAAATATATGTTGTGCAGAATGTTTTAATTTGTATGTGAAGTTCTAGTGTTTCCTTCCCTCTGACTGGTATTAGGAGTTTTTCCTAAATTAGCCTGCTAGCTTTAGGGTAGTTTTACGACCCCTGGAGATCACCATATCAAATAGTTTTATTGCATTTCTTTGTCCTACAGTGCACCTTGTTTCATGTAATGGTGATGTGGCAGAGCCCATAAATCCAGCAGAAAGCATTGCATTACAATCAGTTCACAGCAACAGAGATGGCTATATTTAAAAATTTGTAGAATTCAGCTTGGTGACCACCCTCATCCTAAAGGTTTTACTGTCCTGAAAAATGTTGCTGCTGGTAATTTTTGTGTAGCTTGTAAAGCTTCCAAGATATTTAGTTTGCTTGGCATGCATGTGCTGAATGTTGGGTCTATCTTACATCACAGTCACATGAGACAAAATGCACTGTGGGAACCAGAAATACAATTACACTATCAGGTATGGAGATCCCCAGGGGTCGTAAATCTAGTATAAAGCTAGCAGGCTAATTTGGGAAAAACTCCTAATACCAGTCAGAGGGAAAGAAACACTAGAACTTCACATACAAATGAAAACACTCTGCACAACATATATTTTTTCAGGTTTTGGGTGTAGTTTTCCTTTAAGAAGTTGAGGAGTAAAAGAAGATTTAATAAACATCAGAGCAGCAGACAGGAATGCAATGTACAGTAGTCATTTTTAGAGAGGGCAAAATGGAAGCAAAGTACAGGAAGAGATTTTGCTAAATGGACACAAATGGTGGAAAACAGGCAGGCAATGTGTAGGAGGCAGTTTATGCAGAAACACAAATGCACAATGAGAAATACATCAGCAGAAAAGAGACAACCAGCCTCAGGACAGAGTGAGAATAGAAAAAAAGAAAATTCAGGTACAACAGATACAGAGGTATGGAAACTAAAGATATAATACAAGATCAAGAGGGAAAATGAAGAAACAGCAGCAAAAGACAAGTGTACACAAGAATAATAGGAGTAAGCCAGGATTGGGAAGGTGAGAGGCACGCTGACTTAAATACAGTACTGTATTTTATTCATAACAGGAAATGGAGAGAGATGGGGGCATTACAACAGCAATACCTACAGAACAGCAGGTAGGGTAGATAGGAACAAAAAGGTGTTGACAGGCTTCAGAGAGAGAGTGTAACAATGGAGGGTTGTGTTCATGGAGCAGATATTTCAGTGTGATGAGGGAGGTGGAGTGGAGGTGGGGGGTTGTCTTGAGATGAGGTACCTGTGCAGTATGGGCAGGAGGCTTGCACAGCAATGGTCTTTGAGTAAGTAACACCTTTAGCAAATACCTTTCAGCAGCATTAACCTGAATGATAAGAAATAGATTAATGATGTTAGCCGTCAGTCTGAGGACCATATAATAGATTACTGGTTTGTTTGCTGTAGCGCAATAATAGTTTCGGAAAAGCTTTTAAATTGCATATGAAGGATTTGACAGCTATTTACATACTATTAAAAGGATTTAAAACTGTTGGTCCACACCAAGACTATTTAAAATTGTTGGATTGCCATGTCATGGATTTTAAAAATTGTTTGTATGGCAGGGCAGAAAGACTGGGTTTATGCTGTAGAAAGACTTTTTAAAACTGTTCAAATGCTACCCAAAGGGATTTTGGATTGCAGCATATTGAGTCCTCACTGATACATGAAAAACTGCAGTATGCATTTACAGTGTGTTTTCCAAACATTTCATATTTTATTTACAAAAATACATTAATGCCCACCGTGCTTAAGTTCATATGTGATGGTGTGCGACTTTTTGTATTTTAGGAATACTACCTTATTGTTCTCTCTAATATGGATCACGAGTATTTATTATTTAAGATATTTTCCACAACAGAAATTACCATAATGAGAAAATTATTCTTGTTTTTCTTAGGGTTCTATGGGGGTCTGTGATGCTAACAATTAAATGTGTGTTCACTGTACAAAACATAATACATATATGACATTGCATAAAAATATTAAAAGGGCATCATACAATTATCTAACAAACTTAGCTACATTTGACTGACTGTTAATCATAATTTTATGTAATAAAAGTACAAAGTAGTGTTTAAACAAGCAAAGCTTTAGCTTTTGAAGAGTGTTATGGTTGTTATATTGCACTTTGCAGCACAGCATAGCTGGAATTCCAAAATGTACAGGCCTCATAATACTGGTAAAGTTAGAAGGTTAGAACTCCATGGCAATGAGTTATATGTCATTTGCTGTGGATTTAGTTTAGTTGTCAGACAGTTCCATAGTAAATTGTATCTGCATTTAACTGCAGTGAGCAAATACCATGTCCAGCTCATTTAAAGGGTATAACATCCAGCTGATGGTAGAGAGCAGTGTGGTCTAGTGGTTAGAATACCAGCTTGAGAACTGGGAGTTCGTGGGTTGAAACTTCACTAGAGCCAAATGCCCACTGAGTGACCTTGGGCAAGTCACTTAATCCCTCAGTGCTGCATTTCAGCTGGGCTATCCTGTACAAATAAATTGTAAATACATTAACATATTTTTTAAATTAAGAATATATCAACAAAAGCTATTGGACAGAACACCAGGCTTAGCTAAAGATGTACTGTTACCTGTCATATAAATGATGTTATCAGAATCGCAATGGCAAAATAACTTCATGATAATTTCCCTGCTTTTTACACTTATGCAGAAGACAGACAGACATATAGGACTGATTTGTAAAAATGTGCTGATTTGTGAAATTGTGTTAATAACAAATAAGCTACACTAATAAACAATCTTTAATCAAAACTTTTTTTGTAATGATTACCATAAATTAAGTGAAATAGGTTCCATATTACAACAGTAGAAAATCTTAGCTCTCAGACAGTGAAATTATTGTAACTGTGCAATTCCTGGGTAAAATAACTAGGTTTTCAGTAAGAACTTAAAAGATTTCCATGGCGGTGGGGGAGGTCTCAATGGAATGGAACTGCATTCCAAAGCCAGAGACAGCCACCACAAATGCTTAGTCCACCGGAGAGCTTAATCTGACAAAAGGGATATTTAGAAGTCCCTAGCTACTGGAATGTAATTTTCTTCTGACTGAAGGGTCCTCCTCAAGGCCAGAGTAACTAACAGGTCACAGATGTAAAGATGGCTCAGTCAAATCAGGGTTTTAATGATTAATAACAAGATCTTATAATCAGATCATTATGTTACCAGCAGTTCATGGAGCACCAGTAACATATGTTCTGATCTCTGTGTGGAGGTGAGAAGGGTACAGCTGCATTTTACACTAGCTACAGGTGGAAAAACTATTTCTAATCCATTCAGTTTGTGGTGGCTATTTTTAATAAGGTTAAGCAGTGTCCTAAGGGAGCTCAAAGCACTAGGGCATATAATTCCCCAGAGCCAGATGGAATGCACTTAGGGATGTTGAAGGTGCCAGTACCAGCTGATCTCTCAACAGACCCTTTCTATTGTTCCTTCGTGACTAAAGAGGTATCAATGGTCTGGAGAACAGTGGATGTGATACCCCTGCATAAAAGTGATGGCAAGAATGTGCCAAGGAACTGCAGACTGATCAGCATGATGTCAGTTTTGAGCAACCTACTGGAAACCATAATCAAAGAAAGTTTGGTGGAGTTCCTGGAGGCTAATTGGCTACTGCTCTAGATGGCAGACAGCATGGCTTTGTAGCAGGAAGGTCTTGCCAAACACATTTGATTTTGACTGGGTTATGAGGGTGGTTGATAAAGGTTAGGCAGATGACTTATTGCACCTCAATTTTAGTAAGGTTTCAACTCTGTTGGCATGAGGGGAGTCACAAGTGGGGTTCCACAGGGGTCATTGCTGGGCTGACACTTTTTGATATTTTCATTAGTGATGTAGGTGAGGGCATCTTATGGAAAATCAGTCTATGTGTGGATGACACCAAGCTATGTGACAGAGTCAGCTCTGAAGAAGGAATCTGTGAGTTACAAGTGGATCTGGAGAGGAAGAGAGGTGGTCAGAGATCCGGCAGTTGAGTGCCAAAATGTATGAAGTCACACATGTGGGAAACAAAAATCTAGGGACAGAGTACAGATCTGAGGGTGAAAGTTATTGTGACTGAGGAAGAAATAGATCTGAAGGTTGTGATCTCAAACAACAACAAAAAAATCAGCACAATGTAGGAAAGCAATAGGGAGCCCTCACCTGTATTGACAGTAGTTCAATAAGGATATGTAGGAAGACTGTGCAAACTGGATGGACTTTGGGTCTTTTTCTGCCATTAATTCCAATGTTTCAGTGGAAGGTGACTAGAATGCTGGGATGAACTGTAGGGTATTTAACAATAGGAAGAAGGAGGTCACATTGCCCCTGAGCTGGACCCTGTTGAGACCACACCTGGAGTACTGTGTATAATTTTGGAAGCCTCACCTAAAATATATATTTAACAGGTTAAAGTCAGTGCAGAGGAGATCAACCAAGATGATCCAGGGGCAACAGGAGAGGATATACAGGCAAAGATTAGAGTGCCTTAACATGTACATATTGGAGATAAGAAGGGGGAGTAGGGATATGAGAGGAACATTTAACTTCATGCCGGATAGTAACAAAGCGGACCCCAGGGAGTTCTAAACAACCAGTAGCAACACTAATACTAGGGCCAGCAAGAAGAAACTGGTGGAGCAGATTTAAAAGGAACATCAGAGGCACTGAGGATTGAGGCACTGGATGCCACACCTCATGTCACACCAGCGACCTGGGTTCAAGAACTGACTTGGGTCACTCGGGGCTTGGCAGGGATAAGGAAGGATCAAGCATCTGTAGACAGCTCTCCTTCCTCAGGGAGGGGGGGACAGTACAGCGCACTGTTTTCCTGACACCCAGTGGCAGCAGGGTGTCATCACATGTGCACAGTCAGAATGGGAGGCCCCACATCCAGGGCATAAGCTGACTCCATGGAGGTGGAGCCAAGCCACTTCACCCATTGCACATTCATGGGGCCCAGGGAGCAAAAAACAGGTAGAAAAACTGGGAGCTGACAGGCTCCATGATGGCCCGAATCACCCTCTGTATAAGTTGCCCCAATTCAGGATTGTGCTCTGGGGGGAAGTAAGCTGGTGCTCCTTTCTCTGGCCCCACCACAGGGGGTAATCCACAGGGGAACTCTGGGTTATGAATACGTGGGGGACGGTTGGGGTTAGTGAACGAGCTCCTCCGAGTGAGGGCCGGAGTTCCCTGCCAGCTCTTCGGAGGCGAGAAAAGTGTAAATTAAAAAAAAAAAAAAAAAAAAAAGGAACATCATAAAGTACTACTTTACAGAGCAGGCAGTGGAAGGGTAGCACAAACTGCCCACATGGACTAGTCAGTGCAAAAATGGTTGAGAGCTACAAGAGGAGATGGCATACAAATACAGGGCCGGTCAAGTGATATGTGGAGATAGGGGATGGGAGAGACAGACTGGATAAACCACAAGGCCTTCTTCTGCCAGCAGTTTTATAGGCTTCCATGAGCATACAATATTTTGACTCATATACTGTGCAAATTCCAAGAGAAACTGATCTGTAAATGTGTAAATAAAGAAGATAAATGAATAAACAAGCAATCCTTAAAACAAATTATTTTATATAATTACCTTTAAAGTTAATAAATTAGATTTCATATCACAGCATTGGAAAATCTTAGATCTCAGATAGTGAAATTATAGCAACTATGCAAAGCCAGGATGAATAACCAAGTTTTCAGCAAGGACTTAAAGATTTCCGGGGGGGGGGTTCTCAATTGAACTTGGAAGTGCATTCCAAAGCCTTGAGGTAGCCATCATAAATGGTCAGTCCACTGCAGATACTAATCTGGCAAAAGAGTATTTAGAAGCCCCTGGCCACTGGAATGAAAACTTCTTATAACCACAGAATCCTGCTCAAGGGTAGCTACCAAGTAAGACCCCCCTCATGGGCTTCCCGCTGACTGCAACACTAATCCTCCCTTCTACTTTAAGAAAGTATCAATTTCCTTGGTTAAAAGGCACCTACACAAGGTCCTGTGTAAATTGCAGTTCAGTAACGACTCCCTTGACCTAAAGCTAATTGCACTTACCCTTGATGAAGTAATAGTTTCTATCAATAGGATCTTCAACCTATGACTTGGCCAGTCTCAGTTCCTTCTTATATGGAAAACTGCTCTGATAACTCCAGTTCACAAATCTGGGGACAACGCCATACACAACAATTACAGCCCAATCTCAATCCCTCTCCCCCCCCGTCAAAAGTTCTGGAGTGTATATTTGTGAACCAGTTAATAAACTACCTTGAAAATTACTCCATCCAGTGCCCACAGCAGCATGGTTTCAGGAAAGGGCACAGCACAACTGCCCTCCTGGAATTCACTGGGTTAACTCACCAATCGCTTAATCAAGGGAATCTTGTTGGTGCAGCCTTCATAGATTTAATGAAGGCATTTGATATGGTGAACCATACATTGCTGCTCAAACAACTAACCTCAGCAGGGCTCTCAATCGACTCAATACACTGGTTTAAAAATTATTTGGAGGACCACTATGATGGTAAAAATCTCCAATGTCACCTCTGACCGACAGACCTTATGATCAGGCATGCTTCAAGGATCCATCCTTGGCCCTCTCCTTTTCAGTATTTTCGTAAATAACCTACCTCACTTATGCCATCAATGAATAATTTTGTATGCAGATGATGCTTTCATATTCTCAAGCCAACCTAACTCCACTCTTCTCAAACATCACCTACAACTCAGTTTTGAGGAAGTCAAAAAATAGTTCTGTGACCAGAAACTAGTATTAAACTACAAAAAAATGAAAGTTACGATGTTTAGTACCTCACACAGTAAGTTTAAAGAGCATGTCCTCATTATAAAAAAAACAATGTGGTGTTCCACTTAATATGGTGGACCATTTCAAATATCTGGGGGTTACCTTGCACAGCCACCTCACCTTTGCCCAGCACATCGAGAATATAGCTAAGGCCATAAACATAAAAATTGGGCTCTTCTATCAGCACAAGCACAACCTAACCCCTGAAGCCCTCTATCTGGCTATCCAAAGCTCCATTCTCTCTATCATAGACTATGGCCTTGTTATTTATGGTTCTGCCCCCTGGCCCCTCAATTAGAAGGATAACTGTTGCACTTAATAAGGCATGCAGGCTTCTAACAGGCTCTGATCACCTTATTCACACCTGTGAACTTTACGCCCAGACTGGCTGGCTGCAGTTTAGTAGTAGGATTAAATGTCAAACCTGCCTACTTGCCAAAAAAGTGCTCCTGGGCCATCTACCTCCTGGGTCTGCAGCACTACTGACACTTTCCTGCAGGTCCAAGCATACCCGATCAGCTGCCAACCAACAATTCCATGTCCCCAGAAGCCAGACTAGTCAAGGACAGCGAGCCTTCTCCTACAAACCCCCATGGTTCAATTCCTTGCATTTTGATGAAGCTTCTTTGCCTAAACTTGGCCATTTCAAGCTAAAACAGTACCTGGTATCTAACAGCTCCTGCAACTGCTTCCTCCAGTGACTGCCCTCATCATACTTCTGTCACTGCCCCCATTGATGTAATTCTCCCTTTGTCAATTTGCGACTGCTTCCTCCAGTGTCTGCACTCATCATACTTATGTCACTGCCTCTGCTAACATAATCATACCCTTTGTCAATCTGCCTCCACTTGACACACACACTCTTTTTCTCCTGCCTCAACCCATCTTCCTCCTCTACGTGTTCCTCTTCCACCTCCTCTAGCCCCCCTCTCCCTGCTCTACTTTTCCTGTATCACCCTCCTGCCCCCCTGTTGGTCTCCTTTTCACAACCCCCGGTTAGCTTTTTGCTTAGCTTGACAAGGCCCATAGCTGCTACTCTCGACCCCCTCCACCCCATTCCACCCTCTCCCTTCTGCTCATTACCCTTACCTTCTACTTAATTGATGACTATAATACTGTGTGTTTTTTTCTTCAAGATTAATGTTGTAAATCCACATTTGATTACCACTGCTTAGTTCTCTTGGATTTTGAATGTTCTGTCACTTTAGATTATCTATGTTTAGTATTCCTTTGTCTGTTTGTTACCCTCACCTACTGACATGGAACCTTTGCAAATAAGCACCTCACGCTCAAAAGTATTATAATCCTAGATGATATAAATAAATAAATAAAATAAAGTAAACATGCCCCAGTCAGTTCAGGGCCCAAAGATTAATAACAAGATTTTATAATCAGATTACAACATAACCAACAACCAGTACAAATCGCAGAACACCAGTGACCTAAGTTCTAACCTCTGCATGGAGATCAGAAGGTGTACAGTCATATTCTACACTAGCTGCAAATATAAAAACTTTAAAGGCAGACCCTGGTATGGAATATTGCAGCACTTCAGATGTAAAGTGACGAAGCTATGACCAGTGTTCCCAAGTCAACCTAGTCAAGGTAGGGGCACAGCCTTGAGATGTTCTTAAGGTGGTGTTTGACTACAGCTGATACCTGCAGAATCATGGTGGGCCCCCCACCAGAGCCTTACCTAGGTTGTGTACCACCTCATTTACCTCATGAAGAATGCCATCAAAAGTGGGGAGTCTGACAGTCCTACCAGGCAACACCAGGTGACTCAAGCCCACTAACAACTTAGCTTTGTATGGGTTCAGCATCAGCCAGCTAAAGGCCATCCATTTTTTGATTGCAGCAAGATATTTTTCTTCAGTAGCACAGACACTAGTTCACCCTGGTCAGGTGCAAACAAAATAGACAGCTGTGTTTCAGCCACATAGCAGAGCAAATTCAATTACATTTCAAAACCAACACATGAAACAGTGCACTGAGAGTATTGAACAGACTTCACACATGCCCAAATCTCCAGTTTTATCCAAACAATGTAAAAATAAGATTTATGTGTCCTTTAATTAAATGATTGACATCTACAGTATTCCAATATTTTCACCATGCTTCATCATAATCCATCATGTTACAGCATCCTTCAGTCATGATCCACTGAGAATAATATCCTTTTTATATGACTTAACTTACATGGTGCTAGTGTTTCACAGACTGATGCAAAAATCAAAGTCCAGGCTGACATCTCTAATTAATGTCAGAGGTTCCTGTCGTGTGCTATGCCACTGCCAGTCAGATGTACAGATATATGGTGTTATATTCTGTTATATTTTGTATATGTGTACATGCCACAAGAATGCCAGTGTTAAGGAAAGGTCTCATAGGATAGTGAGAGAGACTGGATTTCTTTTAAAATGTTTGGCCTTCCTCTAACCTGAGAGGAACCAGCTTGCTTGCCAGGAAGCTTACAATTACTTGTGAAAGGCTTGGGAGTAGCTGATCAAAGGCTATTTCCCTGGTTAACTAACTGAGGGGGAAAAAGAGGTAAATAAAGCGTTCAGGAGAAAGCCCATTTTCACCTATAAAGCAGAATGCCTTTGTCCCAAGAAACTTTCATAATATAGAAACCTGAGGTCTACATAAATCCCGTCTCTGCAATGCCAGTCAACAAAAGTGTTGAACCGGCATCGCATAGCCACAGTTCACAAAATAGCTACAGAAGGTTACCCTGAGGAAGGAGGGTGTAACAAATGGTCAAAAGGTTAGGGATAACAGTGACTCTGAATGTGTTTATGGGAGAAGTGTGGAGTGGTGCAGCAATGCATAACACCTTATCACCCACAAGCCAATGGGCTTGTGGAAAGGTTTAATGGTACTCTAAAATTGATGTGCCAAGTGTTTGCTGAACAGCATGGGAGGGCTGGTAGAAACACCTTCCCCACCTGTTGTTTGCCTACAGGGAAGTGCCCCAAGAGTTGACAGGGTTCTCCTCCTTCAAACTCTTATATGGACATAGAGTGTGTGGGCCCCACACCTGCTCCGGGAAGACTGGGAAGGCAGGCACACCACCCAGGAAACTCTCATAGTGCAGTATGTCCTGAAGATTAGGGAGAAGCCGAAGGAGCTTATGGGAGTGGCCCGAAGCAACCTGTCAACTGCCCAAAAGAAGCAAAAAGTCTGGTACAACCACAGAGTCAGAGCTCACTGTACAGTGTAGGTCAGGAAGTCATAGTCCTAATTACAGTCCAGAAGAACAACCTGCAGGCCAAGTGGGTGAGACCATGTAAGGTGGTGTGACAGGAACATAATAATAATAATAATAATAATAATAATTTTATTTATATAGCACCTTTCAAAATATCAAGGTGCTGAACAACTTAAAACAATTCAAACACTACATAAACAAACATGTACATAAAATCAGCATACGACAAGATAAAATATATGATAATAAAATCCAAGCATTAATAAATAACTAATTATCTAAAAAAGCCATGCTCCACAAGTAAGTTTTCAAATCCTTTTTAAAGAGTTCCACGGAGGTGCACTGCCGTAACCGACATGGTAGAGAGTTCCAAAGAGTGGGTGCAGCATATGAAAATGCTCTGCTGCCAGAAGATTTCAAGCTCACTCTTGGGATCTCTAACAACCCCATGTCGGCCGAGCGGAGTGATCGGTCAGGGCAGTAAGGCACCAGGAGGTCTTTCAGATAGGCTGGACCCTGGTCGTGAAGGGCTTTGAAAGTCAGCAAATGACTTTAAGGTGATCCGCCATCAGCACAGGCAGCCAGTGCAGTTCGCGCAGCACGGAGTAATATGACAGAACCGACTTGTCCCAGTCAAACCCGGCTGCAGCGTTCTGCACCAGCTGCAGGCTGATGGATTTCAACCCCAGAAAGCCCAAAGTACAGGCGTTGCAATAGTCTAGCGTGAAGATACAAAGCATGAACCAAAGTAGGCAGGAGTCAAACGAACAAGATGCTTCACCCTGGCAATATTCCTGAGATGATAAAGGAAGTCTTGACAACAGCTGACACCTGAGCTTTGAGAGTCAGCCTATCGTCAAGAATGAATCCAAGGTTACGCACCTGCTCTGAGGTGACGGCAAAGATACTCCACCAAGAATAATTCCAGGTGGAGCACCGATATCCGCCTCACCACCCGACCACCAGGATCCACTACCAGCACCTCTGTTTTCTCTGAGTTCAACTTTAGCCAACTAGAATCCATCCAGTCTTGGATCTCCTCAGACAGTTGTTAAACACCGAGAGACTCCATCCTGGTCGGGTGCAAAAGACAGATAGAGCTGGGTGTCATCCGCATAGCAGTGAAATCTCAGCCCATATCATCTAATGATACCTCGAGGGGCAGCATATCACTGCAAACAACATGGGCGACGCTTACGGATCCCTGGGGCACTCCACACAACAGAGGATTGGGTCAGAGGAAAATCCCGACACAACTCTCATGCGATCTCCGTAAGGAAATGACGTGAACCATTGCAAACAGTTCCAGACATCCCACAAATTTGTCTCCAGGCAGCTAATAGCACCATGTGGTCCACTGTGTCAAAGGCTGCAGAGAGATCAAGAAGAACAAGAATGGAACGCTCTTCTGATCCCTCGTCACAGAAGATCATTTAACACCCAAACCAGCAGTCTCGTGCTATGTCTTTACGGAAGTCCGACTGGAAGGATTCAGACATTATGGATGGTTAAATGGTCATCCAGTTGAACGCCACGACCTTCTCGATAATCTTCCCAATAAAGGGGAGGTTAGAGATAGGTCAATAACTAGAATAAGAGTCCGGGTCCAAGGAAGCTTTCTTCAAGAGAGGAGTTACCACAGCCTCTTTCAAGGAGCAGGGAAACTCACCTAATTCCAAGGAGCACCAGACTATTTGCGCCAGGACCGGACCAATGATGTCCAAACAACCCAAAATGAGGGGAGTCGGACCGGGATCCAAGCCACAACATAACATGAACTATACTGTAGAACTGCTTGACAGGAGACATAACCATGGGATGTACCATGTCAACATGATGAAGCCATATGCAAATAGGGCTGATATGGTATTTGCAGTGTGCAGTCCTGGAGAGGGGATGGATGAAGAGGACCCCTAACTGGACTTGCTTGAGGAAGGCAAGTGAGAGTCATCTGTGGAGGCAATCAAACTGTCACCCCAGATGATCCCAGAACAGTCCCGGAAAGTCAGGGGGGTTTTAGAAGACTTTGCCCCTTTGTGAACAGCTAAGCCTGGATGCATCCCTTTAGTGACACACAAAGTAGATACAGGGATGCCAGCACCCATCTGATGGACAGCCTACCACGTGTCTGAGGCCATCCTAAAGGACATTAGGTGGGAGGTGGAAAAAATGTCAGATTTAGGCATAATCCAGAAATCCCACAGTCCTTGGGCCTCACCTGTAATCCTCATTCCCAGCCTGAATGGCTCTACTCACTTTGGCATGAACTATTGTGGACCCAACGCAGTCATGAAGTCTGATGTTCACCCAATGCCACAGAAGGATGAACTACTGGACAAGTTGGGAGGGGCGACATACCTCATCACAATTGACTTGATGAAAGGGTATTGGCAGGTGGAGTTAACCGCCAGAGCTAGAGAACGGTCAGCCTTCATCACTCCAATAGAGTTATTTGAGTTCTGGGAAATGCCTTTTGGAATGAAGAACATCCCTGCCACATTCTAAAGGTTGGTCAGCCAGGTGTTACATGGTACTGAAGAGTATGCAGTGGCTTATCCAGATGATATTGCCATCTTCAGTACCAGTTGGAAGGAACACCTGTCCCACCTGAAGGAAGTGTTGGGCAGGATATAGAGGGCAGGGCTCACTGTCAAGGCTGAAAAGTGCCAGATGGCTATGGCAGAGGTGGCATACCTAGGCCATGAAGTGGGGCAGGGGCAGTTTTGCTCTAATAAAGAAATGATCGAAGCAATAGAGGCATGGCCTATGCCTGAAACCCAGAAGCAGGTTAGGAGCTTCTTAGACTCTGCAGAGTACTGTCAGAAGTTTGTTCCATATTACAGTACTCTGATAGCTCCCCTATCTGACCTGCTAAAGAAAGAAAGCCCCCAAAAAGGTAGACTGGGAGCAAGACCATGAGCGAGCCTCTGTACTGATTAAGGAGGCACTGTGCAATGCCCCTGTGTTGGCCAGTCCAGATTATTCTAAGCAATTTGTAGTTCAGATAGATGCCTCAGATGTGGGGATTGGAGCTGTCCTCAGTCAGACCTCTAATCAGGGAAATGAACACTCGGTAGTATACCTTAGCAAAATGTTACTTCCCTGGGAGCAGACATATTCCACAGTTGAAAAGGAATGCCTTGTGCTAGTATGGGCCCTGAAGAAATTAGAGCTGTACCTTTATAGGGGACACTTCAAGGTACAGACCGATCACAACCCCCTGGTGTGGCTAAAGCAGATGAGTAAAACAAATGGTCATCTCTTATGGTGGAGTATAGCCCTGTAGGCCTATGACATGACAATTACCCACAGGTCTATCTCGCCACTTAGAACAGTAACTGAATTTGTGAAAAAAACCTTACCATACAGTGGGGGGCATGTTCCCACAAATTCAGTTTAGGAGGGAAGGATGTTGTGAGCTATGTCACTGCCAGTCATATGTACAGCTGTATGGTGTTATATTCCATTATATTTTGTGTGTGCATATTCTGTTATATTTTTATATGTGTACATGCCACAAGAATGCCAGTGTTGAGGAAAGGTCTCATAGGATACTGAGAGAGATTGGATTTCTTTCAAAATGTTTTACCTTCCTCTGACCTGAGAGGAACCAGTTTTCTTGCCAGGAAGTTGACAATTACTTGTCAAAAGCTTTGTGGTAGCCGATCAAAGGATATTTCCATGGTTAAGTAACTGAGGGAAACAGAGGTAAATAAAAAGTTCAGGAGATAGTCCTTTTTCACCTCAATGCAGGATACTGTCATGGTATAGAAACAAAGAAACTTAGACTTTGACGGCAGATAAGGACCGCTTGGCCCTCCTAGTCTGCCCATTTCCCTATCTGTTGGATAAGCTGCAGGTCCTAGTTAACCGACAGGATACTTCTTCCTACCCCCTACCAGAACTGCTTTATGTCCGTCCCATGCATTCTTGAATTCCCCCACAGTTTTTGACCCCACAACCACCTCAGGAAGGCCGATCCATGTGTTCACCACCCTCTCCATGAAAAAATACTTCCTCATGTTGCCCTTGAGCCATCCCCCCTCTGTCTTCACTTTGTGCCCCCTTGTTCTTGCACATCTCTTTTTCTGAAAAATTCTACCCTCCTGGACTTTGTTGATTCCCTTGGGGTACTTAAAAGTTTTTATCATGTCCCCCCCCACACTCCTTTCCTCGAGGATATACATATTAAGCTCCTTTAGTTTCTCTTTGTGTGGGTTCTGTTGCAGACCCTGCACCATTTTAGTTGCCCTCCTCTGGACTGCCTCCATCCTGTCTATGTACTTGCAGAGATGGGTTATTCAGAACTGCACACAATACTCCAGACAGGGTCTCACCAACTGTCTGTACAGAGGGATAACAGCTTCCTGTTTTCTACTGGTGATGTCTCTTCCTATACATCCTAGTATCCCCCAGCCCTCCTTACTGCCTTCTCACAGTACTTGCTTACCTTTAGGTCATCTGCTATGACTACCCCTGATCCCTTTCCATTTTTTTTGTTGTTAGTACCCCCCTCCAATTGTGAACTCTTCCCCTGGGTTTTTGTTTACCAAGTGCATTACTTTGCACTTCTTTGCATTTAATCTAAGCTGCCATACTCTTGACCATTCCTCCAACCTTGCCAAGTCCTTTCTCATCCTTTCCACACCCCTCTTGTATATCAAACCTGTTGAAGATCTTTGTGTCATCTGCAAAGAGGCATACTTTTCCTTTCAGTCCCTCCACAATGTCACTTATAAAGACATTAAAAAGGATCGGACCCAGTACTGAACCCTTTGGTACCCTGCTAGTAACCCCTTCTTTCTTTGGAGTGGACTCCATTTACTATTACTCTCTGTATCCTGTTGTCCAGCCGATTTTTTACCCAGGCTACTACCATGAGACCCACTTCCAGACTGGCTAATTTGTTTATTATTTTTTTGCGTGGGATTCTGTAAAATGCCTCGCTAAAGTCTAGGTAGTCCATGTCCACAGACCCTCCCTGGTCTACTGCTTTCATCACCCAGTCAAAGAAATCTATGAGATTCATCTGACATGACCTTCCCACTGCTGCCTTGGGTTGTGTGCCCCACTGGCCTCTAGGTACTGAACAATTATTTCCTTCACAAGTGATTCCATCATTTTCTATATCACTGAGATCAAACTAACAGATCTGTAGTTTCATACCTCTGCTTTGCTCCCACTTTTGTGAAGGGGAACCACATCTGCCCTCCTCCAGTCCTGAGATATCACACCATCCTCCCATGATTTGTTAAAAAGGGTAGTCAGTAGTGTCACTAGTTCTCCCCTTAGTTCTTTTAGAATTCTGGGGTGAATCCCATCAGGGTCCATTGCTTTGTCCACCTTTGGTTTTAGGAGTTCTTTCAAACCCTTTTTTCTGTGAATGGATGGGTATCGACTCCCCTATCCAGAGTGCTTCTGTTGATTGGATTAGGTTCCCCCTCACCTCTTCTTTTGTGAATAGTGAACAGAAGTATTTGTTCAGTATCCCTTCTTTTTCACTGTCGCTCTCTGCCCACCCACCGTCCCCTTTATTAAGCCTCACTATCCCTCCCTTGGTTTATCTTCACTCCCTGATGATCCCCCTTCTTAACCAAGTTGGCTATCTTTTCCTTGATTTGGCCCTTTGCTATTCTGACTGCCTTCTGCTTAAACTGGTACAGTTCTCTGCCCTGCTCTTTCTGTGTTTTTTTATACTTCCTGAATGCTATCTTTTTCTTTCTAACCTTCCCCGCCACCTCTTTTGAGAACCATGGTGTTTTTTTTTTCCTTCATTTTGATTTATTTATTTATTTGTTTCACACAAAATCTTCTTGACTCTGTGATGGCAGTTTTGATGTTTCACCATTGTTCCACCACTCCTCCTTCTTGCATGTTTCCTAGTGTTTTCTGAGACAGTCTCCCATTTTGACAAAATCAGCCCTCCTAAAGTCCAGTACCCTCACTTTTGCATGGCTTGACTCTACGACTGTGTTTATCGTGAACCACACTTTTTGGTGGTCACTTGTTCCCAGATGGCTACCCACTTCTAAATTTCAGATCCTCTTTCTGTCCCTGTTTGAGAGTACCAGGTCAAAGATTGTTCCCTCCTGAGTGAGATCCAATACCAGCTGTCTGAGGCATGCCTCCTGTAGGGCATTGAGAATGACCCTGCTCTTGGATGTGGCTGCAGCAAAGGTGCTCTGGTTAACATCTGGCATTTTCAGGTCACCCATCAACAATATCTCCCCTTTTTCTGCCATCCTAAGGATGTCTTCTATATTTTCCTTGTCCATTTCCTCCCCCTGAGATGGTTGTCTGTATACAACAACAGTGCAGATTGTTTTACCATTTCCTGTCTCCAGAGTGACCCACGGTGCCTTCTTTCTTCCCTGTTTACCTTTTAGTTCCATTGCTTTGATCCCTTCCCTTATGTACAGAGCTACTCTTTGTCCTTTTCTACCCTCCCTGTTCCTCCTGTATACTGTGTAACCTGGTATGCTGACATCCCAGTCATTGTTCTTTGTGTACCATGTTTCTGTAACTGCCACAATATCCAGGTGTCCCTCTTCCATCAAGACCACTAGTTCAGGGAGCTTGTTACCCAGACTATGGGCATTGGTACTCATTGACCTCAATTTCTTGATGGCCTTACCCCTTTTAGCCCCATCCCTGTCCTTACTGCCTTTGCCAGTTTCTCCATTTACCTCTGCCCTTTTCCCTATCAACTTCTCTATTTTTTGGTTTTTTTACCATTCTGTTTCTCTCCATTCGTGACATGTGGAGCCTCTCTCAGGCAACCTACCTGTTCCTGCCTGCCTGAGGTCCTCTTGGCCCTATGCCTCCTCTCTCTCCCCCCTCCACCTACAGTCAGTACCCCAAGATTAATCCCTCTGCGGTGGGGCCACCCCTCCTCTTTGGGTGCTCTTTCCAAGTCAGACTCTGGCATGTAGGTGAGGGCCCGGGTGGAGGAACTGAGAGGCCGGGTCAGACTAATCCAGTGGTGGGCTTAGGGGTCAGGTGCCATTGCCTACCCCACAGAGCCGGGTTTTTCCGTTATCTGTTTCTTCCCCCACTCTCCCCCCATGCGAGGGCACCACTGATGTCATAACACTCTGCAACCTTGTCAGCGTCAGCCACGCTACAAGTGCTGTCTGCATACTGCAGTGCCCCCAATCTCCACCAGGAGCCACTGGTATGCCAGACAATCCCCAACCCTCCCCCCAGGGGAAGAGAGCTGTCCATCAGATGCTCAAATCCTCTCCCTCCCCTGCTGACCCCCGTCACCCTGGGCTTGCTCCTGAACCCGGGTCATTGGTGTGGTGCAAGGTGTGGTATCCAGTGCCTCAACCCTCAGCACCACAGAGCCGGCTTCAACTTCTCCATGTTGGTATTTACTTCACTAACTACCCTGTTTTTTTGTGGGGGGCACTGGGATTTCCCTTCTCCTTTTCAGTGCCTTCCCCATAGCTAGTTTAAATCTAGTCAGTGTCAGTGGCTCAGTCGGTAGCACACTCACCTCTGAGGCCAGGAGATCAGAGGGCTGTAGGTTCAGTTCCCACATCTGGCACTTGGGTTAATATCCCAGTACTGACACTATAATGCAGCATGAGAGGGGTGCTGCACTTCTTAGGTGCCATCTTTCAGATGAGATGTTAAACCAAGGTCCCATCTGCTTGGATTGGTGGTGGTTCAGGTGGATGTTTAAGATCCCATGACACTTCTCAAAAAGAGTAGGGGAATTTCCCCGGTGCCCTGGCCAAATTTCCCTCATTCACTAAAAATACCATCAAACAGCTTAATCTGGTTCAAGGTCAGTTGGCATTCATCTGTATCCCCCTCCCCCGGGTCGTGCCTGAAAATAGGCAGGATTTGTCTAGTGCACTTACCCGGTCAACAAAAACTAAATAAAATAAATAAATAAATAAAATAAATGCTTGCCAATGAAGCATTTAAACCTATCACCTAGGATCCTGGTTTCTCTCCTGGACAGATGCAGATCATTGTGCAGTATAGGCCTGTATTCCTCCAGCTGAGCATTGCACCAGTTTTCAACCATTGATTGAATCCCATAGTGCAGAGCACCCTAGCCTCACCCATGCCATAGACAGGCAGCACTTCCAAGAAGGTTACCATATGTGCTAGTTGTCTAAGGCAGTGTCAGTGGCTTAGTAGGTAGCACACTCGCCTCTGAGGCCGGGAGATCAGAGGGCTGTGGGTTCAGTTCCCACATCTGGTACTTGGGTTAATATCCCAGTACTGACACTGTAGTGCAGCATGAGAGGGGTGCTGCACTTCTGAGGTGCCGCCTTTCCGATGAGACATTAAACCGAGGTCCCATCTGCCTGGATTGGTGGTAGTTCAGGTAAATGTTAAAGATCCCATGGCACTTCTCGAAAAAGAGTAGAGAATTTCCCCGGTGTCCTGGCCAGATTTCCCTCATTCACTAAAAAATATACCACTAAAAAAATACCACCAACAGCTTAATCTGGTTCAAGTTCAGTTGGCATTCATCTGTACCCCCCTCCACCGGGTGGTGCCTGAAAACAGGCAGGATTTGTCTAGTGCACTTACCCGGTCAACAAAAACTAAATAAATAAATAAGGCCCCTTCCCAACTCCACAAAGTCCTCCTGCATTTCTCTGATACCATTCTCAGCCAGGACATTTGTTCCTAGGTGAACAATAACATCCATCTCTCTCTCTCCCCCATTCAGCTGCTCCTGCGATCCTGAGGATTCAGTCCCTGTCCCTCCAAGCCATGGCACCAGGCAGGCACCTTACCTCCCTCCCCCAATTCTATCCACTAACAACTGAGTCCTCCACCAGGAGTTGTTTCCTTCTTCTGTGGGGTCCCATGCCACTCTCCTGTAGGTCTCCTTTGTGGAGGTTCCCAGCATCCTCCTTGGTCTCCACTGCAGGTGCCTCCATATAGAAACCATGCTCTGCCAGAATGGCATACAATTTGTTGAGAGGTACAATTGGAGGGATGGGCCTCTGTTCCTCCACCCTCACCCTCTCTGAGCCCACCATGGTCTTACTACTCCTCTCTTTTTGCAACCTCTGAGGCAGCAGCTTCATCCTTGGTGGTCCCTGGGTTGGAGAGGAGGTCCCCCAAATCCTAGTCAACTCATCCTGGAGATGAGCAACCTCCTCCCTCAGCCCAGAGAGGTGCCTGCAGATGGGACAACACTGCATCCTCCAGAATGTCTCCCAGAAGACTTCAGCTACACAGCCATTACACTGTACCACTCCCATCATGTCTTACAGTATTTGTTGCCCCTTGAATGTTGTTTTGTATGCTTACTCTTTTCTGTCTCCATTTACTTTTTTTGGTTTTTCTCCCTACTTTCCTACTGCATCCATGCCTTTACAGCTCCTGCTGTTCCTGTTCTGGGACAGGAAGTTCCTGTATTCCTCAGTAGTCTCCTTACTTACTCAAAGACAGACCTCCAGCAGCTAGGGGATGAGGGAGAAAGCTATTCTTTTCCTTCTAGGATGGTGAGTCTTTTGTGCCTCTGTGATCACTCCCTTCCTTCTCCCAAACAGGATGTTCCTGTTCTCAGTCAAATCCAGTGCCTATAAAAGTTGAACTGGCTAAGGGAGATGAAGATGGGGGGATAAATAGTCCTAGTGGAGGAGTTCTAGCAGCTGCCTCCTTCCTCTTGCTGCATTCTGTCAAACGCTAACTAGGGAAGTTTTAAATACAGATACCTGGCTTTCTGTTGCCTAAGCAACAACTCCTAATTTACAGCTCTTTTCTTCACCTAACTAATAGCACAGATAACAGTTCCCTTCCCCTAACTCAGACAATCACACCAACACTTTTTTTTGTTTGTCCAAGTAGTAGAGTTCTAGTTATTTAGTCCAAGTAGAAGAGTTCTAGCAGCTGCCTCCTTTCTCTTGCTTCCTTTGAGATGAAAGGAAAGGACAGAGCTATCTATTCTGGTAGGTTATTGCAAATTCTCTGCCAAGTATAATAATTGTCAGGGAAGTATGACATCACAAGGCAGCTAGAAAATGTTGTTGTTGGGAAAGTTCAAGAGTGACATCCACTGGCCTAAAAGTAAGGACAGATCAGGGATTTTGACAGTATATAAAGAGTTTGAAAACCAGGGTCTCTCTCATTTTGTTGAACATCTTTAAGGGACACTCGTCTCCTGATACACAAAAAGCAAGATTGCTATCAAAGGAAACTGAAACTTTCATTTATTTTTCCTGGACTGTAATCCACTATGAACTTAAGGTAGAACTTAGCTAACAGTTTTAAGGTTTTTTTTGTGTGTACGTTTCCTCTTTTTATTTGTGTCATTCTGTGACCAAACTTATCAAACCTTTTTGTTGTAATATATGATATTATTTAATTATTTAGTAAAGACATTTGTTTTGTTTAAGAAACCTGCATGAATGAGATTTCTATATTGCACATGTGATTGTGGGATGTTTCAGTAATAATCTGTGACTGAACTGTTATTCCCAAGGGGTGCCATGATAAACTACCAAATCAAACAAAGGGTCTTAAAAGGAAAGTCTGGGTAAAGATAGGGGGTCTACCACAATCTCGAGGAAGAGTCTCTGGGGATTTAAACCAGGTTATTGCACGCCTTGTGGAAGTAGGAAGAATCAGGGTTACAACGCTACCCCAAAGAGGTTGTAATACCTGGATGTTCCCCCTTTGTGTAACAACCAAGAAGTGTTCAAGACTCGAGCTTAGCATTGTACCCTGATCCAGAGTAAAGAGGGATGCCCTGGGACCTTGAGACAGGTCAACTATGCCTATGAATAGAGTGTCAAAAATAAGTTATCAAGCATTAAATTGTGGAACTGAATAAAAGAACAATAAAGTAGTTATCAACATAACAAAAAAAATTGGGGAATGGCCAATACTGGGGAAGTAGGGATGTCCTGAGGGACAGAAAATTTGGTAAGTTGCAGGTAAGAAGTAAACTCAATATCAGAAGCAACTGCAAGAGTGAGTAGAGAACTCATGGAGAAGAGCTTTAAGAACAGGAACAGAAGGGGCAGAGTGAAAAGAAGCGGGAAGGGAACCCCAAAGTTTATGGAAATTAAATGAGAAGGCAGTCTGGTCAGCAGTAGATTTCATTTGAGGGAGAGCAAAAGAAGGATTACAAAGAGAGTAGGAGGATGGGGGGGGGTTAGATATGAGGGGAGTGAGCCAAACCAACATCTGAAGATAAAGTTCACACAGTGGGTGGAATGCCTGGCTTCAAAGGAGGGGAATAGAGGGCACTATTTCCAGTGAGTTGTTGAGTAAGGCCATCAGTGGTCCAGCAGTCACCTCCCTGAGTTTCCTTAACACCTTTTGGTGTCTTCTGTCTGCCCCATAGAAGTGTTCACTTTCAGATTTGCAAATCCTTCAGGACTCTTTCTTCTGAAAATGGACTTGTGCCCAACTCCCCCCAACCCCAGTGTTCCTGGTGTTTCTTGGTGGTTCATTCCCCTGTCCCTCCATTGGGAAGACTGAGCAGAAGTACCTGTTAAGGATGTCTGCTTTTTTCTGGTACTCCTTGCCTCAGTCTCCCTCTGCTGTCTTCCTTATCCATACTGTCCCTCCTCTTGCCTTCCTCTTCTCACTTATGTACCTAAAAGAAGTCTTGACCCCTTTTGCTACTCCTTGACTATCTTTTCCTCCATGTGTGCCTTTGCTTCCATCACTGCCTTACCTGCTTCCTTCCATTTTACCTGGTACATCTCCCTATCCTCGTCCCTCCATGTTTCTTTGTGCATCCTGAATGCCACCCCTTTTCCTTCACCATTGTGGCCACTTCTCAAGAGTACCATAATGGTCTTTCTGTTCTTCTTGCTTTTGCTTATTTCCTTCAAGCAGAGGCTGGTCACCTTCAGTATGCCTTACTTTAATTTTGTCTACTATTCCTCTACTGTTCCCTAGCAATCATCCCTTGCTAGTCCACTTCTGTGGCAGTTTCTGATTTTTTTAAATCCACTTTCTTAAAATCCAGCATCCTTATCCTTCTGTGGTTTACCTTTACACCCATCTTCATGTTATACCACACTATACGGAGATTACTGGTCCCCAGGGGACAGCACACCGTGACAACTGCAGTACTGCCTCTGTTATTAAGCATCAGGTCCTGTACTGCCCCATCATTCACTGACTAGGTGTCTGAGAAACACCCCCTGCAGGGAGTCAATGATGGCCCTGCTTCTAGCTGAAGCTGTAGTTGGAAGGCTGTAATCTACCTCTGGGAGACTGAAGCCCCCAACCAACAGCATCTCCCTCTTTTTGCCATCCTGATGATGGTTTCCCATAGTGCTTTATCCAACCTATGCTAGAGGTCTGAATATCACCCTAGTAAAAATAGTGGCCCTAGCACCTGTCTCCAGGGTGGCCCACAGCACCCCCCAGTTCATCCTTTACCTCAAGGTTCCCACACACATAGATAGCCACAATACCCCCTGTCACATACAGAACATATAGGATAGTGCATGGTGAACAGTTGACAACAGGGCTATTCTTTCACTGAGTTGGCACTATGCTGACAGATTACCTAGAGAGTGCAGCTCGAGAGGTAATCCGTCGTCATAGTGCCAACGAGGTGAAAGATGCCCTGTTGTCAGCTGTTCCCCATGCACTTTTCTTTATAGTGTATGGTGGAACATCGATTTTTGGGGAAAAAAATCAGTACAGCATGTTTCTGCTTCAAAACATTTTTACTGGGTTACTACAAGGAAAAAAAGAACTTTACATTTTGAACATTTTCACGCTTGACATTTTAACTGCTTAAGAACTTTTCATTTTGAATGTTTTAACGCTACACATTAGTACTGCCACCGACATTGCTGCTTTCGCTTTGTGTCCTGTCTATGGAGTGAGCCCTAACTGTCAAATGCTGCTCGAGGACGCAGTGTGACATTCACAGTACAGTAGAAAAAATCATTCTGCTGCACTGCGAACATCACTAGTGTGTGACTACAAGGTTTCAAAAACGATGGATTTTGGTGGAGAACGATGTTCCACCATACACTATAACCCTCCTCCCCTTCCTATCTTTTCTGAACTGAGAGTAGCCTGGTATAGCCATATCCCAGCCATGATTTTCTGTGCAGCTCAATATAGTTATGGCTGCCAAATACAGATCCACCTCTGCCATGATGGCCTCCAGGTCCAGAATTTTGTTTCCATGACTCCTTGCATTGGCGTACATGACTCTCCAAAAATTCTCTCTCCCTGCTTGCAACCCCTTTTTCCTCCCCCATTTCTGACTGTGCTGCTCCCCGTAACTTCCTTTACTCCCCTCTGCTCTTGTTACTCTATCTATTTCATGTCTTCTCTATATCTCTTTTTGCCTTCTTTGTTCTTCCCCCTTGTCCTCCACCTTATCTATACTACCTTCATTTTGTACCCCTGCCCAGGGGGGTATCCTCTCGAGTCATCCCATTTTGTCACTTCAGTCTCCTGGGGCCAGCAATTTAAGGTTCTCTTGACAATAAAGCCTTTCCCTTGGCTAGTTTAAATGCTCATCCAAGTAACATTTAAACCTCCCACTGAGGATTGTGGTCCCTTTCCCAGGAGGATGCAGGCCATCACTTCTGTAGAGGCCCATATCCTTTCAGGTTTCTCCCAGTCCACAATGAAGCCAAAAGCCTCTTCTCTGCAGCATGCCTTCAACCAACTGTTAAAGTTTCTGGTGTAGACTGCCCTAGCCTCCCCTCAGCCATACACAGGTAGTACCTCAGTGAATGCCACCATGCATACTACCTGGTTAAGGCCCTTCTCCAGTTCCCTGAACTTACCCTGCACTATCCTTGCTCCATGCCTCACCGGGACATTAGCCCTCTGGTGAACAATGACATCTCCCTCCTGTGACCTGCTGCCCTAGTGATCCTTAGAATCCACTCTTCATCTCTCCAAGCTGTAGTCCCAAGTAAGAATTTTACCCCCCTCTCACCTCCTCTTCCTGTTTCAAGTCTATCCTCTCACAATACTCTCCCATACCAGCAGTTGCTTCCTGCTTGACTAGCAGCCTCTTTCTTTTCTCTTGGGGCTTCCTCTTTGAAAGACCTACACATCCTCCCTTGTTACCACATCAGGTGTCTTCTCCCAGCCATCCTGTCCTGACAGTATGGCAAAATAATGTTGTAGTGGCATAGACTGAGGAGTATGTACCCTACTTGGCACCCCCACCCTTCTAAAGTCCCCAAAGTTGAGTCATCCTGCCTCTGTCCAGGTATGCTCTGAGGCAGTATCAGCAGACTTGGTGGCCCCTGGGTGGGGCAAAAGGTCCTCTGCATTTTTGGCAGCTCAACTTGCAGTCCAGCAACCCCCACACTCAACCCAGAGAGGTGCTTGTAAATGGGTAGAAACCTCAGTCTACAGAATGTGTCTCAAAAGACAGCAGCTCTACCCCCATTACACTGCACCACTCACATGCTCAAGGACATTGATTTTCAGTTTTTACTGGAAAATCTAGCAATCTTCTGGAATTTGTTTTTTTCCATATCCCCTTAAAAACAAAGCATTTAATAGAAATTGTCATTTTTTACCGGATCAAAGAATCTTCAGAAATTTTATTTTTCTGTAAATTCTTTCCTGTACTATTTTCATTTTGCTTTAGTTAATTTGATGTACAGTTAGCCTTCTTTTATTCTGAATATTTATATGCATACCAAAAGGGTAAAAGGATAAAACACTGGTAAAAACTGATTTTGGCATTGCAGACGCCAGTGACAATATCATTTTATCCAATCTGCAAAATGGAATTGGCCCTTTATCAATCATAGTAAACCAGTGTCCCTGCACATGTTGCTTACTTGATTTACCTTTATTACTACTGAACTAAGCCTGTTCCTTTTTGCATCCTTCCTATGCCCTTTTCCTTTCTTCACTTCCCTATCTATTTGTAGTTTATTTATTATCCAACCCTAGATAGGGTGTTACCTGCTTTCCCTTCTGTCATCATTTCTGTCAGTCGAACTCTCCCTGTACCCCACTGATTCCTTAGTCTGCCTTTAAACCTTTCCCTTCCCTAACTGTCTAAATCACCTTAGTCCAGATAGGGTGGCTTCTATTTTCCCTCTGGTAATAGTTACCTGTACCTACAGTAGGTCCTGCAGTGTTTACCTTTTGCACTCAAGCCATCACCTGTAGCCATCTACTTTGTCTCTTTTAGAGTACATGTACGCAAAGCTTTGATTTACCTTACTTTGCCTCTTGTCTCCTCTACAGAGCCCCCTGCTGACAACAGTTGACCTGTGAATGTCTGTCAGTGTCTTAGATACCCCAGGTGCCTTAGGTTACCTGTTCCACTCCTGCATTGTTCCAGTCACATACTGGTACACAAGCACGATTGAACATGCTGGCCATGGAAATCTTTTACAGTGCTGTTATTAGAAGACACTAAGCCTCTGGTAGCACAGCCCCCATCACACAACTGTTTCACTGGGCTTTCCTAATCTACTCACCCCCAAGATTAACCTGAGATAGGTTCCCCGTACTACTGCATACTTTGCTTGGGGCTACATCATGAAAATAAGGTCTTTCATTCTTTAGATGTTATGAGCAACAAGTAATATAGTTTAAGTGAGTTTTAGAGCATTCTAGCATAATACAGACATTCTTACTGTAGTGGCAAGGTTTTATTAAAGGCACACATATACAAAACAACTGTATTGATTCTACAAGGTAAACACAATACATTTCTGAGTCTTTTAAAGTCTGGATATATCAGTTCCTCAGGAAGTATAACAGTGCCAAATAGCATTCATGGGATAGGGATTCCTGAGGTTTCCAGGTCTTTACCTTATATGGATGCTGCAGCTGTCTGGATGGCAGAATACCAGCTCAGTATGTCTTTCCAGGTCAAAGTTTTGAAATAAATAAATATATAAATTGCCTCCTGGTCAATATCATTTTCCTGGATTACAGTAAAGCCCTTGAGACAATCCCACATTTGGAACTGATTATAAAATGGCAAATGATGGTACTGAAGAGTATATTGGTAAACTAAGTAAAATCATCACTTAAGGACAGGCAACAGCAAGTTTCTACTGGGGCCATAAGTCAGGCTAAGCTAGTGCGGCAAGTGGGGTTCCACAGGGGTCAGTCCTGTGGCCCACTCTATTTAATACTGTAAAACTGTTTATTCTCATACAAGTTATATTTAGTGCATGGTGCTAATCAGCTGAAATTGTGCAAGTTTAATTTCATGCTCTGCAATTAGCTTTTAATTTATGCCCATTGAAAAGATGCAATTTTGGCCAATTAGCACCATTTTGTTTTTGTACAATTATGAGTTAAGTGAATATAGTTATGATTATTTTACATTAAATAAAGAATTTATGTTTCATTGATGAATTACAGTGAGGGAGTTTGGTTATGCCAACAGCATAAACATTGGCTGCACAGAATGGGGATGGTATAGCCAATAACTAGAGAAGACAACCAGAACAAAAAAACTGGTGCTACTCACCCTAGCAAAATGTTGAGGCATTCTGTTACCAATCTGATGTCTTGAAAACCTGTGCCTGTAGCACTTGCTGTGTTATGTCTGCATAACAGTGTGTAAAAAAAGAAGTGTATGGTTAAGCATAATGTGGGATTCTTGTGCTTTCACAAGTGCGACTGAGAAGCCCCTGTGTTTGGCCAGGTGGAGTTTAGTTATTTAAATTTGCAAATGACACTTAAGTGGGGTCAGTGGTTGACACAGAAGAAGCTGTACACAGATTAAGATTGAAGGTGAGTAAACTAGAGCGCTGAGTTAGTCAACACAAACTGAAATTTAATGTAGGAAAATGTGCTGTGATGCACTTGGGAAGCAGGAATAGAATAGCAAAATACATTTTATTGGGCCAAGAAATTAAAGAAACAAAGGCTGAAAAGGATCTGGGAATACTCACTGGGTCTGAGCTATGTTATACATTACAAAGAAATTACACAAAAATGTTGTAGAACCTCAGGGATAAAAAGAGTGTTAATGCCATGGTATGGTGCACTAGTAAGGCAACACATGGAGTGCTGCAGCCAGTTCTGAGCACCACACACTAGGAAGAAAATTGATCTACTGGAGAGGGTGCAGGGAAGAGCAACCAAGATGGTGACAGGGTTGAACGATCTGTCATACAACAAGAGACTGGAAAGCCTGGGCATGCACTCATTGGAGTACAGAAGGATATGGGTAAATCTATGCTTAGTTTTCATAACATTTCATAAATAAGGATCTATGGGATTCCTTACGATTAAAATTAAAAGAAACACCATATGATACAAGAGCATGTGATCTCCAACTAAAGGGAGATATGTATAAAACTAAGAAAGGAGTAATGTGGGTCACCCAGTGAGTGGTATCTATATGGAACAATCTCCCATTTGAAATGGTAAACTGTGCAACTATGGATACTTTTAAGTGAGCATTAGATGGTTTTTGCAGAATGGAAACAAAGTGGGCTACCATCATTGAGAAATGGCAACCCAGTATGGCCAAATAATCTTAAAGGTTTGTAAATATTCTGTGAAATCTATGAATAAATAAAAAGTAAATCAATGGACCTTGGTCTTTCTTGTCTAGCATTTCCTATGTCCCTAACGTACAGTATGTTCTTATGTAATGTCATATTGCTCTTTTCTTTACAGATGCAAAGATGATTGCAAGTCTGTGAATTCCCAACAGATGGCAACTTTAACAGTTTTTTGTAAGAAGTGTAATGATCAGTACAGGTGGTATCTGGTCAATAGCGTCACCAAAAAGGTAAGTCCTGAACAAGACCTCACAAGATTTTCTTGGAGTGGCAAGAAGTTTACACAATCAGCTTTGTGAATTTGTAGTGAGATACCCATGTGCTGTACTTGACTTCAATACCTGTGAAAAGAGTCCCAGTTTAATCTCTGAACAAGTTTTTACTTGGAACCAGAAGCATGACTTCATGACAGGGGCCTGGTAAATTGACGTTTATAGAAACTGAGTGCTAGGTACAGTCTTGTGACAAGATCAGCAAATATTTTGGACTCAGCTGGATAGGTCTCATTTATAGGACTACCTACAGTATTTCTGGCCAAATATTACACAGTTAAAACAGCAGTAAATAAAAATGGTTTTCCAAAAAGCTAGTTTCAACTACAATCCTCAAAAAATATCAGCATCTCTGATAAATCTACTTTTCTAAGGCTATGTCATATCTACAGTAACACTGACACAACCCCCCCCACTGAAAACCCAACCGCACCTATATCGGCAATGGTGGGAATTTCACTCCGATGGACTTTGCAGTGATGGTGGGTATACAGTATATCCAACTGCACTGTCTGTACAACATGGAGTTAGATATCTAAAGTAGGGGGTACGGGGCACAGCCCCCCACATGGAGGGGTGTGGGGGGCACAGCCCTCCCCACATTGGGCATTGTGATGTTGCCAGTTGTTGTGGGGATGCATCAGTTTCAGGGGTGTTGATGGTTTTCCAACACTGTCGAGGACACCACTGTGGGGGATGTTGCACCAGCACTGTAGATCCTTTTCTCAGTGCCTCACTCATATGTTATGCACCACAAGTTTTTTTTTTTCTTGATCCTGACTCTTGCCAGGTCTACAGTGCTATTACTAAGGCAAATGTGGTGGTCATCTTTTGCTATGGAGAAAAAATAAAACATTTATGAAATACACACATTTTGGTGGAACTAAAAAAATTTACCACTAAATAAAACTAGAAGATACCTGGAATCTTGTATAGTAAAAAAATGTAAGGGCCAAATGTTTTGTCCAATTTCATCGCACTGCTGAGTTAAACATTTACCACATTTGAAAATATGGTAGTCTGTATACTGTCAAGTTATTTAAAGAGAAAACTGCATCTAAAGCTAACTTATTATACTCAAAAGAAAATAGAACATAGTTTCCCATAAGCAAAAGAAAATGTGGAAGATCACTGTCTCATGACATCAGAGTGGTGGCCTTTAGCACAACAGATAATGGGTTCAATATTTTAATGTTACTATTTTCTGTAAGAATGTCCACTAACTTAATTTCAGCAATCTGTAAAATACATATAAAACGAATTAAAAACTGTAAAGTTCCATTACTTTTGTGTGGATTTACAATGCAATGCCCAGATACTGAATTCTGCACATTGTTCCATATTCACCATTGACAAACTTTTCTTCATAAAGTCCTCAGGCTCTTGAGTAGGTTAGGACTGATTGAGACTGAGTAGTATGTGGTGCATGTGCAACTATGAATGTTGGCTTACACTCTCTCTGTCCCTGCAAGGGGGACCACCACCCTGTCAGAGAGGCATAAGGATGAGGAACCTTGATGAAGGGTTCCAACCCTTCATTGAGTCAGAGGGATGGGGTCCCAGGACCAAGGAACCCTAAGAAAAAAGGTTCAACCCCATGGAGAGAGAGAGAGAGAGAGAGAGAGAGAGAGGTATGCAGGAGTAGGAGGGAAGGAAAGTGGCAACAATAAATTCCAAGCATCCAAGTCATGCTTGGACATGTGTGGCTTTGAACATGTTGAGGAGGGCATGACATGTGTCACCCACTGCCCCTCTGAACTACAGGCAAAGCTTTTTAATTCATAGGTATCGGGCCCTTAATTAGGTTAAGACTGAGTAAGTAGTATGTGGAGCTTGTGCAGCTATGAACATTTGATTTTGCTCTTAATGTTCCTGTTATGGGGACTACCACCCTGTTGGTGTGTTATAACAAAGCAGAACCCTGATGAAGGGTTCCACCTTTTGAAGTGTCACAGGGATGAGGTCCTAGGATCAAAGGCACCTTGGACAAAAAAGTCCAAAAGTACACTGGCAGACAGACAAGCACATTCTTCTCAAGATGAGAAGAGACACAGCTAAACTGAGACCCGAACCTGAAGAGCCACCAATCAGTTCCAACTCCTGCAGAGACTACCTACATTTTCATTAACTTTGGCATGGAAATAAAGAAAAAACCCTATAAAGGAGAAATCTTCTAGGGATCCAAAGCTCTGGTCACCTTCCCTCCAGGTTAGGGACAGAATTAGTGACAGCTTGGCTGCTGCAGTTTGTAACCAAACTCAGGGGAAGTATTTTAGAGGAAGAGCTCTCACTGTATCCCTCTAACATGATAGTCATGAGGGTGCCATGAGCCAATCCCTATAGCTAAAAAAGTTTCCCCATAAAGGTGACCTACCCACCCCAAAGCAAGAAGGAGGAGAGCAATGACTGCCAATTAGTAATCACCTGGGTTCCAACTGAGGGGGGCCTAGGGAGGAAGCCAAACCCTTGAGGGACAAGCTATAGATGCTGAGCCTTTGAGTCACAGAGAATTTGAACAACTGTATGAGCATCACCTTTCAGGAGCAGAGGAAGAGAAGTAGGTGGAAACCAAATGAACCATAGGGAGGAACAACTTTTGAAGGTGCTGTTGATATGGCCTGCACAACTAAAGAAGCCTCTGAGGACATAGAGGCCTCGCCCTTTGGCAGCTGAAGTCTTAAATGCTATATCAATAGGCCCCCATGAGTCAATCTACATGGCTAAAGTTTCCTCCAAAGCGTAGGACATTCTCACCGGAAAGACAGAAGGAGAAGTACCTTGCCTAGGATGAAGGACCCAACCTGAAGATGCAGACATCAAGAGAACAGAGGGAGACTATCAGTTTTCAGGGCTGAAGAGCCATGAAAGACAGGATATGATCATAGCTGGCCTGTGTCCAGTGGAAGTTTGATAGCATGACAGTAGAAATAGGCCAATGGCAAAGCCTGATGGCCATTACATGAATACAGGCTGGAATGACAGAACAGTCTGGATGGCTGACTGAGCATGGTATGCAGACTGAGTGACTCAGACAGAATGACAGGAACTAAACCAAAATGGTGGATGCACACCAACCAGATCAATATGGATTGAAATACAACCAGGAAGGTATGAATAAGACTGATTAGAGGCAGCATGCTGACTGACAGTTGGACGGAGGATCTGAATAGGACAAAAAGGAACCAGTAATGGTAAACACCTGCAAACCAAACCTAGCAGGAGCAGTAATACGCCAGTCAGCTTGAGGCAGGATAAATGAGGTAGTGCTTTTTCACAACTGTTGATGTGTGCCTGGAAGGTTATTAACAGCAGGCAGAATTGTGAAGAACTGGGAACAGGAATTAAAAAATGACTTGGATCTAATCTGCTGGGAGTACAGACTGCAGTAATGAGGGCATTAGGACCCTGGGACAGCATGCTAGGAACCTCAAGCATGAGTTCAGGTGAATCACACCACCCAACTGAAAAGTACTGACATGCTGGGAAGGAGAAAAGTAGTTCCTGAAGCCCAGCTCTGGTAGCAGCAGATGGAGAGAATCCAGCAGCACCAGAGCAAGAGAACTCAATAGCCCATAGAGTGGCCAGAGCACCACAGATGAGAAAGGAGCAGGATTGAGAGGATGTCAATGAACCAAGACAGGATAGCAGAGGCAGCCATGGAGTGGCAAATGATGGGGAAGGGAGCGGACAGCCACCATGTAGTAAACAAAAAATTCTGAGCATCCAAGGGACACTTGGACATGAATAGTTGTAACTGCACAGAGGGACACATGGCATGTATTGCCCATGGCCCCTCCAAATCATAGGCAAAGCCTTTGAACTGATGACAAAATGTTAAAAGGTGATAGAGTTAATGTCTCTAGATAAAATGTTTTGTGACTGCACACTGTGCTCAAACTAGACTAGAGGGTAAGGCTTGTCTGTTTGCAGATGACACTAAGATCTGCAACAGAGTAGATGATCCAGATGGGGTGGGCAGAATAAGAAGAGATCTGGATAAACTAGCAAAATGTTCGGAACAGTGGCAACTGGGATTTAATGCAAAGAAGTGCAAGATCATGCACATAGGGAAGAGAAACCCTGAAGCCACCTATAGGCTGGGAGGGGGAGTTGCTGGCCATCACAAAGGAAGAAAGAGACTTGGGCATCATCATCACCGATGACCTGAAATCATCCAAGCAGACCTCTAAAGCAGTAGGTAAGGCTAGGGGGATGTTAGGGTGTATTAGTAGAGGTATCACAAGTCATAAGAGGGAGATAATAATCCCCTCTTTACAAGACACCGGTTAGGCCCCATCTGGAGTATTGCATGCAGTACTGGAGGCCACACCTTCACAAGGACATTAATCAGATTGAGGCAGTCCAGAGAAGGGCAACCAAAATGGTGCAGGGACTGCATCAGAAGACATATGAGAACAGATTAGTGGAGCTCAATATGTATACCCTAGAGCAAAGGAGGGAGAGGGGTGATATGATCAAAACATTCAAACACCTTAAGGGCATTAACAAGGTGAAAGAGTCTAACATGTTTCAATATAAGAAAAAGAGCAGGACAAGAGGACACAGCATGAGATTAGAGGGAGGCCGATTAAGGAGTAATGTGAGGAAGTTCTTTTTCACAGAAAAGGTGGTGAATGCATGGAATGGCCTACCTCAGGAAGTCGTATCTATGAATACAGTGCAGGGCATCAAACAGGCATGGGATAGGCATAAGGAAACAATACAGATGAGTGTGAATAGATAGGCCACTGGCAGCAAAGGACGATGGCACATTTATAAGGTAGAAAAAGAAATGGGCAGACTGGATGGGCCTTGCGGTCCTTATCTGCCATCAACTTCTATGTTTCTATGTTTCTATGGACTATTGCACTCATAGGCCTTACTCCAACCAGGCAAACATCTAAGGGCTCTGAAAGGAAAACAAGATCAAATCACATGCTTTAGTCAACAATGTTCCCAGCCCCAATACAAGCCTGGGCTCAGTGGGCCACATAAATCTTTATTTTCCTAGGGCGGCACAGTCCAGATATAGTACAACTTTTGTTGTGTTACTGCAGTGTGAGCACCAATGACCAAGCTGTTTTAGCGGCCAGTTTTAAGTTGCACTAAGCTTTTACCATCATAAAGAGGAAGTTACGCACTCTAGTCATTAACATATTAACTGCAAAAGACAAACAGATTCTCTATCATGCTTAATTTGACTTAAAGAATGCATTCATAAATAGAAATAGAAGGTGAACATATCATAGAAATACACTAAAAGGCCTAAAATGTGATTCAAGAACAACACTGTACTTTTGTCTTCAGAAGCAAGGAAGATTGGAGGCTGCTAGAAAGGAGAGTGAAATGCTCACAACATGATTAAGGGCATCAGATAAATGAAAACTAAGTTGTAAACTGCATAGTTTCTAATTAACACATTTCAGAAAAAGTGTAACAAAAATGATAAAACTTTGTTTTAAAACCATCCTTTAAATGTATGTGTCAATACAAAAAAATAGCATTGATACAGACCAACACAAAGTGAGTATTGATAATATGTGTTAAAAAATTAAAATAACTTTTGTCTTCAGAAGCAAGAAGATTGGAGGCTGCTAGAAAGGAGAGTGAAATGCTCACAACATGATTAAGGGCATCAGATAAATGAAAACTAAGTTACAAACTGCATAGTTTCTAATTAACAAATTTCAGAAAAAGTTTAACAAAAATGGTAAAACTTTGTTTTAAAGTCATCCTTTAAATGTATGTGTCAATACAAAAAAAATAGCATTGCTACAGACCAACACAAAGTGAGTATTGATAATATGTGTTAAAAAATAAAAATAAAACCTGAAAAAAGTGTATGGATAATGTAATAATAAAAATAATAATACTTTATTTGTACCACGCCTTTCCAAAGCCAAGGCGCCTTAACAATAAACATCACTTAAAACAGTAAAATAAACACAAATACAATAAATACTAAGTTCATAAAATACAATAAAATATCATCAGGGATCTGCCATTAACCATAAATGGGTCTTTAAGGCCTGTTTAAATGTCTCCACGTATGTGCACTCCCGACGCATACGGGGTAGAGAATTCCAAAGGGTTGGGGCCATGTACATAAAAGTACTGGCCCCTGAAGATTTTAAAGAAACCCTCAGAATCTCTAGCGACCCCTTATCCACCGAGCAGAGTGATTGCCTAGGGCAGTAGGGTACCAGGAGCTCTTTCATGTGGTCCAGGCCGAGTCCATGTAGGGCTTTATAAATCAGTAGACCGACTTCAAAGGTGATCCACCACTGTATTGGCAGCCAGTACAGTTCGTGCAACACCAGAGAAATATGAGAGGTATGAAGAGTACCCATCAATAACCGAGCCACAGCATTCTGCACAATCTGCAAGCGGTGGATATCAACCCCTGGAAGCCCTAGATACAGGGAGTTGCAGTAATTAGGGCTCAAGGTCACAAAGGTGTGGATCATTGTAGGCAGGTCACTGGATGGAACTAGGTGCTTAATCCTGGAGATGTTCCTCAGATGGTAAAAGGATGATTTGATGACTGCTGACACCTGTGAATGCAGTGTCAGTCCATTGTCAAAAATCACCCCCAGGTTCGTCACCCGTTCAGAGGTAGGGAGCTGGGAGCCACCCAGAAAAAGTCCTGAGAGCAAACCAGCTCCCATCCCCTCTATCGAGTGACTCGGGTCCACAACCATCACCTCCATCTTGTCCGAGTTCAACCTCAGCCAGCTTGAATTCATCCAGTTCTGGATTTCAGTGAGGTAGTTGTTAAATACTGAGAGACCTCTATCTTGGACGGGTGCAAAAGATAGGTAGAGCTGGGTATCATCAGCACAGCAGTGAAACCTCAGCCCAAACCTTCTTACAATGTCTCCGAGGGGTAGCATGTACACTGTGAACAATATGGAGGACAACACTGAACCCTGAGGAACCCTACATAACAGAGAGACTGGTCCGGAGGAATTAATCCCCGACAACACCCTCTGAGTTCTGCCCGTGAGGAAAGATCTAAAACACCTGAGGACTATACTAGAAAGGGCACAGATGAACCACAGGCATTTGAGAAGCATCCCATGGTCCACAGTGTCAAATGCTGAGGAGAGATTGAGAAAGATCAAGATGGAATGGCTCTTTCAATCCCTTGCCATCAAGAGATCATTGAGCACCTGAACCAGCGCAGTCTTGGTACTGTGCCTCTGTCAGAAACCAGACTGGAATGGTTCATAGATGTCATGGGCGGTCAAGTGGTTCTCCAATTGTATGGCCACTACTTTCTCAATTCCACAAAGGGAAGGTTAGACAGTAGTCTGTAGTTAGTATGGCAGTCTGGGTCTAAAGAAGCTTTCTTCAGGAGGGGCGTCACCATCTCCTCCTTCAGGGAGCTAGGAAACTCACCTATCTCAAAGGAGCACCAAACTATCCATGCTAGGACTGGGACAATAGTATCACAACAACCCTTTATCAGGGAAGTTGGGCCCAGATCCAAACTACAGTATGTAGAGTGCATACCCTGGACAATCTGCATGACATCAGTGAACTCCGGCCAGTCAAAGGAACTCCAGGAGAACCTAGGCACAGTAACCAGGCTCTGATCCACAGCTTCTCCCATAGAGGATGCAGGTTGGAGTGCTGCCCTGATATCATCCACCTTGGCCACAAAGAAGTGAGCAAGCTCTTCACACTCTACTTGTGATAAAGCTCTTTGAAACTGCAGGCAGGCTGGGTTGCACGATCTGTCTGCAGTTCAAAAAAGCTGAGCTGGTTGGTTCTGAGCAGCCGCAATCTCCCTGGACAGGAACTCTGCCTTCTTAAGGGAGATTGTGGAATGATAGACCTGATAATGTTCTATCAATCTAAGATGGTCAGCATCAAGGGCAGATCTCCGCCAGCAACACTCTAATCTTTGTCCTTGTCACTGCATCTCCCTCAAAGTCCCATCAAACCATGGGGACCAAGGGCAAAGGGGAAGAGGATGAACATGGACAGGAGCAATGATATCCTGAGCCGAGGAGATGGCTATATTATAGGCCAAGACCAAGGTTTCTGGGTCATTGCTCACTCCAGAGAGCTCCAATAGGTCCAGCACCACTGCCAGGTCCTCAGAGCTCATATCTCGCAAAGAGCAGTACCTGACCATCTCCACAGGGGAAGGCCTATGAAGAGGGGTACAAAAACTGAACCCCACAATCTAATGATCGGACCATCCAACAGGTTCCACCCCTAAATCAAAGGCTTCTATCCCCAGGAGGAAGACTAAATCAAGGGAGTGACCACCTTATGAGTGGCAGAAGTAACAACTTGTGTAAGGCCCAAAGATGTCATCAATTGGAGGAAGTCTTGTCCAAATTGCGAGAGTTCGTCATTGACACAGGCATTGAAGTCACCCAGGACCATCAGCCTGGATGACTCAAATGCCATGTCGATCACGAAATCCATTACTTCCTGCAGGAACCATTTCTCATCACCTGGTGGATGGTAGATGAGGGTGATCCTACAACCCACACCTGCCACTACAGTAGACTCAAATGACTCAGCCTCCTCAACTGGTACACTCGTGAGGCCCAATTTGGTCTTGAAACAGACCGCAACCCCTTCCCCACCACGGTCCAACCTCGGGTGGTGAAACACAGAGTACCTGGCCAGAATAATGGCCTCGAATATGGGGCCTGCATTCTCATCCAGCCAGGTCTCGGTAATGCACGCCAGATCCACCCACCCAACAAGATTTGCAATAATTGTAGTCTTATTCCTGAAGGATCTGGTGCTACACAACACCGCTCAGGTAGGACAGGCCTCTGGACCCGCTAGGGCTACTTGCCCACCAAAATTGGTGCTGCCCATGGGTATGGAAACCAGACAGGAAGGACCACATTCCACATTCCATTTCATCCCAGGGTGTCTTCTGGATCTTACTACCCCAATCTGATGACCTTGCTCATTCGTCCTCCACTGTTCACACCCCCCAACTCCCCTCCTCCCTCTATGAGCAATACCCAGAGCTCTACAGCACTGGTATGTTAATAGCTGCAATGGAGGGGGGATAAAGGATGGAGGGCATGAAGTGCAGAGGACAAATAATGCACGACTGTGGGAACAGGCCACCTACACATACTAAGACCCAATGACACTAAAACACACCTGAATAAATCCCCAATTAAATAACTAACTAATAAACTCCCAAATTAAAAACAAACCCCCAAAAATGTTTCTGAGACTCCCCACTTGCTCTCACCAAGAGGAGAGATTCAGGTAAATTAATCAAACTAATAGCCCTCCCCACACAAACAAATCTATACTTCAAAAAGAAAAAGTTACAATAAGTTAAAAATATAAAACACCAATCCAGACTCCAGACTCACTAAATAAATAATATAATGATTTAAAACAGCTATAGCACTAAATTAATCATTTATTATTGTCTAATATTAAAAAAAAAGCAGATTCAGCAAGAACAGCCAAAGAATCAAACCACATGAAAGCAAGGGTCCTGGATTTCAGGCGAGCCAATTTTGCAAAGTTGGAGAATGTCTTAGAAAATCACTGTCAGGGAAGGACAAAAGGGGGAAGGTGGAGGAATAATGGGCGAATCTTAAGGCAGCCATAGTGGAGGCAACAAGTCATTGCATTAGGCAAGTAAGCAAAAGAAAGAGAAAGAAAATACATCATGTTTCTCAAAGGAAATGGCTGAGAAGGTAAGGACTAAAAAGGTGGCATTCAGGAGGTACAAGGAAACACAGAGGGTAGAAGACAAGGAACTGTATCTGGAAAAGCAAAAGGAAGAGGGAAAGCAGTGAGGAGTGGAAAGGTGCAAACAGAAGAAAAATAGCCCAGACAATAACAAAATTGGACAAGAACTTTTTCAGGTACTTTAGTGAAAGAAAAAAGACTAAGGGTGGGATTGTGAGACTGAAAAGGGAAGGAGAGAGGTGTGCAGAGGGGGACCAAGAATAAACAGAAATCCTGAACAAGTATTTTTGTTCAGTAATCACAGAAGGGGAAGGGGAGGGACAAAAGTAAGGTGATGGAAGCACCACTGGGAGGGAGGTGGACGACACTCTATTTAAGGAGGAGAGAGTCTTAAAGGAACTCGTTAATTTGAAGGACAAGGCAATGGGGCCAGACGGGATACATCCCAGAGTATTAAGAGAACTCAGGGTGGTGCTGGCAGCACCACTGACAGCCCTGTTCAACAGTTCACTGGAAACATATATGATACCAAAGGACTGGAGGAGGGCGAATGTAGTCCCTCTCCACAAAAGTGGGAACAGGCAGGAGGCTGGCAATTACAAGCCAGTCAGCCTGATCTTGGAGGTGGGGAAATTACTGGAATAACTACTAAAAAAAAGGTTTGTGATATGTCTCAAATCCAACTGCACACATGATCCAAGACAGTATGGATTCACAGTGGAAATATCTTGTCAAACAAATCTGATAGATTTCTTCAAATGGGTGACTAGAGAGGTGGATTAGGGAGGGGCAGTGGATGTGGCCTGCCTGGATTTCAGCAAGGCCTTCAACACCATCCCACATAGGAGGCTAGTAAACAAGCTGGAAAGCCTGGGAGTGGGTCCCAGGGTAGTACACTGGGTCAAAAATTGGCTGAGTGATAGGACACAGAGGGTGGTGGTAAATGAAGTTCAATTTGAAGAGAGAGGGGTGACCAGCGGGATCCCTTGAGGAACAGTGCTTGGATCAGTCCTCTTTAATGTCTTCATAAATGACATTAGAGAGGGGCTAGAATGGAAGGTGTGTCTCTTTGCAGATGACACAAAGATTTGCAACAGGGTTGACACTCCAGGAGGGGCAGAGAAAATGAGAAGGGACCTAAGCAAGCTTGAGGAGTGGTCAAGGGTGTGGCAACTAAGATTCAATTCAAAGAAGTGCAAGATCATGCACTTGACAGTGAAAAAGCAGGGACACTGAACAAATACTTGTGCTCAGTATTCACAAAAGAAGGGGGGAGGTACCTAAATCAAAGAACAGAAACACTCTGGATAGGGAGGTCGATACCAGTCCATTCACAGAAAAAAAGAGATCTGAAAAAAACTCTTAAAACTGAAGGTGGACAAAGTAATGGGGCTTGATGGGATTCATCCAAAAATTCTAAAAGAAGTAAGGGTAGAACCAGTGACACCACTGACTGCCCTTTTTAACAAATCATGGGAGGTTGGTGTGGTACCTGAGGACTGGAGGAGGGTGGATGTGATTCCCCTTCACAAAAGTGGGAACAAGACAGAGGCAGGAAACTACAGATCTGTCAGTTTGACTTCAGTGGTAAGGGAAATGATGGAATCACTTCTGAAGGAAATAATTGTTGAGTTCCTAGAGGCCAGTAGGGCACAGGACCCAAGGCAATGTGGATTCACAGCAGGAAGTCTTGTCAGATGAATCTAATAGATTTCTTTGACTGGGTGACCAAAGTAGTAGACCAGGGAGGAGCTGTGGACATGGCCTACCTAGACTTTAGCAAGGCATTTGACACAGTCCCATACAAAATATTAATATACAAGTTAGCCGGCCTTGGAATGGGTCCTAAAGTGGTAGCCTGGGTAAAAAATTGGCTGGACAACAGAACACAGAGGGTAATAGTAAACACAGTTCACTCTGAAGAAAGTGGGGGTTTACTAGCGGGGTGCCGCAGGATTCAAAATCCATACACAAACAATAAACGCTCGATGACATGAACACAGGAGGGTTTCCTATAATCGATGAATTAAAGTTTCAGCTAAAAAAAATAGACTCAGAAAGGCTTTTTTAACAGCTTTTAGAAGGCTTGAATCGCAGAGAACTCTCAGAGCAGATTGTCTCTTACAGCTTCCTACACACACTACCCCAAACTGAGGCTGTGCAGAACAATCTAGAGCCCATGTGACCTGAAACCCCATGAATCACTGAAAATTTCACCTTTGGAGATTAAAAATAAGGCAAAGTGAGGTGAAGTACATTGTTTTCAATGTACTTCGCCTTAAGAATTGGTAGAGTAGTGGTTTGGGAAGGTGGAGTAATGCGAAGTCATTGTTTTCAATGGACTTCGCGTTGCCCATTATAAAGTGAAGTACTTCTCTTTGCGTTGCGGAGCACTCCATAAATTCGCCTTCACTCCGCAAATTACTTCATGGAGCGAATTGGAGCCACTTTGCCCATCTCTAACTGGGATGCATAGGGAGAGGCATCACCAGTAGAAAACAGGAAGTTGTTATCCCTCTGTACAGACAGTTGGTGAGACCCCATCTGGAGTACTGCATCCATTTCTGGAGACCCCATCTCCACAAGAAGATAGACAGGATGGAGGCTGTCTAGAGGAGGGCAACTAAAATGGTGCAGGTTCTGCACCACAAGACATACAAAGAGAGATTAAAGGAGCTTAATATCTATATCCTCAAGGAGAGGAGGGAGAGAGGGGACATGATAGAAACCTTCAAGTATCTCAAGGGAATCAACAAAGTCCAAGAGGGTAGCATCTTTCAGAAAAAGAGATGTACAAGAACAAGGGGGCTCAATTTGAAGATAGAGGGGGGAAGGCTCAGAGGTAATGTGAGGAGGTATTTTTTCATGGAGAGGATTGTGGATACATGGAACAGCCTTCCTGAGGAGGTGGTGGAGTCAAAAACAATGGGGGAATTCAAGAAAGCATAGGACAGACATAAGGCAATTATAGTGGTGAGTAGGAGGAAGTAGGCTGTTGGTTAACTAGGATCTACAGCTTATCCATTAGGTAGGAAAATGGGCAGACTAGGTGGGCCAAGCGGTCCTTATCTGACATCAAATTCTATGTTTCTATATTTCTATGAGGCACAGAAATGTGGAGGAAGAGTACATGATGGGGGGGGGTTACTGACGGTCACCAAACAGGAAAGGGATCCGGGAGTAATCATATCTGATGATCTAAAGGTTACCAAACAGAAGACTGTGAGGAGAGCCAGGGGAATACTGGGGTGCATAAGGAGAGGTAACTCCAGCAGAAGGAAGGAGGTGGTGATGTCACTGTATAGAACATTGGTGAGACCTCATCTAGAGTACTGTGTCCAGTTCTGGAGGTTGCATCTCCAGAAGGACATAGAGTAGAAGTGGTTCAGAGAAGGACAACAAATATTGTGCAGGGGCTGCACCAAAAGTCATGTGAGGAGAGACTGGAAGATCTCAAAATGTATTCCCTGGAGTAGAAGAGAGAGAGAGAGAGGGAGATATGGTAGAGACTTTCAAATACCTCAAGGGTGTAAATAAGGTACAAGAGGGTAGCATCTTTTAGAAAAAATGATGTTCAAGAACAAGGGGCAATGATATGAAAACAGAGGGGGAAGACTTAGGGGTAACATGAGAAAGTATTTTTTCATGAAAAGGGTAGTTGATCTATGGAACAGCCTCCTGGCAGAGATTGTAGGGACAAAAACAGTAGGAGAATTCAAAAACGCATGGGATAGACATAAAAGAACTCCAGTGATAGGAAAGAGAGGATAAGCCATAGATCATCTAGGATCTGTAGTTTATGAAACAGGGAAAAATGGGCAGACTGGGTGGGCCAAGTGGTCCCTATCTGCTGTCAAATTTTATGTTTCTATATAGTATTGATAAATATAGACTAGTACTGATACATACAAACCGTATTGACATGAATGATTTCAAACACTTAACATAACAGTTTCTATTCCCTACAGTTTCAAAGTTAGATCTTTGAAAAGATAATTTCTTTAAACCAGAATAACTTTGAAACCAGTAAACATTTTTTAAATGAAATTAATGCAGAACACATTGAAATAATTTATTTTCTAAATCGTGGCATGGACGCATGGCTAAGAACCACAAACTGTCTAACTTTAGATAAAAATGTTGGCAGTCTTGGCATTAGCAACCCATTCTGCTTGCAAAGGACCCCTAGGTTTTGGCAGTTTCTGTAGGCTCTTCGAAGCCATCTTTTTTCAGTATTGTAAAAAGCTGGACTCTGCATCATATAGTGCTTTCAAAGAATGGACAGAGATTAGTTTAAAAAAAAAAGTTTGATTCTATTTCCTTCAGCTGTGCGTCAGTGAATTAACGTGAGTCAGTGCGTCATGAAACACACTGTAATAACTGGGTGTAACATCACACCCAGTTATTACAACATTTGAAAGTAACTGAGTTCAGGTTGATTTAGGGGGTTGCTAGTTATTATATATACAATAATGGATGGGGTGGTGAGTATAACGAGATTTTACACACACCCGAGTTGTGGGATGCTACATAAACCCCGAGGTGAAGCCCGAGGGTTTATGAAAGTATCTCATAAATGAGGGTGTGTGTGAAATCGAGCTTTACACTTCACCCCATCTCTTATTTGTTATAATTGCTGTTCAGCAATTTTTTTGCCCCAAGGGTTTTAGTAGTTAGACATGCTTTTGTAATTTATTTTGATTGTGGTTTGTCCCCTCCCGTTGTTGCTTACCTGGGAAGCATGCCTGAGGTATTCCCCGGCAGCAGCAGTTTTTCTCCGGCGAAGGGTTGAAGTGTGTGGAGTAGGATTAAAATGCCAGGATTAGGCAGCTTCAATTATGGGAGGAAAAGATATTTAAAAGTTAAATACACTCGCTCAGTGTTCTCGGTGTGACGGCTCCTCACTAAGCGGGACAGAGAAGTCGCCATGTTTTCAAAACTAGTAAGCCTGCCCAGGATGAGTAAACAGCTGATCAGGATGCAGCTGTTGTTCGACTGCCATGGCGCATGTAACGGCAAATTATAACTGGGTTAGACAATGGAAAAAATTGCTGACCAGTTATTATATAGAGAATAATGACTATGCAACTGTGTGTTATGGATTTTTTTACACACCCAAGGTGTGTGATGACCCATAAACCTTGAGAACGAAGCTCGAGAGGATTATGAGATCATCAACACACCAAGGGTGTGAAAAAAGTCCTTAACATCACAGTTACATAGACAATATTTTTTGTATTTACTGGTACAGGGATTTTTAATATTTTTTTGTCAGAAAACAGAAGTATTCTACTGAGAAAGCAGTTTTGTCAGCTAGAGACACACACACACACACATACACACAAGCAAGCGGTGTCTGTTCGTCTCTCTATTTCAGACGCTACTTTCTTTTTATTTTATTTATTGTTTATTGTTTTTTTTTTTAGTGGCTGTGTAGGAGCACCCCAGGAACCACAGTAAGTAGTCAGTCATCACTGTCTATTCCCGATCAGGGTCGAGGTCTCCCAAAGCTGCAACTGAAGCATGACAACAGTAGGATCAACTAGATAGTTTTACTGAAAAGGCAGGATCAGCCAGATAAATAGTAAAAAAATTTATAACTTACATATTAGGAGGGTAAGAGGCAAACTCTTAGACCAATCAGTGCGGAAAACAGTGCTGCCATGTTTTCTGAGTTAATCGGCCCACCCTCAAACAGACTAAGAGCTAATCACATGGCTCAGTACAAACGAGTGACACTAGTAGTGAAAGAAAGTTTTGAAAACGCTGTAATAACCAGTTTTCCAGTTATTATGGAGTTTGAAACTGGCCTGTTGTCCGTCTGATAAAGGGGCTCACCAGTAATTATATCAATATATGATGGTTCTATATCTTCCATATATTGTGATATAAAAACATAAAATGGTTCAAAATAGTCTGAAAATCCTTTTATTTTTAACAGCATATGTGGACATCTATAGACATGTATAAACACGAGAAATATACTGTTATGATATATGGCTGGACTCCAAGCCTTCACCAAAAAAAACAGTTCAACTGTTACAGCTTTTTGACATATCATTTCAAGTGCGATAACATATAAAGAGCTGGCTTGAGCTGGCCGGCTGGTGCGGCAGTAGTGCTATTGCTTGTGACACCTGTGACCCAGGTTCGAGAATCAGCCTTGGTCACCAGAAGGCTGGCCTGGGGAGGACAGTGGAGCATCCCAGGGACACTTGCCTCTGCAGGGGAATGGAGAACTACTGTTCTGCACCATGAGAGTGCCACCTGGTGCTCCCAAGTGGTGATTGCAAGTGGGGACACTGGGAAAGGGAGGGAAACATTGCCGCTCTAGAAGTGCTATGTATGCTCTGTGTGAGTATGCTAACCAAGGCCTCTGCCATTGTCTGGGGTGGAAGAAAAGTGGTAAAACAGTGCCAGCTGCCACAGAACGCTGTCCCCCCTCCTCGAGCCCCACTGACCATAGCACTGTTGCTGAGAGTAAACGTTAACACCACTGGGAGGACTAGGGCTCCCCTCCAGCTCCACCCTTGGGGGTAATCCAGGGAGGACCAAGGCAGTGTGTCAGTCCTGGGGGTGGCAGGAGATGGGACTGGGGAAGAGGAGGGAGAGACTGATGAGGAGCATCCAGAGGAGGGGAAAAAAACAATATATATATATATATATATATTCTTAAAAAAATAGGCAAAGGATTTCACGCAATCTGACTGGTTGTTAGCCATGCATTAGAAGTTTATTTGTATTACTTATTTATTTGAAAAAAACTCACCAGGAAAGACATACTGAGCTGCAATAGCTTGTTTCCAGGTGTGTCCTGGGGAAAGAGAAGTGGGGGTACAACAGTAAGTACAGAAAATGCGCAAAAATGATAGAACATACAAGATGTAAGCTTCAGTTACAAAACATTATAAATTTGACATATAGTAAATGACTCATGCAAAGAATTATACAGTAAATCAAGCATATGACAATCAGATAATACAAAACAATAGATCAAGAACAAATAATAAATCAGATATACACAATTTATATACAAACCATATAGGAGCTAAGGAGCCAGCGTAAATATACACATGGGAGAGTGCAGCACAAACAGAAAGGAGTATGGCTGACTAATGGGCCAACCCTCCCTTTAGGATGCGTGAACCCAGAAAGGGGAGGGCCAGCAGGAAGTAGGGGAGAAGTGTCTAACACACAGCTAAAACTAGTCTGCCAACCAAGATGCAGCACCTGCTTCAAATTCTTGAGCCATAGAATTTTAAAAGGCAAATAGCCGCCAGTTTTTCCCTCCTCCTTAGCGAGAAAAACTACAGCACACCCAAATAGAAAAATTGACTACTCCACAGGAAAACAATATAAACAGTTCTAAAAAGTAACAAAACCCTATGTTATCTTACAGGAAAACACTTTTTTTCTATGTTTCTTTTTTTTGTGGTTTCTCACAGACATTGATCAGCTGCTCAATGTCCCTCCCCGCCTCGACCAGTCTTTCGCTCGCTACGCTAACCCCCAGCCATGATACAGACCAGAAGGACTCTTCAAAACCAGTCAAGTGGCTGAAAATTAAACAGACGCTGCAGCAATCAGAAACTGGTTTAAGTTTTTTTGGTTTCTTTTCTTTTAAAGTCACTTACCGGCACTTGCTGCTGTGCTGCGCCCGCATCTTCTACGTTACCCAACAGACCAGCATGCACACTCACTCACCCCTTACCACCTCCACTCTCATCAGAATTTACCATACAACTGGGCAAATATAAAAAGATAAACAAATAAAACAAAATGAAACAATACACAGACATGCTGCTGTGTATCTGGGGATAAGGATAGGTGTGTGTGTGTGTGTGTGTGTGTGTGTGTGTATGTGTGTGTGGACAGGGGAGTCAAGAGTGGGTAGGGGGGACCTGGTAACCATAGCAATTATCTTTAACTACAGTGGCCACAGTGTGACAAAAGTGCAAGGGGCCTGTGGCCTCATGCCTTACAACACCCCTGGCCATGCTTTAGAAGCGTCTAATGCACACCCTGTTGTGTCTTATTGCTTACATAATCAAAGGTTAGTGTGGGCACTAACCTGGGTTTTCACCAACTCACCAGGTGTGGCCATATACAGAGGCCTCCGAAGCATTGCCCAAGCCCAGCAGCATGACTGTGCCTACCATGCCACTGTGCCTATGCAAACAAGGGAGTCCCTCATGCATAGCGGTGCAGCAGAATATTTAAAGGTTTGTGGCAGTGCTAAACAGCCCACAGAGCAGTGCTGTCTACTGTCACTGAAAACCTTGTTTTAAAAATAGCGTTAAGGCCACACCCCCACTCCCTGAAGGCAGGGTGGCTATACTGTAGTCACCCATCCCAGGTAGTCTAGTGTCCCCCCCATTGCCCTGTAACAATAATACACAACAGTCCCTGGCAATATAGTGAGGTTGCCCCAATCGACCCAGCATCCATCACATAAACCATTCCCTACTGGTATTGCATCCCCCCCAATTGCTCCTGTAGCTATCATATAAACTGTTCTCTGCTGGTATAATGGATCCCCCACCCCCACTATATGCCAGTACCCACCCACCTATTGCTGATCCCTGCCCCTCCCCTCTGATCACTAGTTCATCATACACAGAGAATGGTCAGCACAACCCACTGCTCACCTCCTTAGCCAGAAGCCATCTGAATGTCAATGAGCACACTTACACATATCATAGTATGGAATCATGCTCCTTGATATTCAAATGGTGGCCAGCTGAGGAAGGGAGCAGTGGGTTGTGCCAGCCACTGTCTGCAGATGATGAACTGGTGACCAGGGTGAGGTGGGTGCAGGGAGATGGGCAAGCAGCCTGTGGGCAGGTGGGTGCTGGCATGTGGTCGGGGGTCCATTATACCACCAGGGAAGGGTTTATATGATGTATACACAGGTGGTTGGGGGCCACTATTCCACCAGGGAAGGTTTATATGATAGATCAAAAGGTGATCAGGGGAATGATATACCACTAGAGAAGGGTTTATATAATGGATACAGGTGTGATTAGGGAGGACCACTTTACAAGGGACCATTCTATATTATTGTTACAGGGACAATTGGGGGAGGAGGGAATATGGGCATGCAGATGGCCCTTTAGTTCCTTACATGCCCAGCTTGGTCTGAATTTTGCCCACAGAAACCCTGGCATGATCCATTTCAGGTAGTATTATCTCCTGTGGGCCATATGCAGCCTTGGTCTTTGTCAGCACTTTACATATCCACTTAGCATTGCACCAACATGACCCAATAGTCAGTGTGCTCATTAGTGCACTCTGTCAGTGTGCACTAACTGGCTGAATATTGCTGAGAGCCAGCCATCTGCTATCACAAGTGCAGCACAACAGGCTGTGCTCTGCAGCTGTAAATATGGGGGCCAAAGAGTTATTTTTAGAAATGGTTGGAAGACAGTAGTGGTTGTTTTATTTAACAATAAATACATTCTTTTCTAATTTTATTTTACTTTTTTACAGATTCACTTTACTGCAGGTTCAAAAAAATTATGGGAGTTCTTTGTCCCAGAAAGACATTTTACCATACAATAACCCTGCTTCACTGCTAGAAAGGTCACTAAGTGTCTGAGTCATGAGGTGACCATGATACTTGCTGAGACAGCATCTGTTTTACACAGATAATGACTATAGGACAACCACTGATCTGTGGTTATTTATTCTCTATGCAACGGGTGAAATGCAGATGCTTTTTTTCAAAATGACTAAGCCTAATAAATTCTTGCTCATGTAGCAGACCACTGGAAGTCAAATACTATGACGGCCTATGCTATAGGAGGAGGAAGCGTTCCTCTATGTCTTGGTTGGACCACAGGGCAATTAACATGATTGTATCAGAGTTAAACAACTTAAACACAGTTTCGAGAAATTCATTATTCATATTACAGCTCCAATCAAGCAGTCAGGGTTTGTTTAAGCAATAAACTATGACAGGGTGTGGGTTATGCTGGGATTTTCTAAGGCCTGGTGTGGGCAACCTGGTGACCAAATCCACACCAGAAATGGGTAAATCCCAACATAACTCACATCCTGGAGTGGTTTATTACGATTATAGATTTGGTGAGATAAAATAAAAAAATATATTTTTTTTTTCATTTAAATAATTTTTATTGAATTTGTTGCTGCGCCAGATAAAATAGCTCTGTGTTTCTAGGTCGAATCTAAGGTGTACAGAATTATTGGAAGTTTTGCTTGCAGTTTGTTTATTTTAATTGCGTGAGTTTTTTTTTTATATTTGTACTATCCCTTAGTGGACCCTGGAGGTTAGCTTGGGGAGACAGCATGATGTGAGTGGCTCCCCTATTTGAGCGAGGTAACAGATGATGAAAGCAGTAAACAGTGACAGTACTTCAGAGCTGGGATCAAGAGAGAGTGAAGCGGGAGTGAGAGAGTAGACTGTGACAGACGTTTAGATGCAGCAGACACAGTGGGAACTTTTGTATTTTAATTTTAGAAGGCAATAGTGTAGTAAATAGCAGAAGCGGTCCAGTATGTTTGACATCTGAAGTCGATACTGCAGGCATGCTTATGGTCAGAGTCACAGCTTCAGTTTTCAAAGATCAGATTAAATACGTTTTGGCACTTGTTTTAATAGCACACTCACTTTCTGGTACTGAGGACACTACAAGATTGCCTTAAATTGTTTAAGTATGTGAATCATTCAAAATTTGTAGTCAGAGTTGCAAATGTTAGGACGCGCTCAGTACCCTGTTTTGCAGCTTCCAGCATTAGTGGGCTTTTCCAGGAGGTAGTGACACTCCCTGTTGCTGTTTTTTTGTTTCTTTCTTTTGGGGGGGTTACAATGAGCTGTGGAGATAGCAGTGTCAGAGCTGAGCCTGTGCATCTGCATTTTGAAGACTTGTGGATATCATGAAGATGAAGCTGATGGATAAATACCCCAGTGGACCAAACAGATTGTCAGATTTAGAGACCCCATTGTATACCTGATCTACAGTTACACATTTCCCTTGTTTTCAGATGTTTTACTACCTGCAGCTCCACCATGGAGGCTGTTGCAAAACTCTTGGATGAAGAAAGCAAAAGACAGGCAGCTACTCAGACACTGGTGCAGAATAAAGACTACTTGTGGCAGTAGGATAATCCAAAAATAGATATATTTATTCAAAAAAATAATAAGTAGCCATACAAAACATGTCAAACATTTTCACACATATACATGCTTTTTCAAGACAACCATGGTAACCATAGAATTACTCTTCTATAGTTAACATAGGATCACATTACCAAAAATGTCCGTGTGTTCTAATCACTAATCAAATTAATAATAAAATCATTTAAAATTAAATAATGTTCCACTATATACAGTCCAAACTCTGTTCGAACTAATCTTGTATCAAAAGAGCCAGTCTAAAGTAGGTAACTATGGAGGGACGGGAACGAGGAAGAAATGGGGTGGAGGGAGCGGCATGAAGGTGCAAATATGAAGATTACACAAGCACACCTAGAAATAAATGCTCACTATACCATATACAGTAGCAGCCAACAGTACAACAATCATATACAGTAAATAAATATAATGAATCCAACTTACCGAGATTGCTAATGGAAATCAGATGAAACCCCTCCGTTTCAAATGGCAGATAACAAAGATGTGTAAATGTACGTATTACTCAAAACCAATATGGATACACCTCAGATAAGAAAGGTGCAGGAAAAAGGCAGGGGGTTAGGAAGGAAAGGAACAAAACCAAAAGGAATTGGTATGGGAAAGAAAATATGAGGAATCAAGGGTAAAGGTAAAGGTAAAAAGGGGGGTGTTGGCATTAAGGGGATGGCGAAAAGGGAAAAAAAGGGTGGAATGAATGCCTCCTTACATCCATCCCTACAAGTAATCATTATATCAATATCTACACTAAAAAGCTTGTATACACATACCACAGAACTTTATATAGAATATTTAAGAACATATATATGGAGAACAAACAATAACAGGGTTAATTTAGAAAAGAGCTCAACTGAAAAATATAATTCGGTCCAGGCGGTTTAAGAGATTATAGTCTCTTTTGCCAAAAAGTTCTTGCTACAATAATTTATTATGCAAGTAACTCCCATGAATGTTCAATGACACTTTTTCAAGTCCCATGAATTGAAATACGTTTCCGTCTCCGCAGTTCAAAATATGTAATGCTAAAGCATTTTCAGCATCTTTCTCTTTTTTCTTTTTTTTTTTGATTTTACTTTTTGCTCCCCATTGCCACCTCCTGCCTTACTCAGCAATGGGGAGATATAAATATTTCACTTTTTTCTCCCACCTAACCTGGGACCACAGAGCACAGAAGTGTATACCTATGGAGGTGAGCACACACCCTGTGAATCCAGGGACTGCCTCTTCCCCCCACCAATCCTATAGTCGAGTCTCCCTTTGGGCTTGGTGCTACCAACAAGCCTCCATTAGGTGGTAGCCAAGAGTCCGGGAGACTCCAGATATCTCCCTGGGAGAGAACAGCTGCCTGTCTTCAGCACAATCAAGCTGCTTGCCCTCCTTCCCCCAGCTGACCCGTGGCAACTTGAGCTCCCTCCCAAACTCAGGTCACCGGCATGGTGTGAGGAGTGGCATTCAGCACCTCAACCCTCAACACCACCAGGCTGGCTTAAGAGTCTTTCTTAATGTCTCTAAATGTTCACTTATCCAACTTTTAATTTTTCTGGTAGTCTTGCCACATAATCAGTCAATCAATCAATCTTTATTTTACCAGGCGAAGCACCGTTGAGATAAAACTCATTTACAAGGTGGACCTGGGAAGGTCAAGGTAAATACAGTGGAATAACATAATAAGGTAATTTGAGAACACATATTTACATACGAGGCAGATTAATTTACAATGAGTCACTGTGTGGAAAGGACATACAATACTTTGTAGCTGTACACCTATAGGCTCTATACATATATACAAATAAAAAAGTATCACGTACGTTTATGGTTCAGCAGCAAGACATGTGGATTTTATAACTATTAGGAGGTTTGGGGTGACAATGTAATGCAGTCAGAAATTAAGGCACAGTGGGAGTAGATAAAGAGGAACAGTGGAGAGGAGCAGTAACTCAAGGTGTGCTACTCACTTGAGCAGAAGGTCACTAGCAAGGACATTTGCATGTCTCTTTGACAGAGAGATCAAGCAGGGTTTTAAAGAGGGACAGTTTCACAGCAGTTGCAAGTTTGAGTGATTTTCAAATGATGTTCCATAGGGCAGGAAGGGCGTAACTTATTGCTGACTTACCACAACGAGATCTGACCTTAGGAATGACAAGAGAGATACAGGATAAGCTTAAAATACTAGGCACCTAGATATTGCCAAATGCACAAGGTATTCCGTACTCCTTGAAATAAAATCACATACCTCTGTCTTCTTCCATGTGACAGGAAGAGTATAACATGTGATTGTACAGATGTTCATGCAAAAGGCCAGGCAATGTGCCAAGGCTGTGGGAAAGCCAGTGGGGTGCTGTGGTACATAGGGAGAGGTATCACCAGTAGAAGAAAGGAGGAGATGATGTCTCTATATAGATCATTAGTGAGACCTCATCTGGAGTATTGCATCCTGTTCTGGAGGCCACATCTATGTAAAGACATAGATAGGGTGGAGGCAGTTCAGAGAAGGGCAACAAAAATAGTGCAGGGCCTGTATCAAAAGTCATATGAGGAGAGATTGGAGGACCTCAGTTTGTACACCCCGGGGGAGAGGAGAGAGAGGAGGATATGATAGAGACCTTCAACTATCTTAAGGGTAGCTTCTTTCAGAAAGAGATGTTCTAGAACAGTGGGTCATGATGTGAAGCTGGAAGGGAATAGAGTAACGGGTAACATGAGGAAGTATTTCTTCACAGAAAGGGTGGTGGATGTATGGAACAGCCTCCCAGCAGAGGTGGTAAGGAAATACACAAATATGTTGGATTTGCATAGGGGTACCCTAGCAATAGGTAGGAGAACAAAACCAGAGATCAAGTAGGGTCTTTGGTTTTTGCAGCAGGTAGGAAAAATTGGAAGACTAGGTGGGCCTGGCGGTCCTTATCTGCCATCAAATTCTATGTAAAACTTACAGTTGCCACACTTGTGAGTTCAAGAAGGCAAAGGTGGTCTGTCTAAGTCCACTGGATCAGGAGCCAAATAACTGTGTACAACAGTGTCCTTAATATGTTTGCCTCTCCAATAAACAAATCAGGGGGGTTCACTTGTATAATCATTAAGTCTGTCCTCTGGAATATGGCAGTTTTTTCAATGTTTTCAACACTCACATACCTGCAGATTGTAGGTGGTAATAAAAAGAATTTTTGGCCCCTGAGTCTCAGTTCTGTTATGATCTTTTTTCTGAAGCCACGTCTCCCGATCTATTTGATCCACCATGTCTTCAGCCCTCACTACACAAGTATCATTATAGTCTCTTTGTTTAAACTGATCACATAACATTTCACTTGCTGTCACATAATCACTATTTGTACTAGAATTACATGTAATCCTCATAAACCCTCCCACTGGTATGTTTTTAATTAAATACCTTGAGTGACAGCTCCCAAAATGTAAAAATGAATTCAAATAAGTTGGTTTACAATACAGGAAAGTTTTAACCCCCACTTCCCCCACCACATTTCATCCTTTCCAATAATCAGTTATAAAAAAACTGACTTTTTCTTGGCTACGGTGCATTTTGAATTTCAGATGCTGATTCAAATTTTCTAAAAAAAAATAAAAAATCACACAATTCAGATTGTGTTCCCTTCCAAATAATTAATAAATCATCTACGTATCTTCTGTAGAGGTCAATCCTGTTGAAGGAAAGGGTTTGATATCACCAATAGGATTGATCAATCCTCCCACACATTCAGATATATATTAGCATAACTGAGTGTGAAAAATGCACCCATTGCCATGCCTTTTATTTGTTTGTAAAAAGTATTCCTAAGTACAACAATGTTACTTGTGAGAACCAATTCTGTAACAGTACCCAAAAATTCAATCACTGGAGATGATTAATCTGTCTTACTGTACAAAGCTTCAGCAAGTAATGCAGTAGTAGCTGTTCTGTCAAGAATGTATATTCATGGCACTACCCATATGTGGCAGAGGGTTCTTGACTGGTAACATTACATGCAATCATATACCAACATACCTCATGCTGATGGCTTTGCAGCAATGACAGATTTATCAGCTCCAATGATTGAATTTGTGGGTACTCTTACATAACTGGTTCTTACAAATAACATCTTTGTATTTAGGGATACTTTTTACAAACAAATATGTGTGAGAGGAGCAATAGTTAAATTGGAAATGTTCAATTGAGGGAACTCTTACATCTAGAGTTGTAAGTAGTGGAACTGCCATCCCTAGGAGGAGGTACTCTCCTATAGCAGTCAATTGAGAAAGATAACAGAGGTGATGGAACTGTCATACAATTTTTTAAGAGGTGATGGAACTGAGTTCCTGTGAGCTTCTATGCAATTTAAACCCTCAGGAGAAGAGGTCTAACCTGTCAGAGATATCAAACCCTTTCTTCAATAGGACTGACCTCTACAGAAGATACATAGATGATTTATTAATTGTTTGGAAGGGAATGTGATGTGAGTTATGTGATTTAGTTTGTTTTTTGAAAATTTTAATCACTATTTGAAATTCACAATGCACAGTAGTCAAGAAAAAGTAAGTTTTTTTCAGTTCTGATTATTGAAAAGGATGGAATCTGAAAACACGGTGTATCAAATAGATACAGAAACTTGGCTTCAGAAAAAAGATCATAACAAAACTGAGGCTCAGGGGCCAGGAATTAATTTTATTATTACCTACAATCCACAGGTATATAAACTGTGGAAAATAATTGAAAAAAACTGGCATATTCTCCAGAGGACAAACTTAATGACTATAACAAATGCACCCCCATGATTTGTTTGTCGGAGAGGCAAAAGTATTAAGGATACTGTGGTATACAATTATTTGGCTCCTCATGCAATGGACTCTTGACAGTCCACCTCTTGAATAATAAATTATTGCAGTGAAAAACATCTTGGCAACTTAGGCTGCAGTCACTTAAGCAAGCTGGACTGAATAATGTTTTTCCGCTGAGCTTTTTTTTAAGTGATCCTGTTACTGATTGTTCTCTTTATATAAGTATATTCTTAAATATTTTAATTTAAGTTTCTGTGCTCTGTATTTATGTATATATAATCTTTTTAGTTCAGATATTAGTATTGCAATTTGTAGGGACAGATGTAAGCAGGAATTCATTTTACCCATTTTTCCTTTTTCATCTTCCCCTTATCCCAACCCCCCTTTACCTTTACCACTGGATTCCCCATTTTTCCATTCCCATACCAGTTCCTTTTTATTTTCCTTCCTTTCCTTCCTATCCTCCTGCCTTTTTTCCTGAACCTTCCTTATCAAGGTGTATCTATACTGGTTTTGAGTAATATGTACATTTACACATCTTCATTATCTGTCATTTGAAACAAACAGGTTTTATCTAGTTTTATTAGCAATCTTGGTATTTTAGATTTATTAATATTTATTTACATATTTTATAATTGTTGTAGTATTGACTGCTACTGTATATGATATCGTGAGCTTTTAATTCTTGGTGCAGTTGGGTAACCTTCATGTTTGGGTTCCGGTCTGGAACATTGCGGGTAAATACATAGCGGACATAACATTATAGGCATCACATCGCCACCTTCAATAACATGGTGTAAAAACATTGGTGGACACAACCGTGAAGGCAGGTGGCAGGTAGTGCTATGTAAATCAGCTCTGGTATCCAGCAGGTCACCCACCCCACCTACTGATGGCTCCAGTAAGAGGATCTGTACCAACCTCCCCAACCGCTGACCCACTGCCACTATCACTGGCACCGTTGTCACAGACTGTATATTATGGCACAATAGCTGTGGTGTCTAGTGGACCACCCTGGTGGTGGGGAGCTACCAGCCGGGGGGCCACAAAACACCACAGTTATTGTGTCATAATATACAGTCCATGACAACGGTGCCAGCGATGGTGGCAGTGGGTTGGCAGTTGGGGCGATTGGAACAGTGTGTCCACTGATGTTTTTGCACCATGATATTGCAGGTGGCAATGTGATGCCTGCGATGTTATGTCCATGATGTATTTACCCGCGATGTTCCAGACCAGAACCCTATGTTTGTACCTTTGTTTCTTCCCCTTCCCCTCCCTAATTTTTTCCTCATTCCCTTCCCTCCATAGTCACCTACTTTGGCTTGGCTCTGTTAATACAAGATTAGTTCAAACTGGCTTTTGGTCTGAATATAGTAACACATGCTTTAATTTTAAATGTTTTTATTATTAATTTGATTAGTGATTAGACCATGTAGGAATTTGCAGTCGTGTGATCATCTATTACTTATATAAGATTAATTCTCCATGGGTGCCATGGTTGCCTTCAAAAAGCACATGTATGCATGAAAACGTCTGGAATGCTTTACAGGGGTGAGTGCTACTTTTTATCTTTTTAGATAAATATACAGATTTTTGGATTATCCCATGGCCATAGAGGTCTTTATTCTGCACCAGTGTTTTTGTTTTTTGTATTTTGGTGTTTAGGGTTGGCTCCCGAATGTGGCTCTTCCTAGCTGCCTCTTGGTCTTGTGTTGCTGCAAAAGTCTTGGGGCTACTGATCTGATTCCCCACTGTTGTGTTGCATAGAGAAAGATGGTATGTCACACAAGATCCATTACTCTTTGCTTTTCCCACAGTCCCTGGCTTCCTCTTCAGGCAATTTTGTAAGACCTGCCTGTGTAACTAAGAACAGTCTCACTGTGCAGAGCTCTGCACACATGTATGACCATAACTGTAGCATATGGCACCAACAGTAAATGTGAGGATTTTCCCCTTAATTCTCCCTCTGCCTGGTCATACTGCCTCTACTGACTACCACTTCAATCCATTTGGGTTCAGATATGGATGTATTTGTTTATCCTTTATTTATATTTTAAGAGGACCCCTAAGAGGTTCTCATGACACAGTCTCTTTATTTCAGCACCTGTTTTAACTTCCCCTTTTTCTTCTGCTGCTACTCTACAGGGAACACTGGGCAAGTGACCCACACAACAAATGCTACCTTAATTTATAGGACTCTCACATTTCTCTCTCAGCTTCTGAAAACTAGTGACTATTCCCAACCCCTGTTTATGGCTTTATTTCATAGGTAACTCATGCCTAAGTCCCAGAAGAATGTTATCCATGGCTACCATCACACCAGCCCTCTCTGGATATCTTCTTCTGTATAAATATTCATGCCCTGAGCTTCAGGGACCTGATGAAGAGACTGTTGGCCACCTCTTTGTCTGAACTCTGGACTCTCAGGAATGGTCTTTCACTAGTTTGATCCATATTATATGGGTTGCCAGGGTTTCCCTGATCACATGAGGAACTCTTCTGCAGCCCTACCTGAACCCTATAATGTCAGTGAAAATTATAGTAGCCCAATTTCATATAGAGGTAACACTGATGATTCCTCCAAAGCAATACTGATACACCTCATACTTCCTTGGGGACTGGTACACAAAATTACTTGCTTGGGGACCTTACAATATGCTCACAATAAATTTTCTGCACTGTCCTTGTTTTTGTGAACTAAACTAGTCTTGAGTTGAGTCAGAGGCTCCATCACGTTGATGATTCCCGAGTAAGGTGAAACATTAGCCTGTAGTTGTTGATGCAAGATACTTTGGACCGAATGTAAAGGCCTGTCCAAGTAACTTTCAGTCCTGCCAAATTCTTTTCAGTGTGTCCCTCCTCATTATTTGTATACTGCTGCAAGTGCATACAACACTTTGCACTGGGGACATTTGCTCTTGTACCATACTGCTAGAAGGAAGGAAGAGTCAACCACTGGATTGAGAAAGGAAATGAGATCCTCAGAGGCTTCTATTTCAGCAACCCACAACATTGCATTGTTCTGCAGTTGCTGCAATTGCTTTCATTTAGTGAACTAAGTGCTAGATCTACCTTTGTTTGAAAATATTAACAAGTGAGTACAGTGGTGCAGTAGCAGGACTATCACTCACAATGGTGCTGACCCAAGTTCACGAACAAGCAGTGGTCATCAAGGACCATCCAGGGAGAAGAGGGTTGAGCATCCCAAATGATGCTCCCCTCTGGGGAGGAGATTGTGAAATCATGCTGTATTCCTGCCCCCTTGGGTAACCAAAGGGAGAGGTGCAAATGGGGCCTCAGACATGGGGAAGGGAGGATGCCTCCAATGTTGACACACAAGTGTGTACACAGTGCACATGTTTCATGACATGATGCATATTCAATGGTTGAGAGAAATTGCAGGATAAACCACCACTCAAGTGGACTAATAGCTTTGAATGTACCTGCAGGCTCCATGACCACAGACTTATGCAGCCTCTCCACTGAGTGGTTCAGAAATTCTCTAGAGGAGAATAGGCCAACCCAAAGTCCTCACTGTGAAGGGCAAGCTGTGGGGGTTGGGGGCATGAGGGAGGTTAGCCCTGGAACAAGGCAATGTGATGGCGCTGCAGTGAGGCTGGAGACTGGGTGAGTGTTCAAGTATCAGTGAAGAAAGAAGCATAGATGGAAAGTTAAAATAAAAGAAAGAAACAATTAAATAATTTTTTGAGATTTTAGAAAAAATTCTAGAACAGAATATTTCTATCTGATACTATAATATTGTTTTTCTTCTTTTGTCTTATGCAGCCCGAAGCACCACCAGGAGTTTGTCAGCTGACAAACTCTCAGCAGGACTCTTTGACACTGTTGAAGACAGGAACACCTACGCTTATACTGAATAGCACAGACTTGCAGCAATATGGGAACGTGTTTAAAATTAGAGTAACAGGTAGGGGACACTTTTTATGGATTCTACTGGTTCTACATTATAACTCTTCTGAATATATTAGCAACCATTTATTTTGGGTCTGTAAATGCCCAAGTAAATTAACAGAGTTAATATTTTTATCAACTAGTTTTATTTATAAGTAATTAATTTTAACAGAGTTAACAGAAAATTGTTTTAGACCTACTCTTGAACACGATCTTTGCACAACTGTCCTTCACAACACAATGTGCTCAATTTTCAAATGGGCCCTTAGATTAACACAAGCTGCTGCAAACAGCAGCTTGTATCAACAGCTGATATGCAAGGGATTCTACACCAGATTCTGGTACAGGAGGGATCCCAATGCCAGAGTCTGCACAGATGCCTTAACTACTTCCGTGCACCTAATACAAGGTGCATGGGAAGGGTTTCACGCATGCTGCCACATGTGGGCAGTGAAGGTTTCTCATGCATCTAAGCTGTGGCACAATAGATGTCCAGCTAGACTCTGATGGTGGCAGACACAGATGGCCATATACTAATGGAGGAACACTGAGGGACAGTGAATGAGGAGGGGGGTACATATACACTACTCAGTACACATGAGTGATCCTGACTAGCACCTAGCCAGAGCATGGGCCACCTGGCTGTTCATTGCCCCCTTGCTGGATGATCTTGGAACTGCACTGGCATAGACAAATGGCAGACAGATCAGTAGTTAAACCACAGGTGGAGCATTGTGTGCAGTTATGGAGCCTGCACCTGAAGAACAAGGAAATGTTAGAGACTGTCCAGTGGAGGGCTATGAAAATGACCCAGTGTGGCAGGGTGAGACCATGTATGAGGAAAGATTAAATAGTCTTAACAGGTATTCTCTAGAGGATGGGAGGAAGAGGAGATGAAATAGAAACATATATTAGCACCCTTCCCAGTCCAGGGATTTAAATAGCATCAGTTTATTTTCAGCAAGGGAATCAAACACCACACAACTTACTTGACCTCACAAGTCTGCAGTGACCTCTCAGGAGAGCAGATCCTCTGCAGGCTAGTGCAGGGCTACAAAGCATGGGAGGTTACTGAACACATTTTTCTAAGATATAATTGTTTGTCCACACAAAAGTCCAACAATTACAATTTACTGAACTTGAGCTCATAAACATTAGTGCACCAGTACAAAATGCATACTACAGGGAATTTTCTGATGTTTAAGTCACAAGCTATTTCTGATTCACTTTTTCATGGGGGAAGGGATTTGATTCTTGAAGGGGATGTCGCCCATCATAATCAAGTGCTTAGTTACAGTAAGTTGAAGCTACAGGCAAACCAAGGGATACAGGAACATTCCATGCTGAATTTAAAGTTAGGGCACTCTTACCACCCAGGAATGCTCTTTCTCATAGCAAAATTAATTTAAACATATACAGGCTAAAGCAGTATTTTTCTTCTTTATCCTACCATGGATCTTCTGCTTAAAGGAGTAGTACACCCTCATATCTTGTAAATGTTATTTATTTCTTTGTCAACAGACAATTATTTTGTGTAGCTGTTTGGGGATATATGTGTTTGCTTTAGTTTGTTTTCACTGTTCACACCATCCCCTGTAACTAGCCTGTGGGTCTCCATTTTCTGGTTGTTGAAATCTCATTGTGCCTGAGAGCTGCATTGGCATATGAGAACATAATGTGTCAGCACCCTTTAGACTCCACAGTGTGACTGTCTGTTTACTTAGAATTTAATGAAACAAGTTGCAGCAAGGTGTGGAATACCACTTTTACCTTCAACTAGCTTTACAAACCATCTTAGATGTAATGCAGGGTTTGTCCTTTAAACTGCATTCAATCTGTGTGTTTCTAGAGAATTTTTGTTCAGGTTATGTGTACTTTTAGCATAGATATATGTGGTATAAATGGGTGTTGTGGTATCATGTTCTCATATGCTGTGCAATTCTCAGGGACAATGAGATTTCAACAACCAGAACACGGAGATCCCCAGACTAGTTATAGGGGTTGATGTGAATGGTGAAAACAAAGTAAAGCAAACATGTATATCCCCAACAGCTTACAAGAAAGGAGTAATGTATTGACTAGGAAACAAATAACATTTACAAGGTATTTTATTTATTTATTTTTTTTTTGTTTACCGGGTAGGGGGCACTAGCCATGGCAATGACTATTTTCAGGCACAGCATGGGAGGGTACAGAAACATTACAAAAGAGGCAAATAAAATGACAACATTACATTACATAAATTAGACAATAGTCAAATGGGTAAGAATACAATGCAAATAGGAGTCAGAAATAGGATAACAGGCAAGGTAAAAAATACAATACATTGTCAGTAACTGAAAATGAAGAAAAGCAATTTACATTTAACTAATGTAAATTAAGCAGCATACCAGACAATACAGGTAACGTTGTACAATGAAGACTGTAGCCCTAAAGTAGTCATTCAGGGTAGATATGGGAGAGTTTATGAGTAGTAGGGTTGTTAGAAACAGGGATGGTAGGATATTAAAGGCAAAAATTGGGACAAAGTAAGAGATGAGGACAGAGAGTGAAATGAGAGAAAGGACAAACAAGAGGCAGGATGAAAAGTGCCGAGTATATTCATAGGGATAGGATTGAAAGGAGTGTCAGTGGAGTACAGGTATGGGGGAGATATGGGTGCTAAGGTGGTTTGAAGCAGGAACTGTTACTAGAATTAATTAGGTATTTGCGTATCAGTCTTTTGAAAGAGGCATATGATAAGGCTTGGTGTATGGTTAGAGAGAGAGAGAGAGAGAGAGAGTTCCAGTATTGGGGGGCTTGCAGACAGGGGCATTTACAGAAAAGCACAGGCCATAGTTGGAAGCTTGGTTTAGAAATAGTCCTGCCAGGGGCTTGGGTATTTTTGTACAGATGATATTATCGATAATTGTGCCATAAGCATAGAATCTAGATATTGGGGGGGGGAGCATCCAAGTTCAGAATATAGGAGGCAGTGGTGTTTAAGCCGGTGAGAGGAGGAGGCATATTGACAGATGTTATTATAGGTAACATCCCACTTATGAAAACTAGTTTTACTCATGGAGGCATAAGTTGCAACCACATAGGTTAATGATGGAAGGAGAATGCCACATGCTATGGCAAGCCCAGCAGAGGGGGCAAGCACATACCTGGTAGGCAATGCCAAGTTTCATGTTTACCGACTTGCAGGTAGTCTGAATGTGAAGATCAAAGATGAGAGATGGATCAAAGGTGATACCCAGATATTTAAAAGGGTTAACCACATTAACAGAGGAACTATTTGCAGTGGAGACCTTGAAGTTAGAGAGAGAGAGAGTGTTTAAGTTTAGCATTAGAGCCAAATAGCATGGCTTGGGTTTTAGATACATTTAGGACAAGTTTGTGGTCTGTCAGCCACAGCTGAGTTTGTTGAAAATCTTGGGAGATGTGTCAGTTGATGTCAGTTATGCTTTTAGAAGTAGAGTACAGGACAATATCATCAGTGTATAACAGTGAGGAAGTCTGCAGGAGGTTGGAGGTGATATTATTTATAAAAATGGAGAAAAGCAAGGGACCCAGGATAGATCCTTGTGGCACATCAATGTTGATTGTCATTTTATCTGATAGGATGGAGTTATACTTAACTACTTGAGTCCTGTCAGATAGGAAGCTGCCAAACCATGAAACTACATTCAGCGAACAGCTTAGAGATCTAAATGTAGTTAAGAGGATGGAGTGGTCGACATGGTCAAATGCTTTAGTCATGTCTATAAATATAGCCCTGTAAGATAACCTGAGTCCATGGCCCCTAGGGCATCAGACGTAAACTTTATTAGTGCAGTAGTGGTACTATGACCCTTGTGGAAGTCATGCTGTGCATTTGTTAGAAGGTCATGTTGCTGGAGGAAGTCAATGGTTTGAGTGGCTATGAGTTTCTCAAGTATTTTGATGAGAACGGACAAGATTGCAATGAGCCTATAGTTTGATGGATCTATGCGGTCTCCTTTTTTGAAAACTGGGGAGACCCTAGCCGTCTTCCAGATGTCAGGAGTATAACTGTGGCACAAGGAGAGTGTAAAAATCCTGGCTAGAGGTGCCACTATGAAAGGGGCGGAGAGTTTCAGGAGCTAAAGTTCTAGGTTGTCAAACCCCACCACAGCAAACTCGGATATGTTGTTTAATAGTCTGAGTACTTCACGGGTTGTGACAGATTTGAAATGGAATGTGGGCCCAGGGACATCTGGTTGGGTAGCCAAATTCAGCAGGGCTGGGAAGGAGGAGGAGGAATAGTTAGTGAGGTTGAAGAATTGGGTATTGAAAAAGTTAGCTATGGTTCAGGAATTGTTACAGTGGATACCATTTAAAGACATATCATTAGGAGTATGGGCCGGATTAGAGCCCAGGAAGAGCTTAATATGGGACCAGAATTTCTTGGAATCCCCATGTGAGTTAGCTTAATAGATTCTTGCAGTAGGAGCTTTTAGCCCTTTCAATATCCTTCTTACAGGAATTTCATAGGGCACTGCAGGTGTTAAAGTCAACTGGTAGCCCAGAGCTTTTATAATGGATCCAACTTTTGTCCCTTTGACATAGCTTGGAGAGTAGTTCAGATTTTAGCCAGCGGGTAGGCCTGTTCTTTAAACAGCGGGTTACCAGAGGGAAGTGTTTATTCTGAATCACAATAAAATAGTTTAGGAAGAGATTTAGAGCAGTCTGAGCATCACAAGAGTTAAAGAGTGGGGACCAGTCAATGGTAGAGATGTCCGGTAGGAAGGACTGTGAGTCGAAGTGTGCATAGGAAATTAATGAAATGTGGCTTTGACAGAGCTGACCTAACCTTTCCCCATATACAAAAGGTGGGGGAGTGGTCAGTGATGGTATCAGCAAGTATGCCCGAGGAGATTATGTTTTCAGGGTGACTGGTCATAATCGAGTCTAGCGGAGTACTGGAGTTTGAGTGCTGAGCAGTTCTGGTAGGGTTGTCAATCATTTGGTGCATGTTGAATCTTTGCAGCCTAGCCAGTAGGGTGGGTTGAGAGTTACCGAGCCAATTTAAGTTAAAGTCACCAAGTATACGTACCTCATTCCTTCCAGAAAGAACAGAGGTCTGTATAAGCAGCTCATCAAGTCCTTTCAAGCTGCTAGAGGGGGCATTGTAGGAACACAAATATGTAGTTTTTTGGTGCAGAGAGTAAGAAGGGCACGTATCGCTTCGCAGTAGGCTAAGAGAGATGAGCACACGGCAGAAAGGTGGAGGTGATCTTTAAAATAGATGGCTGTACCACCCCCTTTTTGGGAGCTGGTCTGTCAAACCTCAAAAGACTGTATGATGGGAGGGAGCATTGCGAGGCAGGGGTAGAAGGTCTGAGCCAGGTTTCTTTAAGGCAGATGATATCAGGTTTGTAGAGGGAGGACCAGGATTCAAGTTCACAGAGGTTGTGTACAAGGCTTCTGATATTATGGTGAACAACACCTAGGCCTTTAGCACTGGTAAGGGGACTAGGTAAAGAGTTAGCTGGTTCAGGGTTTGAATGAACATCACCAGAGAGCAGTAGGGCCAATAGGAGGAGATACCATAGTTTGCATCGCAGGAAGAGACATATGGTACTAATATGCAGGGGACAGAAATTTTGGGCACAGGCGATCATTTGGATCCAGGACCTATGTAATAGCAGAGGAGAGGAATCAAGTCAGAGAGCAGGTCGCATGAGAAGGTTTGAGAAGAGGAAATCTTGAGGGAAGAAAATTGGGGTTGCCAAGGGCATGCGAGGAGTTATAGGCCAGGATGGGGGTAGCAAAGTGACAGAGGGTGCAAGAAATATCAGTAACATGTGTGGCTTCATTTTTCAGACCTGAGGGCTGACTTGGGAAAAAGTGCAAACAGGAGATGCAGGTGGGGTAGAGCTAGAGGTCAAAACAGTAGGTGAAACAGACCTAAAGTTTTAGCCTGTCATTAACTGGTTTCAGAGGTAGGATGGGAGACAGTGCAGTATTTAAGCCAGAGGAACAAGTAGTGAGATAAGTGAGAAAGCAAGGGTTTAAGGTAGGTGAGTTAAGTGTAGAGTTAAAATACAGAAAAGAGGCACCACCAGGAAGGTTGCCTATAGTAGGAGACGAGAGGTGAGCAGGAGAAATGGGAGTAGTGCATGGAAAACTAGGTTCTTCTTAGGCAAGGATGTGAGGAAGGTAGAGTCCCAGTTGACCAACTGGAATGTGAGTGCACAGAGAGGGGCGGAGCGATAATGTACTTAAAGGAGGCCTGGGCAGGAGAAAAACCCGAGTAGGTTTGGATTACAAAGCAGACAAACCAGCACAAAAGTACAATGTAAGCTAATGGAGAAAGGCACTCCAATTGGTGACAGCCTTGAGAGCAAACTGTCCAATGGGACACTTCCACCAAAGAAATGCACCAACCAGAGGCGTCTCACTTGAGAAATAGCTCCAAGAAGGTTTTGATGGCAGTACCTGGATAGGGGATCAGCCGCAGAGGTCCAGAAGGGCAGCCAGGAAAATTGAGGTAGCATTGGTCGGCAGCAGCCGTCAAAAACGGCCACATGGATGTGATGGCACCACTCAGGCATGTATCCCTGGGGGAAGAGGGAAAACATACAGATTAAATATAGTTACAGGGGGCGAGAGGCTGGTGGCAGATCATCAGCAGGGGGTGGAGGTGAGAGATCAGAAACACAAAGGTAGTAGCATTTAAACTAGCCAAGGGGGGAGGCACTGAAATGGAGAAGGGAAATCCTAGCCCACCCCCCAAAAAATCAGGGTAGTTAGTGAGGTAAACACCAAGATAGAGCAGTTGATAGGGAGAAGGGCAGGGGTAAATGGAGAAAAAGGCAAAGGCAGTAAGGACAGGGATGGGGCAAAAAGAAAAAAGGCCATAAAAAATGGAAGGTAATGAGTACCAATGCCAATAGTCTAGGTAAAAAGCTCCCCAAAATGGTGGCCTTGATGGAAGAGGGATGCCTGGATATTGTGGCAGTCACAGAAACATGGTACACAGAGAACCATGACTGGGATGTCAACATACCAGGGTACACAATCTACAGGAGGGAGGGAGAGAGACGGTAAAAGAAGAGGAGGAGGAGCTCTCTATGTAAGGAAAGGGATCAAAGCAACAGAACTAAAGGATAAACAGGGAGGAGATGAGGCACTGTGAGTCTCCCTTGAGACTGGAAATGGCACCACAATCTGTACAGGGGTTGAATACATACCCCCATCTCAGGTGGAGGAAATGGACAAGGAAATGATAGAAGGCATCCTTAGGATGGCAGAGAAAGGGGAGATATTGCTGATGGGGGACCAGAATATGCCAGATGTTAAATGGAGCACCTTTGCTGCAGCCACATCCAAGAGCAGGGTGATTCTCAGTGCCCTACAGGTTGCATGCCTCAGACAGCTAGTTTTGAAACCCACTCAGGAGGGAGCAATCTTAGATCTGGTACTTTCAAATGGGAACAGAGAGAGGATCTCAGGGCTAAAAGTGGGTAGCCATCTGGGAACAAGTGAGCACCAAACAGTGTGGTTCATGATAAACTTAACTGTAGAGTCTGTGAGCGGCCGGATCGCCGCTGGACATAAGGTCGCAGTCCAAAAGTCACAGTCAAATAACCGCAAGGACAAAAGGTTCCTGTCCAAGTTGCCGACGTGTATTTGTCGCCAGTTAATAATGTAGTGGGACAAAATGCCGATGTGCTGCTCCAAATGCACAGGCAGCAAATCTCCACTAATGATGACATATTTAAAATCTCCTCTTCCCATGCCACCTCCGCCACTGATGCCTGCCACAAAGACACTAATGGGCCATTTTATTCTGTTGGTGGTGATATTATGTCCGGTGTGCCTGTGTGCAGTTAAGCAGTGCACCAGTCATCATTTCCCCAGAAACTGTAGTAAGAATAGGCAAAACAGTCAGAATTCTGGTAGTTGTACCATCTTGGAGAATCTGCATAGGAGTTAGGGCAATGTCTCGTTCAATATAAGAAAGACCAGAAGTACCTGGCATAACATTCTGATCCAGAGCATCCACCGTCCGAATGGTATCTTTCTGCTTCAATTCTGTATCTGACCTGGCCAGTGAACTTTTGATCCTCCACAGCCAAGAAGCCCAAAAGGTACTCTTCCGATAGGCATCCTTTGATGAACAGTCCACACACACACACGCCTGCAGCCACAGGTTCGATACAACAGAGACTGCAGGACTTGGCTCCCCTTGGTGAAGCGAGGGACAGGCAGAGCGGGCAGCAGCAATTGGCAAATGATTTGAGACAAGGTTGATGTCCCGGTGCATGGCATGAAATTAAAACACAATGTCACAGTTCATCGTCACTGATGATTTGGTTGTGTTGATGACTTATTGTCCACGACCTCTACACTGGCGATGAGATGTCTTTACGACTAATTGGCTTCTACATTTTGACCATGACGAATAGCACTGCAACGTTGTGTCCATATGCTGTAGAGTCAAGCCATACAAAAGTGAAGGTACTGGACTTCAGGAGGGCTGATTTTGTCAAAATGGGAGAGTGCCTCAGAAAAGCACTAGCAAACAGACAAGAAGGTGGGGTGGAGCAACAATAAGGAAACATCAAAACTGCCATCACAGAGGCAACAAGCCTTTGTGTGAAGCAAATAAACAAATCAAAATGAAAGAAAAAAAAACACTATGGTTCTCAAAAGAAATGACGGAGAAGGTTAGGGAGAAAAAGCTAGCATTCAGGAAGTATAAGGAAAAACAGAAGGAGCAGAACAGAGCACTGTACCAGTTAAAGCAGAAGGAAGCAGGGAAGGCAGTCAGAATAACAAAGGCCCAAACTGAGGAAAAGATAGCCAACTTGGTTAAGAAGGGGGATAATACCTTTTAGAGGTACATTAGGGAGCAAAGAAAGACTAAGGCAGGGATACTGAAGCAGAATAAAGAGGAGAGTGGTTGGACAGAAAGCGACAGTGAAAAAGCAGGGATACTGAACAAATACTTCTGCTCAATATTCACAATGGAAGAGAGGGGGAGATATCTAATCCATTCAATAGAAGCACTCCCCGGATGGGGTGGGTTGATATTAGTCCTTTCACAGAAGAAAGGGTTCTGAAAGAACTCCTAAGACTGAAGGTGAATAAAGCAATGGGGCCTGATGGGATTCACCCCAGAATTCTAAAAGAACTAACGGAAGAACTAGTAACACCACTGACTACCCTTTTTAATAAATCATGGGAGGATGGTGTGGTACCTGAGGACTGGAGGAGGAGGAGGAGGACAGATGTGATTCCCCTTCACAAAAGTGGGAGCAAGACAGAGGCAGAAAACTACAGACCTGTCAGTTTGACCTCAGTGGTAGGGAAAATGATGGAATCAATTCTGAAGGAAAGCATTTTTGAGTACCTAGAGGCCAGTGGGGCACAGGACCCAAGGCAGCATGAATTTACAGTAGGGAGGTCATGTCAGACAAATCTAATTGATTTTTTTGACTGGGTGACCAAAGTAGTAGACCAAGGAGGGGCTGTGGGCATGGCCTACCTAATCTTTGCAAGGCATTTAACACAGTCCCACACAAAAGGTTAATAAACAAATTAGCCAGCCTGGGAGTGGGTCCCAGGTTGGTAGCCTGGGCAAAACACTGATTGGACAACAGGAAACAGAGGGTAATAGCAAATGGAGTCCACAGTGAAGAAAGGGGGGTTACTAGTGGGGTACCGCAGGGTTTAGTACTGGGTCCAGTCCTTTTAATGTCTTTATAAGTGACACTGCAGAGGGACTGGAAGGAAAAGTTTGCCTCTTTGCAGATGACACAAAGATCTGCAACAGGGTTGATACGCATGGTAGGGTGGAAAGGATGAAAAGGGACTTGTCAAGGTTGGAGGAATGGTCAAATATATAACAGCTTAGATTCAATGCAAAGAAGTGCGAAGTAATGCACCTGGGAAACAAAAACACAGGGGAAGAGTACACAATGGTGGGTGAGATACTAACAAAAAAAAAATGGAAAGGGACCTGGGTGTAGTCATATCAGAGGACCTAAAGGTGGGCATGCAATGTGAGAAGGCAGTAAGGAGGGCTGGGGGGGTTACTGGGATGCACAGGGAGAGGCATCACCAGTAGAAAACAGGAAGTTGTTGGCCCTCTGTACAGACAGTTGGTAAGACCACATCTGGAGTACTGTGTACAGTTCTGGAGACCCCATCTCCACAAAGACATAGACAGAGTGGAGGCTGTCCAGAGGAGGGCAACCAGAATGGTGTAGGGTCTGCACCAGAAGACATATGAAGAGAGACTAAAGGAGCTTAAGATGTATAGCCTCAAGGAAAGGAGGAAGAGGGGAGACATGATAGAAACTTTCAGATACCTCAACAGAATCAACAAAGTCCAAGTGGGTAACATCTTTCAGAAAAAGAGATGTGCAAGAACAAGGCGGAACAATTTGAAGATAGAGGGGGGACGGCTCAGAGGGAATGTGAGGAAGTATTTCTCACAGAGAGGGTTGTAGATGCATGGAACAGCCTTCCTGAAGAGGCCGTAGAGTCAAAAACATTGGGGGAATTCAAGAATGCATTGGATAGACATAAGGCAATTCTAGTGGGGGCTAGGAGGAAGTAGGCTATTGGTTAACTAGGATCTGCAGCTTATCCATTAGGTAGGAAAATGGGCAGACTAGGTGGGCCAAGAGGTCCTTATCTGCCATCAGATTCTATGTTTCTTGTTTCTATGTTTCACAGAGATGGCTGGGGTGGGGTCACAGAAAGAAAAAACAATAGCCAGAGGGAGGAGTGGAAGTCGAGAAGGTGCAATGTAGCTGGAAAATGGAGGGAGGGTTACTGAAACAGAAATAGGTACAAGATGGACACTGGAGTTAAGACTAATGGAGAGCTGGGGGGGTCTAGGCCAGGAAAATACTTAGGGGAGCTGGGGATTACACAGAGACCTCAGAGGAGAGTAGAAAAAATGGCAAGGCAGTGGGGAGAGGAAGTTGGAACTAATAGGAAAAGATCAGAAATTCAAAGATACAGTAACTAGCTTTAAACTTTCGATTGCAGGTTGACTGAGTTAAACAAATGGAACTTAAAACAGTGCAGTGCAGTCAAGGGTGGTAAAAACTACAAAATCTTAAACAGTTTAAAATTTAAAATCACAGTAGTAATATGCAGCAAGCAGAGTCAGGCACAGAAATCACAGTTTAGGCAGTACTAAGAAAAACCCGAGTAGATTTGGGTTACGAAGCAGACAAACAAGTATAAAAGTACAATGTAAGCTAATGGAGAAAGGCTCTCCAATCAGCGACAGCCTTGACAGCAAATCATCCAGTAGGACACTTCCACCAAAAAGCCTCACCAATCAGCGGCCTCCCACTGGAGAAATGGCTCCGAGAAGATTTTGGCAGTAGTACCTGGATAGGGGATCTGCCGCAGAGGTCCTGGAGGGTGGCCAGGAAAATTGAGGTAGTGTAGGTCAGCAGCAGCCATGAAGAATGGCCACACAGATGTGAAGGTGTTGATCAGGTGTGGATCCCTGGATAGAGGATCCACCACAAAGGTCCAGGAGGGCAGCCAGGAAAATTGAGGTAGTGTCAGTCGGCGGCGGTGGCCATGGAAAACGGCCACATGGACGTGAAGCTGCTGCTCAGACCCCTGAAAGGCCTACACCAGCATTCACCACAGACAAGCATTTCAGGGACCATGTGAATGTTGATAACCACATGGTTTGTCAGGACATGGCTAAATAGTACCTTGACATTAAAAGTAGGTAAAACTATTAAAATACTAAAAAGTTATGAACTAAAGAAAAAGGAAATATTGAGATGAATGTGTCAATTCAATTCATTGTTTTTTTTTTTTCAAATACCACTTTCTGTTTTTACGGCTGTGAGCTCTGTAGCCTGAAAATGGCCAATTGTGGCAAGCTTCCATTGGACTTTTGGAAGGATAAGAGCTGGGAGCACTCCACCATGGTCAGTCACTACAGAGTAACAGCTGCACTATTTGCTGCCTCATGCGCATGTGCAGTTCTTCTGGCACTGCCATCTTGGGAATGGCAGTATGCCATTCACTGCAGCTACTCATGTGTGAATGCTGCACATGTGCAATTGCATTGCCACCATCTTGCGGATGGCACTCCATCTGCTCCCTCCCACTACTGCTGTCTTCCCCACTCCCACCATTCCATCCCAGCACCGGCAGCAAATAAAACCCTCCCGCTACTTCCCACTGCTGCTGTCCTCCCCGCTCCCTCCATTCCCCATCCCTGCACCAACACTGGGGTGCCCAATCCCCATGTCAGCATCATGCACCACCCCAACTCATGTGGCACACTGGAAGCCTATCCCCGTGTGCCCAAATTTATGGGTTTTTTTTTCACTCCCTCCCACTGCTGCTGTCCTCCTCGCTCCCTCCATTCCCTGTCCTTGTGCTAACATTGGGGTGCCCAATCCCTGTGCTGGCATGTGGCACACTGGGAGCCCACCCCAGTGTATCAAAATGTATGTTTTTTTTTTCCTGTAAATGAAGAAAACCATCCCCATATGTCTTTTTTTTTATCTGTAAAAACGATAATGGTCCCTTGTCATCACCCCAGTCCTCCCTCCCCCATCCCCACCATCCTACTGAGCACCCACCTCCCTACAACCCCCCCTACCCAATACTTGCCTCCAGAGGTAGGCACTGTCATCTTCTGTGGACCAGGACATGTCTGCACTCTTCAAAGCCGAACTGAAAACTGAAGAATAAAAGTTAAGCATGGTATAATGGGAGTCAACTGGGTTTTCAACTTATGTTGATATATCAGCCATTTTTTAAGAATTTTAGCCCCACATCTTCACTATGGGGTTATTGGAACCCCACCTCATGAACAATGTCACTGTGATTTTGTTACTCCATCCCAAAAGGTGATTTCACGGTCGTTGCACAGAATCACCTTTTGGGGTGGATTTACAAAATGACAGTGCCACTGTTTATGAGGTGGGGCTCCAAAAAGCCCATGTTGCAAATCTGGTGAAAAAATTCCAAAAAATGACTGCTTTATGATCATGCATTGTGCAGTTTCTACGCATGCACCTAATTTTGCCAATTTTTTTATATTTTCACTCCAGATTTTCAACATTGCCATTTTTGCATGCCTCCTTATTAACAGTGGAGCTGACATTTTTCTCATCCTGTCCTAAACATGTTTTCACACCTGTGGCACAAAATGGTGTGGTCACTCTGCGAAATCACCTTTTGGAACAAGTGAACAAAATGACAATGGCACTCTTCATGAGGTGGGGTACCAAAAAGGCTATGTTGAAAATTTGGTGAAACAACTTCAAAAAATGGCAGAGTTACACTCAGTCATTCAAAATGTTCTACGCACGCATGTAACTTTGGTCATTTGGCAGTTTGCCACAACCATATCAGCTCTGGCTAGATTTCGTTAATTATTTACTTTTCCTGTCAAGAGCTTTTTACCCCACAAATGGTGTGCTGTAGGCTGTTCTAAGCCAGTAAAGGCCACAACACAGAAACTTTGAGTACTTGTGTAGTTCATTGAACCAGCTCCAACATTTCACCTGAAAGGGCTTCTTCTGGGAATACTGTATTAATTTGATTTAAAAAAAAATGTAAATTAATATTCTTCACCATCTCTTACTGGTGATATACAGCTCAATGTACACTCATATCACTTGCACATACCTGTACTTCATATCATATTACTTCACTTTTTTTAATTATTCTTCTGTTTGCTGAACCTGTATAATAAGAAATTCAATATATGACTTTTTGTAAAATGTTACATATATGTGCTTCCGCCACCAACAAGTATACTATATAAATTTATGTTAACAAGCAGCTACTATATTTGTCACCCACCACATCAGTTCACCTGTTGCTTCAGCCACCAGAACTGGCTTTCTTAAAGCTATGGAAGAAACAAACAAATCTATGTTTTAGCGCATGAACTACTACTAGATCCATATACATTCTTTGTTCAATTCAAAAAGATTTATTGCAAAGCTCTGCACTCAGTGAGCAAGAGTTTATCTGTCTCTTTTAGACTTTTGGCTTTCCTACAAAGAAATAAGAAGGAAACAAATGTTTTCATTCAATATCGAGACTGTTTAAATTGGTTAGACTACAGTATATGGACTATAACTTGAGCATACTTTGCTGTTGTCATGTAGCTCATAATTATGTGTCACTTTTGAAGGAGGGATTGTCCTCATTTCCTATGTGCTGTCATTTAATGACTAAAAAAATAATGTCTGACGGAAACGCAGCACATTTACATAATAAACAAAACTATTCCCAAACTGTAGCAGCCCAAAGTACATCAGCATCTGTTGCAACTGAAGATACCCTACGCAGAGTGTTTTTAGTTTTAGCTCGCATATTTCATTTTCCTTACTATATTTAAAAACGAAAGAGTAGCAGTTTCTTAGGAAGCACTTTGAGCTGAACATGCTCTGCTGTACTTATCTTACCTACACTACCAACTTATGGCAGTTCTGGACAACTCAGAAAAGTTTTCAGCATTCATTGGGGTGCAGAGGCAGCTGTGGTGGCCTACAGTAAGGTTGTCATGAAGGTCTTTAACCTCAAAGCACCAGTTCATGGACATCCCCTGCTGTCGTGCCTTGGCTCAGTATGGTTTGACGGCAAGTTGAGGGCATTGAAACCAGGGGACGAATACTGGAGCATTGTTGGAGGAGGTCCAGGGCCCGGGAGGACAAACTAGTTCTGATGTCTCATTATGAGGAATATCAGAAGGCAATCACTTGGAAAAAGGTAGAATTTCTGTTGAGAGAGATTGCTGCTGGGAGGAACTGACTGGCTCAGCTCTTTCAGACTATAGATAGGCTTCTTTCTCCAGCCTGTCTGGGGCCCATGAGAGCATTTTCAACCCCAAAATGGGAATAGTTTGGTCACTTCTCAGATAGGGTGTCCTCCATTAGAGCCAGAATAACTCCAATTGGGACATTACAGCCCAGCAGAGGACAGCCTCTGAGTCAGAGATGCTGTCTGTGGTCTTGGGAGGAGTTTCAGCAAGTGATGTTTAAAGAGGCATGTGAGGTGATCTCTGAGCTGCAGCCAACATTTTGCAACCTGGATCCAGGCCTGGCATTACTAGTGAGTTGTGTTGGGTGTGAGTTGTGTTGGGTGTCTGGGCTTGGTGTTCGCAAGGATTGTCTGGTGCTTCTTGTCAGAGAGGGTGTTCCCAGTGGTGTTTAAATGTGTACTGGTAAACCTCTTCTGAAGAAACCATCTTTGGATCTGGACATCTTGATGAATTACAGTCCAGTCTCCAGCCTCCCCTTCTTGACAAAGGTTACTGAGAAAGTAGATGTGCTCCAGCTTGAGGCACACCTCGCAGCCTTTGAGATCTTTGAGCCTCTCCAGTCTGGATTTATGTCCAGGTATAGATAGAAACTGTACTAGTCATGGTGTATAATGACCTGCTCAGGGTGAGGGATGGAGGAGAATGGTCAGTTCTCATCCTCCTTGATCTGTCATCAGCATTTGACACCATGAATCATGGGCTGCTTTTTGGACTGGCTCAGGGAGTATGCAGGGCTCCCTGGCAAGGTCATGTGCTAGTTCAAGACTTATCTTAAGGACAGAACCCAAAGGGTTGTATTGGTAAGATTTTCCTCATGCCTGTTGGTTCTGTCCTGTAGCGAAGCCCATGGCTTGGTTCTGTAGCCCATGCTGTATGCGGTGTATATGCTGCCCCTGGGTAGGTCATTAGGCAATATGGGCTTTGGTTTCATGGCTATGCTGATGATACCCAGCTCTATATGTCTTTTGTGCTTGGGACATCAGGTGCAGTTGATGTGCTTAATGAGTGCCTGGCAGAGATCCAAGATTAGATGTTGTTGAGCTGGCTGAGTCTAAACCCAGAGAAAAATGAAGCCCTAGTGATTGAGCTGGACCATAGTGGAAGAGTGGCGACTGCTGAGAGAGTGACCAGGCTTTGGCTCAGTCCTTCTGGGCTTTTAGCTGCCATGAAGGTGAAAAACCTGGGAGTCTTTCTGGATGAAGGGATAACAATGGAGGTTCAAGTGCTGGTAGTATGCAAGAATGTTTTTTTTCCATCTGCTGAATATCAGCTAGATTAAGTCTCTTATCACTCCTGGCAACTTGACCCCACTGGTTCATACGTTTGTGACTTTGAGGCTTGACTACCGCAATGCTCTCTACCTTGGGGTCAGCGGTGGTATGCTGTGTCACCTGAAACTCCTGCAAAATGCAGCAGCTCAGTTACGAATTGGCCTTCCAAAATCATGCCATATTTCCTCAACACTGCGTGATCTGTATTGGCTGCCAGTAAAGAATCTTTATCTCCTTTAAAGTGGGACTATTAACTTAAAAGGCCCTACACAGGCTGGGCCTGGGCTACCTAGCTGAGCTCCTGCATTCTCATATACCTGAGCGCCCTCTTCGCTCCACCAAAGAGGGCCTCCAGGTGGTGTTGAGGGCAAGGCTGAAGACTTCAGGGGACCGGGCTTTAGAGGTTGCAGGCCTGGTCCACTGGAATTCCTTGCCTAGAGCCTTGAGGGAGGCCCTCTCACTGGAGGCCTTTAAAGCAACACTGCACAATAGTGTTGATATATTTTTTTTTAATTAATATCTTTATGCTACCCATTTTTCTGTTTTTCTTTTCTCCCCCAGCATGGAGGGAATTGCACCAATGGTGGTGCCTCGCATGCTCTCATGTGCATCACACTGGTTGTCTGCCCCACCTCCACCGCCCCATTGTAGTGTTGGTGTGCCAATCACCAGCCACAGCTAGGGGCCAGGCTACCACAAGCCACTGATCCCCTCCCTCCCCAGAGGAAGTGAGCAGTCCTTGGGATGATCAGTCCTCCTCCCCCTGTCCAACCCTCCAACTCCCGAGGTCCTGCCAACCTTGGGTCATCGGCACTGCAAGTGGTAGCACAACTGCTGCACAAGTGGTGAAAGTTTTGACCTATACTTTTCTATTCTTTTTTAGATTACCCCTTATCTGCTGACTTGTATGGTACCCCTCCTTCCCCATTTTGAGTCTGCTTTATTACTTTTTTCGCATCTGAAATAATAAAAGGAGCAATCCTATTATAATATGGCTTGGAACAGGTTTTCATTAGTATTCTCTGTTGTTTTTCAGCACCCATTGTTTAAAATCATTTCTGTTGTCAGGACAATGAACTAGCCTGCAGCAGATACTGCTCCCTGATCTTATGGGACAGCAGGTGTACTAAAAGAGCCGAGAATACTGATGAAGGCCTAGTCTAAGCCATACTAAAAGGAATGCTTCCTTTATTTCAAATGTGAAAAAAATGTACTAAGGCAGACTTAAAATTGGGGAAAAGGAAGGGTATGATACAAGTCAGGAGGTAAAGAGCGATTTAAAATAAAATAAAGATGAAGAGGTCAAAATTTTCACCGTTATCATGCATGCTGCTTTAAAAAGAGCTTGAAACCTTTTTCATTCCAGCAGACATTTGGGATAGATATGAAATATCTTGCACCTTTATATTGTAACCTATTTATTTATTTATTAACATGTTTTACTTTTAGAGTGTTTAATGGGTTGTATGACGTCGATGGTGGTTTTACTTTACTGCTCTATGTCATTGTCATGGTGCCCTGAGCCTCCTGGGAAGTTGTGCCATTAATAAATAAAGACTTCTACTATTACTACCTGCTCTATGGCATTCAGATGGCATTCTGGCAGCAAGCAGTACTGAGAGGTGCTCCCACTGGTACTTGCAGGAGCATCAGTGTGCTGACATAACCAAAGGTCAACATGCATCACATAATACTAGGTAACTGTGACTGTGCTCTGGGTTCAATACCAGGTGGAATGGCATTTGCTTTTAGCACACAGATCTCAACATTTTATTATTTTAATTTCAAGTATGTTCACTATTCATAGGGTTTTAATTAGAATTTTACGGAGGAAAAAGAAAATCATCTCTGACATTCCTGCTTGAAGCACCGCTGTGTAAAACAGCTAGTTTTTCAACTTTACTATCTATTTCTAGAAATCTGATTATGAATTAACATACCAGTATTTAAGACACATTATGAAATGGGTATAAAAACAAGTTTTTGCCTAGTTTTTATGAAATGAGATTGGATAAAACTAAGGTGACTAGACAGTCTGTTAAACCCTTAGCGCTGCATATGTTTAGAGCATGACAGTGGAGTCCTGTGACCAGATCCATTGAGGTATTGCTGGCACATGGATTCCAAAATCATATGGCACTGTAAGACCCTGTTCACACTATGATATTTAAACCATTTAAGGAGCTTCAACCGTTTTAAATCACCATAGCACGATTTGCATCCGCATCTATCGTGGATTGCAACCTGCTTTTAAAAATCATGCTTAAACCCTGATAAGACCTAGGCTTAAATACAGTTTTAGGCCCCATTCCCACTGGGGCATTTGAAACTGTTCTCAGCGCTTGAACCGTTTCAAATGTGTGCTGGCCCGGAACATGTTCGCACATAACCCGCTTTTAGATCAGAATTTTGGAAGGTGCTCAAACCCTGATGAGACCTGGGCTTGAGCACGCTTCCAGAAATCCATTTTAAAAGTAAAGCAATTTACCTAGAGTGCGAATGCGCCAGCTCCTATCCTTTTAATGCACTTCAAGCAAGCGCACAAAGCATCACGGTAAGCAGCTTTTCCATGCTGCTGAATTCGGTTCATAGTGGGCATGGATCTCTGCCGCAGTGTGAATGCTGTAAAATTCATTGCCTGATGCGGATCACAGGAAGGGGGTTGCAGTATGAATGCTACAGCATGGTAAGTGCTACTCCACTTTTAAAAATGTTTTGCGCAACCATGCTGTAGTGCGAACAGGGCCTTAAAAACATTATAACCGGTAAATCGGAATTACTTGCAATACAGATGCAAAGACATGGTCTCCTTCATGTCAATACATGGGAACCAGTGTGGAGTTAAATCAAACTGGAGGCAGTTGTGCGGATGCTGAAAACCATCTTTAAGAAGGGTTTACAACATGCTGGCACTAGTACAGACACTGCAGCATAGACACTACAGCACAGTAATTAATTCATTTTTTAAACCATTTTAAGTTACCATGTTGTAGCGTGAACAGGGCTTAAGATAGCAGTACACTCCATGCACACAGAATAAATTACTTCCCTGCATTGGTATAGTGTATGCTTACTACATTCTCCAGTCAGGACTGCCCATGACAGAATAAAAATAAAGCTACAAATATACTCCAAAACAAGCTCTATCTGGATTCCTGCCCTGCATTCCTCCTAAATATCTCCCCCTGTGAAAAAAATGGGGTAGATTAAAGGTGGGGCCAAAACATGCTACCAGCACACTTCCCAGCAGGCTTCTTCATTGAGATCCTAGGGACTCTACCAAGTCCTCAATTCGAAAATCCACCACATTTCTCATTTTCTACCCCCAGTTGCTGGAAGTACCTGTTCCAGTCCCCAAAAAAGCAGTAAGATTCTAGCGTGTCCCCTTTCTTCAAAATGGGCAGCCACACTGGATGTCTCATCCTGTCTGTTAGTGGAGCTTTTGTGCTCTGTGATCAATTTTTTCAGCTCTCTGACCATCTTCCCAACATGCAGTTGGTCAAACGGATACTGCAACGCATAAATGACTCCCATAGTCTGGCATATGATGTGGGAGTGAATCTTGTATTCTTTCCCATTTGGGGACGCTTGAATACCTCCTTGTGGAAGGTGTGGCCATAAACAGAGCATTAGCCACAAGGGTACACACCTGCCTTTGGTGCTCCCAATAATAATTGGCCTGTTCGTGGCGTCTCTTATGTGGTGTGTGTTTGTGTACTACCTTGGACCTGAGTTTATATGATTTTTTTGGAAATTACAAAGGACTTAACCTGAAAGGTTACAGCTGTACCTGAATGTTCCTGCAGTATATTCCAATGTTTTTGTATCTTCTTTCTTATCAGTGGCATTTGGGGGCAATGTGTAGTGGCAAAAACTAATCTGCCCTCCTTACTACCCTGCTGTTGTTTAGCCTGTAAGGCCCTTTGCCTTTGGATAGTGTTACTTAACCTTACGGCTTTGGTTAATGTGGAATGTTTGTAGCCCCTCTGTTTAGAGCTAGTCACAATTGTCCTTTCTGTTTTGAACTCATTATTGGAATTTGGTACTGCAAATTCATTCCACTCTTAGCAGCTGGGACTAGGGAATGTGCTCAATATGGTGTTCTGGGTGGAAGCAGGTGATATGCAAAGTGGTGTTGAGACACCTTCCTGTGAAGTGGTGTAATTAATTTTCCACTTACATTAGAAATCCAAATGTCCAGAGCTGCTGCATATTCTCAACTCACAGTGGCTGTAAACTGCATATTTGGATCCCTGGTATTGAGGTATTGGAGAAAGGTTTGTAATCTATTTTCACTGCCTTGCCAGATCAACAAAATATCATCCATAAAGCATCTCCAAAAACTTATATTGATGAAAAACTCATTCCTCTCTCTGCTCAATATGTGCTGGGTTACAAAACTGTACATGGAGGAACTGGTGTAGCTGGGGGTCATGGTGGTCCCCATTGCTGTTCTTTTGTTTGTCCATAATACTGATTTTTAAATTTAAAGTAGCTTTTGTGAAGCAGTCCACGGCCACCATCTTCTGTAATCATCTGGTAGTTGGCTTGACTCCCTCTAGCCCTCTGATCTACCATTTAGTACTAAACCTACAGTATGTCCTTGATACCCCCAGCATGGGGGATGGAGGTGTATAGTCTCCAAACTGTAGGAGGCAAGCTAGTGGTGCAAGGATGGTCACGTTAATGGGATTGGCAAAATCCCATAAACTCAATACTGTTTTCCAATAAAACTAACATGCACTCAGGGTTGAGTAACCATGTAGTATTCAAAAGCATAAAGCACCAAACCAGAATGATATCCTTGCTGTGATTGTTATTTCTTCTGCTAGAGATCATATAAAGTGCAATGCATCAGCAGTTCATATACAACAGTAATATGCTCAAAAAGGTGCAACATCATGCAGAAAGGGCATATATATTACCACAACCCCACGATCAGCTGCCCAAAAATGTCCCAGTGCCTTGTTCATCATCACCTTTGTAAGAATGCTGGTTACGTTAGCACATAGATTCTCTGTCAGGTACAAGAAGGAATGCCTGTCAGTGCTGCTTGTTGCCAGAATGCCATCTGAATGCCATAGAGCAGGTAAGTGTAGCACCGTGTGTTCAGTTTGCAGTGCTTTCTAACAAATTGCTACTCTTTCATTTTAAAAATAACTATCATAATAAAGTATGCAAGCTAACACTGAAAATACTCTGCGTAGGGTATCTTCAGTCACAACTGATACTGATGTACTTGGGCTGTACCAGATTGAGAACAGTTTTGAAAGCAAGAGCTCCTTGCAAAGTGACATAATTATGAGTTACAGTATATATGAATTGCAAAGTATGCTCAATTTAAAGTTAATATAGCCTGGCAAATTTAAACAGTTTCAGTAGAGAATTAAAACATTTGGGCCCCCATATTCAGAGCTAGAGGCAAGCTCAGCACAGCCTGGTGTGCTCTGTGCTTGCAGTGCTGCTCAGTTGGCGCTGAGCAATATTCAGCTGGTTAGCACTCACCAAGAGGACATGCTAACTGACTGAATATCAGGTCATGTTGTCACAGCACTAATCTGCCCTGTGCCAACAGATCAAAGGCGCATATGGGCTACAGGAAATAGTGCAGCCCCAAATGAGATAGCACCAGGGCTCCTTTGTGCCATATTAACCCCAAGTATGCAGATGAGCTCAATGGGTATGCAAGGGGCTAAGGACAATCTGCATACCCAGTATGGACTCATTTGCATGTGTGCAGAGGACCCTAGCACCACTGTAGTGTGGCAGTAAACACACTGCCTCAATAGTCTAGCAAATTTCCCCACCCCGATCACCCATGCTGTGATAGACATATATATATCCCCCTGTAGTCTAGTGGTTCTCCCAATCCCACACATTCCTTCCTCTGAGATACATGTATATCCCCAGTAATCTAGTGGTCCCCTACCCTTGATCATCCATCTCAATGTACATGTATATCCCTGGTAGTCTAATGGTCCTCCCAACCCTCATGACCAATTCCCAGCCTCCCACTAGCCCACCCACTGACTACCACATTACCACAATCACCACTCACTGTTACTATGGGTGCAAAGTGGACATCATACAAGATCATGCCTTTTGACTGTCAGTGTAGCCAAGTAGTTGAACAGGGGGCTGCAGCAGCAGCTGCTCTGCACCTGTCATTTGGTGAGTAGCGATCAGGGTGAAAGGATGTGGGACTGGAGGGGCTGGCGATCACTTGGCGGGGTGAGGACACCCAGCTTACCAGGGATATACATGTACATTGCACTATGAGTGATCAGGGTGGCACTAGACTACCAGGGATATACATGTACATCACAGGATGGGTGATCGGGGGTTGGGGACCACTACACTATACGGGATAGTGCTATAGAATGATTGGTGGTGGAGAGAATGCTTGACAGAGGGGCAGGTGGCTGCAGTATAACCACCATAGCACTAAGATTATTTGTGGGTTTCAGCACTAGTAAACAGCACTGCTCTGGTGGCTGTTTAGTGCCACCACAAACTTTTGAATACATCGCTGTGCCAGTATGCATGAGGGATCCCCTCATCTGCATAAGTGCAGCAATATGGGTAGTGCCTTGACATTGTCTGGTTTGGGCAGTGCTCTGGAGGGTCTCTAAATAAGGCCTGACTCTGAGTGCCAGCACAAACCTCTTTTGCACCAGTGTTACCCATTAAATATGAGTCCCTTTCTTTCTTATTTATCCATAGAAAAGCCAGAAGTCTAAACAAGACAGGTAAATTCCATGTGTTGCTCACAGAGTGTAGAGCTTTGTAATAAGTCTTCTTGAATAAAATTAAGGAAGTACAGTATATGTATCTACTAGTAGTTCGTGCGCTACAGTATAGAGTTATTTGTTTACTCCACAGCTTTGAGAATGCCAGCTCTGTGGCTGAAGCAGAAAGTGAAGGGATATGGTGGGTAAACAGTATAGCAGCTATTTGTTAGCACAATTTCAACACAGTATACTGGCTGGTGATGGGAGCTACATATGTAACATTTGAAAAATCATATATTGAATTTCTTATTATCATGCAGGTTCAGTGTAAAAATGAAGTTATAAGACATGAAATACTGATACATGCAAGTAATATGAGTGTACATTGAGCTGTATTTAGCCAGTAAGTGATGACGAAGAATATTAATTTACATTTTTGTTTTATAAACTTGTATGCAGTGTGCCCATAAGAAGCCTATTTAGGCAAAACGTAGGGGTTGGTTCAGTAAACTACACATGTACTCAAACTTTCTGCGTCTTGGCCTTCATTGGTTCTGAGCAGCACACAGAATACCATTTTTTGTGGATCATCTTCATTTAAAGACAAACTGTCAGCACTAAGATCCCCACACCCAAGTAGGGGGCTGATTTTAACTTACACTTTATGTGTAAAAACATTACTGTTTACTGCGGTATAGTAGTTTGTATCACACTAATTCTGTTGACTTGCAAGCTGATATTTTCTGAAATTAAAAATCCCAGAATCCCCTACTGCTGACATCAGAGGAGGGCTGCAGCAGTGGGAGATTCAGTATCCTGCAGTACGTGTTTGAGTTTTATAAGCGCTGATTATTTTTTTTTGCTGTTATTCCTGTCCTCCATGGGCTAAGTACAATAACAGTTCTATCTGATAATGGCGAAAACCTAAAGGCGATCGCTGTTATTGTGAAGTCAAAGTGCTGAAAAATGTTTTCGCCACTCTGACACCCCAGGGCACAGCAAAATGGCACCGGGGACTTTGATTTTTAATGTTTTCTGTAGGGGACTGCCTCACCCCGCAACCCCCTACTAAAGGATTCTCAACTCCGGGGGGGTACATGTTGAGGGGGGTGAAAACATTAAAAAATAAAGGTTCTGGCCAGGTGCAACAAAAATGCACCAGCACCCGGACCCAAATCCTGTACCCTGCCAGCCAACACTGGCAACCCACCCATCATGCCATGGGGTTGGCATGGCAACCGACCATGGCACCACCCCCCCATATCCCTCGCTGTGAATGCCTGCTCCCTTCCCCCACGGCATACGTACAGTGACAGGATGTCACTATAGTCGCGCACGCCCCTATCTGGCCGCCGTATCCTCCTGTAGCCATTCCCAAATGCGCTGGGGAGGGAGTCACCATTATTGTCAGTGCCCTTCACCCAGTGCCCTCATAATGGGATACCACAGTCACAGATGACTGTGCTTAGCCCTGGGGAACAGCTGAACCAGCAAACCTATAATCAGAGCTTATAAAAGCTCTAAAATACACTGAAGGCTATTGAATCTCTAACTGCTGCAGCCCTCCTCTGATGTCAGCTGCAGGGGATTCTTGGATTTGTAGTTACAGAAAATGTCAGCTTGAAGGTCAACGCAATTAGTGTGATACAATCTACCCTACTGCAGTAAATAATAAGTAAACAAAATGTGTTTGCTTGCAGAGTGCAAATTAGTACCAGACCCATACTTGGGTACAGGGCTGTTAGTGCTGACACTTTCCTTTAAAGGCATGCTCCACCAAATGAAACAGCATATATTGTAATTGCTTGCAGGAATCATCATTTCTGGGGATAGCTTTTTTACCTTCACCTTTGTGAACCCTATGAGTGTCAACTTTCCATCTCCCCCCCCCCCCCCCAGAAATGGATGCTTGTGGTGGATGCTGTAGCGTGCTTCAAAAACCCATTTCAGTTGGATTTGAAAGCTGACAACCATAATGTTCATGAGAGTCAGGCTAAAAATGAATATGATAGAAAAAGGTAGTAACACATATTATAAAACAAATATTAAATATTTAAAAAAACAAATTATGGCCACTCCAGGTTATATCATGCTATGGAAGGACAGGACAGTGAGAAAAGGGGTGTTTTATATGTAAGGGAAGGTATAAAGGCCATGGGGATACAGAGCCATGGGGGAAGGGAAGCATGGGTTGGAGGTTCTTTGAGTCATCTTAGCGACTGGGTCCAGGGTGTTTATCTTTGTGGGGTGGTGTTCAGACCACCAACACAGGGGGAGGAGTTAGAAAAGGCTTTGAGGAAGACCACTGGCAGAATGGCAAGCAAAGTGGAGGTATTGATTATGGGGGACTTTAATCTGCCAGATGTAAACTGGAGCATTCTGGCTGCAGCTACATCAAGAAGCAGAGCCATCATTGACTCCCTACAAGGGGCATTTCTCAGGTAGCTGGACATAATACCCTCTAGAGATAGGGCAGTGCTGAAACTTGTTCTTAGGAACAGGGACTGCATTGCAGATGTCATAATAGGTAGTCCTCTGCTTCAAGCAATCACCATACGTTGGGGTCTGACATACAGATTAGGCAAGAGACAGACCACACTAGGACAAGGGTGCAGGACTTCAGGAGGGCAAATTTTAATGAAATGGTGACTGCCTCAGTAAATACCTTGAAGGAAGGGATAGCCGGGGGGGGATAGGAAGCACAATGGAAAAAGATCAAAGAGGGAATAACTAAAGGAACAAAATGCTGTTTGAAGGAGCTCAGCAAAGGTAAGAGGAGAAAGAGGTCACCAAAAGGAGGTGGCTAAAGTGGTAAGGGGAAAAACACAGCTTTTAGTAAGAATAAGAAGAGCCAGACAGAGGGGGATGGATGCATAGCTAGATAAACAAAGGGAGGCAGGAAGGAGGGTGAGGACATTTAAGGTATAAACAGAGAAGATCACCAAGGAGGCAAGAAAATGGGATAAGACTTTCTTCAGGTACATAAGTGAAAAGAGGAAAGTAAGGGGTGAGATAGTGAAGATCCGTGGGACTGTGCAGAAGGGAAGGCAAGACAAGACAAATTTATTTATATGGTGCCCAATCTCAGGTGTTCTGGGCCTCACAATATACAGTACACGGCAAGATCAGTAAGATGTTAAATAAATTCATAAAATAACATAAACTATAAAATAGCACAAAAAAACTTCTACATAGCAGCACTAGGCCAAAAACTTAATGTAAACAAATGAGCTTTCAAACACATTTTAAACATGACCAGTGAAGGAGCACCTCTCACCACCAGGGGAAGGGCATGCCAAAGAATCAGGGCAGTCACTCTGAATGCCCTGTTGCCTGAGGATTTCAAATAGGATCTTGGAACAAATGAAAGGTCTGCCTCCACTGACCAGAGAGGGTGGATGACAGTATATGGTATCCGGAAGTCTTTCAAGTAGCTTGTATCCAGACATGCAGGGCCTTGCAAGTTAACAAGCATACTCTCAGGTTGATCTGCCACCACACTGGCAGCTAGTGAAGAGCATGAAGAACTGGCATGACATGCTTGAATAGGGAGGTCCCAGCTACCAGCTGCTGCATTCTGGACTAGTTTTAATGATGCAGCAACTTCATGGATTCATTTCAAACTGAAGGTATACAGCATTACAGTAATCCAGTCTTGCTGTGACTAAGGCATGCACCAGTGTTGCTAGGTCAGTCAGTTCAAGATAGGGCTTGATTCAGGAGATATTCTCAAGATGATAAAAGCCATTACAGACAATAGCTGACACCTGATATTTCTGTGGTCAGCTGGGAGTCCATAATGGCCCTCCGATTCCTCACCCTATCTGCAGCTCTGAGTGTCATGCCATCCAACAAAAGTAGGATGGCACTACTACTCATTGCTGGTGAGCTCAATAACACCTCTGCCTTCAATGGGTTTACTCTAAGCCAGCTGGCCACCATTCAGTCCTGGATTTCCCTATGGAACTCGCTCAATTCCAAAACAACCAATCATCAGAGGCCCTAGACACACACAACTGGATATTACCAGCATAGCAATGAAAGTACAAGCAATAGCATCTAATGATCTCCCCCAATGGCAGTGTGTACATGGCGAACAACATAACAGCAGAACTCAACCCCTGAGGCACACCACAGCAGAGTGCAGCACTGCTCAGTGTAAAGGAGCCAAGTGCCACCTGGTACACACTGCTGGACATTTAGGACTCAAACCACTGTAACATCATCCCTTGTGAGTCCTACATACAGCTTCAGATAAGCCAACAGTACACCATGTCCACTGTGTCAATGGCCAAAGAAAGGTCAAGCAGGACAAGGATGGAGTGATGTCCGCCATTGCTTGCTAGAAAGAGATCATGGTGTACCCTTACTAGAGTGGTCTCCATACTAAGTCAAGACTAGAAACCAGATTGGAGAGGCTCATAGATGTCATATTTCTCCAAGTGCTGTTCCAAATGCACCACCACCACATTCTCAGTCAACTTCCCCAAAAAGGGAAGGTTTGAGACAGGTCTGTATTTGGAGAGAACGTCAAGGTCCAAAGAAGATTTCTTAAGGGGCTCAAGCAGATGGAAAAATCCCCTCCCCAAGGGAACACCTAACAATCTCCACAACAATTGGATCAAGCAAAACCCAGCACTGTATAAGAAGTCAGGTCAATATACAGAAGGTGGGATGCAGTCCAGAAACCACCCAGAGGACATCATCCTCCAACACTGGCTCAAACTCTACCCAAAAAGATGAAGTGCCTTTGTTAATCATAGACTGGTTAATCTCAGCTAATAACATGCCTCTTGAGGCTATCTTGGCCTGAATGAAGGACACCTTGCCCAGAGGGAACTGGTTAAACTCCTCACTCTCCTCTACAGAAAAGGCTTTACAGAACTGAAGACGAACTGGATTTAATAGTCTGCCCACAATGTTGAAGAGCTCAGCTGGCTGGTTCCTTCCAGCAGCAATCACCCGTGACAGCAGTACTGACATTTTCAGAGTGATTTCTCGCTGGTACTTATTGTAATGATCCCTCAGCAAAAATCTGTCCTCCTTTAAGCTGAATCTCTACCAACAACGCTCCAGCCTCCTCCCATTTGTCTTCAGCCTCCTTAAATCACCATCAAACCATGGTGACTTGTGGTGGTCAAAGGCTGGACATGGAGAGATACAAGGGAGTTGACTGTGGCCATCAGAACCATGTTATAGTCCTCCACAGCTGCCTCAGCTCCTATCACATAAGCTGTCTTCATGCCAGGATGTCCAATATCACCACAAGGCTCTGAGGCTCCAAATTTCTAAAACAGCGGTAACTGTACCTCTCCACCGGGGAGGTCAAATGAAGAGCCACACAGAGAAACCATACACATTGTTGATCTGCCAAAATAACTGGAACTACCTTGCTATCACTAATATCAAAACCCAACCAAAAAAAAACAGATTGAAGACATGGCCATGCTGGTGAGTACCAGTGGTAACTGCCTATAGAAAGACCAGGGGGGACATCACCTGGAGGAACTACATTCCAAAAAGTGATGTTTCCTCATTAATCCAACCCTTAAAGTCACCCATGATCAAATGTCTAGGTGACTCCACTACCCGAGCGACCATGAAACCCTCAGGTTCTTACAAGAATGTATGTCCATACCCTTGAGGACAGTATATGACCACAATCTTGCAAAATGTACCCAGCCCACCTCTCATCCCCAAGTATTCAAACAACCTGGTCACTCCCATGGGTTATGCCATCAGTTCCAAAGAGGATCTAAAGCATATTGCTACCTCGCCCTTTTTCCTGTGCTCCTGCTTAAGACAGTGCACTATGGGGAAACCCAGAGAAGTGGATGCCTCAAATATAGGGCCTGAGACATCCCCCAGCCAGGGCTCCATGATACATGCTAGATCTGCCAAGGAATCTGCAATGAAAGCCCCCATCACAGCCATTTTATTCCTTAGATATCTAGTGTTACAGAAAGCTGTCTTAAGGGTAGGAGCTGAGTTGGATGTTTCATCAGCTACCTGCTGACCAGATAATTCAGCAGCCTAGGGAATAGCAATCAGGCAAGCAGGACTCCTTTCCTGATGAAGTTTACTCCCTGTGTGCCTCCCAGACACCACACTCTTGATCTTTCCCCATCTACCCATGCAGCAGATCTACATTGTGAACAATGCCCCCAGAGGAACTCCAGCTTCCTACAGTGGTTGATTACTGCCACAGGCAATGGTGTAAGGGAGCCCTCCAAAGAGATGCCAGTCTTGTAGTTGCTCCACAGAGTAGACTAGGTAGGGCATGGCTGCTAAGCAACACATAATAAAATCCTCCCTTTCCCAGGAACAAATAAAGACAAAGCCACCCACACGATAACAGCAAACACCCTCCTAAAACACCATGCACAAACACACAACCCTTAAGCAATATACACCACTAAATTAATTCCCAACAGCCACACCTACTATTCATACTATTAACATACATTTAACCTTAAAATTAAGCACACCCTGATACACGCCAGATAAAAATAAAAATAATTGGCAGTTACTTGTGGGAAGGGAGAGTGTCCAGTGGAGTGCCACAGGGATCAGTACTGGGTCCTGTCCTCTTTGGTGTCTTCATAAGGTACACTGCTGAGAAACTGGAGGGGAAGGTATGTGTCTTTGTGGATGACACAATAGTCTGCAACAGGATGGACACCCAGAAATGGGTGGAGAGAATGAAAAGAGATATAGGGAACCTAGAAGAGTGGTGTAGGGTGCGCCAGCAGGGTTTAAATGCCAAAAAAGTGCAAAGTCATGCACCTGTGTTGGGGGAACCCAGCGGCTGTGTATAAGATTGGGGGGGGTACTTATAGTCACCAAGCAGGAGACAGAACTTGGGGTAGTCATATCTGATTATTTTAATGTGGCAGGACAGTGTGGCAAGGCTTGCGGGATGCTGGGGTGCATAGGGAGGTGGATTTCTGGCAGGATAAGGGAGGTGTTGTTGCTACTGCATCACTTACTACTGAGACCCTCCTAAACTACTGTGCCTAGTTTTGGAGACTGCATCTCTGCAAGGATGCTGAAAGGGTGGAAGCAGTTCAGAGGAGGGCTACAAAAATGGTACAGGGACTGCAAGAGAAACCATAGAAGAAGAGGCTGTGGGAGCTCAACATGTACTCCCTGCAGGAGAGGAGAGCAAGGAAGACATGACTGAGACCTACAAGTACTCACAGAGGGGTCAACAATGTGCAAGAGGAAGTTTCTTTCAGAAGAGAAGGTGCACTGGAACATGGGGGCATGCAGTGAAGCTTGGGGGAAGGTTAAAGTGGGATGTGAGGAACTACTTCACGTGGCAGACACCTGGAACAGCCTGCCAGAAGAGGTGGTGGGGGCGAAGACAGTGAGAAGCTTCAAGCATGTGTAGGATAGGCACATTGGCATAATTAGTAGAGGAGAGGGAGGCGGGAGGGATTCGGTGACCAAATTGGGTGCAGGGTATGGTAATAAGCAAGGAAAAACAGGGCAGGCTAGATAGGTGTACTTGTCCTTTTCCACTGACAATTTCTATGTTTCTGTTTAAAAAAAACACAAAAAAACATTGAAGTGAGTGATCAATTGAAATTAAAAGGCCCTGTTCATTCCAGTGCAATCAGAGGAGCAGCATATCACTGGACATTGAGGAGTCAGTATTGAGGGACAGAGGAGTCATGATGAGGGGAAGAAATGTGTACCAGTACTAAACCAACTGCTGGCCTCTGAGGTGGCCCATGCCTGTCAGCCCGCAAGAACAGCAGGGACCCAACCAGCTGTTCATGACTGAGGCAGCCCATTTTAATCCCCCTGCAGGAGTGCTGATAAGACCCATACTTGGTGATGATTTAGCCTCCCCACCCCCCCCACCAGGTAACGGAGGCATCTGTAGAGGAGCTGCACTTGACACCAATGTAGCACACCCACCACAAGCAATCAAACACCACTGGCATTGAACAATGCTTGTTTCTACTGTTAAGGGTCTTGAAAAAACAATGCCACTAGTCAGGCATCCAAAATTATCAATAACCACAAGGAACACTGCTATATGGGACTGTCACCATTGGGTACAGGGGTACGAAATGTAGGAAATGAATCTCAGTGTCTGTGATAGCATCCCTGTAGTTAGGGTTGAGTAGCCTGTTTAATGTTAAACCTCAAATGTTGCACATTAATATCTTTGGTGATCTTTGACAGAATGAGCTGCATTTTTGCATGTGTTGTCTAGGAGGCAAAGTCTTGATGTGTGGAATTTTTTGTGATGGCTGCTTGTGTGGTTTCTGAGAACTGCATCTGTCATTTTTAGAAAAAAATTATTTTTTTTCCAATGTTTAACATCGTCTTTTTTACGTTCACTTGTGCGCATGCGCAAGGAACGTCTTGGGAGAATGGGACACTTTGGAGGTGTGCCCCTCCTGCAATCTCCTGCTCCATTGAGCAGGCGTGGCAGTCCTGCACCAATCGGACGTGGTGCTGTGTGTGACAGTGGTGGTCTTCTCTTCAAAGAAAACCACCGCTGGTTCATATCAGCACCGCATCACGCCCCAATCTCTTGCTGCCACGCCTGGGAGCCCACCCAGTGTGGCAAACGTCCCGTCGTCTGCCGATGGGGTGCCCAATCCGCCCGGCTCAACGCCCCAGCCATCTCTGCCACGCTGGGAGCCCATCCCAGCATGGCAAATGTCCCACGTCGCTTTTTTTAAAACCTGTAAATCAAAAACGTCCCACGGCGCTTATCCCAGCCCCCCCACCCACAACCCGCACCCACCCACTGCGCACTCTGCCTCCCCACATCCCCCTTACCCCCATACTTACTCTCCGGAGCTCGGGCACGACGATCTTCGTGGACGGGAACACGCCTGCACTCTTCAAAGCCGACCCGCTGAACTGAAATGCCGGTAAGCTGTATAATGGGCTAGATAGGGGTTTCGACTTTATTGCATATCTCAGGCATTTTGGAATTTTTGCCAAATTTTCAACATGGGGTTTTGGGACCCTTCATGAATAATGTCACTGTCATGGCATTATTCAGGCCGAAAGGTGATTTGCAGTCACTGCACAGTCACTGCACAAATCACTCCTTCAGGCCTGAATAACGCCATGACAGTGACATTATTCATGAGAAGGGTCCCAAAACCCCATGTTGAAAATTTGGAAAATTCAAAATGACTGTTTTATTAACGCATGCTGCGCAGTTCCTACGCAGGTTCGTAAGTTCGCGAATTTTCAATATTTTCACTCCAGATTTTCAACATTGCCATTTTACCACACCTCCTTATGAGCAGTATAGCTGCCATTTTTCACATCCTGCCCAAAATGTGTTTCCACCCATGTAGCACACAATGGCGCAGTCGGTGTGCGAAATCAATGTATGGGATACATTAAGAAAATCATCATGACACTGTTCATTAGCAGAGGTCTTAAAATGGCTATGTTGAAAATTTGGTGAAAAAATTCCTTAAAATGACTGTTTTACGAGCATGCGTTGTGCAGTTCCTACGCACGCTCATAGGTTTGCGAATTTTCAATATTTCCACTACAGATTTTCAACATTGCCATTTTACCACACCTTCTTATAGGTAAGTATAGCTGTCATTTTTCATATCTCATCCAAAACATGTTTTCTAGCCATATATGGCGCACAATGGCGCAGTCGGTGTGCGAAATCAATGAAAGGGACACATTAAGAAAATCACAGTGATACTGTTCATGAACAGAGGTCTTAAAATGGCTATGTTGAAAATTTGGTGAAAAAATTCCTAAAAATGACTGTTTTACGAGTGTGCGTTGCGCAGTTCCTATGCACGCTCGTAAGTTCGCGAATTTTCAATATTTTCACTCCAGATTTTCAACATTGCCATTTTACCACACCTCCTCATCTGCAGTACAGCTGTCATTTTTCACATCCTGCCCAAAACATGTTTCTGCCCATGTAGCGCACAATGGCCAGTCGGTGTGCGAAATCAATGTACAGGACACATTAAGAAAATCACAGTGACACTGTTCATGAGCAGAGGTATTAAAATGGCTATGTTGAAAATTTGGTGAAAAAATTCCTACAAAAATGACAGGCTTTGTTTACAGCGTGCGTTACGTTCCTCGCGCTCGTAAGTTCGTAATTTTCAATATTTGCACTCCAATGACTTCCAAATACCTAAACAGCACATAGAAGCAAGCAACATTCAGCACTGACAAATGCTTGTACTTCTTTGTCACTGATTTTTTTAAGCCATGTCCAAGTGCCAAATACCACTGCAAATACCTGCAAGCGAACGTTCGGCATTGACAAATGCTTTTTTTTTTTTTTGCTCTTGCTTACAGCCTACATGGAAAGGAAATGTTACCCCAAACTTGCAGGGGGCATTTGTCATGTCTAGTAGTGCCTTTGACAAATCTGGTGAAAAAATATCAAGAGGTTCCAGAGTTATTAAGCTTTAAATGTTAGTGTTTTCCAACCTGCGCATGTGCCATAGGGTTTTTCAGATAATGTTCTGTGGCAAATGTAAAAATTAAATGCCACCAATGCTGGTTCTTGGTTTCAGGCCACTGAATTGTCATGGAATTAAACTTTTTTTTTTTTGTGCCGTGCCAACTGCCATTTTGTGGATCTTTTCCACCAAACCAACAAATGTGGAAAATACATGAAATGCCAGGATTTTGAAAAACAAACATCAGACCTTAGCTAAACAGGACCTGATGTTTGTTTCTTAAAGTGATTTTGTCATATTCTTACTGTTAGACATTAACTCACCCCATTGGATATCCAAAGCTTGAGAAAGTCATCCTGTCAGGTTTGTGATGCTCAATTCAGTGCCTGTCTGATGCAATTAGTGATCATACCCCTACGTATACAATTCATATCACCAAATCTACCCACTCTCCCCCCAAACTTCTGTTGTTTAGGAAATTTAATAACCTGGACTGCGTTTGCATCTTTAGGGACGCTAGGGCCATAAACTGGTCCACACTATACTTGCACAGAGACATCTCAACAGCGGTTACTTTTTTCACTGACGCTCTTTGTAAGTGTCAGGATAAACATTTCCCTCTCACCACCAGAAGGGTTAGAGGCAGCTGCGCCCATTGGCTATTGAAGGAACTTCTAGCCCAAATGAAAGTCAGGGATAAAATATGGAAAGCCTACAAGGAACCCCGCCCCCGACTTTGACACCTATAGACAACTGCGTAATTCCTGTAAGGAGGCTGCAAGGTCACTCAAACTTAATTATTACACCACCCAACAAAAGGACACACTTAGCAATCCTCATAGTTTCTGGGCCTCCATTGGGTCCCTTCTAAACACCAAGCCTAACAAACAGATAACGCACCTTACATCTGCCTCGGGTCTGATCACTGACCCTTCTGAAATTGTCGATTCTTTCAACACTGTGCTTACTGATCTTACCTCATGTATCAGTAAGCTCCCCCCTCAGCCTCCCACAGGCCTGAATAACAAATCACACTGCTCCAGTTCTTCCATGGATACCACCCTTCCTCCCGTATTCTACTATAGGGCCATTGGTCAGTGTGTCACCCTAAAACTCCTAAGGACACTCCCGGCCAGCGGGAGTCCAGGCAGTGATGGGCTGTATCCCACCTTCCTGAAACTACTTTCCCCAGTAATTGTTACACCCCTAACTTACATTTTCAGTCTTGCCCTCTCAACATCCACTGTGCCTAACTCCTGGAAGCATTCTCTTGTGGTGCCAATTCTTAAATGTGGTGATCCGCTTGCTCCCCCAAAACTACAGGCTCATCTCCCTCCTCCCTCCTCCCTCATTTGAGTAAATTACTAGAGAAAATCGTCCACTACCACTGTCTGAACACCTAGAAAAATATAACCTTCTATGTCTCCTTTAGCATGGTTTCCGCAAATACCATAGCACCTCCTCTGCACTGGCCCTTTTCTCCGACCACGTCCTTAGGAATATGGATGCAGGCAAAGCAACAGGTGCGGTATTTGTGGATCTATTGAAAGCGTTCAATCTGGTCAACCACCACCTTCTTCTCTCAACCCTGCAGAGTTCTGGCTGCTCTCCGGACACTACTGTGTGGTTCCATAGTTATATTATCAACAGGTCCTAGTCTGTTCTTATTGATAATGACTCATCGACCTCATTACCCATCCACTCTGGAGTACCCCAGGGGTCCACACTTGGACCCCTACTTTTTTTCTTGTTCACAAATGCTCTCACTACCAAAAGCATAGACTGTGAGGCTCTTCTCTATGCAGATGACCTTGTCATCTATCATAGTGAAAAATCCCTGGAATCTCTCTCCTCCACCCTCTCACTAAACTACAGTGCTGTGCAGAAATGGTTCCTCTCCAGAAAACTTCTCATAAATGAGAAGAAGACTAAGGCAATGCTCTTCGTCTCAAAGCCTTTCCTTGCTAAGGTCACCAAACCAAACCCCCCCTCCTTGTGCATATCCTGGCAGCCACCCCCCCAGAAACTGGCCCCACCTTCAAATACCTAGGTGCGATGCTTGATCCCTTCCTCACCTTCAACGAACACATAAACATTATCGTGAAGAAATTACATCAAAAGCTAGGTGCAGTGTATTGCCTCAATCAATATCTGTCCTCCGATGCCCGCCTAGCTATCGCCCAAGGAAACCTGCTGCCTCTGCTCGACTATTGCTCCCCTGTCTACTCCTCCATGTCTTCTTCTCTATGCTCTCATCTAATCTCAACGTATAATTCCATCTGTCACTTTGTTCTTCAAGCCCCTTTCTCTACCCACCATTGCATACTCTACCAGTCCCTAGGGTGGCTCACTCTACATGGTCACTTTGACTACACCACAGGCTGCCTAGTAGACAACTCACTCAGGAACTACCAGCAGCCCCCCTACTCCTCTCTGCTCACTGTTAGGGCAGCCTCTCTGAGCCTCAGGGTCTCCTCCATTCCTCCACTGTAAGTTCCATGTATATCTTCTGTCATGGGCAGCAAAGCTTTCTCTGTCTCTGCCCTCTAACTTTGGAATAGACTCCTGCTGCCTATCCGTTCATCCCCCTTCCACCAATCCTTCAAAACAAACCTCAGAACCTGGCTCCAAATGGCGTACACTTGTAAATGTCCCCTAGGACACTCCAGGAACTGTAAGCCACCCTAGGATGTACTGTGAGCCGCCTGCCTTTTGCTCCCCTTCGGCTCACATCTGAGACCCTACCCTGTGCCCATACTCCATAGTACTGCTTACTCTGCAGTGCACATGCTCCCTATCCAGATCACAATCTCCTATACTGCATCTCTTACTTAAATTGTTATCCTAAGTTTGCTTAGCCTATGGGATGTTATAGATTGATGCCTTGTCAGCCTAATGTACTAGTGTTACGATAGTTTGATGCCTTGTCAGCCTAATATACTATTGTTATTACTGTACCCTTTCATTCTATGCTTTCTGTACCTGTATGTTTTAGTCTGCTCTACTCATTCTATGTTAAGCCTGCTTTATCTGTAACCTTGTGTTTGATTTCTGCTGTACGTATTGATTTTGAATTGTTAACATTATTGTATTGACCTCATTTTGAGGTGTTTGTCATCCTGTATCACTGCATTATATCTCTGCTGTTGCCTGTCGTCTGCCACTCTTGTGGCCCGGGTCATGGCTGAAAACGGTCCTTTAGATCAGCTTGCTTACCTGGTTACCAAAGACGTAAATAAAATAAATAAAATAATTTAGAAATTTGTCATCGTATTTTCACCCTGAAAACACTGACCAGCACATTCCTTTACTTCCTCCTGCATGAATACCATCCCCCCACTATGACGTCCTGCAAGGGAGAGTATGGAGCACACACCATTGAAGTGAATGTGCTGGATTTTGAGTGGTATTTAGCAACATATACATTTCTACATACAGGCACTGAATTGAGTATTACAAACATGACAGGATGACTTTTGCAAGCTTTGGGTATCCAGCGGGATGAGTTAATGTCTAACAATAAGAATGTGACAAAATCACTTTAACATAACAGCAACAAATAGGTTTTCTAGGCACCAAAAATTCCTGATGCCCAACTTAGTGAGATGAGCTGTGCACCCATGTTCTCTGTATGAGAACAGCAGGAGTTTCTTGACTTCTACAGCTGCAGCTGGAATGTGTGCTGTGAGCTGTAGAGAGAACTGTGAGCCACCAATCCTGTTCTGTCTGCAGGGGGCTACTGCAAAAAGTTTCCCTGGTGTCTAGTGCCTCCGCCAGCCCAATCCCCATCCACATTTTTCCCTGGCATCTACTGGCACCGTAAAATAATGGAAACTGTCCTGCAAAGTACTGGTGCTGCCCCTTTACACAGCTTTTAGGCAACTATTGAACTTTGTTCCCCATTTGTTCTATTAGGCTGGCTAACTGTACCCTCTTAAATAAAATAATTATGTTTACTTATGGTCTGAATAGATATAGGGGAGTCCAATTCCCTGATCCCAATGCACTTTATTCTGCACACTGTCCCAGACTGCTGAGAAGGGATGAGAGAGAGAGAGAGAGAGAAAGAGAGAGAGATACTGCATTTCATTTATCTCAGCATTTTTCCCTGCAGCTCTCTCACCCTTCTCACTCCTGTCCTGCAGTGATATTACTCTCCATCTTTCTTGTTTTTTTTTATCATATAAAATGTTTATTGAGTTTTCAACTTTAACAAGTTGTGTATGAGATATAGGATATCAGACCTGCTCATAGTCTTCAATCCAGGAATACAGAAGTGCTAACACTATTTAATACATCAAACTGAGAAAATAGTAGTGCAAAGAGTACCGAACATTCAAGAAACTCAGCTGATCTTCTGAGAGGCAGTTCTTAGAAATTCAATACTTATAACAGGCTTTAAACAACCATACAGACTGGTAGGGTGACCTCAGTTCACTTAAAGAATGTATATTAAGTGACCAGCTAAACTGGTATTTATATTGTCAGAAAACCAGAGAAGAAGGAATGGTGAAAAAAGAAGACATAAACAGGGGTGGTGGGGAGCAAGTCAGTGGCCAACAAGAGGGGGAAAGATCCTCTATGCTGTTTCTCGAGCATGTCACAAAGGTAGGGGGGTTCTGCACTGGGGGAGGTGCCACCAGGCAAATGTGGGAATGCAAGTAAGCGTCCCATTTCGAGTGGTAGTCAGCATGTTTCCCTTTGGCTACTGCTGTAAGCCGCTCGAAAGCGGCCAACCTAGCCATGGCAGCCCACCAATGCGAGAGAGTGGGGGGGGGGTTGGATTGCGTCCATTTCACCAGGATAGCTCTTTTCACTTCCATAACTGCTACAAGAACCCATGCCTTATGAGAGGAGGGGAGTGAGCCTATCATGGAAGTGTCCCCCAGCACGAGAAGATAGTGCTGAAGGGAGACTGGTTTGCCTACTATTGTGGAGCAATCATTTAAGACCTGTTCCCAAAATATGCGGATGGTGGGGCATGTCCATAGAATGTGGAGTAAATGGGCAGGGGAGGAGTGGCATCTCCGACAGCTATCCTGTGGTATTATTTTAAGATTGTAAAGAACTGTAGGGGTTCTGTACCATCTAAGAAGGATTTTCAGTTGAATTAACTGACTCTTAGAGTCCTCATATGCCGTATGGGTCAGTCTGAGGCACTCCGACCGTTGCTGTTGGGATAGAGGGTGGGGGAGGCCACGTTCCCATGTGGCCCTACTAGATGTGGTGGCATCCGGCAGGGCATCCCTCAGGGTTTTATAGAGAGTGCCTACAAGGCCCCCACCTTCTTTGAATAGGTGGAGTTTTCCTAGGCAGCTCCAAGTGGGGTGGGGTGTCCAAGTTTTAAGAAGAGGAGTTAAAGCACTCCTTAACTGGAGAAATTTCCAGAAGTCTTGTGATGGCAACCCATATTTATCCCTGATCTGCTCGAAGGATATGAGTGTGTGAGTATTCGGAAGGAGAAGATCACCTATCGTGCGGATATGTCTGGTGGCCCAAATGGTCCAATTAAGTGGTTTGCGATCCACCTTGATAAGAGGATTATGCCAAAGCGGAGCATAACATGGGGGGGGAGATAATAGGAGCATGGGACTCCAGTTAGGGCCATCACCTGCTGCCAGGACCTGCATGTTTCTGTCATAATGGGTGTGAGTTGAGGTCCAGAGGGTTTCCTGCTAGATAGCAGAGAGGGGTGTCCGCTGATAACGCATTTTCTAACCCTACCCACTGGGGAGGGGGGTGGAACGGGGGGGTGAACCACGCTACTGCCTGGGCCATTCTAAAAGTAAGCTGATAGCCCAAGAACCAGGGGAGGCCAAGCCCTCCTCTGGTCCAGTGGGCTCGCATCTTCATACGCCCCCATCTAGGAGCTCTCCCTTCCCATAGCAAAAGTGCAACTAGCTTGTCTAGGGCTTGAAATGTTTTTTGAGAAAGAGGGATTGGGAAGTTCTGAAGCAGGAATGAGGCCCTGGAGAAGACAAACATTCTTATAGCTTCTACCTTTCCTTTCCTTTCAAGATCAGATGCAGCTTTCTCCATCATAGGACATTGGCTGTAAGGGAGGCCAGGAGAGGAGAGAAATTAGCAGATTCAAGATCTTTCCAATCTGTCGTAACAGTAACACCCAGATATAGGAAGCCTTGCAGGGCCCAGGTAATGTTGGTCCCAGTGAGACAGTGCCTAGTACATCGCCTATTTAGGGGAGAAAGCGTGGTCTTCCTTTGGTTCACTGTTAGCCTTGAAAACGAGGTAAATTCCTATAAGGATGACAAGATAGTGGGGAGGGAGTGCTGTGGATTGGAAAGAGTAAGCAGCATATCATCTGCATATGCATTGACTAAGTAGGATGTGTCTCCCACTGGGATACCGGTAATGCATGGGGTGTGGGTGAACTTTCTGATCAAGGGGCTCAGGGCTATGAGAAAGAGGAGTGGGGAAGAGGACAGCCCTGCCTGGTGCCTCTGTATAAGGGGAAGGAGAGGGAAATATCCTTATTAGTAAGGATACTGGCCATGGGTTGGTTATACTGGGTGGACACCCAAGAACAAAAGTAAGGCCTGAATCCATACAACCGGAGAACCTGATGGAGGTAAGCCCATTCCAGGGAGTCAAATGCTTTTGCAAAGTTAACTGCCAAGGCAGCCATTGGAGTTTCAGATTGTAGTGCTAACCATTTGAGGTTGAGAATAGGAAGTAAATTGTCAGCACTCGACTTCCCCTTTGAGAACCCTGTTTGCGGTAGATGAATCAAGGTGGGAAGGACTAGGGACAATCTGTTCACCAAGATTTTGGCCATTATCTTGGTGTCTACTGGGAGAAGTGATATGAGTCTGTAATTTGCACACGTCAAACTGTCCGAAGACTTTTTAGGGATTAAAGTGATAAGGGCCTCGCGCATGGTCGGAGGGAGTGTACCATCTTTCTGCGCTTCTTGAAGAGCGTGCAAGAGGGGAAGTAATCTCATCTTGTAACAGTTGGTATAGCTCAACTGACATCCCACCTGGCCCTGGGGCTTTCCCCTTGGTCATTTGGGATAGGGTCAAGCGAAGTACGGCTTGGGTGATAGGGGCATCGAGAGAGTGGAGTTGCTCTATAGAGAGTCGAGGGAGTTGCACCCCTTGAGAGAAGGCCTGCAGCCAACAAGCAAGCTCATCCTCCAACAGAGCATTCTGAGACTGGTAGAGTTCCTGATAAAAACTTTTCATAACTTCGTTGATGGATTTCAGCGTTGTTGCCACAGCACCCAGTTTATTTCTAAGTGCACGGATTCTGAAGGAAGCTTGCTGCTTTCGCAAATGGTAAGTTAGCAGTTTTCCCCCCTTATCCCCTCCCTCCCAGGACCTATGCTTGGCCCGAGTCAGCTGCCACTCTGCTTTTCTGTTCAACAGCACATTAATTCTATATTTCAATCCTGTGATATTAGCCAGAAGAGGAGAGTGAAGTGGGTTAGAGGTAGAGAGTTTAAACTGCTTTTCCAAATGGAAAAGCTCACCCTGCAGCTCTTTTATTTGTCTCGCCCTTTCCTTAATTTTGGCTGCTGAGAAGGAGATAATTTGCCCTCTGAGAACAGCCTTGAAGGCTTCCCAGACTGTGGTCATGCGAGTTTCCCCCGGGGTGTTTGTGGAGAAATAGGAGAGGGCCTCCTTCTTTAGGTAATCCCTAACAATGCATCCTGCAATAATAGCGGATTGCACCTCCATCTCGTGGAGGGTGCACCTTGTCCCGGAGGAGAAAATGTGATCGTAACAGGGGCATGGTCCGATATCAGTATATTGCTGATGGTGGAGAATCCCACCCCAGGTATGGCAGTATAATTAGCCAGCCAAAAATCGAGTCTACTATGAGTCCCATGGACATTAGAAAAAAAGGTATAATCCCCACCAGTAGGGTGGGTAATTCTCCAGGGGTCCCCTAACCCCCATTCCGACATCAATGTGTTTAGTGTTTCTAGGACCTTAGGATGGGATTGGGGCGTAGGGATGGATTTATCCAGGAAGATATCCCACACAAGGTTGTGGTCCCCTCCTAACGGGATCGGTGTATCAAGTTCTTCGTCGGAGAGCTCAGCAAAAGCCTGGCTCAGATCCGGGTAGACCTTGCCAGCATCGGTATTATAGCCATAAACATTGGTTATTATGACTTTGCCCCCAGGATACAATAGTTTGACCACCAGCCATCTCGCTTGTGAATCCTGATGTTGGGCCTCGACCATCCAGGGTCCTGACCTCCATAGTAATATGGCTACCCCCCTGGATTTAGTGGAAGCACAACTAGCCAGTACGGTCCCCACCCAGAGCTTTTTTAACCATTGCACCATTTGGCTGGTGAGGTGCATCTCCTGGAGCAGGGCTATGTCTGCACCCAAGGAATTCATAAACTGTAAGACTTTCGTACATTTTGCAGGGTGATTCAGCCCCCACACATTCCAAGAGACACATTCCCAGCCGCGCGGTGCAACTTGAGTTGGAACCATTACTGCCCACCCCCAAACACTTAGCAAAGAGGGAGGTACTCACCCAGTCAGCAGTGATGGACGAGGCAGAAGAAGAGGAGGAAAAAAAAAGGGGTACCCGGCTGGAAGCTTAGACCAGAGCGTAGGCCATAGGTAACCTCAGAGGACAGAAGCTGAGAAAGAGGGAAGTTGGCAACATAAGGTAGGCTCAACTTGTAATTGAGAGAGAAGCCTGGACAAATCAAAGAAAGTATAGTTATATATCTGCAAACACTGTAACCTTAACAGTAAATGAGTATGCAATAACAAGTATAATATAAGTCACCAAGTAAATCAAATAACTCAGTTGTTGGTGCTGGGTTGTATGTGTGAGAAGGGACAAAAAAAAACCCTAAAGCCACACTGCTTCAGACACCAAACAAAGAGACGTGAGAGGGGGAGGTCACACCAATCATGTGTGATCTATCCCGGCCCAACTCCAGAGGCCTGGGCCTAAACAAAAGGCCGATCTCAAAAGTTCGGGATATGGCTGGAGGTCGTGATCCACCTACAGCCGTAGGGGGAGGATACCGCCAGCCAATAGAAGGCAGACTGGGGGTCGTCTGTGTTGGAAGCAGGGGAGTGGGGGGGCTGTCAACCACACAGGGCATACACAAACACGGAAGGAGCAATATCTTGTCAGGGGTTTGGGAATCTGTTGGGGGGATAGTCAACAATAGCCGAGGAGCATAGTACCCTATGACGGGGCTTAATCCCCAACATTATGGTACAATGGTTGCTGCTAATCATAGGCCACTAATCGCAATCTGGTAGCAGTGCCCAGATAGCAGGAGGAGAGCACACACATGGCAAATCTGTGCAACTGAGGGGATTGGAGGGGAATGGAAGAGGAAACCCCATGTTCGGAGAGGGGGGGTACCAGGCGGGTCAGAACAGGGCACACAGCTATCCGGGGGGATGGCTAGTGAGTTATCATTAGTGAAAAGGGGGGAAGCAAGAGAGTTGATTTAGATGCCAGTAATGCTTCAGGCAGAGTGTGGAACTAGGGGGGTGGGGGGCGATCCACTTCCCCATTTCCGCTGGCCTGAGGGAGGCCGGGGGCCATCAAAGTATTAAAACAAGAGTGGGCATTAAACAGCTTGCTTGTCCTGTTCTCTTAGGCTATCACCATTTGTATGTACCAAGTCCATCCTGGCCGAAGCACAAGGTGTTGCAAGGGCTTCTGCAAAATATTTTAGTGCTGGTTTCAATAAGCCAGCAGTGGCAGCGAGATCGTCTTCACTGTCTTCCATTGCCGTTGCCCAGTCCAATGGAACCGGGTCATCTGAGGGAGTTACATCTGTGTCCTCAGTGTCCTCTAATTGTGTTTTCTGGTCCAGCATCTTCCGGTGGGCCTTGTAGAGCTTCACCAGCGGAGATGCATTTAAATTCCCTTGCGCTGAGGAGCGAGGACTCCTGGAGCGCTGACGCTGCCTTGCGGGGAGAGGGGAGCTGGCTCGAGCCATCAGCTGGGGCTTGTGATTTGTAGAAGCAGCCACTGGGGTGGATTGAGGTGCAGTGTGGGTCGAAGTGTACTTAGTTCCTGTAGGAGATGGAGCCCAGAGCTGCCGATACATGGGGGAGCCTTTGTTGGGAGAACCAGTCCTGTGGCGACTGTTGTCCCCTGTGGCAGCGTTCCCCTTCCTGATAGATCCTTGTTCTGTTCGGCCCCATGGCTCCCAGAAGCATCTGGGAGATGCAGTTTCTGGCAGCAAATTAGGCCAGTGGCTCCGAATCCAGGCCTCAGCATCTCTGGGAGATTCTGCTAGAAATGAGTGTCCGTCCTTTGACAGGCACAACGCCAAAAGGCCCCTGAAGCAATACTGGATAGATTCTGCATTTAAGATTCTCTTCAAAGGATTGTAGGCTTTATGTTTAACTGCAACCTCCTGTGTAAAGCCTCTGTAAAAAGATATAGTGTTACCTCTCCATGTTATCTCCCCCAAGTCGCTAGTAGCTCTAAGTAGCCATTCCTTAACTGAGAGGCGTAACAAATAGGCAATTATAGTCCTCGGGCCCTTGGTGTGTTTTGGGTTGCTGGAGACATGATGAGCACATTCAGCCCCCACTGGCTCTTTCCAAAGGTCCCCTAAAAGCTGAGGGATCCATTCATTTATAAAATTCTCTATGTTTGGGCCCTCCATCCCCTCTGGTACACCGAGGATCCGGATGTTATTTCTCCTGCTGCTGTTTTCCTGATCCTCTGCTCTATGCCATAGTTGAGCCAAACAGTCTTCATGATCTCTAAGTTTATGCAAAACATTTAAGTGTTGATCCTCCAGCTCCTCAACTCTCTGCTCAAGAACATTGTGCAGGTCCTCAAGTCTGCGGACATCCGCCACATTGCCCGCTAGAGAGGCACCAATCACATCAACTATGGACAACAGAGCCTTCAGCATTTTAGTAATCTGTGCAAGGGCTTCCCCTGTTTGTACCTGGGCCGATGGTTCGAGAGGAGCTCAAGCGGAGGCTCACTCCATGCCATCAGTTAAAGGATCCATCACTTCGGAGGAGCTGGCCAAAAAACAGGTAGGCAAGGCTGTACCGGATTGCTGAGGCTTCACTCGGCTGCTATCTGCATTCAAACTCGGTCCAGTAATTGCTAAGGAGGGGAGGGAGAGATGCCGGTAATCCGATCGGGAGAAACACAGCGTGCCGAGGAGACCGCGCTCGGACCTGTGTGGCCTAATCAGATGGAGCAGGACCGATATCTGCGTGGTGCAGCAAGTACGGCTAGAGCATGTTTGTCCCCTGAAAACAGTCCCGACGTGGCGACAGGGTTGAGAAGGGATAAGGGCAAACAGAAAAAGCAAGCCTTCAGTCCAGCATTGTGCCGACTAGTATGTAATTTCTCACCGGGCTGGGGCAGAGTGAGCAGTTCAAGCTGCCATCTTCACCAGATCGAAGCCACACACCCCCATCTTTTCTTATTGAGATGGTAGCTAGGGCTTTCAAGCCCAACAGGGAAGCAATCAGCTAGCTTTAAACTTTGTTATTTACAAGATCTGACATGAAGCTGCTGCCAGACACATAAATTGCCACTCTGCAAGAGGCTCCACTTTCACATCCCTGGTGTCTAGTGTCATGCCCCCTCCTCTGATCACTGTCCCTGTTGTATTTGTCCTGTTTTCCCAGTGTCTAGTGGCAACCCTGCACCCTCCAATTGCCATCCCCATTATTTATTTGTTTCTTCCCTGCTATCCCTGGGTGTCTAGTGGCACCCCCCCCACCCTCCGATCACTGTCCCAGTTGTTTTTTGTTTCTTCCCTACCACCCCTGGTGTCTAACGGCTACCCCACCCTCCAATCACTGTCCCCATTATTTTTTCTTTGTCAGTACCCTGCCATCCTGTGTGTCTAGTAGCACCCCCACCCTCCCATTGCAGCAAAACCCTGAAATAAAGAAAACTGTCCCTCTATGTTTTTTTACCTGTCAAAAAAAAGAAAATGTTCCCTCACTGATGAGCCCCCCACCCCCACCTCCCACTCAGCAACCAGCACCCCACACCCCCAGTACACCCCCACAATCCCTCACTCACCTGAACAAGTCCCATGTTCAAGATCCCCTCTCCGATTGAAGACACGTCTTGCTGCTGGAACTAGCAACTGCAATATGAAAAACAAAGGTATTAAATGCTGTTCAATGAATTTCAAAGGGGGTTTCAACTTTTATTCATAACAGCCATTTTTGCATTGACCCAAATTTTCAACATAGCCATTTGGGGACACCGCCCTCATAGACAATATGACTGTTGCTTTCATACACTCTGCCGAAAGATGATTTCGCTTGCGGCGAATTTATCTTTTGAGCAGGATTTGCATAATGACAGTCATATTGGTCATGAGGTGGGGATCATAAGAAGACTATGTTTAAAATTTGGGTTAAAATAATGACCTACTATTGCAATTTCACCACGCATGCCAGTAATTTTAGAAATGTTCAATATTTTGATCCCATATTTTCAACATACTGTAGCCTTCTTATTACCCCATCTCATGCATGTCATAGCTGTCATTTTTCAAATCCTGGCCAAAATATTTTTTCACACCTGTCACACGGAATGGCATTTCAGTTGCGCAGAATTACTTTTTGGTGGGAATTCTGACATTTTCTGTGCTGGGTACATGTGGTGGGGTAATAAGATGGCTATGCTGATAATTTGGTTACTATTGTCCTATACATGGAAGCGTAGGGCCCGGCTGTGCTTCCACAGTTACATACATAAATGTTTCTATGAAAGGATGGGAGTGCAGGGCCCCTCTGGGCCCTGCACTCCCACAGGCAAATAAGGATATGATTATACGATCTCAAAAAGTAAGGAAATAACTAGCAAAAAACTGCATTAATGCACTAGTTAGGGATAAAGCCACAAAAGCAGGAAAATGTGGCATTAGGGTTTTCCAAGCTAACACCCCACACCCGCCCTGCACACACCAACAGGCATTGGGAGTGTTCCTTGGGGTCATCAGCCCTAACGTTCACCCCATCCTCCTATACTGTACCCATCTCAACTTATTTACTTATGGAATGGGGTGAGCAATACGGCAGATGATCCCAAAGCACACTCTCAACACCTGTTGGTGTGTGAAGGGTGGATGTGGGGTGTTAGCTTTGAAAACCCTAATGTCACATTTTCCTACTGTTGTGGATTTATCCCTAATTACAGCATTAACTCAGTTTTTTGCAATATATATACAGTATATATATATATATATATATATATATATATATACACACACACAATTTATAATATATGTATATATTTATATCTATGTATATATACACGTATATATATGCACAATATATAGCATATATATAGCAAGAGAGAGAGAGAGAGAGAGCAGTCCTACATCGTATTGTATACTGTGATTTTGAAGCAAAATTCTAATTAATTTATGTTGCTCAATAAATATCAAACCTTATTAATATAACTGCATTTACAGTATACCCCCAGTGCACTGATCTTTGGTCTTTGCTTTGATATTGCATCTCACATTCAGTCTTTTTTAGAGCTGCAGTGGGCATAGCCCTGCAGTCCTTTTATGGTCACTGAGAAAAAGGATGCCACATTCCTTCCAAATGAACATGTTGGATTGCGTTACAGTTACCTACGCGTCTGTGAAGCAGTCCACACATGTTGTCCCTAACAACTGCAGCACTGCACTATTTCACAGTGCTGTCGGTCACGGCTGAACACAGCACACTCTGTTGTGTCCAAGATGGCTGTCACACTATACTGTGCATGTGCTAGCAGTCACACATGCGAAGTAGGATGTGGCGGCCATCTCTGTCATGGTGGAGTGGGCCTTGTTCCACTGTGACCGCTGGCACTTATTTCTTTATATATTTTTTGTTATATTATTGAAATCCCCCCACAGGACCCTTCCTCTCAGCATCCACCACCCCACTCCCCCCAAAAACATAGACATGACACTGGGGAGTGCCCAATCCCCCAGAGTCATGATCGGCCACTTGTCAGTCTTTTTTTCTGACACTGGGGGTGCCCAATCCCCCAGTGTCATGATTGAGGATCATCTGTCTTTTTTTTTCACCTGTTAAAAAAAGGTCCATCGATGTCTTTCCCCACATAACTGTGACACTGGGGGTACCCAATCCTCCAGTGTCTCAATCGGGGATCATCAGTCTCTTTTTTTTCCCACCTGTGGAAAACAAATGGTCCATTGATGTCTTTTGTGGCCATTCCTTACCCCCATCCAATCATCCCATTGAGCATCCACCACCCCCTCCAAGCCTTACTTACCCATGGGGTCCAATGCCGTAATCCTCTCTGGACCTTAGACACATCTTCACTCTTCAAAACCGAACCACGAACTGAAGACACAACTATGCAGTTCAATGTATTTCAATGGGGTTTTGAACTTAGTGCCAAAACTTGGGCATTTTTACATATTTTTGGACCACATTTTCAACATGCCTTCTTTGGGATCCCTCCTTATGAACAATGTCTCTGTCATTAGGTAGATCTGTCCCGAAAGGTGATTTTGGAGTCCCTGCATGAAATTACCTTTTGGGCAGGATTTGAAAATGTTCTCTGCCCACGTTCATGAGGTGGGGTCACAAGAAGACTGTGTTGAAAATTTGGTGTAAAAATATTGAAAAAACACAAAGTTATGAGCCTACATTGAATTCTGTGAATGCACACTCATAACTGTGATACTTTTCAATATTTTTAACCTAAATTTACAATATAGCCATATTTTTACAGCACCTCATGGCCGTAATAGCTTCATTTTGTAAATACTGTACAAAATGTTTATTTGGGTTTTTTTACATCCTGAAAGGTGATTTTGAGGTCCCTGCATGAAATCACCTTTTGGACACCAGTTAAAAATCTTCTCTACCCTTGTTCATGAGGTGTGGTCATAAGAAGGCTATGTTGAAAATTTGTGCACAAATATTAAAAAACAACCAAGGTATGAGCCCACATAGAAGTTTGAGAATGCTGTCTTGTAGTTTTGGTAATTTTTAATATTTTTACCCCAGATTTACAATGTAGCCAAATCTTTACAGCACCTCATGAATGTGACAGCTGTCATTTTACAAATCCTGGTCAATATGTTTTTTTTACATCCTGAAAGGTGATTTCATGGTCCCTGCATGAAATCACCTTTTGGACAGGAGATGAACATTTTCTCTGCCCTTGTTAATGAGCTGGGGTCATAAGAAGGTTATGTTGGAAATTTGGTGTAAAGACATCACAGAACAAAAAGGCTATGAGCCTACATTGATTTTTTGCGAACACAGGCTCATAAGTTCAGTAATATTCAATATCTTTACCCCAGATTTTCCACATAGCCATTTCTTTACATCACCTCATGAATGTGACAGCTGTCATTTTCCAACTCTTGCACAAAATGTGTTTTTGCATCCTGAAAATTGATGTCACAGTCCCTGCAGGAAAACACCTTTAAGCCAGGAGTTGAACATTTTGTCTGCCCATCTTCATGAGGCAGGGTCATAACAAGGCTATGCTGAAAATTTGGTGTAAAAATATTACAGATTAACATATTTATGAGTCTATGTTACATTTTATTTCTTTATTTATTTATTTAGTTTTTGTTGACCGGGTAAGTGCAGTAGACAAACTCTGCCTATTTTCAGGCACAACCCGGTGGAGGGGGATATAGATGAATGCCAACTGACCTTGAACCAGATTAAGCTGTTGGTGGTATGTTTAGTGAATGGGGTGAAATTTGGCCAGGGCACTGGGGAAATTCCCCTACTCTTTTCAAGAAGTGCCATGGGATCTTTAACATCCACCTGAACTACCACCAGAACAGGCAGATGGGACCTCGGTTTAAAGTCTCATCCGAAAGACGGATTTTGTAAATGCACACTTGTAACTTTGGTAATTTACAATGTTTTTACCCACAAATTCCTCAGCTGCAGCCCTATCAGCTCTGGCCAAAGTTTGTTCTTCACAGCTGGGTGGTGATGTCCCACATTATACTGATGAAAAGTTAGAAACCTAGAAACAGAATTTGACAGCAGATAAGGACCATTTGGTCCACCCAGTCGTCCCATTTTTCCTAGCTACAGTATCGCCATTGACCTTAACTGATCTCTGGCTCTTTCTCCTCCCTCCTTTCTACTAAGATACTCTTATGCCTGTCCCATGTATTCTTACCCCCCCCCATTGTCTTTATCCCCCCACCACCATCTTCACTGGAAGGCTGTTCCAAGAAGCCACCACTTTACTTTCTCACATCTCTCCTGAATCTATCCCCCCAACTCCACAGCATTCCCCCTTGTTCTTGAGCACATTTCTTTCAGAAAAATACTTCCCTCCTGTACCTTATTTACCCCCATGAGGTATTTAAAGGTACAGAGGAGGGCAACCAAAATGGTGCAGGATCTGCACTAGAAGACATATGAAGAAAGACTAAAGGAGCCTGAGATGTATAGCCTCAAGGAAAGGAGGGAGAGGGGGGACATGATGGAAACTTTTAAATACCTCAAGGGAATCAACAAAGTCCAAGAGGGTAGCATCTTTCAGAAAAAGAGATGTGCAAGAACAAGGGGGCACAATTTGAAGATAGAAGGGGGACGGCTCAGAGGTAATGTGAGGAAGTATTTTTTCACAGAGAGGGTTGTAGATGCATGAAACAGCCTTCCTGAGGAGGTTGTAGAGTCAAAAACAGCAGGGGAATTCAAGAATGCATGGGACAGACATAAGACAATTCTAGTGGGGAGTAGGAGGAAGTAGGCTGTTGGTTAACTAGGATCTGCAGCTTATCTGTTGGGTAGGGAAATGGGCAGACTAGGTGGGCCAAGCAGTCCTTATCTGCCATAAAATTCTATGTTTCTATGTTTCTATCCAGTCTCCCCTCTCTACTTTCATACAGGGTGTATGTATTGAGGTCATTTAGTCTCTCTTCGAAGGGTTTTTGATGCAGACACTGCACCATTTTATTTGCTCTCCTCTGGACTGCCTCCACTCTATGCCCTTCCAGAGATGTGGCCTCCAGAACTGGGCACAGCACTCAAGGTGGGGTTTTATCAGTGATCTATTTAGGGGCTGCACCACCTCCCTCTACTGGTGATACCCCTCCATATGCACCCAAGTATTCCACCAGCCCTCCCAACTGCCTTGTCACACTGCCTGGCCAGCTTTAGGTCATCTGATATGATTACCCATAGGTCTCTTTCCTGCTTGGCTGTCATCAATACCACTCCACCCATTTTTGTGCTGTGCCCTGAGTGCACTATTTTGCACTTTTTAGAGTTGAAACACAGGTGCCATACCCTTGACCACTTCTCGAGTTTTCTCAGATCACTGTTTATCCTTTCCACCTCTCTCCCAGACTGTCCACCCTGTTGCAAATTTTAGTCTCCTCTGTGATGTCACTTTCAAAAACATTAGAAAGAGCCAGTTCCAGCACCGATTCATGAGGCACCCTGCTGGTCACCCACCCTTCATCGAAGTGAACTCTGTTTACCACCACCCTCTGTCATCTATCCCCTAACCAATTTTTTACCCAGCTTAACCCCTTTAGTCCCACTCCTAAGCTATACAGCTTGCTTACTAGTCTCCTGTGTGGAACTGTGTCAAAAGTCTTATTAAATTCTAGGTAGGCCACGTCCACCGCTCTACCCAGTCTAATTCCTTGGTCACCTAGTCAAAGAAATCTATCAGATTCACTTGATATGACCTCTCCCTCATGAATCCATGCTGCCTCAGGTCTTGTAACCCACTGGAGTCAAGATATTCCATAATCATTTCCTTTAGGAGTGTTTCCATTAACTTTTCCACCACTGCTGTTAGGCTCATTGGCTGCATGAAGTGAGAATACATCTGCCTTCCTCCAGTCCTCTGGAACCACTCTAGTTTCCAGTGATCTGTTAAATAGGACTGTCAGAGTTACAGCCAGTACATTCCAGAGTTCCATCAGCACCCTTGGCTGCACTGTGCCTGGCCCCATTGCTTTTTCTACTTTAAGATTTGTGAGTCCCTTCAGGACTGTCTCTCCTCTGAAAAAGGACTAGTGTACCTCCCTCCCCTTCAAGGCTCTTGTTACTTTCCTGTAATCCCCCCTCCCCTTCCTTTTTGAACACTGAGCAGACTTATGTGTTTAAGTTGTCTGCCTTTGCCTGGTTCCTCTCTGCACAGTACCTCCCTTCCCTTTTTAACCTTACTATCCCTCTCTTGGTCTTTTTTTTTTCTTACATACATAAAAATGTCTTGTCCCCTTTCAGTACTGCCTGGGCTATTCCACTCTTCAGTTTGCACCTTCACTCTCCTTACTGCTTATCCTGCTTCCCTCTGTTTCTCCAATACACCTCCCTATCCTCCTTCTCCTTCTGTGTCTCCTTGTACCCTCTGAATGCAACCCTTTTTAGTCTTTACCTTTTCCACCACCTTCTTTGAGAACCAAAGAGGTCTCTTTTTTTCTCTTGGTTTTGCTTTCTTGCTTGGTTGACACAGTGGTTTATTGCCTTCACTATGCCCTATTTTTAGCTTTGCCCACTGTTTCTCAACCCTCCCCAGGTCATCACCCCCTGCCAGAAAAATTCCTGAAGCATTCACCCATCTTTATAAAAATCCACCCTCCTGAAATCCAGGACCCTCTCCCTGGTGCAGTTTGATTCCACAGCCATCCTTATACCGAACTATATCACATCACTGGTGATCACTGGTCCCAGGTGGCCTCCCACCTTGATGTCTGCAACACTGTCCTTCTTAGTAAGTACCAGCTCCAAAACTGCCCCATCATGAGTGGGTTCACTGACCAGTTGTCTGAGGAATGCCCCCTGCAGGGAGTTTTGGATGCCCCTACTTCTGACAGAAGCCATAGCTGGAAAGCTCCAATCTACATCTGGCAGATTGAAGTCCCCCATCAGCAGCACCTACTATTGCCTGCCATTTTGCCAGTGGCTGCCACCAGTACCTTATCTAACTCCTACCTCTATGATGGAGGTCTGTAGATCATGCTGGTGTAAATAATGGCTTCGTTCTGTGACTCCAGGGGTCCCCTAGTGCTTCTGCCCCTCCCTGTATTTCCTGTATCTCCATTGCTTTTATGCTTTCCTGCACATAAAGCACCATACCCACTCCTTTCTTTTCCACCCTGTCTTTTCTAAACAGAAAATAGACTGGTACGGCCATGTCCTAGTCATGGTATTCAGTGCACCATGACTCAGTGATTGCCACTATATCCAGGCTGGCTTTTGCCTTGATGGCCTCTAGTCCCATAATCTTATTTCCTAGAGTTGTGAGTGTAGACCAGGCATAAACCGCACAGATATTTTAAAAGTCTTACTGTTTTTGTTTCCTCTTTTTAGGGCTGACCACTGAACAATATGGTGAGGATGAGTACATCATCAATAATCTGCCTCCACCAAATACTCCATCCTGTTTGATATCACCTGAGGAAGGAACAGTATTCACCAGTTTCAGCATCAACTGTACTGCTTCTACCATTAATGAGACATTAGATCCTGCTACCGCAGCCTATACTTCATTTAGCTACTGTGTCTATGTAAATCCTGGTATGTTTTTTTGTTTTTTTTTAATGTTTGAATCCATGTGAAAACAGTAATTAGAGGTAATGCTATACTCAAGGAGGCAATTATAGCTTGCATGAGTACCAAAGTCCAATAAACTACAAGGATTAGGCTAATAGTATCTCTCAACAGCAGCTGTTTTTTTTAGCACTTAGCCTATAATATGTGTTTTTTTAATTACTATAGAATGTGAATGGTAGCAATCAGTATTAAAAAGATAGACTTTATACAGTGATCGGTTTTTCTGGCCAGGTGATGTATAGTTTGAAACAGTATTTGCTGCCATGTGCTTTACTGCTAGTTTATGAAATGAGTGAAAAATATGATAAAAGCCATTTTTTTCTGTTTGTGATATAACAATTTATGAGATGAAATAATAATGGGTTCTGAGTGGGCAGAGGATTTAACTAGTTATGTTTTTTTAATGTTTATGGGAAATATTAAGAGCATTCTTCTGTAAATTTGGAACAGAGGAGGACCATTCAATATGGCCAAATCAAGCCATTGTTGCTGAAATATGGGTCTAGTCTTGCTATAGAAATTAGTGTGATGTAAAATTTCATTGTCAAAGATGTGGCGAAGTACAAACTATGCCCTTCATGAAAATCATGTGATGGGTTGGCAAATTTGGAACTCTTCCAAAAAACTTTGCAAAGCGTGGCATTGTGCCTTTATTGGCAACATTTTATCTAATTCACCCTCAAGGCCCTTGGCCAAATGCAGTGGACACTGTGGATAAACAGTGAGGTAGAAATAAACTTCCCCCACCTGAAAAAAAAAGAAAAACCCTTCCCCCACCAACAAACCCTTCCCTCACCCACAAAGCACCCTCATATTTCCCTAGCCCCAATTGTCCCAGTAAAAGAGCATATTACCCTCCTTCCCCCAAAAAACACCTGGTGTCCCAATTAACACCCTCCATAGTCCCAGAAATATTCTACATCTTTTAATGACTTAAACCCCACTACCCCCGCACTTAGCATCCCAAGTTCCATCCTCCTTATTCCCCTTGGGTAAGCTGATTTAAGAAAACAGAAGAATTCAATCCCCAGAGATAGACGACAGTCACAGCCCTCATCACACCACCTCAGCCAGATTCTGTCTGAATTGATTAGAGTGAAAGTGTATTCATGGGAAGCTCATTATCATTCTGTCATGCTGTCATTCATTTAGGCAGCAGACAGTCAAGTGGTGTGAGGAGGCTATGCCAGTTGTCATCTCTGTGGACAAAATTCTTATTTTTTATTTCAATCAGCACACACCCAAGTAAGGACTCACTCCAATGGATGGTCCTGAAACAGTGACCAACACCAAAAAATACTAGATCCACAACCAGAGCTAACATCCCTTTGCTTGCTACAGGAATCGCCCAATGGATTGCTTGAAAATCTTCTGATAAAGAGTTTAATCCACCAAGTCACCAACGATCTAAATCACAGGTCTTACTGCCTTGAACACTCTCCAACACTCCACCACAAGCAAATGCACAGTCCAGCACCAGATTCCAGCTTGGTGGCGGGATTTCGATAGAACAGACCAATCACATGATGCCATGCTAATGAACAGCGGCACACTCTCTCTCTCGTCTCAGATGTTCCTCAAGCTGTAGGAACAATTTTAAACATCAACTGAACTTTTTTTCTTTTCAAATCCACAAAGCAGTTTTACACTTTTTAATGTAAATTCATAACCTTTCTCCTCAGGCACTCCTGAACCTCACTGAGGGAAATCATTTAAACAGCAAAACGAGCATTTCTCTCCCAAAATCACACTGCAGCTTGGTAATTTGACAATTTTGTGCAGTTTTTAAAGCACTTTAAGCAGGCTTTACAACAGTTCCTTAAAGCATTTTTTAAATCAGGTTTTCAACAAAATCCACAATGCAGTCCACACTTTCCAATGCAACCCACACAGTTGGCAATTTTTCTCAGCAGGTCACAACTTTTTCTTCACAAGAAAACAGTTCCTTGGCCAGCGCACCACCACCAGACAAAAAGACCACAACCATACCCTTTGCACAGTAACTCTGCTCTCCCCCCAAATCTTCAGATGAGTCCCCTGCTTTGTAACCCCACTCCCACCTTTTACAGGCAAGGCAATAGCAATAACAACAAAAAGGTATTGCCCCTGGCATTAGGGCAACACCTGGCTCGGGCATCTAGGCATTCAGAGAAAGGGGTTAAAAATAACATTTCTATTTGCCTGAGTCTGGGGGAGAAGTACCTGGGCTATGGTGTGTCACAATATGTCTGAGAGAGCCCCAAAAATGTCATACAGGTCACACATAGATTAAATGTTCACAACAGGAATGGGATTGTACTGTATGGCTTTATTTCTGACAAGGTGTCAGTCAGAAAACTGTGGTGCACCCAGGGCTTTTGCAGGTACAGAACACACAGAATGCACACAATTCTTTTGCAGGCACAGCACTTGTCACAAGAAGACATTTCCTTTTGAGCTTCCATCCCTTTGTTTAGGAACTAAATGGAAATATGGGTCATCAGTCAATCCCCAGGACTACACCAGTGTGCATTAAATGGTAAGTTCCATAGCACTTATTTAGAGAGCACAGACCAACAGGGTGGACTAAGTTACCACCCGGGGTGAACTACATTACCACCCCAAAACTGGTAAGCAGATTGGGTCCCTCCGCAACCTGAATTGAGTGGTCAGCTCAATTTCAGCCAAAGCCAGATTTGCTCTGAAATTACAACAGTTACAGTTTCTGCAGGCACTGCTGGCCTGTAAAGATAATCCAAAATACAAACTTTGTACCAGGCACCAGTGAACCCACTTTGAACATTGTTGTGCTCCTTGCTAGGCACTGGTAAATGCAAAGTGAACAGCAAATGCTGCTTTGTACTAGGCAGAAGTGTAACCATAAGGCATTTGTTATGTTCCCACAGAATTAACACTTGTCGCAAACTGTAGGGATCATCTTCTTCCATGGAACCCACCCACAGTACCACACTTGAAAAGTCACTGCAGTAATCACACATAGGCTGTAGGGCTGTAGGGCTTTCTGAAGTACTGGACTCCAGTGATACAAATACTAGGTAATTAACATTTTCAAAGGTTAGAGCTTTGATATAAAAACACACACAGTCTATTCTGGGCAGCACTTAGTAAGTGATATGTTGTGGGGGTTGTCCCAACAGCTACTCACTGATACCAATCCAGATGATCACATTCTTGTGATGAAATTCACCCCCTCAGGGCCTTGGAACAAATGGTCCCCACCAGTACCTGGCACAATGGCTGATACATTAAGGTGAAGAAAATACAAGATGGGCTCTCCTCCTGGAAGTTGGGCTCCTAGCTAGCAGGACACCAACCTGTTCAAACTCCATACTCTCTCAAACTACTGACTAATGAGTCAAAACTGCAGCTCTTAGAAGCCAGGGGGTTATGCTGCTGTGACAGTCCCATACGCTAATTAGCTCCCCCTGCTCAGCAGAGATGGAGCAAGAAATGCTTAACAGGACAGTACAAGGATTTCACCATTTTGGGTCCTGTCACACCTGCCTACACTATATTGAAGGGATTCTAGTAACCTCAGGGGAACCCAGAACCCGGGTGTTACATACAGTATTACAAATAGTTTCTTGATTATTGAATTTTGGTATGCTAAGTGGGTTACAGGAAGAAGGAAACTTATTTTCTTTAACTGGGACCATAGAAGGAGGAGGAGGAGAGAAATGGGTTCTATGAGGGTGGGAGAATGGGTTTTCTTTTTGTTGAAGACCACTGCTATGCTACTTGGCATAGATGACTTCACCAGTGAAGTGATGGACTCTGTGGAGGCTACTCTTTACCAACAGCTAACTTTGCAGAGGTTTTAAGGTGAATTTATTTACTTTGCCACAAAAACTGCATGAAATGTAGTGGTGGCACTTTTTCACATCTCCACAAATAACCTTAGTAAAGAAGAATAGAAAGAGCAATTCAGAGAGCATATGAAACATGCTGAACGGTGTCTAATTATGCATACCAAACGTTATCCAGAGGTGACAACTTTCTTTAAAAATACTGTACTTTTTGTTATGGCCACTGTTTGACCTGCATGTATATTAGTTGGAAGCAGGTTTAATCTCTGGAGAGTTAGAAACTTTCAGATCACGGAGATCAGGTCAGAATCAGCACAGCTAGGCTTAGATCTGTAAAATTTCAGCACAGGATGTGGAAATTGATATAATCAAGTATAATATGGATTTAATATTGTTAATTTACATATGAATTATCATAAATTAGAGTACTGTGTAAATAATGATCAAACTTTGAGGCCAGGATTTTCCAACACCCCCTGACATAGATACAACTCTTAGTTGGGTCTGTGTCAGGAGTCGGACATGTTCAGGCATTCCTTGACCAGACTCTGTCTTACTAGTGGCATTTTCAAAGGCAGGGCATGTTTGCAGCACTTAAACCTGCATTATACTGAGTTCTATACAAATTTGGATGCATACTGCTTAAAGGGGCAATACAACTCCCACTTACATTTTAAATTTTACATTTGGACATGTGTGAAGTCTGTATTGTTCTGTGTGTTTGTTTTGAAGTAGTCCTCTTTTTTCCTTATCTAGTGTCTTATATTTATATAGCCTTTTTCCTGCCCAGTATTCATTTTTAAATTACTTAGTAGTGCCGGAAGATGGTGACATCAGTTGAGCTAAAAAACTACAGTGAAGCAGAATCCAGTGACTTCAGCTCAACAAATATCACTAGGTTTTGCTTCACGACGTCACTGTAGACTTCAACTGAACTGATATCACTGGGTTCCGTAACTACTAAGTGATCCTAAAATGAATACTGGACATGAAAAAGGCAGTATTAATATGGGGCCTTAAATAAGGACCCAATAGGACTGTTTCAAAACAAATACAAAATAATACACTAGGGGCCGGTTATCTGGACTGTGCCACAAAGAAGCACAATAGCAGGAGCAGGCGCAGGTGCAGTGCGCCCCTAAGCAACACGCGTGATATTCAAACACAGCACAGGCCAAGGTGTGCTTGCGCAACACAGCTGAATATCACGTCAACTGTGCCATGGCACAATCAGGGATGCACAGTGGAGCAGGGCTGATGTGCAGTAGCACAACTAGGGATGTGCAGTGGAGAAGAGTAGAAATGCAGTAGCACAATCAGGGTTGTGCAGGGACAGGGACAGGATGCAGGGGTGCACCACCCATGGAAGCCACAGGTGGAGGAGCACACAGCAGGCCAGACAGTGCCCTCCACACCCCATGAACTGCACAACCAGTGGTGAGCTGGATGGACCACCAGCCCATGAACACCAGCATTGAATGAACAGCTGGGGCACGGTGCCCCAGCACATCCCCCTGACAAGCAGTGACCACAACACAAGGAGGGCCAGCCACCCAGTGCCACCTCATCCCACCAATGCAGAGCACACCCTGTACAGTGATCCCCAGACACCCTGCCCAGGAGCAGCGTCCAACAGTGCATCACACCAAATGCATGCCACCACCCCCACCATAACAATGCAACCCTGTGTACCATGGAGCCATGCATGGCAGCCCCACAGTGAGCACCCTGCAGTGGGCGGCACCAGCCACCAACGCGACAACTGCAGACACAGTGCTGCCCTGCATGGCCCCCCCAGCCCAGCAGAGAGGTCGACCCTGCATCAGTACCCGAGGGACCCCGGATGCGACGAGGCCTGCCCTGAACCCCACCACCAGCAGGACAGCACCTCGCACACCCACCCATGCACACACCCTGTCCCAGCACTGGCCCCAACAGCCAGCACAGCCACCAACTGTGGTGCATGGAGGCATGCGCCACACAGGATGTGACACAGGGCACAGACAAACACCCACCCTGACCCAAGGGCACCCCGACACAGGGCCACAATAGCAGGGCAACAGATGTCACTGGCATGTGTCGACTGATGCTGTGTACCCACAGCCTGCACCCCATCATGGCACAGGTGTTCCAGCCATCTTGCGCATGCACCATGAAGCCATCCACCACCAGCATGTGGCCGGAGCACAAGTGACAGACATCAGAACACAGACACTGCAACAGACACCAGTGACAGCATGGAGGGGGGACAACAACAGCATAACCCACAGTGTCACCTGAGTCAGACGTGCAACACACCAGTGACAGGAGGCAAGCCACCATTGCGCTGTGGCCAGAGGGTGGCCGGCATGGACAGCCACCAATGACATGCAAGCAGACCGTGTGTACCACAGACATGCAGGGGGGCCAGCTGCATGGGCCATTGACATACTGACAGGGGCACCAGGGACACAGCGCATGCACCAGGGACCACTGCACACAGGCATCCAGTGCACAGGAAACAACACACATACCACAGACAGGGACCAAGTCCCTCACCCACACCATAAGTGGATCCCTCCTGGACACACACACCCCCAGGCCTGCACCACCCCAGACACCATGCACACCACTGCAGCCAAGCACCTTTTGACCGCTGCAAATCAGAGACTACCACGGTTGTCATAACAAATAAGTCTATAATAGAGCTGTGAACAGTACAAATAAAATATCAAACAAAACTATTTACAATGTGTGGGGGGGAAGGGCCACATACCAGGTGGGGGTGGGCATCAGGCAAGGGTGTACAACAGGGAGTGGAATGAAGGGGTGTGAGGGAAAGTCCAGGGGTGGAATGGTGAACAGGTGCGTAGTGGGCCTAATGGCGATCCCTCTCCTCACTTCATTCTTGGTAGCGCCTCCTGTGCCTCCTTCTGTCACCCCTGTCCATACATTGCAGCAGCTCCAGGGTGGCCCTCGACAGCTGCAGCAGCACCTGCACATTATGTTCTAGGGCAGACCAGTGTTGTCCACCTAGGACAAGAGAGCAGAGTCAGTACGTGTGACTGGTCAGACCCCTGCAGCCCACCCAATGTGCACGGCATACAGCCGTGGGCCAAGCCCCTGTGATAGCATGCAACCACCCACAGTGTCTGCACCCACATGACCCGCCTACCCAGGAACCCATAGCCATGTGGAATGCTGCACACACCCACCGTCCATGTCCCACACAGCACCACCATGGCCGTACAGTGACATGGCTAAGCGGTGCAACAGCAGTGGCACAGCCATGGACCCAGTGCACGCACAGCCTACCTGCAACACCCACCCACACATGCAGTGCCACAGGACAGTGCTGAGTGCATTGTGTGGCGAGCATGGCAGTGGGGCCAAGTGTGGGTGGCCACGCCCCACCACCACCCCTGCAAACCAGCATGCACAGAAGTAAGGGGAAACACAGCACTCACCTGCATCCTGGCCAGCAGGGCACTGCCAGCCCATGGCCCCTGTGACATGGCCCAGCTGCAACTGGACTGCACCCGCTCTGTCCTGCTCCCCCTGTTCATGGGCCAGTCATGCCCTACAGCACTGCTCCAGGCCTAGGGCGCAAACATGGAGAGGAAAACATCACCACAGGTCAGTAACAGAGCCCCCCTGTGTGTGCGTGTCCGCACAGCCCAGCCATGACACACCCCCCCACCACCACCACTAGATGGCCCCTACCCCCCTGCGGCATGGCCTTATGGACACCGCAATACCAGAACAGACAGACACAGCCAGTGTTTGGATGGAGCACCTACCTGGCCATGGCACGGTGCCTCACCGGGCACATGCCTGCAGACACCCCAAGCGGTCAGGGTCCCATTGCTGTAGGTTACCATACTGGTGGCGACACTGTTCTGCTGACAGGCTGATCCCAGTCACCTCCTCCAGGCTGTCAGGACACTTCCTGCCACACAGCAGTCTGTGGCCTGTTGAGGGGTTCCTGCCCAAAGAAGGCACCAGCATGTGGCTCTACTAGGGCCACCAAGTTAGCCAACTCAATGGCACTCCAGACCTGTGCTCTGGTACGGGGTTACTTGCTGGTGTAACCGCAAGCAAAATGGTGCTCTGTAGCACACATGCCCCACATGCGGAGGCAGCATGGTACTGCGCTGCCAGTCCCTATCATGCTGTCACCGGACTGCATGATAGGGGTACAACCATACGGATGCATGGTGCCTGGGGAAAAGGTCAACCACAGGGTCAAGGGTCTGTCCATGCACAGAGTGCCACAGTGCTATTGGGATGCCCTGCATGTAGCACGGTAGGGTGCATGAGTGTGGCACCCTGCAGTGACCTGCCATGCTGTGGCACCGTGGCACCCGCAGCACACCAAGGCACGAGTGCCACATGGGCAAACAGTGCACTAGCATCACAGGCACAGCGGTGGCCATGCTGTGCTCTGCCTCCCGCACACAGCAGGACAGCAGCGCCGCACACATCAGCATCAGCGCCCTGAGCATGCGCTGTGCGGTGCCGATTGCGCATGTCACAGTGCTGCACCATAGCCTGAGCACGCTCACCAACATTGCGCAAGGCGCAACAGCGTGATATTCAGCCAGCATATGCAAATCAGCTCATTAGCCATTCCACAGTGTGTCCACTGCATTAGCATCCACTTACAGTTGCGACTGCCCTCATTTGCATGCTTTGCACTATATAAATGCGACATGGGTCTGCAGAGGCCATGGTTAGGTATTGCAGGCCATTGTGGTGGGTTGCGTGCTGCTGGGATGTGGGGACTGTGGTTTGGGAGGGCTGAATGGGACTGCACAGTCCAAGGTAACACCTGTCATTCCCACAGGCTCGAGCATGACCAAGCGTGAGGAAGAGGAGGAACAGGGAAGGGGGAGAAGGAGGAGGCCCAACTTCACCAGGGCAGAATCAGATCCCCTGTTTGAAGCATACCTGGATGGGGAACTGCTGCTCAGCGGACAGCGTGGAACACCACAGGCCCATGCTGCAGCGTGGGGTGAGGTGGCGTGTGCCGCGAACCGGCATGGCAACCACCAGCAGTCCATGCAGGAGTGTAAGAAGAAGGTTGGCATGGACAGGGGGCTGATCAAGGACAAGGTGGCTGCCATCAGGGCTGCACCACACCTGACACCACAGGAGGAGCAGGTGGCCAGCAGCAGGCAGCATTGTGCCATCGAGGGCATTCCTGGTGGTGGCTTCCAGTCAGGTGGCAGTCCATCACTGCATGGTAGGTCCTGTGCTGTCAGTGTGTGGGTGGTGGAGGGCATGCCACAGGGCGAAGCGGAGCCACTGATGCTAATGTGTTCCTTTACAGCTCCTGAGCATCTACACTGGGCAGCAGTGGTGGGTGTGTCCACCAAGGGGTAGGCCCTGGACATGGAGGATCGCCCATCCACCTCCACAGGTGTCCAAGGGACCGGCCAGGTGCATACCTACACGTCTGTCTGGACTGATGTGATTGGTGCAGGTGCCGACAAGGCCCTGCCGGTGTCCCAGCATGACAGCACCCATGGTCTCCAGCATGCTGGGACACAGATTGGGGTTGGATCCACCATTGATGATGAAGGACCACACATCCCGGACAGTGATACATGTGGGACACTGGATGGTCCCACAGCAGGCAACTGCACTGGCATTGCCATGGGTGATGCCGCCGTGGCTGCCTGCATAACAACCAAGTCCCAGCTGTGCCTGTATGCCCCAGTGGTGCAGCACTGGTGTGCATCCAGGGTGGTGGGGCTGTTGCTGCTGCTGCGGCAGCACTGGTGAGCCCTGGCGATTGGTAGCCAGAGGGTCAGTGCCAGCAGTCGGTGAATGGCGATGGGGGGACAGTGTCGGGGGCGGTGGCAGTGCACAGCATGTGGACGTGCCCCGGCATGGCTCTGGTGTGCAGTGCCCATCATCAAGGGGTGCTAGCCAGCAGGGCCAGGAACACCACGAGGGACAGCATGCCGGACTGGCGGATGACCTCTTTGACAAACACAGCTGTCTTCTCCAGGCATCAGTGGATCAGCAGATGCGGCTCGTGACGGCAGTGGATGCACTCAGTGTGGTTCTGTGCCAGGCAGAAGAGCGGTGCAGCAGGGACCACGGCCTGCTCCTGGCAGAGATGGCCTGGCAGTGGGTGGATGTGACCACTTCCATTGACAGGCAGACCACTGCATTGACAACTGTCATGGCTACACTGGGCACCTAGTTCGGTGCCCAGCTGCTGCAGACACCGCACCGGGTCATGTCCAGCCCCCGTTCCCGGCGCCATGCAACACCTGCTATGTCGACACTGGGTTCAGCTGTGGCATACCGTGCACACCTGGTGCAGGCAAGTTCGGTGGGCTGCAGACCCTGCTCGAACATGGTCACGTTCACGCAGCATCACCCCTTGGGGACCATCGGTGCCACCCCATGAGGCCAGTGGTCAGCCTGGCATGGCTGGCAGATCTCAGCGGGGCTGCCCATGCATCCATGGTGGTCATGGTACTGTGCTGCATGACTGACCTGTCTCCCACCTTGGCCACTGTCTAACGCTGCCCTATGTGCAGTGTGCTGTGCATTGTGCAATGCACAGGTGGGGTACCTGGCCCTGCACACAAATGGTCCCTGTGCACACCCTCCCGGCTGCTGGCTACTGTGGCATGTGCATGATGATGCCTGCGTTGTGCTGTCTGCCAGTGTGCAATGGCACCCAGCTTCTGAGGCATGCACAGTGACAGCCACTGGGCATGGTCATGTGTGGTCCTGTGTGGGGGTGGCTGTTGGGGTTGTTGTGCCGTTTACCCCTTGTGCATGTGTTGTGGTGTTTGTGCATGTGTGTGCACATGTCATGCTCGGCCCTGCCCATCCCTGCCTCTGTATGCGGTGCCCCACTCAGACCCATTCTCTTACTGCCATCCACCCCTGGTGTCCTGCCCTGCCTGTCTGTGGGCTGTGCCCCTGCCTTTGGTGGTTGCACATAGCCCCGTGACCTACCTGTGTTTTCCCAAGTGCTCCTTTGTAACAGTATCCCAGTGCAGCTGTGCCATCTGGATCAGACAGGGGTCTCATCACCCAGGGGGTGGCTGCCCATCACCAGCTGGACCAGCATCCTCATCGTCCCCACCGCTGACCCCCTTTTCGACCTCTACGGCTATCCCACCATCGGTGGCCATGTTGTGCAGGCTACAGCAGGCCAGGAATAGCCTGCAGGCCTTCGAGGGGCTGTACTGTAGGGCACCGCCTGATGTGTCTAGGCACCGGAACCATGCCTTCAGCAGCTCGAACACCCGCTCGATGACATTCTGTGTTGTGGCGTGTGCCTCATTGTACCGTAGATGTGATGGGTAATGGGGCACCGGTATGGTGAGAGCAGCCATGGCCATAGCGGGTAAACACTGTCACCTGTGTGTAGAGGATGGACAGTTGAATGGTGGTCTTCATCATTATGCCATGGGCCAACATAGCCAGTACCCATGGCACCTCTTACTATGTACCCCCCCACATCTGCTCACGTCGTCCTTCGTGTTATGCATACTCACCTACTAGATGGCCAGTGGGGATGTCCCCACTCTCGAACCTGTGGTACAGTGAAGACTGGTGCCAGATGAAGGCATCATGTGCTCCCCCACGGTGCTTGGCACAGACATTGGTTATGTGCCCCCTGGCATCGCACACCACCTGGCAGTTTATGCTTGGGTATCCCTTGCGGTTGATGTATGCCGCGCCCTCCGGGCCAGGTGGTATGCGGATGCCTACATAGGTGCAGTCAATGGCCCCGAGCATGCCAGGCAACCGTGCTACCCTGTGGAGCTCCTGTATGTGTGCTGTGCGCTCCGCCTGTGTGCTGGGGAAATGGATGTACTCTGCAGCATGTGGCAGCAGTGCGCTGAGGAATTGTGTGAGTAGGTGTGACGCAGCCGACTGAGTTATGCCTGTCGTGTCCCCTGTTGGTCTCTGGAAGGTGCCCATGGTGAGCAGGCACATAACGGCTGTCACCTTCGTCTCCACTGACAGAGCATGGCTCCATCGTGTGGGTGCCTGCATCTCATCACTGCACAGCTCACAGAGCTGCCTCAGTATCGCCCAGTTCAGGCGGTACCGGCCCATAATTTCTGTGTCAGAGTAGTGTTTGAAGCTGGTGCTGGCTCGGTACTGCCTGTTCTGGGCATTCCACAGACAGGCCCTTCCACGGCTGCGCCTCCCTGCTGCCTGCCATCTCACACCCCTCATTACCGTCTCCATCTGGAAGGTGGCGCAGGCCATGTCCCTGACTGGTGTTTCCCCCTGGGCGGCTGTTATCCTGTTCCCCTCGCTGTTCATTCCTGTTGCTCCCCCTGCACTGGGTACACCTCTAGCTTTTGACTGTGGCTGTCCTGCCTCCCGACACTGGCCTCTGTCCACTGTGGCACTCCATGCCTTTTGCTGCACAGTGGCACAGGCACAACCACTCCTACCCTGATTCTGGCACTTTTCTGGTGGGCCCTGTCCTGCTCCTGCCCAGTCCTACACACTGCTTTCTTATATTCCACCCTGGCTCTCTGTCACCATGTTCCCACCTGTGGCTTCCCTTTTGCGTTCTTCCTCCCTTCTCTTGCTCCCTTTTATTTTGGCTAATTTCCGCAGTCGCGCAACTTCCGCTTGCTCTGCTATTGCACACAGCGAATGCTGTTGAATATCACACTGCGCATGTTATTCATGGTTCCGCCCCCTATGGTTGCACGTGCATTCATTACTGTTGCGCTATGGCGCATTGCTTACTGAGCTGTGCAGCCGCCTCCCACTGAATATCACACAATGGCACATTTCCGTACTTGTGCTGGCGCATCCCTGTTGTGCATGGTGCATCCGCTCTGAATATCCGGCCCTAGGGTGATAAACCAGACTTCAAACATGCCCAAATTTACAAAATTAAAAATGTAAACAACAGGGTTTATGTTCCCTTTGAACTAGATATTGTTAGAATAGATTGAACTTGGTCTGTCTGTCATTTTGTCCAGCTATAGCTGAGCATTAAAACCTGGAATAACTCCATCAGAATTTTGACAATAGGCCATAACTATGTCCAAGCTTTAGAAATCTAAGAGAGAGACAATTTGCTCATGTCCAAATTTGTACACAAAAATTGAATTTAGACATAGGCTCCCCAGTATCCTATATGCAGACAAATGTGATAGTTATTATCCACCTGGGGACTAATGACCTGGCTATGGACAGATCTGAGACAGTGCAGGGGAAATCAAGAGAGTTGGAAAGGGGTCCGATACATGTAGCTTGTTTTCACTGAGGAGCTGCTGTCCACAACAATGGGGGGAGAGGGATTTCTGCACCATGAGCTTCAACTCATGGCTGAAGGAAGGGAACAGAGGGGAGAAGTTCAGCTACATTGTGGACTGGGGATCCACCTGGGAGGATAAGGACCAATACAGGGGTGACAGCTTGACTCCATCTGGGATGGGAGGGGAACTGTAGTCCTCAGTGAGCAGTTTAAATGTTACTTCTATGAATATTTAAAGTAGCCAAGGGGGTGGCAAAAGGAATCGGGGAGGCAAAAACTGTCCCCCCAACAGCCTGAAGTAGACAGGAGAACTCTGCAGGAGAGAAATTCCCCAGGCTGTAAATTAATAAGGGAAGCAGGGCGGTAGAGACAAAGGGGGAAGGGAATGAGTACATTAAAAAGAGAGGGGGGAAGGAGGAATGGGCAAAAGGAAGAATGGGGGGCAATAAGCAGACTAGAAACAAAATCTGGAAGGCCATGTGTGCAAATGCTAGAAGTCTAGGAAATAAAATTCTGGACCTAAAGGCCATCATGGTAGAGGCTAACCTGGATATTGTGGCCATTACCAAGTCATCATGCACTGACTGGGACATGGCCATACCAAGCTATACTCTGTTCAGGACGGACAGGGTGGGAAGAAAAGGGGGGGCTTTATGTGACAAAAAGCATAAAAGTGATGGATATACAGGGCATACAGGGGGAGGCAGAGGTACTGTGGGTCACCCTGGAGATGGGGAATGGAGCCATTATTCACACAGGAGTGATCTACAGACCTCCAGCACAGGAGGAATTAGATAAGGTACTGGTGGAAGCCACTGGCAAGATGGCAGAAAAAGGGGGAGGGGCTGCTGGAGGACTTGCCGGATGTAGATTGGAGCCTCTCAGCAGCAGCTTCAGTTAGAAGCAGAGACATCCTGGAATGTTTGCAAGGGGCATTCCTCAGGCAACTAGTCAGCAAACCAACTCATGATGGGACAATACTAAACCTGATACTCACTAACAGAGACATTGTTGCATGCGTCAAAGTGGGAGGCCACCTGGGAACCAGTGATCACCGCATAGCGTGGTTCAATGTAAGGAAGTCTGCAGAATTGAACCACACAAGGACGAGAGTCTTGGACTTCAGGAGGGCAGATTTTATATAGAGGGGTGAATGCCTCTGGGATAACCTGGCAGGGGTGATGACCTGGATGGGGTGGAGGAACCACTAGCAAAGCTAAAGGGGAGCTTAGTAAAGGCAACAAACATCTGCATCAAACATGTAAGCAAAAGCAAGAGGAAAAAGAGACCACTATGATTCTCAAAAGAAGTGTCTAAAAAGGCAAAGGGTAGCATTCAGAACGTATGAGACACAGAGGGAGGAGCAGGCATATCAGATGAAACAGGGAAGCAGGTAAAACAGTAGGGAGCGTAAAGACACAAATTGAAGAGGGAATAGCCCAGGCAGTAAGGAATGGGGTCAAGACATTTTTTAGGTATGTAAGTAAAAAGAGGAAGACAGGCGTGGGTTTGTAAGGTTAAAAAGGGAAGGGGGGACTGTGCAGAGTGGGATCAGGAAAAGATCTGATGTCTATTGATAACTTTTATCGTTATTTGTAATTTAGTTATATTTGTTTTGTCTTATTGTTTTCATGTGTATCTTTATGTCGGGCTGGGCCTGAAAATGGACTTGCTCCAGTGCCCTAACCCAGATAACAAAAAAAAAATGAAATGGAATGAAAGACATAGAAACATAGAAGTTGACAGCAGATAAGGACCGCAAGGCCCATCCAGTCTGCCCATTTCTTCTTCTACCTTGTGAATCTGCCATCGGCCTTTGCTCTGCCAATGACTTATCTATTCATACTCATCTGTATTGCTCCCTTATGCCTATCCCATGCCTGTTTGAAGACCTTCACTGTATTCATATTCACCACTTCCTGAGGTAGGCCATTCCATGCATCCACCACCCTTTCTGTGAAAAAGAACTTCTTTACATTACCCCTTAATCGGCCTCCCTCTGATCTCATGCTGTGTCCTCTTGTTCTGCTATTTTTATGTTGGCTTGCGCGTGTGTGCCAGCTAACATATTGCATTAGTAGCAGATTTGGAGGTGCGGTCACTGTGGGCGAATGCAGGGCATGCATCAGGAGGTGCGTCCCTCATTCCCCAATAAGATAACATGCAGATGCCACACCAGCAATATGTAAACTGGCCACCAGATCAAAGAAAAGGTCCACTGCAATGAGAGCTGCTAAGCTCCTCAAGCAGCATGCCTTTTCAGGTGAAGTAGTTTACAAAACATGGCAGCACACAGCCACTTCATTTGCCGATGGGGGAGCCCACTTCCCGTCGGCATGATGTTCCCTTCCATCCAAGTGTTCTGAAGGGTGCCCAATCCCCTCGGCATCATGGCCCCCAACAGTCTTTCACTGACAGGGGGCCCAACTCCCCATGGCTTCAGTCCCCTGTCAGAGTTTAGTTTGCCGACAGGGAGCCCCTCCCGTCAGCATAATGTGCCCAGCCCCCATGGTGCTGTGTGCGGGTGCCCAATCCCCTCGGCATCATCGCCCCGATCCGTTTCTATGCCAATGGGGCCCAATCCCCATTGGCTGTGATCCCTCCCGTTATGCAGGTGGTACACTAGGAGCCCACCCCAGTGTACCAAACACCTGCAAAAAAAGAAAACCAACCCTCGTTGTCTTTTTTTTTTACCCTGCAAAAGAAGAAAACAGTCCTTTGCAGTCTCTTCTGCCCCCTCCCCCTCCCCAGCCCGCACCTACCCTCTGCACACCTACCTCCCCACACACCCCTACCCCATACTTATGTCCGGAGTCTGGCGCAATGATCTTCAGTGAACCAGGAACATGTCTGCACTCTTCAAAGTCGACCACGAACTGAAGAAATGCCGGTAAGCTGTATAATGGCATAAATAGTTTTTTCAATTTTGGTGCATATCTCAGCCATTTTGGGGAATTATGGCACCACATTTTCAACATGGGGTTATTGGGATCCCTCCTCATGAATTCTCACTGTCATGGCGTTATTCGGTCTTGTGATTTCGCAGTCACTGGGTGGAATCACCTTTCAGGACTGATTAATGAAACAACAGTGCCACTGTTCATGAGGGGGGCTCTCAAAATTCCTATGTTGCAAATTTGGTGAAAAAAATCCAAAAAATGGCTGTTTTACAAGCATGAGTTGCACAGTTTCCACGCACGCTCGTAACTTCGTGAATTTGTAATATTTACACTCCAGATTTTCAAAACTGGCATTTTACCACACCTCCTTATGAACAGTACAGCTATTATTTTACATATCCTGGCCAAAATGTGTTTTCGCACATCCAGTCGCTGTGCAAAATCAGTTTTCCGGACAGTTTGAGAAAATGATGGTGACACTGTTCATGAGCAGAGGTCCTAAAATGCCTATGTTGAAAATTTGGTGACGAAAGTCCATAAAATAACTATGTTACAAGCGTGCATTGCACAGTTTCCACACACCCTTGTAACTTCACAAATTTGAAATATTTTTATGCCAGATTTTCAGCACTGGCATTTTTTCACACCTCCTTATGAACAGCACAGCTGTCATTTTTCACATCCTGCCCAAAATGTGTTTTTGCACCTGTGGTGCACAATGGCATGGTCGCTGTGGGAAATCAACTTTTGGGACAGACAAAATCCCAGTGCCACTGTTCATGAGGGGAGGTCCCAAAATGGCTATGTTGAAAATGTGGTTAAAAAAAAATCCCAAAAATAATTGGGATACGGACGTGTGTTGCGCAGTTTCTATGCCTGCTCATGCAGGGGTGCAGATAGAAATTTCCAGGCCCGGGACACACCTTCAGGTCTGGACCCCCCCATCCCCAAGACATATAAATGTGTAAATGTGGGCCTCCCAAGCCACCTGGGTCCGGGACAGTTGTCTGGCTGCCCTCCCTGTCGGCACCCCTGTGCTCATGACTTCACCATTTTCCATATTTTCACTCCAGATTTTCAACATTGCCATTTTTTTACACCACCTCATGAACAATACAGTTGTCATTTTTCACACCCTGCCCAAAATGTGTTTTCATGCCTGTGTCGCCAAATGGCATAGTCACTGTGCAAAATCACCTTTCGGCTAACAAACTGATAGTGCCGCTCTTCATGAGATGGGGTCACAAAAAGCCCATGTTGAAAATTTGCAGTGAAAATACCTACAAATGCCTACGGCATTAGGGTTTCCAACTGCAACATCCAACCTTGTAGAGACTGACAGGCATCAGGGGTGTGACTTGGGATCATTCATTGTAATGCTCACACCATTCAACCCCTACCCCCACCCTGTAGCCAGTCACAGGCATTGAGGTGTGCCTTGGAGTCTTCAGCCCTAAAGTACACCCCACTCTCCTTCACTGCACCCATCTCAGCATATTTCCTTATGGAATGGGGTAGGTATAAGGCCCAAAGCACACCACAACACTTGTCAATGTCTACAGGGTAGGGTGAGGTTAAATGCTGTGAGCGTTACAGCTGATGACCCAAAGGCACACCCCAATGCCTGTCACTCTCTGCAGGGAGGGGTTGGATTGGCGTCAGTTCAGTACTTCACTGCCATTCCTAGTATGCATCTTTGACTCCTGCACTACCAATGCCAGTGAGACAACATTTGGCATTGACAAATGCTTGTCTTATATTGAAACATGTTAAGACTGTTTCACCTTGTTAATGCACTTAAGGTGTTTGAATGTTTTAATCATATCACCTCTCTCCCACCTTTGCTCTAGTGTATACATATTGAGCTCTGTTAATCTGTCCTCAGATGTTTTCTGATGCTGTCCCTGCATCATTTTGGTTGCCCTTCTCTGGACTGCCTCAATTTGGTTAATGTCCTTGTGAAAGTGTGGCCTCCAGTACTGCACGCAGTACTCCAGATGGGGCCTAACCAGTGTCTTGTAAAGAGGGATTATTACCTCCCTTTTATGACTTGTGATACCCCTAATAATACACCGTAACATCCCCCTAGCCTTACCTACTGATTTAGTGGTCTGCTTTTATGATTTCAGGTCATCTGTGATAATGATGCCCAAGTCTCTTTCTTCCCTTGTGACTGCCAGCAACTCCCCTCCCAACCTATAGGTGGCTTCAGGGTTTCTCTTCCCTATGTGCATGATCTTGCACTTCTTTGCATTAAACCCCAGTTGCCACTCTTACAATCATTTCACTAGTTTATCCGTGTCTCTTCTCATTCTGCCCACCCCATCTGGATCCTCTACTCTGCTGCAGCTCTTGGTGTCATCTGCAAACAGACAAACCTTACCCTCCAGTCCATCTGCAATGTCACTGATGAAGATATTGAAGAGGACTGGCCCCAGGACTGATCCCTGAGGTACCCCACTTGTGACTTGCATCTCTTCTGATTGTATACCGTTACCACCACTCTCTGTTTTATGCCTGTCAACCAGTTTGCCACCCAGTTGTCCAACTTCTGACCCACCCCAAGCCTACCCAGCTTATTAATTAATCTTCTGTGTGGAACAGTATCAAAAGCTTTGCTGAAGTCAAGGTAGGCGACATCAACTGCTCCCCCTTGGTCCACCACTCTGGTTATCCAGTCAAAGAAATCTATGAGATTAGTTTGACAGGACCTTCCTGTTGTAAACCCATGCTGTCTTGGATCCTGTGCTCCTCTGGATTCCAGGTGTTGCACTATCCTTTCTTTAAGGAGTGCCTCCATAATCTTGACCACTATTGAGGTAAGACTGACTGCTCTGTAGTTCCCTGCATCCTCCCTGCTACCACTCTTGTGGAGAGGGATCACATGAGCCCTTCTCCAGTCTTCTGGGACCTCTCCTGTGCTCAGAGACTCACTAAGCAGTTCTGATAATGGCTCTGGTAGTTCCACCCTTAGCTCCTTTAGTACCCTGGGATGTATGCCATCAGGTCCCATTGTCTTGTCCACCCTGAGCATATAGAGCTCTTGTAGGACCCTTTCTTTTGTGAAGGGATTTGTGCACACCTCCCTCCCCCCTGTGTCCATGATGCTGAGCTGTGGGCCCTGCCCTGCCTTCTCTTCAGTAAATACTGAGCAGAAGTATCTGTTTAGGATATATGCTTTTACATGGTCCTCCTCCTCACACACACACCCTTATCCCCTTTGATCTTAGCAATACCCCCTCTGGACTTTCTCCTTTCACTAATGTATCTATAGAAAGTTTTATCACCGTCTTTTACTGTCTGTGCTAGTGTTTCCTTGGTTTGGGCCTTTGCCTGCCTTAGTGCCTTCCCTGCTTCCCTTAGGGAAGTTTGGTATGCCTCCCTATCTTCATCTTGCTGCTTTCCCTTATATTTCCTGAAGGCCAGCCTTTTGGCTGTGACCTTTTCTGTTACTGTTTTTGAGAACCAAAGTGGTTTAATTCTTCTTTTGCACTTCCTTTTCTCTCTAACACAATGGGATGTTGCTTCAAATATTGCATCCTTAATGCTTGCCCACTTTGCCTGTACCCCCTCACCTGTATTTCTTCTTGCCAGGGCTAGCTTAACTCCTCTGAAGTCCCATATTTTTGCCTTGGAATGGGATGATTTAGTTCTAGTGGCCACATTGAACCATACCATGTGATGGTCACTGGCCCCCAGGTGACCTTCTACCTGGAGATCTGTGATCCTTTCCCTGTTAGTCAGTACTAGATCTAGAATAGCCCTGTCTCTTGTGGGTTGTTGTACCAGTTATTTGAGGCCCTCCCCCTGCAGGGAATCCACAATGTGTCTAGTTCTGGCAGATGTTCCTACTGCATTGACCTATCTGTATCTGGCATGTTGAAGTTTCCCATTATCAGAACCTCCCCTTTAGTGGTCATGTTTTGTATAACTTCTAACAGTAATGTGTCTATGTTCTCCCCCTGGTCTGGAGGCCTGTAGACAACCCCAGTTCATATTGCTGTCACATTTCCTATTTCCAGGGTGACTCACAGTTCTTCTGGCTCCTTATGTGTATTTTGAATTTCTGTAGCTTTGATATTTTCATTGACATAAAGGGCCACTCCACTCCCCATTTTTGCACCTCGGTCTCTTCTGAACAGTACATAGCCAGGTACTGAAGTCTCTCAAGTGTGGTTACTGGTAAACCATGTCTCGCTAATGGCTGCTATGTCCAGTTTAGTCTCTCTCATTATTGCCTGCAGGTCTGGAATCTTGTTTCCCAGACTGCGAGCATTTGTGTACATGATTTTCCATTGGCCAGATTTCGGTGTGTTAGTTGTTGGGTGAAGTCTGGTGTTTCCCCTGTGCATCATATGGGGAGCCAGACCTTTTTTACTTACCTGATGATGCAAATGAACTACAAACATGCAGAACTCCTGTTTGACCACTAGCTGAGGGGGGAAGGGTGTTCTTCCCATTCGACATTTCGGGTGCTGCACCCCCTCCCCATTTGCTAGTTTAAATATTCTGCAAAGACGTCAAACTTCTGCCCCAATGCACTGACTCCCTCCCTCCTTAGTCAGATGTAGTCCATCAAATTTAAAGAACATTCACTCCCAAAACTGTTGCCAGTTCCCTACAAATCTGTGTCCTTTTTCCTGGCACCCACCCTTGAGCCACATGTTTAGCTCCCCTATCTTCCCTTCTCTGACCTTCCATCCAACTGCCCCCCTCTCCCAGACTGGCAGGATCTCAGAGAAGGAGATGCCGAATGAAATGGATGATAGTTTGTCACCCAGCCTGGTCAGGTGTTCCTTGGTCTCCACAACTGACCGGCTGGTGAGATCATTAGTCCCTATGTGTACCAGGACATCAATGTTTTCTCCTGCTTCCTGTACAATTTTAGCAATGCAGTCAGTGTTTCTCCATACTGATGTACCTGGGAGACATCTGGCCATTACCCCTGGCTGGAGATAGGTATCAACTCCCCGAATCATGGAATCTCTTATGACCAGAAGTTTTTTGGATTTCCTTTTTAGCTTTTTTTGTTTTGGTTCCTGTTTTGGGTGAGTTTTGTTGCTCTAGCTCCTGTGCTGCAGTGTATGGTTTGTGGAGGTGATATGCTGGAGAGCACTGAGTGATGGGGCACCCAATTTGCCCCTTCTAACCACCTGCCAACCTCCCAGACCAACTGCTCTCTGTGGTCGAGGTGCTTCTGTTGGATGTTGGGGAAATGGCAGGTGGTTCTTATAATATAATTCCTCCTGAATATGTGATTTGAGGTGCGCAATCTCTGTCCATGCTGCCTGGAGCTGAGCCCTTAGATCTCCAATGGCCCAGCATGTAGGTCAGTGTCCTAAATCCTGTAAAACTGCCCTTCTGAAAAGTGTCCCGCAGTACCTGCAGTTAATAAGTGGTATTAGGGTGGCAGTATAGCCTAGAGGTTAGAGGTTAGAGGAACGAGGTGTGAACAAGCTTGGTATATCCAGCAGACCAGACCTGAGTTTGATTCTCACAACCTCCACTTGCATACTGTGTAACTCTGAGCAAGTCACTTAACCGCCCAGTGCTCCCAGGTCGCACCTGAAAACAGGCACTTGTACCTAGTGGGCCTTACCAAAGATTAAAAAAAAAAATTATAATATCCATTCCAGATAAGTTGCTAGGTTTATTACCTGGTCAGAGTAATTAGAAGGAGGAAAATGAAAGCAAAAGTTTGATTTTGTGTTTTGTTTGTTTTTGTATAACTTGTTATAACAAGTTAAATTACTTGTGCCCCTGTAAATGAGGTCGCTGTGTGGATAACCCTCTGATCAGCCCCTTCCTGCTTTGCTACAGGAAATGTCATGACTGTGCTACCCTATAAAATGAGTGCAGTGTGGGGTGGTTGGGGATGGGGTAGGTGTCTGGGCCCTTCCCCTGCCAAAAAAGAAGAGCCACAGATGAAATAAACAAGGAGGTAAGAGCAGAAACAATCAGCCAGCAACAAATGCAGTAGCCCTGAAAGCTTATCCAAATGATAGATAAAACTGTAAAACCTGTAAAGCACCACCTGTAATAATTTCACAGAAGATATACCCTGTAAGAAACACTTTGCTACAGAGAAAAATAAAGCAGTAACAGAGCTATACCGTGCAAAAGAAAATTTGAATCCGAAGATTACAGCAGTAATCTATAAGCACACACCTGTAGGCACACCCTGTAATAATGCAGCAGAAGGTATACCCAGCAACAACAATTTTAATCAGAGAAAAATAAAGCAATAAAATGTTAGCAACAAACAGTAACAATCCCTGTGAGTACAAAAGAAAATAACAACACACAGTAAATCTGCCTAGTCAAAAGAAGCCTTAATCTTTGTTCTGTCCTTTCAAGCAACCTAGAAGAAAAGAGCTCAGGTGAAGCTAGGTGTCTTTATCAGCAAACCTAGACAAACGTTCTGAACAAATACTTTTGTTCAGTATTCACAGAAGAAGAAGACGAAGAAGAAGAAGAAGGGGAGGGGCCACAAAAAAGTGACAGAAGCTTTGAAGTTAGGGAGGTAGATAGTCCTTTTCTGTTGGAGGAGGGAGTCCTGATGGGACTCGCTAATCTAAAGATGGGCAAAGCAATGGGACCAGACAGGATGCATCCAAGGGTATTTTTATATCACAAAAAATGTTATTTTCAACATAAAAAATAATTATAACATACAGACAGACTAAGCTATAGAAATACCATTGAAAAAGAGAAAACATAGACACAATGCAGCATTACAAATTCCTTACTGAATCAGTGTGTTGCTCCATATCATAGATAGTTCAAAGAGGCTTATATAACAGATATCCGGAGTGATTAAACGTGGGTTGTTAACTATTCAATATATTTTAACTGACAGAAAGAAATACATATTGCATGGCCAGCTTTTTCTCCTTTATAAACTGTCTGGAATGTTACGTTGAATACAGTACCAACCATATTCATTTAGAGTTAGCACTAGGGAATATCAGCACCTTGAGTTTACATGCTAGCAAGGCATCAGTTACTGGTAGTGGTAACAGTGTCTTATACCCTGAGTATTCACCAACGGTATGGTGGGTGTGTTACCTTTGTTGGACCCCCTTTTGCCAGTTGAATCTGACATTTTTCTAGTGACTACTCCTAGCCCATATAGAAAGACAGGGTGTACCCTTGTACCAGCCCTACTGATGGGGGAAGAGGACCAGCATCTATAGAAGTGGAGTCTATACTATCAGGAAGTCTTTGTAGTTAGTGTGCAGAAGGTGGGTTTCTGGGAGGGTTGGTAGAACCAAGCATAGATAAGAGTTGAGATATGGAGCCTATTTCTTATAGAGTATGGATACTTTGCCTGAGCGGCATAAAACAGTCTTTCACTTTCTTTTTATTTTTAATTTGCTGTATGTTTTAACTCCCCAATGGACCGGCTCCCATCAGCTCTACCCAACACCCAGCCTGTAATCCGCTGCCCCAGGATTTACCCAATCCAGAGTTATGCCCAGGATTGTCCACCAGGGTGGGGCCTTCATGAGTGGACCCCCTCCCGTCGGACAACAGGATATGGCCCCGGGACGTTCCCGACCTGGAGTTATGCCCTGGATTGCCCCCCCAAGGCAGAACCTTTGGAAGGGAACACCACCACCCATTGGATGATGGCATATGGCTCCAGTGGTGCCACGGTTCAGTGGTGCAGGACCTGTCGCACAAGGCAGGTGGTATCCTGCATGGCCCAAGTTTTTCTGTTTTCCTTATCAGGATACAGAGACATGCAATGATGTCAACAGCACATACGCTGACATCTGCCTTGCCTTCAACAAGTGCAGGCACCAGCTGTCAGACCCCTGGCCTCCACAAGTGGTTGGATGAGCACCGGGAGTTCCCAACCCTCCACCCACCCTGAAGGGGGTGGAGAGCAGTCCATGGGATGCTCAATCCTCCTCTCCCTGGCTGGCACTCTGATGCCCAGGCTCACTTCCAAATCCAGGACATCGTCATCCCAAGTGGTAGCACTACTGCTGTGCCAATGGGCTGGCTAGGCAGTCTTTCAAATGTGTGACCATAGCAAAAGTTAAGTGCCATGCCACAAGAGAATGGGGGAGTGGACTGTCTCCATTTCATAAGAATCGCCCTTTTTGCTTCCATAATGGTTGTTAGCAGTCAGAATGCTATCTGGCTAGCCCCCTCTTGGTAATAGTGAAGTATCACCTAGGACAGCTAGTACCGGCCACGTGGAATATCCATATTCAGAATTTTGGAGCAGTCTCTCAAGATCTCTTTTCAATACTGAATAATCCGCGAACATTGCCAGAGCACATGTAAGAGCCGTGTCTCAGGTGGATTACATCTCCAACAATTGGAGTGTGGAAGTAGTCCCCTCTGGCACAGGACCACTGGGGTTCAGTGCCACCGTCAGAGAATTTTAATTTGAATCAGCTGCCTTTTTGGATTGTTGTAAGCCTGGTGAGCTCTTTTGATACATCGCTCTCAGCTCTCTTAAGGCAGCACCATCTGCAGTTCTTTTTCCCAGTCTAGTTTAAACTTATCCATAGTTTCTGGTTGGGTGTCTCTAGAGCCTGCCAGCTAACCCTTTGGAGCGATTCGGTTTGTGTAACTTGTGTAGCCGTAGCCAATGCTGTGATCTGGAGGCTGTTTTATTTAGTGACATGTGGGCCCTTCTAAGTTGTAGGAACTTCCAAAAGTCAGAGCTAGGTAACCTGTATTTGTCTTGTATTTGTTGGAATACATAGATACATAGATACATAGATACATAGATACATAGACAGTGTCGGCAGATAAGGGCCTATGGCCCACCCAGTCTGCCCATTTGAGCTTGTAAGTTCAGTTTGTTTTCCTAGAAGTCTGTTGCCCCTTACCCCTGACCTCCAGAATTCCTTTATGTCTATCCCATGCATTCTTAAATCCCGTGATTGTTTCAGCCCCCACCACTTCCTCTGGCAGGGTGTTCCACTTGTCCACCACCTGTTCTGTGAATAAATTCTTTCTCATGTTTCCTCTGAATCATCCTCCCTCCAACTTCATCTCATGCCCTCTAGTCCTGGAATATCTTTTTCGCTTAAAAATAGTGTTTTCCTGCACCCTGTTCCTCCCTGTAAGATACTTGTATGTCTCTATCATATCCCCTCTCTCCCTCCTCTCCTCCAGGCAGTACATGTTCAGTTCCTTCAACCTGTCTTCATAGGACTTGTGATGCAATCCATGCACCATCTTTGTTGCCCTCCTCTGAACCTTCTCTACCCTGTCTATGTCCTTACGTAGGTATGGTCTCCAGAACTGTACACTGTACTCCAGGTGGGGCCTCACTAGTGTCTTGTATAGCGGAATTATGACCTCCCTTTTCCTGCTGGTGATGCCCCTGCCTATACATCCCAGCATCCTATTTGCTTTACCTGCTGCCTTGTCACACTGTTTCCCTACCTTGAGGTCATCAGAGATGACAACTCCAAGATCCTTTCCTGCTTGGTGCATGCTATATCCTCACCCCCAACTGATATATTGTGCAGGGTTTTTGTGCCCCATATGCATTATCTTGCACTTCTTTGCATTGAATTTCAACTGCCAACCCTGACCATTCTTCAAGTTTCTGCAGGTCGCTTCTCATTCTGTCTACACCCTCTGGTGAGTCTACTCTGTTACAGAGCTTTGTGTCATCAGCGAACAGTGAAATTCTGCTTTCTAGGTCCTGCACAATGTCACTGATGAAGATGTTGAATAGGACCGGTCCCAGCACTGATCCCTGTGGTACCCCACTGGTCACTCTTCCCTCTGTGGAGTGACAGCCATTTACCACCACCGTCTGTGTCCTGCCACCCAGCCAGTTACCTACCCACCACATTACTGTCCTGCCCACACCCATATTCCCCAGTTTGTGTAATAGTCTTCTATGTGGCACAGTGTCAAAGGCCTTGCTGAAGTCCAGATAGGCCATGTCCACTGCCCTCCCATGATCCACTCCCTAGTCACCCAGTCAAAAATTCAACGAGGTTGGTCTGACATGACCTCCCCTGGTGAAACCATGCTGCCTTGGGTCCTGTAGTCCATTGACAACCAGATGTTCCACCAATCTCTCCTTCAGTAGTGCTTCCCATGATCTTCCCCACTATTGAGGTGAGGCTGACTGGTCTGTAGTTCCCTGCTTCCTCTTTGTTCCCACTTTTGTATAAGGGGACTACATCTGCTGTCCTCCAGTCTTTGGGTACCTCCCCTGTTTCCAGTGATCGGCTAAACAGGATAGCCAGAGGTTCAGCCACCACCTCTCTTAGTTCTTTAAGGACCCTGGGGTGCACCCCATCTGGCCCCATTGCTTTATCAACTCTTATTACTTCCAGTTCCTTTCAGGACCCTTTCTCGTGTAAAGGGACTTGTGTCCATTTCTGCACCATTCTCACCCCTTGTACTCCCTTCAGACCCATTACCCTCCTCCTTTTCAGTAAAGACTGAGCAGAAATACCTGTTCAATATGTCAGCTTTACTGTTGTCATCCTCCACGCAGCCCCCATCCTCCCCCTTCAGTCTCACTATCCCTCCCTTTGTCTTTCTTTTTTCCCTTATGTACCTGTAAAAGGTTTTGTCCCCTCTACCCACTGATTTTGCAATGTGTTCTTCTGTCTGAGCTTTGGCTTCCCTTACTGACCTCCCTGCCTCCCTTTGCTTCTCCTGGTACTTCTCCCTATCCCCATCTGCCTGTGTCTTTTTGTATTGCCTGAATGCAATCTTTTTGGTTTTCACTTTCTTTGCTACCTCTTTGGAAAACCATAATGGTCTCCTCTTCCTTTTCCTCTTGCTAACCTGCTTAATGCATAATTCTGTTGTTCTTGTAATCCCCATTTAAATACTGCCCACTGTTTCTCAACCCCTGATTCCTGTCCCATTCCCTTAATGCCTCTTTCAAGTATCCCCATTTTCCCAAAGTCTGCCCCCTAAAATCCAGGATCGTGTTTTGTGTGGTTTGGTTCTGCTCTTTCTGTGATTTCAAACCACAATGACTGGTAGTCACTGTTTCCCAGGTGCTCCCCACTGTTACCCCCATCACACTGTCCCTGTTTGTGAGCACAAGGTCCAGTATTGCCTTCTGCAGAGTTGGTTCCATGACCAGTTGTTGAGGAAGGCACCCTGAAGGAGTCAGGATAAATCTGCTCTAGTTGATGCTGCTGCTGCTGGGATGCTCCAGTCCACGTCTGGAATATTGAAGTCTCAACCAGCCAACCAGTACTACCTCACCCTTGTCTGCCATCCTTTGGATGGCTAGCATCAACTCCCTATCTGTTTCTTCCTCCTGGGCTGGTGGTCTATAGACCACCTGTGCAGATGGCTGTCCCCATTTTCCTTTCCAGCTTAACCCACAGTATCTCTCCCCATTTTGTTCCTCCTGGATCTCTGTGGCCCTTATGTCATTTTTCACATACAGTGCCACTCCTCCTCCCTTCCTGCCTGCTCTGTCTCTTCTGAATATGTTGTGCAGGTATGGCCATCTCCCAGTCATGGTTATCATTACACCAGGTTTCAGTGATGGCCACAATGTCCAGGTCTGACTGTACCATGACAGCCTCAGATCTTCCATCTTGTTGCTAAGACTCCTGGCGTTTCACATGGCTTTCCATGAAATGACCTCCCTAGACTGTTTCACTGTTCTACTCCAGCCCTTCCTTGGTTGTCATTATCCCTGGTTCTCCTTGCTGTCTGCCCTTCTGCTGAATTTTGCCCTTTTCTTATCCACCTCTTGGGCACTAATCTCCATCTTCTGCACACTGCTTTGCAGAGATAGCCCTCCTCTGGTTCACTGGTTCCACTGCTAGCTGTGGGGGTGAGCAAGTAGGTACCCTCCTTGCTGGCCTGCCACCTTTGCTAGTTTAAATGCTTATCAATGTAGCATTTAAACTTATCATTAGTCTTGGATTCCCTCCAGGATGGATGCAGGCCATCAGGCTTGAACAAACCTCCATCCCTCCAGGTGGGTCCCCAGTCACCAATGAATCCAAACCCTTCCTCACAACACCAGTTCTTCAACCATGAGTTAAAGTTCCTGGTGCATGCACTCCTATGCTCTCCCTTGCCTCTCACAGGTAGTACTTCTGAGAAAGTGACAGAAGTAGCTACTTGCTTGAGACCCCTCCCCAGTGAGAGTATTGGCTCTGCATTGGGTAGAGAGATGTCTGACATGGTGTTTATGCCCACTTGCTGCCATTCCTTCCACCACTTGGGAATTCCCCCCACTTGAATATGAGTATTCTGCCATAGGTAGGTGTACGACTTTGGTGGAGCCACTTCACATAGGGGGCAGCATGTAAGGGACAGGCATCTGTGCCATGTAGATTATGTTTCTTGAATAATCGGGATCCCACTCCCATCCCTTTTAACCTTGCTATCCAGGAGAAATCCTTACCAGGGTGTTTGTGCAATGTCCTCCTCTAGTGTTACAATTCTGGAGTGTTCTCAGAGTTCAGGAGGAACCATTTAGTGACCTGTGCCATCCTGTAGTCCCAAAGGTACACTTGAAACCATGGGAGGTCCAGTCCTCCCTTCTTCCACTGAGCACTGACTTTGGCCTCACTAAGCCTGGGCTTTTTCCCTTCCCATAGTAGAATGGTCATTATGCAATCCAGTCTCTGGAAGAGCTTCTCTGGTACCAGAAAGGGGAAGTTATGGAATAGGTAGATGAACTTAGGTAGCACAAACACTCTAATTCCCTCTATCCTGCCTTTAAGTGTTAAGTGTATTTTGAGCCATCTATGTATTTCAGATTCTAGGGCTGACAGGAGTGGGTGAAAATTAGCCAAAGCAAGGTCAGTCCATTTGGTGGGGGATTTTCATGCCCAGGTATGTTGTGAACACCTCTGGGGTCCTCACTACATTAAGACCATTTGTGCAAGATGGATCACATGCAGCATTGAGGGGAGAGATGGTGGTTTTCTTCCAGTTCACCACCAGTCCAGATGTGGCAGCAAAGCTTATACAATACTCTCATGGTAAACTAAAGATTGGGCAGAGTGGACTATGATGAGGAGCAGGTCGTCCGCACATGTGTTGACCAAGTAACTCCTGTCCTTTACTCTGACACCTTGTATGTCCTTGGAGTCTAGAAGTTTCCATGTGAGATGGACTAACTATAGCAGGAATAGAAGGGGGGTAGGAGGCAGCTCTGCCTAGTGCCCCTATGCAGGATGAAAGGTTTGGAAATGGTGAGGTTGGTAAGTATAGTTGCTAATGGGGCATTGTATAAGGTGGTAAACCAGCTCCAGAACTGGGGACCAAAGCCACATCCTTCCAGTATGGAGTGGAGATAGCTGCACTCCAGAGAGTCAAAGTCTTTGCAAAATTCCATGGCCATAGCCACCATCAGTGTGTGGGTCCAGCCTGTGTACCATTTTACATTTAGGACTGTGCGAATATTATTCACTCTTTTTTTACCTTTACGAAACCCCACTTACATGGGGTGGATTAGAGAAGGGAAGACCTTCTCAGTTCTGTTTGCCAGTGCCTCGGCCATAATTTTAGTGTTGATGGAAATGAGAGATATTGGCCTAAAACTGGTGTAAGCCCCCCCTTCCCGGTGTCTAGGAGTAGGCCAGATGGTAACTTGGTGGGAAGGAGTGGCTGTACAGCCAGAAAACACAGTCCAGAAAATTAATATATGCGCATTACCCGGTTCATAGGATATTGCCAGAAGACTTCACATTCAAGGGGAACAGGCACTTCGCTTCACTTTGGTGGGGATGCTGCAGGGGGCAATGTTCATTAAACAGGCAACAAGCATGAAACTATCCTTATTAATCAAATCCACAGTCCACAGGAGTATATAGCAACAGTGGGAGCATTTCAGAGGTAAAAAACCTGACATTGAGTCAGCAGCAATCTCTTTTTCTAACAGACTGACTTTCTTTCATGCAGCAATTCCCCTTGAGCCAGAAAGGCTACATTTCCTGACATCAGCACTATTACTGTGAGCCGAAAAGGCCGCACCAGACTTGTACTTCAAACTTCACAATGTCCCTTTACATACTCTTTACACTTTATACATTTTCCATCCACCAACACGTTTACTAGAACTTCTTTCTCTGGGTCTCTTAAATACTTAATCAGAGGCAGCAAACTGAGACAGCACAATGATTTTCTACTGCCCCAGTCCCATTTTTTGTCTGACTTCTTAAAACAGGGAGAATTTTTAAAACTGGGAGCACTTTTATTTCTATGGTGGTTACTTCAGCATTAACGGTACCACAGAAAACCCTCCTACCACCCAGTCACTGATGCCACATGCCTGCTCTGAGCATCCCAGGACTTCCATATACCCCTGACAATCCCAGAGACCCGAGGCACTTTCAGCTCATGCAGCGATTCCATTTCAGGATTGCCTCACTCAGGAGACCCGGCTGACGTGCCACACGGAGCACCCAGGAGGCCTGCCACCTAACCTGGGGTCCCAAACAGCCATTCCCTAATGCAGAACTCCTCTTGCCTCCACCGGCTGCACTATCATGAGAGCCCCAAACACTGCAGTGGCACTCAGTCTGGGGGAAAGGGATAGGCTGCTACCCAATGATCCAGGCTGCCATTTCTGGTCCGTGCCCCAGACCACCTCTGCCATAACAGGCCCAGCCACAGAAAACTTACAAGCTGTCAGGCTGCGCTCACCCAAAGGTGAGAGTGTCAACTACACTGACCCACTCCGAGGCCTACCCCAACCAAGGTGCCGGAGATCACTTGGCAGGCTCCATTTTCCTTCTTACCTGGGCTCCAGCTCCCATAGAATGACAACAACGGGACCCTATCACTTGTCCCACAGCTCTCTCATGACTCTCCATGGCTCTGAACTGCTGCACTTCACTGGTCTTTAAAGGGGGAGGGCTGGGGTTGCGAATAGCCCACCCCAACCCTGCAACATTCCCCATGGCCGAACATAAAGGCCCAAACTTGACTCCCTTCTCCTCCTCTCTCTCTCTCTCTCTCTCTCTCTCTCTCTCCAGACATTGGCACCAAAACCCTCTATTTATACCCCCTGGGATGGGTCCCCCTGCTGTCAGCAGGCAGGCTCACAGCCCAGAACTACCGGTACCATATGCTTTTCTTGCCTAGCTACACTTAGCTACAGAAATTTAACTAGTAAGCTCCTGAGGGGGTGCTTACACTTTTCTCCCACACAAAACTTTCACCTTCTGGTGAATGCCTACCAGGCAGCACCATCTACACCACCACCCAAAGGAGAGATATGCACATCTCTCCCTCCCCCCAAGGGTTAGGGCACTTACTGGCTACACCGCTGAAATGGTGGAATGTCATTTATTTCAAACACAGGGCTCTACCTTACCCAGCACTTTACCATCTCACAGGGCATCCTGGCAACCCACCCTCTGGTTCCCATGGATGGATTGCCAGGTACTGCAGCTGAGATGTGCTACTTTAAAGGCATAACACATTGAAACAGTTCAATATTTCTATTGCGCCTGGCCTGGTGGCACTGGGGGCTGAGGCGCTGGTCACTGTATTTCACGCTCACGGCTGTGACCCATGTTCGAGAATGACACAGGCCACAGGGTTAGCAGGGATGGAGAAGGATCGAGCATCCAATGGACTACTCTCCTTCTCCGGGGAGGGGGATCCTAGGGGTCGGTGCATGACTAGCCCCTAGTGGAGCTGGAGGCTGGTGCAACCGACACCTCAGATGGGAACAGAGAGGAGGCAGGCACTTGGGGTAGAGCGTACGGACATGTGTGCACTGTCCCCTGAGGTTTCATTGCATGCTTCATCTCAGGGGAATCACCAGAAAAAGACAGAAAAAGGTCTAGACGCAGCAAGAGTGAAGCCGGTTCCCGCAGGCGTTGCCCCCACAATTGGCAGTCACCTCTAGCACCGGATTCGTATGTTTGGCGGGTTGAGGAGATCCCCGTCACCCTACCATGGGGGGCATAGCCATGGGGCAGCTGGTAAGGTGAGTTGCAAGTGGGGCACGGAGCTGGGGGAACCGGCATAGATGAACCGCCACCTGACCAGGAGGAGCATAAATAAATTAACTCAAAAAAAACCAAAAACAAATATTTCTATTGCAGTTGCTGACCACTCTCGCCCAGACTAATACCATTTTTTTTTCTGATATCACTCACACCCATGCATACCTGCCATGCATACCTTCCACACAGCATTAAGGCTTAGCTATTGCTCAGAGAAACATATTCTAGTCCAGCCACCTCCTGGTAAACATTACTAACTGGAAAAAATGTTTTTAAAACAGGAAACACCAGTTTAACTTGAAACAGGAAAATGTCATTCATTTAACTTACTTGGGAGTCAACCCCTCAAAACATTTTAAACATTTGAAACAATAAACGAAAGGGGTTGATATTACCCGGCATTCAGCAGTGGGGATCCCTATTCTTCTTAGTCCCATCCTGCATCAAAAGTCCAGGCCAGTTTGCAGTGACGGTGGGTGCAGTCTAGGGGTGCACTACCGTTTCTGGGAACTTTCACAGCCTAATACAATAGAACTTGGGATCTGGCTTGGTGACGTCCTCACCAGAAGAGTCCTTGGAAATTATGTAATACTTTTCCAATGTCCTTCCTCATCCTGTACCAAGGCAAAAGTCTTAAAAAGAGCAACTCCAGTCCGTATCGGGAAGGTGCACATCCTTTGTGCTTGTTGGATAGCCTGAATTTGCACAGCAGATGGAATATCAGCGCTTATGTCAGTATAGGTCATAATCCAATCCAGGGCTCCATGAAACATCCAGGCCTCCCAGTTCTCTTAAATGATATCCCAGATCTGTTCACTCAGGGGTACATGGCACCAGGGTACTCCTTCTCGATACGCTCCCTCACTCACCTTTCTGCGCGCGACTGAATGCCTGGCACACTGGTTCCTGCAGTGGTATCTTTCTGCAGCAACTGCTAGAGGTACAGAGTAGCACCTTAGGGTCCGATGGGCTCAGGGCTTCCATCTCTCTGCTATCTAACTCTTTAGAGCTTGGAAAGATGAAAAGAGGTCACTGACAAGCTGCCAGATGACAGATGATAGAGCTTGGGGATATCCCTTTCAAGGTACTGATCTGGGAACTCCCACAAGGTGAAGATAACTTCTGAGGCAGAGGCCACATGCCCTCTACCGAGCCTGAGGCACACACCATCATAACTTCTTCCACATCCAGGAAAGGGTGACCCTGGATTGGGACAGCAAGCTCCGATGCCTCCTGGTCCATCTTTTTTTCTCCAATTCTGAAGAAGGACTGCTAAGGATAACTAACCCAGGACTTACAGGGGTCTTACCCCCTCCTAGGTGTCTCCCTTTGCCATGGGGAGGGGTGGAATCAGTTAGTAGAGAAGGGCTGGGCAGATGCTACCACCCTTCCCCACAGGTTCGTTGTCAACCTCCTCCAAGGCTCGTTCCAATTCCTCCCCAGTTTTGGTACTGTACAAATCATCCTTGCTACTTACACAGATGGGGCTCCAGGCCACCCCCAACCTTCCAAGTATGGCGGGGGGGAGGGCGCTTCGGAAAATCACTGCCCCTTTAGAACATCTGATGCACACAGGCAGCTGAATCAGTATTTCACCAAAAGTGTGGCACACTACACATTTGTCCATTGTTGTACTCTTTTCCACCATGTCCCAGATCCAAGCCAGCAGGAACACTGGCACAATCACCCTTCTACTGTCCAAAGCCTCTGCCATGGTACAGATTTATTTTGGAAAAACACATGCTGGATACTCTTTCGACTGTCACCTCTAAAATGGCTCCTGGCCCCTCGCTAGAAAATTCCATGCACCCTTCCCCCAAATGCTGGTTGACCAATTAGAGGCTACCCCATGCCAGTAAGCAATAAATTTGCATACTCCTGCCTTTCAGACTCATCCATGTCTGCCTGCAGCCACCCAGAGGGCACAAAAACTGCAGGTCAAAATGGCGACACTCCTTCCACAAATGTTCTCTGGTAGGCCATAAATCCCACAGTTTTAACCTGCAGCTCCCCAACTTTGTCCAGGTATAATATTCATGCTTCCCAAGTAATTACAAATCCTGGACAAGCCCCCACATTGTAAGCCTCCCACTCCCAGTGTCTAGGGGTATGCCAGATGGTAATTTGGTGGGAGGGGGTGGGTGTACAGCCAGAAAACACAGTCCAGAAAATACATATGCTCATTACCTGGTTCATACAATGTTGACAGATGGCTTCACATGCAAGGGGAGCAGGCACTTCGCTTCACTTTGGTGGGGACGCTACAAGGGGCAATGTTCGTTAAACAAGCAATAGGCAAGAAACAGTCCTTATTAATCAAATCCACTGTCCACACTGAAATCAAAGATGCAAAGAACTGATTTAATGTAAATGAATAAATTGATGAACCACTCCATGGGGAACGTGTTGGTATATAGCAATGGTGGGAGTATTTCACAGGTACAAAACCTGACATTGAATCAGCAGCAATCTCTTTTTCCAGCAGATTAACTTTCTTTCATGCAGCAATTCCCCTTGAGCTGGAAAGGCTACATTTCCTGACAGCAGCACTATTATTGTGAGCAGAAAGGGCCGCACCAGACTTGTACTTCAAACTTCGCAATGTCCCTTTACATACTTTTTGCACTTTATATATTTTCCATCCACCAACACGTTTACTAGAACTTCTTTCTCTGCATCTCTTAAATACTTAATCAGAGGTAGCAAACTGAGACAGTACAAGACGTTTCTACTGCCCCAGTCCCATTTCTTGTCTGACTCTTAAAACAGGGAGCACTTTTAAAACTGGGAGCACTTTCATTTCTATGGTGGTGTTACCATCGAAAACCCTCCTGCCACCCAATCACTGATGCCATATGCCTGCTCTGAGAATCCTAAGGAGTTTCATATATCCCTGGCAACCCCAGAGACCTGAGGCACTTTCCGCTCATGCAGTGATTCCAATTCAGGATTGGCTTACCCAGAGGACCTGGTTGAAGTGCCACACAGAGCACCAGGCATCCTGCCATCCCACCTGGGGTCCCATACAGCTACTCCCTATGGAGAACTCCTCATGCCTCCATAGGCTACACTACCATGAGTGCCTCAAACACTGCAGTGGCACTTGGTCCTGGGGAAGGGGATAGGATGCCATCACTAACCCCCCCAAAGATCCAGGCTGCCATTTCTGGACAGTGTCCCAGACCCCTTCTGCCATAACAGGCCCAGCCACAGACAACTTACAGGCTCTCAGGTTGCACTCACCCATAGACAAGAGTGTCGATTACATGGACCCCCTCTGGTGCCTACCCCAACCAAGGTGCCAGAGAACACTTGGCAGGCTCCATTATCCTTCTTACCTGGGCTCCAGCTCCCATACAGTGGCACCAAAGGGACCCTGTAGCTTGCTCCACAGCTACCTCACAACTTTCCATGGCCCCGAACTGCTGTACTTCACCGGTCTGCGTGGGAGGAGGGCAGGGTGGTGAACAACCCACCCTGGCCTTGCCACGGCCCTCACGGCCTTACTTATGTGCCAAACTCTGACTCTCTTCTCTGTCTCGCTCTCTCCTGACTTTGGTGCAAAAACCCTCTATTTAACCCCTCTGGGATGGGTCTCCCTGCTGTCAGCAGGCAGGTCCACATCCCAGACCTACCGGCACCATATGCTTTTCTTGCCTAGCAACACTTAACTACAGAAATGTAACTAGTAAGCTCCCAAAGGGGTGCTTACATTGGCACAGTACAGGGGTCTGATGACTTCTTAGGAAGAAGTATAATCATAGCTTTTTCTTTATAGCTGAGGGTAGGGTATCCTTAGAATCGGCATTCTGCAAGGTGGCTAAGAGGTGGGGAATTATGACCTGTGCCATAATTTAATATAAATCCACCATGAAACCATCTCCTCCTGGGGCTTTCCCTTTAGTTAGCTGCATCAGGATACCTCTGAGCTCACTTTCCAGTAGAGGACCATCTAGTTCCTCCTGTAGTTCAGGTGATAACCTGGGCAGTTGGGTTTGTTCAAGGAAGGTCTGTACTGTGTGAGGGACTGTGGGGCTGGACACTTGGGAGGCAAAGAGCATTTTGCAGTACTGACTCATCACCTCATTGATACCATTGGGGTCAAAGATAGTTACTCCTTGGCTGTTACGCAGTGCCAAAATCTGAGATTCCTGTTTCTGCTTACACAGATGGTAAGCCAAGAGCTTACCACCTTTCTCCCCCAACTCCCCAAAATAATCTTCAGTACTGGATAAAGATCTTGGGACACTGCCCCAGAATTCTGAATACGGATATACACTTACACTGTGGACCCATGAGACCCTAATGTAATACCTCACTGCAACCTTGTAACAATGAGCCCTTAATCTGGGTCCATGACTGAAATTGCAGACTTTAAGAACAAGCAACAAAACTTAGGCAATGCACAACAAACAATACGAGTTCAGAAATTGCATGACAAATAGGTAACTAATGTACCTACGGTGTTAGCAGAAAGGTGGAATTCTGGTCCTGCTAAGCCACAGAGGTACACAAAAGGGGAAATGGAGAGAGTAGCCAGCATAGGAGACTTGCCCCAGCCCCCTGCATAATGGTGCCACCTGCCAAAAAAGAGTGACCACCTGATCAATAACATACCTTAGAATATAACCATTGAGCAGGATAAAGGTCTGAGCAGCAAGGAACACAAACGAGACTGACTTGACAAAAGTGACAGAATTTGAGGGTGACGTTCTTGTTATATGGTAGCCTGTACTCCCAGGATCCAGAATCCTTGGGATGCTTGGGGGAGAGGCCAGCTGAAAAAGAAAAGTACAAGGAGGGAGTACAGAGGGGGTAGATGCCTGGGGGGGGCGGTGAGGGAAGGTTATGCTGTAGTGAGGTGACCCGTATCATGTACTTGTGAATTGGTTGCCTCACACATATAGTTCCTCTTCACAGTTGTTGGGTTTGGCAGCGTCCCTGTATAGCCCCTCCAGGTTAGAGGTTAACCCAGCCTGCCTCAGTGAGGGAAGGATGGAGGAGCCCTCTGCCTCCGACTCCCTGCCGTAATTGTTAGGCATTGTCATGGTGGTGGTGTACACAACATCGGGCCAGGAAAAGGAAAAGGGAATTCCCTGACAGTACAGTGGGGACCTACTCATATATGTCAATTAACTAATGGGGGGGGGGAACAAGCATAGATGCAAGCACTATTAAAAAAAAAACATCCTTGGCTCTCCCCTCACTACTGTATAATCAAAGCACCCCAGCAACTTGTAAGAAAATGACTCAAATTAGAGTACAGCAAAACGAGTTGTAACAGTTCCCAGTACCTCTACGAAAGGGTGTAGATCAGCAAAACACAGCTAAAGTGCTGACTCAAAATCCACATCACACAGTCTGAGGAACAAATGATCAGATCAGGTTAGTGGCAGTGATTTCTGCAAATGTTTTGATTCTGGGGACCACCACGTCAGTTGGTGTAACTGTCATGTCCATTTCGTAGTAGTCCCCAAATACACTGGTCCATGATGAAAGCAGCTCTGATTCATTAGCTGATGAATTCAGCAGCGTGTGCATGGACTGGCCATGGTAAACAGGGGCAATGATGTGGTCTCTCTAGTAGCTTTTGCCAGAGGTGAGGAGGGCTACGAGTTGGAAGATGGTTCCCTGAGGAGTCTAATCTGGATCATTGCCTGCTGCGGGTGTTAGCCTACGAACATATGAACATACATATGTGCCAGCAGAAACAGACCACCCAGTCTATCTAAGTCTGCTCGAGTGTGCAGCTAGCACCTCTAGTTTGCAGCTGCCCCATCCCCTCCCCTTTGTTATCCCACTACTGCCCCCACCTCCCCCATCCTCACTCTCCCCTGTTCCCTGTCCCATGCCCTTATAAAGCTGTTCACATATTTACATGATACCACCTATTCTGGTTGTGAGTTTCATTTTGCTATCACCCTGTCTGTGAAATAGTGTCTCCTCATTTCCCCTCCTAAATCTTCCCCCTTCTATTCTTAGCCCATGCCCCCTGGTGTCCCTCCCCCTCCTAAGCTTAAAAACCCCATCTGCCCCATCCTTATTGATTCCCCTCAGATACTTGAATGTCTCTATTATGTCCCCCCATCCCTTCTATCCTCCAGGGTGTACATAACCAGGTCTCCCAGCCTGCTGTCATAATCTCTACTCTCCATTCCACATATTATCTTCGATGCCCTCCTCTGCACCCCCTCCAGTAGCCTGATATAACGCTTCAGGTATGGCCTCCAAAACTCCACACAATACTCCAAGTGCGGCCTTACCAGTGACCTGTAGAGGGGCAAAATCACCTCTCTTCACCTGGATGAACCCAGCCCCCCTCACTATGCACCCCAGCATTTTGTTCTCTTTTGCAGTCACTCTCCTGCACTGGGCAGTGTTGTTCATGGTCCCTGTTACCACCCCAGGTCCTTCTCCTCCTCAGTGATCCCCAGCTTACCCCCCCACAGCCAGTATTCTCTCCTTGGGTTCTTCACCCCGAAGTGCATAACCTTACACTTCTTTGCATTGAACCCCAGCTGCCACCTCTCTGACCACTTAGGTCCCCTTACAACTGCTTCCATCCATCCCCTCCATCCACCACTGCTCCTATTTTGGTGTCCTCTATGAACAGACTTACCTTGCTCACCACCCGATGTACAATGTCAGATATGAAGAGCCCAAATAATACTGGTCCCTGCACAGAGCCCTGTGGCACCCTGCTTGTCACCAGCTTCGGAGATGAGAGCTCCCCTCCCACCACCACCCATTGCAGCCTCCCACTCAGCCAGCTTATAATCCAGTTCATCATTTTTGCCTCTACCCCTACATCAGTTAGCCTCCCCCCAAGCTCCCCATGAGGGACCAAATTGAAGGCCTTGCTGAAGTCCAAGTAAAGAGCATCCACCGCATGACACTTATCCACCTCACCTGTCACCCAGTCATAATATTGTATCAGGTTGGTTTGACAAGACTTCCCCGCAACAAACCCATGCTGTCTCACATCCTGGAGGCCGTTGTCCTCCAGGTACAATATCAGTCTTTCCTTTAGTATCATTTAAATGAGTTTGCACACTATGGAGGTGAGACTTACTGGACAATAATTACCCAGTCCATCCCTTGGTCCGCTCTTGTGTAACAGCACTACATGTGCCATCCTCCAGTCCAGTGGCATACCTCCCAACTCCAGTGAGGTGCAGTACAGATCCACCAGCGGCTCCACCAACACCCTCCGCCATCTCTCTCAGCACTCTGGGGTGGATACCATCCGGCCCTGGTGCCTTGTCTACCCTCAGTGCCTTCAGTACCTCTAGGATTCTACCTCTCTCAATTCTTCCATCTGTCACCTCCGCTCCCCCTGTCCCCACTCTCCCAGCCCATGGTGGTAGCGGTCCCCCCTTTTCTTCCGTGAACACTGAGCAAAAGTATTCATTCAGTGCCTCCTCCTGTTCCTCCCCCTTTTCCGTCCACTCCCCACCCTTATTTATCCTCACTATTGTCTCCTTGCACTTCCTTTTCTCCTTGATGTATCTGAAAAAGTATTTCTCTCACCCGTTAATTCCTGCACTAATCTCAGCTCCCTCTGGGCCTTGGCTTCTCTCACTTTTCTGGTCACTTCCCTGGACCATCTTGCATACTCCTCCCTGTCCCCTTCCTTCCCTGTCCTCCTATACTTCTGGTGTGCCTCTCATTTTGCCCTCATCACCTCCACTACCTCACTGTTCAACCAGCATTGTTTCCTTGCTCTGCTCCTCTTACTCTATGTCTTGGTGCAGGCTTCTGTTGCCTCTGTAATCCCCACGTAATAATATGCCGTTTCTGCTTCTCGTCCATCTTCTGCCTTATGCACTTCAGTTTCCCTTTCAGTAATTCCCACATCCTTCCAAAGTCCTCTCCTCCCTGAAGTTTAGCACCTGGGTTACTGATTTCTCTGGCTCCCTGCACATCATGATATTAAACCACACCGTTTGGTGCTCGCTGTCAGCTAGTGGGTCCTCCACCCTTATTTCCCTTACTACCTCCCCATTTGACAATACCAGATCTAAAGAGTTCTTTAGCCTAGTAGGTACACTGACCAATGGCATCAGGAGACCCTCCTGGATCACATCCAGGAGCACTTGCTCCCTAGCACTGGAGGTGACCGGAATGTGCCAGTCAACCCCACCTTCCCTTTTCTACATGTCTTTCTAATTTGTTCCGCTAATTCCCTGTCAGGTTCCTCAGACTGGCAGCTTACAGGTGTTGTTTCCCTCGGCCCCTCAACTTTGAGGACTGTGAGTCCTGACATCTTGGTTTGCTCTGCTCATTCTCCCTCTCGATGGGCATCACCATCTTGTATGTCTCAATAATAGTACCATTTTGAGGGGTGTGGCTAGTGCTACATGATGGCAGCGGTAGCATGGTGAAGCTCCCTGGGCATAATATTTGAAAGTGTTCAGAAAATGGACTTAATGGAAGTAAAACTGATTTAGAGCAGAGACCGTGATTCCCGATGATAAATGGCAGCATGCAAACAAAAAAGGAAGCACCTGAAGCTGAACTTCACGACAGTGGAGCCAGTAAAGGAGCAGCATGCTGGGCCGGAAACCTGCCCCTGTATGCAGGCCCATTCAGCAGTAGAGGTTGAGTGTGACATGGCCAGTCTAGAGCGATCCCTGACAGGAGTGCCAACTATACTAGCCAACATGCAGTTGGAGCTGAAGGTGGGCTTTACAAATAGTATTGCACAAATCACCCATCTCCAGACTGTGGTAACAAGACTTTCTGAAACCTCCACCACTCATACTACATGGATAGAGGAACTCAAATAAAGAGTGAGTGAGCTGGAGGACTCGGTGGTGGTAGTCTCCAGAGACCAGAATGTGCTGAAGAAATCAGTGGCAGATTTAAAAGGCCAAATGGACGAGCAGGAGAATCGCTTGAGACGCTCAAACCTCCTAATTGTGGGTCTCCCAGAGGGCACCAAAGGGAGATTCCCATCAGAGGGACTACAAAAATGGATTGTGGAACACCTCAAGATGCAACCGGAGGCTGCACACTTTGAAATTGAGAGAGCCCACTGAGTCGGGCCATTGCCTAAGCCAGGTGAACACCCTAGGCACTGTCTGGTAAAATATTTGAGATTTCCTGATAAGGGGTGTGTGCTGCACAAAGCAAAAGCTCAGGGCCCCATCGCTGTGGATAATGGTTGAGTGAACATTTACCAAGATTATAGTCGTGACCTACAGCAAAGAAGGCAAAAGTTAAACTTGGTGAAATCCAAGCTGCATGCCCTGGGCTGGCAGTTTGCTTTTATGTACCCTGCAAAGCTGTGAGTTGAGTGCCCCAGGAAACATAAAAAAATATTTCACAAAATATCTGGAGGCGGAGCGGTGGGTGGCAGCAGAATCTGCTGCCACAAAGGAGAGACCAGGAACCCGATCCGCTTCAACCTGTCAGATGAGTACCCGTTTTCTAAATTCCTTTTTTGATGTGTCCAATGGTCCGAGTGGGTGAAACCCCAATGCTGATGGCTCCAGTCTGTGGCCTGCCAGTATTACCACAAGATGTGGCCTATGGAGGTTGAGCCGACTGGAGTGGTGCAAATGCGTCACTCAGGGGCTCCACTTCTACAAGTTCAGGCCTTGTTGCAGCCTTGTTGACATTATCTTTGGGGGTTGAGGTGTCTGTTGGCTTTCCTTTTCTTTGGTTGATGACCCATAAGGAGCAGATCACCAAAAGGTGATATTCTTGGGGAGATGCAGACCATGAAGTAGTCCACCCTATTGGTGGGACTTGGCAGTCTGCGTGGCAGAGCTGATGGAATGACTTGATGGAAGAGGGATGCCTGGATATTGTGGCAGTCACAGAAACATGGTAGACAGAGAATCATGACTGGGATGTCAACATACCAGGGTACACAATCTACAGGAGGGACAGGGAGGGAAGAAGAGGAGGAAGCGTAGCTCTCTATGTAAGGGAAGGGATCAAAGCAACAGAACTAAAGGGTAAACAGGGAGGAGAGGAGGCACTGTGGGTCACCCTGGAGACTGGAAATGGCTCCACAATCCACACAGGGGTTGTATACAGACCCCCTTCTCAGGAGGAGGAAATGGACAAGGAAATGATAGAAGGCATCCTTGGGATGGCAGAGAAAGGGGAGATATTGCTGATGGGGGACCTGAATATGCCAGATGTCAACTGGAGCACCTTTGCTGCAGCCACATCCAAGAGCAGGGCCATTCTCAATGCCCTACAGGAGACATGCCTCAGACAGCTAGTTTTGGAACCCACTCAGGAGAGAGCAATCTTAGACCTGGTACTCTCAAATGGGGATGGAGAGAGGTTCTCTGATCTTGAAGTGGGTAGCCATCTTGGAACAAGCGACCACCAAACAGTGTGGTTCACGATAAACTTAGCTGTAGAGTCAAGCCACACAAAAGTGAAGGTGCTGGACTTCAGAAGGGCTGATTTTGTCAAAATGGGAGAGTGCCTCAGAAAAGCACTAGCAAACATGCAAGAAAGTGGGGTGGAGCAACAATGGAGAAACATCAAAGCCGCCATCACAGAGGCAACGAGTCTTTGTGTGAAGCAAATAAACAAATCAAAACAAAAGAAAAAAACACTATGGTTCTCAAAAGAAGTGGCGGGGAAGGTAAGGGAAAAAAAGATAGCATTCAGGAAGTATAAGGAAACACAGAAGGAGCAGGACAGAGAACTGTACCAGTTAAAGCAGAAGGAAGCGGGTAAGGCAGTCAGAATAGCAAAGGCCCAAACCGAGGAAAGATAGCCAACTTTCGGTTAGAGGGGATAAAGCCTTTTATAGGTACATTAGGGAGCAAAGAAAGACTAAGGCAGAGATACTGAGGCTGAACAAAGAGGAAGGTGGTTGGGCAGAGAGCGACAGTGAAAAGGCAGGGATACTGAATGAATACTTTGCCAGTATTCACAATGGAAAAGCAGGAGAAATACCTGTCCTGTCAATAAAGCACTCTGGATAGGGGGTTGGTATTAGTCCTTTCACAGAAGAAAGGGTTCTGAAAGAACTCTTAAAACTGAAGGTGGATAAAGCAATGGAGCCTGATGGGATTCACCCCAGGATTTTAAAAGAACTAAGGGAAGAACTAGTAACACCACTGACTACCCTTTTTAATAAATCATGGGAGGATGGGGTGGTACCTGAGGACTGGAGGAGGGTGGATATGATTCCCTTCACAAAAGTGGGAGCAAGACAAAGGCAGGAAACTACAGACCTGTCAGTTTGACCTCAGTGATAGGGAAAATGATGGAATCACTTCTGAAGGAAAGAATTGTTGAGTACCTAGAGGCCAGTGGGGCACAGGACCCAAGGCAGCATGGATTCACAGTGGGAAGGTCATGTCAGACAAATCTAATAGATTTTTTTGGCTGGGTGACCAAAGCAGTAGACCAGGGAGGGGCTGTGGACATGGCCTACCTAGACTTTAGCAAGGCATTTGACACAGTCCCGCACAAAAGATTAATAAACAAATTAGCCAGCCTGGGAGTGGGTCCTAGGGCGGTAGCCTGGGTAAAACACTGATTGGACAACAGGACACAGAGGGTAATAGTAAATGGAGTCCACAGTGAAGAAAGGAGGGTTACTAGTGGGATACCACAGGGTTCAGTACTGGGGCCGGTCCTTTTTAATGTCTTTATAAGTGACATTGCAGAGGGACTGGAAAGGAAAGTATGTCTCTTTGCAGATGACACAAAGATCTACAACAGTGTTGATACACAAGGTGGGGTGGAAAGGATGAAAAGGGACTTGGCAAGGTTAGAGGAATGGTCAAATGTATGGCAGCTTAGATTCAATGCAAAGAAATGCAAAGTAATGCCACCTGGGAAACAAAAACCCAAGGGAAGAGTACACAATGGGGGGTGAGATACTGACAGCAACAAAAATGGAAAGGGACCTGGGGGTAGTCATATCAGATGACCTAAAGGTGGGCCAGCAATGTGAGAAGGCAGTAAGGAGGGCTGGGGGATACTGGGATGCATAGGGAGAGGCATCACCAGTAGAAAACAGGAAGTTGTTGGCCCTCTGTACAGACAGTTGGTAAGACCACATCTGGAGTACTGTGTACAGTTCTGGAGACCCCATCTCCGCAAAGACATAGACAGGGTGGAGCTGTCCAGAGGAGGGAGAACCAAAATGATGCAGGGTCTGCATCAGAAGACATATGAAGAAAGACTAAAGGAACTAAAGATGTATAGCCTCGAGAAAGGAGGGAGAGGGGGTACATGATAGAAATTTTCAAATATCTCAAAGGAATCAACAAAGTCCAAGAGGGTAGCATCTTTCAAAAAAAGAGATGTGCAAAAACAAGGGGGCACAATTTGAAGATAGAGGGGGCACAGCTCAGAGGGAACGTGAGGATGTAGTTCTTCACAGAGAGGGTTGTGGATACATGGAACAGCCGTCCTGAGAGGTCATAGAGTCAAAAACAGTGGGGGAATTCAAGAATGCATGGGACAGACATAAGGCAATTCTAGTGGGGGGGGTAGGAGGAAGTAGGCTGTTGGTTAACTAGGATCTGCAGCTTATCCGTTATGTAGGGAAATGGGCTGACTAGGTGCGCCAAGCGGTCCTTATCTGCCGACAAATTCTATGTTTCTATGTTTCTAAGAGGGGTCGTGCCTATCGGATTTTGAATGGGACAATACATTTTCCCTTTAATTTAATGGAATATTTGAAATGGCTATTTTTCACAACATAATCTACCCAACCATGTCTAGGGACATGGGTATCCACGGGCAGAGGATTAATGAGCTGCGCGAGTGCCATGAGGCAACTACAAACTATGCTGTCTGACAATTTGGAGGTCCTGATTGTAGTGAAGCAGAACTAACTGATTGTTCCCTGCCTTGTAATTTATAGAGTAAGAGGCGCACATGGGGTATAGCCCTGTGGGCCGGATTGAAGGGGGGAACTGTGTGCCCTTAAAGGACTGGGCTCTTGGTGTTGTATAGATAGGGGGGTGATGTCATTCCATTGTCAGTATCTGGCACCATCCCACCCAGGTAGGGGGTGCCCCCTATAAGCCTGGTGTAGGGCAGCTGGGCCTAGCTCTGACTAGCTGCCATGTGCGTGCTACATAAAGAAACATTACTGTTTTCTAAAGGGAAGATGGAGGTCTGTTGTTCTGTGCATTCTAGCTCACATCGATCTTGTACTATTATGCCCAATCACAAGAAGATCAGAACCTACTCTAAATCTGGTAATAGTTTATAAGGGTTAACTGGCTGGGCAATGTGCTCAGTCTTGGGATGGAGGCGGGGGAGGCGAGGGAGTTACAAGTTACAAGTTTGAATACCCTAGGGCATTCTCTTTGGGATGTTGCTATATTGGGTTTAGCACCCTGATGTTGTGAACTTTTCAGAGTGCTTGGGGATGCTCGACTGGGGCGATGGGTTGGGGGGAGGAAAATGTTGGGGGGGGGTTATGTAAGCAAGATATCGTCAATGTACATGGAGAATTCAGTGTCCTTCAAAGTTCAATCACAGTGTGGCTGGAGCCAGGCTTTGGCAGTTGGGGTGCCTTATTTTCTTGGGGATAATGACTGAGGCACTCAAGCTGGTGACATGGAATGTCAATGGCCTGAAGTCAGTCATCAAGTAATGACAAATTGCCTCTGAGGTAAAGAAGAATAATACCAAGGTTGTGTTGTTGCAGGAAACACACATGTCCTCTGTTGAAGCTGTGAAAACAGCAGGGAGTTTGGGGGAAGTGGATCACTTCCTGTTACTCTACTAAGGCCGGAGGGGTGGTCATTTGGTTCCCTAGAAGTACCCGGAGCCAGATTAACCAAACTGTGGTGGACACAGGGGGTATGCCCTAGCCAATGTCATGCAGGAGAGACTGGGGTCCCTTTCTCTTGGCTCGGTGCATGCACCTAACATCAAGGACCCTGACTTCTTTCAACGGTTGGCAGTGGACATGGCTTCCTTGCCTGGTCCATGGATGTTGGGGGGGGGGCTATAACTGTGTAAAAGATACCATAATGGACAGATTCAACTCAGTCCCCATCCCAGCCTCCAAAAATGCTAAAGCACTGGGTGAGCTCGAGGCCACTTTCCAGTTAATTTATGTTTGGCAGCACCAGCATACAACCAGCCATGAGTACAGTTTCTTTTCCCATGCACACCACTCTTATGCTCAGCTGGATTGGATGCTGGGCAGTCCTTCCATTCTTCCCAGTGTTAGCTCCGCAAACTACTCTCTGATATTGATCTTGGACCATTCCTCCCTCACTGTGGCTGTCTACTTTGGGTTCCCCTGCTATATGCCGCCCATGGTGCCTGGACCCCCTTTTACTGAGGAATGCTGCATTTGTGAAGGCTGTGTTTTCCTGGATCAGGGAATTCCTGTGTCACAATGTCAGGGGGGATGGGCATGTTGAGAGGCCCGCAAGGCCTACATAAGAGGCCAGGTGATCTCGTAATCGGCGTACAAAAAGAGGATATCTGAGTGAGAGATTGAGCAACTCAGAGTAAAGATACAGGTCTGTGAGACTGCGCATATGGCAAGATCAGGCTTGGATCTTTATGAGGTGGTACAGAAACTGAAGTGGCAGTTTAGCTTATTAAGCAGCTCGGATCGAGAGGGCCATACTGCTCTCGCAGGCTGGGGCTTACTTTGACGGAGACAGGGGTGGGAAATATTTAGCCTGGTAGCTGCGCAAGCAGGAAGGGGAGTGGATGATTGCCCAGCTTTACACTAGTGAGGGGCAAGCAAATTCCATTATAGCCTAAATAGGGGCTGAGTTTGGAACCCTCTACAAAAAATTGTACACTTTGGAGGTGTCCCCTTCCACCCAACAAATACATACTTTTTTAACAAGGCTCCTACTCCCTCCTTGACATCAGAGAAGGTGAGGGACCTGGAGACCCCATTGTCTGCGGAGGAACTGCAGAAGGCCATTAAAGTGTTAAGGGGGGGCTATGGGCCAGATGGCCCACCCATGTAATTTTTCAAAATCTTTGCCCCAGTGCTAGGAGAGCTGCTCTATGACATGTTGACTTAGGGTTTGGGAAAAAGAATGCTGCCCCCCCTCCATACGGTCAGCCACAATAACTTTGTTACCAAAACAGGGGAAGGACCCAAGAAAGTGTGCATCCTACCACACAATTTCATTGCTGACAGCGGATTATAAGATCCTGGCCAAAGTTGTTGCTTCCCACCTGGAACCCTGCTCCCCTTGCTAATTCACCCAGACCAGGCCAGATTTTTGCAGGGGCAACAGGGGAAGCACAACATCTGTAAAACCCTGAATATCATCTATCAGTGGGGGAAGGCATCTAACAAACACGGGGCAGCTATCCTGGCCCTCGATGATGAAAAGGCATTTGACTGTGTGGAGTGGGGGTACATGTTCAAAACCCTGGGGCACATGGGGCTGGGCCCACAAATTCAAAGTTGGATCAAGGTAATATATTCCTCCCCCATGGCGGAGATTGTGGTGAATGTGGAGCTGACACCCTCCTTTTCTTTGGGTAAGGGGACCCAGCAGGGTTGCCCACTGTCTCCCCTTCTTTATGTTCTCTCCCAGGAGTCACTAGCTGCTGCCATCAGTAATCACTGGGGCATCCGGGATTTCAAGGGGGGGAAGAAGTGAGCACAATGTGGCTTTGTGGGCTGATGAACTGTTGCTCTACCTTGGTAGCCCAGCTCAGGACTTGCCTGAGGTGCACGACCTGCTTCAAGAATATGGTGCCTTACCTGGGCATAAGGTTAACTGGACTAGAAGTGAACTTCTCCCCATTAGTATAGAGAACAGAGCAGGGTTAATTTTGAACCTTGGTGGACTGGTGATGGTTGACCGCCTCATATATTTGGGCATTTTTCTCTCAGCCAAGATGACTTCCTTGTACGCCTTGAATTACAAACCATTGTCTCTCTGATTAGCTGAACACTGTGAGCAGTGGCAAACCCTGCCCCTGTCTCTGCTTGGGAGGGTGAACACTGTGAAAATAACGATACTATCTAGGTGTTTGCACCTGTACCAATCACTGCCTCTCGCAGTCCCCCTTATGCACTTCAGACGCACAAACACTACATTGCACAAATTCCTTTGGAGAAGAAAGACAGCCCAGATAAAGCAAAGCATCCTCCATCTCCTGGCACATAAAGCGAGGACTGGCCTTCCATGTTTTCAGCAATATTACAATGTGGCCCAACTGGCATTGCTTCCAGTGGGGAAAGGGGGGGAATGTTCCCTCCTGGCTGCCACTGGAGGAGGAGGAGGAACTTGGGACTCCCCTCTGCACTGGTCTGCTGTCAGTGGCCCTGCATTTTTGCAGTGTTCCAGAAGTGACCAATCTCTTTTCAAGGGCCACCTTAAAGGTTTGGCTGGCAGCTCACAGGCATGTGGGACACCCCCCCTGTGCTCGCCCCGTATATAGACCTTATCACAGCATAGTAGAACAAGGGGCCCTACATGATTAGAATGCACCAACAACTGCTAAAATTCCTGAGAATACACTCAGTACACATGTTGTATTAAGGAGACAGGCTTAAGGAATTTGCCACGGTGGCATGGATCTAGCATATAGCCCCAGGTGTTCTGCCCAGGTTTGGTGCAGTTTTTAGGGCATGGGTAAATAGAGAGGGACAATAGTCCTTGCCTAATTGAGCAAAAACCCTGACAACCACTAAATTTAATCTTGAATCTGGAAGGTGGCTTTTGTAGAAGTTCAGCCTTTTTTTTTCTTGTTAATCCAAGTTACTATCAATGCTTCTTCTGTACATTACAGATGCACCCACTGCATTTCTATGTTTTTTTATACTATTACAAGCTGACAATTTAAGATTTGGCCCCATAATTTATGTATTTTAATTAAGTCACAACACCTGGTTTCACAGTCTGTCTGTCCCATATCAGGCAACTGAGTCTTAAGGCAGCAGAGGATGTAATCCTGTAATACTTACATACTATGGGCTGGATATTCAAACTGCACCCAAAAAGTGTTCAACAGCAGCAGCAAGCGCAAGTCACTTGCGCACATGCGCAATAGACACGATATTCAAACATGGAGCAAGCCAAATTGCGCAACAAGCCAGCGTCTGAATATCGCACAACCTGCGCTATAGCGCAACCAGGAAGGGGAAGCTGAGCAGAGACGATGCGCTATGGCGCAACAAGGGCTGCCCAGCTGAGCAGCCCAGAGGTGCAATAGTGCAAGCAGGGAGCCCCCAGCAGCAGAGCAATGGAACTGCACAACCAGGGAGGTAGGCAGGGGCCCACCACCCATGCCACAGATGGGCACAGGGACACACTGCAGAACCAATAATGTACCCCCACACCCCAAGCACAGCATAACTGGGGGAGGGATGGAACAGCCATCGGACCATGGGGACAAGCAAACAAAGCACAGCTGGGCCATGGTGCCCCAGCACACCCACCGGCAAGCTGAGACTGCCACACAAGGAGGGCGGACCACCCCATGGCACAGCAGCCCCCGTGCACAGCATACCCTGCACCATGACCCCAAGACACCCCCCATGAGCAGTGACCACCACTGCAGGAATCCCCATGCATACCACCACCCCCCCACTGCCACACTGCAACCTCGTGTACCACAGAACCATACAAGCCAGACCCACCATGAGCCACAGCAGCCTGCACAGACACCCACAGTGGTGTGTGGAAGCATGCAGCACACTGGATGCAACACAGTTCAGGGGCAAACACATACCCATACCCACGGGGACACTAACACAGGGATGCAGTAGTGTGGCAGCCAAGCCCCCAGTGTGGGCCCATGAAAACTGTGCACACACAGCCTGCAGTCCCTAATGGCACAGGGGTGACACCCACCCTGTGCATGAACTGTGGCCCTATACGCCACCAGCAGATGCCTGTAACACAAGGCACAGACAGTGGTGCACAGCCCCTGCAATACACACAAGCCACAGCATGGAGGTGGGACAGCAACTGCGGAGGCCATAGTGTCACCCGAGGCAAACATGCACCACACCATTGACAGGAGGCAACCCAGCATGGTGATGGTCACAGTGGATGACCTGCAGGGACAGCCACCACTGAGAAGGCAGCAGACCTCGCAGGCCACAGACATGCAAGGGTGTCAGCTGCACAGGCCAAGGATGGGTTGACAGGGGCACAATGGACACAGAGCAGGCACCATGGACCACTGCACACAGTAATGCAATGCACAGAGAACAACACACACACCACAAATACCGACTGATGGCCACTCCCACACCAGAGACACTTCCCCACGCACACACACACACATACCCATGACTGAACCACCCCAGATGCCATGCACACCACTGCAACTGAGCACCTGTAGCCAGCTGCAAATCAGAGACCACCACAGGATTCATATCAAAATAACTGTATTACAAAAATATAACAACAACAACTATTTATAATTATGTACAAACGTGGGGTGGAGGGACAGGAACAAGGTGGGGGTGGGTAAGGGGCAGGGGTGAACATATGGGAGAGGGAAGGCGGGGTGTGACGGTTGGTCAAAGGGGGGAGGTTGTCTCGCTTCACTGGCGGCCAGCCTGGTCCTCTGCTGCCTGGGGCTGTTGTCTGGGTCGCCTCCTCCTCCTCCTCACGCCATGCTGCTGCAGATCCCGCAGGATGGCAAGGGACTCTTCGCCACCGCTACAAGTCCTGGATGGACCGCTACGTCATGGATATCCGCACACCTAGGACAAAGGATCAGAGTCAATGGGTGTGACTGTCCATCCCCTGCAGCCCACCCAGTATGCATGGCAGACAGCCATGTGCCACGCTCCTGTGATGGTGTGCGCCCACCCACAGTGACCGTGTCCACAAGACATGCCCAACCAGGCAGCAACAGCCATGTGTGCCACTGCACACCCACCACCCATGTCCAGCACAGCACAACCAAAGCCGTGACAGTAACATGGCTATCGGTGAGCAGGCAGTGCCACAGCCATGTGCCCAGTGCCGCATGGACCACCATTGGACGCACTCCCAGACATGCAGTGGCACTGGACAGTGCTGACTGTCACATGTCGCGTGCATGGCAGTGGTGTCCATGGATGGTGGCCATGCCCTGCCTCCCACCCTGTCACACAGCATGCAATAGCAATCATGGTGTCATGGCACTCACCCTCATCGGGATGCTGCTGGCGTTGTGGTTGTTCACCGCCACAATCTGGTCCTGCAGCCACCACCCTCCACTGCTGCTCCAAATTCCTCCTCCACTCGGCCACGCCTGTGGGAGACAAAAGGAGAGAAACACATCAGTACAAACCCAAAGCATATTCCCCCCGCCCCAATGTGTGTGCCCACCCACCCAGCCAGACCCACCCATCCCATACCCTGTAAACACCACCACAGCCAACCCCAGACCATTCCTCCCCTATGTGCTGGACACATGAGACAGTGTTACCCATATGGACCATACAAGTGTGTAGATGTATCACTCACCTGGACGAGGCACCACGCCCCTCCTGGCATGCGACCGCAGACGTGCCAGTAGCTCCGGCTCCCTCCGTCTCAGGTCCCCATACTGGTGCTTGCACTGTTCGGCCATTCTCCTGCGGCCAGTGGCCGCCTCCAGGTCAGTGGCCACCTCTTCCCAGACCTGGGTCCTGGCCCTGTCCAGTGGCACCTCACCAAAGAGTGGGCCATAGTGTGGCTCCACAGTGGCCACAAGGTTGGCCAGCTCAAGGCATCCCACTGAGGGGCTCTCCTGTGTGCCATCTCTAATGCTATAGTAGACAATATGGCGCTCCGGCCGATATGGAAGTGCTGCGCGGTACATCGCCGCCATTCCCTATCGCTGTTGGTACAGCGCTGCCATTCCCTATCGCGCTGTCACCGAACAGCACGATAGAGCCGTACACATGCCAGACGTACAGTGCCAGGGGGCAAAGGTCGGGCACAAGGTCAGGGTTCAGTGGCGCAAGGCCACGCACAGCGCCATCGGACGTCTACACATCCTGCGCGAACGGTCACCTGCGTGCCAGTGCCACAGTGGACTATTGCGCAGTTGTGCCACAGTGCCATTTGGTTCCCAGCGCTGTAGCGCCACTGGCACAATGGTGGCCATGTCCTGAATTGCTGATCGCGCACAGCATGTCATCAGCACAGCAGACGACTGCATAAGCCACCTGGGCATGTGCAATGTGGTGTACTACACAGTCACTGAAATGCGCCATTGGCTCAGCCGGCTCAACCGTATTGCGCAAAGCGCAACGGCGCGATATTCAGCCGACACATGCAAATCATCTGATCAGCCATTCAAAGGCGCAGTGGCGCGATTTGCATCTCATTACAGTTGCTCCACTCCTAATTTGCATGCATTGCGCTATAAATGTGCGACATTGGGCTGCGCTGGCCAGATTCGGTTACTGCAGGTGAGAGGTGGGTTGCATGCTGTGTGATGTTCTGGACAATGGTCATGGGATAATGCTGTAGACTGCACAGTGACAGGTGTCCACTTCCACCCATACAGAATGACATGATCGAGCAGAGCCAAGGTGAGGGTGAGGATGGTGGGCAGAGAAGGAGGCCCAACTTCACCACGGCGGAGACAGAGGCCCTCTTCCAGGCCTACCTGGAGGAGGAGCCATTACTGAGTGGACGGCGGGGCACCCCTCAGGCCCGTGTGACTGCATGGGAGGGGGTAGCTCGGGCAGTGAACCTGCACGGAAGCCACCAGCGCTCCGTGCAGGAATGCAAAAAGAAGATGGGGACAGACCGCAGGAGGGTGAAGGAAAAGGTGGCAACCCTCAGGGCGGCACGTGCTGGCACAGGCGGGGGCCAGCCAGTGGTGGCGGAGCTGACCCCGGCTGAGGACCGACTGGCTGCATCAATGCAGCGGAGTGCTATTGAGGGCATACCAGGAGGTGGATTCCAGACAGGTGGAAGCCCATCACTGCATGGTATGACATGGTGGTGGTGTTGGGGGAAGGTTGTTCACATGCACTCACATGTCCTCACTTTCTGTTACAGATCCTGTTCATCTTCAGGGGACGGTGGTGGTGGGTCCAGGCAGTGAGGAAGACCTGCCGGAGTTGGAGGAGGGTCCATCCACCTCTGTCACCAGCCAGCATGCACTGCACCAGCATGCACGCCTGGCTGCCAACTCTGTTGTCGGTGAGTCAGGTGTGGGGGGTGCACAGCCTGTGTCTCAGCAGTCTGGCATGCAAGCATGCCAGCACGCTGTGACTGTGGCCATAGCAGGTACCTGCACCATTGATGATGCAAGGACTGCAATGGGCAGTGACATGTGTGTGTCCCATGATGGACACACAGCAGGCCAGCACGTGCCCCTGGGCCTAGCTGGTTCCAACGTGTGTGCCAGCATGTTGGCACAGTCCCAGGCTGTGCCTGTCAGCACCGGTGGGGCAGCACCGGTGGCTGTGCAGGTGTCTGGTACTGTTGCGGCCACAGCAGTGGAACGAGTGGTCCCTGGGGCACAGCGGTTGGAGGGGCAGCAGCAGCAGTCACCCACCAGGTCTGGGGGTACAGTGTCCAGCGGTGGCACATGCCCACCGCCCTTTGATATGCCCATTCCTGGTCCTGGTGAACAGCGCCCATCCTCAAGGGGTGTTGAGCATCAGGACCTTCCATACCCTGATGGACAGGATGCCATTGTGGCACAGTACCCATTTGAAGAGCACACCCGCCTGCTGCGGGAATCAGTACAGCAGCAAAGGTGGGTTGCAACATCCATGGAGGCACTGTGCATGGCTGTGGAGTGGCACAGCAGGGACTGTGCTCTGATCCTTGCAGAGATGGTCCATATGCGGATGGATGTGACCGCCGCCATTGACAGGCAGACGCAGGCATTGGTCGCTGTCGTGGCTGCATTGGGCACACAAGCAGGTGCCCCTGTACCGTGCACCCCACACAGTACACTCTCCACTCCCCGTTCCCAGCATCGTGCGACACCCAGCCTGTCGATGCCGGGTTCTGCTGTGGGCATCCCGAGCACCCCTGGTGCAGGTATGTTTGGCATACTACAGACCCCTGTGCGGACAAGGTCACGATCGCACAGTGGGACCCCTGGTGGTCCATCGGTGCCACCCCATGTGGCCCCTGCTCAGCCTGCCAGTGCTGTTGGGTCACAGTGGGGCCGCCCATGCATCCGCGGTGGCCGTGGAACAGTGCAACATGACTGACCTGTCTCCCAGTGCGGGCCCTGTCTGGTGCTGCCCTGTGTGCAATGTGCATCATGGTGGGCAGTGCACTGGTGGGTGCCCTGCCCATCATGCCGACACACGGACCACCTGCACACCATCTTGACTGCTGTCCACAGGTGTGTGTGCATGATGATGCCTGCATTGTACTGTACACCAAGGTGCAAGGGTGCCCAGCATCTGACACACACATTTGGACAGTACAGGTGGTGGGGGTGGTCTGTGGATCTGTGTGTTTGCCATGTCTGTTCCCGCTCTGCTGTGCACCTGCCCATGTACGCTTTGTGCCTGGTGTGTGTGTGTGTGTCCATATGACTGTTCACCCCTCCCTGATGGTGTGTTTGTGTGCCTGGTCCCTTCCACTCCCCTTGCCGTCATGCACCCCTGGTGTGTTACTCTGTGTGCCTGTGGGTTGTGCCTGGACAGTGTTGGTTTCACATGACCCCTTGACTTACCTGTGTCATGCATAACGCTCCTCCGTGATGGTGTCCTGGTGCAGCTGGGCCTGCCAGATCAGTCGGGGGTCCTGCCGCCCAAGGGGGGGCTGCTCATCACCATCATCACCGGTGCCGCTGGCGTCCCCATCGCTGTCCCCCTCCTTGACCTGAATGGCTATCCCACAGTCTTTGGCCATGTTGTGCAGGATACAACAGGCCAGGAATATCCCACAGGCCTTTGAGGGGCTGTACAGTAGGAGCACCGCCGAGGTGTCTAGGCATCGAGGCGTGCCTGAGCATCCCAAACACCAGCTCGATGATGTTGCGTGTGGCGGCATGCGCCTCATTATAGCGCTGCTGCGATGGGGTCATGGGGTGCTGGTATGGTGTGAGCAGCCAGGGACGGAGTGGTATCCGCTGTCACCTGTGTGGAGATGGTGGAGAGGTATCATGTTCAGGTCCATATTGCCAATATCCTGTGTGCCACTACCATAGCGCCTGTGCATTCCCACCCTTGCTCCACGTTTGCAATTCCTACATGCGTACTCACCCACTAGATGGCCTGTGGGGATGTCCCCACTCTCAAATCGATGGCACAGTGTGGACGGATACCATATGAAGGCATCATGTGCTCCGCCAGGGTGTGTGGCACAGACATTGATTATGCGCCCAGTGGCATCACACACCACCTGGCAGTTGACACTGGAATAGCCCTTCCTGTTCCTATATGCGGCCCCATTGGGGCCAGGTGGCGTGCAAATGGCCACATGGGTGCAGTCTATGGCCCCTAGCACGCCAGGCATATGTGCTACCCTGTGGAACTCCTGCATGTTTGCTGTACGCTCTGCCGTGGTGCTGGGGAAATGGATGTGCTCCACAGCATGTGGCAGCAGTGCGCTGAGGAATTGGGTGAGGATGCGTGACGTAGCCGACTGTGTGATGCCTGTGGTGTCCCCTGTCGGCCTCTGGAAGGTGCCCGAGGCGAGCAGGCACATGCAGGCTGTCACCTTGGTCTCCACTGACAGAGCGTGACTCCGTCGTGAGGGTGCCTGCATCACATCACTGCACAGCTCACAGAGCCGCCTCAGTATTGCCCTGTATAGGCAGTACCGGCCCACGATCTCTACATCTGTGTACAGCTCAAAGCTGATGCGGGCACGGTACTGCCTGTTGGGGGCGTACCGCCTACGGGCCCTTCCACGGCCACGTCCCCCTGCTGCATGCATTCTCACCCCCTCATTACAGCTTCCATGTGGTGCTGGCACTGTCCATCTCCCTGGCTTGTGACCCCCCCTGGCTGATGTTGCTCTGTTACCCCCGCTGTCCTGACTGCTACCTCCACTGCACTGGGTACCCCCGCTGGCCTCTGCAGCCTATGGCCCACACAACTTCCCTTGCCTGCCCTGTTCTGGACTGTCACTGTCTGTCTCTCTCTCTCTCTGTGTCGCTTGGCATCCCTGTGGCATTCTTGCGCCTCTTCCTTGAGCCTTTTTATTTTGGCTCATTTCCGCTGTGGCGCAACTTCCGGCTGTTCCGCTATTGCGCATTGCACAACCCTTTGAATATTGCATTGCGCTCTTTATGCAGGGATCCACCCCCTTCGGTTGTGCATGCCTTCATTTGCATTGCACTGTTGCTCAGCCTGTTTTCGGTGGCGCAACTGCCTTCTGCTGAATATCGCAGAATGGCGCAATTTCGGACTTGCACATGTGCAACCCTATTGCGCATGGCGCAACCCTTTTGAATATCCCACCCTATGTTTTTAACATGCTATGCTTTTTCATAGATAAGATGTCTAAACTTGACCGTCTAAAGTTATTAGCTCAACAAAAATAATAACAAAAGTATCCATCTTAAAGATACACTCAGAGAAGTGAAGTACAGTAAAAAAGAGCTTGGTTGCAAAACTGTATTTATCTTAAAGATACACTCCACATTGTAGCTAAAATATGTATGTCTTAGATTATGTTTCTTACATTACAAAGAAAGCAGAATGCAGTTAGCAGAATACAGTTCATTAATCTCATTAGTATTCTTCCAGCATAATTTCAATAAGTGGTCCAGCAGCAGCACTTTGCTCCCCCAAAGAACTGTTAATAGTTTGTTGGAATGTTAAACTATCTCCAATAGTCTCCCCCCATTGACTGAATAAGCAAGCTAGTGTCAACAGTCTGCTTCATTGCTTGAATCTCTTCCAAGGAATAAAAAGTGCCCTTTTGGGCTGCAGATATATTTTACGGTAGGATTAGCAAATCATTGTCAATAGTTCCCCCACTGGAGTGCCAAAATATAGTCAATAGTTTGATTCAATGCCTGGATTTCTTCTGAGGAGTAAGGAGGCCAAATCTGGACAGGAAATTCATTGCAGGTAATGCACAGGAGATTTCTTTATTTAATGCTGGGTGGGACACATGCTGGGGGAGACACTGGACTTGACATGTATGTGCGAGACCCTCCCCCTTTGAGGAGGAACTTTATAGGCCCCAACCATGCAGAAAGACATTGACAACACTTTATCAAACCCTAATGGGGGTGGAGGGTGATGCTGCAGAGACAGTGTTAGCCAGGTGAGAAGAAGACCTTTCTGTCTCAATAGGATCAGTCACCTGAAACCTTGCCACGAAGCACCTGGGCTCCTGTTCCTGTAGTAACAAGCTGAGACAGTTGCAGCTTAATTTTATGTACAGGACATACCTCACACCACAGAGACTGCATACCATTAACCAACAGAACCCACACTCTTGTCCTAAGTGCCAGGGGGAAGATGCAGATTTCTTACATTTGGCACTGACATGTCCAAGAGTGGCTCTGCTCTGGCATGAAGTCCATAGACTAATGAATGGGGTGCTGGGATACAGCCCATCTAAGTCTCCTTTGGAGCTCATGCTGGGAGTGGACCCAAGTCACCCACAGCATAGGACCCACACTCCATTGTGGTCTTTAGCCATGGTCAATACAAAAAAAATTATTGCACAGGCCTGGATGTCAGTAAGTCCCCTGACTGTCACCCAGTGGGTAAGTAACATGAAGCAGTGCCTAACACTGGAAAAACTACAACACACAGCTAATGGGAACCTTGGGACCTTCGAGCAGATCTGTATCCCCCTCTTGGTGGCAACAAAGGTGGGTAACTTCCTCACCTGAGCAGCTCAGTGATGAGATGGTTTTCCTATGGTGTAGATATGTCTTGTGGTTGAATTAGACCTCAATTGATATTTAATACCTGTCTAATTGAGCATGTGTTTGACATTTCCACAGACTGTATCATTGATTTCCATTGTATTGACATCAATGTGTCTTTTTTTTTCCTATTTTTGGGACATATTCCTCTATTCTCAGGCCTCATCTGCCTGCCACCCCCATGCCCAGGCTTACCCTCCTGGGTGGAGCCACTGAGGGGCTTCCCAGTCCCTAATGGACATCATGGGCACACTCCAGATTACCCCCCCAGGTCGGGGCCCTGAGAGTGGGACACCCCAGCAGCAATTGGAGGCAGTGGGCAGTGGGACAGAATGGGCCTTCATGCAGGGGACCGGCAATTTTCTTCTACTTGGTGCCCCGGGGGGGTGGGATGTGCAATGACAACCAGTGTCTACCCCACCCCCCAACATCTTGGCACCAAGCACTGCGGTGCCCCCAGCCTCTGCCAGGGGTCTGTCAAGCACCAGACACTCAGACCCTCCCTCTTCCCAGAGAAGGAGAGTAGTCTCAGGGATGCTCAATCCTTCTCCCCCAGCTTGCTCTCCGACTCCCCTGGTCCTTTCCCAAACCCGGGTTGCCAGAGTCACAAGTGGAAATCTAACTGCTGCACCTGCAGGCTACCAATGAGTGTCTTTATCTGGCATGCATAAGTTGTACTGTACCTTTGTTTGCATTTAATAATAAAAAGAATTATAAAAAAACAAAAATAATGGTACCGTTTGCCTCTCGCATCCTTTCTTTGCCGTGGTTCTGGTTCCGAGATCCAGTTCTGCCACCATTTTGCTCCTCCCAAAGTCTCCTAGGAGATGTAGTCCCCAGATATATATTGCATCAGTGCTGTTGGATACAACTGGTGTCTTCGTAAGGGGATCTACCTTCAAATTCTTACCTGTTTCTGTGGACACACAGGTCAGTTAAACCTTTAAACTGGTATTGGACTCCAGCTTCCCAGAGAGCAGCTTTAATGGGGTTGTAAGACTTCCTGTGTTGAACCACCTTAGGGAAGTAGTCCTGGTATAAAGATATCCTGGCTCCTTTCCTGAATAGGTCTCTTTTTTTCCCTGGCTACTCTTAGAAGTTTTTCATTGAATGAATACCTTAAAAGCTGTGCTACGATGGGCCGATGTCTGGAGCCCGCTGGTGCTGGGGGGCCTTTGGTGCAGTGAGCCCTCTCAACTTCAATTATCTCTTGCCATCTGGGAGCCACGAGTTGTAGTAAAAAAAGTATTTCAAGAATTGCTCAATATTAGCTCTCTCTACCCTCTCTGGGACCCCAAGGATCCAAATATTCTTACAGTGGTTTCTATTTTCTTGATCTTCTGCTTGTTCCCAGAGCAAGTCTAGATGCCTTTCATGCTTGTCCAGCTGCTTGAGAATTTTGTGCTGAGTGTCCTTGAGATCCCCCACTTGCCAATTGGTGACATTGATCTGATCAGAGAGGAGTTTCACCTCCTCTGAAGTGGAAGCTGTAAATGTTTTGAGATCAGCCATATCAGCAACTCTAGATTCTAGCATATAAGTAATATAGCCCAACTATATTTGGTTTGATGTCAGCTGTCCCCCTTTCTACACTCCCACCATTATTCCGACTGGTGCTCAGGAGCTGCGCTGGTGAGATGAGTGGTTGTAAAAGCCGCAAGTTTAAAGGGTTTTTTTTTTCAGTGTTGCCAAGACCTGTAAAAACTTTGTAGAGTTGTAGACTGCAAAGTTCTTCACATTCCTGGTACTCTAGTGGACCGCATCTGTCATTTCTGACCCATGGATCATCTGCTACTAATGTAAAAACATAAGTTTAATTGAAGGTTGGGACAGAGTAGCAGGATTTAAGTGGCCATTAGTCTCAGCATCCAAGCCACGCCCCACCACGTGATAGACTTCTTTGAATGGGTGACAAAGGAATTAGATCACAGTGGAGTGGTAGATGTGACCTACCTAGATTTCAGTAAGACTTTTGATACCATTCCACATAGCAGACTAATAAGAAAGCTGGATAGCTTAGGAGTGGTCCCCCCAATGAAGACTTTGTAGGCAAATGTGCATGGGAATGTAATCTGCTTTTTTGTGCTTGCAATGAATTAATTCTACATGGCTTCCTAGTTTGAGGGTGTCTGTTTAGCTTTGTGTTTTGAGTAGTAATAGTAGTGCTAGTAGTTTATTTAGTGCCCAGTCCCAGAGGCTCTGGGCACTGTACATCATATGTTAAAACACATAAATAAACAACATAACAGATAATCATAAAATACGTGACTTAAAATGTGCAACTTTGGTAGTATAAATAACTTAAAACTATACCAGTGGAACTAAATCAGGTCAAAAACTTAGATGAATAGGTAGGCCTTTAGGAACCCTCTTAAGGGCCTCCACCGTAGGAGCCCCCCTCAGAGAGTGGGAAAGCAAATTCCACAGGGCTGAACCAGTCACCTCGAAAGTGCATTCCCTGATGTCTTGAGCTTGGCCCTGGGAACTGCTATGAGGCTCATCTCAGAGGAGCAGAGAGGATGGGATGAGCAGTAAGAGGATAGAAGCTCACTCATATAACCTGGGCCCAGTCCATACAGGGCTTTGAAGGTCAGCAAACTGACCTTGAAGGAGATTTGCCACTTCACCAGCAGTCAGTGCAGGTCATGCAGGACCAGAGTCATATGTCATGACCTTGAGAGGCCTGTCACTCATTTTGCTGCTGTGTTCTGCACTAGCTGCAGACATCATAGTATCCTTCCACTAACCCCAAGATACAGAGTGTTATAGTAGTTGAGTCTGGAAGTCAGAAAGACATGTATCAGTAAGGGCAGGTCTTCTGGTGGGACCAAAGCATTAATCCAGGAGGTGTTACAGAGATTATAAAAGCCATTCCAGACTACAGGCAGTACATGAGCTTCAAATGTCAGTCTGTCATCCAGAATCATGCTCAGGTTCTTCACCTTAGTAGTGGCTGCCAGACTAGAGGAACCAAGCACCAAGTCTGGCCTCTCTGCTGTGGCCCCCACACCCTGCTGTCGACGAGGCTCGGTCACCACTATATTCATCTTGTCCATGTTGAGCTGCAGCCAGCTAGAAGACATCCAGTCCTGGGCCTTGGCCAGGCATAAATTCAGTACATGGGCCACGCTAGGTGTCTTGGGTGCAAATGACAGATACAGCTGGATGTCATCCACATAGAAGTGAAAACCAAGTGATGCTATGTGATTATATCATTCAGGAGCAGAATGTACACCACAAGCAACATAGCTGAGAGTATTGAACCCTGAGGTATGTCACACAGAAGGGGCACTGGGAGCAAGAAAAAAAATGTCTCATCGCCACCATCTCAATATTGCCACTGAGAAAGGACTCAAACCAGCTGATGCCCCTACCAGAGAGTACACAGTACTGCCTGAGCTGATCATTCAACAGTCTATGGTCCACAGTATCGAATGCTGATGTGAGATCAAGTAGAACAAGAAATGACCATTCCCCTCTATCTCTACCCCTGAGGATGGCATTATGCACCCTGACCAACAACAGCCTGTGGTCCACAGTATCAAATGCTGACAAGAGATAAAGTAAAATGAGAACTGACCATTCTTCTCTATCTCTTCCCTGAGGAGGTCATTATGCACCCTGCCCAACACAGTCTTTGTACTATACTTGGATCTAAATCTGGATTGGAGTGGTTCATATATGTTCAAGGCCATGAGGTGGGCCTCGAGCTACAAAGCAACTGTCTTCTCAATATCCTTTCCTCAAAAGGGAAGGGTAGAGACAGGTCTCGGCACTGCATCTTTCAATGCACTCAGAGAGGACCCTTTTTGTAAATGATCTGGAAGGGAAGGTTTACCTCTTTGCAGATGACACCACAATCAACAATAATACAGACACTCCATGGAGGGGTTTAAAAGAATGAGCAGAGACATGAGAAAACTAGAGGAGTGGTCAAGGGTATGGCAGCTAGGTTTCAGTGTGAAAAAGTGAAAAACAATGCACTTAAGGCACTGAAACCCTGGGGTGGAGTGCAAAATTAGTGTAATGGTTTTGATGAGTACCAAGTAGGAAAAAGACATGGGGATAATCATATCTGATGATCTAAAGTTGGCCAGGCAGTGCGACAAGGCAGTTGGGAGGGCTAGTGGGATACTGGGGTGCATAAGGTGGACTATCACCAGCAGAAAGAGGGAAGTGGTGTTACCTCTGAACCAATCACTGGTAAGACCACCCCTAGAGTACTGTGTCCAGTTCTGGAGACTACATCTCTGGAAGAACATAGAGTGGTGATGTCCAGAGGATGGCAACTAAAATGGTGCAGGGTCTGCAACAAAACCCAAAGAGGAGAAACTAAAGGACCTCAACAGGTACATCCTGGAAGACAGAAGGGGGAGATGTAATAGAGATCAAGATAGAAATATGATAGAGAATCAGGGCCTTGTTATTCGAGCGGTGTCCTTCATTAATCTGAGTCTTGCGTTTATTCTGTATGTTACTAAATATCATGCAAAATCCAGCCCCATTCACTTCAATGGGGCATGCCCCCTCACTCTCCCTTGCAGGATGTCATAGTGCGAGGGTGTATTCATGCATGAGGAAGTAAAGGAAGGTGCTGTCCAGTGTTTTTGAGGTGAAAATATGGTGAGAAATTTCTGCATACAGGCATTGAATTGAGTATTACAAATGGGACAGGATGACGTTTGTAAGCTTTGGGCATCCAGTGGGGTGAATTAATTTCTAACAATAAGAATGTGACAAAATCACTTTTACATATAACACAACTGTTCATAGGTATTTGTGGCACTATAGGCTGGATTATACAGGGCCGTCCAGTACCTCCAATGCCATGTGTTCAGCCACAAAACCAGGTGCAAGAACAAGGGGTAGCCAGCCCCTAACACCAAAACAAAATACAAAGGTAGTTCTGCACTCCGAGTGCAAACAAGGACCAGAAGGCAGTCAATTCAATCAAGTGTAGATTTATTCCAAAAATTCCTTTAGGTTCAAACTTTTAATCCATGCAGCTCCTTACAAAATCAGGTGCACCCACTTTAGTACTCACTCTCCCAGCACTTCGACCAGGGGTGTGGTCTTTCACAGGAGGTGGAGAGTAGCTGAATCTCCCTAATTTTTATAGCCACATTTGACAGAGGTGTGCCCCCAATGTTCAAATTGCAAAACTTCAATTATATTTATACTTCTACTTAACTCTGTCAATGACTTTAGAGGGATTAGAATCTAGTTATCATTAATTAAATACAAAAATTATGATTTAAAACTAAAGTAACTTCACAATCCTTTTGGGAAACTAATTTTAGCATGATCAGCCCATCAGCTAGTTAATTATATCTGCTTTTAAACATATTACATGAAATAATAAATTGTGTAAAAACATGTATATATACAAAATGAAAATATGTATGTTTTTTCTGTCTTTTCATCTTATATTTATCTATTCCATTATTTAGACATTAAAACATACCATTGATACAGGCTTTTGTTATGTTTTTCACTTTCATTTTTAAACATTTTTAAACTATGCCGTAAAGGATCAGGTATGTTATACAAACAGAAAATAGCTAAATTGATCACATTTTATATTATTTTCTTATTCTATAGAGCAAGTTTCATCTTAATTCAGGTGATTCAAATTCATAAAGGTCCAAAAAAGAAATCCATTGAAGAAAGTGATCAGCCCCATTTACTTTCCATTCCACTCATTTGTGGGGGTACCATCTAACTACAACATATATCTCCATTTTCTGGACCTAGGAGAGAAGAGGAGATTAACCATAAGCTTGTGTACTACTTTAGGATAGATTCTACAATGTTTTTTCTGTTTCAGAAATGGTTTAATATCCCATTCAGCATTTAACCCTCTTGGTTGAATGCAATCAGGTGTAAAAATGCAATAACTTTCTCGTTTGAATAACTTGTTCAGTCTGTCACCCCCTCATGGATTTCTTGCCACTTGCTCTATTGCCATGAATCTGGTACCCTCAGGTCTGCTACCATGTTTTTCTACGTAGTATCTGGCTACAGGTTTATGAATAAGGCTTGTTCTTATATTTCTTATGTGTTCCTGTAACCTTTGTTTTATAGTTCTACCCACATATAATAGGTTACAGGGACACCATAGAGCATACACAACATAGGTGTTATTACAGTTGAGAAAATATCTTATTTCTGCTTTGGTAGCCAGCTAACCTCAGTTCTTTCCCTTGAGAGCAAAACTCACACATGTTACATCACCCACATTTCTACATTCCCTTAGGGAGGGGTGCGAGCCACATTATACAATGGCAAAGAAAGATTTTGTTCTCTGATTGGTCAAGGTGGCACTGGAGCCGTGATGTTATCTTGGCATAACATCACGGCTCTAGTGCCAGCACACTTACGACCACACTCAAAAGAAAAAAAATCATTCCGCTGCTTATTACCAGCTTCAGCGCCACTCGCTTCCAGCTCAGCCGACTCACTGATATGTACGCTCACCACCCACCACCAACACACTCGCAGTGCCTCTCACAAAGCACATCCCACCTCACAGTCCTTTACTAGTTCTCTCCAGTACAAAACAACTGTACGGAAGAACTAAAACAGCAGTGCAGCTCGAAATAACAGAGCGAGATGATGCAGGCTGCTGACCGCGTGACATTCAAAGTGGAAAAAAAAATAACGTTACACTTAAAAGCATGATGAAGACCTGACAACTTCAGTGTATGAATAAACATACAAAAGTAACACTTACTCTATTTTTGCTCAGCAAGCTGCTACACATTTCGAAATTATGGCCAGTGTTTCTTCCTTTTTAAGCTCAATAAAATACCGAGTGACCAGACGACTGTCCGAGAAACTGGAAGCATATTGCCACCCCATCCCCGCTCCATATAAAAATTCATTGTACCCCTCAAGGTGAAACAACTGAAGCCAGTCACACTGCCAACAACCTACAAACATCATAAAAATGTTAATTTAATATTTTCTTCTAACTAGAGAGTAAAAAATAAAAACAGAGGTAGGGACAGAACAAGCAATAAATAAAAACAACAGCTCCACCTATTGGACAATACAAGTAATTGCACTATTTTTTCTTTAAGTGTACCTAACCTTTCAAAAACTAACAGAAAAATACAGCCTAAATAAAAGTGGTAATAATTGTTCTCACTTTTTTTAAAACAAGCCATTGTATAATAGGAATAATGCACTCCAGGGTGTGTGTCGTGCTGGGATAACGTCACTTTTGGGGTGATTAGTCACACTCGGCCTACGGCCACGTGCCTAATCACCCCAGGCGTGACGTTATCCCAGCATGACACACACCCTGTTATGCATTATTCCTTTATTCTTTTTGCTAGTGTGCTACGGGTTTGATAAACCTGCCTCTTACAAATTTAGCTTTGAGATTCTCCATTCATGAGAAAGTAATTCTGGGACTTATGCCCAATTCAAAGCAGAGGGTCATTTATGAGAATAGGCCAGAATTTTCTAATAATGGAACCTATTTCACTAACTTGATTACTATATTCTGTAACAAAAGTTACTGGCTCCAGAGTTGCTTTTCCTACATCCTTGGCCTTGGGTTTTAGTAGGGATTTCCTATCAATGAATCTTGCTCTGTTCTTAGCACCTATTACTACATGCTTGTTGTAAACCCTATTTTCAAACCGGTGCATCATATCTGTTGACTGTAATTCAAATTCCTTTTTCCTCGAGCAATTTCTTCTCAATCGAAGAAATTGGCCATAGGGTATAGAATTTTTCAGAGACTGGGGATGGGCACTATCAGCTCTTAGAAGGCTGTTGGTGGCTGTAATTTTTCTATATGTTTTAGATTGGATCTGGTTATTCTTATCAATGAACAAAGGTAGATCAAGAAAATCATTCTTTCTTTTCCCTGAGCAGTGCGTAATTCTCAAATTGAGATTATTTTCTTTGTTCAACTTGTTCATAAATGGCACTATCTCCTCTTCTGGGCCTTGCCATACACAAAGTACATCATCAATAAATCTAACCCATTTTTGATGTATTTATAGTACAGATTCACAATTTCAGTTAGAATGTACTTGGTTTCCCAGTTCCCCAAGACGAGATTAGCATAGCTGGGGGCCGTGGCCACCCCCATCGATGTACCTTCTAACTGTAGATAAATATCTTTGTCAAATTCAAAGAAGTTATGCATCAGTGAGAACTCTAGAGATGCCAATACAAATTCAATTGGGAAATCTGAGAAGATTGAATTATTATGCAGAATTTCTGAACATGATTGTGTAACCCCCACCCAGGTATGCTGTTTCCATTTTGACAGCACTACCTGGTGGGCTGGGTTTGGGGAGAAATATGTCACTCGGCACATTGGCTAGGTTTGGCTACTCTGCAACAGTGGCACCCAAGTAACTCCGGACACAGGAAGCAATAACTATAATGTCCAATACCAGAAGTGGGATTCTAAAGTGTGGCTTTTATTCATAGCCAACAGAATAACAAAGCATAGATGGACCCCCACAGGGCTACACTCCTGGTAATGCAGATTTATGGAGATCAGAACACATCTACTTTCACTTTAGCCCTCAGGCTTTGAAACACAATGGGCACACAGCCCGCACTTGTACTCTGCTTTTGATTTCCCTGGCTCGGCTCCCTTGCCAGCCACTTGGACTACCTTTCTTCCTTCCATGGCTCGGCTATCATGCCAGCCCTTTGGACACTTTCCATATAGCATGGAAACATTTACTGGTGGCTCCCTAAACCACCTATGAGCACTTCTGGCTCCATCAGGGAATCTTCCTCATCAATCCCACATCTGGATACTTTCCTCGGGCACTGGCCAAGTACCTGAGAGAAAGCAACAGGTGTCCCAAAGCAAACCCGTAGAGGTGGTTACTACTGATGGGGGGTCTCCCACCTCTCGCTCCTATAATTCATACCCGGCCATTTCTCTGGACTGTAACATCTCATCCTTGAAAACACTTTGCTGTGTAGATTCTCTTTAAATGTATTCACATTCAATCTACTTTCTTTACATCCCATTTGTGCTGAACTTGAACGTACTTGATAAGTGGCTGTGTCCATTACTCTAGACCCCCACAGAGTTAAGCAGTCCAATCCCCACATCTTCCAAACTGTACTTGGCTGTCTTTTCCTGACCCCACAATAACAGTCACTTTAGTTTCATCTTGTTTCAGGTGAAAATACATTGGCCTTTAAGCAGAGTGAACTCACCCCTTGGTTACAGGTGCCCCACCGGCATTTTCTCTTCAAAGAAATCTAGTCCAGAACTTCTGGTGCCTCAGCACGAACTTAACTCAGGCAGCTTCTTTTTCCCTAGCTGGACCACGGGAGTTGCCCCTGGAAGCAGGCTGATTCCTTCCCCTCATCCCTGCAGGGATGGGGCCCTGAACCACCGAAAGTGGTCTCTACCACTTCACTGGGCTCTTCTTGTGTTCCTCTTCAGGTGAGAATACACACCTATACAAAAAAGTAGCTCTTTGGCACAGCTTAGAACTCTGAGGGCCTGCTTACAGCAGAGCACCTCCTTCCTCTACTACAGATTGCAACAGACTGACTTCAAATTCCCCAACATTCTACTCTAACCTCCAACTGCAACATTCCAGTGTGGATTATCCAGCTGTGACAGTTCTAAAATGATGTCATCCCTCAGTCTCAGCTGAGACTGAGAACAGAGTGAGATAGTGTGAAATCCATTTAACTGGAGTTTCACAAGCTGTCTTCCCTGCCCACCACTAGGTCTAACTGGGATCCTTGTGACCCCGGGTAACAGGGGGGTTACAACTGAATTCCATCTTGGTGTCTGATGCTTGTGTAGAGGGACTCGACATCAATGCTAAGCCAAATGAAGTTAGGATCCCATACCATTTCCTGAACTTCATCCAGGACATCCATGGAATCTCGGTGGTAGGACCCCACATCAACGAAGCATTTTTTTTTAGAAAAAAATCAGTGAATTGATTTAAGTTCTCAGTGAGGGAGCCCACCCCTGGAACAATGGGTCAAACTGGAGGATTTTGTAATCTCTTATGTATTTTGGGAAGAGTGTAGAATGTAAAAAAAGTGGGTGTGTCATTAAAGATGAATTTAAATTCAGCCTCAGATATCTGTCCTGTAGATTTGCCCCATTCTAGCAAGTTAAGAAATTCCTTTTTGTATGGGTCAGTGGGGTTGTCAGATAACTTCTTATATACAAATCCATTGTTTAATAGTTCTAATACACTTCTAGCAGAATCTTCACTGTCCATAACAACTGTGTTGCCACCTTTGTCTGCCTCCTTTATTTCCACCTGTAATTCTCTTAATTCTTTCAATGCTTTCTTTTCAGTTGAAGTCAAATTGCATCTAATATTTACTTTATTTTGTAATGTTTTATCTACTTTTCTTAAAACCACGGTCTCAAAGCTTTTTATCATAGTGTTGGTAGTATTAGGGCAGAATTGGGACGGTGGCTTAAAGAAACTTTTTCTTTCTTTTTTAAAATTATCACTCTCAAACATTTCATTGTCTTGTTCATCCTCCAATTCTCTGTCCTGTAACACGCTTTCTAATATTTGTAAATCCCTTTCTATCTCAGCTTTCATTGATTCATTATCCCAAAAATGGTTTAAAAAAACAAACAAAACCATGAATTCTGGTTGTTTGTGGTGGGAGCTATTTTTGTTCTAGCTCATTCATTATCCCAAACAGCATCATCACCCATTTGTGAGTCACTAAGTGTAGTTAATAAAGTCACCATGTTCATGTCTACATTTTACAAAATATTTAAAAGTAAATGGGTCTGATCACTTTCTTTAATGGATTTCCTTTTTTGGACCTTTATGAATTTGAATCATCTGAATTAAGAAGAAACTCACTCTATAGAATAAGAAAATAAGAAGATAAAATGTGATTGATTTAGCTATTTTCTGTTTGTATAACATACCTGATCCTTTACGGCATGGTTTAAAAATGTTTAAAAATGAAAGTGAAAAACATAACAAAAGCCTATATTAATAGTATGATTTAATGTCTAAATAATTGAATAGATAAACATAAGATGAAAAGACATACCTATTTTCATTTTGTGTATGTGTATATATATATATATATATATATATATATATATATATATATATATATATATTTATATGTAACCCTAGATGGCGCTATCCCAGGGGCTACTACCCTGCCTGATTTGCCACTAACAGGTTGAGGGGCCTGGATCCAATGGCGGTGCCTCCACCCAGAGGTCAGGGTTTGCAATAGTTAAACTAACTTGGTCACAGCCCTCTGGGACACTGCAACCCCTTTCTTCCCACTAGTGGCCCACACATATCAGAATTACCTTCACAGTATACACTTACCCCCAGGTCTGGTTCCGCACTGGGACCTCCTGTGAAATGAGATACAGTGCAACAATCACAGTACAGTACTTTAACATAGACAAATACCTCAGGCAGTATAACTTTGCTGAAACAAGCAGCTCTGATTTATTTAGGGGATATAACAAGGACAGGGGGAAATCAGGTTAATTAGCTTATCACTCTAATAATCTACCTATGGCTCTGTGCACAGGCCTATCCCTATCAGTTACTGTCCCTGGGTACCCAAGCCCTAGTGGCTAGTCCAAACCGTGGCAGCTGGTAGGCCTTCACACAGAGAAAGGAGAATTAAACAGTCAGCAGTACAGTAATTCCATTTGGATTTAATGTGGCAATTCAACAGGGAGCCGACCCTGAATTAGTACTCATGACCTCCAAATAAGATAGGGTCCTTCAATGTCAGCAGGGCTCACTTGAGGTACACAAACCTCTTCACACATCCATATAAAAGAAAGCACTATACCAGGCAGGCTGCATCTGTATCCCGATCCAATTACTGCACAATACCTGGAGAATACACAGCAGATTCAGTTCCTGACAGACCCAGGCAGTTTTCAGCAAGTCCTCCAGTCTTCTACAGGGTGAGCCTGGTTTCTACTCTTCAGAGATCCTTTGATTCTTTTCACAGGATGGATTCAGTCCTAACAAGCTGTTACACAAGCTGCAGACCGAACTCTGGGCCTTATACACGCTTTTTGACTAAAACTGCACACTGAAAAAGCACAGGGCCCTTTCTTCTTCACTGCCAAAGCTCAACTGAACTCCAACCGACAAAACCGGGCACTTCCTTTGAGTTCCTCCCAGTTCTTGACTGGATTGGCTGTCACTCACAATAGACTGCTGCTGTTGGTCCAAAAGGCACTGAAGTCTAAACTACATCTCCCAGAGTCACTGCCCATACAATCCTCTTGTGGCTGGCTCAGATTATGAGTCCAAGTTCTGATTCGTCCAAGGCACCATTTTAGAGCTAGCTTACCCCACACTGATTGGTCCAGTTCAGCAGTTCAAAACTAGAATGGGGAACTAGCAGACACAGTTCTGACTGCAAAGAAAGCAGGTTAGACAAACTGTAATTTCATTATTACTCTAAATAATTTCTAGCAAACAGTTACATCTTTCACATAGGTTCCCTTTGCACTCCTAGTGACTGCAAAAATGAAGTGAATTGGCAGCAGCTCGAGTGGTACTCAGAGAAGAAACACACAGTCCCCCATACAACTAATTATGTCTGCAAGCAGACAGCTCTTAAAGAGACAGTACCAGAGGTTCTAAAACACTACTGATAAATGGCTTAAACGCCAAACACCATTCAGGCTTGGAGCATTCAAGCAAGCTCCTGGAAGTCTTTTGGAACCCCCATTTGCAGGGGTTACACCCTTCCTGGCCTGGGAAAGCTTGACATCCCGGCCAAGCACCCCATAAGTTTCAACTGCAACCATATACATTTGCATTAGGCTCGCACATGTAATCATCAGTCAATATATCATTTTACCAAGAACACATTTCTGAAACATTGCAGCAGTCACTTTACACAGTATTACATACAAATTGTACCATAACTCAAGTTATTACCTCTTGTACATGAAACCTGAAGAGAGGGGGCCCTTCCCTATCAGTTACCTTGGGGCTGGATGGGCAAGGGCACCATACTTAGAGGGCAACACAAGTAACTTGGAGTTAGCACTGATGCTCAGTTTGGGCAATGAGCTCGGGACACATACACCCTTTATGGACAACATTGAGAGGCAAGTCCACAGGCCTCCCAAGTGAATCATAACTGAGGTGCACCACAGGCTTTACAGCTCGACCAGTCTTTCTAGGGGAACTGTTATAGTCTCTGCACTCTGAGCCTCATTTTCAGCATTGTCCTCACTTGTCATCAGGGAGTCTCCATGGGGTAGAGAGGCTAGAACTTGGGTACTTTCAGCTCCAGGAGTTACAGTTTCTGAGTCCACAACATTTGGCTCGCATGGAGAGCTTTCGGACACTGGCAGTGGACTGTCAGGGCACTCAAAATACTCTTCTTGTTCGGGTGTATCACCAGTCTGCCCCAATCTATCATTTTCCTCCCCTGAAAGCTCAAACAGTTCAACCATGCAAATGATTCCATTTCATCTGATCTGATGCTTTGCACTTCACTTTCTGGGAGCATTGGCTCCAGGGATGAAGCTGGGGGCTTAGACAGTCCAGAAGGCCCAGCTTTGTCTCCAGTATTGAGTAGGGATTGCCTCAAACAATTGACTCAGTTCGTAAGAAGGATAGTATTCAAAGTCACTCTCACTTTCTTCCGATATGGACTGACAGTCATGCTCAACTGGGACTTGTGGAGGGAACACTTTAACTTTGCTTCTGTAGGTGCAGACTTTCTTGATCTTTTCTTAGCAGCAGCTCTAGTCACTGGTCCAGAGGGGCATCTTCTAGGGGCTCAGACTCAATTAAGATTTGTCCAATGGGCAGTAAATGATTTCTATGCATTGTTTTACATCTTTTGAATTATTCTCAGGCCTTACTTTGTACACTGGCAGATCATCTAGTTTGCCCACTACAATGTGAGGGAGATGGTGCCATCTGTCAGCAATCTTGTGCTTGCTATGCAGTCCCAGATTTCTTAGCAATACCCGATCTCCTCCTGGAGTTCCTGTGCTTTCACCTTTTATCATACCTTTCTTTGTTGGCCAGATTTCTTTTGGCAGCCATGGTTTGAGCCAGTTAGTACGCATGAGTTAGCTGGGCCTTTAACTTTTGCACATACTGTAAATAGTTGTCAGCTTGAACCCCATCAGAAGAGACCCCAAAACACACATCTACTGGTAGTCGAGCTTCTCTTCCAAACATCAGGCGGTAGGGGGAGAATCCAGTGGCATCACTTTTGGTGCAGTTATAAGCATGTACCAGGGTGCTAATTTGTTGGCTCCATCTAGGCTTGTCCTTTGGTGCAGGGTGCCTCAGCATATCTAGCAAAGTGCTGTTGAAACGCTCAGGCTGTGGTCCTCTCTGGGGTGGTAAGGAGGGTTCTGACTTTCGACTCCCCACAGAGAAAGCATCTCTTGATCAGACGACTCAAAGTCTCTCCTTGATCAGAATGGATTCTTTGTGGAGCCCCATAGTGAACAAAAAGTTTTCTACAAGTACTTTGGCCACAGTGGATGCTTTCTGGTCTTTGGTGGGGAAAGCTTGGGCATATCTCGTGAAATGGTCAGTGACCACCAGCACATTACTGATATTTCTTTGATCTGACTCCAAACTCAGAAAATCAATACAGACCAGCTCCATGGGTGCACTGGTGGTGATGTTAACAAGGGGCAGCCCTCTGGGACAAGCTTTCCTCTGTAAGCAGCGACTACAAGTTCAATGTGTTGCTCACATCAGCCCCCATCTAGGCCAATAGAATCTGGATCTCACCAAGTCAAGTGTTCTGTCTATACCAAGGTGCCCATGTGGTTGTGCAAGGACCTCAGTACTGAGTCTCGAAAGGCAGTGGCAGCACTAGTTGTTGTTTGTCTACTTGTCCCCTCTGTCTACTGTTTCTCTGTATAACAGTTTATTGATCAGTTTCAACTTAGGACCTTCTTTGTATAACAGTGCAGTTCTCAAATCAGTGGAGCGATTTGGACACAACTTTTCCTGCATAGAGGGCTTCTAAAGCTGCTTTGATCATGGGATCGAGGATTGAGCCCGCCTAATACTGTCATTGTCCAGCTGAGGCAGTGCACCAATGTCTATTGCAGAAAAGTGGCAATAAGCAGCAGGTATGCAATTCTCAGAGGCTCCCAAGCAATCCACCATGCAGTCCACTGCGTCCGTGGGACATTTGTTCCTCCCTGTCAAACTTCCGCAGAGTGCACGAATGTCAGGTTCTGCCAATCGGACCCAATCATTCTGGGAACAGGCCTCCGGAGAGAGCATCAGCATCTATGTGGTTCAGACCTGCTCGGTATTCGAGAGCATAGTCATATGTAGATAATGCAGAAAGCCACCTATGGCCAGTGGCATCCAACTTAGCTGAGGTCTGCACATAGGTCAAAGGATTATTGTCAGTTTTACCAGTATTTTAGCCTCATACAAGTACTCATGGAATTGGTCAACAATAGCCCACTTCAAAGCTAGGAACTCTAACTTATGTACAGGATAGTTCTTTTCGGATGGGGTCAGGCTTCTACTGGCAAAGGCCACTGGTCTCAGGCCATTCTCGTGTTTTGGTACAATACAGCCCCCAACCTTGCAAGCTAGCATCAGTGTGCAGGACGTAAGGTTTTCTTGGATCGGCATAGGCCAGCACTGGAGCATGGGTAAGTTGATATATGATCTCATGAAAAGCAGTCTCACAATCAGGAGTCCAGCGGGCCCAAATACTTCACTCAGATGAAAATACACTCTTTCAGTCTTGAGGGCTTGACTTTTGTATTTTTGTGGGTTGGGGATACCCTTGAGTAAGGTTAAGTAAAGGCGGATCACTCTTGAATAGTCCTTGATGAGCGCTTAATAACCACAGAATCCCAGGAATCTTTGCAGTTCTTTTAGATTTTTGGGCTGTGGCCAGGTGGTCAAGGCCTCAACTTCACTTGGGTCGGTCTCTATTCCTCGGTGGATACTATGTGTCCCACATACTTTACTGATGTTTGAAAGAATTGACACTTATCAATGGACAGTTTAAGGCCAAAGTCCTCCAGTCGGTCCAATACCTTAAATAATCTGCTCTCATGTTCCTCCAGTGAGCTGCCAAACACAATAACATCATCTAGGTATACCAGGCACTCTAGTAAGTTCATGTCCCCCACTGCACGCTCCATCAATCGCTGAAAAGTGGCTGGGGCACCTGAAATCCCTTGAGGCATCCTCATGAATTCATAGAAGCCAAGCGGACAGATAAAGGCCGTCTTCTCACGGTCCTCTGGGGCCATCGGGATCTGGTAGTACCCACTGCGGAGATCCAGCACAGAGAACCACTTGCTCCCCTCTTAGACAGTCCAAAGCATCCTGAATGCGGGCATTGTGTACTGATCAGGATAGTCCGCGTTTAGGTGCGATAATCCACACATCCTTACTGTTCCATTCTTTTCCTCACTACCACAATGGGGGAAGCATAAGGGCTTCTGGATTCTTGTATTACACCAGCAGCTAACATCTCTGCAGATGCCGCCTCACATCATCTATGTCAGCAGGTGCCAGGCGTCAGACCTCTCACGAAATGGTCTTCTTCTATGCAGCCGGATATTGTGCTCAGCTCCTTGTACGCATCCTACATCCCATTCCTTTAAAGAAAACACCTGGTCTCTCTGGGCAAGCTTCTCACTGATCCTCACTTTCCATTCAGCTGGCAGCGGGAGTCGCAAATCAAACAAGTCAGGCGTTACTCTGTCATTCTTCCTTGAACTCTTGCTGCTGGGTAGCACTGCAGTGTCTGCACAATGCACATTAGCCAGGATGCAACCTCTGTTTACTCGAATGTCTCTTTCAGACACATTATGAACTTGGACCATTACCCTTCTGGCATAAGCATGGGCTCTAGCGGGCAAAATACTAGGCTTGACCAGCAGTCCCTCTGGCAATTTTCCATCGCCTGGTGCATCCAACATTAATATTTTATTCTTAACATCCTTTCTGATACGGACCTCTCCCTGTAAGGTACACTGGGCATTTGGCGCCAGGATCAGAGACTCAGGATCCTTCTTCCATACAATTCCACCGTTCCTCTGGTTCTGTTTTTCAGCATCTCTCTGTGCCTCATAGGCCTTCTTAATTAAAGCCGGAACTCTTAAAGCTCTACTAGTCTTTGACCCCTGTTTTTCATAACACAACTGTGCCAGCCTTCCGAACATATGAGCATTTGTTCCAATCAACAAAGGGACACCATCATACAGTCCAGTGGGGGACACACTAAGGCTAGGGTCTCTACTTGTTCGCCACTCCAGCCACGGAGGTGGGGAAAGACAGCCAAATTCGGATATACCCGAATAGGGTAGGCCTTCTCACTTAACCCCCATACATGCAGTCCTTCTAATGGTTGTAAGGGTACGTCTGACAAATGCTTCTGATACCAATCCTGGAACATAATTGTCACTTGGGAGCCACTGTCTAATACAGCTCTTGTAGACACTCCATTCACCTTTACAGTGGTCTCCATGGAGGGACCCACTATTCTGGACCAGTCTGGAGAGGCGGTAGTGGGGGCCTGGGCAACTGACCTTGCCACAAAAGGACGTGAATTAGCATTTTTGGTGCCCTCACTGGGATCATGTCGTGCACCTCTTAACCACTGATTTCTTCTCCGAAGCTCTCCTTGTAGCCTATATGCAACTTTGTCAGTGTCTTTTGGGGACTGGCATTCCTTTCATGTGCCCATCTTTCCCACAATTATAGCAAAAACATACTTTCTGGAGTTTGAGCTGGCCGAGGCGCCACACTGGGAGCCAGGGCAGGGGTATTACTAACTGGAAACCTGGGTGCCATCTCTGTCTGCGGCGTGATAAGCATTTGGAGACATCTCGTCAGTTTCTCCACTTCCATGGTCAAGGAATTGAGTTTGGAGCTGTTATCAGCAGAAGATACATGGATGGGTACCCCCAACCCCATAGCAGATGCAGTCGGATATAGGTCAGGGCCCATACTTGCAGGCGTGGCCTTCATAAAGGGACTGTTTTTGAATTCCCGGATCTCTCTCAACAGTTCACCCCATTGTGGCATATCTTTTCCTTGTCAGAGCACTCATTGACTGTCAACCTCTGCCCCTGAACTTCACTTGATGGGTCACCCTCAGTCACTGGGTCGTAGCCACAGCTGTTGGTGCAGGTCCCTCCCGAGGTCGCCTTTTCTCAACTCCTAATTCTCTCATTAACTCATCATAGGAGGGTGGGATTCCAGTCGATTTGCCAGGCGAACTGAAGCAACAGCAGTTCTGAGAAGGGCAGACTTAAGGATTCTGTCCAGTCTGGTTCGTCCAGTTCAATCGCTGGCAAACTACCCTTTCTGAGGCATTCTTGCAACAATTTTTCCAGCCGAGACATACACAGACAACAACTCCCTTGGTACTGTTGTGCTTTCTTACTCTCCACCATAGGTCCTCATCAGAATCTGGGCTCCTATACACATTCTCCAAGGCCTCAAGATAGGCCTGTGCAGTCGCTTCAGGGTTACTGGGCCCGCTTAGCACGGATGGTAGCCAGGGCAGGACCTCGAGGCTCTCACCAACCTCTTCGCCGCCTCCCGAGATTGCCATTCTAGCACTTGGGGGCACATAGTTATCCAGGTCTCCCAGTCATCCTCCCTTGGGGTGGGAGGGTGCCAGAGAAGATCCTCAACCTTCGTAAGAGTCGTGACTAATGGCAGGTGCAGAAATAGGAGTCTGCATTGGTTCAGCCACCATTACGGGCACTGGAGCAGGAGAGGGTGTTGGGGAGGAACACCCCAGGTGGCAAGAATAGTTTCTTCAAGTCCTCCACAGTTTTCCCCTCTCCCAGCAACCATTCAGCAAATTTCTCCTCAAAAGTTTAGATAGTGGTGGGGCTGATTCCCCGGTCTTTATCAGTCCTTAGTTATCACTTCCAAGCAGTGAGGGCTCCCTCTGGGGTAATGGTCTGTGGCACTTTGAGCTATCTATGGGATCCTTAAACTCTACTAGGGCCAGGAAAGTGTGGGTGAGCAGATTAGCATGCCGACTCACCACCACAGGGTTTTGTAAACCTTCCACCTTGGAAAGTACTCCCTGCACAGTGTCCGTATTGATACCCAGGGGATGTCCAGGATAAGCATAGCATTTTGGGGTCGACCTCCTCCCAGTACACCACTCCACCAGCCGGTGCAGCCACTTGTCGGGTACCCATTTTTTCTTAACAGTGGTTCAGAATATGGCCACTAGAGGACACACAATCCCAGCGTGAGCCTCCAAGATGTAACCCCTAGATGGCGCTATCCCAGGGGCTACTACCCCTGCCTGATTTGCCACTAACAGGTTGAGGGGCCTGGATCCAATGTAGGTGCCTCCACCCAGAGGTCAGGGTTTGCAATAGTTAAACTAACTTGGTCACAGCCCTCTGGGACACTGCAACCCCCTTTCTTCCACTAGTGGCCCACACAATATATCAGAATTACCTTCACAGTATACACTTACCCCCAGGTCTGGTTCCGCACTGGGACCTCCTGTGAAATGAGATACAGTGCAACAATCACAGTACAGTACTTTAACATAGACAAATACCTCAGGCAGTATAACTTTGCTGAAACAAGCAGCTCTGATTTATTTAGGGGATATAACAAGGACAGGGGAAATCAGGTTAATTAGCTTATCACTCTAATAATCTACTTATGGCTCTGTGCACAGGCCTATCCCTATCAGTTACTGTCCCTGGGTACCAAGCCCTAGTGGCTAGTCCAAACCGTGGCAGCTGGTAGGGGCCCTTTCACAGAGAAAGGAGAATTAAACAGTCAGCAGTACAGTAATTCCATTTGGATTTAATGTGGCAATTCAACAGGGAGCGACCCTGAATTAGTACTCATGACCTCCAAATAAGATAGGGTCCTTCAATGTCAGCAGGGCTCACTTGAGGTACACAAACCTCTTCACACATCCATATAAAGAAAGCACTATACCAGGCAGGCTGCATCTGTATCCAATCGCAATTACTGCACAATACCTGGGAGAACACACAGCAGATTCAGTTCCTGACAGACCGAGCGCAGTTTTCAGCAAGTCCTCCAGTCTTCTACAGGGTGAGCCTGGTTTCTACTCTTCAGAGATCCTTTGATTCTTTTCACAGGACGGATTCAGTCCTAACAAGCTGTTACACAAGCTGCAGACCGAACTCTGGCCTTACACACGCTTTTGACTAAAACTGCACACTGAAAAGCACAGGGCTCCTTTCTTCTTCACTGCCAAAGCTCAACTGAACTCCAACCGACAAAACCGGCACTTCCTTTGAGTTCCTCCCAGTTCTTGACTGGATTGGCTGTCACTCACAATAGACTGCTGCTGTTGGTCCAAAAGGCACTGAAGTCTAAACTACATCTCCCAGAGTCACTGCCCATACAATCCTCTTGTGGCTGGCTCAGATTATGAGTCCAAGTTCTGATTCGTCCAAGGCACCATTTTAGAGCTAGCTTACCCCACACTGATTGGTCCAGTTCAGCAGTTCAAAACTAGAATGGGGAACTAGCAGACACAGTTCTGACTGCAAAGAAAGCAGGTTAGACAAACTGTAATTTCATTATTACTCTAAATAATTTCTGGCAAACAGTTACATCTTTCACATAGGTTCCCTTTGCACTCCTAGTGACTGCAAAAAATGAAGTGAATTGGCAGCAGCTCGAGTGGTACTCAGAGAAGAAACACACAGTCCCCCATACAAACTAATTATGTCTGCAAGCAGACAGCTCTTAAAGAGACAGTACCAGAGGTTCTAAAAACACTCACTGATAAATGGCTTAAACGCCAAACACCATTCAGGCTTGGAGCATTCAAGCAAGCTCCTGGAAGTCTTTTGGGAACCCCCATTTGCAGGGGGGTTACATATACAATTTTATTATTTCTTAGAAAGTGGGCATTAAGAATGCGGCATCCTGATTGGCTGATAGGTCCTGCATACCCCTAATCTATGTGGCAACAGACCCCAGCCAATAAAAGATACCAGACTTTGTGCCCCACCATGGAGATCCCTCAGCTGTTTGAATGTCAGCAATATGACAGCTGGCAAAAGCCGTCATTTTACTCTCCGTGAACCCAGAAAGCCATTCCCCTTACAACAACTGAAGTCTCAATCTATAATGTCCCCCCCCTTCCTATACCTCAATAAATATTTTGGCTGCCATCCATAATCACTTCAAGCCATTAGCTGACAGAAACAATCAGAAATGCAGCGCCGTGACTCCAGATGACACCGAGTGTAAACCGATGAGGGCGGGAAATGCAGCGCCCTGACTAATGGTCCAGATTGCACCGAATGGCAGTGTAGAAACCAAACATTGTTTATTACTTATGCATGCTCCGCTCACAACACCCACCACATCATGGCACCATATCTTGTTGAACTCTCGGACAGCACTTGACAGCAGGCACAACTCCTTTACCAACTTCAGTATCGTTTTTTGGGAAAGGATCAGGCTCACAAAAAAAAAAGAAAGAACAAAGGAAACACTCACTGCAACTCAGGGTGGGATAGGGAGGTAAAAGAACTGTCAGCAATCAGCTCATCTTTTAATTTCCCGGTTCCTTTTGCGATCTCGATCGCAAAATACAGCAATCAGATACCGGGGGCAGATAGCTCATTTTCTAATTTCCCGGTTCCGTTTGCGATCGCGATCACAACATACAGCAAAATAAATGACTGAAACTGCAGGGTACCTAATCCAAAGAGTGTAGTGTGGTAGGAAAAACCAAAAGCCCTAAAATACTGCATTTTTTTACTACTGTTGGAGAGAGTGCAGAAACAATCTAAGAAACAATGGAATTAGGGAAAAAACTAACAAGCCTAAATAGCAACAGCGCCCTCTGCTGGCATTAGTAAAGGAACTACTTAACATCTACACTGACTTTTTGTATTCATTTTTACTTCTTCATTTATTTATTTTTAATTTTTCTAATATTTTATATAACTGTTACTGATAGCCCATTTTCTAAGCGCAATAATACCCTCCAGGGTGGGTGGTATTGTGCTATACCGGACCTTTCAGGGGCTATAAGGCCCTCCGCCTGCGGCGTTGGGCCTCATTACGCCCCTTGGCAGTCCGGTATAGCACAATACCGCCCACCCTGTCGGGTATTATTGCTTACATGTAATATGTTTAAAAGCAACTATAATTAACTAGCTGATGGGATGCTCATGCTAAAATTAGTTTCCCAAAAGGATTGCGAAGTTGCTTTAGTTGTAAATCATAATTTTGGATATAATTAATGATAACTAGGTTCTAATTCCTCTAAAGTCACTGACAGAGTTGAGTAGAAGTATAAATATAATTGAAGTTTTTCCATTTGAACACTGGGGGTACACCTCTGTCAAATTTGGCTATAAAAATGAGATAGATTCAGCTACTCTCCACCCCCAAGGAAGACCACACCCCTGGTCGAAGTGCTGGGAGAGCGAGTACTAAAGTGGGTGCACCTGATTTTGTAAGGAGCTGCATGGTTTAAAAGTTTGAACCTGAAGGAATTTTTGGAATAAATCTACACTTGATGGAATTGCTTGCCTTCTGGTCCTTCTTTGAACTCGGAGTGCAAAACTACCCTTGATTTTGGACTTTACAGGGGTCTGTTGGTAGGTTTCTGGGAAATGAATATATCTAGCTGTGATAGGGCTCTGTAGGTGTTAATTTCAGGGATAGAAGTGATTAATCTTGTATTTTGGGGTTTTATTAGCAAAGGGCCTATCTAAAAAACTATTTGGTTTTCAACTGTAAATTGATTTACACTCAGGAGTGAGGCTAGCTATTAAGGATACCATAGCAATATCCTAGCTAGGTTGCAGTGGTAACCAGCTTTATTCTCACTGACTAGCCAAGGGGGGTAGCAGGCCAGCAAGGAGGGTACCTAAGTGCCCACTACCCATAGCTAGCAGTGGAACCAGTGAACATGAGGCAGGGATATCTCTACAAAACAGTATGCAAAAGATGGAGATAGGCATCCAAGGGATGGATAGGCATGTGCGCCAATGCCAGTAGCCTTAGCAACAAGATGGAGAATCTGAAGGCTGCCATGGTGCAGTCAGACCTGCACATTTTGGCCATCACAGGCACCTGGTGTAATGATAACCATGAGTGGGAGATGTCCATACCTGGCTACAACATATTCAGAAGAGACAGGGCAGGCAGGAAGTGAGGAGAATTGGCACTTTATTTGAAAGATGGCATACAGGCCACAGACCGAGGAGGAACAAAATGAAGAGATACTATGGGTTAAGCTGGAAAGGAAAATAGGGTCAGTCATCCACACAGGGGTGGTCTACAGACCACCAGCCCAAGAGGAAGAGACAGATAGGAAGTTAATGCTAGCCATCCAAAGGATGACAGACATGGGGAGGTGGTGCTGGTTGGAGACTTCAATATTGCAGACATGGACTGGAGCCTCCAAGCAGCAGCATCAACCAGGAGCAAATTTATCCTGGACTCCCTTCAAGGTGCCTTCCTTAAGCAACTGGTCATGGAACCAACTCAGCAAAAGGCAATACTGGACCTTGCGCTCACAAACGGGGACAGTGTGATAGGGGTAACAGTGGGAGGGCACCTTGGGAACAGGTTTGAAATCAAAGAAGGAGCAGAACCAAATTGCACAAAAACAGATATCCTGGATTTTAGGAGGGCAGAATTTGGGAAAATGGGGACATGCTTGAAAAAGACACTAATGGGAATGGGGAGGGAATTGGGGTGGAGGAACCGGGGGCAATATTTAAAACAGGGCTTACAATAGCAACATAATTATGCATTAAGCAGGTTAGCAAGGGGAAAAGGAAGAGGTCATTGTGGTTTTCCAAGCAGGTAGCAGAGAAAGTGAAAGTCAAAAAGACTGCATTCAGGCAATACAAAAAGATGCAGGCAGAAGGGGATAGGGAGAAGTACCAGGAGAAGCAAAGGGAGGCAGGGAGGTCAGTAAGGGAAGCCAAAGTTCAGACAGAGCAGCGCAATGCAAAATCAGTGGGTAGAGATGACAAAACTTTTTATGGGTACATAAGTGAAAAAAGAAGGGCAAAGGGAGGGATAGTGAGACTGAAAGGGAGGGATGGAGGCCGCTTGGAGGATGACAACAGTAAAGCTGACATACTAAACAGATATTTCTGCTCAGTCTTTACTGAGGAAAAGGAAGGTAATGGGCCTAAAGGGAGTACAAGGGTTGAGAATGGCACAGAAATGGACACAAGTCCCTTTATACTGGAGAGGGTCCTAAAGGAACTGGAAAGAATAAGAGTTGATAAAGCAATGGAGACAGATGGGGTGCACCTCAGAGACCTTAAAAGAACTAAGAGAGGTGGTGACTGAACCTCTGGCAATCTTGTTTAGCCAATCACTGGAAACAGGAGAGGTACCCAAAGACTGGAGGACAGCATATGTAGTTCCCTTATACAAAAGCAGGAACAAAGAGGAAGTGGGGAACTACAGACCAGTCAGCTTGACCTCGGTGGTGGGGAAGTTCATGGAAGCACTACTGAATGAGATATTGGTGGAACATCTGGTTGCCAACAGGCTACAGGACCTAAGGCAGCATGGTTTCACCTGGGTGACAAGGGAGGTGGATCAGGGGATGACAGTGGACATGGCCTATCTGTACTTCAACAAGGCCTTTGACAGTGTGCCACATAGAAGGCTATTAAACAAACTGGGGAATATAGGAGCAGGCAGGACAGTAGTGCGGTGGGTGGGTAATTGGCTGGGTGGCAAGACACAGAGGGTGGTGGTAAGTGGCTGTCACTCCATAGAGGGAAGAGTGACCAGTGGGGTACCACAGGGATCAGTGCTGGGACCGGTCCTATTCAATGTCTTCATCAGTGACATTGAGCAGGACCTAGAAGGCAGAATTTCCCTGTCTGCTGATGTCATGAAGTTCTGTAACAGAGTGGACATGCCAGAGGGTGTAGACAGAATGAGGAGGGACCTGCAGAAGCTTGAAGAATGGTCAAGGGTTTGGCAGTTGAAATTCAACGCAAAGAAGTGCAAGATAGTGCATATGGGGCACAAAAACCCTGGAACAACATATCAGTTGGGGGGTGAGGATATAGCATGCACCAAGCAGGAAAGGGACCTTGGGGTTATCATCGCTGATGACCTCAAGGTAGAGTAAAGCAAATAGGATGCTGGGATGCATAGGCAGGGGCATCACCAGCAGGAGAAGGAAGGTCATAATTCCACAATATAAGAAACTAGTGAGTCCCTACCAGGGGTATAGTGTCCAGTTCTGGAGACCTTACCTACATAAGGACATATAGAGGGTAGAGAAGGTTCAGAGAAGGGCATCAAAGATGGCACAGGGTTTGTATCGCAAGTCCTATGAGGACAGGCTGAAGGGCTTGAATTTGTACTCCGTGGAGGAGAGATGGGGGAGAGAGGGGATATGATAGAGACATACAAGTACCTTACATGGAGGAACAGGGTGCAGGAATACACTATTTTCCAGAGAAAAAAGATGTTCCAGGACTAGAGGGCATGGGATGAAGTTGGAGGGAAGGCGAGTCAGAGGAAACGTTGGAAAGAATTTATTCACAGAAAGGGTTGAGGACAAGTGGAACACCCTGCCAGAGGAAGTGGTGGAGGCTGAAACAACCACATGTTTTAAGAATGCATGTGATAGACATATGGGAATTCTGGCAGTCAGGGATAAGGGGCAACAAACTTCTAGAAAAATAGTAAAAGAAACTTACAAGCTCAAATGGGCAGACTGGGTGGGCCATAGGCCCGTATGTGCGACAGTGTCTATGTATCTGTGTATCTATGACTGCTGTGAACAACTAACAGTAACAGTAAGACCCTATTTAGGTGAGAAACATTACAGGTAAGAACTTATCACAGTGGTAATCAAACGAGGGATCAAGAACAGGTATGGGTAGCAGGCAGATGAGGAGGCCTGTGGTGGAGTAAGTGAGTGAGTGAGTGAGTGAGTGCGTGAGTGAGTGATTCATAGGATTTGTACGAATCAAAAGCAAACATGCCATTGAGACTAGCCAACTTTCATAAGTTGGAAATGTGTCCAAAATGTTTATCTATGGCTATCTTGAAGGAATCCATAGTTGGACTGTTGACATTTAGTGGACGTGAATTCCATGTTTATCACATGCTGATTAAACCATATGCCTCTCTTGTTAGTGTTATAATTTCCTCCACTAAGTTGCATATTATGACCGCTCAAGATTCTGTTTGCAACCTTAGCCTGGAGATCAATGCACTTCCATAGATCTGGATTCCCAAATGCCCTGTATACCAGGCAGAGGTCACCCATGCAATGTCTATATTCCAAAGAAAATCATTTTAATTCTACCAATCTCTCCTCATAGGTTAGTTTTGTTAGATTATATATTTTTTGGTAGTGCTTCGTTGCACCCTCTCTAGCATATCTACATCTTTGGCTTTGTACAGAGACCAGAACTGCACACAGTATTCAAGTCGAGGCCTGACAAGGGCCCCATAGAGTGGCAGAATCATTTGTCTGCCTCTTCTTTTGACATGTTTGAAGATTGACCCCAAAATCCTGTTCCCCCTCACTACTACTTTGAGGGTGTGCTCAGAAAATGAAAAAGTATTGCTCATGAGTACGCCTCAATCCCCTTCTTTACAGCAATCTTCTAGTTGGGAGCCATTAACATAATATGTAGTCAATGGGTTTTTATTACCAAAATGCAAGACCTTACACTTAGTTCAATTAAAACAGAGTTTATGGTTATTTGCCCACTTTACTATTAGGTTAAGATCTGTCTGCAGTGTTTAGCAAGCTTTCTGATTATCCACAATAGTTTCCAATTTAGTATCATCAGCAAATGTATTTTAGCATGTATTTGCTGATGTTCTAATTGATGACACAAATAAGTTGGTTAAAAAGGGTCAGGCCCAAAATGGACCACTGAGGCACACCACTACTCACGTCTCCCCATTCTGAGCTGTGACTTCTAATTGTGACTCTCTGTTTCCTTCCCCTTTACCAGGCATCAACCCACAAGACAATGTTTTCCTTGATTCCAAGGATTGCCAGTTCTTCCACTAATTCAATGTGTGGTACCTTGTCAAATGCCTTAGAATAGTCCGAGTAGATAACATCAACTGGGTAACCATTGTCCAATGCCTTGCTTACCAGTTCAAAGAAATGAAACAAATTTGTTTGACATAGAAACCTAGAAACCTAGAAGTTGACGGCAGATAAGGACCTCAAGGCCCATCCAGTCTGCCCATTTCTTTTTCTACCTTATAAATGTGCCATCGTCCTTTGCTGTCAGTGGCCTATCTATTCATACTCATCTGTATTGCTCCCTTATGCCTATCCCATGCCTGGTGGAATCCCTGCACTGTATTCATAGCCACCACTTCCTGAGGTTGGCCGTTCCATGCATCCACCACTCTTTCTGTGAAAAAGAACTTCCTCACATTACCCCTTAATTGGCCTCCCTCTAATCTCATGCTGTGTCCTCTTGTCCTGCTCTTTTTCTTATATTGAAACGTTAGACTCTTTCACTTTGTTAATGCCCTTAAGATGTTTGAATGTTTCGATCCTATCACCTCTCTCCCTCCTTTGCTCTAAGGTATACATATTGAGCTCCATTAATCTGTTCTCATATGTCTTCTGATGCAGTCCCTGCACCATTTTGTTTGCCCTTCTCTGGACTGCCTCAATTTGGTTAATGTCCTTGTGAAGGTGTGGCCTCCAGTACTGCAGTACTCAGATGGGGCCTAACCAGTGTCTTGTAAAGAGGGATTATTACCTCTTCTGACTTGTGATACCCCTACTAATACACCCTAGCATCCTCCTAGCCTTACCTACTGCTTTAGAGGTCTGCTTGGATGATTTCAGGTCATCGGTAATGATGATGCCCAAGTCTTTTTCTTCCTTTGTGACTGCCAGCAACTCTCCTCCCATCCTATAGGTGGCTTCAGGGTTTCTCTTTCCTATGTGCATGTTCTTTCACTTTTTTGCATTAAATCCCAGTTGCCACTCTGCCAACCATTTTGCTAGTTTATCCAGATCTCTTCTCATTCTGTCCACTCCATCTGGATCATCTACTCAGTTGCAGATCTTGGTGTCATCTACAAACAGACAAGCCTTACCCTCTAGTCCATCTGCAATGTCACTGATGAAGATATTGAAGAGGACTGACCCCAGGACTGATCCCTGAGGTAACCCACTTGTGACCTGCATCTCTTCTGACTGCATACCATTTACCACCACTCTCTGTTTTCTGCCCGTCAACCAGTTTGCCACCAAGTTGACCAACTTCTGACCCACCCCAAGCCTACCTAGCTTGTTTATCAATCTTCTATGTGGAACAGTGTCGAAAGCTTTGCTGAAGTCAAGGTACGCTACATCAACTGCTCCCCCTTGGTCCACCACTCTGGTTACCCAGTCAAAGAAATCTATGAGATTAGTTTGACAGGACCTTCCTTTTGTAAACCCATGCTGTCTTGGATCCTGTGCCCCTATGGATTCCAGGTGTTGCACTAGCCTTTCCTTAAGGAGTGCCTCCATAATCTTGCCCACTACTGAGGTAATACTGACTGGTCTGTAGTTCTCTGCCTCCTCCCTGCTACCACTCTTGTGGAGTGGGATCACATGAGCCATTCTCCAGTTTTCTGGGACCTCTCCTGTGCTCAGAGACTCATTAAACAGTTCTGCTAATGGCTCTGCTAATTCCACCCTTAGCTCCTTTAGTACCCTGGGATGTATGCCATCAGGTCCCATTGCCTTCTCCACCCTGAGTTTAGCAAGCTCTTGTGGGACCCTTTCTTTTGTGAAGGGAGTAGTGCTCACCTCCCTCCCCCCTGTGTCCATGGTGCTGAGCTGTGGGCCCTGCCCTACCGTCTCTTCAGTAAATACTGAGCAAAAGTATCTATTTAAGATAGATGCTTTTACAGGGTCCTCCTCCTCCTCACATGCCCCCTTTTCTCCTTTGAGCTTAGCAATACCCCTCTGGACTTTCTCCTTTCACTAATGTATCTATAGAAAGTCTTGTCACCTTCTTTTACTGTTTGTGCTAGTGTTTTCTCAGTTTGGCACTTTGTCTGCCTTACTGCCTTCCCTGCTTCCCATAGGGCAGTTTGATATGCCTCCCTATCTTCATCCTGCTGTGTTCCCTTATATTTCCTGAAGGCCAGCCATTTGGCTCTGACCTTTTCTGCTACTGTATTTGAGAACCAAAGTGGTTTCTTTCTTCTTTTGCACTTCCTTTTCTGTCTAACACAATGGGATGTTGCTTCAAGTATTGCATCCTTAATGCTTGCCCTATTTGCCTGTACCCCCTCACCTGTGTTTCTTTTTGCCAGGGCTAGCTTAACTCTATTGGCCATCTTATCAAAGTCAGCTCTTCTGAAGTCCCATATTTTTGCCTTGGAATGGGATGATTTAGTTGTAGTGGCCAAATTGAACCATACCATGTGATGGTCACTGGCCCCCAGGTGACCTTCTACCTGGAGATCTGTGATTCCTTCCCTGTTAGTTAGTACTAGATCTTGGATAGCCCTGTCTCTTGTGGGTTGTTGTACCAGTTGTTTGAGGCCCTCCCCCTGCAGGGAATCCACCATGTGTCTAGTTCTGGCAGATGTTCCTGCTGGTATTGACCAATCTGTATCCATGATCTGGAATGAGTAAATCCATGTTGTGTTATATCTGTAAGGCCTAAATCCTGTATGTGCTTTTCAATCAGTTCTTTAATAAAGCCCTCCAAGATCTTACCAATTATTGAAGTTTGGCTTATTGGCCTATAGTTTGTTGGATCATTTCTTCAGCCTTTTTTTTTTCGTGGCTGCCATCCGCCCCACATTCTGCTCCAGCCCCGACTGCCTGCCACATTCCCTAATTGCCATGCCCCAGCGGATACCCCCGGCTTACCCCCCAGGGCAGGGCCACAGCACTGAACCAGCCCATCTACGATGGGAGAAGGTGTCGGCAGACCGCCGACATTGCCTTTCTGGCTTCCCCCCCCTAGGGTGGGGTTCAGGGTGACTGTAATGCCGCAGAATCAGAATTGGTCAGCAGGGAGGCAGGGAACCATAGATGCCAGGCATCAGCGTGGGCTTCATCCTTGACAGACTGCAATTTTTTGTATATGTTGCTCCAGGGGTTGGGCGGATGCTGGACCCGCAGATCCCCCGGCCTCCGCTAGGGGTCCGTCGAGCACAGGACACTCTCCCCACCCCTTCCCCAGAAGGACGCTCAATCCTTCTCCCGGCTGACCCTATGACTCCCGGGTCCACCCCAAACCCGGTCATCGCATCGTAGCAAAAATGTAACCACTGCACCGGCTGGCCACCTTTCTTGAACCTTTTTAATGTATGGGTGTCACACGGGCCACCTTCCACTCGGAAATTACTAGCCCCTCAGAAATAGATTAATTGAATAGCAAGATCAAGGGCCCTGCTAATTCTGAAGACAGCTCTTTGAGCTGCTGTGTATGGATGTTATCAGGGCCTGGGGACTGATATAATTAAGTTTACTAAGTTTGAATGTAGCATCAGTCTCAGTAATTGTATAATTTGTGTTGTCACTTTCTACTCTATCTAAAGCTGTTTTGCTTACGGTTTTTGTCTAGAATACATTTAAAAATATTTTTTAATTCATCAGCCATGTCCTTCTCATTTTCAGCAATAATATCATTCAACTTGAGAGGTCCAGTCTTTTGTTGATTTCCCCTTAGTTCAGTAATGTAATTATAGAAGGCCTCTTTGTTATCGCCCACTTTACCAGCCAATTGTATTTCCATTTCATGTTTAGCTTTTTTAATTAGCTGTTTGCATTTTCTAAGTTTTTGTTTGTATAATAACCATCCTCTAGGTGATGACCTTAGCTTATATTTTTTACATGCCCTGTTTTTAACTGTAATTTGTCTTCTAATATTCTTGTTGAACCAAGGTGGGACCCTGTCATTGTTATTGTAATTAGTTCTTTCTGGAACAAACTTATCAATACAGTAGTCTAATTGCAGTGTGATCTTCATCCTTCTGGAATGGCCTTCCTAATAATCTCCAAGAGTGCAGCTCCCTTGGAGGCCTTAAAAAAGGCCTCAAGACCCACCTGTTGGGGCTAAACCTCTGTGCATGTTACCACTGAGTATCAGAACACTCCAAAGGGCTACCTCTGTAGCTATTGTCAGCCTCCTGGCATGCCATTACTCCCATACTGGGACCCTTACCCTTTTTTTGATAAGCTATGTGCAACTGTTTTTTGTGAAACTGCTTTACTCCTCATGATAATCATCAATTGTACCTAACCTGCCTGTGTAGCATCTATAATGTCCTTATTGTAATGTCTGTATTATTCCATTTGCTTTGAGTTGTTCTTGCTGTTTATTCTCCTGTTATTTGTAACTAATCCTGGATCGCCCCTGAAAAAGGGACTATAATGGTCTCAGTGGGCCTACCCAGTTACTAAAATTTAAATGAATAAATAAATTGTTCAAGTGGTAAATTATCCAACTCCTTTTTCCAATTCCAACTGGTAATGTGTTGTCTCATACTCTGATAATTAGTCTTGTTAAACATTTTATCTTAGTAATACCATTTACAGCATGCCAAGGTTCCTTGGTGTTTATTTGAACCATGTTGTGGTTGTTGTCTATCAAAGGCTCTGGTGATACAATATCAATATCTAGATTTGTAATTACCAGGTCTACTATGTTATGGCCTCATGTATTTGATTTAACCAACTGGCTCATATTGTTACTTATAACAAAGTTTAATAATGCATAATCAATTGAGCACAACCCAGAATTTGTTTCCCAATCAATATTGGGCAAATTGAAATCACCGATAATCAGTGATCTTGGATCTGTACCCATTACATTCAGTAGACTTATAAACTGTTGATTTTGTTCCAAAGTTAATGATGGGAACCTATAAAAGACTCCAACTGTGACTTGTTTGGTATTCTGCAGATTTATTTTACCCAAATTTGCTCTACATTGTCAACATTGTTTGTTGGTATTTCACATTCATGTGCTTTAAACTGGTTGCTCACATTTAAGGCCATACTTCCCCATGTTTTCCTGCTCTATCTTTGTGAAACAATTGGTAACCTGGAAGTTGTTTACACTAGTTATTTTGTGTCCACCAAGTTTCAGTGATGTTACATATATGAATGCTGTCCTGCTTCAAGGGTAAATTTAAGGCATCAGTTTTCTTATTTAAACTTCTTTCATTGATTGACAATATGTTAACCCCTTCTGTTAATTTATTATTATAACCAATGAGAGCATTAATTGATTTTCCCAGCTCCCCCTTTACAAGTTTAATTTACCTCTTTTAAGTTCTTCTAGGAACATTTCAGCTAGAAATTTGCTTCCTTTTTTATGTTCACTTGCACGCATGTGCAAGAAACATAGTGCCACCATATGAAGTTTCATAGGTGTGCCACCTCACTTCCAATGCCCTGCTTCTTGTCGCAGGCATGTTTTCACCACATCAATAATGTCTGAGCTGTATATGACAGCAGTTCAGATGCAGTGGCATACAGTTCCAAGTAAAACACCGCTACAATCAGCAGTGGTAACATGCAGGCAATTTGCATACTGCCGGTGGCAGTATGAAGTGCCTGCATGCCAGCACTGCATTGGAACAGCTGTCACAGACAGCTCCACCCCCAACAAACACTATGCAGCACGCTGGGAGCCCACCCAGCATGCTCATGCTCCCCCACACACACATGAAGGGCCGATGGGGGTGCCTAATCCTGCTATTCCTCGCTGCCCCTCAACAGACTTCCAGGTGCCACGCTGGGAGCCCACCCCAGTGTGGCAAAATTCTGTATAGCTGATGGGGTGCCCAATCCCCATCGGCTCCACTCCCCCCCAAAAAAATACTTCCAGGTGCCACGCTGGGAGCCCACCCCAGCATGGCAACAGTCCGTATGGTCGATGGGGGTGCCCAATCCCTCATCGGCTCCACTGGCCCCCAAACAACCTTCAAGCTGCCACACTGGGAGCCCACCCCAGTGTGGCAAAAGTCCCACATTGTCTTTCGAAAAAAAAAAAATCACCTGTAAGACTAAACAGTCCCTAGCTGACAGTCTAGCCCCTCCCCAACCCACGCCCACCCTCTGAGTGCCCCACCTTCCACACCCCCACCTCACCCCATACTCACCGAGGCTGGCTAATGATCTTCGGTGGACCAGGAACACGCCTGCACTCTTCAAAGCCGACCACAAACTGAAGAAATGCCGGTAAGCTGTATAATGGCATAAATGGTATTTTTCCAACTTTGGTGCATATTTTGGGGAATTTTTTCACCAAATTTTCAATATGGGGTTCTTGGGACCCCACTTCATGAATTCAGTCACTGTCATTTTGTTATTTGGTCCTGAAAGGTGATTTCGCGGTCACTGAGTGGAACCACCTTTTGGGACTGATTTACAAAATGACAGTGTCACAGTTCATGAGGTAGGCCCCCAAAAACATTATGTTGAAAATTTGGTGAAAAAATTCCCAAAAATTACTGTTTTATGAGCATGCATTTCGCAGTTCCTACGCACGCTCTTAACTTTGAGAATTTGTAGTATTTTCACTCCAGATTTTCAACATTGCCATTTTACCATACTTCCTTATGAACAGTACAGCTGTCATTTTTCACATCTCTCTCGAAATGTAGCGCACATTGGCGCGGTCGGTTTGCTAAATCAATGTTCAGGACACATTAAGAAAATCACAGTGACACTGTTCATGAGCAGAGGTGTTAAAATGGCTATGTTGAAAATTTGGTGACAAAAGCCCATAAAATGACTGTGTTACATGTGTGCATTGCACAATTTCCATGCACCCTCATAAGTTTATGAATTTGTAATATTTTCAGTCCAGATTTTCAACATTGACATTTTTCCACTTGTCCTTATAAACAGTATAGCTATAATTAGTCACACCCTGGCCGAAATGTGTTTTCGTACTTCCAGAGCAGAATAACATGGTCGCTGTGGGAAATTAGTGTTCGGGATAAATTAAGAAAATTATAATGACACTGTTCATGAGTGAAGGTCCCAAAATGCCTATGTTGAAAATCTACTGTAAAAAAATACTCAGACTAATTACATTACGGGTGTACATTGCGCAGTTTCTACACATGCTCATGACTTCACCAGTTTTTTTATATTTACACTTCAGATTTTTAACAATGCCATTTTTTACACCTCCTCATGAACAGTACATCAGTCACTTTTCACATCCTGTTTGAATGTGTTTTCGAATCTGTGGCACCAAATGGCAAAGTCACTGTGCAAAATCACCTTTTGCCTACCGAACTGATAGTGTCACTGTTCATAGAGTGGGGTCACAAAAAGCCCATGTGGGAAATTAAAAATAAAAATACCAGGAAACACCCAGGGCATTAGGGTTTTCTACCATAATACCCTACCCTGTAGGGACTGACAGGTGTCAGGGGTGTCACTTGGGATTGTCGACAGTAATGCTCATGCCATTTCACCCCCCACCCCCACCCTCCAGCCAGTGACAGGCATCAAGGTGCACCTTGGACCCTTTTCCCCCAGAGTTCACCCCATTCTCCTATACTGCACCCATTTCAGTGTATTTCCTTATGGAATGAGGTGTATGTAAAGCCCAAACCCCTTCAAGGCACACCTCAACACTTGTCAGTGTCTGAAGGGCAGGGTGAGGTGAAATGTCATAACCGTCATGGGTGACAACCCAAAGGCAGACCTCAATGCCTGTCCATCTCTGCAGGGTGAGGGTGGAGTTGGCGTCAGTTCAATACTTCAATGTCATTCCTATACTGAACCTGTCTAACTCCTGCACTTCCACTGCTAATGCCAGCAAGCAAACATTCGGCATTGACAAATGCTTGTTTTTCTTAGGTGCAAGTCATCTCTAGCAAATAGTTCCCCATTTCCACTGAATTTTTCCCAACTCTTCAGACTACTTATATTGTTTAATAGACACCATTTTCATAGGCTAATATTTATAATAAGAATCTTACTATTCTGTTTCTGAGTTCTTCTTGGGACTGGTAGAATTTCCAGTCGTGTTACTTGACAGTTCATTTCAGAAAGTGTTTTGTAAAAAGTCTGGTAGTCTAATAATATTTCACTCTCAGATTTCCTTCTGATATCATTGGTCCCTACATGTAGTACTACTTGTTTCCTTCCACTAGAGCCATCAAGTAGTTTGGCAACTTGAATGTTCATATACTCCAAACCTGCACCAGGGAAGCAAGTACTTGTCACTCATTCCTTATTGCCTCTAATAGTGTGTTGATCAGTATATCTGATAATTGAGTCTCCCAAAATAAAACATTTTGATTCTATTTCAGTGTCACTATTTGTTTTATGGTTGGGTTGGGTACATTGGGTGTAATAATATTTCCTTGAATTTGTACAGGATATTCCATGTCAATCAGATTTTTGTCACAATTTGTACTAGAATTTACACCCAAGTCCCATTTCAGTATTTATCTGATTTGCAATTTGAATCCTGGCTTCATTTAGCAGTGGATTCACAGTTATTTGCTTGGGGATTGAAACTCCCATATCTGTCTGCAACGTGGCACGGTGTTCTCTTGTATTACTAACTGTTGTATCAACTCTCACAATGTTTAAGAGATCATCAGCATGCCCATTCAATCTATCAATTAAGTTCACCAAATGGGTTATATTTATTTGTAACTAGGACCTGAAAATCCCAAATTCTTCTTTCCTTTTTAATATTTTTGTCTAATCCTATTACTTGCCATTCTTTGCTCTCCTCAGTTTCTCTTAGTCTCTTATTGTTCCTTCTATGACTTGCTCTGTGTGTTCTAAATGGTTTGTCTCTTTCAGGTTACTTAATCGGAGTCTAAGGGTTTTATTTTCAAGTTCCAAACCCAAAAATGTAACCAATAGCGCCTTAATTTCATTACATCGATCACAAGCGTAGGTATTAAAACTATTCAAATTATCAATGGTAATTGTCTTGCTCCTATGCAAATTTACTATGTTGACTAATTTAATAGATTGTATTGTCTTACATGTGGAATTTTACAAATTTTTTTAACAGGTCCATCTTGAAAATAGGTTTAAGACCTAATGATGTGTATATGAGATCAATTCCTGTATAAAAATAAAGCATTTCTACTACTACTACTACTACTACTACGTTTCACAAGAGTCACATATTGTCCCAATTTACCCAGTATTTAGGTGTACTGTGTTGGTTTCCCATTTTAAGGCAACTAGATGAATACCTACAGTAATAAGTGGTTTAAGAGTTTCCTGGTCTCCTGGCTGTTCCTGGCTGACACTGACAGACACGCTTGCCTCTGCCAGCACTGCCTCCACTCACTAGGGTACTAGATTTATCCTTGTGGGACCAGAATTGACATCCCACACCTGTCCTGGAATGCTTGAGGATGAAATTCAGAATTAACAAACAGTATGCACTTTGGCTGCAGTTAAAACCACTGCCACAGTTCACCAGAATGCTCTAAGGGGCCCTCCAACTGCAGAATTCTCTGCAGCAGTGTAAAAGCACTCACAGAATTCCCAAGGGTCAAAGGTCACCTAAAGATATGATAGAGTGTCCGCCTAGGTGATATGGCTGCTTGGTAAAATGTAGTTTTCCCCCAGAAACAGTTAAAATAGTAAAAGCATGCTTCTGTAACAGCTAGGAACCTTGCAACTCCTCCACAGTGCCTCCACTCAATTGGGCACTGGATTTATCCTCGTGGGACTGGAAGTGACGTCCCACACCCTTCCTGGAATGCTCGAGGATGAAATTCAAAATTAAAAAACACTATGCAGTTTGCCTGCAGGTAAAACCACTGCTAGAGATCACCAGAGTACTTTAAAAGGCTCTCCAATTGCAGAATTCTCTGCAGCAGTATAAAAGCATTCACTGACTTTCCAGGAGTCAATGGTCAGTTAGTTAGTTAGTTAGTTAGGTAGTTACAAGTCCTGTGGAGCAGCGCTCCCCCAGGGTACACTGTGGAGGTGTACCGGTTGTCCGGTCAGCCAGAAGATTGTGGTACTTCTCTCTGGATTGTCTGTAGTGTGGTCTGTAACATGGCAGCTTCAGCACAGATTACAGTGAGGAACTGGGATATCCACTGCTGCTTCTCTTCCTCACCATCCACAGGTGTTCATAAAAGGGGATGAGAGGCCAGAGGATTGTTGCTTTAGAGGAGGGAAAGAGATCTGGAATAACAAGTAGCAACTGAGTGCCCCCTCAAGGGATGTGATGCATGCTGTTACCCCCAGGGCTTCAGCAGCAGCAAGCCTGCTGTGAGGAGGTGTTGGCAGAAGTGGACAGCTGACAAGAAGGTGCTTATGGAGTGAGGTTTAAATTGTTATGGGTACCAATTAGGTGGTTTGTAGCATAGGCCATGTGGGAAGTGTAGTTAGCTGTCTCCCAGGTACTACAGCAGATAAGGTACTCTAAGATAAAAGGGTTGGTCAGGGAGGTGGGAGAGTGTCCAGATGTTATTGCTCATGTTGAGAAAACTGGCCTGGTAGGGAAGCCACACAAGGTATTTATGGACAGTTTCAGGGCATTGGGGACCAAGCTCAAGGGGCTGGCTGACTGGTACTGTGAATGTTTTAGAGGGTCTCACAATATACAAGAGGGGGAGGCCAGTAAGCTATAAATCTTCCAGTTCAATGATTGGTTGAAAGGGTAGTGTGTGGTGCCATGAAGATGGTAAGAAGGATGTTAACATGTGCTGGGTTTCCACATCAATAAAAAGGGGCAATAAAGCAACTGTGTCGATGACACCAGTAACTTGCACACAAATTACTAACACAGGTCCAAAAAGGGGTGGATGCTGGCACCATACAAAGAGAGGCAAGAGTTCAGAAATAGATTTCAAATACTTCACAAGGTTTTATTTATACCAAACCAAGGGGAAACACGGTCACGGGGGGACACTTACACTTACTCTCCTGTACAAGGAAGACTCTAAATAAATGGCTGTAACAGCTCCACTTCATGAGTGGTCTACACTCTATAGTCAGCAAATCACTATATCATCCTTTCAGCACTACCATGAGGCGCACCTTATCTAGAGCCTATTACCTGGAGTGCTCCACTTTAAGGAACTCTATAGCATAATACTGTAAAACTCTACTTCAGTCATAAGAGGCAGTTCATGCACGGATAAGCTTTCTCTGTCATCGGGAAGAAATTGGGTTGCAGGATAAAACACAAGGGGAACACTTGGCTGACTGGGCCAACAACTAAGGGACTGCAGAGAGGATTTTGTACAGGCCATGAGTCTCTCAGCTACACCCCACCTTTCTAGGGTTGCCGGACTTGTTAAGAACAAAGCAAAGAAGCAAAGATTCTCTTGGCTCAGAACCCACTCAGGGCAACTGGAATTGAGAGACACCTAACCCAGCCACAGCACTCTTCTGGACTAGAGGGTAAGACAAAGAAGAAGAAGAAGAAGATGCTGACCAACCAGCCCAAAGTCCTCTTCTGGACTGCTGGGATACAAGGAAGAAGAAGAAAGTGCTGACCATCTGGCCAAAGTCCTCTTCTGGACTGCCAGGACATGAGGAAGAAGAAGAAGAAAGTGCTGACCAACCGGCCCAAAGTCCTCTTCTGGACTGCCGGGACACGAGGAAGAAGAAGAAAGTGCTGACCAACTGGCCCAAAGTCCTCTTCTGGACCGCCGGAACATGAGGAAGAAGAAGAAAGGAAGTCTGTGAATCGGAAGCACCAGCGGGGGTTCTGGGCACCAAGGCCGGAGGAGCCAAAGACTACGTAAAATAAGAAACAGGACGATGATGCAAAACACTATGGCAGAATATCTGGATAGCACTTTGATATGGACGACAAAATAAGAAGATGGAAGGTACATTTGTACCAAGCCAGGCCTTACCTTGAGGAAACTTTAAAGAGTGGAAAACAAATGGCTGTGACACAGTTCTTAGAAGATCTGCTGCTGGCTGCTTTGAAGATGCACTGGCGATGACTTCTGGAGTACTTTGAAGAGGATTTATCTGGATACCAATGGTGAATAGATTCTGGAAAACTCTGGAAGACTGATTCAAATAACTTGCAACTTGGAAGGCTGGCAGCAAAGCAATACTTTCTGACACATTCACTGCTTGTAGCAATAGTTGCATGCACAATAAAGTCCCAGTTCTTGTTGCAGTGGTCTCTTATTCAGTCTTAATGTTCAAATCACTGTAAATATACAGGCAATTCAATTTTCTGACAGAACCTTAGCACTGGTGGACCTAACTAACAGGGGTCCCTCTGACTAAATCGGATTCTTCCTATTACTGAGACTCTGTATGGCTAGCTAGACTCCTTAAACATCTGGGGTCACTAATGCTGCTGGGCCCCTATAGCACCTGGGGAATCTAAATGGCTAGCAGTGGGCCTAACTTGCCCCTTTATATGGCAGAGCAATGTGGCGGTGGGCCTAACTCGCCCCTTTTAAGAACTGGTGGGCCTGACTTGCCCTCTTTAACTGGTATGGGCCTAACTTGGTCCTTTAAAAGCTGGTGGGCCTGACTTGCCCTCTTTAACTAGCGTGGGCCTAACTTGCCCCTTTAAAAACTGGTGGGCCTGACTTGCCCCTTTATACAGTAGTGGGCTTAACTTGCCCCTTTAAGAACTGGTGGGCCTGACTTGCCCTATGGGTCATAAACTACCCTAGCCCCTTTAACACATGTAGGCTTTCCTGAACTAAGCCCCTTTAAAACCACTGGGCTTCCCTGTAGCCTTGGCCCCTTTAAACACGCTGGTCCCTTTTCAATACACTGGTCCCCTTTAAAACGCTGGGCCTGCTTGCTTCAGCCCCTTTAAACACACACACACACACACACGACACACACACACACACACACACACACACACACACACAGACAGGTCCTTTAACTGCTGGGCTGGCTTTCCGTTTTTAAATTCAAGGCCTGAATTACCCCTTAAACATTCTGGTCTTTTCTGTGCTAAGCCCTATTAAATCACTGGGCTTCCCTGGAATCAGCCCCTTCACATATGGGCCTCTCTGAAATCAGCCCCTTCACTTACACTGGGCCTCTCTTCCTGACAGGGCCCCATTAAATTGCTGGCCTGGCTTGGGCTAAACTGTCACTCTGCACTGCCCAACCACGCCTCCTTAGTGAATATTCATGCCCTTCCTGAGGCTTTCCTTTTGCTGTCCCCTTCCCTGTGGGCATCACTACTCCCCGAAGGCTTAAATTATTTAAATGAGGAGCCCCTGGCTCGCCCCTTCACGGCGCTCAGCCTTTTTTCCTTTGTGCCTGGCTAAACTATTTAAAATAAATAAATTCACTTTTCTTTTTCTTTCAGAGCAGTCAGCATGTTGCAATGTGCTGCCGCCGACTTACTCAACCACCGGGAAGCAGGAGTTGAAGATGGGAGGTGGAAGGTGAGGTCTTGAGTGGGAGGGAGCTTTCAGGCAGTTGCAGGATGACTGGGGACCTCATGAAAGGTCCTGGGGCAGCACGAACAATGCGGCTGTGTGATCACCGCCTCTGTGGGACCGAAACATTAACTTTTAAATATAAAATAACAAAATGGGCACCAAGCCCTCCTGGGGACACAACAGGACATTTCAGGACTTCACTGGCGGCTCGGGACGGCACCGCGGACCTCCACAGTCACCATAATTCTCTCCAACAGTAACTTACTTTTCTAAACTGCAGCACTCTGTATTCTGGTTCTGGAAGGCATAGCAGGTGCTACACAGTGAGCATTCCATTAGCTCAGCTCAACATTCCATTAGCTGCAGCATGGCAGAAAGGCTTATTCTGTGCATTATTTCTACGCAATTTACAATATTTTTGACAGGCTTTGTACAGAGATTTGTGTTGGAATTTTAAACTGGGCACCTGGGCATTTCTTGGGCACCTGTTTACTGTATTGAGGCACCTATAAACTGGCATTTTTCTATTCTTTATTTTTCTGTGGTGCCCCCAACTCCGGGGCACTACAAGTGTATGAAGCAGGCACTTTCCCTCCTGAGGGACTGGAGTGCCTTTTGGTGAACAAAGACCTGTTTAAACCAGACTGCCTTCATCCTGTGGGAGAGGGAACAAGAGCACTGGGTTGGAAGTCTGAGGTCTTCATTTTGGGATAATAAAACTAGTGGTGGGGGGGAGAATGAGCTAGGGTCATGTGTTGGGTACTCTCAATTGAGAGAGACCTAGATGGCACTCACCCAACTAGAAGGGGAATTCTAGAACCTTGGAGCACAACAAATGGAGAACAGGGCAAGATCGGAAACCCAAGAATGAGTAACAAAATTGATGGTGGGACTGTTCGGTTAGAGGGTTATCAAAAGCAACAAGCAAAGCAGGTCTTGACAATTGACAGAGAAGGACAGTAGGCAGGGTTCATGAGAGGTGGTCTGCATTAATGTCAGAAACCTTGGTAATAAAATGAGTAAGCATTAGGAATGGCAGCAGATGGCAACCTTGACATAATGATAGTAAAGGAAACATGATCATCACTCAACAACAACTGGGACCTAACAGTCTCAGGCTATGCGTTAGTCAGAATGGACAGGGATAAGGAAAAGGGGAAGTCACATTGCATGTCATGGAGGGTATCAAACTGATGGAAGATAAGGAGAAATGTGGTGGGACATGTTAGAATCACTGTGGGTGCAGCTGAAAGTGGATGGAGGATGGCATGCCCACTTAGGAGCCATGTATAGGTCCTCGGGCCAAACAGAAAAGATGAAATGGGATCAAGGCATGAAGATCAGGAAGACAGCAGCTGGAGGGGAAGCAATCCTGTTAGGAGACTTCAACCTACTAAACCCTAACTGGACCATCCCAATGGCTAGAGCACCAGAAATCAGATCTTGGTAAAGTAGACACATTTGCAGGACTGCTTCCTGACTCATCAAAGGAAGGACAAAATTAGGGATGGGACCATACTTTTTTTTTTTTTTAATCTATTTTAGCACTGACCCAGGGAACTCTCTCGGGCATCCTCCATTTCACCCTGCTCTACCTCCGTGCCTGAGAGGCCTCCGAGTTCCTGGCACCAGCCCAGCTATGCCCCCGGTTCTAAGCCCCCCCCTGAGGTAGGGCCGCCCTATTCGCCCAGGGCACTCTATCTTTCAATTCAGGCTGGGCTCGGCTCGGCCCATGAATGGAGGACAGCTGGCAGTGGAGTGTGGCTGGGTGGACAGATGTGCCGTCGCCTATCCCCGAGACGGGGATTTTCTGTGTTATGTTCCCCTGGGAGTGCAGCGTGCAATGACGCCCACGCAAGGCTGCCTGCTGATGTCTGCCGCACTCCCCGCCCTCTTGTCTGGCTGGTGATCGCTGCTGTATTCCCGATCTCCATCAGGGGTTGCGAGGGCACCAAGCAGCCTCAGGATCCCTTCCCAGGGAGAGGAGAGCTGTTCTCCGGATGCTCAATCCTTTCCCTTCCCTGCCGACCCCCAGCTCCCCGAGTCCATCCCTGAACCCGGCTCATCGGCATGGTGCGAGGTGTGGCGTCCAGCGCCTCAACCCTCAGTGCCACCGGGCCGGCCTGGGACCATACTTAACCTAGTTCATACTAACCATTGGATGGTTCCCAGTGTTAGAACAGTTAGGGTCTAGCAACCACAACACAGTGTGGTTTGACATTGTCCTGATATCACAGTGGCTGCAGACAGACAATAGTCAGATCCCCAATCAATGTACAATTATCTACAAGTGCACCAATGACTGTGTTTTTCACCCTCTGCACATGGCGAGGTACCTGCAAGGGATCTTCAGGGAACGAGAGTCAGCTTTACCCAAGGCACAGTAGAAGGAGCACACAGACAGGTAGAATAAAGAAATGTTGGATATGCAAGCAGTAAAGTGGGACATATTGCTTAAGCATAATAAAAATGGAAAACTGCTAGTCAATCAGGGAAGACAGAATTAACTCAAATGGAAGCACAGATTGTGAGCTGTTTGATGGACAACTTACCTGAAAATGACTTGAGGTTCAAACCTCTTTGCACTCTAACTACTTAACTACATTGCATAGAAATAGAATAAATAGAAATATTCACATGGGATCAGGGACACAGATTAAAAAAACAGTCTGAGCTGGGCCAACGTTAATGTTCTGAACATATTTAGGTAGGTTCTCAGCATGATGGCAGACTGGAAGTGTGTGTGTGGGGGGGGACTGAACAGAGAATTAAGAAAAGATGAAATCCAGTGATGGCAATGGAGAGGATGGACTTCACAGCATGTCAGCAGCCAGGAGAGTGGTGGGCTCCCAGCCAATATCATGAATGCAGGGTGGTCTTTTCTCCACTTGTGTGCAGCTCACCTGCTGCCCAGCCATGATGGAAACTTGCCCACATTGTCAGACTTACAGTGGAAGCCATCATTACCTTTTGCATTACCACAGAATAGTTTACTACATTAGGGTACTGCATTACAACACTTCCCCCTCACCACAGTATCCTCAATGTGCTATAGCAAGTGTTACAGTACCTTATTGTGCTTAGCAAAATAAGGTAACATTTCAGCTAATGTGGTACAGTACCTTAAGGATACTGAGGTAAGGGGGGAAATTCTGTAATGCAGTACATTAATCGAAGCCCCAACAAGGATGGGAGAAAACATGGAAAACAGAAGCACAGTAGCAAAGTAAGAGCAGGGGCCAGATGGAAGGGGGTATGCCTCAACGCCAGGAGCCTAGGTAACAAATTCAATGAGTTTCCGGCACTGATAGCAGACACTGAGGTGCTTTGTGGCCATCATGGAAATGTGGGCCACAAATAATAATGACTAGGAGAAGATGGTCCCTGGATATTCACTGTTCAGGAGGGATAGAGGAATTGGTAGACAGGGAGGAGTTGCCCTTTTTGTCAAAGAAGGCATCGAGGTGGTAGAAGATCGGTGCATTAGGGGTAGCAGGGTGAGGCTGAGTCAGTATGGGTGCAATTCATGGCAGCCTAAGGCAGGAAAGTACACTTGGGTGTGATATATAGGCCTCCAGGGCAAGGGGAGGAAAGGGACAAGAAACTCATAGAGGAACTTGAAAGAGGGGTAGCAAAGGGGGAAGTAGAGGTGGTAGGAGACTTGAACCCACCAGACATCGATTGGGAGATCCTGGTGACCAAAAACGTCTGGAGCCAGGCCTTGTTAGATGCCTTCCAAGATGTCTACTGGTGCAGCTAGATAAGGAACCCAACAGGTAGACTACAGTCCTTGATGTGGTGCTCATCAACTCAGAGATGGTGGAAGCAGTAGGAGTAGGAATCCACTGGGGAACAGTGACCCTAACTCTGTTTGGTTTGAATTGGCCCTTGGGGCCAGCAAGCCACGATCAAGAACTGAAGTCCTTGACTTTAGAAGGGCTGACTTTGATAGGATGAGGGAACTGATCAGGAATAAGTTAGTAGGGGCGCAGCACATAGGTGGGGTGGAGGAGAGATGGGGGATAATTAAGGGGGCCATCCTCACGGCATCTAAAGTATGCATAAGAGCAGTAACAAAGAAAAACAGGTTTAAGAGACAACTGTGGTTCTCAGCAAGGGTCAGGGAAGCAGTAAGGGCCAAAAAGAAGGCCCTTGATAAATACAAGGAAAAGCAGGGGGAAGTAGAATGGGGGGATCATCTACAGAAAAATAGGAAGCAAAGACGGCTGTTAGGGAGGCCAAAGCAGACACAGAGCTGCATATCACAGAGGGGTTCAAGAACGGAGAAAAATAGTTTTTCAAATATATTAGTGAAAAAAGGAAAAAAAGATGTGGAAATGGTAAGGTTAGTTGAGGAGGTAGGGTGACAGAGGAGGATGAGCAAAAGACCACTATCCTAAATGACTACTTTTGCTCAGTTTTCACTAAGGAGAGAGGCAGATCTATGCCAGAGAGTGGCATTAAAGCAGCCACTAAGGGAATCCCAAAAATGAGACAGCCATTGTTCACTAGTGAAAGGGTTCTGAAAGGGCTGGCTGCCCTTAAGATAGATAAAGCCCCAGGACCAGATGGGTTGCATCCAAGGATACTCAGGGAATTAGAAGTGGAGCTGGCTGAGCCACTGGTATGTCTGTTCAATAGCTCACTTAGATCTGGGGAAGTTCCAAAGGATTGGAAGGTGGCAGACATTGTACCGCTTCATGGTGGGGGAGGGTAGGGAGCAACCAGGGAACTACAGGCCTGTCAGTCTGATCTGTATGGTAGGGAAGCTGATGGAGTCACTGATCAAAGAGGACCTCGTAAACTACCTAGAGAGCAACACGCTCCAGGATAGTAAACAGCATAGTTTTGTGGCAGGAAAATCTTGTCAGACTAACCTTTTAGTTTTCTTTGACTAGGTGACAAAGGAATTAGACAAGGGCCATGCTGTGGATGTGCTCTGCTTTGACTTCTGCGAGGCTTTCGACTTGGTATCTCACAAACAATTACTCAAGAAGATGGAAGACCTCAGTCCAGCTAAACCCATAGTGAACTGGGTGGGTAACTGGCTAGAGGGGTGTTAGCAGAGAATGGTGGTCAATGGGGTAAAATCAAAAGAGAGGAAGGTTATGACTGGGGTTCCAAAGGGATCAGTCCTGTGTCAGATCCTCTTCAACATGTTCATTAGTGACACTGGAGAAGGAATCCAGGGCAGGTTGTGTCTCTTCACAGATGACACAAAACTTTGTGGGAGGGTGGATAGTGACGAGGGATTAAGGGAAATGCAGAGATACCTACAAAAGCTGGAGGGGTGGTCAAAGGTCTGGCAGGTGGCTGTCTCTGTCTCGGGGCTTTGGCTTGGCAGTATCCAGCTGTTGACCTCTGAACAGGTGCAGAATTTTGGCATTATTTTTGACAATGGGCTGACTCTCTCTGCATTCTCAGGTGTCGGCTGTCATCAAGTTCTCTTTTAACCATCTGAGGAATATCACCCGAATTAAGCACCTTGTTCTGCCTGGCAACCTACCTACTTTGATCCACACCTACAGTATGTGACCTCCCTCCTTGACTATTGTAACCCCCTGTACCTAGGGCTAACTGATGTTGATATCGCCACTTACAACTGGTGTAGATTGTGGCAGCCAGACTGTTGATGGGGCTGTCCCGGTCCGGTCATGTCATGCCTGTGGTATGTGGACTGCACTGGCTGTCAGTTCAGTGGTAGTTCACCTTTAAGAACAGTTTGCTGACCTTTAAGGCCCTACATGGACAGGAGCCGAGTTAGCTGCAAGAGCTCTTGTGCCCCTACTGCCCCCTCCAACCACTCCGCTCTGCCAACAAGGGATTGTTAGAGATTCCCAGGGTTCGGTTGAAGACATCTGGGGCCCGGACTTTTGCATTTGTGGCCCCTACTCTGTGGAACTCTCTACCTCGTCGGATATGTGAGTGCCTGATGGTGGAGAGCTTCAAAACTGCTCTAAAAACACACCTGTTTGACCTTGCTTTTCTAGATTATTGATTCTTGCTGTAGGATTGTTGGATTACTTTTACGCTTTTAGTATGATATTTATTGTGTTTGTACTGTATATGCACTATGATCAGTGTGAATAGCGGTATATAAATAAAGTCGAATTGAATTGAAAATTGAAGTTAAAATTCAATGCTAAACAGTGCAAGGCAATGCACCTAGGGGGGAAAAAAAAACCAAGACAGAGCACTAAATGGGAGGAAAGAGACTTAGCACTACAGATGGGGAAAGGGATCTGGGAGTTCTCATTAGCAACAAGGTCTATAGCAAGGCTAACAGGATGCAGCGAGGTATCGGGAGGGGTACTGATGGCAGAAGAAAAGAGGTAAAACTTCTCTACAAATCCCTGGTGAGGTCTTATCTAGAGGACTGCACCCAGTTCTGGAGTTCTCACCTCAGAAAGGATAAGGATAGATTGGAGACCAGGGCTGTGCAAGGGCAGAATATTATTTTTCAAATACCACGAATAATGGACTATCCGAATATTCGGGATCGAATAGCCAACTACTCGAGTGGTATTTGTTATTCAGCGGGGTGGGGGGATTGTTTAAAACTAAAAGCCTCTCCCCTTCTGCTAACATTAAAATTAATTTTAGCCCTGGTGTCTAGTGGTCCCACACCCCCAGCCGATCACTGACACAATAACAAGAATCCCTGATGTCTGGTGTCCCACCCACCACTGATCACCACCCCATCCACCAACTTTACAAAAATAAAGATTTCCCTGCTGCCTAGTGGACTCCACACCACTCCACCCTGTCAGGTAGTTCCCCCACCCCACTCCCCCCTGCCACAACCCTGAGCAGGCCACCGACAACCCGACTGAGCTCCAATGAATGAGCATGTGCTTGTACAAGCACTCCCTGGTTCATTCAAGTCAGCCAGCTTGTGGTCAGTACTAGACATTTTTCAAGGGGCATAGAGAGGAGGGGGGCTGCTCCGGGGGATGGGGAATGGCATTGTGGACTCCTCCTGGGGTCCACAACGCCATTCTCCCCCAATTCCACCCCTGCTGGCACCCAAAGCAGCCCTCCTCCCTCTATGCCCCCTGAAAAAAGTCTTGGACATGTACTGACCGCAAGTTAGCTGGCTCTATCAATGAATGAGCGCATGCTTGTACAAGCACGCACTCATTCATTGACAGCTCAGTCAGGCTGCCGGCCATGGAGGTGAGTGGAGGGCTGTGCTGGTAGCCTGTTCATGGTCATGGGGAAGCAGGGGGGCACTACATGACAGGGTGGGGGATTACGGGGACCACTAGACACCAGGGACATTTTTAGTTTTGTAAAGTTGGTGGATGGGGTGGCAACCAGTGGGGGGCACTAGACACCAGGGATTCTTGTTATTGGGCCAGCGATCAGCTGGGGGGTGGGGACACTAGATACCAGGGAAATTTTTTGTTCTAGTAAAGTTGGTCAGACATGGTGGCGATCGCCGGTGGGGAGGAAGCTACCACTAGACACCAGGGATAGACTTAGTTTACAACCAGGGCTGGGCCGAATACAAATACTGACTATTTCAGCACCAAATAATGAACATTCGGCTGAATATTCAGAAAACGGTATTCACACAGCCATGTTGGAGACAATGCCACCCAGAGTAACAAAAATGATTCAGGGCCAGCAGGGCAGATCCTATGAGGAGCACCTCAAGGCATGTACTCACTGGAAACCAGAAGGGAGAGGGGAAATATGACAGAGACCTTCAAGTTCCTTAAAGGAATTAACAAAGTGAACTACAGGGAACTAGTTAGCCTGAATACCAATTCGCAGTCATGTGGACATGAATAGAAATTAACAGGAGGTATGTTCAGGAGGAATGTGAGGAAGTACTATTTTACAGAAAGAGTGGTTGAACCTTGGAACAATCTGTCGGCTGAGGTGGTGGGTGCAAAAACAGTCAGGGGATTCAAGCAGGGCTGAGACATAATGAAGGGAACAGTGGTTACCAGGGGCAACAGGGCCATGGAGGAGAATAAAGAGATGACAGGGAGGGTTAGTATCCTGAAGGAACAGTAGGTTCCAAGGATTATAGGGAACTTGGGCAGACTGGACGGACCATTGGTCTTTTTCTGCGGTCATTGTCTATGTTTCTATTATTGTAGCAAACTATTTTGTGAACAGAAAATTTGGATGGCTACCACTATATGGGTGGAGCTGCAGAAGACACTGTGGAAATAGGCAGTCAGGTTCCTTCCCCCTAGTAAGGGTGCAATAAACTTTGACTTTGACGGCAGATAAGGACCGCTTGGCCCACCCAGTCTGCCCATTTCCCTACCTGCTGTATAAGCTGCAGATTCTAGTTAACCAACAGCCTACTTCCTGCAACCCCCACTATAATTGCCTTGTGTCTGTCCCATGCATGTTTGAATTCCCCCACTGTTTTAGACCCAACGACCTCCTCAGGAAGGCTGTTCCATGTATCCACCACTCTCTCCATGAAAAAATTCTCACATTACCCCTGAGCTGTCCCCTCTATCTTTAAATTGTGCCCCTTGTTCTTACACATCTCTTTTCTGAAAAATGCTACCTCCTGGACTTTGCTGATTCCTTGAGGTACTTGAACGTTTCTATCATGTCCCCGTCCCTCCTTTCATCAAGAATATACATATTAGCTCTCTCAGTCTCTCTTCATATGGTTTCTGCTGCAGACCCTGCACCATTTTAGTTGCCCTCCTCTGGACTGCTTCCATCCTGTCTATGTCCTTGCGTAGATGAGGTCTCCAAAACTGCACACAGTACTCCAGATGGGGTCTCACCAATTGTCTGTATAGAGGGATAACCACTTCCCTTTTTCTACTTGTGATGCCCCTTTCTATGCATCCCAGTATTCCCCTGGCTCTCTTTACTGACTTTTCACATTGCTTACCCACATTTAGGTCATCTGATATGACTACCCCCAGGTCCCTTTCCATTTTTGTTGTTGTTAGTACCTCCCCTGCTATTGTGTACTCTTCTCCTGGGTTTTTGTTTCCCAGGTGCATTACTTTGCACTTCTTTGCATTGAATCTAAGTTGCCATATGTCTGACTATTCCTCCAACCTTGCCAAGTCCCTTCTCATCTTTTCTGCCCTCTGTGTATCAACTCTGTTACAGATCTTTGTGTCATCTGCAAGAGGCATACTTTTCCTCCAGACCCTCTGCAATGTCACCTATAAAGATGTTAAAGAGGACTGGACCCAGTACTGAGCCCTGAGGTACTCCACTAGTAACCCTCTCTTTGGAATGTGTTCCATTCACTATTACCTTCTGTGTCCTGTTGTGCAGCCAGTTTGCTACCTAGGCTACCACCCTGGGACCCACTCCCAGGCTGGCTAACTTGATTATTATCTTTAGCGGACTGTGTCAAATGCCTTGCTAAAGTCTAGGTGGGCCATATCCACAGCCCCTCCCTGGTCTATTATTTTGGTCACCCAGTCAAAGAAATCAATTAGATTCATCTGACATGACCTTCCTGCTGTAAATCCATGCTGCTTTGGGTCCTGTGCCCCGCTGGCCTCTAGGTACTCAACAATTCTTTCTTTCAGAAGTGATTCCATAATTTTCCCTACCACTGAGGTCAAACTTACGGGTCTGTAGTTTCCTGCTTCTGCCTTGCTCCCACTTTTGTGAAGGGGAATCACATCTGCCCCCCCCCTCAGTCCTCAGGTACCGCCCCATCCTGCCATGATTTGTTAAAAAGTGTGGTCAGTGGTGTCACTAGGTCCTCCCTTAGTTCTTTTAGGATTCTGGGGTGAATCCCATCAGGCCCCATTGCTTTGTCCACCTTGAGTTTTAGGAGTTCTTTCAGGACTCTTTCTTCTGTGAATGGACTGGTGTTAACCCCCCCTACCGAGAGTGCTTCTATTGTCTGGTTTAGGTAACTCCTCCTCATCTTCTTTTGTGAATACTGAGCAAAAGTATTCATTCAGTATCTCTGCCTTTTCACTGTCTCCCTCTGCCCACATCCCCTCTCCTTTATTAATCTTCACTATCCCTCCCTTAACCTTTCTATGCTCCCTAATGTACCTATAAATGGTTTTATCCCACTTCTTAACTGAGTTGGCTATTTTTTCCTTAGTTTGGGCCTTTGCTAGTCTGACTGCCTTCTCCAAGTCTTTCTGCTTTAATTGATACAGTTCCCTGTTGTGCTCCTTCTGTGATTCCTTATACTTTTTGAATGCAGCCTTTTTCTCCTTAACCTTCCCTGCCACCTCTTTTGATGCCTAAGCATTGCTTCCTGGACCTCACTGTTTTGAAGTGACTGAGTTGAGATCTGGGCTTCAGCACTGAAGTAAGATATATTACCAGCCAGCACTACCAAGTCAACAAGAGTTTATAGTTAAAAAAGAATGTTATGACAGTCCAGTGATGTAACAGTAGCACCACCATTTGCCATCCCTGCAAACTGGGTTTGGGAACAAACTGGGATCTCTCAGGGGTGACCAGGGGAGGGAGGACTGAGCATTCCAGCAACTGTTCCCTTATGGTGGGAAGACACTGTATCCCTCTGCTTGACTGCCTCCTGGTGGAGACCAGGTGGTAGCACAGTGAACGCACACTACAGGGGAAGGACTGTTGGTCAGTCTCATGCATACATATGCAGCACAATCCACATGTGTGTGCAACACTACACAATGGCACCCTTAGCAGAAAATGTAGAAAAAGTCCTAGTCCATCTAGGGTTTTGATGTCAGCACCCCTGAACTCATCACATGCAACTGACATGTAAGGCCACCCAGCCCCTTAGTGGTCCTGGGTAAGTGGTGGATAACTAGTAAGTCCACGAGGAGGCCAGTGACTGGGCTGGGATGGGCGCTGCGGGAAGGAGGTTCATACTGAGGTCTAAAGGCTCAGAAACAGGAACAAAAAAAAAAACAACACACACACAAGATTGTTGCACAGGACTCTAAAAGAATTACCATAAATATGCACTGCCTGCCAGATAAAAAACACAGGCAGGATGTGCACAAGAGAAATGTGGTGCTCTCAAGCAAAGAAACATATTTCAAAAGACACAGAAGCTTGAGCACTCACCACCACATATGAAACGCTGCACACCATATTCAAAAGTAAAAAGAAGCTTGAATTACATAAAATGCAAATTAATTTGCCTAATGCATTTCTGATCCATAACTTGACCCTTTCTCAAAGGTTAGCCTTTGAGAAAGGGTCACATGATGGACCAGAAACGCGTTAGGCAAATGTATTTGCATTTTATGTCATTAAAGCTTCTTTTTACTTTTTAATACGGTGTGCAGCGTTTTATATGTGGTGGTGTGTGCCCACGCTTCTGTGTCTTTTGAAACTGCCTCCCAGGTACAGATTGAATGGATGCTGCTAGGAAACGTCAGAGACATATCAGTTTAACATTTTCAGGTCCTATCTTCTGTGTTTTTTTACTTGGAAAAAAGAAATGCCAATTACTGTGTTAAAAAAATGGTAAAATCAATGGACTACAGTAGTGTAAACATAAAAAACAAAGTTTGTTGCTGAAAGACGTCTTTCATTTGAAAAGACAGAAAAATATCTTTTGTTTCTCATTTATATACTGTGATGGACCATGCAGCAAGGCATGCCTGGGCCATATATCATCATGCTGCCTCCACCTTTGGTAAACCGTTGCTGTTTGGTAAAATTGCAGTTCGGGGTGAGTGCTGAAGACACTCCAATTGACCAAGATTTGGTGAGGAAACCAATCATTTCTGTACCACATGGGGCATCAATGACTAGCCCAAGTTTAACAGTATAACAGCTTTATTAACAAATAACCAAATGCAAGAAAAAGGTTAGTGCAAATGTCAGCTTTCAACAGAGTCCGCTTAGGTACCCTCATAGGCAGGTCAAACCTACCCCTTTATACCAGGTACCAGGTTTTAAACAGACAAATTGGAGCTCCCTTAACTCACTCCCTGGGCTGTGCAGCTGAAGAATCACTGCAGGCTCATTGATGTCATGGGCTGGCCGGCGTTGGTGCACTTTAAACAGAGCAACATGCTCAATTCTCCAAACCCCACAAGCCATGCCATGCCATGCCATTACTTAAATGGCATAAAACCCCTCAAAATGGAGGTGTTTGTAATCCAAGTTTTGAAACATGGTGAAACAGATACTGTCCCTTCAAATAATACTGCAATGTGGCATATTCACAGTTCCTGGACCTGGATGGCTCCTCCTGATGCAGCAGGCCACTGGATCTCTGCTCTCCAGGGCAGCTACAGTGCAGGAAGGCGTCCTCCCTCTGCTCCATGCTGAACAAGCTACCTTGGGCACTTACTGGAGGCTCTTCCAAACACTTTGCATTTGTTCCAGACTGCTGAAGACCCAACTGACCCTCACACATCCTGGCTTCCAAACCCTTAGGAAGGTCAAAGGCAGCCTGGCACAATGCTGCAGTGCCTGCTACAGGACCTGGATCAGCAGCACTTGGTCTTTCTCTTGACGCTTGATCTTCAGTGTTGTGCACATGCTGGCTTGCATTTGATTCCAATGTCTTCCTCTCTTGAACTCAGCAGCACTGATCAGTCTGTTCTCTGCTTTTCAGGCCTGGGATGGCACAGCTTGCACCCACTCCCAGCACTGCGGACCTTTCCACCATGAGATCTCCATCAGAGCCACCCTCCTCCAGCACAGTCCTGCCTTTATGTGCCCCGCTTACAGTCTGTCTCAATTTGTATTGAGGGCTGTATCTCCAAAAACTCTGTAGCACACAGGACACAGAAAAGGTGCCAGAATATGATGCCCTCCCTTCCCCACCAAGATTTCTGAGTGTAAAGGTGGACCTGCCTGAACAGGTCCATTTCACCACCTCTGCCATATGAGGGTGCGTCCCTGTATCCTTATGGTATAACTCGGGGTGTAAGTCACAGTCCATAACATGGTCTTTGTGCTAAATATGTCCACTGCACGCACTCTGTGGGATGGGTCCTCTTTTGTCAGCTGGCAGTACAGGACTAACTGCTGCCATCTCACCAATGGGCCCTTCACTAGGACTGACTGGGCAGCTTCTTTGTCAATAATGGGGGGAAGGGTGCATTTTTATGTGCAAGTTCTAGGGGCTATGGTCCATTGGGGTTGAACAGTTTTTCTGTCCTCATCTTCAGAGTTGTTGCTGTCCAGAAAAAAGGTAGGCCACAGTTCCTGTATTTGTTCCCCTCTGTTGGCAGTGCCATTGTGGCCTCTAGGTTTTGGCAGCTGCCAGGCCATTTGAGGCAGAAATTTAGGTGAGTTCTATGGCTCAGCAGTTGTACCCTCAGTGGGCCTGACCCCATGATAAGGTTTCAGTCAGTTATAATACATGTTTAAAGTCTGTCATTTACAGATAACAGTTCATATAGCACATCAGAGGCCTTCTTAATCACTTGATATAGGCTCTGGAACCATGGCTACAGATTGGGGCAAACACTTTTCATGACGTTGATTCTTAACCCACACCCAGTCATCCTCTTCATAAACTTAGCCTGTTACCTTAGGTCATACTGTTATTTCTGCTTACCTGTGGCTTTCTCTTGGTGCCTCTTTATCACTGCAGCCACTGCACTGAGATACCCTGCTACTTTAATCACATCATCAGCAGGATCAGTGTACCTCTTGTGGACATCTGCCTTATTGAGCATCTCCACTGGGAGTGTGATTTCATGGCTGAACATCACCAAAAACGGGGTGTACCCCATCGTAGACCATACACTACTCCTGAAAGTCAGCATGATGTACGGCAATGGATTATCCCATTCATTCTGATTATCCCACATGAAGAAAAACAGCATAACTAGATCATGCAGTTCAACCACTTGAACAGTCCATTTGACTGTAGGTGGTGTGGATCAGTCCTGGTTCTGAATATGTCTTGGAGTTTTCACATCTCTCAGAACAACTTGGACTCAAAGTTATGTCTCTGGTCCACATGCATGGATCTGGGGCCCCATATTTGCAAACAAATTGTTCCACAGAAACCTTAGTGACTGTTTGAGCCTCCTGATCAGTCTGTGGTAGGCGTTGGCCCATTTTGTGAAATAGTCTACAACTACTGAGATATGCCTGTTTTTTTTAGGGTTCAGCGGCAAGGGGCCCAGCATATCCATTGCTACCCTCTCTATTGGCCAACTAGTTTGGGAAAAGACCACAGGGGCTCTAGGAGCAACAACTACAGCTTTCTGGGACCCCACAAATTGGCCAAGCTTTACACCACTCCTTAATGGATTTTCTCCACCCTGGCCCATAGTACTTGACCTGAAATTTCTATGCGAGCTTCTCTACACACAAGGGTCCCCAAGAAGCAGTGTCAGGTAATGCTTTGAGAAGCTCAGGATCCATCCTCTTGGGGACTACTATGGTTTTGTGATCAGGCCTGTCATTTATGTATTCAGCCTTAAGCACCAAAGTCCTTGTTGTATCTTGGGGTAAGGCCACACTGCTTAGTACTTGTAAAGTTCAGGGTTATATTGGGCCTCATCAGAGAGTGCAGTGAGTCCTTTCTTCAACTAGAACATCAATCTAGTGATCACTGGATCTTCCTGTTGGTGGTCAGAAAACTTGGTCATTCTGCATCCTTCTCCATATTGGCAGGGACCAGGGGTTCAGCATACTTGCTCTCTGCCTTGGTTAGAGACCAGCTTACATAGGGGACCACTCTTTCCTTGTCAGTTATCACATGGGACAACACTGCTCCCATACCCACCTTGCTGGTGTCAGTATTAAGGATAAACAGCAATTGCAGGCTGCAATATGCTAGTATGGGTGCAGAAATCAGTCATCACTTCAGTTCCACAAAGGCCTCCTGGCAGGAGTCTGGCCAGGGAAATTGCACCCCATTCTCAGTGAACTTGTACAATGGCTGGGCTATGGTGATGAACTCCCTAACAAACCTTCTGTAGCATGATGCTAGTTTCTCAACTCCATCACTGAACTAGGTACCAGCCAAGACCACACTGCCTCCACTTTATCAGGGACTGTCCCACTCCATCTTCTGATATTAGGTTTCCCAGATAATTCACTTTGCTGCAGAAGAGGTTACACTTAGGTGGCTTCACTTTCAGCTTCACAGTGCCTAGCTTCCTCGGAACTACCTTCAACGTGTGAACATGCTGTTGAAAAGTCCTGTAGATGACTATTATGTCATTGAGGTACTCCAGGCATGTTGTCCATTGTAACCCTTTTTAAATCCACCTGCATGACCTCCATCAGGTGTTGGAATGTCCCCAGAGCATTACACAATCCAAACCGCATGCTGTTAAACTCGTACATCCTTGTTTGGCTGTGAATGCAGTTTTCAGCCAGTCTTCAAGGCAAACCTCCACTTGCCACTACCCACTAGCCAAGTCCAGGGTGGAAAACCAGCTAACCTTTGACAACAAATTGAGTGTGTGTCATCAATATAAGGTAGTAAGTATGCATTCTTTGTGGTACACTCATTCATGCACCAATATTCCACACACACTCATACACCCCCATTCTTCTTCTGTACTAGAACTGCTGGGTTTGTCCATGGGGTTGTTGAGAGCCAAGTACCTCTCTGGTCATTCCTCTGTCACAACTGTTCTTCAAATGCTCCCTGATAATGGAGCAGGTTCCTCCAAGGTCCTTGCTTGATTGGATGGGTTTTTCCAATGTCAATATAGTGCTTGGTTAGCCCAATACATCCAGGTCACAATCTACCATATGCGGTACATTGGCACACTCTCACATGGCAGCCCAGGTTGCTCACATCTGCTCGGGTGTCAAGTTCTCATTCGTTGAGTTTGATTTTTTGAAATAAGGTCTGTTTCTCCAACCTGGTGCTTGTTCTCCTTTTGGGGTTGTCGGGGGTCTGGTCTGCAAGCCATGAACTCATATACAGTTGCCGCAGTGATGAAAAAACAGCAAAGACCATCACAGTGACAGAATCGGCTGTTCACCGTGATGGCCCATGGGTTTTCGACACTACTGTCTCCAGGTAGTTTGCTCCCTTCCCAAAACAAGTCCGACTCAGAGTTGGTAATCTATAGTGGGGTGGTGGGGAATAGCCCCCCACATGGGTGATGCGGGGCGGCTTAAACATTTGTTTCCACTGATAGCATAATGCTGGCTGTCGGCATTGTGCCATCTCTGTAATGCCAATTGACTGAATTCCTGCTGATGTGGCTTGGTGGAACCCCTTGAACTGTGATAAAGTCTTATATCGTCACCACAAAGTGGAATGTGCCAATCACCATCCCATGGTAGAGGGTCTGTGGCTCTGTCCTCACATAGGCAACTAGCACTGGCACTTGTCCCTGTTTTACTCTATTCATTGACTGAGCTATGAGGAAGTCATGACTTTCATTTTATTGTGGTTCCACAAGCCCTTCTCCATCTTCCACCTCACCTCCTTGAATCTGGTTAGGGATGAGAACTTTCCTTCTTGGTAGAACAGTCACATAGCTTCTGGCCACAATCTTTCCCATCCCTTGCAGCACAGGCACCTTCAGTAAAGTCCAGCAGTGCTATGTGTTACTACACCCAGTCTGTCCCCAGTAGTATAGTTTGGGTTGTGTTTTCAGCCACTAAGAATTCACAGGTTAATAGCAGCTCCTTTAGGCTAATCACTGTTTGCCACAATCCCAGCACTTTAAGGGCAGACCCATTCACTGTACAAACTGTTCTTTGTAAGGCCATAAGCTTTGCAAGGATCTTTTAATTGCTCCTCCCCACACCTGTGCATTTACAATGGACACCTATGCACCAGAATCCATGAAACACTTGCAGGGGACACCTTCTATTTCCCTGAGAATATAGTAGCCATGTCCCACTGAAGTACAGATCACAATTTGCTGAGGGGCCTCTCTATGTCCTTTGTCAGGCTTCTGGTCCTCAAAAGCAGTCAGCATGGCTCCTGGTCTTGACAAACCTCTCTGTTAGGCACATTGTTTTTCATAGTAGTCCAGGCCTCCACACCTCCAATACACCTGATTATTCAGCCATCTACTCCAAAAATTTGCTGACTTAGGATCTGAGTTTCCTAAAGGTCTCTTTTGCCAGGTCCTTGGGATCTTGAGCTTCACCTTTAATTTTTCAAGTTCAGTGTGCAGAATTGTGAGAACCCATGCCATTTCCTCTCATACCTCTACAACAGCTCCAGTCAGTTATTTAAGAATAACAATCTCTAGAGATACTTCATATGCCCAAACCTGGGGACTTAAAGTCTGTGGAAAACAAAATTTGCACAGCCTCCAATATGGTGGCATACTGGATTGCTTATTCTAGCCCTGAGAGTTTCTGCAGGCATAGCTAGAAATGGAGATCCCCACTCTCTGCATGAATAATGAAATGGTCTTGAACCACCAGGTCTTGAGTGACTGAACCAGTGTCTGGAAAGGCCTTGACTACTGGGTGCTGCAGGGCTTTCCCAATGTCTTGAGCAAATTCCCTCTTTTCTTTTCCTCTATTGAAAAAAACAGCTGTTTCTCAAGCAGCACATTTGGCAGTTTCAAAGGACTGTTTCATGGCCACTAGCACAGCAATATAGTTTTGTTTTATGTCATACTCCAGTCCCCAGTACATTTCATAGGCTTTTCTTTGAAATAAAAGTCCCATAAAAGTGTTTCTTAGCTGCTACATCCCATTCATTCAACTCAGCTGCAAGCTCAGACTGAGCCAACCAATTGACCCACTCCTGGTTCTCTCTGTCAAAGGGATTGAGCATGAAGGAAGGTCATCTCACACCTCCCCCCACCTGGGGTACCTGTGGGCTAGTGACTTCCCCTGGTTGGGATATGTACAACTTTAATTGTAACTCAAAATAACAAAATTTAACAGGTTAACAGTTTTGCTTTAACCTAGCAAACTTGTTTGCAGTGAATCACACCACTGCCACCAGTGTGTGAGGGATCCTGTGTCAAGGCATGCCCGGGCCATGCTTGCTGGGCTGCCACCACCTTTAGCAAACTGGTGTGATCTGGTAAATCACAGTTGAGGGGTGAGTGCTTGAGACACTCCAATCAACCAAGCCACAAAAACTTTGGCTCTTGATGTGCGTGGTAGGGAAACCACTAATTACTTTAAAACATGGGAAGTCAATAAACTACCCAAGTTTAATGTAATAAAATGACTTTATTAACAACCTGCAAGGAAGAGGGTTAGTGCAAATGTTAACTCTAAACATGGCCCTCTTAGGTGGCCCCTTTGGATGGCCAGATCTACCCATTCCCACCTCGTACCAGGTTTTAAACAGACACAAATAGGAGCTCCCTTAACTTAACCCTGGGTACCTCAGCTGTAAAAATTGGTGCAGGCTCACAGATGTTGCCGTGGGTTGGCCAGCATTGGTGCACACTAACGGAGCAACATGCTCAATCCCCCATACCCCACAGGCCCTGCAACTGTTTAATTTTTTACCAGTTGTCAAATAAATAAAATGGCAGAAAACCACTTAAAATGGGGCAATTGTAATCCAAATTGCAAAACACAGAAAAACAACAGGCTCTGTCCCTTCAAACAATGCCACAGTGTGGCATACTCGCAGTTTCCAAACCAGGATGGCTCCTCCTAATGCAGCAGACCACTGGACGTCTGCTTCCCCAAGGCATCTATGATATAGTCAGGCTTTCTCCCTCTGCTCTGTGATGAACTAACTACCTTAAGCACTGATTGCAGGTTCTTCTGCCTTCTTCCACTCATTCCAGTCTGCTGAGGACCAATCTGAGCCTCATGCATCCTGGCTGCCAAACCCCCTATGTCAAAGGCAGCCCAGGACCATGCTGTAGTGCCTGCCACAAGACCTGGATCACCAGCCCTTGGTCTTTTTCTCCATGCAGGATCTTCAGAGACACTCACATGCTGACTTGCACAAAGTTCCCACTTTATCCAGAATGCAACAGCTCTGTTCAGTTTGTTCTCTGCTTTTCAGGCCTTGGGTGACACAGCTTGCACCCACTCCCAGCACTGCGGACCTTTCCTATCTGTTGCACAGATCTGACCTCCTCCAGCACAGTCTTACCTTTATAGGCCCTGCTCAGAGTCAGTCTTGATTTGTGCCTGGGGCTGTCACTCCAAACACTCAGCAGCCCACAGGAAACAGAAAAGTTGCCAGAATGTGATGTCTCTCCTTTCCACAGAAGCCCCCTTGAGTCCCTTCACCTGTGAGGTTTCGGGGCATGGGGGCAGGCCCACCCAAACAGGCCCATTATGATACATTGAGCTCCTAAGTAGTTGGCTGTTTCTGACATCACAATACCAGAAATCTATTGAATTATTATTTTTTATTAGCAGTGTGAAAAGCAAAGGTAACCCACTTGTTTCACTGCACAAATATTTCATTATAAAAGTAGAAAATAATTAATAACACACTAAAACACAATGAATTTAAGTCAGTTGTGTATTCATTAGAAGTGAACACCTGCTCTTTAAGGGGTAAGGGGTATAGTCTGAAAACATAATGGAATATTAACTGGGGCCTGATGTACTGTAAATCAGAACAAGTGACAGGCAAGAATGTTCTTTATCATTTTTAACCTGGGACTTCAAAATCATCATAACATGTCCCGAGCAAAGAAAGAACTACAGTGATTTTCATAATACAGTCTGTCTTAGTTCTTGTAAAAAGTTTCAGCAAAACATTTTCTGTGGTCACATGAGACTGCCCACCCATTGCGATTGCAACACAAGCAAGTCAAATGTTTTCTTTTTCAGGGCAGAAGTCTTTTTCCAGTCACGCACGTACACAACTGCTATGGCTCCAAACAGTATCCTGTCACAATGCGTCACGGTTACACACACACACACACACGCATGCGCACAACACACAAACACACACACATATCAGTTCTGAGTATAGCAGGCTGCAATGTATATAGGAAGAAAGAGCTGGTGCATGCATTTTAAAATCAACAAGTTTGGATTAAATCAAGAGGGTCTAAAAGGTCTGACTTTATTACAGGTTTTATTACTTTCAGCAGCTATCAGTCACCACAGGCTATTGTGTAGGGAGATATGCAGAGAGCATATGGGGGAAGCATAACATTAAAATTATGCCATTTAAAGTGACTCCTCAGCCTTAATGACAGTCTAGAAACTGGCCCTTAATTCCTCCTCATTAAGCAGAAGTACGCTGCCTTTTCATAAGCATGTGGTTAATTTGTATAGGATGTAAGCCTGAATGTATGCTTGTATTCTGTTGTCTTCTTAATTCTGGGTCACTCACCCATCTAAAATTTGCATTATCTCATGGGTTATTGGAGGCAGTGTGGTCCAGTGGTTAGAGCACTGGTTTGAAAACCAGGGGATCAAAGGTTTAAATACCACTAGACCAACTCACTATGTGACATTAAGCAAATCACATAAGCGCCTAGTGCTCCTGTCTACCCAGCTGCTGAAATGGGTTGAAGCAGTACTCCACAAAAAAACTAGGTAATATCTCAGCTTTGGCATCCTGGGTGAATAAGTTGTAAAATAAAAATATTTAAGCACATGTTGAGGGTCAGGGTGGGTTTGTGCAGATGAGTGGAAGCTATGGTGGGAGGAATATTAAGTTTTGGAAAACATCTGTACTTTTCTTTTAGATATGTGGGGCCCCTAGGATCAGCCATGTATTATAACAAATAAATATCCAACTATGAATTATCAAGGGTATAATTACATTAAGCAGTTTAGGAAAAACAAACCACTCAAGCTTCACTCTCAAGGTTTATTATGTCCCTAAAACCACTCAGTGGTATTATACCCTTGTAATTCTCATTTGCACATCATTTATTCTGTTTTTGCACTGACTCCTACCCAATTCTGTTTGCACCTAAAGCTTATTTTTGCTGTTTTTATACACTAATTATTTGTATATTCTCTTTCCCCTTGCCTCAGGACACATTTGCTGTATTCAGCTTAATATTCCTGTCCTGGTGAAACTTTTAATAAGTACATTGTCCCTGGGTCTCAGCTGAGCTCATTGCATGTCTCAAAGCACAGGACTCTGCTTAGTGACTTCACAAGGCCTCTGATACTCCAGAGGATTTAGCAAGGAATATACTGCAGTCCTTGCATGAATGCATCCAGGTTGGCCAAGTTGAAAAATTTTGTTCCAAACTCCAGAATAACCTTAAATATCCATTTAAATATGGGCAATCATCCCCTCCTTTTGGATCCATTATCATCCATTCCAGTCCTCAGTCTAGGTAGTTCCACTATTGTCTTCCCCCTTCCAGCCTCATATCATGTCCTCTTGTCCTTGTGCATCTCCTTTTCTGCAGAAATCTGCCCTCCTCCAATTAATGTATCCCCTTGATGTATCTGAATGTTTGTATTATGTCTCCCCTCTCCCGTATAACCTCTAGTGAGTACATATTTAACTCCCTGAGCCTCTCCTCATAGCTTTTCTGATGCATGCCCTGCACCACTTTGGTAACCCTTCTCTGCGCTGACTCCACCTGTTTAATGTCCTTTTAGATTTGGGGCTTCTAAAACTGGACACAGTATTCTAGGTGAGGCCTCAGCAGTGACCTGTACTGGGCAATATTACGTCTCTCTTCCTACTTGTCATACCCCTTCCTATGTATCCCAGCATTGTATTTGCCTTTCCCACTGCCCTTCCGCACTGACTTGCCAATTTGAGGTAATCCATTATAATGACTCCCAGGTTCCTTTCCTGATTAGTTGATGTCACTTCCTCTCCCCCTAGTTGGTACATTGCCCTTAGGTTCTTATGTTCCATATGCATAATTTTGCTCTTTTTAGTATTAAATCCCAGCTGCCCTACCCTTGACCTTCCTCTAGTCTTTTTAAGTCCCTTCTCATTTCTTCAACCCCCTCTGTGTGTCGACCCTGTTGCAGATCTTTGCGTCATCTGCACACAGGCATACCTTCCCTTCTAGACCCTTTGCCATATCACTGATGAATAAATTGAATAGTAATGGCTCCAGCACTGACCCCTGTGGTACCCCACTTGTTCCCTCCTCTGATCTTACCCCATTTACTACTACCCTCTGGCTCCTGTCGCTCAGTCAATTTTGCACCAACGTTACCACTCTTGCTCACACCTCTAGATTGCTCAACTTGTTTACTAGTCTCCTATGTAGAATGGTGTTAAAGACCTTCCTAAAATCCAGGTAGACCACATCCACCACCCCGCCCCGATCCACAACTCTTGTCACCCAGTCAAAGAACTCCATTAGATATTTTGGCTTGATCTCCTTCCTGTGAAACCATGCTGTCTTGGATCCTGCAACACATTTTCGGACAGGTACTCAACCATCCTTTCCTTAATTAATATCTTTATAACCTTCCCCACCACCGAGGTTAGGATTACTGATCTAAAGATCCCTGCCTCCTCCCTATTCCAGCTCTTGTGAATTGATACCACATCTGCCTTCTTCCAGTCCCCTAGAATCCTTCCTGTCTCCAAGGATTGATTGAACAGGTCTGCCAGGGGAGAAACATATAAACATAGAATTTGATGGCAGATAAGAACCACTTGGCCCACCTAGTCTGCCCCTTTCTCTACCTAATGGATAAGCTGCAGATTCTAGTTAACCAACAGCCTACTTCTTCCTAACCCACACTAGAATTGCTTTATGTCTATCCCATGCATTCTTGAATTCCCCCACTGTTTTAGACTCCAAGACCTCCTCAGGAAGGCCATTCCATGCATCCACAGCCCTCTCCGTGAAAAAATACTTCCTCACATTACCTCTGAGACGTCCCTCCACTATCTTCAAATTGTGTCCCCTTGTTCTTGCACATCTCTTTTTCTGAAAGATGCTACCCTCTTGGACTTTGTTGATTCGCTTGAAGTACTTAAAAGTTCTTTATCATGTCCCCCCTCTCCCGCCTTGAGGGTATACATATTAAGCTCCTTTACTCTCTTTTCATATGTCTTCTGGTGCAGACCCTGCACCATTTTGGTTTCCCTCCTCTGGACAGCCTCCATCCTGTCTATGTCCTTGCGGAGAGGAGGTCTCCAGAACTTCACGAAGTACTTCAGATGGGGTCTCACCAACTGCCTGTACAGAGGGATAACAACTTCTTGTTTTCTACTGGTGATGCCTCTCTCTATGCATTCCAGTATCCCCCCAGCCCTATTTACTGCCTTCTCATATTGCTTGCCCACCTTTATGCCATCTGATATAACTACCCCCAGGTCCCTTTCCATTTTTGTTGTTGTTAGTATCTCTCACCCCCATTGTGTACTCTTCCCCTGGGTTTTTGTTTCCCAGGTGCATTACTTTGCCCTTCTTTGTACTGAATCTAAGCTGCCATACATTTGACCATTCCTCCAACCTTGCAAGTCCCTTCTCATCCTTTCCACCCCACCTTGTGTATCAACCCAGTTGCAGATCTTTGTGTCGTCTGCAAAGAGACATACTTTTCCTTCCAGTCACTCCGCAATGTCACTTATAAAGACATTTAAGAGGACTGGTCCCAATACTGAACCCAGGCTACAACCTTGGGATGCACTCCAAGGCTGGTTAACTTGTACATTAATCTTTTGTGTGGAACTGAGTCAAATGCCTTGCTAAAGTCTAGGTAGGCCATGTCCACAGCCCCTCCCTGGTCTACTAATTTGGTCACTCAGTCAAAGAAATCTATTAGATTCATCTGACATGACCTTCCTGCTGTGAATCCATGCTGCCTTGGGTCCTGTGCCCTGCTGGCCTCTAGGTACTCAACAATTCTTTCCTTCAGAAGTGATTCCATCATTTTCCCTACCACTGAGGTCAAACTAACCGGTCTGTAGTTTTCTGCCTCTGCCCTGCTCCCACTTTTGTGAAATGGAATCACATCCACCATCCTCCAGCCCTCAGGTGCACCCCCATCCTCCCATGATTTGTTAAAGAGGGTAATCAGTGGTGTCACTAATTCTACCCTTAGTTCTTTTAGAATTCTGGGGTGAATCCTGTCAGGCCCCATTGCTTTGTCCACCTTCAGTTTTAAGAGTTATTTCAGAACACTTTCTGCTGTGAATGGACTGGTGTCGACTCCCCTATCCAGACTGTTTCTATTGTTTGGTTTAGGTACCTCCCCCTCCTCTTCTTTTATGAATACTGAGCAGAAGTATTCATTCAGTATCCCTGCTTTTTCACTGTCACCCTCTGCCGACATTCCCTCCCCTTTATTAAGCATCAGTACCCCTTCCTTGGTCTTTCTTCACTCCCTAATGTATCTATAAAAGGTTTTATCCCCCTTCGTAACAGAGCTGGCTATCTTTTCCTCAGTTTGGTCTTTGCTATCCTGACTGCCTTCCCTGCCTCCTTCTGCTTTAACTGATATAATTTTCTGTCCTGCTCCTTCTGTATTTCCTTATATTTCCTGAATGCTATCCTTTTCTCCTTACCCTTCCCTGCCACCTCTTTTGAGAACCTTAGTGACTTTTTCCTTCATTTTGTTTTGTTGATTTGCTTTACACAAAGGCTTGTTGCCTCTGTGATGGCAGTTTTGATTTTTCCCCATTGTTCCTCCACCCCTCCTTCTTGCCTGTTTGTTAGTGCTTTTCTGAAGCACTCTCCCATTTTGCCAAAGTTATTCCTCCTAAAGTCCAAACTCTTGCTTTTGTATGGCTTGACTCTGCTTAGTGGCTTGTGTTTATTGTGAACCACACTGTTTGGTGGTCATTTGTTCCCAGATGGCTATCCACTTCTAAATCTGAGATCCTCTTTCCATCCCCATTTGAGAGTACCAGATCCAAGATTGCTCCCTCCAGAGTGGGTTCTAACACTAGCTGTCTGAGGCATGCCCCCTGTAGGGCATTGAGAATGACCCTGCTTTTGGATGTGGTTGCAGTAAAGGTACTCCAGTTAACATCTGGCATATTCAGGTCCCCTATCAACAATATCTCTCAATTTTAGCCTGTACACTCCAGAAACAATCAACTACAACTCTGACCCACCACCCCAGTGAGTGTCATCCTTCCTTTCAGACACCTATTTCACAGAGTTTAAGTAGCAGGTCTAGTCACAAATGACTGCAGCTATTCTCCCAGCTAGATTTCCTCCCTGGCAAACAAAAGTTACACTAAGAAAAGTTGACCCCAAAATCAGAGAACCAAAATATTGACTCCTACTTACTTACACAGGCCCCAAAATTAAGAATTCAATTCAGTGTACTATATTAAATCACCTCCTTGCTATAAGGAAGCTGGTGGTGGCACTTGCTGCTTTCTCTCTTTCTCTCTCTCTCTCTCTGTCTCTCTCAGCTACAGCAGGAGCAGCTATTTCCCCCCTTAGTTCTTTTAGTATACTTGGGTGCACCCCGTCAGGTCCCATTGCTTTATCTACCCTCAATTTCTCAAGTTCCCCGAGTATCCTCCTTTCTGTAAAAGGGCTTTTGTCTCCCCCCCAGTCTTTCCTTTGTCCTCCCTCCCTCTGAGGACCATTTTCCACTCCTTCTGTGAATACTGAACAAAAGTACCTGTTCAATATGCCAACCTTCTTCTGGTCTTCCTCCACACTCTCACCCTCTCCCCCTTAATTCTGACTATTCCTGCTTTGTTTTTTCTCCTTTCACTAATGTATTTGTAGACTGTTTTATTCCCCTGCCTCACTGTCCTTGCAATGTTTTCCTCTGTCTGTGCTTTTGCTTCCCTAACCACTTTTGCAGCCTCACTCAGTTTCTTCTGATATTCCTCCCTGTTCTGTGTCCTCTGTGTTGCATTGTGCCTCCTGAAGGCTAGCCTTCATGCGGTGGTTGCTTTCTAGTTCAATAACTTGTTCACTACCTGTGCTCTTTCATATACCCTCTCCGCCCCACTCCTTTCCAACTCATCTTCCCTCACCCTGTACCCTCCACTTGTCCCCCAATCTTCTCATTTTTCCCAAACCTCTACTGTGGTAACCCTCTCAGCTCTGTTGACACACAACCCATCCACATACAATGGCCAAACTGGACTCATTCCCACACTCCTCAACCTCTCTGATCCTGCTGTGGCTGGTCCCATCTCTGCTCTCTTTTTCTTGTTCTTCTTCAAAGGTACTATTCCTGCTGTTAGGAAGAGGGCTAAAGTTATCCTCCTTCACAAAAGGGGTAACCTCTTCTCCCAAGGTTACTACCATCCCATCTATCTTACCCCTGCTTTGGCTAAACTTTAAGTGTTTTTGTTGTACACCCAGCTCTTGTCTTTCTTGACTCCTCTTCTCTAACCACTTTCTAATCCAGTTTTGTGTCATCCCATTCCACTATCATCCCTACTCTGACTCATTGACCACATCTGGAAATGGATGATCAGGGTCTAATCACACCCCCTATTTTTGTGCACCTGGCCACCCCCTCCTACTGGACAAATCTGTAGGGGCAGAACCCCAGTGACACTCATTGGTTATTCCCTCTCCCCCACCAATGGCATTAAGTGTTTTCCATGGTTTAGCCCTTGGTCCTAGCCTGTTTTCGATTTTCTAAATAATCTTCTTATGCGCATGTCTTTTTGTACATTCATAAGTTCATGGCTGACAAGTTTTTTGCCTTTGGATCCTCAGCCCTAGAACTGGCTTCATAGCTCTAATGTGATTTAATAACACCCAGCACTGGTTCTATAACAATGTGTGTGCTCTAAATTCCAAGAAAGCCATATCTGTGACCACTGGTGCCAGGCAACAGCTGTCTAGTATTCACTGTAGCCTGGTCTGCATGACTCTGGATTGCTTCTAGCTGAAGGAAGTTTTTCCTTAGCTATCTGGGAGTCTGGCTGAACCTTCATCTTTAGTTCTCCTTCCACATAGATGCCATCCACAAAAAATGAATCCAAAAACTTGAGCACCCTACAAGACAGAATCCATGATCCTCCTTCTATGCTCATCAAGAGACTATAGTGAAAATTATCTTTCTGGCATTCCACTGCAGGAATGTGGTGTCTAGCTCTACCCCTAAATACATCCTGTTCAGACTGGGTCCCCTTTTCCACTCCTGTCACTTTGTCCTTGACTTCCCTGATCACTGTTTCCTTAACTACACCCTCTCTGTTCCCTCACTCAAGGGCAGACACCTCTCTCACTGTGTTTCCCTTATCTCTAAATTCTGGTTTGGGGTCTACCCTGCTGTCTTCAAGGTCCATGTTCTCCTGTCTGCTCTCATCCAGTTTCCCTAACCCTTTAAAAAAACTAACACTTGCTGTTACTCTCGTCCAAGTACTAAAGCCTCTGCCAGATAGATTGTTTTCTCCTCTAGTCTTTCCTGGCTCAGGTCTTTCCTACCTTTTCACATGCCACTTCCCCATCTGCTGTAAAGACTTTATTCCATGAACACACCTCTCATATCTGTTCTCACACTTGACTCTCCTCCCAGTCCTCTCCACACTTCCTCTAACTCCCACTCCTCTCTACACTACCCCCAAACTCCACTCAGTGTCACAGTTAATCCTACAACTCTTTTTCCTCTCTCTCTCCAAGTCTAATGCTTTGTTCTCAATCATTACTGTTTTGGACTCTCCCACCCTGGTTATTCTAGTTTGCTTTTGTTTCTGACTTCCCATATATGGTCTTTATAATGTGTACATTTTATTTTTCTATAAGGCACAACGCCCGCTTGCCGCCAGACTTCAGCACATCTGTTTTGCACTCTGCCTCATTTTGCACAACTGTTTATGTTCTTTTATTTGTTTACTGTGTTTTCTTTTATTTTGTGCACTTTTTGTAACAGTGTTCAAGGTATTTCCCATGTACAGTATAGCATCCCCAATATGCATCTAGAAACAACATCAACTCAGATAAACATACCTTCCTGGTGAAGACTTTATAATAAAAAAAAAGGCTTTAGCTGTATTGTATCTCTGTGTTCTGCAACTATAGACTGTAGAAATAAAACATTTGCCTGATGTAATTGTTTCCAGTACCTTTTTCTTATTACATAATAAATACATTGATTAATTGTACTTGGATAAGTCATTCTTTTACCTGTGATCTGTTACATATTATCACAGCATACCATTTTAAATGAAAGTTTGATTCAATGGGTGATATCCCAGATTCAACATTAGAAGGATAGATATATAGCTGCTAGATAGATAGATAGATAGATAGATAGATAGATAGATAGATAGATAGATAAACAAGGCTGTGACATCACAAATCCCATTATATTCAGCTGTAATGGCATACCCATGTATAATGAGATGTTTCTTTGGAATATTTAAATGATTAGTCTTCTGACATATTTTCCCTTTCCTCTCACCTTCCCCCTTTTTCCACATATTCAACATTAAACATGACCCAACCAAATCCCTCCAGTTCTGCATTCCAGATCCATTTTGCTCTGTAAATTTGATTTTGTAACACTTCATTTATGTTTTATTTTAAACATTGAAAAAATAGCTATTATATAAAATATGGGGAGCAGTGCCAATTTACCTTTGTTTGCACCCTCGGTTTATGGTGACTTTGCAAACCACTTGAGCAGTATTTTTACAGTTAGTAATCACAAACCTTGGGTATACACAAATACCTTATTATATATAACACTCTATACATTATTATCTTCTGAGGCTTTTTCAGGCATAACATGTAAAATCATAGGAGATTAGGGTTTCCTGAAGTAAAATGAAGGCTTAAAATAATGCAATGATACCACTTTGAAAATGTGTTAGAATGTACACATACATACAATCATTACTTACTTTCCATGTATATGAACTGGCAATTAGAAAATTATGAAAAAGTTAAAAAAATTGTGTTTAAAAAATCTGTTATAATTATATTGTATTGATACTTTGATGTACCTTTGAATGTCAATATCTCCATGTCTCATAGAAGATTCTTCTATACAACATTGGAAAGATGAAGGTTGGGCCTTTCCACAGGTGTATAACACAAGCATGTAGCATGTAAGATTCTCTGGATATGTGCTTCAAAAGCTTCATGGACATTATTAATGTAAAGACAATTCATAGATGTAAATGTTGGGTTATCAATATATAAACCACAGCCTTTTTTACATTTGATGTGCATGCAACAAATGTTTTGGGATGAGTACAAGGGGATGTGGGAGGTGTGTCACTGCCCAACCTCATTGCAGTTCACAATACCAGGGGCTTGGCAGTCTAGACCTATGACCATGCTCTGTGGACTGACACAGCTGTCAGCTTTTTGTGCAGAAACTTCTTGTACTTCAAAGAACTGAAGCAGCTCCAATCAAGTGGGTTTTGGTCCTTTAATCTGCATGAAGCCACTTCAGCAAACAGCTGAGTGGCTTTCGACATCAGCCTGTGTTTAGATCTGTGACTCTGGCATGCACATTAGCATCAATGCTAATGCACGTGCCCAAAGTCATAGAAATTCCTCACATTCAAACAACAAAGAAATCCATCCATTGATGTCTGCTGCTGGCACCCCGTAACTGATCATTATTGTTTTTTTTTATTTAAATCCTGTCAAACAGAAAATCGTCCATCATTGTCTATTGCACTGTTAGAATCCCCCCACCGACCCTTCCACTCAGCACCCATAGCCCCACACCCCCCCAAACATAACTCTGGCACTGGGGGTGCCCAATCCTCCAGTGTAAAAACCTGAAATAAAGAAAACCTTCCCTCAGTGTTTGTGTTTTTTTTAAATATCCTGTGAAAAAGAAAATGGTCCATCGATGTCTATTGTGGCAGCCACCATAACTGCACCCCCACACAGTTTATAACACTGACACTAGTCCCCTAGTGTCTACAGCTGGTGCCCCTGTAACTGTCACCCCCCACCTAACCCTCCCACTCAGCACCAACCCCCCAAAACATCACACTGACACTGGGGGTGTCCAATCCCCCAGTGTCAAAACCTGATATCAAGAAAACCTTCCCTCTGCATTTTTTCTTCTTTTTTTTAAGCCTGTAAAAAAAAAAGTCCATCGATGTCTGTTGCACCATTATTTCCCCACTAACCCTCCCACTCAGCACCCACCACCCCAAGCCCTTACTTACTCACTGGAGATCCAAAGCCATAATCTTCTCTGGACTGTAGACACGTCTTCATTCTTCAAAGCCAGACCGTGAACTGAGGAAATCAGGTAAGCTGTTCAATGTATTTCAATGGATCTTTGAACTTAGTAGCATAACCTGGCCATTTTTCAATATTTTTGCCCCAATATTTCAACATACCTTTTTTCAGACACCACCTCGTGAACAGTGCAAGTTACATTAGGTAAATCTGTCTAAAAAGATGATTTCACAGTCATTGCATAAAATCAACTTTTGGCCAGGAGCTGAACATAGATACATAGATACATAGACAGTGTCGACAGATAAGAGCCTATGGCCCACCCAGTCTGCCCATTTGAGCTTGTAAGTTCAGTTTGTTTTCCTAGAAGTCTGTTGCCCCTTAACCCTGAGCTCCAGAATTCCTTTATGTCTATCCCATGCATTCTTAAATCCCGTGATTGTTTCAGCCCCCACCACTTCCTCTGGCAGGGTGTTCCACTTGTCCACCACCCATTCTGTGAAGAAATTCTTTCTCATGTTTCCTCTGAATCGTCCTCCCTCCAACTTCATCCCATGCCCTCTTGTCCTGGAACATCTTTTTTGCTTAAAAATAGTGTTTTCCTGCACCCTGTTCCTCCCTGTAAGATACTTGTATGTCTCTATCATATCCCCTCTCTCCCTCCTCTCCTCCAGGGAGTACATGTTCAGTTCCTTCAACCTGTCTTCATAGGACTTGTGATGCAATCCATGCACCATCTTTGTTGCCCTCCTCTGAACCTTCTCTACCCTGTCTATGTCCTTACGAGGTATGGTCTCCAGAACTGTACACTGTACTCCAGGTGGGCCTCACTAGTGTCTTGTATAGCGGAATTATGACCTCCTTTTCCTGCTGGTGATGCCCCTGCCTATGCATCCCAGCATCCTATTTGCTTTACCTGCTGCCTTGTCACACTGTTTCCCTCCTTGAGGTCATCAGAGATGACAACCCCAAGATCCTTTCCTGCTTGGTGCATGCTATATCCTCACCCCCCAAATGATATATTGTGCCAGGGTTTTGTGCCCCATATGCATTATCTTGCACTTCTTTGCATTGAATTTCAACAGCAAACCCCTGACCATTCTTCAAGTTTCTGCAGGTCACTTCTCATTCTGTCTACACCCTCTGGTGTATCTACTCTGTTACAGAGCTTTGTGTCATCAGCGAACAGTGAAATTCTGCCTTCTAGGTCCCGCGCATGTCACTGATGAAGATGTTGAATAGGACCAGTCCAGCACTGATCCCTGTGGTACCCCACTGGTCACTCTTCCCTCTGTGGAGTGACAGCCATTTACCACCACCCTCTGTGTCCTGCCACCCAGCCAGTTACCTACCCACCACACTACTGTCCTGCCCACACCCATATTCCCCAGTTTGTGTAATAGTCTTCTATGTGGCACAGTGTCAAAGGCCTTGCTGAAGTCCAGATAGGCCATGTCCACTGCCCTCCCTGATCCACCTCCCTAGTCACCCAGTCAAAAATTCAACGAGGTCTGGTCTGACATGACCTCCCCTGGTGAAACCAATGCTGCCTTGGGTCCTGTAGTCCATTGACAACCAGATGTTCCACCAACTCTCCTTCAGTAGTGCTTCCATGATCTTCCCCACTACCGAGGTGAGGCCGACTGGTCTGTAGTTCCCTGCTTCCTCTTTGTTCCCACTTTTGTATAAGGGACTACATCTGCTGTCCTCCAGTCTTTGGGTACCTCCCCTGTTTCCAGTGATCGGCTAAACAGGATAGCCAGAGGTTCAGCCACCACTTCTCTTAGTTCTTCTAAGGACCCTGGGGTGCACCCATCTGGCCCCCTGCTTTATCAACTCTTATTACTTCCAGTTCCTTCAGGACCCTTTCTCTGTAAAGGACTTGTGTCCATTTCTGCACCATTCTCACTCGTTGTACCTTCAGACTCATTACCCTCCTCTTCCTCAGTAAAGACTGAGCAGAAATACCTGTTCAATATGTCAGCTTTACTGTTGTCATCCTCACATAGCCCCATCCTCCCCTTCAGTTTCACTATCCCTCCCTTTGTCTTTCTTTTTTCACTTATGTACCTGTAAAAGGTTTTGTCCCTCTAGCCACTGATTTTGCAATATGTTCTTCTGTCTGAGCTTTGGCTTCCCTTACTGACCTCCTGCCTCCCTTTGCTTCTCCTGGTACTTCTCCCATCCCCTTCTGCCTGTGTCTTTTGTATTGCCTGAATGCAATCTTTTTCTTTCACTTTCTTTGCTACCTCTTTGGAAAACCATAATGGTCTCCTCTTTTCTCCCTTGCTAACCTGCTTAATGCATAATTCTGTTGTTCTTGTAATCCCATTTTAAATACTGCCCACTGTTCCTCAACCCCTGATTCCTTTCCCATTCCCTTAATGCCTCTTTCAAGTATCTCCCCATTTTCCCAAAGTCTGCCCCCTAAAATCCAGGATACGTGTTTTTGTGTGGTTTGGTTCTGCTCTTTCTGTGATTTCAAACCACAATGACTGGTGGTCACTGTTTCCAGGTGCTCCCCCACTGTTACCCCATCCACTGTTGTCCCTGTTTTTGAGCACAAGGTCCAGTATTGCCTTCTGCAGAGTTGGTTCCATGACCAGTTGCTTGAGGAAGGCAACCTGAAGGAGTCTAGGATAAATCTGCTCTAGTTGATGCTGCTGCTGGGATGCTCAGTCCACGTCTGGAATATTGAAGTCTCCAACCAGTACTACCTCACCCTTGTCTGCCATCCTTTGGATGGCTAGCATCAGCTCCCTATCTGTTTCTTCCTCCTGGGCTGGTGGTCTATAGACCACACCTGTGCGGATGGCTGTCCCCATTTTCCTTTCCAGCTTAACCCACAGTATCTCTCCCCCATTTTGTTCCTCCTGGATCTCTGTGGCCCTTATGTCATTTTTCACATACAGTGCCACTCCTCCTCCCTTCCTGCCTGCTCTGTCTCTTCTGAATATGTTGTAGCCAGGTATGGCCGTCTCCCAGTCATGGGTATCATTACACCAGGTTTCAGTGATGGCCACAATGTCCAGGTCTGACTGTACCATGACAGCCTCCAGATCTTCCATCTTGTTGATAAGGCTCCTGGCATTTGCACACATGGCTTTCCATGATTTGACCTCCCTAGACTGTTTCACTGTTCTACTCCAGCCCCTTCCTTGGTTGTCATTTATCCCTGGTTCTCCTTGCTGTCTGCCCTTCTGCTGAATTTTGTCCCTTTTCTGCTTATCCACCTCTTGGGCACTAATCTCCATCTTTTGCACACTGCTTTGCAGAGATAGCCACTCCTCTGGTTCACTGGTTCCACTGCATTTTCTCTTCCCTTGTTCATGAGGTGGAGTCATAAGAAGGCGATGTTGAAAATTTGGTGTCAAAATATTAACAAACAATAAAGTTATGAACCTGGGTTAAAATTTGCAAACACAGGCTCATAACCTTGGTAATTTTCAATATTTTGATCCCACATTTTCAGCATAGCCATTTCTTTACAGCACCCCATGAATGTGACAGTTGTCATTTTTAAATCCTGGCCAAAATGTGTTTTCACACACCGAAAGGTGATTTTGCTGTTGCAGCATGAAATCACATTTTGGGCAGCAGTTGAATATTTTCTCTGACTTCTCCATGAGGTGGGATCATAAGAAGGCTATGTTGAAAATTTGGGGCCAAAATATTAAAAAACAACAAAATTATGAGTCTACATTGAAATTGACAAATGCAGGCTTGTAACTTTGTTATTAGACATTAATACAGCATCTTGGCATGCGTCTGCCTCCTTGGACCTCCCAGTGTGTCGCTATCCTCAGGGCTTAGGGGACTGTAAATGAGAAAGGAAAATCCATACACTCACACCTAGTGACGGGCCCTGGTGCCTAAGCAACCAGACCAGCTCAAGGGACTCAGTGCAGACCACCCAACTACAGTGAGATGGGGGGAGAGGACCCAGGCTCTCCCTTCTCCCTGCCCGAAGAGGTAAACCAAGGCTGAATGGGGGCTGGTCCACAGAGTTCTCTGGAAGCCTGGCAGGGCCACAAGGACACCTTGGGAGTCCTGGAGGAGAGGGACAAGTTGCAGTGTGGATGGGGACATAAACTGTGCATAAGAAGAAAAAAAAAGCAAAATGTCAGCCTCCTGACTATGGCCTTTATGGACTTAAACTATTTTATCCCACTGGGCCCTGTGCCACAACTCTGTAACAGTACTGGGGTAAATCTAAACCAGTTGAGGGACCAAGACCCTGGTCACCTGAAATGTTACTTCAGGTCAGTTTCTGAAAGGGATAGCTTTAAATCCACATTAAAAAGGTACTAGGCAAGACCAGGGTGGTGGTGGTGGTGGAGGGGGACACCTTAGATATGAAGTTACTGGCCATGGCACTGGATGAGCTAGCATACCATATAACAAAAATGTTCAGTTTCTCCATGTGGTGCTCTCAGTTCCTAGAGAAATGGAAATCCACACTGGTCACACCTATTTTTCAAGAGTGATGATCAAAAAAACATATCAGTTTGTATGTTGATCTCTATCCTATTCCCCCGCTGTCCAAGACCCATGAGAAAATTGTATCGGACCAACTCATGTCTTACCTGGAAAAAATTGAAGACTCTGGCAGGCTGCAACTCAAAATTGAATATGAACTGAGTTGAAATGATTAGGTGAAATGGATTAAATGCCCAAAACATAGTGTTTCAAATTGAAATACAGTAATTCTGGCAAAATAAAGTACAAAGTAAACTGTAAAGCAAGCTAGCAGTTCTGTCAATAAAACTAATGGAGTTTTATTACAGTGGGACGACTGCTTAATAGGGATAAAATGGGGTGCCCCAGCCATCCCTATTTAGAACCTTCAACTGTACTAGTTCCTTAAATGTATCTGTTAATTCGATGTATTTTTTCCAGGTCATTGCTAAAAAGAGGACCTAGGTCTCCATACACCTTACCCAGTTACCAATAAATAAATGATCAATGTTTGGCTGAAGTGTTACATTTCACATTATGAATGTCTCTAAAGGACTGAATTATGAGTTTGCCATTTTGAAAGTAAGGAGCAAACTGAGAAACATTAATGCTAGATACCTAATGGACAGTGTTCATTGATGTAAAGTTAAGATACCTCTCCCAAAAAATGTAAAACGTATGTTTTCTCTTGCAGATTCACCTTTGGTCTGTGAGCAGCAACCAACAATAGCATCTGTATATCTTCCCCTTGGAAATAAAGAGCATGACTACAATATCAGTGTTACTGTTTCTGCTAGTAATAAAGCTGGTGCTATTGTCAACACAACCGTCTTCGCCAAGGTATGTGGGCGGGGTATTTCCTCTCTTAAACACAGACCTCACTAGATCTGTACAATTTCTAAGCATGTTATTATGTGCAGGAAGTGCAGCTGAAATTAAAAGGTGTCCTGTTTTTGGACAATACCCTCATAAGTCAGTAATAAAAAAGCCTGCTAAAACTTGACTGCCACAGCAACCAAAACTACCAGTTTCTGACTATTAATAGCAAATGGGTTTGGGGCATCTGTAAATACAATGACAATAACACAGCAGGTAACTAGAACACACAGGAGAATGCCCCCTTGTTTAAGAAAGTGAGAAACCCATTACAGTAATATGATGCATTTTGAGACTGACAGTGAGAAGGCATTGACCCGCCTGCCAGAGCAGAGGCAGCACTGCTGCTTGTGATGTCAGTGACCCAGGTTTGCATCCCAAGCCTGGATCACTGAGGGGCCTGTAGAGGGAAGGACTGAGCATTCCATAGAATGCTCTCCTACTCAGGTTGAGGTGCTGTCTGCAACCATGCCACCTTTAGCATAGCAATTAGTGCATTAGCGGGTACAGCATAGTAAAGACATCAGGAGTATCTGGTGTGTCGACTCCATAGACATCAGACTTGCACTCCAGAGTGGGAGAAAAATGATTAGTTTGCCAAGCATTGTATTAAGCCCCTCCTACCACCCCAGCCATAGGGAGCTTTTCAAATTGGCATCTACACTGGTGTCCCCTACCTCAGTCTCAATAGACGGCCTGGTGTAGAGGAGCTTAACATCCACCAATGGGCTCTTAATGGTGGAGTTGCACCCATAGGGAGTTATCTGAGATAACATTCAGAGCTGCAACATTCCAGGGGAAATATGGAAAATGCCTGGACTTTTGCCCCATGACTACAAAAAGGCATCTGAAAGAGGTTGAAGGAGAACTGATCAATGGGAGCAATGGCATAATAAAGCATGTTTAAAAGAAAGAAAAAGGAACACATGCTGCCTTATTTAATTATGTACTGTCCTTCAATAAATATTTCCTCAAAATCATTATTTTCCACGCAATTAAAAGGACATACTTGCTAAAACTTGCATGGTCCAAATTGTCCAAGCTAAAAAATTGTTATGCATTGGCACATTAAAAATGTATATGTTGCCTTTGTTTCCAAAAACTGTGCTCACAAAGAGAAAACAAACTGGCAGTTTATATGACAGCCATGTAGTAGTTAAGTTGACCTCTATCTAAAATTAAAAGAAATACCCCAACTTCACTACCCCTCTCCCAAAACATGGGTAGGGGCAGAATTTATAATATATTTTGTGAAAATATTTGTTTCTTTAACAACACATCTCTTTTCTGCAATTATAATAAAAAAGTCCATGTAACCTGGCCTGTCCAATAGACAATAAGTCCAGCATGTCTCTGTCACTGTGAGTATAAGCTGGTTGGGCTTCAGTATTATATTCAAATATAGTATTAGGAATCACTTACATGCTGGCCCAGTGCCATGGAAGGCTGAGATGCTTGGCACCTCACCTCCTGGCACACCTGTGACCCCTGTTTGGAAATGGTTGCGGGTTGCTCAGGGGGGCTAGCTGGGGGAGGGAGGACTGAGCATCCCAAGGATAGCTCTCCTCTCTTAGGAAGAACAGTACATGTATCCCGCTAGGCAAGTGCCACCTGCAGGATTTGGGTGGCAGTGCAGTGAAATTACAGGGAGTTCCACCCACTTGATGCCAGGGGGGGGGCATCTCCATGGAGGTAGAGCTCACAAAACACATCATTACATGTGATGTGGGCCCAGGAAGAACAACAGATTAAAGCCCCTGATCATGGCAGGATGAAGGTCTGGTCTCCTGCAAGCCACACACCAGTGACTGGGCTCTCTATCTCCTCATACAAGGATGGAGGAAATGGTAAGAGCCAGGGAAGGTGAGAGATGAGGCTGACATGACCAGACTGGAATGGGGCAGGTCAGTAGACAAATTAGCCAGAAGTGCTTAAAAAAAAAAAAGAAAAAAAGACATTACTATGTGATCTTACTTGACCCATGTCAAAAACCACAGGACCTCTTCCCCTATCCGGCATACAGTTTGTGTCTCAATCGTGAGTTTCAAGTGGATGATTCCACTTTAGCAGTGTTAGGAAGGAGACATTTACTGTATTTTGTTTGTTTGTTTTTAAATACAAAAACATCTAAATATGTATTGCAAAGCACCCTAGGAAACTTGAGTGATTTAGAATGTGTAGTGTGAGGTGTCCCTTGATGAAAAATAACCTCTTTTGTTGTGATTTGGGCTTCATGGTTCTCTTGCCCAAACAGTAATTAAGGATCCATAAGACACACCCCACACTACACATAAAAACAGATAAAATAGCAATGACATAATGTCCAAACATAATGATTGGCTGTTAAGAAACTGGAAGGACACAGTGTCTCAATATAGAGTTAAAGAGGCATAGGCAAATCAGTGCTTGGCCCAGTGTTGTTTAATATATTCATTAGTGACATTGTGGAAGTGATCAAAGGTCAAATCTGCCTATTTGCAGATGACACTAAGCTCTGAGGGAGAGTGGACACAGAGGAGGGGAGACAGAAGCTCAGGGAGTACCTGGTTAGGCTCAAAAAGTGGTCAGGTATCTGGCAGCTGAGGTTCAATTTTAAGAAGTACAAGATCATGCACCTGGGAGCTAAGATTCCAGGGACCAGTCACTGGCTGGAGGGGTACAGGTGTCCAGTTCTGCACAGGAAAAGGACCTAGGGATAATCATCACAAGGGACTTGAAACACTCTGTGTATTGCCATAAAGCAGCAGCCAAAGCCAACAGGGTGCTGGGATGCATCACCAGAGGAATCACCTCCAGGAAAGGGGAAGTCATTCTGTCATTCTACAGGTCCTTGGTGTGACCTCACTTGGAGTACTGTGTGCAGTTCTGTTGCCCATATCTGACATCAATTTACTGGAAAGGGTGCAGTGAAGGAAAACTAAGATGATCCAGAGCCTGCAGGATAAACTCTATGAGGAGAGGCTACAGGTGTTCAACTAGTATTCCCTATAGGACAGGACAGATGAGGGGGCATGTTCAAAACCTTCAAGTACCTTAAAGGTACAAACAAGGTTAGTATGGAAGACATCTTCAGTCTCAGGGAGAATGGGTCTACTGGGGTCAAAGTCTCAAATTAATGGGATGGAGATTTAAAAGGGAAATGAAAAGGCACTTTTTCACAGAAAACGTGGTGCCCAAGTGAAAGAAACTGCCGGAGGAGGTAGTATCATCGAACACAGTGGGCAGCTTTATAAGGGTCTGGGAAGTGGAGAGTCATAACAGGTGGGAAGATGAGTCGGGGGATGAGAGAGGAAAGAGGAAGACTGTATATGGAAAGCGGAGTGGGCAGCTCCTATAAATTCATGTGAGAGCTGCACACTCAAGCAGACTAGATAGACTGAAATTACCTGTTTCTGCTGGCATTTTCATATGTTCATAAATCACATAGACAAACAGACAAATCAAGAAGGGCTAACATAGGGTATCACATTTATCCACATTAGAGAGGAAATGAACAGTGATACTGGTTTGCAATGTTTGCTAGTGCAATGGACAGAGAGATACAAGCCAAATGGGTAAAAAAACTGAAATCATGGTTAGTGATAATTGAAAATAAAGACAACACTGGGAAAAATCCTAGAATCCCATTTTACAATGGATTTTCACTTTTTCAGTTATCATTAATCCATCTTCTGAGGTGCAGCTCATAACATACAAGAGATGAAGCCTTGAAGATAAGAAAAGTGAACTCCATGTATAACTAAGATTAAAAGTTCTGGAAACTTGCAGTCTAGCTGGGATAAATATGGTTCATATACAATGATAACTGCTGTATAGAAGAACCCAGCTTTTGCAATTCACTGGACCTAGACACACATCTAAACTGAATACTCTTATGGGCTAGCCACCTTCCCAGGCAAGAAAAAGATGCTGCTCCTCCAGAAATGGCAGTGACTTCTCTTGGCTTCTGCTTCTATGCACATAAGTGCTACAAACAAAAGAATTATAACAGAATCAGGGATCAGATTGGTTGCACATGTGGGTGTTCAGGGAAGTGAAGCAGGCTCTGGTAGCCCCCATGGTAGATCTATTTAACTGCTCAGTTCAGACATGTGTAATCCCCAGGAACTGGAGAGTGGCAGACATAGTCCTTCAGGCAAAGCCCTAAGACAAAGTGCTAGGGTGAACCTCTATATATCCATGATTGGTGCAACCTACATGAAGATGTTTGAAACATATTTTACTTTGTGAGCACCTTGCACTGTGCATGCAGAAAGGTTTGGGGTTAATCAAATAAAAAAAAAACACTTAGCAAAACCCATGCTGTAGGTCTGTGTAATAACTACTCCAAGTAATTTGTTTGAGTGTTCTCCCCTTCTTGGTTGTAGTGGCAGAAATAGTACCCCTGCACATTATTGGGGATAGAGGAGTTCAATGGAACTTTAGACTGGTTAGCCTGACTTCCATTATGGGGGAAACTTCTTGAGTTTATAATCAAGGAACAGCTAGTTGACTTCATGGAGTCATGAGGTCTCCAGTAAAGCAAGAAACTCTGCTTTATAAAAGGGAAGTCCTGTCAGATTAACCTTGTACAGTTCTTAAGTGCCTTTTCCTAGATGCTGAATCAGGGCATGTGTTGGAAGTCTTGTATCTGGACTTCAGCAATGCTTTTGACTCTGTGCAAGAAATTGGGAGACTTGATAGTGTGGGAGAAGGTCACAAGGTTGGTACAGTACTGGAAAGGAGAGAGAAGCCAAGAAGTGGCAATATATGGCTCACATTCTAAGGGTCAGGGGTAACTAGTGAGGAGTCACAGGGTTAGTCCTGGGTCCAGTACACTTCAATGTGCTCATTTGTGAAATTAAAAAAGGGATCCAGAGCAAAACATGTCTACTTGAGGATGACACTAAAATAGGTGGCAGAGTGAATGGTGATGAAGTGTAAGGGACTTGAAAAGGGATCTGGATAAATTAGAAAGAGGATCAATGATTTGGCAACTGATATTTAACACCAAAAACTGCAAGGTTATGCACTTAGGGAAGAGGAATTGGAGAACTGATTATTGGATGGGGGTGGTGTAAGGTTTGAACTGATCACAGAGGAAAGGAATCTGAGAGTTGCAATAAGCAATCACCTCAAGGCCTCAGCCCAATGAAAGCAAGGTGTATGGGAAATCTAGCAGGATGCTTGGGTGCATTGGCAAGGCCATTTCAATTAGAAGGAAATTATTCTACCACTGTAGAGGTCCATGGTGAGGATGCACTTGGAGTACTGTGCACAGAACTTCAAGTGCAGACTACTGTGCCCAGTTCTGGAACCCTTACCTAAAAAGAACCAGGATCATCTATAAGAGGTCCAAAGGAGAGTAACCAAAATTAGTCACTGGCTACAGGCAAGACCTATAAGGAAAGATTGACTGACCTCAACATGCATTCCCTGGAGGTCATGTGAGAGAGCGAGAGGGGCGTGATTAAAATCTTGAACTATCTGAGGGGTATAAACAGGCTGGATAGCCAATGACTGTTCCAGCTTAGTAAAGAGTTTATCACAAGGCGCCATGACTTTTAACTGAAGGAGGGATCACTGGTAGGAACCAGACTTGATGGACTGTGAGCCTTTTTCTGCTCATAATCATCTTGGTTTCCATGTTTTAACATTTTACTTGCAGCTGCCACTCAGCTCCCATCCCTTCATTCTAAAAACGGTAAACAGCTCCCATCCCTTCCTTCTGAAAACTGTAAATTTAAGTGAAGCAGTCTGACAATGCCAAATAAAAGCTTCTAAGCAAAATATCTGTGTTAGCACGCATTGGGGCATGGGCTGAGAAATGGGGGCTTAGGTTTAATGTAGAGAGGTACAAGGTACTACACCTAGGGTCAATAAATCTGGACCATGCATACATCTTAACTGGTGCAACAGTGGACAGCACAACTGAGCAAAAGGATCTAGGTACAATATAAGTGAGGATGGCACATTGAAGTCAGACAGGCAGTGTATGCCAGAGCAAAAGAAAGTGAAGGACAGATTATTAATACTGAGAACATCCTGCAAGTTTCATCTTGTTCTTGCACAATTATTGAAATATAATTTACCTATGACCTGAGAATGCATTTGTTCAGTACAATAAATAATGAGATATTAACAATAAAATAATAAACAAATGAATGCAGAGTTTTAGTGTTATTTAGTTTTTTCTCTTACAATAAAAGTCTGAAAATCTAAAGGCCAAAATGTGAAAGCAGCTCCATATCTTACTCAAACAAAAAGAAACAGTAATATACTTAAATCTGGAAATACTCTAAGGGATTAATAGTTACTCAGATTTAATTTTTGCAAGAACATTTTTGTGGTCAACGTTTTAAAAAATGTTGCCATATACTGTATGTTTGTTTTAAAACTAGCAACTGTAGCAATTTAGTATGATGTAATTAACATACAGTGTTCACTGAGAAAATTACTAAGTAACGGAATACATCGAATAAGGTCAAGATATGTATTTTAAATATTTATTTCAAAATTGTTTTTAGTAGTTAACAGAGCTTTTAAAAATGACAAAGTAAGTAAATATTTATATATTACATTGTAAAAAATTCTAATAACTTAAATAATCACGCCGTCCAGTTGTTACAAACATGATCTTTCTGTTCTAGTCAAAAGAGCAAGGGAGAAACAGAGACTAAAATCCAGCAGGTGAATCTCCTATCAGCTGCAATATTCTAACGACAGGGTAAAAACTGTTCACAGAGAACAAGGTCAGGGTCAACATTAAGGCTATGGACAGGGGTGCTTTGAACTGACCATGGTATTATATAAGTACTCCCCTTTTTTTGTGTTATAACCCACATTAATTCTCCTATGACACAAGTTCTTGTTTATGATCAGTAAATAACATGAACATACAAAATTGCCAGTAGATACAGGCCTTACAGTCTATCTAATCTGCTTGAGTGTGCAGCACTTCAGTCATTTAGACTGCAGCTGCCCTCCCCACCGTACTTCCTCCTGTTTCCTTCAACAACAGTGTCACTTCCTCATTAACAGGGACATAAGAATATGACCCAGTAATGAACAGAGTTACTACCTTCAAACACAGGTTCAATATGCTATGTATGAAATTTGTGCTTTTACCCTTTGTGTGTTCAATTAAAATTACTTTCACTCTGAGACACCTTACCATAATATCTTGGTGTTTCATTCAGTCTGTAGGTTTGGGGGTTGTTCACAAAAAAAGACACCCAGTGCAAACATTCATGGTGTCCCATAGGTATGAACAAAATATGCCCTTCCCCAGTAAACAAAGTGTATGGTCTCTCTGCCTGATTTGTGTGCGCTTAGGACTCAATCCACAGAATGGTCTGGGATATGTATGCTTCATGCATATACCAGCTGTGGAGCTCTGCACCCTGATGACTGTCCACAAAGGATGGCACCCATAGTCCTTGCCTGCTGTGCCTTGCAAGTACAATACTCCTTGTGGGGACAGGGGGAGTAGGGGGGCTGAACTGTGCGGGACACTTGGCATCCAATCAGATGTCCAGGTCAACATTGCAGTTGATCCCTGTTCCACATGGCAAGGGGACCATGGGACATGGCTTGCCATATTCCTGTCTGGACAAGTAGTTTGCCAGTAGTACACACCAATAGTACTGTCCAGTGACAGAATGACCCCCAGTTCACCCAGCCTTCGGAGTGGGCTGGGACAGATTGAGAGAAGGTAAACTGAGCCCCAAGGTACATTTCTGGGGTTGAGTGGAGGAAGGCATAGGTTTTACAGCAGCTCCCAGGGTGCATAGCCTCTTCACTCTGTGCTGGCCACCTGAATTGCAGAGTTTGGCTCTGGGATGGGTACCTATATTCCCTTGCCCCTTTGCCCACACCAACCTGGATGGTTGCATAGCAGTGTGCATGGCACACAGATCAGTTGTGGTTGTGGCATGCAGGCAAGGTTGAGGATGCACAGAGGTCTCTGCATGTACAGAGTGGGACCTCTGTACACCTCCACCTCCCATGTAAGAGCCCTTCTGCAGGCATGTATCCAACTTTGGATCAGGCCCCTAGTAATTATGTTACCTCACAGGCCCGAGGGGCACAGATGGTGTGACTATGGATGGGGGAAGCATGCTGGGAAGGAAGGAGGAGTGACACCTGAATGTGAAGCCCTACACTACATGAAGGAGAAGAGGATGCCAATCTACCATATTTTTCCAGCAGCTCTAAACACTTGCTTTATTCACCGAATACAGCAGTATCTGATTTCTTTTTCTGTGAGGTAAGATGCAACAAAAAAATTCTATGCTGCACTGCTGTTCTGTGTTTTACCTACCCAAGCAGTTACCAAGGCCTTTGGTGGCTGCAACTTCTAGCTTAGCATCTGGCACTGTGTAAAAGTCCGCCTGTGTATGAAGCAAAAAGCAACCATTACCTGCTGTGTATGTTGCATCTGTTTGCATTTGGGGTGTTTTTTGAGTATTTTCTGCAAGAATTTAACATTTTTTCCAAAATATCAGGTTATGAATTAATAAAAGTAAATCAATTATACTACCTATCCAAAATGTCAAACCTGCAACTATGATTATGCTTAAAGATACGCGATTTGAAAATACTATTAAATAGTTAGGAATTTATATAACAAACAATATTGAAAATACTATAGTGGTAAACTTATCAAATCTTTCTGATAAAATCACCAGACTATTAAATGACTGGGAGAACAAATAATTATCACTCTGGGGTTGAACTGAAACTCTGAAAATGTTGATTTTGCCATTGCTTTTCTACATTTTCCAGGGGACTTTAGGAGAAATTCCAATTTCATGGCTGGACTAACTAAAGGAGAAATTTAAAAAAATTCTGTGGAGGGGTGGCTCTCCACAAATTGCATGGGATACACTTATAAGAACATGGGCAGAAGGGGGGATGGGTTGCCCAGATCCATTGACATACTATTGGTCAGCTAAAATTAAACAAATATTGTCCTGGTCATTTTCCTGAAAAAAAAATAAAGATCTAAATTATCTATCAAACATTTAGCAGCAACTAAATTTAGAAAATGGCAACATCAAAATGTAAGATATTTTAATTCAACCTACCAGATTCTGCCAAACCCACAATATAAACACACACTTCAAAATAATAATTAAATGGCATAATTTCTATCCCAATACTAATATTATTTTATTGTCAAAGATTGATGAACATGATAAAATAATAAATGGTTTAAAATCCAGTTTAATTTCTAAATCAGATTTGTTAAAACTTGGTTTGAATATTTGGCTAGATATGTTTACCAATTATAAGTTTAGCCACTGGGAAGATTTCAATCAGATAGCCAGAAATTTATAAATTAAAAACATAAGAATGAAATGTTTACTTTTAAATACAGCTTATCAAAAGTTTATAGCCCAAAAAACTGCAAACATACAACACAGAAAATCTATGGATATAAATGATGCCCTACAAATATATCAATCTGGTAAGGTCAGTATGATAGCTTGGTGCTATCATAGCTTGGTGCTTGGTGCTATCATAATACAAATAAAGCATTAGGTAAAAAATCATAAAAAATGTCTATGGAAAATGAACACAAAATGGGAAATGGATCTTAATCAAGAATCAAATAATTACAACTGGCTACAAATTTGTACTAAAGCCAATAAACTTTGCACTTATACAAAAAATAAATCTATTCAATATAAAATCATAGACTGTGCCTCCATTACACCACACAGATTAACTTTTTTTTAACCCACAAAACAGACATGTTGGCATAATTGTGATTTGAAAGAAAAAAAATGTATCATTTTCATTTACTATGGAATTGCCTGAAAATATATCACTGGTGGGCGAGTACAAATAATGAAGTAAATAAAATATTGGGTAAACAAATCCCCCTGGATCCATGCATATTTATCCTAAATGACTTTGGAAAAATAAAACTATCCCCTTGAACAAACAATTTTAGCATTAGCAACCATAACAACAAAAAGAATGATTCTTGCTGAATGGAACACTTCTAGTTTGTCTGAATGGAATTTGCATAAATGGCGCAACAATATAAAAGATTGTTTATTAATGGAATGGTTAACTGAACATATTGAATCATCAGAAGACCTGTTAGATACTACCTGGAGAAATATAATATCTTTATTGCCTCCTTTGTTACGCATATAACTTTTTGTGATTGTTTTTCAAACTGACTGCATTGAATTTGTCAAGATAAGTTATGTGGGTGGGGGGGGTAAGAGATCTGTCCAAGATGATGTTTGTCAGCAATATTGTATATTATTGTAATCGCAATGAAGGAAAATAATAAAAAATATGACTGTTAAAAAAAATGTTACCTCACAGGCTCCTTATTTCAATATTTTGCCATTCTACTGTGTGCTGAGGTTTGGGAGTTCTTAACATCGAATAAGTGCTATACTGGTAGCATTGCCTTAGAAGCAGTTCAATTTTATTAAAATAGGGAATGACTTATTGCTATGTGTGAGGGTACTCAGGCAAGTAGCATCAGAACTGACTGAACTCCTAGCAGGGCTATTCAGTAACTCATTACACTCAGGGATAGTTCCAAAAGATTTGAGGGTAGTAGGCATAGTGCCGCTCCACAAGGGAACTGACAAGGAGCAAGAGGGTAACTACAGGCCCATCAGACTTCCATCCATTGTGAGTAAACTGATGGAGACACTAGTCAAGGAGTACCTAGTGAACATCTTGGAGAGAAATGGTCTCCAGGATAGTAAGTAACACAGGTTCATGGTAGGGAGGGCTTGTCAGACCACCCTGATAATATATTGTTACTAAAGCAGTAGATAAGAGACAATACGTGGATTTACCATACTGTGACTTCAGCAATGCATTCAACTTGGTGCTACATACTGCAGAAGGCTGCTGAAGAAATTAGAGGATCCAGGAGCAGAAAAAGGTTGGTTGAGGGGGAGACAGCAAAGGATGGTGGTAAACAAGTTCAAGTCAGGAGAGAGGGAGGTCATAAGTGGGGTGCCACAAAGGTCAGTCCTGTGAACAGCCATTTCTCTATGTTCATCAGCAGCATAGGAAAAAGAAAAAAAGTTCAGGTTGTGTCTCCTCACAGATGACACTAAGCTCTGTGCCAGGGTAGAAACTGAGGAGGGGATGAAGGAAATACAAAAGAACCTGTAATGGTTAGAAAGGTCCAACATTTACCAGTTTAATTTCAATTCCAAAAAGTGCAAGGTGATGAACATAGGAAAGAAGAACCCCAGGGCAGAATAGTGGATGGGAGGGGTTAAGCTGGACACTATCTCTAAGGAAAGAACCTTGGAGTTATCATAAGCAACTCCATAAAACAATCCAGCCAATGCAACCAGAATGTTGGGATGTATTGGGAGGGGTTTTGATAGTAGGAGGAATGAGGAAATACTGCCTCCCTATAGAAGACTGGTGAGGTCTCATCTGGAATACTGTGCACAGTTCTGGAGTCCTCACCTAAGGAAAAACAAAGACAGGCTGGAGACGGTGCAGTATAGAGTAACCAAAATGATTCAGGTCCAACAGTTACCGGGCAGATCCTATGAGGAATGGTTTGTGGCACTAATCATGTACTGGTTGTAGGACAGAAGAAAGAAGGGACACACGAAAGAGACCTTCAAGTTCCGGAAGGACATTAATAAGGTAAACTGAGAGGACCTATTCAGCAGGCCTGGTGAATAAAAAACACAACATGAATGGAAACTGACAGGTGGGAGATTCAGGAGGGACATGAGAAAGTTATACTTTACAGAGAGGGTGTTTGAGCCATGGAATAGCCAACTGACTGATGAGGTGGGCACAAAAAACATTAATGGTTTCAAGCACAGCTGGGATAGTTAAAAAATTAATAGTTACTCAGAGAAGTGGCAGTAAGGGAGATTGTAAGGTGGAGGATTGAAGGCATAAACCCTGTCTGGACATTAGGTTCCGGGATAGCATAGGGTATAACAGGCAGACTGGATGGAACAATGGTCTTTTGTTACCGATATTGTCTATGTTTTTACGTTTCTACTGCCCTATCACCAGAACTATTGGTCCTATTGTAGAAAACCACATTAATTTTAACAAAGTAATAATAGTCTGTGCTATCATGGGAATGTTAATATGTTCATAATGTTCAGAATCCTTGTACCCTGGGGATTCTGTACAGCTTTAATATTTGCAAATTAAAATAAAACCAACATTAAATAAGATATCAGTTAACATGACATAATATATTCATTAATAGCTGTTTTCTATAACAGAGAATATTTTAAGTATTTTAAAACAATGTATTGTACAGTGTTTTGTTTATGTGTGTATTCCTAAAGTATTACACAAACATTACACTTACAGTAAAAGTCTATAACTAAAGTTCATCATATATGGAGTGTGCCTATTATACTTCTGTGGCAGCACCACCATAGTTAGGGCTAAATGGAGGTCTTAGTATTAAACCCCAATCTCGGCTCCTTAATAATTTTGGTGGAGTTCTACAAAATTGCCCCAGATTTGGCATGCATGGTCCTGATGGCAAGTTCTCAAGATGTGAAATGTTTTGTGATGAACGCTTATCCAGATTCCAAGATCCTGAATACATTGCAAACATACAAAAAGCATAACCTTTGGCCCTTTTTGGCTGGTATTCTTTCTTTTTTTTTTTTGCTCTCACCTACAACCTAGACAACATGGAATTGTTTTCCGAAACTTTCAGGCTTGAGGGGGCTTGTACCAAGGGTGTGCCTTTGGAAAGTTTCATTAAAAAAATATTTATTGGTTTCAGAGTTATATGGTTTTGAAATCTGGCTTCTAAACATACTCAGTAGGGTTTCAGGATAACCTTCTGATATGACACATAAATTTACCTTTCACAAACCATTTCACTTTCACAAAATTAGTTTTTTTCATGTAGTAAGGAAACATTTGTGCCATGATGGCCACTATCTTACTGTTTTTCTGAACAAAAAAGGGGAAATACATAAAAAATGAGTTATTTTGAAAAAATAAACATATGAATCTTGTTAAATGGGACCCATAAGCAAGATTCTGTTTTTTTGTTTTCCCAAAAATGAGTCAGAAATACTTTTTTTGGACTTTTGTTGTCAATTTACTGAAATGACAAATGTATGTGTTGCAAGCAGTGAATTTTCTAGTTGCACATTTAAGCACCACACTAAAGTGCAACACTAAAATTTTCAGTGTAGACTAAAAATAGAATTTTTGGGTTGCACTTAAATGTGCAATCCAAGAATTCCATTTTGGATGCACACAAAAAAATTCTTGTGTCACACTTAAATATGCAACACAAGAAATCCATTCTTCTGTCTCACGTTCTTTTACTCATAACTTGGCTGTTTACAATATTTTAGTCCAAAATTTTAAATACACTGTTTACATGCCCCTTTCTAATGAACAAGGATGGCAGGAATTTTCAAGTACAGCTCAAATCATGATTTCACAGAACTCTCTTAAGCCACATTTCCTGTGAGATTTAACACATTCTAGCAACCAAGTTCATGATATGGGGTCAAAATGTAAGAAAAAAGTTCTTTGTCCGTTAGCTTAGTAAGACGCCCGATTCTTGTATCATAAGCAGCAAATTCTGCACTCATACATTTGAGTGCAACCCAAGAATTTTTTGTGCATACCAAAAATGGAATTCTTTGGTTGCACATTTAAATGCAACCCGAGAATTTTTCATTAGTTTTTCACAAGCACCAAAAATGCTTGTTTTTCTGTTGGGTAACTTATTGGTTGCACATCTAAAAACAATCCAAGAGTGTTTTGTGGAAACAAAAAACAAAAACAGTTTGGTGCCAGGTGGAGATTTTTATATGTAGATAAAACATTCTTCGGTCGCAACCCAAGAATTTTATGGCGTAAACTTAAGATTATTATTTTTTGAATGTTTAAGGTTTATATGTGCCATCTAAGAATTTTTAAGTTGTACATTAAATACAATAGTGCTATACCGGTTCGTGACATAAAAATATGATTTTTTTTGTGCCTCACATACCTTTACTTATAACTTGACCATTTTACAATATATTAGTCCCGATTTTTGAATATACTGTTCATGATATCTCATGAACAAGGGAGGTGGGAATTTTCAAATACAGGCTGAAAGGTGATTTTCTCAGTTGCTCTGTGAAGCCACCTTTCAGGTGGGATTTAACACATGCTAGTCACCAAGTTTATGACATGGGGTCAAAATGTCAAACAGAAAGTTATGAAGAAGCATTGTTGGCAAGGCAATCCTTTACCCAGCTGGTAAAGTGTTGTGATCCTATGCCAGTAAGCTAAGTTTGTGGTCTAATAATCACAGTCTGAAGATCAAGAGCTCATCTCTATGGGTCAGCAGGCTCGCCATCCAGTCTGGTGATGCTCAGATAGTGTTTTTGGCTATCTGAATGCCATCCCACAGATAGCCTATTTATCCAAATCTGGAGCTGAGATTATAAATGACCCAATTCAGATTTTGAAGCTGACATCAAACAGTAGAATCCATGATTGGATGTCTGCTTCAGACCCCAGATAGCCACATCAAATAATTGGTATTTCATTGGATCCTAGGTGATAGGATCTAGCTGTTGCATACCAATGATGTAAGATGTGAGAAAATCAGTGATATCCAACAGTATTCTATTCAATCCACATACTATCCAAGCAACACTAATGCAGTCTTGCAGAAAACCTCATCTGTCAAACACACACACACAGGTCTTTGGAGTGGAAAACATGTAAGAAGTAACTTGGAAATTAAGGTTTTCTTTTACACTTTGATCAAACTACAAGAATTAAGTTGAAAGTTCTAACTAATGTACTTTCTTCCAAGTTTAGATGCTTCAATGTTTGTCTCTTTTTTGTGCTCTTTCTAAGCTTTTTCTAGTACTTAACTCTCCCTGCTGTTAATTGTCAGAACGTTTTACCGATTTCCTAAAATGTAACCCCTTTATTGTTAGAATACTTCAGTCATTTAGGCCTTCTTGCTAATGCCATAGTCTATGTCAATAATGGAATGCAATGCATACTGTATTCATAGGTCAGCAACATGGCTCTGAACCAAGACAACAAAACTTTGCAGGATATCCTAACAGAGAAAAGAAATGAGCTCTTAGATGATGAAAGCGCCTCCTCTCTAATACAGCTGTACCAGTCAGTGTCTTCTCTTCTCAATACAGAAAATTGGGATGATGTTTCTGCCAATGCAGCTATGGGACCAGATGCCAGAAAACAGGTAATCAATGGGCGTATGGGTGTTTGACAATTTTAATACTACATTGTTATGATTTTTAAGAGATTATGTTCATTCAGTACACTATCCTGCTCTTGACATTAAGAACATTTTGCCTCTAATATGGTCTTCTTTTCAATGTCTGGAAAATATTGTAATCCATTTGATGCAGTAGGCCTCAAAGGGTGCAACATCAAATGGTTTCTTATGTACAAGAGTGCTCTTACTGTAGAACCACCACAAAACAGCTGCAGTTAAGTGCCATTAGAGAGCATTGTTATAAAGTTGGCTCAGTACCATTCATGATCACCCTTTGTGATTTAAATACTATCTATGATCTATGACCTATGGAGGTATTCTAGAAACTGAAGAGTGACATGGCAAAAATGGAGAAATGGTCTAGAATCTGGCAACTTAAATTCAATATGAAGAAATGCAAAGTTATACATATTTGGAATAAGAACCCCAAAACAGGGTACTGAAAAGGAGGTGTCCATGTAAACCAGACTATAGAGGAATGAGTCCTTGGGGCAATCATTAGTGACAGCTTCAAGCCATCGGCCCCATGCAACAGGGGATATGTGAAGACAAGCTGACTGCTGCAGTGTATTGGTAGGGGCATCATCCACAAGAGGCAGGAGATGATCCTGCACTTTTATACTGTAGGTCCCTGGTAAGGCCATGCTCATTGTACTGTGTGTCATTTTGGAGCCCCACCTTGAAAAAGAAAGTGACCACTTTCAGAGAACAACCACCAAAATGATAACAAAGTTGCAGGGCAAGTTTTATGAGGAATGGTTTGGCAGCGTAACATGTACTCTACTCACTGGAAGCAAGAGGGGAGAGGGGAGTATGACAGAAACTAATCTCAGTGGGTTCAGCAGTGTAGACTGAAATGCACTGTTAGGCATAGTAAGTAGTAATGCACCAGGGGCCATGTGGACAAGCTGGTAGATGGTAAATTTCAGAGGGATGCAAGGAAATATTTTTTCACTTAGGCGGTGGTGGACAATTGGAATCATCTACCAAAAGAATTGATAAGGTCAAAGACAGTCCATGGGTTTAAGGTGAGACAGGACAGATACAAGTGACTAGTAACTGTTGGACCTGGGCAGGAGGGTAGGAACAAGGTTGCAGGCAGGCCAAGCTCACAGTAAGGGGTTCTGTCTAGGGCAACACAGCAGTAGGCTGGAGTGGTTCTTAGGAAGAACCAAAGCAGATTCAATGGACTCTCAGTCCTTTTCTGCCTGTACATTTCCATGTTTCTATCTTTCGTAATCTTGTTGCATTTTAAGCAAACCATCCATGCTGTCTTCAGAGACAGTATTTCATAGTTGGGTGATGGGCTGATTAAGCATAACCACAATCAAAAGCAATCATCCCTATAACAGAAAACCAAACTATGGATATGTTGCTAAAAAAGAGATTGTCTATGGTTCTCATTTTGGAATCTAGATTAGATTCCTTTTTTTACAAATGTATCCAGTGTGTTGAGAACTGATGTTTGTCTCCCTCCATGTCATGTTTTTCAAAGCTTAGGGAACAGATGCTGTCAGATTTGCCAGCCATCGATGTAAGTTCAATCCAGACTGCTCAGGCTATCTCAACAGCACTAGAAGGCATTACCCAAAAGCCTAATGAACTTTCATCCACAGCACAGGTAAGGAACAATCCAATTCTATTGATAAGATCTGTACACATTGTTGCCACGGCCAAAAGTACCTTAGAACTACAGTACTTCATCTTCAGTGATCAGCTTTTTAACATTCCAGGAGCTAAGAGCAATACTGCATGCTATTAATATTTTGAATAGATCCTTTATAAGAAAGAGACTTTCACCAACATCACCTCTTTTAAACAATAAAACCTTCAATATTTAAAACAATGAAATGTTTGCAACTTTTGATCTCTTATTTGTGTTCATTTTCTGACTTTTTCTTCAGCAGCATTTGTTCCATGTATGCCTGTGATATGGTACAGTCTCACAATGCTTTGATTATCATTTCAGTGTTAATTTTAACAACAGCAAATTGGAAGAAAAGTAGTCAAATGGTTGAGTGCGATGAAGTTCAATGGCTAGAATACAGAACTGTGAGCCTGAAGATACTTTTAATTCCACCATATCCAATGGTCATTGGTTGACCTTGACAAAATCCCATAATCTTGAGATGTTTCAATCACCCCACTACCGTGCCTAAAAAACTAACACTAGAAATAAGGCAACTTACAATGTCCCTGGTTAATAAAATCATACAGTGTGATCTTAGAATGAATGGCTTGCACATTGACTACTGTATATGTTCTTTGAGGAGATAGGGGGATAATTCCATTCCTTTGAGCATGACGTTGCCTAAACATTAAAATGCCTATGTGACTTGAATACTGTTTTGTGCAAGGATTCACCTGAGTCACATAAGGAAGCTTATCCTCAGGTAGAGCAAAATACTGTAGCACAAAGATGCAGGCATAAAACTTAACAATTGATGTAGAATCGAAATCTATAAGACAGTAGTGAGGAAGACATCAGTATTCTGTGGATACCCCCTGGGAGTGGCTAGATAGGCCATGAAATGGTGGTGCAAAACAGGACCTGTAAGTCTGCTCCCATTAAAAAAGTATTTTATATAATATTTATTTGGTAAGTGGGTCCCTTGTCCAACTGCACTGATTCAGTTTCTTTACTTGATTGGACCAGATCCCTCCTGGCCTTTTTGTGTTCACTGTTACAGGGGCCCTAGTCACACTTCTGTTCTTACTTAACTAAAATAGAAAAGTACAGCCTGGCCTGGTGATGCTCAGGGCAGGGCAGTGCATTGCACTGCCCTGTGAGACACCCAGGGTCATGCCACAAATCTGATTTCTACCCCCAAGGCAGGATGAGTGGGGAGCACTGCTACAATATCATACCCCAGCTCCTGGGGGAAGGTTATGACTGCCATGCCATGTGATAGCCTCTTTTGGCTGGTACTAGATTGGTAGTGGATGACATGGGTAGCCACATACCACCCTGCCATTTCCAACATATATATGGTACAGGGTGGGGGGTGGAGCATTAGTTGTGGAGAAAGTATGAGAGGACCTATGGGGGGAAGTTGGGGGGGTATGCAGGGGTATATTTAGTGGTGCCAGCCAGTCTACAATGCAGTATTAGTGCAAAATGCTACAGCATGCTGCAGGGAACAGTGTAATTCAATGCAAATACTATAAGTCTTTTTGTCATGCAGTATTTTGTGACATGTATTTTACTGCAAGGTATTACAGTAAATTGCATCCTGGCTGGTTCCACTGTAGGTTGGTTCTCATTTTATGTTTTTGATATGGCATTATTTATTAGTCCATTATTGTGTATGAGATTATTTTGTAAGGGGCTCTAATTGCATACAGAAGGGCTTCAAAAATGAATTTAGATGAAAATAACAGTCAGTTGGAACTACTGTATGGAGTAATCAGCTAAGCTCATGGAGGATGAAGAGATCAGGGCAAAATGTATTGGAAAACTGCAAAATGCTTTTCCTTCCTCTTGCAAGTAATATAAATATACATCATATTGGACATGATGTAACTGTTTATACTTAGAGTTTTTGTGTCTCTTAGTGTTCTAGGGGAGCCTGACAGTTCACTCCCGACAATTCACTCCCGGAAAACACGCTCCCAACAACTCGCTCCAGTATATTTCGCTCCCTCCCCTGCATGCCCCATGTCAATTCACTTCTGCTTCTCCTTCTCCTTCTGCTACTGCTACTTCAGTAATGACATTACAAACCAGCATCACATTACTATGAGGGCATTTTATGAGGGGAAATCATAAGTTACCTATCATCCCAAAACTCTGACAATTGAAGAGACAGCCTTTAAGATTATTAATCTGCTACTGTCAAGGGGTTCCCACTGAGCTCACCTCACAAACCCTGTGCAAGTCTCCGCAGTGAGTTGCTAGTAAATCCTGTTCAAGTATCCGTGGTGAGTTTCCAGTAGAGATGGCTCAGATTTCAGCAGGTTGAGCAGCTCCTGGTGCAACAGCTTACCATGGAACAGCTGCTCACCGGCAGTTCTTTGACTACCCCATGAAGCATTGAAATCAGCCAAATAGGCTACATCCAAAAAGAAGTTTTTTTTTTTTTAACAGGCTCAGTAAGTGCACTGAAGCATATTCTGAATAGCATTACATAAGCTACTCATATTTTCTTTATTCCATATCAGAGTGTGATCGTTTAACTGGTGGCAGGGTTAGTGTGTTACACTGGCTTTTGTTTAACAGGAGCATGTCTCCCAAATTGAACAGTCTGCTACTGTTGAGGGGTTCCATGGCAGTCATTGAAGGGGAGATGAACAGAGGTCCCACTGAGCTCATCTCACAAACCCTGTGCAAGTGTCCACAGTCAGTTGCTAGTAGAGACGGTTGAGCAGCTCCCAGTGCAACAGCTGGTGTCCCTGTCCTGTCCCCATTCTACGGTGGTTACTGGGGAAGATGAGTGGATGCCCCGCTGATCCCACTTGACAAAAACATTACACGGAACTGTATGACGAAGTAATTTTACACACTACAGTAATTTTGGTTATGATGTTGGAGGGGTACAGCAGTGCTGGCGTGCTGCTGTTGGGGGGGCATCTACATACTATTGGACCAAGTTCCTAGTAATAGTGTAGGTGCAGAACAAACATCAGATGGATCTAGTAACTTAAGAGAGTGAGTCAGTTTTAACAGAGATGAAATGTAAATGTAATATTGCAGCATGTACAGGGATGAGAGAACTGTAGTGGGAGCAGAAGCATATTGTCACAGAGTGAGAATGGCCGAAGTGAATTGCCTTGGGAATGGGTCGTCGGGAGTGAGTTGTCCGGAAGCAAAAAAGAGGGAGCGAACTGACGTAGACCTGAGTTATAGGAGTGCATTCTTGAGTTATTTGGTTGTGAGAATGGTGAAGCAAAGCTAATCTGTTCTCACACACAGGACTTGAGAAGACACTCTTATAACCCTAAGACACACCAGAACTGTACATTTGAACATTAAATCATGATGATAGTTTCTTTTTTAAAAGAAATAGAACTTACTTGAACCCAAAATGTTTTATTTTGCAGAAAATATGTATATGAAATACAGTAGACTATGTCAACTTAATTTAGCATATCAGAATTTTAGAACTGTTTGCATGTGACACCCTCTTATGGTTTTAAGAGTACATTGAATGTTTAGAAAAAAAATTCTGATTGGCTAAGAATGCTGTCATAATTTAAAATAGGTGTCAGGATTTTTTCGGCTTAAAACAAATTATGAAGTTGTTTGCACCAGTCTCTCTGCCACCTGCCTTGCTAACCCACCACATTCTGTACCTTAAGATGGAGAGTGACAATTAGTCACCATTTCCGGACTGCAGATCTCTTATTTCCACAATGTTTGATGTCCATGTGGATAAAGGCCATATTTCTCCTAAGTGTGTATCGGAATGTTAGCAGATGATGCCTTCTACATCAAACAGCTGCATGATTCTTATGCTTAGGTTTAACAAAAAAATTTACCGGAGCACAAAACATTGCAAAGTCATACAATTTTGTTATTTTTAATTTTCTATAATTTCTGGTCAGCATTTTTAATACACATATAATTGTGTTGTAATTATGTGTTACAACATTCCATCTGTAATTGGCACTTGTCAATCAATTACACCATTATAAACCCTAAATCTTTCAATCAAAATGCTCCCCAGTAATTATAACAAGAAAATGGGTTGGTATTTGTAACCCATACTTTTATATACACCCTCTACGTGTGATGCCTTCATCAACCCTTCAAGCTTGGCTCTCATGGTTTGCAGTGCACAGCATCACACATCTTGGGTGTGTATAAAATTCTGGTTACACAAACCAACATATACATCATTCTGAATGTATTTCTTTTGTAATTGTTGACAAGGAAAGGTACACTAACCTATGATAGTTTGTTTCACATGTGCATCCTGAAGAGTACGTTGCATGGACCTGTTTTACTGATGGGGAATGTTGGCCATGGCATGGGGGAAACTTCCTCACTCTTCTGGATTTTGTTCCCATTACCAAGTCATGGTTCACTGAAAACCAAGACTGGGACATGGTCATACCAAGCTATACTCTGTTCAGGGAGGACATAGTAGGAAGGAAAGGAGGGGGTGTGGTGCTTCATGTAAGGGAAAGCATAAACGTGATGGAGATACAGGGAATATAGGGGAGGTAGAGGTACTGTGGGTCACCTTGAAGATGGGAAACAAATCCACTGTTCACTTTGGAGTGACCTACAGACCTCCAGCACAGCGTGAGGAATTAAATGAGGTACTGGTGAAAGCCAATGGTAAGATGGCAGAAAAGGGGGAGAGGTACTCCTGATGAGGGACTTCAATCTGCTGGATGTAGACTGGAGCCTCCCAAAAGCAGCTTCCTCTAGAACAGGGATACTCTGCAGGTGATGTTCCTCAGGCAACTAGTCAGGGAATCTACTCTTGATGGGGCAATACTGGAGCTGATACTCACTGACAGGGACAGTGTTGCAGACATTAAAGCGGAGGGCAATTGTGAACCAGTGATCACAGTACAAAGTGGTTCAATATAAGGATGGCTAGAGACTCAAACCACATAAGGGTGAGGGTCCAGGACTTCAGAAGGCAGATTTTATAAAGATGGGTGAATGCCTCAGGGATGACCTGGTGGAGGGGATCACCTGGATGGGGTGGAGGAACAGTGGAACAGTGGGTAAAGCTAAAAGAGAGCATAGTGAAGGCAACAAACCTCTGTGTCAAACAAGTGAGCAAAAGCAAGAGGAAATGTAGACTGCTATGGTTCTTGAAAAAGGTGGCTGAAAATATAAACACTAAAAGGGTAACATTCAGAAGGTATAAGGAGATGCAGAGGAAGGAGGATAGGGAGGCATATCAGGGGAAACAGAGGGAAGCAGGGGAAAGCAGTAAGGAATCCAAATGCACAAACGGAAGAGTGACTAGCCCAGGAGGTAATGAAGGGGGACAGGACAATTCTGAAGAATGTAAGTGAAAAGAGGAAGGCCAGGGGTGGGATTCACAAATTCTAGTGAGAAAGAAATAATGTGACCCAGTGGGATTTGAACCCAGGCCCCCAGAATACCATACAAGTGCTCCTAACCACAAAACTATATGCACACATGGCTAGGCCTGCTGTTTTCTCATGAACATGCTTTCTTTCTCTGGTGTTGCACAATGGGTGTTTACTTACCTGGTAAAGGTGATTATGTTAGTTTATATCCATGCCACTCCAATCATTACCTCATGGGTGTTAGCCTACCTGATAGGCTCTAGATGCACGTGACCCAGGATCAAATTTCATGGATACACCTAGGTCCCAGGAGTCCCTGCTCTCCCCTTCAATATTTCCAAAGCTGAAAGAAAATAAGTTATTCACACAATCCCTCAAGACCCACAGGGGAAGGAATTACTCATTCAAGATGAGTAAACATTGTACTGTAATTTAATTTCCTATTGAAACAATTCTAATTCAGATGCTAGTCATCTGACTAATGAGCTACCATGGTTAGCATTACTAATGTTGTAATCAAGAGACTGTCCTGATGGGTTCTGCAGTAGCAGCCCCTAGAACAGCATGGGATGTGGAGTGCCATGGATATAAACTAACCCAATCACCTTTACCAGTTGAGTAAACACCCATTGTGTTATGTTTCTACCCGTGGTACTCCAATCATTACCTCATGGGTCAAATAAGTAGCAGTTACACCCATAGCACTCAAGGTGGGTTCTAGTGAGCAACTTGGAAACCCGAAGCAAGAGCTGTAGACAACACGTTTTCACCAAAAGAAGCTCTCTGTCTGTATACAGTCTTTAGTCTGTAATGTTTGGCAAATGTATGTATAGAGGACCAGGTGGCCACTTGGCATATGTCCTCCTTGGAAACACTGGGTCTTTCTGCCCAGGAAGTTGCAATTGTCCTTTGGTGAATGTGCCTTTATACCTTCCAGTGAACGTAAGATTTTGGTTTTGTAAGCTTCCAGAATGGTTCTTTTTAACCAGCTAGCAATTGTCATTTTAGATGCAGCTTGCCCTTGTTTATGGCCTTGAGCCACTATGAAGAGTTTCTCCGTTTTCCTTATTGGCTGCAAATTTTCAATGTAGGAGATGACAGTCCCCTTCATTTCCGGGCTTTGAGGTGCATTGGGTCTCCCTTCTGCTGTAGTGTCTAACAGTGTAGGCAGGTCAATAGTTTGCTCCAAAAGAAAGGTAGTAAGAACCTTATGTCTGAAGGCCGGAACGGTTCTCATAGAAATTCCCTCTGTGGTGAACACTGTGTATGACTCTTTGCAGGAAAGGGCTCCCAGCTCCCCAGTCCTGTGAGCAGAGCAAATGGCTATTAAGAAACATGTTTTAAGTCCTGTCCAATATAGCTGTGCTTCTTGGCATGGTTTGAAGGGATGGCCAGTAAGAGAACCGAGGACCAGGGGAAAGTCCCACAGGGCGACCCTTGTCTTTTGATGTGGCTGGATCATTTCTGCTGCCTCAAGGAAGTACAGGACATCAGGGTGAGAGCCTGGTAGGGTTTACTTTATGTGGCCCACTGCTGCACTGATAGACGACAGTTGGACCCTAAGGGAAGCTGGTGAGAGCCCTTTATCCAGTACTTGTTGGAGGTACAGTAGTATGATAGAAATGTCTGCCATCTTTGGATCCATCCCTCTGTTTGTAATCCAGGTTGAGAAGGTCTTCCACTGTCTGCTGTATGTTGATGTGGTTGATGGTTTTCTGGACTGCAGGATGGTGCTTATTATGGATTCATAATATCTGGCTTCTAGCAGTATCTACCTCTCAGGAGCCAGGCAGATAGCTTGAGTGTTATTGGGCTTGGGTGCAGTATTGGGCCCTGAATGAGGATGTTGCAACTAGGGGGCAGGCACCATACATCCAGTGTCATTGTTGTTGCCATTGTGAACCATGCCCTCCTTGGCCAATAGGGGGTGATCAAGATGATGAGTCTCCTCGATTGGCGGACCTTTGGTAGAACTTGCAGGATCAATGGTATTGGGGGGAAAATGTATAATTGATCAAGTGTCCAGTCCTGGGAGAATGAGTCGACCCCTGCTGACTGGTACTCCCTGTATTGGGAGAAGTAAGTTCTGATCCGAGCATTGGCTGAGGATGCCATCAGATCCATGGTCACTGGTCCCTACCTTTTGTCTATGTCTTTGAAGATCTCAGGGTGCAGCTGCCATTCCCCTTGGTGCACCCATTGTCTGCTAAGCCAGTCTGCCCTGACGTTCAGTTTCCAAGACTGGTGTGCTGTGTGGATATGAGTGAGGTGAAACTGCAATCACTGCATTACTCACCTCGTTTCTCTCTGCATTGCTAAGCTCCTAGTGCCACCCTGTCTTGTGATGTACGCAACAGTCACTCTGTTGTCCGAGCATATCAGTAGTGATTTTCCTGCAATTTGCATCTGAAATGCCAGCAATGCATGGAATACTGCTCTTATCTCCAGAACATTTATGGAGAGCTTGGCCTCTGTTTTTGTCCATTTCCCCTGAGCCGAAGAACAGCCCAGGCATGTTCCCCATCCTGTCAGGCTGGTGTCTGTTTCCATCATCACTTCAGTTGTTGGTACCCTTGATTAGGTTCTGTCTTACTGTCCACCAGACTAGTGAGGCTCTGACCTTGTGATTTAGTTGGATTTTGGTCAACAGGTTGTCCTCTGTTGGTATGGCCTGGTGTATGAGGCAACTCTGAAGTGGGCGCATATTCCACCTGGCCCAGGGTACCAGGCTGATACATGATGCCATACACCCTAGTACTATGGCTACCTGTCCCATGGTGGGTGAGGGTGTCCTCATCAGATCCCTTGAGATCCTGAGTAGATTGTTTACTCTGATACAGGATGGTCTCACCTTCCCCTGGAAGGTATCTATGTCTGCCCCCAGGTGTTCAATCATCTGAGTGGGGGTCAGGGAGCTTTTGGCAAAATTGGCTACCCAGCCATGTGATTCCAGAGACTTGGGCACCAGTTCTGTGTCTCTCTGCAGTTGTGATCTGCTGCGAGCTCGAATCAGCCAGTCATCTAGGTAGGGAATGATGTTCACTCCCTTCTCCCTTAAGTGTACCACTAGTATGACTGAGATCTTTGTGAATACTCTTGGGGCTGATGCCAGGCCAAAAGGTAGAGCCTGGTATTGGAAATGCTGGCCCAAGATTTGGAATCTGAGGTACTTTCTGTGACAAGACCATATGGGAATGTGAAGGTAGGCATCTTTGAGGTCGATTGAGGTTAGAAAATCACCCTTGCATATCCTTCTGAGTGTTGATCTGAGGGTTTCCATTTTGAACCACTGGATGGCTACATGTTTGTTTAGGAATCTGAGATCCAGGATGGGGCGTAAGTCTCTGTTCTTTTTTGGCACGAGGAAGAAAATGGAGTAGATACCCTGCCTGTGTTTCTCCTGTTGTACCACATGAATAGCTTTGTTCAATAATAGATCTCTTAGAATGTCTTGGTTTTGGTGTGCTGATGCTCTTCTTCTTGACATGGGTGACAGGACTAGTCTGTCCTGAGTTGGGGTGTTTGACAGTTCTATAGTGTAGCCCTTGGACACTACGTCTCGCATCCACCGGTCTGATGTGGTGTGGTGCCATTGGTTTTGGAAGAGCGACAGTCTTTTCCCCACTGGGGGTAGAGCCAGAAGGGCCATTTGCAACTTGAATGCCTGTATAATCTTGGCTTGTAATCTATCCAAGTCATTGTTGAGTTGACTTTCCTCCCCTGCCTCTGCCTCTGAACTTTTGCCGGGTGAATTTTCCCCTGAAGGAAGATGAATTGTTGTTATAGAAAGGGCGTTGATGGTTATATCCTCTTCCATGAAAGGAATTGTTGTTATGTTCCCATGGCAGTGCCCTAACCACTAGGCCACACTGCCTATTATTTGTTAACATTACACAGTACCAGAGGAGGCAGTGTGGTGTGATCCCATAGTTAGTGAATAGAATTACACAACAGATGATTCACTCAAATCCAAAAGTCTCTCTCTCTCTCTCTTTTTCGCTCTCCCCCTCTCCCTCTCTCTCCTCTCTCTCCCTCCTCTCTCTCTCTCTCTCTCTCTCTCTCTCTCTCTCTCTCTCTCCTTGCCTTGGACAAGTCATTTGACCATGTTGTGATTCAGTCCTGCCAGTTGTAGAAAAGGTGTTGGGGAGGGAAGTAGCTCAGATCCTAAGTAAATTCTTAGAAATAAAAACATGTGTAGTACAGCGGTTTAAGGCTCTGAGTTGCAAATCTGGAGACCTGGGTTTGAATCCCACAGCCCCCCTTGCATATACTGTGTGACCCTGAGCAAGTCACTTAACTTCCCTGTGCTCCCAGGTTACACCTGTAAACAAGCTTTCAGCTTAGTGTGTCTCACCTAGTTAAACAACTGGAAAAAAAATGCAATTAAAGCCCTTTAAACTGCAGGCGTCATTTCAACTTCACCCCCATCAACATTTATACATTTTCCCAGTGTTCCAAAACTACTGTTCTAGAATGTTTGGGATACCCCTGGAGGATGAAACATTGGGTGGGATTTTCAAAAGTTAAAAAAAAAAAAAAACAGCAAAACTCCACATTAAGTCAAGTTGGGTTTTCGAAAGTCATAATATGGACATAACTCATTATGTAGGTTGGAATTTTTCAAGATCATAACATGGGGCTACCTGCAGAATGTTTAGCTGTTCTATGTTATGTTGCATCCAGTCTTTGGATTAAAAAAGTTAGACATAGATATAAATGATAGACCAGGTTACACTTGGTCTGAAAATGGAGTCCAGGTACATTTATATCTGTAAGTCCCACTCCCAGCATCTAGAGGTGTGTTATGATGTTAAAATAGGGAAGAGAAAATACACAACACTGACTTACTTACTCGACCTCCAGGAGTCTGGTGACCCCCTAGCACTCCAAAACACATCAGGGCATATGGGCTGCAAATAGAGGGGGTTAGAATACAGAACATTTTTCCAACAAAGGGCAGTGTCCAAACATAGAATAAACTTCAAAACAGAATCCTTTTATTAACTAGTGGCTCATGAGCACACACTTCTTTCCCCCACGGGGTAGGTTGCACTCTCTATTGTATCTCACACTCTGTGTCTAAAAGCATTCTCTGGACCCCAGGTCACCAAGCGGTGGCAGTAAAGGCATTTTTTAATCTGAAAGGTCATTTCAATTGATTGATGGGATTGTACCAACAACAGAAAGGGCACACAAGGACTTCATTGTCATTTCTCTTCACAGCTGACACACGTTTAATATATCACAAGGCAACTAACCAGGACTGCTTTTGCTACTGAGGTCCACTTCATAAACAACAGGGGTCCCCTGTAGCCTGTACCCATAAGGGATCTGACATAAAAGGGCTCAGTTTCCAAACTACTGTGAGCATCAGGCTTCACTATGCTCAGTACTTCTTACACAGAATAAGGTATTTCACTTATTAGAGCTACCCGGGGAATAGCCCACAACTTCCTCTAATATCAGTTTCCCTCTACCAGCCCCAGGTAGTAGGCTTGTGTGGTAGGAGCCCCAGGCCATTAGATTCACATATACTACACAAGCTTTCAGCACAGGTTAAATACTGGTGCCCATGGTGATGGACTTGCCCACACTATTTACGTGGCCCAGACAAAATTAGACTTACAGTGGCATACTTCTAAACTAACTTGCCTAGTGTGTGTGTGTGGGGGGGGGGGGAGCTGGGAGTGTAGTGCACTCCTGAGATAAAAGTTTTTATATCACATACATTTCTTTGTTCAAAGTTTAAGTCAGTCCAAATCTCCTTCTCAGAGCTTAGCTTTTGACGGGAAAGGGATAAGTAGTACATTCCTCTTCTATAGATCCTTGACAACAGCACCCATCATGATTCACCAAGATTGCTTGGACCTTCCACACAGGAAAAAAGGTTCAGCACCACGAAGCAGGCACTGCATACCTGTCATCTCCTCCCTCCCAACTGATACAATTTCCTGCAACTCTTTCAGCCACAGGGGGCTGGCCCCTCCCCTCAGGAAGCTGAAGCAGGCCACCTGGCTCAACCCCTTGAGACTCCAGGGAATTAACCTTTTATTGGATTCTAACCATGTCACACAGACCTACAGTGTTTTTAAACATGCCTAGTAGACCTCACTAAGGAGCTGAACTCCTTATGGCATCTACATATGTAAATCTTGCCAACTGGACATAGCTAAGTCAGAGTTTTGAAAACTGGACCTAGCTAAGATTGGACATGGGGCAATTTTGCTTATCTAACAAATTGTACAATAGAACACTGCATCTTGACATAGGCTTTGAATACCCACCCCCCATCTCTATAGTGTAAAAAAGTCAGTAAATATAAAAGTAAAAATGTTTTGGATCATCCTGGTTTTAGGCTATTTCATTTTTCTACATTGTGTGTCCTGCTGGTAGAAAAGAACCCTAACCAAAATTTGATGTACTGTATGAGATTTTACTGCAAGTGAAATATCCATATGTGCTTTAGTAGGTGAGCATACAGCAATGGTGCCATTTGCATGTCATCACATTGGTAATTTCCTTTCTTTCATATTAAGCTGGAAGCTGGTACCGCATTGGAGAGCCTAAGCAAATCCTTACTTACCCTGAACACTGGAAACAGTGAAGATAACACCAAAATAAATATGGCTGCCACATCTCTCTTTAATGCAATGAGCAATGTGCTGGAAGCATCAGCCCACAATACAGTTCCAAGCAATGCGGAAAACAGCACACAGGTAACTGTTTACATTTACTTCAATAGAAATGTTCAACAGGGTAAAAACCAGTTAGTGGCAGTTAGGACTTGGTGACATAATAGACATGAATGGGATGACATATGACAAGTGAGGTATATCTACTATCTAGAGGGCTGACAGAATGCTGCAGTGCTATAAAATGGGGTGACCATCAGGGCCAGGGAAGTTAGAAACATAGAGACATAGACAGTGACAGTAGAAAAAGACCACAGCTCCATCCAGAGTTCCCTATCTGCCCCGGGACCTATTGTTCAGGCTCCTTTCATAAAGATATCCTGTTTCTTTCCTAGGCCCTTGTCAGACATCACCTGGGGTACTCCATGGCCCCACAGCATGTGGAACAGGCTCTTAGTACAAAAAAAGGACATTAAGAAATTAAAAGATCACAACACAGGGCCACTCAAATGACCAGTGTGTAATACAAAAGCTTTTATAGGAGTAGTGTCTGGTTGCCCTTAAAACCGGGTCACATTTGAAAAAGGAGAGTCTCTCCAGTAGGGTTTTCCTGGTAAAATCAATTCAATAAAAAAAAAAAAAGGTAACATTCTGATTCAGTAAGGGGGCATGATCTCAGTTTTTCACATAGTTAAGAGTATTAAAAAAAGAATAAATGTAGTGGAATGTATGATGTATTTAGTCTTATCCAGCAGGACATGATAATATACCCTGAAGTTCAAAGGTTGTAAAGTCAGGCATAACAATAGGAGGTACTTCTTCACCCAGTGGGTGGTAAATCTATGGAACAGTCTATCAGTGGATACTTTGGAGATAAAGGCAATGCAGAACTTAAAGGTAAGCATGTACAATGTTTTGCTTTCCAAGGGAATCACAAGCTACACTGGGTAGTAGTATAGGTAGGAAAGCCCTTTAAATTTCCACAAATTACTCATTCATACTTACTAATGAAGCAGTGGACAGACATGATGGTCCCTGAGTTTCTTCCCACCTTAAATTACTATGTTACTATGCAATTGTACTGTAGCTATAGAATGGACAGGTTGACACCAATATTGTTAACGAATTAGAATGGAATATGAAGCTTATTATTTATTTATTTATTTTATTTTATTTATGTATTTGTGGACTGGGAAAGTACACTGGTCCAGAGGACCATTTTCAGGTATGACCCGGGCCATCTAGATGGCACATATTAAAAAGACATGAACAGCAGAACATTAAAATAACCATTCCACATAAGTTACAGGGAGAATGCTTGAGATGAGTACAGCCTTATACGTTTAGAAAATGGGCTTTTTGTTTGTTGGGTTCTGATTGGCTAGTACCCCTGCCAGGAGAGTATGTTAACTTTCAATAGATGCCCAGCAAATAAAAAGTGCCGGTCACCTGACCCCATCACCACCTAAGCAATCCTTGCGCCCACCCTGCTTACTCATTGGGAAAAGTCATCCTATTCAAGTCAAAATCTGCATTATTGTTTTATCTCACTTAACGAGTGTCACTGACACACCCATGGATCCCTCCTTTAGTGCTAGCATACCCCCAATGAGACAAATGCCCCACTTCCATCAGGATTCCCCAAATACATTCATTCTGTCACTGTAAGGTACCACATACTCTGTCAAAACATTTCTTGTACTAAAAAAAAAGTTTCCTTTTTAAACCACTAGTGCTAGCACATCATGTGTTCAGCATTACTCGCAGCTTCATATTGTAGCCATCTCCATCTCAGCATGACTCCTCTGCCTTACTCTCAGCTTTCAACAGTTTAATCCTGCTGTGAACTCAGCTGCAAAAACACCCAAAAACTAGTGGTTTTCCTGTCATTTCCCGGTGGTGGCTTCTCTGTGAACCTAACAGTTAAATGCGACCGTAACTGTAACTGCCCCACAAACGAACAAGTAGATAACATCCCATCTTTTATTTCCTTTAAAAAATGCCAGAACATGGCCGCCCCTTCCTCTTTGCTGTCTGTGTGCTTTCTAAAACACCAGCGAACATGACAGCCCTTCTTCTCCGCTACTCTTGCGCTTTCAACGAAATCAGCAGCTAGTTCCTCTCTGCTACTCTTGTGCCACTGACACCTTTGAGCTCTCTCTTTCCCCTGCATCATACCAGAAATAATTAAAAAAAGCATGTTTAATGTTTAAAAAAGATACCTCTTCTCTTCTGCTGTCCTTCCCCACTGCAGTATAATTACTTTGAAACATGCCATCCCTTACAAACACAGCATCAGGGAGGTTGGGTCCGATGTCATTAAATAAAAAAAAAAGGAACAGCCTGTGTGAAGGGGACAGTACACTTCTGTAAGTAAACCAACTGTGGGGGATATCTCACCAGGGAAGCAACTATTGACTGCAGTTCCCACTACTGACTTACCAGTGGCGGGACTATTTTATGAGAAATACACCTTTCCAATCATTTCTAGATTTTTTTTTTATTCTTTTGCCTCTTTTCATTGCCTTCATAGAAAGTGCCACATATAGTCCATTTTATAAGTGCAATAATACCCTCCAGAGTGGGCAGTATTAGGAAATACCGGACCTTCCAGGGGCTATAAGACCCTCGGCCTGCGGTTTTGGGCCTCCTTACGCCCCTGGGTGGTCTGGTATTTCCCAGTACCGCCCACCATGTTGGGTATTATTGCTTACTACCCAACACAGTGAGATGATAATAAAAATAGGGAACACAATTATGACCAAGCAACACAAAGATATCAAATACATGTAAATGCAAAGCAAACGGTGTTGACAGCAGAACAAGCTAGCAGTTACAGGTCACATTGGACACTATAGCATTCCTGAAGTGCTGTTTAAAGATTGGTGGGGGAGTCAATGGATTGTAGTTCTATGGGGAGAGTGTTCCAGAATTTAGGTGCTGCCCAGGAAAAGGCCCTCTGCCCCATGGCAGTTGATTATATGGGGCATTCAAGGATTTGATTTGAAGAGGGCCTAAGCAGGTGGGAAACCTGTTTCATGACAAGCATGCCCAAGAGCAGGGATTTGGCACCATCGTGGAGTATTTTGTAAATGAATCTGCCATACACAAGATCTCTACATGCCTGAGGGGGTAACCACCCTAATGATTGATACAGAGTGCAATGGATGGTGATATATGGAGCCAGAGTGACAAACCTACCTATGCTGTTGTAAGCTGTATTCAGTCTGTTTCTTAATTTGGATGAGATGGGGTGTAAGATAGGGAGAACAGTACTCCAGGATCGGAAGAATGGTGCTTTGTTCTATTTCCAGCCTCTCTTCAGGTGACAATAGGTGCTTCAGATGGAAGCAAACTCCCAAATGCTGATTTAGCCATTTGACAACATGCCCTATGTGAGAGTCAAAGCTATGTGAGGGGTCTAAGTTTACCCCTAGACATTTGAAATTGTCAACCTGTTCCAGAGTGGATCCATCTAAGGTCTGAATATTGAGAGTTCAAGTGTAGTATTGAGGATGGATGGTTTTAGGACCATGAATTTGCCAACATCAGTAAACCTCATGTATAAAATATATATCATGTTCTTCAGCTCCCACCAACACATTTATCTCCTCCCTCCCTGTCCACCCACCTGCACATTCCTCAGTCCTATTTCTGCCTCCCTATACCTCCCTCTCTTCTCAGTTCAGTTAAGTTCATTTCAGTTCAGTAAGCTTTATTAATGAACCATTTGGCCATTACACATAAAATCAGAAAGACAAGCATCCATCATATAAAAAAAAGATTCATTTAAAACATATTAAAAACATGTTAGCAGAGTGTGAATTTGACATGAATAATGTAATAAATTTACAAATGAACATATAACAGCTGCAAAGAAAATAATTTTACTGTTATTCCATATACCCCAAATTGCAATTAGAAAAAGTATGCAAATTCTTAAATAGTCTGACTGTATCAACAAAGGTAGAAAAGGGACTGTTTCAGAATACATTTTTTTTATAGTCTTTGGTAACCAGGTAAGGCTGACTAGGCACAAGTGCCTGTTTTCAGGGGTGACCTGGGAGCACTGGGCAGTTAAGTGACTTGCTCAGAGTCATACAGTATGCAAGTGGAGGTTGTGAGAATCAAACTCGGGTCTGGTCTGCTGGATGTACCAAGCTCATTCACACCTCATTCCTCTAACCTCTAGGCTATACATTTTATAGACAAAGCTGAGTAACTCATTAAGCAACATGTATAACAAATTCTAGCCAGAGCCAATAGGGCTGTGAAGAACTACCAAGTGACCAAAGTTACACATGTGCGTAGAAATTATTCAATGCTCGGGTGTAACTTCACCATTTTTTGGAGGTGTTGCACCAAATTTTCAACATGCCCCTTTTTGGACCCCTCCTCATGAACAGTGCCAGTGTCATTTTGTTCACGTGTCCCAGAAGGTGATTTCACAGAGCAAACACGCTATTCTATGACACAGGTGTGAAAACATGTTTTGGGCAGGTTGTGGAAAATGACAGCTGTACTGTTTTGAAGGAGGTGTGCAAAAATGGCAATGTTAAAAATGTGGAGTGAAAATATTAAAAATTGGTGATGTTAGGAGTGAGCGTAGAAACTGAGCAATGCACGCTTGTAACACAGTCATTTTTTTGAATTTCTTTACCAAATTTGCAACATGGGCCTTTTGTGACCCCACCTCATGAACAGTGGCACTGTCATTTCATGAATCAGTCCCAAAAGGTGATTCCATGCAGTGACTGCGAAATCACCTTTAGGGACTGAGTAACAAAATGACAGTGACAGTTTTCATGAGCTAGGGTCCGAAGAAGTTGAAAATTTGGGGCAAAAATTTGAAAAAATGGCTGAGATATCAGCATATGTTGAAAACCCCATTGATGGCAGTATAGCATGCTTACCTTTGATTCTTCAGTTCACGGTTGGGCTTTGAAGAGTGCAGATGTGTCTCGGTCCAGAGAAGATGACAGCGCAGACCTCCAGAGGTAAGTATGGGGTAAGGGGAGGGTGTGGGGAGGTGGGTGCTCAGTGGGAGTTTATGGAGGGGGACTGCAGTGACGACGAGGGACCATTTTCTGTTTTACAGGGGAAAAGCGATGATGAGGGACTATTTTCTATTTTACAGAAAACAAAAGAAAAAAACATTTCAGCACACTGGAGTGGACTCCCAGTGTGGGCAGTTGCAAGTCTGTCAAATAGAGCTGTAGTGGGATCAAAACGTGGTAAAGAGACAGTAAAAGAAACAAACATGGTATCTTTAATAGAACATTTCTTAGAAGTAAAACATGGACCAGTGTTAGGGTTCCTGGTCACAAAACCCAAATTCCTAGCTGTAGAAAGTGGAATGGAGCTTCTAGCTGATTGTTTTGCGAGGGCACAGTTTAGGCCCAACCCCTTCCCACCCCTCACCCCACCCACCCCTGGAAATAGTTCCTTTATACCTGGGGATCTGACATCATTTCCTCAAGAGTGCAAGGTGCATGTCACTGTCATATCCTCTCTAGCACACTGCACTGACAATATAAGCATAAACATTGTATAAAATAAATATATATTTCTACATTACAAACCAATCACACAAAAAAAAAAATGTGGGAGTAGTGCAATGTAATGGCTGTGGGGCAGTCTTCCGGGAGTCTTTCTGGAGGCTGAGATGCTGCCCTATTTGCAGACAACTGTCTGCCCTGAGGGAGGAAGTTGCCCGTCTTCAGGCCACACTGGACAGTAGTACGGGGACCTTCCCCCAGGCCACAATGGACAGTAGGAAGGGAACCTCCCCCATCCAGGGAGCACCAGAACCACCACCACTACCTCAGAGGTTGCAAAGAAAGCACAGCAGTTGGACCACAGTGGGCTCAGGGAGGATGAGGATGGTGAAACAGAGGCACACCCAGTCACATGTTACACACCACAATCCATATGCCATTCTGGGGGAGCATAGCTCCCCTATAGATACACCCACAGAGGAGACTAAGGAGGCTGAGGACAACTGTCACAAGGGAGGCCCACAGGAAGGAGGCAGAGGACACCACAAGGAAAGGAAGCATCTCCTGGTGGGGGACTCAATTATTAGGGGGATAGAACTGGGAGGAGCTGGGAAATCTGAACTAAGGTGCCTGCCTGGTGCCATGGCTTGGAGGGACAGGAAGCGCATCCTCAGGATCACAACAACAGCTGCAAGGGATTCTGAGCTGGACGTAATTGTCCACCTAGGGACAAATGACTTGGCTCATCATGAGGTTAGAGCAGTGCAGGAGGACATTGCAGAGTTGGGTAGGGGCCTAAGACAAGTAGCAAACACAGTATCCTTCTCAGAGGTGCTGCCTGTCAAAGGCATGGGGGAGGCGAGGGTAATTGGCACCATGCAGTTTAATGAATGGTTGAAAAAATGGTGCGGAGCACAGGGGTTTGGCTTCATTGGGGACTGGGGTTCCACCTGGAGGGACACCAGCCTATACTGGCAGGATGGTCTGCATCTGTCCAGGAAGGGAACAAGTCTTTTGAGCAATCGGTTTAAATGCTTCATTGGCAAGCTTTTAAACTAGTCAATGGGGAGGCACTGACAAGCAGCAGAAAATCCCAGCCTCTCCCTACAAAACAGGGTACTAAATGAGAAAAAGACCAAGGTAGAACGGTCAGTGGGGGATGCTGCAACAGAAGGTAAGGCCATCAAAAAATGGAGAGCAATGAGTACCAATGCCCGTAGTCTAGGTAACAAGCTTCCTGAATTAGTGGCCTTGATGGAGGAGGAACATCTGGATATCGTGGCAGTCACAGAAACATGGTACACACAAAACCATGACTGGGACGTAAACATACCAGGATACACTATCTACAGGAGGGACAGGTAGGGTAAAAAGAGGGGAGGAGTAGTTCTTTACATAAGGGAAGGAATAAAAGCAACAGAACAAAAGGGTAAACAGGAGGAGAAGAAGCACTGTGGGTAAATTGGAGACAGGCAATGGCACCACAATCCCACAGGGGTTAGATACAGACCTCTCTCAGGGGAGGAAATGGACAAGGAAATGATAGAAAGTATACTTAGAATGGCAGAAAAAGGGAGATATTGCTGATGGGTGATCTGAATATGCCAGATGTTAACTGGAGCGAGTTGCAGCTGCCACTCAAGAGTGCAGTTATTCTAGATGCCCTACAGGGGGCATGCCTTAGACAACTAGTACTGGAGCCCACTGAGAGGGAGCAATATTAGACTTGATACTCTCAAATGGAGATGGAGAGAGATCACAGATGTAGAAGTGGGTAGCCATCTGGGAACTAGCGACCATCGAACAGTATGGTTCACAATAAACACAGCAATAGAGTCAAGCCATACAAAGACAAAAGTACTGGACTTTAGGAGGGCTGACTTTGCCAAAATGGGTGAGTGCCTAAGGAATGCACTAGCAAATGGGTGGGAAGGAGGGGTGGAAGAACAATGGGGAATAATAAAAACTGCCATCACAGAGGTAACGAGCCTTTGTGTGAAGCAAATAAACAAAACAAGACGATGTAAGAAACCACTATGGTTCTCAAAGGAAGTGGCAGTGAAGGTTCAAGAGAAAAAGAAAGCATTCAGGAAGTACAAGGAATCGCAGCAGGAGCAGGACAGAGAACTGTATCAGTTAAAGCAAAAGGAGGCTGGGAAGGCAGTCAGAACAGCAAAGGCCCAAACTGAGGAAAAAGATAGCCAACTCAGTTAAGAAGGGGAATAAAACCTTTTATAGGTACAGCAGGGAGCAAAGGAAGACCAAGGGAGGGATAGTGAGGCTTAATAAAGGGAGGGAGGGTGGGCAGAGGGAGAATGTGAAAGGCAGAGATACTAAACAAATATTTTTGCTCAGTATTTACAAAGGAAGAGGGGAGGTACATAAAACAAACAGTAGTAACACTCTGGATACAGAAGTTGATACCAGCCCATTTACAGAAGAAAGGGTTCTGAAAGAACTCTTAAAACTGAAGGTGGACAAAGCAATGGGGCCTGAGTGGGATTCATCCCAGAATTCTAAAAGAACTAAGGGTAGAACTAGTGACACCACTGACTACCCTCTTTAACAAATCATGGGAGGATGGGGTGGTACCGAGGACTGGAGGAGGGCAGATGTGATTCCCTTCACAAAAGTGGGAGCAAGGCAGAAGCAGGAAACTATAGACCTGTTAGTTTAACCTCAGTGATAGGGAAAATGATGGAATCACTTAAAAGGAAAGAATTGTCGAGTATCTAGAGGCCAGAGGGGCACAAGACCCTAGGCAGCATGGATTCACAGCGGAAGGTCATGCCAGACGAATCTGATAGATTTCTTTGACTGGGTGACCAAAGTAGTAGATCAGGAAGGGCTGTGGACATGGCCTACCTAGACTTTAGACAAGGCATTTGACACAGTCCCACACAAAAGATTAATATATAGTTAGCCAGCCTGGGAGTGGGTCCCAAGATGACAGCCTGGGTAAAGAATTGGCTGGAGAATAGGACACAGAGAGTAATAGTAAATGGAGTCCACTCAGAAGAAAGGAGGGTTACTAGCGGGTACCGCAGGGTTCAGTAATGGAACTAGTCCTCTTCAATGTCTTATATGCACATGCAGAAGGACTGGAAGGAAAGCATGTCTCTTTGCAGATGACACTAAGATCTGCAACAGAGTTGATGCACAGGGTGGGGTGGAAAGGATGAGAAGGGACTTGGCAAGGTTAGAGGAATGGTCAAATGTATGGCAGCTTAGATTCAATGCTAAGAAGTGCAAGGTAATGCACCTGGGAAACAAAACCCAGGGAAGAGTACACAATGGGGTGAGATACTAACAACAACAAAAATGGAAAGGGACCTGGGGTAGTCATATCAGATGACCTAAAGGTGGGCAAGCAATGTGAGAAGGCAGCAAGGAGGGTTGGGGATACTGGGATGCATAGGGAGAGGCATCACCAGTAGAAAACAGGAAGTTATTATCCCTCTGTACAGACAGCTGGTGAGACCCATCTGGAGTACTGTGTGCAGTTCTGGAGACCCAATCTCCAAAGACATAGACAGGATGGAAGCTGTCCAGAGGAGGGAAACTAAAATGGTGCAGGGTCTGCACCAGAGGACATATGAAGAGAGACTTAAGGAGCTTAATATGTATAGCCTCGAGGAAAGGAGGGAGAGGGGGGACATGATAGAAACTTTCAAGTACCTCAAGGGAATCAACAAAGTCCAAGAGGGTAGCATCTTTCAAAAAAAGAGGTGTGCAAGAACAAGAGGGCACAATTTGAAGATAGAGGGCGGCTCAGAGGTAATTTAAGGAAGTATTTTTTCACAGAGAGGGTTGTGGATGCATGGAATGGCCTTCCGGAGGAGGTTGTGGAGTCAAAATCAGTGGTGGAATTCAAGCATGCATGGGATAGTCATAAGGCAATTCTGGGGGGTTGGGGTAGAAAGAAGTAGGCTGCTGGTTAACTAGGATCTGCAGCTTATCCAGTAGGTAGGGAAATGGGCAGACTGGGTGGGTCAAGCAGTCCTTATCTGCCATCAAATTCTATGTTTCTATGTTTCTATGTTTCTATGGTCAGAGTTTGTTGCATACACATTGCAATACAGCTAGAGGTTTTACACCGTGGACAATACCATTTAGAGATACGTCTATCATGAATGATATCAGGGATCTTTCCGGATTCCAGATCACGGACAAGATTATTGATGGTAGTGATAATATACAGTATGAGCCATAGGCTGAACACAAGATTTCACTGGCAATGTATTGTCTATCTGCTTCTTTGTTATTTTGTGCAGTGAGAGTGTTAATCTTATCTTTAGAGTCTGTAAATACCTTAACAATATCTTGCATATTATATACAGTGTATCTTTCTTCTTGACTAAGGCCATCCACACCATGCAATAATGGGGGTATTATATAATTTACCAAACCAGTTTGGAATATAGCAGAATGTGATTTGATAGCAGCAATGGCAGCCTTGTTTCAAATAGACATAGCTGTACCAAAAAGACCTGTGACGGTACCCATGGCACTAGTGACATCAGAGCTGTCAACCTCATGGGTATTACATTTATGACTTTGATCATCAGGATTAGGTTTTCTCCTGAAATTGCCTCTATGCTTGGTGGTGTGAACCCCGGCAATAGGGTCTTGCATACAAATCTGAAAAGCTGCTAAACTGTCAAGCAATAAAGTACTGTAAAATACTGAAGTGTTAGTGGTATGACACATACCAAATTCTTTCATATTCCAGTAAGTTAAATTGAACAAAACAGGTATATGCATAAATTGTAAGTTATTAATAAGTGTACCAGGTAAGGCAGTAGCCATTAGACCACTACAGGGACCAGGGGTATGTTTTGGACATTCCAAAAGCAGTTTATCAGTTGAGAGTAACACAGAAAGGTACATGGCAGCAGAGGCCATGTTGTGTGCAGCACAGAATTTTCTAGCAGAGTCTTTAGACAAGGAACTACAATATGAGGGATCAATCAAGGCAGTTATATTGTATAAACCAGAATGTCTGAGAGCAGTCTGGAGCAAGGACAGTGGACCATTAGGGGATAATTTTGCATTGGGTCAGCCGTGGAAAGTTCCTTTGGAAAGTTTGGCCACAGGGAGAATTTGTCCTTGTGACATGGTTTGCCACTCAATTTGTAGGGTAGTTTTATCAGGAGCAACAACCGAGGCAGTGAGGTAGGCATCAGAACCTTCCTGGACAGTAATAAAATTGTTGGGTATATCGATAGAAACTCCCTCCAGAGCAGATGTTGGAGGATCAAGATGAGGAATGAGGTGCTTTACGGTGCCTTGGATGCAGGGGATAACTCCTGAGATGAGGAGACAGTGGAACAAGACAGCCATTTTGTCAGAGTACCTGAAAAGGAAAACCAAATATTAGTAAGTTAGTACTATTCTGCCCAATGGGGTGAGGAAAAGTAATTATACTCCTTTATACAGTTTCAGCTGGTTTACATGTAACCATTTGTCAGTCAGTTTGTTGTTGTGCATTACTCTAACCTGATAGACTGCTGGACCGAGCTTGTTGACAATGGGGTAGGGGCCTTCCCACTTATTGGAGAAGGAGTGTGTGGGATGTACAAATCTGAGAACCATTACCTGATCTCCAACTTGCCAATCCATTTCTTGTGCATGTTTGTCAAACTGTATTTTGGACTGTTGCTGGGCCTTGCTCATGCAGTTAGCAGCATACAAGTGTGTGTGTATGAGGTCTTGTCTGAGTTTTTCCCACATATTGGTCTACAGACACACGGTCTGCTGTGGGGGTATGCAGGTCAAACAACAAGTGTTCAAGTAATCTCATTGGTCTGCCAGTCATCACCTCAAATGGTGTCAACTGGGTGGTGTCTGAGGGCGTGCCCCTGATTGCCATAAGGAGTAACGGCAATAGGGAATCCCAGGTCTTGGGATTGTCCTCAATGAATTTGGGAAAGCATTTGCTAAATCTGTCTGTTGGCTCTTTCTACCTGACCTGAATATTGTGGGTGATAAGGTATGTGGAATTCTTGGTGAACCTGAGGAGTTTGAGTGCTTCTTTCATCAACTCAGTTGTAAAACTGGTTCCTTTGTCGAAGTCTTCCTTGAGAGGTAGGCCCCACCTGGAAATAATCTGCTCCACCAGGATTTTGGCAGTGGTTTTAGCGGTACATATCTTAGTGGGGAAAGCTTCCGCCCACTTAGAGAAAAGATCAGTCACCATGGGGGCATATTTGTTATTTCTGTTAGTATTGGTCAATGGGCCAATAAAGTCAATCTGTATGGCATGCCAAGGGCCAGAGTGCCTCTGTGGTAGTAGTTTGGCATTTTTCTTGGTGGGGATAAGATTGTTTTGCACACAAACAAGGCAATTATCTATGTACATTTTGACATCCTTGGTGATACCAGGCTACCAGGCAATAGTCTTGAGTCTTTTGAGGGTGTTTTCTACTCCCTGGTGCCAACCAGTAGGGGTGTCATGCACTTGGTGCAGAAATGCGGACCTAAGTTGTCTGGGGACCACCCACAATTTGGTGAGGGTATCATCTGGTTGATACCAGATGAGCTTGACATCAGGAGACAAGTGTAACTTACCTTCATGTCTCCAGTACGGGTTGTGAGTAGGTAGGTATCATTCAGTGCTCTTGTCAAGGAATCTGAACACATCCTTGAGTTCAGAGTCAGCATGCTGGGCTGTTGACAGGTCCAAGGGGGAAAAGGGTTCAGGCTTCTTTTTGATTGCTGCACTGTGTACAGCCACCTGGCTTCTGGGTGATCCATCATTCAGGTGCCCCCCCAGCCCCCTTCCTTGGCAAGGGTGTTCACAGTATCATTGAAGGCATGATAGGGGTCATATATGGAGTGAGCTTTAACTTTGTGTACATAGAGTTTGTGTGCAAACTTCTGTGCCAATGAATGTATGTATATTACCAGTTCTTTGTGTTTCACTGGACTGCCATCAGATGAGAGGATGGAGTTCTTCTGCCAAAATGGGAGAAATTCTGTAAGAGAAGAACAAACCCAGTTAGAGTCTGTGAAGATGATGGTATCCTTGGTCCCATGCTGAATGAACTCAAGGGCACAGACCACTGCTGCCATCTTGGCATATTGTGAGGATGCCACACTGCAACACTTAGAGATTTTAACAGTGTTACCATAAGGATAAATCACTAGAATACCCATCCCTGCAATTTGTTCTCCCTGGTAATAGGAAGCTGAACCATTTGTAAAGATATGACACAATGAGGTGCTCTCAAGTATTTGTGGCATGGCAGGGAGGAAAGGACCTGGATCTGGAAGATCAGGTGGTTGCAATGTACAGTCATGGGGTTCTCCTTGAAAAAGGAGGCCATGCACCAGCATGGATGGCATTTTGGTTGGGTGGACCTGGATGTCCCTATCTTGGAGAAGAAGTAACCAGTGTGTCAGCCTCGTATTGGAGACTGACCCATCCTTCACTCTGTCTGATAGCAGAAAGGTAGTTGGGGTGTGGTTTGTGTTGATGATCAGTGGAGAGTACCCAATGATATACAAGAAGTGCTTAACAGCCCAGTAGGTGGCTAGAAGGTTCCTTTCACAAAGGCTGTACTTCTATGCCACTGGGGTCAAGATCTGCGATGTATATGCAATGGGTCTCAAAGTGCCATGAACCTTCTGGGCCAGCACTGCTGACATGGCTATGTCAGATGTGACACATTCCAGATGGAATGGCAGGGTTGGATTGAGGATGACCAGAGCCAGAGCTGAGGCCAAGGCCTGTTTCATTGACATCACAGCCTGGGTGTGAATGGGGCCCCAATTCCAGGGAATGTCCTTTTTCAGTAAGTCATACAGACATGCGGCCTTCTGAGCAAAATCACAAATAAAATCTCTGGAATAGTTTACAATACCTAGAAATCTCCTAAGAGTGGCCACACTAGTGGGTAATAGCAGATCTTGCAGTCCTTGTATTTTCTTCCAGGTAGGGCTTCGGCCTTGACCAGTTATTCTCAGGCCCAGAAAGAGTACCTCTTTCTGACATAGTTGTGCTTTTGCTGGGTTACATTTGATGCCTGCTCACTGAATGAGAGTCAGTAGTTCATCCAAGAGATCCAAGTGTTGTTCCTGTGTGGCTGCTGCTAACAACAGGTCATCCACATACTGCAAGAGACACTGAGGGGTGGAGAAACCCTCAAGGGCATCCATCATACGGAGATGGAACAGGGACAGGCTGTTATGGAATCCCTGTGGTAAACAGGTCCACATGTACTGTCTACTCTCAAAGGTGAAAGCAAATTAATGGCAATGACCAGAAACCATTGGAGATGTCCAGGGCACTGAACCATTTTTGGTCAGGGGTCAAGAGTCACAGCACATCAGGTGCTGATGCTACAGTTGGGGCACAACTGGGGGTGACCTGGTTCAGTCTCCTGTAGTCAACAGTAAGTCTCCAGGAACCTGTGGGTTTCTTCACAGGCCACACTGGGGAGTTGGCAGTAGAGACACATGTCCTTATCACACCTTGTTTGAGGAGTGATTTTATTGTTTTCCTAAGAGAATGCAAGGCCTCTGGTGGAAAAGGATATTGCCTTTGCCTCTCATGTGCTGGGCCTGTCACTTCTATGACAGTGTGCATTCTGCCACGGTCATGTTTGTTGGTGGCAAATGCCTCCAAATGCCTTTGTAGAATGGGGAGGAGCTTTGGGAAAAGCTCATGGTTCTTGAACAAATCTATGATGTCATACTCTTTATTATTGGCAGATATTGTCACCACATGTGAATCAGGAATCATGATGGTATGATACTGACCCTGAATCTGTATCAATAACATATTGGCTAGGTCCACCACACAGCCGTGTGGTAGAAAGTAAATTCTGATTATACTAGGATGGTCATGCAATACCATTAGCTGGAAGGTGTAATAGGCCTTCAAGTGTCCCAACTCTACAGGTAGTGGTCAAGAATAGTAAGCAGTAACCTAGTGCCATCTCTCCTGACATGTTGGTCCTCCATCCAGTGGACCAAGGGGATGTCTCTGGGTGGTCATCATGTAATACAGCCACAGCCGCACCTGTATCCAGTAGTACTGTCAATAGGCAGCCCCCAACCTCAGCCTCAGTGCTGGGCCTTCTGTTTGCATCCAAGACCAGCTTGTTTACAATACAGACTGGGGCCTGTAATTGTCAATCTGTACATTCGGAAGCATGGAGGGCTTGGGCCTGGCTCCTTTGAACCACCTCACCATGCTGCACTGATGCAATATAGGGAGCCGCTTCTGGGTTCAGGGCTATATGGGTCTGAGGGCCTGTACTTCCAGTATCTCCATGGCCTGTTGAGGCCTGAGCTCCCAGTTGTATTGCTACAAGGGCTTGAGCGGGAACAGCATCCACTACAGATCACACTTGCTCCAGAAGTTCTCAGAACTTCCAATTTTCTTTGGCTATCTCCCTAAAGGAAGGGCCTGGTCTTTGTTGTTTACCCCTGTTGTTCTTATGGGGTTTCTTATCCCTATCATGGGGGTCACCATGTTGGCATCACCCATGATGTGCGTCATGACATCGGTGATGTATGACATGGGTTGGGTGTGATGGGGGTCTACCATGCTGTGGATGGTGGGATGGGGACTCTGGGCCATAGTAAGGGTGTGACTGGGCATTGTATTGTGAGATATCGTCATCTGTCACCTCCCCTTCAGATGATGTAGTTAAGGCAGAGGCTACGCCTCCCATCACCTTAACATGCCCAGCCAGAACCTCTTGATGATGGCACAGTGTTGTCATTTTAGATTCACATTCAGCATGATTCACATTTGCAACATTCATATCTACCTCATCCTGCACCTGTTTCTGCAACACTCCATATGCAGCACTCAATTCACGATTGTCCCCTAGTAGCCACTTCTAAGTCATTACATACCTGGTTTATCTCATCCTGAACCTCTCCCAACTCCTCACTCAAATGCTCATTCATTCTACTTAGCAAGTCATTCATCTGCAAAGCCTGACTCTTATCCTGTCTCAAACTTTCACATTCCTGCTTCAACATACAAAGTTCCTGCTCGTCTGCCTGGGCTGAATGATGCAAAAGGGAATCCTTTTCATTTCACAGAGTTTGGAGTTCAGATTCCAAATCCTGCTCACATCTCACACATTCTGTTTCCTACAAACCCATCTCCCATTTAAGAGAGGAGATTTGCAGTTCAAGGGTTCAAAACCTTGCTTCGGAGACTTCCAGAGCAGCATAGAGAAGCTATGACCAACAGCCCTTTAGTTTCTCACTTTCTGGCTGTTTGTCACGTCTCTGAGTACTGAGTTGAAATCCCCAGCACAGGGTTGTCGGATTGACTTGTGTCCTGCTCGAAGTCAGCCCATCCTCCATGGGAGGCAAGGAAGTTCGAGACATCAAGTCTCAGTTCTGCACAGATATTTGATAAGGTGACCATTGTGTGGGAAGGAACGAAAAATCAAATTGTGAAAAAGGCACCATGCTGTGTATCGATCCACAGCAGGAGTACTTTATTCACAGTTGGGCTACTGTGCTCCTGTAAGCTTGCAATTCAAAACTGCTGTGGAGTGGGTTGAGTCGACATTGACCACACCCAGAAAGCAGCCAGACTTTGCAAGTTATTACAAAGTGGTCCTAGAATGGGAGAAGTGATGCAGGAATGCACACCTACAGTCCTCGTTGGGAAGGGAATAGTTTGAAGCTACAAGTGAAACTTTGCAAACAACAAATATTGCCTGCACATGGTTGCCAATTGTCAGGAGGTATAAACCTTGCTCTCAGGTTCTTGGCAATAATGGGAATGCAAGGAATCACAGACACGTTGCATAAGAGAAATAAACTAGTGTATTACTATCAAAAGGATAAATCACAGTTGCCCTAAGCAGTTGTTACCAAATATGAACTGGGAGCCAATGCTAAGCATTCCTTATACCTCAAGGTTTCTTTTTCTCTCCAGGGATCTCCGAGGTATGGGATGTAATGTCTTACATTATATACCTATGATAATTACTATGGTTACTGTAAGACAGAAACATTTCTAGTTACAGAGATGAGCCCTACTGGCTAAATTAGAGGTGGCTCCACGGTCCAAGATAACATGATACAATTCTGTAGTAGTCATCACTTTGTAAAGACAAAGAAAGATCAGTTATACATGTATTAGTGTAATCATACAAATTATCAAAAGATGGCAATGCTGACTTATGTATCATCATCATTACAAGGACACAGTTGTCCTAACATCTTATAAGTAAGAAATACATATGTGTATTAGAAAGCAAAGTGTATAACAATAATATGCATACATATCCTGACATCTACTCTTATATGGTTGATGCCCAATGCCCTATATGTTAGTATAACATATACCTAAGTACTAGCAGTCTATGGTGTATCTCTGGGGGTACCAGTAAGGGTGTAGTGACCTCGTGTAACAGGACCATAAAGGTTTGAAGGGGATACAGTCCCAAAGAATGTGCATCAGATCCACATCTGGGGCACCACACCTCCAGCAGGTATCAGCAGGGAGCAAGCCCACCGCTTTGAGTTGGGATGGGGTGCGGTACCAGAGGTGCATTATTTTGTTTTGGATGAGCAGGCTTCTCTGGTCACAGCAGGCTTGGTGTACTCTCAACCAGTCTTGTTGCCACTGCTGTTCCATAATAGGGGTACCCAGCTTTATTTCCTATTTAATCTTGTCCGGGAGGGAAGGGTTTGGGGCACTATCTCTCATAAACCATTGTATATTCCTTTCCAGGCCCTTTGGATGCTTGATCCAGGACTCTATTGGAAGTGGGGGAAGTCTACTGTTCTTATATTTGATACGCATAACACAGGAACAATTCTGTTTAGCCCAGGAGGTGAAGAGGTTTCTGATCTGAAGGTATCTCCAGAAGTCATTCTATGGTAGGCCATATCTGGCTTTTAAACCTTGGAATGTATCCATAGATGTGCTTCCAGGAGTCTCCAGGTCACCCAGACAATCAATCTGCTTAGACATCCAGCCTGGCCATTTAACAGGTTTGCGGTCAATGCACAGGTTGGGATTGCGCCAAAGGGGTGTATATCTATGCAGACCGAGGCAATCCTTGGTCCTGTGCCCTAACTTCTGCCAGGCCAGGTGTGAGTTGTGAATGGTTTGCCAATGATGCAAATGTTTGGGTAGGGTGTGGGCCAGGAATGCTGGTAGTGAGGAGCTGTTCAATATGTCCCTCTCTATTGTAATACAGGCTGGGGAAGGTGGGGCATTAGAGTGACATATCCCTTTCAATAATTTTGCCACAATTAAGGCAATAAGGTATTGGGTGAAGTTGGGCAGGTTCCATCCCCCTCTAAGCTTCTGGGCCCATAACTTAGCCCTGCTATACCTCAGCTTCGAGGTTCCCCATAAAAAAAATTGCCGATTAAGCTGTTTAGCTTCTTGGACCAGATTTCAGGTAGGATTATGGGGAGGTGGGGTAGAAGGTGATAAACTCTAGGAGCCAACATCATTTTAATTGCAGCTATTTTTCTCACCATTGACAAATTTAGGTATTCCCACCTTCCGGTATCCTTTCGGAAGGCTTCTACCAATGGCTTTAAATTAATATCCACTAAGGTTTGTAAGTTAGGGCAGAGTCCAATTCCCAGATACTTAATGTCGGAGTGTTCCCATGCCAGACCTAGATAACTCAGCCTGGTTGGGGAGGTGAGAGCATTCAGGTGAAGTATTTCTGACTTTGAAACATTGATCTTCAGGCCAGAGAGTTCCCCATATGTTCCTAAAGTTGCTAGGACTTGCAAAAGACAGAGGGGTAAATCTCAGGTCAGAATCAAGCAGCTGTCAGTGTATAACTTGGTATAATATGTGTTCACAATTTAGATTCCCTGTATATCTGGATGGGCCCTCAAAGCTGCAGCTAGTGGTTCCATGGCCAGTACGAACAATAGGGGGGACAAAGAGCACCCTTGTCTAGTCCTTCTCTGTAGATGGAAGGGGTCTGATAAGTTCCCGTTTGTTAGTACCCTTGCAACAGGGCCTGTATATAATGTTTTAATCCTATTTGCAAAGTAAGAACCTATGTTAAAACCTTCCAGTATTGCGTGCAGATACTCCCACTCCACAGAATCAAAAGCTTTCTTGAAGTCTATTATAATTGCTACTGCTGGGGTGGGAAGTGCTGCCATGATCTCCTTTAAGGGTATAAGGGCCCAGATATGGTCAGAGCTGATTCTACTCCTGACAGGCCCCACCTTGAAGGAATGGGCAATGTCCAGCAGGCATTTCTCTAAATGGGAAGCTAGAACTTTAACCTAGACTTTAGTATCTGCATTGATTAGCAAAATGGGCCTGTAGCTTGCAGGAAGGGTATGGTTTTTACCTTCTTTTGGCAGAACCATTATGATAGCCTCTGACAAGGTGGAGCAGAGCTATTTTTATAAATGAGCCTCCTGCAGCACCCCTGCCAGTGGAGTAGTTATCAGGGGCTGGACCAGTTTACAGAAGTCCACAGGAAAACCAGCCCTCTGGGGCCTTGTGTGGGGCCATGCTAGATATGGCTAGGGCAATCTCTTACTTAGTGATGTGCCAGTCAAGTGTTTCTTTTGGGAATCAGTCAGTCTGGGGAGGGACAGTGATTCGGTGAATTTACTGTAGTTACCCTTATCCCATTTCACCTGTGAAGAGTATAGAGATTTATAGAAGTTGGACATAATCGGTGTCACGTTGCAAAGTGATGGGAATACAGCACAGACCATCACAGCAACATTTTCGCTAGTTTGCTGTGGTGGTCTGCTGGGTTCACAACACTGTTGCCTCTGTGGTGTTTGCCACTCTCCCCGAACCAACTCCAACTCGGAAGTGGTTAATTTAAGTGCAGGTGATGTGGCGGGCAAAGCCCCCCCTCATGTGGGGTATGGGGGCAAAGCCCCCCACAGAAAACACCAGTTCCCCCAGTGACAGCACAACACAAGTTGGTGGTGTTGTGCTGTCATTATGCTGATAGTTGACAAAATTCCACGTCACCAAGGCATGGTGGAACATAATCTCATTGATGGCCTTGGGGTTAGGAGATAGCATTCCTGAACCATCCTTCAGTTGGTGGATAGATCTCTCAGCCTGCCTTTGTTTTAACCTGTAGTCCAATAGTCTACTTGCCTTTTCCCCACCTGCCCAATACCGATGTTGCACCTGGTGTATGTATAATTCAGCCTTTCTGGTCACCAAGGTATTACGTTTTAGTCTGAGGGCAGTTAGTTCCACTATCACCGATGGTTTCTGCAGTTAGGAGGGTTGTTCCTTGTATTTTGCCTCCAGAGTACTAAGCTCAGATTCATGCTGTTTGTGTTCCTTTTCTTTCTATGTTTGCATCTATGGGAGGTGAAATTAATTATTTTGCCTGTTAAGGTGGCCTTGTAGGCTTCCCAAATGTTGGCGGCAGAGGTCAAGTCAGCAGGGTTATCTTTAAAGAAAAACTCTGTCTCTGCCTGAAGCCAAGGGACAGATTCTTTGTCATGCATGAGAAGAGGGTCCAGCTGCCACATAAGGGATTTGGGTGTTTGTAGGGATGGAAGAAAAGTGAGGACCACCAGAGCATGTTCCGAAATGTAGATACAGGAGATATTGACCCCAGTCATGGCTGCGGTCAATTTAGGGGAGGTAAGCCAGAAGTCTAGCCTGCTGACCATAGCTCTTGGCGCAGAGAAGATGTATAGTCCTTGTCCGTGGGGTGTAATACCCTCCAGATGTCAGACAGCTGGTGTAAGGAGGTAAGTTCCCTGAGGGCCTGGACAGATCTCGAATGGGGTTTGGGTCTAGCATTGCATCTGTTTAATAGGTGGTCTAATGCCAGGCTGCCCATTAGTATGTCTGGATTGTCAAAGGAGACATCCATGATTTTTTGGGATATGGTGTGGAAAATTCTGGAGAGTCTTCACTTGAGCCATAAATATTAACCAACACTAGTGGTCCCATCGAGGTGGAGACCATAATAATCCACCTGCCTTCACTTCCTGTATGCACCTCCACTGGTTGCCACTGTGGATTTTTATGTTAAAGAATGGAGACACCCCTTTTTGCTGACCCTGCAATGCTATGAGCTTCCCTACCAACCCAGTCCCTTGCTAGTTTAGCTGCTTCTTTTGAGCTCAACTTAGTTTCTTGAAGAAAAGCAACCTGGTTGCCCAACTTCTTGAGCCAGGAAAGTACCATTTTCCTTTTCACCTGTGACTTAAGACCCTGCACATTTCAAGAGGTGGTCGATATGTCATTAAGGTTAACCATAATTCATAAATAGGGTGTCTCCACTGAACATGCCAACACATGGATAATATAAACCCTAGAGTCTTGAGTGCTTCCACAAAACCATCACATTTCTTAAAACATTTGTCTCTCCCCCTCTTCTAGAAGCCCCTCTTCCAGAGAGGGTATCGGTTGTTAGCTTCAGTGCAGGTCTCCAGGTAACCCATGAAATCACCTTATTTACATATGAACATACAAAGAAGCCAGCAAAAGAAGGTCATTTGGTCTATCAAGTCTGCTCGTGTTGCAGGGTTCACAGCTTGAGCTACTGTCCTTGCCCTCTCTCCCCACTCCTCTCACCCTCCCTACCCATGACCCTTACCATCCCCCTATACCTGTACCAGCCTCTCTTAAAGCTGCCTACTGTCTTCAATGAGATTACCTCTTCTGGCAGTGCATTCCAAGTGTCCACCACCCTCTCTGTGAAGAAGTGCTTCCTCACCTACCTCCTAAACCTCCCACCCTCCAGCTTAAGACCGTGCCCCCTCGTGTTATGGTTGCCACTCAGCCTAAAGATACTCTCCTTATCAACCTTATTTATCCCTTTCAAGTACTTGAAGGTCCCAATGATGCCCCCTCTCCCTCTCTCTCTCTCTTTCTCACCTGTCTTCCAGGGGGTACATGTTCAGTGCCCTCAACCTCTCCTCATATGCCTTACCCTGCTGACCAGCTATCATCTTTGTAGCCCTCCTCTGGACCTTCTCCAGCAGGTTAATGTCCTTTTTGTGGTGTGGACAGCAGTACTGACCTCCATACTTTAGATGTGGCCTTACCAGTGACCTGTACAAGGGCAGTATTACCTCCTTTCTCCTATTACTCATCCCCTTAGATATACATCCCAACATCTATTTTTGTCTTTGCTACTGCTTTCTTGCACTGCGTGGAGTGCTTCAGGTCACTAGTGATCATCACTCTCAGGTTCTTCTTCTCCTCTGACGCAGCTACTCGGACCCCACCCAGGTAGTACTCTGCTAGGATTCCTGGCTCCAATATGCATGACTTTGCATTTCTTGGCATTGAAGCCAAGCTGCTAGATCATGGACCACCTCCCTAGCTTTCCCAGATCTTCCTGTAGGTCCTGTATCCCTTCAGCTGTGTCCACTCTCCCACAGAGCTTGATGGCATCTGGGAATAGGCACATTTTGCCCTTAATGCCATCTCCAATGTCATTGATGAAGACATTGAACAACATCGGCCCCAGCACTGAGCCCTGCAGGACCCCACTGGTTACCTGTCTTGTGCCAGATAACTCTCCCCCAACAACCACCTTCTGGGTTCTGTCCTTCATCCAGTTTTCCACCCATCTGACCATCTTTTCCCTAACCCCGAGATCCACCAACTTCCTGATCAATCTTTTGTGGGACACAGAGTCAAAGGCCTTGCTGAAATCAAGATAGAGGATGTCTACCCCTTGGCCCCGGTCTACTGTCTTAGTGACACAGTCCAAGAAGTCGATCATATTTATTTGACACAGTCTTTCCTCATGAACCCATGCTGCCTTACATCCTGAAGACCACGCTCCTCTAGTTATTCCACCAACCTTTCCTTTAGTATGGTCTCCAAGAGCTTGCCCACAATGGAGGTCAGACTGACTGGTCTGTAATTTCCTGGGTCATTCTTGGGACCGCTTTTGTGGACCGGCACTACATGTTCTGTTCTCCAGTCCTGCGGTACTATGCCTGTCTCTAGTGAACTATTAAATATAGTAGATCTGCCAGTGGCCCTGCTAGCTCCTCAGCTAGTTCCTTTAGTACCCTTGGATGTATTCTGTCCGGGTCTGGTGATTTGTCCACCTTCAATGCCAGCAGCCCCTCCCTCCTTCCCTCTATCCTCTTCTATCACTGCATCTGTGTCCCCCTCCCCCCCGCTCCCCTTTTCCCTCCTGAAGGCACTGATCCATCTTTCTCCCTGGTGAAGACGGAACAAAAGTATTCATTTAGTATCTCTGATTTTCCCCCATTATCCTCCACCCCTTTCTTAAGCCTAACAATCCCTTCCTTCTTGTCCCTTTTCTCACTTATATAGTGAAAGAATGCCTTCTCCCCCTTTCTTAATTCCTTCAGCTATCTGCAGCTCCTTCTGTGCCTTTGTTTGCCTGCCTTTCTTACTTGCCTCACTAGCCAACCTTAGGTACTTTTCCCTATCCACCTCTCTCTTGGTCTTCCTGAATTCTCTATAGGCCAACCTCTTTTCCCTTACTTTCTGTGCAACCCCAGAACTGAACCAGCTGGGCGCTTTGGTCCTTGTGTTCTTACCCCTGAGCCTCACACACTCATCTCTGGCAACCAGTATTCCTTCCTTAATGATGGAACACTTTTGGTCCACCCCCATATCTGCTCCAATACCCACCAGATGGCTCCTTAGCACTTCACCCATTTTCCTGAAGTCCTCCCTCCTGAAATCCAAGATTTTGGTCTTAGTCGGGATGCTTTCCTTGCCCATATCTAACTGGAGCCACACTGTGCAATAGTCATTTCCTCACAGTAGCTCTCTGACCATTATTTCCTGTATATGCTCCCAATTTGTGAGCACCAGATCAAGAATTGCCTCAGCTCTTGTTGGTTTAGTGCCACCCTGAGTCAGGAACCCACTCTGCAGTCCTTCCAGGATTACCTGACTCATAGCACATGTCTTGGACGGTATGCTCCAGTCCACCTTGGGCAGGTTGAAGTCCCCCACAACTACCACCTCTCCTTTCCCTGCAGCTTCCGATATTTGTGAGCTCAGTTCCCTGTTCCTCTCCTCAACCTGACTTGGTGGTCTACAAACCACCCCCAACCTCGCCTTTCTCCCTCTGTTGGACCTTAACTGAACCCATAATGCCTCTACCTCACCTTCCTCCAACTCTTCCCTCATGCAAGTTATTCCCTCCCTGATATAAACTGCCATCCCTCCCCCCTTCCTGACTGCCCTATCCCTCCTGTATAGTTTATATCCAGGGATAACAGGGTCCCAGTCATTGTGTGATGTTGCCCAAGTGTTGGTTACTGCAGCTATGTCAGCCCTTCTGTCTGCTAATAGTGCCTGCATGTCTTCCATCTTGTTTCCAAGACTCCATGCACTCAGAGACGCCACCCTCCACCTAGAATCTGACCTTCCTTCTCTTCTCTCTATTCTTCTATTCACATTTATCCCCTCTGTGTGCACTCCTCCACGTACCCTTGTTATGTGTTCCTCACCCCCTCCACCCTTTGATAACTGTGTTCTTGCCCTTTCCACCTCCTCCCTCCAGACCTCTTCCATCACTGTGGGGGGAGGTTCACTGACCTCCTTCTCTCAGAGTCTGTGGGACTGAATGCCCACTGTCCCCCCCCTCAGTAGTTTAAATTAAGTGTAGTGGTTATGTATTCCCCCAGTTTGTCCCCCGAGTACCCTCAAACCCTCCCTGCTGAGGTGTAGCCTGTCTGGTGAAAAGAGTGCTTTGTTTGACCAGGTCTCCTCCCATTCCCCAATACAGATGAACATCTCATCCTTGCACCATTTCCTCAGCCAGTCATTGAAATCCTCTATTTTTCTTTTCCTGGCTGTGCTGGCCCTTGGCACTGGCATCACCTCTGAGAAGCTCAGTGAACTTCCTTCCTCCCTGTAGATCTTCCCTAACTCCCTGAACCTACTTTGCACTACCTCCACCTCCTCCCCAGCTAGGTTGTTGGTTCCCAAATATATAACTAAAATAGGTTTTCCCACAGACTCCCTTACTGTTTCCCTTATTCTTGGACCCACCTTCCCCACTGTCATCCCTGGCATTCAAACCACCCTCCTGCTTGTATTTGGGTCCCCTTTCCTTCCCCAGTGAATACCCCTAATTATGGCATCCCCTATGATTGCCACCCTTCCATCCCCTGCATCCATGCTACCCATCCTTCCTTCCTTCCTTCCTTTCTTACCTTCAGTACTAGCTGCTTTCCCACCTATCTGCTCCCTCTGCACTCTGGTAAACTTGTCTCCACATCCACAATTTATCCCCTTAACTGTTTTTCCACCTCCCAATCTGCCCCTCCCCTTTTGACTATCTGTATCTGCTTTCAGTTCTCCCTCTGCTCTTCCTTTCCTTTTCTCTCCCTCTCCCCCCTTCCTCCACTACATTTTGCCTGCCTCTTCTTCCCTGACCACCCTGATTAGTTCCCTCCCCCTTCCCTGTACTCTCACACTGGCTCAACCTGATCTCCTACCTCACTTCCTGCTACCTACTCCCTCCTTCTAGACAGTGGTGCACATCTATCCAATAAAGGCACCCCTTTAGAATTCCCCACCCCTGATGCTACTCTCACATTCCCACCCCTCCCCCTCACAACTTGCCATTCCTCCACACTGGGCTCCCTATTCCTCTGAGGAAGAGATACTCCTGTATACGGGGTGCTCTTCCCCACTCCCATCCCTTGCCTGATGCAGTCACTTCCCTGGGCATCACCCCTCTGCCTTTCCCTCCACTGCTCTGCTCCTCTGACTTCCCACACCATCCTCCCCAGCACCCATCTGAGCAGCTTTATTTCAGCCCTTAGCAGCTCCAGGCTCTTACACACAGGATATCCCCCTTTGCTCCACATCACCCCCAGAAAGACTGCTGCTCCACAGTTGTTGCAGTTTACCACTCTCCTGCTTCCCATACATGTACCTATTCCCCCACTTCCTCCAAGCCCAATTTTTCCAACCCTCAAGTTATACATAACCATAAAATATAGGATAGTGCATGGGGAACAGTTGACAACAGGGCTATTCTTTCACCGAGTTGGCATTATGACGACGGATTACCTCGAGACCGCAACTCGAGAGGTAATCCATCGTCATAGTGCCAACAAGGTGAAAGATGCCCTGTTGTCAACTGTTCCCCATGCACTTTTCTTTATAGTGTATGGTGGAACGTCATTTTTTGAGGAAAAAAATCAGTACAGCATGTTTCTGCTTCAAAACATTTTTATTGGGTTACTAGAAGGAAAAAAGAACTTTACATTTTTAAGATTTTCACGCTTGACATTTTAACTGCATAAGAACTTTACATTTTGAACATTTTAACGCTAAACATTAGTACTGCTGCCGACATTGCTACTTTTGCTATGTGTCCTGTCTATGGAGTGAGCCCTAACTGTCAAATGCTGCTCGAGGACACAGTGTGACATTCGCAGTACAGTAGAAAAAATCATTCTGCTGAACTGTGAACGTCACTAGTGTGCGACTACAAGGTTTCGAAAACGATGGATTTCGGTGGAGAACGACGTTCCACCATACACTATATAATTATAACATTCAAAAATATGTAAATTTCTATCTCACTTTACCATCAAAAGGCAACAACAATCACAGTAATCTCTACCGTCTACTAATACAGGTTCTATCACAGAAGCAGAAGACAATGCAAAAACATCTGCTACTTAGCAACAACAAACAGGTGACAACATACCAAGCTGATGTAGCTTTTCTTAAAAATAGAAAAAAAAATTTAATCTTTTAAACCAGTAAAAATCAGCAGTCCTAAAAGCACCTTGAACTACAAGAAAGAATACAGTATTACACCACTGCCAGAGTAACTAAACAGCTCTAAAAGACTGGAGAAAAAAGGAAAAATCAGAGACAGCACAAAAAGATATAATGTACTATAAAGTATTAGACAATAGGTATACTCAGTTGTTTAACGGAGAAAATAAGGTACCTACCAAAACAGACAGAATACCCAAAAAATGACACTCAGATTCTCAATATCAGACACCACCAAAGGCACATAAAGAAAGAGTTTAAACTATAGAATTAAAATTAACCACATCAGAGTAGAAAGATCACATTAAACAAATATAGTGTATGGTAGAACGTTGTATTCCCTAAAAATCTATCATTTACTAGTCTTGCTGTACAGTCATTGTGAAGTCAGTAAGCTGTTGTACTATTGTTAGTATGTCACAACGATGGTACAACAGCATTGACTGTCTTTGCGCATGCGCAAGTGGCGGTACTTAGTACGTCGGAAAACATCCATAGCAGTTTACTGATGGAACAGGAAGTTTAAATCAATCAGTAAGTGATGATTTTGCTGTTTTTAATCTTACGCGGCACACAGAAGCACACCAGCATTTCTTTTTGAATGTGAAGTGGAATGTTTTCGCGGATTTTTGAGCGGGGGGATCCCTGACATCATGGCGTGACCACAGAAGAAGATACAAGTTATTTATTTACTGTTGCCCATACACTATACGAGACAATGGATGGGCAACAGTAAACAACACTGCTGTCCACTTCTCGAGGTTGTATGACAACTGGAAACCTCTCGAGCTTCGCGCTCTAGGTTTACATGGTTGTCATGACAACCTCTCGAAGTGAACAACAGTGTTGTTGTTCACTGTTGCCCATCCATTATACTCTATGTGATGATCCTTCTGACTTCAAACCAATATCTACCACACAAATTTTATATCTTCCTGGAGCCTACAGGGTTATCTTTTACAATCACCTAAATTTACATAAAACAAAACTATTTTTAAACTGAAAAATATAGTAAAAAGCACTTAGCTTTGGGAGCACTTCTCAAACACAGCCACTCAGCTCAGAGTTCTAGAATTCCATTATACCTATTACCACCTCGGGTGGTTCCTGGAAGGCATTCCTGACCAGTCCACAGCACTTGTCTGGAATGGAGAGCTGTGGATATCTATAGGATTGCCTTCCAGGAAATGCTTTATCAGTTGTCTCTGATTTACCAGTGAGGAAAGGACATTGCCCAACCATGAGTCCGAGTGCAAGTTTACTTGCATTTCTTTCCATCTTTTGAAAGTATAGGACCATCACTGACTAGGGAAGGAGGTTACTACCCTGCCTTCCAACAGTCAGGTACTACACCCCTGGGGGTAGAGTGATTTGCCCTCCTTGGCAACCAGCCAAGTATAACTACGGGGAGTAGATCTGAGCTGCGGGGGACCAGTCACCCATAAGACTCCAGGCCTAATCTCCCCCACTATCCTGTCTTAAGCTATGCCTTTTATGCTGGCAGCAGCCTGAAGCCCCAGTTAAGTACCTTGGAACACTTAGTGATAAGCCCAGCTTTCACACCTGAAAAAGGAAGCCCTGGTTAGGTAAGTCTAGTTATGGTGTACATCATGGGCTACTGTGAAGTGCTCAAGGAAAGTAGTATGTGAGCACATACCTCTGCTTGGGCTGAGACTGTAGCATCAGTACTGAGGCGTCAAAAAGCCACACATATTAAGCCTGCAAGTTATTGCCTGTCAAACCTTGTAAGCCCATTATAACAATTTACCTAGACTATATGTTTGTGAGATAACCAGGGATCTATTCTGGGCAGGATAATGAGCCCAAAATGTTGTTTACCCCCATAGGAAAGAAATTTAACAGGAACATATATGGCCGAGTAATTAAACCACCCTGAGGGCAGAGGTTATGCAACTGTCTACCACCCATAAGACTGGAATCGCTGTGGAGGTTCGGGCAAATGTAGAAGTATTTTCTGTGCCCTACTGTCTGCAGTGACAGCACCATGGGTTCAGTGGGTTGTACAGATAAAAAGATTTTCTCATCTCGGCCATGCAGCAATATTTCCCCATACGGAGGTGCCTATATTTCTAACTTGTGGGCCAAAGTAACGATCAAATCACCCACAGGAATAAGAAAACTGTTAACCACATTAAAAAGTACCTTAAGAAGCAACAGAGGGCTGGAAACAGAGCCCTTCCAATAAACCTTATAATTAATTATGGAGGCTGCACTGTTGTAAACCTCAGTACACAGTAATCACTTGAATGGGCGTTGCAGCTATCATAGGGAGGGAGGGAGGGAGGTTGTACCTACAGGCAGCTGATGTACCCTATGCCCCCCCCCCAACATGGGTCTTCTCTAGCCCTTGATACTGTAAACCCCTGGAGAAGCAGAGGAAAATAACCTGCAACCTAAATGAGGGATTTCATCGGGGGATAGCCACAACCCCTTACCTTAAGATTTTACTTCAGGCAAAGTCCTCAGCTGGCAGTAAAAGTCTCCATTGATGCTACTGCCTCATATTCTGACCATGATTTGCCTTCCTTGGCAATCAGCCAAGTACTACCTAAGGGGAGTAGATCTGAGCTGCAGGGGACCACCCACCCACCCATAGGACTCTGGGCCTAATCTCCCCCACTATCCTGTCTTAAGCTATGCCTTTAATGCTGGAAGCAGCCTGCAGCCCCAGTTAAGTACCTTGGAACACTTAGTGATAAGCCCAGCTTTCACACCTGAAAAAGGGAGCCCTGGTTAGGTAAGTCTAATTATGGTGTACACCATGGGCTACTGAGAAGTGCTCAAAGAAAGTAGTATGTGAGCACAAACCTCTGCTTGGGCTGAGACTGCAGCATCAGCATTGAGGCATCAAAAAGCCACACTTATTAAGCCTGCGAGTCATTGCCTGTCAAACCTTGTAAGCCCGTTATAACAATTTACCTAGACTACGTGTTTGTGAGACAACCATGGGTCTATTCTGGGCAGGATAATGAGCCCAAAATGTTGTTTACCCCCATAGGAAATAAATTTAACAGAAACATGTATGGCTGAGTAATTAATCCACCCTGAGGGCAGAGGTTATGCAACTGTCTACCACCCATAAGATTGGAATCGCTGTGGCAGTTCGGACAAATGTAGAAGTATGTTCTGTGCTCTACTATCCGCGGTGACAGCACCATGGGTTCAGTGGGTTGTACAGGTTACCCAGTTCCCCAATTCACTTAAGGACCATGCTGTTTCATTCCCATCTGCAGCCACATCATCTACAGGAGCTCTCCGAGTGCTCTGGAGCACCATGTCAGTGCAAGGCAGCAGGTGATATGGAACCAAGGGAGAGCGAAGTGAATTACAACCCCTCTGGGCACACTAACTGCCTCCATGGAGTCAGAGGAGGAGGCTCATTACTGAAAAACATTTGAAAACTTCAACTGGTACCTTGCTGGCAGAGAAAAAGATTTTCTCATCTCGGACATGCAGCGATATTTCGCCATACGGAGGTGCCTATATTTCTAACTTGTGGGCACAAAGTAATGATCAAATCACACATAGCAAAAAGAAAACAGTTAACCACATTAAAAAGTACCTTAAGAAGCAACAGAGGGCTGGAAACAGAGCCCTTCCAATAAACCTTATAATTAATTGTGGAGACAGCACCATTGTAAACCTTGGTGCACAGTAATCACCAAGAGGGAGGGAGGCAGGGTTGTACCTACAGGCCGCAGAATGTAACCTAAGGCCTCCACTGCATGGGTCATGTCTAGCCCTTGATACTGTAAACCCTTAGAGAAGCAGAGGAAAGTAACCTGCAGCCTAAATGAGGGATTTCATCAGGGGAATAGCCACAATCCCTTACCCTAAGATTTTACTTCAGGCAAAGTCTTCAGCTGGCAGTAAAAGTCTCCATTGATGCCGCTGCCTCATATTCTGACCAGGGACTCCCCAAGTCAATTGCCTAGTCCTGGTAAATCAGAGCCTAGTTCCTGGCCAGCTCTTCAGGCGATGGGTGTACTTCATCCTCCTTGAGTAAGCTTTTTTGTGGAAACACAGAACATAGAAACACAGAGTCTGATGGCAGATGAGGACTGCTTGGTCCACCTAGTCTACGCATTTCCCTACCTAATGGATAAGCTGCAGATCCTAGTTAACCAACAGCCTACTTCCTCCTATCCCCACTAGAATTGCCTTATGTCTGTCCCATGCATTCTTGAATTCCCCACTGTTTTTGACTCCACAACCTCCTCAGGAAGGTGGTTCCATGCATCCACAACCCTCTACATGAAAAAATACTTCTTCACATTACCTCTGAGCCATCCCCCCTCTATCTTCAAATTTTGCCCCCTTGTTCTTGCACATCTCTTTTTCTTTTTTTTGGAAGGCTGAGGGCTGCCGGGAGAAGCTCGCCGTGCGGCTCAAAATGGTTTGAGGCTTTTACTGAAGTCGAGTAGGTTGAAGAGTCACTGCCTTCAAATATATGAGCCTTCCTTTGCCTGCTTCTCAGTCAGTTCCTCTGGGCTTTGGCGGTCAGCGTCGGTGGAATTTTTCCTTGCTTAGCGGTGGGATTTTTCCTCTGTCTCCCCGTTGGGGAGTCTGCCATTCCAAACCATTTTTGGCTGCAGATGTTGGATTCTGGGCACCAGTTCCAGGGGTATCATGCCGCTCAGCCGGTGAGGAACATTTCCTCTTCAGCAGGCATGTTAAAGGTAATCTGTTCACCTCTGCAGTTGATCCTCAGCTGTGCCAGATACCACAACGAAGCTGTAATATTAAGTTTATAGAGGGCTTGTTTGACAGGGCTATCTGCATGCCTCCTGAGGAAGAGATCATATGAGTTGTCCTGATACAGTTGGATTTGACAACCCTCCCACAGTAGGCTTTTCAGTTCTCTCATTGATCTTAAAAATATCTCCTTGACAGAGTACCTTAAAAACTTGCATAAAATCATATGTGGCCAGTCACCAGGCTGCGGTCTTGGTGCTAGGGATCTGTGGGCCCTCTCCAGCTCTGGAGGGTGATTATTTAACTTCTGCATTTCCGGGAAGGCATACTGTAGAAAGGCTATCATAGTGTTACCTTCAACCCCCTCTGGTAAGCCCACAATTCTAATGTTCTTTCTCCTCCCCTGGTTCTCCAAATCGTCTGCTTTTGCCAGCAGATATTGGAGTTGGCTCTGGTGGTCCCTTAGTTGGCAGTGGTGATCATGCAGAATCTCTCCCTGTCTTTTGACATGAGCTTCATTGTCAGTTACACGGCTTGTCAATTTCACTATATCTGCATTTGTACTGCTGGTAGTTTCAATAAGTGCCGCAGTGTCCAGGGAGCCTTTGTTTAAAAATGAGGTCATGTTGCCCAGTTTTTTTTCCATAGACTGGGAGGTAGCTGCTTGTGAGTCCCTGGGATCCTCCATCACCAGCTTCTTTGGGGTGGGTGCCAGTTAGACCCTAGTGGCTTAGAATTGTCACACAGGCTAGCCAGTGAAATGAAGCAAACTCTTGTAGTTAGGTTTTAGATGACAATCCAAAGACAGATTTAAGCAATTTAGCTATCAGAATGTTCAGCTTGATCCATAGATATTAAATCCGTTGAAAAACTCCTGAATAGTGGGTGCTGGGTTGTTGAATGTATCGAGATGGGTGAGCTGGTATTGCAATAGCTCAATTTCACAGCTTCCATCTTGGATGTGAAGCTCCGCCCAGGAAACTCTGATTGATGTATAGACTGAATCATTATGTGTCCCATGAGACCAGACTAAGGGTAGTCAATACCATGGTACTTCCTATACTGGACTCCAGAGATGTGATCTATGCTGGGGCCTCGAGTATGGAGCTTGCCAAACTGGATGACACTTCACACTCGATGCACCCAGGGGGACTCATCATTGTAAGTTGTATATATCTTTAAACTGGATGAGGCTTAATGATAGGAGAGACTGGCATCTCCTGACTTATATGTTTAAAATATATGTAGGGAAATTGCCATATTATATAATGGCTTATTTCACAATGAGAGGGATAAGAGGGAGTTTAAGGTCAGCTCAAGGCCTGGAATATATTGTTCCTAATTGCAATCTAAACATAGGGAGATCAGCTGTCTGGTGCAAGGGACCAATGAAGTGGAATTCTATGTCCATCACTTTGCGTTAAATAAACCAACCGATAAAGCTAGGATTTTTTTTTTACTTATTCTTTATGCTCCCTCCATCACAATGGCTGCCACTTCCATCGAGGTCCCCAATGTGTCTGAACAGCCTGCGCCTGGAGGACCTGAGTAGGTCTACCCCCTTAAGTGCCTCGCTCCCACAACCATTCTAGCATCCTGGATAATCCCCAGGTGGGGTGCAGGGGGACTCCCCCATCTCCCCTCTGTACAGCGAGTGGAGTGGACACCCGGAGCTGCTCCCCTGGCTCCCCCTGTTCACCAGTGCAGGGTCCCGTCTCCTGGCACAGACATGGGATTTTTCCTTGTTCTTCTGGTCCTGCCCCCTGCAGACACAGCACTCAAGGAGGGCCAACGAGACAAAGGCATGTAGAAATGTGCGTTCGCTCCAGGCCCTCGGCCGACATCCGCCCCTCCCTGTGTTCACTGAGTCCTCAGCTACATTTCCACCTGTGGTCACCCAGGTGGGGGTATAGCAGCAAGGACTGCAGCCCACCCTCCCTGGAGAAGGGAAGCAGCCCTGTGGTGCTCAATCCTTCTCCCCGGCCAGCCCTCCAGCAACCCAGGCTCGCTATCAACCCAGGGCGCTGGCATCACAAGCGGTAGCTCTACTGCTGCTCCAGTGGGCTAGCCTGACAAAGCTAGGCTGGATTAAAAAGCAGCTCACAAAAAAAGCCAGTGGTCCCACTGCACTGCTGTCCTGCGGGAATAACTTGATATTGTAAATATAGATGAATGCACATATATGCTTTGTACCTGTTTGTATTCATTCCCATATGTGTGTAAACCCCTGTAACTATGTGTGAGCACATCTTTGTGTACTGTAGAGGATTTATGTTTCTCATTTTATATTTAATATTTTATATCTTTACATTGTATTAACAACTGATCAATTGTGATTAAGGACCTCCTTTGAAATGAGCCTCCGCTCAATGAAGTTTGTAACATCAATCCTATTCATAACATTACAAATAAAATGTTATACTACTACTACTATGAAATATCCCCTCTATATTTTTAGTATTTAGCTTCCCCTTCTGCATTGTAACTACTGCAGGGATATTGACAAGAAAACAGGATTACTGTCTGTTAGACTTCATCTGTTTGGAAATTTGTCTATGTCTGACATCACAATCCCCCCCCCAGCTTCTAACATCACAGCTGGTTGCTGTAAAACATTATTTTACTGTCACAAAGATATAATTATTTTGTTTTAACTTATTTGAAATTCTTGATGAGGAACAGTACACTGGGCTGTGCCATCTCATTTCCAGCTGCATCTTGGGGGTGCTTTAAATTGACTTGTTTTATTGATGGGGGAATGTTGGCCAGGATGTCAGGGAAAATGCCCTACACTTACCAGATTTGCCATGGGATCTCTTACTTCCACCTGAGATGGGAACAGGACCTTGGTTTAATATCCCATCCAAATGACAACACCTCAACAGTGTGGTGCTGTACTACAGTGTTAGTACTGGTTATCAGCCTAAATTCCAGGTGTGGGACTAGAACCCACAACATTCTGATCTTCCAACCCCAGAAGCAAGCATGCAGCGTACTGAGCTCCTGACACTGCTATGATTATGATGTCTGATGTGGACAAACAGCCAGACAAGTTGGCGTCTACTGAATAGTGTTCCTATATTCATGCTAATTTTCATAATTGTAAAAGCTGACTGTTATGTATTGTTAATATTTCTTTATCACGCATGTTATGTACTTCCAGGACCATCTTGTAAATGAGTTTGCTCAATGGTGTATTTTCTAGTAAAATCAAATTTGAATTTAAATTTGAATATAATTATGAAGAAATGGGGAGATGCTAAATACAGAACATGGAATATCATCAGGAATAGAAGGTGGAATAATAAAAAAGTAAAAATCATGGTTTTAACATGTTACTGCCACATCAGCACCCTTTAATACCTTAGTTGTTATTCCAGGTGGTAATATTCTGAGTGACTGACTCAAAATAGTAGCAGTGCATAAATGTGTATGGGGAGGCTACTGGCACACTGGGTGGGCTATGAACCTGATTGCTGAAAAAGGAAACACAATGCAGATAAATCCTTTGAAGTAGTCACAATTTGCAGGAATGTAAAGAGTTACCATGCTCATGGATTTGTCTTGTCTTGGCCATGACCACAAAAAATAAGGAGAACTCAAACATCGGGGGCAGGATTTTCAGAAAGCTTGATGTAGCTGTAGCGTCCAATTTCTGGTGCAGCCTGCATTATGCCAATGGTGTCAGGCACAATAAATGCTATTTTCCAGGTTATAATAGATTATGACATTTTCCGCAGTTCACATTGCTTAATTGACACAACGGTTGTTTGGGGGTGTGATTTAAGAATGCAGGTTAGATAACTTGCATCGGTGTTGTGAATTAAGGTCCCTGGGTCCCTGAAGGCATTCTGAAAATCCTGCTCCTGGTCTATAAGGGGTATCCTATGATATGAACAAAAATATATGGGCAACTATAATTACGGCGATGCAATAACAACAATGACAAATGGGTGACCGGGAACAACAGTGACCACCAAAACAGTGACCTTCGGCTTGCAGTCCCTCCCCAAGTTTTGTCCCCCCACCAAAGAGCTGATTATTTATAGAAGGGAGTGTGGGGAACAAAGCCCCCTGCATTAAATGCAAAACTGTCTTGTCACCCTTTTGGCGACTGCTGTTAAACCATGGTTGCCATTTGCATCCTCGTTGTTTTGCCCTCGCCCAAATGCCTTCTCTCATATCAAATGGAACTGCCCATAAGTAACCAAGGAGAGTGTAGTGAGGTGGCACTGTAACATTTTAGTTGCTGTCCATTTGTACCTACACCAACAGTATATGACAGAAAACAATGTTTCAGTGTTTTATGTTATGCTGCACCAGACTGGTTCAGTCTATGTGGCTGGGTCTCATTGTGTCACAGTGCCATCTCACTTAAATTTTCTAAGCTACTGGTGAATGTTGGACAGGCATGTTAACTAGACTTACTTTTTTGTTAGTTTTTAAATCATAAAACAGACAGGTTATTTACTATTAGATAACAGATAGAATTATTCAGAATAACCGTAAGTCCCCAGTTAAGTTATAGAACATAAATCACTTCCTTTTGATCCCTCTTCCCAGTCGTCACCTCCAGTCCTTCTGTGTGAGTTGCCCCCTGTTTTATCAAATTCTTCACCACGTCTCTCTCACTTCCCCCGCTTCTCTGTGCCTCCTCTCCTACCTAACTTTCCTACCCCAGTACCTTCACCTATTTCCATTTTCTCTTTGTCACCTATCATCCTTCAGAAGTCTCTGCAGTGTCTCCTCTCTCTCAGCTTCTTATGTGATCAGCCAAGATGATTTAGACCCTGAATTTCTACACCTATCTGCTTCTCCTAACATTGCTCTTCCTCTTGTCTATCTCTTCTTAACATCTCTTTTAATCTTAGTGCTGTTTCTTTGTCTTGGAAGCAGGCCAAAGTTGTTCCCCTCTACAAAAGGGGGAATGCCTCTTCCTCTGGTAACCACCATCCTTTTTCCCTCCTCACTGATACTGCCAGATTCCAAGATAAAACTTATTTACTCCCTGCCCTCTGTGTTCCTTGACTTTTCTCAGGCTATAACATTCTATGATTAATTTTATGACTATTCTATGGCTATTTGATTATTTATTAGGTTTTATATTTATTATGTTTTATTGTAGTCATTTTTGTTAGGTTGATTATGTTAATTGGACAATTTTATGAGCTTTTGAGGCTATGAATGGTGGTGTGATTTCTGTTGCTCTCTTTGTATACTGTACAGCGCTCAGTGCCCAATTGGGAATGAACATTTTATAAATAATGTTTTCTTTGCTTGCTTGCTCTAGTTTTCTCTCCAGTTTGAGTTTGGTTTACACAAATCCCTTTCCTTTGATTTCTCACTTCTCAATGTTACTACAGCAGTGAGATACCCTTGGTCCATCCCCTTCTTAAGGGGATGGACCAAGAGCACATCACTGCTGCCATTTTTCAATGACCTAGTCAATGCCTTTGATATGGTATATCATACTTCCTTCTGGACAAGCTGGGGGGTGCTGGATTTTCTGCTGTTTTGCCAAAAGGTAAGCTCCTACCTCACTGGCTATCTTCAGCTGGTTTGGGTTACAAATGCCCTGTCCCATCCCACTCCACCCTGTCTAGTGTCTTCAAGGCTTCATCTTGGGCCACATTTTTTTCTTCCATTTTCCTGAATGGCTTATCTTTTTGCCTGTGTCATCTTGCATGTCTATATACAGTGGATTCCATTTGTATGCCATTCGGATGTATGCACAAAAATGGCATGTCCCAATCCCAACACTATACACTTAATAATATAAAATGGGCTTTTATGCGCACCAGATATTGGTTGTATGCACACTTTGTCCTCCAAACAGTGTATTCACATGCATTAATACTGTTAATCACACCTGTTAAACAGGTGCTAACTGTGCTGCCAATTGTTAAAGACATACAAGTTTTACTCAGTTTCAGTCCGTTTGTCAGAACAAGGAGCTGTGGAGAAAACAAATAGCTTAAACTGCTCAGAGTTTGCAACATTTGATGACTTGACGTGTTTTCAATGAGTCTAATACAGTCACTAAAAGTAGAAAGTGACTAGTAAGTGAGAAAGTGGGGTTTACTTAGTGGCTCCATTGATTTCAATACAATTTTGGATGTATGCACAAAAACAGGGTGTCTCAAGCATGTGCATATATCAAAAATTGAAACAGAGTGTCCCAAGCATTTGCATATATCAGGAATTGACTGTATATGTGTGTGTGTGTGTGTGTGTGTGTACATATATATATATATATGTATGTACGTTGCCAACACTACATGTTTGCCTAAGGTCCTTCAGTCCCTGCCCTAGAACTGTTGCTAAAGCATGACCTCAGCAATGTGCTACACTGCTTCCAGTCTCAGCAACGTATATAGTCAATGCTAAAAATGTGGTGTCTATGACCATTGGCACAAGCCAAAAGCTTGTTAGGCACTCACCCCCTATAGTGTTGACTATCCTGGATGGTACTCTTCTTGTTGCTCCTTACTTGAAGTACCTCTGTGTGTGGCTTAACAGATAACTGGACTTCTCTACACACAGTGATGGTATCCACAAAAAACTTTTCCCCAAGCATGGCACCATTCATTACCACAAGTCTTGTGTACTTCTTTCAGTTTGCCTTGGCAGTCTCACAAAGATGATCCTACCAGTGTTCAGCAATACAGAAATAGTCTATGGTGCTGTCCCCAATTCTTAACTTGGCAAACTGGACACTTGTTTCATTCCTTCTGGCACTTTAACTCTAATGTCTCTCCCCTCACCCATTATTGCTCCCCATGTATTAACCTCTCCTCCACTCCTCTTGATTCCCACCATGTCTCACATTGGGCCTCCTGCCTCTCTAAATGCTGGTTCTCCTCCCTCCTTATCTCTCCTACCTCCTCTCTCTGCTTAGCCCTCCATTTACTTACTCCACTCTATAGACCCCCACACCAATTTTTGTCCCCCACTGCAAATCTTCCACAGGGCAAACAACCTTTTCCTGCCAGCTCCCCTCCATCTAGAACAATCTATATCCCCAGCTCATACTGTATGTCCATCTTATTTTTCCTTCAAATACCTACAAAAGCTTAATTTTGCTCCCTCCTATTCCTATGCTGAACATGCTTATATGGGCCACTGGCCTTCTGTGTGTCGATGCCTTCCTAGTATAACTCCTAGTATAACCCGATTATACCATTTTTGCACTCCTTTCTTAGGTGAGGTGTAGCTAGTTTGCTTCCCCAAGGGCCTTTTGTCACATTAATATTAACTGTCTTGCACTGTTTATCAGCACAATATTGTAATTTTTTTTTGTACATTCTATTTTATTTACTGCCACATCAGGGCACTCTTTCAGGCAGCCACCTTACCCCCAGCTCTACCTCCTGGCCTGAAACTCCTCCTGTATCCTGCCACCAGACTGGCAATCCCCCCAGCTCTGAGTCCCCCGATGTAGGGCCGCCCTATCCACCCAGGGTGCTCTATCTACAATTCCAGACAGTCTGGGCTCAGCCCAGGACAAACAAGTCAGCCTGATGGGAGTGTGGCTGGTGGGAGGTGGTGCCATCGCCTATCCCCGAGGGCAGGGTAGTTGCCTTTTCTCCCCGAAGCTCTGACGTGCAATGAAGTTCAGCTCAGCAGGAGCACGCTCCCGTGCATCCCCGAATTATGTCTGCCACAGCTTCTACCCCAGCATTCTGTGGCCGTGCACTATGGTACCGCTAGCCTCCACTAGAGGTCATCAGTGCAGCAGTAGGTGGATCCTTCCCTCCCCAGGGAAGGAGAGCAGTCCATGGGATGCTCAATCCTTTCCCATCCCTGCCGACTCCCGACGACCCGGGCTTATTCCAGAACCCAGGTCGCCGGTGTGGTACAAGGTGTGGCGTCCAGCACCTCAACCCTCAGCGCCACTGGGCCAGGCCACAATATTGTAATTATTTGCACTCTTTTGCTATCGATACCAGCTGCTGCTGCCTATATTTTATATTCCATACTTTTCCCTCGGGTTGTAATGGGAAATGAGCCTTGGCTCAGTGTGCCATTCCTGGCAAGAAAATGTAAATAAATTAGTTAATTACTCCAATTCTTAATTCTAGGTAGCACAGCACAATGCTAATCCAGATAATTTACTTTCCTCCTTATCCATCTACATGCCAATCTGTCTTGTGCTCTAGCAGGGAGAGCTCTAGCCTTTAACCAGATTAAGCCAATTAGTTAAATGCAACTGATTAGTCTGATCTGTTCATGTGAACAAAATTAATTAACTAGCTTAAAGTTTGGCCAAAAACCAGTGGGGTGCCAACCACGTGTCAACATGAATAAGTTAGAGAGCTCCAGATACAATTCCACTCAGTACAGTGTTATTCAAAGGGATGACTGAAGGAAGACTGTATGCCCCCTTCTCATTTAGTTGTTGCTTACATACTGTAGCAAACAGGATAACAAATTCATGGATGACTTAAATAAATAAAGGGAAAACATTCATGTGGTAATTTGCCTTTCATCATCCAAATATATGACACTAGCTCTTAAAGCAGCACTTACGACTGTTGCATATTTAAAATTAACACATGGATTATGATGAATGCACACACCGTGTGCTTTGCAAATTATTTGCATGGTGAGCACTACGTAAACCCACCACAATGAACAAATGTTACTATGCAACTTATGCACTGCCCATTTTACAGTGAATTTGTAAAGCAAACTGCAGCAAACATTCACCACAAAGTGATAATGTGTGTCAGTTCATGCAAATAAATTGATACAGTTGTGGTGAATTACATAGTGTAAATTGACATGATGTGCACTACACTGAACTACGGAGGCCTTTTAAATTCACCCACTGCTAGCAGCAATGCATATTAAAGTGAAATTCTGAACCTATACCATTTTATTCCATTTTAGAGCACTCTTTTTCTTCTGTCTTGTAAGGTACCTGCCCTTTTCTCCATTTGAGTCAACTTTAGAATTTATATTCGGCTTTGAAATAATTAATGGTAACCATAATCAAGCAAGGCTGCCACATGATTTTCTTTAATATTTTTCAGCATTATTGAAAACGAGCAGATGCAGAATCATGTGTATGTTATGGCTACATCTCTGCCCCCTATCCCATTTACACCATAACCCAGAATCCCTATTTTAAAGGTATACCATCAAAATAGTGACTCCCAAATGGCAAGGAGTCAAAATGGCACAGAATAATAACAAGTGCCATATGAACAAACTTTCTGTTCCCCCCTGAGGTCTGCCCACCCACCCAGAGTTGGTATATTGAGTAAGGAGGATGTCAAGGGTGCAGCCCCCAACACGAGGGGGGCACAGGGCAAAGCCCCCTGAAAACAGAAAGGTCACCAATAATGACACTCACTATTATTCAGTGCCGTTTTGACTCTTTGCCATTCAGAAGTCGTTATTTTGATGTGAAACCTATTTTAAAGACAAAGGAGTTTAACCATTTCCATGATTTGCAGTAGCAGCTTGCATCATGTTTTTCATACATGTTCCTCTGTTCCATGATTTTCAGTAGTAGCTTGCATCATGTTTTTCATACATGTTCCTCTGTTCCATGATTTGCAGTAGCAGCTTGCATCATGTTTTTCATACATGTTCCTCTGTTCCATGATTTTCAGTAGCAGCTTGCACCATGTTTTTCATACATGTTCCTCTATTCCATGATTTGCAGTAGCAGCTTGCATCATGTTTTTCATGCATGCTCCTTTTTTCTTTGCAGCAACAGCTTGCATCATGTTTTTCATGCATGCTCCTCTGTTCCATGATTTGCAGCAGCAGCTTACATCATCTTTTTCATGCATGCTCCTTTTTTCTTTGCAGCAGCAGCTTGCATCATGTTTTTCATGCATGCTCCTCTGTTCCATGATTTGCAGCAGCAGCTTACATCGTCTTTTTCATGCATGCTCCTTTTTTCTTTGCAGCAGCAGCTTGCATCATATTTTTCATACATGCTCCTCTGTTCCATGATTTGCAGCAGCAGCTTACATCATCTTTTTCAAGCATGCTTCTCTGTTCCATGATTTGCAGCAGCAGCTTACATCATCTTTTTCATGCATGCTCCTCTGTTCCATGATTTGCAGTAGCAGTTTGCATCATGTTTTTCATACATGCTTCTCTGTTCCATGATTTGCAGTAGCAGCTTGCATCATCTTTTTCATGCATGCTCTTTTTTTACATGATGTGTAGGAGCAGCTTGCATCATGTTTTTCATTCATGCTCCTCTGTTCCATGATTTGCAGTAACAGCTTGCATCATCTTTTTCATGCATGCTCCTCTTTTTCATGATTTGCAGCAGCAGCTTGCATCATGTTTTTCATACATTCTCCTCTGTTCCACGATTTGCAGTAGCAGTTTACATCATGTTTTTCATGCATGCTCCTCTTTTTTTGTCACTACTTAGGATGTTTGGATGCTTCTAGGTCACCTATGGTGATCTACTAGGCTCCAGACTTTGGATGCAGTTATGTCAAAATTGAGATTTAGGATACAGGGCACTGAAAAGTCTGCCCCCTTATTTAACATCATTTTGTTTTTCACTAAGATGAATTAGCATACAGCAGACTCTACTTTCAGCCTTATGGGACAATGGGAAATCAGGGACAACTCCAATTTACAAAACACAAACATGGTGAACTTAAAATAAAATGTGACATCATAAAAACAGATTAGGAAACAAAACAGCAGTAATTAGCATTATAGCTGACAAATGAGTGCCTCATAAAATACATAAAGTAAAGAAAAATGTTTATTTTATTTATTTGTTTACCAGGTGAGGTCTCTGGAACTAGGTTCCTTTATCAAGAGTATTAAGCATAAAACAGTACATGATTAGCAATAAGTACTGTAAGTAAAGAGAATGGCATCACAGTAAGACATACAGCCTATACAGTGCAGTTGAAAATAAGAGAAATATTAGCTAAAAATGTGACACTTAATGATAGATAGGCAATGATTCTGGAAGGCTGCAGTGAAAGATTTAGCAGGCCAAACAGGTAACCTTACTGATGAGATTGGTTTATTCCATCTTGTGGTCACACAATTCCCAAATAAATGTCTACCCCAGTTAGTTCAAAGAAAAGGAAATCTGAAAAGGATTTTTCAGATGAGGATCATGAGTTTAAGTTATTGGTGTTAAGTTTCCATTGGTCCTATAAGCAGCCATGGGACTCTCTTGTCAGAATATTAAGCACAAATCTTACAATTAAAAGGAAACCAGTTTTATTGAGAGTAGACTGAGCAGTGATGTGTTCTTTAATCTCTCATAATTGCAAACTTGCCTATCTTGTTATACAGCGCTGTCTTGTGTTAGCCAGTTTAGTAATTGGAGCAGAGTCAGCTATAGTTGACCTATAATCCTGAATGGGAAACAAATGTTGTTGCACTACTGAGTTCATTCACTCTTTAGTCAGGAAATTGTTAAGCCTCTATAGGGAGCTAAATTTCTGGTGCACTGTAATGCTAACTTCATTCATGTGATCAGAGCATGATATGTATGGCTGTCACTGGACCCCTAAATACTTGAAAGTGGCAAGATTTTCTAGTTCAGAGTCTTCATATTTGGACATTTTAAACTAAGTTTTTTGTGCGCTAACTTTCGGCCTGGAGCCAAAAAGCATCACTTTAGTTTTGATTTTATTCAGGCCTACAGTAGCTTGTGTTGGACCAGCCAACTCTAGAACTTTAAAAAACAGGTTCCATAGATGCATTAATGTTTGCAGCAAGTTAATACTGACAGACAGGACAGTTCTGTCTGCATAAAGTAGTAATTTGTAGTTTGTGCCTGTATCAGAAATATCATTTATGAATATTGAAAATATAAAACAGCCAAGTATGGATCCTGAGGCATAACACAAGTAATATTTTTGACACATGATTGAACATTTCCAGTTTTAACAGACTGAGATCTGTTAGATAGATAATTCTTAAACCAGTTGACTGGTGCCCTGATGAGCCCCAGTTCTCTTACTTAGAAAAAAAAATCTTGTGATCCAAAAGATCAATTGCCTTAGTCAGATCAATGAACACAGTATCAGTCAGCCCTTCTTCACAGAACTATGCACCTCTTCAGTGAACATGGCTAAGACAGTATTCACCCCATGTCCCTTTCTAAAGCCATGCCGGCAGTTGTTTAGTAGTCAGTACTGATAAACATATTCCAATAGTTGACCATACACCAGTTTTTTTTGTATCTTAGCCAAGGGAGAAAGAAGGAACTCAGCCTGTATTTTTTTAATTTAATAGTAAATCCTCCATTAGGCACAAGAACCAGATGTGCCACTTGTAACATTATTGATTGATGGATTGAATGATTGATTGATTTCAAATGTTCTACCAGTAAAGACGTACTGAGCTGATAACAGCACATTTTCAGATGTGTCCTGGGGGTATGGGGATGTAAAATAGTAAAAGAGGAGAAAGAAATAAAGTAATTAACAGCATTACAAAAATAATAGTCTTTTACAAGCAATGCACATCATGAAATGGAGATAATCTTAAACATTACAATGCAAAGCAATTAACAAGACATATGCAGTTGAAAAAAATGTTGGATAGGCAAGGTGAAATTATCCCCACAGGCATAGTGGGTGGGGGAGCAATGTGACCAGGGCAATATGAGTCGGAAAGAAGGAGATAAGATAAGATATGGGGTCATTATCCGGCCTGGTGGCACTGAGGGTTGAGGTGCTGGACGCCCCACCTCGCACCATGCCAGTGACCCGAGGTCGGGAGTGAGCTCGAGTTGCCATGGGTTGGCCAGGGTACAGAGGATTGAGAGTCTGGAGGACTGCTATCCTCTCTTGGGGAGTGTGGGCTGTGGTTCCCCGGCTATCAGCGACACCCAGCAGAGGCTAGGTGTGCATCAGCTGGGATCCCTTCAGGAAGGGGTAGAGGTGACAGCAGATGTCCGCGGATCTGGTACAGAAACATGCCCATCTGCACTGGACATCATGCCACGTCCACGCCTCTTGGGGGGAGACTGGAAACAGCAAAAACCCTGCTGACTGGGAGGAAGACATCATTCCTGACCCCACATCCATTGCCAGATCCTGCCCTACTGGGTCCTGACAACCTCTGACCTTCACCTCCACTGGAGGGGCATTGGATAGAAAGGTAAGCACTGTGGCACTGGAGGCAGCCCCACCCTGGGGGTCATGACTGGGGGGTTCTACCTGAAGGTGTGTCACAGGTGGGTCAGGGAGCAGGACAGCAGGCAGGGAGGATCTCAGGCAGGACAGGAAAAGGGCAGGATGACCTATGGGGTCCCAGTTAGCAATGACTAGAGCGACGAAGAGTTGAAAAAAAAGGGGGTCATGAACAATTGCAACCGGGAGTAGAAAAGTCACAAAAAAGAGACTTAAAGGAGAAATTAGAAGAGGCAGAGCAAACTGACAGAGGAAGGGTGGACCAGAGTTTAGGAAAGCGATATGAGAAGGCAGCTTGATCAACAGTAGATTTCCTGGATGGAATAGAATGGCAATGGGAAACTTTGCTGTGGAGAGGTTAAGAGGATGGAGGAAGGGGAGAAAATAGGAGGGAGATATATGGTAGGAGGGAAGGGAGCCAAACCAGAATTTGAATATAAAGGAGGCACAGTGGAAAAGGCAACTGGCATCAAGAGAGGAGAGGGGAGGGAGAGAGCAGATTAGAAAGAGCAGTTCTGGATACAAGGGGGCTATCTAAGGCAACATGACCAAAGGAATAAAAGATGGAAGTCCAGTTTGACAAGGGAGGATTTGGTGGCTGCACTGTAAACTATGTCACCATAGTCAAAAATAGCGAGAATCATCTTTAAAACAATCTCAAAGTGGGCAGGAAGTAGGATACTCACTTTGTTCCAGGACAGTGCACCAAGTGTGATGTACAAAATATGGTGTATGGCATCAATGTGTACCGAGAAATCAATATAACGGTCCAGTCAGACACCAAGGTACTTAAAGGAGGATGCATCCTCAATTACAGAACCATCAAGGGTGTATAATAATGGGAGGGAGGTGAGCCTGGTAAGTCTCTGTTAGGTGACAGAAGTCAAGGAAACTGTTTTTCTTTGGCATTCAGGAAGTTGGTTTGACAAGAACCAGCACCTAATATTGATAAAATCCATCTGTAGCTGGTTAGTAAGCTGATGAGAAGAAGAGCCAGATGCAAAGAGCACTGTATCATCAGCGTACATAAGAATGGAGGCAGAGGAATGGGCAGACAGAAGGTTGCTCATGAATATGGAAAAGAGCATGGGGCCCATGACTAGGGATGGGCAAAAATCCCTGCCCTCTAAACCGAGCCCTACCGTACTATGGTGGCTTGGTTTATGCAACACCTGAACTGAATACTGCTGGCTTGGAGCGGATCTCACCTTGTGTTTTTTTTCCCTCCCACAGCCACTCTGCTTGCATGCCTGTCATGTGGCAGGCATAGGAGGTTGAGGAGGAGTTCAGTGACATCGGTATGCTAGTGTGCAAGCCTGGACTATACCCTGGTATGCACATGTGTGAAACTGGGGTACATAGCCTCATGCATGTTAGTTCAGTGCCATTTGTCCTGTAGCACCAGAGCAGATATGGGAGGGAGCTCAGTTGGGAGGACAGGCGACTTGTGTGGACAGACTTGGTGGTGGTGATTTTGATTTGGGCAGAGCGCAGGGGACTTGGAGGGAGGATTAGTGGTGACTGGGAGCCAGGAGGACTCCACGGTGGGAGGAAGTAATTATTAAACAAAAAAGACATAAAGGAGAGAGGGGTCTGGGAGAGCTGGGCAGGTGGTGGACTGCTGATGCACATGGTGTAGGCAAAGTCTGTGTGTGTGTTGGGGGGAGTGTGAATGTGTACTTTTGGGTGAGTGGTGGGCTGGTGCAGGTGGTGACAGACTTCTCCAGGCGGATTCGGAGGAGTCAGACCAAAACTTAAAAAAAAAATAAATAAAAGAAAAACACAGAAAAGAGAAAGGGGAGAGCAGTGTGGGTGGTGGGCTGGTACAGGCCAGTCTCATTAGCTCTCCTGCTGCCATGTTTTCTTGCTAGCTGAAAAAAAATAAATACAAACAACAAGAGTGACTCAGCTGACTCTAACAGTGTAAGAGAAGGAGAACAGGAAAGGAAGAACAACAAGAAAGCAAAGTCCTTGTATACCTATATTATGACTACTGTGATCTACCTATTACCAAGCTTGTACCACCAGTGAATTCCTGTAACACTGGTTGCTTTTTTAATCTAAGCGTTATATACTGTACTGTTTTGTCTGCTGTGATGTATTGCTCTCTTGACGAGGTGCCTTTGTAAATGAGCCTTTGACTCAAAGGTCTGTAAACTGATGATCTAATAAATAAATAAACTAAAGAAATAAAAGTCCATGTAAGTGTTGGGGGTAGGGATTGTAAATATGTACTCCTGGGCCCTTATGGCGCTCAGAGCACTGGCATTATGGTGCCGGGCAATCAGGGTGCTAAATGCGGTATGTGCCACCCCTCCCTGAAGTCTGCCCACCCCCAGAGTAGGAATCTATCAGAAGGGTGGGTGAGGGGCACAGCCCCCCACAAGAAATCTGATCGGTCACATTGCCAATTGGCGACCTAATTGCCCAGCGCCGGATCGTGGGCGCGCTCTGATAATGGAACCACTCCTGGGCAGGTGGTGGGCTGGTGCACCTGTGATAGGAGTCTCTAGGGGGACTTAGCCCAGACCAAAATTTAAAAGGAAAAAAATGTGAAAGAAAAACACAGAAAAATTAAAGGGGGCAGGGCTGAGTGGGTGGCTTGGGGTGGGCTACTACAGGCCTGTCTCCTTAGCTCTCCTGCTGCTATGTTTTCTGGCTTGCTGAAAATAAATAAATAAAAAGAAAGAGCAGAGTGACTCAGATGACTCTAACAGAGTAAGAAAAGGAGGAAGGAAAAAAAGAAGAACAACAAGAAAGCAAAGTCTGTGTGTGTGTGTGTGTGTGTGTGGGGGTGAATGTGTACTCCTCGGTGGGTGGGGGTTCGTGCACATGGTTGTAGGCTTCTGCAGGGGGACTTGGAAGCATCAGACCAGAACTTAAAAAAAGAATAGAAAAGAAAAACCCAGAAGGGGGGGGGGGCTGGTAAGGCCTGTCTTCTTAGCTCTCTTACTGCCATGTTTTGCTTGCTGAAAAAAAATCAATAAATAAAAAGAAAGAAAGAACAGAGTGTCTCTGACAGAAAAAGAGCCCAGAGTTACTCTAACAGAGTAACAGAAGAAGAAATAAAACAGGAAAGATGGAGCAACAAGAAAGCAAAGTCAGCGAGTGAGTGTGTGTGTGTGTGTGTGTGTGTGTGTGTGTGTGTGTATATGTGTGTATGAGTGTGTACTCCAGCCTGCTACTGGATGCACTGCCCCTCAGTTCCATGATCCAGTGTCATCCTGCAGCCGTGAATTATCTCCATTCCCAGGCCACCTTTGTAGTGGCTTGGGCTTCTCATAAGCCATCTGAGCCACTCAGCCTATTTTTTCCAGAAATATTTTTTTAATCCAGATGGTCTAATTCATTAATCTAAGGGGTTTAACCTTTTTTTAATATCATCCTGTTGTGAATTATCTCCATTCTTGAGCACCTGCCACTGCTGCCAGACTAGTGCCTTCCTAGGATAGTGGCTTGCCATAAGTTATCTGAGCTAGCCAGTCCATTTTTCAATGCAAGCAACAAAATATTTTGATGTCGAATAGTGTAGTGCAGGGGTTCTCAAATGGTGAGGCCAGCCTCCCTTGGGAGGCCCCAACCTGTTCCAGGAGAGGCTCAAGCAAGTCTTGAAAAAGTACTGTATTTAAATTTTGAACTTTATAGAGTTTGAGTGAAGGGATAAGACAAACTGAAAGAGGATAATAGTAGGTGAATGGATGTATTTATTCACAAGTCTGTGACCAGGGAAAGTACTGTACACTGAGCCATGGCTTATTTCAGGTGTTCCCAGGAAGGGTAGTGAGAAATACAATTCAAAATGTAACTGCAAAACACTCAGGCAATACAAAATGAATGAAAGTGCAAACAAATTACGAACAATAAACCAACGACGAGGAACAACGATTACTAGACTGGCAGCAGAACTGTCCAAATACAAGAGTTAACCATACAGGTAGTAGGAATATGGGCAGGAGGGAGCAAAATGATCCCTGAGAAGGTTAAGAGCAGGGTGAGGGGGAGATGCAGAGGTTGGCAGGAAGGTTATTCCAGTTAGAGGAGAAACAAAAAGCAGTCTGACCCATGAAGGTATGGCAGTAAGGGGTAGCAATGGTTTGAGAGTCAAAATATTGGAGAAAGTAGGTTGTCCTTTTGGGAGGTGGGGGTACAATAAGCTTAATAACATGAAAGCAAGCTATGCCATGAGGCTTCAATTTATTCCTGATGTACTGTGAAGAGTAGGCTATTTTTCTATGGGGAGGCCCAAAAATATTTCAGTATTTTAGGGGAGGCTCAAGATCTTTTTCATGGCTTAGGGGAGGCTCACTGTGACAAAGTTTGAGAACTGTGTAGTGCATTAATCCAAGGGTTTACTGTCATCTTGCTTTGATTATCTTCATTCTCACATACCTGACCCTGCTGCCAGACTAGTGCCTTCCCTGGGTAGTGGCTTGCCATAAGCCATCTGGACTAGCCAGTCCATTCTCCCCCCCCCCCAAAAAAAAATGTTTGAACCTGAATAGTCTAGTGCATTAATCCAATGGTTTTTTGGTCATCCTGTTATCAACTTGAGCATCTGCCAGTGCCTGCTCCCACAAGTAGTGACTTGCCATAAGCCATCCAGACTAGCCAGTCCAATTTCAATACAAACAAAAAAATATTTTGAAGCTGAATAGTGTGGTGCATTAATCCAAGGGTTTATTGTTATTTTACTGTGAATTATCTCCATTCTCGAGCACCCAGTGTCCATGCCCCCTGGGTAGCGGCTTGCCATAAGTCATCTGGGCTAGGCACTGGTACCCAGTGGGAGATGTCATCTGATGAGGTAATAGGGAGCAGTAGGAGAGATACCTGGTGTCCCAACTCACTACCTACAACCACAAATAAACAGCAGGAGCAATTTGTTGGTAATACAGAAGAAAGGGGCACTACACAAGTGAGTGCAGCATACAGAAGCATCCTGACCATTGTAGAAGAAAATAATCAGTCATCAATTACTAAACTGGGCCCCTTGGTGACTGTGGCGGCTGCTAGAGAAACTTAGAAGAAGAAGAATCAGCATTTATATAGCACTTTTCATACACAATGTATCCCGAAGCACTTTACAAGCAATGCTAGACTGGTAGTGAAGTGACTGAATGTGTAGTGGCTGCCATATTGCACATCAGCACCCACACACAGCCAGGACTCGGATGGAGTGATGAAGTGAGAGTGACGAATCGTTGGTGGAGCAATTTGTGACACTAGTGACAAGCCACAGTTATTTCGTGCTCAAGTCTTGGTGAGTACCTTCACGTGGTGGGCCCTGTTTTAACAGAATCTCACCAAGGCGATACTACTGTATAGACAATATATAGTATGGAAAGAGACAAAAATGAAACTGAAAGCTGGGCGCACAGATCCCAGCAGCAAAAGTGCAACCTAGCCTGAGCACTAGGGCAAGGGTTGGGCGATGTGATAGTGCGTATCCTCGGTAACAGTACCATCCCTGCCACAGTGTCAGATCATGGAATGCATGGTCCCACAGTGGTAGCAGCAAACCAGCAAGCCACAAACAGTAAAAGACTGATAGGCCAGCCCAGGGACTGCAAACAGTTAAGTGGACTTACGAGACAAACTAGAAATTATGTATTGTTATTATTATGCGACGCAACCCTGAGGTTTCCAGTAAGAGGATATACCATCAGACTTGGAACAAATTGCAGCAGAGAGAAATAATTGCCACAGACAAACTGAACAGTGTGACAGATGCAAACTTTAGATCCCTAATAGGACAAATAAAAACAAAAAATACATAGATGAGATTAACTTGGGCAGACTACAGAAGGAAGCAAGTGAAGAGGTAGCAAAGGGAAGGAAAAGAGTACCAGGCTTTCATAGCAGGAAGAGCAGATACATGGGACACAGCAAAGAAAAGGGATCTGATATGGTGTAGCATTTATGCCAAAAAGCAGCTCTTACCAGCACAGCACGAAAATTACAGACATATTCGAACAGACATATAGACAGAGACATCAGATATGGCAAACATCACAAAGAAAGAATAACCACACAAAAAGTGGAATGTAATGAAAAGTGCACAGTTTAGTGATCTAGAAAGGCAACACATCGAAATAGAAGTCCTTGAACAGTTAAAGAAAAAAGGATTTGAGGTAGAGACTCAGCCTCCACCAATATCATCTGGTAAGCCATTACAGCAGACAACTGCTCAGCCAATATTGGTACATGAAACGAAACATGACACATCTCCTAAAGACACCCAGCAAAGTGCACATCAAGTGACATATCCGAGTAAAACAGCTGAAGTTCCAGTTCAACCCATACAGAGAGTGGAAGAGCAGGAAATGCCAACTACAGGAACAACCCTTAACCAAGAGAAGAAAACATGAGAAGACTTGCTGGACCTAATTGACATGGACAAATATATTAAAATACATCAAAGGAAAGACTGCAAAATTACGCCCTGACATACACAGTTAGGGAACACATAAAACAGATAAACAAAGTTATTGGAACCATCCAGAGGATCCATATGATGTCACTGAAATAAACAGAATACATTATTGTGCAGCGAGACTAATAACAAATAGAGAAGTGCCAAAAAGCAAGGAATGAGGAACAAAAAGAGGGAAATTCAGCATACCACCATGGAAAAAGCAGATAGAAGGACAATTATGGAACTAAGATCAGAAGTATCACTGCTGGAGGAGTTTAGAAAAGGTAATAGATCAATGAAAGTCATCAGGAAAGTGGGTGAAATCAAGAAAAATGCTGTATTAAAACAGATCAAGACCCTAAATTTTACCATCTCAAATAACAAGCTTAAGATCTCTGCTCAAGCCGAGAAGCTCAGGAGATACGTGAAAGGAACAATGAAAAAATGCAAAATAGATGGTTTAGAGAAGACCCGAAGAAATTCTATAGGGAGCTGGGAAAGAAAACAGCTAACATAAAAACTCCACCAGTAAAGAAAGAAATTGAGGAATTCTGGAGAAGTATTTATGAAGACCCAGTTGAACATAATAGGGATGCAGAGTGGATACAGGAAATAAAAGACAGCATTAAAATGGTACTACTAGAGATATGGAGTGGCCTGACGTGAACTGCAAGGAGATAGAAATGAAGATAAGGAAGGCCTCCAACTGGAAACCCCAGGTCCAGATGCAGTACCCAACTTCTGGCTGAAAGTACTAACATCTTTGCACCAAGATTTAGCTACCTCAAAAACTATTTATACGCACACCCTGACTTGACACCCATCTGTTAACAACAGGGAATACCACACCTTATTAAATCTGAACCTGCCAGTCTCCCCAAGAACTACGCCCAATAACCTGTTTACCAACAACATATAAACTATATACTGGAATCGATGCAGATAGAGTCTACAACCATTTAGACTGCAATAAACTCATGGCAATAGAACAAAAGGTAATAAAAGAAAATCATATGGCACAAAGGACCATCTCATGTTGAACAAAGCCATTATGGAGAGCTGCAAAAATGCCAAATCTTAGTGTAGCATGGATCGACTACAAAAAGCATTTGACAGTATCCCACTCCTGGATCACTGAGTGTTTACGAATCTACAGGATACATCCCACACTGATAAACTTCATCACAACAACAATGACAAAGTGGCAAACCACTCTGCAATTAAATCATGAGAAAGGTCAAATCACCATTCCAAATATAAGTATCCAACGAGGATATTTCAAGGTGACTCTTTGTCACCACTTCTGTTTGCCTTGCCCTCAATCCCTTGAGTAGCCTAATCAACAACCTAGGCTATGGATACAGCTTGAACCCCAGAAACAAAACAATCAACAGCTAACATCTCACCTTCTATTTGTAGATGACCTAAAACTTTACAGTTCATCTGACAAACATTTGAAAGAACAACTACAAATTGTTAAGACCTTCTCTGATGACATATGATCGACGTTATTGTGACAAATGTGCCAAAGCAACATTTGTAGCAGGAAAGTTAACTCGTGAAGAAAACATGAATTGGCGGAGGTTTGTGACATAAAAGAACTTGAGCAAGAGGAGTGTATAAATATCTGGGAATAGAAGAAGAGCAACAGCACAACATGAACAAATGAGAGTAAAAATAAGCAAGGAATATTTTAGAAGGTTAAAGCTAATTTTGAAAACTGCTTTGACAACACGAAATAAAGTGCAAGCTATAAATCAACTCCCCTTCCAGTGATATCATACAGCTTTGGTGTGATAGACTGGCCACAGAAAGTGTTGAACCAGCTAGATATAAAAACAAGAAAAATGTGTCATGCTCACCAATTAATATACAAAATCAGTGTATGCCAAGATTATACATCCCAAGGGCGGGGAGGCATGGGCCTCATTGAGATTGATTACACATATAGATCCACAATAGTGGGGCTACATACATACTACTGACATCCTTAGACCCAAATATAGTCAAGGTCTTGCATCATGAAGAAAATAAGCCTAAAATGACTTCACTCATCAAATTAGGAGAAGCCTTCAGAAGGGTAGCAGAGATTGATGTCAATCCAAAGGTAGATAAGGAATTGTCAGCAACAGAAAATGCAAAGAATCAGAAAAAGAGTATAAGGATAAAGACCAACAGAAAAAAAAACAATTGGAAAGTCCATAATTATAGTGGAAAATACAGGGAGCTACTGGAGCAACCACAGGTCGATCAAGCCCTGACCCATGATTAGGTTAAAAGAGGTGAATTTAGGCCACGAGATGAGAGACTAATAATGGCAGCCCAAGATAGTGGGCTCGCACAAGATGGTTCACAAAATCCATAGAAAAACAGGAGAAACAGACAAGTGTAGGTTCTGTAGTACAGAATTAGAAACAGTTCGCATCTTGTGGCTGGATGTGAAGTACTTATGGCAGAAGGCCTGTATACTGAAAGACACAACAATGTAGCAAGATTGATCCACTGGAAACTGTGCAAACACTATAACATACAGGTAGCAGAGACACTGAAACATGAACCACAAAGAATCACAGAGAATGAAGAAGTAATGATCACATGGGATCACCCCATACCAACAGCCAAGAAAGTGGAAGCAAGAAAGCCTGATATTGTAATACAAAAAAAGAGGACAAAGGTAGCATTACTGATTGAAATAGCCACCCCTAGTGACTACAGTGTGCTGCGTAGAGAGACACAAAATCATGAAATACCAAGATATGCAGTCAGAAACCAAACTGATGTGGAATAAGGACACACAGATTGTTCCAGTAGTGCTTGGAGCAATGGGACTAATCAAAAGAATTTTCAGGCACATTTAAATATGCTACCAATATTTGTGACACCTTATGAACTTCAAAAGGAAGCTATTTTGGGGACGTTGAGTGTGCTGAGAAGAGCACTCTCAGCAAACATCAAAGATTAATACAGTACTAATTTCTTGAGTTTTGAATATGCCCTGGCTAAAGAATGGGGTCCATTCTTGCCACGGTATTAGAAATCCCTAAACATTTGGAGACACTAAGCCCCAGGACAATTGCATGAGCCAGTTTTATGGGAAGGGGAATATTGGTCAGGACACTGGGAATGTCCCCTACTCTTTGCAAAGAATGCATTGGGTTCTTTTACTTCCACCTGGACACCCACCTGGACAACACCAGGATGGATAGAAGGGACCTCGGTTTAACATCTCATCCAAAGGATGGCACACCCCAACAGTACAGCACCCTCCCCCCCCAGTACTGCACTCGGGTGCTAGTGTTTTTTTAGGTATGAGTCCAATTCCTGTGTAGGACTAGAACACACAACCTTTTGGTCCAGAGGTGGATGTGCTACCAACTGAGCCACACTGATCCTGACATAGCTGTTGCTTGACTACTTGTCACAGCTTGGTGGCTAGTGGTATGCTTTTTAAACTGCTTGAGCTAGCCACCACTATTGATCAAAACCCTTACCAGAATAGGGTGTGTGTGTGTGTGTGTGTGTGTGTGTGTGTGTTTTAACTTTGACTCACTGGGCATTGTTTTCATTTCATTTTACTACATTTCTTGGCCATTCACTATTTACAAACAATGGACAAAATTAAACAAATATTAGGAAACTGTCTGAATTGGCTAAAACAAAAGGCAAAAGGAAGGGCAAGATGCTACTAATAGGCCTTCCAGTTCCAAAAGTGGTCCAGAACAATCCTCGCTGGAAAACAACACGAAAGAGTCAGAGTCAGAGTCTGTGAGCAAGACAACAAGTGGCACATCCCCTTTCCCTAGCCCAAGTGATCCATTCCTAGGTGTTGGTACTGGTACATCAAGTCAAGGTAGTATTGAAAAGAGAAACCATGGGTGCTATTGCACCATGCAAGATGAGTAAGGGGCATGGTAGTAAAGGCACAACTGATAAGAGAACCAAAGTAGTTGGCTGTCATCACCCAGAGAGACATTGAAAGGATGAATATTTATGTACTTAATGCACTATTGTCCCAATCATCACCTCAAGAGTCAGACTCCAGCATGGACCAAAACAGCAATGGTAACAACTTTGTGCCGAGTGACCATGGGTCCGAGTCATCTGTCTCTGATACTAGTGATGTAGTATGGTAGAAAATTTGAAGAAATTTTGGAGATGGGTCATCAGGTGAGACCAACCAAAAAGGAAATGGTGACAAGGATGATCCTCCTGTCTCCCCTGCTGACACTGTTATTTTAGAGAAGGAAAACAATGATGATGATAGGACTCATGATGTAAGCCCTGCTACTAGTGCTATAGAACAGCTATTTATGCCTGGAGGTAAAACTAAAAAGGCCACCTCCTGGGTCTGGAACTACTATTGTAATGACTCCCAAAATATCTGCTGTGCAATGTGCACTATTTGTAAAACTGGTGTCAGCAGAGGGGACAGAAGAATCACCTTGGCACATCTACATTGATAAGACACTTAAACAGAATGCATCCAATGGTATGCAGAAAAGATGTGATGCCACTGTTGAGTGGTGAGACAGAGGATGAGGCATTGGGTGACAGGGACCTAGACCGTTATTCTTCCCTACCCAAAACAGGTGGCATAGTCAATTATTTTTCATCACCTCTCAGCCAAAAGAGCTGAGCATGTAATTCAGCACCACTATCAGGTATTCTAGCATCTGACAGTTCCTCTCCATTTAATTGGTCTACTATTTTCAGAGCAGAGAAGGCCCAAAGACAAAACTGTTAACTATGCAAGAGTCATTTCAAGGGGTGTGTAAGTATGAATCCAACCATCCAGCTGCCCAAAAATTAAACAAGGCCATAGCAAAAATGATAGCACTAGATCTGCATTCCTTCTCTTTTGTTGAGTCTGTTGATTTTAAACAACTAATGCAGACTGCAGTGCCACAATATCAAATACCATCCAGGAAATGCCTTGCCACAAATTTGTATTGTAAATTGCATGAGAAAGTGATGCAGGCCTTGAAGCTGGCAGTGCCACAGATCCATAATACAACCAACATATGGACTAGCGGCCAAACTGTAGACTACAGGACCATCTCTGGTCACTGGGCCTCCTTCCATGATTCCTCTGCCTCATCTTCTGTCTCATACTCAACCAGGACATTTAAGAAGCAGGCTGCCCTATGTATTATTAGTTTCGAGTCAAAAGATCATACTGCAGTGAACTTCTTGCAGGAGCTAAGAAGACACTTTGCTGAATGGCTCACTCTTCATGGCCTTTCTCCAGGATTTGTCTTAGCTAATAACAGGGATAACAACGTACATGCTGTGAAGGATAGTGGGTATATGCACATACCTTGCTTCACTCACACCCTCAATATCATAGTAAATGATTTTCTTTGGGATGACAAAAGCATTCAGAATGCCTTCGCACCCTAAGCCTGGGTGTCAGGAGCAGAGTCCAGCAGGGAGGGAGTGTAGAGCGTCCTTTGGACACTTCCCTCCCGGGGGGGGGTGGGTGTGCCTTTGGTACCTGGATGTGTCTTGGAGTGGCGTTCTTGGCAGCATGGTACTTTGACATACCATCGAACACCCCCCAGGTTGCCACCATGGCCGGACCATTGTGGGAGGGTGGTGGACGGGTCAGGCAGAAAAGCAGAAAATCTGCCCCTGGTCAACCAGATGATGGCCACTAGTCCTCATTGCCACAGTAGCCTGGATGTGTCCAAGCTGACTGCGCCACATCCGGGATACATTTCTGTGCCTGTGGGTGCTTCTCCTCACCCCCATCTGTCCCACGGGGGGGGGGCCTTCCCGACAAAGGGTTATGTTGGGTTACCCAGAGTGTCATGGCAGAAAGGGGAAGTGGATGGCGATGGGGCATGGTGGTGGCAGTAGTCCTTGGCAGCCCGCAGAAGTGGCCAATTGGGGGCTTGGGAGGAGCAAAAAAATTAAGGATCTGTGGACATTTTAGCCATTACGCCAAAGCATGCAAAATGCTGCGGCAGCTGCAAAAGGACAATAACCTTCCACAACATCAACTAAAGCAGGAGGTAGTTACCAGGTGTAATTCCACCTTTTATACAGTACAATGGCTCCTCAAGCAGTGTAGAGCAGTGCATCAGTACACGATGGATCACTCCATAGGTAAAGGGGATGTGTTCCACCCAGTGGAACCTGATAACACAGTTGTGCCAGATTCTTCAGCCCTTTGAGAAAGCCACCAGAGAAATTAGTGCAGACAATGTTATCCCCCTGATATGCCTACTTAAAAAAAACACTACGACTGTGAATGCATTAACTAGATAAGGGTGTTTCATGGGCTTAAACATAAACATTTATTTATTTATTTAAAAAATATCAGATTTACAAACCTTTGAGTCAGAGACTCATATACAAAGGCACCTCATCGAAACTAATACAAAGACAGCACAGTTAACAAGTCCAAAAACAATAGCTCAGAGAGCAGACAGTTATAAATTCTGATGGGTCTCACCCCTCCCGGTGTCACTACTCTCCTACAACCTAAAAAAAGCAGCCAAAGCACCAGGGGGTCCAAACCGCAGCAGTTTCAAATCCCCCACTGCTGCACAACCCAAGGTCAACGAGCTTTTGCCTACTGGGCCGTAAGCTGGCTAAATGGACTCTCTAATGAAATCTCCACTGCCTACATGTTCGGCACTTTCAAAACCAGGTTCTGCCACTCATTCATTGCCTCCAGCACCTGTGACTGCAATGTCTAACAACGGAACACCACAGTCTGGACTCCCGGATTATGAACGGATCCCTTACTCTGAGGCTCCCCTTGTCTGTTACATCTATGAGGGCCACAGCCTCTTAGCACTTTCCGCCACCACCTGCCCAACTCTTGCACTTCTCTTGTTCTTCGACAAAGCCTCCTGGCTGCATCCCCCTCCTTCCTCCCTCCCCCACCGTCCCCTCTACCCATCTCTCCAGACCCCCTTACCCACCTTACCTCTACCATTTCCCTCTGCCCCACCTTATTCACTTGCTGTCTCCCCCCCTTTTCCTCCTCCCCACCCTTTTTTTCTCTTTAAATAGGTGCCTCCAGCTATGTACCACTAACGCTATTTGTATGTACTTCCATACATGCTTTTGCCTGTTATGTTCTGTCTTGCTGTAACTCATGACATGGAACCTTTGTAAAAGAATATTGGCTCAAAGGTATTTGTAATCCTAGACCTAAATAAATAAATAAAAAAATAAATAAATCCTAGTGTGTCCTTCCCTTTGTCTGCTAGTAGGAGTTTTTCCTAAATTAGCTTGCTAGCTGTATGGTAGTTTTACGGCCCCGGGGATCTCCATGACAAATAGTTTTATTGGCTTTCTTTCTCCTATGATGCCCCGTCTCATGTGAGTGATGTAGCCATGCCCTTAGATTTAGCATGTGTACTACTTTAAAATTAGTTTAGCAACAGCAGAGCCTTGTAACTGTTCTTATCCAGGGAGCACAAATGTCAACATTCCATGTAAATGAAAATTGGAATTGCTGCAAACTTTGGCGCAAGGTACCACTTGCATCAAATCTTTTTGGCACAGGCACCTTGCACCACATTTTGGGCTTTTAAAATCAGACCTCTTCTGTGTGCGTGTGTGTGTGTGTGTGTGTGTGTGTGTGTGTGTGTAGCCTGTATCAAAATGAGTGTGGAATGAAAATATAAATTAACAACAAGTTGGGGGACTCAGATGTTGGTAGACACACCCAAGCCAGCTTGAACACAGCTAAAACTAAGTCCAATATAAAATCACATTGAAGGCAAGCAGATGTATATAGTATACCCTTATTATACAGTATTAAATTAATACTATATAATAAGGGTATACAATAGGCATCTACGTGCATGTTGCTCAACAACACATACAGAGCTAGGTTGGTCAGCTAGCTAGGGTTTAGGTTTTGCATTAGCCTTGCACACTCGGAGGTGAATTGTAAGCACCCACACATAATTTAAGATTGAAGGAAAAGACAAATTGACATTTGGCATTTATAATTGCACTAAATTAATACTATAAATTTAGTGGCAGTGCAATTATAAATGCTGACTGTCAATTCGTCTTATTCCTTAATCTTAAACTACATACGCTTATAAATGGCAAATGTCAATTTGTCTTCTTCAGTCTTAAATTACATGCGTATGCTTACAATTTGCCTCCCACAATGTGCAAGACAAACAGAAAACATAAACCCTAGCTACCTGACCAACCAAGCTCTATATGCGTAGTTGCGCAAAATGCGCATACCATTTTTTTCGTAGTTGTCTGACTGAAAAATGTAACCAAAGCCAAACTCAAACCATTGGCTCTTCTTGCACTTTTTAATAAACAATCCACTTGTGAAATTTAATACAGACATGCTTACAGTAATTAGTAACTACTGCACTTGTGTAGTTGTCTGAGTCAACATAAATATCTAACAAAATACCACTGGTCTTCTTCTTGTGTTTTGCACTTAAACAATCCACTTGTATAAGTTTATTTTTTATCATGAAAAATGTTATTTACTTTCAGCAAAATAACACCAAATATAGTATACAGCCAGAGTAAGCTAAACAAAATCCATTATAGAAGCAAAAACATGAATAATAAGCAGCAGTAAAGATTCCTTACAGAACCTGTGCTAGACCCTTGAATCAGATGTATTCCAAAGTGGCTTGCCAAATACATAATCGGCAATGAGCCAGTGTGGGTACTAACATACTTGTAAAAGTTTTAGAGACATTTTTGTAACTACATAGTTGTTGTTGCCTGAGTCTCATTAAAAAATTGAACAGAATTCCATTAACTAGTCTTTATTTTCTTATGCTAAGGAACAGAAACAAACATCAGATTATATCTATAAAGTTAGAAACGTAAAACTATCTGAGGCATTTACTTGCTTTGCTACATTTTTTAATTGGCCTTAAATTTATGCTGACTTCATAAAAGTGGACGGGTGGGTTTCAGTTATGCAGTTTCATTCCACACAATACCTTTTGATTGTTGGCTGGTCAGAAACGAATACATTTTAAACAGCAGGATGCAGTGTATCTCAGCTAGTGGACCCTCTTTTTTGTTATTTGTAATTTTGCATTTTTCCCTTTTTTCTCGCAAGGATCCTGGGACACCAGCAGACACGGTAGTGTGTGCATGTGGAGGCACACATGCACTCTGGGTACTGACTCAGCCCCTTCTGCCCCACCCCTGGCTATCACTGGGCTCCCCCATTACCTGAACTTCCATCTGTCCTCCACCAGGTGGCAGCTGAGGGCCAGAGGAACCCCTCATCCCTCCCTGGGATAGGAGAGCCACCTCATGGAACCTCAATCCAGCTCCTCACCCTCCCACCCGCTGACCCCTGACAACTTAGGCTCATTCCCTAACCCAGGTCGCTAGCATGGTGTGAGGCGTGGCATCCTGCACCTCAATTCTCAGTACCACCAGGCTAGCCTCAGTGGACCCTCTTTCAATACTATTGCCACTTCATTTACATTTTCTGGTACTTTTCTCTTGATAAACCCTTTTTTTCCTTCAGTTATACACACAGGCTAAATCTGACAAAACCAAATCCTTTGCAAATCCAAATCCAAACTCAGCCTGGAATTGTCAAATCCAAACCAAATCCAAATTCATCCCGGCTCATAGAAAGGGAAAGATGTAGGAACAATATCTGTCCATATAGAGCTACACAAAAGATATACAAGAACCATGATAATGGGTCAACACCGAGCATACAAAATGAGGGCCATGCAGAGATTGCTCAGGTTCTATGGCAAGAGTAGCCACGCTTAGAAGATATTTATGGCACCTAAATCAGAAAGTAGGAACAGAGGGGCACAGACAAATTTCTTATGTGCTGGCTGCAGCACTCCTTCATTTATAGAGGCTGACTGTGAGACTCTGGTAGAGAGGACAGATAGATTTTGCAGAAAAAGACAGATGTTTTTAGTACTAACTGATGCACATCCAGTATGGGTGAAAGTGATACCGATAAGCATGACAACAGCAAAAACAGTAGAGGTTTGGAAGACACTTTTGCTGTGTATGGAGTTCCAGAAAAAGTTTCTGATGAAGTTTTGAAATTAACATCCGCAGAGCTTCAGATATTATTGCTGCTAAAATGAGTTGACTACAGTAAAATATCCATATACCATTCTGCATCTAATGGTACAGCAGAGAGATTGGAACAAACTTTCAAAAAGGCTTTTGAAAAGACACAAGGATCTTTGACACTATACTACTTTATAGCAAATTTCTTATTCAGTTATTGAAATATGCCAAATAGTGCCTCTTGAAAAGCCCAGAAGAATTTTCTCAGACATCAACAGCACCCTTAACAGTGGACATCAGTAATGGGTATCAGCATATGTATGGCCAGGCTGAAATGGATCAACAGGTGACTGGACTGGTGGGGGCAGTCCAGGTGGCAGGATACTCAATCAGCTAAGGAAGAAGGAGGAAAAGCTGAGTAGATTGGCAAGAAGGTAGTAGTCATTGGCAACTCTATAGTTAGGGGAGTGAGTGAGGTAGAAGGGGCCTTGCTAGACCAGGATGTTATTTCAGGAGAGGTGGTTTGCCTGACCGGAGCTCTGGTCAAACAAGTGCTAGCCAAGATCAAGTAATACAGCTTCCACCATTGCTGGCTTCCACTAGAGTGTGAAATCTTGGCATGGTCCTCGACAGCAGATTGACCCTGGAAGCCTAGGTGTCTTCAGTTGTTAAGGGTGTTTTTTACCATCTGAGGAACATTGCCAGGATTAAGCATCTAGTTCCACCCAAAGACCTGCCAATGCTAGTATGTGCATGTTACTTCGAGGCTTGGTTACTGCAACTTTCTATACTTCTGGGTCATTGAATGGACCCTATGCTGACTGCAGCTGGTGTAGAATGCAGCGGCGAGGTTGATGACTGGCCTGGCAAGGTCAAGTCATGAGACCCCTGTCCTGTGAGCTCTGCATTGGCCACCGGTCTGGTGGAGGGCCATCTTCAAGATGGGCTTGCTCACCTTTAAGGCCTTATATGGACTGAGCCCCAATGATCTGACTGAGCTCCTTTCACCTGCAACCTCAACCCATTCCCTCTGGTCCTCAACTAGAGGGCTCCTTGACATTCCTAGGGTTAGACTTAAAACCTCCAGCGACTGTGGTATTTAGTGTTGCCGGTCCTACAATATGGAACTCATTTCCAGCTAGTGTCAGAGGAGCCTGGACAGCTGAGGCCTTTAAGAAGGGGCTGAAGACCTATTTAGTCTTGTAGGCCTTCCCTGAAGCAGCTTTATAACTACTGCTCACCAACTTGTTACTTCTTCGCTGAGTATAAAGAAACATAGTTTAGTGATTTTACTTGCTGGACTGATATTTTAAAATCTTAACTGAGTGTAGTATGTTTTTAGTGTATTACCTTTTGTATCACTGTTTGTATAACCTACTTTGTAAGGCACCCAGAGCCTCCAGGATTGGGCGCTGTAAAAATAAAATTTGCCTTGCCTTGAATGGAGCAGCAGACTGTCATCATCCATGTTGACCAGACTGAAAATGGATACAAAGTCTTGAGGACATGAGGAAGTTATCCACATAATTAAGGCTATTCCTAAAGGGGAAAGTATCCATGGTAACTTTTTTTTAAGATCATCCCTGTCTTTGGGGCTAGTGGAAATTGGTGGTGGAGCATCAGAGAGGCAAATGCTTGGATAAGTGTCTGGTGCGGGGGGAGGGTCTTTTTCCTAGCTACCTGTAGGGTCTTCTGGGGCAAATGATGGCTGTACACCTGGGATGGGCTGTACCTGTGCCATGGGGGAGTAGGGGTACTGGCGAAGATAATGGACAGGGTAGTTAGGCAGGATTTAAACTAGAAGATGGAGGCAAAAGGCTGATGTAATTGTTCACAAGGGCAAGAGACAGACACAAGGGATCATCAAGAGAAGGACAACACTGAAGGGCAGCAACAAGGAAGGATACCCACAAAGGGGAGTAAAGAAGTACAGTTAGGCAAATATTCCCCCATGCAGGCCAATATGAAGAGAACACCCAGTAAAAGGGCATTCATAAGAATTTGATGCACTTCAAATACCAGTTCTTAGTGGCACTCACAGAGACCTGATGGTGGGAAAAAAATGTCTATAACACCTGAAAAGAGGGTTTCTGGCTGTTTCTGAAGGAATAGACTTGACAGGAAAGGGAACAAAGTGACTCTGCATAAGGCAGGGAGTCACATTAGAGGGCAAGGAGGATGTCATGGTGAAAAACTGTGCCTCAGTCCACCTGAGTTCAGTTAAAGGGAAATGAAGGCAAGGGGTCACCTTAAGGATGTGCCACAGATCCCAAAACATTTCAGCACAGCATGACGGAGACAACATAGCTGGGGAAAGTTGTGTTGAAACTTGTTTAAATTGGTGTATTTATTATTGAGTGAAGGGTAAATTTGAGACTGGCCACAGTAGCCCACATTTAGGGGCCATATTATAAGAACTGTGTCTAGTCTTGTAGTTTGGGGGAGGGTCTGGCCTGGAGCCTTAGCTACTTGATAACTGGAGGTGGGACTGAGTCAGATTTCTGATTGTAGGTTAGTTGTGGCTTGTTATGTAAGACCCTTTCTCCTGCAGGTACTACCTTAAGCAGAGTCCACCTTCATTTGCCACAGGAGGGGAAAAAGGTTTGTCTTTTTTGGAGACAGCCCACCTGAGTTGAGTTAAAGGAAAATGAAAGAAAGGACTCACCTTAAGGGTGTACCACAGGCCCTCAAACATTTCAGCACAGCATGCTGGAGACAACATAGGTGGGGAACGTTGTGTTGAAACTTGTTTAAATTTGTGTATTTGTTATTGAGTGAAGGATAAATTTGAGACCAGCCATAACAGCCCTCATTTAGTGTCTAGCCCTGTAGTTTTGGGGAGGGGTGATAATTGTCTGGCCTGGGGCCTCAGCTAGTTGATGACTGGAGGGGAGACCAAGTGAGATTTGTGATTGCAGGTTGGTTGTGGCTTGTTATAAAAGGAAACCACCTCAATGTGTCCCAGCACACTTTTGTCCCAGGGACTGAGTGAAACAGTGAAGGAGTGGAACAGATGCTGGTGTCTTAAACATCAGCAGGCATTAGCAAAAGGAAGCAGAGGACTCTGACAGTTGACTAGGATAAGGTACATGGTCACTCCCCTTGTAACACTCACTTCAGGAAGGGTGGAGGATAAACGGTAAACAATAACTGGGAACAACCTATCCAGGCCAGGAATAAAAAGGGATTTAAGGAAGGAATAGAGAAAAACTAACACTACCCTGTTTAGGGTCAGGTAGCAAAGGGTTAAGTAAATGTGACAGGCTGCTGCCTGAAAGGAAACAGCAGAGGAATGTAAGAGGGTACTGGCAAGAGGAAAACAATTCATACAAGTGGAAACTACTCTTTGAGTGGGTTAGGAGGTAACACCCTATCTAGGGTGCAGGTGCAAAGGAGCTAAGCAAACAAAAAAGGGGAAAACTAGTAACACCCTATAAAAGGTAAGAGTACAGAAGTATTTCCAGGTGACATGGGGAGAGTCAGAGATGGAAATAATGGGAGTGGTGCAGTAGCTGTGGGGCAGCAGTTTTCACAGAGACCTACTGGAGGTCGTGGTGCTGCCCCAACTGCATGCACCTCTGTAGCTGAGGGAGTGGGTTGCTAGACTCCAGGACAAGTTGGCTAGGACTCGGGGAACCTCTTCTCCCACCCAGGGGTCATCAAGTCTTCCACCGTCACCCGAGGGGATGCCAGGGAGGATGAATGGCTGGACTGTGGTGGACTCCAGAAGGGTGAGGGTGGTGGGTCGGGGCACATTCCTCAGCTGGTACCATCACATAATTATTTTGCAACTCTGGTGGGACACGACTACCAGAAGGAGGCATCCGTAGTAGTGTTCAGGGAGAATGTGCTGGTCCCCTGTAGTGGAGACCCCAAGGAGGGTGGTAGAAGACCCCAGCAGGTAAGGAAGCAACTTCTAGTGGGGAACCTGATTGTAAGGGGGGTAGAGTTGGGAACAGGATAGGAGGGAAGGTGCCTGCATGGTGCCACAGCCCAGAAGGATGGAAAGTGAGTCCTAAGGATCACTAGGGTGGCAGGGCAGGAGGGAGAGCTGGATGTCATTGTTCACCTGAGGACTAATGACCTAGCAAGGGATGAGGCTGGAATAGTGTAGGGGGAGTTTAGGGAGTTGGAGAGACATCTTAGATGAGTAGTGCACTCAGTGATTTTCACAGAGGTAATGTCTGTCTGCGACGGAGGGAGGAGAGGGTTTTCCACACCAGGAGCTTCAACTCATGGTTGAAAAAAATGGTGTAGAGAGGAGGGGTTCAGCTACACTGGGGGCTGGGGACCAACCTGGAGGGATAAGGGTCTATACAGAGGTGATGGCCTGCATCTGTCTGGGAGGGGAACCATGGTCCTTAGTGGACAGTTTAAATGTTATTTTGAGGAACATTTAAACTAGCCTGTAGTAGAAGGAATCAAAGAGGCATAAACTGCCTGCCACACTGACAGAACTAGAGAGTACAGAGGACTCGAGGAGAGATAAATCCCCCAGGGTCAAAATAATATGGAATGTGGAAGAAATAAAAGGGGATGGAAATACGAGCAATAAAAAGAGAGTGGGAAGGAGGGGGCCAAAATGAAATAATGGAGGGTAGCAGGCAAAGTGGCAACAAAATATGAAAGGCCATGTGTGTAAATGCTAGAAGTCTAGAAAATAAAATTCCGGACCTAGAGGCTATCATGTCAGAGGCAGACCTGGATATTGTGGCCACTACCAAGTCATGGTGCACTGGAAACTACAGCTGGGATATGGCCATATCAGGCTATACTCAATTTAGAGAAGACATGGAGGAGGGCTGGTGCTATATCTAAGGGAAGGCATAAGAGTGATGGCGATTCAGGGAATCATTGGGGAGAGGAGGTACTGTGGGTCACCCTAGAGATGGGAAGCAGAGCCACTATCTGCACTGGCAAGAGCTATAGACCTCCAACACAGGGAGATGATCTAGATAAGATAGCAGTAGGAGCAACTGGCAAAAAGAAAAGGGAGAGGTTCTGTTGGTGGTGGACTTCAGCCTGCCGGATGTAGGCTGGAGTATCCCAGCTGTAGCTTCAGCTAGAAGCAGGAACATCCTGGAGCCTCTTCAGGGTGCAGTCTTTAGGCAACTAGTTATGGATCCCACTCATTATGGGACAATACTGGATCTGGTACTCAATAACAAAGACAGTATTGCAGACATCAAAGTGGGAGACCATCTGGGACCCAGTGATCACCAGCCAAAGGAAGCCATCCATAAATTAACCAGTTCAATCATGCTGGCACCCCAGGACCATGGAGCAAATGAAGCAGAAATAAAAAGGGCCAACTCCAAATCTGAAGCAAACACATTAATTTTTAATCCTTGTTTGCGGTAATTTACTTCACCACGCCACACTGCCCCAGCGCTTTGGCACCTTGCCTTCCTCAGGGGGCCGATGTTGTCTGCAGTGTACATGCTGCCCCTAGGGGAGCGCATTAGACAATACAGTCTGGGTTTTCACTGCTACGTAGATGATACCCAGCTGTATTTGTTGTTTGCCCCTGGAGCTGGAAAGGCTGTTGAGGTGCTTAAAAAATGTCTGGCCGAGATTCAGGACTGAATGTCCTCAAATTGGCTGAGGTTGAACCCCGACAAGACAGAAGTACTAGTGATAGAGCCTGGTCAATGGTGTGATGGGGAGGCCTCTGGAGTGGTAACAGGTTTGGTCCTGGGATCCACACCGTTGGTGACCTCTCCTAGGGTGAAAATCTGGGGCATTACTTTTGATGATGGATTGACTTTGGAAGCCCAGGTGTCATCTGTCATCAAGAGTGGATTTTATCATGTCAAGAATGTCACCTGAATTAGACCCCTGATTCCCCCCAAAGACTTGTCATCACTGGTGCACGCCTTTGTGACCTCCAGGCTGGATTACTGCATTGCTCTGTACTTCAGGGTCAATGGAGTGACCCTCCGCCAGTTGCATCTAGTACAGAATGCCGTGGCCAGGCTTCCGGAAGGCCTACCAAGGTCTTGCCATGTGACCTCGGACCTGTTGGATCTGCATTGGCTGCCTGTCAGGTGGAGGAGTCCCTTCAAGGTGGGCTTGCTCACCTATAAGCCCCTATATGGACTGGGCCCTAGCTACTTGTCTGATCTCCTTACTCCAGCCATCCCGGTACGTTCCCTCCATTTCTCCACCCAGGGCCTCTTGACGATTCTGAATGCCAGGATGAAAACCTCGAAGGATCGCTCCTTCGAGGTGGGCAGCCCAGCCCTCTGGAATTCACTGCCAAGATCCTTGAGGGAGGCCCCAATGGTGGAGGTGTTCAAGGGGAACCTGAAGACCTATCTTTTTAATAATGTTTTTCAAGACAGTGTTTAACTGGGATTTTATAGATTTGATTTTAGTAATTAGTATGATTTATGATATGATGTCTGTACCCAGCCGTGAACTGTAATGGCATCCAGAGCCTCCGGGACTGGGCACCACAATATAAATAAAACCTTACTTTACTTATTTTACTTTATTAGTCCTTTTTCAGAGGAGAGAGTCCTGAAGGGACTGGCAAATCTGAAAGTGGACAAAGCGATGGGGCCAGATGGAGTGCATACAATAGTACTGAGGGAGCTCAGGGTGTACTGGCTGCACCTCTGATGGTCCTGTTTAAAAGCTCACTGGAAACAGGAGTAGTTCCAAAGGACTGGGGTAGGGCAGATATAGTTCCACTTTACCAAAGTGGTAGCAGGGAGAAGGCTGGCAACTTTAAGCCAATCAGCTTGACTTGGTGGTGCAGAAGTCAATGGAGACACTGCTGAAGGAAAGGATTGTGAAGCATCTTGAATCCAATAGATTACAAGACCCAAGGCAGCAGGAATTGATGGGGGGGGGTCATGTCAAACAAATCTAATAGATTTATTTGACTGGGTGACTGAGGAAATAGATTAGGGTAGAGTGGTGGATAGGCCTATGTAGATTTCAGTAAGGATTTCAACACTATTCTACATAGGAGATTCACAAGGAAACTGGGCAGCTTAGGGGTGGGCCCAAAAATGGAGAAAGCATACTGTAAGAAATTGGTTAAGGGATAGGTGACAGAGGGTGGAAGTAAACAGAGTTCACTCTGGAGTAGGGATGGTGACCAGACGGGTGCCTCAGGGCTCAATACTGGGACCAACCCTTGTTAACGTCTTTATAAGTGACATTGCAGATGAGCGGGAAGGGAAGGTTTGCCTATTTGTAGATAACACTGAAATCTGCAGCAGGGTGAACAAAATCTGCAGAGACCTGAAAAAACTCAAGGAGTGTTCAAAGGCATGGCAGCTGGGTTTCAATGCAAAAAAAGTGCAAAATCATGCATTTAGGCACAGAAAACAAGAGGAGGAGTGCAAAATGGGGAGGAAAGGTAGTGACAATCACCAAACAGGAAAGAGACCTAGAGGTAATCATATCTGATGACTTAAAGGTGGTAAGGCAGTGTAGCAAGGTAGTTGGGAGGGCCAATGGGATACTGGGATGCATAAGGAGGGATACCACCAGTAGAAGGATGGACGAGTTATTGCCTCTGTATAGATAGCTTGTCCAGAGGAGGGAAACTAAAATGGTACAGGGTCTGCATTAGAAGCCCTCGGAGGAGAGACGAAAGGGCCTCAATATGCACACCCTGGAAGAGAGAAGGGAAAGAAGGATATGCTAGAGACATTTAAATACCACATGAGAGTAAAGAAGGTAGAGGAGGGGAGTATTTTTCAGAAAAAAAGATGCACAAGGACAAGGGGGCATGCAATAAAGCTGATAGGGGTTAAATTCAGGAGAGATGTTGGGAAGTACTTCTTTACACAAAGAGTGGTGGGTGCCTGGAACAGTCTTCCAGCAGAGGTAGTGGGGCTGAAAACAGTGGTGGGGTTCAAGAATGCATGAGATAGATATAAGGGAATCTTGGTGGAAAGAAGGGGGGGGAGACGGACATCAAGTAGAGCCTGCAGTGACACTAAAGGAAGGGAAGAAATTGGCAGACAGGGTGTGCCAAGTGTTAATTATCTGCCATCAGATTATGTGTTTCTACTGTACAGTATGTTTCTATGTGGTAGTGACAACAACTGGGTAACCTTCTTCCTGGTGACAGGGAAGACTAGTCAGGCCTCAGCCACCAAGACCCAGAAATTCAGAATGGCAGAAGTCACTAAGATGACGAATCTGGTGGCCAAAAATCTGGGAACCTGCAAGAGGCTTGTAATGCAGAGTATACATGGGGTTTGCTGAAGAAGCTACTTAAAGAATCTGCAGATGTCTGCACCCCTGTATGCAGTAAGTGGAAAAGGGACATGAAGAGCCCCCCTGGCCCTATGGCAATTGATCCTACAGATAAAGATGGTGTATAACTTCTAGAAAGATTCAACGTGCCTCCAGGCAAAAGAGGCTTACAGTGCAACAATAAGGAACTGCAAAAAATAAAATAAAATCGAGCCAGTCAAAGATGGTCTGGAAATCAGGATAACAGCAGGAGTTGCGACACAAAAGCTGTCTTCCAGTGCATAACTGGATAGAGGGAGGTGAGGGAGGGTATTGGGCACCTGAAAACAAGAGAATGGGGATGAACCGGAGCATGAGCCAGGGAGGATGGCTGAGATGCTAAATATTTGCTTCATTTTTCACCAAAAGTCCTGCTACCACTATTGCTGAGGTTAATGGCTGAGATGACAAGGAGATATGAACTACAGGAATGAAGCTGACAAGGGGTCAGTTCAAAAAATGGCTGGTGCACCACACATAGGGTATGCCACTACACAATTTCATCGGTTTAATACATTACGGTGCAGGTACTTGCACAATCACTTGAGTATCAGGATCGGTGCACATGAATGTGGAAGACCAACTCCCCGATGTTTTGCATCATGCTGATACTTCTACAGAGGTTTTGAACATTAATTTCTTACCTGTGAAAGGGTCTTTGGGTTTGGATATAGAGAATAATGCATGGGCAACCTACACAATGAGGCTGTGTTTCCATCGAGGGGTTGACATGACATCATATGGACCTCGAGAGCAAAACTCGAGAAGTTCATGATGTCATCTCAGCTCTAAAACTGAAACACAAGCTAAGTTAGGAATGGTCGTCCATGTTTAATTTTTTGTAGTATATGGTCTTACTGTACGCAAAAAGTAAAACTTTCAGTTAAAATTTAGCAGTAACCGGGACTCATCCGCTACCCTCCCACCAACCACCCTGCACTACTCTTAATCAGTAACTTGATTAAAGGTAAATTATGTTGAGGGTGGTGGGACCTAACAAGAGATAACCATACACAGAAAAAATTGTGACATTTAAACTGCGTACAACGACTTATCTTGATCTTTGAACTGTGCATAACTTTTTATGACCTTTAAACTGTGCACATCAACTTTTGCCCATGCACAATAAGGATTTGGAGTGTATAGAAATCCATATACAAAAACACTTAACCACATACTATACTACTATACAATATAAGAAAAGGCTGACTGTTCAAAGCAATGGTATCCAGTAGTGACAACTGTTTGACAAAGTCAAAGAAGGGAGTTGTAACTGCAGAGGAAACCTCTATTAGTTGTACATGAAAGTCAAAAATATGAACATCAAAATAGCCCTCTAACCTTCCGACTTGGGGGAATTTTCCTTTAGCTGACTGGTAAGAGCAGTTATCTTCAGGACTCAGGCTCTCTAGTTCCATTCCCAACAAGGGCTGGAGGTGCATTGCTCAGGTAGAGGGGACAGGTAACAATGCCAATAAGGACAGCATACCAAAAATATAAGATAAGATGCAGGCAGGCTTGTACACCCATCAAGAATGCCCTGGAGCTCAGCTGATAAATCCAGTTATGCAATAGGTGTGGCTGAATAAACAGTTAAATAAATGTGTTTATTTTCATGGGTGTGAAATAAATCATAGAGCAACCATTAATTTAACACCTGATGTCAATCAAACACCATTTATTTAACACCATGCCATCAATCAACCCCCACCCCCCCTCCAGCCGGCATTACTTTCCCACCAGCACTACAGCACTTCACCATTCTCCCCACAAAACTCACAGAGCACCCACTCCCAGCCAAAAGAAAACTCCCACTGACTACCAGTTCCTTCTCTATATAACAGCATGCAAAAATCAGAGCACATAGATGAATATTTTATTTTTAAATTCCAATACAAACAAGAATACAGTATACTTTCCTCCCCCAACCCCATATGCAAAAGGCTTCTCATCTCTAGCTTATGCTCCACTCCCTTCTCTTGTTCTCATCTCAATACTAAATACCAGCAGACACTGTACCTTTATAAAACTTTTTTTTTTTTCTTCTCCAGACATGCTGTTCTTTTCCTCTTTGCAGCCAACAGTGCTATTTTTCCCACTATCTGCACTGCTCACTTTAAGACAGCAGCAGCTCTTTCACTCACTTGGTCCTGATGCTGTTTTGGGAAAAAGGTAACACAGGACCCTGTTACAAACTACAGGATCAGCCAGATACACCATCCCACAGTTGACAACTGGAAAACATTTTAGTTTTAAATGCAACAGCACTCTGGACTTCAATCCTGCCATTTCAGCAGCCACCCGTTGTACAGATACACCGGCATGCAGGCTTCCAGTCTCTTCCATGCTCCATCCACAGCCACAAATCTGGCAGTTCCCAAGTCCCTAACCACTAATGTAAACTGCAGTGGTCACCCTTTTCATATACAAACATTCCAAATGTACTGCCTTAAAAACATAGCTCCAAGCCGGGGAGAGCTACTTCATTCTGCGATCAAAAATGAAAGCCCTCTCCACACTAAAACAGAAAAGGCAGGAACAACCAGATATTCATTAAAAAAAATCTTACTTCATGTCAAATAAAATGAACAGATGGCTACAACACTTTAAACTACAGTGTCAACTGTGTGCCTCGCTAAGTGAAAGAGACAACTGCCATGTTTTTCAAAATGCACTGACCCACCCACAGAAAGAATACATCCGATTAAAACATGCGCTTAGGGTCATGGCATCCCTAGCAACCACGCCACCTTCACACAGCATCCTGCTCTTGATACACAGAATAGCAAAAAAGTAATCCTCCAAAGTTTATTTCAAAAATAAGAAAACAAAAAAAGTGCACTGAAAATATAAAAAAATGCACCCCAGAAAACTCCTCCCCTATTGCATAAATTGAATAAGTATTGTGGAGCCTGTTAAATAAATGCTTTATGTGCACTCGAGCAGTTTGACCTTGGACACACCTCACTCGTGGCTTACACCACTCGTGAGGTTACTTGAGGTCAAACTGCACTTGTGCACATAAATCATTTATTTAACTCATCCCCACTGCATATCCCTTATATGTGACATTTATTTATTCCAGCATTTGGGGAGGGTGTTCATTGGGATGTCCTATGGCATGAAGGGTACCCATGATGTAACCTGTAGACATCACACCCACCATGGCAGCCGACTCCCTGGCAAAGATGAGGCCAGATAAATCCCAAGAGGCAGATGGGTTACACCCCAGGATCATCATGGAGGTAAAGAAACAATTGGCAGGGCCTTTTGCAGTAATCTGTGATGAGTTTGTCTGTGCAGTTGTGGTGGCAGAAGACTGGAAACTGCCCAATGTAGTCCCCATGTTCATGAAAGGGAGCAAAATCATACCTCGTCAGCTATAGGCTATTCAGCCTGATTTCAGTGATCAGCATGGTACTGGAATCCCTTATCTAGGAAAGAATAATGGATCACATGATTGAGGCCAAGGTTCTCACCCCCTCTCAGGAGATGGGAGGCAGTATAGCACATGGGAGGCAGTATAGCGTGTGGGAGGCAGTATAATGCAGTGGCTTAGGGTGCTGAGTTGCAGACCTAGAGACCTGGGTTTGAATCCCACAGCCCCCACTTGCATACTGTGTGACCCTGAGCAAGACACTTAACTTCCTTGTGCTCCCAGGTTGCATCTGGAAACAAGCTTTGGCTTAGTGTGCCTTTCCTGGTTAAACAAGTTCCCCCTCCCCTTCCTCAGCATGGCTTTATGTGGGGCATATCGTGCCAAACAACCTGATCCCATGCTTCAAGGGGGTGGCCAGGAAAGTAGACAAGGGCAGGGCCATAGACATAGTTTATTTGAACTTCAACAAGGCCTTTGACACTGTGGTGCATGATAAGTTTCTGGTTTAAGTACACCAGTGCAGTATTCACAAGGTGGATTACTAACTGGTTGGAGACATGAAACAGAGACTTGTGGTGCACTGGCACAGGAACTCAGAGGCGTCCCTCAGGGATCTGTGCTGGGGGAACTGCTTTTCAACATTTTTATCAATGATCAGCAAGCTGGAGTCAGCAGAAGATGGCTTTTGGTGATGTAACTAAGCTGGCCAAGGTTGGGGACTCACTTGAGTATGGGCCCAAATATGAGGAATGCTTAAGGAAGCAGGTCAGACTCCTGGAACCTTACAGTCAATGAAGAAAATGTAATATGAAACACATGAGGAGGAGAAACAGAAACAGACCCTGTGTACTGTGTGGGGTTTTCTTGTTGCAGTGAAGGATGAAAAGGACCTTAGGGTCTTAACTGACAAGGAGCTAAAGCATGACAAGCAGTATGTGACTGCTCTCAAGATGACTGGATGAATGTCTCCTTAGTGCATTAAAGGGGAACAGGCAGTACTAAGATCCCTACACCCATGTGTGTCTCAATTTGCAATCTGTGTGCAAAAACATTTTTTTTTACTTACTATTTACTGCAGTATAGTCGATTGTAAACTGCTTCTGCAGACTTGTAAGTTGATATTTTCTGCAACTACAATCCCAGAATCCCCTGCTGCTGATGTCAGAGGAGGGCTGCAGCAATAGGAGTTTCAAAGGCCTGCAGTACAGGTTTTATGTGATAAATGCAAAGTTTTCACTGCGCCGACCACAAAGGCTGAACACAAAACCACCCAACGTCAAATGGGCGAGCAACATTACACCGACCATCATAAACAGCGACGGTCACTTACTTCCACAACAACAGAAACTGAATAAAGAATATTTATATCCCCGCACCCCCATTTGTGGGGGGCAAGCCCCCTGCACCCCCAAATTTTTAATAATTGACTCCACGTGGGGCATGGACACAGGAAAAAAAAAAACGAAGTTTAAAAAAAATATTCCCCTACAAGCAGGCGCAAACCCAGGTCCACCAGCTCCAAAGGCAGTGGCTCATGTCACTATGCCAAATGGTCAGCTTGGCAGAGCTTGGCCAAACAAATCCTGATATCCTGGTCTAGTACCTGCAGCTCACTGCTACACTCGCTATATCATCCTCATCAGTATATTTCACGACTCGCTCTTACTACAGTATGAGCGGTTTTATTGAGTTGCTCAAATTGAGATGCTCGGTAAAACTTGCTCACATCACTGCACACTGCACTACATGTTAGAGCTTTTATAGGATCCAGTCAGATGTTTGCCCATCCCATTGTTCTCCAGGGGCTAAGTACTGTCCTCTGGGACTATACTTAGCCTAGGGAGGACAGCGGGACCAGCCCAAAAAATATCAGACCTTATAAAATCTCCTGCATGTACTGCGGACTACTGGATCACCCGCTGCTGCAGCCTTCCTCTGATGGCAGCTGCAGAGGATTCTGGAATTTGTAGTTACAGAAAATGTCAGCTTACGAGTAAACAGAAACAGTCTGATGAAATCTACAATACTGCATTAAACAGTAAGTTAAAAAAAGTTCTGCATACAAAATGCAAATTGGGACCAGACCCACACTTGTATGTGGGACTTTTAGTGCTGCCTGTTTCCATTTAAAAGGGGGGGGCCATCAGAAAAGAGGAAGTAATACTACCACTTTACAAGGCCCTGGTAAGGCCCCGCTTGAATACTATGTACAGTTATGGACTGCCCAATACAAAAAGGATACTGAGGCAGTAGAGATAGTGCAGTGCAGGGCCACCAAAATCATCAGGTGTATTGAGCATAAAAGCTATGAGGAAAGACTGGAGATCCTTAACATGTTCACCCAGGTGAAACGGAGGCTGAGGTGGGACATGATCTCAGCCTTCTATATACTGAAGGGTTTGGACAAGGTGGAACAGATGAAACTCTTTAATCTGGAATGCTTCAGCAGGATATGGGGATATGTCTTGAGGCTCAAAGGTGGTACATTCCAGGGTAATGTTAGGAAGCACTGCAGTTAACTGTAGTTTCTATACATGCAAACCAGTAGTATTTGCTGTGCTGCTGCAGAGGATCGTACAGTGCAGTACAGTGTGCGCTTGGTGCAGCTGCAGCCTGCAGCAGGCCAGCGACTTAGGGCCAGCAAAGCAAGGAGATTTTAGCAACTTTTATTTCGCAAATGTTTTTTATTTTTGCAGAATGCTGATGATGCATAGTGCAGAATCCATACTTTTATTTTTTTTCCCCCTGTATGAGCCAGCCAGTCAGTGAACAGTGAGTAAAAGTGAAGTAGCTGTGTGGGGCTTGTGTTGCATCTCCTTACTCCGTGTCTCTCAGTGGTCTGCCAGTGGTGCTTGGTGGTCTTGCTATGACTCGGTTCCCTCTTGCCTCATGTCACATGGTGGTCCAATCCTTAACAACACATCATTGTCATCATGGTCTGCAGTGTGCAGCATCCTGCCTTGTAGTAGTGTCATCTGTTATGTAGAAAACATGAAGAAAAGAACAAGAGAAAACAGATATAGGGGGAGGGGAGAAAAGGTGCAGATAAAGGATCCATCCATCATGCCAGTTCAGACATAACTTCTGCAACTGGTAGTGGCAAAGATGGACTATGGCAGGGACTGGGAGTCATGGGGGCTGTGAGAACTAGGGCCGTCAGAGATCAATCCTTCCACCTATACTACCATGTCCTTGACGGTACCACTGTAATCATCTGCTTCACAGAAACCTGTCAACCTTTCCCTGATCTAGAGCTGTGTGCCATGCAGAATTCCACCAGCATAATTTGTGCAGAATGGCAATTCCGCTTCCAAAATACTTTTTGGATTTCTTTTATTTCCTGGAATTCTGAAAAGCATTTCTAAGAAATTCATTATGTATGCTGTGATTTGCAAAAAATGAATCTATAGTTTATATAAGCTGCAGAATCTGATTCTGCAGTTTACATTCTGCTTTCCGAACTGTGGCAGAAACGGAATATGAAAATAGAGCACAGCTCTACTCAGATGTCTTCTTTCATTCTACCCACTCCAAACACCTCGTCAGAGAACAGCCTTCCATGCTTCCAACTACCCACGCTTCCTGATCCCCAGCAATTGCATAAGGTTCAAACACACACGTTCACGAGCCACCCTGATTGCCCAACATCAGCGAGTCACACTACCATGTGGCTGATCCAAGCTCAGGAGCTGGTTACTTGTGTTGGTGGGGCAGGCCAGGGCTGGAACAGCAGCCATTGGCAGTGTGCCTCAGCCTATGGATGAACAACACCAATGTCTGGCATCACAGTGACTCCTGCAGAGGACCATGGAGCTTTGCTAGGGGTGCCACCACAGGGGTAAACCACCAGACCCAATGAAAGCACAGGTAGCAGTGAGGAGAGAAAGCACACAAGAAAAAAATAGCAGATATACATATTCCTCTTCAGACTGCTCTTCTCCTCACCCACTGGTATTGCACCACCATTGACGTCTACTTCTTCTCCTCTTAGTATCAGAATTTGAAAAGTGCATGCATACACTAGTATTAGCATTGAGTGGGAGAAAGGGTGGACTATGTGATGGTGGTAATTCATAAAGAGAACAGCTTGAAACAGTATTTTTAAAGTAGCAACATTTGTTGGTTGGCAAAACATTTAATCATTCTGTATAGTTTTAACAGCATCAATAGAGTTCTGACATAATTAGATTCATCATCAGTATATTTTTATTTCTCTCACAGGGTTTTAAATACAGAATAATGTATGGGTGGGTGTGTTTAAGCAGAATTTTACACACACTTGAGGTGTGGGATGCCACATAAATCCCGAGGGTGAAGCCCGAGGGGTTTGTAACAGCATCCCACACCAAGTATGTGTGTAAAATTCTGGTTTACACACCCACCAATACATTATTTTATTTAATTACTAGACATTATTTTTTTATGACATTGCCCTTAAAAAATCAGTCAGAGAGTGAGTCTTTTAAAGAGTCGTATGTAACTTGTCATTTTGCCTATGGTGTTTCTGTTTTCCTGCTCTGAGACAAAGTCTTCTCTGTTGGGTAGGTCTGATAAGTCAAATCAGGATTCTGTGTTTCCCTTTTTATTGATGATGACTCTTTTATTTCATTTAGTTTAGAACAGCTTTTGTAATGTTTACCAGCTCTCTGATTTCTCTGTGAGGAAGTAGATTTGCGCTAGTGGAAGCAGCTTAGTTAGCTCGCATTGACTTTAGTACGAGCTACATTGACAGCTGCTGATTACAACCGCCTGGTTATAATCAAAAATATCAACTGGTCAGTTGTAATGCAGAATAAAAATGCCTTTATCTGTAAATAAAAAATGACGGCCAGTAATTAAACAGTTTTTATTACCGATTTTATCATTAACAACTCAGGCCATTAAAGATGACCACAGCCAGCAATTTTTCCCTTCCTTTGAAGTTATTACTTGACTTTGCATACTGGATTAATATGGCGGCTGTGTTAGTAGAGTGCTAGCAATCATTTCTGATGGTAAGCAGTACTGAACCGCACCAAAACAATTAATTAATCCAAGGTGGTCATGGTCAGAGAACAGGGACTTTGAATTTTGAAACCCCATATCTTAATTCAAGAGGGAAATACAATGAAAAAAAAAGAACTGGATATATTGATGTTGTGCCAGAAATACATATTACTAAAAAAAAGTATACTATGATTTTTTTTCCACGAGCAAAATACTGCTGTTTTAAGTCTTTGTGTACATTTACTTGGCAGGGGGGATGTTGGCAGCAGACAGGGGGTCTGGAGATGTTTTTATGTTTACTGGGATAGGAAAGTGTTGGCAGATTGAGGTTATATTTTGTTCCCTGGGGCAGGAAGAGCATAGGAAGAATGAATTGGGGACATGGGTTGTATTCATGTGTTCTATGGCTGGGGCCATTTGTAGATGGGAGGGGAAGATGGGATGCCTTTGTATATCACTAATTTATTGGGGCATTTGGTTGCTTGGGGACAAATAGTTTGAATCAGGCAGATTGACCTTAGGGATATTCCTTGCAAACTTTGCTCTAAACCAAGGCTCATTTATGAAAATCACTGGACCTCCATAGTTTGAGGAATTGTATGTTTTAGCCTATTGATTTCACTGGTAATACTATTTCAAATTCAAAAATCAATCCAGTGTGTGGGGCTCACAAGCACCTTCATGTCTTCCACACCACACAAATGTTCATCTTTTAACAAAAGTATCACAGATTAACAGAAATGTAACTCTTAATTTCCTAGTGTCTTGCTCATGTACTGCTGTTCACAACCATATCCACCAACAGCCCCTGGCTATGGTACAATGGCAAGTTCCTTCACAGCAATGCCACAAATGTGCCCAATATTACTGCAGTGTTACAGGCCAGCATAACTGCATTCAGAACTCCTCCCTTCTTCCTCTTCATTTACTTCTCCAGAGGGCAAATGTTCAGAAAGGTGTAGTCTTAATTGCTAGCATGGCAAGATCAACTCATAGTTTCTGAGTGTGATAGAATTAGCACACATACTTTAAACTCATCTGATATTTTCTAGCAATACATTACTTATGGATTAAGCTCCTCTTCCCTGATTGATGGCAAATAATGCAGGAAATGTAATGCAAAATAGAATACAATGCAATGTCTTGTTAGACCCCACTGCCTTTCATATCAGAGTATCTTAAAATAGAAACACAGAAATATAGACTGACAGCAGAAAACCAAAAGTTGATCTAGCCTGCCCAGGGTTCCCTTGTAAAATGCTTTACAAAGTAATAATAAAAAAATCAACAGAAATCAATTTGAATCAATGAAGAATAAAAAATACTAAAAGTACAGTCAATATAATAACAATAAAAAATCAAGATTGCATAGTTGTTAAAGAAGAGTACATATCAGAGAAAAAATAAAACAAATTAAATTATTATCAGCAGCCAAATGTATTTTGAATGTTGCTACACAGGACTTAATGTCTGTAATACTGGAGAAAGTAAGCTGTCAAAAAAGAGAAGCTTCCCAGATGATGAAGGTAGATGAGGGATACTGTATGGATTCAATTAATGTCATCATTTCTGAAACAGATTGACATTTGTATGGCCTACTTTACAATAAGATAAAACATTGGTTCTTGTTCATTGTGAATCTGAAGGCCACTTTTGCTCCCTTCCAGCAAACTCTGTACACAGATAGCCTGCTGAATACGGTTACAAGCCTGCAAAGTGTGTTCCTGCAGCAAAAAGAATCAGATGGAGAACCTACAGTACTTACTGCACCATCGCTCATAATATATGTTAATAGGTAAGTGCATATACATTTAAGCAACTAAAATATTTGGCTTAGACATGAGTTAATCTTTTATTTTCATGCACAAGATTCATAACACAAGTATATGTAAACTATGAACTAAAAAAACAGGGAAAATCACCATTAGAAAACTTTAGGAATATTGGCATGAGGAGACTACCTCTGTGTTGAAAAAAAAAAAGAATGTGAGAAGCTAATTTTTCTGTTTTTGGAATTTTTTGACCAGGATAGTCCACCTGAGATACGGTACAGTATCTCATTTACAATGAGGCGGTGCTGCTACAGCTGGGGGGTACTGGAGCACAAGGAGATCAAGTGTCCTGCTCAGGGTCACACAGTGAGGGTGAGCGACATGAGCTAGTGGTAAATGGGGTTTGGCTCCCAGTTGTGCTGCAAGAATTCAGTTTGGTTCTGACACTTCGGGTCATACATGGGGGTCTAGCAGTCTTAAAGGACAACTTAAAAAGGCCCACTTAGCCACTCCACCTACCACAATTACTTCCTGCCTTCCCCCATTCCTGTTCCCTTGGAGTTCTGGTGCTGTGCCAGGAGTTGACTGCTTCTTTTGAAAGAACAATCCCTTCACTATCATGACCCCCCCCCCCAGGTCACCAAATCCATTTTGTTTAGTAGGTACCCCTATCCTGAACCCTGCTTCTTGATTTCTGGGGGGGTAAGTAAAACAGTAATCAGCTAGTTAGGCTCTACCTCCCCCCCCCCACCACACACACACAGCATGCCTACTCCTTCTGAAAGCTCTTCAAGAATGGCATGAGTGGGCATGCAATCATGAAGGAATGGAAGAAAGAACTGCAGGTTCAGGAGGGGTGCACTTTCTAAACAAAATGGATTTGGGGACTTGGGAGGGGAGGTTCTTTCAAAAGTTGCTGTGAGCATCTGGCGCAGTGCCAGGAGCTGACATTTGAAAAACAACTGTTTAATTTTTTTTGTTAGTTTGTTTAAAAAAAAAAAAGAAAAAAAAAACATCTATTTAGAGGAATGGGGGAGAAGGTGGGAAGTGACTGGGGTGGCCATGGGACAGGCTGTGACCACCAAAGAAGGTACAGTGTTTTCTTTTTTTTGATATTTCTTTCTAATCACTGAACTACAAGATGGGAGACTGGACACTTTGGGCCAACTTCACAGGTGTCAAAAATGCCAGTTTTCCACAGGTTCACTGAACTGCCCTTCAGCATACAATCATCCTTAACAATGAGTAAGTGGACCTGGTGGGATCTGAACCTGGGTTTCCTAGGTTCAAAGCCTGCTCTCTAACCATTAGACCATACTGTCTCCTTTTGTATCATGACTGAAATCCTAATACACATTTTTTTATAACAGCAAAGACCTCGGTGTCAAAAATATAAAGCTAGTTATTCTAATGAAGACAAGATGGCATCTACTCAATACTGTAGTACAGAAAATAAAACTGAGCAATAAATGTTGACAATGGATCAGTATGTGTGTATGTGTTTCAGACTTCAGCTAATTATACCATGGGATAACTTTAAGTAACAAACAGATCAATTAAAAAAATTCCTTTCTGCTGCAATACAGTATTATGTTTTGTACTGTGACATAGTCCAAGCACAAATTTTTTAAATGTTACAGGAAACAGTTTGACCATTTCCAGCAGTTTGTAACTAGTTATGCATTTTGTTTTACAATTCTTATACTGGAACACAGTATAGCGCAGTGGTTTAAGGCTCTGAGTTGCAAACCTGGAGACTTGGATTTGAATCCCACAACCCCCACTTGCATACTGTATAACCCTAAGCAAATCGCTTTACTTCCTTGTGCTCCCAGGTCGCACCTATAAACAAGCTTTCAGCTTAGTGTGTCCCTCCTGGTGTAAAAAAAAAAAAGGATCCAGGTTGCCCTAAGCTTACCCTCTCACTTACCTCTTCCTTGGCCCATGGGGCAGATACTACAGGTGGCATACATAAGGGGTCTGGTGAGATTTAAAATGTCTCCCCTAGGTTTTGTTCATTGGTTATAGTATCCCATTTTATATCTCTACCAGCCACTTTACTTTGAGTATGTTGCATGTTCTTGATCACTGATTTTTGTTTAAATTATACTAGTAAAGAAAAGTCCAATACCAGTACCTGCTCAGATGATCCTTAATGTAACTTGTTTACAACACCGTCTTTGACACTGCAAGCGGGAGGGGAAGGCACAGTTGTATTTTGGTCCAAATAAACACTTTCACAACTGCTCTGTTTTCAACAGGTTAGAAAAAAACAGCCTTGACAGAAGCTCCATTAATGTCACTAATTCCAGCTCTGCCAGCTTTACCCTGCCTACACTCTCCTCTCTCAATGACTTAGTAGACAGTAATGAAACAGTAGATGTCCGGGTGAGTAAAAGAACAATACCCATCCCTTTTATTTGTTTAGTGTTTACTAAGAAAAAGTATATCTGACTTGCATACAAGCACAATAAGTTCATAAAGAGTAGTGGCTGGAGTTTCTAAGAACAGTGGTATCATTTTACTGCAGTTTTGCAATTTGTGACCTGACCATTAGATCACATTAAATGTGGTCTAACTTCATGTTGCAAGTGCCACACATTGCACATCAGAAATTATGCATGCCTCAAAAAATGACACATGTATCATTATCTGTCATAAAGTGAGCAACATGTTGCAAATGCATCAAAATGTTTTAAAATTGCATACAAATATTTTGGTGCATTTGCAGTGATGCAGCTGCAGCAGAACATCTGCGGCAAGTCCTGTATCCAAAGCTTTGAGAATTCAGGCCAAGGTATGTACTAAAACAACATTTTAAAAGCTTTTTTTATAAATACTAATTCTAGTTTAGCTTTACTGGCCCAGATATTCAAAAGGGTTGTGCATGGCGCAACAGAGTTGTGCTGGCGCAACCCCGCATTGCACCCCGGCGAGATATTGAAAGGGCTGCCAGGCACAGCACAAACCCAGATGTGCTGGGGCGCAATGTAATTGTATGCAGCACAGATGCAGGGGGCATGCCCATGCATAGGCAGCACATCCCGATATTCAGCCAGGGATGTGCGGCGCATATGCTGGCACAACCCTGCAGTGCGGCGCATGGGGGGCTCAAAATTGAGCCTGTGAGGAGTGGGAACAACTCCCGGCCACCCACAGGTGGGCCGCTGTATTGCAGAGCACAGCACAGTAGTCACCAGCCGTGGGTGGCCACCCACCCACCCACAACACTGTCCACCAAGCACACACATATCCCTGGTAGTCCAGTGAGATTTCCCGATGCCCCGATAAATGTAATGATAGACTGTCCCTGGTAGTCTAGTGGTCCCCCTCCCTTCCGTGTCCCTGATCACCAGAATAAGACCTTTATGTAAGTTCCTGGTGGCTATTTGGGACTGTCTAGTACAGTATGTGGACCAATGGGCTTACAGCCCATACTGTACCTGTCATTCGGTGGGTGGTATGTGGGCGGGTTGCAGCATGCGTCGATGAGGGGGGGGCAGGGTGGGCAAGGGGTTCTGTGTGGGTGGGAGGGGTGGGGGGTGACACTGGATCACCAGGCATATATGATATGGCGCTGTACATGATTGCGGCAATGGGTGGGGGTACCACTAGACCACCAGGGACTTACATAAAGGTCTTATTCTGGCAACTGGGGACATGGGAGGGAGGGGGGCCACTAGACTACCAGAGAAAGTCTACCATTTCATTCATTGGGGACTCAGGGAATCGGGAAGGAGGGAGGCCACTAGACTGCCAGGGAAAGTCTACCATTACATTCATCAGGGACTCAGGGAATCGGGAGGGAGGGGGGCCACTAAACTACCAGGGCTTTGTACTATGGCATGTAACCATGATCGTGGCTATGGGGTGGGGATACTCCAGGACCCCCATTGTGCACACGTCATGCTGTGCAGGGTGCCAGGCGCAAGTCACCAGGCTGCCCTGCGCAAGGCCTGCAAATGGGGCCATAATGACATGCAAATGGACCCATTTGCACCTTGCATATATTATGGCCTCATTTGCATGCCCTCCACTGAATATCGCGGGTGATGCACCTAGCGCAACTGCAGTTGTGCTGGCACATACCCATGCTCCCTGTCCGTGGTTTGCGCCAGCGCAGTGCCACTGCGCCGTGAGCAGTCTGTGCCATATTCAATGGTGCATCACCACTGAATATCACCTGGTCCTGGCCCTGGCGCATCCCAGTTGCGCTGTGCCCAGGCTTTGCGCCCCTGCCAGGCGCAGTCTGAATATCTGGGACACTGTTTTTAGCTTTTTTTTTCACCCACACTATCAGTCTTATTTCACATTAGTAAGTTCTTATTCAGCTGTTTGTTCCAAAAACATGTGAGCATCTCCAACTGATCTCAGAACATTTTTGTTTCTGTATTCAAAAGATTTATATTATGAAGTCATAGCAAGTGCACTGTGAGGTCATAAAATACTGATGAAAGCTTCTTATACAGTATAGACTATGACAGATTAGGGAAAAAATACTGCAAATCCTAAGTAAGACAAGTGCAATTTAAATAAAGGAGTTCTCTAGTACATTGTAATACCTTAGACAGCATTCTGTTCCACCCTGTCTGCCTGACTGCAGGCACCTGAGTCCACTCCCAAGTACCAGACCCAACGCACCCATGTGGAATCCAAAAGCACATCCTCTTAAGACATCAGCCAGGCCTCTTGGGGCCAGAATATGTAATGCTTAGATTTGTGACCTACAGGTTGGTAAGTCTAGACATGACTGTTTTTGCTGTCGCATATTTCCACATTTATATTGCAAAAATGTACTGTTCAAAAAACAAGTCATTTGTACCTAATTTTGGTGTTTGTAATTGCCATTCTGCAGCCAACTGAAATTTAAGGTTGCAAGTATGACCACAAATATGGCAGCTTAAATTTGAAATAATGACACAATTATTTTGAAATCTTTTTTGATTTTTCAGTCGCTGGGAATACTGTTTTTAATAGACTATATAGACACAATGCAGTTTCAGTTTAAAATATTGTCTCTTTTTAGCTCACCTCATTCTTTATTACTGGGGATAGCTGTATGAAAGCAGGACTTTGCATCTCAAAATTCCCTCATCCTTTTGCCTTTCTCTTCATGGAACTCATAATAAAAAGGCAAGCCTGAGGTTTGATGGGCAGGAGCAACCAGCCACTTCCCCTTTCTGGGTTTTATAAACCAGCTTCTTCCAGCCTCATTCAGAAGCTCTTTTTCTTTGCTGCAGTCAGAAGTGCTGTTCCACCCCCTGTGGTTGTTGCTTTCCTCTTGGTTGTTTTGGGCCTTACTGTTCAGTGTTTGCCTTTGACATCTGTTTGGTCTGTGCCTTCTGCAGTTCTCTGGATTGGCATGTTTTGCCTTCTCTGGTTGTGGCATTTTGCTTCTTGCTTTTCTCTAGGGCAGCCACTCCTGCTGCTCTCTTGTTCTCATCTAACTTCAGTGCTTATCTGCAGTGTGTTTTATGTGTGCTGACTAGCTTCTTTGTCCTGCTTCAGTCATGCTATTGTATTTCATGTCTGTTTTCCTAGTCTCTTTCACCTGCTGTTTAAAAGCAGCACTAGCTACCTTTTCACACTAGTCCCTCTTCATGCTTTACATTCCAACAAGCAGCTGCAACCACTTGAACATTTCAGCCAGGCTTTCACAGTCATTCAGCCATATGGTTCTCAACAGTCCCTAATTATGAGGGATGTCCTTCATTTTGCCCTTCACAATTGTTGTGTCACTCATCTGTCCCTCATGGAGCAGGAGCTGCCCACACAGAAAATGTGCTGTAAGTTCAGACTTTATAGTAGAAATTCATTATATTCTAAGAAGATAACTCAAAATTAAACTTGTATGGCAAACCTAATAGTTTCCATAGTGTTCTGAGCTTGTATGTCCATTATGAGGGTCGGTGCCCCTCATTGACCCTCATTTTGGGTGTCTGTGTCCCTCATTTCAGTGACAAAGGGTTAAGAGGTATGTTCAGCCATCATTCAGTCAGTCTGTTTCAGTATTTTCACTACATGGTTTTACTACAGCTTCCTGTAATTTCTGCTTATGACTGAATGTCCAACATGATAATGGCCTTTTTTTAGTACTTTATTGTTATTCATAAAGACAAGATCAGGTTACATTTAATTACAATGAAAGAAAATAAACATTTAGACATTAATTTCTCGTTATAATATATGTAACTAAATAAAGCACAAAAGTTTTTTTTTATATATTTTGGGGGGTTATAAGAAAAAGTTTAATGAAAAAGTATAATTACTAGAGCTGTATTATAATAATGTAAATAAATTTGATTGTGCTCCAAGCTTAGACTTCCCAACAAAAATTAAAACATGTTCATAATTAAGCATCATATCCCTACAAAGTTCCAAACCCTAGTTTAGTTAGTAGATACAATCCATTACAGAAAAATAGTTTGCAAGTTTGCAAGGTTGAAACATTATAGTCCAACATGTTATACAAGGTAATATTTAATCACCTCTGCTTCTTCTTCTTCCTCCAAATCCAAACCAATATCTTCCAGTATTTTCACATTGTTCTCAAAGAAAGTCCTGGCTGCATCTGGGTCATCAAAGTGATAAATTTTACTCTGAAACTGGATCCTCAAATGGGCTGGTACCAGTAATGCAGCCGGCACCCCAGCCTCCTTAAACTCCAACAAAATCGGTAAGAATCTCTTTTGTCTACACTGAGTCTGTAGGCAGAAATCTGGATACAAATGAAAACGATGGCCATCATACATACATTGTTTTTTCTGCAAAGCCATCTGGAGCACTTTATTTCTTTATGTCAAAGTGTTGAAGGTTAGTATAGTGTATCGTGCTCCAGTCTGCTGTGATTCAGTAGTTAGCTCCTTAGTCTGACGTGAGGCAGAGTGAAATACAGATTCCACAGAAAGAGAAGGCACGATTGAGAAAACAGCTGATAATGCATTTTCAACAGTTTGTTTTAAGTCCAGAATGGAAACAGTTCCAGGAAAACCTACAAGCCTCAGGTTTCTTTTTAATATGTAGTTCTCCAAATGCTCCAGTCAGGATAATTGTGCCAGTTGCTCATGTAATGCTGCGTTCATAGCTCCTTCCAAGGTAAGAGTACTCGCAGAGACAGCCTTAATTTCCAGTTCATTACTCTTGATGGCTTTTTCTGTGTTTCCACCTGCATCTCTATAGCAGCACAATGAGAACTGATTTCTGTAAGGGAGTTTTCAATTTGAGAAGAGGATAGCCTAACTTCGGCTTGGAACTCCATTAACAAGGCTTGTATAGAAGCGAGAGTAGGTTTCTGTGAAGCTTTAGAATTCATGCTCCCTCCCAGATAGGTCACTGTAACAAGGGAGGCTCTTGCTCAAACAACTCCATGAGAGCCAACAGTCCCACGTGCTGCAGCACCTCTCCCTGTAATGTTTGGGGAAACAAATGTATCCATATTATAAAGTGAAGGATTCACCAAATAAGAAGATAACAAAGTTAACAGATTCAGTTGCATTTTTAAAAAGTCTAGATGGAAACTTCAACTCGCAGCAGAGGAGCTCCAAATGAACGCATGTGGATCAATTGCAGCTCAGCAGTCCCCCATGATAATGGCCTTTGATATGCATTCATATTTTCAGTACCTTGTCAGTCAGTTCATTTTCTATCATATCAGCAGGTCTTCAGCAGTCCTTTTTCAGTCCAATCCAGTCTATAAATCATTCCTTCTTCACTTACAGTGTAGTCAATCCATTTCTGTATCATGCCATCAGGCTCTATGAATGCATTCCTGCTGGCCATTATTATATTCTGAATCCTCCTCACTCACTCCCATTGAAGTCTACATCTTGAGGGTGAGTCTCTCATTGGGCAGTGTCCTTCTCATGCCCCTTGTCTCATATGGCACCTTCCGGCAATCCCGCAATGTGGTGAGAAGTCCGATGCTCAGTGGGAATGCTTCAATCATGTAGACCCATGGTTGGCAACACCTCTTGGTGTAGTATATAAGACTTCTATTGCTAGAGTTTGGGGCCCTAAGGCCATATGGGTTCCTTCAGCTGTACAAACTATGTCAGCAGCACCTTTGAAAGCTATTGGCCCTGCATCTGCCTAAGGTCCACCTAGTCTAATTCTGTACCCCTTCATTTAGATTTCTGTCAAGGTTAAGCTTCCTCATGGCCTTGAGTCTGGGTGCTAGCCTTTCAACAGTCACTACTCTCCTCATTCCACATTTTGGGGTGGGCCTCATACTAACATACTAAAATGCCAGCAGAATAGGCCTAACGGTCTTTCATGTCTGCTCATTTGGTCAGCCCCCACCCTGGGAGCTGACCTTGCTGCCCCCCTCGCCTTCTCTGGCTTCTCCTTTCCTAGTTCCGGATTTACTTGCTGCACTGGATTTTGCTTCCAGAACCCTTCCCCTGTACCTGTCCCACCCCCTCTTGAACCCCTCCACTGTCTCTGCCTCCACCAGCCCCCTGGGCAGCGCATTCCATGGCTCCACCAACCTCTCAGTGAAGTAGCACCTCCTCCTTTCTCCCCTGAATCTTCCCCCCTCCAGCTTCCACCCATGCCCTCTAGTTGCCCCCTCCTCCTTCCTTTGAAGCACCCTGACTGCTTCTCCCTTATTTACCCCCTTCATGTACCTGAAGACCTCTATCACGTCCCCCCGGTCCCTTCTCTTTTCCAATGTGTACATATTTAGCTCTTCTCCTTTGGGGTTTCTTCATTTAGCTGTTAGATCAACTTGTAGCACTCTCACAACATTATCTTGTTAGAGGAATAGAGCAAGAGTTATCCTTCCAAAAAAATCCGCCCTTGAACTGAAATTTCAAATTAGCAAAGAAAGCCATAATGAGAGTACACATGCCAGGAAGGATGAGGGTTGAGGCCATGGATCCCCAGGGATTTCCTTCACTGTTTTTTGTTTTCTATCCTATATGCCAAAGGCCATAAGCTTTCTATTATAACATTGTCCCTGGTGGTAGGATTTCTGCTGTTAGTTGAGGTTGGATGGTGGCTGACCTTATCCTCAGTGCTGCTATTTCCTCTTTCCTCTAGAAGTCATGCCTCTGTCTGCTGTCACTCATCACCAGCTGTCAGCTGTAGATGTCATCACATTGATCATCTGTGTTTGCAGCTCCTGCTTCACAGTTCTTTTGGAATCCTTCCTAAGGTACCTTTAGCAACATAATTCAGTTCTCACAGCACCTCTAGGGGTGGAACTCTCCTCAAGGGGGGCTCCTTTGCATTCATGGAACCCCGGCATGGTGGTACTTCCTCAGGGGACAGAGAGTTGGAATGGCCAAAGTAACTACATATGACAGTCAAACAATCCAGTCATACACCTAGCCTTTAGCTCTTAAAATGCTGCACAAACATTACTCCACACTCTGGCTGCATACACCCATTAAATGAAAAGACTAGCATGAGGCTTGATGGATGGGAGCAATCAGCCACACCCCCTTCCTGGGCTATATAAACCAGCTTCCTCCAGCCTCATTCAGAAGCTCCATTTTTTTGCTCCCACTGTCTACCCATCCTCTTCCAGCTGCTCACATCTCTTCTTGAGCTCTTTCCTAAGGTACCTTTAGACAAATGAATCAGAGTTCCATGGCACTTCTGTTAAGGTGGAACCCTCCTCAAGAGGTTTCCCTTGAATTCACAGTACCCCAACAGTGGGGTAGTCCCTTTAGGGGACAGAGAGTTGGAATGGCCAAAGTAACTACATATGACAAACAATCCAATCGTACACCTATCCTTTGGCCCCCAACATGCTGCACAAACATTACTTCACACTCTGGTTGCATACACCCATAAATGAAAAGGCTAGCATGAGGCTTGATGGATGGGAGCAACCAGCCACACCCCCTTCATAGGCTATATAAACCAGCTTCCTCCAGCTTCATTCAGAAGGTCCATTTCTTTGCTCCCACTTTCCACCCCTCCTCCATCTGCTCACATCTATCCTTGAGCTCCTTCCTTTTTTTTTGGGGGGGGGTTAAATACTCAACAAGAATATAAATATAACATTTAGTAATAGGAAAATTAAACAATATTTAAAATAGGTAAGAAAAGGAAACTAACCAATTCAAACAGTTAACTACAAAATACATATTCATGAAGAAATATTATCCAAACAAACCAAGAGACAAGAGATTCTTATAAATGTTGAGGAATTATGGAGGTCAACACCATAACCACTGAAAAGGTTTATATTTGAAATGGAGATTCTGATAATTCATTAAAATTAGAGCTCCTTGGTTGACCCAGTGGTGCTGAGGGTTGAGGCTCTGGACGCCTTATCTCACACTGCGCCATTGACCCAGGTTCAGGAACGACCTTGGGTCATTGGGCTGCCAGCATGGGGGGGCAAGAGGAGTGGGATTGAGTGAGCCACCAGTCTGCTTTCCTCTCCTGGGGTAGTGGGGGTGGGTTGTCACCCCTCCCGTGGTTCAGTCCCCACTGGGTGGAGGTCCAGTGGGGTAGTGTAGGTGGGCAGGTGCAACAGTACAGATGGGAGGAAGGTGCTAAGCTGGCTCCAGTGTGTGTGTGTGTGTGTGTGTGTGCACCTCCACATGCATGTACGGCCATGTGCTGGGGCCCCGGTGTGGGGGGTTACAGGAGAAAAGCCCATAAAAATCTAAATTAAAAAAAAAATAAATACAAATTAGAGCTCCTTCCTAAGGTACCTTTAGCCAAAGGAATCACATTCCCATGGCACATCTAGGGTGGTAGTCCCTCTGGGGACAGAGAGTGTGGATGCCTAATGTAACTACATATGACAGTCAAACAACCCAGTCAAATAACTAACTTTTGGTATCAACATGTTGCACAAGCATTACTCCACACTCTGGCTGAGTGTGTTCATTAAATCTTCTGTTCATGAGGTTATCATCAGTTATAATAATTTCCACAGCAACAGACTGTGGTGTCACAAACAAAGAATTTGGACTTCAGCGAAGGAAAAAGCAGGAGGCTGAGAGGAAATCTGAGATATAAAGATCATGTTGTCATGCAAATATCCTCTGTAATGAAGAATGAGGAGAGAGAGAGATGTGCAAAGTAAAAAGAACTTTGTTTTGCTACATTTGCCAGTGATGAGATTAATCTTTACAATTTTGTGACTTTTCTGAATGTAAATGTCCATTCCAAAAATCTAAATTTTGCCAGAAAAGCAAAGTGGGACAGCTAGCACACATGACCCCCCCCCCAATCACTTGTCCCCCACACCAACTTGTAATATTAAAAAAAGTTGCCCAGAACAAGCACTGACATTGTCTTCCCCACGACGACTCCAGTCCTGTGGGTTGGTGGCATGTATTTCTTGTCCTTGCAAACAGCGTAAGAATTAAATTCATTTCCCAGTCACACAACTACCCAGTTCCTTCTTTGCACCCCTCTTTCCATTACGCACATAGCTTGCTGTCAGTTCCTCTTATCTGCAAAGCCCTGGGTTCCTCTAATTGAAAACTAAACAAGAAACCTGAACTTCTGCCTCAGGGATCTGACAGGTGTCATGCAGAAGATCATCTGCTGTTGAGGCTGATCTGTAATGCTGCACTGTATGCTTCATGTAATATATTGTTATTACGTGATCCTTTTGGGGCACATTTGGGCAAACACTATGCAGTTTATATAACAATCACCAAACATCCATGTTTAGGGCACAAATTCTCTGAAGAAACACTATAGCTGTATTCTCATAATATTGCCTCTGACTACACATTTTTATTGCCCCAGCCTAAGATTTTGTGAAGGGTTCGCAGAATGCTATGAAACGTCATTCCCTTATTCCCCTGGCTGCACCCAAAAATCAGCTGTCACTGTTAAGTGTGTTATTCCTGGTAAAAACTTACAAATAAACACTGTGAACAGTTCACCTCTAGGTTTATTGATCTGTGCCAGAAACTCTTAGAACTGAGCCTATAACATGTTCTTGACTGACAAAGGGTATGTAAATAACATGTTTTGTGCTTTTTTAGAATATTCAAAGACTGATGTAATTTAGCAACTTGGCACAGTTACAAGTGTTTTCTGATCAATATTTCTTAGCTACTTGTTGGAGTGAGGAACATTGCACAACCATTTGGTTACAGAAAACTCAAATCAACTGGAGTTAGTAAATGAAAATGACTGAGAAGCTGGAACTCTCTGACCTCCAAAATTGCTTAGCTAAGCAGCAAAATGGACCTGCTGTGGTAGTACTGCCACCTAGTGACCATTCAGCTTTTCAAGAGACAGTTTCATTGCTTCCTAAAGTACAGAGACAGTGCATCATCCTCCAGGCACAACCACAATTTCAGATTCTCCCCCATTAGATTTTTACTCTTTTCTTAACATTAGAAATGCTGCTACTTAGACAGTAATCACTGCACAAATATTGTGATACTCAAAATTTGATACAGTGACATTCCAGTCTTCCCCCAAACTTCAGCTCAATGCCCTCTGCTACTAGAACAGACAAGCTCAATATAACTGTCGCACAACTCTCATATCAGAAACATAGACATAGGCAGCTGAAAAAGGATTCACAACAATCTAGTCTGCCCAACCCTAACTTTGGAATGTTGTGAGTACCCTAGAGGTCACTTACTCCCTCTTCCCTCAGGTAATAGAAACGCAGAAACATAGACTTTGATGGCAGATAAGGACCACTTGGCCCACCCAGTCTGGCCATTTTCCTACCTACTGGATAAGCTGCAGATCCTAATTTTACCAACAGTCTACTTCCTCCTACCTCACACTAGAATTGCCTTATGTCTGCCCCATGCATTCTTAAATTCTCCCACTGTTTTAGTGTTTTTGACCCCATGACCTCCTCAGGAAGGCCATTCCATGCAGCCACCACTCTCTCCATGAAACAAAAAACTTCCTCACATTGTCCCTGAGTCACCCCCCCCCCCCATCTTCAAATTCTGCCCCCTTGTTCTTGCACATCTCTTTTTCTGAAAGATGCTACCCTCTTGGACCATGTTGATTCCCTTGAGGTACTTTAAAGTTTCTATCATGTCCTCCCTCTCCCTCCTTTCCTCAAGTGTATACATATTAAGCTCTTTTGGTCTCTCTTCATATGGCTTCTGGTGCAGACCCTGCACCATTTTGGTTGCCCTCTTCTGGACTGCCTCCATCCTGTCTATGTCCTTGTGGAGATCGATGGGGTCTCCAGAACAGCACACAGTACTCCCAGATGGGGTCTCACCAACTGTCTGTACAGAGGGATAACAACCTCCTGTTTTCTACCGGTGATGCCTCTCCCTGTGCATCCCAGTATACCCCAGCCCTCCTTACTGCCTTCTCACATTGCTTGCCTATCTTTAGGTCATCACCATCTGCCTTTACCAACCCCATGAGTCTATCTCACAGATGCTTAAAACCCACCACTGATTTGGTACAGGTTACCTCCCATAGTAATTTATTCCACTTTTCCACCACCTTCACTGTAAAGAAATTCCTGACAACCTTTTTAAATCTCCCTCCCAACAGTTTCATCAAGAAACACAAAATTCTGCAGGCAGAAGAAGGCCTCACAGCCTAACCAGTCTACTCTGTGAGTTGGTTCATGCATCCTAGGGGTCTATCGCCATCCCTCCCCCACCACTACCACAACCTCCTCCACTCCCTAAACTAGCCCTTTAAGTCTGTACATGTCTGTGTGGCTCAGCTGGTAGCACATCCACCTCTGGGCCACAGAATCATGGGTTCTAGTCACACACCAGGGCTGGACTCGTACCATAAGTGCTGGCACCTCAGTGCAGTATTAGCAAGATGAGGTACTGTTGGGCTGTGCCATTCTTCTGATGGAAGGTTAAATGAGGTCCCTTCTTGCCATCTCTGGTGCTGTTCTGGTGCGTATCCCGGTGGTAATAAAAGAACCCAATATCCTTTTCACAAGAGTTGGGTGTTTTCACCAGTGTCCTTGCCAACATTTCCTTTCACATAAAACTGGTTCATGCAACTGTCCATTACCAAGTGTGAGTATTGAAGTGCACATTAAAATGGCTGCAGTCTCTCATTGCTTGTAAAGTACTTTGGGATACACTGTGTATGAAAAAGGCTATAAAAACAATTTCATCTTCTTTTCTTCTTCTTCTTCCTCTTCTGCTTCTCATTCTGCTTCTTCTCCTACTTCTGGTTCTTATTATTCTTCATCTTCTTCTCCCCTGTTAAATCCCTTGTTTCCATCAACCTCTTCTGTGGGCAGCCTATTCCACTTTTCCACCATCCACTCTGTGAAGAAGTACTTTCTAAAGCCATTTTTAAACCTAAAGTGTACCATTTTTCTTTTGCTCCCCTTGGTATAAACATACTCCCTCCTGGCCTCCAGTGATGCTGAGATCACCAAGCCATTCCTCATATGGCTTTCTGTACAGTCCCTCTATCATTTTGTTAACCTTCCTCTGCACCACCTCCACCCTATCTCTGTTTTTCTTCAAGTGCAGAGTAAAGATTTGCACACAATATTCTAAGTGCAGCCATATCAGCAAGCTGTACAGGGGCAGGACTGCCACCTCTTTATGCCTCTGTCTATGTAGCCCCACAGTTTATTAACCCTCCATGCTGCCCTTTTACACTGTGTAATTGTTTAAGATTGTCTGCAATAATAACCATTGATCTCTGTCTCTCTCATAAGACTTTTTTCCCATACCACCCCTCCATCCTGTACTCCGTCTTTGGTTTTGTGGCCCCCATGCATATGACTTTCCACTTTTGTGTGTTACATTTCAGCTGCCAGATCTCAATTCCTGTACATCCTTCTTGTAATTGAGAAGTCCTACTGCTGGGGGATTTCAATATGCCAGACATTGATTGGACCACCCAGGCAACTGCTTCAGCCAGAAGCAGTGCCATCCTAGATTCCCTACAGGGGGTAGGGCTCAGACAGTTGGTGCTTGATCTCACCAGGGAAAAGGTGATTCTGGGCCTGGTATTGACCAATGGGGGCAGAGTTGAGAAGTCTGGGTAGAAGGGCAGCTGGGATCAAGTGAGCACCACATAGTGTGGTTTGCATGGAGACAGGGATGCAATTGAGTCACACAAGGGCAAAGGTAATAGATTTCAGGAGGGTGGACTTCGCTGAAATGGATAAATACATCAGAGTAGCCTTGGGGAAGGGGAGGGGTAAGTGGGTGGGGGTTTGAGAAGCAGTGGGGGAAACTGAAAGGTGCCATAGTGGATGTGACAAACTAATGCATGAGGTTAGTGGCCAAGGGGAAGAAGAAGGAAGCCTCTATGGTTCTCCAAAGAAGTGGCAGACAAAGTAAGGGCTAAAAGAGTGAGTTTCAGGGGACCCAAAAGGAGGAAGACAGGGAGGTGTACCTTGAATGTCTGAGGGAAGCAGGGAAATCTGTTAGGAGTGCAAAGGCATAGACGGAGGAGGGATTAGTGCAGACAGTGAAAAAAGGGGACAAGACATTCTATAGGTACATCAGTGAAAGAAGAAAAACCATGGGAGAGATTGTAAGGCTCAAAGGGGGGGAGGGCGAGTGTAAGGAGGGAGGTCTAGACAAGGCAGAAATACTGAATAAGTACTTCTGTTCAGTATTCACTAAGGAGGGGGAGGGTCAGGGACCACAGCTAGGTAGCAGATGCAAAGGGGGGAGGCATGGACACCAGTTCATCCACAGTGGAGAGAGTTCTGGAAGAACTCTCAAAGCTGAAGGTGGACAAAGCTATGGGGCCAGATGGCGTACCAGATGGTGTAGGGAACTAGCAGTGCCTCTGGCAGCCATGTTCACCAAGTTACTCAACACTGGAGTGGTTCCAGAGGACTGGAGGAGGGTACAAGTAGTCCCTCTGCACAAAAGCGGCAGTAGGGAGGAGGCGGGGAACTACAGGCTGGTCAGCCTCACCTCAGTGGTGGGGAACATCATGGAGACACTGCAGAAGGAAAGGATAGTGGCACACCTGGAATCCAGCAGTGCCCAGGATCCAGGGCAACATGGATTCATAGCAGGAAGGTCATGTCAAATGAATCTTATAGATTTTTTTGATTGGGTGATAAAGGAAATAAATCAGAGAGGGGTGGTGGACGTCACCTACCTCAATTTCAGCAAAACCTTTGACACCGTCCCACACAGAAGGCTGATTAACAAGATGGGTAGTCTGGGCATGGGACAAAAGGTAATACAATGAGTTAGTAACTGGCTGAAAGATAGGAGGCAGAGGGTGGTGGTAAATGGGATCCAATCAGGGGAGAGGGAGGTGACCAGTGCGGTACTACAGGGATCAGTCCTGTTCAATGTATTCATTAGTGACATTGCAGAAGGGCTGAAAGAAAAGGTCAGCCTGTTTACAGATGAAACCAAGATCTGCAACAGGATGGATACTCCAGAAGGAGTGAAGAAAATGAGGAGGGAACCAAGGAAGCTTGAAAAGTGGTCAGAGGTATGACAACTGAGGCTCAATGCAAAGAAGTGCAAAATAATGCACCTGGGAAGAGAGAACCCTGGGGAGAGCTACAGGATTTGGGGGGGGGGTGCTGAAAATCACCGAAGAGAAAAGGGGCCTAGGGGTTATCATTCCTGATCACCTAAAAGTGTCAAAGCAGAGCACAAAGGCTTCAGGGAGGGCCAGTAGCATGCTGGGGTGCATCGGCAGAGGAATCACTAGCAAAACGTGGGAGGTGGTGATGCCATTGTATAAAACACTGGTAAGGCCTCACCTAGAGTACTGCGTGCAATTCTGGAGGCCACACCTATGCAAGGACATTGACAGAGTGGAGGCGGTCCACAGAAGTGCAACCAAGATGGTACAGGGCTTTGCACCACAGAACATATGAGGAGAGACTAAAGGACCTCAATATGTGCTCAATGGAGGAAAAGAGGGAGCGGGGGGGACATGATTGAAACTTTCAAGTACCTCAAGGGCTTGAACAAAGTGTGGGGGAGACCTCTTCCAATGTAGAAGGAGTATGAGAACGAGGGGGCATGATATGAAATTGGAGGGGGGAAGATTAAGAGGAAACGTGAGAAAACATTTCTTCACAGAAAGGGTGGTGAATGCATGGAATGGTCTGCCACAAGAGGCAGTGGGAGCGAGCACAATGTGGGGTTTAAAATATGCCTGGGACAGGCACAGGGGAACCTTGAAGTGGGAGGGAGTGGTTAAAGACCATTGACTAGATAGGCTCAGAGACCACAAAAAAGTATAGGGCTTAGGGACAGACTGGAGGGGCCTAGCAGTCCTTATCTGCTGACAGTTTCTATGTTTCTATGTAATCTACTCTTCTGCAGAGTTTTGTGTCATCTGAAAAGTGGCAACCTTCAACCCGAATCCCCTCCCCAATGTCATAGCTAGATATTACAGTAAATAGGATCAGTCTTAAGATTGATCTTGGAGCAACCTCACTGCTGACTTCCCTGACCTCTGAGAATTCCCCATTCAAAATGATCCTCTATGATCAACCCAACAATTTCTGACCCACCATGTAATTTTGTCTCCCACTTCCAACTCCTTCAATTTTTTAACCATTCTTTCATGTCAACTTGGTTGGAGCACCATGCTTGAAAGCTGCAATGGCCATTTGAGGCCAGTTCTGTGCTGCAATCCATCAGTTCACACTGCCGTACAGCCAGGTTGGTGAATGGGGGTAGGAGACCTTAATTTGACTGTCCATTGCCCTCCCCCTACATCTGTGACAGAAAAGGTTTAATTGTTGGCAAGTTAACTGCAGGAGATCCCTCCTGCCTGTGGTGCTTAAGACTTTGACATTTGGCCAATTGGCGGGGCGCTTGGTTAGAGCGCCACACTTGAAGGCTGCAACGGCCATTTGAGACCAGTTCTGTGCAGTGATCCATCAGTTCACACTGCCATAGAGCCAGGTTGGTGAACGGGGGTAGGAGGGCTTAATTTGACTGTCCATTGCCCTCCCCCTACATCTGTGACAGAAAAGGTTTAATTGTTGGCAAGTTAACTGCAGGAGATCCCTCCTGCCTGTGGTGCTAAGACTTTGACTTCTGGCCAATTGGAGGGGTGCTTGGTTGGACCAGTTCTGTGCTGTGATCCATCAGTTTGCACTGCCGTGGAGCCAGTTTGGTGAATGGGGATAGGAGGGCTTAATTTGACTGTCCGTTGTCCTCCCCTGCATGGGTGACAAAAAAAGTTTAAATGTTGGCAAGTTTACTGCAGGAGATCCCTCCTGCCTGTGGTGCTTAAAACTGACTTTTGGCCGATTGGAGTGGCGCTTGGTTGGACTCTATGCTTGAAAGCTGCAACAGCCAATTGAGGCCAGTTCTGTGTGGCGATCCATCAGTTCACACTGCCGCTGAGCCAGATTGGTGAATGGGGGTAGTAGGGTTTAATTTTACTGTCTGTTGCCCTCCCCTTGCATCAGTAACAAAAAAGGTTTAATTGTTGGCATGTTAACTGCAGGAGATCCCTCCTGCCTGTGGTGCTTAAAACTGACTTTTGGCCAATTGGAGAGGCGCTTTGTTGGAGCACCACGCTTGAAAGCTGAAAAGGTTTAATTGTTGGCAAGTTAACTGCATCCTGCCTGTGGTGCTTAAGACTTTGAAGGGAAAGGGAAATTGTTTAACCAGGAAAGGCACACTAAGTCAAAGCTTATTTCCAGGTGCGATCTGGGAGCACAAGGATGTTAAATGACTTGCTCAGGGTCACACAGTATGCAAGTGGGGGCTGTGGGATTCAAACCCAGGTCTCCATGTTTGCAGCTTAGAGCCTTAAACCACTGCACTATACTGTCTTTGACTTTTTGGCTCACCCACCCTACCCCAACCCCTGCACCTATTAAATACACATGATCCAGTTTTTCATTCTCTCTGCCTAATGTCCCAGCCAAGCACCAAGTGATGCTTATTGATGAACATTGTCTTATGATAACTGGCTATTTTCTGTCTCAGATTAATCTTAGTGGTGCCAGTATCGAGTTCCTGTAAGCAAGTATTATTTAGAAAAAGTAGTTAACCCTTATCCAGGTTAGTAAGGTTCCGGCTGACAGGGGGCTGGAAGGTTGTTGATTCTTGGGGTTATATGCAAGGGTGCCTGTGTATGGATTAATTTCTTTTTGTTACATGTATCTCAGCTCCTTGCCTTGTTTGTTGACTTATATTTGATTCACTATTAATTCTCACTGGTCTGCTAGGGACATGCTTAACTATTTTTAGGGTATCTTACCCTTATTATGCTGGCTAGTCACTGCTTAACTAGGGGGGCTACTTAGCTATTCTGAGGACTTTATCCCTACTTTAGAACTTCAAGCTAAGGATAATCCCTGTTTGTTCTTGCATTACTCCTTACCCAAGGACAGGAGGAGGGCAGATGTAATTCTCCTTCATAAAAGTGGGAGCAAGACAGTTGTGATTCCCCTTCACAAAAGTGGGGGCAAGGCAGAGGCAGGAAACTACAGACTTGTTAGTTTGACTTCAGTCATAGGGAAAATGATGGAATCACTTCTGAAAGAAAGAATTTTTGAGTACCAAGAGGCCGGTGGGACACAGGACCCAAGGTAGCATGGATTCACAGAGGTAAGATCATGTCAGACGAATCTAATAGATTTCTTTGACTGGGTGACCAAAGTAGTAGACCAGGGAGGGGCTGTGGACATGGCTTACCTAGACTTTAGCAAGGCATTTGACATAGTCCCACACAAAAGATTAATAAACAAGTTATCCAGCATGGGAGTGGGCCCCAGGGTGGTAACCTGGGTCAAAAATTGGATGCACCAAAGGGCACAGAGGGTAATAGTAAACAGATCCGCTCCCAAGAAAGGGGGTTTACTAGCCGGGTACCGCAGAGTTCAGTACTGTGACCGTTCCTCTTTAACGTCTTTATAGGTGACATTGCAAAGGTACTGGAAGGAAAAGTATGCCTAGTTTGAAGACAACACAAAGATCTGCAACAGGGTTGATACATGGGGGGGGGGATTGTTGAAAGGATGAGAAGGGACTTAGCAAGGTTGGAAGAATGATAAAAAGTATGGCAGCTTAGATTCAATGCAAAGAAGTACAAAGTAATGCACCTAGGAAACAAAAACCCAGGGGAAGAGTACACAATGGGGGGAGGTACTAACAACAACAAAAATGGAAAGGGACCTGGGGGTAGTCATATCAGATGACCTGAAGGTAGGCAAGCAATGTGAGAAGGCAGTGAGGAGAGCTGGGGGGATGCTGGGATGCATAGGGAGAGGCATCACCAGTAGAAAATAGGAAGCTGTTATCCCTCTGTACAGGTAGTTGGTAAGATTCCATCTGTAGTACTGCATGAAGTTCTGGAGACCCCATCTCCGAAAGGACATAGAAAGGAAAGAGGCAGTCCAGAGGAGAGCAACTAAAATGGTGCAGGGTTTGCACCAGAAGCCATATGAAGAGAGACTAAAAGAGCCTAATATGTGTATCCTCGAGGAAAGGAGGGAGAGGGGGGACATGATAGAAACTTTCAAGTACCTCAAGGAATCAACAAAGTTCAAGAGGGTAGCATCTTTCAGAAAAAGAGATGTGCAAGAATAAGGGGGCACAATTTTAAGATAGAGGGGGGATGGCTCATGGGCAACATGAGGAAGTATTTTTTTCATGGAGAGGGTGGTGGACGCATGGAACGGCCTTCATGAGGAGGTCATGGGTCAAAAACAGTGGTGGAATTCAAGATTGCATGGGACAGACATAGGGCAATTCTACTGGGGGTAGGAGGAAGAAGGCAGTTGGTTATCTAGGATCTGCAGCTTATCCAATAGTTAGGGAATTGGGCAGACTGGGTGGGCCAAGCAGTCCTTATCTGCCATCAAAGTCTATGTTTCTATGTTTCTACTCATTGCTTACAATTTACTGGATTTATTTCTACTTTCACCTTTTAAATGTCTAGTAATCCTACCATAAATGCTTGTCTTGTTTACAGAATTCCTCTTATCTCTACCTGTAGCTGATTGGGCCTCTTCCAATACATTACCAAATTGTTTCTGTTATAATTTTCCCTGCTAACCATGGCAGTTACTTGTTTTCTCGATTGCCGTGCAAAACATAATAAGCAGTGCTCTGTGAGCTAAACTCTGCAGTTTAAATCTATACTTTATCCATGCTTTATTGCCTATCTTCCATAACTTATCTCCTTTACTCTCTCCCTCATCTCCCTCCCCATATATACTCTCTATTAATTTCTTCCTCTCCCTCACCTCACCCCTCCTTTTACTCTCCATTCAACACATTATCACCACCTCTACCTCTTCCCTGTCTACCATCTTTTTTTCCCCCCTCCTATCCCTGCCTCGCACCATGGGCCTCCTTGTCCTAATCACCCTCCCCCTCCTGCTCACCCGGATGTCCATCTCTCCCACTTCTCTTCCTGCACTACCAATGCCATTCTCCTGCCCTCTCTCCTCCTCTCCCACTCTTCTGTCTTCCTGTCTTCTCCTCCTTCCCCACTCACCCTGGCACCCAGGCTCATCCATCCTCCATACACTAGGCTTGCACTTAGTGGCACTTCATTCCATCCAACCCACCCACCCTCAGCTCCACCCTCATTTATACCCCCCATTCACATCCTTGTAAGTCCTTCTCTTCACAGTTCTCTAAGCTACTCATCATGTTACTGCTCCTAACAGCAGGGGACATTAAATCCAACCCCAGGCCATCCTCTACCCTCTCCATTGACTTCCCAAAAGAACTAAAAACAGTCCACCTCAACATCAGGAGTCTTCTCCCTAAGATTGATTTACTCCATCCTCTTATGTTAAGCTTGAAACCTAGTGTGCTTATCATCACTGAATCATGGCTCTCTCCTAAAGTCCCTGACACTGCCATTTCCATCCCTGGTTACTCCCTTATTCAGCAGAACTGGTCAACCGGGGTGGCCATTTACATCTCTTCAACCATCCAGTACCCCCATCTGCCTCTCCACCTCTGCCCCTTCTGCCCAAGAACTTCTGTTACTAAAACTATCCATTCCCTTCTCCCCACCTGTCTTTGTGAGGGGTGTCTACTGCTGCTCTACTCTTCTTTCCTTCTCTGTCACTGACCTCATCTCTACTCTCATCACTCATTCCTCAACCAGTGAACTCATCATCCTTGGGGATTTTAACATAAACTGGCTGTCTAGCACCCACGAACTTAAAACAACTCATCTCTGAACCAACTCATGTAAACCACAAGTCAGGTAAGCACACCCTACTAGACTGGGTCCTGGTGTTGCACCCTCATCAGGTAGTTACATTGAGAATCCTGTCAGATGCACTCATTGACCACCACATGGTCTACGGCATGCGCAAAATTCATTGTCTCAAAGCCCCGCCAAACATCCTCCTTCCCCATTCTTTTAGATCCTTTGGCTTGTCCTCCCTTCATGAGGAACTTGCTCATACCAGCTGGTCTCCCATTGCTAATCTTTCTCTGTTGACTCAGCACTGAGGTATTTCAATACTCAGATCCTACGTGTTTGGGACAGGTACACTCCTTTTAGAAAAATCAGGATCTGTGGCTCTCACCTCCCCTGGGTATCAGCTGAGCTGATGGCCTGTCAGCATGCTCGTGACTTGGCGTGGTTGACTTATGAAGCTTCAGATGGTCTTGGTGATTTGCTTAGTTATCGGACTCTCCACAATGCTTGTACTAGGGATATCCGTCTTGACAAAGCAGAATATTTCACTTCTTTTTTTTTTTGTAAACTTTATTTAAAAGTCAGCATTATATAATTAAATAAATCAATTAATTCCATTACAGCATTCTATATGATAACATTTGCCGTAAGGTTCAGAGTACATTCAAGAAGTGATACAAAAGAAAAGCGTTCTTATTGATTGTGGCCCATCCTTGTTAGGATACCTAGTGCACCTAAGTTTTGAAATATGTTATATCAATGACACCTCTTAGTACACAATTAACATATGGACAGTATACATTAATGAAAAAGTAAATGAATGGGCAATCCACTTCTCAGGGGTCCACTCATATTCAGCATGGATCGCCAATAGTTACATCATTGTAATATTAGAGCATTACTGAGTAGGTTGATCAAAAACTGGAAACCAGAGCATGCTCATCGCCTCCTCTAGAGGCACCCAAATTCCTTGATATGCTTGAGTCTGGTTCTTGACTAGGTGTTGTGTGTGCTCGAGCTTCATGCTTTGCAGTAGGGACTATACCCAGTGAGCTACTGTTGGGGGGGGGGGTGAGTCAGACATCCAGTGTTGTGCCAAAACCTGCTCCCCTACTACAATGGCAAGAAGTCTAATGGGAAGGCTCGGTAGCTGTTCTCCACTACCCCTAATGGTAGGCCCGGAAGTACATTGATTGGGTCAACTGGGAAGGCACATTTTAGTACCTTGGACAACAGACCCAATATCTCTTCCCGGAAGGAATAGACCTTGGGGCAGGACCACACCATATGATAAAAAATACCTAGGACCACTTTACATTTTGGGCAAGCATTTGGAGTGTTGGAGTCCAATTTGTGTGCTAAAACTGGAGTAACGTATGTTCTGTGCAGGATATTATAGTGTAGAGCTCTCAATCTGTTGTTTACCAAACAAGACATGCCTTTCTTTAGAATTAAGGACCAGTCCCCCCTCGTTCAACCCCTCTAGCAGGTCCTCAGCCAATTTTCATTTCATCTGAGTAAAAGGATCATGGAGATCCCCTACTAGTAGTCCATAGCATTTACTCAGTGGCCTCATAAGGACCAGAGCAGGATGCCTGTATGAATATCTCCTCCAGTGGGGAGAGTTTAATCTGAAAAGGAAGTTGTGGACTTTCAAACAACGACCTGAGTCTAGTACTAATCCTCAGATACATAAAATAATGGGAGGCGTTGAGACCAAGTTCCTTCTTGAGTAATGGAACATCTATTTTGCTCCCTTCCCTATATAGCTGGGAAATACAGGTAAACCCCTCTGGTGCCAATAAGTTAATATTTTAGTGGATTTAGACAATATTTTGCCATGGGGCCCTAGAACTATCACAAGGGAGGCATCTGGTGACAGGGTAGGCTTGTGGCAGAATATTTCACTTCTACTGTACCTTCCAAGAAAACCTTAACAGCCCTTCTGAATTCTAGAAGGTATTCCATGCCCTCTTCTCCCCTCTGCCCAACACCCTCCCCTAGTCCTAAAGGTAGGTTCATACTATGGTGAATAGAAGGAGCAAAAGGTGAGAGCCCATTGTAGCTCCTATCTCTTATCCCTGATATTGTGTCGGTAACCATTCATCCAACCTCCTTTTAAATGCATCTTTAGTCTCACTTACCACTATATGTATTGCTAATGTGTTCCACATGCCGATTATTCTTTCCATATAAAGGTTTTTCCTGCATGTGGTCTTAAATTGAGAGAGTTTTAATTGCAACAGGTGACCACTAGTGAGAATAACATCTTGTTTAAAATCAAAACTCATTTCAGTGACATCACCATCTCTGACCCTTCCACAGTAGCTGCCAAATTCAGCACCTTTTTCACTACCTATGCTTCTACCCTTCTAGCATCCCTACCCCTCACAGCTGCTCCTCCTCCAACTGTTTCTTCCACATCTACTTCTTCTTCCCCCTGCTTCTCCTTCTTACCTGTCTGCCCAGTTGACTCACTGCATGCTCTCCTATACCTCAACCCTCACAAAGGAAAAATTCAGGATGGACTTGACTCTAAGCTCCTACACCTTTTGGCCCAAGCTATTGCTCTCCCACTCTCTACTCTGCTGAACCTCGCCTTCTCACTTGCCACTGTCCCAGATGCCTGGAAGCTTGCCACTGTAGTCCCTCTTTACAGGGGTAGTGATTCTTCTAACCCAGGTAATTTCCACCCTATATCTTTGCTCCCAATCCTTGCAAAACTCCAAGAGCATCTGGTACTGGCTCAGCTCTCTCTCCTTTCCTTGACTCCTTTTCCTTCTTCACCCCTTCAGCCTCATTTCCATAAGGCTCACTCCACCATGACCTTCCTTCTCTGGCTCACTGACTCCATCCTCTCTGGCATGGATCAGGGTCACATCACCTCTGCCATTTTTGTTGATCTGGCCAAAACCTTCGACACTGTTGCTCATTTCCTACGATCCTATGATCCTATCTTCTGGGTAGATCCCAATCAGTCAAGACTGGCAACTCCCTCTCCCCTCCTCTCCCCATTAACACTGGTGTCCCTCAAGGTTCGGTACTCGGGCCTATACTCTTCTCAATATTTTTAAATGACTTGTCTATTGTCTGTTTAACTGCAGACATTCATATGCATGTGGATGACATGGTCCTTTACTCCTCAAGTACCTCCCACTCGGATGTGAAGACCAACCTCCAACTGGATTTCAGTAATATTCAGCATTGGTTTTGTGCAAAGCAACTATCACTTAATGCCAAAAAGACAGTTTGTATGACGTTTGGCACCAGGCAAAAGCTTGCCAGGTTTATTACCACCCCCACCTTTAGTACATTCGATGATTCCATTCTAGAGGATGTCTCCTGCTTTAAATGCGGGCTCTGGCTCAACAGGAACCTCGACTTCACTGGTCATGTGGATGCTATCCATAAAAAGCTCCTTCCTAAGTTTGGAATGTTGTATAGAAACCGTAGCTGCCTTCCCTTGCCTGCCCATTGAGAGTTCATCCAGAAGATGATCCTACCAATGTTTGACTGTCAAGACATAGTCTAAAGCATTGCTCCCAAAACCATCCTTTCCAGACTGGATACTCTGTTTAACTCCTTCTGCCACTTTGCCCTTGCTTGTCATCCACGTAGACACCACTGTGACCTCTACTTCTCTCTCCTTTCCCCCTGTTGGGGCCAGATGCCTTGCCCATGGTGCCTCTTTAATGGGGAAGTTCTGGCTTGGCTCCCTGCCTCTCTCTCTCAGTGACCTCCTATCCATCCCCCTACTCCCATCTTCTCCCTCCACAACTCCCCCTATAGGACCCTTGCCCACCCTCCACATACTACCACTTCAGGGAGAGCAGCTTTCTCTCATCATTTCCCAAAAATGTGTAATTCCCTTCATCTAGATAGCCGTTCTGCTCTGTCTACTCATTCATTGTCCTATCTTCTTCAACACCACATTTCCCCTTCGTGCAATTTGTCCTGACCCATCTTCCTTTATTATTCCTCTCTGCCCCTTCTTCTGTTTTTTTTTTCTATGGCTTTACCCCCTTCTACCTTTCCCTCAGTATGTTGTTAGCCTATAGCACTAGCTGAGTTTTACATCAAGTAATGTTCATACCCTCCACCCCTCTACCTCTCCCATGGCATGCTGATAGCCTTTTGCACTAGCTGGGTTTTACATCAGTAGTGTTTATACAGCCTCCCTTCCCCACACACATACCTCCTTTGGCTTGCAATAGTCTATAGCTCTAGCTGGGTTTACATTGTGTAGTGTTCATACCCTTAGGGCCTGCCCTTGTGGGTAAGGCTTGCCTTCCACCCTCCCTCCCCCTACCTCTTACTCCCTATTCATTACTCGTCTCTCACTTCCTTACCACCCTCCCTCCCACCTCCCAAATTCCTCCCACCCCTTCTTCAACTTAGCCTATCCCTCCTTTCATGTGCCTATAGACTGTCCCCCTCTCTATTCCTCATCCTTCCCTTTTACCCTGCCAATTCCCCTTGGGTGTATGCATCCTGGAGGGGTGAAGGCTCTATATAAGGCTCCTTCTAATCTCAAACCTGCTTCCACTTCCCTCTCCCCCTAATTCCTACACAGTTCACACTTATTACCTAAGTACATAATGTTTATTTATATGTGTTTTAAAGTAAGTGTGTATGCTTATGCTTAAAATTGTATATGTGTGTAAAGTATATGTAATTTGGATATATGTTCACGGACTATATTCTGATGGCAAGTGCTGCCTGCTCAACAAAATGTCTGGTATAGTCTAAGGCCCAGATATTCAAAGGGGTTACACCTGGTGCAACCCGAGTTGTGCAGTACCAGCCCCAGTAATGTACCCAGGGCAATATTCAAAAGGGGGACTTGTACAGCATAAGTCCCGATGCGCCAGGGTGCAATGTTAATGTATGTGGTGCAACTGAAGGGGGCGTGCCCATGCAAATGCGGCACATCCCGATATTCAACCAGGGATGTGCAGCGCATCTGCTGGCACAACCCCTAGATGCGTCGCATACCGGAGCACATAGTTGATCCCAAAAAAACTGCTCAAATGCTGACCACCCACAGGTGGGTGGCTCTATTGCAGGGCACAACACAGTAACTGCCAGCCATGGGTGGCCACCCACCCACCCAGAACACCGTCCACAAGCACCCATAAGGTTCCTGATGATCTAGTGATACCTCCCTCCCTCCCCATAGCCGCAATCATCGGTTTTCATATTTAAATCACATCCCTGGTAGTCTAGTGGCACCCCTCTCCCACCCCGTAGCTGCGATCACCAGTAATAATAAATAGCCAGTATCCCTGGTTGTCTGGTGGTACCCCCTCCCTCCCATAGCCACAATCACTGGTTTTGATATATAAATCACATCCCTGGTAGTCTAGTGAAACCCCTACCCCACCCGTAACCCCGATTACAGGTAAACCCTTCAGAACGTAATCCCTGGTGGTCCTCCGCATCCACACGGGACCTCCTGCCCACCCAGCTCCCTCCCCCCATCATTGATGGGCAGCTGCAACCTGCCTGCATACCACCCAGCTACCCACCAAATGAGCTGTAAGCCCATTGCTCCACACTGTGCACCAATGAGCTTGCAGGGCATACTGTACTAGACAGTCACAAATATGTGAATGACTTTGATGCACATATTTGTGACTGCCTAGTACAGTATGCTACAAGCCGATAGATCCGCGTCAATGGACCAATGGCTTACAATCATACTATGGCTGCCGTCATTGGCGGGCGCCGGGCGGGTATGCAAGTGGGTTGCAGCTGCCCGTCGATGATGGGGGGGATGCTGGGTGGACAGGGGATCCTGTGTGGGTGAAGGGGTGGGGGGTGCCATGGACCATCAGGGACTGGGTTCTGAAGGATTTGCCCATGATCGGGTTTACAGGCGGGGTAGGGGGGGTGCCACTAGACTACCAGGGATTATATTTATGTGTTATTATCAGCTATCGCAGCTAGAAGGAGGGAGGGGAAGGATACCACTAGACTACCAGGGATGTGATTTAAATATTACAACTAGTGATCGTGGTTACAGGGAGGGAGGGGGTACCACTAGACTACCAGGGATATGATTTAAATATTACAACCAGCAATTGTGGCTACGGGGTAGGAGGGGGTACCACTAGACTACCAAGGATTATGTTTATTTCTTATTACCGGTGATCATGGCTATGGGGCAGGGGGTGCCCCAGAACCCCCTCTGTTCACACCACATACTGTGCAGAGCACCAGGCACATTTTGCCAGGCTGCCCTGTGCAACTCATGCAAAAGGTGGAACAATGACATGCAAATGGCCCCATTTGCACTTCACATACATTATGGCCCCATTTGCATGTACAGGTCTGAATATCTGGGAAATGCACCCAGCACAGCTACAGTTGCACTGGAGCATTCTCAGTCCTACCTGTCTGGGGGATGCGCCGGAGCATTGTATATGCACTCTGTGTAATCTGTGCTATATTCAGAGTGATGCACCATGGCACATCTCCTTTGAATATCACCCTGTCTTGCTACGGTGCACCTCGGTTGTGCTGCGCCTCCACTTGCGCCATTGGCGGGCGCAGTCTGAATATCTTAGCCTAAATGTTTTTCAGTTTTTATGTACAAACTTAGCTCTTTGTGTATTTTTATTTATATATATATATTTTTTTTTATCTGTATTTTATATTGTACTCCCTTTTCCTCTTCTCCCAAGATGCATCTGGAAATGAGCTATTGCAACTCAGTATGCCTTTCCTGGTAAAACATTTTCAAATAAATAAATAATTTCAGTCTGTGTTAATGGCTATACTAAAGCCTGGATACAGTATGTGCCTTGGCTGGCCTTGACAAGGCCTCTCCCTGGTGAACCCATGCTGTCATTTGTCCTAAAATCCACTTGCCTCCAGAAAATCCACTAGTCTTTCATACATAATGGTGTCTACCATCTTACTAACAACTTATGTCAGACTCACAGATCTTTTGTTCCCTAGCTCATCTCTGCTCCCACCTCATGCAGTAGTACCACATTTGTAGTTTTCCAATCCCGTGACACTGCCCCAGATTCCAATGATTTTTTTAAAGGTATCTGCCAAGAGTGTAACCAGCTACTGTTCACATTTTCTTTAGTCCTCTAGGGTGTAATCCATCCAGCCCCATTGATTTGTCAACTTTTAGAGTTTTTAGGCCCTTCAGCATGCTCTCCTCAATGATCAGTTCCCCAATGATTGGTTCCCTGCCCCCTCTCACTGGCCTTGAGTCCATATACTGGTCGTTAACTATAAATACTAATCAGTATGAGTATGACCGTCTTCTCTTTTCCCCCTCCTCCTACTCTTCCCATGCTTCAATCTAACCATCCTTTCCTTGAAAGATAGAAACATAGAATCTGTTGGCAGAAAAGGACAGCTTGGCCCACCCAGTCTGCTCTAGTGTTTCCTGTAAGCTGGTAACCAGGAAAGGCACACTGAGCTCACGCTCATTTCCAAGTGCAACCTGGGAGTGTGGAGACGGGGAATACAGAAGCATGGCATTTACAATGGAACAGATTTTGTTTACAGAGGCAGGATTAAGCAGTCAACATTACAGAAGCTGGAGCAGTTGTGATAAAACAAATGGAAACATAGCAGCATGGATGGGTGAGTAGTAAACAATAGAAGTGCACAGTGCCTGTTGGGGAGGGTGACAGTGCTATTGGGGAGGCAGAAACAGAGCGCGGGTGAAAGCAGAAGCTAGCCTTGGATTGGGGAGTCAAAAACAGGCCGGGGGTCACGTGAGACAGAAAGGAAGGTCTGGAGGAGGATCACAGGTATAGGGAGGAGGAGGAGGAAGATGCTTTAACAGGTGGCTAAAGACAGGGATTGAGGAAGAGAAGTGGAGGGAAGAGGGGACTAGGTTCCAGACCCTATCCAGGCTGTGCCTCTACTCCTCTTTGGCAATCCCCTCTTCAAGTCATTTTCTGAAGCAGTCTCCTGTTTCTTTAAAACCCACCCTCCTGAAGTTCAGGACACTCGTCCTCATGTGGCTCACTTCTACTCCTTTCCTTATGTTGAACCATACTGTACAGTGATCACTGTTACCTAGTGGGCTCCCCACTGTGATGTTTGTAATGCTGTCCCTGTTTGTTAGCACTTGTTCAAACATTGCTCCCTTCCTAGTAAATTCTTTTACTAGCTGCCTAAGGAAAGCTCCCTGTATGGAATCAAGGATTGCCCAGCTCCTTGTCAAAGCTGCAGCCAGAAGGTTCCACTCCACATCTAGCAGATTGAAATCTCCAACTAGCACCACCTCCCCCTTTCCAGCATACTAATGATGGCCTCCCCTAGTGCATTATCCATCTCTTCCCCTTGTGCTGGAAGTCTGTATGCTACCATGGTATGTGTAGTGTTCCCAGAGTCCATCTCCAGGGTGACCCACAAAACTTTCAGAACCTTCTCACCTTGGTGCAATTGCATCTCCGTGACCTTTATTCCCTCCCTGACATATAATGCCACCCTTCCTCCCTACCTTTCTGCCTTGTCACTCCTAATAAAAGAGTAGCCCTGTATGGCCATGTCCTCGTCATAGTGCTCGGTGCACTATGATTCTGTTATGGCCCCTAGATACAGAATAGCCTCTGCCATGATAGCCTTTAAATCTGGGATTTTGTTTCCAAAGCCTCTGTCATTAGCACACATCTTTCTATGCCTTCTCACCTCCTACTTGATGCCCTACATCTTCCTCCCCTTCCTGCCTATGATGCTATGTGAAGCTGTCACTAACTCACCCCCTCCCATTTTGCTTTCTCTATTTCTGGTCTCTTTTCATCCACACTCTTCCCCTACCTGAGCTGTATCCCCCTTTCCTACCTTTTTGTCTCCATTCTTGACTTCCTCAGCCTCTGTCTGAGAGGTCTTTTCACCAATTGGGCCCTGTCTCCCTGTTTTTTTGTCATCTGGGTGGGCAACTGTTGCCTCTCAATGTTTTTCAGCTTCCCCCTGGCTAGTTTAAATGCACATTCAAGCAGCATCTAAACCTTCCACCAAGGACTTTGGTCCCCTTCCCAGAAGGATGTAACCATTTTTCTTGTAGAGGCTTACATCTCCCCAGGTTGATCCTCAGTCCCTGATGTAGCCAAAGCCCTCCTCCATGCACCATGTCTTCAGCCAGTCATTAAAGGTTCTGGTGTGGAGTATCCTTGCCTGTCCCCTACTTTTTACAGGTAGCATCTTTGAAAATGCCCCCATGTGTACTATCAGCTTGAGGCCCCTCCCCAGCTCTCTGAAGTTTCCCTGTACTACCCCTACCCCTTCTCATGCTAGGCCATTTGTCCCAAGACATTATTATTATTGTCTGGTAACCGGGTAAGACCCACTAGGTGCAAAGTGCCTGTTTTGACATCCATCACCCTCCCAGTTCCTGCTGCCATGTTGATCTGCAGGACCTGCTCTTTGACCCTCCCAGCTAAGGCATCCCCAGGCACCTCACCTCCATATCCTTCCCCACCCTAGCACCCAACTCTGTGCTTCTCACTATAGTCCCTCACCAGCATCTACTTCCTCTTGGGCTGAAGGAATTTCTCTCCCTTCCTGCTTGAGGCCTCCATTTCTAAGGATCCTGCTCCTTCCCTCCCAGTTCGATGGGAACCTTCTCTTGGTTTCCACATTCTGTTAGTATGACAAAGGTGTTCTACAGTGGTATTGGTGGAGGAGTGTCCACATTTCCCCCCACTCCCAAAGCCCACCAGAGGCCATCCACTTTGTTTCTGTTTTAGTGCAGTCTAGTAGACTGGAGGTGGTCTTGGTGGTCTTTCGGTAGGACAGATAGTCATCTTTATTCTTGACAGTTTGGCTCGGAGTCCAGAAACCTGTGGCCACAATTCAGAGAGAGAGGAGTACAGATGGGGCAACACCTCAGTCTCCAGATCTCCTGAAAGACTGCAGCACCACATCCATTACACTGTACCACTCCCATGATCACTACCCATTCAGCTGTCCTCTCCTAGTATTACTTTAGTTTTGATAACCACTCTATCCTCTTCCTACTTCCTTGGTGCTCCTATCCTTCTGTTCTACCTTTTCCTGAACTCACTATCTACCTACATTATATAGGGTTTACCCTGTATTCCCTGTCCTAACCCTCTTTTCTGCTCTTGCTGCTCCCAGGAGTTTGCTACCTAGTTCCCTTTTACACTGCTGCTACATAGGCTAGAAAACTGTCTGTTAGCCGATGTCAAAATGTAGCAGAGCACAGGTACAATGTCACTTCCTACCTTGTCTAACATCCCACCTCCAGAGTCCCATGTGGTCCTGCAGTCTTCCTACAGATGCGCTAAAGACATCCCAATCCTGCTCTGTTCCATTCATGCAATGGAATGTGTTAGGTGAAGGAGTCCTTATATTGCCAGTAGCAGCTTCCTGGTCCACTGCTACTGGCTGCCTTAGTTACATGATCTCTAATTGAGTGAGTCATATATAGCAATGTAATACTAACCTGCAATCAGAAATGTGCCTTGCCTCCCTTTTTTAACTCTTCTGATATACTTAACTCTGCACCTGACTTCTTTCATCTCACCTTCGTGTTGGCCTCCTTCATTCTGCTTGCAGTAGGAACACTTCCTTGTTTTTCTGTGTCTAATTGGCCTTGTAGTTTATAAAGGTTTTCCTTTTCTCATCACTATCTTTCCTATCTCCTTTGTGTGCCGCAATATTTCTCTGTATTTGTACTTACTGACTTGACACAGAGACTCATAGCTTCTAATAACCCCTGCTTAATTACAATTTGCTATACACTCCACTGCATCACCCACCCCCCACCCCACCAGCATTTTCCTGGGTACCACTCTCTTCCTACTAAAATCAGCCCACCTGAAGTCTAATACTTTCGTATGTGAGTGTTTGCTTCCTACCTCCAGTCTTATTTCAAACCACACAATCTATCAATCACTGGATCCCAGAGACTCCCTCACTGTGACTTCCCTATGTCTATTGCACCCCCTTGTCAGCTCCTTTGCCTTGTATGCCAAAAAAAAGCCTCCCACAAGGCCTCTATCTCTATCTTGTTCCTCACACTCACTACTACTGGGATACACCAATCCAGTCAGACATGTTGATGCCCCCAATTGGCAACATCTCATTTGGCAAAAGCTCCTGCAATTTTTCTTTGGCTGTTAAAAGAAGTTCTGGCAAGTTTCATGAAGCATTGTGCTGTTAAATTGTTTTAATTTATTTAGCAAAATCACACCTCCTGAAAGTTTTCCTCAGTACACAATGTTAAGAATCAAGTCTTCTTGCAGATCTACATCTTTTGCTCCTCAGCTGCAGGATTTTTTATATAGAACTGTCAACAAAGTCCAAGAGGGTAGAATCTTTCAGAAAAAGAGATGTGCAAGAACAAGGGGGCACAATTTGAAGATGTGGGGGACAGCTCAGAGGCAATGCGAGGAAGTATTTTTTCATGGAGAGGGTTGTGGATGAATGGAACAGCCTTCCTGAGGAGGTCGTGGAGTCAAAAACAGTGGGGGAAATTCTGGAGTGCATGGGACAGACATAAGGCAATTCTAGTGGGGGTTAGGAGGAAGTAGGCTGTTGGTTAATTAGGATCTGCAGCTTATCCATTAAATAGAGAAATGGGCAGACTAGGTGGGCCAAGCGGTCCTTAGCTGTCATCAAATTCTATGTTTCTATGTTTCTATGACTGTATTTTAGCCATTTTAATTGACATTTTGACTAAGTTTGTTTAACAGTCATAATATTAAAGTTCTAATTGAGGATGTTTCTCATTCTATATATTGGGGTGTTTGTGGGAATTTTGTTAAGGAAAAATCATGCTTTTAGCATAACAAATGAAGCTAACATTACACAGGAAAGTTCCAGTATTTTTCTACCAAATGTTTATGCTGCAATGATAATTAATGCAGATTTTATTTTTAATTTTTTTTTGTAAATCAGATGTAACTTATGTATACATATTTGGCAAAATCAACATTATTAATTGTGATATTTTAGCTACAAAAACCACTAAGTCATTCATACCTTTCACTAACCATTTGATTATGCTGATGCTGCTACCTTCAGGGAATGTGCATTTACATCCAGGCCCAAATGTAATTGATAATAACTTTACTTTGCAAGAGTTTTGTACTCGATCAAGCTTGGGCATTATACATCCTAATGTCAGAAGTTTGATGCCTAGGTTAGACCATATAAAAACATTGATAAATAATACTAACATTGATATTTTTGTAATGTCAGAAACATGGTTAAACCACAAGATTTCGAATGCTGATATCAGAATTGCTAATTACAATATTCATAGACAGACTAGATCTACACGAGGTGGTGGAGTAGCAGTTTATTTAAAGGATAATTTAATGGAACAGATTAAACCAGCTAAATCAATTCCAAAGCAATTGGATATATTAATTCTGCAAATTTTGATGTGGAACCTCTGTAAGAGCCCTTGGCTCGAAGGTCTTTCTGATTTGTTAAATAAATAAATTACAATAAAAACAAAATAAATAAAAATAAGTGGGTCTCAAAACTTTACTTTTCACTTAGCAGCAAGTTATGGGCCTCCTACATCTTTTCATGATTCCCTACAGGTTTTCAGCTTGTTTATAGCTCCATTCACAGACTCTAAATTGTTATTAATAGGGGCTTTGAACTGGGACATGCTACACACTTCTATTACCTTACTTAATCAGTTCTCAGCTCTAAATGTGACTCATATTATAACTCCCCCTACTAGGCCCCATAAGACTTGTAGTGATAGGGATTCACTTTTAGACTTGTTTCTCACCACTGCCCCATACAAGTATGTTTTAGTAGTGTTAGACCCATATATGAGTGACCATTGTTATATAACTTGTATTAGGCACCACACAAGAACATCCTCACGTGTTCACATGACAATTTCATACAACTTTAAATGTTTTAATGATCAAGCCTATTTATTTGATCTTTACAATACTAAATGGTTTTTAATATTTCCCTGTCCTGCTGTGTACATGGCCTGGGACTTTTTTAAATGTTCCCTTTTAGATGTAATAAAATAGATATGCTCCATTTGTCAAAAAAATAATTAGGGCATTAGTCACACCCTGGTTTAATAACCACTTAAGTGCCCTTCTAAATGGTAAGGCTAATGCATGGGCTAGAGCAAGAGTTTCTAAGGATCCTAAAGACATTCAGACATACAAAACATTATGGAACAGGTATACGGTTGATATCAGGAAAGCAAAAAGCATTTATTACATTAATCAATCTTAAGATTCTTCAAATAATCCTAGGAAAATATGGACTAATATAAAATAAATGCAGGGAAAGGGCAGCAAATCATCATTACTAAAATTATTAAAATACTCAAACCTTGTTATATCCAACCCCCAAGGAACAAGTTACAACTGTCAACATGTGTTTTTCTGAAGCATGTCAGACATTTGATTGGGTACACCCTAATCTTCCACCCATACCTTTAGACGCTGACTTCTTGTAGAAGATTAAGAGGGCTTTATTTTGTTTTCTGACATTAAGGAAGATGATGTGTATAAAGAACTTATCAAATTGAACTTTAAAAAAAGAGCCATCTCTGATAACATAGAACCTATTTTTCTTAAAATTGGGGCTTGAATATTGGTAACATACTTAACTTATTTATATAACTTTTCATTAAGATCATCCCAAGTTCCACTTAACTAGAAAACCACCTTCATAGTCCCAATATTCAAAGGGGGAGATGCTTCCAATCCAAGCTGTTATCATCCCATATCTATTCTTTCCCCAGGCTTTAAAATATTTGAAAATTTAGTTCCTAAGCAGCTCTTCTCATATTTTCAAATTCAGGAGGAGTCACAAAAACTTTGCCGGGCACAAACCCAGTTTGCCCAGGGCAAACTGAGACTTTTGAATAGCTGGTATTCAAAAGCCCAGTTTGCCTCCAGAAACTGAATTTGCATCTGGGCAAAGCAGTGGGGGCACAGTTCAAATGAGGGGATGGGGACCTGCATATCCCCACAATCCCATTCACAAAACATTTGCTCCACATAAGGGCCTTTGTGAAGGCCCTTGGATGGGGCAAAATACCACTGAAAAAAACCTGGTGGTAATTCGTGTAACCCTAGTGGTAGTCGAAGGTACTGCACCCCAACCCCTTCCCGGTCCCCGATCATCCGATCACCCACCTAGTATCAATGTAAGTATTTTCCATAGTATAGTGGTCTCACCCCAGTCCCCGATCTTCTGATCACCCACCCGGTAATGACAGCAAACCTTATCTGTAGTATAGTAGTCCTGCCCCAGTCTCCTATCTTCCGACCACCCACCCGGTATGAATGAAAATATTTTCTATAGTATAGTGGTCCCACCCTAGTCCTCTACCTTCCGATCACCTTCCTGGTAATGACTATAAACCTTTTCCATAGTATAGTGGTCCCACCCCAGTCCCCGATCATCTGATCACCCAACCGGCATGACATTACCAGAGTGGGTGGTGGGTTGGGGGACATTATGGAAATATAGTAATGTTCATATCGGGTGGGAAATCAGGCAAGGGTGTAGGGCCCTAAACTATGGAAAATGGTGTACATTATAACCTGTTGGGTGATTGGAAGATCGAGGACTAGTGAAATCACTATACTATGAAATGTTACTGTCATAATGGTTGCGGACTGTAAGATAGGGACTGGGTGGGACCACTATACTACGGAAAAGGTTTACTGTCTTTAATGGGTGGGTGATCAGAAGATAGGGGACTGGGGTGGGATCATTATACTATGGAAAAGGCTTACTGTCATTACCAGGTGGGTGATTGGAAGATTGGGGACTGGAGTGGAACCACTATACTATGTAAAATATTTACATTAATACTAAGTGAGTCATTGGAAGATAGGGGACTGGGGTGGGAGCATTATACTACGGAAAAGGTTTACTGTCATTACTGGGTGGGTAATTGGAAGATTTGGGACCACTATACTATGGAAAATATTTACATTAATACTGAGTGGGTGATCATAAGATAGGGAATTGGGCGGGACCACTATACTATGGAAAATATTTACATTAATACCAGGTAGGTGATCAGAAGATAGGAGACTGTGGTGGGACCACTATACTACAGAAAAGGTTTGCTGTCATTACCGGGTGGATGATTGGAAGATCGGGGACTTAGCTGGGACCACTGTTCTATGGAAAATATTTACATTAATACCAGGTAGGTGATCAGAAGATAGGAGACTGTGGTGGGACCACTATTCTATGGAAAAGGTTTACTGACATTACCGGGTGAGTTGTTAGGGATGGGGGAGTGGGGTGGGACCATTACACTGTGAAAAATTATTTAATGTAACAGGTGAGTTGTCTTGTGATTGGGGAGTGGGGGGACCCTACACTATGGAAAAAGTGTGTTTACATGGGGGATCAGTGACATGGGGAGGACACTAGACTCCCAGGGAGTGTTGCTGCATGGGGCTGGAGCAATCACACACTAATGGCATGCAAATTAGCCCATAATGGGCATGCTAATGACCTCTAGTACCCTGTATGCCCAATGGCCTCATTTGCATGCCTCCTTTCATGAATTTCACTTTAGCACCTGAGCACTATTGGCTATGGGGGCATTTTCCTGGCTGGCTGTGGGGGCAGTGCTATCAAGTATTACACTGCTTTATCTGGGTTAGCACTGCCCCCCACTGGCCCCTATTCACAGTTGGATAGCCCACTGGGCTATCCGACTGTGAATAGCACTGTTGCCCACCAGTTGCAGCCAGGACGTGCAGCCAGGAAGTGCAGCACAAACATTTGTACCCACTTTGCACTCCATTTGTGAATCCTGGCCCATGTGTATTAACATAATATCAATCAAGTTTTTTGAAGGGCCATAATACTACCTATGTTGTATCTAGGGTTGTCAGTGACATCTTTGCATCTTTTGAAAATGGGTCAACTTCTCCTGCAATTTTCCTTAACTTATCAAAAGTCTTTGTTGTGGCAGAACACAACATATTGCTGAACAGACTAAACACATCTGATCTCAGCATTAATGCACTTCTTTGGTTTTCTTCTTGTTTGTTCTGTCGGCAGCAATGTGTAAGAGTAGAAGAATATTGCTCTGAATTGGCTATGCTAAACAGAGGAGGTTCTTCAGGAGTCAGTGCTGGGCCTCTTTTTATTTTTGATCTTTATAAACAAACTTCCAGATCATAGTTCCAGTTCAACTCACATGTTTTTATATGCTGATGATAAAATTTTGTATACACAGCATCAAGACCCTAATATAGCAATTGATACAATTCAAAAAGACTTTAAAATGATTCAGCAAGCATTGAAGGATCTACGATTACTGCTTAACAATAAGAAAACTCAGTGGATGCTATTTAGTAAAAAAAAAATGTGCAAATGTCAACATTGTCTTTAAAATCACTGCAGGGTGCAGTGATTGATAGGGTAGACTTATATAAATACATAGGAATGTTTTGGGATAATCAACTCTCATTTAGTCCTCTTATTCAAAATGTATCAAAGAAACTAAAAAAAATTGCTAGCTTTTTTTTAATAGGAACAAAGCATACCTTAGTTTATTAATTTGTGAACAACTGGTTAACTTATTATTTTTGTCACAACTGGACTATGGAGATTGTGTGTATGGGAAAGCTACCTTTGCCATATTAGGTGTACTTGACCCATTATAGCACAGCGCCATTAGATTCATTACTGCCCCCCCCCCCCGGAAAACACACCACTGCAGTTTATATGCTGTGGTTGGTTGGGTCTCATTAGCTTGGAGGCAGTTACACTGGACTGCATATATGTACAGATTCTTACTGTGTATGGTCCTCCTTTATCTTTTGAATCTGATGCTATCTAAGCCATCCAATAAACATAGCCTTAGATCAGGAGCTCTCTCAAATTAATGTCAAAACATCAGACAAGTTATGGAGAGACCACCCTTACTGTATATGTACCTCGTACATAGACTGAGCTGCAGAAAAAATATAAAACTGACTTCACTTTTACCTATTTCATGTTTTAAGTCAATTATTAGTAGGTTCCTGTACCATCACTATGATTGTTATAATTGAATTTTATTAATTTTAGAATTTATAGTACTGTGTACAGAAACCAATCATATTTGAACTGTTTCTCATGTTCTCTTTTATATCTGGACACAATTGAAAAAGAAAGTTTATTCTAAATTGCCTTCTAATCAAAGATTGATTGATTGATTGATTGATTGACTGATTGATTGATCTCACCCTCTTCTGGGCCCTCCTGATCTCCTCAATCATCCTTTTGTCTGCCTCTTCTTTCTAAGAAGATGGCCTATATGCTGCACCAACCCTAATGATCCTTCCTCCACTTTGGTGACTAAAAGACTTGAATCGACAGTATTTACAAATCTGTACCCTCCCCCTAGCCTTGATCTCAGTGGTGTTTGTGCGGTCCCTCACACATAGTGCCAATCCTTTTTCTTCCCCTGTCCTCTATCCCTCCTGTATAATGAGGAGCCAGAAATTGATAATTTACAGTTGCTGTACTATATGGCCCATGTTTCTCTAACACCCACCAGTTCCACTAAGTTGAGTCTCTACCATTACTGCTTGCAAGTCACATTTCTTATTCCCCAGGCTCCAGGCATTTTTTTCATTCTGCTCTCTAGTGATTCTTCTTTCTTCTCCTTTTGCCATCAGTTTTATTTCTCCTGCCTGTCTTGCCCATGCCTCCTCTGTATCTTAGAGCCTTCCCTCCTCATGCTATTGTGGCTCATTTCCCTACCAGTACTGCAATCTCTGTCTGGAGTTCAAGCTTGTCCTTGTTCCAGCTCCCTGCTGCTCCCCCTGCCTCCTTCATTGTTGGTTGCTTGCTCCTCCCCTTCTACAAGCTGCATTGCTTATTTCCAAGACTCCCGGTGCTTAAATTTAAGTTAGTTACCTTTCCAAGGAAAGTGTCTGGGCATTCCCCCAGCCTGTCTACATTTTTACCCAGTGGTCCCTCTTCTACTTCCTTTATTTTAATTTACCTCATCCTATAAGGAACCCTGCATGTTTTAACTAGAAGGGGGAATGCCTGCTTGGCCTCCATTGACTGGTACAATGTCCTGCGTACTGCTGGTTGCAGCCTTTCCCCTTTGAGTTTTAATGACCAGTGATGTATGCATCAGATGTTCGGGCTAAAGCCTTGGTCCCTTCTACAGAAGGGTAGAGGCCATTCCATTTGAATAGCCTCCTGTCCCTCAGCAACTGTTCCCAGACCCTTACCGCGCTGAAAATCTCTCTGCCCTGCACTAGAAAGCATAGACTTAGCTTTTTGTGAGAGTTTTAAACCCTGGACTATTAGCACCTGATTGGTACTTGTCACATGAACCACCACAACACAAATGGTGCCACGGGTGACTGCTGGTTCTCTCTCCATGCTTCCACTCATAATTCCCTCCTCCCTACCTCCCTTATCCCAGCCCCTGACAAGCAGAAGATCAACAGTTAAAAAAACAAACTCTAGTCAGAGTCAGTATGGCTGCAAAATTATTTTGGTGAATGTTTATGATATCAGGAATTAGTACAGTGTTTTGTTAAATGTTCTATTTAAAATATGTCATATTACATGTAATATGGCATGCAGAGTCATATATGAAAGAGATATTAGCCATATGTTACTAAAGTGACACATCCTAAGGATACGAGGAGGCTCATAAAGATACAACTGGCAATAAAGGTAAAGATAAGTATAACATCAAACCTGGTATTAACTATCCACAAGCATATTTTCAGTAATTGGTTAGAAGATGTAATTATCAAAAAAAAGCTTTACATAGAAACCACAATCAGTAAATATAAATGTATATAGAAGTCCATTTTGCACATGTTGGGGTGAAGCACTAAGAATATACAATGGTCAGGTGTTCATCCATTATATATTCCTTCCCTTCTCTAGCATTGTGGATCCAATGAACTCTTTGATACAAGTTACAAATGTCAGGCATGTATTCTACAAAAAAAAACAATAAAAAACAGGACATTATTATATCAGATGCTCATTTAGTTATAATACAATCAAAAACTTTTCTATTGCAAAGTATGCCATCTTTATATACTGGAAATAAAGATTGCTTATAGACATCTTATAGAAAGTGCACAAGTTCAAAGCAATCATTCGCACTTGGGCTATAGCGACCCCCCCCCCCCCAAGGTATTGATCAATTATGGCTGAGCATCTGATATAATAATGCCCTGCTTTTAATCTGTTTCCTTAGAATAGATTCCTGACATTTGAAATCATTGTACTGCAGAGTTCATTGTTTCTACAGTCCTAAAGAAAATGTCTTTCAAGAGAAGGGGTGTATAAATGAATACCAATACATTTTATATCCTCAGTGCTTCACTCCAACATCCACAAAATGGATTTCTATATATATTTATATTTCCTGATATTGAAGTTTACTTGTAAAGCTTTTTTCTGATTGCATGCACTAACCAACTGTGAAAATATGCCTTGTGGGTAGTTTATACCAGGTATGATATTATACTTATCATTACCATAATTGCTGGTTGCAATTGTATAAGTGCCTCCAAGTATGCTGAGGATGCATCACATTTGTTATTTTACATTTTTAATTTGTTCACATCAGTGCTGGTGGATAATATAAGGGCATTTCTGCATTAAGTTACTAACGCTGATGACGCTTCACTTCTGGAGTGAAACGTTAGTGGTTTTTAACCCCAAGCTGGCACAGCATTGCTCCCTGCTATTCATTGCACTACTACACTTCTGTTGTTTCTAGTATTCATCGTATGAATTTGCATATGCTTTTTTATGAAGCTGGTTAATGTTTTACTGCTGAATATGGAATAAAGCTGCTTATTTGATGTACAAGTGGCAAGTACACAGAAGTGCAATAGTACAGTGAATAGCAGGGAGCAATGCTACAATAGATTAGTGCAAAAAACATACGTTTCTTTCTAAAACATCACTAAAGTTGGGCTCCCATTGCCTTCTTACTTTTTTTATTGACTCTTGGACATGGGGCTGGACACCTAGTGTCAGAATGGAGGGTTGGTAGCACTGGGGTTTGGCTGTTATTGTCCACTTACTTTTTTTTATTTACTGTCTGACTCCAGGGTTGGGCACTTGGTGTCAGAATGAGGGGAGTTTAGTGGCACCAGGGTTGAGCAGCAATTGGCTACTTACTTTTCATTTTATTTTACCATCCAGCCCTGGAATTGGGCACCCAATGTTGGGGGCAGCTGCACTGGGGTTTGGCTCCTGGTGACTGCCTAGCTATATTAATAGTAACAAATTTAGGTTTTCAAACAGAACCACGATACATATGCCTGTGACTACTCTGTGTTTATGTCACAAATCCCCCACCTGTGCCTTAACCAGCATGCCTCTTGCACCTGGCTGCAACAGCCCCTCACCATTTCCTGTGCCCACACCCAGCCCTCTCAGTGAAAGTGGCATGTCCTGGACTCCTGGATAGTTGAAGTCCAGTCATCAGTCCCCTGCATCAAGTCGAAGCTGACTGCTCAAACCTCAGATGAAATGTGAACATTTAATCCACTCACTTCCCTGTATCAGGAGGGATTAACTTTTTTTCAGTTACTCAAAATAAAGTAACAAGTCCCTTTTGGAATGCAGATACCTCCTGAGACTTACAATACCTCTTGTTAAAGAGTGAGGGATTGGACACGATGGACCTAGAGTCCTTTACAATATTAAATGTATATGCTACAGTGAGGGGTTGGACATGAAGGACCTAGAGTCCATTACAACATGAAATTACTATGTTACAGTGAGGGGTTGGATCTAGAGTCCTTTGCAATATTAAATTAGTATGTTACAGTGAGGAGTTGGACATGATGGGTCTAGAGTCCATTACAACATTAAATTACTATGTTTATTTATTTATTTATTGATTGATTGATTGATTTTTGGATTTCAAGTACCTTTGAGCAAGAACTCATTTACAAAGGTTCCATGTCAATACTGTCTAGCAGACAATTTACAGGTTAGGAGCCATACAGGCAGGCATATACAATTCAGGAAGCAGTAGATAATGTGATTCCATATAGGCAGTCATTTACAATTCAGAGTAACATAACAGATAAGCACATGAAGCTTAAGGTAGTTACAGAGTATTTTCGTATGTAATGCAAACATGCTGTACAGTTCTTGTCTTAAGTGCTGCATATTGCTTAATAACCATAGTGCTATTAGTCATGGTGGGGATGCTGGGCCTAATCACCAGATGCAGAAGGGTTGAATGGATCAGAGGACAGTGGCATGAATTGAGATATGGAGAGAGGCACAGGGAGATGAAAGAGGGTACGTTGGAGATAATGATGAATTGGATGGTGGAGAAGGGGTAGGTGGTGAGGTTACAGTGGATGTGCACTTTACTATAGGAGTGTAGGGCAGGGGGCATAGTGGGTGGAGGTAAGAGGTTGAGGGGAAGACATCTATTATGAGGGGAGGGAGAAAAGGTCATAGGGATGGTAGAAGTAAGACATGAGTTTAGGGCTTCAGAAGAGAGACAGATGGAGAGGATAGTGGGACAAATATTATGTTTTACAGTTACAGTGAGGGGTGGGACATGATGGACCTCTTGTCCCTTACAACATAAATTACTATGTTACAGTGAGGGGTGGACATGATAGATCTAGTGTCCTGTGCAACATTAAATTACAATGTTACAGTGAGAGGTCGGACGTGATGGACCTAGAGTCCATGACATCCTTACTTTACTGTGTTACAATGAGAGTTGGACATGATGGACCTCGAGTCCCTTACAACATTAATTACTATGTTACAGTGAGGGGTTGGATATGATGGACCCAGAGTCCTTTACAACATTAAATTATTATGTAACAGTGATGGGTAGGAGATGATGGACCTAGCGTCCCTTACAACATTTAATTACTATGTTACAGTGAAGGGTTGGACATGATGGACCCAGAGTGCCTTACAAGATTTTCCTGGACCACTGCATGCACAGAGGGGCTGTGAACTGTTTGAGGATTGTTGGGCCTAGGGTTGCAAACACCGGACATTAAACCACACCTAAACTCCGCCCCATCCCCAACCCCTTTTCATGACTGATTGTGCATTGCTCCCCCTCAAAAGCCATTTGTTAGCTCAGTGAAGACTTTAATGGAACAGTAAAAGACAACACTTAAAGTAGCAGTTCAACAGAAATGTTAACATGATGTACTTGTAAAATTTGATTTTCTGGGTTTTTCCTATTTATTTATTTACTGAAATAATTTTACCAGGTAAACATGCAGGGAAAAAAGGAAATCTCATTTACATATAGCATCGGGGGCAGGGAAATACTGTAAATTGTACACAATTATACATTATAACCAAATTGCTTGTTTCCTATAATGTGTACTTTATATTTTTCCTGGATCCAGTTCCTTTTCATGGCCACAATACTATTTTGAAGCCAAAAGAAGTGAACATACTTTTTACTGGAGGAAACAACTAGTTTATAAAAAATAATGTAAAACATTTCAAAATACTTACATTCTTTTAGAGAAGAAAAAGTTCACCACCAAATAAAAGTGGAAGACAACTGAATCTTTTACTGTTACAAAAAGTAGGGCAGACTTTTTGCCCAGCTTTGCTGTTGTTCTGTTTTTGAGCTGCAGAGTAAAAAATATTAGATTAAAGAACTGGTGATGTGTTCAGGAGAACATTAGCGAAACCTAATATTTAGATACAGTCCAGTTCATATTTCCTATTAGTGCTGTATTCCTCCTCCCCATTATTTATTACTGAGATCATTTGTATAAAAACAGGATCATTGCTCCTGATGAGTTTGTCTATTACTGCTGCTTTCTCCCTACCTGAAGTCGCAGAGCACTGCTTGTGATATCACAGTTACTCCCATGACAACAGATTGTGATGTCACAACAGAGGATTATGACTTGAAGTAGGGAGTACAGAGGCAGATGGACTCTAAAGGAACTCTAAGGGATAAAGGTCATATGTTCATGCAAATTTCCATAGTAATAATTAATGGGGAGGAGAAATATATAAAATATAAATGTAACGCAAGCAGAATTGTACCTAATTATTATGTTTTTTAAAGTTTTCTTTGAGGCATCGGTAGCTCTTTATGTATTTGCTAATGGTCTTAATTGCCATACTTTAAAACTCTCAGGTTGACTGCTTTTTCACAAAGAAAGGGCTATATTGACAGCAAAACTTGTTTTAACCTGGAAATGCAGCTGAAACTCTGAATGATATGACAAATTTGTTTCTAAGAAATACGGGCACTCAAAATGGCTCAAAAACCTGACTATCAATGAGCAAAACCGGGTTATCTGATATGGACCCTGATAACCTGGTAAAAAACCTGACAAGTGGCAACCCTAGTTGGGCCTCAATATACAGACTATTACAGCTACAGCTGTGAACCTTCCTCATAGCTAGCCTCACATGCTGTGAAGCTTGATTAAATAGAAATTTTAAAGGGGACAGGAATTTATTACTTATGTGCAGCTGTTTGAAATGTCTCTTTATTCATACCTCTAAAGGATCCATATTTAACTGTGCCTGAATAAAAGCTGAAACTGTCAGTTGTGTTTTGTATTGTTTTCTTTGTATGGACAACATTATGTGCAGTTCCTTTCATGGAAACAAGAATTTGGAGTTTTGGCTATGTCACTTCATGATTTCAGAACTGTGGGCATTGTACTGATAAGTTCATGCTCACATTTCTGAAACCATGAAGTGACATAGTCAAAACTCCAAATTCTTGGTTCCATGAAAGGATCTACACAGAATGCTGTACATACGAAGAAAATAATACAAAATACAGGCGCAGTTAAATAGGGATCCTTTAGAGGTATGAATATAATTTATGAAAATAGAGACATTACAAGCAGCTGCACATAAGTAATCAGTTCCTGTCCCCTTTAAAAGCACACAAGCAGGCTGAAGATTAATGACCAGGATAATCAAAGGTTAAGACTCAAATGTGTTTCAAAGTAATCCGAGAGCAGGGGTCATGGAAGCAATAAAAAAAACAAAGCCAACTAGAAAAGACACACAGCTTAATTAATTATTGTATATAACTATTGTAAATATCTTTGTTTTAAAGACACATTTTGCAGGAAATCTGCACATATACCACAGAATCAGGTAAATCTGCAGCAATAAAAAATTTATAAGCACGTTATAGGAGCATGCTCTTGTTGAATCAAGCTGAAGCAGAGACTGGAATACTACACAATGGAATGCAATGGAAGTTACCTGTTCCAAAGATATTTGTCTTATGTGCCCTTAAAATAATGAATGTGTTTCAGTAGGACTTACAGCTAGTACTGCCTTAAGCTCTTTTAACAGGCACAATTATTAAAGGGGCTCTAGAAATAGTGCTAGCTACTGCAGGCAGGTTTGCAGACACACACACCACTGTAGTAAATGGAGAGAACAGCGGAGTAATATGAGTCATGCAGCCCAACCAAACTACTAAGTGGAAGACCACACTCTCACAGTCCTGTCAGTCCTTTCTCCCTACTCACAGCAATATGTCAGCATGGTGGCATCACTATGCAGCTGTAAAAAGATATGCCCTCTCTGTCCTCTCACTGCTGAATCCAGACTGCAACAGAATGAAAACTCCAATCTTTTTTCGACCAGATTGCAGCTACTTTGCAATGAGAGGTAAAACCCTCCTTTGTACAGTACTGAGACCTAGGCAACTACTGCTATGTAACAGTAGCGGAGCCAGGTTTGGGATCATTTAGGAGCCAGGGAGGGCCATTCAGTCAATGACAGGCTCCACAATGGGCACTAAACAGTGAATAAAGATGGTGGCAGGGTGCCACTACTCACACTGGGGCAGCCAGGAGGGGCAACCGACCCCCCAGCCCCCCCCCCGGCTCCGCCACTACTATGCAACATGAATAAGCATGCAGTTATATAATAAATACAGTATGGTACATACATGGATGGTTAAGGACGGATAACTTTAATCCATTTAGTCTTGTTTTTCTACCTAATTTTACTAGTTTTCTACCTAATTTTGCAGGTTTACCCTTCTACTTAGTGTACACTGTAGATGCTCAGGAACATACAGAAACCATATTATTGACTGTGCAAGCCACAACATATAACAGTGGGGTTTGAGATTTTTGTGCCAATAATTGTATGCCTTCAGTGCATTGTTGGGCATGAGGGGATGCTGAGTGCCATCAATGACTTAATGACTTAAAAAGTAAAGATACTGATTGAATAATTGATTGAGTGATTGATTGATGTATCTCATGATGTGGGCGACTGAATATGAGTGACTCAAATTGAGTGTCTGTCATAATACATAGATACATACATACATAGACACTGTTGGCAGATAAGGGCCTATGGCCCACCCAGTCTGCCCATTTAAGCTTGTAAGTTCACTTCATGATTTTCTAGAAGTCTGTTGCCCCTTACCTCTGACCTCCAGAATTCCCTTATGTTTATCCCATGCATTCTTAAATCCCGTGATTGTTTCAACCCCCACCACTTCCTCTGGCAGGGTGTTCCACTTGTCCACCACCCTTTCTGTGAAGAAATTCTTCCTCACATTTCCACTGAATTGCCCTCCCTCCAACTTCATCCCATGCCCACTAGTCCTGGAACATCTTTTTTGCTGGAAAATAGTGTATTCCTGCACCCTGATCCTCCCTGCAAGGTACTTGTATGTCTCTATCATATCTCCTCTCTCCCTTCTCTCCTCCAGGGAGTACATATTCAAGTCCTTCAGCCTGTTCTCATAGGACTTGTGATGCAATCCCTGTACCATCTTTGTTGCCCTCCTCTTTACCTTCTCTTCCCTGTCTATGTCCTTATGTATGTAAGGTCTCCAGAACTGGATACCGTACTCCATGTGGGGCCTCACTAATCTCTTGTATAGTGGAATTAGGTCCTCCCTTTTCCTGCTGGTGATGCCCCTGCCTATGCACCCAAGCATCCTATTTGCTTTACCTGCTGCCTTGTCACACGATTTCCCTACTTTAAGGTCATCAGAGATGATAACACCAAGCTCCCTTTCCTGCTTGGTGCATGCCATATCCTCACCCCCCAACTGATATGTTGTTCCAGGGTTTTTGGGCCCCATATGCATTATCTTAAAATTTTAAGTTTCAAATACTGGATATTATTTTATCTAACACCAAACATTGTATTACCAATATTAGAGTAGGGGACCCGCTGAGCAATAGCGACCACAATACGATGCTCTTCAAAATCATTGGGAAGTCAGAACAAAATGCAACTGAACCTACCCAAAAATAAAATTTTTATAAAGCTGACTTTGAGAGTATAAAAACTAGGCCTAAACAATGAGATTGGTCCAGAGAATTAACCACACGGACAGTTGATGGAAAATGGAGGTTATTGATTCACAAACTAAAAAACCTCATCAAAACTTACATACCTATAACTAAAAAATATAATAGACACACAATTACCCCATATGGCTTAATGTACCAATCAAACATGCGATAAATAAAAAGAAAAGACTTTTCAGAAAGATAAGAAAAGTATATTCTCATCTTATCCCTAAGTATAGGCTAGTAGTAAAAAGTATAAAAAGTATGATTAAAACTGCAAAATCTAAATATGAACTAAATTTGGCACATAAAGTAAAAGACAACAAGAAAGGTTTTTTTGCCCATGTTAACAGAACAAAGGGGAAGACAAATTCCATAGGACCATTAATGACCAATGATGGGAAACCAGCTTCAAACTCTGAAGCTGCAAATATTTATAATCACTACTTCTGTACTGTATTCAACCCAAGAGATGAAAGGCTGGAAAGTATTGTAGATCTATTTTGCACCGATGAACCCATTATACCACCTAAAGCAGTTCTTGATAGGTTAAGAAAATTGGACATCAATAAATCACCAGACCCGGATGAAATCCACACTAGGGTTTTAAAGGAACTAGCTGAGGATATATACCTTCCACTTACTTGTATATTACAATATTCCCTTAAAACAAAAGAGGTCCCTCAAGACTGGAGGGTGGCTACAGTGGTGCCCATTTATAAAAAAAGGACTGAGAACTAATCCTGAAAACTATAGGCCCATTAGCCTAACTTCCCTCATGGGAAAAATACTTGAAAGTATTATTAATGATATTATACAGGAGCACCTCAATAAAGCTGGGCTCATCGACCCAGCACAGCATGGGTTTACCAAGATTAGGTCCCACCAGACAATCGTACTGGTATTTTATGAGCTGGTGACCAAAGAGGTGGATTTGAGTAGATCTGTGGATTTGGTATTTTTAGATTTTGCCAAGGCGTTTGACAAACTGCCACACTTTGAACTTAATAGCACCCTGAGAAAATATAATTGAAACACCCATATAATAAACTGGATTAAAAACTGGTTGACAGGATGTAAGCAATGAGTTACTGTGAATGGGGAGTTTTCAGACTGGGAACCAGTCTCCAGTGGAGTACCTCAGGGGTCAGTACTGGGACCCTGCCTTTTCAACATCTATGTATCTACTTTAACTATTACAGAACCCAATATATGGATGCTAAAATTTGCTGATGACTGTCGAATCAGGGCAGTTTTAAATCAGCCAGACAGCAGTGTAGCACTTCAATCAACTTTAGACAATATACAGATTTGGGCAAGCACTAATAAACTTACGTTAAACCCCACTAAGTGCAAAGTCATGCACCTAGGTATACATAACAACCGTTACAAATACAAATTAGGAAACATAGTTCTACCGGAATCAGAACAGGAAAGAGACCTAGGGATAACTGTAAACCCAGCCTTAAAATTTAGGACTCACTGTAAAACCCAAATAGGTAAAGCAAATCAAATACTAAATTGTATACTTCAGCACGTGTCTAGCAGAATGATTGAGCTACTGTTCCCCTTGTATATAGCACTTGTGAGGCCCCAGTTGGAGTACTGTGCACAGGTATGGTCTCCGTACTGCAATGAAGATATAGTAAAAATGGAGAGAGTCCAACGGAGGTTTACAAAAGCCCTCACGGGCATGTCAAGTATGACTTACAAATACAGATTAAGGGCACTAAATCTGTATACACTACAATACAGAAGACTAAGGGGGGGACATGTGCCTATTATACAGAGCACTTAAAGATACTGCTCTTACCAATGAATTAGGAATTGTTAAAAGTGACAAGAAATTTAATATCAGAGGGCATGCAAAACAATTATATGTCCCAAAATGGAAATCTCTACATAGAAAGCACTGGTTCAGTCTTAGGGTTGTCACTATATGGAACCAGTTGCCAGCAGAAGTTATTGACAGTCCTAGTATGGAAATATTGAAAAACAATGTAGATGTAGTAATTGGGGACAGGAATAAGTACCAAAATCATTAGATATTTGGCAAGCTTTGTGGACACTCGTCCTTGTAGCTTAATACACCAGTGATGATACCAATGATGATCTTGCACTTCTTTGAATTGAATTTCAACTGCCAAACCCTTGACCGTTCATCAAGCTTCTGCAGGTCCTTCCTCATTCTGTCTACACCATCTGGTGTGTCCACTCTGTTACAGAGCTTTGTGTCAACAGCAAACAGGGAAATTCTGCCTTCTAGGTCCTGCACAATGTCGCTGATGAAGACATTGAATAGGAGTGGTCCTAGCACTAATCCCTGTGGTACCCCACTGGTCACTCTTACCTCTGTGGAGTGACAGCCATTTACCTCCACCCTCTGTGTCCTGCTGCACTGCCAATTACCTTCCCACCACACTACTGTCCTGCCCACTCCCATATTCCCCAGTTTGTTTAATAGACTTCTAGGTGGCACAGTGTCAAAGGCCTTGCTGAAGTCCAGATAGGCCATGTCCACTGCCCTCCCCTGATCCACTTCCCTTGCTACCCAGTCAAAGAATTCAATGAGGATGGTCTGGCATGACCTCCCACCAGTGAAACCATGCTGTCTTTGGTCCTGTAATAGCGACTACTGTAGAATAGTGAGTGTAATGATGGCAAATGGGTTATGGCGAATGGGTGCAGCAAGGATGACTTGTGCCAGGGGTGGTGTTACAGGGATTGTGATGGTTAGTGCAGTCTTGGAGTTAGATAATTAAATATATGGGGGTTCGGGGGGCAAAGCCCCCCACAAAAAATATCTTGTATGTTATTTTTTTTGTTTTGCTCCTAAACTCGCTGTTTTAACAGTTGTAATTTGTATGGGTTGTAGTTTTAGTAGCTATTGTATATTCACCTATATGTTTGGCGCTGTTATTTACCCTCTGTTATGACATGGAACCACTGATTGATTGATTTGATTTTATTGATCTCTAACATGGTAACCAGAAAAGCACACTGAGCCAAGGCTTATTTCCAGGTGTGGCAGGGGGCAGTTATAAAGGGGAATGAAAGTAAACAGAGTAACAATAGAATAAACAAGTATTTGTCAATGCCGAATGTCTGCATTTGGTATTGTAGTTGTATATGCTTCCCATACATTTCTGTGTGTATTCCTCTGCCTTGCATTTTTAGGCATCATTCTCAACACAACTGATTTATTATGTTCTCCCAGCACTGGTTCAGTTCATTCGAAAACAAATTTGTGCAGATGAGTGTACTGGGGATTGCCTGAAACAGTAGCTAACTACATTTTTTTTCCCCAGAGGAATTGCCAAAGTATTGGGGCAGGCTGCAGGAGGAAATAGAACACTGCAGGAATTTGCCTACATGTCCCCATCTCCCTGTCAGTTTGGTACAGCAGGCATGGCAATGATAATTAGAGCAGTCTGGGGACATCTGACCGCACCTGATCCTACAGGAGCCCCCCCTCCATCCCATTCATGAAGAACCTACAGACCCCCATCCCTAAGGATATTTCAGACTTTAGCAGACAAGACAGAACCTGACATCACTGATATTACACTGTGTTTCAGGTATTCATATGGAAATAGGACAGAAACAGAGTTGCAATTGTAGCCCTGCCACCTACCTCTGGGGTGCTTCCGCCATTGACAACCCCTACCCCAGCACCAACCTTTCTGAGAACAGCTGTTGACACCCCCTTGCTACCTGCCCAGGATGGGGTTCTCAGTTACTGACCCTGCTCCCCCATCTCCTTGCCCATCAGTCAGGGATTTACCTGCCAGGAGCAGGAGGGGACATCAGTGACCCTGCTGAGTGAGTGGAACAAGGAGCAGCTGCTGTCAGTCGGTGCCTGGTATGTGACATCATGGTTCTGATCCCAGTCTGGGGGTTGGTAGTAGCAAAGAAGCAATGCCACAGCAGTCCAAAACTCATGCTGTGTTTGCCCAGTTCGGGTTTGTCACGCATGATCCAGGCCAGCAAGAGGAAGTTGAAGGTGCAGACAGTAAGGAGTGAGTAGTACTCAGAGGCAGCTGATGGTGCTGTACGTGGTGAGGGCTTCTGGCAGGGGTGGCCACTGCAGGGCGAAGGCGGCAGCAGCAGCACCCGGAAGCAGGGGCAACAGCTGCAGCCTGGCATCCACGCCCCCACAAGATGAGGAGGAGCCCTTCTTGCTGATTTTCTGATCGAGCAGTGAATGCATCAGGGGGCAATGCACAGAGTGAGAGACAGAGACTTGGGCACTCTCATTGCCAGGCGGCTGACATCAGAGTCCCAGAAGCAGTGGTGGGCATTCAGCAAAGTTGGGAGAGAGCCCACCAGGCAACCATGCAAGTAGGCAGTAGAGTGGCCAGGCAACATCCGATATATATCCCCAAATGTTGGGCTACCAGTCCATGCAGTGCCCAGCTAATGGCAGAAGAAACATGAACAGGTGTGTTAAGAGGTGGGGGTCACTTCAGCCTGGGCTGGGGCTCCCAAAATGTATCCAGTCTGAGTTCAGCTATAGGATTTTTTTGGAATTATGGGTGGGGGGGGGACACTAGTGGCAGGATTTGGCCTTAATAGCTCTAAAGTGAGCCTCACTAATTAATTATTTATTTATTTCATTTTTGTTTACCGGGTAAGGTGTCGTAGCCACAAAATATGACTATTTTCAGACACGACCCGGGAGGTTACAATACAAAATCGGCAGACAAAACTAATAACAAGTATAGTTCAGAGGTAATCAACCATACAAGGAAAAATCTACACGATGTTCTGTGATGTAAACAGTATTGCTAATATGACAGAGACAATGGCAGAAAAATACACAATAGTACAAAACATAATAAGCACACAATCATAGTGCAGTAGAGTTTTAACACATAATCCATGGTAAGTGCTACATATAACAGTAACAAGGGGTCAGAGCAAAACTGAAACATTTTGAGAGCTGAGAAGGGGATGTCAAGCACCCTATGGGGGTTTAAAACAGGAACATAGGGCTTGTTTGACAAGGAGAGTATGATGCATCTTTTTAAAAGCAATATGACTAGGTGCAGAGTGAACATCAAGTGGCAGGGAATTCCAATATTTTGGGGCCAGGCAAGAGAAAGCTGAGGTTCCTTTTAGGGTTCTGCACCTAGGGGTGTATGGTAGAGAGCGTCCAGTAGAGTGGAGGCCATAGGTGGGGGACAGAGGCACCAGCATACCTGCAAGAGAGGTAGGTAGATTAATTCTAATGATGTTGTCCGGCAGAGTACCAAGGGCAAGTAGTTGATTGGCAGATGGAGAAGGCCATCTAAGGTCTGCATATAGCAAGCAATGGTGCTTCAAACATGGGGAAGCCGAGGCATAATGACAGATACTATTGTACATTGTATCCCTCTTACTTAAGGTGGTTTTTGAAGCATTTATGTAGGTGACAACATTATACTCCTAGAAATAGCCAGTCCAGCTGAGGGGGTAAGCATTTGACTAGTCATGTAAGCTATTCCAAGTTTGGAGTTTACTGACTTGCAGGTGCTGATGATGTGTTGCTCAAAGTTGAGAGTTTCATCAAGCATGACACCTAAATACATGAATGAGGTTACTTTCGTAAGAGGAAGCCATTTGCACAGGAGACATTGAAAAGGTTGTGGTTTGTTCTAAGTTTGGCTGCAGATCCAAAGAGCATGCCCTGAGTTTTACTTATGTTTAGGATGAGCCTTTTGTTGTGGATCCATTCTTGCATACTGAGAAATGCAGATGTTAGTCAACTGTTTATTTATTCTATGTTTGCAGAGGAGGTGTAGAGCACCAGATCATCTGCATACAAGATTGTTGAGCACCAAGGGGTGTTAGAAGATATGTCATTTATAAAAATGGAGAAGAGAAGAGGCCCCAATATGGAGCCTTGAGGAACACCAACATTGATAGGCACAGAGTCTGACACCGCAGAGTTAAATTTTACCTGTTGTCTTCTATTGCTTAAGTAGCTCTGGAACCAGTTTGTGGCTTGCTCCAAGAAACCAGTGAAGCTAAGGCAATCAAGCAGAAGATGGTGATCTACAAGATCAAAAGCCTTTGAGAGGTCAATGAACACTGCACCAGTCATGAGACCATGATCCATAGCAGTAAGGGCATAATTTGTAAATTGTATCAGAGCAGTAGAGGTGCTATGCCCCTTGTAGAAATCATGTTGAGCAGGTGATAGGAGGGTATATTTAGAGAGGAACTTGGTGACCTGTATAGCCACTAATTTCTTGAGTATTTTGTTTAGTATTGACAGAATGGCTATGGGCCTATAATTAGCTATGTCCTTCTTGTCACCTTTCTTAAAGACTGGGGTGAATTTTGCCAATTTCCATATGTCTGGAACATGACCATGGCAGAGACACAGTATAAAGATTTTAGCCAATGGGGCCACAATAAAAGGAGCAGCCAGCTTCAGGAGTTTAGGCTGTAGGTAGTCAGAGCCTACACTGGTACTATCAGAGATTGAGTTTACTAGTTTTAGAACATCAGCATTTGGAATAGCCTTAAAATAGAAAGGCGGATGTATGGGCACATTTGTGTGAGTAACGGGCATCAGGATGCGATTTGCTGTGAAAGAGGCAGTGTATTTGGTGAGATCAGTAAAGTATTTGTTGAAAGAATTTGCAATGGTGGTGGGGTCATTACAGTGCATACCATTGAGGACCATATCATTTGTGTGTTGAGACTGGTTTGAGCCCAGGAAGGATTTTACATGTGTCCAGAATTTCTTCAGGACCCCAGTAGCTTCCAGCAATAGACCTTTGCAGTATGAGCTTTTGGCAAGCCTGATTTGTTTTTTGCACATATTGCGCTGCTTTCTGTAAGTGTCATGTTCACTTTGCTGACCCAAGGTTTTGTAGCAGTTCCAACTTTTGTCATGTGCTCGAAGGGAGACGAGAAGTTCCTTGTGCAGCCTTCTAGTCTGTTTGGCCCTAACGCGTCGATTCCATTTAGGTATATGTATATCCTGGAGGGATAAGAATATAGAAAGAAAGAGATTGGGAGCAGATTCAGTGTCTTGGGACTGGATAATAGAGATCCAGTTTACAGAAAATATATCATGTAGAAAGCTTGCTTGATCAAGTGTGAAAAAATTCCTGAAGGTGATGTAGTGTGGTGAGGGGGCTGGAATTACTGATGTTCCCTATATGCAAAACACAGGGGAATGGTCACTTATAGAATCAGGAAGCACACCTGAGGTGGTAATTCTATCAGGTCGATTTGTGAGTATCCAGTCTATAAGTGTTCCAGCAGCAGGTGACTGGGTCAGCCTGGTGGGATCTTCAATTACCTGGTGCATGTTAAATCCATGTACTAGAGATACCAGTGCACTTTTATTTTTCCCCAGCCAATTTAGGCTGAGGTCGCCAAGAATAAATAAGTTCATTTTAGTCAGCTGCAGAGGTAGAGTACTCAAGTAGTTTGAAGCATCCTAGTTGACCTGCTTTAGGAGGATTGTAGGCACCTATTAAGTGAATCTTTTTGGTTCCAAGTAGAAGCAGGGTATGTGAAACTCACAGTTAGAGGCAACCGAACATTGCATGAAGGATTTATTCGGTGATTTTTTAAATAGAGCACAACTCAACCTCCCCTTTTTCCAGATAGTCTGTCTCCTCAAAATAGGGAAGAGTTAGGAAGAGAGCAGGAAGAGTCAGGAGTAGAGGGCTTTATCCAACTTTCAGTCAGACAGAGAATGTCAGGTTCATATATGAATATCCATGCCTCAAGTTCAGTAAAGTTACAGAGAAGACTTCTAATGTTTAAGTGTGCTATACGAAGGCCTTTCATATTTAACCAGTCCATATTCGGAGAGGCAGTGGGTAACTGAGGGCCAGGGTTTGTTTTGATGTCCCCAGATAATAACAAAGCTAGGAGCACAAGATACCATAGTTTCCATGGGAAAAAGGTGGTACCAGTAGCATGTTCTGCCACAGGCGTATAGAGGTAAAGTCAGCAGCTAAGTGTAAGAGATGCCTAGTGAGTAATAGAGGAGTCATGTCATGCTGCTTTATCTGTGACACAAGTAGGTTTGAGTAGGTAAAGTCAGATAGTGTGGAGGTCAGTTTAGCACTGCCAGAAGAGCAAGGTCTAGCAGTGAGAAGAGCCAGTTAAAAAGAGAGCAAGTCTCAGTGTCAGCAGAGGCAGTATTCTTCCAGCCATAGCTATCATGGAAAAATTTGTGGACAGAGGCAAGTTGCAGAGCTCTGAAAAGAAACACCACATAAGATGTAGCAAATAATGTCACATACTTCTAGCTGGAGAAAAACCTGAGAGCAAATGTGCAACCTTATGGGTGAGATTGCTTTAAAAAGGGGCAGTAAGAGAGTGGGTTAAGTCAGATATCGAAGACAGGGAGGCCAATAGCCATAAGAATGTGCAACAGTGGAGTGACCAATCAGCTACTAGGCTGAGGAAAGGGGTGGAGCAAGGGTTTATTTAATACTGTGAGGAGGTTGGGGTGTGAAAAAATTCAGTCCAGAACACAACTCAGAAAGAGATTTCCCCAAGATCAAGAAGCGCCAGGAGTTGGAAAATCTGGCGAGGAGCAAAAACTGGCAGTCAATGCCTGACTCCTCCACTGGGCATCCAGTCAAAACAGTGGCATTCAAAACCATGAGTTTCGGAGGTCCAGTGCATACCTGAATCTGTCCAGGGGTCAGTCGGGCAGTCTGTTAGCTGTGGCCGGCTCAGAGAATGCCGGGGCCACAGCAGCAGCTTGGGAAGGCCGCAGATGGGCTGTCTGTGGAACAAGAGGGGAAAAACAGAGGATTAAATACAGCTAGAGTACAATAGCAAGCTCAGTGGGGGGCAGGCAATGGGGAAAGACAAAGCATGAGGAAAAGAGGTGGCAAATGCAGGGCAATTATTTAGAGATAGAAGAGGAGTTAACAGGGAGGGGGGTTCTATGCTTTGGTGCTGGGACATCTAAGGAGGACAACAGCAGCAGAAGGAGGGGATGTAAGAGGAGGGTTTGTAGGTAAGGCAGAGAAAAAATTAAGCTGTTTAGAGAGACAGCAATGCAAGTGGGGAGGAGAAATTAATAATTGGCAGAGTGACCAGTGTAGAGCAGGAGACAGGGTTTGGCTGTAGAGGCAGAAATGGAAAAATGTAGCAATCTTGCTCAGTAGCTAGGTCTAAACAGTCAAACATCAGCTACTAAACAATACAGTTTGTCCAACACTAGTCTCACAGCAGCAAGTAACACTGAGAGGCTAGACCAGAGGCTTGTAATAGACTGGCTAAACTGGCAGGTAGAGTAAGACCAATTGATACATAACATAAGTAATTACATTTATAAAAATTCAGTCCAGAACACAGCACAGAAAGAGATTTCCCTGAGATCAGGAAGCGCCAGGAGTTGGAAAATCAGCCAAGAAGCAGAAACTGCCAATCAGTGCCAGTGCTATGCATGGAGATTACTTTTAAAGTCGCATCCCCATCACTTCCCCAACAGGTGGCCAAAATGCTCTCTATCCGGGGATGTAGTGGGACAAAAATGTAGGTTGGGCAGAAAGTTTCAGAATTCCCAGCAAGAAGGCTGGGGGTCTGGGGGCCACTGGGCTCCCAGAAGCTCTGGATGTTTAGATGCTCTGTGGTGAGTTTTGGGGCTTTTATTGAAGATGAACACACATTTTTGTTCTCTTCCCTACTGCTGACTCCAGATAATAACATTTATTTCAAAAATTAAGCATATCAGAGGAGATTTATGAGGCTCCTTCCCTACTACTCAAAATGAGACTGGTTAATGATAATAGTTATTTAGCTTTTCTGTAGCTGAAGTGGCGGTATATTCATCATAAAATAATGATGCATATTAGTGCCATTGTCTACATCTTAGTTCCTTAGGGCTGATAGAGGTAGCAGTAATGGGTTTACTGTTGACTCAACCTAGTCCTATTCAGTAAGATAGTAATTGTGAATTGAAAAGTTAGATACCCAGGGAAATGCAAAGCGCAACGCAAACTTTTGCGCTGCACTTTGCGATGTTTTGTGAGTCTAGCCCCTGATCTGTTCCCAGTTTAATATGCTTTTATAAATAAATACCAGAGACACAAATACAAAGCATGAGCACCTTGCACTCACCCTCAAATAAAGTCACTCAGTTTCTCTCCAGAAAAGTACAAGATGATGCTTCTCTATCCCAACCCTAGTCCCAGTCTGCTGTGCTGCTCAGAACAAGACCAAAACTAATTTCCTGACTCTTTGCTATCTTGATTTTTGAAACCTTTGGCCCTGATTTGTAATTGCGAGGCAGAGGCTGATTTGAATAATAACCATCGGCAGCAGTTTTTACCGATTGTTTTACAAGTGATGTGTACAGTTCCTCCAAAAAATGGAACAGCAGTAGACAATTATATTGTACTTCAGAGTGGAAATGTTAAAATGACCCATATAAATAATAAATAAAAACTTCAAAGCTATATAATTTTCATCATTCTGCTTCTCATATCATTGAATCTGAAAATAAATGAGTCACTAACTGAAATATCTATTGGATAAAACTGCACCTCAGTTTGAGAATGGAACCCTTTCTGGAAGTGAGATGTTCTTATTATGTATTGTTATTATCATCATCATTATATACTTATGTATCTTGCCTGTTTTGAAAGAATAATTAGAGTTGTGACAGTACATCAAATGCTGTCTTTGGAAAAAAAATCTAAAATGTTTATTCTGTTTTAAAGATTGTCAGCCCAGTCAAATGGAAGTGTAGCAAGCAGATTTGGTTGTTCTTCACATTTTGCTTTATACAATAATCTCAGTCCATAATTCATTATATAATAATAAATTAAGAAGGGGTTTGTTTCAGATGTTTCTCTTTTTATCTCCTCTCACCCAGGAATGAAAGCATCTACAGTGAAGTGAAGAGAAATGGAAATAAGCCAGGTTGCTTTTTTACTCTCTGTCCCTAAACTCCTAATGCGCGGTTGCGTGTGTTGGTTTAAGTGTGATGCGACAATGAGCAAAAAAGCAATATGGAAGGTCTTTGTAATCAGCTAGCAATGGATGTTACTGTTGACAAGTAAAAATATAAGCTTTTTTTTTATTTTTGGTCATAGCACAGCACAGTGGTTAATAGGTGGGCATTTATTTTTATCAGCTGAAAGTTCTGTGTAGTTCTATTATTTTTTCTCCCTTGCTGCCTGGAAAAGAGACAGCTCAGCCTCAGCTTAACTACAATATATGGCACCATTGATTTTTTGTTTCATTTTCCATTTTCTTCCCACACTCTCCTCTCAAAAGATGGTGATACGGGGTCACACTGTCCTGCTCCAGACCAGCAGCTCATGCTCTGCGACCGCTCGTCAGCACAACAGCACCTTTAATTTAAAAATGCCTGCTGCTAACTTTCAATTCACCCTCACCTGGATTATTATCTGGATGGAATCAGAAAAGTAAAGTTTCCATGGAGGATCACAGACAAGAGGCAAATGCAAGCCACCAATGACCAACAGGGACAACATACTCCCTCTTGTTCCTCAAGAGCCAGGATGGCAGGGTGCAATTTCTCCAGACATGGGCACTAAAGTATAATAACTACACATGACTCTGTTTCTGCTTCTTAAATTGGTTTAACTCTGTTAAAACATTTTAAGAAGCCTAATGTGTACAGAGCCACAGTGGTCTGCTACAGTCATGTGGTAAGTTCATGGCACATGACCTGCCCCCATCTACTCTGCAGACAGTCTGCTTCTGTTAACAGAACAAAACAAAAAAAAAAACATTTTTTCCTGTAGTGTGTATGTCTGGAGGTGCAGCAAGGACTCAGAGAATTTACCAAGGTGATATACATCTGAGTTGTAACTGGGGAGAGCGAGGAGTGCAAGTCACTGAGGAATAAAAAAAATAGGATTTTAATTTTCTTCAATTTCCAGACAGAAGTAATTCATTTCAGTGATGGTTGGACATTTGTCCAACCTCCCCCATGCTCTTGTCTCTATTTGTTTCCCTCTTGCATGGTCTTGTACACCACTCAGCAGCTCCGGTGGGGTGGAGAGGGGTTTATGTCAGCCAGGCTGATCGGGACACTGAACAGCTGTTTGCTGGGTGGTGTTCTGCAGATGAAAGGAAAAAGCTGCCACATGGTTGGTGAAGCTTTTTCTTTTCAAGTACAGATTATGTCAGGCAAAACAGTGTCAGTATCAGCCTGGCTGATGATTGGTGTGGTACTGTCAAGCCCCTTGCAGAGCACTCTGCATTGGACAGACAGTGTCACACCCTTCAAAAGCAACTCATATCAAGAAGTTCACCACGCATGCACAAACTTAAATATGCAAGTGTAAAATATTACTCCTAGAGCATTATGTGCAAATATATATATATATACATACATATATATATATATATATATATATATATATATATATATATATACACACACATACATACATACAGTGGCTACAGCAAAGGATATTATGCAAAAATACACAAACATGGAGCTCACTGTGCAAAAACAGTAAATAGTGGCTAGGACAGTGGCAAACCATATATAAAATATACTATGCAAAATACAATATAGAGTGGCTAGAACAACTTGTGCAACAGACTCTGTGAAAAATTCCAGTTTAAAAATACTGAACACTAATTACTCATGCCTTGGGTGTGGTGTGGTGTGGTACTGCACTCGAAAAACTGATTGATTTGCAACAAAAAAGGGAGAAACACACTTGTTTTGCATTAAGTCTTGCTAACGATATTTGAAATTATTTGGTTAAAAATCAGCTGTAATTCATGCTGCTGTGAGGGAGACACCTGTCACTTTGGCTCATGATGCTGTGGTGGAAAGCACAAGAGAGCGGGTGAACAGCACTAGAAAATAATTACAGTACTATCAACAGGCCAGCTTAGCTCTCATGATGTTCCTAGTCAGACAAATTTAAGGTACAGCTTCCGGTTATAATTGTTCTGCTGAAAATGTTATTTTATTAATATCTCGGTTTGACACCTTTGAGCTGGCAGCTCTTTACATAGGTTCCACATTATGGGAAATAAACGGAGAACAAAACATAGCTGGCACAATGTAAAACAGTCAACACAACCAGATCAAAGATAAGTACAAAATGTTGCTAGATGGAGCAATAAATGTGGCATTGTACAATGTATGCCACAGTTGTGATAAAATACAAATTAATGGGTGAAGAAGAGGAGCAAGACAGGAATGACATCAAGAGGGGGAAATTACAGCCCAGAGGGCCAAGTCTAGGGGTGGAAATAAGAAGACAGGGAAATGGAAGATAGTTGGGGGGGGGAGTGACAGAAAGACTAATATGAGGGTGGAAGAGGGGTAGAAAGGTACAACAAATGGGGAGGTAGAGAATTAGCCCAGAAGGCCTAGTCAAAGGAAGTGCTAAAGCAATTAAGTTAACATGTTCAGAAGGTATGTTCATTTGGAGCTAGTAGGAGCTAATAAACATGGCAATTTTGCAATGTATACCAATGAGCATAAAAAAAAAAAAAAAAGGAATTGGGTGAAGAAGAGGTGCAAAGTAGGAATACACCTGAAGGGTAGAAGTTACAGCCCAGAGGGCCAAGTCAACAGGAGGACATTTGTAGACAGGGATCTGAAAGTTAGAGGGAGGGAGGAGAGAACAGGAGGCCGATGCATATGGGAGGAAAGAGTGAACAGTAAACAAGAGGGGAGAGGCTGAGAATCAGCTCAGGGGCACTAGACAAAGGTAAGAAGGAGGAAAGGTGGGTGCATGGCAAAAGAGGTGAGGGGTAGGGAGGAGGAAGGCGAGAGAAGGAAGGATGAGACTAGCTGGAGGGAGACAAGTAGCCAAGGGAAGTGCAGTACCTAGATGGGCTAATTAGTGGAAGCAGTCAAAACTGGCATTAGTAACAAGGTGTTGTCTGAGCAGACATTTAAAAGAGCTCAGTGAAGTTGAGGAGGAAATGTCAGCGTGCAGGGAGTTAAATCAAAGTGGGGCATGGTAGGTGAAAGATTTTTGACCTTGCGAGGAGCAACAGTGAGGAATTTTGAAAACCTGGCTATCCGAGCTTCTGGTATTGTGAGGATTGGTGAAAGGGGTGAGGAGTTCCTGTATGCCTGGGGGCATCAAGTCAAGGTTTACTTTTTTGTGAGCAGACATGTTTGGTACATAAGTCTGCCCTTGAAATGGAACCAGTTGGCCTGCTCATATTGGTCACAGGTGTGAGTTAGTTGGGAGCAACCAGTTAGGAGCTGGCAGGCTTTATTGAGAGCAATATTGACTCAGTGGAGGGATGTCACTATGGCAGATCCATAGACCACCAAGCTATGTATCGTTAGGCTAAGGGCTTCACGAGTCAGACTATGTTTGTGCTTACAGGATCCCCCAAAGTAGTTGGCAGCCATGGCGCAACATATGTGTATAAGCAGAGAGCTATCAACCATAATCTCTCAGGTATTTAAAGTGCTGAATGAGCTTTAAGGGAGACCCCGTATCATTGATGATAGAGAGAGGGAAGGATTTGTGTCTGTTTGGGGGGCTGGAGAATAACACAGTTTTCATCTTTTTGTAGTTCATTGTAGTTTATGTTTGTTGAACAATCTTTCAACATCCGCAAAGTTATTCTGTAGCTGCTTCTCAAGAGCTATAGGATCTGGATCACTGGTGAACAAGACAGTGTCATACACATACAGCAGAATATGACCCTGGCATGCAAGAGGGAGCTTATTTAGGAAAATACTGAATAAGAGAGGTCCCAGAAAGGAGCCTTGCAGGACTCCTATGAGAACAGGTCTACTGTCAGAAAGGGTGTTTTCAATCTTCACCTGCTGTGTACAGTTGTGCAAGTAACTACAGATCCATTCAACGGCGTCAACTGAAAGACCAGTGGCAGAGAGTTGCTCAACCAAAAGGGCAGGGTTCACCATGTCAAAAGCCTTGGTTACATCTATGAAGGCCATGGCAACAAGGTGACATTGGTCTAAGGAGTGATGGATAAAACCAGTGAACTCTAGCAAGGCTGAGATGGTACTATGACCAAGCAAGATTAAAGAGGTGCAAATAGGTAGGTGTAGCGTATGAGGGGGACAGAAGGAAGATTCAAGGTAGGGGGTGTCTGGGCTATGGTGCCAGGTGCGCCAAGTGAAACAATGGGAAAGAGAAGTGAGGTCAAATTGAGTTGGGGACATGGAGGAGTTGGAATCAGTAATCAGGTAGGGTGGTTAAGCACAGCAGAGGAACAAACAGAAGAAATTGAATAGGGTCAGGAGGGACAGAAGATCAGGGCAGGCTAAGTGAACCCAGAGCAAGCTTTGGTTCAGAAAAGTAGAAATCAGGGACTGAGAGCAGGTTTGGGTTTAAGCAGCAGAGATGCAGGCTTGAACAGCTGAAGCAACAGAAACAGAGACAGGAGAATAGGTTTGGAACACTGGGCAGATTATAAACGGCTCCAGGAGCAGCGAAGCAATAAGAGAAGGCTTTAGGACCAGGGGAAAAAAATAGGCAGGGTATAGGTAGGCAGGGAGATAAAAGGATGGAAAATTAGCAGAGGGTAGTGGACAGAGTAAGCAGTGCAATCTGATTCAATTCAATAGAAACATTCGATGCAAGTATATTAATTCTAACTGACGAGTGAAAAAGCAGTGCAATCAGATTCAAATCAGTGGAAACATTCAATGCATGTAAATTAATTCTAGCTGCCTAGCAAGAAACAATCAAATGGGTTTAAATTTTCTAGTTAACAAAGCATGCACAGTAGAAGAACCTTTCCATTCACTGATACAGTTACATAAAAATTCAAATAAATCAAAAATACAGTTTAAAATTAAGCAGAGAGTGTCGAGTGCTATAGGGTTTAGAATGCAGTGGAAAGCTGGGACCAATTAGCGAGGAGCTGCACAGAGCTCGTGTGGCCAGTCAGAATAGTAGCATTCAAGCCAGAAAATTATAGAGGCAGCAGCATATCTTCTCCAGCAGGGCAGGCAGCGGGCAGGGCAGTGGAAATTTGGACAGATTGAATGGAACTGGGGCTGCTAGCAGATCCACTGGGATGCCCAATCAGGGTAGCACCTAAAAGGAGGGGAGAACAGAAAGGGGTTAGATAAAAAATATCTTGCTGAAACATGAGTCAGAGCTCATGTGAGATCAAACCTGTGAATTCATAGGGAGATAGTCATTCAGCTTGGGATGCTCTATATTAGCCAATCATATTGCTTACCGTTTGTTAATATTATAGTATATGGTTCAGTGCTATTGTGTATGAAATTCATACACTTCCGTATGCTGTGATATGCCAATAGTGATGTCAGAATGCTTTTGTACCACAGTAGCTATGTCACTAATCTAGTACAGCAGCATATAATCGTGTGTCTATTATGATTCATCATGCTTAACTATACTGCCATTACCGGAAGTGAACTGTTCACTAAAAGTTGAACTACTAAAAATGTTGCCATCTCATCTATTTTGTTACTTACAGTAAATCACAATTAATGTTTTTATTTTATTCTGTTGTTCTGTTTTCTATTTATTTGGTTACAGACAACGTTAGACAGTAAATGAATTAACAAAAGCATGTATTTTACTACATAATTTATTGGCACCTATACACATCAAGGCTGATGTTTCCATCTCAAGCTGAGATGACATTATAGAGGCCTCTCAACCTGCTCCACTCTTGAGGTCTATGATGTCATCTCATCCCTCTGGTGAAACACATCCTTGTTGTGTATGGTTGCCCCATACATTATTCTATATTTTTAAAACAGAATTAGAGACTTGAAAGTAGATCTGTTGTAGATTAAAATAAAAAATTAGTAATCTTATTGTTTTTGCTGCTTTTAGATGGTGAGTTTTTCTGTAAACCCATTTGCCTGGAGTGGAACCTCAAAAATCAGTGGAGCCGTGGGAGGTTTAGCCCTCACCAGAACTGATGGATCAGCCATTCTTGTTAATGAACTGACTGAAGATATTGAGGTAAGTCTGAGTATTCATAAACTCAATGATCACTTGAACCCGTACATCTAGTGCAATGCTTAACTATACATGTTTGTGTTCAAAGGGAGTGTCTTCATGCAGTGAGCAGTGTCCATACCGTTCAATGTTTTCTTGTCATCAGTGCTCTGGTTTTCTTCATTCAAGACATTTCAACTCAATGCCTCCAATTTTCTTCTATCTGGTTGCAATTTTTTGGTGGTTGATTATTTTAGATTTGTGGAGCCTGTACTTACGAATCTAGGCAAGAGAAAGCAAGGAAGTGCCTGCTTCTGCATGCACAAAGCAAACACATTGGTGGAATGTGTAGAAGGTGTGGGAATAGATGGAGGCATACACCAGTGTAAGAACTCAAATCAGCTTTTATTCAGCAAAAAAAAATAAAATAAAACAGCGGACTGTATCACAACCAAAAAAATAAAGAGGGTTAAACTAATAATTAAATCAAAGTTCAGTTGCAATTCCACCATTTGACCACTAGAAGGCACTAGGGTCCGAGGTAGGGTCAGCCCCTCTGCTGAGCCTCAAGATCTGCTCACGGCTGGCACTAGTGCTCTACTGAGCCCTCATCTGCCTTCCACTTCCAAGGATCCTCTTTAAATAGGGATATGATCAGGTGGTGCTACAAAGCTCCGCCTCGTTTGAAAACATAACCTTTATTTTTACACATACACTTTATTATTTATCCCTAAACATTCTATATTCATTTATATCTGATAATCTTTCACATTTAAATACTGGAATCATGTTATAATCCTTTTATAACAAAATGTTATTGTTGAGGGTGGTTCCCTGCTGTTCTGGCTCCTCCCACATGTCTTCAGCCCAATATAGTTAGCATTACAGAAGCCGGCTGGCTCTATAGAAGACTGGGACAGGAAAGGGTCAGGTAGCAGCAGAACCTCTCCACAAACTTCTTTTCCTCCTCAAGGAAATACCTAAATAAAAAAACAAATAACAACACAGGTATTTTAACATTTTCCTATAAACTTAGTCATTACTACATTACTGTATTTTCTTCTCCAAGCATTTTAAACTTTTGTGCAGACTTTTTGTTCCCTTTTTAGTTTTAGTTTTCTGTTCTGATATACAGTAGGGGACTGAAAGAGTGTCTAAAGTGACCTTTAACCTAAAACACCAGCTCAAACTAAACCTGTCCTTTTAAACATTTATTTCAACAGGTTTTCTGTATTTCTGTTGGATTCTTGGCTAGCAAACAGTGAAACTTTTTTCAGTCATGTTTGGAACAGCAGCCTGTTTGAATGTACCAGGCTGCAACATGAGACTTCATGATATGGGCAGTCCTGCCTCACCTGTGCTACTAAAACACAAGAAAACCTTTACAGGTAGACAGAAAAGCTCAATTCCTGGCTTTTGTCCCAATTCTCATAAAGTTGTAACCAGCTCTAAATAAAACAGAAACAGCAGTACTGTCCTTGAAAATATTAATTTTAACAAGTTCTCCACCTTTAATTCTTCTTCGGTTACTTTAAATTGAAATAAAAACAGCCTAACTTCCTAGTCACTCTGAAATAGAGCAGTCTGCAAGTGTGTGTGTTAAGCTGCAGTGAGAAACTTCCTGTTTTCAGCAAACCTGCCTAGCCTGAACTACTTGAACACCACAAAACACGAGTAGGCTGTCTGAACAGCCTAATTACTAGCTTTTGCCTGATTTTTAGTCCTTTCAGCAAGCACGACTCGCTCGCTCTAATTCGCACAATCGTGAAGGAATTTGCACACATTCACACGATTGTAAAATCGTGCAGCAGGTTGTGCACACCTTCGTGAAGGATCGTGAATTGCTATAAGGGAAGTGGGGAATTTTCCTGGAAAGACCCTGAAAGGGAAATAAAGGACAGTTAACAGAGAGCCATCTTACAGGTGGCCTGCCTGTAACATGGGGAGAAACAAAGAGAAAGAAATAGCAAGAAAATAAGTGCCGTTGCAACAGACTTCTAGATAGATAAAGGAGGGCTCTCCAGGACTATACCACCCTTCTACAGAGTGCAACATTGTATGGTTCTTTAAGGTCTGATGGTGTTGTGGCCAATGGCGTTGAGCGTTGTGGAGTCTGGGCTGTGAGCAGCGTATTGGAAGCAGACAGGTAATTACACTGGTCTGCTTGCTGATGGATGGAAACTTCTTAAATATGAAATGATGAAGCCACTCCTTAGCGTAAGAATTTTTTGCCCACTAGCATGCCAACAGGGCCTGATCATTGCTCAGAATGTAAGAACAAAAAAACAAAGTGCTGCGTTAGTGTGTGGTCTGAAAACAAAACAAAATGGTAATATTAAATGCACACTGCAAATAGAAAATAGAGTTAAAATCAATGTTTTGTCCATAGTTCTTCTTCAAGTATTATCTAAAAGAGAAAAAAGCAAACTAAGTGGACAGGGTAGGGGAAATAATCATTTCTTCTATCCCTTATTTCTCCTTACTGCTCTACTAACTTTGCTTTTTCGATAATTCCTGAAGAAGACTTATGGTCACACTGTCGATTTTAACTCTATTTTCCATTTTCAGCATGCATTTAATATTACATTTTGTTTTGTGATCATCACTGACCCACCTCTCACTGCTCTGCCACTGGTGATGGATGCTCATTCAACCCATCTATTTGTATTACCCACCCACCTAACCTACTCTTGGAATATGACAAGCAGTGGGTACCGAACCCTATGGCCGGTATCTGTATCCCCTCTTGCCCAAGCTGGTGTTTCTCTGACCCCCACTGACCCTTTCAGCATCTCCCAAAGACTCCTTACTTACCTATACAATTCTGCTCCGATGACTGTCACACATCCTGCTGATTCTAATGCTGACCAGCAAATCAGGGAAACAAGGTAAGTTTGCTTACTGCCTTTCTAATGCGTTTTGAACTTTTACTCATAACTCTGTCATTTTCTTTACATTTTTGCACCACATTTTCATCATACCCAGCCTCATGAACATGACAGGTATCATTTTTCAAATCCTCTCTGAATCATGTTTTTAGTCACTCTGCTAAATCATCCTTTGGGTGGGATTTTAAATCACCATAACACGGGGTCATAAAAACAATGGGCTCAGTTTTCACATGTGAAACTATGACCCAGCGTGCCTTCACCAAATAGGTACGATGCAAGTGTCACCTTGAATCATAGTTTGCGATGATCCTGATTTTCAAATGCCAGCTGCAGTGAAATCAGGATGCCGTGCGCCCAACCCACCCTGCACCACCCTTGTGGCAAAAGCACTCCTATGCCAGTCACAAGGGGGCTTGTACCATGGCACGGCTGCACCATCCCCTTTTTTGGGAAGTTGCAAGCTCTGCCATAAATGCAGCAAAGAGCTCAAGAAGGACCAGCCAGGAGGTGGTCTAAGTACCCTGCACCACTGCATGGCAGGGGGGCCAGTGAGTGGTGGTGCTGGGAAGGTGGGGAACAGAGGCTGCAGGGGCACTGAGGGTTCCATAGGGCATGAGGGTAGTACAGCAGCAAGTATATGGAGCAGAGCAGGCACCTAGCAGATGTGCTATAGGGCTTATAACACAGTCAAGGGGACCAGATGGGGGGGTTGGCATCGACAGCCTATTGTGATACAGCCCCAGGTGGAAGCAGTCCTGGCACCTGCCCCACAGAACCCACTGTCCTGTGGGATAGGTGCCAGGGCTGCTTCCACCTGGAGCCATGTTATAATAGGCCCGCAATGCCCACCCCTTCCGCCCAGTCCCCTTGGCTGTGTTATAAGTCCTATGGCACCTCTGCCAGGTGCCTCCTCTGCTCTATATACTTGCCGTAATACCCCCCCATATGCCCTATGGCACCATCAATGCCCCTGCAGCCTCTGTTCCCTACCTTTCATCTAGGGTTCTCCCCCCCCAAACATACACACACACACACACACACACACACACCTCCACAGGTCATGTAGGCTTGCACGGGGGGGAGGGTTAATGGATCCCTGTGTCAAACACCACAGGTGTGCCCAATGTCTGGTGCAGCCATAAGACTGCAGCAACTCCAGGGTCTTCAGTGCAGGGACCCCTAATCTTAAAAAATTGGGTGCAGGGTCCCTGATGCACTCAGAGTTTGCTGCAGCCCTAGATCAATGCACACTGCAGAGATCTAAGGGATCTTTGAAAATCAAGCCCAATATGTTACAAATTTGGGGTCAAAATGTGAAGAAACAACTAAGTTGTGAAGACACATTGAATTTTCACCTTTTAATCATAACTTTATTGTTGTAGATTTTTGACCCAAATTTTCAACATACCCCTTGTGCCCTAGTGCTGTCTCCCATGAATATGACAAGTGTCATTTTTTAAATACCCTCCGAGCATGTTTTTGCAGTCATGTAGGAAATGATCTTTCAGGTGGGATTTAAAAAAAACAAACACCTGTCTAGATCATAGCCTGTGGTCATAAAAAGACTATGTTGAAAATTTGTGGTTGAAATGTTGAAGCCCACTGAAATTAGATATTGCCTCTCAGTGGGCCTATCCTGTAAATACACAGTAAAAATGGATAAAAGCTGGGCTCCCACCAAAACCAAGATAGTGCATATCGACTGTGCTATTCCAGGTAAATACAGTGTAAAAATGGGTACACACTGTACCCCATTGATGAGATATTGCATCTCTGCTGGCCTATCCTGGAAAAAAGCACTTTAAATATAGAACAAAGTGTGGGGAAGTGTGTGATATGAGAATTTAATGCACACCCGAGGTGTGGGATGCTACATAAACCCCAAGAGCGAAGCTGGCCAGCAATTTTTTCCAGCCTGACTCCTGTCTGTCTCTCTCTCTCTCTCTCTCTCTCTCTCTCTCTCTCTCTGTGTCTCACTCACACACACACACAGTCTGCCTCTGCCTTGTGATTTTTTTTTGCTTAAAAGTGTTTATTTCTTTATTTATTTATTGAGGCTCAGACTTTCTAGTCTGTGATTGCACTCAACTTCAGCTGTGCAAAGTTAGATATGACAACATTCCATTCAAGTTGGCAATAAGTGTGATCAACAAGATAGTTCTTTTATATTTTTGTTTCACAGTGGATCTAGCAGATGTTTTTGAAAAAATAAAAAAACAACCATAAGAGGACCATTGCTGAGCTCCTCGGTGCAGTATCTGGAACCATGAGCAAGAGCCATGTGTTTGGGGTTATTACGGTGAATATCAACTGGCTCAACCTCAAGAAAAAATCGCTGCCCAGTTATTATGAATGGATAATAGCAGGACCCCAAGCCGGCATGGTCACACAGTGTTAGAACTAGTACTTGCTATACCAGCGACATGTCTTTGAGAATGAGTGAGGGCCATCAGGGGCTGACAGGGGTAGGAAGGGTTAAACATCCCAGGGAGTGCTCTCCTTCCTTGATGAGATGATTATGCTGTTCCCACTGTGTGACCGATGTCTACTGGAGACCAGTCAGAAACACAGTTGGGAGCACCAGGAGAGGAGAAGTTGCCGCCGGATGCCTGTCACATATGTATGCCACCCCATTATGAGTGACCACCTCACTGCATGTCACCACCCCATGGGAGAACTTCAGGTGGCAGGAGAAAAATGTCAGCCATCCAAGCTGGCACGCAACACAGTCCCTAGCACAACTGACACAGCTAGCCATGCACCACACTGTGGTCCTGGTTAAATGAAGGATAACCAGTAAGTCCATGAGAAGGCTGGTGACAGGGCTGGGGAGTGCCGCTGATTGAGACAGAATGAGAAACAACTTTGTGGAACGTGAGAAACAAACCAGGACCCCACTGAAACAAGGTATTGCATCTTAGTTGTGATATCTTGTATGCATACAGTGTAAAAATGTGTAAAAGCAGTATCCCATTGAAAATAAGATATTGCTCTTTTCTGACTTGTAATAGCAAGCAAGCAAACATGTTTGGTATTGGAAAATATTTGTTTTATACTGCCCTTTCCCAGGGGCTCAGGGCACAGTACATGATAATAATAGAAAGATAACACTACGATAAAGAATAAAATAAAAGTCAAAAACTAAATAAAAAAATACATAGAAACACAGAAAGAGAGAAAAAATGACAGCAGGGGACCAAGGGTCCATCTAGTCTGCCCATGAGTTCCCGAGACCTACTCAGATCCCAGGACCTAACCCTGCCCCCCTTCTGCTTTATGTCCCCAGTTGCACCCACATCTTTTTTTCTCACTTTTGCTCTGTCCCACCCCAGTTTCAATGATGTCACAGTCTTTTTTTAATCAAATAAACTTTACTGATTTTTCCAACACCATAATAACAAACAATACAAAAGTTCAAAAATGGTGTAATAGAACAGTGACAGTAATATCCGATAAGACAAAAAAATTACCTAAACTGAGCTCCCCTATCTTACACTCTCTCTCATCCTCCTCCCTCACCCCTCCCCACCCCATGCCCTTCCCTTGAGCCTATGAATTCTGTTGATGGCCCAATAACACAGAAGAGATCCAAATGTTTATTATCAAACACAAAAAAAGTGAGTGAATATAGGTAAAGTTTATCATCGACTTGGGGTGGAAAGAGATACTAAAGTGTATGAGTGCCCCATGTAGTATGATAATGATAATAACAACGCCGTAGAGATGCAATATGCTTTTCAACCATTACAGGGGATAGGAAATGATTTTTACATAGTTAACTGCCCTTCCATCTTCCTTTCCATGCCAGTTATGTATTCTGATATGCTTTGATGATTTATTGTTAAATAAATAATCTAGCTTTGTGGTGCCTTCAGATCTAAATTGAGTTTCACTCTCCTCATCAGCTACTGCTCTTGATTTTCATATTTCTAAGACATTCTATGGCATCAGAAACTCCCATTCCATGCTCTTCATCTGAATGGAGTGGAATGGATATTTCTGATGTCAAAGAATGTTCAGGCAGTGTGAAAACAGAGAGCAGCAACTGCTGAGCAGAGAGGGATTCAGGGTAGTTACAAAGGCAACAAAATTAGATTGTTCATTTAACAAGAAAGGTCAAAAGCATATAAAAATAGTGAGTAGCCAATGAAAGATCAACTAGAGGGGAGACACGTGATGCAGTCCACCTAGAAGCAGCACTTGTCTGGAGCGCCAACCTGCCGCCCTTTGCAAAGCCCCTTATACCAATTTCGGGAAAGGCTAAAGGCAGATTTTAGATGCTATTTAAAGCTACTGCTTTCCTGCCTCCAGTACTCATTTTATTAGAGATCCTCATCACAAAGTTTTCTAACAGCAATGGATGCCGAGATGAGGCAGGCCGCGATCAGGCATACTCCGCCAACCACGCCAGAAAAGACTTCCAAAAAATCAAGAAGTCAAGGAGCGGGGAGTTCGACTAAAATGAATAATCCTAATCCTCCAGCAACCGCTCTGACCGAAGAGAGATTTCTTCAGGAGCTGTTACCATTCCGAGAAACCTTGGATGACATTGCTACAGAGATAAAGTCTATTAAAGGGGATCTCGCCAGCCTTAAGACGAGGATGGCCGACTCAGAGCTCTGAGTCTCGTCCTAGGAGAAGTGGAAAGATAGAATCGATCCTGAGATCGTTCAGCTCCAGCAACAGGTTTGCAAACTTCAGCTCAAAACAGAAGATTTGGAGGGGAGAAGCAGGAGAAATAATGTCCTGATCATCAGGCTACCCGAAGCAGAAGAGGGAGCCGACATCATTGTCTTCATGCAGACGTTTCTACATAAGGCATAAGGTCGTGGGAACCTCTCCATTGAACCCCCAATACCACATAGAAAGAGCTCATCGCTCCCTTAGACTGAAGCCTCAATCAGGTTCTCCTCCCCGACCTATCATTATAAAATTTCTTAGTTTCGTGGAGAAGCAACATGTCATCACCAAAGCTAAGGATCTACAATCAGTAACCTGGGGTTCCTCCAAAATAAGAATTACACAGGATCTCCCCTTTGAGACCAGACAGAAGCGTGCAGCATTCCACCCGACCGTAAGTTGATAGTCGCTGGTATCCACTTCAAGATGTTATACCCTGCCAGACTACAAGTGGCAATTGAAGGCACCTGGCACTTCTACGACTCTCCTGAACAGGCTGCAAAAGACCTTACTACCAGACTTCCAAATCTTTTCAAGGCAGGCTGACTTCACAGGGACTAAACGGAGTCTCAATAATGCAAACTTTGAAATTTTTCCTAAAGTTAGTTATTGCAATTGTGGTTAGTTACCTGCTGAGTTCTTCATCGATGGGAAGATGGGGTAATATAGGCCTTGCTGACGAGTGGTAGGCCCATCTTTCCCCTCATGGTGTCGTGCATTCACTCTCGGGGGGGGGGAGGAACCTTATGGTTGATTCGGATTTTCAGGCAGCAGCTTATGGTATGGACCTATTTTGGTCCCATCACAATTAGGGTTCCCCTATCATTTCCATGTTGTTTCGGGGCCTGGACCACCTGACTTGTGGTGATATGTGATGCGTGATGCGGACGTTATTGGAGGGGGGAGAGTCCCTTTTTTTTTTCTTGTCTTCCTTGGAGAAAGTGCTGCCTTAGAATCAAGGATTACTCCCAGGTTCGTTCTCGATAAGGGCTTCGTCTAGCCCCGATTTGAATCAACAAGCTTTAGTGTGGTAAGTCACCTATAATTTATTATGGCAAACTATTTGGAACAGAGTACTTGTGCCCAATTGGGGGATTATTCCCTCTCACGGGATAAGATGGGGCTAGGAGGTATAATTCAGGAGAATATATTGCCACAGTTGTTCCAATTAGGAGAGGGTGTTATCCCTTCTTTTTTTTCTCTTTCGACTCCAGGGGGATTTAAGGCTTTAATATCCTGCGTATATTTAATTGGAAGACATAGCTATTTCAAGTAGTACTCATGAGTGGCGATCAAACTGGGGGTAGTGGAGGGCCGGGGCTCCGGATTGGGGCAAGCTCCGGGAAAACTGCATGGTGTGCTAGTAAATGGGGGATATGGTGTATTTCGGGGGAATCTGGTACTGCACGTGCACATTAGGTGTTTGGCTAAATACCCTTCCAAACTTGAAAGGTGGATTCCTCTCCCATGACAGGATGTGTCGTTTCCGGATAGTGGTTAAACGAAATATCGACAGGAGGGTCTGGATCCCAAGAATTTTTGCATGGCTTCTCGGGCTATCATTTAGCTATACCTGGGGTCCTTTTGTATATAGTTGTGTTAGTTCTTTGGGGAGTTGAGGGGTATCTCAGACAGAGACTTCTTCTTTGGTATTGTCTATGGTAGTGGGGACAGTTTGTTACAGCGTATTATGTGTGGTATTACTGGATTATTTTTTCAGGGAGAAGATGGGAGGAGGTGGGTTTGGAGTGGCTTTCAGAATGTTTTTTGCAGTTAGCTATTTATGACTGCTTTTTCCTTTTAATTGTTAATAATGACTGCCATACCACTTAAAATTGCCACATGGAATGTCAAAGGTGTTAGAGACATGACGAAGAGATATCAGGTTTTTAAAAACTGCGCTTTAATAAATGTAGATATTCTGTTGCTTCAAGAAACCCATCTACTAGTCACTGAATCAAACTGGCTGCGCCGACAAGGCTTTTCTCAAGTGTTTGTTGCAAGTGGATCAGCATCGAGCGGGGGGGTGGCTATTTTGATAAAGAAACACGTATCGTTACTGGCAGAAGAGAGTCTAATAGACCCAGAGGGCAGGTTTATATTAGTTAAAGGTTCTCTTAGTGTAACCCCTCACCCCTGCCTTTTTAGCAAAATGACAGGTGGCATGCTGTTGAAGCTGACAGCAGTGTCTGGTGGGGACTGGGTTCAGGGAGGATGAGGTTACTCGGCACAGGGGACCTAGGTTTGGCTACTCTGCACAGTGGCACCCAAGTAAATCCGAACACAGGAAGCAATAACTGTAATGTCCAGAACCAGGAATGGGATTCTTCAGTGTGGCTTTTATTCACATCCAAGCTGAACAAACAAAGCATAGACGGACCCCCACGGGGCTACATTCCTGGTAATGTAGATTAGAGACAACAGAACACTTTATCACTATTTCCAGCCCTCAGGCTCTAAACTCACCAGGCACACAGCCTGGACTTGCATGCAGCTTTGGGTACACGGGCCGACTTGTACACTACTTGGGTTTTCCCCACTGGCCTGGCTTCCCCGCCAGCCACTTGATCCGTGGTCTATTTGAGGAATGAACCAATTGTCCTGTTGTGGCTCCCCAAACCACACTAGAGTCTTTGACTCCTAGAGAGAATTTTCCTTACAAACCCACATCTGGGTACTTCCCTCATCACTGGCCAAGTGCCTGAGGTAAAGTAGAAATCCACAGAAGAAATCCATAGAGGTGGACCTGGTCACTAAAGATGGGGGGCCACCTACCTCCAGCTCCCAAAGCCCATACCCGGCCATTTCTCTGGTATCTGAACAATTTCTTTACTGAAAACTTTGAAATGTAGATTCTGGGTAGATGTCTGTCACATCTCCTCTACATATCATTTGCATCCCAACAAGCTCTGGACTTGAACCTACTTTTAATTTGCTTAGCCCATTACTCTAGGCTTCCACTATTTTAGTAGTTCAATCCCCACATTGTCACACAAGTCCCAGGGTGAAAAACATAGGCCCTTTTAGCAAGAGCAGACACTCACCCTCATGTTGCAGGTGCCCCACAGGCGACTCACAAATCTTCTTCTTCTCCCAAATAAACTCTGGAACACATAGGCAGCTTTTCCATTACAAGCAGAACTAGGGGGTTGCCCCAGGAATCTGCAGGGAACCCTTTCCTGCCCCCCCCCGAGGGATGGGGCACTGAGATCCGAAAACAGCGGTCTCCACCACTTCAGTTATCTTCTGCGTCTCTCTTTTGGTGGAGACACACACCCTTAATACCTAAAAGTAGCCCTCTGTCGGGGCTGAGGCTCCCAGAGCCTTACTGAGCTGCTGAGCTGCTTTCTCAGCAAGCTCCCAACACCAGCTCCACACTGAACTCACTGACTTCAAAACCTCCCAACGTTCTATACCAACTCCCTTGCTGCAGATTCTAATGTGGCTCATGCAGCTGCGATAGTTCTATTGGTGATGTCATCCCTCAGTCTCAGCTGAGACTGAGAACAGAGTGAGACAGTGTGAAATCCATTTAACTGGAGTTTCACAAGCTGCCTTCTCTGCCTACCACTAGGTCTTACTGGGATTCTAGTAACCCCGGGTAACAAGGGGGTTACACTCACCGGCCTTAGGCCATCCCACCCTATGTGCTACCTGCAGAGGGGGGTGATCAGGCCCCCTCCTACCATGTGCAAGCACAGGCAGGCAACACTAAGGGCCTAGAGGCCTTTAGCTGACATATTAGCCTCTACATTATCCACTTACTATGGACACCTAGTGGCTCTGGTAGAACTATCCAGAGCATAGCCCTGATAGATCAGCACTGCGGTCCTAATGGCCATTCAGGACCACAGCCTGTTTATCCCCCCAACCCTCTAGCGAAACCCTATCTGCTTCTAACCTAATACCCCCAAAAACAAAACAACCCGGGGACCTCCCCGACCTTGGGCAAACTGCAACCACACACTATTGAAATACCACATTTTATACCATGTTACAGCCTCCCCCCTACCCCCACAAGCACACCTGAGGAAGGAAAGGGTTAATACAGTAACAACAACAATAACACCCCAGTACTTTAAATTTCTACACACTAAAGCACTGATGAGGAACTCCGATGAGCCCCTCCTCCTTTTCTTGTCTTCTCTTCTGTCTTCCCAGGAACACCTGTAAGAAAAAGAAAGACAACACACGCTCCTAATCTGCATACATAGTCTACCTAAACCCCTACCATCAAAACACTGAAGAATCCCAAAAAGATTTTTTTTAGAAAAACAGTATTTACATTAGAAAACAACAACATTATTTACAATACACATTTGGGGGGGATGGAGTGCCCTAAAAGTCCTAACTAGTGACCACAATGCCCGAAGGCTAGTCCAATAAAGAGTCTCTCCTGGGCTGGAGCCCGGTGAAGCACAGTTCTAACAGGCCAAAGTTCCGAAGGGGAGAGTCTTTGAGGACAGTTCACACATTTTGAAGTCTGCTAGTGAGGGTGTGTACTGCAATGTCATAAAGATAGAAAAGTTCTGACTTACCAGCCACTTGTAGAATGGAAATATTTGGACCAACCTACACCTCTGATGAAGACTCTCCAGGGCAGCATTTCTTCCGATACTGCTGAGCTGATGTCATCTCTGGAGATGGAACCTTAGAACAGGAACAAAAAAGAAAACAGCTGGCCCGACATCATCCGATTACCAGGCGATGAACAGGATACAGCTGGGCTGGTGTCCTCTCTGGATCTGAAGTCATCTGGTGGGCCAGTCGATGGATTCTGGAGAGGCCAGTACACTGTTGAACTGATGAATGTGGGGCACCTGAGTCCTGGATGTCCATATTGGTGAATCAATAAAGGCACTTCACAGTCTGGTGTGGCAGTATTGACTACCACTGCTCGGCTTTCCATTTAGTGGCACGGGCACTTTGCTGGGAGGTCCTTGCACTGAGGCCAATAGTACCGTGGGTCAGGAGCTTGAATTATTACCCCTTCTGGGTGCACATAATTCACACAATGGGAGATTTCACGTCCCTCTCCATCCACTATTCTCACTCTGTCTATAAACAGTGCCCTGCCTGTCTTCCACTGGGTATACTTCTCGTGAAACAGTCTGTTCTTTACATGCTTGTTGGCCCCAGGATGCACACTTTTCATTGCTTCATCCCAGATCCAGGATTTCCTGCTGTTCTCAATCTCCTCCCAGACTTTTCGAGGAAAGGTCATACCATAGATCTCATTTGCCTTCCTACGAACCAGTCTCTCCTCTTTACTTGCTTTGGTCAATCTGAGACCGCTGGCCTGGCTTGGGGATGGCCAGTCCTGGTTCTGCCAGCTTCGCATCCTTAAAGAAATTAGAAACAGATCCCTGACTTCTTCCTCTTGCAAAGCCAGGGCAGTGGCATCACCACTTTCTTCCATACATTCCTCAGAGGCAAGATCTTGAATCTGTGTACCCGTTCCTTTTTCACAAGGCCACATAGGTTCCCCCTCATCTTCCTCTTCACTGAGGATCTGAGCCCAGGAGTGAGCAGTTGTTGTCACTCCTGAGACTATCCACTCATCACTAGGCGCGGAGGTAGACACCTCCCACTTAAAGGCCTCCTGCATCTCATCTTCGCCTAAGAGACTTGGGCTAGCCCCCGGGGTCTATTGATGCTTTATCCGAACTTTCCTTCTGGGATCCAGCATCTGAAACTTCAGCTTCTGGTTCTGTCTCTAACTCTGCACCCTCTAGCTTTGTTTCACACTCCCCTGAGGGGCCTTCCTCCACAGGCTCCGCCTGGTGCTGTGTGCTGCCAACTGCAGAATCCTGAACCTTTGTCCATGTGGGAGCCAAACAAATTTGAGGTGCTTTATACAAACCATATTTTTCTAGGCATCCAGCACAGTGAGGAATCATGAAGACGTCCCTTCCAGCTCTCAAGCATATTTGACATACATGCACTGGATATCCAGGAACCGCCACATGAGGAGGTAGTTGTCCTCCATAGCACCACTTTTCAATATCGCTCAGTCTATTCACTGCTGCTGTTACTGCAACCCGGGCATGATCCGGATAGCTAGCTGGTCCTGAGGCCATAACTGCAGGAAAACAAACAAAAGTTCACTGTAACTGAAAGTCCCAACTTTACTGAACACACTCTTTAGTTGTAAAATGGCTCCTCTGCTGCTGTGTTTACTTTACTACCCCACCCTGTAATGGTGGCAGCAGCACTCCTGTGCATCAACATTCAGAATCTGGGTCAAGCCACTGCGTAGCCGATTTACATAAACTACTGATAACTTTTTCTCAAACTGCACAACTTGCTCTATTCTTGCTTTAAACACATTTACAGGATTTTCCACAGACTTTTTACATGCTGGAAACATTTCTTTTATTCACAGTCCCTTAAAGCTTCAGGTTTTTAGCACAGGATTGCCTGTATAACTAGTGCTGCACATTGGCTACAACCCACAGTATCTCTCTGGCTTCAAACTTTAAACTGAGGCTGGACTCATTACTATGCACACAGTCAATGGCTTAACAGACTTGCACTTGCTGGCAGGACTTGACACAGTCGTTACTTGCAAAGTGACTACACTGCTGCACACACATTTATATGGCATAGGGCAGAAAATCACTGTTTGAGCAGTTTTTTAGGTTGTTACTTACTGTTATCAGTAGCAGTTTGCTGCGATGGAGAAAAACAGCCTGCAACCAGTTCTTGGAGGCCTCAGAATAGAAACGGGCGGGCAGTCCTGCCAATCATCTTCTCGACCACCACACTTGCAATTCCAGCGATTGATTAGCGGGTTGAGCCCGATTTTAAACAAGATAGTCTATTATTATAAGGTTTACAGCGATTTTAACACTCCGCAACGCTCCTCCACTAGCCAGTACACGCACTCCACTCACACTCCCTCTCGAATGCTGGGGCAGTCACTGTAGAGCTGTCTGAGGGGCGGGACTGATCTCAGCCTGACCAATCACATGACGGCATGCAAATGAGACTCTTCTTCCTCGCGAGGGCTCTTCTCCCTCACCGCTATCGTCGAGCAGGCAAATTTAAACTGCAGAATGCAACTTTTTTTCTTTACCAACTGACTCCACGGTGGGAGCCCATTTCAACCATTTAACATAGCCATTTACACCTGCAAGTCTCTCTTTTCATTCAAAAAGCATTTCCAACACCCAGGGCCCAATTTTCCTGCTGCTACCCCTAGTCTTCCATACTTTTCTTTACCACAGTTCATTTTAAAGCGTTTCCAACGTTCAAGGCACAATTTTCCTGTTGCTACCCCTAGCCTTCCACACTTTTCTTTACCACAGTTCATTTTAAAAGCATTTCAAACATCCAGGGCACAATTTTCCTGTTGCTACTCCTAGTCTTCCACACTTTCTTTTACCACAGTTCATTTTTAAAGCAGGCTAAAACGCTGTAAACAATTTGATACAGGACAAGGGCACACTCTTTGGCTTTACTGCTCCTTGGTAAACAGTTGGCAATTTTAAACAGCAGCATAAGATCCACAACACACAGCAACACTAGAGAAATTGCTTCAGCTTTTTGGGCTACCTACTGCCAGATAGCCAAAATGCTAGCCCCTGCCCAAGCACCTTCCTTCCCTGAACAAAATCCAAAGCGGTGCCTCCATTTTTGTAACCCCTCACCCCTGCCTTTTTAGCAAAATGACAGGTGGCATGCTGTTGAAGCTGACAGCAGTATCTGGTGGGGACTGGGTTCTGGGAGGATGAGGATACTCAGCATAGGGGGCCTAGGTTTGGCTACTCTGCACAGGGGCACCCAAGTAAATCCAAACACAGGAAGCAATAACTGTAATGTCCAGAACCAGGAATGGGATCCTTCAGTGTGGCTTTTATTCACATCCAAGCTGAACAAACAAAGCATAGATGGACCCCCATGGGGCTACATTCCTGGTAATGCAGATTAGAGACAACAGAACACTTTGTCATTATTTCCAGCCCTCAGGCTCTAAACCCATCAGGCACACAGCCTGGACTTGCATGCAGCTTTGGGTGCACAGCCCGACTTGTACACTACTTGGGTTTTCCCCACTGGCCCGGCTCCCCCGCTGGCCACTTGATATGCGATCTATTTGAGGAATGAACCAATTATCCTGTTGTGGCTCCCCAAACCACACTAGAGTCTTCAACTCCTAGAGAGAATTTTCCTTACAATCCCACATCTGGGTACTTCCCTCATCACTGGCCAAGTGCCTGAGGTAATTTAGAAATCCACAGGAGAAATCCGTAGAGGTGGAGAGGTGGACCTGGTCACTAAAGATGGGGGGCCACCCACCTCCTGCTCCCAAAGCCCATACCTGGCCATTTCTCTGGAAACGGAACAATTCCTTTACTGAAAACTTTCAAATGTAGATTCTGGGTAGACCCCTGTCACATCTCCTCTACATATCATTTGCATCCCAACAAGCTCTGGACTTGAACCTACTTTTAATTTGCTTAGCCCATTACTCTAGGCTTCCACTATTTTCAATCCCCACATTGTCACACAAGTCCTAGGGTGAAAAACATAGGCCCTTTTAGCAAGAGCAGACACTCACCCTCACGTTGCAGGTGCCCTACAGGCGACTCACAAATCTTCTTCTTCTCCCAAATAAACTCTGGAACACATAGGCAGCTTTTCCATTACAAGCAGAACTAGGGGGTTGCCCCAGGAATCTGCAAGGAACCCTTTCCTGCCCCCCCCAGAGGGAGGGGACACTGAGACCCGGAAACAGCGGTCTCCACCACTTCAATTATCTTCTGTGTCTCTCTTTTGGTGGAAACACACACCCTTATTACCTAAAAGTAGCTCTCTGTCAGGGCTGAGGCTCCCAGAGCCTTACTGAGCTGCTGAGCTGCTTTCTCAGCAAGCTCCCAACACCAACTCCACACTGAGCTCACTGACTTCAAAACCTCCCAACGTTCTATACCAACTCCCTTGCTGCAGATTCTAATGTGGCTCATGCAGCTGCAATAGTTCTATTGGTGATGTCATCCCTCAGTCTCAGCTGAGACTGAGAACAGAGTGAGACAGTGTGAAATCCATTTAACTGGAGTTTCACAAGCTGCCTTCCCTGCCTACCACTAGGTCTTACTGGGATTCTAGTAACCCCGGGTAACAAGGGAGTTACATTAGCAACAACAAGGTAGTGTTAGTTTCCATCTATGGACCAGTGGGAGCAGATGCAGAATTCCTTATGGGCTTGGTTGATAGGATAGGCAGACTTTTTCCCTCTCAGTTAATTTTGGGAGGTGATTGGAACATCTCACCATCTCAAGACCTAGACAGAACATACCTGCCACTAAAACCTTTATCCCCATCACAAAAGGCCTTAGCAGACTTCATGGAGCTTCTGGGATTGTGTGATCCCTGGCGTCTTCTCAATCCTTCGCACCGGGTGTTCTCTTTCTATTCTCATGTCCACAGGTCTTGGTCTAGATTAGAGTATATTCGAATCAGTATCTCTCTTCTATCTGGTCTTTGCCAGACAGGAATTGAACCGATTGTCTTATCAGACCACTCGGTTATATGGCTGTGGATCTCCCCTGATCTGAACCTCCAAAGGGACACTACTTGGAGATTAAATACACAACTTCTCAAAGAAGAACAAACAGTTTCCCATATTAAAATGTTAATTTCCACTTTCATGGATATTAATAAAGGTTCCACGCTAAGGGAGGATTTAATATGGTGCTCCCTTAAATGTTATCTTCAAGGGGAATTTATTAAATTAGCCTCCAAGAGGAAAAAACCAAGAGAAGCGAGGGCAATTTCCCTGTTAACTCAAATAAGAGAAGCAGAAAGTTCTCTATCTTCAGCCTCTCCTCCAAACTCCCTGGAAACCCTGTTAACATTAAGGAATGAATATGTAGACTTATTAAAGGAAAAAGCAGAGTATGCCATCTTAAAAAACAAATCTAGATACATTGATCTGGGGGAGAAAGCTGGTAGAATGTTGGCCCTTCACTTACGGAAAATGGAAAGCTCGAGGCTAATCCCAGCCTTGAAAGTGTTGGATGGCACCATCAAGACCTCACAGCAGGATAGCACTCAGGTTTTTGAAACCTTTTATAGTACACTTTATAGCAAATGTTCCTCTCCGGCACCTCTCTCAAGTATCGAAAGCTATTTGGAGGGCCTTAATCTTCCCTGTCTACAAGCCCACCACAGTTCTGCTCTGTCTTCCCCTATCACAGTTCTGCTCTGTCTTCCCCTATCACATTGTTGGAAGTGGAAGAAGAAATTAAGGGCTTAGCACTAGGCAAATCACCTGGTCCTGACAGCTTTCCCTCCAATTTCTATAAAACCTTTTGCAAAGAACTAGCCCCCCTCCTTCTAAATCTATACGAATATATGTTCACCATTGATACTTTGGATCCCACATTGCTAGAAGCCACGATAGTTTTACTTCTTAAACCGGATAAACCACATAAGGATTCTGCCAGTTACCGACCAATTTCCCTTTTAAATTGCGATATTAAAATATTAACAAAAATTTTATTAGGATTAAAAAGATTTAGTCCCACTTGCTGAGCCCTGAACAAGTTGGTTTTGTGCAAGGCTGCTCTCCGGCTGACCATCTCAGAACTCTCTCACATATTTTCCACATAGCCCAAACCTCTCAGATTCCCATGGCTCTAATTTTATTAGATGCCGAAAAGACCTTTGACAGAGTCAACTGGGACTTTCTCTGGGCAACACTTACGAAAATGGGTTTTCCCGCCTCCTTCATTCGGTGGATTCAGACAGTATATAAATCTCCTTCCTCAAAAATGTATTGCAATGGAGTCTTCTCTTTTCATTTCTCTCTGTTCACAGGCACCAGGCAAGGTTGCTCCTTATCTCCCTTTCCATTTAATCTATACTTGTAACCTCTCCTTCTCAGTATCAAACACTCTCCGCATGTTCAGGGTTGTTCAGTGCTTCAGCAGTCACTGACTCTCTCAGTGTACGCTGACGACATTCTTCTTCATCTGGCACACCCCGATACATCTTTAGCTCATGCCTTACAAATTATTACACAGTACGGCCTTCTGTCCAACTACAAGTTGAACCTATCATAAACAGTAATATTTCCATTAAATGCCCTCACCTACAAATCTAATTTCACACAATTCGGGATGAAATGGTCCTCACATTCAATTAAATATCTAGGAATACATCTTACTAAGGATCCTGTGTTGATCAAGAAACTTAACCTTGATGATTTAGTAGTAAATATTCAACAGGACCTCCAAAGATGGGCCAAACTTCCCCTCTCTCTTTATGGGGTCGGATTAGTATCATCAAAATGAACGTTCTGCCCCGCCTTTTCTATCCTTTAAACTTATTGAATCTGTGGCTCCCTCTATCCTACTTCCAGTAATTTCACTCCATCCTTTCCAGATTTATTTGGCAAGGCAAACATCCTAGATGTTCCTTTCTTAAGCTTAGTCCTCCCAAAGAGTTGGGAGGACTCCATCTCCCCAACTTTGTTTTGTATTACTGGGCCAGTCACCTGTCCAAATTGGGGAGATGGTTTTTGGTCAGGGACAATGACCATCCTCCTACATGGCTTCAGCTCAAAAGACAGATATTAGACTCGCATAACCTCAATTTGTCTGCTATCTTCTTCCTTCCCAACTCGGCACTACCGGTCCCAATACAAAATTCGGTTATTGGTACTTCACTTAAAGTCCTAGCACAATGCTGGAATTTCTTCAAAATCTCCCCTAAGAGAGATACGACGCAACCCCTTATCTTAAATCCTAATATTAAAATAGGTGGATCGCTGATCTCTTCAGAATGGCTTCCTCAGTTACAAGGAGTCCTGATAGAAAATCTTTATTCTCAAGACTCTCTTCTTTCTTCTCCTGAAATTATGGTCAGACTTAAGGCACCTCAGAAGTTTATTTTTAAAATCTTCCAGTTGAGGCATCTCATTAACTTTAGTTTTGGTACTGCTTTTAGGGAGTCTCAGGTTAGGCCTTTTTTTAGTACAAATACAGGATTATGCAAATAAACCCCATGGGATCTCAATTATCTATTCCTACCTACTGGGCCTTAAATTCCCTAATGCCCTTCCAGGATCCAAAGTATAGATTTCTCTTCTGCCGGACAATACCCCTATATGGCACCAAATTTGGAAGGATTTGCACAGATACCATACCCAAGATAGGCTCAGACTCACTCAATATCACATCTTAAATAACACGTATTATACACCCATTAAATTGGCTAAACTGGGCAAGCTTCCTGTTTCCACGTGTACTAGGTGAGGTAAATTTGAAGGAAACCTGATACACATATTTTGGCACTGTGAAAAGGTAGCCCCTCTATGGCACACAATTCAATCCAAACTAGATCCATTACTAGGTCTGGAGGAGCTGTTTACTATAGAGATATGTATCTTAGGAATGTTTTCCAGCATTGAGATCCAAGAGCACAAATTCCATATGGCATTAATTTCAATAGTGGTTAAGAAATTGCTTTATACTTGCATTAACAATCATCTTCTGTATGTCTCTGTATGCGCCTTTGTATTTTATTGGTATATTATAAGTAATTTACTTATTATTTCCTATTATTTTCCTGTAATGTTGGGTTTGGTTGGCACACACTCCAGGGGTGGGGGGTGGATTAATGGAGGGGCAGGGTGGGGGGAGGGGTTCTGGGGACTGATTTAAAGGGTTTATTATAATTTTGGATAATTTATCCGAAGATAGAATGGTTTCTTGTTTAATCTAGTTACTACAGATGTGAATATGTTTGTTAGTGTTTCTTGAAGATATAAAATCAATAAAGATGTTGAATTTAAAAAAAAAAAAAGAAAGATCAACTAGAGGGCATCTGGAGGTCTAAAAAACTGTTTCCTGTCACCTTTAGAGCCAGGAGAATTTCCTGATACCACTCACTGTAGCTAGGCACCATAGTGTCTCTCCAATGGTGAGGAATAAGGAGCTTGTCCAGTATGGTAATCAATGCCATATGGGCTTTATAGATGTTAGGTAGGCTGGGAGGATAAATCCCAACTTGACATACCTCTGGAGTGAACAGGTTATCCAAACCAAAAAGAGGGTCGAGGGAGTTCTTTATGACATTCCAAAATGAAACTATTTTTTGTCATCCCCACAGCATATTCCTTAATGTTCCATCCTCCCTACCACATCTGTTGCATAGTGCTGAAGGTAACCTGCCCGTTTTGAATAATTTGATCAGTGTATAGTACATATTATGAAGTATACGGAGCTGTGTTATGCAGAACCTGTCCGGCTGAAGGAATTTATAGAGCTGCCACCAAACAGATTGTCAGAAGGGTGCTTCATATTGAAAGTCAAGGGCCTGTTGCCAATAAAAACACACTCCTGAAAGATTATTTGGGTCCAAAGATTGAAACAATTGGTAAAGTTTAGACACGGCATGTGGTGAAAGAGCCAGTGAAAAGAAAGAGTTGGGTACAGTTGAATCCCATATTACCCAAGGTTTAGGGCCCAAGAAATATGATACGGAGTGAGCAACTTGAAAATATTTGAAACTGGCCAAGTTAGGAAGGTGAAAACATTCCTGGAGTACCGCAAATGGAAGCAAATTGTCTCATCCAAATGTGGATTGTAAGGACAGTCCATCCAGTTGAGGACAGAAGGAGCTTGGAAGATGGTGGCCCACAATTAAAATATTAGCATTACCCAATAATGGTTGACTAGACGCTCTGCTCCAGCTCCACCCCATATAAACACTTAAAGTGATTTTGTAAGCTTTTGCAGGTGCCTTTTTCACATAGTATGCCATTGCCACCCATGCTTCAGATGCTGAAGCTGCAATTTGTTTTGTAAAAACAATGTTTTAGTCATTTTTATTTACGTTTTATCAGCACTGTGTCCGCCAGTTTTCTGTGTGTAGTCACATCCCCAGAATGATGTCATGCATGGGAACTGTCAATGTTTTACATACAGCACCAAGGAATTCTGGTAAATTATCATGTTGATGTAAATGTTAGTTACTCAGAGGTGTAGTCCCTTATTTTGGTGGTGATGACTGCACCTAATATGTAGATGTACATAGCAAGGCATTGTGGGTACAATAAGATGTTGTTTTCCAGTTCCCTTACTGTAAGGTGCAGTCTCAAATTGCTGTAGTGGCTTCAACAGTAAAAGCTCTCATATGTTTATTTTCCAAACAAGGCATTGTGCATATAGTATCTAGCTGACAAGATTTCTTTACTGAGAGATGTAGTCTCCTATGTCAGTAGCTTAGATGTCTGCAATACCAAGACCAACCAATAGAGATCTCTGTTTCAAAACAGTGCTCATAAACTTTGTTTCCCTTGCATGATGTCATGCCTGGGGGTTGCAGCACTGAGAAAAAAAAGGGTGTGGGTTATGCAAATGAAGCAGAGCACAGAAATAAAAGCATTTATTTCATGGAAAACAGTTTTACTTTACTTTTTGGCAGTTTGAATGGTAGGAGATTGAATCACAACGCCTACAGGTTACTAATCCCATTTGCTATGGCAAAGCTCACAAAATCACTTTAATTGATGCAATGCCTTTAGAGATCAGTGCAATGGTGTGCCTCAGAGAGAGAGTGGGGTAAAAGAGTAGGTCTAATGTTGAATAAACTATCGAGACATATACCCTGCTGACCACAAAGGGTACATTCTATTTCTACCCATAATGGAGTGTAGGCATTTGAAAGACAATCCCCTTCTTGTACGATCCATTGAAGTGACTTACTACTATGCAAGGCCACATAGTACAAGAAGAAATTGAGAAGTTGTAGACCACCTTTAGCTTTTGGTATTGAAAGCTTGAAGTAGACTCTTCTGATCGCTCCCCCTGCCAGATAAATTTGTTAATCGTAAACTATGGATGACTGAACCATACTTTAGGAAGATAGACATTCATCATGCCTAGCAGGTATAGAATGCGGGGTAGCTCATTCATTTTGACTACACTTATATGTTCCCACAATGAAAGGGGAAGAGAGCACCATCTGTTGAAATCTTGTTGTAAGGAACGCAATAGAGGGGATAAGTTGACTTTAATTAATCACGAAGGGGATCGGCCTAAACAAATTCCAAAATACATAAGGATGCATGGTTCCCAGGATAGGCCCAGTTGAACAATTTCCTGTTTATACACCAAATTGTTAAGAGGTAACACCTTGGTCTTTTGTAAATTTAATTGATATCCAGATAAATCAGAGAACCTCTGCAATTCTTGCAAGATAGCAGGTAATGACTGTAGGGGTCTTCAAGATGGAGCAATAAGTGATCAGCATATGCTGATAAAACATATCTCATTGCTCCAACCTGAATACCCCTGATCTTATTATTATGTTGAAGGAGATATACAAAGGACTGCAAATAAAGATTAAAAAGAAATGGGGAAAGAGGACACCTCTATCTAGTACCCCACTGGAGTGGAAAAGAGTCTGGCAGAATGCCGTTACAGCAAATGCGTTCTGTTGGATCAGTGTATAGTAGCTGAATCCATTTAATAAACTCTGGGGCAAAGACAAATTTATTAAGAGTTGCAAGTAAGAATGGTTATGCAACCTGATCAAATGCCTTTTTGGTGTCTAGGGAGACCAGAACTGCAAGATATCTACTCTCCCCAGCTGCCGCAATTAGATAATGCAGTTTCCTGAGATGGTCAGTTGATAGGCATATGGACATAAAATCGACTTGTGCTGGGCCAATCAGTCTATCCCAAACCTGCAACATTCTGTTAGCTAGAACCTTAGCCAGTGTCTTAAGGTCTGTATTTAACAATGAAATTGGACAATAGTTATCAGGAAGAAATGCATCCTTACTGGGTTTCTTGATTGCTGTGATAAGAGCTTCAGTAAAAGTATGATTAGAGAAGCCCGAATCATACCAAAAGTTATAAACATTCAAGAGAAGGGGGACTAAATCCTCAACAAACGTAGTGTAAAAGTTATTAATAATTCTGTCTGGTCCTAGGGCCTATTCCAGCAGGAGCTGTTTAATGACTCAGTGACTTTCCTCGACAGTTAAGAGAGCTTTGAGGATGTCTTGTTGGGCTGCATCAAGAGCTGGAGGGGGAATGTTATCTAAATACTCCACTATATCAGTCAGCGGAGGAGAAGTGGTAGGGTCAAAAGCATAAAGGTTGGAATAAAAAAGGCGGAAAGTTTCTGCTATCTTCCTTGGATGCATGGTGATTGTACTTTGATTGGGCTGGGACACTTGAGGAATATAATTACTGGATTCTAGGGCTCAGAGATGAAGAGCTAATAACTTATCTGCTTTCTTCTGAGATTCTAAATATCTTATTTTAGTTCTCAAGAGCACAAGTTCAGCCTTTATGATGTCACAGTCTTTGCTTCCACCACCTCAGCTTGCAGTCTATTCCATGGTTCCATGACCCTTTCCATGAAATAGTGTTTCCTATGCTCCCTCCTGAATCTCCCCCCAACCCCAACTTACACTCATGACCTTTAGTGTTGGAGTTGGTAATGCTGTTGAACAGTTCAGAGGAGAACACCCTATTTAGACCTCTCAGTATCTTGCATGTTTCAATCATGTCCCCTCTCTCCCATCTAGTCTCCAGTGAGAACATAGTCAACTCTTCTAGACATCCCTCGTAGGAGAGCCCCTGGAGGCCCTGGTTCACCCTGGTCACCCTTTTCCACACAACCTCCAGCCTGCTCTTATCCTTCTTAAGATGCGGACTCCAAAACTGGACACAGTACTCCAGATGGGGCCTTACCATGGACCTGTATTGTGGGAATATTACCTCTCTGCTCCTGCTGTCAAATCTTCTGGCCATGCATCCTAGCATTCAGCTGGCCTTGCTGTACGTGGTGCTGCATTGACTGATCTGTTTAAGGGTATCGTAAATGATGACTCCTAAGTCCCTTTCTTCCCATGAGGCACTGAGCTGGACCCTTTTGAGCCAGTATACTATCCTCAAGTTTCCTCTACCCAGATGCATAATTTTGCATTGGACCTCAATTGCCTGATTTCAGACTATCTTTTCAGTTTCTGCAGGTCTTTTTAAAGGTCCATAACCACCTCCTCACAGTCTACCCTTCTTCTTAGTTTGTCATCGTCCATGAATAGGGCACTTTTGCCGTGAATACCTATGCCTATGTCACTGGGCCCTGGAGCACGCCACTCCTGACCTCGCCTTCATCTGACCTCACCTCATTGACTACCACTCTCTGCTTTCTGTCCCTCAACAAATTCCCTACCTACCTACCTGACTATACTCTTGGCTGCGCCTATGTCTCCCAACTTTTTTAGAAGGCAGCTGTGCGACACCGAGTCAAGGGCCTTACTGAAGTCAAAGTAGAGGAGGTCCACTGAGTGGCCTCTGTCTAATTCCCTAGTCACCCAGTTAAAAATGTAATTAGGTTCATCTGGCATGACCTACCTGCTACAAACCCGTGTTACCTGTCATCTTGAAGACCATTATTATCTAGGTACTCCACCATGTCTTCTTTTACTAAGGAGTCCATTAGTTTCTCCACTACCGATGGAAGACTAACTGGTCAGTAGTTGCCTGCCTCCTCCCTGCTCCCTCCCTTGTTGGCTGGTACCACATCTGCTTTTCTGCAGTTACTTGGTACTACTCCTGACTGAAATGAACTGCTGAACAAATGAGCCAAGGGATCTTCCAATTCTCCCTCCTGTTCCTTCAGCACCCTCAGGTGTATTCCATCTAGCCCTGGTGATTTGACTTCCCTGAGTTGCTCAAGGGCCTCTCTGACCCTGCTGGTGGTGACTGACGGAGTTTCCATTTGTGGGACCCCTTTGTCAGAAGCCTTGATGTTGTCCGTCAGTGGGCCGATGTGCTCCTTAGTGAATATGGAGAGAAGAAGTTATTAAGAACCGTGGCCTTCTGCCTATCCTCCTTCAATATTCTGTTACCATCTTTAAGTCCAATGATCTCTCTCTCTCCTTTTCTTTCTTTTTTCCTGTATATATCGAAAGAAGTGTTTATTCCCTGCTTTAACCTCCTCTATATATAAATGAAGCAAACTGTGCCAAACACATGCAGAAAGCAGTAATGATTCAATCCCTTCTTAAAGGCCTCCACCGAGGGGTAACTCCTGATGTAGAATGGCATGCTTATGTCAGCAACCTGTTACCATGAAACTGTATGCATCATAATATATAAAATAGGGATGGTATGGAATATAACATCTGTGAAGAAATCCTATAATCTTTAATGTTAACATCTCGACTATGTTTATGACATGTCTATGGCATCATAACTGTAGAAAATATATGCAATAATAGAAAGACAACTGCTAATTACATATAGAATAATGTATGGGGTGTTGTACATTATGAGTTTGTTTTACACACCCGAGGTGTGTGATACCACATAAATCATGAGTGCAAAGCATGAGTGGTTTGTGATGGTATCACACACCAGGGGTGTGCAAAAAGAAAAATGAATAATGTCAACATCCCTTAGTTTATTTTATATAATTGCTTTTTTTGTTGTTTGTTTTTTATTTTTTTTTGTTTTTGACTGGAGACTAAAAAGTAGCTAGGAATGCACTGTAAAAGTTTGATGAATTAATTGGCTCTGTCATTTACTGTCTTTAATGCTGAAAATGTTGTATAAACACAAACATTTCCACATTGTGTAAAAAGTCTGTTTGACAAAAAAACATACATCTACAAATTTATTTGGGGCGGAGGGGGAACACATTCTGAAAATGTGATTGAACATGTGGTGAATACCCTGAAGCACACACCAAAAAAGCAAAGTATGTCTATTAAGAAACATTTTATTTTCTAGTATGGAACTTCACAAACTTTGTGACAGTTGTTAAAGGTTTTTCATACTGAAAGTAGAAGCCATGTATTCCACAGCTATTAGACATAGGGCAGGATGTTCAAAAGTCTTAGGTCACTGCAAATCCTGGTGCACTGACAATACAGCGCATGGGGCTTGCTGCAATCTAATGAGATTTTCAATCCCTTGCAGCAATTGCTGCAAGTTAGACCAATTTTTTCTGGTCTAACTTGTGGAAATCATGGGGGCCTTTTCTACAGAGCTTGCACCAGGTAGTTGGTGCAAGCTGCCATAAATCATGAAAACTGTCACAACTGCACCCAAGATTACAAAATCGGGCATAGTTGCAGCAAAAGGTTTGGTACACCACCAGAATCTTAGTGCCGTGGTGCATGGCTGAAAGCAAATTCTCCTGCACACTTTGAAAATCCTGCCCATAGTTGTTTTTTTTTTTAACATGGCTGAAAACATGTGAGGGGAAAAGTGTTTTCTTTACTAGAATCAATTTGATTGATAGCCATTTAAGCAATAAGGCATGACAGGGTGTGTGTTATTGTGTAATAATGTCACTCCTGGGGTAGGTCGAAGCACAAGGCGAAGCTGAGTGCTTCCACCACCCCAGGAGTGACGTTATTACACACTAACACACATCCCTTGAGTGCCTTTTTGTTATTATAGAATGGCTCATTATTTTTATTTTTTTTAAAAGGAAAAAATACAAAAAAATGTGTGTTTTTCCCCATTATTTGTGCGTGGAGGTACATGTTTTTTAAAAAAAAGTTCACTATATACTTCCACCAGTAGGTGGAGCTGCTCAGTTAATGATGCTGGTTTCCCAAGCCTGTAATCTTGAAGAATGTAATCTTGCTGCAGTGAAGCTTTACAGCATTCTCAGCACCCCCCTCCCTGGCGGCGTTTTCACTGGCTGCTGAAGTGGCCTTTTAAGTTTTAGTCCTGTTCCCTTTTTTTTTATTATTATTATTAGTTGGGGGGGGGGGGTTGTGGTTGTGATCCAATCGGAGATTGTGCAGGACATTTTATTTGGGACATGAGGAGTTGTAAAAGACTTCCCTGAGAGATGGCTCCACAGTTATTGTGCCATGAGTACCGGAGCAGCTTGGATTAAATATGTGTTTCTTTTCGTGCCCGCTTTTTTCCGCCGAAATCGGGTGGCATCACTTAGGCACACGTGAACAGCAGTTACGGTTAAGTGGTTTAGCGAAGCCACTTGCTTTGGGGGAAAACTGCAGAAAATGAATTTGTTTCAGTATTGGTTGTGGTGTGGCTGCTTTTCCTTAGCTGTTGGTGTTTTGGGGGTGGTGAAGAAAATTGGGAGGGAAGAAATTATCTGTTGGGCAGCTGATAGAGCAGTGTGGGATTCATGATTCTTGTGGGGAGGGAGGGATTTGTTTCCTGTTCTGTGGTCACCTGTGTGTCTGTACTTAATCCAGTGATGTTATTGTTCAATAACATCAATGTCACAGGCACACATTGTCCAATAAGGAAACGAGAAATTCTCCTGCCATTGTATAATCCATAATAACTCATTAGTTATTATGGTGAAAGCCAATTAATATGGCAGTTGAAAGTGCTGTCGATCCTTAAATAATCTTAACAGAAATTACAAGGCTGTAATTTTTTTCAAGGGTTTTGGTGAGATCAGGAACAGCCAGAGTAAAACTAAGCATGATAGCAAATGGTTAAGGGTGACATATAGAATTAATTCCATGAGCAAGCAGAACTGAGCTAGCATGACAGGCAAAGTTACTGTATTTGTTACTAGAACTGGTATTACATAGATTTTATGGTTAGAGCCTTTTTTCAAATCATGTTACTGAATAAACAGATGCTTGCACCTCTAGGGCCAAATTCTTACTGTATGCCATGCTAACATTTTATATGCCAACCATACACAATACGTATTCCATACGAACACTAATCATATGCATACATACAGTGGCGTGAAAAAGTATTTGCCCCCTTCCTGATTTTCTCTATTATTGCATATTTGTCACACTTGATGTTTTCAGGTCTTTAGACAAAATATAATATTAGATAAAGGGAACCTGAGTGAACAAATAACACTTTTTTTTTTTCACTTATTTCATTTATTTAATGAAAAAAGTTAACCAACACCAACGGGCACTGTGTGAAAAGTAATTGCCCCTAGTTAAATCAACCCAATTAAAGGGATAATTAGAGTCAACTGATTGAACACAGCCAGGCTTCATTACAGCCAGCCCTGCTCAATATAAATCTCACTTATTTTGACCTACCATCAGAGTCACGTTGCCAGCACAAAGATTCAACAAGCACATTATGCCATGATCAAAGGAAGTTCCTGAAAGATCAGAAAAATTTGTTGCCCTCTATCAGTCTGGAAAGGGTTACAAAGCTATTTCTAAGGCTCTGGGACTCCATCGAACCACAGTGAGAGCCATAATCTCCAAATGGAGAACACTTGGAACAATAGTGAATCTTACCAGGGTGGGCGGCCTGCCAAAATTACTCCAGGCGCAGCGTAAAATCATTCAGGAAGTCTCAAAGATCCTAAAACAACATCAAAGAACTGCAGGCTTCTCTTGCCTCAGCTAAGGTCAGTGTTCACGACTCCACAATCAGAAAGAGACTGGGCAAAATGGGCTTATGTGAGAGTAGCAAGGCAGAAACCACTGCTAACCAAGAAGAACATAAATGCTCGGCTCTATTTGCCAAGAAGCACCTGGATGATCCACAAGCCTTTTGGGAAAATGTTCTATGGACAGATGAGTCCAAAGTGGAACTTTTGGATGACATGGATCCCATAATGTCTCGCGTAAAGCAAACACAGCATTCCACAGTAAGACACCATACCAACAGTCAAACATGATGGTGGTAGTGTGATGGTGTGGGGATGCTTGCTGCCTAAGGACCTGCATGACTTGCCATAATTAAAGGAACCATGAATTCTGCTCTGTACCAGAAAATTCTTAAGGAGAATGTCCGGTCATCCTTCCGTCAGCTGAAGCTGAAGGTAGGGCCATGCAGCAAGACAATGATCCTAAACACAAAAGCAAGTCCACATCAGAATGGCTAAAAGATGTAAAATTAAAGTTTTGAGTGGCCTAGTCAAAGTCCAGACTTAAACTCAATAGAGATGCTGTGGCAGGACCTGAAGCGAGCAGGTCATGCTCAAAACCTACCAAATGTTACTGAATTAAAGCAGTTCTGCGAGGAAGAGTGGGTTAAAATTCCTCCACAGCGATGTGAAGAACTGATATTGAATTATAGGAAGTGTTTGGTTTGCAGTCATGCAGCTAAATGTGGCATAACCAGTTATTAAGTGTAAGGGGCAATTACTTTTCACACAGTGCCAGTTGGTGTTGGTTAACTTTTTTCATTAAATAAGTGAAATTAAAAAAAAAAACAAGTGTTATTTGTTCACTCAGGTTCCCTTTATCTAATATTACATTTTCTCTAAAGACCTGAAAACATCCAGTGTGACAAATATGCAATAATAGAGAAAATCAGGAAGGGGGCAAATACTTCTTCACGCCACTGTATATCCATACATACGTAGTTCAGCTGTACCTTAGTCTATGTTACCATTTGTAATACATAAGCAGTAACATCCAATGAGGTTCCCAGTTGTGCAGAACTATATGAATGCCTTGGGTGTGGTGTGAAGCACAAGGCAAGCTAAGTGCCTTCAACCACTGAAGAAGCCAAGGTACATTTTTGTATGACCAGACACCTTGGAGGCTTTTATTGCACTCAAAAAAGGAAAAATAATCCTAAAAATTTTAAAATAATGAATATCAGCTAAAAGAGATGAGCTGGTCCAGTTACACTGACATAAACAGACATCATACATAAGAGTTCTCAGTCAATCAGATTGCTGGGTTGTCCATCTTGTTTTGTAATTAAGTCTAGAGCACTATCAGTGGATCAGTTGATTAAGCAATAAGGCACAACAGGGTGTGGGTTATTAGGGGTTTACCCACGCCTTGTGTCGTGTGTCACGAGGCGCAACCGAGTGACTTTAACCACACAAGAAGTGGGTAAATTCCCATTATACAATGGGAAGAACATTTCCTGGACTCTGATTGGTCAATATGTCCCTGGCGCAGTGAGGTTATCCCAGCACAACCTCACTGTATTGATTTGGATGAGCATTTGCTTTTGGAGGAGCTTTCGCTTTTATTTTTCTCTTGAGAAACAAATATATATTGCCACCCAGAAAATCTACTAAAACATTTTTTTATTTTTATTTTTTATTTTGTATAACAAATAGCCATTGTATAATAGCAATAATGCACTCCAGGGTATGGGTTGTGCTGGGATAACCTCACTTCTGGGACATTGGACGCATTTGGCCTGCAGCCTCTTGCCCAACCACCCAGGCGTGAGGTTATCCCAGCACAACCCACACCCTGTCGTGCATTATTGTTTAAATAACTCACACATTGGAGTGCCTTATTGCTATTATACAATGGACCCATGTGTAAAATAAATGTAAAATGTGTTTGTTTATGTTTTTTATAAATGCAATTCCTCAGCCATGGGTAATGCAGGATTTACCCACGGTCAAGTGGCATATTTTGACCAATGAGGTTAAAGGATTTTCACACACCATTGTATAATTACAAATTCTCTCTGATGCCAGCAGATTAAAAGGTTTCTTATTCGACACCAGGATCTTGGACTAATACCTAATGCCTAATGCTGACACGGTAGTACAGCAATAGGTGGGTACTGTACTGTTTAGGTGCCATTGTTTGAATGAGACATTAAACCGAGGTCTTCTGCCATCTGTGGTGACAGTCCTGGTGTAAATTGATGATTCTATGGTACTTACTGTAACAGTAGGAAATTTTGCCCAGTATCATGGCCACCATTCCCCTCTCACTAAAACAGGTTTATACAATCCGCCCACCCAGGATGCACCAGCAAATGAGCTGTCACAGCTCAGTGTACCTCTCCTGATCAACAATGACAAAAATACATAAATAAACATATGAATCATGCATTAGTTCACAAAGCATTCCACAGATTATTCATGTGGAGTACATGGGATTCTTCATAAATGCCTCAGTACTTAACATGGTACTTGGGGTTTGTTTAGGATGACCATAATGATTTTGTTAAATAGTTTGGCTCTGGAGTTAGGAAGAATAAATCTTAACAGAATATTCACAGTGCAAATCCTTATGTGTATGGCAGAGAATGCCTTGAACTCAAAATATTGCATCATGTTACAGAATTTACGTAGGAACAAATACCCACATTTGTTTCCTTGGTTCTGCCCACAGTCTCAAAAGCATACACTGCAAACACATACAAAAAATATATATTTTTAAATGTTCATTTATATTTAAAGTTTGCATGGGATAGCATACTAAACCCAACAGAGCACTGCCTCAGACACCCTATCCATTTTTGTCTAGCCCTGTTCTGCAGTGAAAAAGTTTTGGGAGTCTGGGCCAGTGCTCTGCTGGGCTCAGTATGCTTTATGATGCAGATTTTAGACAGCATGGCGTAGTGATTAAGGGCACTGAGCTACAGACCTAGAGACCTGGGTTTGAATCCGATCAGCCCCCACCTGCATACTGTGTGGCCCTGAGCAAGTCACATTACTTCCTTGTGCTCCCAGGTCGCACTTGGACACAAGCTCTGGCTTAGTGTGCCTTTCCTGGTTAAACTATTTCCCCTTTCCCTTTAAATAATAAATGAATATTTAGAAATCCTTCATGCCTGAATGCACCTACAGTACCCTTTTCTTGTGTTTGCCATGTTACAGTTTTGGTTTATATAACTGTTCGACAGTGGTTTCTTTATGGGAGCAAATTAAAACTAAGACAGATCCTCTTTTAGGTTTAGAAGGGCTTTTTATACAGGAGGTTTGTTTTATAGGGGACTATAATGGGACAATGGTAAGGGAAAAGAAACATCACATAGCTATGATTTAGTTGTCAGTTAAGTGGACAGTTTTATGGCATTGGGCTGACCAGTCATCAATTTCATATAATGAGTGGCTGCAAGAACCTTTGTCCAACCTACGAATGGACAAAACGATAGCTAGCATTCATGCTCATCCACTAAGGCTGCAAGACTTGAATGCCTGCCCCCTCTCCCATTCCATACTGGTGGAGCAGGGCCAGAAACAGAAACGAAAGCTGCAGACCAAGCTTGCCATACAGGATTGCAGACTTGAACCACCTTAGCTGCAAAGCATTGCTCCACAGGTATGTTCAGCACCAAAACAGCCTCTCAGCCAACAAAGGATTTTGAACTTATGACACCTGATCACTGATTGGTCTAGGCTTCCAGTTACTCTCTTGGGATTGGCTGGTGTTTGTCCTTCAGCTCTCTACCTAAATTTCTATAGCCATATTATAATTCCTCTTTGGCTACCTTTGCTCCTCTGTCTAGCCCTCTGTGTGATAATTGCATTCGCTTGTAAACATGGCTCTTCGTTACATGTTTGAGATGCTCCTATTGCTTCTGCTCCTACTTTGCCTTAACTGGGTTGTTATAACTTTCCCAGGATCCTATCCCTCGAGTTCTTCGAATGCCCTACATGCTGATTTCAGTTTCTCTAACCTAATTACTGCATCTCAACCTATGCTTGCTTTTAAGCAACTCCTGATTTCTAAGGGCTGTACCTTTCATGTGGTAACCACACTTAAAAAATGCCTGCTGAGTCAAGCAGTGCCTTTACTGTTTAGCTATCAAAAATTATAGTTCCTTGCCATCCTAGCTATCCTTCTTGCAGGTGATGTTCAAAAGAACCCAGGTCCATGTGCCCTCTTCTCCCTGGCTAACATCTCTGCAATTTCTAGCAAAGGGCTTTTCATTGCCCATATGAACTTCAAAGGTCTGTCCCAAAATGTTAGTGATCTTGAGCTTGGGTGGGTGTCTACTAGCCTAACTTACTCTATCTGAAATGTGGCTAAAGCCAACTATCCCTGACTTTGTATGCTCCCTGACTAACTACTCCCTTATCCATAGGGATAGACTCTCCTCAAAGCATGGCAGAGGGGTTGCCATGTTCTATAAAGATCATCTAAGCATCATGGGCACCCTGTTTTCAACATTCTCTGCCTGTGAGTCCCTTCATGCTACTCTCACCCTGGGAGCCAAGAAACTCTACATTGTCTGTGCCTACAATCCCCCAAATGGGGGCACTGTAGGTTTGCAGGACTTATTTGATCAGACCTCTTTGCACTCCAAGCATAATGAGGTCATTATATTGGGTGACCGTAACCAGAATTGGCTAGGGACTGCCCATAGTACGCTGCTCTTCCTGGTGCAAAATTATAACCTCCACCAGCTGTTAACAGAGAATACCAGAGTTACTCTTTCACTAAAATTATCTTCCCTTATTGACTGGGTACTGGTAAACTGTCTGGATCATGTACACCATGCAGGCATCTTGGCAGATTCACTTACTGATCATTCCCCTGTCTTCTGCATCTGGAGTACTGAGGCTGCTCCATCCCCTCCACCACGCTATGTCACCTTTACAAATTTCGCCAATCTGGATATTGAGGCTTTTTGTCATGATGTCTCGAGGATAAACTGGTCTGGTATTTACCTTTCCCATAATGTTGAGTCTGCACTAAGTATCTTCCTTAATGAATTCCTGGCCATCCAGAACAAGCATGCCCCTAAGGTGACATGGAGGGTGAGGGGTAAAGAAACAAGATGGCTTCACAAAGACTTGCTGAAAAATCTACACTCTAGGGACAAATGCTGGAAAAAGTACAAAGCCTTGGGGCTACAGTCTGACTATGTTACCTACAGAACCCTACATAACTTCTGTAAAAAACAGGTCACAACAGCTAAGAGTGCCTATTGTAAAGAATTGCTGCTAGACTCTGCTGGGGACCCTGAGAAATTTGGAGCCCATGTCAAGACCTTTCTCGGTGCGTCCCAGTCAACCAGCACCAGTGACATGGTATTAAATGGAGTACATTGCAATGACTCCAACACTATTGCTAATTCCTTCAGTCAAATGTTCTCAGACTTGTCTCAGTATACCTCTGCCTTCCCATCTCCCCAGGCAGCCTCTCTGCTCGCAACATCAGCACAGTCCACTACTCCCAGCTATCCTTCCCAATAAATGTCTAAAAATCTCCCATTCTACTTCAAGGCAATCTCAAGGACTGAGGTCTTAAAACTATTACGGACTGTCTCTGACAACACTAGCTCTGGATCAGATACACTTTTAAGCCTCGGCTCCTGAAACTAGCAGCACCATACATAGCCTCCCCTCTGGCTAGACTTTTCACCTTGTCTCTCTCTAATAGCTATGTTTCTGACCTCTGGAAGATTGCTTGTGTAACGCCGGTCCTTAAAAAAGGTGATACCAAGGAGATTACTAACTACAGGCCTATAGCCATCCTATCGAACCTAAGTAAAATTCTGGAAAACTTGTTGCAAATCAAACCATTGACTACCTCACAAAGTACAGCCTTCTCTCTGACACATAACATGGCTTCCATAAAGATCACAGTTCTTCTATAGTGCCTCCCAAATTCACTACCGATGTGCTTACCAGTATGAACGCTGACCAGCTGACAGGGGAAGTTTTTATAGACCTTACAAAGGCCTTTGATCTTGTTGATCACCCCCTGCTCCTCTCCACTCTTTGCAATCTGAGCTTTTCACCCCAAGTTGTCGCCTGGTATGGAAGCTATCTATCAAATAGAACTCAAATTATGAAATTCAGCTCCTCTTTATCTGATGGTGCTACCATCAATATTGAGGTTCCCCATGGCTCTATTCTGGGACCTCTTCTTTTCTCACTTTTTATCAATAACATAGATGAGGTTTTTCTTTCATGCTCATCTATTCTCTATGCCAATGATCTTGTACTTTATTCAAGCTCTGATAAGTTCGCCAGCATAAATGCATTCCTTTCTTCAGATTTCACAAATGTCCAAAATTGGCTTTCTGCACATAAGCTTGTACTTAATGCTAAGAAAACCCAAGCAATGTTACTTGGATCTGCCCCTAAACTTAGGACATGTCAAACTCCCCTATTGGTGAAAGACTGCAGTGGCACACAAATAGAATGTGTTACATCTTTTAAGTACCTGGGAATTCTTCTGGACCAATCCCTAGACTTCAGCCTGCATTTACAATCTGCCTGCAAGGCAGTGAATGCTAAACTGGGGATTGCTTACAAGTCCAGTTTCATGTTGACTCCCTCTGCTAAACTTGATATTGCCAGAGGCATATTACTCCCTGTCCTCATCTATGGCATGCCGACCTTTGCTGCCACACACAAAACCATCCTTCATAAGTGGGATGTCTCTTATAATAATATCTGTCAATATGCCTACTTGTCACCATGGCTTAAGCACCTCTGCCAACTGTACAGGGACCTGGGCTGGTTATCCCCCTCAGCTTGCCATCAATACTCTCTTGGCTCCTTGACTGAATCTATACTCAGAAACCAGACCCTTTCAGTTCTCGTAACATTGCTGGTACCTCAAACCTCCTCCTATAGACCGTGATCGGTAGATAAATCCCTGCTGAATGTACCTAGATGTAAAACATCAAAAGGCTCTGTTGCCTTCAGTCACTCTGCTCCTAGGCTTTGGAACTCTCTCCCCCAAGCACTTCAAATATCTTGATCCCATGACAGCTTCAAAAAGAAGCTGTGCTTACATCTATCCCTTGCTGATCTCTGCACTTGTTTTAATCCTCCCTAATCCACTCACCCACCAGATGCTGCCTGGCCTAACTTTACCCTCCCTACCTCATAACACTTTTTACCCTTACTATCTCCTTGAGAGCTCATCTACCCCAACTCCCACCCCCCCCACACACACACCTGAGTCTTGTTTCAGAGGCCATGATAATGCATCCTGTCCAGTCAGGAATTTGCCCTTGCCTTGTTTCGCTGCCTATTTGAATTTTCATTGTTGTGACTAATTTGAACAATATTTCTTTGCTGCTATGTTGTGGCATCTCTTCCTAGACTCTGCCTAAAAATTCTATGTGAATTGCATTGATTGTTATTGTCCTGACTGCATGTATTCATTACTACTAACTGTTTTGACCTATGCTATTGTAATTTCATTGTACTCATGCTATGTACCTGTCTTTGATTGTTGTACTCTCCCGGGTCGTGCCTGAAAATAGTCATTTCATGGCTGGTGCACCTACCCGGTTAACAAAAACTAAATAAATAAATAATCAGATGGATCTGTATGATAAGAGATGGAGTAGGTTGCACATATTATATTCTCTTACTCTCCCTGGAGTGACACCAGATGAATGACACTCTGTTTTATTACGTTATGTTTAGTTTGAATTCATTGATACGACAGGATCCCACCCTTATTTGATTTCTGGTCATTATGTTATTGCACTGTCTTACTGATGCTTATTCCGCCTGTGGGAAGTGTGGGGGAAGGTTTGTGGGATGGGGTTTTTGTATTATGTGTTTGTTTGCTTGTTGTATATTATTTGGAAAATTAATAAAGCATATTAAATTGAAAAAAGGTTTGGTTTTATTTATTTATTTAAAATCTTGCTAACTGGGATAGGCACACTGAGCCAAGGCTTGTTTCCAGTTACTGATATAACTTACAACACTTTTTGCATGCCACACAGCATACACATTGCTTGTACTTCACATGAACAAATTGTTGGTCAGTAGTACCCTCATGCCACAGGAATAGGGTTAGGCATCTACGGGGCATGCATATTCCAGTCTTAGCTTAAACTGATACACACACCATGTGGTGACTCTGGGATAATCACAGAATAAATCTTTCTAGTGTAAAGGGCATTCTGGTTGACGTTGGGCACTAATGCAATGAGGGATACCATACACAGGAATGCTATGCAGATTGCATATGACTACTGCTCAAGGTCATGTAAACAAAAAGCTAAGCAAAGTTTCCAACATTAGGCACAAAGTCCAGATTTTATCTGACAAACTTAAAAGGAGAACTGTAGAATGTGTTTTCTGTATAAGCAGTTTAAAAAAAAACAAATAGCAGTTGTAGCATTTCGATACTTTTATTTGAAAATAAAGACAAATAACTTGCATTCAGTGCTTTTATTCACTGCACATTCTTCAGCTACTAACATACAAAAGGCAATTGTGTACTGAGTACTGTCATAAAACAACAGGTGCACACCACACTATCAACATGCTGCAAAACTAAGTGCTGCAATAATAATTAAGTCCACTAGGTGGTTCTGTTGACTGATACTGATTACAACACTACATCCCTCCTTTACTTTAGATCAAAAATGACATTTTCCTTTTGTAACTGATACTTTCTAAAAACCAAAGGTATTACTAATAATTCAGATAGTATTACCACTATCACATGTGGCTGAGTTTCAGTTTGCTATATCTAGCGTTGTCAAAAACAGTCCTTATCAATACTGGTAACAATAATAATACATCACAGTTACAAATGTAAGTAAGGGTACTAATAAAAGAAAAATCTGATCTCTTTTCTTTTGTAAAAAAACATGTTCATAGTATGGTGCAGGATACACAAAGCTCTGGAAATTCTTGCAGCTGCAGGAAAAACCTGGAGCAAGTGGGTCACCATTTGTGAATCTGCAGCTTTCCCACAGATGCAGGTATTTACAAAGGTAGAGCTGGGTTATGACTGGCTCCATGACTAACAGCAACTTGTGGGTGGTGTTGCAATGGAAGCCCACACAGCTATGGAAAGCTGTTATGGGCGGTGTGACCTGGTGTAACATCGCTGAAGCTGTGGGGGACTGTGAATACTAATCTCCACAGCTGTGGAGATTTTGGATGCAATGGGAGTTGCGGTATGGGCCTTAGTCCCAAAATGCTTCATGAATCCTGCTCATAGTCTTTAAGGTAGGCAGGTGACTGTCTATTATGTCTGGTTGGGTACCTCTGGCGTGGAGTGTTGGTGGTTGGTTGCACAGGCTCTGCATCATCCTGTTCCTCAAGTTTGAGGCAGCATCATGAGGAGGTTGGAGTTTCTTGAAGAATGAAGAGTTTTGGGTCACTGAGTGTCCATCTCTTGCAGCTATGACCATTGAACCGTTCACTTTATGTGACTGTGTAAGACTAGTGTTACATGGGCTAGACAGGTTGTTGGTCTTTCGGCTGCCGATAGAGCACAGTATCGCCAAGTGCAATTGTAGTAGGTGTTGCGTGGTGACATCTGTCTGAATAGGCTTTCATCTTGGCTTTGGCAGCATGATCTCTGTGTCATAGGTCACTATCAGGTAAAGCATGTCTTTTAATCACAGCAGTGGGAATTTTAGTTCTCATTTTGTGGTTGAACAGTAGTTCTACAGGGTATTTGTTTGTGGTGCTGTGTGTGGTGTGGAATGGTAATCTCTAAGAAACATGCATAGTTCTCATTTCCATGGTACACCTTGCATCCCAACTACTTTCAGGAACTTTCCTATTGTCCGCAAAAATTTCTCTGCAGCAGCATTGGCTTGCAGCCAGAGAGGGGTTATTTTCCTGCGCCAAAATCCCTAATATGCTGCAAATTTGCTAAACTGATCACTGTTGAATGTCAAACCATTGCCTGTCTTCATAATTTTGGGAATGCCAAACAGAGCAAAAACATGGTCCAGCACTGGTATGACAGCATTTGCTGAAGTGGATCTAATGATCTCCATAATAGGATATCTGGAGTACTCATTTATGATAACCAGGAGGTAGTATCCAGTGGGTAGAGGTCTGTAGAAGTCTGCACTGACATTTTGTCATCCTGCTTCTGGTAATTTGGACACTAAAAATACCACCAACAGCTTAATCTGGTTCAAGGTCAGTTGGCATTCATCTGTATCCCCCCTCCCCCGGGTCGTGCCTGAAAATAGGCAGGATTTGTCTAGTGCACTTACCCCGGTCAACAAAAGCTAAATAAATAAATAAATAATAAATAATGGCTCAGATTGTGTGACAGGCGTTGTGGCCTGACATGCTAGGCAGTTTCTGACCATGGTTTTACCACTCTAGTCATTGTTTAGCCACCATACTTTTTCACAAAGGAGTCTTTTTGTCTTCATTATCTTTTGGTGTCCTTCATGGGCCAGTGATAATACCTTGTGCCAAAGCATCAAGGGTACAGTATGATTATTCTGGATCCACTTAGAATTATGTCATTGCTTGGCAGCACAGCGAGTTAATTGCAATTCGTTGATACAGCGTTAGTTCATCTACTGTATTGTTCAAGTTTATTTCCAGGAAAACTCCATTGAGCAAGCTCATTTTCAAGGAGGTCCTGAGAGGCTCAAGACATTACAAAACAGTAACATGTCAAATACAGAAGTGTAACATATAAATAAAAATGAGCAAATCGAGACAGGATTTGGCAGTATGAAGGAACTATACAAATTTTACAGCTTAACAATGTAACAAATATCATTGCCTAACAATGTGAAGGAACTATACAAATTTCAATGCCTAATAATAAAGAGAAAAAAAAGGTAATTCTGGACCTTGTAACTAGTGTGGTTTGGTATTGCACAGATAAAAACAATACAGATCAATTGAAAGGCTATGCCTATGGTTATGTGGGGGAAGAGCTCCTCCACCACATCCTACTTAAGCCATCAGGCTCTGACCGCTCTACTTAGAGTGAGTTGCACTTGCTGCCATGCTGCTGCTGGTCTGCAGCTGCCTCCTTCCCTGTTCATCTTTGTCTGCCTGGGCCTCCCCCCCCCCCAGTCTGTTTCTTTCATTCCCTTGTTGTGCGTTTTGGTTTTCTCCCTCCCTCCTTCCCTGTGTGCTCTGTCCTTTGTCCTCTTTTCTTGGGGTTTTTGGTGGCTCGCTCCTGCTGCACTGTGCCCTGTGCTCCACAGCCACTTGCTAGCCCTGCTCCTTGTTGTTCACGTTCCGCCTACACTACTTACTTGCTCTATTCACTTCTCTGCCTCTCCTGTCTCCTCTGGGCAGTCGCTGCTCCTGCACCAGTTAGTTCGCCACCTCCGTAGGTCGCCTCCTGCAGTCTGCTCCTCTGTTCGTAGCACTCAAACTTGCTCTTTCTTCTCTGCAGCTCCTCTGCGATTCATTCATGGCTGGACCGCCACCATCACCGTGCTGCTTACCGTCCCTTCCATTCAGATCTCAGGACGGGGAGGGGCTCTGGATTGCTCCACTTTGGTGCCTGCTGCACCTCCTGCTGCTGCCTGGAGCCTGCTTTGTCCTTCTCTCCTGCTCCTCGGATGATGTTGCTGCTCCTCCCCTTCTCCTGCTACATTGTGGATTACGGCTTCCGATTATCACAAGCTTGGGCCTATGTCCCCATACCCATACCTCTCAACTGCTTGACTCCCACATAGCACTATGTTTTCTCCCTCACAGTTACTCTTGCTCCTCACCAGTTTACCGATATTCTCTATCATGCTCGAGCTCTGTCTGGACATGAACTATTCTACATTGAGCTCAGCTGATAGAACCATCCCTTATCACCTGTTATATGGGGTCCAACATTTGTAGAGGACAAATTGTTTCAATAATAAAGTGCTCCACATTCTGACCCTTTGCTATGAATTTTTGCAGGCCAGTGCTATGATTATACTACTGAGAGGATAAGAGGTATGCCTTCCCTTATGGGGACACTGACATTTTTGAGGCGCCATCCAGGGCGTCCTTAAGCTGGGACTTTGAAGAGTCTGTCCACTCTTCCCCACTTTGGACTGCCATCTTGTGCTACTGCAGCTGCCTTCCTGCTGTCACTTCCTTGGACATTACGGTGCCATGGCTCAGCCCTATTTCTTCTGCTCACCTTCCTGCCTGCATTTCTTTCCTCCCCTTTGGACTGGCTGCACCTTTTCCCTTATGGAACTCATTGGATCCAGCCCCCGCTTCCCTTCTTCAGCTTGAACAGTCTGTCAGCATGGTTACTGCTGCCTACAGGACTCCTCTGCAATGGCCATGGGATTCACTTTCATATTGCTCACTCTGACTTCGGTAGCCCCTCAGACTTGGCAATCCTTCCTACCACTACAGTGCTACTACAACTGCAGACCTACGTGCAAGTCTGGCTGTCGCTACATCATTTCTTACCTACGTAAAGGTCCACTCTCGCTGCGCTATCTTTGCTTGCCTACCTGCATCCCCTCGGCTTCAGCCCTTGGGATGTCTGTTGCATCTGGCGGCCCTCCGTGGTGGCGTTCCCCGGTCCTGCTAGACTTCACAGAGGCTGGCTTGGCCATTCCCTATCCCTTCTGCCTGGCCAACATGGGGTCCAGCTGTTTCCGCTGGCCACATGGGGGCCTAGCCTACACCTGCCTAGCCCAACATCAGGCCCTGGGGGTGCGACTATTTCTGCCCTATGCCTGCCTCACCCAGCACCAGGGCCTGGAGGTTTGAATTTCTACTCTACCCTGCCTCACCCAGCATCAGGGCCTGGAGGTTCCTCTATTCCTACCCTACACCTGCCTTGCCCAACCATCGGTCAGTAGGTTCGATTTCTGCTGTACCCTGCCTCACCCAGCTCAGGGCAGGAAGATCCTGTCCCTTGCCAGACTTGCTTTGCCGGATGAGTTGGAGGGTTTCTGGGCTTTTGACTTTATATCCATTTACTGTTCACCCACTCAGGACCAGGGGTTCAGTTGTTCCACCTTCTTCAGCTTCCCATCTGTCTCCAGCTTACTCACCTCGCCTTCCCAGACACTCTGCTTCCATGACCTCGAATAACGTAACTCAGACCTCTACTTCAAAATTGACTGTGCTTTCACCTGGATTCCAAATGACCTTCTATTGATAGTTTTACTCTGGACATTGACAGCTCGGCCTGGGAATTGCTCCATATATGCTACAATCATCGCTGTCCATTCATCATCAGTACTGGATTCCTTTGCTGTTCTCAACCTTGGATTTTCCTCTCTAGGGGTTTTGGACTAGCTGATATCATGTATATTGCTCATTTAGGATTACTCTCCCTTAGTATGCCCAGAACGATGGGCAGGTCAGTAGCCATGGGTCCTCAGAGGTTCCCCCCAAGGGGGGGGTTCCTCTCCTGCATGCTACTGGCCACACTCTCCAAAGTTGGAGGAGGTAATTGCACCTGCAATCATTATTTCTTTTTTGGGGGTCTTATCCTACTTGACTAAGCAGCCTTCCTAAGGTGGGATATAGAGAAAGGCCAAAACATGAAGTCATAACAAGTTACTCATCAGTTCAAGCATCTAAGCACCGTGCATATCCTATCCAGTTCACATGGGTGATTGAGCACTAGATGTAAGACATGCTCTACCTCTGTAATACAACTATTTTTACTTGTTTCTGAATTGTGATATATTTTTAATGTACTCGCTAACACAAGTCCTCTGAGCCCTGGTCTATGCAACAGGTAGAGGAGCTGAAGCCGCATACAATACATCGGGTCTACAGGTCGTTATTTCACTGTGTTCATTTCATTATTCACCAGGGAGAGGACAACTTGCGATAGTGTGTAACCCATTTTGGGTGTTTATTTTAAACAAAACTTATATTTAAACTGTATATTTGAGGTTTAGCAACCTGACCTCTATTTGCACTTCGAGTTTGCTACAGTGCATAACTGGCCTACACAGCGAGCAGAGCTAGTATGCACCGTCCAGAAAGGCATACTTGTAAAGACACGTGCATCTGCATGTGTTAGGTGGTTAGGAGGGTTGAGGAGGAACTAAATACTTCAAATAACACAATACAGGAAGGTGAGAGGTGTATTAGAGTTGTATACTGTCCCTATACAACCCAGAACAATTGCTATACATTAACTTAGTAGATAGTTCCACAATCACTACCAGGATGAATAGTGTTGGTTTCAATTAAAGGAAATGACTCTAGACTGTGTATCTCCATGAAATATTACTAACTCTACTAAAACATGAAAGTATAGCCTTTGGAAACTCTGTAACAAGCAATCTATCTAAGACTACTATATCAAGGAATTACATCTGTAAGTTTGTCATCCAAAAGCCCTACTCTATCTACAAATTAGAAAAAATATATATAGAGAGATATATAAAACAATATATTTCCTGGATTAGAAAGCAGGATAGGCCCAAAAAGAGTACGCATTAAATAGCAATTTAGAGAAGCTACCAAATTGTTCTGAGCCCCCGAGCTTCACTATGGCTGAAGACTTGGTTTCACTGATAGGACAAGTCAATATTAGATGTTCCACCTGTCTTATGTATTTGGTAACCACCGAGGTCTTCCACATCCTTTTAAATGTAAAAAACGTATCCATAATGAAGAATTACTACTTGAACTCAATGCCTTCTCTGACAGACTATTACAACTAGAGACAAGCCAAAAAGAAATGGCCAATAGACTTGGTATTACACTGCTTCCAGAAGCTAATATGCCAACTAATCCTCCTGTTTGTACAGATCAAATAAATGGAGGTGTACCAAAGATTATTACAACACATGAAACCTTGCATAAGGTGTTACAACCTGATGAACCATATAAAGAAACATTTAAAAATAAAAAAAGAATAAGGGAAGATGACCCTAACTTTGAAACAGATAAGCTATGGTACAATGTATAGTGTGCTAAACCCCTAAAAAGGGAAGACATGCAACTACATTTAAAATTCCTCTTAGCAATAGATTTACTACCTTAACAGAATTAGAGGATGACTCTGAGTCTTCTTCATTACAAGAGTTGATATTATTTGACACACTTACTGAACCTATACTGTCCAATACAGCTTATAATAATCCCCCTATATCGAATAATCCAGTACCTGTTACAATAGTGAATGTCTCAAATCCAGATCCAGTTATAAATCATCTTCAAAAAAATGTATTAGTTATGGGAGATCCATGATAAAAAACTTAGACAGAGAAGTATGCAATCCAGACAAAGCCCATAGGACACTATTATCATATAGAGGGGCTAAAATAGCGGATTTAACATCTATGACTAAAGCCAATATTAAGCACATGGGTAGTAATCCATTAGTACTAATCCATGTAGGAACCAATAACATGCTTATGGACCCTATTGATGAGATTAAACAAGACATGGTGGCACTCTCAAACAAATTGATCAACCTTGGATGTGAGACTGCTATCTTTGAAGTTTTAGCCATACCTAGGGCCTCACCAGGATTAAATTTAAAAATTAGAAGATTTAATGAGCTATCAGGCAAGAAATCCAGTGTTTAACTCACTGGGAAGAGTTTTTCCACTATGACGACCTTTATTGTCCTGATGGCTTACATCTAAATAGAAAAGGGAACATACTCTTAGGCAATCATTTTACAAATTTCATAATAAACATTTAAACTAATACGGGGGGAGGGACATGGAAAGTAATGACCAAAACAACTATCAGAATTCAAACTTACCAATAAATATATCCAAAAACGTATCTCCTATTATTACAGACACCACCAAAATAAATAATAATAAAATAAATATCTTACTTCTCAATGTCTGCAGCCTTGTCAGTAAAATGGATGAACTAAGATATATTATACAAAAAGAATCTGTTGCAATTTGTGGGGTTACCGAAACTTGGTTTCGGGAGAATAGCTGGGATACAGGCATACCAGGATACAATAAAATCATAAAAAACAGAAGTGATAAGTTAAGTGGGGGGTTAGCAATCTATACATCCAAAGATTATACTTCATATCCTATTACCCTAAATATATCCCAAATAAAGATAACAAAATAATTTGGGCAGAAATTAAGTTACCTAACATAACACTCAGTGTTGGCTTAGCATATAGAGCAACAAATCTTAATAAAGACCAGAATACTGATTTTCTATGCTCAATAGAAAACTTTAATCCAAATAATAACTATATTCTTATGGGAGATTTCAACTTTCCCAAAATCAATTGGGAAACATCTCATTGCTTAGGAAAAATGGAAAGAGAATTTTTGGAGATCACAGTTAATCAAAACTTGGAGCAAATTATTAAAACTGGAACTAGAAACAATAATATTCTCGATATTATACTAACTAATATTGGTGAAAAAATTTCACAACCAAATATACTAGCACCGTTAGGAAATAATGATAACAACATGATCTTATTCAAACTAAATCCAAAGTCACAAAAGGAAATACACTGGTCAGGGATTATGCCAGTGGCATCACCAGGCTGTTTTTGGGGAGGCTGAAGCCCCCCTAATGTAAGCTCAAGCCCCCTCAATCATTTTCCCTGAAAAATTTAAAGACTTACAGCTTCACTGCTTGCTGAGAAAAAAAAAACATGGTTTAGAGTCAGCACTTTATAGCTCTACCACATGGAGTGCAAGTTCCTTTTTCTTTGATTGGCCTGGGTCCTCCGGATCCCACTGCAATCATTGGTGGTGCTAGTGGTGGAGGTCAGGGAGCTCTGCTCCCACCCAATGCTTTGGTTGCTCCTGAACAGTGGCAGGGTGAAACTTTAGTGGTCCGGGTGCTGGTTTCCACCCAGCCGTACTTTGCTGCTGCACCTCATGGTCCGTCTGCCCAAACTTGTCCCCTCTTGGTGAATGCCACATAGACCACAATCAGCTGGTTGCCCAGGTCCGCAACTGCAGTGGCACTAATTTACTGTGGAAGGGAGGTGGGGAAGAGAGCTGAGCAGGGGAAATCCACCACCAACAACAACCAAAACAGATGCCGTCACTTCACTTGGGGGGGGGGCTATAGGAGAAGGGCCACAGTGGTCATCTCAGGGGACTGGAGCAAGAAAAGGGTTTGGGGATCCCACAAAACAGATAAAAATAAAAATAAAAACAAAAAAATGGCAAAACTGTCTTACTTGCTCTGGGGTCCTGTAACCTTCCCAGCAGATCTGCTGGTATAATGGTGTCTGGCTGGTCTCTTACTTGCGCTTCGGTACAGTAACCTTCCCTGCAGATCTGCTGGGATAATGGTTCTGAATGGTTTCTTAATTGTTGTGGGAGAATGTAACCTTCCCAGCAGAGCTGCTGGGATAATGGTGTCTCTCTTTCCTTTGTACTCACCGGACTAGTAACCAAATTTTTGCACATGTACCATTTAATAGATGTCATAATAACTAGGCTTCTCAAATGTATATTTCACCATTAAAATGCAGAAAAAGACACCATCTGAAGGTAAAAATCTCAAAATTTTCCAAGGGGGGCATGCACCTGGACCCCCTAGCTTTGTTAAGATTTTGACTGTGAGGCATTAGCCCCCCCCCCAACTTTATACCTCTGATGACGCCCCTGGATTATGCCAAAGCAAATTATCATGCAATGAAGAACTATCTCAACTCGTGGGATTGGGAGATAGAACTTACTAACCTTAATGCTGTACAGGTCTGGTCGCTTATTCTATTACAAATGAACCATTGTCTTGATACATGGGCTCCCAAAAAAAATATATATATATATAGATATATGTATACAAATGGATATAGAACTCCAATTTGGTGGAATAACAAAATAAGGAGACTAATAAATAAAAAACACAGAAATTATAGAAAATATAAAAAAAATCCATCAGTAACCAACTGGAATACATATAAAAAATTGTCTAACAAAACAAAATATTATATTAAAAAAGCTAAAAATGAAATTGAAACTAGATTAGCTATTGATACGGTTGATAATAAAAAAAAATTCTTTAACTATATAATTTCACTTAGAGATACTAGACCTCCAATAGGACCAATCAAAACTAAATCTGGGTTTATCCAGCAATGAGATTGAAATGACCACTGAACTCAATAATTATTTTGTCACCATCTTTACTCCAAAGGAAAAAAATAATAGTATTGATGATAACATCACTACGTCTCAAAATTTAAAAGTTAGTCATTTTACTAAAGAAGAAACTATGAGAGTATTACAAAACCTAAAAACCAACTCTTCAGCAGGACTAGATGAAATACATCCTCGGTTTCTCAAAGAAATTGCTATTCAAATCTCAGGACCAATGACTAAATTATTTACTTTATCCTTGGAAAAAGGTGAGTGTATCTTAGCATGGAAAGACGCCCTAGTTACTCCTATATTTAAATCAGGAAGCAAGATAGACATTGCAAACTATAGACCAATACGTCTAACCTCTGTAATAGGAAAAGCATTTGAAAGGCCTATTTTACAAAGAATAGAAGAACATTTAAAACTTAACAACCTTCAATATATTACACAATATGGGTTCACAAGAGGCAACTCATGCTTAACAAATCATCTGCATTTTTTTGAAAACATTAGTTCATCCTTGGATGTTGGCTTACTTGTTGATATTGTCTTCTTAGATTTCGCTAAGGCATTCGACCGAGTTTCCCATGTGATCTTATTAAAGTAAATGAAAAACCTTGCTTTTCCACAATATTTAACAAATTGGATAGAATCATGGCTAAATAAACATAGACAATGTACAATAATTAAGGGGTATTCATTTGCAAGGGCGGAAGTTACAAGTGGGGTCCCTCAGGGCTCAGTATTGGGCCCTGTTTTGTTTAACATCCTGATTTCCTCAATGCAATCATCAAATAACACCTGGATGACTAAGTTCGCTGACGACTGTAAGATTGGATGTGTAGTTAACTCCATTGAGGCAGCCACTAACTTCCAAAAAGAGATAACCTCCCTGGAATTATGGGCTAAAAAGAACAAAATGATGTTTAATATACAAAAATGCAAAGTGATGCATCTGGGTCATAACAATTTAAAATACAAATATACACTAAATCAAGTGATGTTACAAGAGACTGATAATGAAACAGATCTAGGAGTAATAGTGGATAACAAAATGAAGTTATAAAATAATACACTAACAAAGGTGAAAAAAGCTCACCGTACCTTGGGATGTATATTTAAGCACATAAAGAGTAGACAACCTAAAGTTATAATGCCTCTATATATAAGAGACAAAGAACCTCTGTGATAGACTATCTTAGGGTAGCTGGTTCATTTCTCTGGGGTGTCAGACAGACGAGGCATACTGATGAGTCCTGGTAGGACGAAACACGTGTCTATGTCTTCTGTTGGCACCCTTTGCAAATTGTGTGAGAGGCCTTTCAGCACCATGCATTTCTGCTTAAAGTTGAACCAGCATAATATTCTGTGGTGATCTGCATATGCAGCCCATGATGCTTTGCATTGTGGGGTCATGTGTGACTTTATATTTCTTTGAAACTTGACTTCCCAGCCAAATGCCCTTTGGGGTAACCCTTGCCTCAGTGCTTGCGCACAGAGGTTCTTTGTCTTTTAAATGTTTTTTTGTTTTAATTAGGTTCACCACAACATAACCCAGATAGACTATCTTAGGGTAGCTGGTTCATTCCACTGGTGTGTCAGACAGACGAGGCATACTGATGAGTCCTGGTAGGACGAAACACGTGTCTATGTCATCTGTTGGCACCCTTTGCAAACTGTGTGAGAGGCCTTTTGGCACCATGCATTTCTGCTTAAAGTTGAACCAGCATAATATTCTGTGGTGATTTGCATATACAGTCTATGATGCTTTGCATTGTGGGGTCATGTGTGACTTTGTATCTCTATATATAAGCCTAGTTAGATCACACTTGGACTACTGTTCTTCTTTTTGTACTCCCTATACAATTAGAGATAAGAAACTGGTTAAAGGAGTTCAAAGAAAAATGACCAAAAGAATTGTAGATATGTCAAATAAGATTTATGGGGAAAGACTGTTGGAACTAGATTTACAATCTATGAACTACCATCACCTTAGAGGAGATCTTTGCTTAACACATAAAGCTATTAAAGATCCTGTACTCTTTGAAACAATTGGTTTAGAAAAAAATACAAATCATACTAAAACTAGATCTCATAACTTTAAATTAAGAGGGGCCCACTGTAAAACAAAAAAAAAAGTCACTGGTACACACAACATATAGTTAAAAAATGGAATATGTTGCCAGGATCAATTATAGAAAGCAATACTATAGATACATTTAAATATCAGTTGGACCAACATATGGGTAATGCAAAATCTGATTATGTATAAACATAATTCCACCTTCGGGTGGCGAGCTCATACAAAGCTAATACCTCCTGAGCTTGTAACACACTATGGTACTATGATACATGTACTACAATCACTGACTTGCTCACGCCATGCTGAAGTATCTAAGCACCAATCATGTCATACAACTAATACTCCATAGGCATCATCCTACTTACTGGTTTGGCCTCTGTATTCAAGCACAACCTACATCTTAGCTACAATATGTAGCACAAGCCAGAGCTCTGAACCACACATAACATAGCATATAGGAATGGTGAGGAGGCATAAAGGGGGAGAGGTAGGGAGGAAGGGTACAGCTGGCAGTAGGATGAGATGGAGGAGTGATGGGGATCAGCTAAGCACAGGACAGGCAGTCATGAGTGGCAGTTGCATGTTTCTGCCAAGTGGTTACTGATTAGAGACTTAAAAGCATTTAGGGATACTAGGTGACATAGTTTGAGCATGGATTGCAGTTTGTTCTAGATCAACAGTTCTCAGACTTTGTCACAGTGAACCTCCCCAAATCCGTGGAAAAAATGTTGAGCCTCCCCAAAAACTGAAATAATCTTGGGCCTCCCCAAAGAAAATTTACATACTGTACTTTGCGCAGTACACCATGAATAAATTGAAACCCCTTTGGGTACTTGGCTCTCATTCAGTTCTTTGTCTTTTACTGATGTGAAACCTTTGAAAAAAGAGCATCTGTGCTCAAAGGTGTTATCTGAATAACAAATAAAATAAAAATACAGTAAATGTTATTCAGCTTACTGTAAACCCCCTCCGCCTACTTGCTCCACTATTTTGATACTTGAACCTTTGTTACCCCTTGTTACAGTACTTTCATAGAGTCAGACTACTTTCTCTGTTTTCTGTCTATCTGGAATAACCTTCCTACATACCTCACCTCTCCCCCTCTTTCATTGTTCTTAAGCAACTTCTCTGGGATTACTTTGCTCCTTCCTGCTATTGCTCTTAACACTTCTATGCTCAACCCTTGTATTTGGGTTGTTCTGCCATCAGTCTACAAATTGATCAATTACCACCACTCATTATTAGTTTATTCTTCATATTTGTTTGCACGAGTGTTCATTTTGTATTGCTTGACTGCTTTTACCTTTTGAATTATATTCACTCCCTACCCTTCTCTGGATTCACCTGAAATGAGCCTCGACTCATTCACCTCCCCTTGTCACTGATTTGTAAATACATAGATAAATTTCACCTACTATTATCCTCCTTAAGTTTGCTTCATCCTTTCAAACAAAATATATAAAACTCAAAATGTTAATACAGTACTTTGTCAGACTTGCTTGAGCCTCCCCTGGAACAGGTTGGGGCCTCCCCAAGGAGGCTGGCCTCACCATTTGAGAACCCCTGTTCTAGATTGATAGGAGGGCATAGCCAATGGTAGCCTTGCCATAGAGAGTGTGGAACTTGGGGACATCAAGAGTAATGAGGGAGGTTTTTCTGAGTGAATAGCAGCTCAGAGAATGCTGGAACAGGCATGATATATAGGGTTGTAGCTTATTGAGTAGAGCTTTATAGAGCCATGTGCAGCTGTGCATTAATTGTCTGGTGGATAGTGAGGATCATCCTACTTCAGAATAGAGTTTACAATATTGGGTTCTGGTGGATTCATTTGTAATGAATTGAATGGCACTGTGGTATAATATGTCCAGCTTGTGTCACTTGGCGGTGGAACAGCAGCTGTAGATATAATCCACATAATCCAATAGGGTTATAAAGGTACAGTAGCTTGGACTAACTGTGTACTGATATCACTGGGGAAAAGGGATTTGTTTCACTAGAAGAAACCTAATCTCATCCTTAGTTTTTTGGATATGGCCTCAATGTGAACAGAGAAGGAGAGATTATGGTCGAGCCAAAGCCCTAGATATTTGTTAATGATGTGCCATTTTCCACTTTGTATTACTGCTTTAACTTTTTGGAGGACTGGATCCTTGAATATATCTTGCTGCATTTCTTACAGTGTCACTGCTTTACAATAGGTGTGGTGTACTGTGCTAAAACGTTGACATATTTTTCTGCTACATTTGCTGCTCTTGAGCATTTAGGCATCTTTCCTGGAACTGGATGGCGTGACATGTAGTCAGCTGGACTGTCTTTTCTCTTTCTGTACGGGACCTTGAAGTTATAAGGCAGTAGCCATAATCTCCATCATTCAGTACATCCTGGTGGTTTGGATCTCGGGTAATTCCATATCAGCTCTAGAGGCCTGTGGTCGGTGATCGGTGTGAATGGATTGCCACAGATATAAAAGTGAAAATGTCTGCAGCTTCATACTATTGCTACAGCTTCACACTCAATCTGAGAATAACACCTTTCAACATTGCTAAGAGACCTGCTGGCATATGCTATGAGGTATTGCTTTGAATTGTATTTTTCTAGGAGGATGGCATCTAATCCTACAGGGCTAGCATCAACAATTATCTCTGTTTCTCTTTCTGGGTTGAAATATGCCATTGTTGTCTTGCTTGTAAGTCTTTCTTTGAGCGTTCTTAGTGACATTTCTTGTTCCTCACCCCAACACCATTGAGTGTCCTTTCTTGTTAGCTCTCATTGGTACTGTTACTGTTGCATAGTTTGGAATGAAGTGAGAACAATACGTAGCCATTCCAAGAAGGCTCCAAATGTTGCTAGTGTCTTTTGGATTGCTGTCTCTCTGGATGGCTTCCACTTTCTTTGGATCAGCTGATACTCAACTGGCTGAAAATATGAAGCCATAGAATTCTAGTCTGATTTTACTGAACTCATATTTAGGGTGAATGAGTGTGAGATCATTTTCCCTTAAAGAGCCATCGACGACTCAAGAAGAACTTTGAAAAACATAATATTTGGAACAAAGCAGCTTATATTTGTCATTAGCTCTGTGTTTCTTATTCCTATTCTTTATTACTGAAGTCATATGCTTTAAAACCAGGATAGCTGTTCGAGGGTTCATCAGCTCCTATTGCTTCTTCCCAGCCTGATGTCATAATGAGCTGCTTGTGACATCACAGTTACTCCCACGGCAACAGACTGTGACGTTACAACAGAGCATTATAATTTCAAGTAGGGAAGAAGCTATAGAGGCAGATGAACTCTGAAGGATAAATATCTTAGTTTTGTGGGAATTTCGTCAGCAGTAAATAATGGAGAGGAGAAATCTATAGAAGACATGTGAAATAGAAGCTGAATTGTGTCGAAACATTGTTTTCCAAAGTTTTCCCAAAGGTGTCAGCTGCTGTTTAATTTCTGGAAAACTGCCATAAGGTTTCTATCATGTTCTTCTTTATTTGTCCCATACACAATGAATTCAACACTTAGGTTCTTTACACCAGTAATACCATGCAATGTTTGATGTATAACATTCTGAAATACTTCTGCAGTTAATGATTTCCCAAAATTTAGTGGCTTGTACCTTCTGAGACCCATGTGGGTAAAAAAGTAGTGATATACCTGCTGTCTGGATGCAACTCCAGTTGATGTTATCCAACTTTAAGGTCTAATTTTGAAAACACTGTTTCGTCATTTAATTTGTGGAGTACTTCATCCATGGTTGGGGTGATGTGGTGTTCATGTAAAATGGTTGTGTTGGCCTGTCGTATGTTGGCACAAATCCTCACTTTGTCGGGGTCTTTAGGTTTCAAAAGCATCACTATCAGTGAAACCCCAGGTGTTGGTCCTGTCACCTCTTCACTTATGTCTTTTGTTTCAAGGAGCTTGAGTTCTGCTTCAACTTTCTTTCGTATGTGGAAAGGAACTCTTTGGTGTGGCTGACTCATAGGTTTTACTTCTGGAATGAAATGAAGGCACACTTGGAAGTTTTTAGCTTGCCAGTGCCTTGGAAGAAGTCACGATAATGGTCCACAAGTTGATCTGACACAGTGTGTGTCTGTTAGGGGTGATATTGCAATAACAATTTTGATTAGCCCCAATTCTGAAGCTGTTTGGTAGCTTAGAAGTAAGCTGCCATTTCCTAGGACAACATAAAATGTCCCATGTGTGATTTTGTGTTTCAACTCTATGGAACTGGCAAATTTTCCTAGGACTACAAGTGTTTTTTTAGAGCCATTGGAATATACATTGTGTTGTTTGGCTGGAGTTCCAGGAGTATTTTCAGTGTGTTGTACACCATTTCCCTTATAGTGTCCACTGCAGCCCCAGAATCAATCAGTGCAGTCATCTTGGCCCCATGGATTTGTACCTGCACTTGTGGTTGGTTAATATGTTTGTGGCTATTGACTACCAACACATAGGCCTCATCACTGCTAGAGGAGCTTGGTTTAGTTCCTTGAGCTCGTGGTGTGAGTTGCTTGACCCTGCATCATGAGTTTAACATTTTATTTTTGTTGCAGGTAGTCTTGTAATCTCCTGCTTGCTGCAGCTTTGAGTGGCATTTTCTGGCACAATGGTTTGGTTTTCCATATGCTCTGCAGTCTTTGCTTTTCACTGGACCTTCTCCCCAGTGTGGATATGGACTACCACAGTCTCTGCACTGAGTGTTTCTGGCCTGCTTTTGTGGTGTGCTAGTGGAAAATGTCTTGGAATCTTGTCTGCGGCTGACCTTATTAACAGTAACATCTTCACTGGTTGTCCCTTTCTCAATGTCTGAAGCTTGCATGTCAGAAGTCTCAAGTAATCCGCCCTAGTTGAGGAACTCGGTTAAGGACAGTTCTGGCTCTCTTAATGCTTTGCGACATAGTCTAGAGGAAGTGCACTTTTGCATAATCAGTGCTTTTAATTCTTTCTCTACATCATCAAACTCGCAGTTATTGGCTAACATGCATATGGTCTGATATGCATCTAGATTCTCATTAAGTTGCTATGAGGCTTTCAAAAACACATATATTCATACTGCACATTCTTTTTGGGAGAGAAATAGTTGGTGAGCTTTCGTTTCACATCTGTGTATTTGTCTGTCCTTGCCAACAATGTGTAATTTATGTCATGCAGACTCTCCCCAGCAAAGTGTAACAAGAGAGCTTTTAGCCTCATATCTCCAGCACTAGTCACTTCAATGGTGTAGTTTTCAAATCTTTGGGCCCACTTAATCCACTGCAGTCCTACTCAGCTAGGCTCAGCATCTAAATCAATGTGGGAAAACTGGAGTGGCTGGGCAGCACCATTATGCAACTTTCAAAGGTACTCACAGCTAGGGGTTAAGTTAATTTGTTTTTAGTAGAAGTCTAAAACTTCCATGAGTCAAAATCTGGAAGTCATTCCAATTTTTTGGAAATCAAAATACTTCCAGAAACCCACTTGTGGAAGTCAATATTCTAGTAAGATCCAATTTATGGATGTTAATAGAATATATTAGTGGTAAAATGCAATTTCTTTCAGTAAAATCCATCATTTCTGACTGCCATGCCTACCATTTGGAAGTCATCTAATTTTTTCTTTTACATCTGGAAGTCAATTACTTCCTTCCCCTTTATTTTGGAAGTTTTTGCCTTATTTTTTGAAGTCAAATACTCCAAAAATGGAGTTAACTGAACCCCTGCTCACAGCTATTTTCAGCTATTTTTCTTCCTGCATGTTCAGTTTGGAAGTCTGGTCCAAAGACAAGGTTCTCCATCTTGGTTCTGAGTCCTGTCACCAGTGTAGTATTTTGATACTTGGTAACTTGGTAGCTTGTAGATAAAAGAAGGCATTTGCCCATCGAGACTGTCACCCACTCAATGTAGAACATTTGCTGACTAATAACCCATATATTCATCAAGTTCCCTCTTAAATGTTTAGACATTGGTGATATTTATTAAATATTGCAGTAGTTTATTCCAAAGTATGGTGACCCTAACAGTGAAATAATTGTCCCTTTTCTTGACATGAGTTTTGGGTACTTATAAATGCTTATTGTGTGATCTTAATTCCAGGTGGTGCTTTATAGGCATGATGCCACAACCAGTTCTGAGTTCATTGTTATTTATTATATTATAGGACTGAAGGTAATCCCCTCTAGTTCTTCTGTCTTTTCGCAACATAAGGTTTAGTTCTGTAAGTCTTATATTGTAAGGTTTATTTACTTTATTTATTTATTGGAATGTTTCACCAGGATGGCACACTGAAGAACAAGTTGCTCATCTCACGGTGCAACCTGGGGGGGGGAGAACAAGTGGATGTAATACAGAGATTAAACATACAATTTTGGTAAGCATGCATGAGAATTTAGGTACAGAGATTAAAACCACAGTATCGCCAACACTCTGCTGGATTGGCATTGCAATTAAGAAATAGGTAAACAGTACAATTATACAACTGAAGTGTTAGTGGAGGGAAGAGCAAGTGGGACAGAGGAAGCCAGCTAGGGGAAGAAAAAACAAGTGGGACAGGGGGAGCCAGGACATTACCAGTAAGAACAAATGCAAAGCCCAATTGAGTGAGACATGTATCACAGGACTAGAGCGAGCTGAAGTGGCAGCTTTGACAGCAAAAAAGCATTGGGACAAAGGGAGAGTAATTAAGTACAGTGCATATAGGTACAGGGCTGCCTGTTTAAGTGCAGTGGGTACAGTGGAGGTACAGTAAAGGAAGGGAGGTGAAGGTTAGGTAGTTAGGGAGATGAGGGGGAGAACGGAAGGAAGAGGCATGCCTAGAACTATCCCCTTCAGGACTCTGAGAACCCTGCCAGGGGCAGAACTAGGTGAAGACATTGGTGAGAGAAGACTGCGGGTGTGGGGGGCAGGAGTAACACAGAGGAATAGTACGGTGGGTAGATAGACAGATGAAGAGGAGATGGAAAAGAAGAGGCATGCATAGAACTATCCCCTCCATGATGCTGAGAACCCTGCCGGGGGGTAAGTTCTTTAATCTAGGAATTAGTTTAGTGACCCTTCTTTGTACTCCCTGTAATAGTTGTGTACCTGGTTTTTGGTATGGTGCCCAAACAGATGAAGTGTAGTCCACATGAGGTTGAACATAATTCCTATATAAGCTCATCACACAATGTTCATCCCTGGAAATAAAAGTTTTTTTGATTCTGTTAATGAATTTGTTCACAGACTGTGTTGATTTTCTTTTTTGTGCGTGCATAGAGAGTGAGCTGTTGATAATAATGCCCAGGTCTTTTCCAGTGCTTGCGACTGGCAATGGTTGATTATTTACATGGTAGAGTTTTAAGGGATTATTATGGCCCATGTGTAGTACTGTGCATTTTCTTAAATTTAATTCCATCTTGTTTTCTTTGGTTCAGCATGTTATTTGTTCAAAGTCCGTTACAAGGGATAGATGTTTGGAATCAGTGTCAACCTCCCCCATAAGTTTCATATCATCAGCAGATTTTATTATCTTGTTACTTAATCCTGTATGAAGGTCATAAATAAATCAATTGAAGAAAAATGGATTTAAAACAGACCTCTGTGGCACTTCACTCATCTCGGCCCTGTCAGAAGATGTTTTCCGTTGGATTCCCACCCATTGCATGCTGTTAGTGAGCCATGACTGAACTCATTTAATTAAATAGTGACTATATCCCATGCTTAATAGTTTGTTCAGTAGTTTCAAATGGGAGACAGTATCAAACAACTTTTTTTTTTTTTTTTTGTTAGACTATTTTAACTCCTCCTCTGCGGCTGGGGGGTGTTACCGATGGTTCCCCCCAGTCCAGGCCGACCTTCAGCCCAAGCTCTGCTCCTACAATCCCCAAGCTCTACTCCTTACCTCCACCTGCACAACGATCAGCCATGGTGGGCACGCAACCACCGCCAAGGGATCCGGGGGGGTTTCGGCAAGGAGGAGCATCCAGGGACCTGACGCCGGTGGTGCTGCCTGTCAGTCCTTCATGTAGCCCGCAAGGTATTTTTCCACATTTTCTCCCGTGCGACTGAGGCGTGCTATGACACCAAGGGATCAGAGCGCGCACGCTACCGTACGTGCCCCATCCCAGCGTCTGCCTCAGAACGTCCCTCTATTTTTTGCCATGGCCTGCCAAGTGCCCAGCTGCCGCTAGGAGCCGCCAAGCCACCGAGGCAACTCACCCCCCTTCCCGGAGAAGGAGAGCAGTCTTACAGACGCTCGATCCTTCTCCTCCCCTGCCGACCCCCAAGGACCCAGGCTCGCTCCCGAACCCGGGTCGCCGGTGTAGCATGAGGTGTGGCATCCAGCGCCTCAACCCTCAGCGCCACCAGGCCAGATCAAACAACTTTTTGAAATCGAGTAATATTATGTCACAAAGTTTTCCAGCATCCAAGCTTGCACTGACTGTTTCATAGAATGTGATTAAATTGTTGTGCACGATTTGCCTTCTATAAATCTATGCTGTGTATTTTCATTTACGCCTGTATTAGAATTTTCCTCCTCAAACCTGACTTTTATAAGTTTTTCCATCACTTTCCCTGGCACAGAGGTAAGACTCATTGGTCTGTAATTTTCAGGGATTGTTCTATTTCCTTTCTTGAAAATATGGGTTATAGCTGCTTGCTTCCATTCCAGTGGAACTATACCCAGACTGAGGGACTTGTTAAAAAGTAACTGTAGTGGAATACTTAAACTGAGGGCAAGGTATTTTTTAAATAGCTTTGGTGTATCCCATCCACTCCAATTACTTTTATTTAAAAATAAAGACAAACGCCTTGGCTTGCATTCAGTGCTTTTATTCATGGCACGCTCCTCAGCTGCAAACATACAGAAGGCAACTGTGTACCGAGTATTGCCGTAAAGCAACAAGTGCACACCATACTATCAACATTCTGCAAAACTAAGTGCTGCAATAATAACCAAGTCCACTAGGTGGTTCTGTTGAATGATACTGATTGCAACATTACAGCAGTGGCCAGCTGATGCTTGGAGAGGTATCTTGGCATCAGGTCCCTGCGTCCCAGTCAGGAGACAAATAGGCAAAAAAAGTCATCTTCAGTGTCAGATGACAGCCATCTCATCCTATTCCCCACTCACACCACTAACTCTGTGCTCCACAGGGTCCTCCTCCTCCAGCCTACCAAACAGCCCCTGAGCAAACCCAGCAATTCCCTCCTTCCTACGTGTCCTTGTGCATGTGAGGAGCAGGATAAACCATTCAGACACCTCTCTGAAAGGAGGTAACTAGACCCAGTATCTGCAATGGTGAGCAAAAAGGAGTAACTCAGGAGAGGCAGATGAGACACAAACAGAAAAATGCCCTGTCAGTACCAAACATTAATAGTATCCAGAGCTAACAGGGTTGAGTAGCTGGATTTACTTTCACTGATGTTTTTATTTTCTTCAGACAATAAAACATTACGTTGTTTTAACAATGTTACCTGAAGTGATGACAAAATGAACAAGCATTTGTCAATGCTGAATGTTGATTGCATTGGTGTGTTGAGCTCGCTCATTGTCCCTCTGTCACTCGCTCAGTCTGTTTCTCCCGGTGCTGCAGGCTGCTCATTTGTACTGGGCTCCTGCCTGCATTGGCACCTTGTTCTGCCCACTAAGAAATCTGCAGCTGTCCCGACAGAGCTCCGTTGAGGTGGTTCACTCCCCCCCTCTCACTCGCTCATTCTGTTTCTCCTGGCGCTGCAGGCTGCCCTTTTGTACTGGGCTCCTGCCTCTGTTGGTGACTTTTTCTGCCCACAAAGAGATTTGCAGCAGTCCTGACACAGGTCTGTTGAGTCTGCTGACTCCCCTTCCCTCACTCACTTATTCCGTTTCTGCCGGCGCTGCAGGCTGTACTTTTGTACTGGGCTCCTGCCTGCGTTGCCGCCTTTTTCTGCCAACAAAGAAATCTGTAGCAGTCACAATAGAGCTCCATTGAGCTTGCTCGCTCCCCCTCTCTCACTCACTCGTTGCGTTTCTCCCGGTGATGCAGGCTTCCCTTTTGTACTGGGTTCCTGCCTGTGTTGGCACCTTTTTCTAGCCACAAAGCAATCCACAGCTGTCCCGACAGAGCTCCTTTGTGGTCGCTCACTCCCCCTGTGTCACTTACTCATTCTGTTTCTCCTGGCGCTGTAGGCTGCCCTTTTGTACTGGGCTCCTGCCTCTGTTGGCACCTTTTTCTGCCCACAAAGAAATCTGCAGCAGTCCCAACAAAGCTCCGTTGAGCTCGCTCACTCCCCTTCTCTCACTCGCTCATTCCATTTCTGCCAGCGCTGCAGGCTGCCCTTTTCTATTGGGCTCCTGCCTGTGTTGCCGCCTTCTTCTGCCAAAAAAGACATTTGCAGCAGTTGTAATACAGCTCCGTTGTGCTTACTCACTCTCCCTCTTTCACTCGCTCATTCTGGTTTTCCCGCCACTGCAGGCTGCCCTTTTGTACTGGGCCCCTGTGTGCATTGCTGCCTTTTTCTGCCCACAAACAAATCTGCACCAGTCCCAACAGAGCTCCGTTGAGCTCACTCACTCCCCCTCTCTCACTCGCTCATTCTGTGTCTCCTGCCGCTGCAGGTTGCCCTTTTGTACTGGGCTCCTACTTGCATTGGCGGCTTGTTCTGGCCAGAAACAAATCTGAAGCAGTCCTGACACAGCTCCATTGAGCTCGCTCACCCTCACCATACTCACTCATTCCGTTTCTGCCAGCACTGCAAGCTGGCCTTTTGTACTGGGCTCCTGCCTGCGTTGCCACATTTTCTGCCCACAAAGAAATCCACAGCAGTTACAATAGAGCTCCATTGAGCTTGCTTACTAACGCTCTGTCACTCACTCATTCTGTGTCTCTTGGTGCTGCAGGCTGCGCTTGTGTACAGGGCTCCTGGCTGCGTTGGCACCTTTGTCTGTCCACAAAGAAATCTGCAGCTGTCCCAACAGAGCTCCGTTGAGGTCGCTTAGTCTCCCTCTGTCACGCGCTCATTCTGTTTGTCCTGGTGCTGCAAGCAGCCCTTTTGTACAGGGCTTCTGTCTGCATTGGTGCCTTTTTCTGCCCACAAAGAAATCCACAGCAGTCCTGATAGAGCTCCATTGAGCTCACTCAGTCCCCCTGTCTCACTCACTCATACTGTTTCTCCCACTGCTGCAGGCTGGCCTTTTCTACTGGGCCCCTGCCTGCATTGACGCCTTTTTCTGCCCATAAAGAAAACTGCAGCAGTCCTGACAGCACTCCAGTGAGTTCACTCACTCCCCCTGCCTCACTCGTTCTCTTGTTCTGTTTCTCCCAGTGCTGTAGGCTGCCCTTTTGTACAGGGATCTTGCATTGGGGCCTTTTTCTGCCCACAAACAAATCCGCAGTAACTTAGTCCCCCTGTCTCACTCACTTGTACTGTTTCTCCCACCGCTGCAGGCTGGCCTTTTCTACTGGGCCCCTGCCTGCACTGACGCCCTTTTTCTGCCCACAAAGAAATCTGCAGCAGTCCTGACGGCACTCCAGTGAGTTTGCTCACTTCCCCTCCCTCACTCGGTCTCTCGTTCTGTTTCTCCCAGTGCTGCAGGCTGCCCTTTTGTACTGGGCTCTTGCGTTAGGGCCTTTTTCTGCCCACAAACAAATCCAGAGCAGTCCCGACAGAGCTCAGTTGCGCTCGGTCACTCCCCCCCCTCACTCATTTGATCTTAATCTGTCGCAAACACTGATTTCCCACAGCGACCGTGCTATTCTCTGGCAGGAGTGCAAAAACATATTTTAGCCAGGATGTGAAAAATGACAGCTGTACTGTTCATAAGGAGGTGTGAAAAAATGCCACTGTTGAAAATGTGGTGTGAAAATATTACAAATTTGCAAAGTTACAAGGGTGCGTGGACACAGTTCAACATACGCTTGTAACACAGTAATGTTATGGAGTTTCGTCACCAAATTTTCAACATAGGGATTTTAGGACCTCTACTCATGAACAGTGCCACTGTCATTTTCTTAATCTGTCCCGAACACTGATTTCCCACAGCGACTGCTTTTTTCTGTGCCACAACTGTGAAACCACATTTCAGTCAGGATGTGAAAAATGACAGCTGTACTGCCCATAAGGAGGTGTGAAAAAATGCCACTGTTGAAAATCTGGCATTACAATAATACAAATCTGCGAAGTTATAAGGGTGTGTGGAAAGTGTCTAATGCATACTTGTAACACAGTCATTTGATGGGCTATCATCACCAAATTTTCAACATAGGCATTTTAGGACCTCTGCTCATGAACAGTATCACTGTCATTTTCTTAATCTGTCCCAGACAGTGATTTTCCACAGCGACCATTCTATTCTGCGCCGGAAGTGCGAAAACACATTTCGGCCAGGATGGGAAAAATGACAGCTGCACTATTCATACGTAGGTGTGGGAAAATGGCAATGTTGAAAATCTGGAGTGAAAATATTATTAATTCGCAACGTTACGAGCGTCTGTGCAAACTGCACAACGTACGCTCGTAACACAGTCATTTTATGGAGTATCACTACCAAGTTTTCAACATAGGCATTTTAGGACTTCTACTGATGAACAGTGTCACTGTCATTTTCTTAATATGTCCTGAACACTGATTTCCCACAGTGACCACGCTATTCTGCTCCGGAAGTGTGAAAACACATTTTGGCCAGGATGTGAACAATGACAGCTGTACTGTTCACAAGGAGGTGTGACAAAATGCCAATATTCAAAATCTGGCATGAAAATAGTGCAAAGTCACGAAGTTACAAGCGTGCATAGCAACAGTGCAATGCACGCTCATAAAACAGTCATTTTTTGGATTTTTTCCACCAAATTTGCAACATAGGCTTTTTGAGAGCCCACCTCATGAACAATGGCACTGTCGCTTTGTTAATCGGCACCGAAAGGTGATTCTGTGCAGTGACCGCGAAATCACCTTTAGGGATGATTAACGCCATGACAGTTCGAGAATTCATGAGGAGGGGTTCTAGAAACCCCATGTTGAAAAGTTGGTGCCAAAATTCCCAAAAATGACTAAGATATGCATTAAAGTTTTTGTGGGACTACAACTCAAGCAGGGAATTGAATATTTAACATTCAGACACTTTCTTTAACTTGTGTCTGTGTTCAGTAAGCTACTTTAGTAGATAACTGCATATTTTGGGCTGTTTTATAAATTTTTATTGTGGGCCATAGCGAAGGCATTGACTGACCCCTTTATTGCTCTTCGGGTCAACTGAGTCATTTAAACAAGCCCCGCTACAAACTTAAGCCAGTATGGGCAGAACAAAGCCTTTATTACTTGCAATGTGAAGCAGCAGCGCCAAGGAACATACATGTCATAGCCGTGTTATGCATGTTTAGCGTGGCAGTTAGGAGCGAGTTGAACTTTGGATTTATGCAGCGAGGTGCGTTTATTTGGGTACAAAGCTCTTAAAAGGTGGATTATTTTCTACGGTATAGCATTCTTTAAGCTCTGAAGTTCTCATATTCAATAAACAAAGTGTGCTTTATTAAGCTCTTATCAAATTAATAAAGTTTTGTGTTTGCACCTAACCTTTTCAATATGGTTGAGTTTATTACTACTTCAAAGAGTGATGTATGCATTAAATGCCCTTTTTGCAATATGTATTCCCTTTCTACAGATATTTTGAATAATAAAACAAACTATAAATGTATCAAATGTATTAGAAATGAAGAACTACAACATGAAATTAGTACATTTGAGGAGAGATTGCAGATTTTGGAAGCTAGCCAAAAAAATATGGCTACTAGATTTCAAACAAATATACATGCAAAAGGGCATTTTTTAATAGATTCCCACTGTGATACAGGAAGCCTAGTGCATACTGACCTAATAAGCTTCCAAGTCAGTAACTCCATATTAGAACCAGAAATAGCTCCCTAATCTATTATAGATACAAATTTTCAGACAGAGACCATGAATAACGATAAAAAAAAGACCTAGAGAAAATGAATCTAATAATAAAGAGGGCGACCGGACTTCAGTAAAAGGTTGTAGGGCAGCAAAAAAGGGGCAAAGAGCTAATGTTTTTGAATTGCCCCTATTAAACCAGTATACTTTATTAGGTACTTTTGATGAAAATGGGGTTAATATGAACCAACATATTGTTGAAAACATTTCTGTTGTAATTTCAGACATGCAAAACACCACTACTTTACCAGTTTTCCCTATCAACATCTTTTCTTCTCATTTACCTTGTGAACCTACCTTGATGGAGTCTGATCATGAATTGAATAAGAAACCACTGTTTGTTTTGGGTGATTCCATAGTTAAAAATTTAGACAGGTTAATATGTGATCCTGATAAAGAATTTAGAACATTGTCATCCTTTAGTGGAGCCAAAATTGGTGATATTACATTAATGCTGGGAAATATATTATCTAATTCTGAAGCTCCTTTAGTCATTATACACACTGGGGTGAATAATGTCTCAAGAGAACCTTTATTTAAAATTACACTTTAAACTAAGTTATGGGGGGAGATTTCCACTATGATGGATTCTCTTAAAGATAGACAGGAATCTGTTAAAATAATGGTGGGAAAAGTATTGACTTCAATCAGCAGCAGTCCTATGTCAGTTAATAATTCGAATTTTCTAAATGGTAAACAATATTTAGAAAATAAATTAAATATCTTACTTCTAAATGCAAGAAGTCTTTTGAATAAAATAGACAAGTTATAATTTTTGCAATCTAATAATACCAATATATGCGGGGTAACTGAATCCTGGTTCACGAATGAAGATTGGGCAACTGAAATATTAGGTTATAGCAAAATTGAAAAAAATCATTTGAACTCTAGAGGTGGAGGAACTGTACTGTACATAAACAACAAGCTTAAAAGTTTTCTATTTAAAAATGTTTCTCATAATGATAATACAAGTGAATTACTATGGATTAAAATTAAGCTAATTTTAGATCATACCATTACCGCTGGATTAGGATACAGAGCTCCTAATTTAAACAAGACAGAAAATGATCTATTTATGTCTAATACTGAGATAACCTTACTGATAAAGATTGTATATTTATGGGCGATTTTAATCTCCCTAATATAAATTGGAGTAATTGCAAAGACAGTTCAGTATTTGATTGCTCTTTTCTAGATCTCATGTCTATAAATAACATGGATCAATTAGTCAAATCCCCTACTAGAGATAAAAACACATTAGACTTATTTTTTTCTAATATTGAAAATACAAACTCCAAGGTTAATATTATACATTCATTAGCAAATAGCAACCATAATATGGTTCTCTTAATAATGCACCTTTCATATTTTTTGGAAACATCTGGTTGTACTGTAATAAGAAATTTTAAAAATGCAAATTATTCAAACATAAAAGAGTATCTAGAGAAGTGGAATTGGGAGACTGATCTTACAGGAAGTGATTTATCTGAAATATGTAACACAATTGACCTTAAGTTACAATTTTACATCAATTCATGAGTTCCAATAAGGAAAAAATATAATAAAAAATGAAGATTACCTTTGTAGTGGAATAACAACATTAAGAAAATCATAGCCAAAAAACAAAAGCTATACAAGAAGTTTTAAAAAAAATAAGACACCATTAAATTGGAGCCATTACAAAAAGATTGCAAATAAAAGCAAGAACTTGATAATTAAACAGAAAAGGAATCTTGAAGAAAAACTGGCTAAAACTGTAAAGGATAATAATTATTTTTTTTTTAATTATATTGACTCATTAAAACAAAATAATCCCTCTATAGGACCTATTCAAACTTCAGCTGGTATTCTAACAGATGAAACAGAAATTGCAGATAATTTAAATAATTATTTTACAAATGTTTTCAAACCAAAACACATAGAATATTTACCTAAAAAAATGTGGAATCTTCTCTTATCTCTATATATGAGCATGAAGTATTGGAAGGGATAAATGTATTAAAGAACAGTGGGTCTCCTGGCCCAGACGGCATTCCTCCAATATTCTTAATAAATCTCAAGGAATTATTGGTGGGTCTCTTAGCACCATTGTTTAATTTATCTTTAAACACAGGTAATACTGTCCCATCATGGATTAAAGCCATAATTATTCCATTACACAAAGGTGGTAGTAAATGCCTTCAACAAAATTACAGATCTATAAGTTTAACAGTTGTATTTTGTAAACTGCTCGAAAGGATATTAAAAAATAGAATAACTAAATATTTAGATGACATAAATTTTGTGGATATTTACCAGCATGGTTTTGTAAAAAATAGATCATATCAAACAAATCTTTTACATTTCCTCGAGCCAGTTAGTGAAGCTCTAGATAAGGGCCTGTCAGTGATTATAATTTTTCTAGACTTCTCTAAGGCATTTGATTCCGTATCCCACCAAATTCTCATTGTTGAACTGGAGAAGCTGAAAATTCACCCAGATATTGTTAACTGGATATATGCATGGCTATCAAACTGGACACAACAGGTTTCTATAAAGGGTTATCTGTCAGCATGGGGTCCAGTGACTAGCAGTGTGCCTCAGGGCTCTGTGCTGGGTCCAACTCTTTTTAATATTCTGATTTCATCCATGAGTCCTTTAACTAATTCTTGTTGGCTTGCCAAGTTTGCAGATGATTGCAAATTAGGAAGCATTATTAATAATGCAAAATCTGCCTTGGATCTTCAGAGCAATCTAACACATCTCGTCGACTGGTCTAAGAAGAAGGGACTTTTGTTTAATGAAGCAAAATGCAAGGTTATGCATTTAGGCAAAAATAATCCTTGCTTTACATATACGATGAATAACATAGATCTAGAGACTACAGAACATGAAAAAGATCTAGGAGTAATACTTTCTAAAGATTTACATTTAATATGCATACAATTAATGCTGTTAAAAAAGGGAATACAGTAGAATACTAAATTGTATTTTAAGAAATATCAAAAGTAGAGACACCAATGTCTTGATTCCCTTGTATACCGGTCTTGTTAGACCACATCTGGAATATTGTTCTTCAGTATCTGCTCCTTATCTAATTAAAAATAAGAAACTAATAGAAAACGTTCAACGTAGAACTACAAAAAAAATATTTGAATTAAAAGACCTAGATTATGAGACTAGATTGAAAAACGTAGGTCTTTATTCTATGGATTATGGAAGACTATGTGGTGATCTATGCTTGACGTATACAGCTATACAAAGTGATGCAATATTTGAAACAATAGAATTACAAAAAAATGTGTCAATTGTGAATACTAGATCTCATTTGTTAAAATTAAAGGTACCCAAAATAATACTTCTAAAAGGAATAATTGGTATACTCAAAGGGTGATAAACATGTGGAATAAACTTCCTGTGAATGTGGTATTGAGCACTTCTATGGCATCTTTTAAATCTAAATTAGATATTTATATGGGAGATTCTAAGTTTAAATTCCACCTTTGACTCGGTGGCGAGTTCATAAAAGGTAGCAATACCTACCAAACTTGTACAAATCCTATGAACCTATAAAGTTGAAAAAATCCTATTTCTATCATTATACAGCTTACCGGCATTTCCTCAGTTAGCGATCGGCTTTGAAGAGTGCAGGCGTGTTCAGTCCACTGAAGATTGTTTCACCGGACTCCAGAGGTAAGTGTGGGGTGGGGTGGGGAGGCAGTGTGCGCAGTGGGTGGGCCAGGTTTGGAGTGGGGTCAAGGACAGTGCCGAGGGACAGTTTCTTTTTTTACAGGTTAAAAAAAAAAGACATCACGGGACTCTTTTTTACTTTCAGGGGCATGTGGCACGCTGGGGTGGGCTCCCAGCATGCCACCAGAGTCTTGCTTCGGGGGGCAGCTGTAGCAGACGGGGAATTGGACACCCCCATCGGCAAACAACGGGGGGAATGCTATTCTGCCGACAGGGATTGGGCACCCCGTCGGCAAAGAACAAAGGGGGGGAATGCCATTCTGCCGATGGGGATTGGGCACCCCATCAGCAAAGAACAAAAGGGAGGGAATGGCATTCTGCTGATGGGGATTGGGCACCCCATCGGCAAAGAACAAAAGGGGGGAATGCCATTCTGCTGACAGGGATTGGGCACCCCATCAGCAGACAATAAAAGGGGGGGGTCACATTATGCCGACAGGGAGTGGGCTCTTCCGTCAGCAGATAAACATGGTGGGGGCAGTAATATTGTTTGTGAACATGGTGGCAAGCCACCACCATGTTCACAAACAATATTAGTGCTGTGAGATCCCACCCTGAAATGATGGTCGCTCCCTCATTACGCTGGATAAGCTGGCACTGCAATGGTAAATGACTTGATTACAATGACTGATTTCTCACAGGTTGGTGCCAAGATTCCAAACTGCTGTCACCAGCAGTGTGCCACAGAATTGGGGGAAGCGGAACAAGCCTTTGCAGGCTATGGGGGCACTGGCCACAACAGTGCCGTGCCTCCACAATCTGCTTCTGAGAAAGGTGTTGCAATATGTTTCTTGCGCTGCGTGCAATCAACCTAAAAATGACTGCAGTTGTTACTTAACTGTTATGTTGTTTTATTTTTCTTTAGATAATACTTCCCAGATTCAACATGACCCAGGAGAATAAATCTCTGTTGTATCTGGGCAACTCATCTAGCGTGATAGTGAATGTGACCTCAAAAAATGACTCTTTGGTGATGCAGTTTGAACCAGAGAATGATATTCCATTGACAATCTACCTGCGGTATGGTTATCAGCCCAATCAGACTTACTATGATTGTAAAATCCAGCTAACTGAAGAACAGTATACTGAAGGTAAGGAAATTCTTTTTTGGATGGTTCTGATTTAGGTGTCATTAAAGGCATCTATAAATAAAGTCCAAGTTGTGTTTCAGACAATTATTTGAGTGTGGTGGTGTGCGGGGGTGCAAAATAAACGATTAGAGAAGACACTTGGTAAAAAAAAATATATTTATTTTCAGCAATTCACAGTTGTTTCTACCAGTTTTTCTTAGTTTATGCTGTTCGGTTATACAGAATATCTGCTTACACCACTGCACCACAGGTCTGCCATGAGCTTCCTGTTTACATTGTATTTACATCACCATAAGGAGATATGGGATTATCCAAATGCATGAAGTCTTATTATTATAATATCAGTGCTAGGGAGTCAGAAAGGTAATATCATACATGGTGGAGCAGTATAATCAGCAACATCCACAACAGAGCATCACGCAGCTGTAGGTAGTTGCAAGCTGCAGTACATCCAGATATACTGATATATTTTGCAATATATCACAGTAAACCCCATTGAGATGAACGGGATATCCTGTTGTATATCACAATATACTATATCTTGAATGTACTGTTCTTCAACTTGCCACTTGGTGCAACTGTATAGCGAGGAGATATTGGGGTGCTGTAAAAATAACAAAGTTGTCCCCTTTCGAGCAACATTTTCAAATATGTTTCTTAAAGTTAGACAGTCTGAATGATGCCTGAATTTAAAATCATTATGTAGGACAAGCAGTCAATAGTTATATGTACTTAATGTTAACATAATAACTGGGTTTCCCTTTTTCCCATAGGGAAACCATGGTGTAATTTGCCATAATAAAGGAGTGTTTATTACGGCAAACACATGCACAGTTTCCCTCACTCTGCGCATGCTCTGGCGGTAGTTCCTCACTTCTTGACTGCTCTCCACTTGCCTTCTAGCCAAAACACAACCACCTGTGGAGCTCAGCGGTAAGTTATTTTTTCAAAACTTGGCACATTTCTAACATTTACCTGGATAAAAAGAAATGTTTTAAAATGGTAGGGAATAACAAATTTCAGAACCGGGTGAAAACAAAACCGGACCATGACCATACCAGAACCACTACTTTTTTATATAATTGTTGTGATGAAAAAGGGAAACCCAGCAGTTATATAAAATAAAATATGGGGTGATGTTTAAACTCAAAGATTACACACACCCTCAGGGTTAGATGCTTTCACAAACCCTTTAGGTGTGTGTAAACTTCTCGTTACACACACCACCCCATACTTTATCCTATATATATTTGCATTATAGAAACATAGACTTTGATGGCAGACAAGAATCGCTTGGCTCACCTAGTCTGCCCATTTCGCTACCTAGAGGATAAGCTGCAGATCCTATTTAACCAACAGCCTATTTCTTCCTACCCCCCACAAAAATTGCCTTATGTCTGTCCCATGCATTCTCGAATTCTCCCACAGTTTTAGACCCCACAACCTCCTCAGGAAGGCTGTTCCATGCATCCACTACCCTCTCTGTGAAAAAATACTTCCTCACATTGCCCCTGAGCCATCCCCCCTCTATCTTCAAATTGTGTCCCATTGTTCTTGCACATCTCTTTTTCTGAAAGATGCTACCCTCTTGGACTTTGTTGATTCCGCTGAAGTACTTAAACATTTCTATCATGTCCCCCCTCTCCCTCCTTTCCTCCAGGGTATACATATTAAGCTCCTTTAGTCTCTCCTCATATGGCTTCTCTTGCAGACCCTGTACCATTTTAGTTGCCCTCCTCTGAACTGCCTCCATCCTGTCTATGTCCTTGCGGAGATGGGGTCTCCAGAATTGGACACAGTACTCCAGATGGGGTGTCACCAATTGTCGGTTCAGGGGGATAACAACTTCCTGTTTTCTGCTGGTGATGCCTCTCCCAATACATCCCAGCATCCCCCCAGCCCTCCCTACTGCCTTCTCACATTGCTTGCCAACCTTAAGGTCATCTGAAATGATTACCCCAGGTCCCTTTCCATTTTTGCTGTTGTTACTACCTCCCCCCCCCATTGTGTAATCTTCCTCTGGGTTTTTATTTCCCAGGTGCATTATTTTGCACTTCTTTGCATTGAATCCAAGCTGCCATACTTCTGACCATTCCTCCAACTTTGCCAAGTCTCTTCTCATCCTTTCTATGCCTCCTTGTGTATCAACCCTGTTGCAGATCTTTGTGTCATATTATTAAATAATGTGTTAAAAAACAAGATGTGCAGTTCCACTGGTGCAGCCATAGTGGTGCCGCTCATTATGCCAGTGACCGGAGTTTGGAAATGAGTCCAAGACACTGGGGCCAGGCAGGGGAGGGGGATCCAGCATCCGAGATTCTGAAAATCACACATGAACTCCTGGAGTTCTTGGAGGCAGTATAGCACAGTGGTTTAAGGCCCTGAGCTGCAAATCTGGTGACATCCAGCAGACCAGACCTGGGTTTGAATCCCACAGCTTCCACTTACATAATGTGAGGCCCTGAGCAAGTCACTTAACTTCCCTGTGCTCCCAGGTTGCAACTGTAAAAAAGTTTTCAGCTTAGTGTGTCTCACCTGGGTAAATAACTAAATAAATAAATAAATAAAAAACTCCTGTCTTCCAGGCAGTAGCACAACCCCCTGTTAAGCACTAATGGACCAGCCTGGAACCCTCTTGTCAATAGGAATTCCTTTCCTTTATACAGTAGAGTAATCCTGGTCATGGACTAACATATTTTACAGTCCATAGAGACAGCATCCTCATTCCATGGATGGAGCCCCCCCCCCCCGCTGGGTGGATGGTCGCGAGGGCCAGCGGTGGAGAGCCCTCCCTCCCACAACACCAGCATCCTCATTCCACAGACGGAGCCTCCCCCCCACTGTGTGGATGGTTGCAAGAGCCAGCGGTGGAGAGCCCTCCCTCCCACAACACCAGGTACAGACAAACAGGGGATGAGATGCCACGTGGCTTGCTCTAGAGGACTCTTGGCATTTTGGTGCCATTTTTAATTCAAATATGAACTGAATTTCTGTCGGCATACGAGTGGAGATAGTTTCCTGTTAATTTACTTGAGCTGCTGAAAGACTGAGTACTGGTTATCCTTTAAGGTGCTTTAACATGTTAAAGTAAGCAGTTACAGTTAAATATCTCATTTTAAACTCTCCGACAGGTCTGTGACAAGACTTGCCTGCTAGCTGCTCTAACTCTATCCTGCAGCAGATGTTTTAAGCTACATTGTTTGCAGGATGTTTAACTTACGCTTTAATTGATGTATGCATCTATTTTCTAGCATCCAGCATTTATTCTCTGTACTCCCCTTAGCAGGTCAGTGTTTAAGCTTGTCCCAAATTGTACCTTAATTGAGAGCCTCAGCAATGTACCTTAACTGAGTCAGTGTTTAAGCTTGTGCCACAAGGTACCTTAACTAAGTGCCTCTGCAGTCTCAGTATTATAAAGCGTATTGAGCAGCTGAAACTTGGAGCTTAGATAAAAAAAAAATCAGAGCAGCTGAAACTCAGAGCTAATATCAGAGCAGCTGAAACTCAGAGCTAATATTAGAGCAGCTATAAAAAAAACAAAATAAACTCCCCCAGCCCTCCCTCCCTCCTCTGCTCACCCTCTCCCCTCTGACTGAAAACAAAGGGCCCTCACTTTATTTAACCTGCTCCTTTCTTTCTGCTTCTCCACAGCATCCTCATTCCATGGAAGGAGCTCCCTCCCCCCGCCGGGTGGATGGTTGCGAGGGCCAGTGGTGGAGAGTCCTCCTTCCCACAACACCAGGTACAGACAAACAGCGGACGAGATGCCACGCTGCTTGTTCTGGAGGAACCCCACTGACACTCCTCGTTGGCTGCTGCACCGCCCTCACCACCACCCTTGCTCATCACAGACTTATACAGTAGGGGTCACGCATGCGTTTGAGCCTATCAGCTCACTTCCCCATTAGCAACTCATCAGTTACCGCCGCTAGAGGTCCCATTCATCAGTCTGCCTGTCCTGCTCCTTGCATCCACCTGAGTGCTGTACAATGTTCTCTTCTTATTAGCTCACGAGCTTCAGTTACCAAGCGAGCTCTGCCAGCACATACCAGGTCTGTGGTCCAGAGTAGCCAGCCACAAAGACAAAAGTGGGGGTAAGAGATCCCACAAGCCCCTTAGGGTATAAACTCCTGGATAACATATCGCTCGATGACACTAGCAAAGTGAGGAATAGCCTCCTTTATTTAAAGTAACACAGCCTAATCGCCCCTAAGGCTATTTCTCCTGGCATTCAAAGGAACTGTATTCGGGCTTCTCACTGCCTGAGGGCAGGAACTCCAGGATGCCCTCAATTTCTGCCTCCAATTGTCACTACCACAGGACCGAAGGCCCTGAGCACCATGCCCCTCACAGAAACAGCTCATCCACATTAGCAAGACCTACAGTGCCCGTGGCCTACCCCAAATATAGCCCCATATAGATTACCAGTCCTGATCATCCTGCATATCTCCGCAACACTGTGGGTAGACTTAAAAATGGGCACCTGTTATGACCCCAGCCCACTCAGGGGTGCGCAGGACTGGCACTTCTGGCATGTGTCTGCCCCGCATCTCCAAATATGGACACCCTGATCCTGATGCATGGGCTCACTCGTAAGGGAACTTGCTACCTCATCTTCTCAGAGTTGACAGATAATCGAGCAAAACTATCACCCCTCACCCAGGAGGGGGTCCTCAGCCTTATTGTGCTAACATTGATACTGCGCTCAGGTGATATCCAACCTAATCCTGGACCTCCACTAGCCAACTCAACCCTGGGCTCCCCCAATGACCCAGTATGGCACCATACCAAAGGCCTGAGAGTCGCACACATGAACGTCTGCAGTCTGCGACCAAGATGTATGAGGTTCAAGCTTGGGTGGAAATGTACAGGCCAGATGTGCTTGCCACCTCAGAATCCTGGCTGCAGCCTCACATACTTCCTCATGAAGTGGCTCTTGCCAACTATGTCACCTTCTGAAAAGACAGACAGGGAAAAAAAAAGAGTGGGTGTCCTAATTTTATGTGAGCACCTCGCTGGAGGCCTCCCTGACTACTACCCACCTGCCTTGCTCCGCAGGGCTCGAATCACTCTTTATCAAAATTGTCCTGGGCCATGCAAAATACTTAACTATAGGTTGTATATACAACCCTCCCAGCGGTGGCAACTCAGCACTTCAGAACATAACACACTCCCTGGCAGGGACCACTCCCAGTGAGCTGCTGGTCCTAGGGGATTTCAGCCTTTGGTGGGAACCCGCCACTGAGCAAGTTCACAAAGCCTCGTTCCTTGATGCAAACTTAACCCAGGTCATTACGCAGGTCACCAGGCAAAACCTAAAAACAGGGAACCACTCCACCTATGATTGGATCTTAGCCTCAAACCCAGCAAATATCCAAGTGGCTGGCATGATGTCGGATGCCCTGAGTGACCATTCCCCCACCTTTTGCATTTGGAAAAACCAGCTGCTAAGGATACCCCCAGGCTTATACTAGCCAGGGACTTCTCCAGCTTCTCTGCTGAGGCCTTCCAGAGCTGCTTGAGAAATGTTGACTGGACACCAATTAGACTGCTTGACAGTATTTAGGACACCGCCCAGTTCCTCCAGTATACATTCTCTGCTGTGTCCAATCTCCACGCCCCGGTAAGGATAAGACGCTCAAAAGGCCAATGCCACAGATGGATCTCACACAAGCTGAAATCCTTAATGAAGTGCAGGGACAAGGCCTGAAAAAAGGCCAGGTGCTCCACTAGCCCAGTAGACCTAGCTGAATACAGGTCCTGGAGGAACCAGTGTAAGAAAGCCTCAAAAGCAGCTAAAAGGGACTACCTCAAAACTCTCCAGTGGCAAACCCTAACAGACCCTACGTACTTCTGGTCTAGCATCAATTCCATGATAAAAGGCCCAAATAAATCCCAGCTGGGCAATTTAACCTACAATGGACAAACCTTAACTGATGTAGGCGAGGCAGCTGAGGCCCTCAACAGCTTCATTACCAACCTGGGCTCTTACAGGAGCAACCCTCCGCACCACACTCAGGGCACCCTGGTCACAGAATCTCTGGATCCATCTACTCCCCACTTCCACCTTCGGACAATGCACGTCAAAGAAGTGCTATCCCTCCTACTATCCTTAAAACCCTTCAGCTCTCCGGGACCAGATGGCCTAGACCCGCGGCTGCTCAAGGCCACTGGCCCTGCCATAGCCTTACCTGTCACCCTGCTTATAAATAGATCACTGCAGGAAGGAGTAGTCCCCAAAATATGGAAGCAGGCCTATGTGGTCCCAATCCACAAGGGTGGAACCAAGGATACAATAGGTCACTACAGACCCATCTCTATCCTCTGCCCCCTTGCTAAGATCCAGGAGTGGCTCATTTACTGCCAACTAAGGGACTACCTGGAAGCTAACTGACTCCTGGCCCCCTCCCAGCATGGTTTCCAGCAAAAGCATGGGACTGACACCACCCTTATCAGGTTCACCACTGACATCCTAGCTGCCTTGGACAAGGGCACCGCCACAGGGGCAGTCTTCATTGACCTAGCCAAGGCCTTTAACCTGGTAAAATACTCCCTCCTGCTAACAAAGTTGTGCAACTTTGGACTTGACCAACATTCTCTGAACTGGTCCCGCAACTATCTGTCGTGCCACTTCCAACAGGTTAAGTGGAGAGGTGCAATCTTTGGGTCACTTCCTCTAAATGAGGTGATTCTGCAAGGTTCGATCTTGGGCCCACTATTGTTCTCCCTGTTCATAAACGACCTCCACGGCCACTGTGGGAGCAGCACTATGGGGCAGTACGCTGATGATGCACTCCTCTATAGAACTGCACAGCACTTGGAGGACCTAGGGCCTTTGCTCCAGTCAGACTTCACCAAGGCTGAAGCCTGGCTAGTCGAAACCATCTGGTCCATAACCCTACCAAGACCAAAACTATCCTGTTTGGTCCGAATTCCCTGGTTCCTTCCCGAGCCCACCACCTCACACTTGTTACCGCATCTGGCTCCATAATTGAGGTGGTTCAATCCTTCAGATACCTGGGCCTTACACTGGACCAGGGGCTCACCCTAAAGCCTCACATGGCCCTAGTAACAAAAAACATTTACCAAAAACTTGGCTTGCTCCACCGTCTAAGCGTGAACATGATACCTGAGAGTAGACTGGCTATCGCACAGAGTATCCTCCTCCCAACTCTTACCTATGCTTCACCAACATTATTGGGCATAGCAAAACTTGATCACGCGAGACTACGAACCTTGTACCATAAAGTTGCACGTCCCGCCATGAATGCTCACCCAAGGGCCCACCATTGTGAAGCCCTCACCTCCCTCAACTGATCCCCCTGAGCCATAGGCTCCAGTACCCCCTGTTAAGCTGGACATATAAGCTTCTTGATGTCGACCCTCCTGCAGGGATAACTGGGCTACTTGCCCCAAAGCAACACAGCCGACTACTCAGGACCACTGGCAAAAAACTCCTGGACCTGCCCAGGGCTAGCTCTGCAGTTGGCAGTAAATCCTTTGCCCATATTGCCCCTACACAATGGAACAAACTCCCTAGACACCTCCAGGAGGCCCCCCTCCCTGGCCACATTCCAGAAAGGTCTGCGGGCACACCTCCTAAACCACAGCCCCTGCTCCTGGCCTGAAGGCTAGCCTACTCTCCCTTTGTGGCTTGATCACAAAAAAAAAAAATCCAATGTCCTAAACCTGTCAGCTGCCACTGTTGAATTGTGTAACTGTGCTGTAAATAACCACTCTCATCAATGAAAACTGTCTAATTGTATACTATCTTTGTATTATTGTACTCTATGTCCTGCACTGTTTCACTTTTATGTATTTGCACTGTTTTTTGTAACTAATTCTGGGTCGCACCCGAAAAAGGGACCTTCGGTGCCCAGTGGGCTTACCCAGTTAACAAAATTTTATAAATAAATAGAGAACCAGCATAGTTGATCATGCAAGGGGGTGGGCAAGGATTGTACCTGCTCCCTGTGACCCGTTGTTTGTGAGCAATATGGGTATCAACCTATAGTGCCACCCACCAGGGTGATACACTGACTCTAATAAAGAAATGCTAGTTTCCTGTGTGGCAGACTAGAGTAACTGCTATAGGATTACACTGCATTCCTGCAAGCTCCTGTAAGATATAACTGGCAGAAACTGTGATAATGGTGCTTCATCCTAGCAGAGCGCACTGTATGTGGATCAACTGCATGTGAATCTTATGTGTGTTGGCTCACTTCATGAATAGGGGTTCAAATCGGCTGTTCCCAGAGCATTATTAAATACAGCACAAAGATCCATTGCCCCTTCATGCTACTTTGTATAACAGAGCATGTTTTATGATTACAGATTAAACAAACTGCATTTAAAGAGCAGCTAACACCTGTAAAAGAATTTTGAAAAAAATATTTGGACACACTTCAGCTGATATTTTGTATTTTCTTTCCCAACAGTTCTTGCTTTCTTCTTTTTCAGCATTTAGGCAATCTGCATGAAAACAGGATATTTGCCCCATGCAGTTTATTCTCTCCAGCTGTGTATTCCTCACCTGAGATCACAATCCCCTGCTTATGACATCACAGCCATTTCCACAGCAATAGCCTGTGATGTCACAGAGGATTATAACTTCAAGTGGGAAATAAGGGGAGCAGATGAACTCTAATAGACAAAGATCATGTAGTCATTGAAATGTTCTCGGTAACAAAGAATGGGGAGACAAAATCTATGAAAAGATGACATATAAGCTGAGCTATGTCTCAGCAACGTGCTTGTCAATGTTTTTTCAGAGGTGTCACTGAAAACATTACTGGGGATCAGACAGACTGCCTGATGGCTAGAGATCCTAAACTAAAGGGCTGACTGCACTTCATCCTGTATACAGTATGTCTTGGAGCACAATGGGCCCAGTTTTGTATTCTGACTGTGGCTTTTCTTTCTTTTCCATTAAAGATGGGCAGTACACATGGGTCCTCAATCCAGAGGACCTGACTTTTGGAACTGGAGCGTACTACTTGTTGGTGACACCCACTCAGGGATCTGGTTCTACAGGTGCTGCCAATATAACAGTAGCTGTTGCTTCCTTCACTTCCCAGTGCTTGTTCTGGGATGAACTGCACAACAGCTGGAGTGACTATGGCTGTCGTGTGAGTTGACCTTATGTGATTCATTGTTTTTCAAGAACTATATGTGCAGAATATTGATATTGCCTTTATGTCAGATGATGTCATGTGCATGCTGGCTTTCAATGTCAAATGATGAAACTCATAATAGGATTTGACAGAAAACCCTAACACGGAAATAGCCAGCTTGTTAATATTTCCAATTAGGGCACTGTCTGTCATGTACTTCCATGACCTGTGATAAAAAACTCTCATCTAGAAATAACTACATGATGTTACAAGCTGAGCACTTCAACCAGTTAATAGCTCACATGATTTTATGCTGTGCAATTGTAGCTGACACTATAACACATACATTTTTTGTTTTAGCTAAATCTATTTTTTAAGGAAGCAGTGCATAAACAGAATTCCACTTATCCCGTTAAGCAATTAAAGGTGGAGGAATTCCTGAACCTCTTTAATATGAGGTTATAAAACTTGATTCCAGTTTAGTTTAAGAATGTTTTTATACAGAAGTCTCATTCTGTGACTAAATCTCTGTTGCCTTCACCCTTTAAGGGTGGAATATCAGTTGGCCACTTATGCTTAGAGCTATACAAGGGGGCAGACTGATGTGACATGATTGAAGGGCAGTGTAGACAGAGGACCTGATATTCAATCATGGCCGCAATGTGAATACGAATACACATGCAAGCTCCAATCTGGGTCCATAGCTCTGCACATTAGCCACAGTCTGAATGTTTCCAAGATTAATGTGCAGAAGCCAAGACAAGTGCTCCCGGCTGCTGTAAATTTTGTCAAAAGTGTTGGTCAGGGCTGCGTCCCGGCCCAGCAACAGTGTGTCATTCTATTGGGCATGCCATTAGGATTTAGTACCAGATTTGAGTTGGCACACTGGAAGACAGGCCAAATCACAGCAGTTGCTGCTTGGCAGTGGGCTACAGTTAAGTGAGAAAGCATCGGGAACCGGGGGCACCACTGCAACTCATGTGATGAGCCAACAGGGCTTGCTCCTTCAATAGACATTTCTGCATTTGTGCAGCTGAGGCCATCAAGAGGATCTGCCCATGCTGGGGGAGGAGCGAGGGCTAGGGTGAACATGGGATAAAATCACGTAACTGCCTATATGATAGCTGGTATCCCTGGGTCCTATTGCCTTCCATGTGATCATATCCACTTGGTGGACTGCTTCTGGTGGGATGAAGGTTGTCATCCTGGAACCCCCTACCCATTAATAGAAGCCATGGGAGCAATCAGGGTGGCTGGACCTGGGAAACAGGAGAACACAAGGCCTAGTAGTCTATACCCCTGGGACCAGGGTATTTTCCTGGAGAATGAGTGACCAAGGGAGAAAATGCTTTATGGAAAAAGAGAGGTGGGGAGCCCTTCTTCCCACTGTGCACATACTGGTCTTGTCTTTCTGTGCTCACGCAGTAAGGTGATGTTCATAGGGCAAAGAAAAGGAGACTAGAAATAGAAACATAGAAGCTGACTGCAGATAAGGGCCACATGGCCCATCCAGTCTGCCCTTTTAAGTTGCATTGCTTATACTGCAGACCCCTCCAGGTCTATGGCACTTTCTCTTCCACTGCCCCCTTTACCTACCCCTTATGACTCCCTTTTGCTTATCCTAGGCTTTTTGGATCCCACCACTGTTTTTGCCCCCACAACCTCAGCTGGAAGACCATTCCAGGCATCCACCACCCTTTCTGTGAAGATGTTTTTCCTCAGATCTCTCCTAAACCTACCCCCCCAGCCTCATATCATGGCCCCTTGTTCTGCATCACTCTCTCTTCTGAAAAATGCCTCACACTTGTACCTTATTCACCCCCATGAGGTATTTAAAGGTCTCAATCATATCCTCCATCTTCTTCCTCTCCTCCAGGCTGTACATGTTTAATTCCTTTAGCCTCTCCTCATAGGACAGTTGATGTAGACCCTGTACCATCTTGATAACCCTCCTTTGGATGGCCTCCATCTTGTCTATGTCCTTCCTAAGATGTGGCCTCCAACACTGGACACAGTAGTCCAGGTGGAGTCTTACTAAAGATCTTTGTAGTGGCAGCACCACTTCCTTCTTCCTACTGGTAATATCCGTACCTATACATCCAAAGATCCCTTCCGCTCTCCCGATCACTTTGTCACGTTGTCTGACCACCTTCAGGTCATCCGATATGATTACTCCCAGGTCTCTTCCTGCTTGGTCACTGCTATTATCTCTCCTCCCATTTAGAGCTGGGTGATAGTTATGAATTCCACTTTAGCGGAACTTCTGTGAAATTTCACAACTTTCACAGAATTTTCTGAACTTCTGCCTTTGGCGAAATCCGAAATGTTCCAAATGCATTTGGTGAATTTTCATCCTGTTTCACAACACTTTCTCCTTGAACTGAAGAATAACATCCATGAACTGCGGAACTAATACATTAACCTGCAATTCAAGTAATTATTATTCAGTTCAGTGTGTGATCACTTCTGTGTGGTCCCCAGTAAACTGAAAAAAACCTTCTCTGGTGTCTAGTGGTACCCCCACCCTGTGATCACCATCCTCCAATCAAAGAAATGTTTCCCTGGTGTCTAGGGGCACCACCCACCCATTGAAGTACACTTAAACTGTCTACTGTGGACTGCTGCTCCCTTCCTGGATGGATGCAAGCCATCCCCCCAGTACATGCTCTGATCCCTGAAGGTGGAACCCCAGTCCCCAGTTTAGCCATACCCCTCCTCTCTGCACCATTCCTTCAATCATGAGTTGAAGGCCTTAGTGCAGAACTCTCTCTCCTTCCCCTTGTTGTAGACAGGTAGCACTTCTGTAAAGGCTACAGTGCGTGCTACCTGCCTAACACCTTTCCGCAGCTCTCTAAACTGCTCCTGCACTGCCCTGTTCTTTCCATAGCTTGGTCATTCGTCCCCAGGTGGACAGTGATGTCCAGCTCTCCCTTCCTTCCCATAGCCCTTGCGATCCACTGAATATGCTTTCCATCCCTCCATGCCAATGTACCAGGTAGGCACTTAACCTCCTTCTCTATCCCCCATCGCTAGCCCCCTGACTATAGAGTCCCCCACTAGAAGTTGCTTCCTCATTCTCTGGGGATCTCCTTCCTCCATCCTGGGAACTCCATTCGGGCATTCACCCACATCCTCTCCAGCACCCACCTCGGGTGCCCTTCATGGCAGTCCTGCTCCACCAGAATGGCGTAGTATTTTCTTACTGGCACTGGATGAGGAGTGTGCACACTACCTGCTACCCCCCCATCCTTCCCAATCCTATCACTCCTGCCCTCCTTGAGTGTACCTTAGTCCAACTGTTCCTTCCTCCTGATAAACTTTGAGGTAACAGTGTTGACTAGGTGGTCCCTGGGTGGGACAGATGGTTCCCCCACTCATTGCTAATGTGACTTTGAGTTTTGCAACATTCTTTTGACTTTCTGGCAGTGCTGCTTAGAGTCTTGTGACCTGTTCCCTCCACCCAGAGAGGCGCACACAGATGGAACAGCACTGCAGCCTCCAGAAGATCTCCCTGTAGACTATCATTCCAAAGCCACTGCATTGCACCACTCCCCACATTTCCTTTTACCTGTTCTTCTAGTCCTTCCCTTTTCTTTTTCCCAGACCCAGTTGGGTTATCTTATTACCATCTAGTAACAGTATACCCTTAAACCCTGAAGCTCTCCAATACCTAGAAGGCATTTTATGATAAGTCCCTATACCGTCCCTATACCTTACTATATCTAGCAACTATTTAACAGCACTCCCCTGATCCCTGAATCACCCTGGCACCTTGCAACAGTTTACCTACAGTTCCTACTACCCAGAAACACACTAAAACTTTGTATCAGTTAAGAACAAACATCATACTAAAGAAAAGGAAAAACAACAGCAATGCCCCTAAGCCCATTGACACGCTTAGCTGGCCTCCCAAGTACAGCCACCCTATAATGTAGCCTTCAACAGGCTTTGCTGGGTAAGGGTCCATTTGGGTTGGCAGGGGAGCTGAGTGACTGGCTTCTGGCTGCCTCATTGGGCTGACTCCGATTGGCAGACTCTGATGTCCTTTGTGCGTTGGTCCTTCATGCATTGGGGGGAGCTGCAGGGCAGGGGCTGCTTGGTGGCCTAGTCCTTAAGAAAGCTTCTGCCCACTTCTCCTTGCTAGCTGCTCAGGCATGCTCCAGACTACCTGGGCAGGAAGCATTTTCAGTCTTATTAAAAAACTAGAACAGAAGAATCTGGCAGCAGCTTCATTATGTATGTAGTTATTTATGTAGCCACAGGGATATGGAATATAAGCCACTGAGACAAATGTCTTGTTTTCAGTAGAAGTCCCCGAGTTAGAAGCAACAGATATATAAGAACACTGGAGCATAACACAACATGTATACAGTACTTACAGACTAAACAACAGATAAGTGTGGTGTATGGGGAAATATTTAAGTGGACATAATGAGGTAATAATTCCACAAGCTCTCCAGGCTCATGGCATTATAACATTATTAGACCCCTGCAATAGCATATTTGCCCCACAGCACACTTACCTGATGTTTATTTTATATAATACATGAGGTTGATCAAAGTTTAGGTTAATTTCTGGGTTTTCCTTTGTGCATTTTGTCAGTGTATTTTTCTTTTTTGTAATGTAGGGGCATTTTTGATGTGTCTGCAGGTTTTCCCACTTTCTGTTTCCATAGTGTAGAGTCCTCATATAAAATGAACTGTGGCTGTGGCGGTCTGTCCTTTAGTTCAGGTTCAGGATAGCACTGGGGCTCAGCATGGCATCTGCATTCCAGAACTGCTTGGAGTGTGCAGTTAGGTGCAATGTTCAGGAGTGTGCAGTCAGGAGTAGGGTGAGGGAGTGGTGCAGAGTTTGCAGTTAGGATCGTCATGGCACTGTGGTGTTGAGTGGCCAGGTGTCAGCAGTAGCAGCATGGAAATGGTAGTAGTAGCAGCATGGAGCCAGAGCATCAAGGAACATGTTTGTTTTGTGAGTGAGGGTGGATGGAGGTGTTTGGTTAATAAGGTTTTTAGACTAGTGTTGTTTTTTTAGGTAGATTTTGTGAATGTGTGCTGCTTTTAGGAGCTGTATTTGTGAGAGGTTGGGAGGTGATTATGGTGGTTGTTACTTGTGTTAATAGGTTGGTTGTTTGTTTTTTTTTGCTTTTTGTTTGTTTGTTTTCTGTTTGTTGTTTATTTAGTTTTGTTGACCAGGAAAAGAGGACTAAGCAACTCTGCCTATTTTCAGCCTCATTCCGGGGAGAGTGAGATAGAAATGCAAACTGACATACTGAACCAGATTAAGCTGTTGGAGGTACAGCATTTTTGTGAATGGGGGAAATTTAGCTAGGACACTGGAAATTCCTATCTTTTCAAGAAATGCCATGGGATCTTTAGCATTCACATGGGCACCATCAGAACAGGCAGACTGGCCCTCAGTCTAACGTCTCATCTGAAAGACAGCACATCAAGATTACAGCACCCGCTCATGCTGCACTACAGTGTCAGTATTTGAATAATCCCAAGTTCCCAGTTTGGTGCTAGAACCCACAACCTTCTGATGTTGGAGGTGAGACTACAATCTGCTGAGACACTAACACTGATTACATGTACTAATAAGATGGTTGTTGGAGGGCTGGAAGACACAGTGGCAATTTAATTTAAAAAAATGTTCGAGTTGTACAGGGACATGATAGTTCTGGGGGGACTGCCATATCCCAAAGTCCCCTGCTCTATGCAGAGCAGGGGATCCACTCTATAATCGACCTGGACAACTGATTGGATGTCTGATGTTTTGCCTTAATCAACCTCCCAGAAAGCCCCCAGCCTCTGTATGAATCTATGCACTCATGTGTTGGGTGGCCAGGGGTGTATGGTCCATAATATGTGGAATCTAGTTGTGGTACAAAGTAGATTTGACCTGCAACGTAGAAGTCATGCATATATCAGTAAGGTTCTACAAATATATCCATGCCTTCTCTATTACTTCTTCCCATCTCAAAGTTTTCCTTTTTTCCATTTTTGAAATTAATAAATTCACTAACTAGGTTTTTTTGGCCCATGTTTAACTTTAAAATCCCATATCTCAGTTCAGGAGTAAAATACAATGAAAAGAAAATGGATATATTGATGTTTTTACCAGAAATGCATTATAACTAAAAAAAAAAAAAAAAAAAGGAAAAGCTATGATGATTTTTTTCTGCAAACAAATACTGCTGATTTAAACAACTAAAATATTTTAAATATTGTGTTGTTTTTACTTTACTTTTTGCCCCACTTCTCCTCACCAGCTAGATCCTTCTACCACTTGCCCAAGACCTTCTGCCCACCATTGGAGTTCTGTGATGGTCTAACCCACCACCAGCCTCTGCTCAACACCCTCTCCAGAATCCAGACCATAACCCACAGCTTATCCTCTGCTGGTGGAATCCCCTTGCTACCCAGTCCAGGAGAAGGAAATTACACTTGAGGGTCGAGGTCCAGCTGGAGGAGCTGGAGGAGGTGGCAAGGTGTAGGAGGAATCAGTAGGGTCCTACTGTGGCATGAGAGATGGGGCAGCATTATCCACCTGGAGCTGCTGCTCTCCCTTATTCCTCCACAAGTTATGGTCCTGAGGAGCAACCCAGAAGAATGCCTAATAGGGCCATCAGAAAGCTGGGTGAGCCCAGCTGTACTTTCCCTACTGGCTGAACTCTGGGCATATGATGCCCCAACATCACCCACTAGGTGAGCAGGTACATTCCAACATAAAACCATTCCAATGGGACCACTTATTCTTTCCCACACTACATGTCCTACCCCTGGGACATCAGGGGCCAGTCATGCAGTGGAAGGAAGTGCACTCCATTCCCAGTGCAGGAGGAATCCAAGATGGAGGCCAGAACCCTGCCATGCCAGTTAGCACCTGTCATCATGGGCTTGGAACATGCACCTGGGTCCTTTAGATGGCCAGTGGTGGTGCTACTTGTTAGCCAGCTGGCATAAATATTTTTTTTTAGTCAAACGTTTTTCTTAGGCCAGTGCACACTTTCCTCCTTCCTATTTTTCTTTTCAGCCACCTTGTCCACTCTGGCAGCCACACCCGACATCTGCTCAGTCAGAAGACCCCAGTACAGAGTTAATGCCCGTCTCCAAATCTTCTGTGACTTATCCCCTCCCTCATGATAGAGCCCTGGCCAACATGGCATATGCCTCTGGCCCACCAGAGAACATCAGTGTAGCACAGGAGTAATCCAGAAAAGAGATTCTGGTGGTGCAATAGCTGTGAAGTGGGCAAACAGTGGCTAATGTCATATGCAGTGGGGATGCCCTTGACCCCATTTATTTACCCACCCCCACCCAGTTCTGAGAAGCTTCGTCGTTGGTGCTGATCTATTGTATAGAAAAGGGCAGCAGATGTCATGGGATCACCCATGTCAATGCAACCACCACTGCTTTCATAGGAGGCAGTGATGTAGCAGACAGAGCTATACCCTGCTACTCTCATCGACTGGGTCCTCACCACTCACACTCACTGCATCATTAAAGAGCTGCTGATGCCTCAAAGAATACTTTGAAAAACATAATATTTAGGTACAATTTAGCTTGCATTCTATATGCGTTTGATAGATTTCTCCTCCCCATTACTCATTACTGAGAAATCTGCATGGAAACATGTTCTATATCCCTTAACGTTCATCTGCCTCTTTAACTTACTCCCTACTTCATGTCATAGTCCTCTGTTATGACGTCACAATCTGTTTCCATGGGAGTAATTGTGATGTCACAAATAGAGCATTATGAACTTAGGTAGGGAGAAAGCAACAGGAATAGATGAACTCTTCAGAAGCAAAGATCCTGTTTTCATGCAAATGGCCTCAATAATAAATAGTGGGAAGGAGAAATACATAACTAATGTGAAATACAAACTGAACTATGTCTAAATATGATGTTTTGTTAAAGCTGTCCTAATCATGTCAGCTACTCTTTAAGGCTGGCATCCTCCCTGACCTGTTAAGGAATCATCACCTTACCTACTGCATTTGCAAAGTTCAGCATCCAAAAGCCCCTTCCAAAATTCTATTAATTAGGTCCTTCAGATCCCTAGACCTCACCCCCTTACTAAATTATCTATGTAGCACAGTTTGGTCTCCAATCTCCTTGGCATCCACCAGCAACAATGCCCTAGGCTACTTTAAGTCTAAGTTCCTAGAAATCTGGAATCAACATGCCCCCCTCTGCCGCATCAGGGTTAGGGGATCCCATCTCCCCTGGATCACGTCAGAGCTGCTAGCATGTTTGCGTGCCCGTGACTAGGCTTGGTTAAATCACAAATGTACCCACTCTTCCAATGACTTACAGAGGTCCTGTTGCCTCTGAAATGCCTGCACTAGGGCTGTCAGGCTTGCTAAGGCTGATTATTTCCCCAAGTCCTTCGAGGAAAACATAAATCGCCCATCAAAATTCTGGAAAGTGGTCCACGCTTTATTTTCCCTGCCTAACAAGCCCCTTTCCCCTGTCCTTCAAGCTGGTAACTCTTCCCTCTCTGACCCCCCTCTCAGTAGCCTCAAAGTTTAACTCCTTCTTCACCTCCTGCACCTCCTCTCTTCTCTCCTCACTCCCTTCCTTTCTTCCTCCCACCTGTCCTCACTGCAAGTCACCTCCCCTTCCCTCTCATTCAGTTTATCTCCTGTACCCACTTCTGCTGTTCTTGACGCCTTACATACCCTTACCTGTCAAAAGGCAAATGTCCTGATGGTCTGGACAGCAAACTTCTCTACTTCACTGCAACTGCTATCTCCTCGCCTCTTGCTGACCTCCTTAACCTTTCCGTCTCTCGTGCTTCCATCACCTCTGTCTGAAAGCATGCTACTGTAGTTCCCCTCCCTAAGGGAGATGACCCCTCTGCTGCTGGGAACTACTGGCCCATCTTCCTCCTCTCTGTTCTTGCCAAACTCCAGGAATGCCTTGTGCTCTCCTAACTCTCTCACTTCCTTGGCTCCCTTCATTTTTCACCCCTTTCCAATTGGGCTTTTGGAAGCACCATTCCATGTCCACCTCCCTCCTTAGGCTCACTGACTCAGTCCTCACTGCTATGAATAAGGGCCTCATTGCCTCCACTATATTTGTCAACCTGGCTAAGGCTTTCAACACTGTCTTCCACCTCCTCCTCCTTTCCAAGCTGTTGACTTCTGGCCTCTCTGGAGCAGCCACCAGTTGATTCCAATCATACCCTTAAGGTAGGACCCAATCTGTCAGAATTGGCGACATCCCCTCCCCACCCCTTCCCATAACCACAGGTGTCCCTCAAGGCTTGGTACTTAGGCCACTGTTATTTTCTGTTTTTCTAAATGACCTCCTACTGCAGACATACATATGAGTGCCTATTTACCTCTAGCAACTCCACTGCTGAAGTGACGTCCAGACTCCAGCTCAACTTCAATAAAGTTCAGCTCTGGCTATTCTCCAACCAGTTATTCCAAATTGCCAATAAGACTGTCTCCATGTCCTTCGGCACAAGGCAGAGACTCTCAGCTCCCATCCCTTCCCACTTTCCACACTTCAGATGGGACCCCACTGTAAAATGTCACCTCCTTCAGGTATCTTGGGGGTATGGCTTGACCAACACCTCAGCTTCTCTGGACATGTGGATGTCATACTCAGAAAATTGCACCCCAAGCCTGGTGCCTTGTTCAGGAACCATGACTGCATCCCACTGTTTGCATACTGTGCAATCATCCAGAAAATGATCCTTCCAGTCTTTGACTACAGCAACATAGTCTACAGTGCCACCCCTGGTACTTCCTTAGCCAGATTGGACACACTTTTCCATTCTTTCTGCTGCTTTGCACTTGACTGTCCCCCTCGCACTCACCACTGTTCTCTGTATCAGTCTCTATCTCTTCCCTCTCTTGAGGACCAGCACCGTACATACTGTATCAACTTCATAAGTAAATTCCGGTTTGGTTGTCTTTCCGCTACCTCTCAGCCTCTCTTTCCCTTCCTCCTTCCTCCTCACACTCCCTGAGGAGCCTTGACACTCACACTCTGAATGTACCCTCCTCCTCTACGTCGGCTGGATGAGCTGCTTTCAGCTACCAATTTCCCGAACTCTGGAACACCCTACCCCCCACCATTTTATGCTGCCCCCTCCGTTTGAGCCCTCTCCTCACTACTACCTCACCTCCCCCACTTGTAACTGCCCTTAAGTTACCACATCCATATCTTCACACCTCTTCATATTCCCCCACTCCTCAGTCTACTCCTCTGGTAGTTTAAGTGGTACCCTCTGCATTCTTGCAAATCACCAACTGCACTTGCAACCTTGCTATTGCTCTACCATGTATAAAATTGACCATGTTATTTGCACATGTATTCTTGTTAATCAACCTTGTTATGCTAAACTTGTTGCTATGTTATGTGTCTTCATGTAATTGTATTGTAATTGTAACCCCTAGGATGCATCTGGAAATGAGCAATAGCTCAGTATGCCTTTCCTGGTGAAACTTTTAATAAATACAATAAATAAATAAAACCAGAGTTAGTACAGGATGCCTCTACATTGTGTCTTAGACCCACCAGGACAGGGGAGTTGTTCAAGTCTTCTACAAGAAGTGCAAACAGCCTGTGTCCCTGATCTAGACAATAAACAACAGTTTTAGCCAAAATAAATGTATGAGACCCCTCTGCCCTCGAGCTGTAAACAGGATCTCCAAACATGCTTTTTGCCTTGTTTAAAATGGACCAGAGGCAAGCTGTCAGTGCAGTGGTAGAGCTACCGCTCATGACACAGGTGACACAGGTTTGGAAATGAGTCTGGACCATGTGAGAGCTGGTGGTGGGAGGAGGAGGACTGAGAATCCCAGAGGACGACCTCCTACAGGGAAGGAGGGTCAGTGTCTCTCCTACAGTGCTGCAACATGGGTGACCACTGGTGGAAGCACAGCGGACGACAGAGTGGGAGGGTAGATGTCAGCCTGGCATGCAGCTGGTGCACCATTGTACATGCTCATGCATTGGGTTTCTTGCATGCTGATGTTCAAGGGATGGACAGAAAACCATGCGAAAGACCACAGTGCAGCAGATGATGTGCTGTTGTACTTTGTATACAGGCCCTGCACCACAACCTGTAGTGCCTCGTGACAAAAACATAGACAGTTTGGGTAAATCCCCCCAATCCCTTACCCACCTGGGGTAAAATCAAGGCCAGATGAAACAACCTTGCCACAGGTACATACGAACATACGGAAATGCCAGCAGATAGAGGCCATATGGTCTATTGAGTCTGCCCGAGTGTAAAGCTCTCAGTCTATTACTCTGCAGCTGCTCCCCTACCCCTACCTTTGAAGTATTGACCTTCTCCCTCACCCTGTCCCACTCCCTCTTAAACTGCCCATCAACTTTATGGATACCACATCCTCTGGCAGTGCTTGCCACCCAGCCACCACCCTTTCTGTGAAACAGTGCCTTCTCAATTCCTTCTTGAACCTTCCACTCTTCAATTTCAGACTGTGCATCTAGTGTCTCTTACTCCCTTCAATCTGAATATCCCCTCTGTACCAACCTTATTTATTCCTCTTATATATTTGAAGGTCTTGATCATATCTCCTTTATCCCTCCTATCCTCCATGGAGTACATGTTGAGCTCCCTCAGTCTCTCCACATAGTGTCTCTCCTCCATCCCGAGGATCATCCTGGTTGCTCTGCACTGGACCCCCTCCAGTAGTTTGATATTCTTCTTAAGGTAGGGTCTGCAGAACTGCTCACAGTACCCCAGGTGTGGTCTCACCAGCAACCTGTACAGCTGCAAGATGACTTCCTTCCTCCTGGAGGAGATTCCTCTGGCAATACAACCCAGCATCCTGTTAGCTTTAGCTGCTGCCTTCCTGCACTGTACTGAATGGTTTATCTGATTTAATATAAGCACCCTGAGATCCTTCTCCTCTTCTGTAGTGTAGCCAGATAATGATGAGTGCCAGAGCTGGATGGGCCTTGGATGCTCTTGAGGGAAGAACTGCTGGAGGACTATAAAGGGGCATCAATAGAAAACTAAAAAATACAGAATAAAAATAGACCCAGAATAAAAACTGAATATCTGGTCTTTAGAAAGAATGCAATGGCTGCAGTATTTACTGGCTCCATCTATTAGTGCTCATCTCACCCTATTATTTATTCTTTTTTTTTATTTAAAAACATTTAGATTGGCAGTCTAGTGGGTACACAAGCAGGTCACTGTTTTGCCTGACTACCACTTACCTGTTCACTTGTCCCTCGATGGCCTCTCAAAACCTTTTCTTTTATCTCCTACTTAACTTGACCCACCCCCGTTGATTACTCTCTCCCCCAGTCCTGACAGTCCATGTCCCTGGACCTTACCTCAGATGGTACAGTGCCCTACAGACCCCCATCATGGCAGATCTTCCCAGGTTCCCCAAGCCCAGGAAGAGTTTAGCTCAGGTGTTGGTCGGCAGCCCAGTGAACAGTGCAGTGCCTGCAAGGACAGAGGCAGCATCTTCCTGCAGGTTGAGGGTCTTTCCTGTTTTCTTGTTCCCCTCTCTTGGGTGCCTCATTGGTGAGGGTTGAAGGGGACATCCGCACATGAGCATGCTGACATCCTCAGCTGTGAGGCATCCCACCCACCTATTGTGGCTCTACTTGCACTGCTACCTGTGGTCACCCAGGTGGTAGTACTACAGGAGCGAACACAAATCCCCCTGAGGATGAGAGTATCCTATGGAACACTTGATCTTCCTCCTCCTGGCCTTCATCCAGTGACTCAGGCTTGCTTCTAAACAAAGGTCACCAGCATCACAAATGGTAGTGCTACTGTTGTACCAATGGGCTGGCTCAAACTTTTTCATATAGGTTTGCCCATATGGGCAAATAAGGTGGCTACAGCCTTATTTTTCATCATCTGTTTATCCTCCTTCTACCAATCAGCCACCGTTCTGACCTGGTTCTCCCATTCCCATCACCCACCTTCTCTAGGTCTTACCTCTCCATGTCCCCCACAGATTACTGCACATGATGGAGCTTCAGGGCTGCCCTATCCCCTCTATAGTACAGTGCAGATTCTGTAGAAAGTGTCTAGTTGGTGGTGCAGGACCTGTGCTGGACTAGTCTTCATCCAGCTATGATCAGCAATTTTCCCTCCTGGTTTTCTCCCCCAGGCCACCAATCATGCAGTGACACTGTGTGTGTGTGTGTGTGTGTGTGTGTGTGTGTACACACGCGCACAGAGGCATGCACTTACATATCACTGTCTCAGGGTATGTCCTCCCCTTGAGTACACCTTCCCACTGTGCTGCCAGTAGGCTTTGGTGGATGGCAAGAAGTGGAATACAGAGTCTACTCACCTCTAGGAAAGAGGGCCATCCCTGGGATGCCCAATCCTCCTTCCCCCAAGCAACCTGAGTCCCAGGTCCATGCCCGACCCTTCTGTAGTGTCTGTATAAACTGTTAGGCATCCTATGATGTCCTTTGATGTCTTTTCCCTACTGCTGTCTTGCATACATTGTAGTTTATCTTTCCATATTGTAATATGGCACTGTGAATTTTGCAAAATCAAATAGAGGTAAGAGATCAAATATACTATTGTTTAATGGGTATCTCATTTGTTGTGAGTGCACAGTCTCTCTTCCACTGATTCATTTTCTGTTGTTCGTACCATGGCATTTCCTGATGTACCCCCGCCCCCCTTAAAAATCAGACACCATGGAAAAAATTCAAATTATGCTTGGTCACAGAAATGTTGTGAGAAAAGAACCCTCATTTGGAGCATTTGGAGACATGGTACTCATTTCCTAGATCCAAAAAGCTCCTCTTTGTCTGAGCTTCTGTGTAATATCTTCGCTGACATCATAGTTCGTTCTTTCAATACAGACGAACAACAGACTGATCTGTGCTTGACTTCCTTAAAATGCTTGGTTATGCTGAATAACTCATAACCTGTTCCTATAGCATTTTAATGTTTGGTTATGTGATTTTTGAACATACTTTACATTTTGTTTGCCAATGTGGGTTTGTCCACAGGTGTAAGTCAGCATGTATGCTACCCCTTCTGTTGAGCAATTAATAACGTCTCTGATTGGATAGATCTTCACACTCCTTTGGTGTCTGAAATGTCTAGTGTTCACAGTATTGAAACAATATTGGCAGTGGTTACAGTGATAGTTACCTTTAGGTAGTGGTAAAAAACATGTCTGTGGGGTTGTAATGGTTGGTTGGAAAGAATTTACAAGGCAGTCACATAAATTTCTTCCTTGTCTGTATGATGCAAATGGGTTGCTTTAGCAAAGTCTTAAAGAATTGGTTCATCTTGTAAAATATGCCAGTTTTTACTTATGTGTTCTCCTACTTTGACAACTACTGGGTTGTGATCTATGACAATAGTTTTTCTTTTTCTGCTTGTTGCTCTGTGGCTTAGCATCTTTGGACTTTAGCAACTCTTCCCATGGGGTGTTTAATGCTCTAATGTATACCTGGTTAATTGAATTGTGGGAATATAGTCTGCTGGAAAATTTCCTTGCCATCTTAACTGATCCTCTTTTAAACTGGGTCTCTGTAGTACAGTTGCGTTTGAGATAAAGAAACTGCCCTGTAGGGATGTTTTCAAGAAAGCAGCATACATGCAAGCTATTTGCGCTCAGAATTGTGTTTCTGTCCATTGTTTTTTTTATGCAAGTCAGTCTATAACTTGTTGCTTCCACACGAACATATGAAATTGCCAGCAGAAAAGGGCCTTATGTTCTATCAAGTCTGCTCAATTGTGCAGCTAGTGGCCTTTATACTGCAGCTGCCCCTCCCCCCTCCAGTGACCTTCCCCTTTACCCTGTCCCATCCCCTTTTGAAGCAGCCCACTGTTCTACAGGATACCACTTCCTCTGGCAATGCATTTCACCCAGACACCGCCCTCTCCATAAAAAAGTGTCTCCTCATTTCCCTCCTGAACCTTCCCCCTTCCTTTGCAAAACAAAGTATTTGCTTGCTTTGCAAATACGGAGGTCCAAATAGTACCTTTAATTGAAACTGAATTCATAGTTGAATTTCAGATGTCGGTTAGAACTGTTAATATAGTCCATGAATACAGTGAGTTTTTTCGGAGGTTCCATCCTATAGTAGTAACAGGTCATCAATATATTGAGGCTGAGTTTTGATTTTGCTCAGGAATCTGTTAGCAGAAGCTGTATAGATAAAATGCTCCTCCCAAGTGCCTACATACAGTCCATCAAAATTAGGGGAGAAATTTGTGCTCATCACTCGCCCCTTGACCTGTGCATAGTACGTATTATATGTCCATCTAAGACAAATTCAGCAAGATCCATTGGAAATCCACTGGGTAGAAGAATATTTGAGAATTATTGCTTAGGCACCTTTCCATGACCCGTAACACTCCATCATTTGAGATGCTCACTGTTGCATATATTATGGCAGTGTGAGAAGGTGGAGCTTTTCTGTGAGACTGTCAAAGCCCGGTTGGACCCTACTTTTGACCTGTCCACTCTATTCACTCCAAAAATTTGTTTACTGGGAAGGGTGTGGGATATTCCTTTTTCTTACCAGTGGATTTATATTGGTCTCATTTCTACCATAGCTAAAATGGTTATCCTACATCATTGGTTAGATGACCAGATACCATCATGGTCTGAGTGGCATAGAGAGCTCCTTAGCGCCCTTACCTTAGAATTACATTGTGCAAACATTTAACATAGGAGAGCCTCCTTTTTCTCTAAATGGGGACCTTTATATGCTTGGTCATTAATGCCATAAGGGGTATAATTTATACTGTATGTCTGAGTCCCTCTCCTATTTATTTCATGGGTGGATTAACTGGTCTTAGCTTTTACTGTGTTAGAATTTTTTTTCAGGGTTGAGCAGTTGGGGGGCTGTTTGGTGTATTTCTGTTACATTGTAGGTTGTTTGGTTTTTGTCTGATTTTGTTGATTGTTCTTGTTTTTCTTTTATATATTGTATGATTTTGTGAAAATAAGTAAACAATTAAAAAAAAACTTCCAATGTTATCCTTTGAGAATTTAGATTTTAAAATTTTATGTTTTTTATATGGCCCCTAAATTTGTGTGTTTGTGAGGAAGGGGGCATTATGTGTTATATTTGTAGTACTCATTAAGACCACTGTTTCGATATCTAGATTGTCCCTTAACTGCAAATATTAAGGGAGTTATGGCTAATAGAAGTTGAAATGTGGAAAAAAGCTGTCCAAGTTCTTTTTTTCATATGAACAGATCCTTTTTGTATGAACAAGACAACCTCATGAAAAAGGATTCCTTCATGAAAAGAATCTGAAAAAACTGTCCACATTTTTCATGAGATGAGCATCCTTTTTGTGTGAATAAAAACTCATGAAAAGGATTCCTTCATATGAAAAAGAATCTGAAAATGTTTGAATTCTTTTTCATATGAAGGCATCCTTTTTCTGGAGTATTTTTGTTTATACAAAAGGATGCCTTCACTCTGAAAAAGGAATTTGGACTTAGTTTTTTCAGATTCTTTTTCATATGAAGGCATCCTTTTAGGTAAATGAAAAGAATTCCCTTCATATGAAAAGAATCTGAAAGAAAAATAAGTCCAAATTCTTTTTGTCATGAAGGATCCTTTTGTAAGTTTTGTTTATACAAAAGGATGCCTTTGTAATCAGATTATTTTTGCATGAATGGATCCTTTTTATGAGGTTGCTTCATTCATAGGAAATAGGATGCCATCATACGATAAAAGAATCTGAAAAAAACTAAGTCAAAATTATTTTTTTGTATAAAAGGATCCTTTTTCATATGGGTCAATTCCTTTTTTGTATGACCTTATGAAAAAAGAAAACTGAGTCACAAAAAATATTTTAAAACATAAAAAACACATTTCTAAGTCATGTTTCCAAAAAATAACTGCAGAACTCACTTAACAGGATCCCAATTTGCAAGATGCATGTACTGGTGTCTCTGCAGGATATCATTTTTATGGGTTTTCTAAAAACTATATTCGAAAAAAAAGAAACAAGATGGCAGCCATACGAAAACATAATTTTTTTCTCACTAAAAAGGATTACCCCATATGAAGAAGGATCTTTTTTCATGTGGAGCAAATTCTTTGTTCCAAGCAACTATCCAAAAGACCATACTGAGCATGCTCAGAACCACAATTTCTAATTCTTATAACCTTGGAATGGATTAATATTTTTTCACCAAACCAGCAACAGGCACCACTATGGACCACACCCTTTGTATCCTGAAAATTTCAGAGCAAAATACCAAACCATCTGGAAGCTAGACTTTGGCAAATACAACAGCATAAAAAAAAACATTTTTTTCACTTTTTTGCTATCTGGATCTCGGAATCTGCACATCTGACTGGAATGAAACTTGGCATCTCAAGAGACCTTGCCCCTGAGGCTGCAAAGTTTTGTCCAAATCTGTTGAACAGTTGCAAAGCTATTAAAGTGCAAAGTTTGGAGTTTAACATAGAAAACCCTGTTCAACCCTAACTATAGAGGTGCTACCGTGCCACAGTAATATAATAAGGAGTAGAAGTCCAATAGTAAAATAATAATTGTATAATAAATACATGTATGGTGCACAAATAAGCCTATAAATGTATTAACTTGTAAACTGAAGAGAACAGCAAAGTTGGGGTGCCAGAATCAACACTGTGCACTAAAGCAGGGCAGTACTGAAGGCAGAGTAGATGGGGAGTTCAAAGAGCGGTTCAAATTACCTTGTGTGATCATACCATCAGTAGAGGACAAATCCTAGAGCAGTCAAGAGAATCAGGCATCTGTCATTGGATTTGGAGCCATCTGAGAGTGTTGCAGTAATGTAATAGATTGCATCACTTCTCCCTAAGCTGACATCACCAAAAGACCAAAATATTCAGATCCTGCATGTAGATGCCGTCTAGTCCTAACTTTTGTTTTTTGTGTGTGTTTGTATTAAAGGTAGTTTCTTTGGGGGACACATATGCAACTGTAAGTGGTTATTTTGCATATACTACTGACCATGTGACTTTGGGAGAACCCCAACAATGATTAGAAAAACACTATGTATATGAATGTAAATGCAATGTTCCCTACAATCTCTGTTGTCTCCCTCACCCAAGGTCTCAACTAGAAACAAGCCACGTGTGTGTGTGCGCGCGTATGTGTGTGTGTGTGTATCATGCTTGAGGGAGTAGAGGAACTGGGCCAAAGGATAAGTGTAATAAACTGCACACTTGGTTATTAGCTGTTGCATTTGTTGAGTTGCAAGACAGAAGTAGCCAGGAAACAAGTGCAATGTGAACACAAGCAAACAAAATTCTTTTATGTAGAATATTGGCTTCAGTTGCTTATCAACAACACTGCTAACATCAGATTACTTCTACTTCAAAACCTGACAAATGGTTTTCTAAAACAGTGAATAAAAACTGGGACTGAGAGCATCCTGAAATGCTTGTTAAATTGTTTTAAGACAATTGAGGTTAGGAGAGATTTTTCATGTAGTGTCTTGGACTAATTTTGCACTTGCACTTGCCTTTCCTCCATCAAATGTTCCCCCTATAAACAAAGTGCTCCTTCATGGCAGTATAATTTTAGAAACAGCTGTACCAGATATTAAAATAAAATATTTAAGTGTTGTAGTGTAAAGGGTACAGTATAAATAATGAGATTTGTTTTGCTATTGTATGGCTTTTAGGTGGGCCCGAAGACTACTCCTTCTAGCACCCAATGCCTCTGCAACCACCTGACTTTCTTTGGCAGCTCTTTCTTTGTGATGCCCAATGTCATTGACGTCAGCAAAACCGTAGAATTATTTGCCACTTTTGTCAACAACCCTGTGGTGGTCACTACCATCTGCAGCATCTTTCTACTGTACATACTTGTTGTTATTTGGGCGAGACGGAAGGATATTCATTATGCCACCAAAGTAAGTTGACAGATGTGATTTATAGAAAGTCACTGTGGACTTCTATATCAGTGCATTTAGTTCATATATATTTATATTTTATTTATAATGTTGATAACCTGGTAAGACAACAAATGTCCATTTTCAATGGGGACCCATATATACGTAAATATAAAATAAATATATAAAAAAGGCATACAGCATAAGAACAACACTATCAGTAGAGCTTTGCTGAGTTTTCAAATTCTGCTTTCACTGGAACTGCACAGAATTTCAGAAATTTCACACATTTTTGCAGAATTCTGTCAGAAGTGGAATTTTGAAATTCTGAAAGTGGAATGTTAGTCATGAAATTATGTTCTTCAGTTTATATGAACCACAGATTCATTTTCCTCAAACCAACAAATACTACTCCGCAGATTATGTAATCTGCAGAAAATTATTCCATGGTTTACACAGAACTGATGTGTGGAATTCCAAAGCACGGATTACTGAGGTCCTGGGTTCAAATCCCAGTGACAGTCACACTTTTCCTTTCATTTCTACAATTGGATTTATAGAATTAAAAAAGAAACTCAGAAACTTATTTTGGAAGTGGAATTTGCCATTCCATACAAATTCCACTGGTGGAATTCTGCATTCTGCAAAGCTCCAAATATAAGGTACTGTGTAATTTACACGTGCGGCATGAGGTGTGTAACAAGGTTTTTATAGTGCATGTTGTACAAAGCAATGTTCTTTACACAAAGCAGGCTTTCTAGCCATCAACTAGAAGCTAGAATTAGAATTCCAAATCTTGACCACACAAAATTTTCTCTGCCCCAAAACTGTTCACCTAAAAGGTAAATCTAATGTTAATTAATCAGAAGTACAAGTAGTATACTTATTGTAAATGTCGAGGCAGTGAATGGGCCAGATAGAGAACATATGCTGTAGGTACTGTAGTCTTGAGGCAGTATGGCGCAGTGGTTTAAGGCTCTGAGCTGCAAATCTGGAGACCTGGGTTTGAATCCCACAGCCCCCACTTGCATACTGTGTGACCCTGAGCAAGTCACTTAACTTCCTCGTGCTCCCAGGCTGCACCTGCAAACAAGCTTTCAGCTTAGTGTATCTCACCTGGTAAAATAATTGGTAAAAAAAAAAAAAAAAAGTTCAGGACATCAGATAATTCATAGCAGCAACATAAACTAATGCAGCTGATGAGTTTTCAGTCGTGTTCAAAGAAAAGTCCTAGTTTCATTCTAAGCAGAACCCCATAGAATTCTGCCCCAATAAGATTTTTATTGCCCATGATAATTGTGGCAGCTTGGGTTGCACTTGAGAACAAAATGTAATTTCGTAGAAACTAATGTAAGTGGAGACCCAGGAACCTGTTACCCTGAAAAACAAATAGGAAACCTGTATATGCAATAGTGTATTTGATGCATTCTTGCACCACAAAAAGTATGTTAAGGAATTGTCTGTTGTTACTTCACTCAAATTGAAACTTTTACTGTCACCATAAGATAGATAGTCATCAGACAGATAGATAGATAGATAGATAGATAGATAGATAGATAGATAGATAGATAGTGCAAAATATAATGTCAAGCACTGTTAATGGTAGTTTACTCAGCTGGTAAAGGCGATTGCATGAGCATCACCTTACAGCATCCCTGTCCATTAGCAACTAAGTTATATCCATCTGATAGGTTAAATAATTCATATGTGACCAGATTTTTTGAAACCTGATCCACTCTGTCTCATTTCTTGGCTGCTGGAGTCTAGTTAGAATCTTCCCAAGCTGTATAGGCTCTATGAAGGAACTGTGCTAGAAGTTATGGAATTGAGCATATTTACACCAGTTATGACACTGAACATAATCACAACACTTTATGACATATTATAGGTACTTGCCCTGAAAACTACTCTCTAAGGTATAATCATCCCATATAGCACTCTGGTAGCTGAAGATCATTACTATAGTTTACCAATAAAGGACCACAGACTCTCTGTTATCCGAAGTGCAGGATACATAGGGTGGTCCTGGGGGTGCTGTAGGGTAATACTCATGCAATCACCTTTACCAGGTGAGTAAATTACCATTGCATATTGCATCACCTTGCAGCATCACCAACCATTACCAACTGGGTTCTAAGTAGCAGTGCAGCATTACCCAGGGTGGGAGTTTCGGATAGTGGTAGATCTACTGTGCTATGGCTGTTTTCAAAACATTCCTGGCAAAGGCTGCCGTGTTGGTATTGTCAACGTCCAGTCTAGAGAGCCTTGTGAATGTATTGCCAAACAAGTGGCCATGGTGCATATCTCCTACACTGTAGTATCCTTGCACTCTGCCCATGATGTAGATATAGCCCTTGTGGACTGTGCTTTGACTTTGGATGGTGCAGCAATGTTCTTGATTTTATAGGCCTCCCTGATGGTCTTTTTGAACCAGCTGGCCAGTGTGGATCTTGCTGCTGTGTGACCTTTCCTTGGACCACTAGGTATAACATAATGTTCCTCAGATAGTCTAAAGTCTTAAGTGGGGTTCAGGTGAACTCTGATCACTCTTTTCATGTCCAGTGGTTCAGTGTGGCCCTCTTGGTTGTGGGGCATCTGAACTATGAAATGTTGGAAGTTCTAATACTTGTGCTTTGTGGAATGGGCTTGACACTTTTGGTGTAAAGGACGGAACCATTCATAGTGACACCCCATTTTTATGTATAATGAGAGACAGTTCTTTACAGGACAGAGCACTCAGTGCCATGCAAAACATATGGCAATCAGTTTTGATTGTGGCCCAGCACATGTCAAGTCAACCCCCGTGGTTCGAGTGGGTGCATAGTACAAGCATATAGGACAATTTTGAGGTCCCAATGAGCAACCATTTTCCAGGTCTCAAGGTTGACATGGTTCACTGTCTTTAGGAACCTGACGGCATTATTGGGTGCTCCTTGCATGTAGTTGTCTATGGTCCTCATTCCCTCTTCTATTGCTGATGCTTAAACTCTGAGGGATGAGACTGATAGACCCGTGCCCATGCCCTGTTGCAGGAAGGACAGGATATGTGTAATGTCTAACAAGTGTAGAGGGATCTGTTTATCTATACATCATCTCTTGAAGACCACTCAGTGTCTGTTGTACATAGAAGTGGTTGAAGGACACCTGAATTGGAGCATTGTAGAGACTATCTTTGGGGCATATCCTTTATCTACCTCTCAGGATCCAAGCCATAAGGTGAAGAGACTGAGGATTTGGATGCCTGATCAGTTCCTGCATTAGGATGTCTGATCTGTGGGGCTTCATCCAAGGTTTGTCGATCGCCATTACTACTAGTATGGTGAACCACAGTCTCTTCAGCCAATGTGGTGCTTTCAACACAACTGTAGATTGGATGTGTTATATTTTGTTGAGTATGTGCTGTAATAATGGCAGCAGTGGAAAGATGTAAGCTCAATGAAACTTCCATTTTTGAGTTCATGCATCCACTCCCTCCAAGTTTGCCTCCTTGAACTGCAAGAAGAATGCTAGCAGCTTGGTCTTCTTCTTGGATGCCATTAGATCAGTTTGTAGTGGTCCCCACCAGTTGTTGATTTGTGCCTATAGTTGTGGATGAAGAAGCCATTCTCCCAGGAAAATTGCCTGCCTGCTGAGCCAATCTGCCTGAAAATTGAGGTTACCTGCTTGGTTAATGACTATGATGAATGCAAGGTTGCTTTGGGCCCAGTTCAGCACCCTTGCTGTCTCCCAGAGCAGCCATGTGCTTCTTGCTCCTCCTTGATTTACAATGTAGGAGACCATGTGCCCCTGTTGTCTGATCTGACTAGTACTCTTTTTTTTATTTATTTTTATTTATTTTTTATTTATTCACAATTCGGATTTACAACCTTTGAGTCAAGGACTCATTTACAAAGGCACCTCATCACAGGGAGGGGAGACAACATATTGGTGGAGCAAAAACAGTGGGTAACAATACAGGTGAGATACAAAAAAAGCATACAAAGCAAAGCAATTTCAGCGACACAGTGGAGCATGCAGGTTACAATGCATGGTGTACAGACTACAAGTGAGCTATTCTAAATAAACTAGTACATATGTAATACTATAAGAACCCTAAAGGTACTAGGTGGTGGTTACCCTGGGGGGAGAACTATGTCTGCAGATTGGCTCAGGCAGAGCTCTTTTGTCTTTTATCTGTTTGTGAAAGTGGTGTAATGCGTGGTAAACTGCTCTAATTTCTAGTACATGGATGGACATTTTGGCCTCCAACTATGTCCATTTTTCTCTGTGCCAGCTGATTTTCCATGGTAGTGCTCCATCTCAATAGGCTTGTGTCTGTGTCTATGATGAAGTTATAACTTGACTGGATTGGCATTCCTTTGAGAATGTTGAATTGGGAAGTCCATCATAGCAAGGATGTTTTGACTGTAGGCCCTAGCATGACTGTCTTTGTTGGGTTGTGATCCAGGAGGTCCTCTGTTTGGACTGCTAGTGTCTGCAGAAGTCATATGTTGTTAAGTGCCCATGGTAACAGATCTATGCAAGAGGCCATGTACACCAACATCTGAAGAATCACCTTGTATGTAGGACTCTTGGTTTGGTAGAGTACCCTCACCTGCTCCATGATCTTGTTTGCTCTTTTGGGGAAGGGCTTTACTGCCCCAGCTTCTGTGTCTCTTAATGCGCTCAGGTGTTCTATCTGTTGGCTGGGGTCTAGGCTGCTCTTGTTTAGGTTCGGAACCCACCTGTGCACTTGTAGATTGTCCATCACTGTTAAAGTTTGCTGTTGAGATAACTGCAGAGTTCTGGCTCTGATTAGTCAACTGTCCAGATATGGGAGTATGTGAATTTCTTGTCAGCTGAGAAATGCTACAGTCAAGAAATGCTGCAACTGTGACTGAAACTTTGATAAATACTCATGCAGCTGATGCAAGGCTTAAGGGTAAGGCCTGGTACTGGTAATGTTGTCCGAGAATTTTGAATTGGAGGAATTTGTAATGGGCAGGTCAGACCAGGATGTGAAGGTAAGCATCCTTCATGTCAATGGACATAAGGTAGTCTTCTTTGTATATTAACCTCATGGTCAAGCGTAATCTTTTCATTTTGAACTTTCTGTACCTGACAAATTGGTTCACATGTTTTAGGTCCAACACTGACCACAAATCTCCCATTGTTTTGGTACCAGGAAGCACAGTAAATGGATTCCTTGACTGATCTGATTAGTTGGTACTTGGGCTATTGTTTTGTTGTGTAACAGCTTGTTGACTGTATCTTTGACAGCTTGAATTTCTGCTGGTTGCTGTGACACTGGGGAGGCCACTACTCTATTTCAGATGGGCTTCTCTGCAACTTCTATGGAGATGCCTAGTGATACGACATCCAGTACCCATTTGACCATAATTGTTTTTCTCCATTGGCGTGCAAATTTAAGTAGGTTTGCCTCCACTGGTAGATTTTTCTATGAGTTTTCCAAGTAGTAGACATTGCAGTGTTATTAAAGAAATAATGCATGACAGGGTGTGTGTCGTGCTGGGATAACATCATGCCTGGGGGGGTTGGACACGAGGCCGCAGGTCGCGTGCATCCAATGCCCCAGGCGTGGCATTATCCCAGCACGACACACACCCTGGAGTGCATTATTCCTATTATACAATGGCTTGTTGTTATATATAAAATAAAAAAATTATTTTAAAGAATGTTTTTATTAGTGTGGAAAAATATTTTTGTTTCTTAAGAGGAGATGCAAAAAAAGATTAACTAATGGTCATGGTGGGCAGCCAAATTGGTTCATATTGCTGAGACTAGACCCATGGCATTGTGCTGGGATAACACCATGGGTCCAGCTCCAAACTGACCAATCACAGTCCAAGATTCTTCCTTGCCATTGTATAATGTAGGGTAGTCAAGCAATGTTTGATTTTCCTCAGGATGACAAGTTGGCAAAGTGGCCTCTGTGTCCCCTTCCCCTGGTTCTGCCTCAGCTATTGTTTCAAAAGTAGTTTGAAACTGTAAGAGTTGCCCTGGGAGAAGAAATAATTGGTGGGTCTTCTGTCTTACCTGCCTCTGTTGGGATGAAATCTGCCACAAAGGAGGGAATGTATGAGCTGCTTGCTGACCTGTCCTTATCCAAACTCTTAACATCCTCTTTATGACTGATACATTTCTCTAGCTACTCTCTGAAACCCAAATTCCCTTTGAAAGGGAGCTTGTTTAGCATGGCCTTTGAGTCTATGTCAACATTCCATAGCTTTAACCATAGGAGTCTTCTAGCTCAGTTGGAGATGGCTGCTGACCTTGCCGACATTCTCAGAGCATCCACGGATGTATCTGCTACATATTTAGCTGCCTGGATAACATACTGGGTGAGGTTCACGTGTTTGGTTCTGGATCCAGTGTAAAAGCTAGCTCCTGTAGACATGTTAGTAATGCCCTGGAAGTATAAACTGCAGCAGTTGTGGTCTTGCCAGGTCTGCCATCTAAAAGTTTTTCTTCCTAAGTTCTTCTGTCTTCTTCTCAGCAGGATCCTTCAGTGGAGCCATGCCCTCAGCAGAAACAACTGCCTTTCATTTTAATGCAGCCACCTGAGGGTCCACCACTGGTGAAATACACCAAGGTTTGTTGATGTCCTCGTGAGTGGTGTAGAATCTGTCAAAAGTCTTCCTCTCAGCGATTCTAGCTGGATCCTTCAATTCCCATCCCTTTGTTATGACCTCTGAGATGGACTTGCATGTGGGGAAGAACCTGTCCTTCTTCTTTTTGGAGTGGATGGGGGGATTTAGCTTAAACTGTTGTGGCAGTTGTAGGGAATTGAATCCCATAGATTCTTTAATTGATCTCAGCAGTTCTGGTAGTGCATCAACTGTTGTGAGCTTCTTTGTGAGTGCTAGTTAGTCTTTCTCGACAGTCTATTCTTTTTTCTACTCCAGACTCATTGTCCTCTAAAATATCTTCCTTAGTTGTGCTGGATGTGTCGTTCTCTGTGTTATCATCCTTCGGGACATCTGGCTGTTCTTTTGAATTTGCTTTTTGTAGAGCTGTGGTTGCATCCGACTGTGGTCACTCCAGAGGTTGCCCCTGCATCTTCTGTTGTGATCTGATTTAAACATCTCTTCCATTTGTTCCAGCAAGCAGAACATTATGGCCTGCTGTATCTTGAAGAACATGGCTGTGCTTGAATTGAGTTCTTTCAGAGAAAAAATTCTGGGTGTCCATGTCTTGTCCAATCTCCATTTCTCCTTCGCTGGTAATGTCGACATCTACTTGTTGTTTGATACATCTCAGACACAACTGCCCTGTCTGAGAGTTCAGTAAGGCATTGTTGCATGATTTGCACTTTCTTGTTTTCACCATTATTGCTGACCTGTGGGTGACAAGAAGAGAAAGAATGCAGCAAAAAGTAGGTTCCTTCACTTTCTTACTCTGTTTGTTATGAGTCTTTCTGATATGGCTATAACACAATGCAAGGGGAATGGAGTGTGAAATGTTGTGCAGCCCCCTCATGACCGATTCCACATGAAAGCAAATAAGTAGGCCAGATAACTCCTGTAGAATGGCTGGGATTGTGGTGATTATCAGAGACCTGGGTATGTCATATTGTGTGTCATAATGAGTCATGATCGTGCATTGGCTGTGACAGGGATTCCTCTTATTTCGAAATATGACCATTAGCTGCTACAAAAAAATGTTATCAACACGGGATGTTTTGAAAAAAACACCAAATAGATGATATGCCTGATGAAGGGAAATGGGCTCTAAGTGGGTTGTTCACTGATGGTAGTCATTAAACCCTACTGATCTCTCCTTACTGTCTCTGCTTTAATAAGACCAAATGGCCATAATAGTTGAAGGTAGCCGCTGATGTGACTAAAATGGTGGCCATGATGTCAGCACTCTAATGCACATGTGTCCGTTCTACTGCCCCTCAGTAAGATAGCCAATGTGGAGAGACATGGTGCGCATGTGCAGGCGGGATTGCATCAGCCACACATCCACCAAATGAATCTAACTCAAGCAGGACAAGGAACCAGACATCTTAACATGGTGTCTTGTACACCTGCTAGTATACAGTAATCAGAGTTTCATGTACTACAGGTATAGGAGGTGCAATTCAGTTTGGGGCATGCATCCATTCTTGAATCCAGTATGCCGGCAGAGACTTCACACTGGAGGTACATGAATAGCAAATTACGGGTATCCTAAAAAAGTAGCACTGTACTGATGAAAACACTTATTTGAAGCTACATTGGTATGCTGGTGCAAAGGGTTGAACCCGCTCGTAAGGGATCCCAAGACGTGCAGGCACTATCAATAGGAAAAAGTTGGCTTGCTCTGATTAAGATGAAGCCATTTGGAAGGGGCTTCAGCACATGAACTGCACAATGAATAGCAGAGCGCTGAGGGAGGTGGGAGTCGAGTCTTGGTATCCTAGCCTAGAGGTGCCATTTTTAAATGACCCATAGCACCGTGAAAAACACAACACTGCATTCCACAAAGATTCATAAACAAAGCCCAAATACATAAATAAACACCTCTCTACCAGAATAAACTCCTCTCTACTCTGGCTACTAAAGAACTGCAAAGAACATGGCATAATCAAATAACCTGTACCATTGAGGTAAACAGTAGAAATGCAGTTTTGGCAACATAGCAAACACTTCTGGTAATGTAACCAGACAGAAAGGACAACAAGAGAACTAAAAGGAATTAAACTTGGTTCTACTAAGTCCTTTAGTAAGAAAACCATTCTGTCTAAATTGTAAAACTCACAGTGAGTTAGCTGCAGGGAGAAGGGAGGAAAGATGCCCCCTGCAGAGGAATATAGCACTTTTGCTGCACAAAATGCTGTCAAACAAGGCTAACTAAACTGGTTAGTAACAGTACAGGCTTGGAAGCCACCATCTCATTCTATAAATTCAGAAATATAAAATATATATGTTAGCTTAATGATTTGGTGACCTTAAACTGGGAGCCAGGTGTTTGTGCTTGTAGCCTCTGCAATGCACATAAGGAAACTGGGCTCTAGCAGCCAAAGGTGAGACTTGGGGGATCAGGATTCAAAACTTCTGGTCACATGTGCATTATTAGCCTATCAGATGGACACAACCCAGTTGGTAAAGGTCAGGGATGCTGTAAGGTGATACAATATGCCACTGGGTTAAGAACTGTCACATACAGTATGAATGAAGCTGTTTCAGAAGACTATGAATCAAGTAGGTATTGTTTACCTCAGAATGTTCTATAGTAAGTGACACATCTCCAACAGTCTAAGTAGCACAGACATAAACCATACTCGACAGTTCTGACATCACAACTGAGAATTACAGGATTTCTAATTCCCAGCTGTGAATTATCACAAAAGAAGTGTCTAAGCTGTCTGTGAATTACAAGACAAAAAGGTTATATTCATCGCATACTGAAAACAGAAAACAAAGAGTTAGAATTGGCATATAATGTATGGTAGAACACTGTTAACCTTAGGAAATCATCATTTCCTAAGGTTGTTATACCATCGATGTGATGTAGTAATGTTGTTAACCTATCGATGCTACGTCACATTGATAGGTTAACAACGGGGATCGGTCTGCGCATGTGCGCGCCTTTTTTTACTCTCGGGAACCGACGGATGTATGCAGCAGTAAGGAAGGACTGAATGGCATGCACGGTGACTTTATTTCATAAAGTAAGAGCCATTTTCCCTTTCTTAGGACCATACATATAAAAAACAATGTATGAATCCGCTACAACCAGCCAACAGTTAGTATTAACAACCGTCTAGAGGTTGCCATGGTGACATAAACCTCTTGAGCTTCGCTCTCAAGGTTTACACGGTCACCCTGGCAACCTCGCGACGGTTAACAGACCGGTTACCAATAGAGAACCATACATTATCCTCTATTTCTACTATAGGTTCGCTTCAGGAATCATTTATACAGAGAAACTTAGCAAAATTATTCATTTTACGTAGTTTATTAACTTTTCCTAGTTTCTCTTTATAGATAATTCCTGAAGACAACCTAGTTTTAAATCTATTTCATATTTTCACCATTCTTTTATAATTACCTTTTTGTTTAGTTTTCAGCCCACACTTTCATGCAGCACTTTTTATTTTGTTCTTATATTTTGTATGAATTACAAGAGCTGACCATATATTATTATCTTTTATTACAGGTGAAGCTAACAGTCCTTGAAGATAATGATCCATTTGCCCAGTATCGCTATCTGTTGACTGTTTTTACTGGGCAACGCAGAGGGGCAGCTACCACATCCAAGGTTTGCTTCACAACCATTGCCAGAAGGCCAGGAAGGGTGGAGGGATGACAAATCATATTAGAACTCAGTACCTAGCAGGACTTCTTTCCCTACTGCTTCCACTTTTATACTAGTCTAGCTTTGCACCAGTACCATTCACATGCAGTACAGTCCCCACTGGCTTGCTCACTTATTAGCTTTAGTCTGAGAACTCTTATATAGCAAATTGTAGCACAACACCAGGCTGCAAAAATTAAACAAAATCTTTATTTTAAAGAGCTAGTGTATTGAGTTCTTGTTGCATAATTGTTCTAACTGAAATATTATGACAGTATACTTGATTCAAGAATGTAAGCATATATAGCTTTCTATTATATAATTTGATGACATTCAAAGTTTGGCCAAAATGATTTTTTTGCCCAAAGCAGCATAGATGTTGGCACATTGCGCACACCTCCACAGTGAAAGGAAGTGGTGCCGAAGCAGAAAAGCTGTGCATCTATCTGACAGATACTTTCTGTGACAGAAGAGTTGTTTTAACTAAAGTAATGTGAAACATCATCTGTGGGTGCTTCAGCTGGTATTTTTAGGCACCAACTAGTATTGCTTGTGAGCACCTACTGTGGTCATGTGTACTCTTTTCTGCATTTCAGCCAGGTTTATGGATACCTTTTGTGAGAGTGATTTGCCATGCATGAGTTATATGCTATCCACCACAGCAGACAGAAAGTTCTGTCTACCCTAATGCACGACACATCACTCACACTCACTGATGCAGACTATGGACAGCTTCTGAGCAACAGACGAGCAGTATCTTTTATGTGGTGGTAATTTCAAAAGGCACTTCAGCAGGGAAGAAAAGATGAGGGTGCAGGGGCACCTGTAGTGCCATGTTTATGAGAGTGAGACAGGGCCTCAGCAGCTGACAACTCTTGCAAAAGTTTTTTTAAATTAATTAGGAGCTGAGCCAGCCCGGTGGCACTGAGGGCTGAGGCTCTGGATGCCTTACCTCATGCTGCGCCAGTGATCCATGTTCGGAAACGAGCATGGGTCACTGGGGGCTGGAAGGGAGGAGAAGGATAGAACATCCATTGGACTGCTTTCCTTCTCTGGGGAGGGGGTTTCACTTCCCAATGCCCGATAGCCACCTGGCGGAGGCTGGGGGTCAGGGCACAGGGTGACAGCATCTGGGTGGAGTCTGGGCAGAGGCCTGGGGTAGAGACATGTGGATGCATGCGCCTCTACCCCCACTGGCATTATTGCACACCCATGACCCCAGTGGGGGGGTGGAGTGAACAGCGGAAAAGTGTGGCACCTCTCGCGCGGCTTGATGGCCATCCACGAGTGTTCGTCGGGAGCTGACACCCGAACTGGATCCATTAAGGTGGGGAGTTAGGGGGCTCCCTGCCACCCTGCTGTGGGGGGAAAGCCGCAGGGGTTTCAGGGTGCCAGCGGTCCCAGGCAAGAATGATGTATACCCAGCAAGGATGCAAGGAATAACAGGGGCAGAGAGGTGGCCCAGGAGGATAAAAAAATCTCAAAAAAAAAAATTAATTAGGAGCTTGTTTCATCTTTTATGCACTGTCTTGCAACTGATTTGAAATTATGACAAGTGCATCTGCATGGGGGGAAGTACTTTGTCATGAGAACACACTATTCTCTCACCCCCTTCCATTTTTTTTAGGGGGGGACTGCTGGCTAACTGATCAGGAAATCAGCCTTTTCCTTTGTTCTGTCTATGAAGGTTGCCCTTCTTAAGAAGAGAGTCTCAGTTAATACAATGCTTGTGACTAACAGGGATGATGAAGCACTTGGGAATGGGCAGAACCCAGCTAATAATAACCCCACTCCCCCTCTCCCTGTCTCTCTCCAAGCACAGTGAAAAGTATTTCCAACTGAGGCCCCCTGAGATGAGAGTCCTTGTTTGTCCTCAAATGCTGCACAGATATTAAAGGTCATTCCTGTGTCCTGTTTCCTGCCAAAGCAAGATGGCTTTAAAATAATTATTAAAAAATTGTTAAAAACAGCAACAGAGGGAGGTGTCCTGAAGTGTCTTGATTTTCCATTGGCTTGAGCTGCCAGCTATTGAGATGAGGTAGTCACATTGCTTCCAAACAAGAAGGGACTTTTTTGCAAAATAAACCTAAGCAGCTTCTGAGGTGCAAAAAAAATATCTTAATTGTGCAAACTGAGGGTAATGGACCTTACTTTTACCTTCAATTTGCACACTAAAGGTATCTTTCTTAATTTTTAAACCTCAAAGGCTGCATAGGTGTATTTTATAGAGGGGTTTTGAGAACTGCCATCAGCTGTAGCATGCATCAAAAGGATTTCTGCCATAGCATCACTTTCGATCTTGGTAACCAGGGATGATGGTTTACATTACTGCAGTAGCCCTAAATAGGAAAAAAATAAAATAATAATGTGCAACCCCTAGGTGGCGCTATCCCAAGGGCTACTACCCCTGCCTGTTTGACTACGGACAGGTTGAGAGACCTAGGTCCTATGGCGGGTGCCTCCACCCAGACGTCAGGGTATGTAGTGGTGAGACTAGCTTGGTCACAGCCCTCTGGGACACTGAGACCCCCTTTTATTCCCTCTAATGGCTCACACAGTACACCAGAGTTACAGCCCCAATACCCCACGTATACACACTTTTCACTCTTATAGGTACCACTTACCCTCGAGACTGATTATGCAGCATGTCTCTGAGGACCCCCTGTAAAGTAAGATTAAACAACATACACAGCAAAACACAATACTGTTTCCATAAGTACCAACACCACAGACAGTATACAGTATAAAAACAACAAATCTGATTTATTTAGGGGACAGTAACACGGGAGGGGGAAATCAGGTTAATTAGTGGCATTAAATCACAGTACTGTGCACACATACAGGGTATGAAAAGTCACACTCTGGGTACCCAGGTTGGGGGACTAATGAGGTCCATTGCCCGGGGTTGGCCGGCAGGTGCAGATGGATAGGGCCCTGTAGAAACAAGATTTGCACAACACCCAATTGTAATCCAGAGCCAGAGGGCTCAGTCCATGAAGCAGTGAAACAACAAGAATTAGATGACACACTTGTGATTGGAAAACAAGCTGCAGAGGAATACCCTGATTTGTACTCACAATACCCAAGCTGAGGATCGGCTGGAGAATGTCCTTCTGGATTGCCAGGAGAATAGGGCATAGGGACAAAGTCCTTGTGACTGGACCCCACTGCAGTTGATAGCAAACAGATGTAGTCTGAATTAAGCTGGGGTTTACTTCCAGCTTCAGTACACTATTCACTGTACAGGGGATTTGAAATAGCGATTCCCCACAAGCACTACGCACATTTACATGTAAAAGAAAAGTACTATACCAGGCAGGCTGCTCCTCGATCCTGACTGCAATTACTGCAAAATACCCGGGAACACACACAGCAGCTTCAGTTCCTGGCAGTCTGAGCGCGATTCAGCAATTTCTCCATTCTTCTACAGGGTGAGCCTGATTTCCACACTTCTAGTGCTTCTTTCTCCTCACAACTCAGATTCAGTCCAAACTGGCACTCACAAAGGCTGCAGACCGAAACTCAGAGCCTCACACGCGCTTCCCGCACTAAATTATACACCACGGAAGCATAGAGCTCCTTCTTTCTTCACAGTCACAACTGATCTGATCTTTCCAGTCACAGAGCAGGGCATTTCCTTTAGCTCCACACTATTCTGTTGGCTGATTCAGCTGTCACTCACAATAAGACTCCCTCTGTCGGTAGAAAATGGCGCCAAGGTCAAAACTACATTTCCCAGAGTCATTGCCCATACAATCCCCTTGTGGCTGGCTCAAAATTAAGAGTCCAAGTTCTGATTCGTCCACAGGCTCCATTTTAGGGAACCCTTAATCCAATTGGCCCAGTACAGCAGTTTAGATCCAAACTGGAGGGGTAACACACATAGAGTCCCAGCTGCAAGAAAGGCAGGTTAGACAAACTGCATTTTACTTAACACTAACTGGTTTCAGGCAAACAGTTACATCTTTCATTTAGGCTCCCTCTGCGCTCTTAGCAACTGCAGAAATGGAGTGATTTCTCCTTAGCTCATGTGGGATTCGAGCATTAAATATACAGTCCCCACATACAAACTAATTAAGTCTGCAAGCAGACAGCCCTTAAAGAGACAGTACGCGGAGGATCAAATAGCACTCACTTGGAACTACATTTAAACAGCTCAGACACCGAACACCGCCCAGACTTGGAGCATTCAGGCAAGCTCCTGGAAGACTTTTGGGAACCCCCATTTGCAGCGGGGTTACAAATGAAACAGGCAATTATTAATAACAAACACACATTTAGATTATAAATCTCAGAGCACTACCCACACACAGCATGCAAGAGAAATCCGAAACTGCATCTCCAATTTACTAGCTCTTTGAGTTAGTATTTGGCTGATCTGTAGCTGGCAGGAATCCAGAGATATGAATGACCAATTCTGCCCTTAACTGACACTTCATTGCCACATTTTTATACCCTTGTCATTCTGAGCCTAACTACAATAACTCATTAAAAAAAAGTCATCGGCTTTCAGACTACAATGCACCATTCATAAATGTTATCCTTTAGTTTCCACTTAACCATGGGAAGAGGCAGAATGGACCTTTGTTGAATTTCTTATCCAATGCACAGTGCATCCAGCAGTTCTGAATGCCTGCAGCACTGTACCACAGTGCTAGCACTGATTATGAACCCTGTCCTGAACCCACAACCATCAAGCCCAGAGCCATGAGTACTACCTACTGAGCCATATTGGCACATTTCTTTAATTAGAATTGATGCTGCAACTCCTTGTTGCTTATTGCATAACTCTCTACCATATGGTAGGGGTCAGGATTTTTTTTAAAGTGCCCACTGGAGGGATTTGGTCATAGCATTACCCTCTGTTACCTTAGTTTGGGGGAGGAGTTTACATGGTGTGTACATAAGGTGCAGTCAGTGGGAGAGTAGAGTCACTGGCGGTCCCAGAGTTACAAAGAGTTCAGGGGGTGCAAGAGGAAAGGTCCCTCAAGCAAGGGGCCATGCTACCATTCTAGGTGCTTCCCACTGAGAGCTTACGGACACAAGGTGAAAGTCAACTCAGTGCTTTTGTGGGTATGGTTCAGTTGGGCTTTGCCGAGACTGATAGTGCTGTTCCAGAGTGCTGGGATGCCATAGGATACCACTGGGATGAGCCCATGAGGTGTCTGCCAGGATTGGACTCATGACTCAAGTCATGGTATCAGGTTCCCACTGCAGGTTACCACTTGGATAAAAGAGGGCAGTGTCACTCCTTATTTGTATTAGGTGGCTTGGGATTATACCACCTCAAGTGAGGGGGTAATGGGTTCCAGCATAGATCAACCTCTTTGTTCAGGATGGACTCTAAACCTGGAAGTGGTGGTAGTTAAACCCATTGTGCCCAGTAATAGTGGGGCATATGAGGTTTAACCAGGGAGGCTGAGGAGGTCCTGGGGAGCATGCAGTCAAACAATTCCTCATGGCTATCAGGCCCGACATGAACTCCATAGGAAGTATATGGGGTTTCTAGTAATGGGGTGAGTCAGTAAAGCCCTCCAAACAGGACTGGTGTGGAATGAGGGGCTGTGCATGGAGATCAGCAGCTACAGGCTAGCAAGGTAGGAGGTCTCCAAGAAAACACACTGTTGTAAGCATCCAAATTCATAAGTTCTGGGATTCACCCGGGTAGCTGGCTACCTGGTGCTGTGAGCAAGTACAGAGCTTTAGCTGATGTGGCCCAAACATCTGTGGGGCATTGAGAGTTTCTGGCACCAGGATACAGTGTTGTATAGGACCCATTACAGTGAGCACTATGCAAAATTACTGTAGCTGGCATGCTTTTCAGTGTGCCTTTCCAGCATGACATGCTGTGCTTTATTTACATGAGGCCTGGGAGAATGGGGCAATAGAGACAATATAGAAGAGAATGAGTGTGGGGCAATGAAAGTCCCTAAGTTTTGGAGTTCATATTTGGCTAGGATAGAAAGAATGGGAGTGAGCGAGAGATATGGCTGGATCCAGCCTTGACTTCCAAAAAAGGACAGGAGACTATCATATAATCCAATGTAGAAAATTAATTTAACGGGGTCCCTGTACCTACTGCATGAATTATATATACCATATGAATTTGAGCCATCCTGCCAAGTAAAGAGATTCATGTGTCTGGACCTGTGGTCTAAATTGTTTGTCCGTCAGTTGTAGGTGACTGTCTCTGTACCCCTATAGAAAGAAAGAGAAGGTGACTCAGAATTCTGTGGTTATGTAAGAGATTTCCAGCCAGCAAAACTCCAACTACCCCTACACACTGGTGCACCCTTGGCTATGCCCACCTCAAACAAAGGGCACACTGCAGGTTCTTTTCAGCTACTCTGAGAGGCAAAGGAGAGGGTTGCAATTGTTTGCAATGGAAGGATTTTATCATTTGCTAATGAAAGCTGAAATCCGTTATATGCAACTGTTTTTCTGTACTGTTTGCCAGGTCACCACCATCCTGTATGGCTCTGAAGGAGAGAGTGAACCACATCACCTCATTGATCCAGAGAAGCCTCTGTTTGAGCGTGGAGGAGCTGATGCTTTTTTACTTACAACCCCATTTTCACTTGGGGAGCTGCAAAGTATAAGACTGTGGCATGACAACTCAGGCAGTAGCCCATCCTGGTAAGTGGAAAAAGCCCAGAAGCTGTATAAGTCTGAGCCATTTACTAAAGCAAAACATTATGGATCCCTACTGAACCTGACATAAGCTTCCTAAAGGGAATGTATACCCTCAAATTAATCTTTTATGTAATTCCCCCAGCCCAAACCCCTCTATCACCCAATGAGGACTGCCAAGTCTGATTTTACTCAGGTTAGACCGTGCCATTTTCAAGAACTCTGAGCACTCTCTTTGATCTTAGCACCTCTCCAGTTTCCATTCCTATCAAACAGCTCTCATATTTCCTTTTGATGACACTGTTGAGCTTGAGTAGTTTATTTAACTAGTTAGTTATTTTATTTATTTCAAATTTGGAAACCAGGAAAGGCACACTGAGCTGAGGCTCATTTCAAAGGTGCGAGCTGGAGAAGGGGCGTACAGGAGAAACAAAGTTACAGAACATCAGAATACTGATTCAGTGTGCTTACACAGCTTAGTGTAGTGATGTGCTTATGCCACTTGATGAATAAATCTTTGTGGCCATTCACCTCTTGTTCCTCAGGGAATACCACCTTGTAGGGATGCCAAAGGCAAGGAACCCTGTAGGAGAGTTCCACCCCTAAAAGTGCTGCAGGAAGGATTGCCTTAGGCTAAAGGTACCTTAGGAAGGAGCCCTGATGAGAGAGGTGAGCCACTGGAGGAGGAGAGGAGGATGGTGGGGCAAAGAAAAAATGCTTTGGGTTGAAGCAAGAAGAGTTGTCTTTAAATAGCTCAAGCAGGGGGCATGGCTCATTGTTCAGCCCATTAAACTAAAGGCACAGCCTTTTAATTCAATGTGATTACACATCTTAGTGTAGTGATGTGCTTGTGCAACTTGAAGAATAAACCTTTGTGGCCATTCGCCTCTTGTTCCTTGAGGAACACAACCCTGTAGGGATGCTAAAGGCAAGGAACCCCGTAGGAGGGTTCCACCCCTAGAGGTGCCACGGGAAGGATTCCCTTAGGCTAACAGTACCTTGGGAAGGAGCCCCAAAAACAGTGTAAAGCAGAAAGCATTCCAGAAGGTAACAAGCAAGTATTGAGTATTTTGAACCTTAATATAGGTCAGCAGGAGAGAATGGGAAATGTGAGGCAGAAGACAATGGGTACTGTGTGGCGACCATCATGTACAGTGCAGCTCACCAGGACCAAGCCCAATTCTTCAGAATTCTGCAGTAGAGTTACTGCAGGGAACAATGCAGTTTCAATGGGAGTTAATCCCTTTTGTGATGTAGGGAAACTGTGACACTGAGCTTGATCCTAACGGGCTTCACTGCAGCTCTGAAGATTAGAAAGGAAGGGGGCATGACTTCCCAAGGAGAGTGGAAATGGCAAGGAGTATCACCATCCATCTCTGGCCAACAGTGGACATCTATCTAAGTACCCCAGGGAATATGCTATGAAAACCTAACTAGGTATTATGACCTTTGGCACGGAGGAGAGGAAAAAAACCCTTTGAGGAGGAAACCTCTGGGGATCCAAGGCCTAGGTCACCTTCCCTCCAGGCTTTATGATCTTTTGTTAGTGACAGCTCTGCTACTGCAATTCAGGAGGCCAATACAAGGGGTGGAAAGTATTCCAATTTAGGGGAAATCTCTCACTCTATCCCTCTAATGGGAACACCTTCAAAGGTTGTGAATAAACTCTGCAACAAAGAGATACACTGCACACGATACCAACTTTCAAGGCGGGAGGAGGAGAGTGACGACTGCTGAGGCACTCAGCCGGCTTACCGATCTAAGAACAAACCGGCTGAATCAGAGGTGTTCATAGGAAGAATAGCACAGTAGGTGCCTCTGAACCCACTCAGCTAGCTAAAGGGGCCCCATCATTGAGGGCTCCACCCCTCTCAGCTGAAGTCCTAAATTCTACATCAAGAGGTGCCACTGATATGTTTGCATGGCTGAAGCTCTACCCATAGTGAGAACATTCCCACTATGGGTCAGATAAGAAGGACCCTGCCCTGAATTTCACATGCTCAAGATGCGGACTTCGTGAGTGCAGAGCAAGACCATCAGCCACAGGGAGGTCCTCAGCCACAGAAATTAATGGTCATGGCTGGCAAGTTTCCGACTCACAAATGAGAGGATAAATTTAACTGTGAAGCATTTATGGACCCTCACATAGGTCACACTGAAGCATTAGGGAACCCCCCATGTAGGTCATACACTGTCCGTGGAGTACAAGGAAAAGTAACCTGCATGTAGGTTAGTACAAACAATCATCAAATGCCTAAAGTTAGGGAAAGCAAGCTAACCAAGTCCATCAAGAAAGCCAAATTAGTGGTAATGATAAAGTATTCCTTTGAATGAGCAGAAAGTCAGCTGTGAAAACGTGCTAGATAGGAGAAGGATGGGCAAAGCCAGAGGCCATAGGGTAGGCAGTGGGATGCCGGGCAAAGCCAGCAGCTGGAAGTAAGGTAGTACAGTAGCAGCATTTGTTAAAGTAGCAGCATGTACAACAGCAGTACAATGTGATAGGTAGTAGGAGGCCGGGCAAAGCCAGCAGCCATAGTTTAGGTAACAGGAGCAAATGCCAGCAATGAGTAGATGAGGTTTAGGTAATTGTATTGATATGGTTTATGCATGAATACCTTAAAAGCCATTTAGGCTGCAAAGGAGCAGAGCAAAATTCATATAACTTACATGAAAGCATTCTCCCACTACCTGGAGCCACTATGCCCCACCATGACATCACAGTCCCCCGTCATGGGGAGTAACAGGGATGGCACAAGCTGAGCACCATGATACCAGACAGCCTTTTAATGACTGAAACTTTCAGTATGGGTAGAAGTCAGAAACAGACTGCTGTGGTTTTGGTAAAAGTATGATTTGGTAAAGTATGAAACAGCAACAAATGAGCCTAAATAACACAAACATAAGAATAAGGAGTAAATGTAGTAGGGCATAACACTGCTAGAAGCAACCTGAGGAATGAAAGATAGAGTTATAGCTGTTAAGGGGAGCCTGTACTGAGTGAAGCAGGTGCAAACAATTAAGTTGGTGTGCAGACAGACTGCTACAGCATGGAGACAGCAATGGAACTGACAGCACGCAGGAAACAATTACAGAATCCTGAGGGATAGCTTACGGTAAGGAAACAACAATAAGTAAGCCTGAAAGCACAAACAAGCAATGTATTCACAGGGTGCTAGAAAACTAGAAAAGCCCAGAAGAAACAAACAAAAGCAAACACAAGCACAGGTGCTGGAAGGAGCAAAAATAAACAGACAGAAGCAGAAACAGACTGCAGCCAGCGGCAAAGGCAAAATACTGACTTAGAAGCAGGAACCAGGCAGAGAGTCTAGCACAAGCCAGCAGAAATCCAAACACATGGGAAGACAGGAGACAAAACAGAAAGGGTGGGGGGCAGAGCCCAGAGAGAGGTCGGGTCCAGAGAGAGATCAGACAGAGCCTTTGGCAACAAAGTAAAATGGGAATAGTTGTCTTTAACTAGCTCAGGCAGGTGGCGTGGCTGGTTGCTCAGCCCATTGCATTATAGGCATAGCCTGTCAATTACAAAGGCAGCAATACAGTAGCAGCAGTGTGGTGACCAAAACATTAACAGTATGGATTGATGCAGTAAAATGAGAGCAATCATGAGAGAATACAATAAAGTGCACAGTGCCTGTTGGGTAGGTGACAGTGCAGGAGTGATAGGAAGAGGTAGAGGGGAGGGGAGAGGAATGCAGATTCCAGACAGAAGAGGGGAGGTAGGAGAAAGCAACTTGTCCAGCACAGGAGTGAGGGTTGGGAATGGAGAAGGTATGGAAATTCCTGGAGCAAAGAACATAAGAAGAGGAGAGGAGAGGATGAGGGAGATGAGTGAGGAAAGGTAGGAGGGAAAGGACCCCTACGAGTATTTGGCAATGAAGGAGGTGCAGTGAGACTGGTGACATGATGGAAGTGGGGGGATGGAGAGGGAGGAGGAGTAGAGGAAGCATTAATGAATACAGGGGGTGAGGTGGTGCTGAAATGACAAAAGGCCTTGCAGAGGTTATCCAGTCTGGCAGGGGGAGAGGAAGTGGCAGTGACATAGAATACATCCGCATACTCAAAAACCAGGAAAACCATTTTGGTTACCAACTCCCAGCAGACATGAAGGGACAGCTAGTCCTTAATGCAGTACAAGGCATTAAGTTTAGGGTGGAGTTTGGCATGGATAGCATTGATGTGGCCAAAGAAGTCCAGCTTACTGTCAAGCCACACACAAAGACACTTGAAGACAGGGATAACCTACAGAGAGATGCTATCTAATGTGGAGAAAACGGGATGGTGAAAGCATGGTCAGTTTCTGGCTGGTGCTGTAGGTCATAGATACAGACTTCTTGGTGTTGACACTGCACTAGTTGGCATTGAACCAGTGCAATACGTTGTGGAAGTCTTGCTGGTGTGGACCTACCACAGCTGAAGCTGAGGGGCTGCAGGTGTCAACAACCTTGACATCTGCATACATGTGGATATTCAAAGAAACACAAGCAGAGTGGAGATCATTTAGAAGCTAGAGAACAGGACGGGACCCAAAATGGAGACCTGTGGGACCCTGTTAGGATTGAGAGGGGAAGGGACAAGACACCTCCCACCTGTACCGACTGTTGATGGCTCGTGATGTATGAATGAAACCTGTTAATTGTGGATGCAGAGAGGCCAGCAGTGCACAGCTAGTTGAGGAGAACAGAGTGGGACAATTAGTCAAAGGCTTTTGCCAAATCAGTGAATATAGCTGAAGTGATATGTCCCTGATCCATCCCAGGAAGGCTAGAGTCTGTTACTCACATCATGGAGGGAGACAGTGCAGTCATGCTTCCTAAAACCAGACTGGAATGGTGAGAGGACTTCAGAGGAGTAAAGGAAGTCAGCAAGCCTGAAGCTCTGTAAGAGAGGGAAGGAGTGAGAGCTGATGGGAGTTACCAAGGGTCAAGGTGTCGCCCCCCCCCCTTTGTGCAGAGGCAGAACCTTTGCAACCTTTTAGACCCGAGGGGCAGCACTGAGTATGGAGCACTCATACATTATACGTCTCGCCCTTGCCAAAGGCGTCCTCTTACCTACGCTCTCCTATGGCCTTGTCTCCTTTGCTCTCACCACAAAAAACAATCTCTCCAAATGGGATACGGCGTACAATAATATATGTCGCTTTGCTCTCTCTGCCCCCCGCCTCACTCACCGCTGCCAGCTCTATTCTCAGCTGGAATGGCTTCCTCCGGAAAAATACCGGTCCTTCGTTCTAGGCAACTTCATTGATAAGGTCATCAGAACTGCCACCCCTCCTGGCCTAGCAACTTCCCTCATTCTTCCTTCCTCCCTCCTCCTACCACCTAAGGTTCAACGACTCCCATGTCCTTCTGGTGCCTAAAACACGCACCCAGATGGGTGACCGGGCCTTTACTACCCTTACTCCAAGGCTATGGAACTCCCTGCCAGCGAGCACTCGCTCTACCACCTCCCATTCCTGTTTTAAGGCTTCCCTCTGGGGCTTCCTCAAGTCTGCCCTTCCCTGCCTCTGCATTTAAGTTACTCCTGCCACTTGCCCCACTGTTCCTTCGGCTCTATGGTGTAGGGTATCCTGACCTTCCCCTCCAGTGAAACATACAAGGGTTCAGATTATCTGGTAATAAGGAGCCTTTCTTGCTCCAGCTAAGTGCTCCTTTTGCCTCTCCTATCCCCCTTTTGTAATCTCCTTGACATACGCCTCAACCCCTAGCCTCCAGATGTCGTGTTTGGCTGATATTCCTAGCCGACAGCTGGCCTCCTATGTATAAAGCTATTACCTTCCTACCTCTGGGTAGATAAGGTCCCCTAGTATTGCTTCATTTACCTCGTTTATGTCTGATGCTCTTGCTTGTACCTGCTCTTATTGTTTTCCTGCTGTACCTGATTGTATCCTTGTAATCATGTATGTATCTCTGTAAAATCATGTATGTATCTCTGAAATAACCATGTATGTATCTCTGTAATCTCCCAGGTCGCACCTGAAAATAGGCATCTGGTTGTCTAGTGTGCTTACCTGGTAAACAAAAACAAATAAAATACTGTAAATTAAAAAAAAACAGACGTGGCTGCCTTCGTAGGGGGATTGAGGAGTTTGAGCAGGGTGCAATTATTACTCTGAAGGTGCACACTGCCTTTCGGCATTAACCCTTCTACAATGTTTCCATTCTTTCTGCCAAGAAATCCAGTATACCAGAGCTGTGCAAACAGTATTACTGAGACTTCAATCATCCTTCAGCTGAGCTCATCCTGTGTGTGTAATGAACCTTTCACTCCTTCAGTCAAACCCCCATTTGCATAATATACAGCACCTGTGTACACTGTCGATATTTCTTGAAGTCAACACCTGATTGCCCCTGGCAACCCCATGTTGGCCAAGGATCAGAATAACAAAGCAGGATTCATTCAGGTTGTAAACTACAACCCAGTATACAAACAAGCATTTGTCAATGCCGAATGTTTGCTTGTTGGCATTGGCATTGGTAGTGTAGGAGTTACAGAGTTGCATAATAGGAATGGCACTGAAGTATTGAACTGAAGCCAACCCCACCAGCACCCTGCAGAGACTGACAGGCATTGGGGTGTGCCTTTGGGTCGACAGCCATAACGGCCATGCCATTTCACCACACCTTACCCTGCAGACACCGACAAGTGCCACGGTGTGCCTTGTGGTCTTTGGCCCTTATGCACATCCCATTCCATCAGGAAATATGGTGAGATGGGTGCGGTATAGGAGAATGGGGTGAACTTTGGGTCCGAAGAGGACACCTCGATGCCTCTCAGTGGCTGCAGGGTGTGGGTGGGGGTGGAATGGTATGAGCATTGCAGGCGACAATCCCAAGTCACAGTCCTGATGCCTGTCATTCTCTACAGGGTGGGGCATTATGGTCGGAAACCCTAACATCTCAGGCATTCGTTGGTATTTTCACTCCAAATTTTCAACATGGTTTTTTGTGACCCCCACCTCATGAACAGTAACAATATCAGTTTGTTAGCCGGAAGCTGCTTTTGCACAGCGACTACGGCATTTGTCACCACAGGTGCAAAAACACATTCCGAACAGGATGTAAAAAATTACAGCTGTACTGTTCATGGGGAGATGTAAAAAATGGCAATGTTGAAAATCTGCAGTGAAAATATTAAAAAAACTGGTGAAGTCACGAGCGTACGTAGAAACTGAGCAACACACACCCGTAATGTAATTAGTCGGGAATTTTTTACAGCAGAGTGTCAACACAGGCATTTTGGAACCTCTGATCATGAACAGTGTCACTGTGATTTTCTTTATCTGTCCCAAACAATGACTTCCCACAGTGACCATGCATTTCTGTGCTGAAAGTATGAAAACACATTTCGGCCATGTTGTGAAAAATGACAGCTGTACTGTTCATAAGGAAGTGTGGAAAAATGCCACTGGTGAAAATCTGGACTGAAAATATTACAAATTCATGAACTTACAAGGGTGCATGGAAACTGCTAATGCTCACCGTGAAACAGTCATTTTATGGACTTTTGTCACCAAATTTTCAACATAGCCATGTTAAGACCTCTGCTCATGACCGTGTCACTGTGATTTTCTTAATCTGTCCCAAACATTGCTTTCGCACACCGACTGCACCATTGTGCGCTACATGTGCGGAAACACATTTTGGGTGAGATGTGAAAAATGGCAGCTGTACTGCTCATAAGGAAGTGTAGTAAAATGGCAATGTTGAAAACCTGGAGTACAAATATTAAAAATTTGCAAACTTGTGAGCGTGCGTAGGAACTGCGCAACGTGCGCTCCTAAAACAATCATTTTTGGGAATGTTTTCACCAAATTTTCAACATCACCATTTTAAGACCTCTGCTAATGAACAGTGTCACTGTGATTTTCTTAATCTGCCCCAAACATTGATTGCGCACACCGACTGCACCATTGTGCGCTACATGCACGAAAACACATTTTCGGCGAGATGTGAAAAATGACAGCTGTACTGCTCATACAAAGGTGTGGTAAAATGGCAATGTTGAAAATCCAGAGTGCAAATATTAAAAATTTGCGAACTTACGAGCGTGCGTAGGAACTGCGCAAAGCACGCTCGTAAATCAGTTATTTTTAAGAATTTTGTCACCAAATTTTCAAAATAGCCATTTTAAGACCTCTGCTCATGAACAGTGTCACTGTGATTTTCTTAATGTGTCCCATACATTGATTTCGCACACCGACTGCGCCATTGTGTGCTACATGCGCGGAAACACATTTTCATCGAGATGTGAAAAATGACAGCTGTACTGCTCATAAGGAGGTGTGGTAAAATGGCAATGTTGAAAATCAGGAATGCAAATATTAAAAATTCATGAACTTACGAGCGTGCGTAGGAAGTGCACAACGCACACTCGTAAAACAGTCATTTTTAGGAATTTGTTTACCAAATCTGCAACATAGGCTTTTTGAGAGCCCACCTTATGAACACTGGCACTGTCATTTCATTAATCGGTCCTGAAAGGTGATTTTGCACAGTGACCGTGAAATCACCCTTCGGGCCTGATTAACACCATGACAGTGACAGAATTCATGAGGCGGGGTCCCAAAAACCCCATGTTGAAAATTTGGTGCATAAATTCCAAAAAATGCCTGAGATATGCAGCAAAGTTGAAAACCCTATTTATTACATTATACAGCTTACGGCATTTCTTCAGTTCAAGGGTCGGCTTTGAAGAGTGCAGACGTGTTCCCGGACCAACAAAGATCGCTGCGCCAGACTCGGAGGTAAGTATGGGGTGGAGGTGTGGGGAGGCAGGGTGCACAGTGGGTGGGGTGCGGATGGAGCAGGAGACTGTGAGGGACCGTTTTTTTATTTACAGTTTTTTATTATTAAGGCAGCGTGGGCGTTTGCCATGCTGGGGTGGGCTCCCAGCGTGGCAGCCTGGAAAAACTGTTTGGGCGGGCTGGAGCCAATGGGATTAGGCACCCCTGTCGGCCACAACAAGCTTTGCTGCAGCTGGGGTGGGCTCCAGCATGGCATCTTAAGCTTTTTGGGGAGAGTGGGCCGACGGGATTGGGCACCTGTCGGCTATAACAATCTTTGCCATGCTGGGTGGGCTCCCAGCATATTTCCTCCCCAACTTCTTTTTGGGGGTGTGAAGCCGACGGGGGATTGGGCACTCCATCGGCTATACAGTGTGTACGTGGAGGAGGATTGCATGAGCACGCAATATGTGTGCGTATGGTGTGTATTGAGGGGAGCACTGCTCATCTGAAGCAGTGCTCTCTCTTTCAACTGTATGGCACTGCATTTTGGATCACCACACTATGTTTCTTGCACATGCGTGCAAGCACACATAAAAATGAGCATTGTATCATTGTCTAATGCAGCCCTGCCAACATCCTTGATTATATAAGGGTTCTGGGGGTACTATAAGTGAAACATACATAGGAACATAAAATAGAATTTGGTGGCAGATAAGAACTGCTTGACCCCACTTAGTCTGCTCTCTTTTCCCTGCCTATACCATCACTGCAGACCCTATCTGCTCTCCAGACATGCCCCTCCGATTCTCCTACCAAGATTCCTTTGTGCCTGTCTCACCACTGTTTTTGCCCCCGACCATCTCTGTTGGAAGACTGCTCTAGGCATCCACCACTCTTTCAGTGAAGAAGTACTTCCCCACATCCCTCCTAAATTTCCCTCCTTCCAGCTTCACTGCATGCCCCTCTTGTTCTCGTGCACCTTCTCCTCTGAAGAATACTCCCCTCCTGTACCTTGTCCACTCCTGTGGGGTATTTGTACAACAGGAAAATGGATGCTGCTTAAAGCCCCTTTACAGTACCTGTAAATAATTTCCTTGGAAAACCAATATTCTTGGTTCTTTTGGGTGAGTATTAGAATTAAGTGCTGGATCAATGGCAGAATAGGGGACTCTTCATAAAAGATTAGGTTTATGAGCAAAGAACAAAGACTACCACAATATTTTTGGAGGTGAACTGTGAATATGTTTCCTTTAAAAGTCTATCTTAAATGATAAACTGTTTGATCCAAAACAACTACGTATTGCCTCACCACCCCGCCTTCCCTCGTCTGCCCATTCAGACTCATGTCAAATACATGTGCTTATTTCATTTAGTAATATTATCACTTTTAGTGAAAAAAAGCAGGCTGGTATTTTGTATTCATGAGTGGAAGAGGAGAGAATAAAATGTACAGTTACAGAAGTACCGTAACAGTAGATCTTCAAGAGAATCTCTGCATCAGGCACACCTATGAAACTATAGCTGTCAGGCGCCAGGACTACATGAAAAATCTTTTGACAGCAGTCTACTATGTGACACCCATGATGACATCAGACATCAACATCCTATGGGAGATATAAATGTGGGCAGCCCTGCACCTTCCTCAGTTCCCCACCAGAGGTCATACTCAGAGGTCCACCGCCTGGAGGGAACCAAGGGAGCTGACCAAAAAAGGTAGTGAGCAGAAGGTACACCAAGCTGGAAAGCAAGAGAGGAGTGAAGAGCTCAGAGACAAAGGGAGATGGAAAGTGGGACGGCATGGCCTTATGCAACAGATTCTCTAGAAGATGTAATGTTACAGTAAGTTCTTATATAACTGTACTATCTTAGTCAAGGATATCTCTGACAGAGAGACAGTCTGAGTGACTGGAGACTATAGGTCTAGGAAAGGAGGACTTGAAGCACAGCCATGCAGAAGCCTGCCCCTTCTTCTAGAGGCAATGTCCAGCCTGTAATGCTTAGGGAAAGTGGGGACAGTACTCCAGGATGCAGCAGCACAAATTTCTGCAGCTGAAACATTCTTGAAACAGGCAACAGAAGTGGCCATGCCTCTGGTTGAATGGCCACGTACAACCCCAGGAAGTTCCTTACCGTACTTCCTGTAACAAAACATAATACAGTTGGCCAACCATTTGGACAGACACTGTTTAGAAACTGGTACACCCTCTTTCCCAGGGCAAAAGAAACAAAAAGCTGCGAGTCCTTCCTGCAGTCCTTCATAGAGTAAACATACTATCTGAGTATTCTGTGTACATCCAATGTATGGAGCAATGCCTCCCCCTGGATTGGCATGCTCTGTAAAATAAACTGGCAAGTAGATAGTTTGATTTAAAGTAAACTCAGACACCACCTTTGGAAGAAACTTAGGGTTGGTATGCAAAGACACCCTGTCTTTGTGGAAAATCAAATAAGAAGGCTTGCACATGAGAGCCTGAAGCTTGGAAATCCTTTGAGCAGAAGTAACAGCAACTTAGAACTACGCTTTCCAAGAAAGAAAGCATAACTCACAAGTTCAAAAGGAGCCAAAGTGAGTTTCTACAACACAAAATGCAGGTCCTGGGCTGGGACTGGATTGTGGACGGGAGGCTTTATATGTTGAATGCCTCTCAAAAATTAAATGCCACCTCTGGTTGGGCCACTGTTCACCTGTCAATAAGCACATGGAAGGCTGAAATGGATGCTAAGTGCAATGTAATAGAAGAGAATTAGAGTCATGCATCTGACAAGAACAACAAATACTGTACTCTAGAATCTGGTTTACTGGGCAAGTGAAGGGATCCAGCTGATGAGAAGCAGCCCACAAGGATAACCGCTTCCATTTCATAGAGCAGGTGGCCCTGATGGAAGGTTTTCTGGCAGCCATAGGATGTCAGCCACCTTGGAAAACCCTCCAAACCTCACAATGGCTATGTCTTCAGGGGCCAGGCATGGAGATGGAGATGGAGTGACTTGATGTCCAGATGGCCAGGGTTCCCTGTTCCTTGGAGAGCAAGCCTTTGCCGAGGATGAGGTACAGGGGGTTCCACTACCAACTGCTGCAGTAGGGGAAACCAAATCTGACAAGGCCAGAAGGGGACCACCAGGATTAGGATGGCATCCTGCTTCTGGAGCTTGATTAGGACCCTCTGAATCAGAGGAAAGGGAGGGAAGGTATAAAGGAACCTCCCTTTCCAAGAGAGGGACAACGCGTCTTGCCAGAAAATTCCAGGCCCTGGAGCAAGCAAGCAGAAAAGAAGCAGGTTTGCGTTGAGTGTGGACAAAAAAGGTCCAACTCTGCATGACCCCACCTCTCCAACAGGTACTTTATAACCAAGGTCAGCAGCTCCCACTCGTGCCTACGAGAAGGTGACTGCCTTAGCCTGTCTTCTTTGGGTGCCTGGAACATAGAAGGCCAACAGTTCTAGGATTTTCTAGAGCCCAGTGCCAGACCCTCATTATTTCTTTGTACTGAGGGTATGAGTGGGTCCTCCCTTGCTCATTTGTGTTGTCCATCTGCACCAGCAGATGATCTGGAGACAGATGTGTCTGGTAGGCTTGCAATGCATACAAAATGGTCCTCATCTCTAGAACACTGATGTGGAGGGAAGCCTCCACTTTGGTCCATGTTTCCTGAGTCTTATGAGGCCCCAGATGTGCCCCCCAGCCCATCCCTGAAGCATCTGTGGTGAGACTCTGCTGAGGGGAGGGAATGAGGAAAGGAACCCCTTTCAACAAGTTTCTGGGTTCCATCTACCATAAAAGCACCTTCTTGACAGGGGAAGTAACTAGAACCTGCTGTCCTAGGCCACTGGACTCTCAGATTCCACTGAGGGATTCTCATGTGCTGCCTGGCTAGGGTTACCATGACAATGGCTGCAGCCATCAGACCCAAAAGATGTAGGAACATTCTAGCTGTGACATGTCTGCTACTGTGAAGCAGCTGGGTCTTTTCCATCAGTTGGTCCACCCTGTCCTGGGGCAGGAAGGCAAAGCCCTGAGCCATGTCCAGTACTGCCCCTATGTACTGCAGATGCTGGCAAGGGGCCAAGACTGACTTGGGCAGATTGACTGTGATCCCTAGGGCATGGAACAGTTGTCTGGTATGCACTAGGGTGTGGAACAGCTGCTCCCTGGACTGTGCTTTTAGCAACCAGTCATCCAGGTAAGGGAAGTCATACAGTTCCTCTCTCCTGAGAGCTGCTGCCACAACTGCCAAGCATTTGGTAAATACCCATGGCACAGATGACTACCAAAGGGCAATACCCTGAACTGGTAATGTTCCCCTGGAACAGGAATCTGAGGTACTTTCTGTCAGGAACACAAACCTTGATATGCGGGTTAGCATCCTGCATGTCCAGGGAGCATATCCAGTCCCCTTTTTGTAGAAGAGGCAGTTGGCCCAGCAGAGTGACCATTCTGAACTTCTTGTACCAGATGTAAAAGTTCAGTTTACAAAGGTCCAGAATGGATCTTAAGTCCTCTGTGGACTTTGGGACAAGAAAGAAATGAGAGTAGAACCATATGTTCCTTTGATCCCCTGGAACTGGTTCCATGGTCCTCTTGCAGAGCAGGGTATGCACTTCCTCTAGGAGCACTGGTATGTGGTCTGGAGGATAAGAGGGGGGAAATGGAGGAAATTCTGGAGGTAAATCTAGACGTTCTAGGGAAAGTCCATGTTTTGAGAGTTGCAGGACCTAAGCATCTGTAGTAGCCTCTCTCCACTGGTCCAGATGGAGGGAGAGGTGACTGCCTACCACCTTCTCCAGATTGTCTGCTACAGGAAGGGGGTCTAGCAAGGAGTCATGCAGAGGTGGATCTGTCAGCCATGGCCTTGCCTCCCTCAGAAGTCTTAGAATGGACACTTGTAGAGGAGGAAGGGGCAGGCAAAGCTGATCTAATTTTATTCAGCTGTCTGACCCCAGATCTAGGCAGTATTCCTCTAATGGAGTGAGTTTCTTCACCAGTCCTATTGGAGAAGTTAAGACTAACCAAGACTAATAGTAAATCAGCAGCATACATTAAAGCAGGAACTATAATACTTTTTACTGCAGGAGAATGACTTGAATAAACTAAAAGCAATGACGGTAAATCATTTATAAATAAAGTAAAAAGTAATGGGGCCAATATACATCCCTGCTTAACTCCCATGTTAGACTGGAATTAATCTGAAATATTACCTTCTAAATTATAGCTAACACAGGTCCATTTTTTGGAATAAAGATACGGGGTCCGATTCTCAAAAGTTTATGTCTGGCATAACTTGACTTGCGCCACAAAAAATGGTGCAAGTAGCAAGTTGCACCAGCAGTTGAGGCATATGGTATTCTGCAAAGTGACCTGTGACATGCCACAGGCTGCTTGGCCAAAGTGGACTTAAGCTACGAGTTACAGCATAGACCCCCTGCAACATGGCGCTAGGGGGTTTACGGCAGCAGTTGCACCCAATTCTGGAAGGGCAGCAACAAAGTCCTCCAGGGTGCTATTCTCCAACAACCCTCAGGGGAAAACCATCAACATAAGTTACACCAGCATATAGCTGGCATAACTGTATTTATGCCCCCTGGAGGTTGCCTGTATGTACAGCCCGTCCATCCCCCCGATGGTATGCCACCCTCCCCCCAACACTACCCTGACCCAAAACAACAAAAAAAGTCCCACAGGGCTAGATCTGTCCCCCGCAATGCCCCGACCCATTAACAGCATGAGAATGCCCCACAGGGCTATCCATACCCCCCAATACCATAAAGCCCCACAGGGCTGCAGCATGCCCCAATCCACAGTACTTGACAAGTAGTCCCAAGGCTCACATGGTCCCCTAAGCCCTGATTTCCCAAATGCATTAATAAACCCTGCCAAGCTACCGCCCTCAAGCCCAATGCCAACCGACAACAAATGGCACTTTCCTGTTCAAATATTAACAAAATAGACAAATCCTTACCAGTAATCTCTGGTAGTCTAGTGGCATTGCCAGACCACCCTGCCCCCTCCCAGGCAACTGACAATTGGCATAGCCCACCTCTCACCACTGTGGCCAGCCACCGACTGAGCTCCGTCTGAGTGCGTACTGTAAATACACGCACAATGAATGAACTGTCATTCATTCATTGAGTGCATATATAAAGTGCATGCTCAGACAGAGCTCAGTTGGTGGCTGGCTGTGGAGGTGAGAGGTTGGCTGTGCTAGTCACTGGCTGGCTGGGATGGTCTGGCAATGCCGGGTGGGGGTGAGAGGCCACTAGACTACCAGGGATTATGGGTTAGGATTTGTCTGTTTTTTTTAATATCTGTACAGGAAAGTGCCATTTGCGGGCGGCTGGCATTGGGGCTTGGGGGGGCCCTGTGTAGCCCTGTGGGGCTGTAACTAACACATTTGGGGATCAGGGCTTGTGGGGCCTAGTGTAGCCCTGCAGGGCTTTACCCATCACATTTGGGGATCGGGGCTTGGGGGGGCACTTGCACCCTTCACATTCGGGGTTGCAGCTTGCAGCAAGCCCCACACTTATTCTCTTCATTTGGCATACCTGTGGGAATATCACAGGTCACAGGACTTAGCCATGGGGACCCTTACAGAATCGGGTGCAGGGTCCTTGGCACAACTGCACCCCTCGCATGAAGCAACTTGTGACATTCGTAGGGGTGCTTATAGAATTGGGCCCATATTATTACCCTTAATAATGCATAATCTATTTTTAAAGCAATGAGTTTTTCCCAAACTAATGATCTACAAATTCCATCAGAAGCTCCCTTGAAGTCTATAAAAAACAGATATAAGGGGATAGGTTTTAAGGTAATTTTTTTTCTATACTATGTTGCAAAATAAAACACTGATCAACTGTTGAATAGCCTTTTCTAAAAACTGGCTGATGTGAATTTAGTATAGCTTCCTTCTCCAATCAAAGATTTATTCTGGCTAGAATAATCCTTGTAAACATTTTTCATGGAGAGTCTATCAGGCTTATGGGTCTATAATTTTCAGGGGAGGCAGGATCTCCTTCTTTATGAATCGGAATAATAATGTTACCTTTTCTTTGAAGTGGAATGTAGTTTTCTGCCACAATTTTATCAAGAAGTATAGCAAGAAGATTGCTCCACCATTCGGTTTGAATTTTACATACATATGGCGGAACCCTATCAGGGCCAGGAGCTTTATGAGCCTTGGTTTGTTTAATTGCTACTGAAATTTCATATGGAGTTATATTCAAAGAACATGAAGATGATTGCAAGTTTAAAAAATGTTTAGCTGCACACTAGTTCTTGTTCATTGTAAACCTTTTTCTGATAGTAATTAACCCCTGTCATGGGAGTAATGTGATACAAAATATTTTTAGAAAAATTGCCCATCTTGCATCCTGCCATGCCAGCAGCCTGGGTTCAAGAATGGACCAGGGTTGCCTGGCGTCCAGATGGGGAAGTAGGCTGAAGTGTCCAGAAGCTGCTCTCCTCCTTCAGGTGGGGGGGGTGGAGGTGACGCATGCCACAACTTGTTTGCCACCCAGCAGAGTCTGGGTGGCACAGCAAGTGGCAGCTCACGTTTGTTGGCCAGATGCAGGTGCTGAGGCGTATGGCATGTTATGCTGAGTATGCATGTCATTGCATGTGGGTCAGCCTGAGTGGGGAGAAAGTTGGAGAATAACCCCCTCTGGGAGCAAGATAAACCCTCTGTCCTTACAGGCTCTATACCACCTACTGGGACACACTCACCCATCAAAATAATAAGTAATGGGGTGTCCCAGGGATGGGGAGTGACAGAGCTGGGGGTTATAGTTGAAGAGGGCTTCCAGGAGAGAAAGGAGAGCAAACTGTAACAAAAAAACATGGATGGGACAAGGCCATGGGACTTATAGTCCCACTTGGGGGAACCAGGGAAGGGAAGAGAGCAGAAGGGTGGGCATGGAGGGAATAAACCACTATGGCACTAGGTTAAGGGTGAAGGTAGGGATAGCTATGGGCACACTTAAAGAGCCATCAGTCCCCTTCTGCCATCAGATTCTGTGTTTCTATTTTTTCATTATCCAAGCACAAAAAAGCACTAAAATCAGAGATTTTATGTAATATTTACAATGTTACTTAATGACTACTGTACCTATTGTTTTGAAAATTGGTGCGCACTTAGCCTCTCAAACAGAGAATGTGCCTGCCAAGTTTTAAAACCTTAGATCGTAATATGGTCAAGATATAAGTAATCCAAAATAGGAGTTTTGACACACAAACTAACTTAGTACTGGTCTTCCACACCAGTACATTATATGGGTGCAGTAGCACCTGCATGTTAAAGTGGAGTTAATGTTTGTGTCAGAAATGGGGTTTTGACAGCTTATATCTTCATATGGTAGGATTTCAAAAATTGGATGTGCATGGTCTCAGTCCTTGGGGCTATTTTGATAAATTTCATAAGGACTGGTTTGGCGGTTCAAAAGTTTAGTAATTATGGAAGCAGCATAAAAATCCTAAATAGACTGTTTTGCAATTGGAGAGCAAATAAACTACACTGATATAAGAAATTATAAAACTTACAGGCTTGTCCCAGCATAGAACCTTGTCATGAACTGAAAGCAAAATATTTTTTTGTTTCAAGTTATAAGGTTTTAAATGTTTATAATACTGCAAAAGTGTTGACCACTTTATGGAATAACTACAAAAATGCAAAGCTTTTTTCCCCCAAGTTAAAGCTGGGCACAAATAAAACTTTAAAAGCCAAAAGCTAAAAAAATATTTACCCCAAAAGTTCCGGTATATGGTTTATCAGAAGGTAAACAAATGAGAGATCTGAGCTGACTTTCAAAAGAACAATAATTACACTTAGTATTTTAATTAAAAATAGATGTCATCTTTACCTCAAAAAATCAAGATGTTCTTTAACAGACAGCACATGGGCTTTGTATGGCATGCCAAAAAAAGACACTCAGATACAGTCGATTGAGAATATGACCAAAACAGAAAAAAGCATGTCAGATTTTGTGTTGGTTTGTGTGTTATTATTGGAATTGTAAACATTGTCATGATTTTCTAAGTCCCACAAGAACAAAATATTTAAAGGTACAAAACTTAAAAAAGTAAAAAACAAGACAGAAAAAAAATGCATGCATTTTGTAGTATAATTAAAATAGTACACAGACAAAATATTAAGAAACTTGTGATTCCTTTCCTGCTTTGCACACAGCAAATTAGGACTCACATTCTTCTTCATGCCTGTCATAAAGAGCCTTGAGTGAAACAGTTTATAGGTTCATAGATTATTTATGAATTAGGAGGTCAAAGACCTATAGCAACTCATTACTGTTCAGTGGTAATACACACATCATTCCATGCCCATATAGGCGTCCAAAGAGTGTTTAAATATTTCCATGGATCTGCCTGTTACTACACTTTCTGGTAAGGAGTTCCATGTTGAAATCACCCTTTGAATGAACAATTTCCTTCTTTTTTTGGTTCTTGCAACTTCTCCATTTATTTTTAAACTATGTGATCTTGTATTTTTATTTGCATGGTATCTACTTAGTCCCTTACTTTCCCGTGTTGTCTCATTTTTCATTGCACTGAAAAGGAAACATAGGTCTCCTCTTATTCTCCTGTACTCCATGGAATATAAACCTAGCTCCCTCAATCTCTCCCCATATGTCTAGTGTTGCATGTTTTAGATTTTTTTCGTTGCCTTCCTCTGCACCCTCTCAATATGAAGTTCAGTTGCATATGTCTGCAAGAGACCTGGTCAGATCAAATAAAAAATATGAATGAGTATAAAGTATTAAAAAAAAGCTAAAAAAGACAAGGTATATGGGAGACCATCTGAAGGATTGATCTCTTGGATTAAAATTAATCAGACACATAGAATAACAGACATTTCAACACAATTGGATCATATATTAGGGGTAAAAGTTAAACACAGGAAAAATACATTAATAATGTTGACTGTTTATATACCACCCACAAATTCAAGACACATAGAGCATGATGTGTTAGGTAAAGTTGAAATATTAGTAGGTGAATGTGCTTTGGAAGAACCTGAGGGATATAATTTTAATAGGAGATTTTAATGCTAGGGTGGGGCATAGTTTGAATTTAGCCCCAGAAATAAACTGTGTGCTGCCATGAATCAGGAATATTTAAGGGATCAAAGAAATTCTAGAGACAAGAAAAACACTAAGAGAGGCATAAAGCTATGCTCTATGCTGGAAGAAAGAAACTTTGCCTTAAACAATGGCAGAACAAGGTCAGACAAGAGGGGGGAATTTACATATATAGGGATCAGAGGTGACTCTATTATAGACTTATGCTGGGTCAATCTAAATTTAATCCTAAAGGTGAAAGATTTAGGAGTTGGGACTAGAGTAGAAAGTGAGCACAATTCTATTGAAATGAAGTTAGATATTTGGGAACCTGTTGTGGCACATGAAAGGAATAATATCATTAGGACAAGGAAGGGGGTAAAATGGGATGCAATTGATAATTTTACATCTAATCAATTGCTATCAGACAGTGGCTTAAGGGATACAATAGTGGATAGTGTAACCAAAAAATATACCAGTGTCATAAAAGACTTTGAGGAGATTGTGGATAAATTAGTAGTTCTAGTAACAAAAGCTGAATAGTTGAAATAACTAAAGGAAAGTAAATGGCATGATAAGGAATGTAAGGAGGCAAAAAGGGAATTAAATAAGATTTCCAAACTAGTATATATAAATCCAACTAAAAATAATAAGGCTAATTTAAACAAACTAAGAAAAGAGTATAAAAGATTGTTGGCTAGTAAAAGAAAGATTTTTCAGACAAAGGACATGGATGGAATTTGAGAAAGCAGTCTGGAAGAAAGACAATAAAAAAAATATTAGAAAATGGTAGCGAAAGGCTGGGACTCATACTCAAATGATATAGTGAACTATATAGAACCACACATTTGGAAAGAGTATAATAGTAACATTTTCCATGAAGAAGGAATTAAAAAACAGGAATTGTATAAGATGGAGTGAACACCAATTAAAGAAATAATAAAGGGGGGAAGAAATTATGGGAGTATCAAGACAACTGAAAAGACATAAAGCCCCAGGCCCAGATGGAGTCCCAGTGGATATATTAATGAATGACACAGAGTTATGGACACCACTTTAAAAAAAAAAACTAATAACATAATTAAGACTGGTTAGACCATAGCATCATGGAGAGACAATATAATTATACCAATATTCAAAATGGGTAATAAAGCAAATCCAAAGGATTACAGACCAATTAGTCTGCTGGACACCTCACAAAAAACATTTACAAAAATACCTCAAAATAGACTCAAAGCAGGAAATAGATCACAAATAATAGATGGGGCCCAGACAGGATTCATGCCAGGACACTCTACAATTGATCAGTGTTATGTATCATAGGTATCATAGGTCTTTCAGAGCGGAGAAGACTAATAGTCCATAAGCTCACTGTTGAATCCTAGTAATAACTTCTAATATTATTACTAATCAGGAATTTGTCCAGGTTTGTTTTAAAGGCCTGCATACTTATGCTGGTTATCACCTCTAAAGGTAGCCTATTCTATAGAGGCGCAACTCTAACACTAAACCAGTGCTTTCTCCTGGTGGTCTTGTATAGCCCCCTTTGTAACTAAAATTGGTGTCCTCTGATTTGGTATGGTAGCTCACATAATTCTAAGCCCAGAAGTTTCCTTAGATTAACATCACTTATTGCTCTATATACCATGCACATATCTCCTTGCAATCTTTGATATTCCAGAGTATATAGCCCCAAGCAATTCAACCTTTCCTGATAGTCCATACCCTGGGCTCCACTAATCATCCTAGTGGCCCTTTTCTGAACCCTTTCCAAAGTTGTAATTTCCTTTCTATATCCTGGTGACCAGAATTGTGAACAATACTCCATATGTGGCCTCACCCACATATAATACATAAATACATAAACATAAAAAATCAGAAACTATACTGTGTTTTTGTGGACTTAAAAAATGCCTTTGACAGAGTTAGAAGAGAAAAATTATGGCAAGCTCGATTAGATTATAGTGTAGACCAGCCGCTAGTCAATATACTGATTGAATTATATACGGACAATAGGACTACTGTAAGATATAATAGGGAGGGTGATACCACAGAGAAATCTGACATAAACATAGGCCTAAGACAGGGTTGTGTGTTATCCCCAATCTTGTTTAATCTTTACCTGAATAAAGTACTGGAGAGGCTATATGATCCAGAGCTGCATATGTCAAAGACAGGGGAAAGATATTGCTCCTATCTGTGGCATATGCAGACGACGTTGTATTGATCTCCACCAGCTACATGAGTATAAAGAGAAGTATCCAGAAATGTCATGGAGGATGTCAGGAGGCAGCTCTGGAAATACATTTTGAAAAAACAAAGTACATGATTTATAGTAAAGTTAAAAAGAAAAAAGAAATGATGGGAAATTAACGGTGGAAATTATATCATAGAAAGCGTACAGACGTTGTGTTACCTCGGTATTATTTGTACATATAATTTAAAATGGCATGACCATAAAGACTTTATAATCAGTAAGATCAAGAGGGTTACCCCAGCAGTTGAGAGATTTGCTCACATGTTTGGGGGGCACTCGGAATTAGGCAATGTAAGGGCAATAAACACAAAGATAAAAAGCCAAATTGTATATGGGGCAGAAGTCTGGGGTTTTGACAATTTGGATTCATTAGAGGTAATATTAAATAGATTCAATAAAAGACTTTTGGGACTTCTACCAGGGGCTCCCCTTACATTAACTAGAGTGGAGCTCGGTCAGCTACTGGTGAGATGTCAAATAGCAGAGGCTTGTCATTTATTGGATGAAAGTTTATAGAATGGAAGAAAGAAGACTGCCCAGGCAATGCCTGGAAGAATGTATAAGCTATATGAAGAGGGGTTTCCTCCTTCCCCAGCCTATGTATTTTAGAAAATATCATAAAACCATATAGCCTATTGGACATGCTAACAAAGAGTTTTATTAATCCTTGGGAAACTATTGAACCATTTATAAAAAAAAACAAGATAATGGAAATTTTTATACAAAAAGAAATGGACTTGGGCAAGAATTATAAAATAAGTAAATGGTTGGCAACCAACAAAAAAAGAACATTTGGGATGGAGCCCTATTTGACTATAATAAAGGATCCATGCAAAATAAAATGTTTAACAAGATTTTGCTTTGAACATCGTCAGTGTCAGTGGCTCAGTAGGTAGCACACTCGCCTCTGAGGCCAGGAGATCAGAGGGCTGTGGGTTCAGTTCCCATATCTGGCACTTGGGTTAATATCCCAGTACTGACACTGTAGTGCAGCATAAGAGGGGTGCTGCACTTCTGAGGTGCCGTCTTTCGGATGAGACGTTAAACCGAGGTCCCATCTGCCTGGATTGGTGGTAGTTCAGGTGGAGGTTAAAGATCCCATGGCACTTATCGAAAAGACTAGGGGAATTTCCCCAGTGTCCTGGCCAAATTTCCCTCATTCACTAAAAAATACCACCAACAGCTTAATCTGGTTCAAGGTCAGTTGGCATTCATCTGTATCCCCCTCCCCCGGGTTGTGCCTGAAAATAGGCAGGATTTGTCTAGTGCACTTACCCGGTCAACAAAAGCTAAATAAATAAATAAAATAAATCATGATTCACAAAGGTTGAGGAATATTTGCCAAACAGAATAATTTATTATGTAGTTGTGGGCTGGGAAAGAATAAAATTTGTCACCTACTGATTACAGCATGTGTCCTCTGTATAAATTTGAACGCAAATTATATTTGGGAGACATTTTGGGTACTTTAGAAATGGAACCAAGATATCCAAGTTAATTATCTATTAAAGAGTGTAGACGTTGAAATTTTACAAAACTTAGCAACATTTTTAAGGGTTATAGAAAGGAAGAAAACACATATTTCAGAGAAGGGAAAATTTGTCATCAATGATAAATTGTCTGTACAAAATTAAGTTAATTTATTGAAAAATGTGCAATATGTGGTATGGAAATTTTTTTTATTGGTCCTAGTGTTTTAAAATTGGTACATTGCATGGATGTACTTATAACTGGAAATTAATATATGTACGATTTCAAGGATGATGATGTTTTGTAAACGACAATACTGTTTGTCATAGAATAGAAAAACTGAACTGAACTCTCAATATGTTTTCTACCACCTTTACTTTGGGGCACACAAAAAGGTGAACAATATTCCAGGTTGGGCCTGACCAGTGATGAATATAGTGGTATGATCACTGCTTGATCCCTACTTTTTATGTTCCTAAGTATGCACCCAAGGATCCTGTGACACTTTTTAACAATATTCCTTGTGTGTGTGTGTGTGTGTGTGTGTGTGTGTGTGTGTGTGTGTGTGTGTGTGTGTGTGTGTCAAAAGAAAGATTATCAGTAATGGTGGCTCCTAGATCTCTTTCATTTGTTGTTTTTTGTATTACAGTGTTGTTTAATACATAATCCTGTCTTGGGTTATTATTCCCGAGGTGCATAACCTTACATTTTCCTTCATTAAATTTAAGTTTATTCCTTGATGCCCAAAGTTCTAACTGTTTTATATCTTCTTGCAATTTTTGAACAGCTGCATCATTATTCACTGTGGCCCCAAATTTAAGGGTGCATCTCATGCTTCTCTCAGAGATGGAGGCCAGTGGCCTGTGTATTCTCACTCCAGGAGCTGGGTACCTCACTATCAAAATGTACCCAGCCCCCAGCCAGCCCATAAGTGGGATTTCACACACAAACTGCAGTCTCCCAAGTGGCTGCGTGACATACTGTGTACCACTGGATCAGCCACTTATCTGAAATCTTGCTATGCTATGATCACTAGTTGGCATCTTTTCTACCACTCCCATGTTTGTCACCGTGTCATCAATATTACTTAGCACTAGATAAAAACTAGCATCCTCTTCTGCCCTGCTTAACATGCTGTGTTATAAAGCATTCATCTGACGTTCCCTGCATGGACCTCTGTTCTCATTTCCTCCTAAGCATTTTCCTTTCTCCAGACTTTTTCTGGATAGCTAGTACCATACCCCTTTAATACTATTTTGTTAACTGTTGATTTCATTCCCTAATTCATGGTTGAGCACCTCCACATAGCTGTATGTCTGTAACATATTTATCTCAAGAAACGGAGGTGGCTCACCCTCCTAATCCTTACATAGAGTTATGGACTAATTTATGGGCAGAAGAAAACATTTTACAGCCAAGATTACCTATGAACATCTATAGCATATTCCCCGTAATATTTTACCCTTGCTCTGTCCAGCTCATTCTACCCAAATAATGTCTTTTTTTCTTTCCCAGCCACTTAGTATCCTCCCTTTCCCAGACATCTATCCCCTGATGATCTTCTTTTTATGGCCAGATCCCCTTCCTGAAGAATCGTCTCTACCCTTCTAAACTAGTCTCTCAAAAATTTAAGTCAATCCACCACACTTCAGGAATCTCAGTAGTATCAAACCAATCCACATCAACTACGCTTTACAACACTTCCATTTTCTTATTAAGGCTCCTTGCAGTCATATCACATTTCCATATGGTTAATCTCTTCTGTCTTTCTTGTATATCTTTTATATTAGACTCCTCCGCATTATGTATTGCATCCTAACTTCCCTTTTGATGCTAGTTCCTGTCCATCTTGTATAATTTTTCACAATTATATTCCTTTTAGTCTCGTTATTCCTAGTTTTCCATCCTCATATCTCTCTCAAGCTTCTAAGGTAGCAGTGCAGAGTTCTGCTGCTTGTGGCATCATTTCATAAGTTTTTTTTACATATCCACTGTATTTTTCTGCCTGCTGTGGTGCTTCCAGTGTGGGGCATCCAGCCACTGGCTCTGCCCACCCAGAGAGCTGGGTGGCTCTAACTGCACTCAGGATAGTCCAGGATGGCCATCTTGCCATCCTGCTGTAGGGCCCCCCATGCCTTTCTCAGCCAGGACAGCCCTGGGACCCTCCCCGATGGGACTCCTCACAAGTCCTCTGGGCAGCGCAGAGCATGGCCATCAGGCTGCACGGTTGCACCCCACTGATTTTCCTCCTCTTTAGTACCTTGGAACATGGATGTGCAGTGATGTCCAGGCACAGCGTGCTGACTTCCACTGCTTTCCCCCACGTTTTGCACCAATGCTAGTAGTAACTCTTGACATCCCCAGAGGTTGCTACAGCGTGGTGGATGTCCCCAGCCCACCGCAGGACTAGGAGAGCAGTCTGCGGATGCTCAATTCTAGTCCTCCCCTGCTAACCCCCGACAATCCAGGCTCTTTCCCGAACCCAGGTCACCGGCATGGCATGAGGAGTGGCATCCAGTGCCTCAACCCTCAGCACCACCAGGCCGGCATATTATTTTATAAGTTAATAGGGCCTCCAAGGAATGTAATTTATCATATAAGAGACTCTGAGTGTGAGGTTTTGACTTGCAGAATGCAAAGTGAGGCTGAGCAGTTGCCTGCCCAAACCTCAAAAGAGGAGCCTGATACCCTTCAGAGGTCCTGTTAACTTACTGTAAATTAGTCAAGTTAGTTAGCGTGATTTATACTGCATTATAAGTATTATTTTTTACATTTTAAAAATGACTTTAGTTGTCCTCCCCCTGGCTCTGAAGTGGAGCACCCTACTCCTGCCAATCCTGCACAAGAGACCTCATACTGAGGATAAGAGCTACAGGAGCTCTGTGTGCTAATTGTCTAAAATCTCATAAGTTATTTATAATACTATAATTATGCAGGTTGCAAGTCTCCAGTTTAGCAGAATCATAGGGGTTGCAACGCTTCTCTGCTGGCCAAATTTTATGCAATTGCTGTACATGCTAAGGTTTGTTTTAGGTGTTCCTAGGGGTTGCAGTAGGCATAATGTGGGTTGCAAAGAGATCATAGGGATCTCCTCACAGCCCTGGGCTACACCTTAAATGGCATCCCTGTCTACTGCCATGCCAGTGGGCCACCTTCACATGAATGAACCCATCCCTTGAATTATGAGTCACAGCATGTATCAACCTGAATGTATGGAGAGTTGAGATATTCAGTATTGAAAGGGTTCACTAAAATGTCTGAGGTGTCTTGTTTTGATCAAGTGATGGCAGAAGAGTTAGCACATGATAGGTATTGGAACCACAATGCCTTGTTTAACAGTAGCACTTTGTGTTTATTACCTGTTAATCTCCTCATTTCAATTAGACAATCTCTTTTACCTTATATTTGCCTTACTTAGGTATATAAACCGAGTGATGGTCCATGACCTTGAGATGGATAAGAAGTGGTACTTCCTGTGTAATTCATGGCTTTCCATTGATGTTGGAGATTGTATCTTGGATGAAGTGTTCCATGTAGCAACTGAGGAGGACTTAAAGACATTCAGGTACTCTCAGCCCTATTTATAGTGATTAACAAGTAGATTTGCCATGGGTTATCTTCATTAGCATTTAGTACCTTCAGCCCCAAAATGCAGTTCCTGAACATGATTGTTCAACTAACTGGTTTCTGTACAACTAGCATCAAACAGCCCATAGCCCCACTCAGAGTAAAATGTGTAGATGATCTGGGCTAGCTAGGGCATGGTAGGATGAAAACAAAGTATGATAATCTGGTAAACTAGAAAAGGGATATGTGTAACCAGACAAATCAGAGAAGTGGTCATTAAAGTGGGCTGGCAGTATAGCCTACAGGTTAGAATAATGAGCTGTGAATGGAATGAGCTTGGTACATCCAACAAACCTGTGTTTGATTCCCACAATCTCCACTTGCATACAGTTTGACTCTGAGCAAGTCATTTATCCACCCAGTGCTGCTAGGTGGTCCCGGAAAACAAGCACATGTGCCTAGTAGGCCTTACCCAGTTACCACAGAATAAAAAAATAAAACGAAGGTGTTAGCAACAGTAATCAAGTTGGTACAGTGCATGCCATTAAGAATCATACTCTTCAGAAGCAAACTATTATTTAATCCCATAAGGCCCTTGATATAACATCAGAAACTATGATAGTTACCAGCAGCAGGATAAGAAGATCCTTAGTGTAGGTGCCCAAATGGTGTTCCTCAATTTCAGGAATTCTTCTCAGTCAGGAATAACAAAGCCTTACATGTAGACCAGCATCTATCCCTAGCTTTTAAAACAGACAGCAGATCAGATGGCCACCCCCCCAAGCACACAGACCAGAATGCCTCACCCAATCAGAGTGGAACAGTGGGTGCAGGTGTCCAGCCGCGTTTTCACAGAGCCCACTTTGCTCAGTTTCCTCCATGTTCTCCCACTAGTTCTCAAAGCCAGCGGTGACATGGAGAACACATGTGCATGAGAGGGCATGGGTGGAAACTGGAAGGGGGAGAGATTCAGGGGAGAAAGGAGGAGGTGCTACTTCACTGAGAGGGCGGTGGAGCCATGGAATGTGTTGCCCAGGGGGCTGGTGGAGGCAGAGATGGTGAAGGGGTTCAAGAGGGGGTGGGACAGGTGCAAGGGAAGGGTTCTGGAAGCAAAGTCCAGTGCAGCGAGAATATCCAGGACTGGGAAGGGAGAAGCCAGAGAGGGCGAGGGGGGCAGCAGGGTCAGCTCCCAGTGTGGAGGCTGAACAAATGAGTAGACGCGAAAGACCGTTAGGCCTATTCTGCTGGCATTTTAGTATGTTAGTATGGAGGCGTGCATACATTCTGAAACTGTAGCCCCCTCCTCCCTCCCCTGACCTACATCTGTCTACTGTATGTCAGCACTGCCAACAGGCCTCCACCTGTTGGCAGATAAAAGCCAGCAGGCCCACCACCCCAAGCTGAGCGAGGAGAGCTGCCAAGTGGTTGCTCAAACCTCTCTTAGCCCTCCCCCCGTTGATCCCTGACAATCCAAGCTCATTCCCAAACTCGATTCACCAGCATGGTGAGAGGTAAGGCCTTGATAGAGCCTCAGTCCTCTGCTCCACTAGACTGGCTTACAAACCAGTCTTTAAGGGAAAGATCAGATATAAAATGGTTAGGGTTTGAAATCTCTTACCTGAAGTACCCCAGGGGGAAGCACGGTGTAGAAGGACCCCAATGACAGAAGGCAGGAGAATAGTCACTAATGATCACTAATGGAATCAAAGAAAACCTAAGTGCAGTGGATTCTATTCTTCCTGTTTGAAAAGATCCAATCAAAACCAGGGTCTTACAGCCAACATTAGTAGAAAGTGTAATTGGGTGAGAAATAAGCTGGTTGAGGTTTAGTTTACTGATAACAGATTCAAGAAATTTACTTTTGGGCCCAAAACAACTAAGTTTCAACTCTCCAAAAATTAACAAGTCACTATTCTTAACATGCAAGCTAGAATGGTCAACTAAGTTGGACAGGCCAAAAATGACACCTGTGGACAATCATTAAAGCAGACAAGATGACGTTTTTTGTACCTTGCAAGAGTACAGAGTGAAGTAATTCACAGAGAGAGAGACTTTAAGGAAGAGCTGTAAGCAAGGATGGATCAGTTAAGATGGTTCTTAAAGTAGATTAATAACCCATCACCTTTTTTAAGAGAGGGAGGATCATGTCAAATAAAATTAAAATTAGAAAGTGCACAGACTGAGTCAGGGATAAGAGACCGCAGCCAGGTCTCACTAATCCCAAGAATGTCATTATTGTAATGCATAACCTAGGCCTCCAGATTTATTAGCCAGAAGGCTTTGGATATTGACATGAGCTATTTTTAAGACTTTGATATTATACCAATATGGTATGACAAAATAAGGGAAGTGTGATGGGAGAGGATCAAGTTTGGGTTGAAACTCACCAGAAAGATTAAACATAACATAAGAAGCCAAAGGCACACAATCCATATAGTTGGCAATGTACCAGTTGTAATATACCAGGGGCACTTTTTTATATACAGTGTCCTAGACAAAGTGACCATATAGTTCAGTAATCATGTATAATTAATAACATTAAATGTGGTCAGTCATAAACTTGAGAGAGAGTGTAACCAGGCCATAACTCATTTAGGGAGATCTCTAGAGCAAAGTGGTAAAATGTTACATATAATAGTACAAACCAAGAGGAGAAGCCATGTGAATAGTAGAGCTTCTTGAAGTTAGCATAGTGAAATCTTGCCACATTGGGTTGGTACAGGAAATGGAAAGAGAAGAAGCATCTACTTACATGAGTAGGATAAAGGGTAACAGCAGGTTTTCTACAGGTGTCTCATTTGAGGGGGGCAGTATTTCCTGCCAACTGATGCCCCCAATGTGATGACCATAAGTTTAGGCCCTTAGACTATGAGCTGCAGCATGGAGAACCACTAACCATAAGGCTCTTATGAGCATTGAAATAAAAGAGGTAGCCCAGTTGGGGTCCAGCACAATTGACTGGCCTCCAAGCAAGGTTGCGTCACAGCATCAAGTGGCATGAAATCAAATGAAATGTGATGCCATGCAAATGAATTTGGAAACAAGAATGAACAACAGTGATCAACGTGGTGTGGTAGAAAAGGTGTGGTTTTATTTGTGATAAATACAATTGTTTTACATAAATTGTTGTTTTAAATTAAAAGGTAAGATATAGACAAGCTTTTCTTCTAAAACTGCTGTCAAGCTACCATGTATTTAAATCTTGTAGCCCAAAGCAAGGCTAGATAAAGAAATGGAAGATAATAGGTACAGCACCCAACTACATAGTCTGCTAGCTATTATCCAGAGAGAGCAAGGGAACCACCTGGACAGAGGGTACCATGGGGTGTAGGGTGGCTAAGAGAGAAAAAATATACAAAAATAGAATGATCGAAGACACACTATCCAACCCAACAGGCTATCCTGTTGAAATGTCTATTAGCAAAACATCACCTCAAACACTGGCGTATTGTATCACATTCAGCTAGTTAAGGGACTTTCCTGAGCTTCCATCCTCCCAGCTGTGCACCTAGACAGAAGTAGGAACTTACTAAGGAAGGTTATGCTGGTGTTGGTTTCTGGTACATCTGCTGATATATTAGGGGTTCTGGCTTCTTACTGTCTACTCATGATCCCCTGAGAATGAAGATACTTTCCAACCTGTGGAATCTTTGCCTTTTCATAGCAACTTATTTTTCATGAAGACAACAAAAGATTTCCGAGATGGACATATCTGGTATTCAGTTCTCAGCCGCCCTCCAAGAAGCTCATTCACAACAGTCCAGAGGGTGTCCTGTTGCTTTTCATTGCTGCTCTGTACTATGCTGACCAGTATCATGTTCTACGGAATACCTAAGAACCCCGCTGAGCAGAAAATGGATTTTGGTAAAATACACATTGATTAGTACATTTAATATCATTCAGTACATCTCCAGACTAAAAAGTCTGATATTTTTTGGAAATAGTTTTCTATTTTTGTGTTTGAGAACAGTTTGGGTGTGACTTACAGTGTGGAAACTAATTTATGATGGTTTCAGCTCAGTTCTTCTTGAGCAGGTGTCCACATCACGAGAGACATTATTACTATTGGTAACAATTGGAACCCTTGTCAGTCTCACTTGACAGTCCATGGACTGAATAGTAATAAAATAGCAACATAGTACATGGTCAGGCCAAAGCAGGCATGAGCCCTTTAAAATTGCCTGTTGGCTCTCATCAGTTGTTTACTGGTAATGCAAAATTATTCAGATACACTGTAAGTGCCTAGTCTATTTTTAAAGATGATTAAATTATTACTACTAACTACCTACCTCTAGTGGAAGTCCATTCCATCCTGCCACCATTATCTGGGTAACCTGGGTCCTCATACAGTCATTCTCAGAAAGATCACTCAAGGTTTAGTAGGGGTGAATTCTGTTTCCCTCTTTGACTACTCTGTTTCAGATTGAATGTCTGGAACAGTGTATGGTCCTTTGTTGCTCTTTAAATCGTTATCATATTATCTCTCTGTCTTCTTCTTTCTAAAGTAATCATGCCAAGGTAACTCAATCTGTCCTCATAATTCAGATCCTTTATGCCCCTGATCATTTTTATGGCTGTGGGCGGAGCCTACAGCCATCTTGCTGTCTATAGCTGGAAAAAATGGAGTATCGTGGAACACATTTTTTGGAGTTTTCAGTGTATCCCTCCCCAACTTGCCAGTTAAATAAAACACTCCCTTGTCTCTGTTGAGTAGACCAATTCCAACACTATTTTTTCAGCTTGTTTATTATTGCAATGTGACTTGCTATCTTTGGAAACTAATAATTTACTGACATATTTCCAACAGATAACAGCACCTAACTGCAGAGCATTTTCAAATTACATTTTTGGTTATCTCTCCCAAAGTGTGTATGTGAGTAGCAATGATTTACAGTATTTCCTCTGAAGAGTTGATTTATATTAACTTTTTCAGGACCCATCTAATTAGCGGCATTGGAACTCTCATGATTTTATGCTTGTAGAAAGGTAAATGCTAGGCAGCTAATGTTTTAGGGATTTTCAGAGGTTGCAAGGGGCATCATATGGAATTACAAAGAAACCATAGCAGTGTCAACTGCAGTGTTCCCAGACTGAACAAAGCATTTTCCTGTAGGGCACCCTCATTTTCTCTATATTTTCCATATAAAACTGGGACAAAACTTCTGTACATTTTCCTGTATGCTCAAATCAATACATGTACACAACTGACTTCATTATGCCTGTCAGTAAAATCACTGTAACAAATGTTAAGGCTGTTTGATGTGTTCTTATTTATTTTAAATGGCAAAACTCAACTGCAACATACAGTATTGTGGAGGCTCTGGGAAAATGTTGGAATCTCTCAAGCTTTGCTGTCAATGTTTACATCTCCCCGGAACCTCTTGATGGTATTATAGCACTGTTACAATGTACTGACATAGGATAGCCTGGCTGAGTGTAGTATCTCATATTCAGTGGGGACATACTTTTATCCATTTGGCAATGTACTGACACAGGATAGCTTTGCTGAGATGCAGTATTTCAGTCGGGGGGGTCTTTATTTTACACATTTTTACAATGTACTGATACAGGTTAACCTGGCTAAGATGCAGTATCTCATTTTCAGTGGGGTCTTACTTTTACCCATGTTTACTTCTGTGTGCAATGTATAGATACAGGATAGCTTTGCTGAGATACTGACGGCCATCATGTGCAAAATGGCAGCACTGACACAAACTGTGCATATGTGAATATCCCGCATATGTAGTCATGTCAGCACTGCCATGTTAGTCATGGCTGACTCTGGGGCAAACAGCACATGTGCAAGTATCACGCATGCACACGTCTGTAATCGCAGCAGTATAAGTTACTTCTGACTCCAGTGCAGTGAGAGCACCGCATATTGTTTTCAGTGCTCTTGCTGCTCCTAAAAGCTCTCCATAGCCGTATCAGCTCTGATCAGAACTTGTTATAAAGTGCTGTTGCACTCACTCTGTCTTTCTAATGTCACTAGTAGTGTATGGACACCAGAACTACACTCCATACTCCATGTGCGGCCTGACAAGGGAACTTTACAATGGCACAAGACCATCTGTCTTTCTTCTTGTAATATTTCATGCTATCTGATTTGCCTTTTTTTTAATCAAGCCCTGGCTCTGGTAGGGCCATCAGGCTGAACCCCCAACCCACCTGCAACTGTCTCCCTCTGGTCCTACCATGCACCCCCTGGATTTCCCTCCATGGTGGGGACAGGGGAGGGAGGGAGGTCCATTCTCCCACACCCAGAGCACAATCCAGTCAGTGGTCCCAGTGTGGGTGTGGCAGTGGGCCAGGCTTCATTCTCCAGAGCCAGACTATTTTCTATTTTTCAGTTTCCCCTCCTGTTCAGCACTGTGCAATGACACTAGCACACATGCACATAGAGGCATGCATGTACCACATGCTGGCCACTTGACATCCTCCTTCAGAGATGTGCTGACTGCCCTGCTCCCACACCTCCATATGGAGGCAGTCTAGGAGCAGCACACTGTGTCCCCCTCTCCGGGAGAGGAAAGCAGTCCTCCTGACACTCCATCCTCTCCAACCCTGGCTGACCCCAGTGGCCAGAGCTCACTCCCAAATGTATATCACTGGCATGATGGGGGTAAGGTGTCCAGCGCCTCAGCCCTCCAGACCACTACAATTTGCCTTTTTAACCACTGCATCACAGTGCTCTCCCCATTTAGTTCATTTGAGACTATAACTCCAAAGTCCCCCTTGCTAAGTGAACTAATTTGGTGACCATTTAATGTGCACTTAGTGCTGAGGAGTTTCCAGCCAAAATGTAGCACTACATATGTTTCTGCATTAAACCTCATGTTAGATGTTTTAGCTGATACACCCAGTTTCCTCAAAATGCCTTGCATAATGGAACTGTATTTTTCTAATTCTATTATTATCCCTAATTTGGCATCGTAAACAAATTTTGAAGACCATCCATATAGCCCTTGATGCTTATCACTTATATAAAAATTGAATAGTGTTGCTCCTAATACAGACCCCTGTGGGATCCCACTAAACACACTCCCCCACTGTGATACCTGACTACATAACCCTGACCAGTTGTTCTCCATCAGTTAATCAATCCCTAGTCCAATTTATTAAGCATGCTTGTACATTAACATTTTTCAGATTCTCAATGAGTAATTTATGGGAACAGTATCAAAGGCCTTACTTAGGTCCAAATACAAGCAAGAAGTCTGAACTGCCTTCTTAACCACTGAAGTAGGTTACTGTACCTCAGAGTAGGGTGGGGAAGTCTGCATTGCAAAGGCCTGTGCTGCACCTGTCATGTGGAGGATAAATGGAAGACATTCACCTCTAGTGTTTAGTCTTATACATTTTACTAGTATGACAATTCACTACATAAAAGATGCATATAGACAGACAGACAGATAGATAGTTTGTTCTATTTTTATAGTAAACAGCCACCAAAGCAAATTCTTACTTCCATTTGAAGCTGCTTTGATCTAGTGAGGATTGTTCGTTATGAGTGGGTCTCAACAAAGTGGTGTCTCTGGAGAATCAGTAGCCTGCAGCAGGGAAAGAATGGGGAGGGGTTCCCCTTGTCCATGCATACAAAACTGTAAGGATCAAGGAACCCTTCCAGGTTTTACGTAGAGTTGCTTCTAGTTAGAACCCAAAATGGTTTTAAAAGGTTCTTCCTTCAGAACATAGTAACTTGCATATTTTTAAGATATTAATTATTTGTTAATTATATGCTACTAACTTGTTTGCATTTTTAGAAAAATAGAAAATGCTGGCAGGAAAAGACCATCGGTCTATCCAGTCTGCTCTGTTTTACCCTGTCCTACCCTGTGACTTACTGTCCAGATGGGGGTTTCAGCCTTGCCTCCTTCCATGCTCCCTGCCTTACTGCTTAACCCCCTCCCCAGTATCTGTGAAGCCCCATACTGTGTCTCAACTGTGCTTCAGCCTGTTAAATGGTTTTTGCACTTACCACGTAAGCTGGTAGGCTGTTCCATGGTTCAACCCCTCTCCATTAACCACTATAATCATTACAATGGAGACATTATTTTTTCTTCTAAATTTTAGAACCTGTCAGATTGTGTGGTTCCTTTTTCTTATAGTGTATTGGGCAGCATGATTAACGATGGAATTCAGTGAATTCCTAATGTTGTGGTACCATTGTAGAGATATCAATAGGTTGTACCTTCTTGAGCACGTTACTGTGATGGCACAACTTCGAATGTCTGCACATGCTGATGATGCCACCTCCAATTGTAGCACAGCTGTACCAATTCATTGCCTTTTGCTGTTTTTTTTTTTTAACTGAGGCAATTATTCAACCTTAAAGATGGAGACTCAGTACAGGCAGTTTAGGAAACTGGAGAGACAGGAGCAGGTAGGTGCGCTGTCTCGCTGATGAAGCACAGTAAGAGTGGAGTGGGGCTTGATCGGGGGGGTGAGGAAAGTTTGAAATAGCCATGCAGTGATGTTTTAAACACATTTCTCTCCGCTACCTTCCACCTCTTCTGTGCTCCATTTTCTGCACCCAGGGAAACGAACAGTGACATTAAACATCAAAATGAATGAATACGATGGCATCATCCTTGGGACTAGTCTGATGGTGAGCACCATAAATGTAGAGAGGGACCCCAGGGGTCCATTAGAGCTCGGAAATATCTGCAGAATGTGGAATATATGGAGAATGCTGTTTACTCTTTTTACTGTGTTTACTGTTGCCCATACACTATAGCCAACAATGGATGGGCAACATTAAACAACAATGCTGTGTTCACTTCTCAAGGTTGTCATGATAACTGTAGACCTCCCAAGCTTTATTCCTGAGGTCTACTTGGTTGTCATGACAACCTCTCAAAGTGAATACGGCATTGTTGTTCACTGTTGTCCAGCCATTATCCTCTATGTTTTTGTATAAGTTTGTATTACCATATTCGCATCCCATCAGGCACACCTATCAAGAGCCAAACTCCCAGCCCCTGACACCATGACACATCTCCATTTGCAGTACAGTGCTGTATGGTACCAGCAGGCATCATGCTTATATCCCTGGTTGTTTGTTTGTCTCCAGCAACCGCCGCATCACAGCATCACAGTGAAGAAGGCTGAGCACCACAACCCACCACAAGGGAGGTTGTGGTAGCAAACTGTACCTTCATCCTCTCCCAGCCAGGAAGTGCTGCTGTCAGCAGCACTCTCCAGCCATGAGGCACCCAACCATGGAAGTTCTGAGTTTATTCCCAAAGCCATGTCACCTGCATGGTGGCTCAACCTGCTACCGCTTTGCTGCTGGGGGAACTGGGTTCTTTTTTTTTTTTGCATTGGTTCTGCCACTCTCTATAAGCCATCATATTGTCCCAGTTAAACCCTAGACTCCTCCTCCTTCCCACAAAAATCCTCATACTGCACCTTATTATTTCTAGCAGGGAGGGCTGATGTGCATCTGCCTCTAATACCAATGCCACTCCATGAACAGCCAAAAAAGTGTGCTCTGGTATTGGATAGCAGGGTGCATGCCACCTCTACAAAAGCAAGATAAATTCCACTAACCTTAAGTTCAAGTCCACAGGATGAATGCAAACCTTGGTCTTCAGCACAGCAAAACAATAAGCTGCTACCATGCAACTGGGCCAGCAAGATTTTTGTCAATTTAAAACATCAGTGCATCAAGGAGGCAATGCACAAAAGTGTGCTATTTAAGCACAGTTCACATGTAAAGTAGCTGCTCGCCTATGTGGCCCTGGACAGGTGCAGGGTGCATGGATGCATGACTGCAAGCACCCACAGGGCACCTGTTTATGGACCCATCCCCTGAGTGCACAGCTGGATCAAGGCTGCATGGAGGCAGAGTGTGGGACACAGGTGGGCATCCAATGGAATGCCCACCATGGGTCCCAGAGGTGATCCCCTGTGCCGTGGGTGTGGAGGAGTGTTGGAAGGCATGAGTCTGGGATGTTTAAAACTACAGACACTCACCCGAATGGCTTCCCTGGCCCACCATGGCAGCCTGGTGGACTGGGGTGGCAATGTGCAGGGGGATACCACTGTTGCTGCACCCAGTCAGTAACCATTGGATGGGTGCATAGATACTTATGGCAGGGCCCCCCCATGGTGTAACAGTTTATACCCCGGCCCGGCACTCTTTGCCTTAGTGAATCATGTGGAGTGCAAGCACACCCCTGGCACACACCCTGACTGCCTGTGGCACATAACTGATTGGGCGGCTGGGGAATCCTGTGTGCAACTGGCTGGCATACTGATAGTACTGAAAGTGAATGCCACTGGGTGTCCTCTGGACCTCTGCTGCATGGCATTCACATGTAGGATTCCTTACATGCCTCAGATATGCAGTGAGCAGGCAATCTGCACTTTTGTGCATAGACTCCAATGGTCATAAAATAATTTGGCTGAAATTTTGGGTGTATTGATATGGCCTGACCTCCACCACCAAAAAATATACACGGGAGACTTACCAAAAGATTCACAGAGGACTGTCAATATAATCAAATAGGAAATCATTGTATTATGCTATCTACATTTCAGAGTAAACAGTTGTACCACTCTGTACTTTTAGAAGCACTGCAATAATCATTTTGCTTCAAAGGTGTCCTTTGTTGCTTAATAATTGCTAGTACAGGCTGCTTTCATGTGGCCACTTAAAGCATGGCTGGACATCCAAACATGTGTCTGGCAGACTGGATGAGCCTGGCAGTGCTTTCCTGTCAAAAGATTCTATGTTACTTGTACGTGTACAAAGAAACATATGCAGCACTCTAGTATTTATGTTTGCATTTGACTAAAGTGCTTTTCTTTAGCTGTATTTGCTTTTGTTCTGAAGAGGTAGTATGGGTCTACATGTTAGAGTGTATGCTTGAAAACCAGGAGACCAAGGTTCCAACTACACACACACATTGCCATTGTTCACTGTGCAGCCTCAAGCTCCTTTTTTCCTCCCCTCTTGCCTAGCAGGTCCCCTTCTGCCCCTGGGGATCTCCTAACCCCATCACCTGCCATCTTCAGGACTTATTTTGAGGACCCACCTGTTCCTCCACAGCTTTCAGCCTTTGGTAGGGCCAGTGGGGATTCCCCAAGCCCCCTTTGGATGGCTTTGCTCAGTGCTGTGGCTTCTGTGCCCAGAAGACAGTGTGGCATGTGTAAGGAGCTGCGGGCTTCGTCCTGCCACCAGTGGAGTTTCTTGTTTTCCTTCCTGACCTATGGATGCTCCACAGAGATGAAGGCTTTATGTATACATGTCATTGAATGTGTTGACATCTTTCATCAGCAGCATGTACTTTTCCAAACTGCTACTCCTAGCTGCACCACCACCATGATCACCTTTGGTGGTGGTGTTTTGGGTGAGCAGGCTGCCCTCCCTCCCTCCCTCCCTCCCTCTCTCCCTGGAGAAGGAAAGCATCTGTTGGGATGCTCAATCTTCCTACCCTGACTGACACCTGAGCAGCCCTGGTTCATTCCCAAACCAAAGTCACTGGCATTGTGGCAGCAATCTGATGTACCACACAGACAAGATCTGATTCTTCTGAGGCAGAGTCTGACAAGGGTAAAGATGATGAAAACAGTGATCAGGTGCAAGTTTTACTGGAGGGGATGGGAATTAAAAATGAGGAAGAAGTAGAAACAAATGTTTCAATGGTTGAGGAGGAGGACAGTAGGTTTTAGGAATGGATTAAAGCACAACAGGAACAGGCCCAAGAAAAATCAGAAGGGGGAAAAACCCTGAAAAGATGACTGAGCTGCAGTGCCTACTTGGAAAAATAACTAAAATGATATAATCTTTTGTTTAGTCATGCTCTCCGTTAGAACTTTGAATGAGTTTGTGGCAACATGCACCATTTGTAAATTGGCAATCAGCAGTGATGGAAAGAAAGGAACGTTGGGAACTTCTACACTGAAAAGACACCTGGTCAGTTGTCATAACATAATGAGAAATCCATTTTTGAGAATAGAAGAGGCAGTGACAGTAATGATGACTCACTATACTTAGAGGTAACGCTGATAGATGATAGCAGTGGCAGCCCCTACAGCAATACAGAAACTCCTACAGCACTGCCTAATGTTACTGATAGTAGCCATGTGTTCAAAATACCCCCTTCTATCAAGGAACCAGCTTGCCATCTCAGAAACATATGGATGTAAAGCAAAATATCCCTCAACCCATCCTGTTGCTGTTACAATAACAAAGAAAATTCTAGAGATTCTAGCCATTGACTTGCTATCATATAATGTGGTAGAACGTGTAGGATTCAGGTGGCTACTTGAACACCTCGATATAATATACCATTGAAAAAATACCTATCTTCAACAGGGAATTTTGTCTGGTAGGAATAGTCAAAATAGTGCAACAATCATTCAAAATTTGAAAAAGAAAACATGCAAATTGGCCCATAGGTACATTTTTGTGTGCTCTGTCATAGAAGAGCAGGATACAAGTGATCTAACAATGTTTAGGGGTTGCAAATTATTATTTTTTTATTTAAGCATACCTCTGCTGCAGCTGTTAATACCAAAGGCACGTTTGACCAGCAAACAGATTTATATATCATAAAATCTTCATGTTAGAGATTTGATATCAATGGTATCAATGGTAGGAATGTCAGCATTTTCTTGTAATAATCTTGTTTAGTAAAGTTCTTGTAATTATGTTTTTTAGTAATCGTGTATTTACTTGCAGGGAAACTATGGAAGGTAGAAGAAAAATCATCTGATATAACACTGTGGAGTAATAGTTTCCATGACACAGTGCTAGTTCTGTAGTTTACTGACAAGGATGTGACAATCTCTAAGAAGTGTAAATTTGTAAATTCTGAGCAGGGAACATCGAAAATGCAGCATAAATCCATAAAGCTATTAACGGATTGATGGCTTTGTGATCTGTGTCAGATAGATAGCGGGGAGAAACTTGTGAACCCAGGAGAAGCAAAATTCAGGAGCAGTGGAAAAGAATATGGTTATAGAGTTATTGCAGAAAACATCCTTCACTTTGAAAAGCTAGGCCGTGTACCACTGGACTTTGACACAAGAAGACTTGATGATGGCAATGGTATACAAATGACATTCCAAGTAAATAAGGTAGTGTGGCATAAAAGTTGCAGAAATAGGTTAGACAGACAAAATCTACAATGTGCTCATAAAAGGAAAATAAATTCTGACAAAGAAACTGAACATAGTCTGGTCAAAACAAAAATGAGTGCAGGTCAGGAGTCTTTGTCATGAACAAACATGTTTTTTTTCTGGGACAATGATGAAAGTAGTGAACGCCTGCACAGTGCCTGTACATTAGCAATAGATCATCACATTCATGAATATGCACACATTTTACAAGACAGGAAGTTATTAGGAAAGTCGTCTGAAGGAGATATGCATGCTTTAGATGCCAGATATCACCTCAGTTGTTTGCCTGCTGTATCATGTTAGACAACACAAGGCTGGAGGAATGTGGCAAGTAACAGAAAAGATATTAGAGGGAATAGTTTTAGGTGCGCTGGTGTCATACTTAGAAGAGCATACAGATGATGAGATACTTCTTGTGTTCAAACTGTCAGATTTTGTTTATTTTATTTTATTCTTTGGTAACCAGGTAAGACACACTAGGCACAGGTGCCTGTTTTCTGGGGTGACCTAGGAGCACTGGGGAGGTTAAGTGACTTGTTCAGAGTCACACAATTTGGAAGTGGAGGTTGTGGGAATCAAACCCATGTCTTTCTGCTGGATGTACCAATCTCATTTATAGCTTGTTACTCTAACCTCTAGGCTATACTGCCAGCCAGATTTATGGAAGTTGTATCAGTGCAGACTCCAGGAATTGGATCCAAGTTTTTTTCTGGGAAAGTCAATATGACAAGACTGAAGGAGAGATTGCTGGGGATGATTCCAGATTTATGAGCACAAACTCAAGGAAGAAATGTAGTATTGATGTTTAATGCAGACACTGGTGAAATTGTCAAGATTGCGTGTTCTCCTGATTCTGATAACAGTGCAGTTCACTTGGTCCGTGCTGTTCAAATTGTTAGAAAATAAATTCTTTCCAAAGATTACTCATTTAATGGGGTTTGAACAAGATGTAGTTTCACAGTTTTTCTCTGATGAAAATTATATTATATGGCCCCAGTATTATACAGTGGCGTGAAAAAGTATTTGCCCCCTTCCTGATTTTCTCTATTATTGCATATTTGTCACACTGGATGTTTTCAGGTCTTTAGACAAAATATAATATTAGATAAAGGGAACCTAAGTGAACAAATAACACTTTTTTTTTTTACTTATTTCATTTATTTAATGAAAAAGTTAACCAACACCAACTGGCACTGTGTGAAAAGTAATTGCCCCTAGTTAAATCAACCCAATTAAAGGAATAATTAGAGTCAGCTGATTGAACACAGCCAGGCTTGATTACAGCCAGCCCTGCTCAATATAAACCTCACTTATTTTGGCCCTTACCATCAGAGTCACTGCTGCACAAAGATTCAACGAGCACATTATGCCATGATCAAAGGAAGTTCCTGAAAAGATCAGGAAAAATTTGTTGCCCTCTATCAGTCTGGAAAGGGTTACAAAGCTATTTCTAAGGCTCTGGGACTCCATTGAACCACAGTGAGAGCCATAATCTCCAAATGGAGAACACTTGGAACAGTAGTGAACCTTCCCAGGAGTGGCGGCTCCTGCCAAAATTACTCCAAGGGCGAGTGTAAAATCATCCAAGAAGTCTCAAAGGATCCTAAACAACATACAAAGAACTGCAGGCTTCTCTTTGCCTCAGCTAAGGTCAGTGTTCATGACTCCACAATCAGAAAGAGACTGGGCAAAATGGGCTTCATGTGAGAGTAGCAAGGCGGAAACCACTGCTAACCAAGAAGAACATAAATGCTCGTCTCTCATTTGCCAAGAAGCACCTGGATGATCCACAAGCCTTTTGGGAAAATGTTCTATGGACAGATGAGTCCAAAGTGGAACTTTTTGGACAACATGGATCCCATAATGTCTCCAGAAAGCAAACACAGCATTCCACAGTAAGAACACCATACCAACAGTCAAACATGGTGGTGGTAGTGTGATGGTGGGGATGCTTTGTGCCTAAGGACCTGGATGACTTGCCATAATTAAAGGAACCTATGAATTCTGCTCTGTACCAGAAAATTCTTAAGGAGAATGTCCAGTCATCCTTCCGTCAGCTGAAGCTGAAGCGAGTTGGGTCATGCAGCAAGACAATGATCCAAAACACAAAAGCAAGTCCACATCAGAATGGCTAAAAAGAAGTAAAATTAAAGTTTTGGAGTGGCCTAGTCAAAGTCCAGACTTAAACCCAATAGAGATGCTGTGGCAGGACCTGAAATGAGCAGTTCATGCTCGAAAACCTACCAAATGTTACTGAATTAAAGCAGTTCTAGAGGAAGATGGGTTAAAATTCCTCCACAGCGATGTGAAAGACTGATATTGAATTATAGGAAGTGTTTGGTTGCAGTCATTGCAGCTAAATGTGGCATAACCAGTTATTAAGTGTAAGGGGCAATTACTTTTTCACACAGTGCCAGTTGGTGTTGGTTAACTTTTTTTCATTAAATAAGTGAAATTAAAAAAAAAAACAAGTGTTATTTGTTCACTCAGGTTCCCTTTGTCTAGTATTACATTTTCTCTAAAGACCTGAAAACATCCAGTGTGACAAATATGCAATAATAGAGAAAATCAGGAAGGGGGCAAATACTTTTTCACGCCACTGTAGATCAAAAAGAAGCAAAGTATGCTAAGATGAAAATAGCCGTATCATCGTTGAGGGCAGCTAAATCATGCAGAGTTGATCAAATGTGGTTGCAGAAAGGTTTGCAGACCACCATGTAAATGTTTGAATGCCTCACTTCCATATACTGATCTGTTTGCTTATGCAGGATCATGCTACAGAGACAAGGATAGTAATAACTGAGTGTTTTGGTAATTTCTGTAAAAAAGTATGAAAATTTTAAATTTCATTCATCCCTTAACTGTAACAGGTACTGTATTTATAATATTGAAATGTTGTAACCGGATTAGCATCTTTCGGAAAAAGAGACATGCAAGAACAACGGGACGCAATTTAAAGATGGGGGGGTGGAGGGGCAATGTGAGGAAGTATTATTTCATAGAGAGGGTAGTGGATGCATGGAACAGCCTTCCTGAGGAGGTTGTAGGGTCTAAAACTGTGGGAGAATTCAAGAATGCGTGGGACAGACATAAGGCAATTCTTGTGGGTGGGTAGGAAGAAATAGGCTGTTGGTTAACTAGGATCTGTAGCCTATCCTGTAGGTAGGGAAATGAGCAGACTAGATGGGCCAAGCAGTCCTTATCTGCCATCAAAGTCTATGTTTCTATGTGTAATCACAGGATGTTATTAGTGTTACCTACACTTTTGTGAGATAATGACTGTAAACATATCCTGTTTCCATTTCATTACCATTTCAAGCTACCATTTTGAAAGTTTGTCTTTAAAGATATATCTGTAATAGAGCTGTGTGGAGTATACAATTCTACCTGTAGAATGCCTGTGGAATTACCATTCTGATCCCATGGAATTTGGTGAAAATTCTGTGAAATTTAGAACAATTTTAAAAATTTCAGTTATTTTGCTCTAATGCTAAATATTTGCATCCAAATAACACCAAAGTTGGTACATGGACAGCTACTTATGGTTTACATATGCATGTCCACTTTCTGAGTCATAGGTTGAAAGGGGGCAGAGTTATGGGTAGCAAAACATTTAATCAAAATTTCATTTCCGGTTATTTCCAACTCATTTAAAAATTTCTTATCCAAATTCCTCAACAGTTGCAGAACTTAAAGAAACATACAACATGGGTATGTGCACCAAGTTATAAGACTCAAGCTTTAAAGGGAGCTGAGTTATAGGTAGCCAAACACTTTGGCAACATTTAGATTCTGTTATTTTAGTGTCATTTTGATTGCCTAACAGCACACCTGGGGGCGTGCTCTTCTCAATCAACAACCCACACCCTGTAGTGCCTTATTGTTTTATAATTACTGGCCACAATTTTTCTCCATAGAGAAAGCCGGTTATAATTTGCCATTATAACCAGCGCAAACACATGCCAGCTTTCTCTCTGAGCAGCACAAGCCACCAACACCTGTAAAGGAAACACGGATGTTTCTTTACAAACTCACGGTCTGTCACCTCGCACCATCCTCTCACTGCTTCAATTCTGACCATCAAAGAAAAGTGTCCCGTCAAGAAAAAACACCTGAAAACATTACAAAAAAATTCTCTTTCTCCTCACACGCATTGCGAGATCTTCAAGCAACTCCCTGAGATCTCCCCGCAATGACATAACTATAGCAACTGGAGCCCTTACAGTGCAACAGAAAAAATGAGTAAACATACAAAATAGTTAAAGAACTTTAGAAAACATAATCAAATGTTCTTTGTTCAGTACTGTTTAAAGTTTAAGATACCTGTTTTAGTTAAGACGCAACACGCAGTTACTGAGCGAGGTTACCAGACGAACCTCACTATTTCAAGTACTGTAAGTGAAACAGTAAAAAAAAAAAAGAAATGTAATGAAATTATTAAGTCCTTAGGCAGTTAATCTATTTTACTGTTACTGATTTGTACAATAAAATGCACAGTTAATGAATCACAGCACTGCTGCAGTCGGCTATTCTCTTGCCAAATAACACAGTTTCTCAAATAAACATCCTATGGGTGAAAAAAATTGTGGTCAGTAATTATATAAAATGAGATATAGGTAGGTGGTATAAACTCAAATTTTACACACACACCCTAGGTGTGGGATGCCTAAATAAACCCCTTGGGATTTGCCTTTGGGGTTTATGTGGCATCCCACACCTCAGATGTGTGTAAAATTCTCATTATAGCCACCTACCCATATATTATTCTCTATCTTATACACACAGTTACTCATTCATACACACAGTTACTATGTCACAAATCTCTGTGAAATTCATTTAGAATGTTTGGCCTCAGAAGCAGTACTAACCATATTCAAATGGGAATAACTTTAAAATGAAAAAGATAACTTGGTACTTTGAGCACAGAAATTGTTCAGCGCAAAATTATCTACAAAATGAGTGGTGTTTTATTTATAGATACCTTATAGATTTTTTATAATTAGCAAAAAAACAGAAGAAAAATAACTTTTTTGTTCACTTTTTTGACAAACAAATGTGAATAACTTTAAAACAAAAAATGATAGCATGGTACTGTGAGCACACAAATGTACAGCACAAAAATATCTGCAAAATGAGTGGTGCCTCATTCATATATCCCTTTTAGTTTGTTAAAAATTAGCAAAAAACAGCATCAAATTCCATTTTCTTTTCCCTTTTTTGACAAACAAATATGAATAACTTTAAAATGAAAAAGTTGGCATGGTACTGTAAACATGACATTTGTTCAGCAAGACGTTTTCTGCAAAATGAAAGTTATGGCCAGTAACCCCAATGCACACCCCGACGCCGGTTGGGGGTGTGGGAAGGGGGTCCAAGGGGGGCTTTCAACCCTAACACCAAATTTCCTCAATTTTGTCGCTGTACAACAACCCTAACTAATGCATTAAACTGAGTTTTTTGCCTCTAATATATACATATATATATATATACATACACACATATATATACATACATACATAGTTTCAGATTTCTAGCTTCAAATGGGACTGAGTTATAGCCTGCCAAAAAATGTTTTATTTTTTTTTTTTAGTCTTTGGTAACCGGGTAGGGCCCAGTTTTCAGGGGTGACCTAGGAGCACTGGGCAGTTAAGTGACTTGCTCAGAGTCACACAGTATGCAAGTGGAGGTTGTGAGAATCAAACCCAGGTCTGGTCTGCTGGATGTACCAAGCTCATTCACAGCTCATTACTCTAACCTCTAGGCTATACTGCCAGCCAACATGTTGCCAAAATTTAAATTTAAGTTATTTCCCTCTAATTTTAAAACAACATATCCAAATGTAACCAGATTTGAAACATTTAAACTACTATAAAACATGGTAATTTCTGACATAGTTCATATTTACAGCTTTAAATGGGACTGAATTAAAAATATTCAAACTTTCACAATTTAAAATTAATTTTTTCAAGAATGTAAACTGCAAATTTATAAATCCCTGAAACTTTAAAACTGGAGAATGCAATGCCTTTACATTTTGTAAGTTCTTCGACCTTAAAAGTGGACTGTGCATCAATTTTATTAATTGATTGCTGTCAAAAATGGCAAAATAACATCTGTACCTGTGCTTAAAGTCAAATTACATGAGTCTTTTGTGAAAACTGGAATTTCATGAAAATTCTAGAACATTGGAATTTTCTGATTTCAAGCAGCCATTTCTGGGGTATTCAAATTGAGGGATAGGGGTATGGGAGGCAGGTAGTGCAGGGGGTCATCAGTTGCAAGAGTTAGATGCATAATTTCCCCAAGAAATGGACAGCTGAGCTAGGTAGCACACCAATGGTAGACCCCCAAGTTGGAGCAAGGAAGCACAAAGTGTCAACAATTCCAAACTGAATGTAGGATATATAAGGGTCACACTCAGTAAATTGATAATCCAGGGAGCCTGACGTATGTGAAAGTCTGAGACTTAGAGGCACTCAAAAAGATATAATGAGGGAAGACAATGTCCAGGGCACCAGGAAGGAAGAATTATGGCTATTCCAACAGGATAGGTTGATAGGAAAATGAGTAGGTGACTCTCATTTTAAGGGATTTGTCACTGTAAAGAACAAAGAGGATACCGGTGGGATCAGTAGTTCTACTGAGTCAATCTGGCTATGCTGATGAGGGGGGGCAAAACAGTCATCCAGAGAGGAAGAGCTGGACTGCAAAAAGCTCAACCCATCTTATCAAATGAAGTAGTGATATGTGCATCGTGAATGTTAAATTCCATAAAAAGAATTCTGGATGCTTCTAAATATTTGAGAAAATGTTACCAATAATTTGTTTTGTTTTTTTCACACTATAAATTTAAAACTGCTAAACCAATGTATCCAGTTTTGCTAGACACCAGGGTATACAGCAATGAAGTTACAAACATCCACATTTTTGAGAGATTTCACAAAATTTTAGAAATATTTACACAGTAAACATGTGAACCCCTGTAATTTAAAAATCTCTAATCCAGTTCTCTCCATATTTAGATTATTCTATAACCATTACAAAAAGGTTATTCATGCTAATTTACACATTTCTATCTCCAAATGTGCCTGACATATGCAGATAAAACTGTTCATGAAACTTCCCTCAGAAAATAAAATGACAGATTTTAAGAACATATCATTTTGAGACGATGCATCCTAATATCATGAAATGTTTATTTTTATTTTTTTATTTTAGTCTTTGGTAACTGGGTAAATGTATCATGGTTTTAGAACACCAATCGGCAAGTAACCCTGTCAACATTACGATACCTGGCCCAATAGATGGCTGAGGCATATACAGATACAGATGTTCATTACATTTCCCACAACAAAATACAATGATAGATTTTGACCAAGTATAATTTTGAGACAATCCATCCTAATGTCATGAAATCTGGCACATTGTTAGAACACAGATCAGCAAGTAATCCTGCCAAATTTAATATCCCTAGCCCAATAGATGGCTGAGGTATATGCAGATAACAAGTTTTCAAGACTTTTCCCTCAAAAAATAAAATGACAGACCTTGAGCGCCTATAATTTTGAGACAATCCATCCTAATATCATGATATTTGGCACATTGCCAGAATTCTTCCCAGACATTAAGCATGCCAATGTTTAGAGAGCTAACTCAATAGATGGCTGACCTGTGACCAAATTAATGCATTTTAAAAATTCCACACAGTATCAACAAAATTCTGTGAACTACCATGGAATTCCACAAATTTCAATTGCACAGGCACGGGCATGGGGGAGAGTAAATGGAGGAAAAGACCAGGACCTGGAAGAAACAATGATGGCCCTGATGGGCTGGAGGATGTACCCCTCTAAGAGGGAGGGTCATAGCCCCTGCCAGGTCTGTGAAGTGGTAAATAATGTTGTGTTAAAAAAGAAAAACTTTACAGGCAAATAAAGACCATATTCCCCACCAGCCAAGCACTGTGCTTGTACAACTGGTCCTCCAAGTATTAGTTGAGCCTACTTTCTCCTCCCTTTGCCCCCTTCCCCATTCCTTATCAGCACCTTATGTCTGCCATGCTATTTCAATCAGTCAATCAAAGTTCATTTCTTAAGCGCTATTTCCAAGGAATCAAAGTGCTTGAAATTCTAATGAGATATTAAAAACATATAACACAAACATAACCAATAAATACATAATAAAATCTCATTATAATAAATTAAATCTCCTCAGGGGAATGCCTGGCTGAATAAAAACATCTTCAGTTTGAATTTGAAGCTGTCGGTGGTCTGGCACTCTCTAATCTGACAAGGTAGAGAATTACACAGGGTCAGGGCCACAAAAGCAAAAGTATGGGCTCCAAATGTCTTTAATCTGACCTTGGCAATCTCTAGCAATTCCTCATCAGAGGACGGATATGGCAGAATAGGTGGTAAGGGCATAGAAGGTCTTACAAGTAGCTAGGTCCCTGGCTGTGTAGGGCTTTGTAGGTCAGCAAACTGACCTTGAAGGTGATCTTCCAATTTACCGGCAGACAGTGCAGATAGCAGAGCACAAGTATGATATGGCAAGATCTTGATAAGCCAGTCAACAACCTGGCCATCGCATTCTGCACTAGCTGTAATTGACGGAGATCAATCCCCAGTAGCTCTAGGTATAGGGCATTGCGGTAATCAAGGTGAGAGGTCACAAAGGCATGAACCAAAGTTGGCATATCACCAGGGGAAATCAGGTGTTTGATCCAGGTGATGTTCCTCAGATTGTAAAATGAGGTTTTGATAATGGCTGACACAGACTGCTGTCAAACACAACGCCCAGATTTCTCACCTGATCTGAGGTGAGCAGCTGGGAATATCTGAGCTGAAGTCCAGAGATATGACCAGCTTGCCCCCTCACACCCCAGTGACCTAGTTCTAATACCAACACTTCGGTTTTCTCTGGATTAAGCCTCTACCAGTTGGCACTCATTCAGCCTCGGACGTCAGCGAGGCAGTTGTTAAAAACCAAGACCGCCTTTCTCTGTTCGGGCACAAAGGACATGTAGAGCTGAGTATCATCTGCATAGCAGTGCAAACTCAGCCCATACTGTCTAATAATATCTTCCAATGGCAGCATGTACACTGCGAACAACATGGGGGACAGAATCGAGCCCTGCAAGACCCCACACAACAGAGGCAGAGATGCTGAAGAAGAAATCCCCAACATTACTCTCTGTCTCCTGCCCATGAGAAAGGATTTAAACCAGCTGAGGACCATACCAGCCAGTCCACAACAAACCCGCAGGTGCTCCATCAATACCCCATGGTCTACAGTGTCGAATGCTGCTGAGAGATCAAGGAGAACTAAGATGGACCAACTCCCTCAATCCCTCGCCATCATGAGATCATTCAGTACCCAAACAAGGGCGGTCTTGGTACTGTGCCTCTTCCTGAAACCAGACTGGAGAGGATCGTAGACATTATGAGTTGTTAAATGGTCCTCCAGCTGTGCAGCCACCACCTTCTCAATAACCTTGCCCACAAAGGGCAGGTTAGAGATCGATCTGTAGATTGCCAGGCAGTCAAGATCTAGAGAGAGCTTTTTCAGGAGTGGTTTTATTACCACCTCCTTCAGGGGCTCCAGAAAGACCCCTCTCTCTAGTGAACATCAGACTATCCTGGTAAGTACAGGGCTAATGACTTCAACACACCCCACAAGGAGGTGTGTTGGACCAGGATCCAAACTACAGAAGGTTGGCTGCAGTCCCTGGATGACCTGCACAACGTCCATGATCACCAACTGGTTGAAGTCGGACCAGACAGGCCGAGTGCTTGCAACCTCGAGCCTGTTACCACAAGGCCCGTTTGAGGGCATTAATTGGATCTCCGATCTCATAGTGGCAATCTTATCAGCAAAGAACTGAGCAAACTCACACTTCTAACTTGTGAAAAAGGCCCCTGAGATTGAAGACAGGTTGGACTGCACAACCTGTTGACAGTCCAGAAGAGCTGAGCAGGTCTGTTCATTGCCACAGCAATCTCCTTGGACAGGAACTCTGCCTTGTTACAGAAGATTGCTGATTGATATTCTTTACAAAGGGCCATCAATTTAAGCTTGTCCTCTGCCAGACCGGACTTCCTCCAGCACCGCTCCAACCTTCGACCCCTCCACCTCATCTCCCTCAAAGTCCCATCAAACCATGGGGACTTCTGGTGAAGAGTGACGGGGCAAACATGGACAAGTGCTACAGAGTTGAGGGCCTCGGTCACAGCCTTATTATAGGCTAGCACCAATTCCCCCTGGCTCCTCACATACACTCATCATGCCTGATAGGTCCAGCACCTCCATTAGGCCATGCAGGGTCAAACCCCTTAATGGGCGGTACTGGACCATCTCCAAAGGGGCAGGTCTGTTAGGGGGTGCCTCAAACCTGAATCTTATAGTATGGTGGCCCAACCAACTGACCGGTTCCACCATTAGGTCAAAGACCTCCATCCCCAGTAGGAAGACCAGGTCCAGTGAATGACCATGGATATGAGCTGCAGGGGTAACAACTTGTGTTAGGCCCAACAAACTCATTAGCTGGAGAAAGTCTTGACCAAATTGCAAGAGTTCATCATGGACTCAAACATTGAAATCCCCCAGAATTATCCATCTGGGGGATTCCAGCACAAGATCGATGATGAAGTCTGTAACTTCCTGCAGGAATTCTATCCCATCACCAGGTGGACGGTAGATGAGAAGAATCCTGCAACCTACACCTGCAACTATGATACTTTCAAAGGATATAATCTCTCCCACTGGGATGGCTAAAAACATAAGAACATAACAAAAGCATCGGCAGATGGGGACCATGCAATCCATCTAGTCTGCCCTAGAAACTACCCCCTTCCCTATGCAGCCTTCATCCTAGCTTGTCCTTTATATCCATCCAATGTGAGTTTGAACTCTGATTGTCTTTGATGCTACCACCTCCTGGGGCAGGCTGTTCCATGAGTCTATCACTCTCTCTGTGAAGAAGTACTTCCTGAGGTTGCTTTGGAACCTTCCTCCTACCAGTCTCATATCATGCCCTCTCATTCGTGCTGCCATGTTCTGTTGAAATAGTTTGTCTGTCCATTAAATCCCCTCACATACTTAAATGTTTCAATTATGTCCCCTCTGTTTCTTCTCTGCTCAAGGGAGTATAGGTTCAGCTCCCCAAGTCAAGCTTCATATGACCTGTGATGCACTCCATGCACCATCTTAGTAGCCCTTCTCTGCACCATTTCCAAATGGTCAATGTCCTTCTCGAGGTGAGGTCTCCAAAACTGAATGTAGTACTCCAAGTGTGGCCTCACCAAGGACCTGTACAGGAGCATGACAACCTCCCTCTTTCTACTAGAAATACCTTTACGTATACATCCAAGGATGCCACCCACTTTCTATGCTGCTTTCTCACATTGTTTTCCTACCTTTAATTTGTCAGTGATGATTATGCCAAGATCTTGTGAACATGGACAGGTGCTACAGAGTCCCAAGTCTGATTTAAAACAAATGGCTACTCCCCCACCCCTACAATCCTTTCTCAGGCAATGTATCACCAAGTACTTGGTCAGAATCACTGATTCCAATAGTGGACCAGCATTTTCATCCAACTAGGTCTTAGTGATTCATGCCAGATCAGTTGTTGCGACAAGATCAGCAATAATTGCTGCCTTGTTTTTCATAGATCTGGCATTGCACAACACTGTCCGAGAAGCATAGGCAGGTGAGGCAGACCCAGCATCCTTCCCAATAGCTGTGGAACCCTTGTGTATGTGAACCAGGCAGGGAGGACCCCTTTCCTGGACCCATTTCGCCCCAGGGCACCTTCTCATCCCCACCACCCAAATCCGCTCACCCCCCTCCACAGCTGTAAACCCACTTCTTGAAGCCCACCACAATTTGTATTTTCACCACGTCCTTAGACAACCTGTTACACTAGTCTACCACTCTTTCCATGAAGAAATATTTCCTCACATTCCTTTCTGATCCTCCCATCTGCTCACACTGATGTCCTTGTGTGATGACTCCAAACTATACCCGAAGAGCTGCTAGCAGTTCACCTGTATATTCCTTTAAGAAACTTGAACGTTTCTGTCAAGTCACCCCCCCCCCCCCGGTGTTTAGTGAGTACATACAAAGGCTGCTCAGGTGGTCCACAAAATATTTCCTTTTCTGCCCCTGAATAATCTTGGTCACCATTTACTGCATGGACTTCAGCCTGTCCCTGTTCTCCTTCAAGTTGCGGCTCCAGAACTGCATACAGTACTCCAGGTGCAGTCGCACTAGAGATCTGTGCAGAAGTAGAATCATGTTCTCCTTCATACAACAGAAGTCCCTCTCTATGAGCCCAGCATTCTGTCCCCCATATACCTTGTTTAACTGAGCTCTGAGCTTTAATATATCTGCTGTAATCACTCCCAGGTCCCTTTCTTCCAATGTCTGGGTTAACCCAACTCCCAAAGCCAAGTCTCAGTTTTATGATAGTTTCTACCAAATGAATGACTTTGTTTTTTTGTTATTGTTTGTTTTTTTGCATTGAACCTGAGCTTCCATACCCTTGACTGCCGTTCTGAACTCTCTAGTTCCATTTCATGTCACTGACACCTTCCTCACCATCGACACAGCCACTCAGCTTCGTATCATGTGCAAACAGGCTGATTTTGCCCTGTATCCCTTCATAAATGTCATAGATGAAGCAGGCTGAATAGTATCAGTACTAAGACTGATACCTGGAGTACTCCACTAGTGACTTCTGTTTTCCCCGAGTGCTGTCCGTTTAATTTTACCCTTGGAGTCCTTTGCCTCAGCCAGTTCATGATCCCCCTTGTCAGTCCCACCTTCAGCTCCCAGGTCCCCTAACTTTTTCACTATCCTTCTATGTGGCAGTAAGCTGAAAGGCTTGATGAAATCCAGATATAGGATGTCCACAGCCTGACCTTTGTCCACTGCCTGCATTGCTACACTACAGTATACTGAAGAAATAATTGAGGTTTGTCTTAGAGGACCTCCCTTCAACAAAGCTGTGCTGCCTTCTTTCCTGTACATTGTTTGCCTGTAAGAACACTATGATCTGTTCCTTTAAAATGGTCTTGAACATTTTACTCGCAATTCAAGTTGTACTGTAATTCCTGGGTCATCCTTGTCCCTGCCCATGTAGAGAGGTGCCACATCTGCCCTCTTTTTGTCCACTGAGGTCACTCATGTTGCTAGTGACCAGCTAAAGATGTCTGCCAGAAGGACAGCAGGTACCCGTTGCACTTCTTTCAATATCTTGGAGAGCAACCTGTCTGGGTCTGGGGTGTTTGCTGATTTTCAAAGCATTAAGATCTTTGAGTGTCCTATCTCTAGAAATATACCACCCCTTCTCTAGTCTATGCCCTAATCCTTGAGCTTAGTCACTCCACGATCTAGCAGCGGTCCATACTTTTTCTTAGTTAAAAGCAAACTGAAAGGTGTTGGCTTGTCGGTGCAGCAGTAGCATCACCACTTAAGATGCCACAACCCCGTAGGGAGAAAGACTGAGCATCCTGGCAGGAACTTCTTTACTCTGAAAAGAGAGAGAGGACCAAGTCTTTCTGCTGCACCGTCTCCTGGAGCACTACATGGAGTGGTACAACTGAGACTGTGAAGACTGAGGAGGTGAGGACATTGCTGATGTTAATGCATGTGCCTGAATGCTGTTCACAAGTACATAAAGATGTCAATGAGTTGCAGTGTCCTCAGCAGATGTTGAAAAACTACAGAGGTAAATCCACCACTCATGGCAGCTTGACAGATGCCGACCCTCCTAAAGGCCAAGCATCTTCTGACTCAGTCATGTTTCCCAGCATAGTCTGGCTACTGAATTGTCCAGAGAGGCTTGAGGAACCCTAACAATGACCCCTCCATGGGGGCAATCTCCAGTGGTTTGATGTAGAGGATAGTAAGCCCTGGGATATAGTGGGTGACAGGGAAGAAGTGTGGATTCTGTGGTCCTGAGAGAGAGGAAGGATCCTCACAGGAAAGCAAAAATCATGAGCATAAACAGATTTAAAAAAATCCAGGGCCAGCAGGGTATCACAGCAGCAATGTGTCTGCTTGATACTCTGGCTACCCAGGCTTGAGAACTGAGCCACAATGCAGGGGACAGCAAGTGGAAGGCTTGATAAGCATCCCACTGGACAGCTATCCTCCTTCAGGGAGGGGCCTCCTTCATTTGTTGCCCAGTGAAGGCTAAGCAGCAGCACAAGTTGAGGCTGCCTCAGGGGTTGGAGACTGCAGCAGCAGCTCTTGTATGCAACACACAACTCCACATGGGCATGTCACATCTTTGCTTGCTGGCAGTCTGTTGGGGGAAAAATTAGTGGAAAACCACCACAGCTACAGTGAGGCAACTGTCCCCTTACAGGCCAATGCCATCAACCAGGCATCCACCTCCGCACTGGATCCTCATCCCTCCAGAAGAAACATACTCCCTGGAGGGCCCTGCCTTGGGGAGGGGCCATGAGGAACATTGAAGGCTGCTGTAAGTACCTGGAGATGGCAGGTGATGCGGATGGTGCAGCCAGCCAAATGTGGGCTGCCCAATAAATCAAGAATAGGCAATAATAGACTTAAAAATAATAAACTGAAATACTCGTTCAGTATAGTCATTTATCCCAGGTCATCCACCACCCATTCCAGCCCTTCGGCCAGCCTTTCTGTGGTTTCCATTTTTTTCCTTTTCTCACACATATATCTCAAGAAGGCCTAGTTGTTGCTTTTCATTCACTTGCTGTCTAGAGCTCAGTTTCCAACTTAGCCTTCCTCACAGTTGCACTGGCAGCCTTTGTTTTTTCTGATAGATCATCCTAGTGCTTCACTACTGGCCCCCCTTGTGCCTCCTGAAGGCTGCCTTTTTTTCCTTTACTGCTTTCCTCACCTCCCTAGAGAACCACAGTGACTTTTTACACCTATTTTCTTCCTGACCTGACTCAAGAAGCACTTAATTAACCTCCAGTGCCTCCCTTTTGACAGTCTCACCTTTTTACTCCATCCCCCACTATCTGGCTTCTCCCTCAGAGCCAGGGCACAAGAATCTTCTCCATCTTTCCAAAATCATCCATTGTGAAGTCCAAAACAATGCTGTGCATTTCTGGCGCCTCCTCCTAAGGGGGATTTTTAACCACACTGAGTTTTGTTAACTTGTCTATGGGGAGCTTCAGCAGTTACATCCTCCATGAGCAGGTACAGAACGGCACTCTCTCTGCTCTGTTCCCTCACATGTTTGTAGGTATTTCAGTCAAAAGGAAAATGGATGGTTTGTCAGGCTCAGCTGTGGCTCTTCCGACCCTATATCTGTTTCTGCTGCCTATGTTCATATTTCTACAGTACCTACATTGTTTGTTTTGAAGACCTCTACAGATACACTATCAGTCAAGTAAGCAGGTAATCTATTCCAAAAACTAACTACTCTTTCTGTGAAAAAAGTGTGTCAGTTTTCAGTATTACAAGGTTGACCCAACAACTGGAGTTTGTGACGTCTTGGGCTAGTCACACTGTATTTAAATTTTAGGCATGCCAATTCGAGTTGCTCTGGATGTCTTAAGGCTTTGTAGGTCAAAATTAAGTCCCCACTAAGACAGCCGGCCCAGTGGCGCTGAGGGTTGAGGCACTGGATGCCACACCTCGCATCACGCCGGCGACCCATGTTTGGGAATGGGCACGGGCCGTTGGGGGGGTCGGCAGGGCAAGGGAAAAATTGAGTGTCTAAAGGACTGCTCTCCTTCTCTGGGGAGGGGGGAAGCACAGCATCAGCATCTTGTCACCCCCTGGCAGAAGCTGGGGTGCATGGTGCCAGGCAAGAGCATGGGGGAGCTGGGTGCGGACGCTTCGAGGGGAGTGGCACGGATGTGTCCAGGCTCTCCCTCGTCTTGCATCATTGCATGCACCCAGTTCCACAGGGGAACCATTCAGGAAAAATCCAGGTGGGGTCTCCGCCTCTATGAAGTCCTCCCTGGGCTTCAATTAGCCACTGTTGCTAGGATTCCTCCAACCAGATACTTGTTCTGCGGACTGGATTGGGGACCAGTTCCGCGGCCCCGCCCTCCGGGGGGAAAGCTGGGGTTGACCGCGGAACCTAGCAGTGACAGTAGGTGGAAGTCTGGGGGCTGTGACCAGGGTAGATACCTGGCAGAGAGCCCTACCACCAAAAATACTAAATAAAAAAAATAAATAAATAAGTCCCCACTAAGACGTCTCTGCTTCAATAACCAAGCATTTGTCAATGCTGAACGTTTGATGCATTGAAGATGTCTGCCCCTGCACCTTGTTTATGCCCCTGGGGTACTTGAACATGTCCATCATGTTCCCCCGCTCCCTCCTTTCCTCAATAAGTACATCTTGAGGTCCTTTAATCTCTCCTGATATGTTCTGTGTTGCAAGCCATGCACCATCTTGGTTGTCTTTCTGTAGACCTCCTCCACCCTGTCAATGTCCCATTGCAGTTGCGGCCTCCAGAATTCCACACAGTACTGTAGGTGAGGCCTCACTAATGCATTATATAATGGCATCACCACCTCATGCCTTATGCTAGTGATACCTCTGCTTATGTACCCCAGAATGTCACTGGCCCTTCTTGCAACATCTGTCCTCTATTTTGACACCTTTCAGGTCATCAGAACTGATAACTCCTAGGTCCCTTTCTTTCTTGGCGATAGTCAGCACCTCCCCCATCTTGTAACTCTCCCCAGCTTTCCCTCTTCCCAGGTGCATTATTTGTGATTCTTTGCATTGAACCTCAGTTGCCACTCCTCAGATCAATTTTCAAGCTTCTTCATGTCACTGCTCATTTTTTCCACCCCTTCTGTAGTATTCACTCTGTTACAGATGTTGGTGTCATCTGCAGACAGGCAGACATACCTTTTCTTCTAGCCCTTCTGCAATATATGTAATGAAGACAATGAACAGGACTGGTCCCAGGACTGATCCCTGAGGTACCCCCCCCTGGTCACCAACCCCTCCCTGGAATGGAGCCCATTACCACCACCCTTTGCCTCCTGTCCATCAGCCAGTTTCTAACTAGTTTATCAGCTACTGCCTGTGGCCAGACTGCCCATCTTGTTAATCAGCCTTCTATGTTTGTCGGTGTCGAAGGCTTTCCTGAAATCAAGGTAGGTGACATCCACCACCCCTCCCTGATTTACTTCCTTAATGAGGCATTAGGGTTTCCAACCCTAACGCCAACCCCTACTCCAACCCTGCAGAGACTGACAGGCATTGGGGGGTGCGTTTGGGTCATCAGCCATAATGCTCATGCCATTCCACCTCACTCCACCCTGCAGACACCGTGGTGTGCCTTGGGGTCTTCGACCCTTATGCTTACCCCATTCCATGAGGAAATAAGCTGAGATGGATGCAGTACAGGAGAATGGGGTGAATGTTAGAGCTGAAGAACTCAAGCCACACCTCGATGCCTGTCACTGGCCGCAGGGTGGGGGTGGGATGTCGTGAACATTATGGCTGATAACCCCAAGTCACACCCCTGACACCTGTCAGTCTGTATAAAGTGTGGGGGGGGATGTTATGGTTGGAAACCCTAATGTCCCGGGCATTTGTTGATATTTTCACTCCACATTTTCAACATGGGCTTTTTGGGACCCCCACCTCATGAACAGTGGCACTATCATTTTGTTACTCAATCATGAAAGGTAATTTCATGCAGTGACTGCACCATTCGACGCCACAGGTTTGGAAACATATTTCAAGCAGGATGTGGAAAATTACAGCTATACTGTTCATGAGGTGGTGTGAAAAACTGGCAATATTGAATATTTGGAGTGAAAATACTGCATAAAAATTTGCCAAAGTTACATGCATGGCCTTTTTGGGACACCACCTCATGAACAGTGACACTGTAATTTCGTTAATCCATCCCAAAAGTTGATTTCGCACAGCAACCGCACCATTTTGTGACACAGGTGCAAAAACATTTTTCAGGCAGGATGTAAAAAATGGCAACTGTTCTGTTCATAAGAAAGCATGCAAATGGCAATGTTGAAAATCTGGAGGAAAATACAAAATTACGGGTTACTGAAGCCAGAGAAACTGCGCAACACATGCTCGTAATACAGTCATTATTTTGAATAGTTTCACCAAATTTGTAACATGGGCTTTTTGGAACCACCTCATGAACAGTGGCACTGTTGTTTCATAACTTGGTCCCAAAAAGTGATTCTGCGTAGGTTTCCAACAGCCCCATGTTGAAACTTTGGGGCCCAAATTCCTAAAAATGTCTGAGATAACAACATAAGTTGAAACCCCCCCATTGACTGCCATTATATGGCACTTAACTCATCGTCTCCTAGCAGATGCCTGTAGTCATCAGTAAAATACACTGGTGTATCCAGAGGACGACTACAGAAGTCAGCTACTGACTTCCTGTGTGCCCTTGCAATGTCTGGATAAGTCCCTTATATATTTTAATATATAATATAACAGAATATAATATATATTTGATTGCATAGCACTGTTGGAAAGGTAATTTTGTGCTGAACAACTTTGCCACTGATATTTTGTGTATATCATGTATACGTTAGGAGTTATTCACATTTGTTTATGGTATGGTGTGTATGGCTTATGTTTCCTATTTTAGTGAAAAAAAATATTTTTGTTTACTGTTTCAACCAGTACAGAAAACAAATAAAATTACATATTATTATGTGCATATCACCATTGGAAAGGTAAGTTTGTGCTGAACAACTTTGCCACTGATATTTTGTGTTTATCATGTATACTTTAGGAGTTATTCGCATTTGTTTATGATATGGTTTGTATGGCTTATGTTGCTTATTTTAGTGAAAAAAAATATGTTTTTGCTGTTTCAACCAGCAAAGAAAAACAACAAAATTACATAATATTATTATTCGCATAGCACCATTGGAAAGGTAATTTTGTGCTGAATAAATTTGGCGCTCATACTTTCTGTATAACACTTACGGTTCTTGGGCTATTAGAATTTGTTTGTGGTACACTGACTATTGCCTGATTTTGCTTAGAAAATCTCAGCATTCACTATTAACAGTATACAGGAGACAAGTGGTGCAACTTCAGAGAGCTCCTGTGGAGGCAATGAGTTAACTTTGATTCTTCAGTTTGATGGTTGGCTTTAAAGAGTGTAGACATGTCCTGGTCAGGAGAAGATGACAGCCCCAACCTCCGGAGGTAAGTATGGGGTAAGGAGTGTTATGGGGAGGTGGGGGGCCGGGTGCTCAGTGGAGGGTGGGAATGGGGAAGGGGCAGTGGGGAGATGATTTGAGGGACCGTTTTCTTTTTAACAGGTAAAATAAAAAGCGGTTGGGAGACAGTTTTCTTTATTTTACAGGTAAAAAAAATCTTAATACATTTAGGCACACTGGGGTGGGCTCCCAGTGTGCCACAATAGTATGTGTGGGGGGGACATGCTGACACAGGGACTGGGTACCCCAGTGTCAGCAAAGTGTGCCACAACAGTGTTTGGGGGGGCACATCTGACACTGGGAGTGGGCATCCCGGTGTTGGGAACATAAGAAACACAACTGAAAATAATTATCTCTGCACACTGGGGTGGACTCCCAGTGTGCCACATTAATGGGAGGGATACATGCCAACATGGGGATTGGGCACCCCGATGTCAGCTTTAACAGAAAGCCACACCACGGCTAATGTTGAGGGGGTGCAGAGAAGCGAGCACTGGGAGGAGAGGGTAGAGAAAGCCACACCATGGCTACTGTTGAGGCGAGGGAGCCAAGAAGTGAGCACTGGGAGAGAAAGCTGCACCACGGCTAACATTTCAGCTTTTGAGGTGGGGTCAGCGGAGCGAAGACGGGCTGTAACTGTGGCCATGCACATTAGTGTGCACTCTAATGCGCATGGCCGGAGTTCAGGCTACAGAAAGAAATGAAGTGCTCCCATTGGAGCAGTTAATTTCTTGGAAGTCCAGCCATGCCACGTCAGCAAAGCTGGACTGCTGTCATGACTAGAGTGCCTGGTCATTGGTGTGCACTGCCAAACCCACAGCAGTTTTAGCTGTAATTGGCTTGGCAGTGACTCACCCCTCATTTCCCGTTATTGTTCCAAGATGCTTGGTGCACAAGCGCATCAAATGCAAAAAGTGGTTTAAATCACTTAACCTCTTCTTGTATGACTGTGTTTCTAAACCTCAAACCAGCCCTGTCATTCTACTCTGGGCAGCTTCTAATCTTCTGACATCTCTCCTGAGGCATAGCGACCAATAATGGACTCCATATTCCATCACATAACAAACTGGTATCATAACATCCATTTATCTGCATGTGAACCCCCTCTAAGGCATCCTTTTATTGCATGTGCTTTTCTAGCTGTTGCCTCACAATGGTCACTGCTCTTCAGGTCACAGTTTAGTTAGGATACCCAGATTTCTTTCCTGACTGACTCAGTTAAAGTTTAGAATCACATGCAAAATAATCAAGAGTTGGATTCAAAGCCATCCCAGTGGCTTGGTGGTAGCGCTACCACCCCCCTGGCCAGCAATCCAAGATCAGAAGCAGTCTTGGATTGCTATGGCTCAGGTAGGCAGAAGGACAGGACTGAGCATCTGACAGATATTTCTCCACTCCTGGGGCAGGGAGGCATTTATGGTACCACCGCAAGACTGCCACCAGCTGGAGGCCTGGTGGTAGTGTGATTCCAAGCTGGCATGAAGGAAAGGGAGCTGTGGGACTCTGTGGCATGTGAGTACCTCCACAGCCACACACCAATGTACATGCCCCAGGTTAGGGAAGGGAGAATATCAGGTGGAAAATGGGTGATGAGGCAGATGTGAATGATGTTCTTTGTGCAGCCCCCATCCTCACCACTTCCAGGGCCCCTGTTGGCCACTATCTGAATGTGTGTCTCAGGGAGCAGGATGGCCCGCCCCCTGCTGACCCAGCCGGGGGGCGGGGTGGAATCCATGGGGGAACATAGCCGGCAGATAATTCTCATTGAGGTGATCTCCAGTGGAGGGAGGTAGGAATGGAAGCTGAAGAGAACCAGCCTGCTTCCGCTGAGCTGGATAATAATCTTGATTGAGAAAATAAAAAAGAATTGGATACTTTCTGCCTAGGTGCAGAACTTTACATTTTCCCAGACTGAATTTCATGTGATTTTTATTTACTCAGTCTGATAGTGTATTCAAGTCATTCTATAGTGCCTTTCCTTCAGCCAGTGTTGCCATCTTCCTCACTAACTTAGTATCATCTGCAGATTTTGAGGTCCATGCCTGGAGATTCTTGTGCATGTCTCCTATAAAAAGCTTAAGGAGTAGAACTCAAGCCATATGGTACCCAACTCATAACCAAATCCTAGGGTGACTCATGGCAATTAATCACAACCATCTTCTTCCTGTCAGTGAGTCAGTTATTAACCCAATCAGTAATATTTGTATTAAACCCAAGTTCAATAAGTTTTAAAACTAGTTCATAGTGTGACTCAATGAATAATGCCTTAGAGAAGTTAAGGTACAAAGTACCACATCAACAGGGCGATTGTTATCATCAACCACTATGCTGCTTTGTTAATAGAAGATGATATTAGTAATGCATTTCATTTTATGAAACTAATGTGTTTCATCTATAAACCCTTTTTATGCCAAACAGTCTTCCAGAGCTTTCTTTCTGATTTTTTCAGTCATGTTGCAGATGATGGATATGAAGCTTATGTGCCTATAGTTATTTATTTAGTATTTATTTGAAAATTGGTGACTGGGAAAGGCATACTGAGCTAAGGCTCATTTCCAAGTTTGACCTGGGGGAAGGGAATAAAAGAAACAAAATACATAGCACAGACACAATTTGTAGTTACAATAAAGAGCCATCACAGAACATAAATTAATTAGAAGATTACAGTAAGTGAAAAATAAGCAATCAATGTAGAAACAACAAAATAATGCATTTTAGCCACCCCATATCAGGGTAGGAGGCAAATGCAGGGGTAATCCCACCCCTTTGCCATCCTCCTTGTGTCACCTATGACAGCAAGGCACTGTCGGGAGGTCGGCAACACTAGGGAGTGGGGAGGTCATCAGTGGTGGGTAGCTGTGGGCCCTGCAGAGATGAGAGGTATTGGGGAGATGAGGTGCAGGAGATGGCCTGGGTTTAGATGGAGCCTAGGGAGAGGCCAGACATATTTGGTCTCCATCCCCAGGGTTTCCACCAGACCAAGTTGGCAGGTGGTCAAAAGGACTGCAGCACCTGCCAGTCCCCTGTGGGCAGTGCTATGCAATGCCAGATTGATGAGGTACAGGACCGCAATTATGGTGGACTTGATTTCATCGGTTGCGCTGGCTTGCATCACAGAGACATGGTTGGGTGCCAATGCCAGGACTTTTTTGGAGGCATCTGTCCCCACTGGGTACTCTGTGGTGCACTGTCTGTGGTGGGAATGCAGGGGTGGGGGAACTGTCATCTGTTTTAAATCTGACCTGGGATTCACCGTGCACCCAGTGGGGACAACCAGGTCTTTCAAGTGTGTGGTGGTGCATGGGGGACTGAGTGCAGGATGCAGGATTCTCCTTATTTACCATCCTCCTGGAGCAGGGGGGGGATTCCTGCAGGAGGTGGTGAACGTCATCATTGACGTGGTGTTGAATTTCCCCAGATGTTTAATACTGGGGGACTTCAGTACCTGGGTCGACGATGAGGTCTCGCATTTTGGCTCTCACCTCCTCCAGTTGATGTCATCACTGGGCCTGTCGCATGCAGTTACTTCCAGAACCCATCATCACGGTCACACACTCGACCTGGTGTTCTCACTGGGGCTCGAGGTAACTAACCTTGAAAGTGACTAGGTCATATGGTCTGACCACTGCATGGTGAAGTTCCTGATTGGGGCTCCTCCCCCGAGAGTCCTTCCCCTAAGGAGATGTATAGCTATTGCCCATTAAGTGGATTGTCCCCGGATGGACTATTGGTGGTAGCTGATCTATCTAGTGTAGATGCTGCATGTTCTGGGAGTATGAGCAAGGTGGTGGCCACATACAATAAGGCAGTCTCTGGGGCACTTTATACCCTCGCACCAGTCAGTGTATGACCCAGATCCACTCACTTGAGATCTCCATGGTTTGATGGGGATCTTAAGGCGATGAAGTTCAGAGGTCAGAGGTTGGAGCATTGCTGGTGGAGGACCAAGTCGGATGTGGGCAAGCTGGCCCTGCATACTCATCATTCCGATTACAGTGCAAGCCTGTTATAACGGACACATCTGTGCACACAGTTTTTGTCAGTTATATCCAGTGTTCATTATATCCGGAGGAGGTAGAGTCTATGTATTAGGTGTGCCTGTGTGTGTGAACAGGGGCTCAGAGTGATTGAAAACCTATTCTAAAACTTCATAGCTTACTCAGTCCAAATTCTGCCTAGCATATACATTTCTGTACTTTGTATGTTTAGAGTTATTTAACTGTCAGGGAACATGATATTTTTATTTATTTATTTATTTAGTTAGTTTTTGTTAACTGGGTAAGTGCCTACTTTCAGGTACGACCCGGGAGAGTACAAGACAATTACATACTGTGTGTGTTTTTACATAAACAATACAATAAGCAAGGCAATACAATGTTTGGACAATAGAGCAGAGGTTATGTGGTTTAGATAACAGTGGCACTGATCTGGGTAAGATATCTCTGGTTAGTACATACATACTGCAATGTTCAGAGTGGTATTTAACAGCAGTGTAGGTAACAGTATCAGAGATAGGCAAGTCAATATAACCAGGCAGAAATAAGAAGGGCAGACAAGCACATTTTGGGGGGGGGGGAGAGTAAGAGGGTGAGTATGGTGAGATGCTAGGGGAGGGGCAACCCGAGGCAACAAGGCTAAGAAGGAAGGACCTAACAGTGATTACGGCTTCGGCGACTCCAGGTGCCAGAAAGTGACCGGGCTCATGGTTCTGCCTCCTGGGTGCGAGCGAGGCAGGCAGCCCCTGAAACAGCAGGTTACCTGGGAGGGGCATGGTGCAGTCTAAGGTGTTAGTTGAGCTGTGATAGGTTCCACAGGTGGGTCTTTAGGCTGCAGCAGTGGGTCCATGGCAACACTGGGTGCAGGGAGGAGAGAATCCTAAGCCCAGAAATTGGTTTGGAGGAGAAAACAACTGTTACGGCTTTAGCGGCACAAGGTACTCACAAGCGTCCAGGCTCCTGGTACTGTTTCTGGGCGTGAGTGTGGCGGGTGACCCTGGGACTGGGGTGCATGGAGCGCAGTCTTCCCCTGGATACTGCTTGGCCAGCAGTTCCAGAGGCGGGTTTCAGGGACTATTGAGGTGGGTCAGCGGGAGAGCTGGGAGTAGGGAGGAGCGATCCTAAGCCCCGGCAGGCTTGGAGGGAGTTAACGATAGATTCGGTTATGGTGGCTCTAGGTATCAACTAGCGGCCGGGCTCCTGGTACTGCAGCTGGGCTAGAGCACGGTGGGCTGTGCCCATCCCTTGCTACTTGGAGGTACAGAGGCGGGTTTCAGAGACTAATGAGGTGGGTCAGTGTTAGTGCTGGGAGCTGGGAGGAGTGATCCTAGGCCTCAGGGGGCTTGGGGGGTTTTCACAACAAAATATGGCTTTAGCGACTCTAGGTGCCAACTTGCAGCCGGGCTCCTGGTACTGCAACTGGGCTTGGGCACTACAGGTGGTCCTAGTCATCTGGCTACTTGGGGGTGCAGTACGCTATTTACGGTGGAAACCGCTAGGGAAGCGGTTTGAGAGGCAGGTCCCTAGGGCTACAGAGGTGTGTTCATAGCAGCACAGGGGATAATGGAGGAGTGATCCTTAACCCCGGGGGGCTTGGAGTGACCCTCAAACACTGGGAGCGCAGAGGAGCAGTCCGAGATACCAGCAGGTTTGGGGTGACCCAACGGCAGGTTATAATTTAAGTGGTTTGGGGGCAAGTAAGAATCAGATGCCGCATGGGGGATCAGGTAGGGGAAGGGTGCCGGGAGTAGAGATGAAGACCTGGTTGTAGTAAGGCACAAAAAATTTGCATCAGACTGGTTAGTGCAGCATAGATTCAGTGTTGTATATGGCACAATAGCTTAGTAGTTACATATAACATAGAGGCACAAAACAGTAATGTTCAGTGCATAAATAACAGCATTGTTAAGTACAGTAAGGAGCGAACATAGATGTTACAACAATAGGGTTGTTTTTATGCTGGACATGATAAAGAAAACAGGATAGTAGGCAGGTAGGTGTGTAAGTAGGTAGGTGAGGAGGTGAGCTGGGGGGAGGAGGAGGAGAGGTGCAGCAGCAGGAAAAGCAGGTAGATGGGAAGAGTATAGGTGTAGGTCAAGTAGGGTCAATTAGGGTCAAAACAGGTACACTGGTCAGTAGTAGCTAGATAGTGACAAAGTCCTCCTTTAAAGAGGTAGTGAGATGAGGAGTGCCTAAGATCCAGGGGCAGCATGTTCCACATCTGGGGGGCAGCATACCCAAAAGCCCCGGTGCCTTTGGAGGTGTGACACTGGGGAACTCTTACTAGTGCTTTATCAGTTGATCTCAGACCACGGTTAGAGGTAATGGGACGAAGTAACTCAGCCAGAGCAGCTGGGGTTTCCTGCCTGATAATGGAGTCACATAGACAGCCAAGATAGTATTGCCTGGTAGCAGAGGGGGAGAGCCAGCCTAGATCACTATATAGCTGACAACGATGTTTGAGCCGAGGGGCCTTACATGCATACCGACATATGTTGTTGTAGGTGACGTCCCATTTCTATATAGCTGAATTATGAGCAGCGGTCAGGATCGGAGCACAGTATGTTAGAGTTGGTAGAAGGATCCCTCTGGCGATGGCTAACTTAGCTGATGGTGTTAGCATATAACTGGTTCTGTAGGCCGCCCCCAGCTTACAATTTACTGTTTTGCAGGTTGTTTGAATGTGAAGGTTAAGGTCCAGAGATTGGTCGCGTAAAATCCCAAGATAGCAAAATGAGGTGACTACCTCTAGTGAGTTACCATTTAGGTCAAGTATTTTCAAGGGGGAGGTACAGGATCTGAGTTTTTGGACGGTGCCCAGGAGCATAGCTTTGGTTTTGCTTGAGTTGAGGATAAGTCGACGTGAGCTTAGCCAGTTTTGAATACTGTTGTAGGCTGAGGTCAGAGATGAGTTTAGGTAGTCTATGTTATGTGAGTTGGCATAGATTACCAAGTCGTCAGCACAGAGAAGAGAGGAGCAGGAAGAGATATTGCATGGTATGCTGTTAGTGAAGAGAGTGAAAAGGAGAGGGCCAAGAATTGAACCTTGGGGCACTCCAATATTGATTGTGGTACTTTCAGATGTTGCAGAATTGAATTTTACAGTTTGGGTCCTGTCTGTTAGATAGCTCCTGAACCAGCTTACAACAGGAGCGGAGAAGCCAATGGAGTGAAGAGTGGACAGGAGTAGGGAGTGGTCCACAAGGTCAAAGGCCTTTGTAAGGTCGATGAAGACAGCCCCTGTTAGTTGACCCTCATCCATGTTGGAGAGGGTATCTGATGTGAATTTAGCAAGGGCCGTAGTAGTGCTATGGTTTTTCCTAAAACCATGTTGAGCGTCACAGAGCAGTTTTGTGCTTGCAATGTAGTCGAGGGTTTTGGTGGCGACTAGTTTTTCCAGTATTTTGCTTAGGACTGAGAGGATAGCTATCGGCCTATAGTTAGAGATCTCGACTTTGTTCCCTTTCTTGAAGATGTGAGTTATTCTGGCAGTTTTCCAGAGATCAGGAACGTTTCCATTGGCAAGGAACAGTGTGAAGATCTTAGCCAGTGGTTCAGCTATGAGATGAGCAGCTAACTTCAGAAGGCGGGGTTCAAGAGAATCAGACCCAGGACTGGTGTTGTCTGAGATGGCCTTTAGTAATTTCAAGACTTGAGAGCTGGTTATAGCTTTGAAGTAGAAAGGCTGAGCTATTTGAGGCCCAGCTGTAGAGGCAGAAGGGTCGGCTAGCTCACTATTGGTAGAGGGTTGAGATGAGGTTGGTGCTTGTGGCAGGGTGGAGGTGTTGGGTGAGAGATCAGGGAACATTGTATTGAAGGCATTTGCTATTGTGAAAGAGTCATTGCAGTGGGCACCATTGATGATCATCTCAGAGGGGGTAATGGATTGTGGTGTGCCTAGGAAGGACTTAATGTGGGCCCAAAATTTCCGGGGGTCCTGGGCTGAGCTGGATAGTAGGTTCTGGCAGTACCTACTTTTTGCTTGCCTGATCATTTTTCTACAGGTATTTCTGTGTTGTCTGTATAGTGCTTGGTTACTGGGTAGGCCAGTGCTTTTAGAGTGTTTCCAGAGTTTGTCCCTCAGCCTTAGCTGAAGGAGCAAGTCTTTTTGGAGCCATCTCGTTTGTTTTCCTCTGACTCTTCTTTTTACTTTTGGCGCATGCCTATTCTGTACTTCACTGAATTGTATCAGGAAAATTCACAGGGTGTCCTCAATTTTTTCAGCATGGCGGATTTCAGACCAGTCTATGGTGGATACTTCATGGAGGAAGGCATCAGTGTCCATGAGGGCAAAGTTGGTAAAGGTGACAAGGTGGGGGAGCAGAAGGAGGGGGGCCAGGGTACCAATGGCAAAAAATGGGAGAGTGGTCAGTTATAGCGTCAGCCAGGACACCTGTCTTGGTCACATGTTCAGGTCTATTGGTCAGGATCCAGTCAATCAGAGTTCCATTCTGTGTGGGGGTTACCGTTCTAGTGTTCTCTGTAATGAGCTGGTAAAAGTTAAAACTGTGGACTAGAGAGAGGGTGCTATGAGAGGAACCTAGCCAGTTTAGGTTCACATCACCCAGGATAATGGCCTCATTTAGGTTAATAGATTCAGACGTAAGCTTGAGTATGTCCTGAAGTCCATCCATTCCACCAGTGGGTGGGTTGTAGAGACAGATTATGTGAAGTTTCTTGGCACCAAGGGACACAGTCACATGGATGGACTCACAGATCAGTTGTGGGTCTTGTGTTTGAGCCATAGTGATGCTGAGGTGGGTCTTGTGGTAAAGGGCAATGCCCCCAACCCGTTTTAACCCGGGTCTGTCATGCCGGATAAGCGAGTAGCCAGGTATTTCACACATGGCATCAGATATTTGTGGTTTTAACCAGGTTTCCGTAAGACACAGTATGTCAGGATCACAGACTTTGATCCAGGCTTCAAGTTTGGCCAAGTGGCTCAGCAGACTCCTGATGTTCATATGGGCAACTACGAGCCCTTTATTTGACTTACAACTTAAGTTAGCGGGTATGCTGTTGGAGGGAGGGCATGGATTCAGTTCAACATCCCCAGCAAGCAGAAGCACCAGCAATGCCAGAAATTTTAGCCATTTCCTGCAGTAAGATTTAATTAAGCAAGTTTTCAACCCCAGTTTTTTGACGGCATAGAGTGCATAATAGGGACATCCTTTATTTTGCAGCAAATACTCCCAAGCAGGTTTTGGGCAGCTTTTGGCTGCAAGCAGGTTGGAGAACCTGTAGTCCGTAGTTGAGGCTGTGTTTTGGAATAGCCCACATGGTTGTGTAAGACAGAGTTCATTTAGGCACAGCAGTAAAAAGAGGCCGGGTAGGAGATGAAGCGTCCTTTGTCTGCCACTTTTGGGTAGCGTGTTAGCAGGGAGGAGTATCATGACAGTGCTTTGGGTCAGTAGCTGAGATTAGAGTGAGGCAAAGAGTCAGTAGCTGAGATTTAGAGTGAGGCAAAGAGTGGAGGTAAGGTCTTTAATTAGTATGGGAGAAGCAGGGTCGGGTGTGGATTCAGGCGTAGTACAGGAGAGGAGGAGAAAAGTGGGGGGAGAAGAGGGGTGGGAGGTTTTTGGTGGGACTAAGCGTAAACGGTTCAGGAGGTTGATTCAGTGAGCAAAGGCAGTTTCAGCTCAGGCCGCAGAGAGCTGTAAGTATCCCGCAGTTGAGAAATAGTGGTGAGTAGGTCGACCACCCCCAGTGGTGAGCAAGTATAACGAGCCAATGGGAAAGTGGACACTTAGTCATATGACCCACAGAGTTCTATATAGCTAAAGGGTCGACCAGGGTGGGTGGAGAACGGCAAAGCACCCGGCGGGACAAATGATCACAGAAGGAGCTGTAGCACTTGTCGCTTGTGTCCAGGGAAGGGCTCTCCACGAGCAGGGAGAGAGGGCTGCTCTCAGCGGTGCACGGCGCTCCCAGACCCGACGCAAAGGAGGCAGTCAAACAGTCAAGATTTGTGGTGAGAACAGCTGCTTTCAGTGATCGGGTACAATCCAGACGGCGCTAAGCACTTTTCGGGAGAGAGCCGGAAGCTGAAGCGTAGAAAAACGTACCTTTCAGCTTTTACGGCTTTAGCGGCACTAGGTACCAGGAAGAGGCCGGGCTCCTGGTTCTGCTTCTGGGCATGAGCATGGCTGGTGGCCCCTGTCAACAGGCTTCCCTGGAGGAGCGAGGTGTAGTCTTCGGCGGGTACTGCTGGGCAAGCGGTTCCAACGGCGGGTCTTTTGGGCTACAGAGGTGGGTCCACGACAGCGCTGGGGTGCAAGGAGGAGTGATCCGAAGCCCCGAGGGCTTGGAAGGGACCTTTCAGCTTTTACGGCTTTAGCGGCACTAGGTACCAAGAAGCAGCCGGGCTCCTGGTTCCGCTTCTGGGCGTGAGCGCTGGCTGGTGGCCCCTGTCAACAGGCTTCCCTGGAGGAGTGAGGCGTAGTCTTCAGCGGGTACCGCTGGGCAAGCCGGCCCAACGGCAGGTCTTTTGAGCTACAGAGGTGGGTCCACAGCAGCGTTGGGGTGCAAGAAGGAGTGATCCGAAGCCCTGAGGGCTTGGAAGGGACCTTTCAGCTTTTACGGCTTTAGCGGCACTAGGTACCAGGAAGCGGCCGGGCTCCTGGTTCCGCTTCTGAGCGTGAGCGTGGCTGGCGGCCCCTGTCAACAGGCTTCCCTGGAGGAGCGAGGCGTAGTCTTCAGCAGGTACCGCTGGGCAAGCGGTTCCAACAGCAGGTCTTTTGGGCTACAGAGGTGGGTCCAGGGCAGCGCTGGAGTGCAAGGAGGAGCGATCCAAAGCCCCGAGGGCTAAGTTTATTGCAGAAGGTAAGAAGAAGATAGCAACTCTAATGGCTGGATGTTGGGATTCCAGAACAGTATGATCAAGGGCAATAGTACTGTAAGGGTTTTATTAAAAAATAAAATCATTTCCTTTTTAGTGTAATCATCTAATGAAGGTTTATGCAGCTAGTGGAGAATTATTTTGTAAGAAATTTAGTCTCTGTAGCTCCTTCATCTAAATTCTACATTTGCCAAATCTCCTAACTAGCTCTGCAACCCCACCCCAAAATGCACTACAAATACCTATAAAAGCTTCAAAGTGTCCATTATAAGCAGAGGTTCTGTCCATTATAACCAGAGGAAAATGCATTGAATTTGATATATTTGGTTTGGGAAATCAATTTTTGTCCATTATAACCAACTGTCCACTATAACAGAGTCCGTTATAAGTGGAATGCACTGTACCAAGGAGCAATCAACTGTAAGAGGGCAGAGCTCCTATCCAGGGAGATTGCTGCTGGAAAGAACTGACCTGCTCAGCTTTTTAGGACTGTCGATAGACTTCTACATCCTGTCTGTCTGCAGCAGAAAAAATCCTTTTCAGTCACTTAATGTGATGAGTTTGCTTGGTTCTTCTTGGACAGAGTGTCCTCTATCTGACAGGGGATCCCGTCAACAAGCCGCATAGTGACTCGTAGTGATCATGCTGGATGGAACAGGGGCACTTCACCTGTCTGGGAGGAGTTTAAACTGGTGGAGGTGGCCATGGTCACTGAGGTCATTTCGAAGCTGAGGCATGCGTACTGTGAACTGGACCCAGCACCAACTTGTTTCTTGATGAGATGCATTGGTTCCACTGGCCCAGTGTTCACCAGGATTGTCTGGTGTTCATTGTTTGAGGTGGTCTTTCCAGAAGCCTTGAAAGAGGCTCTGGTGAGGTCCCTTCTGAATAAGCCATCTCTCGACCCTGACGTCTGGCAAATTACCATCCTATCTCCAACCCTCCATTTTTGGGTAAGGTTGTTGAGAAAATCATGGCACTGCAGCTCAAGGAGCACTTTGTGTCCTTTGACATCTATGAGCCACTCCAATCAGGTTTCAGAGGTAGGCACAGCACCGAAACTTCATTAGTTAGGGTGCACAATGACCTCCACAGGTCGAGAGATAGAGTAGACAAGTCAATTCATGTGTTCCTTGATCTCTCTCTTCAGCCTTTGACACTGTAGATCACATTGTGCTTCTCAATTGCCTCACAGAGTACTGTGGACTCACTGGCACTGTCATCAGCTGGTTTGAATCCTTTCTCTCTGGCAGGAAGCAACTGGTAGTGACAGGGAATTTCTCCTCCTCCCTGAAGCTCCTGCCATGTGGAGTACCTCAGGGGTTGCTCTTGTCACCTATGTTAGTTGCAGTGTATATGCTGCCCATGGGTGAGCTCATTAGGCAGCACAGTATGGGTTTTCACTGTTATGCAGATGACACCCAACTACACCTGTCCTTTGCACCAGGAACATCAGATGCTGTGGAAGTGTTTAATATCTGCCTGGCTGAGATCAATGATTGGATGTCCTCCAGTTGTTTGCAACTTAACCAGGACAAGATGGAGGTACTAGTGATTGAGCCAGGATGAGGGCATGATGGTAGTGCCTCCAACATGGTTACTGGGTTATTCCTGGGACCCACGCTGTTGACAGCCTCCCCTAGAGTGTGAGATCTTGGCATGATCCTTGATGACAGACTGACACTTGAAGCTTAGGTGTCAGCTATCATCAAAAGTGGTTTCTACCACTTAAGAAACATTGCCAGGATCAAACCCCTAGTTCTGCCTGAGGACCTGCCCTCACTGGTGCATGCCTTTGTGACATCCAGACTCAACTACTGTAATGCTCTTTACTTCAGGGTCTCTGGAGGTACCCTTTGCCAACTGCAATTGGTACAGAACGCAGCCATCAGGTTGCTGACTGGCCTTCCTAGGTCTAGCCATGTGACCCCAGTGCTGCAATCTCTGCACTGGCTGCTGGTTAGATGGAGGATTATCTTCAATGTGAGTTTACTCTCCTATAAGGCCCCACACTGGCTTGGCCCTGTCAACCTGGCTGATCTTCTGCCACCTGCCACCTCAGTCCACTCCCTTCATTCCTCAACTAGGGGCCTCCTTGAAGTTCCTAAGACCAGATTAAGAACTTCCAGTGACCGGGTCTTTAGTGTCACCAGACCAGTCCTATGGAACTCATTACCAACTGATGTCAGGGAGGGCCCCATCAGTTGATGGTTCAAGAGAGGTCTAAAAACCCACCTTTTTTCCCTGGCCTTCCAAGGGGGTTGAGAGCCGATCATCCCAAATATTCTGCAGAAAAAATTTGATGTTTTTGATACTGCTGTTTTATTCTATATTCTGTTATTGATCCTGTTTTATTACTGATTTTACGTATGAATTTTTTACCTGATATCCTGCTTATTGTGTGTTTTATGTATGGTGCATGGTGAATGAAAACGCTCCTGTGTTTGTTCACACGGTAAAACAGTTGATCACAACAACTTGTGGTTGATAGGCTGCAGGAAGTCTGGATTGAGTTATGGGGACATGACGTGATCTATACACTTTGGCTCAAGTGGTTGAACTAGTAACACCTCCAGCCTTAGTCCAACAGAGCGAAGCCAAATCAGCATTTGTCTCCAGTCTGCCAGAGTACTGGGAAGATGACCAAGAGGCCAGCTGTGCAAGCAATGAATGTACGAGTTTGAGGGACTCTAGCATAGTTGTAAGGACACAAGCATGGCCTGTGAGAAGACAGTGGCAGATGGATCCAGAATGAGCCTGCATCTCTGTCACACTCCATCTGTCTCAGACACCTGCCGGCACTGGAATCAACCAGCTCCAGCATGAACTGCAGCTGTAAGAAGCTAGTGCCTCTGTGGGCTAATGTCCGGGCCTAGCAGAACCCAAATTCCATCAGGGTCAGCTGTACTAAATCAGTAGCTGTAGCCAAACAAGACATTCCACCTGCTACACTGCTGCTACAATAAAGGCCTATTCTTATATGTCCTTTGTATGCTGTCTTTCACTCTAGTCCCCAGAGTGGAAGCAACAGATCCCATCCCATAGGAAGCACAAGTGGCGAATTTGCTACAGTATATTTAAACCAAAGTTCTGAAGCATGCTCCACCCCTAATTCTACATTCCATTTGTATAAAATGAATAACGTGGTATCCTTAGAGAGTTCTAATAAACCCTTATAGATATTACCCACTAAATGTAACAGCCGCTCTTTCTGTATATGGCCTGCCAGAATCTGAAATAAAACACCACATTCCTTCAGTAACTGACCTACCCTACCTCCCAGGCTAGGAAGACATGACCAAACTTGCAAATAATGGTTATGGTCTGCAGGTGGCAGCAAATAGATGGCTTGGAGTTCTTGATATGGGAGCATGCTCTTGGTATCAAAAATTGGAAGATATAGGACAAACCCAACTTGTTCCAGTGACCCATCACCCCATTGATTTTATTAGAAGGGAAAACCATATAAAATTCCAGGGCTCAAATCCAAATTATCACATCTGTCAAATCGATGTGTCTACAACAATTTGCCTACTGTTGTAAGGTAACAGCCATACATGTGGAAAAGTTCAGTAGAGACTAGTAGCCAGCCGGGTTTGCAAACAAATCTAGATTGTACAAATAGTTAACAGTGAACTCAATATGCTTCTAATGGGTCATGTATGTTGGTGCTAACCACTGACAAATAAGCCACAACTGGCTTGCTGAGCATACAATTTCATGTTTAAGAGATCAACCCCCCCCCCCCCGCTTAAAGGGTGCTGCAGAAGTGTACATCAGAGCTAAGGTCAACGACCTCCCCAAATAAATCATGACATGAGTCTATCCCAAGACTAAAAATAAATGTGGTCTGGGAAAATGGTTGGATCTGTAAATAAAATAATATTTATTACAAAACATTCTGCAGAGCCATAGCAACCCAGGCAAACAACCCCGATTCAACAGCATCCAGGTATAAAGGTCTCAAGTTATTGACTGAGTCAAAGGTTCACAGTTTAACTACTCAAGATGCTACAACTCTTTCAGGATTTGAACACCTAAATATCTGATGGCACTTCTTGTCCATTGAAAAGAAAACCAAGTGCACAGTTCCATAGTAAGTTCATAATTATACAACAGAACTTAAGGCTTTCCTCCTGGCCTGTGACTAGCCAATCATTTTCAACACCACTGATGTGGACTCTGCCCTCTCCGACTTTATCAACACTTTCAACTCTGCTTTTGACACTTTTGCTCCTCCTAAAAAGCAATAGTTAAAAAATAGAAACAACCCTTGGGTCTCCCCTGCCCTGCTTGAGATGATGCACCACTGGGACAACCTCTGGCATAGAGCGTTAGATTCCAGGCATCCCTGTGATAGACAGCTCTACCATGAAGCCAGAAACAGATGTACCTGGGCAATTTGCCAAGCAAAGGCGACCCACTATCTCCAAGCACTTTCAACTACAGATGAATAGAGTGAGGTTACGAAGATGGTTTTGGCGGTGGGTAAAGACCATGGATTTGGTTTTATTACAGTTGACGATTAACTTATAAGTCACAAACCAGGATTCAATAGTGTGGAAACACTCTTGGAGCAAGGCTTGGAGGGCAGTGGGGTTGGGGTGGGATTCAAAGATAAAGGCATCATCCGCATAGAGGAACATTTTACCAGGGCAGGATTGGGGAATGGGGTTAAGGAACAGACTACAAAGGAGAAGGCCAAATATGGACCCCTGGGGGACTCCAGAAAGAACAGGACAGCAGGAGGAGAGGGTAGAGCTGATCCTAACCTGCTGGGATTGGTCAGTTAGATAGCTGGCAACCCAGGACACTACTTCTCGGAGGCAAGGCCCAGTAATGGGAGGATGTGGAGCAGCAGGGCATGACTGGCAGTGTTGAATGCTTTGGTAAGATCTATGTAGACAGATCCTACCAGGTGACCGTTGTCTAGCACTTGGTGTATGAAGAACTTGTACTCAAGGAGCGCAGTAGTACTGCTGTGCCTATGACAGAAACCATGCTGGACAGGGGAAAAGCAGTTGTGTTTGGAGAGATATTCAGTAAGTTGGTCAGAGACCACTTTTTCTAGTGCCTTGGAAAGGGGAAGAAGAATGGAGATGGGGCGGTAATTGTTGGGAGCAGTACACTCACCACCCTTAAGTAATGGTGTGATAACTGCACATTTCCAGGATGAGGAGAATTGCACAAAGCATAGGGACAGATTAAAGATTTTAGTGAGAGGGGAGAGAAAAACATCTAGTCCGAGTCTTAGGAGTTTTAAGTCGAGGGTGTCACCACTATACCTGGACTTGTTGATGAAACTGGAAATATATTTTCATGCTGATCTGGGGGAAATAGCTTGGAGGCGAAGGGGGGAATGGCATCCAATAAGGTGGGAGCGGGATTGCTGGTCGGGGGGGTCAAAGAAGTTTGGAAGCAACACCCTGCTGAGGTCAGAGAAAACATTATTAAGGGTGTTAGCAATGGTTAGTGGGTCCTGTACTATTGAACTATCGACAGTGAACTGGGAGGGCAGAAGGAATACCACATTCCCGGTGATTTCCTTAATTCTGCACCAGAAGTTACGACCAGAGCTCCTTTTAGATGAAAGTGCTTGGCAATAGTGTGCTGCCCTTGCTTGGCAAATTGACCAGGTACATCTGTTCCTGGCTTCATGGTAGAGCTATCTATCACAGGGATGCCTGGAATCTAGCGCTCTATGCCAGAGGTTGTCCCAGTGGTGCTTCATCTCAAGCAGGGCAGGGGAGACCCAAGGGTTGTTTCTATTTTTTAAATATTGCTTTTTAGGAGGGGCAAAAGTGTTGCAAGCAGAGTTGAAAGTGTTCATAAAGTAGGAGAGGGCAGAGTCCACATCAGTGGTGTTGAAAATGGGTGGCCAGTCGCAGGCCAGGAGGAAAGCCTTAAGTTTAGATAAGGAGCCTTTTTTAATTGCCTGATGTATGTAGGGGTGGGTGGAGAAGTGAGGGACTCATTTGACCATAGGCATGTAATGGGGAAGTGGTCGCTAAGGCTGTCAGGGAGGACGGTAACCTGGCAGATGTACTTAGGGCAATTAGTGAAAATGAGGTCCAGTACAGTGGAGGTACCAGTTTTGTCATTATGCCGGGTAGGGTATTGGACCATTTGAACAAGGTCCAGGGCAGTAGTAGAGTCCTTGAAGGTAGCTGATGAGTGAGACAGCCAGTCTATGTTAAAGTCACCAACAATGATGGTTTCCCTGAGGAATGTGTGCTGTATAAATGCAGGTTTACTTACTTACAGTTACTGCAGCATACTAGTCTCCCTGTGCCCCAACACTCCTGGCACACCATGTCTCCCTATCCTTCATCCTTAGTTCCTCCTGAAATATGGTTTTCCAGATATGCTTAGGTACCACAGTGCAAACCTAGCAAATAAGCCCCTAGTCCCCTCCCAGATCAACTTCTCCTTATCTTCTTCCCTGACACCCCTATTACAGGGTACCTTATGTAGGACTTGTGTAGGAAGCCTGAAATTTCAGAACACTCCTGTTACTGTACAACACCAGCCCTGACCCTCTCAGTCCCATACCTAAAGAAGTCTTAGCCTACCAACACTACAGTGTATTCCACACAAGCTTATCTTATTACCTGTTAACTAGCACACAATGACTAAAGGCGTTTTCCTTGTTTGGAGGAAACACTATCTTACCTTATGCTTGATGACTCAAGGGGCAAAGTTCCCTATGGATCCACAGACTAGGCAACGTGGTTTTATTTACAGAGAACCCTATCCCATGGGCTCAGGCCACCTCACAAAAAGGAGTATTACAATGTAAACAAATAATGCAACATAAATATCATTAATAAATAATTATACAATGGCAAGGAAAGAATGCTGGGCACTGATTGGTCAAGGCCCACCTTCACCAGAGATGTTATCTCAGTATAACATTACTGTATGAAGGGCAGGCACAAAGACCTCAGCAGAGAAAAAATATCACTGTGCCCCATCTCCACATACCACACACTTCTCTGCAGTACTGGACGTTAAAGCCATGACAGCTTGTTTTCCCTGAAGTGGCTGGTTTCATTAACTGAGCATACTGTAACTCCCATTCTCTTTCTTGTACTTGTTCACATACAACCCCATAACTGTCTTCTCCTCTCCTCACTCTTAGACATTTAAAAAAAAGTGCAGAAAATGATTACCTCTTCACAGAAAAGTTACAGAAACCACTGATTGTCACTGATCCAAAGTTCCAGAACAATGACCACTGTAGCATGTGTGAACAAGAATGCCGTACTCACTCACCCACACATCCCTGTGTTCGGTGTTCCCCAACACAAAAACAGACATGTAAAATGAAAGTCAAGAAATACAAAAAATAAATCAAAGCCATACCTGTAATTGGATGTGTTCCCTACCACAGCGCTGTGCCAGCTCCATGCTCTGATTAGCTCAGTGGCCACGCTCCCTGCTCACATAACAACCGTGCCACAGTAGATAATAAACGGCTGCATTTTAAATATGTAAATAAAAATCGGCAACAAAACGAAAAACAGGGACAGCTTGTACTACTGTTCAACAGGCACAGATGCAGACCTGTGTAGTCAAACAAGGAACATTCTAGGGAGCAAAACACAAGCCAGTATAGAGTGAGAGCACCATCTAGTGGCCAAACCAGAAATTGTGGATTTTTTTAAACATATACCTCCACATACAAATAATGAAAAAAAGGCAAAAATATTTTTTTTTTTCTGTTTTCTTCTTTTATTAAAAACAAGCCACTGTATAATAGCAATAATGCACTCCAGGGTGTGTGTTGTGCTAGGATAACTTCACTTCTAGGGTGTTGAAAGCACTCGGCCTGCAGCCTGGTGTTTCAACCACCCGAGGTGTGACATTATCCCAGCACGACATACACCCTGTCCTGCATTATTTCAAAAGTATGTAAGAAAAATAAAAGTAACCCAGGTACAAGTTCTTAAGTCAGTCATTGGTACCAAAAGCCAGTATGAACAGATAACACTTTAGTCCCTTATTAAATGCCTCCATTGAGGGGAACTCCTCAAACGGTATGGCAAGGAGATCCAGATAGATGGAACCACCAGCAGAAATGCCTTATTACCAGATAGTCTGAGGAAAGACCTCAGGACAGTCAATAACAGTTCCTTGGTGGAGCAGAATGGGTGGATGAAAGTATACCAGGCCAAGAGGTCTTAAAGGTAGCCTCTCCGCAGATGCTCTGCAGACACTGTTGTCTTGCTCTGTGATCCTATAGCTGATAACATATCCTCTGCCTCACTCTGGCTGTGTTGCTACATTTCAATAGTAGGGGGCTCAAAAATGAAACGATGGCAAAATGCATAAGGACATACTATCCACCTGGGTAATAGAAGATAATTGCTACTATAAAACTTTATACACATACCCAAATAATATTGCTGTATGGTATTTAAAGAGCTAGTGTACTGCTTGGAAACTGACTGGAATTAATTGTAACTTTTAGATGTAGTCAGCTATCACTTCTTATATCTCAAGTATTTTTTTTTCCTTTCTGTTTTCTAATTAGAAGATTTTCTACCTGGCAGTACTAGGGTGATGTGTGGAGTAGTACTCTGTCTGGAGGCTAAAATAACTCAGTTCTATTCCTCGCACTACATCAACAGTGACACCACACTGACTGTAATATTGCTAGTAATCAATGAGAGCCATTTCTCACTATCAGATTATTCTCTTTCATATGAAGCAGCAGGGACTGGCTCTTCTTGGTTACTAGTGATGTCACAATTTCCTGCATTCTGATTGGTAGCTTGTGAAAGTCACTGCTCAGGCTGCAAGAATTGTGGTGCCTCAAGGTGTCTGGTCACATTTCTGATGATGTAGTGGGAGGAAAGGAACAGAACTGACTTTTTTTAGCCTCCAAGCAGATTGCTGCTATACACATCAGTCCAGTACTGCCAGGTGGACAATCTTCTAATTAGCAAACAGAAAATAAAAAAAAAACTTCAGATATAGAAAGTGATAGCTGACTGCATCTGAAAATTACTATTAATTCCAGGCAGTACACTAGCTCTTTACGTAAAGCCAGTTCCAGAGTTTAACATTTCCCAAGAGGGAAGATTGGTCATTTTTCTAAGCAAACAATAATACCCGACAGGGTGGGCGGTATTGGGCAATACTGGACCACCCAGGGGTGTAATGAGGCCCGATGCCACAGGCAAAGGGCCTTATAGTCCCTGGAAGGTCCAGTATTGCCCATACCGCCCACCCTGGAGGGTATTATTGCGCTTAGAAAATGGGCCATCAGTAACATTTTTATTTAATAGTTTAAAAAAAATAAAAAAATAATTAACTAAATTAAAAACCACTGAACAGTCAGTTTGTCTGTAAAGTAGTTCCTGTAGCAGTATAGAAAAGAACCAGTAGAGGGCGCTGATGTTTTTGTTTGCTATCTCTCTATGCAGCCCAAAACCCTATAGCAGTTGTTTGTGGATAGTTGTCCTCTCCCCGCCGCCCCCGAGTTGCTGTGGTGTTTAATTTTTTAGCCTGTACCTGGAGCTATGGTCACAATCCCAAGCAAAACTCTGACAAGTAGCTGCTGCTGGTGTCACTTTCAGGTGAGCAGCGCTAAGGTTTTCTGACAATTTATTTCTGGTGGGAGTTGTGAGGGGAGGTGTGAATAAAAAAGTAAGTTTTGTGCTGTGGGTCGCTGTCAGCCAGCTCTGTCGCCTGCAAGGTGCCCAGCCACTCCCATAAGTGGTATCTGTTCTAGCACTATGAAACAAAAATAGTTTAAATCTGGATGGAGCAGGCAGCTGACTGGAAGAGCAAGAGTGCGGTCAGAGTTGCAGCGCATAAAACAAGGGTAAGCTGTGCTGTGCACCATGCTAAAGTTTGGGTGAAGCCAAAGGTTTTTGGGTGGTAGTAGTTGGGTATAGTGAGGCAGTTTACGTAGTTTTTTTTTTTTATTTCTGGGGGGTAGCCACTGGTTAAAAGGCAGCTCAGGCAAGCAGCACTTATGGCTAGCTGCTGTGAAGAGTCGTGTGCTCCACTTTTAAAAACCACAGGCAGTTCCATGAAGCCAATAGCAATGACGGCTTCCCTATTGTTTTCCTACTTTTCTTTTTGTGTTTGTGGCCAAGTCTTTAATTTAAATTCTTTAACCTCTTAAAAAATTAAGGTAGACGGGGGAGGGCTTCTCTTGCATGGGGACGCTGCCTCGCTCAGTCATCTGGTTACAGTAGCAAGAAACAGCATCAATCACGGGGCATTGGACAAGAGGCAGCGTACTTAAATTAAAACTAAGACGACAACAACAAAAAAAGAGAATGTAGCTAGAAGTGAACATAGCTGAAGATGTGTGTAGTATGGTCGGGCAGCCGTTATTGGAGGGACAGTATCTCTCACTAAGCGACAGAAAAAAAATGGTGATTTCAGTTTAAAGTTGGGTGATTTGGGCAATGAGAAATCAGGGTGGACATAGGGATACTTGACTGGATAAGGGGGCCATGGGACTGGTACTTTTTATTTCCTAGCCATCTATTGAAAGTTAATGTACCCCCAGACAGGGGTACCAGCCAATCAGAGACCAGGAAATAAAAAGCCAGTTTTCTAAGTTTATATTTATACCCAGTAATCAGGCTAAGAATTTCCAGTCTACAGAGATTCTAGCAGAATCTGCTGTTCATGCCCAGCAGCCACATCAAGGTAAACTCCCAGAGCTGGGTATCTACTCTATCGCTAAGGGAAATGCCTTTCATCTTTTTATCGTTTAACAGTCACTAAAAGCGTACAGCCATCAATTTGCTGTGACTGTGAACATGGAACAGGGAAGAGTCATTTCCTGCTTAAATCTGTTAATTGAACCACACAGTAAGCTCAAACCAAAAGAACATTTCATTTTTTTAAAGTTTGTTTTAGCAAGAGTGCTACTGGGTGGGTTGAGGCTTATGTCTTAAAGTTTGCTTTGGAAGTGACTTTACTGCTACTTGAGAGCCACCCCAGTAGCACTTTTGGTCTTAGTATGTTCTTTGGATAATGGACAGGATTCAAAACACAGCAGTACATGTTGAGGCATGATGACAAACCACATGGATAGACACAGGAAACATAAACAACAGAACATGACAGCAGTCTGCCTGGCCCTACCTATGGCACGATGGGAACATCATAGTGCTGGCTCACTTCTTCATCATTCTATGTCATCCGTCAGGTGCATCAATAACTGGTGCTTAAATGTATACACTTCATAGGAGACAAATTATACAGGTCTTTCCTAGAAATTGTTTTAAATTTTTATCTTTTTAAACATCACTGAATGCTATGGTCCCAGTTATATAACTATAGAACCCCTTTTAATTTTATTTTTACAGCTATGTATATGGGTTGCATGATTTATATACCCATATAAATTATTATTTATGCTGGCAACATACATAACAACTTAAAGCAATTGCAAAGTTGTTGGGGATGTCAATATAATCTCTTTTTAACAACTTGATTTTTTTTCCTCAGGTGCAATTGAAATTACCTGGCAAGAAGTGATTATAGGATTTGAGAGTTCTCTCTTAGTGTTTCCAGTCAACCTCCTCATTGTCCAGCTTTTCAGAAATATTCGTCCTCGGCAAAATAACGAGCCGAAGGAAAAGAAACAGGGCAAACATGGTCGTGTTTCCCCATCTTTGCCTATACCACCAACTCCTCCACCTCAAGCTATCCAGACCTTTTCTCTCACTCCTGAAGCAGTTATAAAGGTGAGTTTGGTAGAGAACTCTATCAAGAGACATTATACATGAAAATAGACCTGTTAATTACTCCTTGCTAAGGCCCTTGGTTAATAATATTTTGAACAGGTATGTGTAAGTGACAAATACATGATGGAGTGCAGTTATGCTGCAATAATTGTATACCCTTACTAGACTGTAAGGCTGAAGGCAAAGCCTGGTGATTTATCCAGTCCATCCTGGGATATCTGGATATTACAGTATAACTACACACTATAAAGTGGGTGATCAAACTCATACAATGGTTGGAAAAGCCCCACATGCTCACAGAAAAAGAGATTTCAACAGACCTGTGTGGTTACAATGTCATAACTGCAGGTAATGTGACTGGATTCCATTAATCACAATACAATTGTACATGGTTACCTCGCTATACCAGTGGTTTCAACAAGTCATTCACAGTTAACTGTTCAGAACAACTTTTTGCAACCAAATCCATCAACAGTCAATTGAACCAAGACATTAAGAACACCATCTTCCTGTTAAAGCTATCAAATAAAAACTGTAATTACAGCAGAAGGTCATACAGCTGCAGTTTTAAACTACAGCTGAAACTATTTTTACTCAGTTGCTTTTCAACATGGTTTTTGCTGGTTTCCAAAATACATTTCTACAAAATGAGACAACTGCTGTATTACACAAAATATAAAAAAATGTCATGGTCAGGCTGACTATTTCACCTTATGGGTTCTTTGACATCCAGATTTCTCAAGTTTCAGTCTCAGCCTCACATGATGTCACAGAACACACTCAGTGTTAAGAATCACCCTGTTTTAACACTTAGGGTTAATTATTGTAGAAGTATTTCTCTTAAACATGTAAAATGATAAATAACAGACAGAAAACAAGATAAAAAATAAACAAGAAGGAAGAGGGCATCAGACTGAAACAATCAAAGAACATCATTCAAGGTGCTTGTTCCACATCCATACCTTTCAACTGTCCCACATCTGCTTCTCATGGAAAAGAGGCTACCTACTCAGAGAAGATGCTGTAACTTAGACTTTAAAGCAGAAATTCACAGTACTCTATGAAAGCAAAACAAAAAAACATAAGAATATAAGAATTTGCGGGCAAAAGGGGACCTCTTGATCCATCTAGTCTGTCCAGAATACCTATCCCCCTCCTCTTAGACTATTTCCTTTTTTGTGTATAGTGTTTAACCCACACAAGTTTGAATTCCCTTGCATTTTTTGAGTCCACTACCTCTTGCGGTAGGCTATTCCAAGGGTCGACCACCCTCTCAGAAAAAGAGTACTCCCTGATGTTTCCCCTAAATTTACCTCCTGCCAGTCTTAGATTGTGGATTCTTGTACAACTCTCTGATTTGCTTAGAACCATTTACTTTTGCTGAACCCATCATAAATGTTCACAGTCTATGCTCACAGTTTTTGTTTGTTGCCTCGCTCTTACAACTCACAGTCCTTCTTTACAAAACAGTCACACTGCTTGCACACAGATTCAGCTGGCTTGAAAAAATCACAACAGTTTGATGGTCAGTTAGTTGGTTGTACTCGCTGAAATCAGTAGCTGGCTTTCTCCAGTGGAAATGTTCAGCCTGGTGCCAATCCTGGAAGGCCTCTGGGGTGAACTGGGCTGGAGGTCCCGCTGATCATAGCCACGAACGTCACGCTCACTTTCTAGTTGGTCAGACAACGGGTTGAGTCCGAATTTACACAGCAAAATTCTGTTTTTTACAGATTAGAATGTTCACAAGCCCCTCGATGGTTGATCCTGGTCTGACAAGCTTGCACGCCATTCTCTCTCTCTCCTCCTCAAACACTCAGCTGCACACAGAAGTTGGCTAGAGGCAGGACTGATTGCAGTTGCACCAATCACTCGACACCATGCAAATGAGCCTCTCTCTCTCTCTCTCTCTCTCTCTCTCATTCACTCTTCCTTTATGGTGATCATTGAGTAGGGCAAATTTAAACTGAAAACGGTAACTTTTTTTTAGGGCTGCAATTTCAGTGGCAAGAGAGCCATTTTGACCATTTTCTCCACAGATCCTGGCAATTTCTCTAGCGACTCCCCCAATTTGCACACAAAGCACATGAAACTTTCATGGCACATTTCTCTCTTTGTTTCCTAAAGTCCACACTACTTTTGGAATGAAAATTGCAGTTAAAAAGTTCTGTAAACATTCTGGATGCAGAGACAAGGAAATACACTTTCTGGCTTTACTGTCCATTGTAAGCTGGCACACACACACACACCACAGCAGCACTCTGATGTTTCAGTACTGGCAGGCATGCAAGCGGCACATACAGACGGCACTTTGAAAGAACCTAACCCCACTCTTCTCGAATATCACCTTCAACTTGGTTTTGAGGAAGTCAAAAAATGGTTCTGTGACCAGAAACTGGTATTAAACTACAAAAAAACAAAGGTTATGATGTTCAGCACCTCGCACAGTACGTTTAAAGCATATGCCCTCAATATTAAAAACCAACTTGGTGTTCCACTTGATCTGGTGGAGCATTTCAAATATCTGGGGGTTACCTTGGATAGCCACCTCACCTTTGTCCAGCACATCGAGAATGTAGCTAAGGCCATAACTATAAAAATTGGGCTCCTCTATCGGAATAAGTGTAATCTAAATCCTGAAGCTCTCAAACTGGCTATCTGTAGCTCCATTCTCTCTATCATAGTCTATGGCCTCGTTATTTATGGCTCTGCCCCCCATCCTCACTTTGAAGGCTAACTGTCGCACTTAGTAAGGAATGCAGACTTCTTACAGGCTCTGACCACCTGATGCATACCTGTGAACTTTACGCACAGACTGGCTGGCTACAGCTTAGTAGTAGGATTAAATATCAAACCTGCTTACTTGCCAAAAAAGTACTCCTTGGCCAACTTCCTCCTGGGTCTGCAGCACTACTGACACATTCATGCTGTTCCAAGCACACTCATTCATCTGTCAACCAACTACTCCATGTCTCCAGATACCGGACTACGCAAGGTCAGCGATCCTTCTCCTACAGAGCTCCCCTTTGGTTCAGTTCCTTGCATTTTGATGGATCTTCCTTGCCTAAACTTGGCCAGTTCAAGTGCCTGCTAAAACAGTGCCTGGTAACTAACAGTTCCTGTGACTGCTTCCTCCAGTGACTCCCCTTATCATGCATCTGTCACTGCCTCCGTTGTCAAAATCTTACCCTTTGTCAAATACCTCCCCTAGACTCACACCTTCCTCCCCTCCTCTCTGTTTTCTCTCCTGCCTCAACTTCATTTCCTCTTCCTCTGGTTCCTCTTCCTCCTCCTCCACCCTCACCCCACCATCCCTTCCCAACTTTTTCCTGTGCCCCATTTCAGCTCCCCCCTTGGTCTACCTTTTCCACTCCCTCCCCTTTTGCCTATTGCTTAGCTTGACAAGGCCCAGGGCTGCTACTCCTCCCTACCCTCCCCACATAACTGCGCTTTACCTCACCTCTCTTTAATTGCTGGTATAATTACTGTGTTTACCTATTATTTTCCTTGATTTGAGTTGTTATTGTGTCCTTTAGACTACCACTGTTAGTTCTCCTGGATTTTAACTGTTCATTTGTCATTTTAGATTACCTCTGTTTGGTATTCCTTTGTCTGTTTGTTCCCCTTACCTACTGATGTGGAACCTTTGTAAAAGAGTGCCTTACGCTCAAAGGTATTATAATTCTAAATGGAAATAAAATACAAACAAATGAAACAATAAAACTCTCCTGGGCAAAATCCTTTTGTGTAAAGCTTTTTTTCCTGTTTTGGGCTACCATGCTACCAGAGAGACAAACACTATCCATACCCTCAGCAAAAAATCTCTTGTTCTCACCTCAAATTTAACAATATCCTTGGATGAGCCCCCAATTTTGTAACCCCCCACTGGCCACTTGTTTAACTAGTAACACACCTCCCATATTTTTCTGTCTAGGGGAAAGAGAGGGGTGGGGGTACAAAGCACAGTATTACAAACAAAATGACCATTACTAAACCCAGGTCCTGATGAGAGAACTTTTTCTAGGGGCTATGCTAGGTCAGCACTTCTGGAGGGGTACCCAGTAATGCCACACAGGAAGCAGTAACAAGATTGCCCAAACCAGCTTGGGATTCTAGAGTGTAGCTTTATTCCTATAAATGGTACACAAAAGCAAATGTGGACCACCAAGGGTTTACACTTTGTGGCACAAGGCAATGCAGAACAGTAACATCTGTAGCAGACAGAAACTCTAACTTCCCATATTGCATAGGACTTCGAACCCTTTCACTGGCAAAGTCACAGCTGAAACACATCTCTCTTCTGGTGGCAATGGCCACAATCGAGCACATAATTTATTCTAGTGACAAGGGTCACAACTTAGAACATTTCCCATATGGCATACGGTTTAACATCTGGAACTGTGGCACTGGCTACAACGGAGCACACTGGTGCTCAAAATTAGCAGAATCCAAACCAGGGGGTAAACTTTCTCTTCAGGCATTGGCCATATGACCTGAAAAATAGGTGAACTTACAGAACCCGAAGTGCTGAACTGGTCACTCCAGATGGGGGGGTTGCCCACCTTTTGCTTCCTAGTCCATACCCAGCCATTCTTTCAGAGTTACACCTCAACATTTGCAAACAGTAGAACTATGCATCTTGGAATGACTTTCAGTTTCAGCATTAGGAAAAAACACTACTTCTGAGTGCAGGTTAAAGTTCTGTATAATGTGCTAAGTCTCACTGGGGACTCCATGATTGTCAGCCAACTTTAGGAAAGGCTTGAGAGCAGTCTCAAATAGGACTGGGTGCGTAGGTCCCTTTGTCAAAGCACACCCCAACAGAAAACAAGGCAGGTGCATTTCTCCTGGAATACCCAAAGTTAGAATTACTCACAGTTTGTACACAAAAGGCAGCTTCAAATGTCCTAGATCAAATCAGGGGACTGCCCCTCGGATCCATTCTGCAGTCCTCCTCATCTCACCAGGGATGAGGAAATCAGGAACTTCTGCTAAACTGTTCCTACCTCTTCTACAAGGCAAGCAGATTGTTCTCAGACGAGGGTGAGAAAAAGTAGGCTCTCCTCAGAGCCCACACTGCAGCTCTTCACTCCTCCAACTGTTCACACTCAACTCCACTCACAGACTAACTGAAAATTCTAAAACTCCCCACTCACAGTTAGCTAGCATGGCTTATGCCATTTCAAGAGTTCGAAATTACATGACCTCTCTCCTCTTAGCTGAGACCATGTAAACAGAGAGGGGACAGGTGAAAATCCATTTAACCAGTTATTCGCCAGCTGCCTTCCCTACCTAGCACTGACACTGATGTGATTCTAGTAACCCCAGGGGACTGGGGAGTTACACACAGCCAGGGGGTTCACATCTAGGAGGAAGGAGGTCATTGTGTCCTTGTACAGATCGCTGGTGAGACCGCTAATAGAGTACAGGGTCTAGTTCTGTCATCCTCACCTAAAAATGGATGTAAACTTGCTGGAGGGAGTGCAGCATAGGACAACCAAGATGGTTCAGGGCCTACAGCACAAGCCCTATCAAGAGAGACTAAAAGAACTCGGCAAGTACACACTGGAGGAAAGAAGAGCGAGGGAGCACATGATAGAAATCTTTAAGTACTTTAAGGTCATAAACAAAGTTAGCACTGAGGGCTTGTTTAACATAAAGATTGCAGAGATAACAAGAGGACATCAGCTAAAATTGGAGGGAGAAATTTTGAAAAGATGCAAGGAGGAATTTCTTCACTGAAAGGGTGGTCTCAGGATGGAATAAGCTTCCGGAGGAATTGGTTTCTGCCAAGACTGTGGAAGGCTTTAAAAACAGGTGGAATAGGCTTATAGGGAAAATCAAAATGAGGACAGAGATGGTGGAAGTGGAGGGAGAGAGTGAATTTTGAGGTGGGAGAAGGGGAGGGGGGTAGCTCTACTAAAATCTCACAGCTGGTCTGCACTCGTGAGCAGACTAGATAGACCATAATGACCTTTATGTGCTGCCAGTTTCGTATGTTTGTATGTTCATATGTAAGTATCTCAAGAGAATCAACAGAGTCCAAGAAGGTAGCATCTTTCAGAAAAAGAGATGTGCAAGAACAAGGGGGCACAATTTGAAGATAAAGGGGGATGACTTGGGGCAATGTGAGGAAGTATTTTTCATGAAGAGGGTGGTGGATGCATGGAATGGCTTTCTTGAGGAGGTTGTGTGGTCAAAAACAATGGGAGAATTTAAGACTGCATAGGACAGACATAAGGCAATTCAAGTGGGAGGTAGGAGAAAGTAGGCTGTTGGTAAAACTGCAGCTTATCCAGTAGGTAGGGAAATGGGCAGACTGGGCGGGCCAAGCAGTCCTTATCTGCTGTCAAAGTCTGTTTCTATGTTTTTATGTTTCTACTGTATATATGTTCATAACTTTGTCATTTATACATATTTTTACCCCACATTTTTAACATAGCCTTCTTATGACCCCACTTCATGAAAAAGGGCTATGAAAATGTTCGCATCCTATCCAGAAGGTGATGTCACCAAACAACCATGAAATCACCCTTTGGGCTGAATTTACCTAATTCCACTGACATTGTTCAAGAGGTAGGGTCCCGAAAAGGCCATGTTGAAAATTTGGTGTCAAAATATGCAAAAATGTCCAAGTTATACAACAAAGTTGAAAACCCCATTGAAATACACTGAACCGAATTTACCTTAGTTTTTCATATTGAAGTCAGTGGTTGCAGCAGCAAGATGTGTCTTTGATTACAGAGTGCATCTTGAACCTGCGACCTGATCACATAAATGAGCATGTGTGGGAGTGGACTGGGGGTGTGAGGTGGTGGGTGCTGAGTGGGAGGGGCTGATCGGCAAGGGGCCATTTTCTTTTTTCAGATTTGAAAAAAAAAAAAACATTGAGGGACCGTTTTCTTTTTTTCAGATTCAGGCTGCAATAGAAGGGTGGGGGGCACTAGACACCAGGGAATATATTATTTCATTACAGGGATAGCGAGCAGTGGGTGGGGGGTGCCACTAGACACCAGGGAAAATATTCTGTTATGGGGACAGTGATCAGGGGGAGGGGGTTGACACTAGACAGAAGGGACACATTATTTAATCACAGGGAGGGTGATCCGTGAGTAGGGGGTGCCATTCGACACCAGGGACAATTTAATGTCAAGCAGGTTTTCATCAGGAAATAGAAACTACCAATCATATTTTCACCCTTAATGTTCTAGTTGATAAATGTGTTAAAAAGAAAAAGGGGAAGCTATTTGTTGCATTTCTCTGCCGCCAGTCGGCATCTCATAATGTTAAAAGGAATACAGTCTGGCAAATTTTAGAAAAGCAGGGGCATAAAGGGGAAATTACTGTATATATTAAAATGCATACATATAGATAATAAATCAGAAGTCAGACTATGGATAGATGGAAGTTGTACAGATCTTATATTCATCAAAAAAGGGGTGAAACAGGGATGGCTGCTGGCACTCTTACAGTCACAGCCAAAGACATGGTCAGATATTTCCTGAAATTTCTGTGATATTTCTAGAGAAATCTCCTGCTTTCTGCATTTCCACATTAGGGGCAGCAGTGAGAAACTCCTCAGAAATGTAGCGAAATATCTGAAAATATCTGACCATGTATGTGGCTTCTACTGTACTTTTTATCTTGTACAGTATTTAGAATCACTAACTAGAATTTTAAATGATGTGGATCTCTTTTTACCTAAAATCAAAAAGACTGATGTACAATCACTGTTCTTTCCAAAATCAAAGAGACTGATGTACAATCACTGTTCTATGCAGATGATTTGGTATTATGCTAACTAACAGTTGGGACTCAAAATTATATTTATTATTCACTTGTACTGTTCACAATGTTTTCCGTTCAAACAATAAAGCTAGGTCTGTAAAGAAGTGCAAATGGTAATTTACCAATCAAATGATCCTTACATAAGTGAGTTACAGGCGAGATGATTCTCACCACAAAAACACATATTTGCCCAGTAAATTTCAACAATCTAAGACAAACATGGAACTAAGGATGTGACTTAGACCTAAATACACATCTTGTTCATTCATTACCAAGCAGTAATTCTGTACTGAAACATTTTTAAAATGGACAAAAAAACAAGATGGCTGACATCATGAACAGTATTTCTCTGAGCACGAGCAGTAAATCCTTAACTATTTGCAGTTTGAATGGTTTTCATTTACCTGCCTGTCTAACGGCTATCACAAAAATTGTTATAATTCAGAAATGGTATGATATTTTTTTCACCAACCCATCCAAAGGCACACCCTTGGCACAGATCCCATCATCCCTGAAAATTCCAGGGGACATTTTCATACTGTCTGGGCTGTAGATAAGGGAAAACAATCCCATGTTAACTATAGGGGAAAAAGTGTTTGTTTTTTTAAGTTATTTTACCACTCCATATCTCAAAACCCATGCTAGATGCCATCACAAACTTTTTCAAGTTTGAGACACTAGCAAAAAGACTGCACATGCCACATTTTGGGCTATTTTGCCAAAGTACGCCAAAGTTATTAAGGTGCAAAATTTGGGATTTAACATAGAAGTGCCAGTACAACCCTAACTATAGGGGCACTACTGCACCCCTATAATATACACATGCAGTAGCACCACACCAATGGAAGACATTCCTGTCACCTAAATAATATACAACCAGCAGTAGAAACACACGAATGGAAGACATTCTTGTCACCTGAACATTGAAAAATGTATGTCACATAACAGGATTGACCCAGCATTGTACTCAGAATATTAGCACATTTTCCATAGTTGTGCAACAGGCAGTACACTGGGGAAGAGCTGGAGTTGAGTAAAGGGAGGGGGAAGAAGAGGAGAAAGGACACCAAGAAATAGATCCATAGTACATTCCAAAAAAAGCACACATTAGCAGTATCAGTTCAAAAGAAGCAATAATAATGAGATGTTAGCAGGGACCAAAACAGACAAAGTCTAGAATCAAGGTGGTGCCTCAGGTGAAGCAGCAAGAGGATGGGGACTTAGTCCCTTAGAGTGCCATAGGGAAAGATACAACTAATGAAATCTCTGTTCTGGGATTTTTGTAGTTTCCAGTTTTGAGAAATATATATAGGCCCAGATATTCAAAAGAGCTGAGCCATGCGCAATAGGGTTGCGCCTGCGCAAGTCCAAAATGTGCCATTCTGTGATATTCAGCAGGAGGCAGTTGCACCCCCTAAATCATGCTGAGCAACAGCGCAATGCTAATGAAGGCATGCGCAACTGAAGGGGGAGGAACCATGCATAAACTGCACAGCCTGATATTCAGCGGGGCTATGCAGAGTTATGCAGGCGCAACCCCCTACCTGCGCCTGCACAACTTTAGGCAAAAAAAGGAAAGGCTCAAGTCAAGGGCCACCCACAGGTGAGCTGCCGCATTGCAGGGCACAACACAGCAGCTGCCACCTGTGGGTGGGCCTCCACTTGTTCCCGGTGCCCCCCCTGCAGCCCGATCACGGGCATAATAGTAACCCCCCGTAGCCTGATCGCGGGCAGCAGGGTAAACCCCCGCAGCAGCCCGATCGCGGGCATAATATAATGTTTCCCCCAACTAGCCCGATCACGGGCATACAGTAGTCGTCCCCGACTAGCGGATCGCGGCATACATCCATCCCCACCCCAACTAGCCCGATCGTGGGCATAACGTCAACCTCCCCAAAGACCAATATCCCTGGTGGTCCAGTGGACCATGCGGATCACAGGGCATAAGGTCAAACCCACCCCAAAGTCCAATATCCCTGGTGATCTAGTGCCCCACCCACCCACCCATGGAGCCCACCACCCGCTCCCCCTCGGTCAGCCGGCTGGCGGCAGCACCCCACCACCTGCCGCCCCACCGCCCGCCCGACTGACAGCTCGGTGGGCTGCACACCCATTGGTTCAGAGCAAGCCAAGTGGGCATACCCTACCAAGCTGTCAGTCGGTGGGTGGAGGGGCAGCAGGTGGGTGGGTGCTGCTGCCCGCCGGGCTGATGGGGGAGCGGGGTGGTGGGGCTCATGGGTGTGGGGTGGGGCCACTAGATCACCAGGATATTGGACTTTGGGGGTGGGTTTGACCTTATGCCTCGATCAGACTTCGTGGTCCACTGGACCACCAGTGATATTGGTCTTTGGGGAGGGTTGACGTTATGCCGCGATCAGGCTAGTTGGGGGTGGTGGTGTTGCTGTATGCCCACGATCGGGCTAGTTGAGAGGGTGGGATGTGATGTATGCCCGCGATCGGGCTAGTCGGGCGGTGGGGGTGTTGCTGTATGCCCGCCATCGGGCTAGTCGGGGGTGGGGACGACTACTGTATGCCCACGATTGGGCTACTGGGGAGGGGAGCTTACATTATGCCCGATCGGGCTATTGGGGACGAATACTGTTCTGCCCACGATCGGGCTGTAGGGGGTTTCGTCCCCAACGGCTGCTGCCTGGCAGGGCACCAGGCGCAAGTCATCGGGGATCGGCGCACCTGCATGCTAATGGCATGCTAATGGAGCCATAATTAGATGTAAATGGTCCCCCTTGCACCTTGCATAAATTATGGCCCCATTTGCATGTCACCCTTTGAATATCGCAGGTTTGCGCATGGCGCAATGGAACTTGCGCCACCCCATCTGAATGCTCCACTCTGACCACTTGCAGTGGTGCAAGTTCCACTGCGCCATGCACAGTGGCTGTGGCCAGGGCGTTATTCAAAGAAGTTGCTCAATAGCGCAGCTCCGTTGAATATCACCCTGGCCACACCCCTGCGCAACTTTTTTGAGCAGCGCAAGGGCTTGTGCCACAGAATGGCACAGTTTGAATATGTGTCCCATAGTGTGTTTTTCAATTCAAGGAGAAATCCACTTACGGTAGTAAAGGCACTCACCTAGATGTATCAGTTATGACATGGCATTTGAGAAAGAGTCCTATATCGAAGTATAAGAATACAGTCAAGCAGAGTCCATCTGTTCTATCAACAGCTAGTGATGATGATGCTTAGCATCCTCAAGAGGAACCTTGGATTACACATTCAGGGTACCAGAACAACAATTAGCAACCATGGTTCAGGGGAGGAGATGGAGGATGCTGGAGATAGGATTGCTCAGAATCACTGTAATCTGTTCCATCAATTCAAAGTCAGAATTTGGTAATACTGATTATGATTCCAGCTCCAGTATGATTCCATTTATGGCACTGGAATGGAATCATGAATGGAATCAGAATATCTCATCTGCATCAGCCCCAGTAAAACACATGCACACACAAAATGAAAGTAAAATAACACCCCCTGACCCAGACACATACATATTCCCCTCTCCGATTCTCCTCTCCCCCACCTGGCCTGGCTGGGGTCACTTAGCTTCCTGGTACCTGGTGGTCATGGCTGGTAGTGGTTAGAGCCTGTCACACAGGTGGTGGTTCGGTCAGTGGTCTTCAGTTCAGTGCTGCCAGCAGCTTCTCTATTCTCTCCCTCTGTAACATGGCCACTGCAAGTACCCATGTTGCTACTTCAGTCTCTCTCACTCTCCCCAGTGGCCTAGTCCCCTACCCTTCCATGGTTTTGGGTTGGGATCAGGGAAGAATTTTGTTTCTAATCTGCACTGTCGGTTCATCACTCCTGGTCCTAGTCCAACACGGCTGTCCCACCCGGAGCTGCTGTTGCATCATGCCACTCACTGGCCAGTGCCACACTAGAGTTGCACTTTTACAATTCCTCCTCCTCCTGACCTCAGGTCTACTGGGTAAATATGTGGTGGCCTACCAGTGCCTTACCATGGATAACCCAAGCAGATACCAGCCTGTTCTACTACTCTGTGGCAGCGAGGTAAAGAAATTGAACCCAGGGTTTATGCTGGTAGTCCTCTCCTTTACCCTTCCAAGCAGACACGCGACAGCACTAATGGCTACCAGTTGGACTTAGCTGCAACTTGGCAGCAATATATGGAGTTAGATATCAGGTCCAGCAAGGGCAGGTGGGCATTGTGCTTTCCCTTGGGGCCGGACTTTACTGGATTACTTGAGGAGACCAAGACATTACAGTCTGGCCCTTGATGGCCTTTGGGGGAACTGTCACTCACAACAATGCATTCAGCAGAACATGAAGGGGGAGAAGGAATCTCCTTGATAGAGAATTGGAGATGGCCACTAACAAGTTGGCAATCATTTGGGCTTGCGATGAATCAGGACCAATATGTTCCAGTGTGTTCAAGAGACTGTGGTGTGGCAGACTAGTGGTCACTCATTCATCTGTCATGAGTCAGTGATTCTGGAGGACCAGCCACACAGGGAAGGGGTCAAAGGAGCAAGCACACACCTCATCAGAGTCAGACAGAACTGCAGAAGAGGAAGGTAAAAGGGGAAGGGAGGAAACAACAGGGGATGGGAAACAGGGATTCCAGCAGGTTTTTATGCTAACTGGCAAGGAAAATTTTAAGTGGGAGCTGTTTTACCAGAGTTGCATTTGGATTCTGCATTTGAACCATTTTTTTCAGACTCTGGATTTTTTGCCTTCCATACCAAAACTCTGAATTCCGGAAAAATGCCTGGAATTCAAAGTATCCCATTATGTCAGTACAGATTACAAACAACCCTAGTTAGAAATGTTAGTAGGTCCTGAAAGAGAGAGGAGAAAACAACAGCAAGGTGGAAGATTAGGAGGATGGTGCCCATGTCCCATTAAGAGTATCACATTGTGAGACAAAACCAGTGAACTGTTTGGTCTAGGATTTTGTTTAGAATTTCCCAAGACAGCCATATGGCCTCTTCCTCAGAAAAGGATATTGTAGCCCACAACAAACTATACAGCTGTGATGCCTTGTCCACATTTCTAGTTCTTGGTGGCAGAAGGGTGGTGAGTGATAGGAGTATAGAAGGGATAAGGAGTAGGGAGGGGGCGGGTAAATAAAGCGTGAGGCAAAAGTTGATACTCCATCACTTTCTGGTCTGTGCCTAATGATATACATATCTCTTTTTCAGCTCGCCTTCTGTAACAACTTACTACATGCCTTATTTACCTATGGTACAGTTTATCTGACGTAATATGTTCAACAAAAGTATAAAAAAAATGAAATTCCCAAGAGTCTGAATGACATGTAGTGTTTGCCGTGTGCAAGAATATCCACCATAACAAAGTATTTGAGGAAAATTGATCAGATTATCAGAATGTGGTAGCAGGTTGTTAAATGAACAGATAGGGATGTTGACATGGATCCTCTAGAGGAGCTTTGGAGAGTCACAAAAAGATTTATATTAATGAAAAATAATATTTCTAGGGCATTTCTCCAGCAGTTAAGTGCTGAATAAAGCTAACGGGGTCCCTATGACAAACATACGAGTATTGGTCTCCCCATACTATGCCATTTTTGGGCATTTCAATTTTATTTTATTTTTTTAAAGGAAAACAAGATGGTGTCATATGAAAAAACTCACAAAAAAGGACTCCTCATACAAAAACTTAATACAGCCATTCTGAAGTGCTTACTGAGCATGCCCAGAACCCAACTTTTTTAAATTTAGTAACTTTGGAAGAGATTAATTTTTTTTTTCACCAAACCAGCAAAAGGCCCTTCTGTGGGTCAAGCTCTTTCTACCCTGAAATTTTCAGACCGAAATTCCAAACCATCTGGGCATTACACAATGGGGGAAAAAACAGAAATAAATGGCAGTTTTCAGCATTTTTTCACTATCTGCATCTCGGAATCTGCACATCCGACCAGAACAAACCGTGACGTATGAAGAGATCAACCCAACGAGACTGCGTGTGCAAACATTCCTGCAAATCCATTGAATGGTTATGAAGATATTAAAGTACAAAAATTGGTGTTTAACATTAAAGTGCCTACTTAACCCAAACTATAATGGCACTATCGCACCACTAAAATTTGACTTCTTAGATATATTTCCAAAATACTTTCTTTATCTAATACTGTATTTCAATGTTGTAAGAAATGGTAAAATTCTAGACATCTTTTAGAAATAATGCCTCCTTAAAAATCATAAAAAGAAATGCCTCTCTCATTCTCTGCAAAAGCCATGGTAAATACAGTGCCAAACAATGACTTACTTGAATTGACTGACTTGTCTTCTGTAAACAGCAGTAACTGGACCACAGTACAGGCACACAGCTTTCTTCTGAAAGTGATTCTGGCACACTGTTTGTATTGCATTAAAGTGTTGCTTTTGAATTCTGGTTTACATTTAGCTGGGGTAGATAAGCTCTGCAGCAGCCTCCACCTCCCCTTCAGTGAAACGAGGCATGTGATTTTTTTGTTCTTAACAGACTCCTTGTCAGCAGTTTCATAAATCCAACTGCAGTTCAGGATTACTTCCATGACAAGTCAGTATGTATGCTCCCTGCACAAGGAAATAGTGTGGTGTGCTATGGGCAGGGGGTGAGGAGGAGTAGATAAAGGAACACCACTGTGATAATGGAGAGGAAGTAGAGAGATGTGGTTCAACTCTAGTCAAAGCATTCAGTGGAAGAAGACAGTCTATGTATCCAATCATGTACTTCCACTGTCTCTTCTCTCTTCTACATCATAGCAATATGTCAGCATGGCTCTGCCCATGCAGTCATAAAAAGGAGGACCTAAGTGGAGGAGATTCCCCCAAGGAGCAGAACAAAGAAAATAGCACAGTGGTAGCTGACAAAGGGGATGGGAACTAATGTTGTGAAAAGACAGGGGAGAAGAAGGTAGGAAGAGTAAAAGGGAATGAAGGGGGACTCCAGCTCAAGGGGAAGAATTGGATAGATTGTTAGTGGAAGAAATACACAAGATGGCAACAAAAGGTGAGGTACAGCTGCTAGCTGATTTAAATATGCCAGATGTGGATTGAACCATCCCATTGGCAGCCCAAGCCAACAGCCATGACATTTTGGACTCCCTGCAGGGGGAAGGTCTCAGGCAGCTAGTGCTAGAACCCACCAGGGACAAGGTGATTCTAGTGACCAAAGGAGACAGAATCATAGATGTCCAGGTGGAAGGGCACCTGGGATCCAGCGACCACCACACAGTGTGGTTTAACATGCATACAGGGTCACAGTCAAGCTACACAAAGGCAAGGATCTTATATTTCAGGAGGGTGAATTTTGCTAGGATGGGACTAGGTATCAAAGAAGTCCTGGTAAGGAGGGATACAAAATGGGGGGGGTTGAGGAGCAGTTGGTACACTTAAAAGGAGCCATAGTGGAGGTGACAAACCAGTGCATTAGGCTGAGAAACAAGGGCAAGAGAAGGAACAAACCATGATGGTTCTCTAAGGTTGTAGCAGAGAAAGTAAGAGCCAAAAGGAGGGCTTTCAGAAAGTACAAGGGGACACAGAAGGAGGAGGATAGGGTGGTGTACATACATTGTCTGAGGGAAGCAAAGGAAAGCTGTTAGAAGCGCAAAGGCACAAACAGAGGAAAGATTAGCACAAATGGTGAAGAAAGGGGACAAGACATTCTGCAGGTACATCAGTGAGAGAAGGAAGGCCAGGGGTGGGATTGTAAGGCTCAGATGGAAGGAAGGAGAGTGTGTGGAGGGAGACATGGGAAAAGCATCAATTCTGAATAAATACTTCTGCTCAGTTTTTACTGAAGAAGGGGAGGGACAGGGACCACAGCTAGGCATCAGATACATGGTTGGGGGGCTAAACATCAGTCCATTTACAGAAGACAGAGTCCTAGAACAGCTCATAAAACTGGGGTGGACAGGACAATGGGACCAGATGGCATATATCCCAGGATACTAAAGGAACTACGGATGTAGCTAGCAGCACCACTGGCAGCCATGTTCAGTGAGTCACTCAATACAGGAGTAGTTCCGGAGGACTGGAGGAGGGCACATGTAGTCCCTCTTCACAATAAGCTCTGGTCAGAGCCAACAAGGCAGAATAATGCTATTTTCAGTGTCACTGGCTCAGCAAGCTGCACACTCACCTCTGAGGCTAGAAGATGAGAAGGCTATAGGATTTCTCCCCACACCAGGCACTTGGGTTAAATCCCAATACTTGTACTGTAGTGCAGCATGAAGGGTTTGCTGCACTCCTGAGAAGCCGTCTTTCAGGTGAGATGTTAAACGGAGATCCTTTCTGCATGGTCCGGTGGGCATTAAAGATCCTATGGCACTTCTTGAAAAGAATAAGGGCATTTTCCTGGTGTCCTGGCCAGTTTCCCCCATTTAGTAAAATACCACCAACAGCTTCATTGGGTTCAATTTCAGTTGGTTACCATCTGTACCCAACTCTGGTCACCCCTAAAAAAGGGACTTCTAGTTTCAATGGTCCTACCTGGTCATCAAAATTCATCAATTTTACAGGGGTTAGGAGCGATCTATGAGGAAATGTGTCTGTGTGTGTGTGTGTGTGTATATATATATATATATATATATATATATATACCAACAGGTGTCAGGATAACAAATGACACAACTTCAGTTATCTAAATCACTGTGTGGTTAAATGGGTGGTGATATAATCACTGTGGGGATAACTTCGAGTTATCCCCATTGCGATTACATCACCACCCATTTATCCACACAGTGACTACATCACTAACAACCACCACCTGTGCTGCCTGCTTAACAGTACTGCCTCTCAGTTTCACTTTCACCTCCTCACAGTGCTGTTTACATCCCAAGCTATCACAGTCCCAAAGACTCACAAAATACACACCATAACCAACCCCCCTTCAAAAAAAATGGAACCACATTTTAAATGAAAACACTCTTAAGAACAAAAAGCCATTTTTTTCTCTTTCTCAGCACAGCAACCCTGCAAGCCAAACACAGCAACCAGGCACAGAGAAAAAACATGGAAAGAAACTTAAGAAAAAATAAAATATAGCAAAACTGAACCCCAAAAATCTTGTTGCATAAATCAAATATGCGTGGGGCACCTGTGGGATAATCAAGTTATTTGTACAGCAGCCTGTGGCTACTTGTGAGGTTACTAGAGATCACAGGCTACTGTACAAATAACTTGGTTATCCCACAGGTATCCCCACATATTATATATATATATATATATATATATATATATAAAACCTCAAGCAGCTCAATATTTTATTTAAAACTGGCAGACAGTAACAGTGATTGCTGGCCCTGTTAAAGTTAACACATTCTAGTGTAAACAAGTACAACCCACCCTTTTACCACCAGGCCTGTTAATAAAAAAAATAATTTCCTGATGTGCTGTGGCACCGTTGTTGTCCAATCGCCTGTCCCAATAGTGACAAATAATTATTTTGCTGCAGTATAAGGCCTGTCTGATCCAGTGGTATGGAGGAATGAGGTGCTAGGTGCCTTGTTGCCCACCAAATCAGTGATCCGAGTTCAGGAATATACCAGATTGTCAGGGGTTGGAAAGCAGACTGAATGTTCATCACATAGCTGTCCTGTCCCTGCATGGAAAAGCATGCTGACTTGACCTTTGGCTTCCCCCAGGTGAAGGCAGGAACTCAAGAAAGGGAAAAATGCAGAAATGGCTAGCACATGTTCCATAAAGCCCTACCCAGCTACCTCTGTCCCACATGACCACCTGGATGACTGGCTCAGTTGTGGATGTAAGTGGCTGGGTGGGGATAAGGATGGCTCTCCCTTTTCTGGTCACCCTATCATGGGGGAGGGAGGAACTCCATGGGAACTTTGGGCTCTGTGGTTTGGTACAGGGGAGTGATGGACAGGGTAGGTAGGGGTAGGGATGAGAGCCTGCCCGAGTCAACTGGCAAAGCAAACTGTTTTATGGAGGGGGAAAATGCTGCAGTATGTATGACCTTAACACATGCAGTATACATAACCCTCCCATAATGGGTGCAGCAACACTGTTACAGTAAACCTATCCAGTATAGATAATATACACAGGGTCTCTTACCAGGGTACTATGGAGCCAGAGGAAGGAGTCATAGAGGGACGACATTTCTTAAACTTGTAGAATAAAATAGACGAAAGGGGTCACAAAGGATATTCAGTTCTTAGAGGGTTACAAGGAAGGATAAGACAGGTTAGACAGATTGTATTACTTATCTGATGGGGGAGGAGTTCACATCCTGTGAGACCTGCGAAAGTAAAGAAAAGAAGGTTAATATGGAGTAAATACAGTAGTGGAAACAATAGAAAGGAGAGAGATGAGATGAGTATAGTGTAAGAGGTAAACAAAAATGTAGCTATAGAGGAAAAGGTATATAACTAAATGAAGTAAAAGATACAGAGACAAGCTTAATTTAAGTATTATGCTAACATCAGCAACTGTTTACCATAAGTGTCAAAAACAAAATACCAAAAAACAGAATAATGAGATGTTTGTTACCATTGAGGAAGCTGTTTCTGTGTTTTCACCTTGACTTGCATGTTGATTTTAGTGTGTGGTGTGTATCACTTTGACATTCTGTATAAATGTAATGCACCATTTTTTAATCCTGAGACCTGTCCTCTGTGGAAGGGCCACCGAAGGCTTGAAGTGCTGGCCCAAGTGGATGCATGCAAGGCATGCTGCTGGAAAATAAATCTTGCACTTTGCATGTAAAACTGAATCTAGGAGTACTGAGCATTCTTTTCTTTTGTTATTATAAGCTATCTGCTTTGCTTATGCATCACCTTTTCCTTCACTTGTGCATCACTCTACACTACTTACACAATAGCCACAGCACTGACCCCTGTCCATCACAGGACTGACCATCCCACTCCTGATAGTCGAAGGACTGTACCCCCTCAGACAGTCACAGGACTGACACCCTCCACTGTCAGTCACAGCACTGGACACCCATGCCTGACAGTCACAGAACTGATCCCCATTCCCAACAATCACAGCACTACACCCCACCACCATGACATCACTATACTCCTATCCCCGACAGTCACAGGGAGGACGCTTTCCACAGGCAGTCACAGCAGTAATCCCCCCCACCACCAGTCACAACACTGTACATCACAGCACTGATGACCACCCCACATACTTGGGACTGCAACATCCCCCCCCCGAATAGTCACTTACTTTGGCGCCTTATACAACCTTCCTGCCACGTGTACAACTTCCTGCAAATGCTTCTGCCCCTCACAGTTGTAGAATTGCACAGGAGCAGACCTCCCAAAACTCAGAGGACTGACCCTCACCCTGATAGTCCATAAATTACACCCTATCCCTGACAGTTACATAACAGACTCTCCTCCTGACAATCACTGGACTGTACCACCATCCTAACAGTTACAGTAATGACGCCATCCACCATCAGTCGCAGCAATGGCCAACCACCCAACAGTCATCGGATTGGACTCCCCCACAGTCACAGGACTGTCCCCCCAGTCACAGGACTGTTTTACCCTCCCACAGTCACAGCATTAATTCCCATCCCCTGACAATGACAGCACTGAACTGCTACTCCTAATGGTCACCACAGTGACCCCCATCCACAACAGCCACAGCACTGCCTCCTCGACCACAACAGTCACAGGACTGCCACCCCAGTCACAGGACTGTTTTACCATCCCACAGTCACAGGACTGTACCCCCCACACACACAGTAACAGGACTGTATCACCCCCTCCTCCACAAGCACGGGATTGACCCCCCCCCCATCACAGGACTGTATTACCCCACTGACAATCACAGGAGTAACATCGTCCGCCGACAATCTTGACAATGACTACCCACCTCTGGCAGTCACAGCACTGATCCACACCCCTGAGAGTCACAACACTTTCTCAGTATTCCCAATAGTCACAGAACTGCTCTTCTACCCCCCCCAACTTGGCAGTCACAGCAATGACCATACACCCCTCAGAGTCACAGCACTGATCCCCATTCCCCGATAGTAACAGCACTAGTCACAGTACTGCACCCCATCCCATCTTAAAGCACTGATCATCAATCCCCAACAGTCACACCACAGCCACCTCACCCCCAAAAGTCACAGAACTGACACCCACTACCATCAGTCATAGCACTAATTCCCATCCCCTGACAATGACAGCACTGACCTGCTACTCCTAATGGTCACCACACTGACCCCCATCCACAACAGCCACAGCACTGTCTCCTCACCCACAACAGTCACAGGACTGCCACCCCATTCACAGGACTGTTTTACCCTGCCACAGTCACAGGACTGTACCCCCCCCCCACAGTAACAGGACTGTATCACCCCCCTCCTCCACAAGCACAGGATTGACCCCCCCATCACAGGACTGTATTACCCGTCTGACAATCACAAGAGTAACATCCTCCACTAACAATCTTGACAATGACAACCCACCTCTGGCAGTCACAGCACTGATCCACACCCCTGAGAGTCAGAACACTTTCTCAGTATTCCCAGTAGTCACAGAACTGCTCTTCTACCCACACCCCCCAACCTGGCAGTCACAGCAATGACCACACACCCCTCAGAGTCACAGCACTGATCCCCATTCCTCGATAGTAACAGCACTAGTCACATTACTGCACCCCATCCCATCTTACAGCACTAATCATCAATCCCCAACAGTCACACCACATCCACCTCACCCCCAAAAGTCACAGAACTGACACCCCCTACCATCAGTCACAGCACTAATTCTCATCCCCTGACAATGACAGCACTAACCTGCTACTCCTAATGGTCACCACACTGACCCCCATCCACAACAGCCACAGCACTGCCTCCTCACCCACAATGGTCATAGGACTACCAACTCCACCCCCCGACAGTCACAGACCTGTACCACCCTTCAATAGTCACAGAACTAACACCTTCCACCATCAATCACAGTGGCCACCTACCTGACAGTTACAGTACTGATCCTCATCCCCCAACAGTGACAGCACTTACCCTCTAACCCCAACAGTCACAGCACTACCCACTACCACAGTCAAAGCACTGTCCCCCTACATCTGCATCAGCCACAGGGCCGATACCCTCTACAGACAGCCACAGCAGTAATCTCCACCCCCCCACAGTCACAACACTCCCCCCCACTGCCAAATGTTGCAGTCCTGCCTCCCACCTGACAGTCATGGCACTGACCACCCACCCCTTGACAATAACTGCACTGACTCCACACCCTCAACCATTAGAGCACTGACACCCCCAACCGCAACAATCACAGTACTGACCCCACCATTAACACAACAGTGCCTCTGAACCTCCCTCAACAGTCGTAGTACTTACCTGTCCCCTTACAGCACTGCCCCCCGAGTCACAGCACTGACAACCAGCCACTGGCAGTCCCAGAACTGACCACACCTCAGTCATTACATTTGAAAAATAAGTTGTTTACATTCTGTAACCCATCACAGAGAGTACAGCGGTCGAAACCTGTAGGTCAACTAGCCAAATTCTGGTGGATTTTGTGTTAAGCTAGTAAGATTTTCCTTTAACTAGCCCTGTAGGTTTGTACTGTAGAATGTAACCAAAAAGTACAGTACTTCAGCTTGGCTAGTGGAAGAGTCTGTGGGGCTAGTAAATTGTCCCAGTCACTAGACTTGCTGGCTAGTGGCTGCAAAACTTAACTTAGAGCCCTGATATAGGCCATACCATCCACAAGATGGCCCTCTCCCCCCCCCCCTTACTCTCTTCTGGTTTTACTGATTTTAATTTATGAAAGTGATAATTCATAGACTGGAAAATGTGTTATGTTCCTTTGTCATATTATGATAGATTTGTTGCTGTTGTGTGGTGCCCAGAGTCTCCGGGATTGGGAGCCTGAAAAATAAAATTTGCCTTGCCTTGCCTCTAAACATTCCTGCCCACTGACCAGCCATAAAGCTGAGCACCCTGTTAAGAGTAGGAAAACCTACATCCCAGTACCCTCCCCCCAACAGGACCACTCTTCTAGTACCAGTGCAACTTTGTATATTCAACTTTACATTGCTTGTTAAACAGGCTTGTAGCACTGCTTCTATGGTTACAACCCCTGCCTGTATCACTATCCACAGGTTAAGGGCCCTGGGTTCGTAACTAGCTAGTACCAGGGTTTTCCCACCCACGGTAATCACCGAGTTTTGGTGCCTCCACTCAGAGTAAGGTTTCAGTGGGTATTTATTAAATTTGTTACAGCCCTCTGAGAAGCTATAACTACCCACTACCCCACCTAGAGGCCCTATACCTTGGAACAAGAAGCAATCTCTCACAACATTCACAATACATTTGTCAACAGACATTCATGATATGCTCATAAGTTTCCCACTTACCATGGTTTGGGCTTCAGTGTGACTTCCTGGAACCCCTTGCAAATAACGGTTTTCAGACATGCAAGTTCAGGAATATTCCAAACACAGTAACAGACCACCAGTAAACATGTGTGAGGCAATATAACATTGCAACGCCAATCAGGTTTATTTAGGGGGAGCATAACAAGGAATGGGCAAATCTGGTCAAATGATTTTATCCTTACTGGTTTGAGCCAGGATACTGCTATGCATTTAGTTCCACTTTGCAGTCCTATAAATATACTGTGTACCCAGATGGAAAACAAGCTAGCCTAAATGGCGCCCAGGGTTGCAGCTGTTGTTGTGGCAATTGATGAGAGAAGACATGATGATCTGGCATGCAGTTTTATTTGTGTCCTGTGGCCGGATGGCCCAGTCTCTTGAACCACTAAACTAGCAGTGAAATGGAGATTAGGTGGTACCACAATGATTATTAAAGCTTGTTTCAGGGAGCTACCCTGATTTCAACTCACTGTCCCCAGACACTGGAGATGAGCCAAGAAAGTAAGACCTGTGGATATGTTTCTTGAAGTGGGGGGAGGGTTCCCTCATGGTACTCGTACAGCAAGTGGTCTGGTGATGCAGGAGCAATCAACTCAGGCTGATTTCACATAGCCCAAGGCTGAATGGCTTAGCGGAGTCAATGAGTCAAAACTGTGAACTGGATATCTTGAACTAGCCAGCCGCACAAACACTTTGGCAACTTTTACCCATCTATATGTAAGGGTGCTGCTGGTTCCTCTGTGGTCCTTCCAGTAGGCTAGCAGGCTGATCCGCAATACTGCCTTTTGCTACATGAATCCACTGCTGTTGCATGCCACAGCTTGCACCAATTGATGCACCTTGGACCCCGTGGACTAAACCACTAAGAAAAGTCTAGGTCCACCAGGCCTAACCTCTGAGAGATGGCTGGCTCCTCAGAGGCTCACACTCTGAACTCCTGGGCAGATCAGACAAATCTCCCCTGTTTCAGCAGTTACCCCCTTTTATATGGGGCTAAGGTCCAGGAATCTCATTGGCTGTCAAAACTATCCCAAATTGTCCTAGTCTCTTAATTAGCTTGCTTTTTGGTGCCTAAAAGAGGTCCTCCTTTTTTCCACAAAAGTCTTCATTAATTCCAATAAGTCCCTGGCCAAAGGTCCAGGCTCTTGACTGGATATTTTGCTGCACAATAGTGACTGCTGCATAGTCCCAAACACACATTTTATTGCAGTCCCAACATAACTGTCCTGGTGCAGCCAGAATGAACACTATTCTTATATAAATTCCCCACAGTTATATAGCCCCGGCATTTCTCTTTTAAACACATTTATTAATCTCTCCCATATGTGCCTAGTTTCTGTGTCACTGTCTTGCAAACACAGTGCCCCTCTAAAACTGGCAGCAGCTCAATAATATTCATTAGGGCTTCACTGCCCTGACATTTGCCCTGGAGGCAGTGCTATAGGTGCTTGCCTTATACTTATTTAGAAACAGATTCCCTGCCCTTGCTCTAGGTCCCCAATGCCTTTTTAACTAAATACTGTGCACCAGGATCCACGGGAACACCTTCCAACTTCTGATCGCAACTGGCGGTCGCGAACAGTGCGCCTCTCGAAAGTGCAAGCAGCAACTGCACAGCTGAAATGCTGGCCACCCACAGAATGTGCTCCGGGAGCCCAGCAGGGCTCAAATGAGATAATGGGGCTGCCTGGGGAACCTGGGGGGGGTGACACAGAACTTGGGCCAGGTGGTGACCTGGGGGATTCATCGGAAGGATGCCCGAGAGGTACAGCTAACATATGGGAGGACTACCAGTTAAGCCCCCATAAGGGGGGTTACATACAGTCTCTCAGTGCTGGTGCTGTGTACCCACAAAAGACTAGCAGCTACAGTCCCTCAGGTCTGTGCTTGGAAGGTAAGAATTTGAAGTCTTTAGCTGAGCACCCTGCTAGGAGTAGGAAAACACACATCCCAGCCCCCCCCAGCAAGACCACTCTTACAGTACCAACACAGCTCTAGATCAATGGCAAATGGCTGGAATAAACAATTACACCTGTTCTGGGTCCCATTCCAAAGAACAGCTCTTTGACAAAGATCCTTTTCCTATCGTACTCCACTATGACTTAATGAGATCCCAGCTAACATTCTAAATGTTGCTAACCCTGGAACCTTCAAAGCTGAACTTATGCAGTTTCTGCTGCAAAAAGATGTCTATGAGTGCTCAACTGTTCAGAGCAGTTCTGAAGCGCCTGCACCAATCCTGCCTTCTAACAACTACTCATGGTCTCACTCACGTGGTCCACCCCTCCCCACTTCCTACCCCTGTTCCCCAAACCCTGCTACCTCATGCTCCGTAGCTCTTATTCCGCTAGTGGTTGTGCTCTCTCATTTGTCTCATACCTCACTGCCCCTCTCTCCTTTTCTCCATCAGTCTCCACTCTCATGATACCACCCCTCCACTGCTTGGTCTCTACCTCCTTTCCCTCTCTCCCCTCTCTCCACCTTTTCCCACCTTACCACACTATCTCACACGCACCCTCCCCAGTTCCTCAGCTCCAAAGCTGTAATGCAATATGAAAAGGCTCCTACTGGGCTGCTCTGTCCTCACACCACTCTCTCCCTATCTTCCATTTTCCTATCTCTCAGATACTTCCTTATGCCATACAGCACTTAGTATACCCTTAATGAAACTCATAAGAAATTTGGCTGTTTTCTATTCTTCTGTTACTTCCTGTACTGATAATTAAACTATGTTTGTATTTTGTTCTGTGAATTCAGTTATGTACTAATAATTAAACTATGTCTGTATTTGTAGTGTGAATTCAAAGATATCTGTCTTTGTACCGTTTAATTGACATGGACCCTTTTTTAAAAGAGTTCTTACTGAAAGGTTGTTTCCGAAATTCCAATAAATAAATAAAATGTCTGCAATTTAAAAAGTAGGCTTTTTAATCTGCTGCATTAGCCACATAGTTCCACATGGCACTTGTGCTGTTTTATTAAAACTGGTTTTGAAGCCAGCCCGGTGGCACTGAGGGCTGAGGCGCTGGCGCCTTGCCTCACACTACTCCGGTGACCCGTGTTCAGGAATGAGCACAGGCCGCCAGGGGTCGGCAGGGGAGGAGAAGGACTGAGCATCCGATGGACTGCTCTCCTTCTTGGGGGAGGGGGGTTTCCTGTGGTCAGCACTTGTTCACCCCCCGGCGGAGGCTGAGGGACAGGGTGCCGCACCACAAGCTGGTGAGGAATCGGGCCCAAACACCTGGAGGGCGCATGCAGACACGTCGCACTCCCTCCGGGCTACGCCACTGCCGGCTCCCGACCCTGGGGAGAACAGGAGGAGAAAAAATGCACTGTCGTGCACAATGGCAGAGGGCGCCTCGCAGGCTCCACTCCCAGCTAGCCACGGTGCTGGCCCACTAAACCTGGACTTCGGTGGAGGGTTGGAGACCCCTGCCAACCCCGCTGGTGGGGGGAGGGCAAGCCCTGGGATTCGGGTCAGCATCGCCTGGTAGACACCTGGGGATGGGGCTGAGGGCACCCTCCTGAGAACAAGCTGACAGTGAAAGGAGACAGAAAATAATAGCTGAAAAAAAAACTGGTTTTGAAATAATAGTTTGTCACCTATTACTGTGAGTTTACCCAAAGCACTGTGTCTGGTCATCTCAATTGTGCTGCAGTCTAAGGCTACTGTACTAATGATGTCATTTGCCGTGTCATTCTGTGAGCCTGTATCTATCTGCTGAACAGCTCAGAAGGGTCCTGCTGCATGGTAGTAGTGTACTAGTATTTTATGAGGGGGCTGATAACTGTTTAACCTTTGGTGTGCTTGTCTGGACACATGGCAGTTACAGTGCTGTTCAGCTCTGAAAAAGCTGCAGGCATACTTTGTTGTTTACTGAACTAACCCACTGGAATGCTACTCAGAGTTTCTGTGGGGGACAAATGGTAGTACCCCTATGATGCCCTCATAGCACTGTTTGACCAGGCAGAAAAACGTTGAACATAGAACAGACTTCCTTTTGTCTTCCTTTTCAGAGTCTAAGACTCCAGGAAGAGAAAATAAAAAAAGTGTTCACAGCAAAACATTACAAACCATTTGTCATTGATCTTAAGTTGTTTGTTAAACAGGCTTCTGGAATATATAATGTCACAATTGTTTAACTAAGGGGTTTTAAAAAAGAAGCATTCACAGATTCTCAGGTGCTGTCTACCAACAGCAGCTTTCCTTACCTAGATGTGTTTTTAAAAATCCTGCACTTCTGTTTACTTTCTGCTTAAGTTCCACATAGTCTGTTGCCTTTTGACTCAGGAAGTACAATCCATTTAGCCTGTGAGACTCAAATTCCTCAAGGTCCTAGTGCCAACCTGATAAGAAACTGACAGCAGAATATGCTTGGAAAGGGTGATCAAATCCTGTGTTTTTAAAAACTGTAGAGAACTATTTCTTCAGTGCCCCAGCAGGAGAGGGAGGAGAGGAGGTTGTCAGGTCCAGGGCCGGATTTACCACTATGCCAACTACACCTGTGCGTAGGGCCCAAGTTCTTTAGGAGCCCATCCCAGTGGCAGCACTACTCTAAAGTCTGTTTTTTTAATGTTTTTTTTTTTCATCACCAGCCATATGGATTTCTGACTACAATTGGGGGGCAAGGGGAGATTGGGGCCTGTCTTTCAAGAAGAACCATTGTCTGTTATGTGACTGCATCCTGATTAAAACAAAATGCAAATACAATAACAGTCAGTACATCTGCTGCAGTCGGCTGCTGCCCTGCACTTTAAAATCTCCACCTTGAATATTTTTGTATATGCTGCATCAGCCTCCCTTTTCCATCACCCAACCATCACTTATGAGTTGAAACTAATTAGCATACAGCTAGTGCTGTGCAGGAAGAATGCGCGGAGCTCATAAAAGCACGAGCACCTTTTAAAGTTTTCATCAGCCACCGTTTGCTTTCAGCGCTCGGCTCAAGTGCAGGAGGAGAGAGGAGTGTGTGGCTGTGCAGTATAGACCGGTGCCTGGTCAGCTGTTTGCCTCTTAAATTTTTTTATTTTTTGATTTGTTTGTGTCCAGTCACTACTTACTCCAAATTGCCACCTTTTTTCATCTGGGCCCACCCAGCCTGGGCCCCGGGTTGCGGCTCTTGTTTCAGTCTGCGGTGCGGTCTGCCTGCTGTCAGCAAGCTGACTACAGATGAAGGATGAGGAGAGGTCAGTAATATAAGTAATAAGTCAGTAGGGTGGATGCAATCTGTAATGAAGAAACTGAAAATTCCAACTTCTATTTTTGCCAAGTGAAATATGACTGAGTGAGAGTGATGGAATCTATCTGACTTTCACTTAACTAATGCAATGGTCATCGACTCGTCGTGGATGGCCCATTTGTTTATTGAGTAATTAATTTGCGTTTTGCTCCAGAATCAGATTAAGGTCCCTAGTTGCAATAAAATAAAATTAGTGCTGCCGCTCAGCCTGCTCTATATTAATTCATTTGTACCACCATAAAAACATAGAAACATAGAATCTGATGGCACATAAGGACCGCTTGGCCCACCTAGTCTGCCCATTTCCCTACCTAACGGATAAGCTGCAGATCTTAGTTAACCAACAGCCTACTTCCTTCTACCCTCACTAGAATTGCCTTATGTCTGTCCCATGCATTCTTGAATTCCCCCACTGTTTTTGACTCAACGACCTCCTTAGGAAGGCTGTTCCATGCATCTACAACCCTCTCTGTGAAGAAATACTTCCTCACATTACCTCTGAGCCGTCCCCCTTCTGTCTTCAAATTGTGCCCCCTTGTTCTTGCACATCTCTTTTTCTGAAAGATGCTACTCTCTTGGACTTTGCTGATTCCCTTGAGGTATTTGAAAGTTTCTATCATGTCCCCCCTCTCCCTGCTTTCCTTGAGGCTATACTTCTTAAGCTCCTTTAGTATTTCTTTATATGTCTTCTGGTGCAGACCCTGCACCATTTTGGTTGCCCTCCTCTGGACAGGTTCCACCCTGTCTATGTCTTTGCGGAGATGGGGTCTCCAGAACTGTACACAGTAATCCAGATGTGGTCTTACCAACTGTCTGTACAGAGGGCCAACAACATCCTGTCTTCTACTGGTGATGCTGCTCCCTATGCATCCCAGTATCCCCTCAGCCCTCCTTACTGCCTTCTCACATTGCTGGCCCATCTTTAGGTTGTCTGATATGACTACCCCCAGGTCCCTTTCCTTTTCTGTTGTTGTCAGTATCTCACCACCTATTGGATTTTTGTTTCCCAGGCGCATTACTTTGCACTTCTTTGTGTTGAATCTAAGCTGCCATACATTTGGCCATTCCTCCAACCTTGCCAAGTCCCTTTTCATCCTTTCCACCCCACCTTGCATATTAACTTTGTTGCAGATCTTTGTGTCATCTGCAAAGAGACGTACTTTTCCTTCCAGTCCCTCTGCAATATCAATTATAAAGACATTAAAAGGACCAGTGATACTGAACCCTGCAGTACCCCTATAACCCCTTTCTTTACTGTGGACTCCGTTTACTATTACCCTCTGTGTCCTGTTGTCCAGCCAGTGTTTTACCCAGGTTACCACCCTGGGACCCACTCCCAGGCTGGCTAATTTGTTTATTAATCTTTTGTGTGGGACTGTGTCAAATGCCTTGCTAATGTCTAGGTAGGCCATGTCCACAGCCCCTCCCTGGTCTACTACTTTGGTCACCCAGTCAAAGAAATCAATTAGATTTGTCTGGCCTGACCTTCCTGCTGTGAATCCATGCTGTCTTGGGTCCTGTGCCCCACTGGCCTCTAGGTGCTCAACAATTCTTTCCTTCAGAAGTGATGACATCATTTTTCCCTACCACTGAGGTCAAACTGACAGGTCTGTAGTTTCCTGCCTCTGTCTTGCATCCACTTTTATGAAGGGGAATCACATCCATCCTCCTCCAGTCCTCAGGTACCACACCATCCTCCCATGATTCATTAAAAATGGTAGTTAGTGGTGTTACTAGTTCTTCCCTTAGTTCTTTTAGAATTCGGGGGTGAATCCCATCAGGCTCCATTGCTTTATCCACCTTCAGTTTTAAGAGTTCTTTCAGAACCCTTTCTTCTGTGAAAGGACTAATATCAACTCCCCGTCCAGAGTGCTTCTATTGACTAGATTAGGTATCTCCCCCTGCTCTTCCACTGTGAATACTGAGTAGAAGTATTCATTCAGTATCCCTGCTTTTTCACTGTAGCTCTCTGCCCAACCATCTTCCTCTTTGTTCAGCCTCAGTATCCCTGCCTTAGTCTTTCTTTGCTCCCTAATGTACCTATAAAAGGTTTTATCCCCCTTCTTAACCGAGTTGGCTATCTTTTCCTCAGTTTGGGCCTTTGCTATTCTGACTGCCTTCCCCACTTCCTTCTGCTTTAACTGGTACAGTTTTCTGTCCTGCTCCTTGTGTGTTTCCTTATACTTCCTGAATGCTATCTTTTTCTCCCTAACCTTCCCCGCCACTTCTTTTGAGAACCATAGTGTTTTTTTCTTTCATTTTGATTTGTTTATTTGCTTCACACAAATGCCTGTTGCCTCTGTAATGGCGGTTTTGATGTTTCCCCATTGTTGCTCCACCCCACATTCTTGCCTGTTTGATAGTGCTTGTCTGAGGCACTCTCCCATTTTGACAAAATCAGCCCTCCTGAAGTCCAGTACCTTCACTTTTGTATGGCTTGACTCTACAGCTAAGTTTATCATGAACCACACTGTTTGGTGGTCGCTTGTTACCAGATGGCTACCCACTTCAAGATCGGAGATCCTCTCTCCATCCCCATTTGAGAGTACCAGCTCTAAGATTGCTCCCTCCTGAGTGGGTTCCGAAACTAGCTGTATGAGGCATTCCCCCTGTAGGGCATTTAGAATGGTCCTGCTCTTGGATGTGGCTACAGCAGAGGTGCTCCAGTTAACATCTGGCATATTCAGGTCCGTAATAAGCAATATCTCCCCTTTCTCTGCCATCCTAAGGATGCCTTCTATTATTTCCTTGTCCATTTCCTCCCCCTGAGATGGGGGTCTGTATATAACCCCTGTACAGATTGTGGTGCCATTTCCAGTCTCCAGGGTGACTCACAGTGCCTCCTCTCCTCCCTGTTTACCCTTTAGTTCTGTTGCTTTGATCCCTTCCCTTACATAGAGAGCTACTCCTCCTCCTCTTCTTCCCTCCCTGTCCCTTCTGTAGATTGCGTACCCTGGTATGTTGACATCCCAGTCATGATTCCCTGTGTACCATGTTTCCATGACTGTCACGATAGCCAGGCATCCCTCTTCCATCAAGGCCACCATTTCAGGGAGCTTTTTACCTAGACTACAAGCATTGGTACTCATTACCATCCATTTTTTTATGGCTTTATTTTTTTTTGCCCCATCCCTGTCCTTACTGCCTTTGTATTTTTCTCCATTTACCCCTGCCCTTCTCCTTATTGAATGCTCTATCTTGGTGTTTACCTCACTAACTACCCTGATTTTTTTGGGTGGCCTAGGATTTCCCTTCTCCTTTTCAGTTCCTACCCCCCTGGCTAGTTTAAATGTTTGCTGATGAAGCATTTAAACCCATCACCTAGGATCCTGGTTCCCCTCCTGGATAGATGCAGACCACTGTACCAGTATAGGCCTGCATCCCTCCAGGTGGAGCCCCAGTCCCCAATGAAGCCAAATCTCTGAGCTGTGCACTAGTTTTTCAACCAGTCATTGAATTGCATGGTGTGGAGCACCCTAGCCTCATCCATGCCATAGACAGGTAGCACTTCAGAAAAAGTTACCGTGTGTGCTACTTGTCTAAGGCCCCTCCCAAACTCCACAAACTCCTGTTGCACTGCTCTGATCCCATTCTCAGCCAGGTCATTTGTCCTTAGCTGGATAATGGCATCTAGCTCACTCCCCCTTGCAGCTGCTCCCACAATTCTGAGGATTCAATTCTTGTTCCTCCAAGCCATGGCGCTGGGCAGGCACCTTACCTCCCTTTCCCCCTCCCTTTCCCAGTTCTACCCCCCTAACAGCTGAGTCCCTCACCAGGAGTTGTTTCCTTCCCCTCTGGGGTCCTATGCCACCCTCCTGTGGGTCTCCACTGTAGAGGTTCCCAGCATCCTCCTTGATCTCCACTGTGGGTGCCTCCATAGAGGAACTGTGCTCCACCAGAGTGATGAATGAATTGTGGAGAGGCACAACTGGAGGGATGTACCTCTTTTCCACCACCCTCACCCTCCCTGAGTCCACCATGGTCCAACCACTCCTCTTTCTTGGCAACCTCTGAGGTAGTGGCAGTGGCCTGGGTGGTCCCTGAGTGGGGGAGCAGGTTTCCCGAATCCTTGCCAGGTCAGCATGGAGACGAACAACCTCCTCCCTCAGACCAGAGAGGTGCCTGCAAATAGGGCAGCAATGCAGTCTGCAGAATGTCTCTTGGAAGACTGCTGCTCCACAGCCAGTACATTGCACCACTCCCCACATGTCTGTGTCCCTTCCTTTTACAGATGCTTTTCTTTTTTTTTGTTCTTGTTTTAGTGTGTGCAAGCTTGTGAGTGTCTCTACCCCCTATTCAGTGTGCTGTGCCTTTAAGGATATGTACAGGTGTATGCTGTTAGCAGTTTTGGGGAAGTGATGTCAGAACCCCTGCTATACAGGAAGGTATGTGCTTGGGGCAGGTGGGGTGAGGGGCAGGGTGGGTGGGAGTAAACCTGTGCCTTCCAGAAACAATCAACTACAACTCTGACCCTCCACCCCGGGGATTGTCTTCCTTCCTTTCAGACACTTATTTCACAGACGTTAAGCAACAGGTCTAGCCACAAATGACTGCAAATATCTCCCAGCTACAGTTTCTCCCTGGCAAATAAAAGCTAAACTAGGAAAAGTCAACCCCAAAAACAGAGAATCAATACTACTTACTTACACAGGTCCAAAAAGTAATAATTCAGTTCAGAGTAGTCTATTAAATAACCTCCTTGATTTAAGGAAGCTTTGGCTGCTTTCTCTCTGTCTCTCTCCCTCTCTCAGCAATCAGGCCAGACCAGGCTGTGAGGGCCTGAGGTGCTAGCCTGTGGCTAATTTTTCATCATTGGTATTTGTTTTCTTGTAGCAGGCCAGGCAGCATTTAGGTAGATAGGTAGGTGGTCATGGTTTGTTGGCTCAGGCAGCCGTGCCTATGTTTTATTGACAAAAAATAAAGTGGGGATTCCTTAAGTCTAAGAAAGAAAGCACACTGTAATAAGTAAATTTATATTAGTATGTCTCAATCTCGCCCTCAGGCCCTGATTTGTTAGGCTCTGATTTTATTTATTTGTGTTGATGAGCAGTGGTTTACAAACATTTTATTTTTACAGTATAAAATGGAGAGTGACTTGTGTGTGTTTCTGCTGTGGTGGGGAGAGAGAGAGAGAGAGAGAGAAAGAAAACAGGATAGCAGTAAGACCTAGGAGTCTCCCATCTAGATGGAGCTGTGCTGGCTGTGCATGTAGAAGAAGGGACGGAAGTCATTAGTGTTGAGAAGTGCAGTGTGTTGCTGCCACTCTTGTTGTAGGCTAGCGTTCCAGTTTTTCTCCCAAGTAATGATCCATGAGAATTTTGCACATTTCTCTCCCTCACAGCTTTCTCTGCAGTCTTTAGCATCCCTCTTGTGCTGTTGAGCTGACAGGCTTTGTTTTATGAGTCCAGGGCAGAGAGAAGGTGAAAGAAATGGACAGCTATACACATTTCCTCAGTGCCAGATCCTTGGGAATTTTATTTTGACTCAGCTGAGATTTACACAAAAATTCAAACCAGAAGGGATAGGAAATTTCTGTGTACTCCTAATGTTAGTTCTGACAAACAAAGCAGGGGTGGACTTCCAAGTGTTTGCTTGTCATCCGGTAAAGAGGAATTTGTCATGAACTAGGTAGATTTTTAAATAGATGGATGTTTGCTTGTATGACTGTGTCAGACTATGCTATGTGGCTGCTGATGTATGTATGCATGTTGCTGACTGTCCTCATCCCATGATGTGCCTGCCTGTATATAGTACTTTTTCCTCTGCTCAGAGAGTGAAGATTTTCTATCATGTCTGGTCACAGGCTGGGACCTTGTTTTAACCAGCAGCCAGCCAAGAGTCAGTCAGGACTTGAGAATGGATTTTCTTTCCCTCCGATCACTGGAGGTGAAATTGGTGAAATGCTGACCATATGATTTAGAGAGAGACTGGGCTAGCTAGTAGCCTGTAAATTGTTTTTCCCCTTCTCACTTTCTTTTTATGTGTGGACTGGTGACTGGTCTGCTTCTTTCACTGGTTTGGAGTAGACTGTTTGCCATTTGAGCCTGGGTTTAAAATAGTACCTTCTTCTGTTCCTCCTCTTCGCTGTCCGTCTCCCCAGTGACCCAGTCCCAAATACATAATAGTGTTTAAAAGTGGCTGTGACTTGGTCTGGGTTACACTTTGTTTTGGTTGGTGCTGCCATGTATGTTTTCCTGCTTTTTGGTGCGAAACATAAAATTTACATTATAATTACATTATTGGAAAACTGGTAAGGCCGCATCTAGAGTATGGAGTTTAGTACTGGTGCCCACACCTCAAAAAGGACATTAACCTGCTGGAGAAGGTCCAGAGGAGGGTTCAAAGATAATAGCTGGTCAGCAGGGTAAGGCATAAGAGGAGAGGTTGAGGGCGCTGAACATGTACTCCCTGGAAGACAGAAGAGAGAGAGGGGACATGACTGGGATCTTCAGCTACTTGAAAGGGATAAATTAAGTTCATAAGGAGAGTCTTGTTAAGCTAAGTGGCAACCATAACATGAGGGGGCACAGTCTTAAGCTGGAGGGTGGGAGGTTTAGGAGGGAGGTCAGGAAGCACTTCTTCACAGAGGGAGTGGTTTGATTCTTGTTATTTCTCTGTTTCATGGCAGTTAGGTTACAAGGTTTCATGAGTCATCAGAGGCCTATTTGAGATAACCGATTGTCTGTAATAAAAAATGGAGAGGCATAAGTGTAGTAGTATATTGTTAGACATTATTTTCTCATATAGTGAGCAGAATATACCTATTTTTGTAAATGGCTGCATGACACATATGCCATTTCAGTGTTATCAGGCCTGTTGGGGGGATGGTATGTATTGTATTCTGTGAGACCAAAAGTAATTTCCATGTTTTTCCCCTCACTAAATGGCTCTGTTCACATGAATAAGGAGCAGCTGGATCAAAAGGCAATAATCAGAGTACTGTAGCACACTGTGTGGTCCAATTTATTTTAAAAGTAAGGTGGTCAAAGAAATGATATCGGTTGCAGACTTTTCCTAATGTTGATTGTGCATTCTGAAATGTACTGCTCTGCTGTTGGTGTGCTCTGCAATAAACAGTCTTTCTCCATGTATCAGATTCCCATTCCCCCTTCAAACCATAAGCCCATTTGTTTTTTGTTGGTATTAAAATTTCTCCAAATGCAGCAGAAAAGGATCTATGAGATATTGATCTGTCCAGCTTTGTATTTTGAGACAGCAGTCATGAAGTACCTTTGCTTATAAAGATGTAAACATGTAATGCTTACATGGAGCTTGGGGTCATGAGGGTGCAGCGAGGAGTGTAGCGGGGGGTACTGGGAGACAGGTGGCAGCAGGGGGAGTGGGGGCACAGGGTCAGAATGGGGGGCCCTAGCAAATGCTGTGAATAGGGCCCATGGCAGTTTAAATCCGGTCCTGGTCAGGTCTGTGGATGGGAGGGCCAGTGGAAAGCCAATGCTGGGAATATGACTGTAGCACTGTGGAGGGACACATGATAGTGTTCCTGTCCCCTTGCCTCTTCTACTTCATGGCAATAAGACAGCATGGCTATGTCCATGCTGCCTTAAAAATGGAAGCAGATAGGAGGCAGAAAACTATAGGCTTGTCAGCCTCACCTCAGCAGTGGGTGAGATTATGGAGGCACGGCTTAAGGAAAGGATTGTGAAACACCTGGAATCCAGTGGAGCACAGGATCCAAGGCAGCATGGATTCACAGCAGGAAGATCATGCCAAACAAATCTGATAGATATTTTTTGACTGGATGACAAAGGAGGTGGATCAGCGGATCAGGTAGATGTCACCTACCTTGATTTCAGCAAGGCCTTCGACCCTGTTCCACATAAAATACTGGTAAATAAGTTGGGAAGCCAGGGCATGGGCCACAATGTGGTGAACTGGGTTAGAAACTGGTTGGGGAACAGGAAGCAGAGGATGGTGATAAATGGGATCCAATCTGAGGAAACGGGGTGACCAGTAGGGTACCTCAAGGATCAGTCCTGGGGCCTGTCCTTTTTAATGTCTTTATTAGTGACATTACAGAAGGGCTAGAAGAGTAGGTTTGATGACAACAAGAAAATAATCGCACAAGTGCAGTTATTTTCTTGTTGTCATCATAGTTAGACTGTCTACCCTTAATCTGCACCATCACCTCCTATCAGGCACAGTTTTTCTCTATGTATTACACTGGAAGTGAAGGTTTGTCTGTTGCATATGACAACAAGATCTGCAACAGGGTAGACACTCCAGATGGGGTGGATAAAATGAGGAGGGACCTAGGAAAATTGGAAAGATGGTCTGAAGCGTGGCAACTGAAGTTCAACATGAAGAAGTGCAAAATCATGCACCTGGGGTGCAGAAACCCTGTGGAAAGCTACAAAATAGAGGGGAGAGTTGCTGACAGTCACCTGGGAGGAAAGGGATTTGGGGATTATCATCTCAGATTAACTAAATGTGGCCAAGCAGAGTACAAAGGCTGTAAGTAGGGCCAATGGCATGTTGGGGTGCATAGGAAGGGGTATCACTAGCAGAAGGAGGGAGGTGGTGATACCACTATACAAAACATGAGGCGTCATCTGGAGTACTGTGTGCAGTTCCAGAGGCTGCATCTTCGTAAGGACGAAGATAGGGTGGAGGGGGTTCAGAAAAGGGCGACTAAGAAGGTGCAGGGCTTGCAACAGAAGACTTGTGAGGAGAGATTAAAAGACCTCAAGTATCTTAAGGGCATTAACAAGGTGCAAGTGGAAAACATCTTTTGGTACAGGAGAGGTTCATGAACAAGGGGACACCATTTGAGATTGGAGGGGGGGCAGGATAAGGGGTAATGTGAGGAAGTTCTTTTTCTCAGAAAGGGTGGTGGATGCATGGAATAGCCTGCCCCAGGAAGTGGCAGGAGCAAGCACAGTGACAGGATTCAAACATGCATGGGATAGTCATAAGGGGACGCTAGAGGTGGTAAGGAGGAGCTAAAGCTGATGACTAAGTAGGGTCAATGGCCTCTGATACAGGTAGGGTATACGGGCAGACTGGATGGGCCTAGCAGTCCTTATCTGCCATCAACTTCTATGTTTCTATGTTTCTGTTTGCAAAATGTAAAAAAGATGTGGAAGACCATGTGTGGAAATGCAAGGGGTCTTGGAAATAAAATTCTAGACCTGGAGGCCATCATGGTGGAGGCTGACTGGAATGTTGTGGCCATTACCGAGTCGTGGTGCACAAGTAACCATGACTGGAACATGGTCATAACAGGCTATGTTCAGTTTAGGAAAGAAAGCGTGGGGAGGAAGGGGAGTGTTGTATGTAAGGGAGGGCATTAAAGTAGCAGAAATACAAGGGAATCAGGGACACAAGGAGGGGCTGAAAGTACTGTGGGTCACCCTGGAGACAGACACCAGAGCCACTATTCACACTGGGGTGAGCTACAGACCTTCAGCACAGGAGGAAGAACTGGATAAGGCACTGGGGGAAGCCATTATCACAATGGTAAAAAAGGCAAGCTGCAGCTTGTGAGGGATTTCAATCTGATGGCTATAGATTGGAGCCTCCCAGCCACAGCCTTGGCTAGAAGCAGAGACATGCTAGGCTCCCTGCAGTGGACATTTCTCAGGCAACTAGTCAGAGAGCCTACTCATGATGGGGCAATACTGGACATGGTGCTCACTAACAGGGACAGTAGTGCAGACATCAAGGTGGGAGGCCACCTGGGGACCAGTGACCACCATACACTGTGGTTCAGCATAAGGATGTCAGTGGAAGCAACCCACACGAGGACATGAGTCCTGGATGTCAGGAGGGCAAATTTTAAAAAAATGGGCGAATGCCTCAGAGACAACCTAGTAGGGGGAATAGCCAGGGTAGAGGAACAGTTGGCCTAATTAAGGGATGGCATAGTGAAGACAATAAACCTCTGGACAAAAGAAGTGAGCACAAACAAAAGAAATATGAGACCACTGTGGTTCTCAAGGGAAGAGGCTGAAAGGTTAAGGCTAAAAGGGTAGCTTTCAGGAGGTACAAAGAGACACAGAAGAAAGGGGATAGAAAAGCATATTAGAAAAGGCAGAGGGAAGTAAAGAAAGTGATGAAGGGTGCAAAGGCATAGCCAGCTCGTTGGCAAAGAGAGTTGAGGTGCTATCAGCACCTTACCTTTTCCGACGCTGGTGACCAGAGTTCAGGAATGAGCTTGGGTCGCTGGGAGCCTCTCTTGGATTGGGGTGGTGTACCTTCCCAGCTCTTGGCTACCACTGGGTGGAGGCCCAGTCATAGCGCTGGTGCATGGGAGGTAAGATATCAGTCTGGGTGGGTTGAAGGAGCCACAGTTCCATATACAAACATCCATGCGCATGCATTGTCCGTGTTGGCTGTAGCTTTGGGGGGAGAAATGAGAAGGAAAATGGAAACAGACCAGGGGTTTCATGAAGCCTGCCAGGACACCTTGACCTTTCCTTCCTCTGCTGCTGGTGGGCTATCTGGATCTGCTAGCTCTGGGGAGGACAGCCTTCCCTCTCATGGCCATGTCAGCGGAGGGATTCCGTGAGAGATGTGGATCTTCAGTAAGACAGAAATGGGATGGTCAGGGGTGCCCTGAGCTGGAGCACAAAGAGCAACCCTTGGTCTGGCTCAAAGTGGACGACTATTTCTATGCAACAAGAGTTCAAAGGTGCAAACTGAGGAAAGACTAGCCAAAGGGGTAACTAAAGTTGACTGGAAAATTTTTTAGGTACATAAGCGAAAAGAGGAAGGCAAGGGGAAGGGATTATGAGGTTAAAAAGGGCAAGGGGGAACTGTGCAGAGGAGGATCAAGAACAAGAAGATATCCTGAACAGATATTTCTGTTCATTCATCATAGTGGAAGGAGATGGGAATGGACCACATAAAAGCAGCAAAAACAATGGGGGGAGGGAGGGAGTTAGGCAGAAGTCCATTTACAAAAGAGGGAGTACAGAAAGGAATTGCAAATCTGAAAGTGGACAAAGCTATGAAGCTAGACAGGGTACACCCAAGGTTGTTGAGGGAAATCAGGGAGGTGGCTGCATCTCTGCCAGCCTTATTCAACAACTCACTGGAAACAGGAGTTGCTTCAGAGGACTGGAGGAGGGCAGATGTACAGTAGTACCACTACATAAAAGTGGTAGGAGAGAGGAGGCTGGCAACTATAGGATGGTCAGTTTGACATGGTATCCTGTGAGAAGGGCGACCGCTAGTGAGCGTTACAAAAAGGGCGACTCAATAGCGGCACCTGCTCACAGGGCTACTGGACAGAAGCAATCTGGTATAGTGGCATCCTGTCACTATATGTATTACTAGCATGCGGGGAGGCGAGCATGCTGTGTGATGGGTGGAAGGGGAGGGGCGCTTTGTGAGGGGTAGTATGATGGTGGGTTGCCAAGCTGGCCGTGTGGCATAGTGGGTTCATGGTAGGCTAGAGTTAGGAGGGTACTGGGTTCAGTGCTGGGCACATCAGGATTTTTGAACTGGTCTGCCAAAATGTATTTTTGCTTTCACACCCCCCCCCCCGACATGCATCCCCCTGGAGTTGAGAATCCTTTAGTAGGGAAGTGCAGGGGCACAGCCCCCTCCCTCATAAACAAAAAAATACAAGTCCCCGGCACCCTTTTGCCATGCGCCAGGAGTGTACATCAGACTAGAGGCAGCATGGATTCATGGGGGGGGTGTCACATCAGACAGGCCAGGAAAATAGATTAGGGTGGGGCAGTGGACATGGCCTACTTAGATATCACCAAGGCCTTCAACACTGTGCCACAGATTGGGTATGAAATTGGTTGATGGATGGGCAACAGAGGTGGTGGTAAATGGAATTCACTCAGGGGAAGGGACAGTGACCAGCGCATTACCTCAGGGCCCAGTCTTCTTCAATGTCTTTGTAAGTGACACTGCAAAACAGCTGGAAGCGAAAGTACAGTATGACTTTGTACAGAAGACACCAAATCTGTGATAGGGTGGACATCATAGAGGGAGTAGAGAGAATGTGCAGAGACCTGAGAAAACTCAAGGAGTGGTTAAGGGTACTGTAGCTGAGTTTCAGTGTGAAAAAGTGCAAAATCATGCACCTAGGGCACGGAAACCAGAGGCAGAGAATAGGGGGGGGAGGTATTGATGGTCACCAATCAGGAAAGAGACCTAGCGGTAATCATATCTGATGACAGCAAGGGGTATCCTGTGAAGATGGAGATCATAAAAACAGCAATGCCGAAACGGGCAAAAGAAAACAGCGTGGACACATAGGGCGAGAGGTACAACATACTGATCGCTGAAATGGCGACCTATGGCTTTCCCCCTCCCCAAGTTGCTCTCCCCCAGAGTTGGTTATTTTAGTAAGGAGGGGGTGCATGGGGTGAAGCCCCCACAGAAAGCCACTGTGACATTGTTGTCACTGTTTCGGCGATCGCTGTGTTGTACCCCTCGCTCAATGTGGCTACGCTGTTTTCCCTTTGCCTATTTCAGCCTCGCCATTTTTCAGTCATCGGTATCACATAGAAAACAGCAAGGTGGCAAGGCAGTGTGACAAGGCAAGTCCAGTGGGATGCTGGGGTGCATAGAGAGGAGTATCACCAGCAGAAGAATGGAAGTGGTGTTGCCACAGTATAGATCGCTGGTGAGACCCCACCTGGAGTACTGTGTCCACTTCTGGAAACCACATATCAAGAAGGATGCAGACAGGGCAGAGGCTGTCCAAAGGAGGGCAACTAAAATGGTGCATGGGCTGCATCAAAAGCCCTATGAGGAAAGACAAAGGGATCTCAGTATGTACTCATGGAAGACAGAGATAGAGTGGGGATAGGATAGAGACCTAGAAATAAGATCATAGGATCATAGGTAGTTTACAAATTCAGTAGGCAGAATTGCCTTTTATGAACCCGCCACCATTGTTAATGGTGGAAATCACATTTTTTAATTCCCATATGTATGTCCAATCTTTTCTTAAAAATGTTAATTGTTTCACTCTCCACTACAGACTTTGCTAAGGCATTTCATGTAGTTGTGATGCTTTGGGAATACCAGTGGCATCTTTCATTGGTTTTATTATGGCTTCCTTTTAATTTAATATCATGCTTTCTAGTAATTTTGTTTGAGTTATTTTTTTATTAAACCAATGGTTTCCACCATTGACTCATTTTATATTGCTTTATATGTTAAGCACAAATCCCCTCTTACTCTCCTATATTGCATAGAGTAAAGGCCCAATTTTTTTAATCTTGTACTATAGTCCAAACTACTCAGTAAAAAAGTGGTTTTAGTAGCTTTTCATTGAACTTTCTCTATTAGTTTCTTTTCCCTCTGACCAGTTCAGGGGCATAATACAGATAAACAATATTCTAGATGTGGTCTTACAAGGCCAGAATAAAGGGGGATCAGGACCTCTGAACTTCTGCTTTTAATATTTTTTAGGATATGGCACAAAATTTGATTACCCTTTTTCACAATATTTTTTGTATGCATGTCAAATGTTAGGTTATTGGAAAAGGTGACTCCAATGTCTTTTTCATTTTCAGTTGTTTGTAAAATTATATTATTTAGTTTATAACTATAACAAGGGTTGTTGTTTTTCCCAGATGCATCACTTTACATTTTAATTCATTAAATGATAGTTTGTTGTCTTTGGACCAATTCTCAAGATGAGTAAGGTTGTTTTTTTTTTTTTTTTCTAATGCTGACTTATAATCAGTTACAGTACCTCCTAATTTACAGTTATCTGCATACTTTCCCAACCAGCAGTTTCTATTAAGGGGAAGCATAGTGGATATTAATATATTGAAAAGAGTGGGACCCAGGACAGAGTCCTGAGGAACACCACTTGTAACAAAACCCCAAGGAGATAAGTAACCTTTTAATGAGACTCTGTTTTCGATTTGAAAGAAAAGATTTGACCCAGCTTATAATTAGGGGACTGATATTTAAATGTGTCATCTGTTCAATTAGTATTTTGTGTGATACAGAGTTAAAAGTTTTCGAAAAGTCCTGAAAGATCACATCAACTGATAATCCATTATCCAAAACTTCGTTCACTGGCTCAAAAAATTAAGAAGGTTTGTCGAGGCCTGCCCGGTGGTGCTGAGGGTTGAGGCACTGGACTCCACACCTCGCACCATGCTGGCGACCCGGGTTAGGACGCAAGCCCGGGCTGCCAGGAGTCAGCAGGGGAGGGATAGGATGGAGCATCCAGAGGACTGCTCTCCTATCCCAGGGAGAGATCCAGGGTCCCATTGCTCTGTTGTGGTCCCTGGTGATGACCAGGAGTGCTACTGGAGTGGTGTAGCAAAAGGGGTGGAGTGTGGCAGACTTTGGCTATGTGCCTAGGCATCATTGCACGCCGGCACTCCGTAAGGAAGAAAAATTGAAATTGGGCTCCAGTCGGGCAGCATGAGCTTCTGACCCCCGCTGCCCAACCCAAATGGCGCCTCCTCATCTGGATCCTGCTCCGGTGGGTTGAGCTGGGTAGTTCCTCACCACCCCGCCATGGGGGGTAATCTGTGGAGGTAATGAGGAGGATGGCCTGATGTCCGGTGTCAGGGCTAGGGGGTCGGTCGGGATGTCATCGCTGACTGGAGCTCGGGCGACATGCTCTTCCCTGGACAAACCCATGCTGTGTTATATCAATATGCCCTAATTGTGCAAGATGTGTCGTTATTCTTTCTTTTAGTAATTTTTCCATTAATTTACAGATTACTGCTGTTAAGCTTGTAGGTCTGTAGTCTGCTACATTATTTTTGCTTTCACTTTTGTATAGTGGAGTAACTGTAGCCTGATTCCATAATGGAAGAGTAGTACCCTCATTAAGTGAGGCATCAAACAAGGTAGTCAAAGGGCCACATACATGTTGTGCTATTTCCTTAATGAATTTCAGAGGAACCCCATCAGAGCCTGCAGAACTATTAGATTTAATCGAGCCAATGACATCTGGAACCTCTTTTGTGTTAATTTGTTTAATTATATTAGTTATTTCCATGGGAATAGTGGGCATAGGATCTTTAGAGCCAAAAACACTATGAAATATTTATTTAATTCAGTGACTTTTTCCGCCTCATCAAATGTTAATCCATTTGTGGTTTGCAAAGGGCCAATTGTTGGATTACTCTTTTTCCAAGATAGTTAAAAAATGTCTTTTTATTATCTTTAACAGAAGTGGCAAGTTTACCCCTAGTTGTTTTTAAGATTTTCTATTAAGGCTTTTATATTTGTTCACAGATTTTTTTATAAGCTGCCCAATTACCTGCTGATGGCTGTTTTTTATATTTTATATAATTTCTGTTTTTTGTTTAGGTTATGTTTAATACATTCGTTCCACCAAATTGATACTCTTTTATTTGGGAATACCAGTGGCATCTTTTATTGGTTTTATTATGGCTTCCTTTTAATTTCATATCATGCGTTCTAGTAATTTTATTTGAGTTATTTTTTATTAAACCAAATAGTTTCCACCATTGACTCATTTTTTATTGCTTTATGTGTTAAGCACAAATCTCCCATTACTCTCCTATATTGCATGGAGTAAAGGCCCAATGTGCCCTGCTTGGTTCTGACCTCCTGTGATTAACCTTTACCGCCTCATTGCTCTCTTTATATCTAGCCTTTCCTGTCTTCTACTTTCCGCCTTTCCTAGATTTTCCTCTACCTTTACTGCTCTTCCATCAGCCATGGTATAGAAACGTCATGGTCTTTGCTGACATTACGTGTGTGAATATTATATATCCTGCTTGATTGTCCTTCTCATGATTTAGCTTTGTATACATTATTTGTTGTTACATTTGTGCTGCTCTATAATAGGAGTAGCTATGCTGTACCTGTATATGTATTATTTATCTGTTGGCATTTCTGTATGATCGACCAGGCACACCTTGGAAATGAGCTTGCTCAGCGGTGTTCCACCTGTAAAATAAAGATTGATTGATTATTTTTGTTATATTTAATCCTGGTGGGTACCCAAAGATTTATACAGTATAACAATTTTACATTTATTTTATGCCATATAACATTAAGGTTACAATTTGCAAGATCTGTTTTCCAATCCCAGTCTTTAAGGAATGCATTAATTGACCTCACGTGGTTGAACACAGTACAAGAGGGGAATATTCTTCTTAGGAGAAGGTGCACAAGAACAAGAGCACATGCAATGAAACTGAAAGGGAGAATATTTAGGAGGGATGTGAGGAAGTACATATTCACTGAAGGAGTGGTAGATGCCTGGAGCAGTCTTCCAGCAGAGGTAGTATGGGTGAAAACAGTGGGGGGCTTCAAGCATGCATGGAATAGGCACAAGGGACTCTTAGTTAGGAAGCAGAAGGGGGGAGGTAGCTGGAGAGCAGGTAGGGTCTGTGGCGAAAGTATAGTCAGGGAAAAAAGGGGCCGACTGGGTGGGTCAAGTGGTTCTTATCTGCTGATGAATTCTGTGTTTCTAAAGAGTTATGCAGGAAAACATCTATTATCTGTGTCTAACCCTTTCTGTATTTCAAGCACCCAGATTCTGCCCAGCATGGTGCCAGATAAAAATAGAATTAGCCTCTTGTGAGATGCCTGTGGGTGTTTGCTCAAGTAACTGTGTTACTATATTTGATGTGTAAATATACTCCTTTACAGTAGGAAAGCAATCCATTGAGTACCTTATTGCAGGTAACTGGATGTGTAATGAAGCAGAGTGGGTATGCTCTGACTCTGGCCTGGTAATTTAGCAAATCGGGATGCTCTGACTAAATGGACCCATGTGATCTATGCTCTGGTTTAGTGTCATGTGTTTTTCTCTCTCCCTCTTCCCCCATAGGGAAAGCAGAGTCAAGAGTGACTCATTTAGTGCCCTATGAAAGCTGTCAGTTGACTTGGCACTTGCACGGTATGCTTATCACTGCACTCTTTATAGACCTCATAAAAGCTTTCAACCATAACCATAACCTCCTATTTAAAAAATTCTAATTATGAGACTTGCACATGACTCTCTGCATTTGATCAAAAATTACTTCAACAAGAAGTCAGAAGCTGTCAAAGTAAATGGTACAATTTCCTTTGCCAAATGCAATCACTCTTGGCATTCTAAAGGAATCCATCCTTGGCCCACTTTCCTTTAATCTTTTCATTGATAACTAATCCCTGCTTCTGCTTACCAAAACATCAATACTCACCTATAAGCAGATGATGCATGTAGAATAAATGATAGGCAACTATAGTGTACAGGAAAATATACCACTGAGAGGTGATCATGAAGTTATTAGCCATGAGCCTAAAAGGCAAGTGAAAGTAATTATTTATTTATTTAGATTTTGGTAACTTGGTAAGCCCACTGAGACCTGAGGTACCTTTTCCAGGGGCGGCCCGGAATTAGTTACAGAGAAAACATACGTTGGCATCAAAGAGTGCGCCTTGATGGTATATTTCCTTGTAAACCACAGTTATCTCATTTATTTATGGCTCACTGCATATAATACATTTGGATGGTTGCTGGTAGTACTGATCGTAACTGCATACACAGATAAAGAAAATAACTGCTTACCACTTCCATGGGGATAGAGTCCCATCCATGTATTAATGTTAAATCCAAGTCCATCAATGATCTCAGCACTTCATTACAGTCATTGATGCCACACATATTTGGATTACCACCAGCTGTCTTCTACTGAGCAGTACCAACACAAAAGCAATGCTCTCAAATGGGAGATCTACTCCCCAGTCACCTCAAATCCCATCATCAGGAGGCTATCCATCAGGACTTGTAAACCATTTCAAGTATTGATCTGCAGATGTGGCTTGATCACAAACTATATTATGCTGAACACATCTCCAGGTCAGTCAGGAATGCCCATCAAAAGCCATGATCTGCTCTATCATAATAAACCTGCTTAAACATTAATACCAGAAAACTGCTCATATAGCAATGTCTATTGCCAACTCTAGAATGTGGGAACAAATTGTATATCAGCAAATACCACTGTACTTATTAATGTAACTATGGCATTTAATAATGTGTGCAGTTGGCTTGCATTTTGCCTGCAAGAAAGGAATTTGTCACTATGTCCTTTACAGTAGCCTTGGACTCCTCCCTGTTGATAACAGAAGGGAACTCAAATGGGACACCGTGATATTCAAATGTATGCAAGGTACCTATCTTGCATATCTAAACAACATTTTCACCAATGTGGCACAGAGCTATCAGTTACACTCTCAGATCATAAACCTGAATTTACAGAGGGTGCACAGATTTGCTGGGGCCTTTTCTGTGTCATCTGCTGACTGGCTGAATTCTCTACCTGCAAATAAAATGAATACCAGTCGCATTATTTCCTTTAAAAAAGGCATTGCTCTGTTACATCCAAAGCCCTGCTAACCTTTCTGCTCTTTTGGTATCACACATTTCTAATTGTATCCAAATGATCATGGAGATGAGGTGGGCCTTTTAAAGGTTTGTCTGTCAAGTCTAAAGCAGTCTAATGATTGGGCCTTTTTGGTGGCCGCCCTTTGGTGGCCAACCCACTACTGTGGAACTCTCTACCTTGATCTTAAAGGGAAGCACCCTCAGTGGGTCACATAAGAACAAGCATTTGTCAATGTTGAATGTTTGCTTGCTGGTATTAGGATTGATAGTGCAGGAGTTAGAGAGATGCATAATAGGAATGACAGTGAAGTATTGAAGTAACACCAACCCCCACCCCAACCCTGCATAGACCGACAGGCACTGGCGGTGTGCCTTTGGATCATCGACCGTAATGCTCATGCCATTCCACCTCACCCCACCCTGCAGACACTGACAGATGTCGCAGTGTGCCTTGGGGTGTTCAGCCCTTACGCTCACCCCATTCCATAAGGAAATAAGCTGAGATGGGTGCAGTATAGGAGAATGGGGTGAACATTAGGAGCAAAGCTTGATGCCCGTCACTGGCTGCAGGGTGGGGGTCGGGGTGGAATGGTGTGAGCATTATGGCCGACAACCCCAAGTCACACCCTGACACCTGTCAGTCTGTACAAGCTGGGCATTACAGTTGGAAATCCTAACACTCTGAGCGTTTGTTGGTAGTTTCACTCCAGATGCTCAACATGGGCTTTTTGGGACCCTAGCTCATTAACAGTAGCACTATCATTTTGTTGCTCAATCCCAAAAGGTGATTTTTGCAGAGCAACCGTGCCATTTGGCACCACAGGTGTGAAAACACATTTCAGGCAGGATGTGAAACATGACAGCTATACAGTTCATGAGGAGGTGTGAAAAAATGGCAATGTTGAAACTCTAGTGTGAAAATATGAAAACATTGGCAAAGTTACGAGCATTCGTAGAAACTGTGCAACGAACACTTGTAGCACAGTCATTTTTTTTTTGGAATGTTTTCACCAAATGTTCAACATCGCCTTTTTGGGAACTCCCTTCATGAACAGTGGCACTGTGATTTCATTATTCTGTCCCGAAATTTGATTTCGCACAGCGACCGTGCCATTCTGCACCACAGGTGCAAAAACACATTTCGGGAAGGATACAAAAAATGATAGCTGTACTGTTCATAAGAATGTGTGGAAAAATGCAATGTTGGAAATTTGGAATGAAAATATTAAAAATTGATGACGTACAGCCAGAGGGCGCTGTGCTGAAGATGGCTGCTTGATTCTTCATCTCCCTGGATTCACCAAATATCATCATCCATCCTACAGATTCCAGACTTCCTACCTTCACCAACATCTGAGATCTTACTATATGTACATCGCAGAACAGCTCTGGTACAGTATTTTTATTGCCTCATAATTACTGAACGAGTTATCTACAGCTTTTCAATTTCTCTATTAAGGCCTACAATAATGGCAGACCAATCTCCACATAACAGTTCTCTTAATAGAGTGGAGGCAATGTTTCAGCAACTAATAAGTGAAATCAATGTATTAAAATTGCATCTCAACAAAATATCAATAATATGCAGGCACTTGATCAAAAATCAGTGCTACTGATGTTAAAACATCTCAAAATGAAGATTCCATTAACACATTACAGGCTACCATCAGGGAGCAGGACAGAGTTATTAGGAACCTTCAGGACAAAATAGATGATATTGAAAATAGAAACAGAGCGTAACAACCTTAGATTTCTCGGATTTCCTGAAGGTGTTGAACTAGGAGACACCAGTGCTCTTCTAACTCATGTACTTCCTTCTTTGCTTAAATTACCAGCCGCCAAGACCTAAATCATCGAGAGATCTCACCGCATCTTAAATCCGAGGCCTGGTCCCGACCAGAAACCCAGGCCCATCATTGCCAGATTTCTAAACCACGCACATACTGAACTGATTCTTCAAAAAGCGAGGCAATTAGGTGCACTTACTTGGCAAGAAAACAGAATCCTAATTTTCAGAGACTATTCTAAAGAATTATCTAACAAACTAAAAGCTTACAACCCCATTAAAACAATCCTTCATCAGCGTGGAAATAAGTTTGCACTGCGTTACCCTGCAACAATGCGTCTTTTTTTGAATGATTCTACCAGAGATTTCAGTACCCCAGAATCTCTCTCTGAATTTCTGAATTGGACACAGCCCACACTTACATTGCCTTGCAATGCTAATGCAGCTTGTTTCTGCTCCAGCACAAGCACTTCGCAATTACAATGTCTTGCCCTTCCTGCTGAAACTGTCCTTCAGGTTCCTGAGAAATCTACAGCCATCATATCTGCCACTGTAGTTCCTGCCAGAAGCTCCGCACGCATACAAGAAAAAAAAGCATCTGGTTCTTCTCTAAATAATAATACCTGCTGTTTAAATAATATTTCCACCTCTCCAGCTTCCCATGTGGAGCGTCACATCAGTTTTCTACTCCTCTTACCTTGTCTAACAAATTCTCCCCACTCCAAGAAGATCTGCTCCAAGAAGATCTGCACTCATCTGGAGGATCTGAGACAGACTGTATCCAACCCCTTTACTCAAGACCAGAAGAAGCTCTCAATGGGTAATGACTCTCCCGATTCTTCCTGGGCTGATCTTGTGTCCAGCTCTCCCTTTAAATCATCTGAACCACCCAAAAAGAAAAGGAGAAGAAAATCGAAGAGCAAGGCTACCTGAGGCTTTTCCCACTAAAAAAAATAAAAATAAAAATTTGTGATAAATACTATGGCCCATAATTAGATGTGATATAGCAGTTTCTCACCAGAATCCCTCCTCTTCACACCACCTCACTCGATTCCTTCAGTACATTTACCGCAAAGTGCAGTCTCTATCGCACCCAACAGGTTTGGAGCACTTAAATGCAGTAAATCACTATTGCTGCTAGAAGCCTGTATCTGTCTCGGGAGGTGAGCCAATTGACACTGGAGGTATTTAATCCATGTGGAGTTACTCTTAATGTATTCAATGGGAAAAAAAATAAATGAGAGAAAGAATAAATATTACAATGTTTGTAAGATCTCTTCTAATTAATCCTTGTGTGGTGCCAGACATTAGTATATATAATTGCTATTTACGCTCTAATTTTTCATAAGCTTTGGCGCCACCATGTGGTCAGACGCATATATACATATATAGAGTTCTGTATTTCATATCAGTGTGCCCTTAACCCTTACTATTATAGCATTTTTCCACATAAATCCTATCATTTGGAGTGTGGAGGATGATTAGACAAATACTCTAAAATCATTTACTTATTTAATATTTATTTTGCATCACTTCTAGTATGTAGTGCATCAGGTGCATTCCCATTATATCTCACAGATTTTGCACCAAAGTATGCTTCCAATTGTATTTCTATACATTGAGTTTTTCCGCCTTTTCACATTATTCTTCATCCCATTTTCTTCCAAATCATTGGAACTTATAAAAATGATTCCACAATACACTGATGCACTATGAACCTATAGTATATACTGCATTCCCTAACCTAGCTTATGTGGATTAATACACATCGGGCATCCTTTTATCTGGCTCACACTGTTTCAGCATTATCTGCCATCATGTTGGTATACTTTATTTAATATTGGACTTATTGCTAGGTCCAAGCTAATTCATTATGTTTGGAATTTAACACTATTACATAATTATCCTTTTTTATTTGGTAGAATGATGTTTTGTTTTTTTCCAGGGTAATGCTTTAATTACCTCAGCACAAATCTCAATTACACTTCATTAATATACTGTTATATAAAGTTTAGTATCTTAAGATTATAGGGTAAACCGTATCTTGAGATTCACTAATTACTCTACACGCCTAGTAGTGTAGAGTGAGAGTCCTGGTATATTTACCGACTCTTATTGCTCTGCATTTCATAAAAGTTTCAAATTAATATTCTTGTTACTGAGTTTATACTAAAGTTTGTTGGTTCTAATGTTTAATTACTTGATATTCTTATCTCTATACTCTCTCTCTGCGAGACAAAATGAATACAAATACTCAATCATCTCGAACCCATACAAGTTAAGGGCTCTGCATACATTTGTTTATTATATGTATTTACCTTTTGAATCTGTGACATCCTCTAAATTAATGGTATTGAGTCCTTCATTCCTATTTGTAACTAATTACCTTATATCCTAGTACCATGAGTGATCTAATCTTACATTCATGGAATGTCAAGGGACTCAACTCACCTTGTAAACGTAAGCAAGTACTTACCTATCTTAAAAAGCATAAAACACATATTGCTTTCTTACAAGAAACTAAACTTTTATCAGAGGATGTCGACAGACTTAAAAGGGACTGGTCAGTCAAGTATATCGTCATCTTCTCCATCCAAAAACATGGGGTTGCTATCTTAATACATAAATCTCTAATTGGCCCCCATAAAAATCATTAGAGACCCGGATGGTAGGTGGATTATAACCCTATTGAACACCACAGCAGGTCCGCTTATGTTTGTGAATGTATATGCACCCAACTTTGATTCACCCATTTTCTTCCATAATCTATCCCAACAAATTATGATTAATAATAAAAATAATTCACCTATTCTTATTGGTGGTGACTTTAACTTAGCACTACAAGCATATTTAGACAGAAGTAACTCATCACATGATGCCCACCCCCGTAGTATTAATGCTCTATCAATGCTTATGAAGGATTTAGGTCTCTCTGACATTTGGAGACTACATCATCCCAGACAACGAGATTACACCTTTTATTCCTCTTTACATAAATCATATAGCAGGATTGATTATTGGTTCTCTTCTCCCCTCATTACTGAAAAAATTATTGATACATCAATTCTCCCTATTGTTATATCTGATCATTCCCCTATCAGTTTGCATTTACTCTGGGGTCCACCTTCTTCTAAATCCCCATCTTGGCATTTAGACCCACTTTTACTCAGAGACCCTGAATTCACTCCTTGGATTAAAACCCAGATTCAAGATTTTTTTCTATTAACGATACTCCAGATCGTCTCAAGGTACTATCTGGGAAGCATTAAAAGCCACTATTAGAGGTAAAATTATTAGTTATGCAGCGCATAGAAAGAAATTAAGAGAACAACAATTATCTAATTTAGAAAAATCCTTAAAGAAAAAGAAACCCAATACTATAAATTAAATAAACCCAATCATAATTCACAGCTTCATCTGGAAATTCTACAATTAAGAATTAAAATTAACGAGTTGATATCCAGGAAAGCTGAACTTGCCCTTTTAGGATTAAACATGGTTATTGGGAACAAGGGATAAATGCGAAAGTTGCTCTCTTACCAGCTAAAAACTCAACAGATGCAGAGACATATAGCAGGTCTAAAAGATCCATCAGGTCAGACACACACAGACAACCTTTCAATCAATCGATTATGCAATCCTTTTACCATCAACTATACTGCAACCTAATACTACAAATCCCAACCTAATACAACATTTTCTGGAAAAATTGAATCTACCCACCTATCCCTCAGGACAAAGCTGTGCTTGATAAACCAATCACTTTACAGGAAATCAAACTGCTTTATCATCATTAAAAACAGTAAAGCACCTGGCTGTGATGGGTTCCTATTGATTTTTATAAAACCCTATCTGACACTCTTTGTCCTGTATTAGTCAATGTATTCAAGAAGCAACCTTAATAAAGAAACTCCATGCACAATGACCGAAACCATCATAACAGTCTTACCAAAAAGACAAAGACCTTTACTTCCTTCAAACTATAGACCGATCTCATTCTTAATACTGATGGAAAAATCTTTGCCAAATTATTAACTCTCCGCTTAGAATCTTTAATGACTAAACTCATCCATACTTCTCAATCAGGATTTATCAAAAATAGAAACAGTTCCGATCATCTTCGCTCATTACTCAATTTAATTCACAAAGCAAAAACTCTTAAAACCCCTGCAGCTGCAATAGCCATTGACTTTGAGAAAGCATTTGACTCTCTCAATTGGGAATATCTATATCAGGTGCTATCTCATTTTGGCTTTACAAATAATTTTTGTGCTTGGATTCAATTATTGTATACCTCCCCTTCAGCTCGAGTTCTCACGAACTCTATTTTGTCCCCCTCCTTTTACTTAGCAAGAGGCACAGACAGGATGCCCTATCGCCTTCATTGTTTATACTTGCCTATGGAACCTCTTTCTAGTCCCAGTCAATCCAGTACAATTAAAGGCATTACTATTGGTAACTCTACTATACTTCACTCTCATATGCAGATGATCTCCTTATTTTACTTGAAAACCTCGAAAGTTCTGGGCAACCTTTAGTTAAACTACTGAATGACTTCACCTCCCACTCCGGACTAGCTCTAAACCTTAACAAATCGAGCGCTACCACTGAATACCCTTTGTAGTCCCTCATGAACAACTCATTAGGCTTTCGTTGGCCCCCAAGGTATATCTTATCTTGGCATTCGGATCACCCCGACATTGAATAAATTATGGGATGCTAATCTTTCCCCTCTGTTAACCAGTATCCAAACAACACTTGATAGATGGAAGCTACTTAAACTTTCTTTTAATGGTAAAATTTCCGCCATTAAAATGTCAATAACTCCTAAAATATTATACCTATTTTCCAATATCCCTTTGATACTTCCCTCTAGTTTTCTTACTAAAATAGACAAAATTATCGGCAGCTTCATTTGGGAAGGCAAAATACCTAGATTTAGTCGTAATAAACTTAGATCCTATTGGTCAAAGGTGGCTTTGGACTTCATGGTTCCAAGCCTACTTATGAGCTTTCAGTACATCTCAAACAATTAAATGGTTTAACAAACCCAACATCCAGTCTCCTTTATGGGTCAATATGGAAACATCCTTATGTCCTGGTAATGTGGCGACTTCTTTCCTTTATAACACCCTTACCTCTTCTTTAAAGTCTCACCCTACCATAGCTGCTTCTATATTCTATTGGAAAATCATTCACAGGCATATTAAATCTAACCTCAAACCCTTAGCTTACACCCCATCTGGGGTAACCACCATATATCTCTTGATAATCACCCCATTTTTGTCGTACCTGGAAAAATAGGGTATTCTCTTTTGCAGGATATACTTGAACCCAGGTCATTAAAGTTAAAATCTTACACCGACCTCACGAGGCATATGGAATCTTCCCATCAGGATTTTTGGAAATATCTACAGCTAGTATGCATGCAACTCTTACCTCACACCCTTCTCTGCAATTCTCTGTATGATAAGCACATCTCTAAATGGATAAAAACAACATCCAATTTAAATAGCACTGTTTACAAAGATATTTGTGATATCCTTCCTGACTACTCTGTCAATGCTAAAACAGATGGAGTACTTTGCTACAATATAATATCACCAATGCACAATGGTCCAGATGTTGGCTCTCCTGTCACAAATCTTTTAATGATAAACGCAGTTCCCTCATTCAAACCAAGATCCTTCATTTGTGGTAATAACTCTGTTGTATTACAAAAAATGGGTTTATTGAACAATAACAATTGCTGGCGCTGCAGTTCCCCCAATGGGGATTTATTGCATATCTTATGGCACTGCCCCCTCATACAAAAGATTTGGCACTGTACTCACAGATTTGCAATGAAAGTGGTAGGTCAACCTTTTACACTAGACCCTAAACATTGCATTCTTGGTATTTTTAATCACCGTTCTTATAAAATTTCACATTCTCAGAGCAGATGGTTAAATATACTCTTCCTTCAAGTTAAACCCACAATCCTCATGCATTGGAGATCCAACATAATCCCAACCCTTCCCGGTATCATTAACCAACTATTGCAATATGCTTCTCTGGACCGTATGACATATATCTTGTCTGACCGACTCATGTTATATAACAATTGTTGGCAGGGCTTTTTTAATTTTTTGGAATCAACTAAATCTTCCAACACCAATGTATGGACTTAATATATATATGGATTTTCCCTTTTACTGATACATCATTGTAGTCTGCTTTTTCCCTTTTTTATAGTTCCTCTCTCTCTCTTAACTTTCTTATATATCTTTTCATTCCTATACTCTGTTCTCAATCATTCTTTATTACTCCACAATCCTTTTACGAATGTACTTTTTTCCGTTTTGCAGCATCATATATAATTATGTAACATTTTAATATAAACCGTATCTAATCATACTATCCGCTTTCAGTTCACTACAAATGTCAAGTATATGCTAATTACATGACCTGTATTGTTTACTATATTTTAAACCAAAAGCTCCTTGTATTATTGTAGCAATGTTCTTATTATATGCTGCCTCAATTTCTTTAAAAAAAAAATCCTCACGTACTGTACTGTAAGAGGTTTGTCTGTATATCTTATGAAAAATTAATAAAAAAGTTTAACTGTAAAAAAAAAAATTGATGACGTTAGGAGCATGCATAGAAACTGTGCAGCATACGACAAATAACATGTAGTATTTTTATTTTTTCACTAAATTTGCAACATGGGCTTTTTCGGACCCCACCTCATAAACAGTGGCATTGTTGTTTCGTTAATCAGTCCCAAAAGGTGACTCCACACAGAGACCACAAAATCAACTTTCATGACGGAGAAACAAAATGCCAGTGAGAGTGTTCATGAGGTGGGGTCCCAAGAACCCCATGTTGAAAATTTAGGAACAAAACTCCAAAAATTGGCTGAGATATCAGCCTAAGTTGAAACCCCCCCATTGACTGCCGTTATAGGGTTTACCACAATTTTTTCAGTTCCCGGTTCAGCTTTGAAGAGTGCAGACGTGTTCCCGGTCCACCGAAGATCACTGCTCCTGACCTCCGCAGGTAAATATGGGGTGAGGGGGGTGTGAGGAGGAGGATTCACAGAGGGAGGGATGGGATAGGGGAGGGAGGTGGCAGGGACAACAATGGACTGTCTTCTTTTTTTTTTAGGTTTAAAAAAAAAATACCTTGGGGGACGGTTTTCTTTTTTTACAGGTGAAATATTATTAAAACAGATTTTGCCACACTAGGGTGGGCTCCCAGTGTGCCAGACTAGTAGAGGGTGGGGCCAATTCTGACCCAAGGATTGGGCACTCCAGGATCAGCTAAGAAAATAGGGGCATGGGAGGTCTGGCGCATCCAACACAGGGAGTGGGCATGCCAGTGTTGGAAACATAAAGAAGTGTTTTGGCACACTGGGGTGGGCACCCAGTGTGCCACATTAATGGGGAGGAGGGAGATACATGCCAATACAGTGATTGGGCACCCCAATATCAGTTTTCTGAAGAGACTGTGGATGGGGAGGCCTCGGGAGCCACCAATGTGGTAAGCCATGCCATGGCTCATTTATTTAACTATTTCACCATGAAAGGCACACTGAACAAAATGAGAGCAGGAGCCAACAAGAACTGAAACTGTGCCCATGCACATTACTGTGCACTGTAACACCCATGGCCAGATTCTTGTTGGCTGGATGTCTGTGTGCCTGGTTGGGAGGGAGGAGCTACCACTGCAGCAATGAAACTGTCCCTGACTGCTGCGGCAGATTTTCTTTCAAGTGCGGCTCTCACTTTGAAACTGCTGTCATCCGCAGTTTCACGGCTGATTGGTGGCCTAGGGACATGCCCATTAGAGCGTCTGCTGCATTGGCCACAATACGGAAACACCTCTGCAATGCTCTACTATCTCAATATGTTTCTTGTGCGCCATGTGCGAAAGCAAACATAAAAAGGGCTAGAAGTTTTACCTATTTAATTTGGCATTTTTAGTCTAATTGTATGATTTTTATCAAGGACCTGGGCTAAATTGCTGCATGCACAGTAATTCTTTTTATGTTTAGGAATTTTAGCTGAGATTTGCTTGGTTTGCTTAAACTGTTTTTAGATTACCTATGGGAAACCATACACTGCTAGGTATGTTTTATACATCTTTAAAAGGCACCCACAGACTGTGAGATAGGGTGCCAAACAAATAAACTACTAATTTACTTACTTATACACTTACAGTACGTACTTATTTATTTATTTATGTACCTACTTAAAGGCTCTCCTACTGTGTGAAAATCTGAATAAATAAATCAATAATAAGGAAATAATGTTCAATATTGTACACACCTGAGTTTGCTTATCCTTAAACCAGGGCAGTCGTCTGATAAAATGTTTGTCATTTTTTTCCTTTTGCCATGCTGTGTGTGATTCTGTGGTAAGGGCACCATGGCCTCAGGCAAAAGAGAGGTCAAATTTGTTACAGCATTGTAATCCAAGTAAAAACTTGTGAAGGGCATGAGGCATTTAGGTGGGGGGAGGGGGGAGTTCCTCCCAGTTTAGGGACTATTAGCAGGTTCCTGCATTCTTCCTGTAAAGGGAATACCCAACAGTACAGTATAAGAATCTGCATAAAGGGGTCCACGGAGACAGGGGGACAGATTTTGCAAAATATAAGATTGCCGTAAGCCCTGGCTGCACCAAAGATATGGCACACTGGGCTTTCAGCAATCTGAAGGGATAGTCTATCCCTTTCCCTTGTAGCTAAAGATGCGTATGAGACCATCTTTATGTTGTCTTGCTTGCATCAATACCCAGGGCCTTTTACAAGGAGCCATGCCCCTGATTTTACACAAGCTGTTGTCAATTTGGTCAATTGCCGTAACTACACCTGAGATTATAAAATCAGGTGCAGTTGCGACATCGGCAATGATGCCAGGGTTTGAGGCAGGGCTGGATGCAAGCCCTGCATTACCTTTTTAAATCTAGCCTAGGAAGTCTTGGTCTGTGTAGCTAAGTCAGTCAATGAAGAGTCTGGACAGGAAAGGGAACTCTCCTTGTGAAGACTCTGCTGTTAGTTTTCCCAGAGGAAGGGTACCCATAGCAGTGACCAGAGAGGTGGTGGAGACCACTCAGATGGAGATCATGGGAAGAACTTTAGCAAAGTCTTCTACTAGATAAAGACATGCTAGTATGTTTTGTCTGAGAAAGAGCAGAGAGAAAGACAACAGTAACAACTCCTGATTCAGGAGGCTCAGAGACACTTAATCTTAGAGAGCGAAAGAGAAATATCCACCCCAGCCCATGGAATATGGAGGAAGCCATCATTGGTGCTCCCTGCAGGGAGTGAGAGTCCCATCTAGTGTCTAGAGGAGTGAGAGTCCCTGATCATTACAACAGATACTCTGGAGGTAAATAGGGTGGACAATGCCTATATGGGAAGAGATAGAGCTGTGAGGAAGCAGGTAGAGGAAAGGCCAGTGCTTTTACACTTGTGTAATTTTAACGTGGATGATATTTCATACTTTTAGGATTGTGTATGTTGAGATGTGTTTGGGGATCGATCACCACAGACCACTGTTTAGTATTGGGGATAGGGAGGAGACAAACTGGAGTGCCATGGGTGTGTTTTATGGTCCCTGATTGATCACTTTACTGTAGTTCTGGGAAGTTAAATCTGTCCTGAGGTAAACTGCAGTGCAGGAAGCCAAGTAGTGCTAGATTAAGATACAGCTCTCCGCTGCGGTATGTTTAATATTGGATCACCTAAGCTTTAGCCCTAGACGGGAACATTTCCAGGCCTAGACTGGAGTCACCAAACAGACTGTGGCCAACTTCTGTCTTAGCCATGAAGGACTTAAGTTCAGTGGGCAAGTTAGTCCTATGTGCAGGAAGAGGGACACTTATACCAAGGGAGGTTCAGTTCAATTTGGGTCACCTAACTCCAAAATACAGAAGGGATGTTCAGACATTAGCCAGAGGCCATATGTCACTTAAAAAGCCTCAGGGTGCTGCACAGCTACAAGAACTGTTGTGGGGATAGTCTGGAATGCTTAGGGACCAGGGTCATAAGTATCTTGCCTTTATCCAGAAATGAATCTAAGGGTATGTGAGTCCTAACCCACTACCCAACAGGATGTCTCCAGATAGGAACCCCATTAAAATCAGAATGCCGGTTACTATGAATTGTTTCTGACACCTGTGAGTGATACTGTACATCATGTTGTTTGTATGTCCTGTCTGTAAATGCACTTGATCTCTTTAACCCTGTGTGTGGACCCCAGTTGCTTGCAAAAGACTTGTGACTGTGTCAGGATTGCTTCTTAAGGGACAGTACCCTTGTGCCCAGAGTGCAGGAATGCGTCACCTTGTCAGAAGCACCACATACCACAAGGAAGACCCAAAATAAAAAAGAAAAAGGAAAAAGATGAATCAAGGTACGTTCACCTAAAGGCCAAAAGATAAAAGCAGTCAAAACTTATATATGGCTTATGCCACAAGTTGTGGGTGGGGCTACATGTGCTACTGGGGAGGAATGTTGTCTTGTGTTTGTCTTCTGAAGCTCAGTGCACTGCTGGTGCCAACATTTGGTGTCAAGCTACTGTGTGCCCCTGTATTTTAGGGGACATTTCTCTGTACTATTGATGCACTGATGTATTGATTGATTGATTTATTTATTCACTGATATTTTGTTGACCAAGAAAGAAGGGTTAGGCAGTTCTGACTATTTTTAGCCTCTTCCCAGGGGCTGAGGGTAGAGATACAGCTGCAAATTGACATATAGAATCAGATTAAGCTGTATATGGTATTTTAAGTGAATAGGGGAAATCTGGCTAGGACGCTGGCAAAATTCCCCAATCCTTTTCGAGAAATGGGAAGGAATCTTTAACGTCCTCCTGAACAACCACCAAAACAGGCAGATGGGACCTCAGTTTAATGTGTCATACAAAAGATATCACTTCAGAGTGTCCCCCCCCCCCACCCCACCCCATGCTGCACTAGTGGCAGTTTTGGGTTCACCCCAAGTTCCTGGTGAGGAGCTGGTGTGGGGCTAGAATCCACAACCTTCTGATCTTCCAGCCTAACTTAGGCACAACTTATTGATACATAATGTAGCAAACCTTCCCAGAACTTTAAGCCTCATGGCGCCATCTAGTGGCAAACAGACAAATATAACAATCTGTTTTTTTCCACACTGCAAAAAAAAATTTGCTCATGCAGTTATAAGAGATTTTATTAGAACAACTGGTTAATTCACAGTTTTCCAAAAAATATATCATATTTATATGGTATGCTGAGCAGATAGTGCAGTTCCCAGCTTCCAACAACCCTGGCCATAAGGTTACTGGTTTATAGTGTTCCTAAGGAAGATCCATTCTTAGGCAGTGTTTAAAAAAACACTATATTGTGATACAGGAGGTCACAGGTTTATTTCTTTATTCACTTAGATTTTTTTTCCTGGTAAGTAAGTAAGTAAGTAAAACTTTATTTATATAGTGCCTTTCCACAACCAAGGTGCTGCACATTTAAAATACAGTATGCAGACATAAAATGTATGGTAAAAGAGTAAATATAGCTATGAATTAAAATTCATCTGGGAAGGCTAAGTTAGAGATATGTCTTCAACTTGGTTTTAAAACTATCGACAGTCAGGCACTCTCTTAACCAACAAGGTAGAGACTTCCACAGGGTAGGTGCTGCAAAAGAAAAAGCACGGGCACCAGATGTTTTTAAATGAACCCTGGGAATCTCTAGCAATCCCTCATTGGCAGATCAGGGAGGATGGAGGGGGTAGTAGGGAGTCAGGAGATCTTGCAGGTAGCCAGGTCCCTGTTTGTGTATGGCTTTAAAAGTTAACAAGCCAACCTTAAAAGTAATCCGCCACTGAACATGCAGCCAGTGCAGTCTGCACAGCACAGGTGTAATATGACTGGCCTTTGATGTACCAGTCAAAAGCCTGTCCGCAACATTCTGCACTAGCCGCAGGTGGCAGATATCAACTGCAGGAAGCCCTAGGTAGAGGGCATTGCAGTAGTCAAGGTAGGTGGTGACGAAGGCATGGACCAATGTTGGAAGGTCTTCCGGAGGAAAACCAGGTGCTTCACCTGAGCGATATTCCTCAGATGGTAAAATGAGGATTTAACCATGGCCGACACCTGAAATTTCAGGGTCAGGCAGTCATCAAAAATAATGCCCAGCTTACGCACCCAGTCTGAATTAGTGAGCTAAACACCATCAAGCCATGAGCCTGATGCCTGCCCAGCCCCCAAACCCACCCCCAGATGACCTGGGTCCACTACCAACACTTTGGTCTTGTCTGGATTCAGTCTCAGACAGCTGGTGCTCATCCAATCCTTGATCTTGGTGAGACAGTTACTTAGCATAGAGACTGCATCAATCTGTCTGGGTAGAAAGGACATATAGTTGAGTATCATCTGCATAGCAGTGAAAACTCAAACTGTATCATCTGATTATATCTTCTAATGGCAGCATATACACTGCAAGCATCATGGGTGCCAATATGGAGCCCTGTGGCACCCCGAAGGACAGGGGGAGGGCATCAGAGGAATAAATTCCATTGACCACCCTCTGAGACCTGTCCGCGAGGAAAGATCGAAACCATTTGAGGACTGTACCCGACAGCCCACAAAGGAGCCACAAGGACTCCAAAAGCACACCATGGTCTACAGTGTCAAATGCTATAGAGAGTTCAAGAATGACCAAGATGGTATGAGCCTTTCGATCTCTTGCTATTAAGAGGTCATTCAATACTCAGACAAGTGCAGTGTTGGTGCTGTGTCTCTTCCTAAATCCAGACTGGAGAGCTTCATAGACATTGTGGGTCACAAGGTGATCCTCCAGTTGCAATGCAACAACCTTCTCAATAACTTTATCCACAAAAGGCAGATTAGAGACAGGCCAGTAGTTAGCTGGACAGTCAGGATCCAAGGAGGGTTTTTTAAGGAGTGGTCGTATGATCACCTCCTTGAGGGGACCAGGAAAGATCCCCCCTCTCCAAGGAACTCCAGATAATTTCAGCTAGGACTGGGCAGATATCATCTACACAACCCACTATTAGGGGAGTAGGGCCCGGATCCAGACTACAACTGGTTGGGCGCAAGGTCTGGACTGTCTTCACAATGTCCATGAATTCTGGCCGGCTAAAGTCCGTCCAGACAGACTGAGTGCTCCCTACATCCCACTGGCCTCTGAAATCCCTCATAGGGACAGCCAAGCAGATACTGGACCTGATGATAGCAACCTTATCTGTGAAGAATCGAGCAAGCTCCTCGCATTTAGCCTGAGAAAAGGCTCCCCTGAACTGGAGACAGATTGGATTGCACAATCTGTCGACAGTCCGAAAGAGCTGAAACGGTTGATTCTGTGCAGCAGAACTCTCCCTAGACAGGAATTCTGCCTTCTTATGGGTGGTTTCTGATTGATAGCCCTTATAATGTTCTATCAATCTAAGCCTGTCAGCATCCAGGCTGGACTTCTGCCATGCTGTCTCCATCCTTCGACCAATTCGCCTCAGCTCCTTTAAGCAACCATCAAACCATAGGATCCTAGGGGCGAAGAGTGAGTGGCCGAGTATGAATAGGAGCAATCAAGTCCAAGGCATCTCCCACCACCTTATTATAGGCGAGTACAAGATCCCCTGGACTCATGTATTCACCCGACAATCCCAATAGGTCCAGCACTGCCGATAGACCATTTGGGGTAACCCCCTTAAAGGGCGGTACTGGATCATCTCCTTAGGTGCAGGTCCATTGGGGGAGCCCCGAAACTGAACCCTATGATGTGATGGTCAGACCAACTGACTGGTTGCACCCCCAAATCTGTGATCTCCATCCCCAGGAGGAACACTAGATCCAATGAGTGATCCCCTATATGGGTAGCGGAGGTGACCACCTGTGTGAGGCCCAGCATCATCATTAGCTGGAGGAGATTTTGACCAAACTGCAAGAGTTCATCATCGACCCAGGCATTGAAGTCCCCCAGAACTATCCATCCAGGAACTTCAGTACCGTGTCGACGAAGAAGTCCGCTGTCTCCTGCAGGAATTCTCCACCGTCACCTGGTGGATGGTAGATGAGGAGTATCCCACAACCTACACCCTCTCCCAAGATGCACTCAAAGGATCTGGTGGGCCCCACTGGCACATCCACAAGTGCACTAGACAATGTTATGCCTATTTTCAGGCATGTCCTAGGAGAATTTCAAATATCAAACAGGTTTTATATGTAGCCCACCCCCTTCCCGGTGTCCAGGGATATGATAGCAGAATGTCTGTGGGAGGGGTGGGCGACCACAGTAGAAACAAACTTGATGACTTACACTAGGATCCTGGGTGCAGCAACCTTCACAGGAAGGCTGAAAAGCAAAACTCCATTAGCAGCTCCAGTTAAGGTGACAATAAAATGTAACATATATAAAACAACAAGCAAAAAAGGGTCCTTTAATAACAGTTAATAGCTCCAGGAGCTTTACAGGAAAACATCCCATGGGAGGTCTTGTAGCATAGAACAGGAGTGTCCATTATATCAAAGTCCCAACTCTATTCTCCAGTTCATACACAGTGCCCATATCCGAGGGACATGAACTAGATGATCCCTAAAAGCAGGCAACACATACGTCACAGTGAGCATATTCAGAAAACTCCAGCACACTCTCAATGGCGTTTCACTTTGCTCCTAGGTTGTCTCTCTGACTCTCACTCTCTGGCTGGACCCCAAACTGAAATGCACTCCACTTGGCCATAACTCTACACCTTGAGTGACTGCCCCACGAACTATGGAACATGTCCCCAAGAGGTAGTCTGTCACTGACCTCAAGTCACCATGGCACAGAAAGCAGAACTCCATCTGAGGCCCTACACATTCCCTTTAGGCCACAGATCCTTGCAGCTTTAGCTCCCAGGGCTCGCAGCTCTTAGTGGTAGATTCTCACTGGGGACACGAAGTCCCAAACACTCTCTCTGCTCCACCATCCACTCTGTCATGACTTAGACCCACAGCAGCCACATAACTTGTCATCCTGCAGGCTCACAGCTTCCCCACAGGGGAAAAGGCATCTACTCTACAAACAGCCACAGCCATGACTTCTTCCTGGACCTTCTGTCTTCCCCAGTAGACTCTTTAAACTTTGATGCATCAAGTGGGCAATCCATCCTTCTCCTTCACCACCAGCTCCCTGGAGGTGGAAAAGTAACCCTTTAAGGGCCTGGGCTGCTATACCCAACTAAATATCCAACAGTATAAATTAGTACACTGACTCTTGCATGCTAACCCTGGGGAAGGGTTACATATAAACAGAAACACAGAAACATATATTTTGATGACAGATAAGGACCACTTGGCCTACCTAGTCTGCCCATTTCCCTACCTATTGGACAAGCTGCAGATTCTAGTTAACCAACAGCCTACTTCCTCCTACCACCCACAGTAATTGCCTTATGTCTATACCATGCATTCTTGAATTCCCCACTGTTTTTGACCCCACGACCTCCTCAGGAAGGTGGCTCCATGTGTCCACCACCCTCTCCATGAAAATTTACTTCCTGACGTTGCCCCTGAGCCATTCCCACTCTGTCTTCAAATTGTGCCCCCTCATTTTTGCACATCAATATAATGGTGAAGGTAACAGTGAAAATAATTGTGACAAAATTAACAGTACTACAGAAACACAGTAGAAGACAGGCGGTGCATTGCAATTGAACTGCATCAAACGTAAGTACATTGGCTGGGATAGACAGGCAGAATTACAAATACTAGTACAGTACATCAGGTACAAGAACATTTATCACAGGAATATAAGAACTTATGAAGCTCTCTTTTGAAGCACAGGTGTGACTGAGTGAGCCTAAGGTTAGATAGCAAGGAGTTCCAGGGCTTCAGGGCAAAGGAGGAGGAGGAAGCTTGGTCACTCATGTTAGTGTAGTATTTAGGAAAAGCCAGAAGTGAGAGATCACTGGTTCTGAGAGGGTAGGCCTGATCACTACGTGTTAAGAGGGCAGCTAAGGCAGCAGGTTTAGATGAGCTAATAATAATTCTGTCAATAGTACAGACTAGAGTGTAAACTGTCACAAGAAAGGAGATACTTAGCCAACAAAAAATCCTAAACTAGAGTAAAGAATACATTGGTAGGTTAGTCGGGTAACAGACAAAGCCAAACAACTAATGTTATTATATGTTATATCCCATTTTGTCAAGTTACATTTGCTAGAGTGATAGAAAGAGACAAACTCATAAGTAAGGCTTGGCAGCAGGACACAGACTGCTAAGAGATTGCTACAAGAAATGGTGTTACACTCAATGCACCAAGCAGGCTGGGATATGCGGAAAAGATGCATACTCCACCCGAGGCACTTCACACCCACAGACAGGTGCACCCATACCAGCAGTCACAAACACCAACCACCTGTCTACGGCTCCGCCCTTCAATGCGCAGGACTCCGCAGGCAGCCAGGGGCGGAGTCGCTGACCCTGGCAGGCATCCAAAGGGATGCTTGTCCTCGGTCCAACAGTGGATCCCTCGCGCTGGGATGCGCAGGTCCAGGGTAGTGCATGCCTACTGCAGGCACCCGGACCTGTGCGACATGGCCGCTATGGCCAGTCTGTGCACTGGCCCAGCCCTCAGCATCCAGCACCCTCCCAGCACACTGCAGGACCCCGTTCTGCATGCCTGCAATGGCAGCTGTGCCCCAACACCATTGTGGCCATACCCTCGTACCCCTGAGCCCCTGTAGGGGGGCATGTGCCATCTTCCATCCCCTCCAGGCAACATGATGTCTCAGGCACACACCTGTCCCACTGCCCCTGCCCTCTCTGGTCACCTAGTAGGCAGGGGAAGCACAGAGAGCACTGTCCAGGTCCCCCGTCATCCACCGGATGGAGTCCCTGGGAGCATGCAGTGGGATATGGCAGGGTCCTGACTGCAATAACTTGCACCCATCTCAACACCCATGTGGCCAGCATTACATGGTTTAGTGCATACTGCTTACTGCTGGCACACCCCCGTAATGCCCCCGGCGTGGTGCGGTGTGTGGACGTGGGGGATCAGGTGCATTGGGTCTGCATGCCCCCCGTTTGGGCGTCCAGTGTGGGAGGGGGCACAATGGGTGCAGGTTGGCTATGCACCCAAGATATGTAGTGTGTAGCCACTCTGTACCTTCGTGCATAGCGCCCAGTATCTGTAATTGTATATAGGTTGACCAATCCCCTGGATACTGCTGCATGCAAACTTCAATCGTGGGGGGAAGTGCTCTCAGGAAAAAAATTCTTCATGCTGTTTCTGTTAACTTCAACTAGTGAATTTTTATTTTGCTCCTACCCAATGTTTCACCGTATATTCTTATGGTTTCTTCAGAGGACAGCCTTTTATTAATTTACATTGTAAAATTAAATATAATAATTATTGATACTGGTTTGTCACACTTATTTTTGAATAACGACAAACTTGACTTCATTCCATCCTTTGTTTCTTTTTTGTTTTACTATAGTCATAGGTGCCTTTAAATACTGTCATTATTTTGCCTGTAAATAAAGTTAAAAATAATAAAATACCATCTTTTTGGTTATACAAATCTATACAAACTCTATTTTCTTACAACGCGCTGGTGTACTCTTGTGTCTACCAACCACCACCAAGTGAGCTAAGCGACATGACTACATTGCTTTAGCCTTCCTTTCCCATAACACATACTTCACACACTCTGCTACCTGCAAGTTCAGCGGTGCTAAGTCACCGATTTATTGCTTTCTGTTTAGTTCTGTTTCATATAACAACTCGGTTTCAATTTGTTTCCTGAAGATAATCCTACGTTTTAGTGACCATCTGTTCACTACTTCACTTTATTAGAAATAAAAGGAAATCTCTAACAGAAAATTTTTCTCTTACCATACCTCACAGTACAACCTTCGAGGAATTCTGGCGAGGAGTGAGTGGCCATAGCACTGCTTCTCTTGAGCCTGAGACAGCCGTGACATCACATGATGTGATTACATCACCAGATGTGGGTATGCACATGTTGATGCTTGAGCATGCTGTGTTGCCATGGCAGTACATCACACAGACACTAAGTGTCTGCCAGTCATGATCTCAGGATCTGACACTTGTGGAATGTGTCTCTGTGGCCATAGATTAGCAGTTATCAGTCTTATTGTTAAAGCATCTTAAACGACTATACTGATTGTCTTCTCTCATTATTCTACAATTCTCCCACCAAAATCTATAGTTTTAAAACTCGTGTTCATAACAGACTACTTCACCAATGGTGTAGAGGTTTTTAAACTTACCTTGTATCTTTTTATATTAACTCTGCACAGTATATTTTAATGGTTTCATATTTCTAAGTCTTTCACCATTTCTATACATTGTTCTTCATAGTATTCATTTCATCTCAGCTACTGAGCTTTCAAGCATTGCAAACTTTCTCTCTATAAAACACTGCTGCAATATTAGTGTGCGTACCAGTAACATATCTTTTACATTTCATTAGCTTGAATACTTAAACACTGTGACTTGCTGCAAAATCCAGTACAGCACTACTGTTTAGTTAATACCAGTTTTGTCCATCTTTAGTCTAACATGCATTGTACTGTTAGATTATTTCAATATCAGTCAAAAACAACATTCAGAGGCATGGCTTAGGAAATTATCTTTATATTAGTAAAGTCCAGACACAGTCTGATGGACCATTGACAACATCCCCACACAGCCTTCTGTTGAATTGGCAGTTACCAGCACACTGTCCAGTTTGAATCCCTGTTCATTCCTGGATAGATAGATAGACAGACAGACAGACATACTTTATTTATAAAGGGCCCCTTTCCGAAGACTCGGGGCATTGCACATTCAGAAACAATACAGATATACAGCATCATATAACAATAAATTTAACTGAGAGCCAATAGTTAATCTATCTATCCCAATTAAAATAACTTATCGAATACATTTTAATAATTAAAAGCCTGTTGGAACAAGTAGGTCTTAAGACCCTTTTTAAAGGCTTCTACTGAGGGAGCCTCCTTCAGAAACCCAGGTAATGGCTGGCCCGCTGGCATAGTAGTTGGATTTCTGCTTGCAATGCCGATGACCTGAGTTCAGATGTGAGCTCAGGAGTTGGAGAGAGCCAGCCGGGGGTGGGGGAGAATCAAGCATCCAACAGACTGCTCTCCTCCTCTGGGGGGGAGCATTTGATCTGCGATCGAACCCTAGTGGAGGCTGGGGGCCAGTGCAGGCAAGGCTTGGTAGTTCCAGGAGGTGTGCCAGATGTGGGCGCGTACACCCATACATCACTGCACGCCACACCTCCCATCACTAGGGGACAAAATGGACGCTGGAATCCAGTAGCCCCACCCCATGAAGCCGAGCTCATAGATCCACATCAACAGATTAAACAATGTGGCACCATTTGGAGGGGTACCCGGGGTAACCCTCCTAGCGGCTCTGCCCCGGGTGCAATCTAGGGTGAACGCAGGTGGGGGTGATGGTGGTCCCAGAGGATGGGGGGAGGTGAACAGGAGGAAGGTGAGTTAAAAAAAAAAAGATAACCAGGTAATGCGTTCCAGAGGATAGGTGCAGCTACTGAAAATGCCCAATCTCCCGAGTGCCGCATTCTAACCGTGGGAACTCCAAGGAGGCAACCCTTGGCAGAACGGAGAGCCCAGGCTGGTTGGTAAGGGGACAAGGAGATCTTGCAGGTAGACTGGACCCCTATCATGTAGGGTCTTTTAGGTCAAGAGCCCTACCTTGATGACAGTCTTCCACCTGAATGGCAGCCAGTGCAGTTCGCAGAGGACCGGAGTGATATGCTCACTCCTTTTCATACCCATCAACAATCTTGCCACCACATTCTGCACCAGTTACAGCTGGCGTATGTTGCCTCCAGATAACCCTAGGTACAGGGCATTACAGTAATCCAACCTGGACATGATGAAGCATGCACCAGTGTAGAGAGGTCTTCAGGCAGGAGCAGGGCTCGGATCCGAGCAATGTTCCTGAGATGATAAAATCCACTTTTAACAATGTCTTACAGCGGAGCATCAAGTGTCAGGCCATCGTTCAGAATCCCACATAGATCATTCACCCCAGCATTAAGCCAGGGGGCACCCCTCACCCCCCGCCATGATGACCTGGCTCTACCACCAGTACCTCAGGCTTGTCTGGGTTAAGTTTGAGCCAGTTTTGAGTTATTCAAGTCTGGATTTCCTCTAGGCAGCTGTTAAATACAGAGGTCGCCATCTAGGTATCGGGTGCACAGGACAGGTATAGCTGGGTGTCATCTGCATAGTAGTGAAAACCCAGCTCATACCGCCTGATAATGTCTCCCAACAGCAGCATAAATACCATGAACAATAAGGGCGACAAGACTGAATCCTGTGGAACCCTGCAGCACAGAGGCTTCAGTTATGTAACAGCCCCTTTCTTACCACTTGGCTGTTTCGGGGTTCTCAGGGTCCATCTTGTACTCACCTCCCAAGGGGGCTGGCTAGGGTTCACCAATGGGTTTGCCACTCTGGATTGGAATGGTGCAGTGCCTCCGCCTGGGTCTGTGGTATGGGATACCTGGTGGACAAAACACAATGTTACCAACCCCTAGCAAAAAATATTAGTTCCCTCTCACACACAGTGACTTTTACCCACACAATAATGGTAGACACCAAGCAATAAAGAGTGAGCCAGTATTATAAAACAAGCTAACCTCTGATTTGTTCTGAGAATGGGGTAACCGGATTAAACAGCATCAGCCAACTTTAATAGTTTTACCCAGTACAGTCCCAGTACCTTCCTGCAGCTCCCTCCCCCCCCCAATCAGCTGTTCCGATGTTAATAGTCTGTTGTGGTGGGTACCTCACTGGGTTGCTGGTGGTCAACCAGTGGAACCAGGGTTGGTGCACCGGAGACTTTGGGATACTAAGGGAGTTCTGAAAAGAAGTTACAGAACTTTGTAAGGGGTCTCAATAGCAATTCAGACACACTCAGCAGTGTCTGTTCTACTTTGCTGCCTGGTCTTATCCTGCAGATTGTCATGTCCTGCCCAGAACGTCACCCCTTTTACACTTACTGTTCAGCTAACTTAAATGCAGAAAGACTCCTCAAAACCACAGCCCAGAGGCACTTACAGTCTGGAGGCTTCAGTGGTGTGTTGGGAAACACAGTTAGACAGTACCCTTCTGGCATTGGCAGGCAGTCTTGTGGTGCGCCACATCAGCTGGCTGTGAATATGCAGCAAACTGGACCTTCACCTGTCAGGCTTGTCCTCAACTTTGCCCCTTGGGCCTTTCGTTGTCTTCGCTCAACAGGCCTCTCATCGTCTTCACCTCCTCTGGCCTTTTGTCAGTCCAGCGTGTCTGGCGGTCTGGGAGTCACCCTGGACATCCACAGGGTACACAGCTTCTTCTGGAGTTGAAACCAGCTGGGCACTTGCAGTCTCTGATTCAGCCCAGCCTGCTTTGTTCAGTCTCTGCAGGCCAAACAGTCTTTATTCTCTTGCAGACTGCACTTTACTAACAGGCTGGCTTTAATAACACAGTCCCAATTCACTTTGCCAGAAATCCAAAGCAGCCACACAGCTCCTTTCCCAGGTTGCTCACTACCTTGGAGGCTCTCTGCCTAAATGCTTTAGTGGGCTTGTTCCTTTTCACACCCAAAATGTGCCTTGGGGCTTAGGCAGCCCCACAAAGTCTCGGCTCTTCCTTGATTCTCCCAGCTAATCCCCCTTGTCAAACTAGCCACTCCTTTTCACAGAACCACAGACCTCCCCTTCTAATTAGCTGGCTCTTTTCCCAGGCTTATCTGTGCCATCTAACCCCTTCCCAACAGCCCCTATGACATAGAGCTTAATGAGGGCTGCCATGTTTGTTTTCTTCTGGCTACATGACTTTTGTAGCCCATAAAATTTATAAATAACCCAGCCAAGGGCTGATATACACATGTCCTGGCTCTGCTTAGCCTGAGGAGGCCAGGAAAACCCATTGTTTAATTGTAGGGAGCCCCAATTGCATATCAGGGCTCCAGATACAAAAGGCGCACTTCCTACATCCAGGGAAGCCATGGCTTCTTTAAGATTTTTGGCTGTGCATGTGCAGCCGATGCATGGGGGACATATTTGTTTACCTTCCTCCGGTCCGTTTCACAGCCACTCCCCAGACTGGCCAAAGCTCTCCAAAGCACCAGAAGTGCAACACTGCCCAAGACCTCTGCTCCTTCTCCCAATGGGGTCGAGTAGCAGAAAATGTCAACAGCCACAGCCGCAGGGACTACAGTGAGAAGCCTGGTCCAAATCCCGCCAGGGGCTCCTGAACTTAGCCCTCTGGTCCTGATTCCAGCAGTCACAGGGACCGGAGGCAGAACAAGGATGTAGTGGGGCTGTAGCCTCAATAAGTTAAGCCCCAAATTGGGGGGGCTTGCACCTATATTTTCCTTTAGGGTCTCAAAACAAAAATATCCATCTCCTTTCTGCTCTCTCCAAAGCCCTGTTATAGTCTCCTCCCCTAAGTGGTTTCTCCAATTTTGCAAGACCCTGAAACCTAAGCGAAGCCCCTCTGTGTCCCTCTTCTCAAAAATGTTCTGTTACTTGGGACTCTTTGTCTTTGTTTCTAATAGTGGATTTAAGCTCTTGTATTTGAACCTTCAAAGGTCTCAGCATTTTCCCCACTTTTGTTACAAGGACAGTGTATAATATACACAACCCCATGTGTGTTGCACATAATGTGCTGATGAATTTGGTATTTCTTGTTAGTATGTGGGTGTTCAAATATTCTTTTTTACTTGTATGTCCACATACCCCACATCTTCTACATGGTGTAATTCCAGGCTGTAATGGTCCCAGTAGTAACTTTCTCCCACCTTGAGCAACCTCTAGTATTGGGTGCACTTTTCTGCACCAATGTGTCTTTTAATGTTGTTACCTCCTGCAGCAACAATGGGTCTCTGGGCAAATAGTCTCTTGCCTGGCTGATAATCCTGTGGGATCCTCCAGTTTTTATTAATGATGCCCCTGATTTGTTTTCATGTTTTTATTATTGTTGAGTGCTAGAACTAGTCTGTATTCTGTTTCTACACTTCCTCTCACCTCTCTATTAGAAATTGCCTCCCCATGTATTATTGACCTAATTCTTTGCTTTGCTTTTGTTAGTACTTCTTGGGGGTACCATCTTTTTCTGGAATCTTCTGTGTGTCTCTTCGAGCTGCTCCTGATGTTCCTCTTCCTCATGGCAGTTCCTACACACTCTTAAGAACGGCAAGTAGGGAATGCTCTCTTTCAAGTGGTGCTCATGGTAGTTGCTATAGTGCAACAAGGTGTTCTTGTCCATGGGTTTCCTATAAAGGCTTGTAAGGAGGCTATTCTCCTTCAAATAGATATTCAAGTCCATCCACTGTGGAGGTTGTCCGGTTCTTCCTTTGAAACAGCTTCACCTGAAGAGACTGTTGGCAGTGCTGGTCACCTCAGAAGTGTCAAAGGCATGCACTAGGGGGCCAGAGGCAGCACTGGTGGCCTACAATACAGCCATTACTGAGCCTTTTGACCTCTTAGCACCGACTGTGTACACTGTTTGGAGTCAGGCCTTGTCTTGTCATGATTCAATGGCAAGCTGAAGGCGATGAAAACCACGGGGCAAAGGTTGGAGCGTTGTTGGAGAAAGTCCAGGGCCAAGGAGGACAAACTGGTTCTGATTTCTCATTATGACGAGTATCAGAAAGCAATAACCCTTAAGAAAGTGGCTTTTCTGTCCAGGGAGATTGCTGCTGGGAGTAACTGACCAGCTCAGTTCTTCCGGATGGTAGACAGGTTTTACATCTGGCCTGTCTGGAGCCTCTAGAGCTTTTTCATCTGTGAAATGTGAGGGGTTTGCTTGGTTGTTCTCAGACAGGGTACCCTCTGTTGGGATCGAGATTTCTCCAAGTGGGCTGTCGCATCCCAGCAGCATGGAGCCTGGGAGTTGGGGCCGGTTTCAGTGGTCCTGGGGACAGTTTTGACCAGTGACAATACATGAGGTGTGTGAGGTGATCTCTGAGTTGCAGCCAACATTTTGTAACCTGGATCCAGGCCCAACGCAACTACTGGTGAGCTGTATGGGATATCTGGTCCTGGTGTTCATTGAGATTGTCTGGTGCTCTTTGTAGGAGGGGGTTTTCCCAAGGTTGCTAAAAATGCTTTGATGAAACCTCCACTGAAAAAGCTATCTTTGCACCTGTCTGTTTTGGTGAATTACCAACCTGTCTCTAACCTTCCCTTTTTGAGAAAAGTTACTGAGAAGCTCAAGGCATGCCTTACTGCCTTTAACAGGTATGAGTCCCTCCAGTCTGGGTTCAGGGCAATACATGGCACAGAGATGACACTGGTCTGGTTGCTCAGTGACTTGCTCAGTGCAAGAGGCAGGAGAGAGCAATCAATTCTCATTCTCCTCGATCTCTCGTCAGCATTTGAAACTGTGAACCATGGGTTGATATTGGACTGGCTCAGTGGATACACCGGACTCACCAGCAAAGATATTGGCTGGTTTGAGTCCTACCTTAAGGACAGGACCCAGAGTGTCATGTTGGGAGAATACTCCTGATGTCCAGTGGCTCTGTCCTGTAGAGTACGCCAGGGCTTGGTCCTGTAGTCCATTTTGTTTGCATTGTATATGCTGTCCCTGGGTGAGATCATTAGGTGGTATGGGCTTGGGTTTCATTGTTATGCCGATGATACTCAGCTCTACCTGTCCTTTGCACCTGGGACTTTGGATGCAGTTGATGTGCTTAGTAAGTGTGTGTCCAAGATTCAGACCTGGATGTCGTCAAACTGTTGAGACTGAACCCTGAGAAGACTGAAATGTTAGTGGTGGAACTTGGTCAAAGTGCAGGAGTGGAGCCCTCCAAGAGGGAGACTGAGTTTTCGCTCAGCCCCTCTAGGTTATTAGCCTCCTCCAAAATGAAAAATCTGGGAGTTTTTCTGGATAACAGTCTGACACTGGAAGCTCAGGTGGCAGCTGTGGTCCAGAGTGGCTTTTACAATCCTCAGAATATTAGCCAGATTAAGTCTCTTGCCCCACCTAATGACCTGGCCACACTGGTACATGCGCTCATAACTTCGAGGCTCGACTACTGCAACACTCTTTACCTTGGGGTCAAGGGGGTGGGGGTGTTGTGACACCTGCAGCTGCTCTAGAATGCTGTGGCCTGGCTACTGACAGGCCTTTCTAGGTCTTGTCATAGAAACATAGAATGTGACAGCAGATAAGGACCGCTTGGCCCACCTAGTCTGCCCATTTTCCTACCTAACAGATAAGCTGCAGATCCTAGTTAACCAACAGCTTACTTCCTCCTACCCCCCCACTAGGACTGCCTTATGTCTGTCCCATGCATTCTTAAATTCGCCCACTGTTCTTGACTCCATGACCTCCTCAGGAGGCTGTTACATGCATCCACAACCCTGTCTGTGAAAAAATACTTCCTCACATTACCTGTGAGCCATCCCCCCTCTATCTTCAACTTGTGCCCCCTTGTTCTTGCACATCTCTTTTTCTGAAAGATGCTACCCTCTTGGACTTTGTTGATTCCCTTGAGGTACTTGAAAGTTTGAAAGGGAGGCAGTATAGTGCAGTGGTTTAAGGCTCTGAGCTGCAAATCTGGTGACATTCAGCAGACCAGATCTAGGTTTGAGTCCCACAGCTTCCACTTGTGTGACCCTGAGCAAGTCACTTAAATTCACTGTGCTCCCAGGTCGCACCTGTAAAAAAGCTTTCAGCTTAGTGTGCTACTCCTGGTTAAACAACTAAAAAAAAAAAAAAAGTTTCTATCATGTCCCCTCTCTCCCTTCTTTCCTCAAGGGTATACATATTAAGCTCCTTTAGTCTTTCTTCGTATGTCTTCTGGTGCAGACCCTGCACCATTCTGGTTGCCCTCCTCTGGACAGCCTCCACTCTGTCTATGTCTTTGCGGAGATGGGGTCTCCAGAACTGCACACAGTACTCCAGATGGGGTCTCACCAACTGTCTGTACAGAGGGATAACAACTTCCTGTTTTCTACTATTGATGCCTCTCCTATGCATCCCAGTATCCCTCAGCCTTCCTTACTGCCTTCTCACATTGCTTGCCCACCTTTAGGTCATCTGATATAATTACCCCCAGGTCCCTTTCCATTTTTACTGTTGTCAGTATCTCACCCCCATTGTGTACTCTTCCCTGGGTTTTGTTTCCCAGGTGCATTACCTTGCATTTCTTTGCATTGAATCTGAGCTGCCATATATCAGACCATTCCTCCAACCTTGCCAAGTCCCTTCTCATCCTTTCCACTCCATCCTGTGTATCAACCCTGTTGCAGATCTTTGTGTCGTCTGCAAGAGACATACTTTTCCTTCCAGTTCCTCTGCAATGTCACTTATAAAGACATTAAAAAGGACCGGTCCTAGTACTGAACCCTGCGGTACCCCGCTAGTAACCCTCCTTTCTTCACTGTGGACTCCATTTACTACTACCCTTTGCATCCTGTTGTCTAGCCATTTTTTTATCCAGGCTACCACCCTGGGACCCACTCCAAGGCTGGCTAACTTGTGTATTAATCTTTTGCGTGAGATTGTATCAAATGTCTTGCTAAAATCTAGGTAGGCCATGTCCACAGCCCCTCCCTGGTCTACTACTTTGGTCACCCAGTCAAAGAAATCTATTAGATTCATCTGACACGACCTTCCCATCGTGTATCCATGCTGCCTTGGGTCCTGTGCCCCACTGGCCTCTAGATACGCAACAATTCTTTCCTTCAGAAGTGATTTCATCATTTTCCCTACCACTGAGGTCAAACTAACTGGTCTGTAGTTTCCTGCCTCTGTCCTGCTCCCACTTTTGTAAAGAGGAATCACATCCGCCCTCCTCCAGTACCACCCCATCCTCCCATGATTTGTTAAAGAGAGTAGTCAGCGGTGTC